>OX465278.1:46140000-51140000 GCA_949987645.1 Tachina grossa | reverse complement strand
TTTTAGCATTTTTTTAATGTTGGCTTTTTTGCGTTTTTCCGCTTTTAGCGTTTAATTTTAGTTTTAGCGATTTTTTTATTTTTAGCGATATTTTTCGGTTTTATGGTTTTTTAATTTTGGCGATTTATTTTAATTTTAGAGATTTTTTAGTTTGTTGCTTTTTTTGGGTTTTGTGCGACTTTTTTGGTTTTTTGCGATTTTTTTTTTTTTTTTGGTTTGGCGATTTTATAATTTTAGGTTTTTTATTTTTAGCGTTTTTGAAAATTTCAAGAGGTTGCCTGTTACGGTTTCCAACATATAGCAAGTTTTTGTAAAAATTACATTAACTGATAGAAAACCCTTTAATTTTGATTATTTTAAATTTTAGTGTTAATTGTTGTAGTTTGTATAAAAATACACTAAATTTGCAAATTTCAAGTGTCTATATTCAATTGTATGTATATAACATGGGATTTTAACATTTTTCGTTGTCGTCATTTTGCAACAGCCTTTAATTTTTAACTGTCATATATTTGCTGTTGTAGCGATAAAAATGTGTACATATTATGTCACAGTTTCAGTTCCGTAGCTCTTACGTTTCACGAGAAAACAGCCTGTGACGGACAGACGGACAGCGACACGAAAAACAATAAGAGTCCTTTTTACCTTTGGTGTACGGAACCGTAAAAAGTGCCTTAAAATCTTAAAGTTACTTACAAAATTTTGAAGATTACGCAAGTCCAATAAAATTAAAACTTACCTGAAAATAAAAAAGATATAAATTTTTGATTAGCATTGATAGAAAAGGTGCATTAAACAAATTAACAGCAGAATAGGTAAAATAAATGCGCATTGATCGAGTCAGAGCTTTTAAGCCCTGCGCTTGGTGCTTATTAAATTTAACCAATAGTTTGATTGTTAAGCACATTGTCTAATGGATGAGAATTTATTATAAAAATTCATTAAAAAAATAAATTTCTCTGTGAAACAAAATCATTAACTCAAATGGGACCAAACAACAATATACCTCTAAAAGAAAAAATCGTCAAAATGGTGAAAAATAATTCTAAAAACCTGAAATCTTGTGTAAATATAAAATATAAAACGGGTGCACCTTTTGACACGCATATCTTTCCGCATTTTAAGTTTCGTCAAAATCGGTTGGATAGTTTCAGAGAGACGAAAACTGCTCCCAAGCCCCCACGCCCCCTTCTTGGTCCTAGCATAAAATAAATATAAAACGTGTGTGGCCAGATATATATATCTATGTAATACATTTTTTGCCTTTCTCTTCGATTTATTTTTTAAAAATGTAGTACATGTGCTCTTTTGGACGCAGACCTATCTATCTTAGTTTTGAATTTAATAAAAATTAGTTGGATATTATCGAAGAGGTATAAATGGCCCCCTGCTTCCTCTTGATGCCTTATTTTTTTATACACAGACATATCTATATTTTTAATTTCATAAACATTGCTTGCATAGTCTAGAAGGGGCAGAAAATTCCCCCTTTTTGGTCCTACTATTTTAAAAATATATATAGGCCATGTGCTTCCTTATATGCAGATCTATCAAGTTTTAACATTCATCAAAATTGGTCTAAAACTTTACTTTTTTGTTCGGACAGAGGACGAACGGGTGGACGGTTGGACTGGAGGGTAGTAATAGGGACTAGAGGACATATAGGTAGACTCGAGGATGGATGGATGGACTGGAGGGAGAGGCTTGATTCTACATTTTACTGAAACAATTTTTGACATTCTTGCGTAAATACAAGTTTTACTTCTTTATAAAAAAATAATAAATATATATAAAAAAATTAATTTTAAATTAAAGTATAAAAAATTGATTTCATAACCGAATTTTAACGAAATATCGGTAATAAAACTTTATATAAAAAAAAACACCCAAGGCTTTAATTATAATTATAATTTTTGATTTATAAAAAAATTTCGAAAAATTAAATAAAAATTCAATGAAAGTACAGATTTTTTGTTAAATATATTTTTTAAACACTTTGAAATTGATTATCGAGAACGATAGTTAATTTATATGATTATTTGGCTGTTAGTGCAGCTCATTAGGGAACTTTAACCCTAAATTTTTTTCGTACAACTAAAGTTTATTTTATATTAATTTTTCAGCTAAACAAATGAGAAGTTTAACCAGAATCATAGTTAAAAGCACCCAAACAATCAAATATTTTTATTTTCTTACTAAGTCGTTAAATCTGACTGTAATAAATAATTTTATATGATTTTAGCTAAATAAGTAAAACTCATTCAAAGTCATGTACATTTTTTGAAGTTAGGCGCACTGAAGAAATATGTTGGCCCGAGATGGCGAACTTTTACACAACGTACTGTTAGACAAAAATCGTCGGCTTAGGGCCAAATTTACAGTCATTAGTTAATTATTAGTAAACTCAAATGATAACTATTGTGCATATTCACAAAAAATGGTAACCCTATCAAACAATTAAGTTTCACTATTGGCAGCTCTGCTATAGCATATGGTTTTTGTTTACATTTCCTATATTATTTCTTAGAAATGGATAAAACAGTGCTCGCACGTCTAACTTTACCGTGAAAGATATTGAATTAGTGCTGAAATTGATTCAAAAAAACCAAAATATAATGAAAAATAAAATAAAAAGAATGAATTAAAGCTAAATACAAAGAAGATGAGATGCTTGACAACGTATGTGTGAAATGTGTATAAAATTGTGCACAAAACAACAACACTAATGAAGTTTATAACGAATCAGCTGTTGTCTAACTATTTGTTAACCAATGACATGGTAAACAAAGAGATGTGAATCAAATATTAATGGTTAAACTATTGCTATTAGTTAATTAATGACTGTAAATTTGGACCCTAGAGTGTAAAACTGTAAACTGCTAACTCACTTCAACCAAATTTTACAGGAGAAGCAAAATAATGTTAACATTTCTTATACATAACTTATAACTTAGGGCCATTTTCACAACTTCCCTTTAGCTAAAGGTAGGATTTTGTCTGCGCGATAAATGACTTTTCATTACAATACCTTAATTTCTTATTATTTTATCCATTAAATATCATAATTAATGATAATAATACCATTTAAAAATTCAAGTTGTAACAATGCAAAAATATTTATTGGGCAGGCAAAATCCTACCTTTAACTAAAGGTAAGTTGTGAAAATGGCTCTTAGGGCCATTATTACAACTTAAAGATAGTTTAAAGTAGGATTTTATTGGACGTATAAAAAGCTTTCCATTATTGCAAATTGGATTTAAATTATCATGGAGGATAAACTTGCCTATAATTTATCGCTCACTTTAGGTTAAAGTAAAATTTTGCAAATGATAAAGTTTTTATACGTCCGATAAAACCCTACTTTTAACTATCTTTAAGTTGTAATAATGGCCCTTAGAGTTTCCAATTAAAGTAAATTTTTAAGACAGTCGATGATGTAGCGTCTTTTTAACCGATTTCAAAAAAAGGAAGAGGATATCAATTTGTCTCTATATTATTTTTGGTTCCTATTAGACCGATTGTAATTTTTTTTTTTATTTTGTGAGAGGGTTCCCATTGGTCCCATTGCAAAAAAAAAAAAAGAATTAGGCGGGGACACGCCCAAAAATCTTTTTAGTTTGATTTTATAATATTCTACTTATTTGATTGCTGCAAAACCTAGCAAACACCTTTGGTTCTTGTAATTGCACAATTTTTAAGTTGAAAAAATGGGCGGCGCTGCGCCCATTAGAATCTATTATTGCATTTCAAGTGGTTCTACTATACCGATGTTTGCGAAACTTACCACACACCTTGAGCTCAAAAATAGATACAAACTTCTATTTAAAAAATGGGCGTAGTCACGCCCATTAAAATTTAATATTTTATTTTAAGTGGTTCTACTGTAACGATTTTTGTAAAATTTAACACACACCCTGAGCTCTGAAAAGCACAAAATATTGCATTTAAAAATCTAATTTTATGTCCCATAAATTTTTTTCCAAAATCTTCTAACAGATCTTTGCATTGAAGTCGGTTTTGTTTTTGGCAGAAATATTCTTTTTAAAATGTCAAATGTTATAAAAAGCTGATTTAGCAGGTTTACACTCTAAGCCGACGAAATATTTTTAAGATACGGGCTGTAAAATTTTATCATAAGCGGCAATTTACTTATGTAAAACAAATTTTAATATTATAAAAAAAAAACCATCTCCTGAAAACTTTAATTTTTTGTCGCTTACGATTAAATTGAAAATAAAATATTATTTTTATATACATATAAATATTATATATTTTTTTTATCTTTTAATAAAAAGTACATACACATAACTTGCTTCATTGCCGTAAAGTTAGTTTGTTCTACACTGAAATTTATTACTATTCATAAATTATCCAAGGATTACTTCCCAACTAAAACAGTGAAAACATTAAAGTAATGATTTAACATTATTAAGGAAGCTTCTGTGCTTTCCAAAACATTTAATTTTTATGATTGTTCTGAAGCATTTGTATAAGAAAAATATATAAAATATATAAAAATATAAAGCATATTTTTGTTCCACTTTATTCCGCTTAATCCCTAAATCATAATGAATAATTGTTCATTCATAATTTTGAGTATGTGTATGTGTGTGTTTTTTTTTCTTTAACAAGCTGCAACAAAAATCTCTATTTAATCATCTTAATTAGGCATGACCAAATATAACATGATACATACATTTATTTGTTTGCCAAGTTGCTGCATGTGGTGGCTGGTTTTTCTTTTTTCTCTTTTAAAGAAGATTAAAAATTAATGATTTTTTTTTTAAACTACACAATGTACACCTAAAGAAAATATACTTTGAACATACTCGTAAATATAAGAGAAATATTAATGGTATTCACACCGAGCTTGTTAGTTTGTTAGTCGTTAATCGTTACTTTTTTACACGTATTTTATTTTTGTATATTTAACGCGCTAACGGATTAACATTTAACAAATTAATGACACGGCACCCGTTATAAAAAAGCTGTTAGTTGGTAACTCACAATCAGCTGTTGCAGTTTCTAAATGAATATAATAAAAAAAAAGTCATTTGTGATACATTTCTAAAAAAATATTTGTGTTTTTGGCAATTTTCGTGTACATTGAAAGTAATTATGTTAATTAAATTAAATTTCAGAATAATAAATTGTGTCAGAACAATAAATCAGCTGATTTACTACGAAAGTTACCAGACTAACAAAATTTTAAAAAGGGGATCGGTCACAGTTTGTAACTTTAGCAAATTAACAAACTACCGAGTAACAAATTAACAAGTTCGGTGTGAATACCACTATTGTTGATTAAAACTTATGAACAAAAAACGGAAGCGCAAGTCGAGTCATCATTTATAATTAAGGATGTGTGCGGATTTTGCAACAATAAAAACTTTTTAAAATAAAAAATAGTTTGCCAACAACAAGTTTGTGCATAAGATACACAAGTGTGTATCTCATTTTTTGTGTATGTATGACTCATTTTTTTATAATGATTTTTCCATTTGCTGATATTTTATATATTTTTATACCCTTTACCAAAAAATGGTAAAAGGGTATATATAGGTTTGTCATTCCGTTTGTAATTTCTAGAATATTAATAAGCGAGCGACAAAGTACATATATATATTCTGGATCCTTATGCATAGGGAAGACGAATAAGCGATGTCCGTCTGTCCGTCTGTCTGTACGTGAAATCGGTTTTCCGAAGCTCCCAGAAAAGCTAGAGACTTCGTTCTTGGACTGGTGTGTCAGAAATGGTCGAAATAAGATTGGTATTGAAAATCAGAAAAATCGAGCAGACGGTTTCAGAGCTGGGAACCTTAAACTTCATTTTGCCATACAAAATAACTACCGAAAACTAGTTATTATTATTTTTTTATTAAATAAATTTATTTTATACTTCAGTGTGAATAAAATTGGTATTTCTAGTTAAAAGAAATTAAAAAAAAGTTCAAAAAATTAAAAAGACGTTTCCAGGGTTGGAAAACCTTAACTTTTTTTATTATACAAAAGTAACTTACTAAAACAAAATTTTCCTTTTTTCCTGTAAATTAAACATATCTAACGTTCTTAAAAGAAAGCGATCGATGTATGAAATCGGAAAAACAAAAAGGATGATTCCAGGGTTGGAAAACTTACGATTTTTGTGAAATATAAAATTAACTACCGTAAACTAATTTTTTATTTATTTTTATTAAATAAACCAATTTTATACTTCAGCATGAATAAAATTATTATTTCAAATAAAAAAAGTAAAAAAATTAAAAAGATGCTTCCAGGGTTGGAAAACTTTAACTTATTTTCTTATACAAAATTTTCCTTTTTTTATAAATTAAATATATCTTAAATTGTTAAAAGAAAAAAAATTGGTGCAAGAAATCAGAAAAATCAAAAAGGATGTTTCCAGGGTTGGGAAACTGAAACTTTTTGTGATATAAAAAATTAACTACCGAATATTAATTTTTATTTTTTTATTAAATAAACTTATTTTATACTTCAGTACGAATAAAATTGGTGTTTCAAATTAAAAATTAAACTTCAAAAAATTAAAAAGATGTTTCCAGGGTTGGAAAACTTTAACTTTTTTTATAAAAAATAACTTACTAAAGCAAATTTTTATTTTTTCTCTATAAACTAAAGATATCTTATATTCTTAAAAGAAAGAGATTTGTGTAAGAAATCAGAAAAATCAAAAAGGAGGATTCCAGGGTTGGGAAACTCACTCTATTTGTGATATAAAAAATTAACTACCGAAAACTAATTTTAATTTTTTTTTTAAATAAAGAAACTTATTTTATTCTATAGTACAAATAAAATTTAAAAAAGTTTAAAACACGTTTCCAGGGTTGGAAAACTTTACCTTTTTTTATACAAAAGTAACTTACTAAAACAAATTTTTCCTTTTTCTCTATAAATTAAAGATATCTTATATTCTTAAAAGAAAGAGATTAGTATAAGAAATCAGAAAAATCAAAAAGTATGATTTCAGGGTTGGAAAACCCACACTTTTTGTGATATAAAAAATTAGCTACCGAAAACAAATTTTTATTTATTTTATAAAATAAACCTATTTTATACTTCAGTACGAATGTATTTGGTATTTCAAAATAAAAAAGTTAAAAAATTAAAAAGACGATTCCAGGGTTGGAAAACTTTACCTTTTTTTATACAAAAGTAACTTTCTAAAACAAATTTTTCCTTTTTTCTATAAATTAAACATATCTTAAAATCTTAAAAGAAAGAGATTGGTGTAAGAAATCAGAAAAATCAAAAACGATGATTTCAGGGTTGGGAAACTTGCACTTTTTGTGATATATACAAGTAACTAAGTCTAATCAATTTTTATTTTTTTCTTTATAGATTATACATATTTTACGTTTTGGAAAGAAAAGTTTGGTGTAAAAAATTATAAAAATAAAAACCACAGCTCCAGAGCTGGAAACTTTTACCTTTTTTTCTGGATATTAAAGTAACTAAATAAAACATTTTTTTTTAATTTCCTTTTTTGTTTTTTTACTTAACACACTTTCTATATTTTTTTAAGAACAACTAGATTGATATAAGGAATCAGAAAAATCTAATAAAATGATTCTAGGGTTTGTAAATTTATTTTTTTGTACATAAAAGTAACTATCTCAAATTATTTTTTTCTTTTTGTCTATACTTTATGTATGTGCTTATGTATGTATCTCTATACTACATAAAAACACTTTGGTAAAGGGTATATAAGATTCGGCACAGCCGAATATAGCACTCTTACTTGTTTTTTTTTAATTTTATGAGTGTAGCGAAGTTATTGTGAATTTAGTGTTTTTTAATGGTTGTTTTGTTTTATTTTTCTTTGGCTTAAAGACAATTTTATATACATACACATTTTTTTTTCAATTTCGGCTGGCTTCTTTTTATAAGACACTTAGAAAGCTTCCATTTGAGGCAGAGCATTAAACGTCAAAATTGTATCCATCAGAACGTCGAAATTTTTATTCGTAAAAAATCTTTTTTTGTGCAGTTGGGTTTTCGTTTTTTATAAAATGGTTTTAGTTTAATTTATAGCCAGATATTGTTAAAAAATTTCGTTTCCAAACGTTTCAAATTTGTATGAATAATATGAAACAAATATTATTTGAAACGAATTTCCGTTCTTTTTAATACAAATTTGAAACGTTTAGAAACAAATTTTTTTACAAAATCTGACTATCGCCTAGGTTCTACATTCGTAAAATGAAATGAAAGTGAAATTTTCTCTTGATTTGTGTTCTCAATTTCGTAAAAGTGATTTAAAAACTAAAATTTCATTTTCAGTTTTTTTTTTCAAATGAAATTGAAGTGTTCTGTAATCCAATTTCACTACAAAAAAAAAAAATAATTTGAATTCGGCAGCAAACAACATTGTGAAAGAAAATACTTTTTGGTAAAATTAAAATATTTGTAACTATTTATTGCAAAAATACGAAAATGTAAGCACATAAATAACATTTTAATATAAATTATATTATTTTTTTTTTTTTGGTTATTTTATTTGTGTTTTAAAGGGGTAAAAACAAAAACCCGGAGTAAGAGGTGGCGTTGTTAAAATATTTGGATAAAATCCGCGATTAGCTAAAGGGTTCTGTAAGTGATTTCCTCAATGCGTTTAGAAATTTTTAGCGAACTTGCGATTTTTCCGCGAACTTGCAATTTTTCGCGTTTTTTTTCGAGTCTATTTTCCTTTTAAAAGTTTTGGCGACTTCTAATGAATTTCAAGGCCTGTTTCCGATTTTGCAACCTCTAGCGAATTTTTACATTGTTCGCAATGAAGTTTTTGCAAGTGTTCTGCTTCCTATGAGTTTTCGCGAATTTTACACAATATTAGACTTTGGTATTATTCCAGTGTTATTAAGGTTTTGTGAATTTTCGCGATTTTTACCGAATTTTTAGCATTCCTTAGTCCCTATTTACACTATGCAAGTCTTATTGCTAAGCTGATTAGTTTATTAGGAGAGTTTGACGGGGGGGGGGGGGGGGGGAGAAACGTTGCTGTTCCCCTCGTCTCTCTCCCTCTCCATGAAACTAATCAGCTTAGCAATAAGACTTGCACAGTGTGTTTTGGGACTTAAAGTTTTAGCAATTTTTAATAAAAATTATGGCTTTTTTAAAATTTTGAAATTTTTCGCAAATTTCTGTTATTTTTGCGGAAGATGTAGTTTTTCCAACATTTTTGGCTTTCTTTATCTATTTTTAATTTTTGCAACGTTTTTGGCTTTCTTTACTTATTTATATTTAGGGACTTAAAATTAAAATTTTTGCAAGCTTTGGCGAATT
The DNA here is from genome assembly GCA_949987645.1 of Tachina grossa. Classification (NCBI taxonomy): domain Eukaryota; kingdom Metazoa; phylum Arthropoda; class Insecta; order Diptera; family Tachinidae; genus Tachina; species Tachina grossa. The sequence continues at coordinate 51,130,699 of OX465278.1, read as the reverse complement.
ATCATAATGTTTTGCGCTTTCTCCCGAGTTAACTTAAAAGTTTCAGCGAGTTTAATCAATTTTAGTTTATTTTCAACATTTTCGCAATGTGTGATTTATTCGACTTTTAATCAAGTTCCAGAATTGATATAGATTTTTGCATTTATTTTTATTGCAAGTTCATAATCATAATTTTTTGGTGCGAATATACATATATGCAAATATTGGGTGGACAAATTTAATTCTGCTTTAAAAGACGAATTTTCGCAAAGAATTATTGAAGGGAAGTTCGTCGAACTATGCGAAGTTCGCCGTTCGTTCCAATTGTGTTTATAGCATAAAATGTGTGTTTTCTATGTTGCTTGAAATATTTATTTGAAATAAACTGGGAATGAAATCGTCGTGGAAAAAAAGTTTCATTACTTTTCTAGAAAACAGTGATATCGACTTTACGGAATTAAACACGTTTTCATTTTCATATTGGAGTGGAATGTACAACCTGGCCATATAATTAATTTTATTTTATTTCAAATTTTTTCTACATTTTGTAGCAGTTTTTAATAAGTACACCCAGGGAAAAGCTGAAACTTAAAAATAAGAACGCGCCACATTAATATAATAATTTTCAATATAATGGAAATAAATGTATGTTGAGATACTTAAAAATAACTAAAATTAATAAAAAAAAAAATAATACTCTAAATTAATATTTTTCCATATTGAAATAAAAAATTTAAACATGACTAGACTTTCATTAATTTTTCTTATTAATTCAATATGGTTTTTATTGATTTTATGCTGTTTTTACCCTGAGTGTGAAATTATCAGATTTTTATCATATTTTAGGCGATTTTTTTCTATGATTTTAATAATTCGAATAAAATACGACAAGCGTTGAGAGTTCTTTGGGTTATACTGATCGTTTCAATTTTGAAAACCCAGCTTTTTTTAAAGAGAAAAGTAACACTCAGGCAATGAATGCCTCCCACTACTGCTATGTGTTACCTTCTTTAGGAAAGGGATAGTGATAGAGAAGACAGGTGCTGAAGGTAGAGATAGAACAAAGCTTCATTCTTTTAAAACTCTGATTTTTGCATTGTTGCAGCGCCTCTAGTGCCAATGAGTCTTATTAAATTTTAAAACCTGTAATTATTGGTTATTTTACTTAGCCGATGATTCTGCTAAACAATACCAATGTAGGAGGGCACTGTAATGTTACATTAGGATTAATATCCGCTGAAGCTGGTGTAGTTCAGCGAACAGTATCAATATGCCTTCATCACTTGAACTTTCCTATAACAAGTGATGTAAACGGACACTAACTAATGCACATCAGAAAAATTACTACCAGAACCCGGGTTCGGACCCAGGACCTTCGGTTTTGTATATACTAAACGTGCTAATTATTTCAGCCAACGCCACCTTTGGCTAGCTTTAAACAAAACAATGTCAATGGGAAATTGCTTCACAGGTTTTAAATAAATAAATTTGTCTTTTAGACAAGGAAATTAATTTTAGAAAACTCTTTTTGGTACCAAAATTTAACAAGATTCAGCGAAATTAAAATTAAATGAGATGAACCAGGAAAAAGATTAATTTTAACGCTTTATTCTTAAGTTATGACTTTTGCTCTCCAATAAACAATAATTTTAAAATATTTAAGAGTATTTTATATATATTATATAATAAATAATAATGTCAAAATAATTTAAAACTGGCAGCACAGCAGCTTTTGCAGAGGGTAAACGTCAAATTTCATACACAAAACTAATTGGTTGTTAATTTATTTTTCACACAAAGTTTGACAATTAAATTTTATTCCTCATAGATATCATGCATGGAGACGAATTGTATCTTTTATTTTAATAATGTAATAAGCTTCTCCCCCGTCATCCCACATCATCTTTAAAATTTACCCTGTAACGCATTTTAATTTTCCAGCTAAGGTAGGCGTCAGCTATTCCAGGATCTTACCAAAGATATGTTTCCTTTGTAAATGAAAACACCGAGATGTCGGGTGTTTTGTTATTTAATGTAACATAGTAGTCTTAAGTTACGAAACTAGACTAATTTAACTAATTGAATATATATATATATATATATATATATATATATATATATATATTGAACTACAATTATGTGTCGATCTCGATGGTTTTCCCCACTAGGCTTCGGTTGTTGTCGGGATGCAAATATGAGCCGCCTCCTAGCTTCGAGTTGACGTTGACCGTGTTTCTTAAATGGGTACTAAGAGCTAACAGCAAACAAACAAATATGAATGTACGAATGGAGTTAATAACTACAATACAGCATGCATATAACTACTTCGGAACAATAAACAATCGTACGATATCGCGCCTTGCTCCCCGACTGAGTATAAATCTTAAAGTTTTATACCGTTTCGCTGATTAACTTGATGAGACTTATAAGGTATATTTTGTCAACATGCATGTTAACCACAACTGCGAACAAAAACCATTAATGGTGTACCCTACATTAATTGGTCTGGTATGTACCTAGCAGTCATGGCATACGTAACACAATATATGACATATGGAATTTTGTGACTGCACGTTACAACCCACATCGTCTTTTAAATTCTATTTACATCATGTACATTAGGTACATAGCCTATGTCTTATTCTAAATCAAGAAATACCTATACCTCTACTTTAAATTTCATTAAAATCGATTTGAAAGTTCCGGAGGAGCAATACTCAATACTGCTAGTCTTACTTTTGAGAAGGTACATAGAGCATGTTTCCTTCTAAACGAAGGAGTATCTTTATTTAAAATTTCACAAAAATCGAGACGAGACTCAGAAATTGTCCTTCTTATTTCCTCCTGGGCCTAGTTTAGAAAATCTCTATGGTCATTTTATGACTTTATCATTAAAAAAAGGGTTTGATTTTTTCGGAGGCAGAAATTCCCCTCTGTCGCCTTCCTAGTCCTACTTTGAAAAAGTACATAGCCTGTGTGAATCTTTAGACACAGATTTATATTTTTTTTTTCCAAATTTCATTAAAATCTGTGTGAACGTTTCGGAGGTGCAGAAATTTTCCCCTATCGCCCTCCTAGTTCTAGTTTTAAAAATGCACATAGCCTATGTAACTTCTTAGAGGCAGATCTATCTATATTCTAATTTCATTCAAATCGATTTGAACGTTTCGGAGGGGCAGAAAGTTTCCCCAGTCGGCCTCTTGGGCCTAATTTTATAACCTATAACCTTCCCGGATTTGCACAGGCTAAGTGCACTAAATTTCATCGCGATCGTATAAAGGACATACAAACAAACATTAATTTTTATATATAAAGAAGATTAAATGAATATGCCCTTTATTTTGTTTATATTTCTGTGGCAAAAAGGAAAAAGTGCTTAAGTCGCGATAAGCTGATTTTGAGTTAATGGTGCCTCTGTAATTTGCATATTTAAAAGTACCCCTGGTCAAAATCTTAATTAATTTGTTTAATTTTTCAGGAAATTATAGCACTATGACTTGCCACTTATCATTTTTAGACTTCTAATCTGATTTTAAATAACAGCTTAATTCAGGTTACACTTTGGTATATTTCGACTTAAATGTATTACGTATAGTATGTAAAACGATGTTTTCATAAAAAATAAAGGTTGACAGAGAATTTCCCAACTTAACTGCAAGAGGAGTAATTGTTGGAAAATCGACTTGAACTGTTTAAAGTGCTCTCCTGCAAAACAGTAAAATATGACTTAAGCACTTTTTCCTTATTGCCACAGATTTTATTATAAAAATTATTTTAACCGACCCATTTTTTCTTGTACATTTTTACCAGCTTTGTTATCATAGCAAACGAGATCTTTTAAAATGTCAAAAATACAGATGTAAACGATTTAGATTTGCAAAAAGATATCGACTGAAATCAACTACACAGAAAAAACTAAATTTCGTTTTCAGTAACCGAATTCATTGAATCAGTAAATATTTTGTATGAATGTGGACCTACAAAGAAATTTGTAGATTCTGATAACAATTTTGTAAAAATTTAACTGAAAAAAAAAAATTATTTTTAGTTAACTTATTATGGCATTAGAGAAAAAAGTTAACTGAAACTCAAAGTATTTTCAGTCAAATCTATTAATAGCAACAGAAAAACATTTTTGCAGATTTTTTTTTGTGTTATTCAGCAAATTTTTTTTTATAATTTACAAACACATTCACTAAAATTTTTCGTATTATCAGAAAATAAATTAACTGAATCATTAACAATTCTTACCAACTTAAAAAAAAATTAGTAAAAGTTTTATTTGAAAAAAAAAATAACTGAAACAAATAAAAGGTCAACAATTTTTTTTTTACTTTCAAAAATTGGCTTGTTTTTATGGTTAAGCATTTCGTTTCCGCTTTTGGACGTCGTCAGTAGACTTCAACCCAAAAAATTTTTGAATTCAGTTAACAAACTCCGTATGTTTTTATAGTAAGACTCTTAATACTATATTGAGAATCACAATATTCAAACATAACAAGTTTGAAAAGCGCAAACAAAAATATTTAAAAAAATAAAATGTTTTTTATATCATTTATATTATATATAATTATATTATATATAATTTGTAGAAAAAATTAAAAAAAAATCAGACAACTTTTTTACAGTATATAAAATCAAATTTAACTGAAAATAACAATTTAAATATAAAAAAAAATCTAAAATTTTTTTTTTACAAATTTTACTTTATATAGATAATTTTCATTTTATACAGTTTTTTTTACATAAAATAAAATTTGAACAAATAATTTACTGGAACAGTAAAAACTATTTACTGAAACTTAATTATATTTCAAAACTCAAGTTTGTTTGAAAATTTTTTACGAATAATTCTTTCTGTGAGCCCTGATATAGACCTTTTGATTTTTCTGATTTTCAATACCATTCCATTTTTTCTAAAATAAATAAGGGCATAATAATAATAAATTCAGTAAAGTGCGACTCTGACTCGCGCACGAATGTAATTTAATACAAACTTCATCCTATATAATATATATTTTGACATTTTCTTTCGTTTTTGGGGTTTTTTCGGTTATCTTTTTTTTTTTTTTTTTTTTGTTTTGGCGTGTTTTGCGTTTTTTCGGTTTTGGCGATTCTTTTAAGTTTTGGCTCTTTTTTTAGTTTTGACACTTTATTTTCTTGTTTTGGCGATTTTTTGCGGTTTTTGGCGTTTTTTCATATTGGCGATTTTTATTTTTTTATTTTTGGCGATTTTTTTCATTTCTGCAATTTTTTTTATTTAAAAAAAATTTTTTAGTTTTGGCGACATTTTCGCGATTTGGCGATTTTTTTCGATTTTTGGCGTTTTTTTCATTTTGGCGTTTTTTTTTTTATTTTGGCGATTTTTTCGAATTTGTGTTAGATTTTTTTTTAATTTTGGCGATTTTTTTCGTTTTGGCGATTTTTTTCATTTTTGGCGATTTTTTTTTTGGTTCGGCGATTTTATAATTTTCGGTTTTTTTAGTTTTACCGTTTTTGAAAATTTCAAGTGTTTGCCTCTTACGGTTTCCAAGATATAGCAAATTGTCAAAATTGCATTAACTGATGGACCACTCTTTAATTAAAATTTTTTTAAATTTTAGTGTTAATTGTTGTAGTCTGTATAAAAATACACTAATTTTACAAATTTCAAGTATCAATATACATATGTACATACAATTGTATGTATATTACATGGGATTTTAAAATTTTTCGTTGCTCGTTTTGGAACACCCTTTAATTTTAAATTCTCATGTATTTTTTGTTGTAGCGGCCAAGGTTCTACATACTCTGTCCAAATTTCAGGTCCGTAGCTCTTACGGTTCCTGAGAAATTACCGTGTGACGGACAGACGGACAGACGGACAGCGTAGCGAAAACAATAGGGTCCCTTTTCACCTCTTGTGTACGGAACCCTAAAAAAGCAATCGATGTGTAATATGGTATACTTTTCCTCTTATTTTCAAACATATTTTAAAGCCAGCTAATAACTTGCATTAAGATACCCAATTGCTCTAGTTATACTCAACCGTAAACGTTCTCTTATTCATTTGCAACTAAATTGCATGGCTAAGTACAATTTTCATTTCACAAAACGACCCAGTACATTAAGAATTCTTTCAAAAGCCCAGAAAATATTTTCGTTAGCGTGTTGCAAGATATTTATTCAATTTTTTATTCTATTGCTAAACTTTTATGGGTCTGTAATTGTATTTTTTTCCTTCTTTAAATTTATGTTTTTTGTATTTAGTCGTAGCAACATACATAGAAGCTTTAGAATCTTTGTAAAAACTATTAAAAAGAACTCACAATAAAACACAGTCTATTTAATTTTTAAGCGAAATTTTTAATAAACATCATTTAATGCGATAATAAGTTTGTATACATTTATTTCCTTTACTTATAGTTTTTCAATGCATAATTAAAACTTTACAAAATATGCCCATATGTACACCGAAAAAAAACCATTGCAATTCTCTTTAAAAGAATTTCTGATAAATAATTGATTACGATTACTAATAATCGAAAAGTAGTCTGAAGTACTTCAAATTACAAAAAATAATCAAAAAGAATCGAAAGTAATCAAAAAACAATCCGACTACTTTTAAGGATTACTTTTGATTATTAATAAATAATCAAAAAGAATTTAAAGTAATCTTTAAAAGTAATCGGATTATTTTTTAATTACTTTTGATTCTTTTGGATTATTTTTTGTAATTTCAAGTAATTCACATTACTTTTCCATTATTAGTAATCGTAATCAATTAGTAATCATGCGAAACTGAATATAATCGTAAGTTAGACATTACTTCACCTTAAAAAAAAAAAAGTAATCAAATTAGTAATCAGTACGATAAATAATCACACAGTTTAACAGCTATGACTAAAAGTAATGTAAAGTCTTTATTTTTGACCTACTCGTAGATGAATTCGTAAAGGTTGTTTTTTATAGATTTTTTAGTACTTTAAATTGGCAACACTTTTTTGACTGGTGGCCATTTTGTCAGCTATCAAGTGATTTATGTTTAGTATGGTTGGGTATTTCAACATGAATAGGCTGACGCCTGAACAACGCATCCAAATTGTGCAAATTTATTTTGAAAATCATGGTTCTGTTCAATATGCGCATCGCGCACTACGTCCATTTTACGATTTGGAGGATGCATTCTCTCTCCCCCAGACTTGTAATTGTCCCCTAGAATTATTAGAAATTGTATGTAATTATTTATTTTGATATTACTCAAGAAAAATCACCAGTCATTATACCACTCTCACCCCTTCCTCTCCACTTTATGGAAGACTTTGCGGAAAGATCTTGGTTGGCGTGCTTACAAAATCCAACTCGTGCAACTATTGAAGCCACACGATCACCTAGTAAGGCGTGGATTCGATGAGTGGGCCCTAAACAAGGTTGACATTGATACCGATTTCAATGAATTGGTCTTCAAGATCAAGCGCTGTAACGCCACTAGAATATTTTCTGTAGGGATTTGTAAAGTCGCTAGTCTAAGCCGATAAGCACGAAACTATTGAACCCTTGGAGGACAACATTCGCCGCATTATTGCCAATATACGGCCACAAATGTTGGAAAAAGTCATCGAAAATTGGATGTCCAGATTAGGCTACAACCGAGCCAGTCATGGTGGCCAGTAGTCATATTTAAATTATAATGACAGAGGATTATCTTTCTAATAAAGTGAATTTCATGTCTATTTAAAAAGTTTACCTTTGTTTTATACCATTCCAAAGTTCGCTACCTCAGAAAAAACACCCGTTACATAACTATTCCAATTTTGTTACAGACATACGAGATAATAACTCCGCCGCATTTTTATTAGTTACAATTGAAAGCTTTCAACCAACATTAACGTCAGAAGCAACAGTTAATGGAAAGTGATTTGTTGTTTGAAGCCGCTAAGAAGAGCCAAGTTATATTCTGAACACCTTCTTCAAATCAGAAATGAGATTTACTAGTTGTTCTGACATTTCTACTGGATTTAATTTTTAAAATCTTTTAAATATCTTGCTTCATAAAATTTGTCTGAAGAAATGTCTTAAAAAAGTAGCTTTTATTAAAAGTAAATTTTTCAAAAACAACTTTCAATAAAGTACTATTTAAAAACGAACTTCTTAAAAATGTAATTTTAAAAAAGTCCCTTTAAAAAAGTACCTTTTTGAAAAGGATTCCTTAAAACCGTATCCTTTAAAAAAGTAGTTTTTAAAAAAGTACATTTTAAAATAGTACCTTTTAAAAAAAGTAAGTACCTTTAAAAAAGCACCTTATAAAATAGTACCTTTTAAAAAAGGTACCTCTTGACTTTGAAAAAAAGTACATCTTGAAAAAATCAACTTTTGGAAAAAAAATACCTTTTGATATAAGTACCTTATAAAATAGTACCTTTTTAAAAAGGTACCTCTTGATATAAGTACTTTTTGAAAAAAGTACCTATTGAAATAAGTAAGTTTTGAAAAAAGTACCTTTTGAAAAAAGTACTTTTTGAAAAAAAATACCTATTGAAAAAAGTACCTTTCAATTTAAGCACCTTTTGCAAAATTGCAACTTAAAAAAATAATTTTTGAAAAAAGTATTTCTTGAAAAAAACACCTCTTGAAAAAGTACCTTTAAGACAAGTGACCTTTAAAAAAATTTATTCTTAAAAAGTACCTTTTAAAAAACCCAACCTTTTAAGAAAAAAAAACATTGATCCTTTGCTGCAAGAACGTTTTGAAAAAAAAAAACTCGTTTTGCAGAAAAGTTTATGTTCATATTAACATGCCACACGGTGGCAACTTATATACTCCAATTATTTCATTTATCGAGAAAAAAAAGCTCTCTTTTTTTCTCCTATAGAATTTCAATCTTTTAAATTTCTTATAGAATTTGTAGTGTTTTCATTTTCACTATCTATAAACCAAATAAAAATACCGATTACTAACAAGCAAAATAGCTCTAGACATTTAATGTCAATTAACATAATTAAATACTAAAACAACCAAATACATTGGACCATAAATTTTATCTGTACAAACCAAATATGCTACCGCACCAAAATAATGGCACATTAAATCACATTTCAAAACCATTTTGCTTCAATTCTGCTGGCACACAAAATCTCACGAGAAATAGTTTTTCTACAACAAAAATCATCAGGTTTCAAAATCACACATTTGAAATCTCTACAAATACGCAGGCAAAATATTTTAAAAATAAAAAAATACATATATGAAAATAAAAAATTATAGCTTTTGAATAAAAATCTCAATATCAAAAAAAAAATTAATAGATTTAAGCAGAAAAATAGAATAAAATTGCAAATTTAAAAATACAACAAAAAAAGAACAGAATAATATAGTGAAAATGTTTTTTAGACTGGGTTAGCAGAACAGTTGGCAGACGGGCATATTTACACACAAATACATTCATACATGTATGTATGTGTATACATACATACATGCATATGAGCGTATACCCAGTTGACCAAGACTTTCGTTATTGATATGGATTTCGAATATATCTCGAACATTTATCGTGCTGTCATGCCTCGAAATTCGTACCTCTAGACTAACAGGTTAATACACTTCCACTCGGCTACCGTCACACATTCGAAAAACTATCGAGAGAAGTTCGAAGCTTTAGAAAAACATTAGATTTTTTTAGATTTGCGAACAAATTTTGTTTTAAAATTTTTTCGCATTAGTGAGCATTCGTTTTTATCAAATCTCAGATCAAGTGGGTATCTGAATTGGGGAAAATAGAAATGACTCGAAACTTGAATATTTTACAGCCTATAAGAGAGAGCCCATGAGCGAAACAAAAAGGGATGAAATAAATGCAAGATATAAATTTTTTACACAATTAAACGACCTTAAAATTTATGGCAATTTCTTTTCTAGGAAAAAAATTTATAATTATTACGCTTCTTATGAAAATTCGCTATGAAGCGGTTTTTGGAAATAGAAAGTTTATTACAAATTATTTGCCCAATTCACAATCTTGTGCAAATGGTCTTGCATCGTTGCATGTGCAAAATGGTATAGTATACTGATACTCACCACTTAACAATTCTTAGTGGTGAGTATCAATATACTATACCATTTTGCACATGCAACGATGCAAGACCATTTGCACAAAATTGTGAATTGGGCTATTGTATCACGAGCGTAAATTTTGCTAAATTTAATTTTTCGCAATAAAATTTAAAAAATATTTTGCACTTTTTTTAAAAGGAAACATCATTGGTTTCCACTTTCATCATTATTTCATTTATTTTTAATTGGAGAAAGAGAGAGAGAGAGAGATAGGGATAGAAAGACTATTTATTTGTTTCACTTCTTTAAGAATCTATAGCCCAATTCACAATCTTGTGCAAATGGTCTTGCATCGTTGCATATGCAAAATGGTATAGTATATTCTACTCACCACTTAACAATTCTTAGTGGTGAGTATCAATATACTATACCATTTTGCACATGCAACGATGCAAGACCATTTGCACAAGATTGTGAATTGGGCTTATATGCTTCTTTCTGATTGCAATTGCTGAAAGGAATCATTACACTGCACAACAGTAGTTTTGATGTTTAAATAAAAATTACCGATCCTTTTGTATTTTGATCTCCTGATTATGATCGCATTTGTTTTTTTTTTTTTTTTTTTTTTTTGACCTAGTATAAAAGTTTTGTGTTATTGGTAGTTAATATCGTATACTTTTTTTATATCGTAAAAGCTGCAAATTTAAAATATATTCGATATATTAACTACAAATAACACAAAAATATTCTGGACTAGTCCACATACAACATTTTTTTGCGTAATAATTGCATAAATGACTTGTAATTTGACAAATGTAATACAAAAAACTATTTTTTTGGATGGCGTTCGAAAAGAATAATTTAATATTATTTTTTGCATGTAAAGCACAATATCACTGAAACTAGAGAGGCTAGAGATGTAATAATCCTATGTTCATAATCAGCGTAAAATACAGAGGGATTAGTTAGACTAGGTTAAAAAACTATAATCCAAAAAATTTTAAGAACTAAACTAAAAATACACGCTTTTTAACATCCTTACAATAACAGTAAGATATGCTGATATATTCATCAATGTGACTCCATCTATATGAACGAGATTTTTGTGTAGATTAATAGTCCAGAAAGAATTTTTAAGTTCGGAGGACCATTCATGAAATATAAATGGAATAATACAAAAAGTGGTGTAAGTTATGCAAATGCTAAATGTCAAAATATCTATAAAACTAGAGCTGATACGGAAAAACTAATTATACCAGCGGTCTTGAGGTTGTGGGTTCGATTCCCGCCATACACTCTTGGTGTTTTTGTGTTTTTTCGCAGACAAGCTAATCACTTTACTGGTTGTGTTTGCATTAAAATAAATAAAATAGGGAAGAGCAAGAACATCTCCTCTTTCAGTATGCTAGATTCTGAGACTCAAAATATTTAGTCAAAGAATACTCATAGATAAATCTGTGTCAATCACATTGGTTGAAGTAAGATTCTTAATTTTGGTAAGCAAACTACCTGACTGAGGCCTACTAATGGTCCTAAGTGAGTTGTGCTCAGGCCGGCTTCTACACCACAAGAATCTAAGCTCAGTTTCACATGGTTACATGATTTCCGGAGTAAGTGGAGGACTTTGACACCTCTTTAAATAAGTCCCCGACACAAACTTTTACAATGATACATGATGCCAAAATCTGTCGTTAAAAGCTTGTTTTTATTTTGGTGTTGCACAGTGTTATTCATTTGGTGTAATTCCATATTAAAGTATGCGTTAATTTAGTTCTAAGAAAACGAAAATCTAATTACAAAAATATTTTTCCATTAAAACGACTTAAAAAAGAGAGGTCTACAAAAATAAAATATAGGGAGGCTGATGAATTTTGCTACATTAAGAAAGTGGAATAACTTTTTTTGCAATGCATTAAAATTTATTCAATCTTATTTTATTTGAAAGCTTATTAAGTTGTATTAAAAAATAGTTTTATTAATCTTAAAGATAATTTCATTTAAATGCCCGACCTGCTCTTTGATGCAGGCGCAGATCTTAGCAAAAAGTTATTCTTTACTGCCCGCAAAGTTGAGGCTGAAATAGCAGCTATTGTCCCTCGAAGGCATTGTTTTAGTTCATCCACATTTGTCGTTTTAAATTTGTACACTTCTTGATTACACTAACCCCGCAAGAAAAAAACCCGCGGAGCTAGGTCAAGTGAATCCACCTGTGTAATAGCAAGAACCCTATGACCTCGCCTGGACTCCCGTAAAACGAAAAATCTCATGAACTTCAATAGGAAGCACTTGAGGAACATCGTGGCCACGTTGACCGGTCACTATACCTTCGAATCCCATGCTAAACGTATGCGTCTCCCGTATAATGACTACTCCTACAATTGCAATGACGAGGAAGAAAAGGAAAGTATCCTGAATCTTCTGTGTCTTTGTCCCTCTCTGGAGGATCTCCATCAGCACCTCCTTGGCAGAATATCCTTCGGAAGCTTATCCGAATTATCGGAAATCGGGCTAATCTGAACCTCTATATTGGGAATAGTGGCTGGTATAATCGCTGACCCTATTAGCCAAATTTCTTTATCCACTCTCACCTCACACCCCACTGAACAATATTTTAACTCTTTTCTACGTCTACCCTTCTCACCCTCCTCTTGTTCACTCTCTCTATATTTTTCAACTCACAGGTAGCACAAAGGGATCATTATATTGGACCCAAGTGAGCTGGACTATAGTTTTCTGATTTTCCTTACCAGCAGCCTGCTAACCTAACCTAACCTAACCCAGTTCAGGTGAGTTTCTTGAAATAAACCTGTTTAGAAATTTTCTGTGTAATTCGGCCATAACCGGCTGAGCTATGTGTGAAGTTGCACCATCTTACTGAAACCATACAGAGTTGAAAGGGATTCTTTTTCGGCGTAGTTCCGGATAGAAATTTTTTTTAGCATGCTCAAGTAACGATCTCCATTAACGTCACTATGCGTCCATTTTGTTGAAAGAAGTATGGCCGGACAATACAGCGTAAAGAAAGTGCACATTACACATTGACGCGAATTGGATGCAGTTCTCTTTAATGCAGTATTTCTGGGTAGGTATTACTCCATATGCTACAATTTTGTTTGCTTACATTGCAATCATGTCATCAGACCTTTCAAGTATCTTCTGGCAAAATTCCAAGTGAATCGGCAAATCTACTGCATTAAGTTTATTAGCCATTTGAATTTTGTAGGGGAATAAGTTCAAATCTTTATGCATTATTGTCTGCAAATTCTGCCTACTGAACAAAAACTACAGACTCCAATGCTTAATAATGACGAAAAATCCAGATTCTTTTTTCAGTGTCCCAGTTTTCTATTCCAGAAAAAAGTTATTAAGTTTTCTTTTGGTAGCGGCTTTCATCAGCCACTCTGTATGTTCTGATGTTGTAAAAGAGCAGTGCTGCCAGAAAAATTTTGACTCTTGTCCCCAATTTAAAACGTCATGTCCCCAAAAATCCCCATTTCAACAGAAAAATCCTAATTTTTGTCCCCAAAAATATATCATTCATAAAAAACGATTATTAAGCACTATGCGCAGGGATGCGAAATAAGATTTTCACAAAGTTACAAGAAAAATTGTACTTTTTTCAGTACGATTGACCAAATTCATTAATTTTATTTTTTATATGTTTTTATTAACTTAAAACGTACATAAAATTACATATGTATGTGTGTAAAAACTTAACAATTAACAAAGAGGCACTTTCAAGTTTATTTATTACAATATTATTAATTAATACTATCAATTAATAGTAATGTTTAATTTTAGAAGGTACATAAAAGAGTATTAGTTTTTGAGATCAGAATATAAAACTAAAATTTAGGATTTACTTTTCCATCCATTGTTTTTATTCGATTGGAGTCAGTCGAAGTAAACAATCTGAAGAAGATAATAGCAAAAAAAAAATAATAACCCCTATAGTGAACAGTTTTTCCCTCGAAATATTTTCCCTGTTCCCCAAATTGCAATCGTGAATAATTTTTCCCCTGAAATGTGTTTCCTTTCTTGATTCCCCTTATCGTGAATAATATTTTTCACATGGATTTTTTAACTTTTCCCTTCTTTTGTTCACCTTATTTTTGCAGGCGAACTGAATTAATACACTGAGTAATTTCAATACTATACTTGCAATTATATAGGGTGTTTTTTCAGAGGTATAGAACTTCGAATTGAAATAAAACACAAGAAAATCGTTTTAATGTCAATCAATTTGGCTTTATTGGAAGGATAATTTTATGCCATTAATGTTTAAATATGATTTCGGGCATGTGGCCGCCGCGGCTGGCTCGAATAAAGCCAATTCTACAGGTCCAATTTTCAACCACTTTTTCGAGCATATGGGGCCGTATGTTGGCAATAACGCCACGAATGTTGGCTTCCAAGTCCCCTAACGTTTCTGGTTTGTTGGCGTAGACGAGCGACTTCACATATCCCCAAAGAAAATAATCCAATGGTGTCAAATCACACGATCTTGGTGGCCAATTGACAGGTCCATTCCGCGAAATTATGCGCTCATCGAATGTTTCCTTCAATAAATCGATTGTGACGTGCGCTGTGTGGCATGTAGCGCCGTCTTGTTGGAACCACAACTCATCCACATTCATGCCATCCAATTAGGGAACAAAATAGTCGGTTAGTCGGCTCCAATTGCTGTGCACGGTGGCGAATCGATTCATTCGGGTCCTCTTCAACACTTTGCTCTACAGCGGCAATTGTTTCTTCGGTGCGCACTGTTCGACGTCTCTGCGGATGCGTATTATCACATAGAGTAAACGTAGTGCGAAAACGATCCATGGTTAACCGAATTAATTGCTCTGATGGACGATTATGTCGACCATAAAATGGACGGAGCTTGCGGTAAACTTCGCGAACTGAACCATTATTTTCGAAATAAATTTGCACGATTTGCAAGCGTTGTTCTTTTGTCAACCTGTTCATGATGAAATGGCAAACCAAACTTAATATTAATCACTTGACAGCTGACAAAATGGCCGCCAGTTAAAAAAGTGATGCCAACTTAAAGTTCTATACCTCAATAAAAAACACCCTTTATATTAAAAATTATAAATTATCATTTTTAGGGCAATATCAATAAATAATGCCCACGATTAATAACAATAATACCTTGGAACACCTTTTTTCATTGAACATGAATCTCTTTGGTTTACATGCCGTAAATTTTATGGCTGTGCTATACTAAAAAAAATTTTGCACGGCGCCTAAAACAATTAAAAACACAGCTTTACACTATATAACATTTCATTTGAAACCCAAAATATGTGTATATCTTATTATTAAACTTAATTTGTTTGATTTTCAATTAATTTTGAAGCTTTAAAAGTCTTCCCGCTTTTTTACATTCACTACTCATTGATAGCGGGAACAAACGTTCCCATGAAATTGAAGATTGCAAATTTCCCTTCATGGCGAATGAAAATTTCATGGGAACAAAAATTTCATATTTTATTCACGATATTTATGAATTTATGAAGATATTACATACAAACATACATTCTTGCAATCGAAATATTCTAAATAATTTCCCAATCCAAAACTTCATAGACATCAAGTTCGTCTCCATCTTCTACAACCCGCTTGTACATATTTTCCAATTTGAACTTTTTTATCATTTCTTCAGGAAGGAAGCTCAAATTTATGGCAGCAGATCTTATAAATATTTAAATGTGATTTTATTCTTATTAAAGATTCTAACATTTCATATTACAGATTATTCCTTAATTTGGTTTTGGTTTGGTAGTGTTCATGCATGAAAGTATTCTCTCCACAAAAGCATTACTTATTGGCACTATCAACAGGTTGAACACAGCAGCTGCAATTTCACGAAATAAGTAATTTCCGGCATAATCTTCGTACTGATATACTATTGCCCAAAAGCCAAATATGTCTTTAGGAAAACTTTGTTTTGTTTGTTTCCGCCAGTCGATATAAGCAATTTTATTCCATTGATTTTCATATACGGTCAATGCCACTTTTGGATCTATAACATTTTTCAAAATTCCATACACCGAATCAAATCGTTGTTTTGTAATGTGCTTAAATTGCAAATTTTTAACAAGTTCAAAGTTTTTCACATTTTCTGAGAATCACACATACATAGTTTTTTAATGCGTGACACAATAACTAAAGGGGCCCATACACTACAAAAGCATGCATGCGCAATCAAGTGTTTGTGCCAGCGGTTTGGTCGTGTATTGGCATTTTGTGCGATTGTACGGTTTGCTGTAGCGATGTCAAGTAAAGTTTGATATTTTGCTGATGGTACCAGCTCGCTGGTGTGGTATGTGGTGAAAATAGCTTAGTTGAGCAAACTTGTCATGGAGCAAACATGCTTTTAAGTAATATAATTTGTTGAAATATAATTTGTTTCAATGGTAAACAGAATTTTAGAACTTTAGTTATACATAGCTGCTAATTTTAACAACATACCAATAATAATTGCAACAAAATATGTGTCACTATTCATAAGCACCCTTCCCGAAATTTTGTAAGAAATGAATATTGTACCAGCTTGCTGGTATGTTGTGTGGCTCGAGCATGAATGCTCGATCGCTTGATTGTGCGTGCATGCTGTTGTAGTGTATGGGCCGCTTAAGGCAGAAAGAACCGTGCGTAGAACAATTGCACAATCAAGACTTTCAACAGTCATTTTTCTTTTTCAAAAGAAAAAAAATGTTAATTGACAAAGAGCTAGTTCTGCAGCTGCGAGCACGGTTTTACCTATGTACATATATATTTTCACGGTGTTACCATGATGGTAATATCATCTTCATTGTAAAGTATGATTGCCACACTACTCTAAGAAATTTTTAAAAACTGAAATGTTACCAGTACTAAAATATTATGCATGCAAATTTTTAGAGCTCAAAATGAAAAGTCCCCAAATCCCTCCCCACGAAATTCTGTCCCCAAATTATAGACGAAATCCCCATTTTGTGGACAAATCCCCTAATCTGGTGGCACTGTAAAAGAGGGCCTGTAGTAGAAACAGGTCGGTTTCAGTAAAAACGCGGGTTATAAGAAATTGACTGTCTGTATTTATCAAACATAGTGTATATTGCCATTTCTCTCTATATCACTCTTTGAACTTCAATATTCATGTCAGAAAGAACTGGATGATATTTAATTTATACTTGTGGCTGTATTTAAATATAGCAGACATCTTTCTTGAGTCCCAGTTCACACACAGAAATTTTAGTTGAGCAACTTTATAGTTCATTGGCGAGAGCTGAATATATGTATGATGGCTCTCCTTAACTAAACTTGTCGTGTGCGAGTACAAAGTAAGCAAAATTCTTCCGAAACAGAAGTTGGTTAAACCGTTATCACTGTTTACAAGTAATCAGATTCATATATCTAATGCAGGCATTCTCGAAAACCAACACATGCAAATTGCTCTTACGGCCCTTTTCACAATGTACAATTAAAATCTAACAGAGACTTTAACGAAGAGTTTTGTATGAAGAACTCGTACTTAAAGTTCACATTAACTCTTAATCATACATTGTGAGAAATGTTAGAGAATATCAGATGTTTTATCAAAGCTTGCTTTAATTTGCTAGTAACTCATTTAGACACGCAATGTTTAGTCTGCAAAGTCTTAATTCAGCTGGGAGAAAGACAGAAAGAGAAAGTATTCCTTTCTCTGTCTTTTATCCAGCTAAATTAAGACTTTGCGTGTCAAAAAGGGGTCATACTGTAAAGGGTAATTAAAAGCTTCTGGTATTAAAACTATGCAGAAAGCTTTTCGATACCCTAAACTGACTAAGGTAGCAAATTGTCTCTTTTTGCAATTTTTATAATATTTTGCAGAGAATGTTATTGTGCTTAAGAAAAGTTCACTTTACATTAACATGTAAATACTGGCGTATAAAAAATAATTTATTCCAAAAGATCAATCTAATTAGTATAGATCGAACTTTAATACCAATATCAAAATTATTCCACCTTATTGTGAATGAAAAGGTCGACGTCACATCAAGGCGACAGTAAAAATTGTCACTTGTCTATTCTTCATCGACAACAATTGACTTCTTTTACATTACATTAATTTAGAAATACTTAGAGATTAATAAGAGATTTTAAATAAGAGCCTATTGTTGCCGATAAAGAGCAGACAATTGACAATATTTGCTGTCGCGTCGACGACGCCATCCACAATAAGGGGAATTATTTGATTCTTGTGATAAAACTTAATTAACGTTTACTTAAATGTGTATTAAAGTATATATCCTTGGAGTGGTAAGTACCAACAACAGCGTCGTAATCATACACTTTAGGCGTGAACTCGTGCTTTTTTTGGTGCTTCATTATCAAAATGTTGGTTCCAGTTTATAAAACGAAATTGTTTTACACTTTCACAAACACCAAATGAGATTTTGTGATCCATAATTTTTTTTAAATTTCTTGAATTTTAGAAAATTTAGTTTCAAATAAAGAACTACAAATTTTAGAACTTTCTTCACGAAATATTTTATGTTGTAGAAAAAATGTCTTACATAAGAAATTTCATATTTTAAAATTTATTATATTCCATTGAAATCGTTGAAATATTGCCAAAAATATCGCTAAGTAAATCGCCAATCGCCGTTTCAAAATTTTCATCGCCAAAAACAAACTTTTGTTGCCACGTTTGGCGAGACATCGCCATATCTGACGGAACTGCAAGTAGATATTAATATTCCAAAAGAGAGTGTTATATTGTACGCAGCAAGGCGAATTCACATAAGGTGATCTTAATTCGTCAGCTGACATAAATTCCCTGCTGTCAAATGAACCAAAACGTTAAGAAATATTTTGACAGCAGGAAATTTTACACGAAAACGCAGAGTTGCAAATCAAGACCAACTTGTATCAATTCGCCTTGGCACGCAGCGAGGATTGCAAAAATGGCTCTCATATACATACGTACACATTTTTAATATTTCTAATTATTTTTAATGAGTTTACGATTTTTATTATTATTATTTTATTTTTTTAATAACTACCAAACAACGACACGATTATCCTGACTTTACTTTTTAAGCGCAATTTAATACTGTTGGAGATAAAGTACAATAATTGTGTGTTAAATAAAAAATAGAAGTACAAATACTTAAAATTATCTAACAAAAATTCTACATTGAAAAATTAGCAAATCAATTACAAAGGGCATCAAAAATAATTTTGAACTACATAATAGAGACCTGCGTAAACAGTCTTGAAATGTAAATACGTCATGTTTTTCAAATATATTCACGTCGCATGTATTCTACTAAACCAATAATAAATGCTTTCGTACTATAAGCGAAGCACGATGGATGTATTGGTGTACGTGTATATCAGTGTTAACAAGCGATGTCGCCAAGACTGCTTGTTTGTAACAAACACTCAAAAGAAGTAGTCTTGATTTGTGTATGGTTGTTATTTTTTATATTGTACGTTTGAGTGTGTGTGTAATATGTAGATGGTAGGCTATTGTGTTTAAGCCCGTACAACTAATGTCAATGCATGTGAGTGCGTTTGTATTTACTCAGAAAAATAGAAGATCAGACACAAATACATGCATGACGTTTGTACACGCGCTCACGCGTAGAAATAAGCAAGTATCACAAATTCTTCTGTCACGAAGTAAATATTTTCTCCTTTACTCCTATACCTACAATACTGAAACAAATTTCTTGCAAACAGTGTTGTTAACGTTTGTTTTAGAAGATTTCGCTCTAGTAAAACATTTGAAAAATCCCTCATGTCTTAAAAGTTCTTATATCTTGTGCATGACACTACTATTTACATAATAAAGTTTTCCCTTTTCAAACTAAAATTTTACGAAAACTTTATTAAACTTATTAATTTCTTTCTCTTTTGTTGTACGAAACAAGAGCGGAGAACATGTGCGCATGCAGCAGATTTGTTACAACAAACAAACAGGTGGAGAAAAATTTCTAAGTAAGTTCAAGACCAAAAGCACGCAACTTAAGGTACAAGAATTTGGGCCAAAGTAATACAAACGAAAGTAGGCGGGTGACGTTAGTGAAAGCAAAAAAAAAAAAGGCGTTAGAAGGAAAATACACAAAAGAAAAAATGATAAGGTTAGTGCAGTTAAGCTTATTTGCTCTCAAATTGCTCTTGTTTTTTTTTCATATTATTAAAAAGAATACAGGGGGCCTATCCGTGATTTTGAACTACATATATACATATATATAAATATATATATATATATATATATATATATATATATATATATATATATATATAATATATATATATGTTCGTATGTGTACGTACATTTTTATTTTAATTTATCTAAGACTATCTACAAGTGACTGTACGAGCATACAAGAATACTTTTTTTTCTTAGTTGAGCAAAAATATTTTCTAAAAATACACTCACCTTGAAATGTTTTCGGTTTTTCGATTTAGATATAGACGAAATATGTTGTTGTTGGCTTTGTTTTTTTTTTTTTGTTGTTTTATATATTAATTTTAATTAAATATATATGTACAAATGTATATAAAACGCCTGTTTAACAACGAAAACGATGAAAATGCTAAAGATGAGTCGAGTAAGTATTCCGAAAAATATTTTGGATTCTTTGTTTTTTTTTTTGGTTCGAATTAAAATTTAACAGATATCCAACAAGAATCTATGATGAGTAGAAAACATCAGGTAGAAGGGAAGAAGAAGAGAGCAAGAGAGAGAGAGAGAAGAAGAAAAATAAAAAATAAATTTTAACAAAAAAAAAACTCAACATGATAATGATGATTGTTTTTCGTAGTAGTTTTGCGAAAAATAATCTCAGAAAAGTGGGTGGTTGTTATAAAAAGATTATATTATATTTTTTGTTGAGATTGTACGAGGGCTGTACATATTATTGCTAAATAGAAGCCCTATTATAATGAGAGTTAAGTTAAAGTCTTGAGAAAAATACCCACTATTGCTTTATATCTTAAAAGTCTTAATTTATTTTTCATAAATTTGAGATTATACAGCATATAACTGTTATTTATTATTAGAAGTGGGCGTGGCGTTTCCCATATAAAGTAAATAAATATTCAATAGCATGCCATAATAGAATAGAATTTCGGTGTAATGAATGTGAAGTATTGTATTTGCACTAAAAGAAATATTTTTTTTCTAGCATACATATCGTTAGCTAAAATGCAAAAAGGCGTAACTACCAAAAAAAAATTAAAATTGAGTTTTTGATTGATTATTATGAATGCCATTAAACTACATGCCTTGAATAAATTTTACACTTCTGCCATCAAAAATGGGGACTTAACTAAAAGTTTATTTAGTTTTTCTTTAGTTTTTTCCTTCTCTTGTAAAATTATATTTTTGTTAGTTATTACTTTTTGCATTCAAGCTAACGATATTTTTTATATATATGTATGTATTTATTCGAGCTTTTGAAAAAGTTCTGAGTGATGTTTTACTCAGGAATTATAATTTTAATGTTTATCACGCTTTAAGTGATGTTTATGTATGAAAACCAATTTAAAATACTGCGAAATAATATAAGAGACATGCACAGTCAGAAGAAGATGTAGCAAAAATTATCTGAATAGATTTCGATGGTAACATGTACATATCGCACATTTACTTCAATAGTGGCATAACTTTTAAAAAAAACAGTTTTGCAGAAAACGCGTTTTAAGTTTTCAATCTGCATACAACTCAATGGAGAAATGAAAAATAATTCTTCTCTCAGGAGTTGATGGTACAAGCTATTTATATGAAATTTTTACACAAGATAAAATACGAAATGCCGCATCTTTTTGCATTATTAACTCAAAAAACTCATTTTTTGAGTTATGCCACTATTGAAGTAAATGTGCGATATATACTATGTGGCAAAGATTTGCAATAATTGGTTCGCCGGTTCATTATAAGCGAAGAATAAACTGAATGAATGATTTTGGGCTTGCCCTCGTAGTTATTTCATTTAAAAATATCGTTTTTTACAAAATTAGCTCTTGAATTTAGTATAAATTTGCGTTTCTTTTTTTTGTCTTCTCAAAATTCTTTTAGTGTTGTTGTAATTTGATTTCGTAATTTTAAAGATAACCTTCAAAAATATTTCATACAATTTTTCTTTTCTTTAATATAAATATATCGGTGTTGTGAAATGATATTGAAAGCACTTGAGATTATAAATTTTAGCAATAACAATTTTTATGCTGTCGAAGTACAGTTGACTTTGAAAATAAAATTATTACATTTTGTATCATTTGTTTTAAATTTTTATTAATATTTTTTTACTCTATTTAATAACTTTTTGTTAACTTTATATACATTACACACTTCTACTTGTTCAAACGCCTCCGTTATCGATTGTTCGTTAATGGGCCCAAATTGCGTTTAATCGCTTCAGTTTTTATTTTTGGCAAAAAAAAAAAAATATTTATGTTTACACAGTTTAGAAAGAAATTTGATCGTTGCTAAAAGCAATTCCAAAAAAAAAATATCTAAAAAATATTTTTCTTACTAAAAAAAAGCGACGTTAACCAAGCGACGGTTTTCTCTCAACTAAAGAAAAATTAACAAAAATTTACAAAAAGCACATGAATATATATTTTCGAAAATCACAGTTTTTCATTCGAAAATTTTCCAATTTATCTCTCATTTAGTTTTGCATTTAATGTTCTTCACAGTTCTTTGAATTTATTTATTACGAGCGTTTTCTTTTCGATTTTCTTTTTTCTATTATTTTTCTTAAATTTTCAAATCGCGAAAAAAAATACACCACCAAACTACACACACACAAATTATTTAAATTTTTCGTTTATTTCTCAATACAATTTGCTTTTTTGTATTCGTCTTCATCATTTCTATTTGCATTCAAATTGTTTAGATAATTTTGGCTTTTGGCCACAATTTGTTCTAACTGTTATAATTTTTCAAAAATGTTGCCTGTTTTTTTTTTGAGCGAATTTGTTTTCTTTTTGTATTGAAAATTGGCTTGTTTATTTAATTTGAGTTTTCTTTCTTTTCTCATTAAATAGTTTTGAATGTGTTTCTTGTGTTCTGTATTGCAATAAATATAAAATGTCTTAAAACAAAATGGAAATTAGAAGAAAAGACGAAAAGCACTTGGCGGTATTTGTCACTAATGGTCGTTTTTTTTTTGGTTTTTTAGTTTTTACTTTATAAACCGGAAATGTATTTTTCTCACAAGTCAATGGAATAAAAATAACACAGATTTACTACGTACATGATTGTATTTATTTTAGTACAAAGCGTATGTATGTATATTTGAAAGTATTGGCCAAAATATTATGTCATAAAAGTCAATTTTGACAAGACATTCTTTTACGTTGTTTTACCCTTCACCTTAACAAGCGGTCTCCACTAGCCATGAACTTAGTATGGACATCGTGTCGGACACCGCTCATGCCCATGTTTTGTTCATGCTCTGACATCAGTGTCCGAGCATATGTCTGAGCAACAATGTTCGCCATGAGATTTGCCGTCAGCAACCATTTGCAATAGAAAGAAAAAAGACAGAACAAAATTGCTAAAAAAAATCCATCTCTATTGCACTACCGCAAAATACTTTAATATACCTGAACATGGACATCGCACGTGTTCACCACAACAAACAAGTTGATGAATTTTTCACAGTTACCCTGCCTGTCGATGGCTATTGAAGACATAGGGTAAACGGTAAATGTACAGGGGTGTTAACCGTTAAAATGCGCCACATAGCATTTATTTTTTCTGTTTGTGTATGAAGTAAATTAGGAGTCCATAAATATAATTAACAGCCTGTGCTAAGATGTCGACAAAAAGCAATGAGAGCAACAAAAAAATAAGAATATTTACAGCTAATGCTAGGAACACAACTGCGACGAACGACGAATTTTTCGGTGCGAACTTTCGTCATAAAAAATAAAACACATTTATTCATATGAAAATGAACACAACACCGCCGTAGAACGAAATTCGTCGTGCGTGACGAACTTTGAGATAGATTTATTTCTATTTTGTACGCCGACGAATGACGAAAAAACAATTTTCTCTCACTCTCTTTACATACACAATAAACAGTGTGACCAGTACCCCATTTCTGTAACTTGTGAGAAGTTCTCGCATCGAGATAAATTAAATAATTATATTGGCTGTCCTATTTTACACAGGGTTAGTCACATAAAAACTTATACAAACTTACAAAAAATATCAACAAATACAGTTTTTTTCTTACTCACCCTGTGTTTCACAGGATGATAACAATTTTCTCGACTCGAAAAGTTCTCACATTCCTTACAGAAACGAGGCACAGAATTTAAAATAAAAATAAGCTAAATCACGTATGTCTTTAATATATTTTTAGAGAATAGGCAATTTGAATTAAAAAAGGCTAAAAAAGCTTAATCCGTTTTTAAAAAAGCTAAAAAAAATAAGCTAAGAGCTTAATGAAAGTTTTAAAGCTAAATCCAGAAGAAATAAGCTAAATTTAGCCCAAAATTAGGTAATATGGTCACACTGACAATAACCAACTTTATCATTTATAAGCAGGGATGCCAACTATTTATAATCCAAACGCGCTACCAGGGTGACCGATGACATTTTTCAAAAAGTGGCACCAAATAGGGTATTTATAAAAGAAGGGGCAAAATTAAAAAAAAAAACGAGAAAACTGCACTAAACTTTTTATTTTTAATGAATTTTCATATAACTCACCCTAAAAAAAGGGGTTCAAAAAGTGGCAAGGCAGTCGAAAGAGGGGAAACGCAGTCAAAAAAGTGGCAAATTGCCACTTTAGTCGGTCAAACGGTCACGCTGCGCGCTACTACCCTCCTGAAAACGCGCTAAGTTACAGCATTCTCAAATATTTATAGCAAAAACGCGCTATTTTCTACGCGCTAAATTAAATTTCAATAAAAGTCGATGTATGGCTTAGTACTCGTATCACAATTAACTTTTCAGATTTTGCCACATTGCTTCCTCGACATTATGTTTTAATAAACTAAAATCATTTAATACAGAATCAGAACCGCCTTCCAAATAATCGAAATCCTTAGTTTTTACTTTTAATTTATTTGTAAAACTTTGTAACAACATATAAATTGTCAAATGCTTTTTGTACTTCAGCTGTAGTAGATGCTTTGTAAGTTATGTACATTTTTTGGGTCATTGTATGTATATAGTACATATTTTTAGTTGTGAAATTTCAAAATATTTGTCATTCAGTATTAAAATGCGTTTTTAATTCTAACCAAGGTCAAGCGAATTTTGTTTGCGACAGCTGAATCATTAACTAATTTAAAAAATTTTATCAGAGTTTTGGATATTAGAAAATTGTTAAATTTATACAAAAAAATGTTAAAAAATATTGAACTGAAATGATATTATTGACTTTATTCAAAACGCGCTAATTTAGCGCTTTTTTATTAAACGCGCTAAGACAGAAAAAAGTGCGATTGGCATAGTTAAAACGCGCTAAATCTAGCACGAAACGCGCTAAATTGGCATCGCTGTTTATAAGAGCTGAATTCGCTGAGTAAATTCGTCGTTATTGTGCTTCACACAACGAATTTACGCAGCGAATTCTTATCGACGAATTCGTCGACGCGGACGAAATTCATCGTTCGCCCCAATTGTGTTCCCAGCATAACTTTGGTGTTATTTGTTCATTTAATAATTATCACATGTAATTTGTCTTACAAAGCGATAAGAACTTTAGCCTGATCAAATCATAAATATAGAAAATAAATTCAGTGAAGTGCCACTTTGACCCGCGCACCAAGTGTTCCGTACGGACACAAGATATGTAATTCAATACGAACTTTAGCCTATATTAAATATAGTTTTGGCATTTTTTTGTTTTTGGGTTTTGAGCGTTTTTTCGGCGTTTTTTAATTTTGACACTGTTTTTCTTTTTTTAGTGATTTTTTCGGCTTTTTGGCGTTTTATCATTTTGGCGATTTTTTTTTAATTTTCACTATTTTTTCATTTTGGCGATTTTTTTTTCATGTAAACAATTTTTTTTTATATTTGTGATTTGAACGGGCTAAAGTTCGTATCGCTTTTTAAGCCAAATTACATGTGATAATTATTAATGAACAAATAACACCAAAGTCTGTTGTAAATATTCTGACTAACAACACATAGTTGAACGGAACAGCCAGCCGTTTCCACACAGTGGACCAAACACAAAAGAACGCTGATGATGCAGGTTTAGTGGCCTTCGAAAACGGCTGGCTGTTCCGTTCAACTATGTGTTGTTAGTCAGAATATTTACACAGACTTTGGTGTTATTTGTTCATTAATAATTATCACATGTAATTTGGCTTAAAAAGCGATACGAACTTTAGCCCGTTCAAATCACAAATATAGAAACAAATGGAGTTCGAATAATAATTAAAATTAACTAAAAATTTTTTTTTTATAGTTAACGTGCCTTTTTCGTGTTTTGGCGATTTTTTCGGTTTTTGGGGTTTTTCTTATTTGGACGATTTTTTCGAGTTTGGCGATTTATTTTAGTGTTTTCGTTGCTCGTTTTGGAACACCCTTTAATTTTTAGCTCTTATGTATTTGTTATGTTAGCGGGCAAGGTTCTACATACACTGTCTAAATTTCAGATACGGAGCTCTTACGGTTCCTGATAAAATAGTCTGTGACGGACAGACGGACAGACGGATAGCGTATCGAAAATAATAGGGTTCCTTTTCACCTTTGGTGTACGGAACCCTAAAAATTAAGTTCGAACAATAATTATTGAAATTAATTAAAGGTATAGATTTTGATGAAGATTCTAATTCAAATCTGCTTGACTTTGTACTGGTGTAAATGACCTATTATTATCAACGTTTAGTACGGAATTAGATAATTTTTGATTTGATTTGATTTTGGATACGTTTTTAACATATTTTAAGATTTTTTTGTTACTCCTATTTCAGGCATTCATTAGATGTTTTTGCAAGCGAACTTTGCATATTTATCCAAGGTGGCACTCAAGTGATTCTCGATTTGTATGTCTTAAAAATTGTGAATTTCGTTATGAGCACTTAAGGGGCCACTACTGTACTGAATAATTTTACAAACGCTGGTAGACGACTTGTTTAGAAAGTTGGTATAAAAATCACTTTAAAAATACTACTAGGGCTTTTCATAAAAAAATTTCTATTCAAATTGAATGTCTTAGGTCCAAATTCACAGTCTATAGTTAACTAACGCTCGTGGTTTAACTAAAGATTTTCCTTATCAATTTCATTGGTTAAACCATCTTGATTAGTTAACTAAAGACTGTGAATTTGAGCCTTAGTGGTGTAGATGGGAAGTTTATGTTTTTAAAAAGGAATATTTGTTTACTTAAATTTTGCTAAATTTGTGTTTTTTTTTTGCATTTTTCGGTATTAATCGAGATTATATTATCGCATTTGAACAGATGTTTTTAAAATTGTATGTATTTTATTTTCACAAAAACGTAACATAAATTAATTTTCCCCTTTTTGTCTTCCCCTTGAAAGAAAACATTTTCTTTAAAAAAAAAACTGCATCTCATGACTGACTCAGAATAATAGTTGTTCGATTTTTGATCAATTACTCATGATTTATTGACGCTAGTTTTTTCTTAGAAATTTTTTCTGGTGCTCATTATTATTTTAATTTTAATTGAAAATGAGTAAAAGCGAAATCACTTTTGTTGACAAAAACAAAAGTTTTAATTGATATTAAGAACATTAACACACACACTCACATAAATATTTTCTAATTAGTTTTTTTTAGCTAATAACATAATTAACATAAATCTAATCATAAAGTTTAGTCAAACGAACGGCCCGGCCCACATGTTGAAAATATTAACATAAGCAAATACAAAAAAAAATGCTGGTAAAGAAATTTAAATTCAAATTGAAATTTGAATTTGTTTAACAAAGTTAAATAAATACATACATATCAAAGTTGCAAAGTTGCAACACATTTGTTTGAGTTTGGTTTTTAATAAATTTATTGGAATTATTTTATGATATCCAAATATTTAATAAATATTATTTTAATTATATTTTAATTGAATGGAAAAAGTCTAATTACTTAATATAAAATTGTTGGCAAAATATATTTTAGTTAAATTCTTTTTATCAAACTAATTAAAATAAATTTATCTAGTGTTTTTTTTTTTTGGAATTTCAGTTTAACATTTATAAACGCGCACTAATAATCTTAAGTTATTATTTTGCTTATTCAGTAAAATATTTTGTTTTATTAAAAATACATTGAAATTGATTATTGAGGGGTTCAGCTGGATCCAATGCGCATTTCAGTGATGCTAATGCAGATTAAAGTCCTGCACAAGACCCCTTACAGGAACTTTTAAGACATGAGGGATTTTTCAAATGCTTTAGTACAGCAAAATCTTCTAAAAAAATGCTAAATAACACTGTTTGCAAGAAATTTGTTTCAGTATTGTAGGTGTAGGAGTAAAAAAGAAAATACTTCGTGACGGAAGAATTTGTGATGCTTGCTTTTTCATACACATGGGAGCGTACACAAACGTCATGCATGTAAATTACACCGTCTCAGTTTTTACACTTTTTTCGAAATTCCTTCATGAACATCGATTTTTTTCGATTTTTCCGTTAAGAACTGCTTGAGTTAGAGGCAAATTGCTAAAGCAAGATTTTTTAATTTTTTGGAAAAAAGTCATTTTTACTCAATAAACAAAAAAAAAAAAACAATTGGAAAGATCACTTCCCGTTCATCAATATTTAAGTGTTATATAGCAAAATTCTTGGTTTTTAGAGTATTAAGAAAATCGATGTTCATGAAGGAATTTCGAAAAAAATAAAAGTGAGACGTTGTAATGCACATACATACATACAGACATACAATCGCACAAAATATATTCATTTGCATTGATTTTACTAAATTCAAATTCAGCAAAAAATTATTTTCTTTGAAATGAACTATTAAACGTAAAGGTAAATAACACAAAATATTTACTGAAAGGAACATGTGTGTATAAGATATATATATGTATGCACATAATTCATAATTTTTTGATGAAGGAACGAAGAAAATATGTCAGTACTTTAGACAAAAGGACCTTAAATAATATACTAGAAGTACTAAATATCACATTCTTAAAAAATCTAATTTTTAACAAAGAAATCTTTTAGTCTTTTTAACATCCCGAAAAAATTCGAAAATAAAATAAATCTTCACATGTGGTAACGCTGGCACACATGCATTGACATTAGTTGTGTTCGTTTGCTTTAAAAAAAAAACATCCCTTAAACTATTAAGGGAGTTTTTTTCTTACACACACACACACACTCAAACGTAAAATATGCAAAATAACAAGCATACTCGCATCAACACTACTTTTTTTGAGTGTTTGTTAGAGACAAGAAGTCTTCGCGACATCGCTTGTTAACACTCATTATTGGTATACACGTACACCAATGCATCCATAGTGCTTGGCTTATTAAACGACATCATTTATTATTGGTTTAGTATAATATATGCTAGAACAATACATTTCAAAAACGAGACTGTTTGCGCGGGTATCTAATGCAGATCATTAGGAAACCTTTATTTAAAAATTTCTTAGCACAATTAGAGCTATTATTTTAAACTTTCAATTAAACAAATAACGAACTAGGTGTGTGCTGATTTTTTTAAGAATCGATTCGATAGAGAAGTGCATTAAATGAGTTGTTGAATTTCAAGGAAATATTACGGATCATAAGTACATACATAGAGACCATATACAATCAAAATTTTATAGGAGAGTCGTTGCCAAATCGGTACTGTACGGGGGAAGTGTATTATCTTCCAAGCATAATAAAGCTAAACTTCTTAATAAGGCTACTTAAGCTACTATTCCATATTGCCACAGATATTAACTCACTATTAAAATACACAAAAACCCCAAAAATTTAAAGACGATAACAGATGGAAATGAAATAAATCATCAGAGAAAATCATAAATGTCAGCGTGGTGTTAACAGTATTTATTCCCAAACAAATATATTCTCAATTAAACAAATTATTTATGTATATCCTATAAAAAATGTCAGTTTAGATTTTTATTACATCTTTTAAAATTTTGAATTCTATTTTATTTTAGAATATATATGTATTCTTGTCAATCTTCATATAAAATGCATACATAAATATATAAATTCTCATCTAATGTTCGTAAAACATTTACAACCTTGGCCCAAAAAGCACATACATATAAAAAAGAAGAGCAAAACTATGAAAGAATTTAAAAAAGAAAAATCAAATAAGTGGGGCTAATATGAAAATGCATTTTGTCATTAAATAGCACATATGAATTTGTTCGTTTTTTTTTCATAAATTTTACTATAATTTTTATTTTCAAGCAGTCAGGCATTCAAGAGATTTTTTTTTTATTTAGTTTTTTTTTTTTTTTATTAGAAGACTATAATTTTGTAATAATTTTTCTGTTCACAATAATTTTCATCAAAATCGATATTAATTTCAAGGTTTTATTTATGTTGCTGTTGCTACTTTTTATATTTGAGTAATAAAATACTTTTTAGATTCAGTAGCGGCACAGAGAGATAGAGATAGAGAGTGAGAGAGAGACAGAATATAAATTAAATTTATTTAGGTTAATTTAATAATGTTTATTTTCACAGATGATCAGTGCATGTCTCTCGGTTTATATACATACATATATATGAATTTGATTGATTTATGCGAGTGTATTCATTATACTCGCAGGTTTACCCATTGTGATTTGCTACTTGCAACGTTGTGGTTGCACTGAACTAACTGACTGTAGGAATCTTTATCTAAAGTTTTGAAATGTTTAAATATTTGAAATAAATGTACCATAACACGCTCAAAAAAAAACTTTCAGGGGGCATCAATCATTAATCAGTTCCAAACAAACAAATACACATTCAATTTGCTAAATTTTATAAAAAAAAAATCGCTGAATGGACACATGACAGGCATATGGTCAGTGTTTTTAATGAAAATTTATTAATGTTGCATACTTTGGTATGCAAAATAATTACATTATGTGCATGAGTTATGTGTAATAAAAAATTTACATTCAAGCAGACCATAGAAAGATAAATAAATAATAATAGATAAATGTATAATAATAAAAAAAAATATTAACAAGTTTTTGATGCGAGTTGTTTTGAGAGAACATAAATAGATAACAAAAAGCAATTATAATCAGTATTCGCTAAGATAGGATTTACGCACGGCAAAATTAGTTGAAAAAATTTTGGTTCGTTGGGCCGAGGAAAATAAGATGGATATCCCTTCTTCATTATCTTCACCTCTCTATTCCATAAACTAAAACACTTCGCAACTAAAATTGCCGTGTGTGAACCCATTTTTAACGTCTCAACAGAACATTGATTTGTACCCGTTTTATTACTTTCTTTTTCATTATGCTTATCTAACTATATACATATATCCAAGGAAACCAGAAATATGCTCTAAAGAAGTGTTTTATGCGCATTCAGTATGCACTAAATCTTAAAAATATGCGCTTAAAAGTCAACAAATATGCTCTTAAAAATAAAATAAATTGGTTTATTTGTAAATGAAAATATATTTTTAGTTCAAAACTTCAACATTTGCATATAAAATAAGACAAAAAAAAAATATACAAAAAAGGATGCAAAATTAACAAAGAATAAATAGCGGAGTTCGATGTTTGATGCAAATTGTCTTGCGTAAGTGCAAATGCAAAATATCGTAGCTTTTCTTTGGATTGCGTGTGTATTTTGTTGTTGGATTTGAAAGAAAAGCTACAATATTTTGCATTTGCACTTACGCAAGATAATTTGCATCAAACATCGAACTCCGCTAATGTGTTTGAAGTGCAGGTTAAAACAAAACTACCGTACTAATTTTGACTAAAACAAATAATACAAATTAATTTTTATTAGATGCTCTAATAACAATTTAACTTCAATTTCAAAAGATCACGACATCATAATTCAGGCTTTTTAACTGTATTTTGGATATATAAGACAATATTTTTATTTATAATTTTTATGACAATAAATCACTAAATATTGACCCAGAAGTTTCTAAGTTTCTGTCAATGTTCCTTAAATCTCTACTCGAGGCAGAGTCCGTCACAAATAGCAAAACTGAATTTGTATTGAAACTAACGTACGTAAAACAAATATAACAGGTACATGCACAAGCCCAGCCTGTTAATGTTTGCAATGCAAATAGTTGTCAAACTTCGTTTACAAGCTGCAAACATGTTAGTGTATGTGTGTGATTAAAATGATTACAGTGTTGCCAATAAATTCTCACATGGCTGTGTCTCCAATTACACATCGAAGAAAATTACACTACACATCTTTTGTGCAGGTTAAAATTAAAATAAAAATAAATAAAACTAGAACCCAAAGTGGAATTACACACAATTATACAAGAATTTAATTACATGGCCCACACATGTGAGTAGAAATTACACACTGTCTAACTACGAACAGATTGGCAACACTGAATAACTATAATCATGCAGGAATGCCGCGTCTGCAATTGTACTTTAGTTACCCTGTAATTGTTATTTTTAAAAACAAAAGGCATCTGTTTCTGACAATTATTCGTTTGTTTATACCAACAAAATACATGTGTTTTTTGGTGTTATATTTTTGATGTAGTCGTGTATGTACCTAGTATAATTGTATCATGAGTGCGTGTATAAGAAATATGTATACATTACATGGAATATTGGAACAGAGATTTAGATGACGAACAATAAAAAACCCAGATAGCGCCTTAAAAATTATTTTTTAAAACTTAAAATTTTATTTCGAAAATGAGAAAAAAGTTTAAAAAAATTTATATTTTTTCGGAATGGGGTGTAAAATACAAAAAAATCTATAAAGTGTCAAAATATGCCCGAAAAGCGTAAATTATGCTCTAAAAATTAGAAAATATGCGTGTAAGAATTATATATGCAAAAACATGCTCTAAAGGGTAAAATATGCAAAAATATGCACTAACAAGTCGATGCCAAAATTCATAAAAAGTTCTGAAACGGATAAATATATTGTCCCCGCATGAATACGTCACACAAGAAAAAACATGCAATTGCATATTTTCGGTTTCCCTGCATATAACAATATATAATTTGCACTATCTGTTTCTTCTTTTCCATTGCGAGTATTATAACTTTTTCAATTTCGTTAAGTTTTTCGTTTTAGCGATATTTTTCCTTTTTGGGGTTTTTTTTTTGTATTGAAACTTTTTTAGTTTTGAAATTTTTTTAGCTTTATTTTTTTGTATTTTTTGACGATTAATTTAGGTTTTTGGCTTTTTTTTAATTTTGGAGATTTTTGCTTTTTGCGTTTTTTTTTTGTCTATTTTTGAAGATTTATTTCGGTTTTTGGCTTTTTTTTAATTTTGGCGATTTTTTTCATTTTGGCGATTTCTTCGTTTTTTTTGGCGATTTATTTAAGTTGAAGAGATTTTTTTTCTAGTTTGGCGTTTTTTATGGTCCTGGAATTTTTTGGCTATTTTTTTCGGTTTGGCGATTTTATAGTTTTGAAATTTTTAGTTTTAGCGTTTTTAAAAATTGCAAGAAAATTTCAAGTATTGACAGTACATGAAGCTGAATATCCATTTTTTTCCTCGTCTCTCTCTCCTACAGCCTAATCAGCTTAACAATAAGACTTGCATAGTGTGAACTGGATCTTAGTTTCCAAGATTCCTTTTAAAATGTTTAAAATTTGTACTAAAAAATTTTTTTAGTTTTAAATACTAATTTATTTCTTTCTAAAATATAGAATATAATTCATTACCAAAGAAATAATTAGTTTTATATGCCAGAAAAAGTTTAAGTTTTCCAGCTCTGGAGCTATTTTTTTTTCTTTTTTTTATATTTTGTACCATTTTATTTATTTTTCTTAAACATAAAGTATATCTAAGTTTTATAATTTATTTATTATTTTTCTAAAAAAAAAACAAAGTATATTTAATTTGTTAACAAAAAGAAAAATAATTAATTTGACGACTTACACGTAATTTACATTAAGCATTTTATTCATGAAATTAGTTGCATGAAAATTTTTTATTTGTTAATAGGAGGCCTGGAGGAGCAACTTACATCAAAAAAGTTGTAAAAAATGTATCAGAGATTTATTCTACGCCCTTTTTTATATAAAATTCTCTTTTATAGCGCTGCAATTACCAAATAAAAAAAGGTGCGTGCAACAAAATTCATAAAATTTCATGAAAAAATGTTTAATGTAAATCAGGTTTTAGTTACATTTATATACAAAAAAAATTTCTAACCCTTAAATTATCGTTTTAGATTTATCTGATTCCTTATACCAATCTAGTTCTTTAAAAATATATAAAACATGGTAAGTGAACAAAGGAAATAAGGACAAAAATTTATTTTTATTTAATTACTTTAATATCAAAAAAAAAAAAATTCAAAGTTTCTAACTCTGAAGCTGTGGTTTTCATTTCTACACCGAACTTTTCTTTCAAAGCATTAAATGTATTTAATTTATAAAGAAAACCATTAATTAGACCTAGTTACTTTACATAGCACAAAAATTTAAGTTTCCCAACCCTGGAATCATAATTTAAGATTTTTCTGATTTCTTACACCAATCTGTTTTTTAAGAATATAAGATATGTTTAATCTATAGAGAAAAAGGAAAAATTAGTTTTAGTAGGTTAGTTTTGTGTAGCAAAAAAAGCTAAAGTTTTCCAACCCTGGAAACGTCTTTTTGATTTTTTTAATTTTTTTATTTATTTTTAATACCAATCTTATTCGTACTGAGATATAAAATAAGTTTATTTAACAAAAATAAAACAAAAATTAGTTTTAGCTAGTTTTAGCAAAATAAAGTTTAAGTTTTCCAGCTCTGAAATCGTCTGCTCTATTTTACTGATTTTCAATACAACTCTATTTCGGATCATTTATGACACACAATAGTTCAAGAACGAAGTCTCTAGCTTTCTGTGCGCTTTGGAAAATCGATTTCACGTGCATACAGACAGACGGACAGAGAAATGGACGGACGGACAGAGAGATGGACGGACGGACGGCCAGTCGGCCAGACGGACATCAGTTATTCATCTTTCCTATGCATAAGGATCCAGAATATATATACTTTATGGGTCGCATATTAATTATGGAATTATTATATGGAAGTTACACACCGGAATGACAAACCTACATATTTTACGCTTTACCATTTTTAGTGAAGGGTATAAAAATTATTCTTTTTTATTTTATATGTTCATAATTTTTGTTCTTTATGACAAGAGCTACAACTTTGCCTTCTAGAGTAAATCAAAATTCCGAACGGTTTGAACGATATGAGCCTGAGAAAATTATCAGTTTTTTGCAAAAAATGTCACCGGGCCCCCAAATCTTTGGGGGCCAGTAAAAAAAAGTGCATGACTTGAGCCAAAACTGCGGGCTCCAGAATATACATATATATTGTGAAAAATGCACAGGTAATGACAAACCTATACATACATACTTATGTAAGTATTATACTCTTAACACTTTTGCTTCTGGGTATAATTAATACATATTCACCATAAAAAATTGTGAATCACTACAAATTAGAGGCAATTAACACCTCATACTATTAATATAATAAAAAAAAGTAACAATTATGTTTATTATTACTTTTGACAGTTATTAAATGAGTTATTTATATGTTTCATTTTAAGCTGCCACCAATAATTTATTTCTTGTCTCAATATAAAATCAATCAAATTTTTTTTTATTTCCTTTTCATTATTCACATTCCAAGAAGACAGACGACACATGTCACACTTATGCAGATATCTTATATAAAATTAAATTTGCATAATATTAAAATGTATGTATGTATGTTTGTTTGTATGTATTTAAATGCCAATAGCACGAACAACACACAAAATAAACACATTTTACCAAATTCAAATTCGAATGGAAGCAAAAACAACTTTCTTTGCACCAAAATAAATTAAAGTCTTTTTCAAACAATTCAATTTTTGTTTTATAAACGCATATTCAGATTTTAATAAAATTAACAAGCTGATTAGGGTTTCTAATTTCCCGGACTTGTCCAATTCCCGGTAGGGATGAAACGATACGAGCAAATACAAGTAAGTACTCGATACTTTTTCTTAGAAACCAAGTACTTTTGGTATCGATACTTTACTATTGAGTACCAAGTAGGTATCGGTAAAAAGTACTCGTATCGGTCAAAAATACTCGTTTCTTATATGCCACAACAATGTTCAACATGACGTCAGTTTAATAAAATTTCATTTGTTCGTATTAAATCTAAATTTATGTTTAGAATATATCTGTGGCAAAAAGGAAAAGGTGCTTAAGTCGAGATAATCTGTTTTTAAGTTAA
Source organism: Tachina grossa (assembly GCA_949987645.1). NCBI lineage: Eukaryota > Metazoa > Arthropoda > Insecta > Diptera > Tachinidae > Tachina > Tachina grossa. Next base: position 51,094,318 of record OX465278.1, on the reverse strand, counting down.
CGGTACTATTGTAGTCTCCTTGGCCAAATTTCATTTATTTTGCGCGCTTTTTTAGGAAGTTATAGCGCAATGACTTGCTAATCTTTTTTCGTTTTATAATCTCATTTCGAATATTACCTTACTTTAGCTAATACTTTGGTATATTTTAAATCCAATGTATTATTTATAGTGTGTAGAACGAAATATTCTAAAAGGAATTTGTAAAATAATTTTCGAAAATCGACTTGAAAGTTTAAAAATTCTCTTGCAGTAAAGCAGTAAAATATGACTTAAGAACTTTTTCCTTATTGCGACAGATATTAAATTCAGTTAAAGAAAATGGGACCCCAAGTTAAGTGTGTGGTTATATTTTATAAAACAGACTATAAAATTTCTGGCCGAAAAAATTGTTTTAAAGCCGCAATACATCGAATTTGAACAAACGTTTAAAATGTCATCCCGATTGTACTGCTCCTGTCGACGAAAATATTTCAAAGTAAGTACATACAGTGAGTTTCACTAGTATTCACATTCAGAATCAATATAAATAGCGTGACCGTTTGACCGACTAAAGTGGCAAATTGCCGCTTCTTCGACTGCCTTGCCACTTTTTGTTTCCACTTTTTTAGGGTGAGTTTTAAATGTGAGTTTTATGAAAATACATTAAAAATAAAAACCTAGGTGTAGTTTTCGCGTTTTTTTTTTAATTTTGGCCCTTTTTTGATAAATCCAATATTTGTTGCCACTTTTTGAAAAATGTCATCGGTCACCCTGAATATAAAGTCTACCAAAGAATAGCAAATTTTTCAGATTAAAAGGTTACCATTGTTTGGCAAACTTTTTATTGATTCTGAATCTGAAAACCGAATATTAGTGATACTAACTAACTGCACATAATACATACACATATGTAGATATTAGGGATGTAACGAATACCAGTTTATCGAATGCGAATGCGAAAACGAATAATGCATTTGAAATTTTGCGAAAGCGAAAGCGAATGCAAATAAAGGGTGTTTTTTATTGAGGTATAGAACTTTAAGTTGGCATCACTTTTTTAACTGGCGGCCATTTTGTCAGCTGTCAAGTGATTAATATTTAGTTTGGTTTGCCATTTCATCATGAACAGGTTGACAAAAGAACAACGCTTGCAAATCGTGCAAATTTATTTCGAAAATAATGGTTCAGTTCGCGAAGTTTACCGCAAGCTCCGTCCATTTTATGGTCGACCTAATCGTCCATCAGAGCAATTAATTCGGTTAACCATGGATCGTTTTCACACTACGTTTACTCTATGTGATAATACGCATCCGCAGAGACGTCGAACAGTGCGCACCGAAGAAACAATTGCCGCTGTAGAGCAAAGTGTTGAAGAGGACCCGAATGAAACGATTCGCCACCGTGCACAGCAATTGGAGCCGACTAACCGACTATTTTGTTCCCGAATTGGATGGCATGAATGTGGATGAGTTGTGGTTCCAACAAGATGGCGCTACATGCCACACAGCGCACGTCACAATCGATTTATTGAAGGAAACATTCGATGAGCGCATAATTTCGCGGAATGGACCTGTCAATTGGCCACCAAGATCGTGTGATTTGACACCATTGGATTATTTTATTTGGGGATATGTGAAGTCGCTCGTCTACGCCAACAAACCAGAAACGTTAGGGGACTTGGAAGCCAACATTCGTGGCGTTATTGCCAACATACGGCCCCATATGCTCGAAAAAGTGGTTGAAAATTGGACCTGTAGAATTGGCTTTATTCGAGCCAGCCGCGGCGGCCACATGCCCGAAATCATATTTAAACATTAATGGCATAAAATTATCCTTCCAATAAAGCCAAATTGATGGACATTAAAGCGATTTTCTTGTGTTTTATTTCAATTCGAAGTTCTATACCTCTGAAAAAAACACCCTATACTTACAATACATTAAAAAACTCACATGAAACTAAATCTGTTTAATAACAAGAAGTATAACATACATAGATGTACTACGTATAGCATTTTATTTAAATTGTGCCTTGAATTGAGAAAATATTTATTAATTTATTAAATTCTTAAGACAGAAAGATATACATATGTATAGGAAATTAAATTAAAATAAGTATAATTAGTGATTTTTTATGGGAATTGTTAAAATTTAAGTTTATAATTTTTTAAACTTAAATTCATTAGTTTTGAGCTGGTAGATTTTAGTATACACATATTTCTTTTACTTTTGATTTGGAGCTTTTCAAACAAAGCTTTGAATTAAAAGATATGCTACTTTTGAGTTGCATTTTACTATCACTAAGTAAGCTTTAAGCTATTTAACATAAGCTTAAATAAATTATGCATACAAAAGTTTCTATTATTGTCAGCTTTTAGCTGACTCAATTAGTTAATAGGCTTCGAGCTTCAAAAATTTTGCAGGAAAGATTGCTTCAATTATTAATTTGACTGTATAAGCAATTAATTAATTAATTAAAATCTTAATTTTTTAACTTTATGGAGGAAGTTTTGAAAGCTTTTCCAAGACTAGCTTTTTAGTAAAAAAGCTTTTTCACAAACATTTTTTCAATACATTTTTAAATTGGTTTCATAAAAGTTTTATTAATTTATTATCAAAAATATTTTCTAAAACAAAACTATTTTTATATTTGTGATTTGAACGGGCTAAAGTTCTTATCGCTTTTTAAGCCAAATTACATGTGATAATTATTAATGAACAAATAACACCAAAGTCTGTTATAAATATTCTGACTAACAACACATAGTTGAACGGAACAGCCAGCCGTTTTCGAAGGCCACTAAACCTTCATCATCAGCGTTCTTTTGTGTTTGGTCCACTGTGTGTGGTGTCAGTTGATGTAGATTTCTGCTTTATATACTTAGCATTATTGCAAATGGAATATGTGAATTGTTTGATTCATCGCATTTCAATTTGCTGAAAGCTTTTTTGTATTGTTAGCTCAATTTTACCATCACTATATTTACAACAGTCTTACCATTGTCGTTTTGTTCTTTTAAAATACATGTTGATTAATGAGTTCTTGTTTCAACTTTGTTATTTGTTATTGAGCTTCTCATTTGTTTAAATGAAAGTTTATAATATAATAACTCTAGTTGTTCTAAGAAGCTTTGGGCAAAGGTTCCTGATGATCTGCATTAGCAACAGTGAAATGCGCATAGGATCCAGCTGAACCCCTCAATAATCAATTTCAATGTATTTTTAATTAAAAAAATATTTTACTTAATAAGTAAAATGTTAATTTGGGATTATTAGTGCGTTTAAAAATTTTAAGGTTAAATTGTAACAATTCCCATAAACAACACTAATTAAAAATATTTTTGTTTTAGAAAATATTTTTGGTAATAAATTAATAAAACTTTTATAAAACCAATTTAAAAATGTATTGAAAAAAATGTTTGTGAAAAAGCTTTTTTACTAAAAAGCTAGTTTTGGAAAAGCTTTCAAAACTTCCTCCATAAAGTTAAAAACTTAAGATTTTAATTAATTAATTAATTGCTTATACAGTATAATAATAAATAAGACTTTATTTGACATATTTCTATAGGAATTTTGTCAGATAAGCCTGTAATAAACCTGAAATATTTTTTATGACTACGGCAGGTATGCTTTGAGTTATAGCGTGGATGGAAATTCCATCTACATTTGGCAATCAAGATACTGTTTCCTATAAAGAGTTTTTAGGTTGAAAATATTTCGTAGCACTTGAAGTTGTTGGAGTATTATATTATGCATCGTTAAAAAAATTGTAGTTTTAAGTAATAAAACAACGAAGAACAATGTAGAAAAAGCAAATTCCAAAAAAAGTAAATAATCAATTCCCGAAAATTCCCATTGAAAATTTCGCGGGATTTGTAAAAAAAATAATTCCCGGAAATTCCCGCGATTTTTTCCCGCGTAGAAACTCTAAATCTGATTCAACCAGTTTGTATTGAGGAGATACTCGTATTCATAGAGAAAGAGAGTGGGCGAGTGAAGATTATGAAACTGGATCACATCAATCAATTTCGTTGAAAGAAAAAAAACAAATTTGATATTTTGATTTTGATATGGATACAATTTCAAACAATATAAAAAGAAACCCAACAACAAAATATAAAAAGCTAGAATTATATTCCCAAAAATAAAAGAAAAAGAAAACAACAATAATAAAGAAGTTCTTTTTGCCAACAAAAAAAATAAACGGCTTGTGTATAACAAAGATATTTATTTTATGAGTTGCAATAACAAGTAAACAGTCAGGTCAAATATTGAGTGCCCTACAGCAAGTTACTCGTATCGTACAAGATGTAGAATCTCGAATGTTATTGTTTCTGCTTTTGTACAAACTTGTAAAATTTCTACCCTGGAATGATTGATTGAATGTGAAAATTTTTTATCAAAATAAGGCTCACAATATTTAAAAAGAAAACAAACAGCCACTTCCACTATGTCGAAAGAAAAACTCTACAAAAGAAAACTACCTGCTCGAATTTTAATACATTTTCATTCCACTATGTCGTCAGCTTTCTTTCGCAACAGCATCTTATTACTGCCCTCTAGTCAGCATAGAACCATATGTATTTATGTCGATACTCTTTCTCCAGCGACAATTGCACTAGTTAAAATGTCAACAACTTCCCTTTTATGCGCGAGTAGAAGAGATACGTAAGAGACAACAGTTCTAGTGTATTTCTGGTGATATTGTCAACGAACGTGTCAATAGTTTGTTTTTCTTTTTTATTATGCTATGCAATAATACTAAATAAACATATGAAGACGAGGGTCACTAAAATCTACTAGTGAATCCTTGGTTAAAATATCTCCATATGGTCGTAAAAGAACTACCTTCTCAATAGCGATAAATTCTACAGGTAGATTTTCAATGACAACCCTATCCCAGCAAAAAGTTTTGCTTGCTGGAAGCATTTTTGTAAGGGAGACCATGAAACGGAATCACTTGCAATTGTGCTTTTATAATGCATGATTTTTGTTCGCGATGAGCCACTTAGAAGCAATAGCAATAAATCAGCCACCAAACGTATGCCTGCACTATACACATACGTATATAATTGTGTACTGTTCGTGTACGATCGTAGAACATATTTTAATGGTCTCGCTTACGTTAGTGCTTCTAAAGATGCAGCGTATTGCTTCTAACAGCTTTTAGTGCTTCTAAGAGTCGATAATTTTTTGCTGGGATATTATATGTCAGTCAGTAGCACTATTGAGAATGTCACTAGAAAATCACTATAATTTTACTATTGAGAACGAGCGAGGAAATATCGATATTGTAGACTAGAGTCCCTAAAATTTGCTAGTGAATCTTTGGTGCCAATGTCTACATGTGGTACCAAAATAACTACTTAGTCAGTAGTGCTACAGTCTAGTGGTGGATTTTCAATGACAAGCTAATGTTAAATGTCAATAGGTAATACCATTGGCTGGGGTACACCTGGTCAGTAGTACTACTGACAATGTCACTAGTAAATCACCACAATTTCACTATTCGCACTTTTTGCAGGGTGTTTTGTTTTACAACTACATGCGTTTTGTTAAAAATGTGCGAGTACTTTGTATAATGAATACAAAGCAATAATCAAAACAATAGTATTAAATAATATTTTTATTTATATTTTATGAATATGAAGTATAAATAAGAAATAAATTGAAGTAATATGCATATAAAAAAAGCAATAAAGTGATCAAATAATAATTTTACAAACTTTATTGGATTTTTTGCAAATAAGTTTTACTACTCGAAAGCAAAATAGCACGTGCTTGATTTTGACATGGTGTTCGCTTTGTTCACAACTAAGCATACAGAAGTAAAGCTTAAATTAGACGTGCCATAACCAAAATGCAATTGCTTTCTATGGTAATGGTTATGGCGTTATGGCGAGTCACCCATAATCAAATACAGTGTTGCCCATAAGTTTGGTGCGAACAGCTATTTTCTATGGCTATGGTTATGGCACGTCTGACTGAACCTTAAGATAGAGAAATTAAAATCAGGGAGCAAATTACGGCACTCGTTATCGAACGAAATTACGAAATATTTCCATAGAAACTCTATTGAAATATTTCCTAATTTCGTTCGAAAACGAGTGCCGTAATTCGCCCCCAGTTTTCTTTCGCTTATAATGCGCATGAAGACCTTTTTTCGAAATAGTGAAAGAGGCAGTAAATTCAACCATAGTTATACATAACGAGCCTGTTGAATAAAGATATATTAAAAGAAGGTGTTTGTAGGGTGCGCTTGATGGTCAGGAAATACAATCCGGTAGACATTTTTTCCTGTCATGATGAATCATATTTGCTTGCAAACCGTGATAACCAATTTTTTTTAGACTTCAAAAACAGAAGGAAGTTATAAATTCGTCTGTATTTTTCTTTATGTGTGTTACCTTATAACTGCTTCCTTTTAAGACCGATTTAAAAAAAAATTCTTAAATAGTATAGCTTTTGTTTGGCGCTTTTCCAAAGTGGGAAGAAACATGCCCATTAAAATTTTCTCCTTTGATTTTATGCGCGTTTACTTATCGGGTAGCCATAAAAAGCAGCACACAGCTCGGGCTTTAATAATGACACAATCCACCAGTGAGAGGGGCCACGCCCGTGCAATTTTAGTATTGAATTTTACGCACTTCTATTAATACGATCACCATGAAGCTGGGGTAATAAATAGTTTGAGATCTTAGAATGACACGATATTGCATTTTAAAAAAGGGGTTGAAGTAGCGACCATTAAAGTTAAGTACAATTTAAATTTTATAGAGTTTTAGTTACCCGATCCCCACGAAACTTGGCCAACAGTTTGGGCTTTGGGAATGACAGAATTTTGTGCTTAAAAAAGTGGGCGGGACCATGCTTATATAAACTTATTATGATATTTCACGTGCTTCTACCTGAACAATTTTTACGGAACTTGAAACACATTTGTCTTGCATTTAGAAAATTGGTTAGGCGTTTCTGGAAAAAGTGTAACATTTTTTAACTTTTTATTAAAAAAATACAATTTAACATTCGTTTAAAGAAAACATTTAAGCACGCAAGAGATAACACAATAATTTCTAATAAAATGTATATTTCTGAAAATCATTTTATTGTGAAGTTTCATTGAAAAGTGTAACATTTTTTTCCAGAACAGAAAATGCCTTTAAATTCAGTTTTTTTGAGATCGCCAAAGGTCTGATGCCTTATGCGTAGACTAGACTAGACTTTATGCTTCAAATAAAATGAAAAAAAATCTTTGTGCTACAAATTACATGAAATTTCTTGAAAACTTTCTGTATGTCATATGTAAAAGCCTGGAATACAAATTTTTACTAAGAGAACTTTACAAAAAAAAAAAAAAAAACCGTAGTGTGTTTTGCAGAATTTTAACCCTAGAACCATAATGTACGTAAATTTTACGTGCATTTTTTTAATGTACATATATATAAAACAATTATTTGGCATTCTAAAGGTAATAAATTAATTAAAATAAATATAACGAGAGCCTATATTCAAAACACGTCAACTCAAATAAGCTAACCTTTCAGTAGAGCGAAAAAACTAGTAAATTCGCTCATTATTATAAAAATAAATGATGTGCCTTCTTTCATAATATGTTTGAAATATGCTTACTAATTTATAGGTTTGAAAAAAAAAAAATATTTTATTTTGCACTGGTTTGCGTATTTTTTATGAGATAGCATGTTTTAGTCGATCAAAAAATAAATATTTTTTTAGAGTTATCATATTTTGTCGGAAAAAATATAATATTTTTTTAATATATTTATTTTTTAACCAATTTGTGAAATCTTTTAACAAAACTGGATATACAAATTGAAAAGCTACCAGAAAAAAATTTAAAATACCATAAAAAAATAACTTAAGCCTGACTGAAAGAAAGCCTTTTCCATCTCGAGATGGTCAGCTTTAGCACTCTCTAACTCACTCTCTAGTGTAACAGGGTCACTCTAAATTATCAATTTCGAAAGCTAATGTCATTGACTATAATCGGTCCATACATAATGTTTATATTCGATTAACAGTTTAAAAGTTATACATACATTACCAATTTTTTTTTTATCGGAACCCCTCCGTATTAATATACTAAAGGTGGCCATATCCCAAAAACTAGCCACAGGATATCAAAATCCTTACCAGATTCGTGTTCAGTATGCTAAACGAAATATGAGGTAGATTTATAATAAATTATTAATTTTTTTAAAATACTGGAAACTTACATGGGAGTTAGCATTTATTTTAACCAAAAAAAAAAATTATACTTTGAGATAGCAGGATAAGAAAAATTGATATAAAACGGGGAAAAATCATTTTTTTTTTATGCGAAATATATACTACAGATGAATATTGCATACACAGAAAAAACTAAATTTCGTTTTCAGTAACCAAATTAATTGAATCAGTAAATATTTTGTATGAATGCGGACCTACAAAGAAATTTGTAGATCCTGATAACAATTTTGTAAAAATTTAACTGGAAAAAATTTTTATTTTTAGTTAACTTATTATTATGGCATTAGAGAAAAAACTTAACTGAAACTCAAAATATTTTCAAAATATTTAGGAACAGAAAAACATTTTTGCGGATGTTTTTTGTATTATTCAGCAATTTTTTTTTATAATTTACAAACACATTCACTAAAATTTTTCGTATTATCAGAAAATAAATTAACTGAATCAATAACAATTCTCACCAATTTAAAAAAAAAATTAGTAAAAGTTTTATTTGAAAAAAAAAAAAATAACTGAATCAAATAAAAGGTTCAACTATTTTATTTACTTTCAAAAATTGGCTTGTTTTTATGGTTAAGCATTTCCTTCCCGCTCTTAGAACTCGTCAGTAGACTTCAACACAAAAAATTTTTGAATTTAGCTAACAAACTCCGTATGTTTATAGTAAGACTCTTAATACTATATTGAGAATCACAATATACAAACATAATAAGTTTGAAAACCGCAAACAAAAATCTTTAAAAATAATGTTTTTCATATCTATAAAATAATTTGTAGAAAAATTTAAAAAAAATTAGACAAATTTTTTTACAGTATATAAAAATAAATTTAACTGAAAATAACAAATTTAAATATAAAAAAAATAAATCCAAAAAATTTTTTTTACAAATTTTACTTTATATAGATAGTTTTCATTCATAGCCATTGCTGCTAGTGCTTTTAGCTTTTAGCTTTTAATTTATTGTAATTTTAATTATAATAAATTTGGAAATAAATATAATAAATAAATAAAATTCTATACAGTTTTTTTTACATAAAATAAAATCGGAACGAATAATTTACTGGAACAGTAAAAAATATTTACTGAAACTAAATTATATTTCAAAACACACGTTTGTTGGAAAATTTTTTGGGAATAATTTTTTCTGTGCAGCACGATATACTACTGAATCTGTGAATACCATATACATATCGAGTAACATTGTTAAATGAGACTTGTAACTTATGAAGTGAGCACGAATGTAATTTGCTATACACGACCGCAGAGCTGGTGATAATAGGTAAAATTAATTGTAGTACAAGACGTTTCTTAGCCTCAGTCGTTGTGTAAATTGAGGTTATTCTTAAATTACGCAGTGTTAAATACACGTTGCGTACCATATTATTAATGTGATCGAGAGTCAGCTAGGCTAACAATAGGAAGAAATATAACCGACTTCTTAGGATTCAGCGTGAGGTTATTCGCTTTAGCCCACATATCGGTCCTCATATTTCAGGTCCTCATTAATTTTATAACACATATCATCTACAAGACCAATACGACTAGATATATATAGTTGAATATCATCAGCATACGCATGAATGCTAACAGACTTAACGATTTTGAATATGTCATTGATATACAGTAGTGGACTAAAGTGGTTACATTATTTAAATTTTTTAAAGCTGTATTAATAACTTTTGTTCAATTTCTGATATCGAAGCGTAACTTTTCAACTGCACATGTTGTACTGTTGTTACTATATATAAATAAAAAAAATAAATAATATCGTTCCAGAAACATAAAAAATATATATGTGTCTCATAACCGCATCTATCCAGTTTTGTCCACTCTTTCTCTCTTTTGTTTATATATTCCTATTCAATCTAACGGGACGATTTTTTTTTTTGCTACAATTGAGTTTAATATAAAAAATGTAGGAACTGCATTTTTGTTTCATTAAAAAGTAACAACTCGAAAGGCGAACACATATTTGTACAATATTTACTACAACGGCAAATAAATGAGAAGGATATCAAAAAGTCTTGAAGATGAAGTTGTAAGGCTAAGCGAAAAGGGTGACTCATGCATGCCGTAGTATCGCGAAAAAGCTAAACGTGTGCCATCGAACTGTCAGCCTTATAAGAAAACGGCGAAATGTGGTTGTTGCTGCTAACAAAGGAGGTAGGCCTAGATTGCTCTCTGACGGAGATGCTCGTTTGGTGGAACGAAATATGATAAGTAGAAACACAAGAACACCAAAATTGGCAGCCGAAGGTCTGGGCAAGTTCGTAAGTGACCGTACAGTAAGAAGAGCCTTGCACAGAATTGGATTTGTGTCTTTTGTGAAAAAAAAGATACCTGCACTGTCGGACAAGAATATGAAGGCTCGGATTAACTTTTGCAAAACACATAAAAACTGGACAACTGATGACTGGAAACAGGTGATATGCTCAGATGAAACAAAAGTTAATCGTTTCCAATCTGATGGAATACAATATTGTTGGAAGAGGCCCGGTGAAACCATTCAGCGTCATCATGTCAAGCAAACGGTGAAACACGGTGGTGGGTGGGAGTATAATGGTATGGGGATGTCCTCTAGTTAAAATAGAAGGAATTATGAATAAGGAGTACTAATGGGTGTTTTTTATTGAGGTATAGAACTTTAAGTTGCCATCACTTTTTTAACTGGCGGCCATTTTGTCAGCTGTCAAGTGATTAATATTTGGTTTGGTTTGCCATTTCATCAGGTTGACAAAAGAACAACGCTTGCAACTCGTGCAAATTTATTTCGAAAATAATGGTTCAGTTCGCGAAGTTTACCGCAAGCTCCGTCCATTTTATGGTCGACATAATCGTCCATCAGAGCAATTAATTCGGTTAACCATGGATCGTTTTCGCACTACGTTTACTCTATGTGATAATACGCATCCGCAGAGACGTCGAACAGTGCGCACCGAAGAAACAATTGCCGCTGTAGAGCAAAGTGTTGAAGAGGACCCGAATGAATCGATTCGCCACCGTGCACAGCAATTGGAGCTTTGTCCATCAACTTTATGGAAGATTTTGCGCAAAGATCTTGGCTTGCGACCTTACAAGATCCAGCTTGTGCAAGAATTAAAGCCGCGAGACCATGCAATGCGTCGTGATTTTGGTGTATGGGCCGAAAATGAGATTGATCTCGATGCTGATTTTCATCGCAAAATTTTGTTCAGTGATGAGGCTCATTTTTGGTTGAATGGCTACGTCAACAAGCAAAATTGCCGCATTTGGAGTGAAGAGAATCCACATGAGACCCTTGAGACGCCATTACATCCACAAAAACTGACTGTTTGGTGTGCTCTATGGGCTGGTGGAGTCATTGGGCCATACTTCTTCCGAAATAATGCTGGAGAGTCAGCTACCGTTAATGGAGACCGGTATAGAGCCATGATAACCGACTATTTTGTCCCCGAATTGGATGGCATGAATGTGGATGAGTTGTGGTTCCAACAAGACGGCGCTACATGCCACACAGCGCACGTCATAATCGATTTATTGAAGGAAACATTCGATGAGCGCATAATTTCGCGGAATGGACCTGTCAATTGGCCACCAAGATCGTGTGATTTGACACCATTGGTTTATTTTCTTTGGGGATATGTGAAGTCGCTCGTCTACGCCAACAAACCAGAAACGTTAGGGGACTTGGAAGCCAACATTCGTGGCGTTATTGCCAACATACGGCCCCATATGCTCGAAAAAGTGGTTGAAAATTGGACCTGTAGAATTGGCTTTATTCGAGCCAGCCGCGGCGGCCACATGCCCGAAATCATATTTAAACATTAATGGCATAAAATTATCCTTCCAATAAAGCTAAATTGATGGACATTAAAACGATTTTCTTGTGTTTTATTTCAATTCGAAGTTCTATACCTCTAAAAAAACACCCGTTACCTTAGTATTCTACAGAACAATTTGGCCGGTTTTATTGAAACGTGTGCTTACCCTGCAACAGAAATAACTTTTCAGCAAGATGGGGATCCAAAGCACACTGCCAAAATTATGCATAAATGGCTTTCTGAGCAAGAATTTAAAACAATGAAGTGGCCAGCACAAAGCGCCGATTTGAATCCTATCGAGAATTTGTGGGCAATTGTCAAAAGAAGACTCTCGCAATATGAACGAGCACCAACCAACTTAGAGGATCTTTGGTCCAGAGTTTCAGCAGAATGGGCTAGTATTCCACCACAAACTTTTAAAACTCTCGTAGAAAGCATGCCTACTCGCATAAACTGTGTTTTAAAGAACAGAGGACTTTGGACAAAATACTAAAGAAAATATTCGCCGAAAATTACAAATATGGACAATACTGGATAAAAGCGGTCGCAATGTGAAGTCTTTTTTTTATAAGCTTCTTAATAATATAGTTTACCGTATTTAAGTTTTTATTGTTGAAAAAAGTTTAAGTTTTATGTTTTACAAAAAATCTTTTCAGTTTCTGTAATAATAAAAAATATATAACAAATAAAAAAAAAATTAATTTAATGTAACCACTTTAGTCCACTACTGTAGATACTGAAGAGTAGAGGACCCAGAACTGAGTCTTGTGGAACCCCAGAATTCACACCCTTAAAGCATGACTCCCTTACACCAACAACCACTTTTTGCAAACGATTATACAAGTAGTTTCTTATTAGACTGACTGCGCTGTGGTCAAACATAATATTTACGTATCGTTGGTGTTAACGTATTATAAAATATTGGTTTGGTTCTAGGGTTAAGGTTTGCACGTTTTCCTAAAATTCCTAAAAATTAATTTAGTAAATAAATTTTGTTGTCGTCTTTGTAACTTTTCCATTGCAATGTATCATTTAAATGTGTTTAGTTAAAGCTTTATATTTTATGCCAATGTGCGATGTGAGAAGTTGCGATCATTTATGATAATTTTTATTACCTTGAATGGCTACAAAATTAAATTCGCATTTAATGTGTAACATTTAATTTTTTTAAGCTAAAATTATTAAAACAAATAAATTATTTTTTTTTTGTTCTGCAAAATGTTAGTCTTTAATTCGCAAACCTTAACTTCCACGAAAACCAATAAAAAACCTAAACTTGTTATAACAAAAAACAACATGTTAAATTTTAATGATAAATATGTACATATTCCAAAAATCATGCAAATTTATAATTACTTTGATTTAATCTCGTATCTGAAAATTCCTTTGTGAATGAATTCACAAGATATAAGTACATAAATATCTTATCAGTTGTTTGTTGCCGCTACTATTGTTGTTGCTGCGTCGTTTAATTGGATGTGTGTTTTAATACATTTATAAACTTTATTTAGTTGCTTTTGGTATGTTGTTGTTGCTTTTGTTTTAGATATAATATTTTTTTGCATTTATTTTTTTTTATCACTCAACAAATTGAATTTTTGTCGTTATTTTTTTCTGTTTGCTCTTATTTCTTTATCTTTCTTTTTTTTTGTGCTGTAATTAATTTCTTTGTCGATGATCTTGTTTTTTTTCACTTTGATTATTTAAATTTATTTTTATCCCCTTTTCATTTGTGTTAAATATATTGTAAACAATATTTTTATTTAGGCAATTTTCTTGCTTTTGTTTTTTTTTTAATGTGTGAAAGAGGCAACAAACGCAACCTCTGACATAAGTATACCGAACGCGTTCAATGCAAATAAGCGAATGAAGTTGAAAATATTTATTCTCTTTTCTTCACACAGAAGAAATTTTGTTAAGTCAAAAAGATCTTCAAGTAATCGCGCCACAAGAAATTGCTCGATGTAGTCAATTTATTTGACTGCAAGCATGACTGTGTAAGAGCAATTCAAAAAAAAATAGTACTGGTGTAGTTGGAAGAGTTGCCATAGCAGTAGAAATCTGTTAGAAGACATTTAATGTATAATTGCCTGTTCACACCGTTTAGTATCTTAATTTAATTGAATTATTCATTTATTCAAACATTTTATTGATTGAAAAAAAAATTTTAAAAAAAAATTAAAAAATATATTACATGTAAATCTCGGTATAACGAATCTCGCTTTAACGAAAATCAGATATAACGAACGTTCAAATTGTTTACATTAACAACCTTATATAGCGAATACTAGCCTAATTTTATACTGGATATAACGAATTATGAAGAAAAAATCGCAAAATAAAAAACAAAAACTTGCTAGGAACATATTTCTAAGATTTTGTTCTAGTTTGTATAGCGAATATTTTCATAAATCTATGCTTTGTATAACGAACGGCAAAAAAAAATATTAAAGAAAATCTACAGCAGCAATGTAAATGCAAAAAAAAATGTGATTCCCTTAAGCTATGTACAGACGGTTGTCAGATCTTACAATATTGCCAGTAAAATGTGCTCAAAATTTCTTACAACCGTGTGAACTGACAATTTTTGTCAGACGTCGTTGCCAGAAAAAGCATTGCAAGACTAGCAGCTGACAAAAAATTGTCAGACATCTTACAATCATGTGAACACATTGTAAAATTATTGCCAGATATTTGTCAGATATTTTAATATTGTCAGATGTGCGAAGTTTATGCATCTGACAACGGCGTCATTGTAAGAGAATTTTTTCTATGGGCAACACTGCACACGCTTGATTTTGAAGAAAAAATTTATAATAAGATATATGCAGATAAAATCATTGCAATTGCTTCTTTATGGTCCATAATAATTTATACTTTCACTTTTTACATTTAACACAAACACAAACGATAAATATTTAACAATTTCCAACAAATGGTTTAAGTCTGGCAACGCATAACAACAGATCTAACAATTTGTGCATATGACAACCGTGTGAACTGACAATTTTTCTACTGACGATTTTGTCAGATGATTTTATTGTCATACAACCGTCTGGCAATAAATTGTAAGATTTTCTGACAACCGTGTGAACTGACAAGGAATATTGTGCTGGTAATTTTCAATTGCCAGTACATTGTCAGCACATTGCCAGATCTGACAATATTGTAAGATCTGACAATCGTCTGTACATAGCTTTAGTTTGTATTTGGTAGCTTATTTTAAAATAAATAACCCTCATACTTTTTATTGTATTGTATCATGTCTACAATAATAATAATTAAAATAACACTTAAAAAAATCTTTGCGATATAACGAATTTTTCGGTATAACGAATGGTCCTGACACTATATCGTTCGTTATACCGGGATTTGCCTGTATATATTAAAACAATAATTTATTCAATGAATTGATTAATTAAAACAGAATGTGATGGTATCAATTATCCAAAGGGTCCGCGCGAAAAGCCGAAAAGTACTAATACAAGTTTGTTTTCATTATACACACTTTTTTATACTATATATTTTAGCAGCCTTATTTATAAAAATTATGAAGGCTTTATAAAGGGTTTTTAAGACAAATTTTCATACAAAATTTTTCTTATTAAGCGTTTATAATGTCTTAATAAGTTTTATAAATAAGACCATAATTGTTTAATTTATATAATATATATACGTATGTACACCCAGAGAAAAAATATTTAATTAACGAAAGTCAAGTCATGTTGAAATTTCTTATTTCAATATGGAAAAATATTAAGGGTTTTCATGAGAACTCTTAAAACTCCCATTTGTGCAATTGGGCAAATTTGCGAGACTTGTTTCATGAAGCCCCTTTTCAACTTTTGCGCAAACAGTTAAATAAATTTGGATGAAGTGTCAAAAAAAATAATATAAGAAAAATAAAAAAAAAATAAAATTTCTATCAGTTTTTAAATTAAATACATATTTATATATGTATGTATATCTATAAAAGTAAAAATTGTGTGTATGTATTTAAAAATGCCTCAAGGAAGCAAAAAAAACCAATAAGTTTTAGTTTCGCAAATGCACAATTGAAAATAAATTTCCATAAAATGTTTGACATTTTATTTACGAGAGTGTAAAAATGCACAATTGCACAGTTTGCGAGACTTTTGAACATTCTCATGAAAACCCTTATTAATTTATTAATTTTATTTATTAATATCCACTACTATAATACTTATATGTATGTACCGACGGTACATCGAATAAGTAAAAATAATTAATGTGATGATCGTAAAAGATAAGCAAGAATAGTTAAACATACGTAGGTAGAGTAATATAACTTCGTGCTAACCTAAATAGAAAAATGAAAAAATGGAAAAACAGGGGAAATAAATAGTAATACTTACATATGTATTTACCAAAGGTAAATCAATAATTGTACACAACAATCATTTCTCACATTCCGTTTCATTAGAATTTACGTTAAATAGCTGATGTTAATAACAATCTCTACCCAAGTAGATAGACTAGGGTGCTGATGAAGTGCGTTGCTGCACAGAAAAATATCGGTATTTCCCCCAGCTTAAAAGTCTAATTTAATTTTTCTTCTCTTTTTTAGAAACTCACATTAATTAATAAAATATTTCATTCAATAAAAAGAATTGAAATTACTGAACTTAAGCCTGACTAAAAATTATTTCTGATTAAAAATTCACTATAGTTCAATTAATGGCCTATTTCCCACCTGCGAAAGAAAACGTTCGACTTACAATTTATATTGAAAACAAAAACAAATTTTCGTATTTTATTGTTGTTTTCAATATAAATTGTAAGTCGAACGTTTTCTTTCGCAGGTGGGAAATAGGCCATAAAAATCTAAAAATGTCGCAATTTTATTTATTTTTAAATATCTTAATATACATTTTCTATTATACTAAAAATTATTGAATTAATGTGACGCGTTCTTATTTTTAAGTTGCTGCTTTTCCCTGAATGTATAAGCAGTTGGGAGATTTTATTCCTCACGGAATAATCACTATCAAAAACAGCTGATATTGCTTTTACTTATTTTATTTATTTATTTATTTATTGATGCATATTATACAAACATAACATGCTGTTGCACAAATACGGGAGTAGTAACTATACCATATGCCCAAGATGTTATTAACAGTATTTTAAAAAAGTTTTGTGACTGCCTGTACACGACCTATGCCTTCACATAGGAAGTAGCAAGGTGGTTGTTAAAGAAATTCCACAAAAAATCGAAAGGTTATACGGTTATCCGTGGCAGATCAGTCAACCAGTGCGAGCGAGACGAAAGACTCTCGAAGGTCAAACAATACCGCACTTAAAGCTGGTGCTAGACACATCAATATTCAACTCCAATATGTGTGTGGTTGTGAGCGTTTTTTTGTTTTAATATTCACACCAATAGTATATGTGTGACTACTTTTGGTAAACACCACCACATATATTGAAGCTGAATATTGATGTGTCTGGCACTCGCTTAGGAAATAATTACGATGACGCGAGAGCTATTCTTCGACCCAGAACTATTTAACGGCTGATATATATGTGACGCGCAAAATAGAAAGGGACCTAAGGGTAAAAACCGGTTTTGTTCAAGAGAGTCATTTTAAAGATTTAAATACGTGTATCTTTGGTGTATCTTCAGTTTGATAAAACGCGCATATCTCTGGGAGGGAACACTTTTGGGGCATGGGATCGGTCTCATTCGATGCTCAAATGTTGTCCACATCAAAAAAAAGTGAAAATTGATTTTTTTTTTTACCCTTAGGTCCCTTTTTCTATGCGCTGTCACATATATTATTTTTATTGTCATCTTATTTAGTTTGATAGAATGGGAAGTGAATTTTAAACATGTCAAAGAAGAGACAATATTTTGAGTTTATTTAATGGGAATTGTTAAAATGTAAGTTTGACATTTATTATCGCACTAATAATCTTAATTATTATTTTACTTATTCAGTAAAATATTTTTTTTAATACATTGAAATTGATTATAGAGGGATTTAGCTGGATCCTATAAAATTTATTTTGCTGGTGGTTCAGCTTTGTCTATATGCATTTCATTGTTGCTGTAACAAATCATCAGTAGACTTCAAGCATACATTTTGAATAGTCACAAACCTCTTAGCTTATACGCAGACTTTCAATAACTATTTGAGAATTCATAAACTTTCATTTAAACAAATGAGAAGCTCAACAAATAACAAAGTTGAAACAAGAACGCAATAATCAACATGCTTTTTATTTTTTTACTTTACTACATTGGCTGACTTTTTTCAGCTCGAATTTTAATTATAAGTGTTAAACTTGAAGAGACAATATTTTTTGAATATTTTAAATAATAATTCCTTCTACCAAAAAAAAAAAAAAAAAAAAAAAAAAAAAAAAACACCGATTTCCATACAAAGATCTGATAGATAAAGATATAAAAAAAGAAGTAATGATATTTGCAACTTTTCTTTGACCTTTTATTTTTAATTTAACAACTATTTTATTAAGCTTTTCGTGTTTTTTATAAACAAATTAACAATATTTATTTATATTTAATATTTCGACACGCCTTTGTGTGTCTTCTTCACAAAAAATTTCCTAAAGAAGACACACCAAGGCGTGTCGATATATTGCATATAAATAAATATTGTTAATTTGTTTATAAAAAAGAGTTCAAGCTTAATAAAATAGTTGTTAAATTAAAAAAGAAGTATGTGATATATAAAATTAAATATTAATTGGTGTGCCTAAGCCCATTTTTTAAATGCAAGATTGTGTGTTTTCAGAGCTCAGGGTGCGAGTTAAGTCTTGTAAAAATCGATTAAGTAGAACCACTTAAAATAAAATATTAAATTTCAAAGGGCGTGACTGCGCCCATTTTTTTAAATGCATTATTGTGCCTATTTTAGAGCTCAAGGTGTGTGGCAAGTTTGGTAAAAATCGGTTAAGTAGAACCGCGTGAAATATTATAATAAATTTTAATGGGCAAAACCCCGTCTATTTATTTAACTTCAAAATTGTGTAATTAAAAGAACCAAATGGGCTTTATAAGTTTCGCAATAATCAAATAAGTAGAGTACCATAAACTTCAATTTAAAAAAATGTGGGCGTATCCCCGCCAACTTTTTTTACAATGAGAAGCTATACCCCTTCAGAAAAAAAAAGAATTTTTATAACCGGTATAACATGTACCCAGATTTGAAGTAACACCCCGAAAAAAGTAGAGATGCATTGTTAACCTCCTTCTTTTTTTGAAGTCGGTTGAAAACGGTGAATTTGTTTAAACATATTTATGAACAAAAAATGTATGGTGGAAAATAAAATATATGCAAAATCGAATAAAGATGCTCGTTTTGTAAAGATTTTTATTTGAAGCCTTTAAACTGAATACATATATGACAAAAAAATACCTGTGACGTATTACTATATATCTGGTAGGCATTGTCAAGTATAACATCAATCTATATTTAAAATATTCCAAACACTCCCAAAACCTTGAGTTGCGAGTAAGAAACTAGTTTTTCGTACCCGTAAGTACTTATCAATCTCTAACTAAGTTGAATATCAACCGATTTTAAATTTATAAACAGATTTAGGAAGAAGAGACTAATAAGACCTTTTCAACCATATATATTTTGTTTCAGTAAATTTCCGATATGTGTCTGTATTTTTTCACCTGCATGATGTTTTTCGAGTTATATTTATGAGCTTTCTGTTTATTAAAGCTTCCAGGATGATGAAATTATAATCTAAGAGACGTATAAAATTGGTGCAACAGTGGTTGCCAAACTTTTTGCTTTGAGAATCACATTTTGCACATGTATGAAACTCATCGAACTTTAACATAGAACTCTTCTCGACTTCGTGCTGTATATACATATAAAAGCTCGCTTATGGGTTGTTAGCTCCTTCCAATCTCTAATATGGATTACCATATTATACATAAAAATGTACGAAGTATAGGGTAACATATCATTTCAGAAACTTCAAGTCTGTTCGTTATATTAGAGCACCGATCAAACATAATATTTCAAGAAATGAAGACGCAGGGATAAGATAATTTATCGACTTACCAAAATATTTTGATAACAAAAAAATATATATGTATAAACTAGGAAATAAACAACTAGGACCGTTTGGCATCCCTAGTAATTATATATGGAACAGTAACATATTAATTAAGTAAAGTAAGAAAATAAAAAACATGTTGATTATTGAGTTCTTGTTTCAACTTTGTTATTTGTTATTGAGCTTCTCATTTGTTTAAATGAAAGTTTATAATATAATAACTCTAGTTGTTCTAAGAAGCTTTGGGTAAAGGTTCCCTGATGATCTGCATTAGCAACAGTGAAATACGCATAGGATCCAGCTAAACCCTTCAATAATCAATTTCAATATATTTTTAATAAAAAAAAATAAAAAATATTTTACTTAATAAGTAAAATATTAATTTGGGATTATTAGTGCGTTTAAAAATTTTAAACTTAAATTGTAACAATTCCCATAAAAAAACACTAACATATTAATTAATATCCTAAGAGTCATTCTTAGGAAGTTTATATGTTCTAAAAAGTTGTTTATTGAGATCTTAGATACATTTTTGTAGTTGATTGTTTCTTTGAATTTTGAACGGTTTGCTACCTATCGACCTGAACAAGGGGAAAAAGGTAAAAAAAATCGGTTTTATTTTAATTTTTTACGATTTTAATCTTGAAGATGAAGTTTTTTGATATAATATGTTCACAATTTTAATTTTTAATGAAAAGAGCTACAACTTTCTGTCAGAAAGTAAATCAAAATTCCAAACTGTTTGCCAGATATGAGCCTGAGAAAATGCAAAAAAGACACCAAGGCCTCAAATATTTGGGTGCCCATAAAAAATAGTGCATAACTTGGGGATAAACTGGAAGACACGGGACTTTTTTTTGTCTTTTATCACGTAGTGGTGTCCGCATATGGTTATTTTTTTTTTCGTGTTGCACTGTGTAATAAAATGGCAAAGAAAACTTGGTAAAATTAATGTCTTATATAGTTATTTATTCTGTTACAAATTTTATTTTGCCTTGTCTTTCCTACAAAGATGGCAACTCTTTTATTTTTTTATTTTTATCAAACTGATAGTTATATTCGCCTTAAAACTCAAGCGAATTTATCTTTTAAGAGCCAAACTTCTTTGTTCTCTTTTAACGTGTCTGCTCATTGACAAATAAAAATGAAAAATATTATTTAAATAAAACGCCGAATGGAGTTGTTGTTTTTACTTACCTGTTGATTATTTTGTTTTTATTTGGAAAACAAAAGATATACAATTCAAAAAGTATCTTATGGTTGAAATAAAAGCAATAGGAAAAAACCAAGACGAATAAATGTGATCAAATAGAAAAATAAAAACAATGCAATTGGAGTTTAATTATTCGTGAAGTAAAAATGTACTTGACTTTAGAAAAGTTCAGTAAAAAAATGGATATGATAATATCTTAAAAAAATTTAATAACAATATATGTACATACACTATAAAAAATATTTATGATACAGTTTATAAAAAATGAGTTCTAAAATCAAATAAATATGTCATTGTGGGTTTTCCATATTAAGGTAACGATATGTACATATGTATGTAAGTGTGCATGAAAAGAGGAGTTCTAGAATATCGGAAGCTATAAAAATATTGCATATATGACCTGGTGTTTTTGTTTTCTACAAAAAAAGAATCTGTCACTATCAACAGAATTTGTGCATCCTCTAAAATTTACTACCATATTTTAGATTATTTTACTCAACCGAACTACATATATGGAACTTTTTGCACACCTCAAGCTAAATTCAAAAATTTTTTTTGGGTTGAAATCTACTGATGAAATCCAAAAGCGGTAACGAAATGCATATAGACAATTAATTGCTTTACCATAAAAGCAAGCCAAATTTTCAAATTAGAAACAAACTTTTTCGGGAATTACCCATATGCTAAAGAAATAACGTGTGCTTGAACTATACACTAAATCAACAAAAACCGATTATAACCTGCACTTCAAGCACACGTTATTTTTTTTTGCATATGGGGGTAGTAACTCTTTGATATGTTGTAAATTTTTATTTATTTTATAATAGAAAGTTCCAAGGTAAATTTAAGAGGACTTTTAACTCATTTTCATAATGTCGAACGTGACCGTGGTACACATTTAAAGTAATAAAACCAAGACAAAATGGATTTTAATTTTGCCAACAATCAATTGATTTTGAGCAATATTTCGTTTGCAAATGTAACTAAGGCATTCGCATGTGACAAAAATATAAGATTTTTCGCTGCCGTAGATTGAAGCAATATTTGAATGTAGCTAATCTATGAATGTTGTGCACTGATGTCTCTTTAAAATTGTTTTGATTTTATCCAAAGCTTATTTTAATTTTATAATTCAATTTAAATTAAAGTCGCACGTTACATTTCTTCCCATTACATTGTTTTAATTATTTCTGTTGCCCTTTTTACGAAATTTTAAATGAACAGGCTTAGTAAAAATGCTTTCAAATCAACAGTAATAACAATAAGCTTAAAAAACAATACTTTTTAATTTATGGTTTTGTGATAACATTTCGTGTACCTTTACTTTTGTCTTTATTTTATTTTCGCCGTTTTTGCTCATCTGAAAATTTTTTTAAATTTGCCATGTCGCACGTGACCACCTTTATATAGATACTGCAATCACAAATCTTTAGAAAAGTTGTTTTTTATTGTAATTGTATTAAATATCTTTGTTTTTAAATATCTTTTTTTCACTGTCGCACGTGACAACGAAATATGCTCACAAACAAACAATTTACAGTCGTTTGTAATTAAATGGTTTCTTATGCATTCTTTTTTGAACCTTTGTACTCACGGAAAAATTTTAGAGAGCCAAAGTTGATGGAAAATGCCTTTCTTTAAAAACTTTTATCAAAGCAATACGCTCAAATGAAATATGCATATGAAAAAAATTTGCGCTTTTGTAACTATTAATTAAAATATCTCGTAGGTTGTGTATAAATTTAAATTTTTTTTACATAAGTTTTTTTAGCAAACACAACCCTTGAAGCGATTATCTTGTCTGCAGAAAACATCCATGGTCTATGGCGGGGATTGAACCCAACGCCACTGGACTGAGAGGATAGCATCACTATCACTCAGCAACAGGGGCTAATAAAACAAAGTGTTTTCAAGAACGTTTAATTTTTTTTTTTTTTGGTGTCGGTGAGTTTTCTGTGGAAATGCCCATACATAAGTTGCAAAATTTTACACCAAGGTGAAAAGAAACCCTATTGTTTTCGCTACGATGTCTATTCGCCTGTCTATCTGTCTGTCTGTCTCGAGAACTGTAAGAGCTATAGATCTGACATTTTCACAAAATATGTAAAACGTTGGTCGATATACAACAAAAAATATATGACAGTTATAAATTAAAGGGAATTTTAAAGCCAGCAACGAAAAATGCTGAAATCCTAATGTAATATACCGACAATTGTATAAAGACACTTAAAATTTTCAAAGCTAGTGAATTTTTATATAGGCTACACCAATTCACACTGAAAATTAAAAAATTAAAAGTAAAGGGTTTTCTATCAGCAAGTGTTATTTTGACCATATAATTTTGAAAATTTGCCTACCTTATAAACCGTCCGTAAGAGACAAACACTGTAAATTTATAACAACGCCAAGATTAAAAGATGCCAAAATTAAAAAAATGCCGAAATGAAAAATAGCCAAAATTAAAAATATCACCAAAAATAATATAAATCGCCAGAATGCAAGAAAATCACCAGAAGTAAAAAGGTCGGAAAAAAATAAAAATCGCCAAAAACCGAAAAAAATCACCAAAATGGAAAAGAGCTCCACAACTACAAGAAGCATCAACACCAAAAACCGAAAAATTTTCAACAAAGAAACAAGCGCCAATACTAAAAAGTTCGTATAGTACTCGTATTACAGGAATCCTTCGTGTCCTAGTCCAAGTCGCACTTTACTTAAATTATTTCTACACACTTTAACAATTTCAAGGTCTTACTGCTGCTAGTTTTTGCAGTAATGGAGCAAAAAACCAAAGTTTGATTTATGTTTATTGAAAATAACAGCCCTTAATTTTAATTATATTAAATAAGATTTTTGGCAGCAGCACCTTGAAACTGCCGAAGTCTAGTTTAGTAACTAATAAATAGTTTTTAAACTATTTTTTGATATAAAGGCATTGGAACTCAAGAACTACCCAAATAACCTTCGAACTTCTCATGGAAAAAATCGAAATTCACACCATAGCCAAAGCCTTATTTAAACGTATAAGTCAACATCAAATAAAACTTCTTCACTTTTCTAGTTTTGAAGCTTTAGTTGCCGTTTTTTATACCCACTTATATTATATTTTCCATGAATTTTTCAGGTTTTAAAATTAAAATTTTTTTAAAACTTTGTTAGGAATGAAATTGATGTTGACTATCATTGATTTTGATTGATTTTTTTAAGTGCTCTTACTAACAACACAATTTTGTTTTTCTTATTTTCTTATTCACAATAAATTTTGTAAAATGTTTGTTCCTTCTTTTTTGAATGTAAATTATAAGGAAAAATTTTTAATGCGCCTTCGCCCGAATATTAGACAAGGGTTCTTTTAAGAAAACATAAAAAAATTAAATAAAAACGACTTTAAATTACATTAAGAATTACTAAAGGAACTTGATTATATGTATTTAGAAGAGTTACAAATGACTTGGTTTTGGATTTCTTACACATACACACATTATTTCATGCATACCCTCTAGTCAGCCGAGAACCATATGCCTCTATGTCAATACTATGTCTCCAGCGACAATTGCACTAGTTAAAATATTGACAACTTTCCTTTTTTGCGCAAGTAAAGATAGGTTCTAGCATGATATAAATATAGAAGGTACTTCCATTCTCTCATTTTTTCTTGACATTCACCATCTGACAAGTATAAGTATTTTGAAGTTTACGGTAAAATCGTGCTACCGTATTAATTTAATATTTACTCCTCTGTTTCCTGTTTGTTTGAAAATTTTATTCAAAAGTTATCTAAAAATTATTTTTATAAAATACAGAATGTATAAATTAAACAATAATGCCCAAATTCTGTTCAACGATTGTATCGTCTTGTCTATGGACCAAAAAAGCCGCAGTTATGATTCTTTAAAATATTATTTATTGTCTATGCTAGAAGGTTCGTGTATTTGCTTTATGATTTTGTTCCCAACATTATTTCCAACACATATTTTTTCATTTATTTTTCAAACTTTTGTATAATAATTTAATATTATTTTTATGTTTTAAAAACATGGTAATAATATTTTAATTTTAATTATTATTCGAACTCCATTTGTTTCTATATTTATGATTTTAACAGGCTAAAGTTCGTATCGCTTTTTAAGCCAAATTACATGTGACAATTATTAATGAACTAATAACACCAAAGTTAGTTGTAAATATTCTGACAACACATAGTTGAACGGAAAAGCCAGCCGTTTTCGAAGGCCTCTAAACCTTCATCATCAGCGTTCTTTTGTGTTTGGTCCACTGTGTGTGGTGTCAATTGATGTAGATTTCTGCTTTATATACATACTTAGCATTATTGCAAAGGGAATATATGAATTGTTTTGATTCATCGTATTTCAATTTGCTGAAAGCTTTTTTGTATTGTAAGCACAATTTTACCATCTCTATATTTACAACAGGCTTACCATTGTCGTTTGTTCTTTTACTAATTATGCACATGTTAGTTAATTTACTTATTTTTTGTTCTACTTAAATAAAAAGTGTTCCGTTCAACTATGTGTTGTCAGAATATTTACAACTAACTTTGGTGTTATTTGTTCATTAATAATTATCACATGTAATTTGGCTTAAAAAGTGATACGAACTTTAGCCTGTTAAAATCATAAATAATATTTTAATTTTTCGTTATGAAAGACAACAACCATTTTTTAAAAAAATAATTTAGAGAATTCAAAAACAAGAAAATTATTTTCAAACAAAAAAACGTCCAAAATCTTCTTACTAAATTAGGGCATAAGTAAAGAAATAAGAGTGTAGCATTTTTTAAATTCCCTTCATTTCCTGGTGTTCGCCAACAGTGGCTAGGAGCCTATAAGATCTGTGAAATAGACTTGCCAAAAGATCTGACCGGTTATTAAACCAATTTTTTTAGAAAAGGATTTTACAATCAACAAGAAATATATTATGTAGATTAAACAGAATGCAATATCAATTAATATTTGTTAAACTTAATGAAACTTCATTGTCAACTAATCAAAAACATAAATAAATTTAATTTCTCAACGCCAAACTTAGATGAAACTATAGTTAAAAGATTTGTATTGAGCAGAAAACTTAAAAATATGAGATAAGTTATTACATAATCACTTTTTAAACTTCACAGATATGTAGTTATGTATGTATATAGCATTATTTATTCCCAAAGTTTTGTTAAGACAATTACACATTTTCGCAAAAAAATTTTAGGGGAAGACTTACATTTTTTCTTATATGGGAACATATTTCTTTATTTCTCTCAAAAAACAAACTTCAAAAATGCTTATTTTTAAAAACAAAGAGAGAATGGAAGTACCTTCTAATGGGTGTTTTTTATTGAGGTATAGAACTTTAAAATGGCATGACTTTTTTAACTGGCGACCATTTTGTCAGCTGTCAAATGATTAATATTTAGTTTGGTTTGCCATTTCATCATGAACAGGTTGACAAAAGAACAACGCTTGCAAATCGTGCAAATTTATTTCGAAAATAATGGTTCAGTTCGCGAAGTTTACCGCAAGCTCCGTCCATTTTATGGTCGACATAATCGTCCATCAGAGCAATTAATTCGGTTAACCATGGATCGTTTTCGCACTACGTTTACTCTATGTGATAATACGCATCCGCAGAGACGTCGAACAGTGCGCACCGAAGAAACAATTGCCGCTGTAGAGCAAAGTGTTGAAGAGGACCCGAATGAATCGATTCGCCACCGTGCACAGCAATTGGAGCTTTGTCCATCAACTTTATGGAAGATTTTGCGCAAAGATCTTGGCTTGCGACCTCACAAGATCCAGCTTGTGCAAGAATTAAAGCCGCGAGACCATACAATGCGTCGTGATTTTGGTGTATGGGCCGAAAATGAGATTGATCTCGATGCTGATTTTCATCGCAAAATTTTGTTCAGTGATGAGGCTCATTTTTGGTTGAATGGCTACGTCAACAAGCAATATTGCCGCATTTGGAGTGAAGAGAATCCACATGAGACCCTTGAGACGCCATTACATCCACAAAAACTGACTGTTTGGTGTGCTATATGGGCTGGTGGAGTCATTGGGCCATACTTCTTCCGAAATAATGCTGGAGAGTCAGTTACCGTTAATGGAGACCGGTATAGAGCCATGATAACCGACTATTTTGTTCCCGAATTGGATGGCATGAATGTGGATGAGTTGTGGTTCCAACAAGACGGCGCTACATGCCACACAGCGCACGTCACAATCGATTTATTGAAGGAAACATTCGATGAGCGCATAATTTCGCGGAATGGACCTGTCAATTGGCCACCAAGATCGTGTGATTTGACACCATTGGATTATTTTCTTTGGGGATATGTGAAGTCGCTCGTCTACGCCAACAAACCAGAAACGTTAGGGGACTTGGAAGCCAACATTCGTGGCGTTATTGCCAACATACGGCCCCATATGCTCGAAAAAGTGGTTGAAAATTGGACCTGTAGAATTGGCTTTATTCGAGCCAGCCGCGGCGGCCACATGCCCGAAATCATATTTAAACATAAAATTATCCTTCCAATAAAACCAAATTGATGGACATTAAAACGATTTTCTTGTGTTTTATTTCAATTCGAAGTTCTATACCTCTAAAAAAAACACTCGATATATTTATATCATGGGTTCTAGTGTATTTCTGGTGATATTGTCAATGAACGCGTCAATAGTTTGTTTTTCTTTTTTATTATGCTGTGCAATAATATTAAATAAATGTATGTGGAAGAGGGTCGCAAAAATCTACTAGTGAATCTTTGGTTCAAATATCTGCATATGTTCGTTAAAGAACTACCTTCTCCATAGCGCTAAAGTCTACTGGTAGATTTTCAACGACAACCCTATGTTATATGTCAATAGGCGATTACATTGGATGGGGTACACATAGTCACACAATGTCACTAGAAAATCAATACAATTTTACTATTGACAACGAGCGAGGAAATATCGATAATGTAGACTAGAGCCCCTAAAATTTACTAGTGAATCTTTGGTGTCAATGTCTCCATGTGGTCCCAAAAGAACTAAAGGGTGCGCCATCTAACGTTTTTTTTTCAACTAGTGCTTATTTCGTGAATGGTAAAACTTAGCTCATGTCTGATTTGACAGATAATTAGTTTTATCCATTCAATGCGTTTTCGCTTCGCTAAGTGGGCCTGCGATCGACTTACAGAAGATGCCGATTTTGCTAAAAAAAAAATCATCTTTTCAGATGAAGCTCATTTTGATCTTGGCGGGTATGTAAACAAGCAAAATTGTCGCATTTGGGGCACAGAAAACCAGCACGCATACATTGAAAAGCCGACGCACCCAAAACGAGTCACTGTTTGGTGCGGATTTTGGTCCAGAGGCATAATTGGGCCATTTTTTTTTTCGAAAATGAGCAAGGAGTGGCCGTTACAGTCAACGGCGATCGTTATCGGGCCATGTTGAACGAATTATTGTTCACTAAAATTGAAGAGGAGATTATTTGCAACATTTGGTTTCAACAGGACGGCGCTACGTGCCACACAGCCGTAGCTTCAATAGTTTTTTTTAATATAGCATTTCCAAAAAAAAAAGTTATCTGGCGGACCCTTTACTTAGTCAGTAGTGCTACAGTTTAGTGATGGATTTTCAATTACAAGCTAATGTTAAATGTTAATAGATTATGGCTGGGGTACACCTGTTCAGTAGTACTACTGACAATGTCACTAGTAAATCACTAAAATTTCACTATTCACACTTTCTGCAGGGTACTTTTAAACATGTGTATGTATGCACACTGTAATGAATATCCACCCAAACTCCTGCTGTACTTGTAAACAACAGAAAGATCCAAAAATATCCAACACTAACAAATGAAAGCCTCCAAATGCAGGAACAACAACAACTAGCGTCCAACGAAATCCTACAGCGAAAAAAATCTAAATAAAATAAAATTGTATACACATAAAATAAACATTGAATCTATAGTTTGTTGGCCAAAATATAGGAAAAAAAAATTAAAGACAACCAAAAGTACAAAAAAAAAAAACAATGAAGAAGAGGAGAAGTAGAAGTATTTTTGTAATGTTCTAAATTTAGGCTGCTGAAACTGGTTCCTCCAGTTTCCTGATAATCTGGGTGACGACTACGCCTGGCTATGGTAATGTTGCAACTTAGCTGGTGATCATGACGATGATGATGATGCCATGATCTGTTTTAAAACATAAAACATACAACAACACCACCACCAGGCAAGAGACAATGGACATAGTACATCCAGTACATTAAGCGAGTGGAATCATTTCTCATTATGCTCGTTTTTAGGGTTTCGTGCACCAAAGGTGAAAAGGGACCCTATTGTTTCCCAGGAACCGTAAGATCTACGGACTTGGAGAAAGTATGTAGAACCTTGGCCGCTACAACAACAAATACATGAGAGTTAAAAATTAAAGGGTGTTCCAAAATGAGCAACGAAAAATGTTAAAATCCCATTGTATTTACATATGTATATTGAAACTTGAAATTTGTAAAATTAGTGTATTTTTATACAGACTAAAACAAATAACACTTAAACTCAAAAAATTTAAATTAAAGGGTGGTCCATCAGTTAATGCAAATTTTGACTATGTAATTTTGACAACTTGCTGTATCTTGGAAACCGTAAGAGGCAAACTTTTGAAATTTTCCAAAACGGTAAAACTAAAAAAATCCGAAAGTTATAAAATCGCCAAGCCAAAAAAAAAATCGCCAAAAATTAAAAAAAAAATCACCAAAACGAAAAAAATCGTCAACATTAAAAAATTTTCTAACACTAAAATAAATCGCCAAATTTCAAAAAATCGCCAAAACGAAAAAAAGCCAAAAACCGAAAAAATCGCCTAAACGCGAGAAAGGCGCCAAAACGAAAGAAATCGCCTTTATGAAAAAAATCGATAGTGAAATCCG
Source organism: Tachina grossa (assembly GCA_949987645.1). NCBI lineage: Eukaryota > Metazoa > Arthropoda > Insecta > Diptera > Tachinidae > Tachina > Tachina grossa. The sequence continues at coordinate 51,064,093 of OX465278.1, read as the reverse complement.
AACTATCAGTTGATATCGATAGTAGAAAATATCGATAGTATCCCAGCACTACTTACATTTTATTAAATTGTATGTCCTATTTAAAAATTCTTGCAAGCATATCTTTGAAATCATAATAAAACTTCAAAAGATAAAGGTTTTTTACCAACGTGTTGCAATCGTACCTAACATGCAGCAGTAGGCGTGACCCCACCCTTCTTATTTTGATTAAAACGATGATTTCGTACTATTTTTCTTTGCACATTTATTATAATTGCTTATAATTTTAGTTGAAAGTAATATGCTTAAGATTATTATTTTTATTTATGAATTGATAGTTTTGAAGATCTGTTAATGTACATACTTTTACAAAACACAAAAATAACTAAATAAATATAATGTCTATGGCATGATGAGTTCCTTTTATTTTCTGTATGTTACTTATCGCAAAAATAAGAAAATGATGGACAGTAGAAAGACGTAGCGTTCGAAAAAGATGTAATTGGGGAGAATATTTGAGCTAATGGAATCCCATCCATTATTACCGCAGCACTAATTCTTATAATTATATTGAAAAACTAATATTGAACTTATTTGTAATTTTTTTTTATTAAAAATGTGTTTAATCAAAAAATTTCAAGACAAAGTTTTCATTTACATTAAAATTGGTAAACTATTTTTGATTAGCAGGAAACAATTTTTAATTGACAACACATTTTTTGAAACAGCTGTTACGATTACACCAACGAAAAAGTAAATTAACCAATTTAACAAAAAAAAAATTTTATGGTTGTATTTCATCATAGAGTTCCTCATACCCTAGTTGATGTGTGGCAAAGATTTTTAATCCCCTCTTTACATCATTTTGTGAACGTCTCTGTTTTTTACAATTCTGTTTTCATCAGCCAAACACTTTTTGGCCAACGCAGTGGTAAATGTCGTTCTTCACTGTCCTTTAACTCGTTCTTCTGGTGCTTTTCTTAATTTTATTTGCTTATGTTGTAGTTGTATGGTATTTATTAGCAAAACTTTTAACTTCTACTCCAATGATTTTGACTGAGAAAGAGTTGTTTTCTTTTTTTAATTTTGTTGATTTCAAAAGTTTCAGTTTCTTATTTCTAAATACATTTGGTAAACTTTTCGTTTCGTGCTTTGCGGCACAATTTTTGTCTTCAAACTGGTTTCACTTGGTCCTTTTCTTCAGGTTAATTAAAAATATAAAAAAACATACACACATCCATAAGTGAAATTTTTTGCTTTAGCATTTTTCATTTTTTCACAGCCTAATTAAAATGGAAATATGCTGTAATCAGCATAATTAAATTTTGCTTAAATAAAGTAAAACACAATTCAACCTGTATATAAAACAAAATAGAATTTTCGTTTAACAGGGTAATGGACGGTGTGTTTTTTAGCAGGCAAAAGAAAAATATTCATTCCACAAACTTATATTGAGAACAATAAATTAAAAAAAAATGTTTCCAATCACAATGTTTTATACATCAAAAAAATTTTTTAACACAGTAAAAGTTTGTTAGTTATAGTTTTCCTTTAAGCTATCAGGCCTACCGTATTTAATGTCAATAAAAATGCAATTTATTACATGTTGTCCCGACGTTTCGTGAATTTTTTGTTCACTTTTTCAAGGGATTTTTATTTTTTTGTTTTTTTTTCAATGCAAGTTGTCGAACGAAAAGTTACTTACTTTTGTTTTATAAAAACAGGCACCATACTTTTGAATGAAATCAAAAAAATGGAGCCTCATATAGAATCAATCATTCTTGTTATGTTGGAGAAAGTTTGTTTTTGTTGTACAGTGAAATCTTACAGTTTCTTAATTATTTCTTTCCAAAAAGATTTTGAAGTTTGAAAGTTTCAAGACGAAACATTTCTTTAGTCCCAGGCCACACTACTCAAGTCTTATTGCTATGTCCTAGTCTACACTATGCAAGTCTTTTTTCTACGCTGATTTTAGGTAGAGAGAAACGAGGGGAAAAGAAATATTTCTTCTCCCCTGGTCTCTCTCTCTCTGTCTTCTAACAAACTAATCAGCTTAGCAATAAGATTTGCATAGTGTAAACTTGGACTAAGCTTATCACTTTTTCTTCTCTGAACTTTCATCGGCGTTGACACCACGCAAGTTTTGTGCATGATATATGTAAATATAGAAGATACTTCCATTCTCTCTTTGTTTTTAAAAATAAGTATTTTTGAAGTTTGTTTTTTGAGAGAAATAGAGAAAAATGTTCCCATCTAATAAAAATTTAAGTATTCCCCTAGAAATTTTTTTACACAAATGTGTAATTATCTTAACAAAAATTTGGGAATAAATAAAGTTATATACATAACTATATATCTGTGAAGTTTAAAAAGTGATTATGTAATAACTTATCTCATATTTTTAAGTTTTATGCTTAATACAAATCTTTTAACTATACACAGAGGGAAAAATAACGTTCTAAAATTGTCCACGGCCGTTGTCAATTTCACAACGAAATCTGGACAATATTTTGACAACCAGCGTTGACAATTCAAGAATGTTTCGTTGTCAAATCGATCGACGAAAAGTACAAAAATACCAGATGGTGTCAAATCAAGAACACTCGTTGTCAAATTATGAACGGCATGTTGTCAAATTATGAACAATCCGTTGTCAAAACAAGAACATATGTTGTCATTTCCAAAATCAAATTTTCTCATTGTGTTTTCAGAATTTTCTAAGTGCGGTTGTTTATAAAGATAAAATAAAAATGGAAAAGAAAGTGAAACAAATAGTTTTAATGATGAAACTAATTTGTTTTATTTAAATGTGGACGAGAGTTTTATATAAGAAAACTCTAACATTAACACGGAAGTGAACACAACTCCGGAGCTTGTTAGTAGTGGCGATGAGAAACTGAAAAATTCTTAACATCAATAGATATGGAATGCATTTATGATTTCTTAAAAGGTAAGCTATTAACAAAAATAAAATCTTAAAATATAAATACAAATGTATTGTATGTACGTATCTTAATTTTATAACTTTTATTCAAGCTGTCCATATCACATTTAGAAGTTTGCTTTATCAAAAAAGAAGAACTTAAAGAAGCAGTGCCGCCCTTAGGGCTTCGGATTAAGTTCAGGGAAAAATTGTTTGCTTGGAAAAAAGCGAAGGTACCAATTCTTGCATTTATTACAAACATTTTCTAATTTAAATTTTTTCTATATAGTTGGGAATCGATGATGAAACAATTTCAGTGCCATCCAAAGTGTAGCTATGGCTCAATAAAAATTATGATAGTACCACAATGTCTCCATTGTATGCAACAAATAATCCAAACTCATATTTTAGAATTAAGTATGTATAATTCATTAAATAAATCATATATGTGATAGCGCATAGAGAAAGGGACCTAAAAAATTTCACTTTTTTTTTTTTTTTTTTTTTGATGTGGACAACATCTGAGCATCGAATGAGACCGATCACATGCCCCAAAAGTGTTCCCTCCCAGAGATATGCGCGTTTTATTCAGTGATGGTACACCAAAGATACACGTATTTAAATCTTTAAAATGGCTCTCCTGAACAAAACCGGTTTTTACCCTTAGGTTCCTTTCTATTTTACGCGTCACATATGTACATATTAATGAAAGTGTTTATATTACATCTGACGTTTTATTTATATACGGGTTCGCAATGTATTATCAATGTTAGAACGAAGCGTTGTCAAAGTGAGAACGCTTCCTTGTCAAAACGAGAACGAAGAGTTGTTGAAACGAGAACGGAACGTTGTCAAAACAAGAACGGTTCGTTGTCAAATTGAGAACGAAGCGTTGTCAAAATAAGAACGGAACGTTGTCAAAAGAAGAACGAAGCGTTGTCAAAATGACAACGGGCCGTTGTCAAAGCGAGAACGTTTCGTTGTCAAAACGAGAACGAAGCGTTGTCAAAATGAGAACAAACGTTGTCATAATAAGAACGACACGTTGTCAAAATGAGAACGAAGCGTTGTCAAACCAAGAACATTTGTTGACAATTTGTGAACGAGTTTTTTTTAAAAGATTGACAACATCCGTCGTCAAAGTGAGAACAAACGTGCTTAACTCACTTTTGTCAACGGATGGTGTCTATTTCGGTGTTTTCCGACCGGGTTTTTCCCTCTGTGTACTTCCATCTAAATTTGGCATTGAGAATTGATTGATTGATTGATTGATGATTTGGATTATTTGACAACGAATTTTCATTAAGTTTAACAAATATTAATTGATATTACATTCTGTTTAATCTACAAAATATGTTTCTTGTTGATTGTAAAATCCTTTTCTAAAAAATTGGTTTAATAACCGGTCAGATCTTTTGGCAAGTCTATTTCACAGATCTTATAGGCTCCTAGCCACTGTTGGCGAACACCAGGAAATGAAGGGAATTTAAAAAATGCTACACTCTTATTTCTTTACTTATGCCCTAATTTAGTAAGAAGATTTTGGACGTTTTTTTGTTTGAAAATAATTTTCTTGTTTTTGAATTCTCTAAATTATTTTTTTAAAAAATGGTTGTTGTCTTTCATAACGAAAAATTAAAATATTATTTATGATTTTAACAGGCTAAAGTTCGTATCGCTTTTTAAGCCAAATTACATGTGATAATTATTAATGAACAAATAACGCCAAAGTTAGTTGTAAATATTCTGACAACACATAGTTGAACGGAACAAGTTTGTCTTAAGTATAACAAAAAATAAGCAAATTAACTAACATGTGCATAATTAGTAAAAGAACAAACGACAATGGTAAGCCTGTTGTAAATATAGAGATGGTAAAATTGAGCTTACAATACAAAAAAGCTTTCAGCAAATTGAAATACGATGAATCAAAACAATTCATATATTCCCTTTGCAATAATGCTAAGTATGTATATAAAGCAGAAATCTACATCAACTGACACCACACACAGTGGACCAAACACAAAAGAACGCTGATGATGAAGGTTTAGTGGCCTTCGAAAACGGCTGGCTGTTCCATTCAACTATGTGTTGTCAGAATATTTACAACTAACTTTGGTGTTATTTGTTCATTAATAATTATCACATGTAATTTGGCTTAAAAAGCGATACCAACTTTAGCCTGTTAAAATCATAAATATAGAAACAAATGGAGTTCGAATAATAATTAAAATTAAAATATTATTACCATGTTTTTAAAACATAAAAATAATATTAAATTATTATACAAAAGTTTGAAAAATATATGAAAAAATATATGTTGGATATAATGTTTAGAATAAAATAATAAAACAAGTACACGAACCTTCTAGCATAGACAGTAAATAATGTTTTAAAGAATCATAATTGCGGCTTTTTTTCGTCCATAGACAAGACGATACAATCGTCGAACAGGATTTGGGCATTATTATTTAATTTATACATTCTGTGTTTTATAAAAACAATTTTTAAATAACTTAAATAATAATAATAAAAAATAAAATTTTTAAACAAACAGGAAACAGAGGGGGAAATATTAAATTAATACGGTAGCACGATTTTACCGGAAACTTCAAAATACTTATACTTGTCAGATGGTGAATGTCAAGAAAAAATGAGAGAATGGAAGTACCTTCTATATTTATATCATGGTTTTGTGTATGCAAGTGTACTTTTTTAATATTACGAATGAGAAAGCAAAACGTATTGACAGTACATGAAGCCAGCCTATTTTGACAAATTGATTTTAAAAATCGCCAAAAGTCGCCAAGACTCAGTTTTAAGTAATTTTTCGTAGTAAATATTTGATGATAAATTTGTTTTTATATAACGATATTTAATACATTAAAAAAAATTTATTATTTGACACTGTTTAAAATTTGTGGTTAAAGTCTACTGATGATTTGGTTCAAGCGCCAATGAAATACGTATATAGACATGCTAAACTACCAGCAAATAAATTTCGATATTTAATATAAATTTTTATAAAATTATCATATCAAAATTTATTAGAAAATCGCCAAAATTGGAAATAAAATCGCCAAAAATTATTTCTTGTTAACTTTTCTCATCCAAATTCAAAACGCATTAATAACTATAATTAATATAAGAAAAATCACCAAAATCAAATTGTTTTAACTTCTTGCAGACGAGTTTTCGTAGGATTTATTTTTGAAACTACTCCATCAACAAACTAATTTTCCTGACTTAAAAAAATTTGAAGTTCAATATTGTTAAAAAATAGCCATAATAATCGCAAACAAATTTATTTATCGCCAGAAAAATCGACATGTCGCCAAACCAAAAATTTGGACGCCAAACAAGTTGAAAAATCGCCAAGTTTGGCGAGAAATCGTCATATCTGACAGCCCTGCATGAAGCTGACTACTCACTTATTTTTCCCTCATCTCTCTCTCTCCCCTACATACTAATCAGCTTAGCAGTAAGACTTGCATAGTGTGAAGTGGGACTTATAGCTTAAATTAGACGTGACATAGCCATAACGCCATAGCGATAAACAAAGTAAACTTCAATTGGTTTCTATGGCAATGGCTATGGCGGCGTTATGGCGAGTCACCTATAATTAAATGCAGTCTTGCCCATAAGTTTGGTTCAAACAACTTTTTTCTATGGTTATGGTTATGTCACGTCTGATTGAGCCTTAAGTTTACAAGGTTGCTTTTTAAGTATTTAAATTGTGTGTTAAAAAATTTACAACGGGTTTAAATAAATTCAGTAAAGTGCAACTTTGACTCTCATGCGATGGGTTGCGTACGTACACTAGATATGTAATAACGGGTGTTTTTTTAGAGGTATAGAGCTTCGAATTGAATCAAAACACAAGAAAATCGCTTTAATGTCCATCAATTTGGCTTTATTAGAAGGATAATTTTATGCCATTAATGTTTAAATATCATTTCGGGCATGTGGCCGCCGCGGCTGGCTCGAATAAAGCCAATTCTACAGGTCCAATTTTCAACCACTTTTTCGAGCATATGGGGCCGTATGTTGGCAATAACGCCACGAATGTTGGCTTCCAAGTCCCCTAACGTTTCTGGTTTGTTGGCGTAGACGAGCGACTTCACATATCCCCAAAGAAAATAATCCAATGGTGTCAAATCACACGATCTTGGTGGCCAATTGACAGGTCCATTCCGCGAAATTATGCGCTCATCGAATGTTTCCTTCAATAAATCGATTGTGACGTGCGCTGTGTGGCATGTAGCGCCGTCTTGTTGGAACCACAACTCATCCACATTCATGCCATCCAATTCGGGAACAAAATAGTCGGTTATCATGGCTCTATACCGGTCTCCATTAACGGTAACTGACTCTCCAGCATTATTTCGGAAGAAGTATGGCCCAATGACTCCACCAGCCCATAGAGCACACCAAACAGTCAGTTTTTGTGGATGTAATGGCGTCTCAAGGGTCTCATGTGGATTCTCTTCACTCCAAATGCGGCAATATTGCTTGTTGACGTAGCCATTCAACCAAAAATGAGCCTCATCACTGAACAAAATTTTGCGATGAAAATCAGCATCGAGATCAATCTCATTTTCGGCCCATACACCAAAATCACGACGCATTGCATGGGCTCGCGGCTTTAATTCTTGCACAAGCTGGACCTTGTAAGGTCGCAAGCCAAGATCTTTGCGCAAAATCTTCCATAAAGTTGATGGACAAAGCTCCAATTGCTGTGCACGGTGGCGAATCGATTCATTCGGGTCCTCTTCAACACTTTGTTCTACAGCGGCAATTGTTTCTTCGGTGCGCACTGTTCGACGTCTCTGCGGATGCGTATTATCACATAGAGTAAACGTAGTGCGAAAACGATCCATGGTTAACCGAATTAATTGCTGTGATGGACGATTATGTCGACCATAAAATGGACGGAGCTTGCGGTAAACTTCGCGAACTGAACCATTATTTTCGAAATAAATTTGCACGATTTGCAAGCGTTGTTCTTTTGTCAACCTGTTCATGATGAAATGGCAAACCAAACTAAATATTAATCACTTGACAGCTGACAAAATGGCCGCCAGTTAAAAAAGTGATGCCAACTTAAAGTTCTATACCTCAATAAAAAACACCCTTTACTATAAAAACTTTAGCACATATAATATTTAATTTTAGAATTTTTTTAGTTATGGGATTTTTTATTTTTTTTTTTTGGCGTTTTCTTGCATTTTTGGGGTTTTTTGCGTTATTTCGGCTTTAGCGAATTTTTTTAGGTTTAGAGATTTTTTTTAGTTTTGGCGCTTTTTTTCGTTTTGGTGATTTTTTCGGTTCTTAGCGTTTTTCCATTTTGGCGATTTTTTTTCATTTTGGTGATTTTTGTGGTTTTTGGCGATTTCTTTAGTTTTAGAGATTTTTTGTTTGGCGTTTTTTCCGGGTTTTGGCGATTTTTTCGGTTTGCCGATTTTATTTATTTGGGGATTTTTAGTTTTAAAGTTCTTGAAAATTTCAAGAGTTTGCCTTTTACGGATTCTAATATACATCAAGTTGTCAAAATTACATTTACTGATAGCACACCCTTTAGTTTTAATTTTTTTTTTATATTTTAGTGTTTAATGTCTGTATAAAAATACACTTGCTTTGCAAATTTCAAGTGTCTATATATAATTTTATGTATGAATATTACATCTAATTTTTTAGCTGTGATATATTTGTTATTGTAGCAGCCAAAATTCTACATATTCTGTCAAAATTGCAGATCCTTAACTTTAAGTCCTTAACTTTAATGGTTCTCGAGAAAACAGCCTGTGACAGACATACGGACAGCGTAGCGAAAACAATAGGGTTTTTTTCAGCTTTGGTGCACGGAACCCAAAAAATTTCTGCATGATTCTGTTTATTTTCTTTTCAAAAACATTTTTTTTTTTCGTTAATTTCCAAAGCCAAAAAGGTTAAGCAAGCTTTAGTTGCAAAAAAATGTGTGCAACATTTTTATATTACATACATGCCCGGTGTGAGAGTATGAGTTGGCGGTTGATAAAATGTAAGCGTACGTGTGAGTTATTGAGTAAAATTAGCGAATTTATGAAAAGCGTTTGCTTGAGGGACTCGTTTGTTGGTTGAAACATTCATGTAAAAAATGAAATGGGATTGTTACAAACGTGCAAACGTGGTTATGCCACCCTGCTAGCACGTTTTATTACATTTCATTTAAGCTTGCAACATGTTGCAAATATATAAATTCTTACAATTGTTTATTTGCGTGCGTTGGCTGTTATTTGGTCTATTTTTGTTCATCTTTCTTTCTCATTCAGTTATTATAATTATTTTAAGTTGAATGTGTTGGTATTTTTCATACAATGTTGTTTTTATTTTAACACAGTAATATTTTACTTATTGTATTTTTGCTTTAATTCTCAACTGTGTATGAACGTTCGTAAGCTGTGCCCTTTTTAACTCGCCAGCGGTTTATATTCATTTGGACACAGATACGCACATAAGCTCTCTTACATACAAATTTTGTTTTATTTATCATCATCTAGTTGGCAGATGTAAGCACATACCCACACACACGTACGTACATATACATACCCTGCAGAAAGTCCGAATAATGAAATAGTAGTGATTTACTTGTGACATTGTCAATAGTATTACTGACCAGGTGTACCCCCAGCCAATGTAATCATTTATTGACATTTAACGTTAGCGTGTCATTGAAAATCCACCACTAGACTGTAGCACTGCTGACTAAGTAGTTCTTTTGGGACCACATGGAGACATTGACACCATTCACTAGTAAATTTTAGGGGCTATAGTCTACAATATCGATATTTCCTCTAGTGACATTGTGAATAGTGCTACTGACTAGATGTACCCCAGCCAATGTAATCGCCTATTGACATATAATATAGGGTTGTAATTGAAAATCTACCAGTAGAATTTATCACTATTGAGAAGGTAGTTCTTTTACGACCATATGGAGATATTTTAACCAAGGATTCACTAGTAGATTTTAGTAACCCTCGTCTATATATATTTTTTATATGATTGCACAGCACAAAAAAAAGAAAAACAAACTATTGACGCGTTTATTGACAATATCACCAGATAAACACTAGAACTGTTGTCTCTAACGTATCTCTACTCGCCCAAAAAAGGAAATTTGTCGACATTTTAACTAGTGCAATTCACTGAAATAAAAACACTTCGTAACGGGAATGAAAGCGTTACGTTGAACCCCTTTCATTAATACAATGACAAATTTCATTAATAAAATGAAACATTACGTTCTATTGATGCAAATTTCATTAATGGGATGAAAGCTTTCTATTGCTTAATATTTTACATTTCGTACTATCATTAATGTTACGAAATAATGTTCATTCGGGTAATGAAAAACTTAAATACATGTTTTTATGTGGAATTCGTACAAAAAAATATTTTAAATTAATTAGGTGACATAAAAGAAGATCAAAGTTTAAAGTTCATAGATCAAAGATCAAACTACAATTGTAATTAATCTATAGTTATGGAAATTATAGTTTTGATGCAACTTTAATGAAATATTTTCGTAGCTAAAATGAAGAAAATTTCTGCTGCTCGCAGTAGGCAGTTTGCTACCGTTGTAGTTCCAGGTTCGAATCCTGGAGATAAGTCAAAGAATTCTTTTTAATATATATATTTATATACATTAATTTTTAAATTATCGTGTATGTTCTGGATTCCACGTGAAATTAAAACGAATGGAATTGCCATAAAATTGTTGTTGGAAATATGTAATTATAACAATAATGCTATGGCAATTCCACTCGTTTTAATTTCACGTGGAATGCAGAACATACCCGTATAACTTTTAAAAATAAATTATATAATATTGAGTTAATTAGATCAATTAAATAATGTTGAACTAAAATTTCATTGATGATGGTATATGTATTTAGTGTGTATCTAAACAATATTTGAGATTGTTGTGGCTGCAGCGGTAAGCACGTTGACTATCTCGCGATGAGTTCCAAGTTCAAATCTTGGCCGGGGAAGCCAATTATACATATCAATACAAGCATTTTTCTGATATCTGTGGCAATATACATACGTAAGTTCATATGATGATAATTAAAAACATTACATTAATGAATCAGAGTCATTACAACAATGACTTATGTTGTTAACAAAATTATAGATATCACCAAAAATTTAAACGTTACGTCTGAATAATGAAATACTGTCATTAAAGAATATTGTTAATTCAAGGAAATAGTTCGTTAAAAACATGTAAGATTAACTCACTTCATTGTATAAACTAAAAAGCTTCATTGAAATAATTACATTTTTCATTTAAAATATGAAAATTTACGATGCTTAATAAAAAACATGTCGTTAAATGAATGAAAATATTTCGTTGTATACATGACATTTTCTCAGCTAATGAAACAATTTTCGTAATGTGAACGAAGCGTTGCATTGGTTGAAAAATAATGAAAAATTCATTAATCTAATGTCCAAAGTCAATGCATTTACGAAAGCTTTTCTCTCAGTGATTGTCGCTGGAGAAAGAGTATTTACATAGAACCATATGTCTACATGTCAATACTCATTCTCCAGCGACAATTGCACTAGTTAAAATGTCGACAACTTTCCTTTTATGCGCGAGTAGAGATACGTTAGAGACAACAGTTCCAGTGTATTTCTGGTGATATTGTCAATGAACGCGTCAGTAGTTTGTTTTTCTTTTTTATTATGTTGTGAAATAATATTAAAAGAATATATGTAGACGAAGGTCACTAAAATCTACTAGTAAATCTTTGGTTCAAATATCTCCATATGGTCGTAAAAGAACTACCTTCTCATTATTGCTAAAGTCTACTGGTAGATTTTCAATGACAACCCTATGTTATATGTCAATATGCGATTACATTGGCTGGAGTACACCTAGTCAGTAGCACTTTGACCATGTCACTAGAAAATCACTATAATTTTACTATTGACAACGAGCGAGGAAATATCCATATTGTAGTCTAGAGCCCCTAAAATTTACTAGTGAATCTTTGGTCCCAATGTCTCCATGTGGTCCGAAAAGAACTACTTAGTCAGTAGTGCTACAGTCTAGTGGTGGATTTTCAATGACAAGCTAATGTTAAATGTCAATAGATGATTACATTGGCTGGGATACACCTGGTCAGTACTACTACTGACAATGTCACTAGTAAGACACTACAATTTCACTATTCGCACTTTCTGCAGGGTATATACATGTGTTGCACATCTATGCAAACTCTTACAACTCAGCCAAACAGTCAAACGGGCAGTCATGCAGCCAAACAGGCAACCGGCCGATGCAACGATCCAAGTAACCATTTGTTCATGCATGTGCTCGTACGTGCCTTTTCGGTTTTAAAAATAGTCCAAGTCCAATTTGTGTGTGAAATAAAGTAAATCATTTAGCCCTTTTTGTTGCATTCCTAACTTGGCAAAGGTGCACAATCTGAGCTGGAACGACTCGTTTGTATATTTGTTAAGGAGAGTGTGTGTGTGTGTGTGTGTGTACATTTTTATACTATTCTGTGCATTTCTCGTTTTTACCTTCTTAATATAAATTTTGTTTGTTTGATACTCGTATGTTGCAAAATGTTGTTTTTGTTGCTGCTGTTATACTTGTTGTTGATGATTTTGATCGTCTTTTTATTTTATTAATTTTTATGCCCTGCACCGCAGAGGAAGTGAAATAAGTTTTTCACTCCATTTGTAGTTCCAAGTATATTTGTTTACTTCCATTAATTCAATATTCAGTATTCTTAATTTTGACGTCATTATTAGTACGTCTGTTGCTCTCTCGTATGCTTGAAATCAGTTTTGAACCAAGGAGGAGATTTTCAGTTCCTCTGTATTTGTTTGATGTGTGTTACTTGATAACTTCATCATTTTTAGGCTGATCTTAAATATAATTTTTTTGTCTGAAAGTGTATGGATTCCATTTAATTCCAAAAGTGGGCGGTGACATGGCTGTTAATTTTTTTTTTTTAATTTAATTTTATTTTATTTACCCTATTGCTATGAAACTTGGCACACACTTTTCAAGAGTGATAAACTACAAGATTACGCCATGCGAAGATTTTACCGTTAGATGTGACGTCACATGTCTATTGTAAGAGTTGCCATAAAGGCGGGGAAAAATCAAACGAACCACTTACCCCCTCATGCAAAAACGTTTGTTAAAGTTAAAGCATTTGTTAAAACCGGGTTTTCCATGCAAAATTCGTTTGTTAAACCAACTTTAAGTTTAATAATCGTTTTTGCATAAAGCCTGGTACTCAGTTCACAATTTCATGCGAAATGCTGTCAAACTACACATAAAAGTATTTGGTATAAAATATTTGCGAAATAAATTCGCAAAAGTAGTACTCTGTTCTTGTTGTAAAAAACACGTAAAATCATGTCTTTCCATGCAAAATTAGTCTGGCATCATTTAAGTTTAGCTGCGAAACAACATGAGCAGTGCTTTTTTCGCACGGAATTTTAACAATGTTGCATACTTTCTAGCAATAAAAGCGAGAAATTTATAAAAAAAAAAACCGCGAGTTGGGCTACATTTAGTACATAACAAATTTTTCAAGCGAAATAATCAATGGTGCCGAAAATTTTTCACAGCTTTGAACAGACTACCAGGCTTAAGGGGGTAAAAGCATAAGTATAGGAAACTACGAAATTTAAAAAAACAAATTGCAACAATCAAATTCTATACGACTTTATTTTATTTTCTCTACAAAAATTTTTCTTATTTGTTATTGCTTTTAATTTTTGAAATTTTAACAAAGCGCTTAATTTTGAATTTTATTAGGAGAAAATTCGAAAGCATGCAAAAAAACTACCAAAATAAAACTTTTTAGACACGGTTCAGCTTACGAACGGTTATCTCTAGACCACTCGAATGGTTTGGGAAGCCTCGTTAAAAATACCTAACTTTAATCTAAGAGGGGTAAGTTAATTATTAAAAAAAAAATATTTTAAAACTTTTCATGAAAAAAAGTTGTTACAAATACTTTTTGTTACCTGCTAACAACACACACGCATTATTATGAAGAAAAAACCCATTAAAAACTGCTTAAAAATTCACAGGTCATAATTTGTACATCGATTAAAAATTAAATTATCTAATTGCCGCGAATATTAAATAAATTCAGTAAAGTGCGACTTTGACTCGTGCACGAAGGGTTCCGTACATTCGGTTTTGAGCATTTTTTCCTTTTTAAGTTTTTTCAGTTTAAACGATTTTTCAGTTTTGTCGCTTTTTTCCTGTTTTGGCGTTTTTCCCCCTTTTTGGGGTTTTTATTACTTTTCGGAATTTTTTTCATTTTGGCGATTCTTTTCATTTTGATAATATTTTTCTGTTTTTGGGTTTTTTTATTTAAAGTGATTTTTTTGTTTCAGGGTTTTTTTAGTTTTGGCAATTTTTTTTAATTTTTTATAATTTTTGTCATTTTGGCGATTTTTTCTGTTTTTGGGTTTTTTTCATTTTGGCGATTTTTCGGGTTTTTCGCGATTTATTTTATTCCTAGAAATTTTTTTTAATTTGATGCCTTTTTCGTTTTGGCGATTTTTTGTTTTTGGCGATTTTTTAGATTTGGCGATTTTATATTTTTTTGATTTTTTTAGTTTTACCGTTTTTGAAAATTTCAAGAGTTTTGCTCTTACGGTTTCCAAGATACAGCAAGTTGTCAAAATTTCAAAGTCAAAATTGCATTAACTGATGGAACACCCATTGATTTAAATTTTTTAAGTTTAGTGTTAATTGTTGTAGTCTGTATAAAAATACACTCATTGTACAAATTTCAAGTTTCAATATACAATTGTATGTATATACATGGGATTTTAACATTTTTCGTTGTTCAATTTGGAACACCCTTTAATTTTTAATTCTCATGTATTTTTTGTTGTAGCGGCCAAGGTTCTACATACTCTGTCCATATTTCAGGTCCGTAGCTCTTACGGTTCCTGAGAAAATACCGTGTGACGGACAGATGGACAGCGTAGCGAAAACAATAGGGTTCCTTTTCACCTTTGGTGTAAGGAACCCTAAAAAGGGTAAATACCTACATGCATCAATAAAAAAAGGCTGTAGTTAACTGTAATTATTATTGTTCGAACTTCATTTGTTTCTATATTTATGACCTGATCCAGCTAAAATACGTATCAAGACTGTTGTAAATAACATAATTAGTAAAGAACAAACGACAATGACAAGGCTGTTGTAAATTGAGATGGTAAAATTGAGGTTTCATTACAAAAAAGCTTTCAGGAAATTCAAATACGATGAATCAAAACAATTCACATATTCCATTTGCAATAAAAGTTGCTTATATAAAGCAGAAATCTACATCAACTGACGCCACACACAGCAAGTTGTTCCATTCTACTACATGTTTATCAGAATATTTACAATTAACTTTGTGTCATTTGTTCATTAATAATTATCACATATAATTTGGCTTACAAAGCGATACGAACTTTAGCCTGATGAAATCATAAATATAGAAACAAATGAAGTTCGAAAAATAATAATTAAGTTTAAAAAAAATATTGTTTTGTCTTCTTGTTGGTAAGTAACTGGAAAACTTGGCACATACCCTGAACCCTAAAAGTGACACGTTTATGCATTTAAAAGAAATTTCAATTGAAATTTAGTATTAAATAGATAAATGAGCGATATCACGACTAAAAAAATAGAAAACGCGTTTAATACACACAACTCAATGAAGACATGAAAAACATTCTTCTGCATTTTTAACTCAAAAACGTATTTTTTGAGTTGTCACACTATTGAAGTAAATGAGCGATATGTATTATGTTAACATAACATTACTCAACACTATTAATAAGAGCTTTTGATTACACAAGATTAAGGGCGATTATTATGACCTGACTATAAAGTTCCGAATAGTTAATGCTAAGTTTAGCAAAACTAAACTATAAAGTGGCTTTTAAAATTTTCCATTATTACAACTGTCTGATAAAATATATCCTCACAAAAACATAAATGTGAAAAACGGCCAAGTTCTTATCCAAAATTTCGGCCATTAAAAATTGTGAGATATAAATTTTGACCAAGTTCTTCTTTGCCACAATACCTAACACATAAATATATTATGTATGATATAAATTTGTAATCGTAAGGGTGTCATATAAATTCCAGATAATCTGCCAACTTGACAACATTTTTATCAATATAAAGAAAATGAGCATTTATACATTATTCTCTCCTTTTTTGGAAAGGTAAAAATATTGCCAAGTTAACAGATTATCTAGAAATTATATGACACCCTTTCGATTACAAATTTATATCATACATAATATATTTATGTATTATGTATTGTGGCAAAGAAGAACTTGGTCAAAATTTATATCTCACAATTTTTAATGGCCGAAATTTTGGATAAGAACTTGGCCGTTTTTCTCATTTATGTTTTTGTGAGGATCTGATTACTTTTTGAAAAGATTCCTATAATAACACTTTTTAAACTTAAAATTTCTAGTGTATTTTATTTCTATTCATGATCACTGTGCCAGTTGAGAATGGCAGAGGTACATAAAATAATGGGTAAGAGTGTGATGGTTGTTGAATTGTTGACCTTAAAAATGCACTATTGTGCCATTATAACGGGTCGCCAGTGTGTATGCAATTTAGTAAGAGTCGTCTGGAAAGAAACATGTAAAGTGGAGCGTAAATTTTAGTGGACGTGATCCCGTCTTTTATCTCAATAAATTTACATATTAAAGTCTGATTAGCCAAAGTACATATATCAAAAGGATATGCCCAATGTGCATGCAAAGTTTCAATAGGGTAGCTGGTACTTTAGTTTTTGGATTTTCTGATTGAGTAAATCAATTACTATTTGTCTACAAAATGTCAGCTCTCTATAGTATAATGTTACGTAAAATTTGTATGGGCCTGGCCTCGCTGACTTTTATATTCTCTAGTGCTTATGGTTCATGCAAAGTTTGGTATTAAAAAGTTAATAAGAAATATCTGAGTATTAAATTAAAAACTCCTAAGCCGAAGTACATGAAAGAAAAAGCTAAGATTTATGGGTGAAGACACGGCTACTTATCAAAATAGGACATTTTTATTTTGTAGAAGTGCAATGTGTATGAAAAGCTTCAATAAAATTTATCTTAATTTTGAATTAAAATTGCTTGTTTCCGCCCTCTGATAGCAACTTCCGGGTTTTTAGATTTTTCTTAGTGATCTCTTATCTATATTTATTTGTGTATTAAATTTTAATTAATTAATTTTTTAAAATTTTTGGTTTTAAGATTTTTCCATATGCCTACGCAGCTACACTTACTAGTGTATAAAATGTCAGCTATCTAGCGCGAATTATATCTTTAGATTTTATCAGCATTACCCATCCCACTATTCCTAACTCAAAATTTTGTTGTGAGCAGCGCTTATAATTCATGCTAATTTTCTTCTAAAATATACTAGACAGATGTAGATTAAACACAAGGTTAACATTTTATGGAAGTGATCACGCCAAATTATTAAGGTGATAGTTTAAAGTATTGTGTACGTGCAACGCATATGCAAGACTTCACTAAATTGGCTTGACTTAAAAACTGTGTATTAAGCTTTTAGTTCAAAATAATATTAGCGTGGCCCCGCCCACTCTGGTAAATTTTTTGGGTTTTCAGATTTTTTTAGTTAGTTTCTCACTTAGACCTACTTGTGTATCAAATTTCAGCTCCTTAGCGCAACTTTTATTTTTTAGTTTTTATGGGCGTAGCCCCGCCCATTTTGGAAAAATTTTTTGGGTTTTCAGATTTTTCTAGTCAGTTTCTCACCTAGACCTACTTGTATATCAAATTTCAGCTCCTTAGCGCAACTTTTAATTTTTGATTTTTATGGGCGTAACCCCGCCCACTTTTCCAAACTCGAAATTTTTTGGACCAGTGCTTATTATTCGTGTCTAGTTTCGTTACAAATGGATAATAATAGCTGGATAAATAGTATATCTAAATATGATGAGCCGCAGGGCATTAAAATGAGGTTTGAATTGTATGGGCGCGTCAACGCCCACTTTTTTAATAAAAAAATTATAGCCTTACATTACCGCAGTATGTATGCCGAATTTCAATAAAAAAGCTTCCACTAAGCGCCTTATATTAGCTTTTTTAATTCTGACTTTTATGGGTGTAGCTCCGCCCTCCTGGTTAAAATTTCCGAGTTTTCAGATTTTTTATTATATTTTTCCCCTAGACCTAGCTCTCTATCGAATTTCAGCTCAATAGCACAAACTTTAATTTTTATGGGCGTAGCCCCGCCATCGTGGTTAAAATTTCCGGGTTTTCAGATTTTTCTGGTTCAATGCTCACCTAGATCTTCTCGTGTACCAAATTTTAGCCCTCTAGCTATAGTGGAAGTGCTTCATCAATTTGATGAGTGTGTCAGTGGTCAGTGGTCAGTGAGTATGTCTTAAAATATGCACTTTTTGCACCTCTATATCTCCGGAGCCCTTCGTTGTAAAACTTTCAAACTTTGCATATGAGGTAACATGACTTTATTCTAATTATGATTTAAATTTCATAATTTTAAGTTAGCGGGGAACAAAGTTATGAGGGGGGTAAAAACAGCTCGAATGGCTTCCTGTAAATATACACAATGCGTGCATTGGCCAGAACTTGGCCTGGCGCACTGCCCTGCGCCTAGATAATAAAATAATAAAATTTTTGTCTGCTGGCTTGGCAACAGTGTTGCCAGAAGGGGAAAATCCCTACATGTAGGTATTTTTGATACTAACTAAAATAAGAAGCGTAGGGAAAATCGGACAGATTTCTTATATTCTCGAAAATGTAGGGATTTTTTCGTCATGTCGCATTAGTTATGAAATAATATTTCCAGAGCTGTTTGTGGTTTAAAGAGTTGGTGACACTAATATGTACATTCATATAGCAGGTGGTGTCAAGCCTGCAACAACAAAATCTGCCTAGGACTTTATTCCAATGAAAAATCACAAATCAAACTTCATACTTGGAAACTTGGCACCACCTGGTACATGAATTCGCCTTGGTATATGCTTTTTCTAAGATATCATTCAATGTACAGTCGTAAAGCAGCTCTGGGCGAGTCAACATCACCCGTCGTTGGCAATTATTTCTTAAATGCAACCAGGCCACTATTGTTTATTGGCCTTCGAGAGTATTGCGTCTCACTCGCACTGGTTGACTGATCTGCCACGGACTACCGTATAATCTTGCGGTTCTTTTGTGGAATTTCCTTAACAACCACGTTGCTACTTCCTATGTGAAGGCATAGGTCATCGACAGTCAGTCACAAACACATTTTTAAGAATACTGTTAATAACATCATGGACATAATGGACGGGTGACTCATTTTTGTGCAACCATATGCTGCAAATTTAATTTGTAGAATATGTACTATAAATAAATAAATAAATAAATAAATCATTCAATGTTGAAAGATGACTTGAATTTATTCTTTAAATTTTTATTTGAAAGAACTATTCATATTAATTTAAAAAAAAAAACTTTATGTGGTTCTAATTGAATTTAATTATTTTTTTACCAAAGCTTTAATAAACATATTTTTTTATAACTAATGTTTTTCTTCTATTTTAATGACAAAAATGCGTAGGGGTTTTTGTAGGGGAAATTTTTTCAAAGTGTAGGGAAAAATTTAATTTTTTTAGCGTGTGTAGGCATTTTTTCGAGAAATGTACTGGCAACACTACATGGCAACATTTCTGTGGATATTGTGGATAGTGATTGCTAAAAATACTTAGCGGTAACTTGCTTTTGCCAAATTACAAAGAAAATGAAATCATTTATGTCAATTCTTTTGTTTTTTTTTTTGTATAATTATTTGTTTTGTGTTATATTATTTTTGTTTTATGTCATATTTTGTTCAAATTAAATTTGCATATAATATGTAAAGTAGAAAGTGTGACAACGTATGAAAAAGTGGCAACTTCAAATTAATAAAACTTACATAGTGTCCACACCTGATGAATTTATATCATGATGAATGTCAAATTGATATCATGATGAAAATTCATCACGTATAGACTCAATTTATTTATTAATATTATGGTAACGTTATGATACAATCATCAGAGCTCACGGCCTGATGAATTCATCTTGATATCAAATGTCATTTTATGTGTTATTGTGCATTTAACGTTTATTTATTAAACAATTTTCGGTTAAAATGCGGCACAACAATTATTTGTGACCAAAAAATTAAACAACACGCAAATTATTTATTTTTGGCAAGTATTTTTCAAATATTTGTTTGATTCATCATAATATAAAATCATCAAGGTCTACCCCTTTGTGTTGATATTATTGAAAAAATTACAGTTGCGCTGCCGGCGTCATACTACGAGGTCTGATATAAAATCATCAGGTGTGGACACTATGTCATGATAAAAGTTACAGGTAGGGTGAACTTGCCTTTAATTTATCGCTCAATTTTGGTGAAAGTGTAATAATGAAAAATTGTTTATCCATCTAATAAAATTTTAACTTAAGCTAGTTATAATAATGATTAAACACTTGCGTGAAGGGTAGCTAAGAATCGGTTTATATTCCGTACATACAAAAGTATGGAACTATTTTATTTTATTTTTGTTGGTTCTCTTTCAATATTTTTCTTTTTTTGCTAAATGATTTCACCGCCACAGGAAGGAAGGTGAAATTATTTTAAAAATGTCACGCATGCGTTGTTGGCATTTAAGTAATTGTGCAAATAAATACAAAAATATCAAAAACAAAAACTATGCAAAGAACTGAAATGAAATGCATGAGAACATAAATTAGGGCGAAATGGAGGATATATATAGGAATATATGTATGTATATGCATATAAATACGAATACATGTACATATGTACATATGTATGTTAGAGAAGGTTTAAAAATAAAATAGTTTTTTCTGGCAGGAATTTTATTATGCATTTAAAAGTAAAAATTCCTATAAAATTTTAAAATTCAAGTTAAATACAAATGTATGGTTTTTCATAGATTCGAAAAGAAAACTGTTTGGATTTTTATGTTATTAACATTTCCATTTCTATTCAAATTACATAATAATAATAGTTATGCATGTTACTTTACATAAAGTTGACATTTACTCATAATTTCCATAACATGCTGCCAGCCCGTTTTATTTATACTGTAAAAAACTTTATGAATTAGTAATTAATAATTATCATATTTGGTGATGTTAAATTTTTATAAATTTTTGAAACATGTAATTTTTTGAAGTTTGGCAAAATTCTTATATATTGAGTTTACGAAATATATATATATATATATATATATATATATATATATATATATATATATATATATATATATATATATATATATATCGTTATCTTAATATAAAAAGGCCGTAACTCATTATTTTTTTGAATGGCGTTTTTTGTATATTTCGATAGGAGAGCATCTAATGTATCGATATATGCATCAATCTCGATATTAAAAAAATAATCAATCTTAAGGCTTCATTAGTCTTTACTTTTTGTTGCTGTTCTGTGCTGTTCCTTTCTGTATAAAATATTTTGCAATTACTTTGTCTGTGAAAAAAATGAGCCGGCAACCTATAGAATTGATTACACTTGTTCACAAAATATCACAACACACTAATACATACACACTTCTGGCTGTCACTTACACTGCAATTACACATGCCACTAGTGGCATGCCAGTGTTGTGTACGTATTATCGACGAAAAATTGTTCGAAAAAGTCGAATCTCTTGCCATTTGCTTTGCTGTTTACACATGCCATTGCCACTTCATTTTAAAAATGTCGTTGAAGCGAGCTGGCTCAGTCTCGCTTCCATGTTTACTTTTCCTTTTGTTTATAGAATAGAGTTACCTAGTACGTCACAAAGGCACATTCTTGAGGAAACTATTAACACTTATTATTATTATTATTATTTTAATAATATTAGTTCTTTATAATTAACAAACTCCAGTTTTTCACACACAAATCAAGTTATAAATCATAATAACACATTTAACAAGCTAAAATATTAATTTAATTTTCACAGTAATCCAATAAATTTGCATCAAATATATAACAGGGTAACACTTTTCTTCGTTTTGACATTCAATGGCATGCAACTGCCAAATTTTCACTCGCATGCAAATTTTGCTGCCTCTGGGGCTGCCATTGCGAAAAATTTTGGTGTGGTAGTGTTTTTCGAAATGGCATGCCACTATAGTGGCATGTGTAAATGGTATGTTAATGTTGAATTATATTTTCTACAGATTTGTCCGCAACAGAACATAATAGGGAAGGAAAATGATTTCTTGGATTTTGTACCATCTATGAAAATAAAATGTACTTTTTAGGCCATGACGGTACCAATTTTTAATATTTATTAATAAAAACAGAAACTTACAAAAATGAAACTTATAAAAATTCAGTATACAATAAAAAATAAAAAAAAAATATTAAATATTACATTCATAAAGGTACATTCGTAGATTTGACTATTATATTAGAGATTAAAATAAAACACACACAAAAAAATTAAAGAGAACATAGGCAAAATTAATGTTACCATATAGTGAAACAATGACATTTTCAAATTGTACCAAGTAACTCGCGGTAGTACCACGGTACCAACAAGGTCAAAAATGTACTATAAAAAGTACAATGGTACCATGATGTCCATCCGTGGAACATAACGAAAAAGTAAAAACTAACCAAACATACAGATTTTCAACACCACAGAAACAAAACAGCTGATTCAGAACAAAACAGCACGTACAAACTAATTCTGCCTTTATTCTATTTGGCGTCGGCAGCATAACACGAAAAAACAAATCGGTATTTCCGTAGATGGTATTGCCATTTTTCGATGACTGTCAACATATGTTTGGTATTCTGTAAGAAAAATTGATGTTGATGTTGCCGTTCAATTTGTCGTCAGTATTTTTGATGTCGTGTTCTGTTGTGTACATGCCTCAACGAATTTAAAAAAATAATTTAAATGGTAAAAAAGTGAAATATAAGAAATACCAAAGTACTAGATATAAAAATGTACATATTTATTTAAAAAAAATTTCCTAAAAAAGTGAAAAATATAATATTTACAAAATTAAAATTTCGAACCCCAAACAATTTGAAAAACTTGTGGAAGAGTTGCAAAAAGTCCTTCTTTTGCTAGAGGATTCCGCAGGGGTAGTGCTTCTAATTATTTTAAGGTACAAGGTGTTGCGACTGTGCTAAATTCCCCCTGTCTACCAATTAGAACTAGTGGTAGATGGCAAAATATAAGATAAATAGTGCGTTGGGAAAGTATACTGTATGATAAAATTATTTTTACAGATCTGGAGGGACTTGAGCTTTAAATTGAAAAATGTTGCACTGCTGAATGTGAAGCAACTGGAGGCAGCGTATATAAACAATTAGCACTGAGCCCCTTTGGAGGAAGCTCCAATATCCAATAAACATTGATCTGATTCCTTTTGTTTCAAAAATTTGGCTCTATTGTATCCAATATATGCCTAAAACATTTTATTTTAATTTATTTACAAAGCTTTTACTTAATCAAAAACACTTTTACCAAAAATAGTAAACAAAATGAAGTAGCTTACTCAAACATTGGAAATGTGTATTGTATTTATCGATAAACTAGCGACCTCGTCATAACACTGTTAGGGAATACAAAGTTAGCATTGATGTTGTGTTGTATTCATGTTGTTTCAAAATTGACAACGATGTTGCCGACGCCAAATATAATAAGGGTGAATGAGTCAGGGTCTTTCTACTCGTATATTAAGGTAACGATATATACATAAATGTGCAATAAGTTCATATCTCAGGTCATGCGTTTTTGGACTTACTAATGCATTGTTTCGTATTTTATCCTGTGTACAAATTTCATATACATAAATGCCTTGTAAATTCATATATAGCTCATTTACTCAAACAACGTCATAACTATAAAAAAAACACCAGTAAACCAGAAAACGAGTTTTAATTTTTAATTTACGCACAACTCAATGGAAAAAGGCAATTTTATTTTTCTCTCAAGAGTTGAATAAACAAGATACTCGTATTATTTGTATGAATATTTTTTCGCACAATATGAAGAACGATATGAAGATTAATTCTGCATCATTAACTTAGAAATTTCATTTTTTGAGTTATGACATTATTTGAGTAAATGAGCGATATCGATAAAAGATACATTTTTATATTTGGATTGGGTAATTTTCTGCAATTTTCTTAATTATTACTATGTTGCAATATAAGTTTCACTTAGTTCACTGTGCTAGTACTGCCATCTCATTGTCAAATACAATACTACTCTGAGGGTTGCTACATTGGATGAAAGTACAGGGTGGACCAAAAGAAACCAAGGGGTGTAAAAGTTTAATAACTTTTTTGTTTATTAACTTTTTTTATTTTTTCTTTCAGATTATATAATTTACAAAATGGAAATTTTTTTACACTAAGTATGAAAAATTATGTCTCTTAAATGACCACCGTTTTCAGCTTCTAAATTTTGCAGTTAAATTTCAAGAGTTGGCCAGAAATGAAATCAACTTTATTGAAAATTTGATTATGAGTGATGAAGCTCATTTTCATTTGAATGGCTTTGTTAATAAGCAGAACTGTAGGTTCTGGGGTTCTCAAAATCCAAGAGCCATTCATCAACGCCAATTGCACCCCATCAGGTGAACAGTATGGTGTGGGATCACATCTGAAAATGTCATTGGGCCCTACTTCTTCGAGAATGAAGATGGAAGTGCTGTAACCGTAAATGGAGAGCGGTATCGGTTTATGATAGAAAATTTTTTACGTCCTGCTCTTGAAAACAGACCTGGTATGTGGTTTCAGCAGGACGGAGCCACTGCCAATACTGCCCGAGACACAATGGCACTTTTAAGTCAAATTTTTGGAGAGCGAATAATTTCTCGAAATTCGGAAATTATTTGGCCAGCGCGATCGCCAGATTTGACAGCACCCGACTATTTTCTTTGGGGTTTTTTGAAGGAGCGAGTGTATGTGAACAAGCCAGAGACAATCCTTGAACTCAAGGCAAACATTGTTGCAGAAATTCGAACGCTACAGCCACAAGTTTTGAAAGATGTTATGGAAAATGCTCTAAAAAGAGCCCATCAGTGCGAAGCTGAAAACGGTGGTCATTTAAGAGACATCATTTTTCATACTTAGTGTAAAAAATTTTCCATTTTGTATATTATATAATCTGAAAGAAAAATTAAAAAAAGTTAATAAACAAAAAAGTTATTAAACTTTTACACCCCTTGGTTTCTTTTGGCCCACCCTGTATTTGTCCAGGATGTACAGTAAAATATTTCATGTCGCTATGTTCAAAAATATTCTAAGGGAAACGAGGCGACTCAAAATGATACAAGTCAATTGAAATTAAATTTATTATTAATTTAATGAATCCGATTTCTAATAGCATGATATAAAATTTAGGTGTATGTTAATTACGGACGATATATAAAAAAATTAGTGCCTGACCCACGATATCGACAACGTTCGACTTACACACTTATTACATTCAAAACAAAAATAAATTTTAATATTTTGTTGTTTTAAAACAATAACATATTTTAATATTTTGTTGTTTCAAATGTAAGTGTGCGACAAGTCGGACGTTGTCGATATCGTGGCTTTGGCCTTTAACTTTAAAACAGTAGTTTCGGTAATTGCACATTTTCAAACCCAATTATACCAAGGCGAGTTTAGTTACAGGTGGTATCGATAACACAGCCTGGTTTGTACTAGACTCCTGCACAAGACCACTTACAAGATCTTTTAAGACATGAGCGATTTTTAAAATGATTTACTACAGCGAAATCTTCTAAAACAAATGCTAAACAACACTGTTGGCAACACATTTGTTTCAGTTATTGCAGGTATAGGAGTAAAGCTGAAGGTCCATACTATCCGTTTTACGCATATGCATTGTATGCGTTTTTGTACGTTCTCTCCGATTCTAAATTCAAGTTACATGCAATAAGTCTCATGCACCCAATATTTTTGTTGTTTTAAAAATAATAAACACAATAGAGCTGACACTCAGTACATAAAAGCAATCGATAACTAAACTATAAATTTTATTCGTGAAATAACTGTGTTAAAAACTGATTGTGATGTATTTTATTCTTGAAAATAGCTGTAAGCTTTGTTACAAAAGCTTTTTCTTTTACTAAAAACTTTTTTTATGCAAAAAAAAAATTAAATTTAAATTCACCACTCCAACACTTTTACCGATATCATTGAAAATATATAATATAATTTGACACCTTTGACTATCAAAAATAATTGATCTTTTTTCGTGATACAAAAGTAGAAAGTAAACCTACTTTATCCGTCTTATGGGTCTAAACGTTCTTTGCGTTTTGCTTTGCAACTTGCTACATACATTTACCCCAATTCTTCTTTTTTGTAGAGCTGGGTTCAACTCGTTGAATCGTGCATTGAACGGATGGTATGGAGTTTCAGCTTAAAGAAGAAAATACTTCTTCGGAAGAATTTGTGATATTTGCTTCTTCATACACATTGGGCGTACACAAACGTCATGCACACACATTGTGTGTATAAAACAGAACGTTTTTACATTTCAAGACTGTTTACTCAGCTCTCCAGTCTGTACGCACTAAATCAGCCCTCTTTTAAATAAATTGTTCTTGATTAAAATTAAAATATAATCTCTAGTAAAATTCCTTACACTTACAGTATAAACTTAGCAAAATTGTTATCGGTTATTTTACATCAAAAATATCTCTCAGTTCCGCCTAAATTAAGGTGAAGTCTTTTACCACACTTTTCACAAAAAATTAGAATTTGCATTATTAAATTTTAATACCACATTGCAATCTAACAACATTAGAAGGGATTTTTAAAATTGTTTTGTTTTATAAGGTTCACTTGTAAAAAACACATCACTGCAGTGAAATTTGTATGAAAAACACAAACAAAATTCAAGGAATATCTATTAAAATAGATAAAATATATAAAAGGCAATATTATATGTCTATATATTTTAATCCGATTGATCGTAGTTAGTGTGTTTGAGTTCGACGTTTTTGGAAACAGCTTAAAATAGCACTATTTGTTCTATAATCCAGGACCAAGATTTCTTAGTCAAAATCGAATAGTATTCATAAGTAAGTATCATAAAAACGAATGGTTATTTCATTCTTTTAGTGGGAAATACATATATAAAAGTACCAATATAAATTGGTTTCTCCTACGACTACCCATCTACCTCTGCTTATCTGAAATAAAACGACAAGCTTTGCCAATGTGCAGCATTTATAAAGTTAAAAATTACTAGGAATTTGCTGTAAGAATATTCTCTGAACTCATTCAAGAATATCAATAAATATGTTTTATGTATTAAGTGCGACATACTTTTTTTATTTCCTACACATTAGTATACATATGCCACCTCATTTATATCGAGTCTTATTTTGGATTTAATTGTAGTCGATATGTAGTCAAAAATAGACTTTTTCAAATTAAAATTTTATGGGTACTCATGGTTTAGAATTATAAAAGTGCCTATATGGGTTATAAGACTTTATCGTAAGCGACAATTTATGCACATAAAACAAATTTGAATTTCATAACAAAAAGATTATCCTGAAAACTTAAATTTTTTTCTCTCACGATTAAATTGAAAATAAATCTCGATACGCTGTCATATTGTCGTATTTTTCATTATCTTTTTCTTTGTATAAGATGAAATTACTATAGTCGTTATCGATAGCGCTACCCTGCAAATAATGCGACTAGTACATACATGCATGTAAAGACTAGTCCAAAGAGGAGTAGGAGTACCACAAAAGTACTCCAAATATATGAAAAAAAGGTGGTGGATTTAACATTGCGATGTAATAGGGTTGGACCACATGGTCCAACTTTGCATTACATCGGACTAACCCCAAAACTGCTCCATATGGAATAGTTATAGACTACTCTCATACAATTTGTAAGTTCCTAAGAAGAACGATCATATTCGTTTAAACACGAACACTTATCGTACAGCATTGAATGCTTGTATGAAAACGACATGATCTATGACTGCATTATATGGGACCATGATGTAACTAGTCTGTTTCATCTAGATTGGGCCACGTACTCCAATATTATTTGCAGGGTATTTATTGCCAAAAATATGTAAACAAAAACTACACATCACCAACACAACAACTACTTTTTTGACACATTTCTCTTAGAGATTCCCCATATATTTACACACTTTTATTCTTATTTTCTTGCATTTTTATGAAAAAATTTTTTATATATTCTTAAACCAGAGATATTTATTTACGAAGTCATGCACTTTTATTAAAAAATTAAACACTTTTTACCATTTTAATTAATAAAAATTTACAAGAGCACCACCACTTAACGCGTGCAAACAAAAACTTAAATTTATACATACTCACCACCAGAGAGATTGTATGTTGGCTCTGTCTGTGTAGGTTTATTGGTTGTTGAGTTTAATGGTTCCATGTTGGGGAACTTTTAGCAATGCCACAACTGATTTTATTAAAGACACTAACCAAATAGTATTCACCTATGGCTGGCGAGGTGAAATTTGTGGAGATAATTTCTGACGTTTTGATAAATTTGACCCGATTTAATTTTCCCAAACAGTATTTAGATATTAAAATAAATCATTTTATTTATATTATTATTTTTAATTATAAGAAACAACATTTTTAATTCAGATTTCTTCGTACTGGAGAACCTTGTGATAAATAAGTTGTTGTAGATATGACAAAAGGTTAAGTAACGAAATTTTTTTTTTGCAAATTAGTACTGTGAGATATTGATACATACTAATAATTAGAAAATACATCGATCGTTAAAAAATAAAATATGTGTTATTAATAATTTGAGAAAGTTTATGGAGTGCAAGCTGTAGTTGACAGTGGGTATTATTATACAGGATAAACATATGTATGTAACTAAATTTGTGAATTACTAAATTTCACAATTGCTACTTGTATTGATGTAGATTGAGTTTGAATGATATGCTGGAAATACTAGAGAGTGGAGACGACGCTGTTTACATCCCTTGGGGATGTAAAAGTTAATGATGAAGATAGTGGAGACGAAAATGAAGCCGATTTCGTGCACCTTCCTAGCCCAATATTACATTTAGATTTATTGTTAGAGTTGGTGAGGTGGATTATGGTACATTACAAGAATCAGAATGCAGTGCAGAAGAGGAAGTTTACAGTAAAGAAATGGTCAAATAATGCTTCAAGTCTTATTCCATTTGGCAAAGTTGACTGCGAGAAAGATATTTTAGGCACATTTTACGAAGCTTGCAGTGTGACTGACTGCCTGGACTTATAATAAAGAGAGAATAAAGCAAACCTAATGGCAAATACTCTAAAGAGTAATTATACAAGAAAAAAAGTATTTTAATTTATTAAGAGAAAATAAGTTGATAACACAAATAAAATGAATTTACTAATTACTCAAAAGGGAAACTATCATAGAAGATATGACAGTCTGCTGGAAGCAAAGATTTTTCATCTTACATATCGCATATCCAGTTCAATGGTGTCATAACTCAAAAAAAAACTAGTTTTGCAGAAAACACGTTTAAAGTTTTCAATTTACATACAACTCAATGAAGGTATGAACAAATATTCTTCTGTCAGGAGGTGATAGTACAAGCTATTTATATAAAATTTGTATGCAAAATAAAATACGAAATGCATTATTATTATTATATATATTTATATTATATATTATTTTTTGAGTTATGTCACTATTGAACTAAATGAGCGATATGTTGCAATTTTGGTTTGAAAATATTAAGATTTTGCGAATGCAATCGCTTAGGTTGCTGACTTCCAGAATTTCTGATAGTCCTTTGTGGAAGAAGCTGATAGCAAAGAATATAAATCATACAATTTATATTCTTTGCTGATAGTCAACCTTAATATTGGTTTTGATATATCTGACTCCTGTTGCATTCATATTTTATTGATTTCACATCACGTTTTGGTTTTTCTTTCCACTTTTGAAAAAGTTTTCAGAATGATAAAATTTTGTACTAAAACTAAGATGAAATTAAATTGAATACACTTAATTAAAAATGTAATGCTTATTTCAATTAAAACCACGAAAATAAATGTTCTGTAATTTTTAAATTCGTATGAGTGATGGATGATACGTTATATTGTTTAAGACATTCATGAACTTTATGATACGTTATTTTGAATTTTGCTTATAAATTTTTATTATAAGACCTGCAAAATTTTGTACACATGTGTAATATGATGTAGTAAATCGTAATCAGTAAAAAAATCAATTTGAATATATATTTTGATGATACGTAATTTTTAATTTTAGGTGGCGATATTTTTTCTATAATATATAATTCTTTTTTAATAGATTCACATTAATGACTTTTTTGGACTCTGTGTTCCAAACGTAGACAAAAATTACAAGGACATCAATAAAAGAATCAGAATATGCAAGGTTTAGGATCTTCCTTTGGAAGCTCCAAAAGACCGATGATACCTTCATATATCAAGTAAGAATTTCCAAGGTCCACTAATAGAGTTTTTATGTCGCTCACAACAATTGATAATGAATAAATCTTTTTTGTAGCACTAAGGTAACGCATATAAAAATTTTCTATTTAACTGAATTTAAATTATTTTTAACTTTTTAGTGCTTATTTTTTAGTTCGAATAATTTTTTTTAAAATCTTTATTTTTATCTTTTTAGTTAAAATTTTAAAATTTTAGACACCCACTTTCGGATGTATAAGTGGTTCGACCCACTTTTCTAAATGCAAGATATCGTCACCTTCATTGATCCAGGTGTGTGCCAAGTTTTATAAGAATCGGCCAAGTAGAAACGCGTGAAATATAATATTAATAATTTTTATAGGAATTGTTACAATTTAAATTTAAAATTTTTTAACGCACTATTAATCCCAAATTATTATTGTACTTATTTAGTAAAATATTTTTTTTATTAAAAATACACTGAAATTTAATAAAAATTACTTACTTAATAAGTTTAAAAAAAAATTTGGGATTATTAGTGCTTTTAAAAAATTTTAAACTTATAATATTCATATTTTAAACTAAATAGTAATAAGTAATATTTTCAATTAAGAATTTAATTGACTCAATTAAATTTTAAATTGTATTAATTAATTTGAGTGGAAAAACTTAGGCCGGGTTTCCATCTGTGTGTCATGTGCCACACAAGCGTAAAAAAAGCCTAACTACTAATTACTAATGAAAAACTTTTAGATTCAGACACGTATTTTTTAAGTTAAACAGTTTCATACATAACTAATAGACAATTTTATAGAATCCAGCATGATTGCAAACTGTTAAAATCAATAAATACATGTCTGAATCACAAGGTTTTTCATTAGTAATTAGTTGGTTACGCTTTTTTTTTGCAAATAGCACACAAGAAATGCCAGATGTAAACTCAGCCTCAATTGATATTATCAAATTGTTTATGGATCAAAATGTAATTAATTAATTAATTGATATTACAACATTTTTAATCAATATTACAAAATTATTGAAATTACTTTTTTGTGTGTATGTTATTTCAACTGCTCAAAATATTTTCCAATTTTCGCAGGAATCGAATTAGTCGAAGTACATATGTATGTATAATTTAATACTAAAAGCTAATGGGAGAGTCTCCGTTGTCTTAAATACAAGAAACGAGGGGATATGTTTTAGGTTTTGTAGCGATCCGCTTAGTAAAAATACATAAGGTCAAAGAAAAAATTTAATGGGCGTATTCCGGCCAAATTTTTTTTGCCAAAGGACCAAATGGACGCTAAATCGGTCTAAAAATCACGGAGTTATGAAATAACACACATAAAAAATATCAGACGAGTTGGTAACCTCCTTCTGTTTTAAATCGGTTAAAAATACATAGTTAGTTATTTTTTTACTAAGATATGTATTAAATTCCTAAAAACCATATTTTCCTATAATGTACACAATACGAATAGTTGTGAAACTTTGAAATGATTCCAGTCAATGCCAATGAATTCTCACGTGGCTGTGTCTCCAATTACACATCGAAGAAAATTACACTACACATCTTTTGTGTAGGTTAAAATTAAAACAAAAATAAATAAAAATACAACCCAAAGTAGAATTACACACAGATTATACATGAATGTAATTACATGGCCTACGCATGAGAGTAATTGCACACTCTGTGTAATTATACACCTATTGGCAACACTGAGTGACTATAATGATTCATGAATGCCGCGTCTGCAATTGTACTTTAGTTACCCTGTAATTGTTATTTTTATAAAAAAAGGCATCTGTTTCTGACAATTATAAGTTTGTTTATACCAACAAAATTCATGTGTTTTTTGGTGTTGTAATTTTGTTGCAGTCGTGCATGTACCTAGTATAATTGTACCATGCCTACACCTATCTAGAATGAAACGTCAAGCTTTGTCAATGTATAACGTGTATAAATTTAAAAATTGCTCATGTTTTAATTAATAATTTAAACTGGATGCTTACTCTAAGTCCGTTTATAAATGTCATCAATATGTTTAAAGTATTAAGTGCAACATACCTTATTAATTTCCATATTTCCAAAAGGCATATGCATGCAGCCTTATTTAAATACTGTCGCATTGTTTCTTTTTCAATTGCTTTTCTTGTAGCTATGAACTGCCAATACAATGCTCGTTATCGATATTACTTTTTATTGCTACAAGCATGTAAACAAAAACTTCACATCACTAACACAACAAATATATTTTTGCATATTTTTCTTAGCTATACCCCATATATTTACACACACTTTTTTCTTGTTTTCCTGCATTTTAATCAAAAACTTTTTATACATTCGTAAACTAGAGATATTTATTTATAAAATTATGCACTTTTATTAACAAATTAAGCACTTTTTAACACTTTAATTAATAAAAATTACAAGCGCACTACTTTACGCGTCCAACCCGTACGAATGAAAACAAAAAGCTAAATTTATACATTTGCATGTGCGTTTGTTGTGTGTTGTGTAGAGAATTGCGTGAGTACACCGCAACTAATGACTTGCACGAGTGCACAGCAACTCATACCAGAGTGACAATGGTAAAATTATGTATATAATTTATGTTTTTTACGCCTAGTATGAGCAGGATGGCCGAATATGAGAAAACATAAACATCTCATATGTAATGTAATTGTTTACATTATATATGAGATGTTTAATGTTGATGTTGTATCAGTATATTATGATATTTGTAAAAAATTACGAACAATTATGCTTTTTATAATTAAAGCCCCGTTCAGACTATAATGCAACTATTAATACGTTCATCACATTTTACGATACAGAAATCTAAATACATTCGTTGCGACTGTCAAAAAATCTATCGTAAAATCACATATTGTGTTCAGACCATCACACTTCAAATAAAATGTGTAATACAAGCAGAAAACAAAACAGATTTTCAATAAAAATGTCTGTGCTATTCATTGACTAGCGGTGGCAAAGCGGGTTCATGTAGGCGGGGACGTGCCGGCAATTGAAAAATTCAGCAGTTAAAAATATTCTATGTATATAAAAGAAAAAATTTAAGAAAAGATATTACAAAAACTTTAAAAAATGACTTCAACGAAATATACTTCCATACGATTCACTTATGATGAAAACCAAGGAGTTCGGCCACACAAAAGTATGCACTAGTTGTGCTATTATAAGTTTGTCCGGTAGATGTGTTTAGAGGAAAGTACAATGCTGGTTGGTATGTAATACCGCGTTTGTGTTCTTATGGCGCTGGTAGATAGTACTTAATAAAGGCCAAGGCACATAGAATCCATCATACGTTAAACTTGCCTTTTTCAATTGACAGCTAAGTTGGAATAATGGTTTCTTATGAGGTCTGTTACATTCAGTATGTGTACGTCAACGCAAAGTACATAACTTGGTCAACTTGGTTGTTTTTTTTTTTTTTTTTTGTTATGTTATGATTTAGATTTCTGTGTTTTGTGACAACAAAAATAAAATAAAACAAAAGAAATAAGCGAAATAAATTTAAAAAAAAAGTCAAATTAATATAAAAAAAATAATAATAATAAATAAAAATCGTCTTAATTAATATATTTATTTATTTATTTATTCTACAAAGTAAATTTATTAGAATATGGTTGCACAAGTATGGACGGAGTAACTGGACCATATGCCTAAAATTAATATATAAAATGGATAACCAACATATTGAAGGTGATAAATTTTTTCTTTCAATAAAGGCCTTAATTCATTCGGAGATTCCTGCTTAAGCTGATATTAGACGTCCCATTACTATAACCATAAAAATCAGCTGTTCCAAATAAACTTATGATTATGGATGACTTTCCATAACGCCATAGCCATTACAAATTGAATTATGATTTGTTTATGCTTATGGCATTATGGCTATGGCACGTCTAAGCTTGTATACGCGACGTTCTGCCAGTGACGCATTTTGAGTTTTTTGGTTAAGGGCCAATTTAACGATTTAAAAGGGCCAAAATATCTTTGATATGGCCAAAAAAACTTTAATGATCTTAACTACATGCTTTTTATTTAAATAAAAATAAAAGCATGTATTACTATTATAATACATGTGATTTATTTTGTTTTGAGCAAAAAGAAAAATTGGCGAAAAAATTAAAAATTTTTAAAGGTATTTTTTGTTAAATTAAACTAAACACATATTTAAAAAAAAATTATTAAGGCATTATAAAGGGTTTTTAAAACAAACTGATTCAAAATTTTAATTAAAAAAGCCTTTATAAAGTCTAAATAATTTTTATAAATAAGGCTGTAAAATTTTACTTAAAAACATTTTGTGTATACGTAATTATAATTTTATTATAAGTAATCCCTAAATTCTTAGTCAAACACATCCTCAATTTGGTTTACAACATTTTGTTATGTTAAATTTTAAAATATAAAAATAATTCGGACGAAATTTCATTAAATCTTTCAATTATATTAAAGATGACACATTATTTTTCCATGAAAACGATTTCTTTTATTATGGCCTGTATTACGATAACGAAAGAAAACTTTCGATTGTTGTTAAATACAACAATAAAATATGAAAATTTGTTTTTGCTTTCAATATAAATTTTCAGTCTAAAGTTTGTTTACGATATCGTGAAACAGGCCATTAGTCTTAATCATATTTTGGAGTGTGGAAAGCAAGAGTTCCTTGAAAAATTCTGCACAAATTTGTATGCCTCCCCACTTCAAACATGATATGGCGAAGATTTCGGAAACCAGTTTAAATAAAAATCTCCAAAAATAAAAGTAGTTTTTAAAACGGACAAAACTTCATTAAAAAGTATACCTAGTGGTTTGAAGTAATTAGTTGCATTTTGAGCTTAAAGGGCCAAAATAGCCTAGAGGTACTATATGGCCATCAAACATATAATAGTGCCACAAATGGCACAATTATGCCACACTTTGCATCACTGCTTTCTACTAACATTCAGTTGTCATAAAATGTATGTACCAAATAATGGTTGTATAAAAATGTCAAATTATCTATGCTACTTCTTAAATTCACATGTAGATGGCGACCACATCTATAAAAAACGTTAATTTTGAATCGATGTTTGAATATCGAGAGGAACATGTTTAAATAAATGTATACATTCATTCATGTAGGTTATAATTGAATACACACAAATTGAATATTGTATAAATAAGGGAATAAAAATATGTTTTTTAACCTTAGCTCTTGTTAAAAAATAATTAAGATTGTAAGCTTGGTTATATGTATGTGAGCTGTGTTACCGATGGGAATTTTTGAAAAGTCGCACAAAAGGTCGTTTCATAAAAATAAAGTCGCACAAAAAAGTCGCGTGAGAAAATAAAAGTTGCACAGCTTTTTTATTAAAAAAGATTATTGAATGAAAACAAAAAGCTAATTGCATATTTCATAACATATGCAGTTGCATTATTGTATGTGCTTCAATACATATTTTCTTGTATGTATCCTGAAGAAATCTACTTAAGTTTACTAAATTTGGCTGTCGTATGCTGCTGAGGTCGATGTTTTTTTTATTTTTTATAAAATTCTAACATTTCGAACCAAAACCCCGTGAGCTCTTTACTTCAATTCTATTCGTTTGATCTGGACGCCATATATCCTATTTTTTGGGCGAATCTATTTACACTTCAACACACATAAATATTACTTTTTCAGAATCCACTCTTCTATATCTTTGTCTATTAAATTTAAAGCTGACAGCATTGAGCTGCATGTTTTTACTATCAATTTACTTTTAAGCAAAGCTAATTTCAAAATGATCACATGTTAGTACACACTTGTATGGTTTACGACAACTTTTCCTTTCATTGACTCGGCAGCTAAGAATATTTTGTAAAATAAGCACTGCAAAACCAGAATTTTTATTTTAAAAGCTTTTTTTCTAACACTATTCTGAAAATTTAACTGAATATTTGGGAAAAAATTCTTCAATACACTGTACACATGACAAGGTTGCAAGAAAGTAATCTATATATATATATATATACATACATATTAAGAGGATGTATGTGTGTATGTATGTAACGTATGGACTCCAAAACGGCTGGGCCGATTTTGATGAAATTTTCAGGGAATCTTTAGAATATTCAGGCGGGTGACACTGTGAAGTCTGATTTTTTATTTTCGTTCAGCGGCCGGAGGGGCGTGGCAAAATCCAATTAATCCAAATAATAAAAATGCTTCCAAATCAACAATAATCTCTGAATTGCTTTTTAATTTTGACGGCGTTTTTTTTTTTTTTTTTTTTTTTTTTTTTGATAAAAAAAATTTAATTTACTGCAATTTTAATATTTTTTGTTAGAATCTTTACAACAAAGGGTAAAAAGTCCAAAGAAAATCAAAAAAGTCCTAAAAGTTGGTCATAAAAAAAGACTCACCAAAAGTCGCAGGCCGTCTAAAAAAAAGGATCAAATTGCGACTTTAGTCGTGTGAACGGTACCCCTGTATGTAAGTACCTAAAAAATCACAATTTTTATCAATTTTCTACCATATATTAAGTTTTATATCGATATATAAAGGGTGTTTTTTATTGAGGTATATAACTTTAAGTTGGCATCACTTTTTTAACTGGCGGCCATTTTGTCAGCTGTTAAGTGATTAATATTTAGTTTGGTTTGCCATTTCATCATGAACAGGTTGACAAAAGAACAACGCTTGCAAATCGTGCAAATTTATTTCGAAAATAATGGTTCAGTTAGCGAAGTTTACCGCAAGCTCCGTCCATTTTATGGTCGACATAATCGTCCATCAGAGCAATTAATTCGGTTAACCATGGATCGTTTTCGCACTACGTTTACTCTATGTGATAATACGCATCCGCAGAGACGTCGAACAGTGCGCACCGAAGAAACAATTGCCGCTGTAGAGCAAAGTGTTGAAGAGGACCCGAATGAATCGATTCGCCACCGTGCACAGCAATTGGAGCCGACTAACCGACTATTTTGTTTCCGAGTTGGATGGCATGAATGTGGATGAGTTGTGGTTCCAACAAGACGGCGCTACATGCCACACAGCGCACGTCACAATCGATTTATTGAAGGAAACATTCGATGAGCGCATAATTTCGCGGAATGGACCTGTCAATTGGCCACCAAGATCGTGTGATTTGACACCATTGGATTATTTTCTTTGGGGATATGTGAAGTCGCTCGTCTACGCCAACAAACCAGAAACGTTAGGGGACTTGGAAGCCAACATTCGTGGCGTTATTGCCAACATACGGCCCCATATGCTCGAAAAAGTGGTTGAAAATTGGACCTGTAGAATTAGCTTTATTCGAGCCAGCCGCGGCGGCCACATGCCCGAAATCATATTTAAACATTAATGGCATAAAATTATCCTTCCAATAAAGCCAAATCGATGGACATTAAAACGATTTTCTTGTGTTTTATTTCAATTCAAAGTTCTATACCGCTCAAAAAAGCACCCTATATATATATATATATATGCATATCGATAGAAAGAACATGTATTAATTTAAAAAATATTGGAAATATTTCTAAATTTTTTTTTTATAAAAATATTGGCAATTTTTTTTAATTTGTGCATTTTTAGACAATTTCCTCCCCTGCCTACATTTATGTGTAGGATGTCAAGAGTTTTTTACAAGTTATTCACAACAAGTTTATTTATAATAAAAAGTCAAAAAATTTATAAAAACGAGCGTGCAATTTTTTTGCCACATCCAAAAATTAGGTTTTTTGCAAAAAAAAAATGCTAATTTTCTACCAATGCTGGATGTAGGGTGCACTATCAAAAATCTCTAAAATCTAATTCACAGTCTTTCTTGATGCCTCTTCTCTCAGAAACAATCAAAATTTTTAACAAATACCTAATGATTTTTTAAAATATTCCAAAAAAAATATAAAAATACTTTTTTTTACAAAATTTACAATTTTCAAAAATCCAAATTGCAAAATTATTTCTTGCTACAATTTTTGAGATATTAAAAGAATTTTTTGTTTCATATAAATTGTAATATAGTTTTCTTTCAAAAATAACAAAACCAACTGATTTTTGTCAAGTAATAAAGAAGTTATGTACCAATGATTAAAACAAGTCAGGGCCAAAACTTGAAAAAAAAAATTTCGAGTCAAATAACTTGGAAACTGTAACACATAAAATGCTACTCTAAGCATGTTTTATTATTGGTTTTTTAACGTTGATTGTCACGCTGAAAATAGTATTAATATCGGTCGATATTTACAGAAGTTTCAAGCTCCGAAAGAATCTCCATAACCGCAGTTTCCCACTTTGAGGCTCTTTGGAGCTACCCTACTTTCTGAAAATTTCAACACTTCTGCTTTCCAAAACAGTTAGTTTTATCGAAATCGGTTCACTAGTTCAAAAGTTGCGGACTTTTTTCCACTTTTTTTTTATTTCACGCCACTGTGCGCACTTATAATCCGGGTATGTTCTGCATTCCACGTGAAATTAAAACAAGTGGAATTGCCATAGCATTGTTGTTATAATTACATATTTCCAACAACAATTTTATGGCTATTCCACTCGTTTTAATTCCACGTAGAATGCAGAACATATCCGATTATATTACTTATTAACAGCCCTTTTCACAATATACAATTAAAAGCTAACAGGGACTTTAACGGCAACTTTTGTATGAAGAACTGTCAGTTAAAGTTCACGTTAACTCTTAATCATACATTGTGAAAAGGGACGTAAGTAAAATATTTTTTTTTTATTAAAAATACATTGAAATTTAATATGAAAAAATTTTTTACTTAAAAAGTAAAATAATAATTTGGGATTATTAGGGCATTTAAAAAATTTTAATGATCAAACAGAATTGCGGCATAAACACATTTTCCATACAAATTGCCACACAAAAAAGCAAGAACAGAAAGTAGTCGAGGTATAGAATCTGTTTTATTTTGACACCGTTTTTTCTTACCCCCCGTCTAGACTGGCAATAAATATGTTGGCAATATAGCAATAACGCCGGCAGAATAGCGGAACAATATTGCTATGGGAAATCGTAGCCACAATATGGAAAAAGTCAACAGGGAAGGTGCAGAATAAAAATATAATTCACTTGTAAATATCTGGTTAATCGAAAAATTTTTTATATTTAAAAACTTATAATAATACAAATTAATTCACTACACACGTTTTTAAGAGACTATTTTCCTTTTTTAATATACATACATATGTATATTTTATAAATTTCAATAATATTATCGAAATGCCAAACGCAATACACAAAAGTCGAACATAAATTAACACCGAGTTTGACGTTTCACGTTCGCAATAATTGTTAACGAAAAACTGTTGACAATTATTGCCACAATTATTGCAAGTACTGGCAATGAGCTGTCTCCATTGGCAATATCAATAATTTGACATTTGCTGCAATATATGTTAATGATTTTATTGCCAGTCTAGACGGGGGGTTATGGTCTCACATACTTTCAATAAATTGCATACATTTTGTATTCAAAACTACAAAGAAAAATAATCACAAAAGAAAATAAAACAAAAACAAGTAAGAGTGATATATTCGCCTGTGCAGAATCTTATATACCCTTTAACAAAGTGCGTATATAAAGTATAGAGATACATTCATAAGCACATCCATACATATCCATATGTTTTGTGGAAAAAATTTATAATTTTTTGCTCTAGTGTAACTTTTAGTAAGTGGACTCTCGGGGTTTTTCGATTAAATATTTTTTTTTTGATATAAGCAACAAGTTGAATATTTTATTCTACACTCTGTATTTAAGAAATATTTTACATTCACCCTTATTCCAGTTGTCAAAAACAACGTCACGTCATACAATATCAAAAAATCATATTATATGTGGTTCTAATTTTTATAATTTTCTACACCAAACGTTTTTTTCCAACACGTAAAATATATATAATTTGTAAAGAAAAAGAAAAAAATTAATTAGACCTAGTTATATGGTATATAAAATACCACAAAAAGTGTAAGTTTCCCAACCCTGGAATCATCCTTTTTGATTTTTCTGATTTCTTACAGCAATATATTTCTTTTAAGAATGTAAGATATGTTTAATTTATAGAAAAAAGAAAAATTTGTTTTAATAAGTTACTTTTGTATAAAAAAAGTTAAAATTTTCCAACACTGGAAACGTCTTTTTCTTTTTTTTTAACTTTTTTTAAATTTAAAATATCAATTTAATTTGTACTGAAGTATAAAATAAGTAAATTTAATAAAAAAAAAATAAAAATTTTAAGTTTCCCAA
The DNA here is from genome assembly GCA_949987645.1 of Tachina grossa. NCBI lineage: Eukaryota > Metazoa > Arthropoda > Insecta > Diptera > Tachinidae > Tachina > Tachina grossa. Next base: position 51,023,369 of record OX465278.1, on the reverse strand, counting down.
CCCTGGAATCATCCTTTATGATTTTTTTGATTTCTTACAATATATTTACTTGAATATCAGCTGCAGATGGTGCTGCTGCCGTCTCCAAAATAAATAATTAAGTAGCCAGCTACGATGCGACAATTGCTGCTAGCGGCATTTGAAGTCGTGTGTTCGTGTAGCTTGCTTGCTGTGGTGAATGTGTTTAATGCATAAGCCGAAGCACATATAATTTAATACTAAAAGCTAATGGGCGAGTCCCCGTTGTCTTAAATACAAGAAACTTGGGGTTATGTTTTAGGTTTTCTGGTGATCCGCTAAGCAAAAATACATAAAATCAAAGAAAAAATTTAATAGGCGTATTCCGGCCCAATTTTTTTTGCAAGAGGACCGAATGGAGGCTAAATGTGTCAAAAAATCACGGAGTTATGAAATAACACACCTAAAACAATATCAGACGAATTTATAACCTCCTTCTGTTTCGAAAGCGGTTAAAAATACATAGTCAACTATTTTTTACTAAGATATGTATTAAATTCCAAAAAACCATAAAATTATTTTTCTACATCTTCCCCTATCTAGAATAAAACGTCAAGCTTTGCCAATGTTTTAATTAATAATTTAAACTGGATGCTTACTCTAACGACCCTTTTCACAATGTATGATTAAGAGTTAACGTGAACTTTAACTGACAGTTCTTCATATAAAACTTGCCGACAGAGTCCCTGTTAGCTTAAAATTGTACATTGTAAAAAGGGTCGTAAGCCCGTTTATAAATGTCATACATATTTACATATGTTTTATGTATTAAGTGCAACATCAACATACCTTATTAATTTCCATATTTCCAAAAGTCATATGCATGCAGCCTTATTTAAATACTGACGCATTGTTTCTTTTTTATTTGCTTTTCTAATATCGTTATCGATATTACTTTTTATTGCTACAAGCATGTAAACAAAAACTTCACATCACTAACACAACAAATATATTTTTGCATATTTTTCTTACGCTAGAGTTATAGCATGTTCACACGGACAGCAATTATCGAGGTTCGCTCTCTCATTCGTGGTTCACGGTCGAATCTTGATTGAATCAAGATGGTTCGCCATACAAATTTTTGAGAGCGAACCAACTTGGTTAATTTTGAACCTACTTGCGAACCATGAAGAATTTGCTATCATCGCTAGTTTTGATAACACATTATCGCTAATTTATCTGAACTAGCTATCAAAACAAAATGAGTACACACATACACATATCCATGAGTAAACAAAAAACAAACCAAAAAAATGGATGCGTGTATGAATTAAAAAAAATAGAACACATTTTATTCAATATTTTTTGCTTAATTTGTTTATCTTCTGTAAAAAGTAAATAACACAGAAAATAAACTCCTGTCAACTATTCACGTTGAACAGTGATGCCAACTCTTGATACTCAAAAAGGGTAAACAAAATTTGAAAAAGGGTTAAATTGAAAAAATATACGCTTAGCGCTAAATAAAGTAAAAATTTTCGAATAATCGCGAAAAGGGGCTACTAATAAAATATTTCTGTTGTAAATCAAAACATCGAAAACATTGTTGTACAATAATTTATTAGAAAATCATGAGATCAACACATACATAGCTTGAGATATTGCATTTCATATTAAATTTCAATAACGTACCCATAAATAGTGTAGATATACAAATATATATATATATATATATATATACATACATATACATATATATATAATTATATATATATATATATATATATAATAGAAGTATATATACATATGTATGTATGTATCTACGTTTACATAAGTACATACATATAAAATTGGTCGTTTTAAAATAAAATTTCGATTTCTCACTCTTCCTAAAACATACATTATCTGTTTTTATCAAAGCACAAAAAATTTGGAAGAAATAAAACATTATTCTATATTCTTCTTTTTTTTAAATTAATAAAGCAAACTAGCAAAATTAATTGAGTAAAAAGTCGATATTATTAGATTAAAGCAACAAAAAGTGCACAAAGATTATAACTTATATACATATTGGACAAAAAGTAAAAAAAGTTCTGAAAGATAATTATAAAAAGTACTAATTCACGCGTTTTTTGGGACCAAAAATTTTTTTCGCGTTTTGAGTGACTGAATTCTTGTTAAATCTAGCCCGAAAAGTGCTAATACCCATATTTTGAGTTGGTAACCAAATTGTAATTACTTTTAAGTTAAATTTAAATACGAAATTGTGTTTTTGAGTGCATATTTAAATAATAATTAAATTTCCAACCTTGTGTAATCTAATACCACTTAAGCTTTATGAGCGTACCATATAATTTTATGCGTGTGTGTTTATTGAAAACATACACATAAATATTAAAAAGAATTTCGTTCAAATTTCATAAATATATAGGACAATGCATAGTTTCATATCATGCAATAAATAAATAGAAAAATGTATTATGACGTTCTTTTGTTTTCATAAAATTTATTTTATGCAATTATAATTTTCTACATGTTTTGCTTATGTTTTTTGGAAAGTCCTCGTTCAGACTTGCAATTTTTGTTGCTGGAATTTCTTAAAATTTTTCTTTGAAATTGCATAAGTGTCCACATTATGAAATTCTAATTTTTCAATTATGCATTAAAAAATTCTATTACACCACAAATTTTCCTGAAAAATTAACACTTATATTTGCTTTTTCTAATATTTTTGGTTCTCATACAACTGAAGAAATTAAATTATAAAACACGTCAAACACAACTAGCAAGTTGATATTAACAATTACGAATTTCAAATCAAAAGAGAATTGCAGAGAGCATGAAACGGGGTGCACAATATAATCTTCTTACCCCTCTCATTAATAAACTCAAGAATTGCTGCAACAAAAATTGCAAGTCTAGACAGATACAAAGTGTTCAATAGCATTTGGAAATTTTCTAGTGCTGTCGCACTTTCAACGTAATTTAATAAGAACTTTAATTAACCATGGAAAAAATGAAATCGTATCTAAAAAAATTTAATTTTAAGTAAAAATTAGCTAATTATGTACGTAAATATTAAGTTAGAAACTATGGGTAGGTTGGCATCACTGCATCAAAAAGATTTGTCAAAACGAACCACGATTTTAACGGCATGGTTCGCAATCGTGGTTCAGAGAGCGAACCAAGTGGTTCATGTTGCCGTCTGAACATATGTAGCATTGCACGACCAAGATTTGCTTTCAAGTTTTTCATACATACTGGTTGTCAAAAGTCGTTTAAATCGAAAGCTGTGACGTAGGCTGCACGCAATTTCCAAGCAAATTTATTTTCAATATGCCGTTGGTAAAAAACAGCTCAAGACAACAAAACTTCATGGCTTATATATAGGTCTCTAAATCGCAACACATTATTATACTTTTTATTTTTGTTCCTAAACATATTTATTTAAGTGTAATTAAACATTTTCGGTGGAATATAACATTATTTGTAATAAAAGAACACAAAAATACTATGTCGGCAGAAAATTTGAAAATAAAACGAAAAGTATGCTCACTGAAATTGTTGTCATTTGGGGTACGTTCGTAAATTCGGCAAATTTATGCATCTATTCAGCAGTTCTGCCAAGTTTTACTGCGTATGCGTGATTAACTGTTGCACATGCTTTGCAACTGCTCAACATCTATGCATGGTTGACATTTTTGAACAAACTGCAAACAATTTTAAGTTGGCAAGTAATTTTATTTAAGAAAATTTTGATAACAAAAATAACAATTTTCTTTTAAATTATTGGAAGAAAAAAATTGGAAAGAATATCAAAGCGGTTATTTCTTGTAAAAAAGACAATTGACCGTAAAAGGAAGTCTACTAAAATGAAAAAATACCAAGATTTTGTGTTTCAAAGTCGTTTTCGAATATATCAATCTTATTTTTTTTGTTAAAAGACGAAAAATGTCATTTAAATATCAAAATACATACATAAATTCAACTTATTGTTCCACTGCAACTTATTGCATCTTAAAATAATTTACTGCGCCATTTGCAGATATTTGCGGCAGGTATGCCGTTTATATGCATTAAAAAACGCTTGACGCTAAACAGTGCTGCCAAGTTATGCATTTTTGAACGTTAGATGCCCGTGATGCTGCAGGCGTGCACTACAAATGCTTTTACGAACGTACCCTTGTTTTTTTGCCTATAAATTGAACACACAATTGGAAAGAAAATTTGAAGTCAAAGTAGAATCAAATTCTAAAAGTATGAATGTATTAGTGAAAAATTGTGAATGTATACATTCCATTTGGAGTATTAAGCGAGGCATAAACAAAAAAAAAAAAAGTTTCGATAGCTCGCTTAATACTCCAAATGGACGAACAAGTCATTACTCCTTTATTGCTCGTTGATGGATTAATCCATATATTTTTTACTGGGTATTGAAATTTGAAAGACAAAACTTGATCGTGTAACCCTCAAGTTAGCTATTCCCCATATATTTACACACACTTTTTTCTTGTTTTCCTGCATATTAATCAAAAACTTTTTATACATTCGTAAACTAGAGATATTTATTTATAAAATTATGCACTTTTATTAACAAATTAAACACTTTTTAACACTTTAATTAATAAAAATTTACGAGCGCACCACTTTACTTGTCCAACCCGTACGAATGAAAACAAAAAGCTAAATTTATACATTTGCATGTGCGTTTATTGTGTGTGTTGTGTAGAGAACTGCGTGAGTACACCGCAACTAATGACTTGCACGAGTGCACAGCAACTCATACCAGAGTGACAATGGTAATATTATGTATATAATTTATGTTTTTTACGCTTAGTATGAACAAGGATGGCCGTATATGAGAAAACATATTTATACTATGGTCGCACGTGTGTGTTTAAGGTAATTGTTTACATTACATATGAGATGTTCAATGTTGACGTTTTGTCAGTAAATTATGATATTTGTAAAAAATTACGAACATTTATGCTTTTTAAAGTTGGATTCACCCATTATTTTCGAACAAAATTTATGTCCAGAAAAAAATATTTACTGAGAGTTTTCTGCAGCACGATTCTTCTATTTCGAACATTTTGTCTGAAAAATGAAAGCTACCATATAAAATACTTGTATAAACTATGTGCATTAATCTTACAAGTGGCAGCACAGCGGCAAATGATTACAATTCGTTGTGTATTTTTAATTGTTTAATGCAATTCTTTCGTTCAGCTCCACATGTATATGTTTTATTTTCCAATTTTGTTTTATTTCTATTGTAATTAATACAATTATACTCTGTGCTTTTATTATTCATATAAGATGATCTGGCAGCTCAGTTCAACTTTGGCTGAAAAAATAAAATACTTGGCAGCTCAGTTCGATTTTGTGCGGACAAAATATAAAATTAAATCAATTCAAACTGAAGGTTGTTCGTAAAAATATTTTCTCTCTCTCAAGAAGAGAGACGTCAAACTACATATAAAAAAATTTTGTCCGGACAAAAATTTTGTTCGGAAACAATGGATGAATCCAGCTTAATTGGTTTATTAATTTCAAAAAATAAATGTTTTTATAATTAAAGCCCTGTTCAGACTATAATACAAGTATTAATACTTTCATCACATTTTACGATACAGAAATCTAAATACATTCGTTGCGACTGTCAAAAAATCTAACGTAAAATCTCATATTGTGTTCAGACAATCACACTTCAAATAAAATGTGTAATACAAGCAGAAAACAAAACAACTTTTCAGTGAAAATAACTGTGCTATTCATTGACCAGCGGTGGCAAAGCGGGTTCATGTAGGCGGGGACGTGCCGGCATTTGAAAAATTTTAGAAGTTAAAAATATTCTATGTAAATAACAGAAAAAATTTAAGAAAATATATTACAAAAACGTTGAAAAATTACTTCAACGAAATATACTTCCACACGATTCACTTATTCAAAATTTTGAGTCGATATACATATGACAAAACATTACATCAATGACGACACGCTATCGGCGACGAAACAAACGACTTGGAAATTTATGAAAATGCAACCCTGATCTAATGAAAAGTATTATCGTTTAGAAAATTTTCTAAAAACGAAAAAGTCTTATGGGATGTCAAAATTTGTATCGTATTATTTGACACTTTGATGATATTTTGCGTTCAGACTATCACACTTTCACGTATTATTTGAATTTTTGACAAGTATAAATACAAGATGTAATAGTCTGAACGCGGCTTAATTAAGCATTTTTTTTACTAATTTTTTACGTGCTGCCATTTAAGGCCGTGATAAACTATCATACAAAGTCGTGCGATCTACGAAAAAATACAACGCTGGTATGATGTAGTTTATGAAAATTTTCAAAAGACAATAACAATTCACGACAACACAAAGTTTCCAGAGTTATTTTAAAAAACATACTGAATTTACTCCATTTACGTGTTTGGGGAAGTGTTTAAATCTTTAACAAGTCAATGTATGGTAAAATCATTTCAAAATCACCGTGTTTAAACTCTTAACATGAGTGAGACGTTAAACATGTAAGTGTGAACATAGTATTACAAGATAAAGAAACGCAGACATCGCACATACACATGATAGATGCGATGCTGATGACACCACAACCACTTTTAAGAAGAGTATATTTAGGTCCAATTTTTGGATTTGAAGTGAAACTCAGTGTCTTTCTATAATTAGCTATTCCGAAACTTAACTTACAGCCAGTTTTTGCAATACGTTGGCGTTGGAATCTTGATGAAACCAAGGAGATCTGCCACACAATAGTATGCACTAGTTGTGCTATTATAAGTCTGTCCAGTAGATGTGTTTTTAGAGGGAAGTACAATGCTGGTGGATATGCAATACCACGTTTTTGTTCTTATGTCGCTGGTAGATAGTACTTAAGCCGCGTTCAGACTATTATACTTTGTATTTATACTTGTCAAAAATTCAAATAATACGTTCAAGTGTGATAGTCTGAACGCAAAATGTAATCAAAGTGGCAAATAATACGATAAAAATTTTGACATCCCATAAGACTTTTTCGCTTTTAAAAAATTTTCTAAACGATAATACTTTTTATTAGATCAGGGTTGCATTTTCACACAAACCAAATTTCAAAGTCGGCTGTTTCGCCGCCGATAGCGTGTCGTCATTGATGTAATGTTTTGTCATATGTATATCGGCTCAAAATTTTGAATAAGTGAATCGTATGGAAGTATATTTCGTTGACGTAATTTTTTTAATGTTTTTGTAATATCTTTTCTTAAATTTTTTCTTTTATTTACATAGAATATTTTTAACTGCTGAATTTTTTCAAGTGCCGGCACGACCCCGCCTACATGAAACCGCTTTGCCGCCGCTAGTCAATGAATAGCACAGACATTTTCATTGAACAGCTGTTTTGTTTTCTGCTTGTATTGCACATTTTATTTGAAGTGTGATGGTCTGAACACAATATGTGATTTTACGTTAGATTTTTTGACAGTCGCAACGAATGTATTTAGATTTCTGTATCGTAAAATGTGATGAAAGTATTAATACTTGTATAATAGTCTGAACAGGGCTTTAATAAAGGCCAAGGCACATAGAATCCGTCATACGTTGAACTTGCCTTTTTCAACTGACAGCTAAGTTGGAATGGAATGGTTTCTTATGAGGTCTATTACATTCAGTATATCGATGGCCTCAAGTAGAAAGGCCCTAACTCGCATTTTTTACGAAATTGAGGTTTTCACTGATTCCAATATATTTCACCCAAATACACCTTCTCGTAAAAATTTATTGCAATAGTGTAAAAATTAACGTTTTTAAAAACAGTTGAACAAACCATTTCTACATGCAGTTGTAGTGTGCATTATTATGTTTTCACCTTCTCCTGTGAAGTTACAATTATTTGAGTTAGGGCCTTTATACTTGAGACCAACGATATGTACGTCAATGCAAAGCACAAAACTTGGTCAACTCAGTTGGTATGATGATATGATTTAGGTTTCTGTGTTTTGTGACAACAAAAATAAAATAAACAAAATAAATAAACAAAGTCGAATTAAGATATAAAAAGTAATAGTATTAAATAAAAGTCGAATTTATTAATATATAAAATGGATAACCAACCTTTTGAAGCTGCTCAATTTTTTCTTTCAATAAAGTACTTATTTTGCAACCTTGCCCGTTGTTGAGTTAATGTCAGCTAAAAAGACGACGTTTAACGTATGACGGATTCTGTGTGTCTGGGCCTTAATTCATACGGAGATTCCTGCTTAAGCTTATATTAGGCGTCTTATAACCATAACCATAAAAATCAGCTGTTCCAACCAAACTTATGATTACAGCTTAAATTAGACGTGACAAAGCCATAATGCCATAGCCATAACCAAACCAAAATTAATTAGCGTCTATGGTGAGAGTTATGGTGTTATGGCGAGTCACCTATAATCAAATACAGTGTTGCCCATTAGTTTGGTTCGAACGGCTGTTTTCTATGGCTATGGTTATGTCTGATTGAGCCTTGTGGGTGACTTGCCATAACGCCATAGCCATTACTAATTGAATTATGGTTTAGTTATGGTTATGGCATTATGGCTACGGTACGTCTAATTTAAGCTTGTATACGCAACTTTCTGCCAGTGATGCATTTTGGGTTTTTTGGTTAAGGGCCAATTTAACGATTTAAAAGGGCCAAAAAAACTTAAGTGATCTTAACTACAATCTTTTTATTTAAATAAAAACAAAAGCATTTATTACCATTATAATACATGTGATTTATTTTGTTTAGAGCAAAAAGAAAAATTGGCGAAAAAATTTAATTTTTATAAAGGTATTTTTTGTTATATTAAACTAAACACATATTTAAAAAAAAAACTTATTAAGGCATAATAAAGGGTTTTTAAAACAAATTTTGATTCAAAATTTTAATAAAAAAGCCTTTATAAAGTCTAAATAATTTTTATAAATAAGGCTGTAAAATCTTACTTAAAAACATTTTATGTATATGTAATTATAATTTTATTATAAGTAATCCCTAAATTCTTAGTCAAACACATCCTCAAATTGCTCCCGTTTACAACATTTTGTTATGTTAAATTTTAAAATATAAAAATAATTAGGACGAAATTTCATTAAATCTTTCAATTATATTAGAGATGACACATTATTTTTTACATGAAAACGATTTCTTTTATTATGGCCTGTATTACAATAACGAAAGAAAACTTTCGATTGTTGTTAAATACAACAATGAAATATGAAAATTTCTTTTTGCTTTCAATATAAATTTTCAGTCTAAAGTTTATTTGCGATATCGTGAAACAGGCCATTAGTCTTAATCATATTTTGGAGTGTGGAAAGCAAGAGTTCCTTGAAAAATTCTGCACAAATTTGTATGCCTCCCCACTTCAAACATGATATGGCGAAGATTTCGGAAACCAGTTTAAATAAAAATCTCCAAAAATAAAAGTAGTTTTTAAAACGGACAAAACTCCATTAAAAAGTGTACTTAGTGGTTTGAAGTAATTAGTTGCATTTTGAGCTTAAAGGGCCAAAATAGCCTAGAGGTACTATAGGGCCATCAAACATACAAAAGTGCCACAAATGGAACAATTGTGCCACACTTTGCATCACTGCTTTCTGCTAACATTCAGTTGTCATAAAATGTATATACCAAATAATGGTTGTATAAAAATGTCAAATTATCTATGCTACTTCCTAAATTCACATGTAGATGGCGACAACAGCTATAAAAGACGTTAATTTTGAATCGATGTTTGAATATCGAGAGGAATATGTTTAAATAAATGTATACATTCATTCATGTAGGTTATAATTGAATACACACAAATGGAATATTGTATAACTAAGAGAATAAAAATATGTTTTTTAACCTTAGCTCTTGTTAAAAAATAATTAAGATTGTAAGCTTGGTTATATGTATGTAAGCAGGGTTACCGCTAAGAATTTTTGAAAAATCGCACAAAAGGTCGTTTCATAAAAATAAAGTCGCACAAAAAAGTCGCGTGAGAAAATAAAAGTTGCACAGCTTTTTTATTGAAAAAGATTATTGAATCAAAACAAAAAGCTAATTGCATATTTCATAACATATGCAGTTGCATTATTGTATGTGCTTCAATACATATTTTCTTGTACATATGTATCCTGAAGAAATCTACTTAAGTTTAATAAATTTGGCTGTCGTATGCTGCCGAGGTCAAGATATTTTTTTTTTATTTTTTTATAAAATTCTAACATTTCGAACCAAAAACCCGTGAGCTCTTTACTTCAATGCTATTCGTTTGATCTTGGCGCCATATATCCTATTTTTTGGGTGAATCTATTTACACTTCAACACACATAAACATTACTTTTTCAGAATCCACTCTTCTATATCTTTGTCTATTAAATTTAAAGCTGACAGCATTGAGCTGCATGTTTTTACTTTCAATTTACTTTTACCCTGCGTTTACACATGCAAGCGTCTTGCATGCACGCTCTGTGTACGTATTATCAACGAAAATGTCGCACAAATGCCCGACTGTCTTGCAACTTGCATGTTTGCCTTTTTGTGCAGAGTTGTCCATAACATAAAAAAAAGTTTATTTTAAGGGAACCAGATAGTGTTGAACTTTATTCGTATTGTTTCAATGTTATTTATGTCTAAAAAATTAATAAACTGCTCGATTTATGAATATTTAAGAAAAAAAAAATTATTAAATTAGCGTAAAAACTCATATAACATTACACTGAAATCCAGTTAATTTGTGCTAAACTATTAATAGCGCAACACTGTTAGCTAACTTTCCATTTACTTGCTACAAGTTCAACAAGTCACTGTCTTGTAAAAGTACTTCGCAGTTGAGTTGGAAGTAGACTGCAAGTGCCGAAAGTGTAGATGTGTTAGTAAAAGAGTTTGAGTGTATTGAGTTTTTCGAACTTGCACTTGCACGTGTAAACCCTAGGTTAAGCAAAGCTAATTTCAAAATGATCACATGTTAGTGCACACTTGTATGGTTTACGGCAACTTTTCCTTTCATTGACTCGGCAGCTAAAAATATTTTGTAAAATAAGCACTGCAAAACCAGAATTTTTATTTTAAAAGCTTTTTTTCTAACACTATTCTGAAAATTTCACTAAAAATTTGGGAAAAAATTCTTAAATACACTGTACACATGACAAGGTTGCAAGAAAGTAATCTATATATATATATATATACATACATATTAAGAGGATGTATGTGTGTATGTATGTATGTAACGTATGGACTCCAAAACGGCTGGGCCGATTTTGATGAAATTTTCAGGGAATCTTTAGAATATTCAGGCGGGTGACACTGTGAAGTCTGATTTTCTATTTTCGTTCTGCGGCCGGAGGGGCGTGGCAAAATCCAATTTCCCTATTGCACAACCAATGCGCAACACTTTCAAATCAATATAAATTAAATTGAAAAGACAAGGGGGGAAGCGAAGCACACCGGGTGTAGCTAGTATAATATGAAATAATAAAAGTGCTTCCAAATTGCTTTTAAATTTTGACGGCGTTTTTTTTTTTTTTTTTTTTTTGATAAAAGAATTTAATTTACTGCAATTTTAATATTTTTGGTTAGAATCTTTACAACAAAGGGTAAAAAGTCCCAAGAAAATCAAAAAAGTCGCAAAAGTTGGTCATAAAAAAAGACTCACAAAAAGTCGCAGGCCGTCTAAAAAAAGGATCAAATTGCGACTTTAGTCGTGTGAACGGTACCCCTGTATGTAAGTACCTAAAATCGCAATTTTTCTCAATTCTCTACCATATATTAAGTATTATATCGTTAGTAAGAACATGTATTGACTTTTTTGAAAAAAAAAATGGAAATATTTCTAAATTTTTTTTTATAAAAAACATGGCGATAATTTTGAATTTGTGCAAATTTTTAAATATATTTTGCAATTGTTTTGTCGAAAACTTCTCATTATATGTTCTGGTAATTGATAAAAAAAAATTTATTAAATGATAGAAAACTAGGAAAAATTGCGATTTTCTTTAAACAAGAGCTAATCTAAGATAGTGTCCACAACTGATGATTTTATATCAGACCTCGTAATATGACGCCGACAGAGCAACTGTCATTTTTTCAATAATATCAGCACAAAGGGGTAGACGTTGATGATTTTATATTATGATGAATCAAACAAATATTTGAAAAATACTTGCCAAAAATAAATAATTTGCGTGTTGTTTAATTTTTTGGTCACAGATAATTGTTGTGCCGTATTTTTTAAACGAAAATTGTTTAATAAATAAACGTTAAATGACATTTGATATCAAGATGAATTCATCAGGCCGTGATCTCTGATGATTATATCATAACGCTACCATAATATTAATAAATTGAGTCTATACGTGATGAATTTTCATCATGATATCAATTTGACATTCATCATGATATAAATTCATCAGGTGTGGGTACTATGTTAGGTTTACCTACTAATTTCCCTGCTTGTTACATTTTTGAACTAGTACAGTGTTATTAAGAGTCATTTTTTAGGGTTCCGTACACCAAAGGTGAAAAGGAACCCTATTGTTTTCGCTACGCTGTCTGTCTGTCCGTCAATCTGTCTCTCTGTCCGTCACACGCTATTTTCTCGAGAACGAAATCGATTGCAATAGTGCAAAAGATGACGCTTTTACAAGCAAATGTACAAAAAAGTTACATTGTGAATATTACATTTTCTATTTTGCTCTATATCTTCTCCAAGAATATATGTGCCCTTAATTATGAAAGTGGTCTAAGTCAGTTGCATTTTTGCTTCGAAATATTAAATTAGTCTTGAAAAAAATCAATAAATATTTAATAAATATTAAATGGATTTATATTAATCGAGACTAGAACAACTCTATATTAAAATGTAGCATAAAATAAAAAAAAATATATTTTGATTTCTTCAAATGTAATTTAATAAATATCTCTACCAAAGGAATATATGACTTATGACCACTTTCATAATTAAAGGCACATATGTATGTATCAACATTTAATCGTAACCGACAAAAATTAAGATTTTCAGGTGAAGATTTTCTTTTTAATATTCTAATAGGTTTTTTCTACGTAAATTTTCATTTACGTTAAAATTTTACAGCCTGTGTATCTTAAAAATTATCAACAATTTTGGCATTTTGATAACTCTAAGCTATACATTTTTTTTTATTACTACATGCCGCTTACGTTACATTTACACATGAAAGTACTTTCTTGAAATTTCTGTATACGTATTATGAATAAAAATTTTAATGAAATAAATGACTTTCATGAAAATTTCTTGTTAACTTTCATAGGAACGTGAAAGTTCATTTTAAAAATGTCGCCGAAATGTAAAGTTGAAAAAGAAAATGTTTTGTTCACTTCTTAACTAGAGTTACCCAGAAAATCACCTACACAAATTTATATGGCAATTAATTGGTAATAAGTATTATTGGTAATATTTTAATAATATTATTGTTTTAAAAGGCATGAATTGTTTTCTTCATATACATTTGAACGCAAGATATTCCCGCTTATTGTGAATGGCGTCGTCGATGTCACATCAAAACGACAGTAAATTTTGTCACTTGTATACTCTTTACCGGCAAAAATTAGATCTTATTGATAATCTCTTACTAATCTCTAATGGTCTAATTCATAAAAAATAATTTAGGTTTATTACAGCTTTATTTGACAAATTTCCCATAGAAATATGTCAAATAAGCGCTTAATAAACCTGAAATATTTTTTATGAATAAGGCAGTAAGGATTTGTAAATTAATGGAGCATGTTAATAGTAGTAAATTTTTGTCGACAAAGAGTACAAAAGTGACAATTTTTAGTGTCGTCTTAATGTGAGGTCGACGACGCCATTCACAATAAGGGGTATTATAATTCTTTAAATATTTATACAAAATAAGGATACTTTATTATAACTATTTGTCATAATCCTGTATATTTGTACAAATTTTGAAAGGGGGTAACACTGTTAACCTTTTTTCATTTTACTTTCTGAAAACATGAAAAATTTACTTTTTTGAAAAAATCGTTGAAAGCTGACTGGAAATTAAAAACAATGTGAGTGTGGTAGTAAAAAAATTTGATTGTATTGCTACCTTCTTGCAATTAGTTTCATGTGTAAATGGTAGGTTACGGTTACATTGAATGTTTTAACAACAATTCCAAATTATTTAGTCATTTATTTTGACGAGAGTGGTCACAAAGGCCTTCACCCGTTATAGCGCTACTGAAAAAAGTCTGGAATGGAACCCACGACCCCGCAACGCTGATAGCCTAACGCATTAAATACTAAGCTAACGGGGCACCCACATATAAATATATGCATGTATTAATTAAAAATATAATCAAAATATATAATGAAAACAACAAAAATTTGTTTATCGTAAAATAAGATAAATTAAAAAGTGAACACAAATTCTGAGATGCAAGCAAATTAGTTTAACAATTTGTTACGGGGTTACGCCCATTAATATTTATTATAATATACATATCTCGCGGTTCTACTTAACCATTTTTTACGAAACTTACCAAACACCTTCAGCTCTAAAATAGACACAATATTGCATTTCAAAAAAAAAAAAAAAATAAAAACAAAATTAGCGAATCACGCCCATTAAAATTTAATATTTTATTTTAAGCGGTTCTACTTTACCGATTTACCCTCAGGTCTGAAAAACACACAATCTTGCAATTAAAAAATGGAGTGAGGCACGCCCATTGTTATTTAACTTTATATTTCACGTAGTTCTTCTCATCTTTTTTTAACAGATCTTTGCATTGAAGTCAGTTTTTTTTGGCAGAAAAAATTATCTCTTAAATCTAACGTTTAAAAGTTCCCAAATATTTATCGCATATGCCGCAATAATGATTGATATCCATGCAACTTCCTATGCAGTAGGGCAAGCAAACGCAGCAATACAACCTAGAAAAAGAAAAAAAAGACGAAAAAATAAATAAAATAAATAAAAATAGTACAAGTGAAAATCCAACAGCCGTCGCACACTGGGGTTTCCGATATCAAAAGTGAGAATTAATTGAAAAATTAAATTTGTGAGAACCGAATAGATTTTTGTACTCGCTAAAAGAACACAAAATTTCACATCATTAGCAAAAAAAATTTGATTGTATCCCAGTGATGGGAATTGGAAATTAGGATTTCGTGCCGAATCTGTTTCTAAATAGTACCAAATAATCAGTTGAAAAGTGCCAAACCACTTTTTATTTAACTTAAAAATTTTCAATATTAATTCATTTATTTATCCCCATATTCATAAGAAAATAAAATGAGTTTGAAATCCATTTAAGGAAAATTTTGTATGAAAAATTTTAAATAAAATACATTTCAAATTCATGTTAAATTTTATGAATATGGGCGTTTTTTATAAGAATTGTTAAAATTTAAGTTTATTATTTGATAACGCACTAATAATCCCAAATTATTATTTTACTTATTTAGTAAAATATTTTTTATTTATTTTTTAATTAAAAATACTTTGAATTAATTTAATAATTTCAAAAATTAGTCGTTTTCACATGGACATATACATATGTATGTATGTATATGTATAATTTATTAACACTTTGCAGTCATTTACAAGAAACACAAATACCTAAGATATGCTTACTTATTATTGGAATAAGAAAAGTTTCCATATTAATACGAGCCATAACCGTCAAAAAGCTTAAGCAAATTTTCGAGCTTAATTTTTTGATGAAAATCGAATAGTTACGATCTCAGATAATCGATTCTCGTCAAAAATCGAAGTTAAAAATATATATCGTTTAAACTTTTTTGGCGGTTATATCTCGAATGGACATAAAGTACCAGAAAAGGAGCGAGAGTGCCACAGTGCCAAATTGCACAATTGTGACAAATTTGCCATCACTGTTGTATCAATTACCGTTGTTAGAGTTATTTGACGTTTTTCTTGCGTGCAATAAAAATTTTAATTTTGGTGTTCTAAGAATTAGTTTTTTATGTTTAAGTTGTGTTATTTTTCATAATTTGTTTTTATGCCTAACCCCAAAACTTAGTGAAATTCTTGAAAAATTTAACCCTTCCCGCAGTCCTATTCGGCCAATTTTTCGTCAAACTTCGCTCTCTTTAGGTAATATTGACCAAAAAATTTAGAATTATAAACAGGGAAAGTTACCACGAATTAATATCCAATTTAGCCATCGAGTTTTGTGTGAAACTAACCAGCGCTCTGGCGTTTAGTTAATAAATACACATCCCTCATTTAGTCAAACAACTTCATAACTAAAAAAATATAATTTTTAAGTTAATGATGCGGAATTAATCATCATATCGGTCTTCATATTGTGTAAAAATTTCATAAGAATCTTTTGTTTACTCAACTCTTAAGAGAAAAATAAAATTTTCTTTTTTCATTAAGCTGCATGTAGATTGAAAACTTTAAACTCGTTTTGTGGCAAAATAATTTTTTTTTGAGTTATGACGTTGTTTGAGTATATGAGCGATATGTAAAAAAATTTTAATTACATATTTTGTGCCAAAAAATTTTCGGCTATTTTTCAAATTTTTTTTTCTATGTGGATTTATTATTAGCAGTTATTCTAGATTTATCATGATTCCTTATTTTTTGCTTCTTTTTACAGATTAAGGCCAAGCTTTTGTTTTTAAAAGAGATTAAGTTAGGTTTGATAGGATTGCTGAGAAAAGAAAGCTCATTTGGGTACAAATAAATCTTATTTGTGTTGCCTGAGAGTAGCAAAAGGAAAGTCCAGATGGTGAAATGACAAATAGATAGAGAGAAGAGGAGCTTAAATAATTTCTTCTATTTTACGACTCTGGTATTGTGCGTTTTGTTAATTTAATAACAACTTTGCAGCGCCTCTAGTGTTAATAAGGCATATTATATCAAGTTATTTTATTAATTATTCTACTTCGCGAAGGGATAATCGTGAATCGCTTTTTCTTTGATATATTCGACTTTTTGTCATTTCCGTCGTAATCTGTCGTTTTCGAGATTTTTGACATGTTTTAAAGCATTTTTCTATGTCAAAAGCTTTTTTAAATATATTTTTCTTTAACTTTGCAGAGAACTATTTCTCAGAATTCTTGTTTTTGTTTGTAAGATATTGCCTCCATCTGATTTTTATTTAAGGTTTTCCGAATTTTCATGTGATTTCATAAATTTTTATTTTAATTTAATTTAATTTAATTTATTAAAAATTTAATTTAGTTTAATTTAATTTAATTTAATATAATTTAATTTAATTTAATTTAATTTAATTTAATTTAATTTAATTTAATTTAATTTAATTTAATTTAATTTAATTTAATTTAATTTAATTTAATTTATTTTAATTTAATTTAATTTAATTTAATTTAATTTAATTTAATTTAATTTAATTTAATTTAATTTAATTTAATTTAATTTAATTTAATTTAATTTAATTTAATTTAATTTAATTTAATTTAATTTAATTTAATTTAATTTAATTTAATTTAATTTAATTTAATTTAATTTAATTTAATTTAATTTAATTTAATTTAATTTAATTTAATTTAATTTAATTTAATTTAATTTAATTTAATTTAATTTAATTTAATTTAATTTAATTTAATTTAATTTAATTTAATTTAATTTAATTTAATTTAATTTAATTTAATTTAATTTAATTTAATTTAATTTAATTTAATTTAATTTAATTTAATTTCATTTAATTTAATTTAATTTAATTTAATTTAATTTAATTTAATTTAATTTAATTTAATTTAATTTAATTTAATTTAATATAATTTAATTTAATTTAATTTAATTTAAATTAATTTAATTTAATTTAAATTAATTTAATTTAATTTAATTTAATTTAATTTAATTTAATTTAATTTAATTTAATTTAATTTAATTTAATTTAATTTAATTTAATTTAATTTAATTTAATTTAATTTAATTTAATTTAATTTAATTTAATTTAATTTAATTTAATTTAATTTAATTTAATTTAATTTAATTTAATTTAATTTAATTTAATTTAATTTAATTTAATTTAATTTAATTTAATTTAATTTAATTTAATTTAATTTAATTTAATTTAATTTAATTTAATTTAATTTAATTTAATTTAATTTAATTTAATTTAATTTAATTTAATTTAATTTAATTTAATTTAATTTAATTTAATTTAATTTAATTTAATTTAATTTAATTTAATTTAATTTAATTTCATTTAATTTAATTTAATTTAATTTAATTTAATTTAATTTAATTTAATTTAATTTAATTTAATTTAATTTAATTTAATATAATTTAATTTAATTTAATTTAATTTAATTTAATTTAATTTAATTTAATTTAATTTAATTTAATTTAATTTAATTTAATTTAATTTAATTTAATTTAATTTAATTTAATTTAATTTAATTTAATTTAATTTAATTTAATTTAATTTAATTTAATTTAATTTAATTTAATTTAATTTAATTTAATTTAATTTAATTTAATTTAATTTAATTTAATTTAATTTAATTTCATTTAATTTAATTTAATTTAATTTAATTTAATTTAATTTAATTTAATTTAATTTAATTTAATTTAATTTAATTTAATTTAATTTAATATAATTTAATTTAATTTAATTTAATTTAAATTAATTTAATTTAATTTAAATTAATTTAATTTAATTTAATTTTTTTAATATAAATCTCATTTCTGAAGTTTGCTTTTTAGGGTTCCGTACACCAAAGGTGAAAAGGAACCCTATTGTTTTCGGTACGCTGTCCGTCTGTCCGTCTGTCCGTCACACGGTATTTTCTCAGGAACCGTAAGAGCTACGGACCTGAAATTTGGACAGAGTATGTAGAACCTTGGCCGCTACAACAAAAAATACATGAAAATTAAAGATTAAAGGGTGTTCCAAAACGAGCAACGAAAAATGTTAAAATCGCATGTAATATACATACAATTGTATGAACATATGTATATTGAAACTTGAAATTTGTAAAATTAGTTTATTTTTATACAGACTGCAACAATTAACACTAAAATTTAAAAAAAATTTAATTAAAGGGTGGTCCATCAGTTAATGCAATTTTGACTATGTAATTTTGACAATTTGCTATATCTTGGAAACCGTAAGAGGCAAACACTTGAAATTTTCAAAAACGGTAAAACTAAAAAACCGAAAATTATAAAATCGCCAAACCAAAACAAAAAATCGCCAAAAATTAAAAAAAATCGCCAAAAATTAAAAAAAAATCGCCAAAACGAAAAAAATCGCCAAAATTAAAAAAAAATTCTAGCACTTAAATAAATCGCCAAATTCGAAAAAATCGCCAAAATGAAAAAAACGCCAAAATGAAAATAACGTCAAAAATCGAAAAAAATCGCCAAATAGCGAAAATGTCGCCAAAAGTAAAAAAAAAATTTTAAATAAAAAAAAAATCGCATAAATGAAAAAAATCGCCAAAAATAAAAATAAAAAAATTGCCAAAATGAAAAAACGCCAAAAACCGAAAAAAAATCGCCAAAACAAGAAAATAAAGTGTCAAAACTAAAAAAAGAGCCAAAACTTAAAAAAATCGCCGTAACCGAAAAAACGCAAAACACGCCAAAACAAAAAAAAAAAACCCCCGAAAAGACCCCAAAAACGAAAAAAATGCCAAAAATATATATTATATAGGATGAAGTTTGTATTAAATTACATATCTAGTGTTCGTACGGAACCCTTCGTGCGCGAGTCAGAGTCGCACTTTACTGAATTTATTAAATTTTCTATGAATTTTAATCGGGAATAATTTCTTAATCAGCCTCAAATTCTGCATTTTCAATTCTTATTAAATTATGAGATGAAAATGAAACTAGACTTTTTAGCTTGAGGATATACCAAAATTTTTTTGTGCAACCACGCAATTCATTAACACTCATGTCTTTCTATTTGGGTAGATATCGTTATTAATATCATTTAACGTGAATTTTTAATAAAATGGAATATGTGAAATGATTATAGTGTGTATACAATTATGCCCCGATTACGGTCTACAACACAACATTAATCTTTTTTGCGATTATGGTTTATAACATCTAAGTGTTGGGTATGTCACACAGTCGTATTTTAATTGTAGTAGATATGTACATAAATATGCAAAGCTGCGTTGCAAAAAGACGAAGTTCAAAAGAAAAACAACTAAGTCCCGGTTCACACGTTTCAATTTTTATTGCTGAACTCGTAATTCAGCTGTAAAGAAGACGGCAAAAGAAATACAAGTATCTCTGTATTTCTTACTTTTTATTCATGCAAATATATTAAATAAACAAACAAAAGAAAGAGGAAAATTTATGAAGTTGAAGTATCACAAACAAATTTACATATGGTTACAATAAATTCTTAATACGTTGGACCAAATATGTTAAAAAGATCCATATGTATGTAGTTTATGCTCGTCACATCTCCTTCAATCTCTTTTTGTCAATTCGAGTTTAGAGATCAAATTTTTTCTTTTTCAATTTATAAGATTTTTTTTAAACAGAAATAATTTCTTATTCGGGCTTAAGTTCAGTAATTTTAATTCTTATTGAATGGAATATTTTTATTAATTAATGTGAGTTTCTAAGTCCCTATCCAGACTTGCAATTTTTGTTGCAGCAATCCTTGAGTTCATAGGTGAGAGAGTTGAAAAGATTGGGGAGGGTACACAGTTTCATGTGCTCGGCAATTCTCTTTTGAATTGAAATTCGTAATTTTTAATTTCAAGTTTTTAGTTGTATTTGACGTTTTTTATAATTTTCAGTTGTATGAAAAACAAAAATATACATATAACAAAAAGTAAATAGAATTGTTAATTTTTCAAGGAAATTTGTGGTGTAATAATTTTTTTTAATGCATAATTGCAGTATTAGAATTTCATAATGTGGACACAAATTGCAGCAAAAAAAAAAAAAAAAAAAAAAATTGCAAGTCTGGACGAGGACTACAGAAAAGAAGAAAAATTAAATTTGACTTTTATTAGCTGGGGGAAACACCGATTTGTTTCTGTGCAGCCACGCGCTACATCAGCACCCATGTCTATCTACAATCACAAGTTTGTTTTATAAAGCTAAGCAGCATTGATATAACCAGGTGTCCTAAGACATCTCTCTTCTTTTTTGTTTGTTTGTTTTTAATACAAATGTTCAATCGAGGAATAGGCCTTAAACTAGTTTTAAGCGGTCCATCCATTATATAATATTATTGCATATGT
This sequence comes from Tachina grossa, assembly GCA_949987645.1. Classification (NCBI taxonomy): domain Eukaryota; kingdom Metazoa; phylum Arthropoda; class Insecta; order Diptera; family Tachinidae; genus Tachina; species Tachina grossa. Next base: position 51,002,193 of record OX465278.1, on the reverse strand, counting down.
TGTTTTACATATTATTGTAATTTTTTCATATACTATGCAAAGAAAATATTGCCCAATTTGCCTGACAGTGAAAAAGTAAACAACATTGAAAAATGTTGAGGCCACATTCCACTTTCGAATATGGCATACACATTGGCGATATTATTGCACAATACGAAACATTGCAGAATTATGTAGAAAATAGGTAAGCCCCTTTAAAAACAGGGTTCAAATCGTTATATAGGTGATCGTATCGGCAATCGTACGAAAACAAATTAAGTAATACGTCAATCGTATAAACTGAATGGGATTTCAATACGTTCACGTATGTCATAATCCGAAAATGGTGGTTCTACGTGACGAGTTGTACGTTCACGGATGTGACGATTTGCCCCCAGTTTTTTTTTTAAGTTACGAAGTAGTTAATGGAAATGAGTGATATGTACATATGTGCAATGTTTCGACCGACAAATATAGAAATATTCTACAAAAATAAATATTCTGAGGAAATGTTTGACTCATAGACTAACTACTAGGGCGATCGACTCGGTTTTTCAACCGGTTTTAAATCCCGGTTTTTTCACAATACGGTTGTCGGTTTTTTCAAAATGTTGGTTTTTCGAATGTCGAATAGTCCGGTTTTTTTACAATTTAAAAACCGGCTGAGTCGAATACTTTTCGATTTGTATATTTTGCGTGTTTTGTTGATTTTCGTAAGTTTTTTTTAGTGTAAAAGCTCTAAGCTTTTTTTGAGCATGGCGACATTTACTGAAACGTGAAATTTAAGAGAAATTATTTTATGAGTTAATAGCAGAGGCGAATTTAATTGGCCTTATGGTGTGCAATGGTTATCAAAATACAGTTGCAAAAATTGTTTTTTAGTTTTGTTGACATTTTGCTTCATATTTTATATAGATACCTTGTCCATACATTCATATGTACATATACATATACCATGAAGGAATAAACTCTACATACACTCATCATTTTTCGGGTTTGAGGAAACTTATTTAGGGTGCTAATAAATATGTTTATACAAAAAATAAAAAATTCAAAAATAATTATAAATAATAACAATAACATACCTATTAGACATATTTCGATGCCATTTGTTGACGGCTTGGTACCAGAAATCACAGAATTTTCAAACAAGTTGACAACATCAAACATATTGCACGTATTTTTTCATGTATTTTATGCCTGTATGTATACTTTTTTCTATGTATTTTGAATATTTTTGCTACTGTAGGTGTTATTATAATTATTTTTTTATTTTTTGTATAAACATATTTATTAGCACCATAAATATTGGTATAATTAATTTTTTGAATTTCTTCCCAAATTTCCACAAACCCTAAAAATTATGGTTTTATGTAGAGTTTATTCCTCAACTGTATATTATATATGTATACATATTTATGTACTATACATACATAAGTATATGAAGTCAATTTTTATGCTTTACCTTTAATTTTTGTATTGTTTTATAGTATTTACATGAACTGTTAACTCTTTTTTTAATAAAGCAATTTAAAATCAAAACTTTTGTGCAATAATTTTCTTACTTGAAAAAAAACCGGTTGGCCGTTTTTCCTGAATTGTTAAAATCGAAACCGGGGTTTTCATAATTTCAAATATTCGGTTTCTGGAAAAAGTCGAATAATCGATCACCCTACTAACTACTTAGGATCGCGGAAAAATAACATAAACATAATTAAAAATACTATGAGAGCACTGTAGTATCTTCAGCACTATAATAAACATTTCAGTTCAATGACGCACAGACAAACTCTTCTGCTCTTTTGTTATGCGTTCAAAAAACTGAGTATTTTAATAGTTACAAAATTGTACTTATCTACTATGAATTATAATAGAAACGGAAAGAATGAAATTGATAAGAAATACTTACTGAAATAAACACAACAATAAAGCGATCAAGTGCGTACGTGAGTTGGGTTTGTGGCGCAAACGAGTTCGACAGAAATTATGGCAGTACGGACACTGAACATCTACAGGCTGTGGCCCATAAACTAATGACGATTCTATAAAATATTGAAATGAGTCACAGATTTCTTAAAAAAAAAAACTTTAAACTCTTACCAGTGACTACTACAACAGTTGTACCGGTTGTTGTTGGAGATGCCACAGTAGTTGTACTCCCTTCCGTGGCTTCTTGATATGTTGGCGGTTGAGCTGGTGGTGTTGCTTCCTTAGTGGCCAAGAGGGGTTGTTGCTGTGTAGCAGTAATTTCCTCCAATGGTTTAGCGGGATAGACAGTGCTTTTGCTAATTTCGCTCATTTTGCTTAGTTTCTTATTAATAGAAATACTTTTTTTTTCTTCTTTTATATTTCTTACAGTTCTTAAGTTGTTGTTACTCTTTTACAGGTGTAAAAATACTGAATTCATTTAAAAATTTAACCTTATGAGTCGCTCTTTTTTATTTTTGTTGCTCAGTAAAACAAATGGTTTCTGTTATCAGTTGAAGACAACAAATCCACATTTAAAGCTGTTTATCGATTGCCACACAAAAAAAAAAAACTTAAAAAAGATAATAGAACTACATATAACGAAATCAGGTCATACCTGAATGCATTTAAGGTTAGAGAAAATTATCTGTGGCACTTTTTTATTGTAAAATATTTCTCTTAACATTTCTTTTTTTGAAATAGAAAAAATTAAAATTTGTTTTTGATAAATTGGAAAACGCGGGAAATAATACCAAGAAAAGCAAATGATGGCATTCGTTACCGAACGAAATTTCTTTTTGAATTCTATTGAGATTTTGCTTAACTATAATGCACAGTTTATGAAAATTATTAATTTTATGCGAAACTGCAAAATATCAATTAATAATTAGATGGATGTTCGAAATTTCGAACATTCGAAATTATGAGTTTTGTACACAAGTTGCGTACCTATTGGCAGGACTCAGTTTTACATTTGCTTTGTATTACTTTTTGGATGAACGTTCGAAATTTCGCACATTCGAAAATATGAGCTTTGTATATAAAATATTTACATATGTATTAGTGTCTTGCGCAAGACACCTTATAAGAACTTTCAAGACATGAGGGATTTTTCAAATGCTTTACTACAGCGAAATCTTATAAAACAAACGTTAACAACACTGTTTGCAAGAAATTTGTTTGAGTATTGTAGGTATAAGAGTAAAGAAGAAAACACTTCGTGACGGAAGAATTTGTGATACTTGCTTCTTTCTACGCATGAGCGCGTGTACAAACGTCATGCATGTATGTGTGTATGATCTTTTATTTTTCTGCGCACATGCAAAAGCACACACATGCATTAACATTAGTTGTATGCGGTTAATCACATAATAGCTTACAACACACTCAAACGTATAATATGAAAAATAACAAGCATACACTAATCAACAGTACTTCTTTTGAGTGTTTGTTACAAACAAGCTGTCTTGGCTACATCGCTTGTTAACAGTTATATACACGTACACCAATACATCCATCGTGCTTCGCTTATAGTACGACAGCATTTATTATTGGTTTATTATAGTACATGCGACGTGAATTCATTTAAAAATCATAACGTATTTACATTTAAAGAATGTTTACGCAGGTCTCTAATATGTATTGACTGATTTTAGTTTTACTTTCGCTTTTATTGTGTTCGAATATTCCAATTTTTTTCGAAATTATATATTTTTGTTTTTTAGTGCATATGTATGAATATTTATTTTCTAAATTTAAGCTGTAGTTCGAATATTCGAACTTATTTTCGAAATTCAATTGTTTGCTTTTTTACATACTGATATGATCGACAATTTGATCTTATTTTCGAAGTTTAAGTTATTGTTCGAATATTCGAACTTGTTTTCGAAATTTTTTTTCATTGTTTTTTGGAAGCAAATCACGGCACTCTATATCGAAAATTTTTTCATAAAATTTTAATTCTGTTTGTATGGAAATTTCGAACGATGTCGAATGCCGTTATTTGCCCATTCATAATTTATTGATTACTAAAAAAATATGCCAGTGGGATTTTTCAAATATTTATTATTTGAATTTTTATTTTTAAATAAGACTTTAGAATGTTCGAAAATATACATATATTTTACAAGCTATTTACTCGCAATTTCTTTGGATTTAATTACAAAATTAGCTTAATTAAATATAACATATAAAATTATATGTTATCAAATGCATAAACATTAAAGGCATTATCATACAAATTTTTATTTTTGTAAAACTTTTTGTGAATCCAAACAACTTTTATGAATTCATTAAGTTTCAATAATTAATATATTTTTTGTGTTTTTTTTTTCATAGTAATTGTTTAATTAGTATATTTATTTGATGCATAAAAAGAAACAGATAAATACTATACATACATATATCCATATTTACATATTGTTGCCTGAGAGCATAAACCTACAAAATTGAAAAATGTTTTAGGAGCACATAAAAAAGCTTTAAAGTTATATTCTAAGCTAAACGATGGCTGGCTTCGTCGTATTATGAAGTCAACATTTCAAGTTTCTGTGGGATTCAAAATTGTTAGCCGGTTTACACTTTCAGACATTTACTATTTGTGATTTATCTTCTATAATGCGTTTCCATAAGTTCCCAAAAATTTACCACAATTTCCACAATAATGATGGGTATTCATGCAGCTACCAGCACAATAGGGCAAACAGACACAGCACCAAAGACTGAAAAAAAAAATTGTTATAACTATATTATCAAATATTTCATAGATAAACATAAAAAGGCGAAAGCGCAAAGGAACTAAAGATATTCCCCAATAATCAATATTAATTTTGTGTAAAAGTGCTATAAAAATTTCCAAAACATCCCAAAATTTTAAAAAACATTAGCTGTTATTATTCATCTAACATAACATAAAAATGTTAATGCTTACACCGAGAAAAAGTAATGTCGAAATAAATTTGAAAATGTAATAGTGGAAACAAGTGTGTCATCGAAATTTGAGACGGTGACAAATGATACAATTAAATTTAATTTTTTGAAAAAAATATTTATTACTTTATGTTATGAAGTTAATTGAGCTAATTTTGGATTGTTTTAAACCTTAACACAGAAAAAATTATTACCAAAAAAATTTTATACAAATATTGGTTTGAAATCAAACTTAGTTTCAGTAAATATTCTGTACTGTTCCACTAAATTAATTTGTACCAAAAAACTGTGTAGAGAAGAAACAGGTCACGACGTTTTTCGGCTACGTTTCGGCATTTACATGTATACAACACGATCAATCAAAATAAACAACAACAACCGCACAACAGCACGTTGTTCCTATCAACAAGCAAGATAAACACCAACACACTGAAATAACATTTTCTCTCAGCCGAACTCTGATTAATTTAAATTTTTACAAAATTTTTATCAGAATTTACAAAAATTATTTGTAGGACCGCATTCAAATAAAAAATTTACTGATTCAAAGAATTTGGTTACTGAAAATGAAATTTAATTTTTTCTGTGTAGAATTATTATTTTGCATGATTTAATTAATTCGAAATAATTTTTGAAATTTCGCACACATTGTGCAACTTATTATAATTATATGGCTTTTTCCCCAAGCTTTAATTGCAACTGTACTATGTATTTCAGAATCAAAAAATGCTAAAATAAATAAAAAACAAGTAAGAGCACCATATTCGGCTGTGCGGAATCTTATATACCCTTTACCGACGTACACATACACATACATAAGTAGGGAAAGGATTTTCATGCATTTAAAATCACGTTTTATGCACATAAAATATGCAGTAAAAATATAAAAATATGTATTTAAAACTAACAAAATATGTATTTATCAACCTTTTTTCAACATTTATTAACATTAAAAACTTAAAAAAATCACCTCATTGCTTTCTTAACAAACATTTTGTCATTAAAAACTTAAAAAACATTAAAAGCTAAACTTCAATGCCTTCTTAATAAATATTTGGCAAATCATATGGAATACAAAATAAAGTTCCGTCGAACTTTTATTTACGTACATGAATTAATAAATGCTTTTTTTAATTAAGATTTTTTCTGAAAAAATTTTATGTAATAAAAATGAATGTTCCACGTCAGCAGAAGTTATTGGTGCGTACGTAAATGCTGCTATTTTGTTTGTGGAATATTCAGATTCCAAATTTTCGTTCTTAAAACTATAACCTATTGATCCAATTTGTTGCATATATTTTAAGTTCATAATTTTTTTGTATAAGTATTTATGTATAATAGATGTGTTAAAGTAACAAAAACTTCCGATTGGCCTATAGTGTGAACAAGAAAGCAATACTATGTGTATTTAAATATCAATTAGGCAGAAGACTGTCGGATACTATATTTCTATTAATAAAATTAAAGAAATTTTAAAGCCAAAAAACTTGAACCCATATGCAAAAAATAACGTGTGCTTCAAGTGTACGTTAAAACCAGTTTTTGTATGGAAATTTTAATTTAACGTACACTTCAATCACACGTTATTTTTCTGCATATGTGGAAAGTTTTTTTACTTTAAAATTTCCTTAATTTTATTAATAGAAATTTAGTACCCTACAGCCTTCTGCCACGTTCCACATCTAGTTACTATATGATGTATCCCTATCATATCATTTGATATTTTTCATTAAAGGCTGAAACATGCAAAGGTGCTTTCAAAAGCAATTTACATCCACATGAAATTAATGCGAAACCAGTAGAGAGCGCTGAAAAAAATTACACAAACATGTTTGGGTTTAAAAGGCCTATTATCCCATGCAATTTGTTTTTAAATTTTCAATGCTATAGGTATTCTTGACTTAACCCAAGGTATATCGAATAATATCACAAAAAATATGACCGTAAATTTTTCTCGTTTCCCTCGTTTTTGTTCTTACACAGTCGTAAAAACTGCAGCTTTTAAATACTTTACAACTATATATATAACATGAAAAAATATGCAAAAATATGTATTTATTACAAAAAATTTGCAAAAATATGCACTAACAAATCGATGCCATTTTGTCACAAATTTGTTGCTTCGCAAAGATATGTTATTTACGTTGATCTAAGACCAACGACAGAAAACATGTATTTACATGAAAATCCTTTCCCTATACATAAGTAAATATTTGAGAGCATAACACAGTACAACAGCCAATCTGGGGGGTGAGAAATTCCAAGTCAGGGTGATGGTACTAGGTCAGTATAGTAAAACCCTCAAAGGGTTTGGCGTTCGTATGTGTCAGTTTTTTTTATGACCTTTTAAATTTTTTCCTTATCTTGATGTTTTTTCGCTTAGTTGTAACATTTTGGCAAAAACGTAGTTTAACATGACTCGAGAACCACTTGTCCGATTTTGATGAAACAAACTCAAAAGCATTTAGAATTACAATTTCTCTAATCTGTTTCTATACCGTTTTCCTATATGTGCAACACTTTCGAAGTTAAAAATGAATGTATGAAGGGAAAGAAGTATTTTTTGCCTAAAATATTTAAATATTTTTTTTTAAGTTCATAAAAAATCCAAAATGCAAAAAAGTGCCAAAACTAATTACTTTCGCGTAAAGTCACATAACTCATGAGCACAAAAAGGGATAGATCATGGAAATCGATGCACGCGTTTCTCATTTATTCACAATTAGGTAAATGTATGAATTTCAAAAATTTGCTCCAGATATGCACAACATTATTTGGAGAAAACATTGACACTCACAAGCCGAACTCTCTCATATTTTTCTACTGTACTAAAAGAGAAATATTGATGTGGCAACACTGGTTCTGTAATGTTCACATAAAACATGCATTGTCATTATACATTTTCTCTTTCTCACACTGGTTCTGTGATTTTTGTCATTCAACAAGTGCCGACGAACGCGAACAGTAAAAGTGATTTTCCTCCAGTTTTTTAAAAGTGAACAAAAGCGAACAGAATATGGAACTGTGCAAGCCAGATATAAATAGCTTTTGCTACTGCTGTGGTCAATATGTCTCAACACATAAAAAAAGTGGAAATTTCAGTACTGATTTTGTTCAAATATACGAGATGTACTTCAACCAAAATGTTATAGTGAACGAAAATTGGGTACCAAATATAATGTGCAAAAGCTGCTACAACCGTCTAATGGATTGGAAAAATAGAAGACGTGAAAGTATGCCATTCGGTATCCCAATGACTTGGACTAATCCTGGCGAAGGTCACAATCCATTGAATTGCTATGCATGTGCGAATAAAGGAGCCGCAAAAAGGATAAGAAAATCGTATAATTACGTTGGTGTTGCAAGTGCCGCAACACCATTGTCTCATTCGGACCACATTCCTGTGCCAAAAGCTTCTAGCCCAGATATTTTCTCTTCTACGACTGCTCCGACATATCATGCACGTGATGATCCCCCATATGAGCCATCAGTATCCAATTTGCCAATTTTAATAAATCAAAATAAGCTTGATTCAATTGTTGCCAAGTTGGAATTAACACAGCATAAATCGGAAGAGCTGGCTTCCATTTTGAAATCAAACAATTTGTTGGCACCCGGTGTGAAAGTCACAGCTTATCGAAGTCGTCAGGCAACACTCCAAAGTTTATTCCTTGTGAATGATGAAAAAACTTCTGCATATTGCCCGGATGTAGGAAAATTGATGGACGCAATGTAAATAAGATATGAAGCAGATGACTGGAGATTATTTATTGACAGTTCAAAACTCAGCTTGAAGGCGGTTTTACTGCATAAGACCAATAAAAAACCTTCAGTTCCAATCGCCTATAGTACAGAAACGAAAGAAACATATGATGCACTGGAAAATATTTTAAAAATGGTTAACTACGCCAAACATATGTGGCGCATATGCTGCGATTTAAAAGTTGTAGCAATGCTTTGCGGTCTTCAAAGCGGCTATATAAAATATATGTGCTTTTTGTGCGATTGGGACACACGATTTTCCGGTGACCAATATGCATGCCACGGATGGAAACTCAGAGAGCACAGCAGGTTACAAACGGCCAATATTATTCATGAGCCTCTAATGCCGAAGGAGAAGATATTGCTGCCTCCACTGCATATTAAACTTGGAATTGTTAAGAATTTTATCAAAACTGTCGCCAAAAGAGATGAAGTTTTTCCACAAATTTATTTTTACCGGCAAAACTGTTGATTATAAAGAAAAACGTTATATGAACGGATTAAAGAAATTGTAATTCTAAATTTTTTTGAGTTTGTTTCATTAAAATCGGACAAGTGGTTCTCGAGTTATGTTAAACTACGTTTTTGCCAAAATGTTACAACTAAGCGAAAAAACATCAAGATAAGGAAAAAATTTAAAAGGTCATAAAAAAAAACTGACACATACGAACGCCAAGCCCTTTGAGGGTTTTACTATACTGATCTAGTACCATCACCCTGACTTGGAATTTCTCACCCCCCAGACAATAATCCCAAAAATGTTCCATAGTGTTATTATAATAAGCAACATGGCACTAACCTTCGTTTATACTTTAATCAGATATCCACAAAATATTTAAAATATATTGAAAATTTTGAACACATATTAAAAAATGATTTTTCTAAAACATGAAATATGTTGTACTGAAAAAAAATTATTTTTGGTTATTTTTTTACCGAATTTCTTTTAAATTTCCAACCCTGGAACCATAATTTTGATTTTTCTGTTTTTCAATACTATTTTATTTCTTTCTAAAATATAGAATACATTTAATTGCCAAAGAAATAATTAGTTTTATATACCAGAAAAAGTTTAAGTTTTCCCGGTCTTTTATTTTTCTAATTTTTTAGCCAAACTACTTCTTTCTAAAACATAGAGTATAAATACTTTTATATACACAAAAATTAAATTTTCTAACCCTGGAATCATTCTTTTAGATTTTCCTGATTCTTTATACCAACCTAGTTCTTTAAAAAGTATATAAAATATGTTAAGTGAACAAAGCCAAAAGGAGTTAAGAAAAAATTAGTGTGATATAGTGACTTTAATATCAAAAGAAAAGTTCAAAGTTTCCTGCTCTGAAGCTGTGGTTTTTTGAATTTTCTACACCGAACTTTTCTTCCAAAAACATAAGATATATTTAATTTATTAAGGAAAAGAAAAAATTAATTAGACTTAGTTAATTTTATATACACAAAAAGTGTAAGCTTCCCAACACTGGAATCATAATTTTAGAGTATTCAGATTTCTTACACCAATCTGTTTTTTAAGAATATAAGATATGTTTAAGTTATAGAGAAAAAGGAAAAATTGGTTTTGGTAGGTTACTTCTGTTTAGCAAAAAAAAAAGTTAAAGTTTTCTAACTCTGGAAACGTCTTTTGATTTCATTATTTTTTTTATTTTTAACACCAATTTTATTCGTGTTGAAATATGAAATAAGTTTATTTAACAAAAATAAAACAAAAATTAGTTTTAGCTAATTACTTGTATATTGCAAAATAAAGTTTAAGTTTTCCAGCTCTGAAATCGTCTGTTCGATTTTGCTGATTTTCAATACCAATCTATTTCGGACCATTTCTATCACACCAGTTCAAGACCGAAGTCTGTAGCTCTTCTGGGAGCTTCGGAAAACCGGTTTCACGTACAAACAGACAGATAGACGAACGGACATCGCTTATTCGTTTTCCCCATGTGTAAGGATTGTTTATTAATATTGTAGCAATTATACACGGAATGACAAATATATACCATCTACTATTTTTGGTGAAGGATATACAAATAGAAATTATTGCATTTAATACAAGTACATACATATAACACACACGACATGACAAAGTAATGTTTATCTTTCTTAGAGACCTGCGTAAACAGTCTTTAAATGTAAATACATCATGATTTTTAAATGTATTCACGTCGCATGTATTATACTAAACCAATAATAAATGCTGTCGTACTATAAGCGAAGCACGATAGATGTCTTGGCGTACGTGTATATCAGTGTTAGCAAGCGATGTCGCAAGACAGCTTGTTTGTAACAAACACTCAAAAGAAGTACTGTTGATTAGTGTATGCTTGTTATTTTTCATGTTATACGTTTGATTGTGTGGGTAATATGTAGATGGTAAGCTATTATGTAGTTAACCGCATACAAGTAATGTTAATGCATGTGTGTACCTTTGCATGTGCGCAGAAAAATAAAAAATCATACACACATCCATGCATGACGTTTGTACACGCGCTCATGCGTAGAAAGAAGAAAGTATCACAAATTCTTCCGTCACGAAGTGTTTTCTTCTTTACTCTTATACCTACAATACTCAAACAAATTTCTTGCAAACAGTGTTGTTAACGTTTGTTTTATAAGATTTCGCTGTAGTAAAGCATTTGAAAAATCCCTCATGTCTTGAAAGTTCTTATAAGATGTCTCGTGCAGGACACTTCATTCATTGTTCATTGTTTTTGATAAATGGTCGTAGTGGTCAAATATTTGATGACATAATCTAAAAATATATAAGGAAAACTGCTGAATAAAGGCCGTGATACACTATCATACAAAGTCGTGGGTTTAACGAAAAAGTACAATGCTGGTATGATGGAAAATTTTCAAAAGACAATAACAATTCATCACACCAGGGTTGTATATTTTCGTAGATCGCACGACTTTGTATGATAGTGTATCACGGCCTGAAGGACTGATTTCTTTCGAAAGTCCAAAAGAAAAAGAATATTGAAATAAAGTAAGCGATAAGTAATTTTAGTGTAACTTTCTTAATAATCACGTTTTTTAACGCGATATTCCAGACAAAATTAGTTTTGGTATTCTATCTTAGCTTGTTTTTGCTTATATCCTCAAATATTTGCTCAGTCTGCCTAGAACTTTAGTTGAACAAAAGTTAAAAAATAAATGTTTTGTTTCTATTTTTAATTCAGTATCTTATCAATTACGTTATCTAGAACATAAAGAAATCATATCATTATCTTAATATAGAAAGGCCCTCATACTCGTTTTTTAAATCAAAATTTTTGCATTTTTCGATACATTAGTTATTCTTCTATCAAAAAATACAAAAACATCGATTAAAAAAAAAAAACATGAGTTAATGATGTGTATTATTATTTATTTATATTTATTATTTCTCTTTCTAAATTACTATTTTATTTATTTATACACTCAGGGAAAAGCATCAACTTAAAAATAAGAACGCGTCACATTAATTTAATAATTTTCAATATAATAGAAAATGTATGTTGAGATACTTAAAAATAACTAAAATTAATAAATTAACACTGTAAATTAATATTTTTCTATATTGAAATAAAAAATTTAAACATGACTAGACTTTCGTTAATGTTTTTTATTAATTCAATATGGCTTTTTATTGATTTTAAGATGTTTTTTCCCTGGGTGTATATATATTTTTTATAGTGTGTTTACATTCGAGGAAAATGTAGTACTTGTACTTACGAGATTTCGTAGCTATATTTTGTCAAAATCAAGTTAAAATCTAGTAGAAATTAGCGATAAAACTCTGTCTTTTTTTTTTTAATTTGTATTAAAAGGTCAGCGTGTGCACATAAAACGGTGTGTGAGTTTGCTACATTGCAGTTGTTTGGTTGTAGTTTTGGAAAATGTTTAGTTAATGGGTTTTGTTTTGGTTAAAAAAAATCCTTGATAAATGTCAAAAAAAAACTTGCTGTAATTGTTATAGAGTTTTATATTTTAACTGAAATCTCCTAGGTTTAGTGTAGATGTTAATGCCTCATTACGAGCAAGAAATTAAAAAAAAAACTTTGGTTTATGCTTTGAATACATAAATTTTGTTGTGACAGTTTAAAGCTTGGGGTATTAAGAACGAAGTATTACACACGAAAGATCAAGGAGTTTTGATTATTATAAAGGGTTCGCCATCTAACGTTTTTTTTCAAATAGTGCTTATTTCGTGAATGGTAACCTTTAGCTCATGTCTGATTTGACAGATAATTAGTTTTATCCTTCCGCTGAACGAGTCAACTGACCATCCAATGCGTTTTCGCTTCGCTAAGTGGGCCTGCGATCGACTTATAGAAGATGCCGATTTTGCTAAAAAAAATCATCTTTTCAGATGAAGCTCATTTTGATCTTGGCGGGTATGTAAACAAGCAACATTGTCGCATTTGGGGCACAGAAAACCAGCACGCATACATTGAAAAGCCGACGCACCCAAAACGAGTCACTGTTTGGTGCGGATTTTGGTCCAGAGGCATAATTGGGCCATTTTTTTTTCGAAAATGAGCAAGGAGTGGCCGTTACAGTCAATGGCGATCGTTATCGGGCCATGTTGAACGAATTTTTGTTCACAAAAATCGAAGAATTTGGTTTCAACAGGACGGCGCTACGTGCCACACAGCCCAAGCTTCAGTAATTTTTTTTATAGCATTTTCAAAAAAAAAGTTATCTGGCGGACCCTTTACAATATATCCAAAATAATTATCTATTATAATAGATGTTCATCTATTTCATAATAGATGTTCATCTATTATAATATATGTTAATGTTAATTTTCCCTAATTTAGCACAAAATATGTACGGACTGGTGACCAATTCGTCAATAAAAAATTTGAGAGACTACATATAGTTTGAAGATTGCCTCGTAACAAACCATTTAAATGCATCATATTGAAATGATGTTGGCTGATCAACACGGATCTAGTGACTTTACTTGAATGCTTGCACGTAGCTTGTAGTAATGTACAAGTACATTAGTGAAAGCATATGTAGATGCGTGGAGTTCCTAGAAATTTTGCGATAATCGTGTTATTTTTATATAAAGTTAATTACACACAACGGTACGGCAAAATTGTGTTAAGAAAACGACTTTCTAAAATCATATTAGATCAAATTCGGGTTCCTGGGTCAGACGATTTTACAATATTAGACTACTTTTTGTAAATTTACTAGCTGAGCCCGGCAAACATTGTCTTACCCTCAATGGTGATATTTTTTTAACTACAAATTGCTCTACGCAGTGGTCACTTGTTGGGACATAAATAAATTAACACCCTGTCCGGTATTGACCTGAACCTATGTTGAAAATTTCAGCGTCACAGGTCTGATAGTTCCAGAGATTATGCGTTAGGAAGAAACACACTCTACGATTTTATATACATAGGCTCAATTCATACGATGATTTAAAAATCTTGTTTTATTATTGATTCTCTTTAAAAGTTGCTTCCAAAAACATTTTACATTCATACGATAATTTTTTCCATGATACAGGCACTGTGACACCAAAATAATAAGATAAAAGTCTATGTAATTTCGAGCAAAAACAAATTTTGAAACGGTTTATGAGCAAAAATATATTTTTAATATAGTTATTTTTACATTTATGCACAAAAAATATAATATGGGAATAAAACATACCTACATTTCGTCCAAAATAAAATATTTTTCTGATATTCCCTATATTCATATATTATTGACAAAAATGCCTACAGGTAAAGGTAGAATTAGTAAAATCGTATCATTCTACTTTACAGCTTGCCGTATCGTTCAACTTTGTGCACAAGTTATAGAAAATGTAACAGTTTGCACAGCACATTTTTTTTGTCTGGCATTAAATGCGGCGTTTTTGACATTCGCTACAGAAAAATCTGTTTTCTGCAGATTCCTACGTCAGCAGTGCTACCACCACATCTTTTATAACTAGTAACATGCATTGTATATGGTACGGTTTTTGTCAGCTGACACGCAACATCACGATACGATTTTACTAATTCTACCTTAACACTGTTTTGTATTAAAAAAAAAGCTGTTGTCGCATTCAAAAAGATTAAAATATGTGTAATAGGCCATTTACATCAGCAAAAAATCTATCAGATTTTAATTAAAATCTATATGAAAATCTATACCATTTAGACCAACTTTTTTTAACATTTATAAAGATTTTGTATCCAAAACAAAATCCATTAACTAAAAAATTTCCAAAACTACAACCAAATAACTGCAATGTAGCTAAGTCACACACCTTTCTAAGCAGACCGTAGCTAATTCACTCATATTTTTTATAAATATGTCTTACATGGTGGTAAAATATAAATAAAAATATTAGATTTTTATTAGATTTCCTACAAATCTACTGACAAAATAGATTTTGTTTTGTATGGGAAATCTAATAAAAAACAGCAAGACTTAACTCGAAGTCTCGTAACTACTAGATTTCGAGGTAATGTAAATGCCCTATAAAGAAAATTTGAAAAAAAACTCGCAGAACGGAAAATGTGATTTTTTCTACCCCTTTTGCTTTTCTATACCCTTCGCCTACAAACTCTAAAAATCGTGTTTGAAAAAATCATTGAAAAATCAACGTGTGAACTACGTGATACATACATATATAGAAGATTTAAAGGCGATGGTCTCTGTGAAAAAAGCTTTTCCCAAAAGTGCTTAAGACACGAAGTTTGAATTGCGTAGTCATGGACATTTTAGACAGAAGTATTATTTTTGAATTATCTCTTGAGTAAGTTTCGGTAAATAATTTACATATCATTAAAAACCGAAACGTTTCTAAGTTTCACATAAGGTGCCAAAAATGCACCTCTTGCTGCTTTTTACTAGATTTCCCATACAAAACAAAATCTATTTTGTCAGTAGATTTGTAGGAAATCTAATAAAAATCTAATATATTTATTTATTTTTTATTACCCTGTAAGACAAGACATATTTATAAAAATAATGAGTGAACTAGCTACGGTCTGCTTAAAAAGGTGTTTGACTTAGCTACATTGCAGTTATTTGGTTGTATTTTTGGAAATTTTTTAGTTAAGGTGACTTTACATGGTAATACAAAGTATTACGACTTTGTAGAATCAAAATATTATGAAACTCTCTCCGTGTTTTAAAAAAAAGAGAACAAGAGTCTGTTGTAGGTATTTTTCATGTTTACACTGATACTGTAAGTAAAATGCAAGCAAAGACATTAAACTTTTGAGCTAAATATGAAAATTGGATAATTGCAAAAAAAAAAAAAAAAAATGTGTACTAATATAAATAAATCTTGGAGAAAACATTTTATTATTGCAATGTAATTTTACTACAAAATATAATTTTTTTTATAGGTTTGTTTATTGTTTGTTTGGTTTTGTGGTACGGGTTAAGTAGCTGATGGTTGCAATTGTACAATGATTACAAAAACAACATGAACATATCCTAAGTTGATTTTGGTTGTTTTTGTAAAAGTGTTAAACCATTCATTCAATAAATACCATCAGTGCTGGCAACGTTTACTTTAAAATACACCTCTGGTGCGATGATAATACTTAAGTTACTAAAATGGTTTAGAAAATAAACATTTACCGACCGCTTGTCAAATTTTCTATCCGTCTCCTACTCGATACATTTTGCGTTTACATGAAAAGATTTTGTATGTTCTACATAATATTTTGACATGTCGTAATACATTGTATTACCATGTAAAGACAGCTTTAATGAGTTTTGTTTTGAATAAAAAATCCTGATAAATGTCAAAAAAAAGTTGGTCTAAACGGTATGGATTTTCATAAAGATTTTAATTAATTCTGCAAGATTTTGTGCTGGTGTAAATGGCCTATAAATAAAATTTAGTTTCAGTAAATATTTTTTATTGTTCCAGTAAATTGATTGTTCCAACTTTGTCTGTCGTTTGTCGGCTACTTGTTGGCATTTACATGTATATGTATATAACAAGAGCACAACAACAAACAAAATAAACACCAACACACTTGACTAACAAATTCTTTCAGCCGAACTCTATTAAATTAAAATTTTTACAAAATTGTTATCAGAATTTACAAAATTATTTGTAGGTCAGCATTCATACAAAATATTTACTGACTCAATGAATTTGAATACTGGAAATTAAATTTACTGCCACTTCCACAATGTCGAAAGAAAATCTATGCGAAAGAAACCTAGTCGCTCGCTTTCGCTTGTGATTACGTATGTCATTTTTTTTGTTTTACGTGTTTATAAATTAAAGTAGTGCCAATTTGTATATTTCAAGTATTTCTAGCGATTTTTTTAAACTTTCTAAAATTTACATGAAAATAAATAAAACCATATTGAACAACGAAAAAGACAAACAACAAAACAAAATAGTCGCACAACAACAGCCTGTTATTACTGTTTTGCTTTACAGCTACATTCGTTTTGTTTAAAATGTGCGAGTACTTTTTATAATGAACATAAAACAATAATCAAAACAAAAGTTTTCAATAATATTTTGATGAATATCTTATGACTTTTCACTACAAATTAAAAATAAATTGAAGAAATGTGAATAAAAAAAATAATAATTTTACAAACTTTACTGAATTATTTGCAAATAAATTTTACTACACGAAAGCAAAATAGCAAGTGAGTGATTTTGAAATAGTGTTCGCTTCGTTGACGACTCATTCGAATTAGTGGTATGAAAATCTGTATGAAAACACTTACGTTTTCTTGCGACTTGTAGTTCGAGTCAATGTTCGTAAAGAAATAAGATAGAGAAATGGAAATCAGTTGTCTTTCGCTTAGAATGCGAATGAAGACCTTCTTTCGAAATAGTGGAAGAGGCAGTTAGTTTAGTATAAATATTTAGATACTTACCCAACCAAACATAGTAAAGCAGCCATAAAGTGTGTCCTTAAACTGGGTTCGTATTCTATCCGAGTTAGTTTTTGTATATGGCAAGCGGGACATGTCAAATATACCGGTTCGGGACCCAAAGGCAGCATCGGTTGCTCTGCAAAAATATAAATTTTTCAAAGACAAATTCCTTCAAAGCTCAATTTTATATTTACTATTGTACATATTTATATATTTCTAGTATTGTATATACTATGCAACTTTATATACATATAGGTTTATATTATATATACTATTATGATATATTTTATAGTATTGTATATCTAGAGCCTATATTCAAAACACGTCAACTCAAATTTCGTCAAAATGACGAATGTGGTTTAAATTTCGAATCAAAAAAAAAAAAAGAAGATTTTCCCCCGTTTTATTTCAATTTTTCTTATTCTGCTATCTCAAAGTATAATTTTTTTTGGTGAAAATAAATGCTAACTCCCATGTATATTTCCAATATTTTTAAAAAATTTGTAATTTATAATAATTCTACCTCATATCCGATTGCATTTGGAATAAGAACACGAATCTGGTAAGGATTTTGATATTCTATGGTTAGTTTTTGAGATATGGCCACTTTTAATATATTAGTACAGAGGGGTTCCGATAAAAAAAAATTGGTAATGTGTGTATAACTTTTAGACTGTTAATCGAATAGAAACATTTGGGGTATTCAAATGGTACTCATAAATTAACACGTTTTAAAGTTATAAAACGAAAATATATGACTGCTGTGAGCAACCCCTTATAATTTACAATTATAAATATTGTACTTATTTGTATTTTGGTTTTAACACCTTGTACATTTCTTCAGCGTTGTCAACTTTTAAATTTCAAAAAACACCGAAACCAGGAAAAAAGCGCGTAATTTAAGTAAAAAGGCACTAAATTTAAAATTTTATTATTTTACTTAAAAAATTTTTGCACATCGGCGATTGGTTATTGGTTTGCTGCAGACATAATGTATGTATTTTGAATATACTGTGCCGCAAACCAATAACCAACCGACGACATATACATACAATATATAGGAATCGGTTGACCTTGCATTCCATTCCTAAGATTTCAAATCCGAGGCATACGGTACACATTTTATTTCTATACGAACAAGTGAAATCTTAAATCAATTTGACGAAGCATTTTCAAGTTATTATGAAAAAAATTAAATTTTTTTTTCGTCAATGAACAAACGAATCTCTCGAGTTTAGTGAAATTGGCAGTAATCCACAAGCCTTTCTGAGGTTAAGAGCCGATTACTCGTACATTTTGAGCTCGATGGGCTTAGCAGTTGGAAATATTTTAAAATCAAAGCTCACAAAATTTGGTTTTTATTAAATCATTCTGTGGAAACATTCTCTCGGCTGCTATGTGAGAAAGATAATAAATTTTGATCGAAATAAAAATGGTAACTTCTGTGTTTACAATATGGAAGTAACAGAAGTTTGATGGGAATGCAAGTTTTGATAATGCCTCAAACGAGTTCACATTAACTGAATCTTTCAATAGTGGACTCAATATTTTTCCCATTGCATTAAGTGAACCAATCTTTCTCCACCCACTGTTTTTGAATGAAAAACTTCCTCGAAAACAAAAATAGGTAAGGAAGTTTTCCATTGAGTTTTTGGTTTAGTGCCACCGCCTCGAAACAAAAAGCACCGAAAATGAATTAAAAAAGCACTAAAAACGGTGAGAAAAGCACTGAGTTGACAACGCTGCATTTCTTACTCTCTCTCTCTCTCTCTCAATTCCTTTGGTAAACTCTCACGCATTTCTACATGTAGTTATGACAAACAATAAACATAGCTGAGAAAGTCTTATTACTTTATGACCTTTTTGTTTGAGCCACAACAACAATTTTTTTAAACTATGTTAAAATGTTAAGACATTATGACACTTAGGACACTTAAGACACCCTTGTGAATACCCCAATTATGTATGGATTGATTATAGTCAATGACATAAGCTTTCGAAATTGATAATTTGTAGTGACCCTGTTATACTAGAGAGTGAGTTAGATAGTGCTAAGGCTGAAAACCTCGAGATTGAAGAGGCTTTCAGTCAGGCTTATTTTATTGTTTTTAATGTATTTTAAGTTTTTTCTGGTAGCTTTTCAATTCTTATATCTAGTACTGAGTAAAAGATTTCACAAATTGATTAAAAAATAAATGTATTAAAAAAAAATCAATTTTTTTTCCGACAAAATATCCTAACTAAATATAAGAAAATACATATATGTTTTTAGATCGACTAAAACATGCTATCTCATAAAAATATGCAAACCAGTGCAAAATAAAATGTTTTTTGCAGACCTATAAATTAGTAAGAATATTTAAACCATCCCAGCAAAAAATTTCAAAAAAGGTAATCGAGTTAGGAATTAAGCCTTTTTGGTGGAAGCACTTCCCTACTGGATTACCAACTTAATGATTTTAACAAGGCGTGAGACTAAAATAATCGATTCTTTAGAAGTACTTACATTTTTTTTTTGTTTTTCAACATTTCACGTAATCTATTAAATCTAAATAAATCTTTCTCTTCATTTAGCAACTTGTACATAATTTTTTTTAATTTTAGGTAATGTGATTTGTAAGCGAGTAATGAAAATTGGCAATCAGAAAAGTAAGTCATTATATGGCAAGTAGTTCTAATGGTAATGTGTAATTTTTTGCTGGGATATTATGGAAGGTACATCATTTATTTTTACAATATTGAGCGAATTACTAATTACTAATTTTTTCGCTCTACTGAAAAGTAAGCTGTTTTTAGTTGACGTGTTTTGAATATAGGCTCTCGATATACTATTGTATATTGTGGGCCAAATTTAAGTATATTATAAAAAGACATATAAATTTAGATATGATTAACAAACAGCAAGCATACATTCTTAAATTTGAAAAGAAGGGCAATCAATATTGATCAAATCCGTTTCGGATTACCCTTATGCTTGTATAGCTTGTAGTGCGGCCATTCTTTAAAAATTAATTTTCACACTAACACAATACCGAAGTATGTGTGTATGTATATTTATTTGACATTTACCCCCATATGCAAAAATAAAAAATAAAGTGCGCTTGAAGTGTATGTTAGTCTTTAAAAAATTAGTGCGTGCTTCAGAAACTTAACAGTAGACTTAATCAAAAAATTTTTTTCAAATAGAAGGACTTTCAATATCTTCACAGCGAGAAAAATAAAGAGTAAGAATGCCTTGTAGAAGGCCTTTGTGCATATTTTTTTTGGATATTCACAGCCTGCCCGGTCCATTCCATACTCATATCTTTTTTAAAATTAATGGATTTTGATTTGGTAAAAAAATAGTTATTCTTTCTCTTCTCCCTTATCTTATCTTATCTTTAATGCGAAAAAATCGAGACCTTCCATAAGGAATTCCTTAAAATTTAGATAAAATTAGTAATTGAATGCAGGTAATTTGTTGCAAGTTTTGTGTACGTATTAACAACCAAATACATCGAAAGAAATAATAAAAGCCCCCGTCGGAAACTAAGTTAACTTTAAACTAACTCTAAGCTAACTAGTACTGACTGACACATGGATTACTTTGCAATAGAAACAACTAACTATTCAAACATTACAATTTCCTAGGCGGTAGTCAATTGTACTACTATGCACTACTTTTCAACTAACTTAAAGTCAGTAAATTTACAAAAAAAAAAAAAAACGTGTAAAATCTTTGAAAATAAGCGTTTATTCAGCTAAACTTAAACTTTTTCTAAAGTAAACAGCCGATTAAATATACTTTATTCTTTATTTTTATAAAAACTATTTAAGCATTACTCGCTGTCTTATGGACGATTAAATGAAAGAGGGTAACAATACGTGTGAATGTTCTCAACACAATTATGCTAAGAAACGCTCTTGTCTGATTTAAAAGCTTCAAACAAACATGTTAAGAAACATGCATTTAAGGCGAATTGATACCCAGTGGTAATGACTTGCAACTCTAGATATATGCCTACTATCAGAATATTTCCGAAAGTTTTGCTTTGATTTGACAGCAGAGAAATTATCAACTGGAAAATTGAGATCACCTGATGTGAATTCGCCTTGCATGCATCTTTATTCGATCTAGAATGCCAGAGGTGGGATTAAAAACAATTACTACTTCTTAAACACCGCATGTAACTAAATGTATTTGCCAAAGCTTTAAGTCAGCTACGTCCAAGCCATATGCACAATGTGTAAACTTTTATAAAGAGCTTTTTGGGATATCACACGCACTAGAATACAACATCCACAACAACAACACAACAGACAGTAATGATTGCTCTTACTTTGCAAGGAAACAAGAACAAATTTAAGAGCTTTTAAGGCTGTTTACCTCAAATGCAAATATCAGTGTATGTGTGTTGCTGCTTTAAATGCAAAATTGTTGAAAATTAAATTTTTTGGATTTGTTGCAACTTTCATGAAATTTCTCAGATTCCCAGAAAAAAATCTTAGTTTTTTTTTAAATATATAACTAAATACAAAATTTCATTCAAAAATATTACTAAACAACTTTTCACCAGCTTATGTAAACACCCACTCTCTGCCCAAGTATGTAGACATGGGTGCTGATAAAGTGCGTGGTGGCTCAGAAAAAAGCAGCATATGCACCAGCTAAAGTCTATATTAACTTTTCTTGCATTTATTTATAAAATTACCGGCCCTGCCTGCAAACCGAATCGATTTGAAATCGTACGATTTTAGAAAACTACCTCAGACAATAGAAATATTTTTTTCAGATTTGTTAAAATTTTTTTATTGTATAGATTCTCAAATATCATATCTGAAAGAAAATGATCGTGTAAATTTTAAACACATCTGCAGGAACATTATTAATTTCTTGAAAACCAGAAATTTACTCGGACTCGGTTTACAGAACAGGGCCGTAGTATATTAATTAATAATATATTTCATACTATAAGAATTGAAAAATACTTAACGTCAGCCTGATTAAGGAACTATTTCTTGATTTAAAATCTATTACAGCTTAAATTTTATAATAAGTATTGATTCAAATGATAATTTTCTATTTGTACTCGTGCTTAAAGTGTGACGTATGAATTTGAATTATATGCTCTGTTTTTAATTGGATTCGTAGCCATATACTTATGAGTCATTCAAAGGAAGCAATTAATCATTAATATTAATGTGATGTGATGTGAATTGCGCTTTTGGTGCTGTTCAGCTGATAAGCCGAAGCCGTACAAAATAAACTTGTGCAAACAAAATAAATATTTCATATTTTTGTTTTTTGAAAAGACACGAATTTTTATGGAAGAAAATAAAAAAAAATAACTAAACAGAAGAGTGCTTCTTACTCTCTGATCATATGACACTTATTGTATTAAATTTTACTTGCATTTGCGGGTAATATTTTCGAAAAACTCTAAATTGTTGCAAAAAAGAAATATGGAAAAATTTTCTTAACTTAAACAAAACTTACGCTGTATTATTACAACTGGTGGCTGAACAAATGTTGTCTGGCGTGGTGGATTGGCGCGGCCTTGTGGTGTTGGTTGTGGAACTGATGGTCCATAAGAGGTATATGTTGTTGTAGTTTGCGTTGCTGGGCCCAAGCCTGTACCATTCCAACCATTAGTCGTAGTGAAGGTACGAGTTGTTGTTGCTGCAAACGGTGCTGGGTTGCCCATGGCCTGGTCGTAGGTGGGAGGTAGAGTGGGATTTGTAGTGACTGTCGGTGGATTAAATACTGTAACTCCGCTCGAGGTACTAGTGCCCGAACCCAACGGTGGCACATTGTAGTTCGCATTTGTAGCGGTTTGCTTTTCCATTTTATTTATGTTTATATTTTCACTATTTGTTAGCTTTAAATTTATATCGTTAAATTCTTCAACTTTTTTCGCTCGTTTGCTATTTTTTTTTGTTTGTTTAATTTAATTGCAAAAAAAATTGTTTTCTTTTTTCGTTTTTATTTTCTCCCAGTTGTGAGTTTCGTTGTCGACTATTTAAAGTTTGTCGCTGGAAATTGGCTTATAGTCCATATCGGATAAAAAAAATGAGTAATACAAATAACCGCAATAAAATAAATATTTTTCTTTTTTTTATAGTAAAAAAGAGAGTATCCCACATACTATCAGAGAGAATGTAAACACATCAGCTTATCAGTTAACAAAA
The DNA here is from genome assembly GCA_949987645.1 of Tachina grossa. Taxonomy (NCBI): domain Eukaryota; kingdom Metazoa; phylum Arthropoda; class Insecta; order Diptera; family Tachinidae; genus Tachina; species Tachina grossa. The sequence continues at coordinate 50,978,520 of OX465278.1, read as the reverse complement.
GTTATTAAAAAGCTTTTGCGTTTTGGTAAGCAAAAGAACAATGTATACATACATAACATTACCTTAATATAGAAAGGCCCTAACTCATTATTTTTGTTTGAAATCGAGCTTTTTGAATTTTTCAATGTATCGAGTGTTCTTCTTTCGAAATATACATAAAAAATTTAATTCCAAAAGCATGTAAAGAGGCCTTTCTATATTAAGGTAACAATCTACACGTCTACATTTATATACATACATACATACGAGGTTGGGTCAATAAGTCCCTGACTTTTTGAATGAAACACATTTTTTTTACCTGGTCTCCATTGAGCCCTATACACTGTGTTCAACGTTTTTCCAAAAAAATAATAGGATTTGTTGAGGTCATCGAAATAGTTATTTCCGCTGAGTCATTTCTCCAGTACCACGTTTCTGTGAGGAATGTGATAACTTTTCGAGTCAAAAAAATTGTTTTCATACTGTGAAACACAGGCTGAGCAAGACAAATACTATGTTTGTTGATATTTTTTGTAAGTTTATTTAAGTTTTTTACGCATAACTTTTTGTAAAAAAGGACAACTCATATAATTGTTTAATTTTTCTCTATAGGAGAAATTCTCACAAGTTACAGAAACGAGACACAGGTTCGGGAGTAAGAAATAGTCAGCCGTGCTACAACTTGAGAAGAGGGCAAATGAGGGAGCGATTCCTAGGTGAAGTCATAGATTTTTACCATGGAAACTGCGCATGTGTGCATCCTTGCATTGTCCTGATGGAAAGTAAATTTTTTTTTTTGGGAAAATATGGTCCTTCGTTTATTCAAATCCCCATTTAAAAGACCCAATAAGCTGGCATAATATTCGCCATTGAAGATATTCAATGTGAATTATGCCTCATGCATACCAAAAAACAATCGTAATGACTTTATTGACTAACAAGACTATCTTGGACTGCTTTGGTACCGATTCATAACTTATGTCTGCTGTTTGGCCTCTGGTGTTTGGTAGTGGATCCAAGTTTCGTTCACGGTAATTAAACGGCGCAAAAACTCTTCCATATTGCAGTTGAACAGCGCCAAATACTCCTGCGAAGTTTCCACACGAATGTGTTTGTGACTGATTGCGAGCAAACGCGCAGCACCCACCATGCGGAAAGTTTTCTCTTACCAAAGTGCTCATTCAAAACTGAAGGCACTGATCCATATGAGTTGCCTATGGCTTTCACAATATCTCTAACTTTCAATCTCCGGTCGGCCAACACGACATCGTGGATTTTTTAAATTGTTTCGCCCAGAACGAATGCAGAAAAAATAATGCGTAAACAATTTTCAAACAAATGTTTGTTTGAAATAAAATTTACTTTCTGTAAATATATTTCACTATTCTAGTAAATTGTTTGTTGTAGACTTGTGCCCAATAGTCCTTTTTGAACTAGTTTGAGAGCGTTTGAATCAAAAGTTGTTTCAAACCCATTTAATTTACATTGATGTTCTTGACCGGACTTGAGTCCAACTGAACGAACTAGTTCAAAAATTACTGTTTCACGCAAGTCTAGTTTGTTGTAATTTTATTCGTTGTCAGCATTTACATGTATACAACACGATCAAGAAAAACAAGTAAGAGTGCTACATTCGGCTGTGCCGAATCTTATATACCCTTCACCAAAGTGTGTGTATAACGTATAGAGAGATACATTTATAAGCACATCCATACATATGCATATGTTTTGCGAACAAATTTATAATTTTTGCTCTAGTGTAACTTTTAGTAAGTGAACTCTCGGGGTTTTTCGATTAAATATTTTTTTTTTTGATATAAGCAACAAGTTGAATATTTTATTCTACACTCTGTACTTAAGAAATATTTTACATTCACCCTTATTCTAGCTGTCAAAAACGACGTTACGTCATATATACGATACAAAAAAATCAAATTAAAAAAAAAATTTTATTTACTAACTTTAATATCCAGAAAAAACCTTCAAAGTTGTTTTAAACTTTCAACTTTTCTTCCAAAACGTAAAATATATGGGCGATCCTATTCTGAAATAGAATAGAAAGAAACACATTTTCAATTAAGTTATTTCTAGAAGGGGTAACATTTTTTATATACTATTGTTATCTATTTACAAGAATTTATATGAAACGCTCAAATAGCCACGAGGGAGCTTTAAAGTGCATAACGGGTGCAACCAAATTGGCCCACTTACATAACATCATACCACAAAAACACAAAACTCTGTTAATTTTCAAACTTTTATTGTATTATTCTTTTTTATTGTGAAAGATGAGATATCAGACGATGATTATCAAATCAAACATCGTAGAGAAATATAATCCAAATATAAGAAATTTGCTCTTTAAGCCATGACGGGTGCAACGTGACGGGTGCAAATCTATGAATCTTAATGCTCAAGTGCACAACAAATTTATATTTTTAAATAAAGCTTAAAAGCTTACGTAAAAAAAATATATTATTATAAAATATAGATATTTTACTTTAAATTGGCATCAAGAAAAGTATCAAAAAATTATTTGAAAATTGATGTTAAAAGTTGTCTAGAAAAGAATCGCCCATATATAATTTATAAAGAAAAAGTAAAAAATTAATTAGACCTTGTTATGTATATGGTATATAAAATACCACAAAAAGTTAAAGTTTCCCGACCCTGGAATCATCCTTTTTGATTTTTATGATTTCTTATACCAATCTCTTTCTTTTAGGAATATAAGATATATATAATTTATAAAAAAATGAAAAATTTGTTTTACTAAGTTCTTTTTGTACTAAAAAAGTTAAAGTTTTCCAACCCTGGAAACGTCTTTTTAATTTTTTAAATTGTTTTGTTTTAATTTGAAATGCCAATTTTATTCGTACTGAAGCATAAAATAAGTTTTTTTAATAAAAAAAAAAATAAAAATTAGTTTTCGGTAGTTAATTTTTTATAACACAAAAAGTGTAAGTTTTCCAACCCTGAAATCATTCTTTTTGATTTTTGTGATTTCTTACAGCAATGTCTTTCTTTTAAGAATATAAGATATGTTTAAGTTATAGAGAAAAAGAAAAAATTTGTTTTAGTAAATTACTTTTCAATAGACTTGGGTCGAACTCATTCAGACGGTCATATAAATAACATGGGTTTAATTAGACATGGATCGAACTCATTCATTAGCTCGTTACAAGTCCAGGTTTGATCATATAGGTCGTGTCAAAAGCGACCAACTGAATAAGTTCGAACCAAGGCTAGAATCAACTGACAGTTGCCTGTTAAACGAAGCACTGCTGCTCTCTCAGTTAAGAGGCGGAAATCTTAAAAACTCACGGACTTAATGACCCACCCTCATACTTTTATATGTATGTACATAATTATATAATATGTTTGTATGTAAATAGCTACATGCCAGTAGTTACTTGTGTATGTACATATGTATGTAGATGAATTATTAAAATCGCCAAGTAAATCTGTTAGTAAATTGATTTTTCATACTTGTTGTTATTAACGTGATTTACGATGGCTGTGAAATCCCAACTTAGAACTTAATTCATTTTCAATTAATTTTTTTGAGGTACCTACATATATTGTTTTGTTAATTTGTCAGATAATTATAAAATTTTTGTTGAATGCACCGAATGCACATCGAGCTGTTATAAAAAGATTTTTATATGAAATTTTTTTTTTATGAAAATCTCAAAACTTTTGAGATTTTTTTTTAAAGAAAACTAAAGCGTATTTGTTTTAGAGGTATATAATTTTAAGCTTATTAATGCTGCCATTTTGATAGATGACGCTGTGAAAGCGTGTGCATTGACGCACAGTGGTTAAGTATCGTTTTTAATCGGCCAAAACTCCGTAACTTTTGAACTAATAATAATTCTTTTGTAATTTTCTTAACGCTTTTATATAAATTTGTTATCATTAGAAACATTAAAGCGGTTGTTAAGTTTTTTTTTTGAATCTTGCATAGTTTGCGCCCTTATTATTATTATTATTATTATTATTCGAATTGCATCATTTCAGCTCTATGGCTGGAAATTCACCTATCCCAGATATTTTTATCATAAGGATTAGGCTCGGTACGAATTGTTGATAATTGTTGTTGTTGTTGAAGTCTATTGTAATTTTTATTGCTTTTAGTTTTATTATCTTGCATCCATAAACCGGCGCACTATTCTAGTCGTTGCTATGACCGTTGACTTTTGGATATTTTTATAAAGGTCAGTGTCCAACTCTAGTTCCTTAAGTCCATACAGCATATTGTGTGGTATAACTCCAGTACTTGATAATACTACCGGTATTATCCTTACTTCCTTCACCTTCCATTGTCTTTTTATGGGTTCTATGAGCTGCGCGTACTTTGATATTTTTTCGGTATACTTGACCTCTAGATTCTGGGTATTCGGGACAGCCACATCAATTAGGAACACCTTACTTTTTCCCTTGTCAAAAAGGACAATGTCTGGTCTATTCGACTGGACAGTTAGGTCTGTTAGTATTGTCCTATCCCAGTAGAGTCGCGATGTTTCGTTTTCTAAGACATTTGATGGCTGGTATAAGTAGATAGGCTCTTTCGTTTGCTTAAGCTTATATTTGCATGCAAGCTCCTGGTGGACAGTTTTGGCTATAGCGTCATGTCTTCTTTTGTATTCGTTGCCTGAGAAATATGTGCAGCCTGATATTACATGCTGTATGTTTTCTACCGCTTCACACCCATATCGACAACTATCCCTTGCGACTTCAGGATCACCAACAACTCTTCTCATGTAGTTTCTAGTTGGTATTACTTGATCTTGGATGGCTACCATAAGTCCTTCTGTCTCCGGGAACAGCAGCCCTGCATTAAGCCAGTAATTTGAAGCATCTTTATTGACGTTTTCTTGGCTTATAGAGTATATATGCTTCCCATGCAAGGCTTTGCTCATCCACCTGTCGATTTTGTCAGCATTAGAGATGGTATTGCTTTGGTACTCACGATCTGCCAGTCTTATTGGAGTATTTTCATCTGCATAGCATATAGCACGATGGAGAGGTGATGTCTCACACTTACTAAAGAAGTATTCCCGCAGTGCTCTTTTCTGGTTTTCTAGAAGGTTGCCTATGTCAGTTAAGCCTCTTCCTCCCATGTATCTTGGCAGAGTAAGCCTTTCGACTGCTGATTTTGGGTGATGTTTACATTCCCTAGATAGCAGAGTTCTAATTTTCCTCTCCAGGGCTTCCACTTCTGTTTGGCTCCAATGAATTATACCGAAAGAATAGCATAATACTGGGGTAGCATAGGTGTTTAAGGCTTTAAATAGGTACTTGCTCTTTAAAAACGACCTTGCGAGTAGTTGGGTTCTCTTTGTGAACTCACTTGTTATTTCGTCTTTAACTTTTGTGTGGTGTATATTTTTCGCTTGTCTGATTCCCAAGTACTTGTAAGTTTCGTTCTGAATCATTGCCTCGATACTTTGTCCATCTTGTAGCGCAAATCTCCCTTCTTGTAATTTACCTCTAATTGTTCGCAGTGTGCGACATTTGTCTAGCCCAAAATTCATACATATGTCATTCGAGAAGCTTTCAACAATCCTTAGCAGGTGCTCCAGTTGTGAGGATTTTGAAGCATATATTTTTATATCATCCATGTATAGAAGATGAGTTAGACGGTATTGCTCCCCTGTGTCATTTTTAATTAAAAACCCATAGCCCGTGGAGTTTAATACAGATGATAGTGGGTTCATGGCTAATATGAACCAAAGAGGACTGAGTGAGTCGCCTTGAAATATGCCTCTTTTTATTTCAATCTTCCGAGATTTTATCGCTGAACCCGGCGTATTGAGATAAATCTCTGTTTTCCACTTTGTCATAGTCTGTTTAAGTAGTTCTATATACTTTGGGCTTATTTTGTAGACATCTAGTACTTTGGTAAGCCAATCATGTGGCACGGAGTCGAAAGCTTTCCTATAGTCTATATACGCTGTATACAAATTACGATTCTTTGTGTTTGCTTGGTTACAGACTACAGAATCTATAATCAGTTGTTCCTTACAGCCTTTAGATCCTTTTTTACAGCCGTTCTGCTCTGGAGATATTATATTGTTGTTTTCGCAATGCTCGTAGATTCTCGTGGCTAAACATGATGTTATAACTTTGTACAATGTTGGGAGACAAGTTATTGGTCGGTATTTTGAAGGGTCATGAGAATTTTGCGGATCTTTTGGAAGCAGATACGTTATGCCGTGTAATAAAAACTCAGGTATTTTTTTGGGGTTGTCTATAGCTTCATTTATAACTTCACGAAGTTTCTCCCATGTGGTGGTAAATTTTTTTATCCAGAAATTCTGAAGATTATCTGGACCAGGCGCTTTCCAATTTGGCAATGATTTTATACTGGCCTCTAACTCAGTAGGTGTAATATCAATATGTTGTTGTCGCTCTATTTGTTGTGTCCGTGATATTTCATTTTGTAGCCAGCATGCATTAGGGTTAAAATGTTTCTTTGTTGATAACTGTTCTTGCCAGAAATGCTCGATTTCTTGTTGGGATGGGTATCTAGTGATTAAACTTGCATTTTTCTCTTTCAGTTTCCGGTAAAAAATGCGCTCATTCCGACTAAACAGCATATTATCTTTCTTTCTTTGGTCACTAGTTTTATATTTTTTTAACCTAATCGCAGTAACTGACAGCTTTTGCTTAAGAGTATCAAGACATTCTACAGCCGCTCGGTTAGGTTCATCATATTTAGAGTGCACCTTATATTTCCGTAAGAGTTTTGTAATGCTCTTTTTAAGTTTTGCAGACCTTATTCCTCTTACGTACTCCGTTAGATGTCCAATTTCCCGTCTGAGTTTTTCAACTTTGCGCATAAGTCTTAATTCCCATTTAGGGGTTCTCTTCTGACGTGGTGTACTGGGCCTCTCGGTCATTATCTTGAGGTTTAAAGCTTTCGCCACGACTATAGAGCCGCAGTAAAGAAGCAAATGGATTTCTTCCAGGTTTCTTACTCTCATTATAAAATTTGGCAGGATATGAGTGTTGACCATATCTATTATATTCATCGTTTCTTTATTGGGATAAACTTTGTAAGTTCTTGGTCGGCAAGTAGGGTTTGTTCCTTCATACTCAGTTACTGTTGTTTTATTATTATTATTATTATTATTATTATTATTATTATTATTATTATTATTATTATTATTATTATTATTATTATTATTATTATTATTATTATTATTATTATTATTATTATTATTATTATTATTATATTTTTTTGGTAATGAAAAATACTTGTAATGAAAATTTAATAATCTTTATAAAAACAACAATGTGGGTTATTGAAAATTTAATATTTGAGCATAGTTTTATCAGTCATAAATAGATTTAAGAGTCTTTTGGAATTTTATATATCGTTAACTAAAATGCAAATATTCGTAACTAAAAAAAATTATAATTGAAAAAACTTGATTTTGTATTTTTTTTTTGCTAGTTATGCCTTTTTACATTCTAGCTAACGAGATATGCATACATGTAGAAACATGTATACCACTGCTGGCCAGAGAGACGCAGACTGCCGGACATCAATCAGCTTTTTGTACAAATGAATGCACATACGCTTATACATTTCTCTCGGTTTTCTCTCTGTGGGCAGCAGTGATGTATACATACCCTGCAGAAGGTGCGAATAGTGAAATTGTGGTGATTTAGTAGTGACGTTGTCAGTAGCACTACTGAGCAGGTGTACCCCAGCCAATGTTATCATCTATTGACACTAGACTATAGCACTACTGACTTAGTAGTTCTTTCGGGACCACATGGCGACATTGGCACCAAAGATTCACTATTAAATTTTAGGGGCTCTAGTCTACAATATCGATATATTCGCTCTCGTTGTCAATAGTAAACTTATAGTGATTTTCTAGTGACGTTGTCAATAGTGCTACTGACTAGGTGTACCCTAGCCAATGCAAATGCCTATTGACAAATAACATAGGGTTGCCATTCAAAATCTATCAGTAGACTTTAGCACTATTGACTTCTCTACGTCCATAAGGAGACATTTGAACCGAGGATTCACTCGTAGATTTTAGTGACCCTCGTCTACATATATTTATTTAATATTATTGCACAACATAATAAAAAAGAAAAACAAACTATTGACGCGATCATTGACAATATCACCAGAAATACACTAAAACTGTTTTCTCTAACTTATCTCTACTCGCGCATAAAAGGAAATTTGTCGACATTTTAACTAGTGCAATTGTCGCTGGAGAAATAGTATTGACATAGAGACATATGGTTATAGGCTGACTAGAGCGTATGCATGTGAGACATACACATACATAAATAGCCGAACTGTTTCTACTAGATGTATACCTACAAGACGCTAAATTAATATAACTATTTCTGCTAAAAAACCGACTTAAATGCAAATGCCCCCCCCACACACTTCCGAAAAAGATTTTATGGGACCAAAGTACAAGGAGGAAGAACATTTCTTCATAAGTTTTCGAAAAAAAAAATTATTTTATTTTCGATATTAGCAATAAGTTGAATATTTTATTTTACACTCTGTATTTAAGAAATATTTTCCATTCATCCTTATTCCAGTTGTCAAAAATTAAGACACGTCATACAATACCAAAAAATCGGTGCTTGTTCACTGGCACTCGAGATGTTCTACCATTTAATAACCCTATAAAAAAATCTTAGTATTTTACCTCCATAGCAAGTTGACTTGTTTTATTTAATAATCTTTGATTTAGCAAAATTGGTAAGTGTCTCAATTTAAACATCCCATTGCAAAAGGTATATATAGGGTGTTTTTTTAAGAGGTATAGAACTTCGAATTAAAATAAAACACAAGAAAATCGTTTTAATGTCCATCAATTTGGCTTTATTGGAAGGATAATTTTATGCCATTAATGTTTAAATATGATTTTGGGCATGTGGCCGCCGCGGCTGGCTCGAATAAAGCCAATTCTACAGGTCCAATTTTCAACCACTTTTTCGAGCATATGGGGCCGTATGTTGGCAATAACGCCACGAATGTTGGCTTCCAAGTCCCCTAACATTTCTGGTTTGTTGGCGTAGACGAGCGACTTCACATATCCCCAAAGAAAATAATCCAATGGTGTCAAATCACACGATCTTGGTGGCCAATTGAGAGGTCCATTCCGTGAAATTATGCGCTCATCGAATGTTTCCTTCAATAAATCGATTGTGACGTGCGCTGTGTGGCATGTAGCGCCATCTTGTTGGAACCACAACTCATCCACATTCATGCCATCCAATTCGGGAACAAAATAGTCGGTTAGTCGGCTCCAATTGCTGTGCACGGTGGCGAATCGATTCATTCGGGTCCTCTTCAACACTTTGCTCTACAGCGGCAATTGTTTCTTCGGTGCGCACTGTTCGACGTCTCTTCGGATGCGTATTATCACATAGAGTAAACGTAGTGCGAAAACGATCCATGGTTAACCGAATTAATGGCTCTGATGGACGATTATGTCGACCATAAAATGGACGGAGCTTGCGGTAAACTTCGCGAACTGAACCATTATTTTCGAAATAAATTTGCACGATTTGCAAGCGTTGTTCTTTTCTCAACCTGTTCATGATAAAATGGCAAACCAAACTAAATATTAATCACTTGACAGCTGACAAAATGGCCGCCAGTTAAAAAAGTGATGCCAACTTAAAGTTCTATACCTCAATAAAAAACACCCTTTATCATATTTGGAATGGTTTTAGGGAAATTAAACGGAAGATGTTCTTTAATTAATTTTGTAGTTAGGACTGTACTTTAGCGATACATTTTATTTTTATCTCTTTTTACTAAAAAATTAACAAGAACTCGTTAAAAGCTGTCAACGAAAGGCCATCGATTTGAAACATAACTGTGCTGAGAGCATAATAAGCAACATGGCACAAACCTTTGTTTAGACTTAAATAAAAATTTAACAGATCTCCCTAAATCATAAAATATGTTGAATTGAAAAAAATTTGTTTTTGGTTTTATTTTTACTAAGAATTTTTTGTTCAATTTGCAACCCTGGAACTATAATTTTGATTTTTCTAAATTTTAATACTAATTCATTTCTTTAATTACCAAATAAATAATTTTATTTAGTTTTATTTAATTAGTTTTATGTACCAGAAAAAGTTTAAGTTTTCCAGGTCTGGAGCTAAATTTTTTATTTTTCTAATTTAAATGCAAAACTATTTCTTTTTAAAACATAAAGTATACATAATTTATAAACGAAAAAAAAAATTATTATTTGGCATAGTTAATTTTATATACACAAAAATTAATTTTTTTAATCCTAGAATCATCCTTTTAGATTTTTCTGATTCCTTATACCAATCTAGTAGTTCTTAAAAAAATAGTGTGTTAAGTGAACAAAGAAAAAAGGAAATTAAAAAATATTTACTTTAATATCCAGAAAAGAAGTTCAAAGTTTTCAGCTTTTTTATTTTTATAATTTTCTACACCAAACTTTTCTTTCTAAAACATAAATTATATATATTTATATATATATATATATAATTTATAAATAAAAAGAAACAAATTAATTAAAATTAATTAAAAGTAACTAGACTTTTATATATCACAAAAAGTGTAAGTTTTCCAACTCTGAAATCATCTTTTTGATTTTCTGAATTCTTACGCTAATCTCTTTCCTTTAAGGATATAAGATATGTTTAATTTATAGAGAAAAAAGAAAAATTTGTTTTAGTAAATTACTTTTGTATAAAAAAGTTAAAGTTTTCCAACCCTGGAAACATCTTTTTAATTTTTTTTTAATTTGAAATGCCAATTTTATTCGTACTGAAGCGTAAAATAAGTTTATTTAATAAAAAAAATTAGCTTTCCGTATCAAAAAAAGCTTAAGCTTTCCAACCCTGAAATCATCTATGTTTTTGATTTTCTGATTTCTTACACCAATCTCTTTCTTCTAAGAATGTAAGATATGTTTAATTTATAGAGAAAAAGGGAACATTTGTTCTGGTAAGTTATTTTTGTATAAAAATAATTTTTTTTAATCAGAAATATATGGAAAAACAGGGGAAATAAATAGTGATACTTACCCCCAGTTTTTAACTTAAAATTTAGGTACGTAATTAGCTAATTTTTATTTAAAATTAAGTTGAAATTAAATACGATTTCATTTTTTCAGTGGTTATTTAAAGTTCTTATTAAATTACGTTGAAAGTACGGTAGCACTGCAAAATTTCCCAGTATTATTGAAGGCTTTTCAAACAGCAGCTGTTTAATGTAAACAAAAAAGTTAGGTTATCAACATGTAGAAAATTAAATTGCATAAAAACTCATTTTATGGGACCAAAAGAACATCATAATGACTTTTTATATTACTTTATTCCATGATATGAAACTTTGTACTGTATATGTTATATATTTATGAAATTTAAACGAAATTCTTTTTAATACGACCGCATAATGCTCATGTGCATGTTTTTAGTAAACACACACACGCATAAAAACATATGGTACAATCATAAAACTTAAGTCGTGTTTAATTTCGCAAGGTTGGGCATTTAATTATTATTTAAATAAGCACTCAAAAACACAATTTCGTATTTAATTAGAACTTAAAAATAATTACGGTTTGATTACCAACTGAAAAAATGGGCATTACATATGTATTTACCAAAGGTAAATCAATAATTGTACACAACAATCATTTCTCACGTTCCGTTTCATTAGAATTTACGTTAAATAGCTGATGTTAATAACAATCTCTACCCAAGTAGATAGACTTATGCCTGACTAAAAATTATTTCTGAATAAAAATTTACTATAGTTCAATTAAAATCTAAAAAAAAATGTCTCAAATAATTTTTATTTATTTAAAAAAGCCAATTTTATTCATGCTGAAGTAGAAAATAAGTTTATTTAATAAAAAAAAGCAATATGAGTCCGATCACAGAGGAGATGTGTAAGCATCTAGTAATGACATTTTTTTTAAGTTGGAAGTACTTATGCTTTTAGTATCTTTTTTTAAATTAATTAATAAAAAGTATCAAAACTTTCAATATTGTAAATACATATGAATTTGTTGGTTTTTGTTTGTTTTATTAAACTTATTTGGTTAGTAAATGGGCACACTGCAGTATATGTATATGTACTGCATTCAAAATTGCAGTAAGCAGTAAATTTACTGATTACTAAAAAAATTCAGTAAATTTTTACTGCTAATGAAATTTAATTTGCATTACCGGTAAAATCGTAGGGCCGTAATCATAATAAAATTGTAGCAAGTGGCAAAGTTTTTCATTCAAATTTTGAAACTTTTGTATGAAAAACATTTAGCCACTTGGTAGAATTTCATTATGAATACGGGCATTACTGATTACTGAAAATTCAATGCACCTCATCATATAACAAATCATTTAGGCAATTTATAAAAATTGTGGAAAAAAACATTTTTATTGTTTTTACTGAAACTTTAGTGGTACTGCAGTGCTCATCTACGGTAAATGCCTTTACTTTTACTTTTTAATTTTTAATTCCTGTTGTTCATGGTTTAGTTGTTGCTGTTCTTGTTATTGTGTACGCATTGCAATTAAAATAAATTCAGTAAAGTGCGACTTTGACTCGCGCAAATTCGGTTTTGATCATTTTTTTTTTGATTTAGCTTTCTTCCTTTTTTAAGTTTTTTCAGTTTAAACAATTTTTTTCAGTTTTATCGCTTTTTTCTAGTTTTGGCGTTTTTCTTTTCTCGTTTTGGGTTTTTTTCATTTCTGCAATTTTTTTCATTTTGGCGATTTTTTTAATTTTGGCGATTTTTTCTGTTTTTTTTGGGGTTTTTTCATTTTGGCGATTTTTTTCTGTTTTTGGGGGTTTTTTTATTTAGGCGATTTTTCTATTTTGGCGATGTTTTCATATTGGCGATTTTTTTGTTTAAGGACTTTTTTCAAATTGGCGATTTTTCCGGGTTTTCGCGATTTATTTTAGTCCTAGGGATTTTTTTAATTTGGTGTTTTTTTTTCGTTTTGGCGATTTTTTTTTTGTTTTTGGCGATTTTTTTTATATTTGGCGATTTAATATTTTTTGATTTTTTAGTTTTACCGTTTTTGAAAATTTCAAGAATTTTACTCTTACGGTTTCCAAGATACAGCAAGTTGTCAAAATTACAAAGTCAAAATTGCATTAACTGATGGAACACCCATTGATTTAAAATTTTTAAATTTAGTGTTAATTTTTGTAGTCTGTATGAAAATACACTAACTTTTAAAATTTCAAGTGTATGTATATTACATATGATTTTAACATTTTTTGTTGCCCGTTTTGGAACACCCTTTAATTTTTAACTCTCATGTATTTGTTGTTGTACTGGCCAAATGTCCACACATTGTGTCCAAATTTCAAGTCCGTAGCTCTTACGGTTCATTTCACCTTTGGTGTACGGAAATATACAGAAAAATAACCGGCGGCGGCACACCGTCGGCTTCGAGCCGGTCGACTTGTTTCTCTGCTTGGTATTGCTTCTTTCAACCACTAATACAGTCATACATAGCTCACACCGATTTGACAATGCAAAGAAATCTCAGCAAAGAAATCAAAGTCAAAAGATTTTTACCCCCTAGCGTATAGATGTTTACACATCAAAAATAATAAAAATTAGTTTTCGGTAGTTACTTTTGTATGGCAAAATAAAGTTTGAGTTTTCCAGATCTGAAACCGTCTGTTTGATTTTGCTGGTTTTCAATACCAATCCTTTCCAGATCTTTTCTGACACACCGGCCTAAGACCGAAGTCTCTAGCTCTTCTGGGAGCTTCGGAAAACCGATTTCACGTACAGACAGATGGATAGACGAACATCGCTTGTTTTTATATACTTTCTGGCTCGCTTATTAATATTGTGGAAATTACAAACGGAATGACAAACCTATGTATACCCTTTTTAATTTTTTTTGGTAAATGGTATAAAAAAATTGGTTTTTTCTTGATACTGAATTGATACTGAAACTCCGTGTGGCGATATATAGGAGTCGGATCCGAATATTGCACTCTTACTTGTTTTAATAATTTTTTTTTAAATCTGATTACCTGTGTCAATAGGAGATCTAAATTAAAATAGTTGAACGCAACTAATTTTATGAAATTTTTCATAATGTATATTTAGTGTTATTGCTGATATCTGTAAATCAATTAATTGTCATGTATTGCTTGCTATTCATGTTGTTTGCGTTTTTATTATTTGTGGTGTAACTTGCGTTAGAAAAAAACAACAACAAATAAATATAAAATCATTGAAAAACTGAAAAATCGCATGTAATCATCACATTACAATATTAAAATACATTTTAGTTGAATTGAATGCGTTTTTATAAGCGCGTGGAGTAAAATTGATTTTATTTTTAATGTTTTTTCTTAACGGAGGAATAAAGTTTAAATAGTTTAAAAATGTCCAGCAAAGAGGATTTGATGGAGAATCGTTTGCCGGGCGCAACATTACCATTGACAAATAATCCAACAGAGCCGCCAGCATATCCGGATTTGGAAAGATACTCACGTGCATTACAAGTGCGTTTACAACAACGTGAAGACCTGCAGCTAGAGCAGCCGCAACAGCAGCATCAACAACAATCTGTTTCCATAAGACAACAACCACCAGTCATAAGTTAATACCAGTGTTATATGTATAATTAAACCTAGTTGAATGTCTAATATTAGAATTTTTATAAGTCTGTAGGGTTATAAGTCGGAAATTTTGTTAATACAAAAGGAATGCACGCCTGAACGAAATTTTTATAGAATTTCCCTAAAGAACTTTGATTTTTGAAAGAAAGCTTTTTTACAGATACAAAAAAAATCCCGGTACATATCATGCATGTGTACTTTGAACACTGAATGTGAAATTTAACCTGCCGCAGCAAGAGCGATTGTGTAAATACTTTGTAGCTATCACCAGTTTCGCCTGTCCAAGAAAATAAAATAAAATTCATTTTTATTTTGTTGCTTCTCTTATTTTTTTTTTTTTTGGAATAAATCTATGAATTAATTTTTCTGTTTTAGGCTTTCAACCTTCCCAGTTTGGTACACGTTCTCATTTGGGCTACTGCCCCGTATGTTATACCAGTGATAAGACTATTTGCATTTACGAAAGTAACACGATGACTCATGTCTTTGCCACACTATTTTGTATGACCACGTAAGTAGAAGCCATTTGCAAATAAAAAAAAAAAAAAAAATATATACTTTTACATACTTCTTTAAATTCGATTTCCATCTACTCTTCAAGCTTTTTATGCTGTGTGCCATATTATTTGGATAGTTGCAAGACTGCTCGCCATTATTGTTCTAATTGTCACAGTTATTTGGGAACTCCTAGAAAATAGACGCAATGCTTTTTGGAATTCAATAAATTTGCGTTCATATAAGAACTTTATTTTTAATAAATTATTTAAATTAATTACACTGTCATGCAAAAAAAAAAACAAGTCGCGAGCAAGAGCTTCATTATGTGATTTAGTGTGCTGAATCCAAATCTGTTCACAGATTGATTTCAACACGCCTCTAGTTTTTGAGATATTCTTATTTAAATAAAATACTGTTCTTGGAATACTAAATACGTATCGGTTTATTTTAAATCGGTGTTTTCAATTCCGGGGGGGGGGGTGCGCGGTACTCCCATTAAAATTAATTAGTATATATCACGCACGTGGTTCTACTGAACCTATTTTTATGAAACCTAAGACACACCTTGAGCTCTAAAATATAAACAATCTCTCATATACAAAAATGGCCGGAGGCACTTCTATTAAAATTTAATTTTAAATCTCACTTAGTTCTTCCTAACCAAGAGATTTTCAAAAAACTTTTTTTCTGTTTGAAAGAGTTTACTTTCAGTTTGGTCCCATACATTTTTTTTTCGAAAATGTTCTATCTTTGCATTGACGCCAGTTTATTTTTTTGCAGAATTATTTAGTACAATTTTGAAAAAACCCATAGTTGCATCACTAAGTTCTACTAGATTTTAAGAAGATTTCGAATAATCTACCGGAAATTAACAACATTTTACTTGAAGTGTCGTAAGTACTAGATATTGCTTAAGTTTTCAACTTGATCGGCTAAGTAATTTAAAGTTTGTTAAAAAAAACACTTTTTGTGATAATTTTATTTTCGAAAATTTTTGAAATTTGCGGAATTAAATCGATTCATTATCTTACGACATCTGAGTGAACTCAAGATCTTTCGAATGCCGCAAATTTGCTTCTAATCCATTGACCGGTTGCTGAATTGTGAAATGTTTGGATACACACACACAAGCAGACTCACCATCTCGGAAACTAAGTTAACTTTAAAATAACTTTAAGCTTAATATTTCGCAGCTAGTGCTGCCTGACTGACATTTCGATTGCTTTCCAATAGAAACTACTAACTATTTCGACATTACGATGTCTTAGGCGGTAGTCAATTGTCTCACTCTGCATTACTTCTCAACTAACTTAAAGTCAGTAAGTTTACAAAAAAGTTGCTGGGGTTCGAACTATATATGTATTATCGCACGTTGAATAGTCAACGCGTTACTACTTAAGCTAAGGTACCATCTAAAATAATAATAGCAAAATGTTAATATGAAATATGAAATAAGTTTCAAAGTAAATGAAAGTAAATTCTGTTGACTTTCGCCAAACTAAATTAGAGCGTCAAGCGTTACGTTAGCAGCAGGATATGTATTTTCAGTACATTGAAATGCATAAAATATTACTTGAATCTTCTAAAAATATGTACCCTGCTGCTAGCGCAACGCTTGACGTTCTAATTTAGGTTGCATTCTAAGGCCCAATAATTGACTTCTCAATTAAGTGTCATTTAGCTAATTGCCACTTAAATTTAAGTTGCACTCAGTCATAAAATTAAATGCTCACTTAAATACTATGAAAGTATGGTAGCACTGTGAAATGTTGATAGTTCTAAAAGAAAACAGATGTTTAATGTAAATAATAAAGTTAGATTATCAACATGTAGAAAATTAAAACTTCATAAAACACATTTTCTGAAACTAAAAGAGCATCAGAATGCATTTTTCTATATATTTATTCCACGATATGAAACTATGTATTGTATATGTTGTATATTTATCAAAATTAAACGAAATTCTTTTTAGAACATGTTTTCAGTAAACACACACAAGCACAGTAACATATGGTACGCTCGTAAAACTTAAGTATGATTTAAATAAACAAAGTTGGTCATTTAAATAGCTCTCAAATTTGTACTGAAAAAAAATGAATTCAGTACTTAAATGGCACTTAAAGATAAATGACACTTAATTGAGAAGCCAATTATTGGGCCTAAAAGTTGATTATTTTTGTAGTCAACCACAACACATTCTCCAACAGGGCAGCCACACACACATACACATACACATACATTCATACAGATACTATCGCATTAATCCGAATCATAGCCGGCCAAAGTGTCAAAATATTGCCAAACTTTAATCGGCTTTTTGTACAAATGAATACACATACACGAATACATTGAGCAGCAGCGATGCCAACTTGGTGCTTTTGGCACTATTTTTATTGCTTTTTGAAGACTCAAAACGCCAAATTTTGAGGGTTGGTGACAAATTAAGAAAAAGTACTAAGTAGAGCTTTTCAAATATTTGTACATTTCTTAAAATTACTATAATAAAAACTTGGTGCATTAATTTTTTCAGTGTAAGGCATACGTACTTCGTATGATATATTTCATTAAATAGCGAATATCTTAGAAAACATTAAACAATATTAAACTTTACTCGTTTGGATCTTCAATTCTTTTTCAAGTTAGTGCCAGAGAAACAACACAATCGGCTCACAGCCGACTTAAGAGCCGCCACCGACTTTCAATGTAACTTTAAGCCGCCGCCGATGCATGCGGCTAGCCTCGGCTCAAAATTTCAGCCGGCTAATTGGTTTTTTTAGTTCTACATCTTACAAATTATATGGAAGACATCAGGTGTTTTAATTTTTTTTAATAGAAATGTGTTTAAAAACTCATAAAAAGCGGCTGTCAATGTCAGCCGGCTCAAGCCGGCTTATGAGCCGCCGACGCCGCCGACTTTTTAAGACGGCTTGTTTCTCTGGTTAGTGCTTTTTGCGCTTTTTAGATCACAAAATTACTATTTTTAGTGCTTTTTAGGGTTCCGTACACCAAAGGTGAAAAGGAACCCTATTGTTTTCGCAACGCTGTCCGTCTGTCCGTCACACGGTATTTTCTCCGGAACCGTAAGAGCTACGGACCTGAAATTTGGACAGAGTATGTAGAATCTTGGCCGCTACAACAACATGAGAATTAAAAATTAAAGGGTGTTCCAAAACGAGCAACGAAAAATGTTAAAATCCCATCTAATATACATACAATTGTATGACCATGTGTATATTGAAACTTGAAATTTGTAAACTTAGTGTATTTTTATACAGACTACAACAATTAACACTAAAATTTAAAAAAATTTAAATTAATGGGTGGTCCATCAGTTAATGCAATTTTGACTATGTAATTTTTACAATTTGCTATATCTTGGAAACCGTAAGAGGCAAACACTTGAAATTTTCAAAAACGGTAAAACTAAAAAAAACCGAAAATTATAAAATCGCCAAACCAATAAAAAAAAAAAAAAATCGCCAAAAATTAAAAAAAATCGCAAAAACGAAAAAAAATCGCCAAAATTAAAAAAAATTCTAACATTAAAATAAACCGCCAAATTCGAAAAACTCGCCAAAATGAAAAAAACGCCAAAATGAAAAAAACGCCAAAAATAGAAAAAAATCGCCAAAACGCGAAAATGTCGCCAAAACTAAAAAAAAAATTTAAAAAAAAAATCGCAAAAATGAAAAAAAATCGCCAAAAATAAAAAAATCGCCAAAATGAAAAACGCAAAAAACCGAGAAAAATCGCCAAAAGAAGAAAATAAAGTGCCAAAACTAAAAAAGAGCCAAAACTTAAAAAAAATCGCCAAAACCGAAAAAACGCAAAAACCGCCAAAACAAAAAAACCGAAAAGACCCCAAAAACGAAAAAAATGCCAACACTATATATTATATAGGATGAAGTTTGTATTAAATTACATATCTAGTGTTCGTACGGAACCCTTCGTGCGCGAGTCAGAGTCGCACTTTACTGAATTTTTTAAAAATTTTTTTTTGCTTTTGATGCCAAAAAAATTGGCATCACTGTTGACCAGCATCCAGGTGACACCCAGGACCTCAAATCATTGAAAGGTGATAAAAACTTGTTTTCGAAAATTTGCATAAAACCAGTAATTAAATTAAATTAATTAAGTTAAATTATTACTTTTTTGGTGATATCAATAAGGCTGAGTTTACATCTGGCATTTCTTGTGTGTCATTTGCCCAAAAAAGCGTAACCAACTAATTACTAATGAAAAACTGTTTGATTCAGACATATGTTTATTGATTTAAACATTTTCCAATCATTTTGGATTCTATAAAATTGTCTTTTATATATATATGAAACTGTTTAACTTAATAAATACGTGTCTGAATCAAACTGTTTTTCATTAGTAATTAGTGGTTACGTTTTTTTTACGCTTGTGTGGCACATGGCACACAGATGGAACCCCGGCCTAATATAGTAAAAAACAAATGTCAGCGAGAAACAGACGCGACAAAAATAGAAGTTATTTAGTGCACTTATAGAAATATGCATAATTCAGCAAAATTTTATGAAAAAAAAAAATTTTTTTTGCGAATGTGGATGTGCAGATTTCTAAAATAGGAAAATTTTGTTTTAATTTTTTTTAAATGGTTAAAGTACAAACGCGGACGCGACATTTTTTTCCTAAGAGAACTAAACGCAGTAACTTTGCTAATATTAATTGACCTTTAGTTGAAAAGTAATTAAACAATAACAAATGCTTATTTACTGCTGAAAAAAAAATTAATAAATAAGTGGAAGCAAACGCAAACAACTTCCCTTATTAGAACTCCATTTTCCTTCTTTTATGCTAATGCGTAGGTTGATGTAAGCAAAAAAATTGCAAATTACAAAAATAGGAAAATAATACAAATTACAAATTTAGTAATTGCTAAAAAAAGGCTCAGCAAAAAGTCCCATATTTCGGTCAAAAAATTCCAAAATTAAAAATGCTTTTACATTTGTAAAGTATAGAAGTTAATGTTTTATTTCTTTTGTTTTCAAATTATGACGAACCTTATATAATTTTTTTTATTGATTTTAACAAAATTAGTGTATGTATCAACTAGCAAGCATTTGAGTTGTAAACAAAAAACAAAAAAAAGCATTCAATATACATATAAAAAAATGAGCTTAATTTCAGGCTAAAGAAAATCATCAGTTAGCTGAGAATCACAACCATTTGATATTATGACTTGACTTTTAACGTTCAAATACTCCCAAATACGTATCACAAGTTGGACAATAATGTTCCGTATTTCGAGCCCCTTGTGTACAATACAAACAAACAGAGCAAGGCCAAAAACTAGAAAACGCAAAAGAGAACTTTATTAGCCAGGGAATTTGTAATTATTTGAGACAGTATTTTTTCCATTACAACATAAGACACAAAATAAATGCCCAAACATGGGTTCTCATTGTACTCTTGAGTTCGACATTTGTTGTCACAATTGTTTGACATATTGGACAATATGTCTTTTGTGATACCGGACCCAGTGCTGCTGTTGACATGATGGTGTTTAACTAAATACTATTGGAATAAGAGACAAATGAAATATCTGTATGTATGCACTAGACCTTTTACAACAACACCTAGTCGTTGTCTAATACATGAATGTATATTTTAATTAAAAAAAAAGAAAATACTAAATTGTTTTCTATTCAATTAGAGTTAATTGTTCAGTGACACGCTCGTTGCTGGTATGAAAATGTAAGGGGATATTTCCATACAAAATTAAATAATTTGCTATAAAGTTGTTTAAACATTTCTAAAGGTACTTCCAATAGAGACTTGCGAACTTTGACAGTTAAAAGTGGGTATATTATTGAAGCTATCTACAACTGCTGAATTAGCTAACATTTATTCACTCTGTTTTGCTAAATCATCATGGAAGGACATAGCGTTCAATGCTAAAATTGCTTTTTAAAAATGTGTGTTCTGTTCGATGATTACCAAATTATTTTGGCCAAAATTTAATGATAAATACACCAACAAAATGTTACTTCAACCAAAGAGCGCTACGTGTCACACACCTCGGGCCACATTGAATATTCTGCAAGTTATACATACATACATACACACACGTTGTGTGTATGCTCTTTTATTTTTCTGAACACATACAAACGCACACATGCACTGACATTAAACCAGTGTCCCGCAAAATAAAATATGTTTGTATTGGTGAGAAAAATGAGAGTAAAATAAACTTGCACTTGAAGAAAAGTATTGTAATATAAAATACATGATGTGGTTATTAGTTGTATGAATTTTTTTTTTTGTAAATAAGCAATTTACTAAAAACTTAAATAAAAAGTAAAAATTTAATAACCATTCAACAATTTAGTGTATAAATTCAAAATTAAATTTATTCACAGCTCTGTTGATACTATTAAAATGACCTTTTAACCCATTTTCCCCATTATTTTTTAATGTTTCATAACATAAAATGCATTGCATATTGCGAAAAGCATTTTTCATCACGAAATATTTCTTAGCTTCCATAATTATATTATAAATTTTTTGTCTGTAGAAATTTATTAAATTTTAACTTTAATTTCGTTCCGTGTGCTCAAAAAAACTAAACCAAAAACCAGGAAAAAATTAATACATGCGTGCACAACTTAATTCGTCGCTTGCTCAGTGACGACTAAATGAAAGAGCATAAGCATGTATGTGATTTTCATCTGCACAATTGTGCTATGGCTTGCGGGTTACTGATCTAAGGCATGGGTGACCAAGATAAATTTAAGGTTGTGTAAGTGAGCGAAAAAGAAACAATTAATAAAAGTAATTCTTATATGATTTTTTTATGAAAGAATTTTTTTCTAGAAAACCGTTTCAACAAAAAGTAATAAATAAACATTATTATTCACTTAAATTCTGAGTTTAAAACTGCTAAAGTCCAATTTGTAAGAGAAAAGAATTTTCAATTTTCACGTAAGCAAAAGCATTTTTTAACATAAACAGCATGCTCAATAAATTTCTCGCAGTGCGATTGAGAAAAATGAGTAAAAAGATAAGCACAAATTTATCTCAGATAAGACTAAATGAAAGAGAATAAGAATACGTGTGAATTCGATTTGCAAAAATTTGCTACATGATGTTCACCCATGATCTAAGGCAGTGTCCCGCAAAATAAAATATGTTTGTATTGGTGAGAAAAATGAGAGTAAAATAAACTTGCACTTGAAGAAAAGTTTTGTAATATAAAATACATGATGTGGTTATTAGTTGTATGAATTTTTTTGTTGTAAATAAGCAATTTACTAAAAACTTAAATAAAAAGTAAAAATTTAATAACCATTCAACAATTTAGTGTATAAATTCAAAATTAAATTTATTCACAGCTCTGTTGATACTATTAAAATGCCCTTTTAACCCATTTTCCCTACTATTTTTTAATGTTTCATGACATAAAATGCATTGCATATTGCGAAAAGTATTTTTCATCACGAAATATTTCTTAGCTTCCATAATTATATTATAAATTTTTTGTCTGTAGAAATTTATTAAATTTTAACTTTAATTTCGTTCCGTGTGCTCAAAAAAACTAAACCAAAAACCAGGAAAAAATTAATACATGCGTGCGCAACATAATTTTCGTCGCTTGCTCAGTGACGACTAAATGAAAGAGCATAAGCATGTATGTGATTTTCATCTGCACAATTGTGCTATGGCTTGCGGGTTACTGCATTAAACACATAATAGCTTACCATCTAGATCTTACACACATTCCATTAGAATACATTTAAAAACAACAAGGCGTATTTACATTTTAAGACTGTTTACGCAGGTCTCTAATAGTGTCCTGCACAAGACTATTTATAAGACCTTTCAAGACATGAGAGATTTTTTCAAATACTTTACCCTACGTCTACAACTGATATATTTCTATTATAACAAAAGTCAAACTTTATATTAAAAATATTTTTTTTATGTTAGCTCTTTTTTCTATATGGAATTTGATTTTTGTCATGTTAAAAATATATCAGGTGTAGACGTAGGGTTACTACAGTGAAATATTCTAAAAGAATCGCTAAACAACACTGTTGGCAAGACAAACCACCGAAAAAAATTTCTTGCCAACAGTGTTGCTTATCGATTCTTTTAGAGTATTTCGCTGTAGTAAAGGATTTGAAAAAAATCTCTCATGTCTTTAAAGGTTGTAACGAAGTTTCGACATATATGTATATATATATATATATATATATATATATATATATTAGCAAAAGAATATTATTAATTTAGCTTCGTTACATGTGTACATATTTATATATATATTTATTCGCAAAAGAATATTATTAATTTAAATTTTTGCTATCAAGTACAGTTGGTATAATAATTTCAATTAGTGCTTATTGCATTGTAGAATATTGCTCATTTCATTTTTTTATATTACATTATATAAGAAGGGAAACATAATTATTTCATTACAATTTTGAGAACATTAACATTTATGTAAATATTTTATTTTATCTTAACAGTACAAGAGAAACGGCCATTACTCACGCCTACATGAAAGATTATTTATTTCGTTGATAGTGTTGATGTTTATAATGATCCCTACTGATTAGTGATTTTTTATTAAAAAATACCATATATTTTAATACGCAGATGTGATATGAACTTTTAACGAGTCAGCTGACAAAATTTTAAGAGCAGCTTTTCAACGGCAGAAAAAAAGTTTTTTAAACAGACAAGTCGCAAGAAGGCTAATAAAAATAATAAAGATGAAGACTTTTCCGAAAAGGAGTAACTTATCTAAGTATGTAAATGTTTGCTAATAATTTTCGAAAGGTTTAGCCTGCCTCGGATAAATGTGCTTTTAAAAATATACATACATATTTTAACATTTAAGCAATATGTGATAATGTAAATTGTTCCTTTGTAAACGTTTACTTAATTTAAATAACAAAAAAGGTTTAGCTAGCCTTGGAGAAATAAGCCAAAATAAGTACATACTTATAGTACAAAAGTCATTCAACAAGCCTTATTTGTACCTTTTTAACTTAAACAAATAAAATATTAAATAGTGAATAAATAGTGAGTGTTTTAATGTACATGTCCCCAAGTAGACTACCTAGTCAGTAGCACGATAATCTATAGTGAATCTCTAGTTCCAATGTCTACACATGTCCCCAAGTGGACTACCTAGTCAGTAGTACCATAGTCTATAGTGAATCTCCGGTTCCAATGTCTACGCATGTCCCCAAGTGGAGTACCTAGTCAGTAGTACCAGAGTCTATAGTGAATCTCTGGTTACAATGTCTACACATGTCCCAAAGTGGAGTACCTAGTCAGTAGTACTTATAGTACTAGTGCATTCGCAATGACACGCACGTGTTAAATGTCCATTACACAGAGCATTGTCTGGAGTATAGTAAGTCAGTAGTGCTGGTGACAGTGTCAGTATGGAATCAGTACTGATTCACTAGTGACATTTCCTTCAGGGAAATTTATCACCAATACTTAAGAATCCATATTATGTTAAGAGTGTGAGAGAACGAACCAATACTCTCCCATACGCTAAATGTCTTTATTATTGAGATTGATAAGAAGTAATAGTGAACCACGCTTGTAGTAATCAATACTATTTTAGTTGGGCTTTAGGTGTGCTTGTGACTGGACGGCTGGCATAAGTATGTATTAGCTTTGTCAGCAGCCATAAACAGACACATTGAACCAAATTCATGTAGTGGTGCACAGGGTTTCTACTGGTGTCCAATAGCCATAGATCCCAGGTACATGTATTTGTTTGTAGTGCACAGAGACTCTAATGGCCACAGGTCTCAGGCGTGGTAGTCACTAACGCAGTAATCACCACAAAGATTCCAATATAAAACACGAAGACAACCTCGAGAGGGGCCTCTTTTTTTCTGGTCATCGTTCAAACGTGATACTGGTCGGGTCCCGTAAAATTTTTTGAAGTCAAGGAGACGATAAAAATAAAAATTGAATTGTTATAATTATAAGTTCGTTAATAAAAAAAAGTAAATTTATTTTTTTGAATTGAAAGGACATTTCCTCACGTACTTCGTTACGTCGCGGAAAAGGCCGGGCCAATAATAATATCTGGTTACTCGTGCTATGGTCTTATTTATTCCAAGGTGTCCTGCAGTAGTATTATCGTGACATTCCCTTAGAACATCGTTCCTATCCGCCTTTGCCACTACTAGCTTCCATGGGACAGGATCATTGTCATTATGACTAGAAGAATCGAAAATATGCCTACGTAAATTACCTTGATCGTCTATTTGGTAATCGGGAAGTTTTTCTGGATCGGTCTTTACTGTTTGAAACTTCTTTTGATACCATAAATCGCTACTATCAGTGACCTTTTTAAGAGTTTGCATCGTTGGAATTCGCCTTTCAGCGGCGATCGGTGCTCGAGAAAGTGCGTCAGCAATGACATTAAGCTTTCCTTTACGATATCGGATTTCATAGCTAAACTGCATTAATTCCAGTGCCCAGCGTGCAATTCTTCTAGTCGGGGATTGAATTGAGCCACTTTAGTGACTGGTGGTCAGTAACAATAATAAAGTGATACCCTTCGATGTAATGTCTCATTTTTCTAATGTCCCATATAATGGCGAGACATTCTTTCTCCGTAACGTTATAGTTGCGCTCCGCCGCCAATAGTGTACGACTACTAGCATAAGCAATTACCTTCTCACCATCAGCATACTCCTGTGTTAATACAGCCCCCAACCCGACATCACTAGCGTCTGTTTGTAATATGAAAGGGCGGGAAAAATCTGGACAGGTTAGGGCTGGTGCTTCTATTAACTTTTGTTTTACTTCTTCAAATGCTGCCTTTTGTCGTGCTCCCCAGACCCATTTTTGCTTCTTTTTTAACAGTTCATTTAGAGGACCAGTTAAGGTAGAAAATTTGGTACAAACCGTCTGTACCAAGCTGCAGTATTTAAGAATGACCTTAATTCTTTCAGCGTAGTGGGTTCGGGCAGAACAGATATTGCCTTCACCTTTTCTGGGTCGGTATGTATTCCGTTTTCGCTTACCATATGACCCAAATACCGTATGGTCTGTTTTACCAATTTACACTTACTAGGATTTATACGTAAGTTGGCGGTAATTAGTCGATCAAAAACTATTCTCATATTACGAAGATGTTCCTCTAATGTTCGTCCTAGGACAATAATATCGTCGAGGTAAGCGAAAGCAATGGAGTCCAATTCAGTGCCGATGATTGAATCTAATACCCGTTGAAATGTAGCCGAGGCGGAATGAAGGCCAAACGGCATTACTCTCCATTGAAATAAACCTTGACCGGGAACCGTAAAAGCGGTGTATATTTTGCTGCCTGGTGCCATAGGGATTTGCCAGTATCCATTACGAAGGTCAATAGTGCTAAAATATTTGCTGTTCCGTAATTTTTCTAGAATCGAATTTATCTGGGGAACAGGATATGCATCTCGAATTGAGTGTTCATTTATCTGACGAAAATCTATGCAGAGCCTCCACTCATCGTTTTTTTTTTACGTACCAGCACGATTGGTGAACTGTAAAGGCTTTCGGAGGGTTCAATCTTGCCCTCCTTCAATAGTTCATCTATCTGATTGTTGATAATTTATTGCATGGTGGGGTTTCGTGGGTAGTAACGTTGGCGAAAAGGTCGATCATGTTTCATGGAAATTACGTGTTGCGTTATATCCGAAGGGCCTCTGTTGGCTTCGAAACGTTGCAATTCGTTTTCTAAAAATGCTTCAACCTGTTCTTCGCTCTTAACCTCTGCGGGATTTGGGGATGTCGTTGTCTGTAACGAACTTATAAAATTATTATTTATACTACTAATATATGTGTTCAAACTCATAACTTTTGATCGGGGAATAATATGGAATTCATGACCCGTTTCTTTAAAAAAAATTCATTCCTAGTATAACCGGATCTAGACTAGTTTTAAGGACTAGGAAATTATGACGGTATACTACGCCATTCATTATAAGCCAAAGACTTACCGCTCCTTCAACACTAATTCTAGATCGGTCTGCTAAGTGAAGCGCATCGCAATCGGTAGCATCCAAGGGAATTTGTAATTCTTCTATAAGTGACCGCTAAATACAAGAATGAGTGGCACCTGTATCTGCAATTGCTGATATCGTTTTATTTTTAATCGTTAGCCATTTTCGTGATCGAAAGTCGTCATCGAGATAAAGTTTGATTGGAAAGGACGTAGGTTTTAAAGATCTTCTGCCCTTTCCTTTGCAAGAGGACCTCTTATTAAGTTTTCCGTATTTGCTCGACAGCGCTCCACCGTTTTCACACCTCTCCTACCACAGTCCCAGCAAAAAAGGATTTGGGGTTTTGTACAAACAGCTCCGCTATGTCCGTTTTCACCGCACCGATAACACACATATTGGGAGTTGTTAGTAGCAACTGCAGTCTGTACACGTCGGGCGATTTTGATTTGTTTGTTCTCCTCTTCCGGTATATTTTCATGTATAATGAGCTCACGTAATTGTCTAAACTCTCCCCTTTTAATGTACAGTTTGTACTCTGCTCTACATTTTTTGTATATCCGTTCTAACTGCTCACTTGCTGTTAAACTCGTCCATCTCATCATCGATTGTATTTCGGTTACGTACGAGACGAAGCATTCGTTTGTTTTTTGCTGTCGATTTCTAATGGCATCATCTAAATTTTCAAAAAAACGGCTTGGTAAAAAAAAACAATTTAAAATCTTCCACAAAATCTTGGTAGCCATCCCAGTTAATTTTATTATTGCGATACCAAGCCAATGAATCGCCCTTTAACAGTTCTGGCATATAGCTTAATAAATTATTTTGAGGTATAGGGTAACACGTGGCCAATTGTCAATTCTTTCCAAAAAGCATAACGGATCTCTACCACCATCGTACTTAACACCCCATTTACGCACCTTATCGCACATCTCCGATATGTTTGACGTACCATCTTCAGACTCGGTGGGCAGCCGTGCAAGAGAAGAAACGTGAGAAGGATTGTTACTAGGAACCTTTAATTCTCTGACATTGCCATTATTTGACCTTAAACTATTTATGTAAACCTCGTGGTCAGGGGGAATATCGTCACTATCCAAATACGTTCTTAGGCGACATCGCATTTCATCAACGGTGCCCTCCTTTTTCAGGAAATTTATGAAAGTTCTACTCATTTTGTGAATTGATATTAAGTTGTTATTTAATTTTAAAGCACGTTCCTTTTTTTTTTTTTTTTTTAATTTAGTATTTTAATTATTTATTTATTTATCTTTGTTTTAGAGTCTCTGCTCGGGCACCATTTATAATAGTGTTAGCCAGGATAAACTCATTTATTACCAGGATTACGTAATAAATAATAAATAAACTTTATTTGTCCTTTCAATTCAAAAAAATAAATTTACTTTTTTTATTAACGAACTTATAATTATAAGTTGTTATAAATAGTCTCGTGCAGGACACTAGTCACTAATACATAACGTAATCCGTAATCGATTGGCTTTTCGATCGTATAAAAAATGTACGTGGTATCTCATACACATATTAACGATGGGAAGTGTTTGATGAAAGATCCTTTAGCTTATCTGTTGTCTGAAATCTGTTGTCTGTCGAAAGTGCTGGTGTTTGTTTTTTTAGACGCCATTTCGACAATGTCCTTTGAAATTTTTTAAAACTCCGTATTATTTAACATTAATTAAATATGTGGTGTGGAGTAATTAAAACCTTGACACGGTCAAACACTTTGATATAATAATATTGATGTTTTGTTACACGATGCATGGACGTCTCGCATATTGGGGAAAAATATAGTGAAACGCCTCGTATCGTATATTTTACTTGATAGTTTCTTTTTTCTTAGTGATAAATACTCAGATTGTAACTACATTTGTAACAAATGTGCAATATAGTTTTTTTTTATCTAATAGCACCCTACAGTCGGAAGACGAGACTTTTAAATCATTACACTGCATGAAAAATAAAGATATAATGGGTGTTTTTTATTGAGGTATAGAACTTTAAGTTGGCATCACTTTTTTAACTGGCGGCCATTTTGTCAGCTGTCAAGTGATTAATATTTAGTTTGGTTTGCCATTTCATCATGAACAGGTTGACAAAAGAACAACGCTTGCAAATCGTGCAAATTTATTTCGAAAATAATGGTTCAGTTCGCGAAGTTTACCGCAAGCTCCGTCCATTTTATGTTCGACATAATCGTCCATCAGAGCAATTAATTTGGTTAACCATGGATCGTTTTCGCACTACGTTTACTCTATGTGATAATACGCATCCGCAGAGACGTCGAACAGTGCGCACCGAAGAAACAATTGCCGCTGTAGAGCAAAGTGTTGAAGAGGACCCGAATGAATCGATTCGCCACCGTGCACAGCAATTGGAGCCGACTAACCGACTATTTTGTTCCCGAATTGGATGGCATGAATGTGGATGAGTTGTGGTTCCAACAAGACGGCGCTACATGCCACACAGCGCACGTCACAATCGATTTATTGAAGGAAACATTCGATGAGCGCATAATTTCGCGGAATGGACCTGTCAATTGGCCACCAAGATCGTGTGATTTGACACCATTGGATTATTTTCTTTGGGGATATGTGAAGTCGCTTGTCTACGCCTACAAACCAGAAACGTTAGGGGACTTGGAAGCCAACATTCGTGGCGTTATTGCCAACATACGGCCCCATATGCTCGAAAAAGTGGTTGAAAATTGGACCTGTAGAATCGGCTTTATTCGAGCCAGCCGCGGTGGCCACATGCCCGAAATCATATTTAAACATTAATGGCATAAAATTATCCTTCTAATAAAGCCAAATTGATGGACATTAAAACGATTTTGTTGTGTTTTATTTCAATTCAAAGTTCTATACCTCTAAAAAAAACAAGCGTTATTAAGGGCCTGTCCCGCGATGTTGGCAACATTCGACTTGTCGCACACTTACATTTGAAACAATAACAAATTATTTAAATTTGTTTTTCTTTTGACACTGTGGGACTAGCCCTAAAAGCCTGTCCCACAATATAGGAATAAAACTTAATCGAGGGCAATCAGGTGAAGGTAGCGTTGGCTGAAGTATTTAGTACGTTGACTACAAAACCGAATGTCCTGGGTCCGATCCCAGTCTCCGACATTCATTAAATAACAACATCACTAATTTTTCTGATGTGTAGGAAAGCATAGACACTGGTCACTGAACTACACCAGCTTCAGCGGATATTAATCCTAGTGTAACATCAGGGCGCCCTCCTTCGACGAAGTAAAATAACAAGTAAAACGGCTACTAAGCATATCTTCTAAAATTTAAAACTCCTCATTGACACCAGAGGCGCTGCAACTTCTGCTTTACATACATACATACATACATATAAATATATATATATATATATATATATAAATATATATAAATTTATTAAATTTTAACTTTAATTTCGTTCCGTGTGCTCAAAAAAACTAAACCAAAAACCAGGAAAAAATTAATACATGCGTGCGCAACATAATTTTCGTCGCTTGCTCAGTGACGACTAAATGAAAGAGCATAAGCATGTATGTGATTTTCATCTGCACAATTGTGCTATGGCTTGCGGGTTACTACATTAAACACATAATAGCTTACCATCTAGATCTTACACACATTCCATTAGAATACATTTAAAAACAACAAGGCGTATTTACATTTTAAGACTGTTTACGCAGGTCTCTAATAGTGTCCTGCACAAGACTATTTATAAGACCTTTCAAGACATGAGAGATTTTTTCAAATACTTTACCCTACGTCTACAACTGATATATTTCTATTATAACAAAAGTCAAACTTTATATTAAAAATATTTTTTTTATGTTAGCTCTTTTTTCTATATGGAATTTGATTTTTGTCATGTTAAAAATATATCAGGTGTAGACGTAGGGTTACTACAGTGAAATATTCTAAAAGAATCGCTAAACAACACTGTTGGCAAGACAAACCACCGAAAAAAATTTCTTGCCAACAGTGTTGCTTATCGATTCTTTTAGAGTATTTCGCTGTAGTAAAGGATTTGAAAAAAATCTCTCATGTCTTTAAAGGTTGTAACGAAGTTTCGACATATATGTATATATATATATATATATATATATATATATATTAGCAAAAGAATATTATTAATTTAGCTTCGTTACATGTGTACATATTTATATATATATTTATTCGCAAAAGAATATTATTAATTTAAATTTTTGCTATCAAGTACAGTTGGTATAATAATTTCAATTAGTGCTTATTGCATTGTAGAATATTGCTCATTTCATTTTTTTATATTACATTATATAAGAAGGGAAACATAATTATTTCATTACAATTTTGAGAACATTAACATTTATGTAAATATTTTATTTTATCTTAACAGTACAAGAGAAACGGCCATTACTCACGCCTACATGAAAGATTATTTATTTCGTTGATAGTGTTGATGTTTATAATGATCCCTACTGATTAGTGATTTTTTATTAAAAAATACCATATATTTTAATACGCAGATGTGATATGAACTTTTAACGAGTCAGCTGACAAAATTTTAAGAGCAGCTTTTCAACGGCAGAAAAAAAGTTTTTTAAACAGACAAGTCGCAAGAAGGCTAATAAAAATAATAAAGATGAAGACTTTTCCGAAAAGGAGTAACTTATCTAAGTATGTAAATGTTTGCTAATAATTTTCGAAAGGTTTAGCCTGCCTCGGATAAATGTGCTTTTAAAAATATACATACATATTTTAACATTTAAGCAATATGTGATAATGTAAATTGTTCCTTTGTAAACGTTTACTTAATTTAAATAACAAAAAAGGTTTAGCTAGCCTTGGAGAAATAAGCCAAAATAAGTACATACTTATAGTACAAAAGTCATTCAACAAGCCTTATTTGTACCTTTTTAACTTAAACAAATAAAATATTAAATAGTGAATAAATAGTGAGTGTTTTAATGTACATGTCCCCAAGTAGACTACCTAGTCAGTAGCACGATAATCTATAGTGAATCTCTAGTTCCAATGTCTACACATGTCCCCAAGTGGACTACCTAGTCAGTAGTACCATAGTCTATAGTGAATCTCCGGTTCCAATGTCTACGCATGTCCCCAAGTGGAGTACCTAGTCAGTAGTACCAGAGTCTATAGTGAATCTCTGGTTACAATGTCTACACATGTCCCAAAGTGGAGTACCTAGTCAGTAGTACTTATAGTACTAGTGCATTCGCAATGACACGCACGTGTTAAATGTCCATTACACAGAGCATTGTCTGGAGTATAGTAAGTCAGTAGTGCTGGTGACAGTGTCAGTATGGAATCAGTACTGATTCACTAGTGACATTTCCTTCAGGGAAATTTATCACCAATACTTAAGAATCCATATTATGTTAAGAGTGTGAGAGAACGAACCAATACTCTCCCATACGCTAAATGTCTTTATTATTGAGATTGATAAGAAGTAATAGTGAACCACGCTTGTAGTAATCAATACTATTTTAGTTGGGCTTTAGGTGTGCTTGTGACTGGACGGCTGGCATAAGTATGTATTAGCTTTGTCAGCAGCCATAAACAGACACATTGAACCAAATTCATGTAGTGGTGCACAGGGTTTCTACTGGTGTCCAATAGCCATAGATCCCAGGTACATGTATTTGTTTGTAGTGCACAGAGACTCTAATGGCCACAGGTCTCAGGCGTGGTAGTCACTAACGCAGTAATCACCACAAAGATTCCAATATAAAACACGAAGACAACCTCGAGAGGGGCCTCTTTTTTTCTGGTCATCGTTCAAACGTGATACTGGTCGGGTCCCGTAAAATTTTTTGAAGTCAAGGAGACGATAAAAATAAAAATTGAATTGTTATAATTATAAGTTCGTTAATAAAAAAAAGTAAATTTATTTTTTTGAATTGAAAGGACATTTCCTCACGTACTTCGTTACGTCGCGGAAAAGGCCGGGCCAATAATAATATCTGGTTACTCGTGCTATGGTCTTATTTATTCCAAGGTGTCCTGCAGTAGTATTATCGTGACATTCCCTTAGAACATCGTTCCTATCCGCCTTTGCCACTACTAGCTTCCATGGGACAGGATCATTGTCATTATGACTAGAAGAATCGAAAATATGCCTACGTAAATTACCTTGATCGTCTATTTGGTAATCGGGAAGTTTTTCTGGATCGGTCTTTACTGTTTGAAACTTCTTTTGATACCATAAATCGCTACTATCAGTGACCTTTTTAAGAGTTTGCATCGTTGGAATTCGCCTTTCAGCGGCGATCGGTGCTCGAGAAAGTGCGTCAGCAATGACATTAAGCTTTCCTTTACGATATCGGATTTCATAGCTAAACTGCATTAATTCCAGTGCCCAGCGTGCAATTCTTCTAGTCGGGGATTGAATTGAGCCACTTTAGTGACTGGTGGTCAGTAACAATAATAAAGTGATACCCTTCGATGTAATGTCTCATTTTTCTAATGTCCCATATAATGGCGAGACATTCTTTCTCCGTAACGTTATAGTTGCGCTCCGCCGCCAATAGTGTACGACTACTAGCATAAGCAATTACCTTCTCACCATCAGCATACTCCTGTGTTAATACAGCCCCCAACCCGACATCACTAGCGTCTGTTTGTAATATGAAAGGGCGGGAAAAATCTGGACAGGTTAGGGCTGGTGCTTCTATTAACTTTTGTTTTACTTCTTCAAATGCTGCCTTTTGTCGTGCTCCCCAGACCCATTTTTGCTTCTTTTTTAACAGTTCATTTAGAGGACCAGTTAAGGTAGAAAATTTGGTACAAACCGTCTGTACCAAGCTGCAGTATTTAAGAATGACCTTAATTCTTTCAGCGTAGTGGGTTCGGGCAGAACAGATATTGCCTTCACCTTTTCTGGGTCGGTATGTATTCCGTTTTCGCTTACCATATGACCCAAATACCGTATGGTCTGTTTTACCAATTTACACTTACTAGGATTTATACGTAAGTTGGCGGTAATTAGTCGATCAAAAACTATTCTCATATTACGAAGATGTTCCTCTAATGTTCGTCCTAGGACAATAATATCGTCGAGGTAAGCGAAAGCAATGGAGTCCAATTCAGTGCCGATGATTGAATCTAATACCCGTTGAAATGTAGCCGAGGCGGAATGAAGGCCAAACGGCATTACTCTCCATTGAAATAAACCTTGACCGGGAACCGTAAAAGCGGTGTATATTTTGCTGCCTGGTGCCATAGGGATTTGCCAGTATCCATTACGAAGGTCAATAGTGCTAAAATATTTGCTGTTCCGTAATTTTTCTAGAATCGAATTTATCTGGGGAACAGGATATGCATCTCGAATTGAGTGTTCATTTATCTGACGAAAATCTATGCAGAGCCTCCACTCATCGTTTTTTTTTTACGTACCAGCACGATTGGTGAACTGTAAAGGCTTTCGGAGGGTTCAATCTTGCCCTCCTTCAATAGTTCATCTATCTGATTGTTGATAATTTATTGCATGGTGGGGTTTCGTGGGTAGTAACGTTGGCGAAAAGGTCGATCATGTTTCATGGAAATTACGTGTTGCGTTATATCCGAAGGGCCTCTGTTGGCTTCGAAACGTTGCAATTCGTTTTCTAAAAATGCTTCAACCTGTTCTTCGCTCTTAACCTCTGCGGGATTTGGGGATGTCGTTGTCTGTAACGAACTTATAAAATTATTATTTATACTACTAATATATGTGTTCAAACTCATAACTTTTGATCGGGGAATAATATGGAATTCATGACCCGTTTCTTTAAAAAAAATTCATTCCTAGTATAACCGGATCTAGACTAGTTTTAAGGACTAGGAAATTATGACGGTATACTACGCCATTCATTATAAGCCAAAGACTTACCGCTCCTTCAACACTAATTCTAGATCGGTCTGCTAAGTGAAGCGCATCGCAATCGGTAGCATCCAAGGGAATTTGTAATTCTTCTATAAGTGACCGCTAAATACAAGAATGAGTGGCACCTGTATCTGCAATTGCTGATATCGTTTTATTTTTAATCGTTAGCCATTTTCGTGATCGAAAGTCGTCATCGAGATAAAGTTTGATTGGAAAGGACGTAGGTTTTAAAGATCTTCTGCCCTTTCCTTTGCAAGAGGACCTCTTATTAAGTTTTCCGTATTTGCTCGACAGCGCTCCACCGTTTTCACACCTCTCCTACCACAGTCCCAGCAAAAAAGGATTTGGGGTTTTGTACAAACAGCTCCGCTATGTCCGTTTTCACCGCACCGATAACACACATATTGGGAGTTGTTAGTAGCAACTGCAGTCTGTACACGTCGGGCGATTTTGATTTGTTTGTTCTCCTCTTCCGGTATATTTTCATGTATAATGAGCTCACGTAATTGTCTAAACTCTCCCCTTTTAATGTACAGTTTGTACTCTGCTCTACATTTTTTGTATATCCGTTCTAACTGCTCACTTGCTGTTAAACTCGTCCATCTCATCATCGATTGTATTTCGGTTACGTACGAGACGAAGCATTCGTTTGTTTTTTGCTGTCGATTTCTAATGGCATCATCTAAATTTTCAAAAAAACGGCTTGGTAAAAAAAAACAATTTAAAATCTTCCACAAAATCTTGGTAGCCATCCCAGTTAATTTTATTATTGCGATACCAAGCCAATGAATCGCCCTTTAACAGTTCTGGCATATAGCTTAATAAATTATTTTGAGGTATAGGGTAACACGTGGCCAATTGTCAATTCTTTCCAAAAAGCATAACGGATCTCTACCACCATCGTACTTAACACCCCATTTACGCACCTTATCGCACATCTCCGATATGTTTGACGTACCATCTTCAGACTCGGTGGGCAGCCGTGCAAGAGAAGAAACGTGAGAAGGATTGTTACTAGGAACCTTTAATTCTCTGACATTGCCATTATTTGACCTTAAACTATTTATGTAAACCTCGTGGTCAGGGGGAATATCGTCACTATCCAAATACGTTCTTAGGCGACATCGCATTTCATCAACGGTGCCCTCCTTTTTCAGAAAATTTATGAAAGTTCTACTCATTTTGTGAATTGATATTAAGTTGTTATTTAATTTTAAAGCACGTTCCTTTTTTTTTTTTTTTTTTTAATTTAGTATTTTAATTATTTATTTATTTATCTTTGTTTTAGAGTCTCTGCTCGGGCACCATTTATAATAGTGTTAGCCAGGATAAACTCATTTATTACCAGGATTACGTAATAAATAATAAATAAACTTTATTTGTCCTTTCAATTCAAAAAAATAAATTTACTTTTTTTATTAACGAACTTATAATTATAAGTTGTTATAAATAGTCTCGTGCAGGACACTAGTCACTAATACATAACGTAATCCGTAATCGATTGGCTTTTCGATCGTATAAAAAATGTACGTGGTATCTCATACACATATTAACGATGGGAAGTGTTTGATGAAAGATCCTTTAGCTTATCTGTTGTCTGAAATCTGTTGTCTGTCGAAAGTGCTGGTGTTTGTTTTTTTAGACGCCATTTCGACAATGTCCTTTGAAATTTTTTAAAACTCCGTATTATTTAACATTAATTAAATATGTGGTGTGGAGTAATTAAAACCTTGACACGGTCAAACACTTTGATATAATAATATTGATGTTTTGTTACACGATGCATGGACGTCTCGCATATTGGGGAAAAATATAGTGAAACGCCTCGTATCGTATATTTTACTTGATAGTTTCTTTTTTCTTAGTGATAAATACTCAGATTGTAACTACATTTGTAACAAATGTGCAATATAGTTTTTTTTTATCTAATAGCACCCTACAGTCGGAAGACGAGACTTTTAAATCATTACACTGCATGAAAAATAAAGATATAATGGGTGTTTTTTATTGAGGTATAGAACTTTAAGTTGGCATCACTTTTTTAACTGGCGGCCATTTTGTCAGCTGTCAAGTGATTAATATTTAGTTTGGTTTGCCATTTCATCATGAACAGGTTGACAAAAGAACAACGCTTGCAAATCGTGCAAATTTATTTCGAAAATAATGGTTCAGTTCGCGAAGTTTACCGCAAGCTCCGTCCATTTTATGTTCGACATAATCGTCCATCAGAGCAATTAATTTGGTTAACCATGGATCGTTTTCGCACTACGTTTACTCTATGTGATAATACGCATCCGCAGAGACGTCGAACAGTGCGCACCGAAGAAACAATTGCCGCTGTAGAGCAAAGTGTTGAAGAGGACCCGAATGAATCGATTCGCCACCGTGCACAGCAATTGGAGCCGACTAACCGACTATTTTGTTCCCGAATTGGATGGCATGAATGTGGATGAGTTGTGGTTCCAACAAGACGGCGCTACATGCCACACAGCGCACGTCACAATCGATTTATTGAAGGAAACATTCGATGAGCGCATAATTTCGCGGAATGGACCTGTCAATTGGCCACCAAGATCGTGTGATTTGACACCATTGGATTATTTTCTTTGGGGATATGTGAAGTCGCTTGTCTACGCCTACAAACCAGAAACGTTAGGGGACTTGGAAGCCAACATTCGTGGCGTTATTGCCAACATACGGCCCCATATGCTCGAAAAAGTGGTTGAAAATTGGACCTGTAGAATCGGCTTTATTCGAGCCAGCCGCGGTGGCCACATGCCCGAAATCATATTTAAACATTAATGGCATAAAATTATCCTTCTAATAAAGCCAAATTGATGGACATTAAAACGATTTTGTTGTGTTTTATTTCAATTCAAAGTTCTATACCTCTAAAAAAAACAAGCGTTATTAAGGGCCTGTCCCGCGATGTTGGCAACATTCGACTTGTCGCACACTTACATTTGAAACAATAACAAATTATTTAAATTTGTTTTTCTTTTGACACTGTGGGACTAGCCCTAAAAGCCTGTCCCACAATATAGGAATAAAACTTAATCGAGGGCAATCAGGTGAAGGTAGCGTTGGCTGAAGTATTTAGTACGTTGACTACAAAACCGAATGTCCTGGGTCCGATCCCAGTCTCCGACATTCATTAAATAACAACATCACTAATTTTTCTGATGTGTAGGAAAGCATAGACACTGGTCACTGAACTACACCAGCTTCAGCGGATATTAATCCTAGTGTAACATCAGGGCGCCCTCCTTCGACGAAGTAAAATAACAAGTAAAACGGCTACTAAGCATATCTTCTAAAATTTAAAACTCCTCATTGACACCAGAGGCGCTGCAACTTCTGCTTTACATACATACATACATACATATAAATATATATATATATATATATATATAAATATATATAAATTTATTAAATTTTAACTTTAATTTCGTTCCGTGTGCTCAAAAAAACTAAACCAAAAACCAGGAAAAAATTAATACATGCGTGCGCAACATAATTTTCGTCGCTTGCTCAGTGACGACTAAATGAAAGAGCATAAGCATGTATGTGATTTTCATCTGCACAATTGTGCTATGGCTTGCGGGTTACTACATTAAACACATAATAGCTTACCATCTAGATCTTACACACATTCCATTAGAATACATTTAAAAACAACAAGGCGTATTTACATTTTAAGACTGTTTACGCAGGTCTCTAATAGTGTCCTGCACAAGACTATTTATAAGACCTTTCAAGACATGAGAGATTTTTTCAAATACTTTACCCTACGTCTACAACTGATATATTTCTATTATAACAAAAGTCAAACTTTATATTAAAAATATTTTTTTTATGTTAGCTCTTTTTTCTATATGGAATTTGATTTTTGTCATGTTAAAAATATATCAGGTGTAGACGTAGGGTTACTACAGTGAAATATTCTAAAAGAATCGCTAAACAACACTGTTGGCAAGACAAACCACCGAAAAAAATTTCTTGCCAACAGTGTTGCTTATCGATTCTTTTAGAGTATTTCGCTGTAGTAAAGGATTTGAAAAAAATCTCTCATGTCTTTAAAGGTTGTAACGAAGTTTCGACATATATGTATATATATATATATATATATATATATATATATTAGCAAAAGAATATTATTAATTTAGCTTCGTTACATGTGTACATATTTATATATATATTTATTCGCAAAAGAATATTATTAATTTAAATTTTTGCTATCAAGTACAGTTGGTATAATAATTTCAATTAGTGCTTATTGCATTGTAGAATATTGCTCATTTCATTTTTTTATATTACATTATATAAGAAGGGAAACATAATTATTTCATTACAATTTTGAGAACATTAACATTTATGTAAATATTTTATTTTATCTTAACAGTACAAGAGAAACGGCCATTACTCACGCCTACATGAAAGATTATTTATTTCGTTGATAGTGTTGATGTTTATAATGATCCCTACTGATTAGTGATTTTTTATTAAAAAATACCATATATTTTAATACGCAGATGTGATATGAACTTTTAACGAGTCAGCTGACAAAATTTTAAGAGCAGCTTTTCAACGGCAGAAAAAAAGTTTTTTAAACAGACAAGTCGCAAGAAGGCTAATAAAAATAATAAAGATGAAGACTTTTCCGAAAAGGAGTAACTTATCTAAGTATGTAAATGTTTGCTAATAATTTTCGAAAGGTTTAGCCTGCCTCGGATAAATGTGCTTTTAAAAATATACATACATATTTTAACATTTAAGCAATATGTGATAATGTAAATTGTTCCTTTGTAAACGTTTACTTAATTTAAATAACAAAAAAGGTTTAGCTAGCCTTGGAGAAATAAGCCAAAATAAGTACATACTTATAGTACAAAAGTCATTCAACAAGCCTTATTTGTACCTTTTTAACTTAAACAAATAAAATATTAAATAGTGAATAAATAGTGAGTGTTTTAATGTACATGTCCCCAAGTAGACTACCTAGTCAGTAGCACGATAATCTATAGTGAATCTCTAGTTCCAATGTCTACACATGTCCCCAAGTGGACTACCTAGTCAGTAGTACCATAGTCTATAGTGAATCTCCGGTTCCAATGTCTACGCATGTCCCCAAGTGGAGTACCTAGTCAGTAGTACCAGAGTCTATAGTGAATCTCTGGTTACAATGTCTACACATGTCCCAAAGTGGAGTACCTAGTCAGTAGTACTTATAGTACTAGTGCATTCGCAATGACACGCACGTGTTAAATGTCCATTACACAGAGCATTGTCTGGAGTATAGTAAGTCAGTAGTGCTGGTGACAGTGTCAGTATGGAATCAGTACTGATTCACTAGTGACATTTCCTTCAGGGAAATTTATCACCAATACTTAAGAATCCATATTATGTTAAGAGTGTGAGAGAACGAACCAATACTCTCCCATACGCTAAATGTCTTTATTATTGAGATTGATAAGAAGTAATAGTGAACCACGCTTGTAGTAATCAATACTATTTTAGTTGGGCTTTAGGTGTGCTTGTGACTGGACGGCTGGCATAAGTATGTATTAGCTTTGTCAGCAGCCATAAACAGACACATTGAACCAAATTCATGTAGTGGTGCACAGGGTTTCTACTGGTGTCCAATAGCCATAGATCCCAGGTACATGTATTTGTTTGTAGTGCACAGAGACTCTAATGGCCACAGGTCTCAGGCGTGGTAGTCACTAACGCAGTAATCACCACAAAGATTCCAATATAAAACACGAAGACAACCTCGAGAGGGGCCTCTTTTTTTCTGGTCATCGTTCAAACGTGATACTGGTCGGGTCCCGTAAAATTTTTTGAAGTCAAGGAGACGATAAAAATAAAAATTGAATTGTTATAATTATAAGTTCGTTAATAAAAAAAAGTAAATTTATTTTTTTGAATTGAAAGGACATTTCCTCACGTACTTCGTTACGTCGCGGAAAAGGCCGGGCCAATAATAATATCTGGTTACTCGTGCTATGGTCTTATTTATTCCAAGGTGTCCTGCAGTAGTATTATCGTGACATTCCCTTAGAACATCGTTCCTATCCGCCTTTGCCACTACTAGCTTCCATGGGACAGGATCATTGTCATTATGACTAGAAGAATCGAAAATATGCCTACGTAAATTACCTTGATCGTCTATTTGGTAATCGGGAAGTTTTTCTGGATCGGTCTTTACTGTTTGAAACTTCTTTTGATACCATAAATCGCTACTATCAGTGACCTTTTTAAGAGTTTGCATCGTTGGAATTCGCCTTTCAGCGGCGATCGGTGCTCGAGAAAGTGCGTCAGCAATGACATTAAGCTTTCCTTTACGATATCGGATTTCATAGCTAAACTGCATTAATTCCAGTGCCCAGCGTGCAATTCTTCTAGTCGGGGATTGAATTGAGCCACTTTAGTGACTGGTGGTCAGTAACAATAATAAAGTGATACCCTTCGATGTAATGTCTCATTTTTCTAATGTCCCATATAATGGCGAGACATTCTTTCTCCGTAACGTTATAGTTGCGCTCCGCCGCCAATAGTGTACGACTACTAGCATAAGCAATTACCTTCTCACCATCAGCATACTCCTGTGTTAATACAGCCCCCAACCCGACATCACTAGCGTCTGTTTGTAATATGAAAGGGCGGGAAAAATCTGGACAGGTTAGGGCTGGTGCTTCTATTAACTTTTGTTTTACTTCTTCAAATGCTGCCTTTTGTCGTGCTCCCCAGACCCATTTTTGCTTCTTTTTTAACAGTTCATTTAGAGGACCAGTTAAGGTAGAAAATTTGGTACAAACCGTCTGTACCAAGCTGCAGTATTTAAGAATGACCTTAATTCTTTCAGCGTAGTGGGTTCGGGCAGAACAGATATTGCCTTCACCTTTTCTGGGTCGGTATGTATTCCGTTTTCGCTTACCATATGACCCAAATACCGTATGGTCTGTTTTACCAATTTACACTTACTAGGATTTATACGTAAGTTGGCGGTAATTAGTCGATCAAAAACTATTCTCATATTACGAAGATGTTCCTCTAATGTTCGTCCTAGGACAATAATATCGTCGAGGTAAGCGAAAGCAATGGAGTCCAATTCAGTGCCGATGATTGAATCTAATACCCGTTGAAATGTAGCCGAGGCGGAATGAAGGCCAAACGGCATTACTCTCCATTGAAATAAACCTTGACCGGGAACCGTAAAAGCGGTGTATATTTTGCTGCCTGGTGCCATAGGGATTTGCCAGTATCCATTACGAAGGTCAATAGTGCTAAAATATTTGCTGTTCCGTAATTTTTCTAGAATCGAATTTATCTGGGGAACAGGATATGCATCTCGAATTGAGTGTTCATTTATCTGACGAAAATCTATGCAGAGCCTCCACTCATCGTTTTTTTTTTACGTACCAGCACGATTGGTGAACTGTAAAGGCTTTCGGAGGGTTCAATCTTGCCCTCCTTCAATAGTTCATCTATCTGATTGTTGATAATTTATTGCATGGTGGGGTTTCGTGGGTAGTAACGTTGGCGAAAAGGTCGATCATGTTTCATGGAAATTACGTGTTGCGTTATATCCGAAGGGCCTCTGTTGGCTTCGAAACGTTGCAATTCGTTTTCTAAAAATGCTTCAACCTGTTCTTCGCTCTTAACCTCTGCGGGATTTGGGGATGTCGTTGTCTGTAACGAACTTATAAAATTATTATTTATACTACTAATATATGTGTTCAAACTCATAACTTTTGATCGGGGAATAATATGGAATTCATGACCCGTTTCTTTAAAAAAAATTCATTCCTAGTATAACCGGATCTAGACTAGTTTTAAGGACTAGGAAATTATGACGGTATACTACGCCATTCATTATAAGCCAAAGACTTACCGCTCCTTCAACACTAATTCTAGATCGGTCTGCTAAGTGAAGCGCATCGCAATCGGTAGCATCCAAGGGAATTTGTAATTCTTCTATAAGTGACCGCTAAATACAAGAATGAGTGGCACCTGTATCTGCAATTGCTGATATCGTTTTATTTTTAATCGTTAGCCATTTTCGTGATCGAAAGTCGTCATCGAGATAAAGTTTGATTGGAAAGGACGTAGGTTTTAAAGATCTTCTGCCCTTTCCTTTGCAAGAGGACCTCTTATTAAGTTTTCCGTATTTGCTCGACAGCGCTCCACCGTTTTCACACCTCTCCTACCACAGTCCCAGCAAAAAAGGATTTGGGGTTTTGTACAAACAGCTCCGCTATGTCCGTTTTCACCGCACCGATAACACACATATTGGGAGTTGTTAGTAGCAACTGCAGTCTGTACACGTCGGGCGATTTTGATTTGTTTGTTCTCCTCTTCCGGTATATTTTCATGTATAATGAGCTCACGTAATTGTCTAAACTCTCCCCTTTTAATGTACAGTTTGTACTCTGCTCTACATTTTTTGTATATCCGTTCTAACTGCTCACTTGCTGTTAAACTCGTCCATCTCATCATCGATTGTATTTCGGTTACGTACGAGACGAAGCATTCGTTTGTTTTTTGCTGTCGATTTCTAATGGCATCATCTAAATTTTCAAAAAAACGGCTTGGTAAAAAAAAACAATTTAAAATCTTCCACAAAATCTTGGTAGCCATCCCAGTTAATTTTATTATTGCGATACCAAGCCAATGAATCGCCCTTTAACAGTTCTGGCATATAGCTTAATAAATTATTTTGAGGTATAGGGTAACACGTGGCCAATTGTCAATTCTTTCCAAAAAGCATAACGGATCTCTACCACCATCGTACTTAACACCCCATTTACGCACCTTATCGCACATCTCCGATATGTTTGACGTACCATCTTCAGACTCGGTGGGCAGCCGTGCAAGAGAAGAAACGTGAGAAGGATTGTTACTAGGAACCTTTAATTCTCTGACATTGCCATTATTTGACCTTAAACTATTTATGTAAACCTCGTGGTCAGGGGGAATATCGTCACTATCCAAATACGTTCTTAGGCGACATCGCATTTCATCAACGGTGCCCTCCTTTTTCAGAAAATTTATGAAAGTTCTACTCATTTTGTGAATTGATATTAAGTTGTTATTTAATTTTAAAGCACGTTCCTTTTTTTTTTTTTTTTTTTAATTTAGTATTTTAATTATTTATTTATTTATCTTTGTTTTAGAGTCTCTGCTCGGGCACCATTTATAATAGTGTTAGCCAGGATAAACTCATTTATTACCAGGATTACGTAATAAATAATAAATAAACTTTATTTGTCCTTTCAATTCAAAAAAATAAATTTACTTTTTTTATTAACGAACTTATAATTATAAGTTGTTATAAATAGTCTCGTGCAGGACACTAGTCACTAATACATAACGTAATCCGTAATCGATTGGCTTTTCGATCGTATAAAAAATGTACGTGGTATCTCATACACATATTAACGATGGGAAGTGTTTGATGAAAGATCCTTTAGCTTATCTGTTGTCTGAAATCTGTTGTCTGTCGAAAGTGCTGGTGTTTGTTTTTTTAGACGCCATTTCGACAATGTCCTTTGAAATTTTTTAAAACTCCGTATTATTTAACATTAATTAAATATGTGGTGTGGAGTAATTAAAACCTTGACACGGTCAAACACTTTGATATAATAATATTGATGTTTTGTTACACGATGCATGGACGTCTCGCATATTGGGGAAAAATATAGTGAAACGCCTCGTATCGTATATTTTACTTGATAGTTTCTTTTTTCTTAGTGATAAATACTCAGATTGTAACTACATTTGTAACAAATGTGCAATATAGTTTTTTTTTATCTAATAGCACCCTACAGTCGGAAGACGAGACTTTTAAATCATTACACTGCATGAAAAATAAAGATATAATGGGTGTTTTTTATTGAGGTATAGAACTTTAAGTTGGCATCACTTTTTT
The DNA here is from genome assembly GCA_949987645.1 of Tachina grossa. Taxonomy (NCBI): domain Eukaryota; kingdom Metazoa; phylum Arthropoda; class Insecta; order Diptera; family Tachinidae; genus Tachina; species Tachina grossa. The sequence goes on along the minus strand of OX465278.1, from coordinate 50,933,600 downwards.
AACTGGCGGCCATTTTGTCAGCTGTCAAGTGATTAATATTTAGTTTGGTTTGCCATTTCATCATGAACAGGTTGACAAAAGAACAACGCTTGCAAATCGTGCAAATTTATTTCGAAAATAATGGTTCAGTTCGCGAAGTTTACCGCAAGCTCCGTCCATTTTATGTTCGACATAATCGTCCATCAGAGCAATTAATTTGGTTAACCATGGATCGTTTTCGCACTACGTTTACTCTATGTGATAATACGCATCCGCAGAGACGTCGAACAGTGCGCACCGAAGAAACAATTGCCGCTGTAGAGCAAAGTGTTGAAGAGGACCCGAATGAATCGATTCGCCACCGTGCACAGCAATTGGAGCCGACTAACCGACTATTTTGTTCCCGAATTGGATGGCATGAATGTGGATGAGTTGTGGTTCCAACAAGACGGCGCTACATGCCACACAGCGCACGTCACAATCGATTTATTGAAGGAAACATTCGATGAGCGCATAATTTCGCGGAATGGACCTGTCAATTGGCCACCAAGATCGTGTGATTTGACACCATTGGATTATTTTCTTTGGGGATATGTGAAGTCGCTTGTCTACGCCTACAAACCAGAAACGTTAGGGGACTTGGAAGCCAACATTCGTGGCGTTATTGCCAACATACGGCCCCATATGCTCGAAAAAGTGGTTGAAAATTGGACCTGTAGAATCGGCTTTATTCGAGCCAGCCGCGGTGGCCACATGCCCGAAATCATATTTAAACATTAATGGCATAAAATTATCCTTCTAATAAAGCCAAATTGATGGACATTAAAACGATTTTGTTGTGTTTTATTTCAATTCAAAGTTCTATACCTCTAAAAAAAACAAGCGTTATTAAGGGCCTGTCCCGCGATGTTGGCAACATTCGACTTGTCGCACACTTACATTTGAAACAATAACAAATTATTTAAATTTGTTTTTCTTTTGACACTGTGGGACTAGCCCTAAAAGCCTGTCCCACAATATAGGAATAAAACTTAATCGAGGGCAATCAGGTGAAGGTAGCGTTGGCTGAAGTATTTAGTACGTTGACTACAAAACCGAATGTCCTGGGTCCGATCCCAGTCTCCGACATTCATTAAATAACAACATCACTAATTTTTCTGATGTGTAGGAAAGCATAGACACTGGTCACTGAACTACACCAGCTTCAGCGGATATTAATCCTAGTGTAACATCAGGGCGCCCTCCTTCGACGAAGTAAAATAACAAGTAAAACGGCTACTAAGCATATCTTCTAAAATTTAAAACTCCTCATTGACACCAGAGGCGCTGCAACTTCTGCTTTACATACATACATACATACATATATACATACGTATGTATACTTGCTTATATATACATATGTGTGTATGTATACTTAGAAGTAATTAAAAACTTAAAATAAAAACAAATCATAGTGATGTTTGAACCCAGAGCCAAGAAGGTTGGTAACCTGTAAATTTATTTCTACACCGACTCTTATTAACAGCATCCGGTACAAATATTTATGCTAACATATTTAAATATGTAATAAAAAGCTGCAAAGAATATTCATCTTCTAGACATAAAACAGCGTTCGCTCAAGTATTTAAAATTCGATCATGGATTTAGCTGTAATAATTTTGAGCATCTTAAACAATATAAAGAAGTGAATGTGCATAATATCCATGTTGGCCAATTTGTCACAGAGCACACTTTCATCAAACGACTACTTCAGCAAATATCGACATTTGTCGATATTATTATTTTAAGGCAACCTAACCGAAACCGTACTCAAAGTTTGAGTAAAAGAAAATTTACAGTTAACCCTCGATTTACGCCGTAACTCATTTACGCAATTTCGATATAACACAGTTTAATAATAAAAACCGTTTTTTAATTACCCACTTTTTTTAGTCAAATTTAATATAACGCGCTTAAGAAATTATTACAAGATTAATTTTACGCACAATGCAGCACTGCAATTTATGATAATTACCAAACGTAATGAAATATCATTTTAAGACAAAACTAAGATTTTGTATGGGCTGAAAATGTAGAAAAAAACCTAAAACTTAAGCAACATCCCTTGATTTAAATGGGTTAATTATAAGAACTTTTCATTCGAATTCATATGACTTTAGATTGAAAACGAGGAAGTAAATGTGCCTTGCTTGAACAAATATTTTGTTTTACTTCCTGTTTTACTTCCAATATTTTACAAAAATATAACAAAAAGCCTTGATATGTTTCTTAACAAATGTTTATATAGAAACAAGAAACAACACGTATACAGCAGGTTGTTAGCCAATTGTACAATTTGTACAAAACAAAACCTCTCGCTTTTGAAAAGTAAAAATAAAATAGGGATATAAGTTAATAATTTGATGTGTTCTTGTTTTAAGTCCCAAAACAAAATTTTGCATGTATCTCATGTTTGGATTTACACGAAATGCTAAATTGCTGGTGCCAAAAAAATATTTTGTAACAATAGATAACAATAGATACTGAACATTATTTTACGCGAATTTGAGTTACATGTACATTGTTCGGTCACACCAGATCGCGTAAATCGAGGGTTACCTGTACTTAGATAATCATGCACCAAAATAATTAATGGATATTGTTCGCAAAGAAAAATTGCAACGTTTAATTTAAAATTTTGTATAGCTTTATTAATGAAAATGATGTAGAAATTATCAGTCCTAAAGGGACGAGATAAGCGAAAGTGTCGCTATTGTTGTCATGTTTGAACTTAGCGTCCATTTGTTCGAAAATGCCTTCATCAGTCATCTATTTGAGCTGCTGCCAAATAGAATAAAAATCCACACCGTAACATTGTCGTGTCTGAAAGATGTGGCCGTCTTGGATACAGCGCATGAGAATGTTTTGCAATTGCTGCGGCATATTCCTTGCAGACCTCTGTTGTGTACGTAAGTACATTAGTGTGGCCGTTAGTTGTATGGCGATGTTTTTTTTTGATTTCTTATATTCTCTCCCCCAAATGAGTTTAGTCTTATGAAAAAAAAAAACACAAAAAAAATTCATAGCGATAAGTCGTGTTTTAGGGGGTGCGTCCGCCCCTCAAAGTTGGCCCTCAAGACCATTTATTCAATATATTAGTTTTAGTTCTCTTTTGACTATACGTAGTATATGTGCGAAATAATTTAACAGATATAAGCTCTTATGCTTAGTATAAATAATTTCCATATGAATATAATTTTGATATTTATAATTTTTGATATTTTGTTGATTATTTTCTTCACTTTCTTTTCTAAAATTTTAGCAAAGAACTTTCTTTGAGGCTTATGTCGTTGACTAAAAGAGCTAAAATATTGTGATATATCATATTCTTTTAAAATGATTTTTTAAAAAGATAGTCATATGCAAACAAAATGCATTGAATAAATGGGCTTGAAAGCCAACTTTGTGGGGTGGACGCGCTAATGTATATGTTATGTATGTTAGAGAGCCGCGTAAGCAGTCTTGAAATGTCTTATTTTTTTTTTCAAATGTATTCTTATAGCATTTATTATACTAAACTAATAATAATTTATGTCGTTTAATAAGCGAAGCACTATGGATGGATTGATGTTAGTGTATATGAGTGGTTACAAGCGATGTTGCGAAGATTTCTTGTTCGTAACAAACACTCAAAAGATGTAGTGTTGATGTGTGTATGCTTATTATTTTGCATATTGTACGTTTGAGTGTGCGTGTGTAAGATAGAGCTGGCAAACTAACGATAGTCACACCATTCGATATTTTCGATAGTTTGTTGGAAAACTATCGATACTATCGATAGTATCGAATTATTTTACACTATGTTCACACGGCAACACAAACAGTCGTTTTGACTGTTGATATATGGATATGGTTACAAAAAAAATTAGGTAAAAATTATAACTGCCTTATTCAAAAAAAGTAATTTTGGTTTAGAATTGGTTTACACAACAAATTTTGTATGACAATTTGTTTGTTAAACGTTTTTTAAACTTAAATTATTTTTTTCTGAATAAGGCCTCAAATGATTAATTTTATGTTTAATTTTATTCTAACTTTTCAATTTTAAACACATATCTTTTTTTTTTACAAAAACATACCCACACATCGTCACCTTAAATGCAAACAGACTTAACTACACAAAAATTCGAAATCGAGTTTTTGACTGATTATAGTTCATTTTATCAAACTACATGTTCACGCAAATATTTAGAGCTCTGCAATAAAAAATGACGATTTTATTAAAGAATGCATCTGAGCATAAAAGCTTAAATATACTTAAAAAGGAAATCAATGTTTAAAAAGATATAAGCATCCATACTACAAGTAAATTTCGAAGAAAATTTTCAAGAATACTTTATTATTACTGATATTGTATAGTTTTTTTGTTTCTCCTGTAAAATATATAAAAGTGTAGTTACATACGTTTGCATGTAAGGTGACGATATGTACATACTCGTAGGTATATAATAATTTTGTTTTAATAGCCAATTCAGATAAATTAGCGATAATTTGTACTCAAAAAATTCAGTAAGATTCAGAATGGAACAAATTGGTTCGCTCACAAAATTTTGTATATTTTAATCAATATTTGAGCGCGAATCGTGAATGTGAATGAGAGCGAACCTCGATATTTTATGTTTTTTTTATTTCATGTAAGTATTATTTAATTATGGTTGCACATGTATGTAAGTATGTGTGTAGCTGTGTTTTAATGAATTTTTTATGACGTTTAGATACATTTTCTTTGAATCTTAATAAAATTATTTACATTTTGATTCTAGAATACAGACGATTGTGTCGTCCGTTTGGTATATCTAGTATTAATAAAGCTTTCTTCTATCAAGAGGTGAGCTTGCACGCTATTGCGTGAATTTTTTTACACAAGATCAAATATGAATTGCCGGGGCATTCTGTATTATTAACTGAATAAATAAATTTTTTGAGTTATGACGTTATTATATTAATAGAGCGATATGTACTTATGTATTTTCAATAGAAGACAAATATTATGTTAAATTTTATCAAGTTTGTTAACAATTTGGTAATAAATTTTTCCAACGAAAGTATCACTATCAAGAAAAAACTATCGATAGTTTAATAAAAACAAAACCATCGATACTATCGATAGTGCTATCGATAGTTTGCCAGCTCTAGTGCAAGATGTAGATGGTAAGCTGTTATGTGTTCAAAGCTAGTTTTTTGAAGCAAGCGCACACAACTAATGTGAATACATGTGCGCGTTTATATGTGCCCAGAAAAATTCAAGATCATACACACAACGTCTGTGTTCATGTACATGCATCATGTTTGTATGGGCGACCATGCGTATGAAGAAGCAAGCATCACAAGTTTTTCCGTCACGAAGTATTTTCTTCTTTATTCCTATACCTGGAATAACTGAAACCAATTTCTTGCAAATAGTGTTGTTTAGCGTTTGTTTTAGATGATTTCGCTGTAGTAAACCCTACAAGAAATGAATGACTGAAACTAACTCAAACAACATTTTTTTAGTAACACATTTGCAACAATTTTACATGAAATTCAACATCGATTATAGTTGCTCTACTCTAACATACATACATATATGCTAGAGTGGAACATCTAATGTAAATATGTCAAAACTTCTAAAATATTAAATTTTACTGAAAATAATTTATAGTTCGTTCGGTTTGTAAAACTAAAAAATATTTAAAGTTATAAAAAATTATGGTGTTTGTGAAAAACGTTATTGTTTTTATAAAGTTTAATTAAAAATATACATATGTATGTATGTATTCGTTTCTTTTTCAATTTTTAGATATTTGGAAAGAGCAAGATGCGTTGGGGGTTGAAGAAGGCGGTATCAAAATAGATTTTACTAATTACTTTCTTTGTTTTGTCTTTAAACATTTATTGTATTTTTCTATACTTTTGATAATAAAAAAATATTAAATTATTAAAAAAGTTATATTCATTATTAGTATATCACTTTTAAATCAGTTTACAGCAGTACTGATTAGTCAGTTATGACGATGTTTACAGCGGTACTGATTAGTAACATACTGTGGAGTGAGCAGTTCAGATATATGTTTTACTAGTTCATGAAGTTCACAAGTATGAGAGAGAAACAAAATCACAGGTACACGAATGTTTGCATCAGTTTTTTCATATTGCCCTTAACAAAATGATAGAAACTTCTGATGTACATACTTATCAGAAATGGCCATCAGATGATGCATCAAATGACCGTCATTGAAAAAAAAACCTTATGTTTTAAAAATTCTTTTGCTGCCACTTGACCTGAGATTCCATATAAACGAATGCTCACTAAAGCGAAATTTAAAAATAGTCGAATGTTCGCTAAATCGAAATTTTCTTGATAATTTCTCAAATGTGTGACGATGGCCGAGTGCATGTGTGCTAGTCTGTTGCCTTTTGCGATATTGTAATTAGTTTGATATTCGAAACTTCGAAATCGCTTGTTTTTTTTTAATAACACTGAGAGACAAACGAACTTTTTTATTAATTTTTGAGAGTCATTCTCGATAGTTGTACATGATAAATGTTCGAGATATATTCGAAATCGATATCAATAACGTAAGTCTTGGTCAACTGGGGGCTGCTGTTCAGCCACATATGTACGTAAGTATGTGCCTGCTTGACTTTTGGATTGCATCTATTTATAAGTATCTTCTACGTTGAACTTTTCAGGAACTAACTTTTAAAGTTGGTTATTTTGTTGTTGTAAATTTTATGTTATAAAAATTTTTACTCATTTTTTTGTAATCGCCTTCAATAATCGCTCGTACTTTTAATTACACCTTTAAAATAAAGTGTTTGTTTTGTATTAAGTGATAACATAATTATGTATGTATGTATGTAATAAATATGTAATTAAAGTGACATCGCACTCACAATGTAAATGTAAATAAATATATTAATATTATGCACAATTATAACACAATCACACGTAAAATGTTTTTGAATAAATACGTTGTTTTGCCTAAAAATATTCTTATTTACGAAATAAAATTCAAGCAACAAAAAAAAAAAAAAAAAATTAAATAATAATTTAACGCAAAATGTGTTCTGTACAAAATCCTCTATATATCTTCAATTACTTTAAAGTTTTCTCGCTTTTGTGTTGTGTGATTGTTATTTTTATGATTTTGCGAAAATATTACAAATATCAGGCAATAACCTCGAAGATACCCACTTTTTATGGATTGCCTTTATTGGGCACAGTGTTGCAGGTTATGCCCATGGATAGTAAGTTTCGAAAACTTTTAATAATTTTATTTTGAAATTATTTATTTGCTTTTTGTGCAACATATTTCAGAATTTTTGTATAAACTTGGTGGCTATTTCAAAAAGAACTTGACCATTTTTACTTGGCTGGGCATGAAGCCTCTCATTGTCACCATAGATCCGCAATTGATCAAACATATTTTGAACTCGGAGGAATTTCTGAATAAAGCTAATGTTTTGTATCAGTCCATGGATAAGGCTCTGCCCAACGGTTTAATAACCAGCAAATGTGATTAAAAGATTTTCTATACTTGCATAAATTTAAAATGTTTATATACATATGTATATTCTCTGTTTCAGTTTTCAAATGGAAACATAATCGTAAACTAATGAATCCATCTTTTAATCCACAAAATTTGCAACGTTTCATACCGATTTTTATACGCAACACAGAAAAAATTTCTCAGCACTTTGATTCTTTGCTGGATGAGAAGGAACACTCGATATTTGGTTTTTTACAAAAGTCTATCATGGACATTGCCTTGGGTATTTCCAGACTATGTAAATCTAATTGAAGAAATTGTATATAAATTTGTTTTTTTTCGCCCTTGCTACTATAGAAACAATTATGGGTCTAGAGCTGAACTCTTATCCAAATTTGAGTAAAGAGATGGTCACAAATATGCACGAGTAATTATTTCTTGAAGAAGAATTAGAAAATTTAATAATTTTATTATATTTGCAGATTAATGGATAAAATTTGTATTGATACAGCCTTGTCACCTATGAAATTGGGATTCTTAGTGCGCAATTCATCTTACTATAGAATTCTGGAATATCTGCAGATATTTTTAAAGCAAGTAAGACAATTAAAATTCTCTAAACTCCTATACACTAGTTTACGAGAAAAAAAAATGTTAAATTAACATGGCTTGTTTCAATAAGTGTTTTACAGTGAAACCTCTCCTAACGGACACCTCCCATAACCGGAGACCTCTAATAACCGGACAAGTTTTGTAGAACCAAAATTGAAATAAAAGAATGTGTACCACTCTCATAAGCGGACACCTCTAATAACCGGACAAAAATACGTCGACGGCTAGTGTCCGGTTATGAGAGGATTCACTGCATTAAATTAAATTATTATACCGTACTATCAAAAGGTGTCGTTTCCCTCTATTTCCCAAGATTTTTTTTTATAAAGACCTTGAGCAAATTTTGTAAAGAGCATTTTCGACGAGCTTTCAGTAAAATAATTTTCGGCGATTTAAAAAAAATATTTCGGGTATTTTCACTACACAAACATTTCGACAAGCTTTCAATAAAATAATTTTCTATGAAAAAAATTTTCGACGAATTTTGAATTAACAACTTCGCGGATTTTCTGTAAAAAACTTTTCGACTAGTTTTCAATAAAATAATTTTCTATGAAAAAAAATTTTGCCCAACTTTTTTAATAAAAATCTTCGCGGACTATCTGTAGAAAACTTTTCGACGATCTTTCAATAAAACACTTTTCGATGGATTTTCATTAAAATTTTTTTCGATTTTTCGAAAACTTTTCTACTAGTTTTCCATAAAAATTTTTTTGTACTAGATTTCTAAAAAAAACTTTTTGACAAGCTATCTTTAGTTAGCTATCAAAAAGTTTTGTATAGAAAACATTTCGACGAGTTTTTTTTAAAGAAAACTTATGAAAGTATCATACATATGTAGGAATTTTTCGACGACCTAATAGAAACCTTTTCGATGCGATTTCTAAAGCTGTGGTCACACGATTGGCACAATGTACCAATTTTCGTCGGCTCACTGCGATAGAGTCATAAGTAACAAACCAAAATGACATTATTACTTAATTAATTATTGAATGCTTTATTACTAATGCAGTGTGGTGCAGTTATGTAATTATATTTTAATTAGTTGAGAAATAAGGCAAATTTACTTTGTTTTTCATGAATTTGTTTCAGTGAGCCGACGAAGATTGGTACATTGTGCCAATCATGTGTTCTCAGCTTAAGAAAACATTTCGGTTTCTGATACAAAACTTTTCGTATATTAAGATTTTTTGAAGAATTATCTTTTCGACAATTTTTCTACAAATAAGATTTCTTCGACGAATTTTGTATGAAAAGAGTTTGGACGAATTTTCTTGAAAAAAATTTCACGAACTTCCAAAAAAATTTAATCACTCTTCGCTAAATTATCTGCACCATTGTAACACACCACCACTCGGAGACCACCTTGGGTCCACTGTTGAAAAGTATTTCGACAAATTTTCTATAAAAAAGATTTCGTCGTTGCTAAATTTCGAAATTTATTTTTATGTAAAAATTTTCGGCAAATTTTCTTTCGAAAATCAAAAAAAAAATCTTAAAATTTCAAGTGAAAATTCGTCGAAACACAAGCCTTGTAGAGAAAAATTTTTGAAGTATTCTACGAAAAATGTTCCATTTGTTTTTAGCGGACAATTTTTTTATATTTGTATGAATTTTTCTATAAGAAGTATTTTTTCGAGAATTTTTTTTTATTTATAACATTCGACAAATTTTCTGTGGAACACTTTTGCACGAATTTAAAAAAGAAACAATTTTGTATAAATAACTTGAATTAATCTTCGCCAATTTGTCCACTGAAAATAATTCGGCAAGTTTTCTATAAAAAATTTAGCGACGAATTTTCTATAAAAAAACTTGAATCAGATTTCGGCGATTTTTCCACAGAAAAATTTTCGACTTGTGCTTTATAAAAAATATTTTGACAAATTTTCTACTAGCTTGAAAAAATCAACGAGCTTACTTTAGTACACCGTGAAAAAGGTTTTTTTTTAGAAAACCTTACGACGAGTTTCTTATAGCCCTTTATAGAGAAAACTTATGAACAAGTCTTACATATGTAGGAAATTTTTGACGACCTTTTTTTATAGAAATGTTTCTGATGAAGACTCAGTTGAGTTCATTGTGGTTCGCATCTGTTGAAAAAATATTTCGGCAAGTTGTCTATAAAAAAGGTTTCGTCGTGTTTTCTGTAAAAACAAACTTGTATCAGTCTTCGCCGAATTTGCCAATGAAAAATTTTCGATAATTTGCTATAAGAAAGTTGTTGACTAGTTTTCTATGGAAAACAAAAACTTCGACGAGCTTCTTTTAGTAAACCGTTCAAAAATTTTTCTATAGAAAACCTTTCGACAAGTTTTTTTTTAAAGGAGACCTTTCCATAGAAAACTTGGTTTTATGTAAGAAATTTTTGACGACCTGTTTTTATAAAAATATTTCTGATGAAGTTTCTGTTTAAAAATTTTCGACCTTTTTTATTTTAATTTTTTTCAACGAGTTTTCTATTGAGAATCAAAAAAAAAAAAAAGCAATCATAAAATTTTCGATAGAAAACTTGAAGAACGTTTTCGACAAGATTTGTATAGACAATTTTTTGCACTATTCTTTGTAGATAAATAATTTTCTACTAGTTTTTTATGCACAACTTGAGTTTTTAGTAGAAAACTTTTCGACGAATTTTTCTATTAAAAACTTTTTGAAGATTTTTTTAAATGTTCCATAAAAACATTTATTCGACTTATTTTCTTTAAAAAAAATTTTGGAGAAATTATCTTTAAAAAAAACTTTCACAAGTTTGTTTTTATAGAAATCGTTTTCTTTTTCAATTATCATACTTTTTTGCAGTTTATTTCGGATAAAAGTTTTAACTCTGCTGCCAAAGAAGGAGACGAATTCTTCTTAAATCGTGCTTTAAAGTATCAACAACAGGGACTTTTTCATTCTGAGGATACAATAACGGAAACCTACACCATGATCAGTGGAGTAAATATAGACTATCATTATGATTATTTCGTTAAATAAGAATTTGTGATCCTTTCCCGTTTTCAACAGTCCTATGAAACCACTTCGACAACACTTTACTCTTTAATAGTTATGTTGGCAATGCATCCAGATGTCCAAGAGAAGCTGTATCAAGATGTGGTTAAAATTATAACGAGCAACGAGCAAATTGAGCATAATCACTTGGATCAATTGCCCTATTTAAATATGATTATAAATGAAACGTTGCGCTTAGTGCCGCCCATACCATTTATAGGTCGGGAAACATTAGGAAATTGCAAACTTACGGAAGAGGTGATTTTGCCACGTGATTTTGAAGTTTTAATCTCGTTGTTTCATTTACATCGGTGTACGGCGTTTTGGGGACCAAATGCCCACAAATTTAATCCAGATAATTTTCTAAACGAGCAAATAGAGAAACGTCATCCGTATGCTTATGTGCCCTACTCTAAAGGTGTACGAAATTGTATTGGTGAGTGTAAATAATTCCAAAATATACATTATACGTATGTATATACTTTTATTGTGTTATTGGTATATTTCGTTTTTAGGCTGGCGCTATGCTGAAATTTCTTTGAAATATTTATTACTGGGCCTGGTCAGAAAGTATAAATTTTCCACCTCCTTTCGTTACGAGGATCTCTATTTTGTTCAAAAAATTAGCTTGCATTACTTAAGAGAACCTAAAATAAAGTTTACCAAAAGAATTTAGAAATATGTTATATATGTATATGTTTTTTAGTATTTAAAATAAAATTTTAACTTTAAATAATGAAATGGATGCTGTAACGGTTTTTTTTATTTGATTTGAACTACTTGGGGAAATCGAATTCACCATTCATGGTGTGTCATATCAGCATATTCATTTTATAGGGGAATTATAAAATTGTGATTTAATTTTAAACTGTCTTTTTTCGAAGCATCTTTTGTGGAAAATTGCTTATTATTTAAAGCGAAAATACGTATTATATTATGCGAATAATTATGGGAAAATAAATTAAATTGATGGTAGTATGACCTCATTAAAAAAAATTCTTAGCTTGATTACACTGGATAACACAAAAAACAAAGTTTTTGCTGATAATTCTTTATCAATATTTATTTTGATATTTTGGACATCCTGAAGTTAATATAATAATTTGACCAGGATTTGCAATAATTTCTCGAATTATTAGTCTGCACTGAAAGAATTTTCGGCAGAAATTCTATGAATTTCAACATAAATCTAATGAAAAATTCATTAAAATTTAACCAACGTCACACTTCGTTGGATTAATGAAACCAGTTTCGTTAAAATTATTTTATTGAAAACTTCATCAAATTTATTTAACAGTGTAATTAATGCAGTGCTATAACTTCATTGAAACAATAAAATAATTTCATGAAAAGAATGAAATAACTTAAATATAAAGGGGTTTCTTAATAATTAGAAAATATTGTTGTCACAAATCCAATAAAATATTCTTACGAAACCAGAATACCAAGGAAGCATTTCCAATGAAATTCTTTCACAATATTCATGAAATTTTTATTGGAATTGTGAAATTATCATTAGATTTGTGAAAAAATTTTAATGAAATTGTTTCATTGGACTTATGAAGCAAAATTCTTTCGGTGTGGAACACCGGTGGGAGCCACGTTTACGAATTAATATTTAAAGTTAAAAAGTTTTTTTTTTATTATAGTAAATTAGTATGCGTCGAATTATTTTCTACTTAATTTTAACAATTAATCTAATTTTGAAATGAATTAAGTTTATTGTGCGATCTTTTACACAAGAGCTTTGTTCTTTTACACCAACTAGAACACAACATCAAATCTAAGCAACAACAACCCAACAAACTAAAATTAAACTTTTAAATTAAGGTGAAAAACATTTGAGAATAGCTTTTGCAACTGAGGTGAGAATAAATGATTTTCTCAATTCCAAAATATGTAATTTCCCATTTTTATGAAAGACAGGGCAAATAGCTTGGCGAAAATATAAAATATTAGTTAGATAGAATATGATAATGAAATGAAAAAGTCGTCGAATGAAGAAAACAAACAGGTTATCTGCAGATAAAACTGTATTTAACTACTGACATTTGTTTATTTTATAAATAAAAATTTGTTTATATGTGACAAAATATAAGAACCAATTTTTAATTATAAATATGAATTTTAATTATTTTTGATGTGTAAACATATATACGCTAGGTGGTAAAAATCTTTTGACTTTGATTTCTTTGATGAGATTTCTTTGCTGAGATTTCTTTGCTGAGATTTCTTTGCATTGTCAAATCGGTGTGAGCTATGTATGAGTGTATTAGTGTTTGAAAGAAGCAATACCAAGTACAACAAGTCGACCGGCTCGAATCCGACGGTGCGCCGCCGCCGGTTATTTTTCTGTATATTTCCGTACACCAAAGGTTTGTAATGAACCGTAAGAGCTACGGACTTGAAATTTGGACACAATGTGTAGACATTCGGCCACTACAACAACAAATACATGAGTGTTAAAAACTAAAGGGGGTTCCAAAACGAGCAACGAAAAATGTTAAAATCCCATGTAATATACATACAATTGTATGTACATATATACACTTGAAATTTCAAAAGTTAGTGTATTTTTATACAGACTTCAAAAATTAACATTAAATTTAAAAAATTTAAATCAATGGGTGTTACATCAGGTAATGCAATTTTGACTTTGTAATTTGGACAAATTTGCTGTATCTTGGAAACCGTAAGAGCAAAACTCTTGAAATTTTCAAAAACGGTAAAACTAAAAAATCAATAAAATATAAAATCGCCAAATATAAAAAAATCGCAAAAAACAAAACAGAAATCGTCAAAACCAAAAAAAAAGCACCAAATTAAAAAAAATCTCTAGGACTAAAATAAATCACGAAAAACCTGAAAAATCGTCAAAATGAAAAAAATCCTTAAACAAAAAAATCACCAATATGAAAAAATCGCCAAAATGAAAAAATCACCTAAATAAAAAAATCCCAGAAACAGAAAAAAATCGCCAAAATGAAAAAACCCCAAAAAACAGAAAAAATCGACAGCAATAACTAAACCATGAACAACAGGAATTAAAAATTAAAAAGTAAAAGTAAATGCATTTACCGTAGATGAGAACTGCAGTATCACTAAAGTTTCAGTAAAAACAATAAAAATGTTTAACAAATAAATTTTTACTGATTACTAAAATTTTTTGCTACAATCTTTATAAATTGCCTAAATGATTTATTATATGATTAGGTGCATTGAATTTTCAGTAATCAGTAATGCCCGTATTCATAATGAAATTCTACTAAGTACTTCCAACTTAAAAAAATTTTCATTACTAGATGTTTACACATCTCCTCTGTGATCGGACTCACATTGCTTTTTTTTCGCAAACATCAAGCTTCTTAGACACTTTTTCTCCATGTGTCAGTGTTTCGCTGAAATTTGCCCTTAACCATATTTATTTCAAATGTTGGTTGACTCGTCCTGTCCTGTCTTTATTAATTATTAAATGATTGAAAAACTTAATATGTATTCAGTCTATTAAATAACAGAAAAAAAAATTATGTAAGTGTGTTATCATTTAAGAACTACATATATATGTAATATATGCTCGTAGAAATAGTTTAATTTGTCTGTTCGTGACAGTGGAATGCTCCTTTGATGTATTCAAAGAGTTCTAGTTTAATTATTCCAGCAAAAAATATTTGAGGTTTTGTAATCGGAAGTATTCTTTTAATAGCCTACAAAGGAACCCTGAAAACTTTCAAAACACCAGCAGACATATACACACATATCTGTGGTTCGATGTAACGTTGTTATTTTGTTGCACAGTATTTTTTTTTAGCATCATTCGAAGTTGAAAAACATTTTAACGATATCAAAGGAAAGTCCATTTTGCTTTTATTATTATTTTATTTATACTAAAAATAAAAATATGTTGTTTAATTTTTGTTTACACTTTTAATTAAACTCATTATTTTATACATATATTTAACTAAAGCTACGGTCACACTTGTCAAACATTTGGCCAAAAAAGCGTAACCACTAAATGATAATAAAAAAAAGCAATGTGAGTCCGATCACAGAGGAGATGTGTAAACATCTAGTAATGAAAATTTTTTTTTAAGTTGGAAGTACTTATGCTTTTAGTATCTTTTTTTAAATTAATTAATTAAAAGTATCAAAACTTTCAATATTGTAAATACATATGAATTTGTTGGTTTTTGTTTGTTTATTTAACTTATTTGGTTAGTAAATGGGCACACTGCAGTATGTAACTATAAGTACTGCATTCAAAATTGCAGTAAGCAGTAAATTTACTGATTACTAAAAAAATTCAGTAAAATGTTTACTGCTAATGAAATTTAATTTGCATTACCAGTAAAATCGTAGGGCCGTAATCATAGTAAAATTGTAGCAAGTGGCAAAGTTTTTTCATTCAAATTTTGTAACTTTTGTATGAAAAACATTTAGCCACTTGGTAGAATTTCATTATGAATACGGTCATTACTGATTACTGAAAATTCAATGCACCTCATCATATAACAAATCATTTAGGCAATTTATAAAGATTGTGGAAAAAAATTTTAGTAATCAATAAAAATTTACTTGTTAAACATTTTTATTGTTTTTACTGAAACTTTAGTGGTACTGCAGTGCTCATCTATGGTAAATGCCGTTACTTTTACTTTTTAATTTTTAATTCCTGTTGTTCATCTTTTAGTTGTTGCTGTTCTTATTGTTGTGTACGCATTGCAATTAAAATAAATTCAGTAAAGTGCGACTTTGACTCGTGCACATTCGGTTTTGATCATTCTTTTTGATTTAGCTCTCTTCCTTTTTTAAGTTTTTTCAGTTTAAACGATTTTTTTTTCAAATTTATCGTTTTTTTTTTCGTTTTGGCGTTTTTTTTTTCTCTTTTTGGGTTTTTTTAATTTTCGCAATTTTTTTCATTTTGGCGATTTTTTTCGGTTTTTGGGGTTTTTTGATATAGGTGATTTTTTCATTTTGGCGATTTTTTCATATTGGCGATTTTTTTGTTTAAGGATTTTTTTCTTTTTCGCGATTTTTCCGGTTTTTCGCGATTTATTTTAGTCCTAGAGATTTTTTTTAATTTGGTGCTTTTTTTCGTTTTGGCGATTTTTTTGCGATTTTTTTATTTTTGGCGATTTTATATTTAATTGATTTTTTAGTTTTACCGTTTTTGAAAATTTCAAGAGTTTTGCTCTTACGGTTTCCAAGATACAGCAAGTTGTCAAAATTACAAAGTCAAAATTGCATTAACTGATGGAACACCCATTGATTTAAATTTTTTAAATTTAGTGTTAATTGTTGTAGTCTGTATAAAAATACACTAACTTTTAAAATTTCAAGTGTATATACATATGTACATACAATTGTATGTATATTACATGGGATTTTAACATTTTTCGTTGCTCGTTTTGGAACCCCCTTTAGTTTTTAACACTCATGTATTTGTTGTTGTAGTGGCCGAATGTCTACACATTGTGTCCAAATTTCAAGTCCGTAGCTCTTACGGTTCATTTTCACCTTTGGTGTACGGAAATATACAGAAAAATAACCGGCGGCGGCACACCGTCGGCTTCGAGCCGGTCGACTTGTTTCTCTGCTTGGTATTGCTTCTTTCAAACACTAATACACTCATACATAGCTCACACCGATTTGACAATGCAAGGAAATCTCAGCAAAGAAATCAAAGTCAAAAGATTTTTTGATGAGGCATCCCGCAAACTCCAGGAACACATTAGCCAGATGGAGCTTTGGTTAAACTTATGGAGAATCAAGGTAAATGAACAAAAGTGTGTTCAAGTAACATTTACCTTACGAAGAGATATTTGTTGCCCCATTCGGATTAACAATCAAGTTGTTTCTCAACATTCACATGTGAAATATCTTGGTATACACCTTGATCGACGACATACATGGAAACACCACATTGACTCTAAGTTAACTCAAATGAAACTTAAATTAACTCAGGTACATTGGCTGATTGGTAGAAATTCAACACTTAGCCTAGACTGTAAACTTTTACAGCCGTATTCATAAAAAAAGTTGATTAAGGCTTAAAATTCATATTAGTTAAAAAACGTTTTAAGGCTAAATAACGTTTTTTAAATATTGGTATTCATAATCTGTTTTTTAACTATAAATCAATTAACTAGATTTTTTTTAAATATCGTGGCAACACTGTATTCTTTATTTGTCACTTGCATATTAGTTCTTCAAAACAACGATTGTTAACTCACAAAGTACTCGTGTATATATTTTTTTATTTGTCGCTTTTCAGAAAAATATTATTTCTATAAAATAAAAGATGTGTTCCAACTTTTATTTAATAAAAAACGTTCACAACAAATCTTTGTTAGAAGTGCTTTTTATATGATTTATTTTATTGCAGATAAAGAAGCAGTAGAGTAACGAGCTTTATTTTGTTTGCTTTGAGTTTATACATCACTAGTTAATTTTCTACAATTATATTATTTTTGTTAACACAAAAACAATGAGAAAACAATGACTGGGAATGGAGACTGGATCGCTCCTTTTCTTTTAAATATTCTATTGGAGTATATTTGATATTTCGGCAATAGTTTCTATAAAAAAATTACATTGTTTTCTTTTAATAACACTGGCATATGCATACATACATAAGTACATGCATACGCACACACATATGTACATACATACAGGTAAAGTTCAAAATGTAAACAAAAACGAAGCAAAATTACAACAACGTCATCTTAAAATTGGTTTAAACATGGGGGCAGTCAATTTTAAAATTTGCTGATTTACGCAAGGTTTAAAAACCGTTTTTTAAGCTAAAATTCTATTATGAATACAATTTTAGCGAAATTTGCTTGAACAACATTTGAAACGCTGTTTAAAATTTTTATGAATACGGCAGTTAATATACAAGTCGCTTTTAAAGCCAATATGGTGCTACGGAATTTAACTATGGGGCACTGCTTCAGCTTCAAATGTAGAGAAAATTCAACGAAGGCAAAATAAAATTTTACGCATGATAACATCGGCTCCATGGTACATCAAAAATTCAAATATACATCGCGATTTGAATATGCCACTAGTGACTGAAGAAATTGTAAAATACGCAGGCAAATATCTAACAAAACTCGAGTCACATCCTAATCCGCTTGCTCGTAATATTTTGAACTATACTGGACACATCCGCTTAAAAAAGAGAGATACACGGGCTCTAATATTCAACACTCTAGATGATGAAGCTGCTTGATAACACTTTTTTCTTTTTGTTGCTTATCACTACTTATGTATTATTAATAACCCGAAATTGGTCGGGCATACTTATTGTTAGTTCATATTTGAAGATACAATAAATAACAAACATGCATTAAAAACAAAACAAAAAAAATAAGATTTTTACCCCCTAGCGTATAGATGTTTACACATCAAAAATCTTTCAATTCAGACAAAAGTTTGTCAAGTTAGAGAGTAACCAATGTTGTTGGATTCTATAACATTGTGCATTAATTGTGTTCGAAACTATTTAATATGACAAACAAGTGTCTGGATCAAAACTGTTTTGATTAGTGTTTGTTGGTTACGCTTTTTTGGGCAAATATTTGATAAGTGTGACCGTAGCTTAAGTGTGTAGTGCCAAAGGTCTTGCACAAAATTTCAAATAAATATGAATAGCAACTTTTACTGCGTCGCATTAGCGAAACTGAACAAAAAATGTTAAGCATATTGAAGTATTTCAGCAACAATTTCAATTTAGTTTATATCTCTATATTCTCTTTATTAATATTTCATAATTTTATGAAAAAGTATTTTAAATATCGTGATATAAGAGAATATTTGCCAGCGCTATATGGTCTGCCTTTTATTGGAATTTTACATAAATTTGTACCGGTGCAAAGTGAGTTGTGTGTTTATAAAAGTGTTTCTTGGTTACATTTCTTTTTATATTTGTGAAAGAATTTCTTTATGTGATCGGTGCGTATTTTGAACAACTAAATTCTTCTTCGTATTTGACGTGGTTTGGCAATGTGCCTCTAATCATAACAATTGATGTGAATATAATTAAGCATATTCTCAACAGTGACGAGTTTCTCAATAAAGCTGGAGTTATCTATGGAACAATGGATGAGACATTACCAAATGGCATTATCACAAGTAAATGTAAGACTTGAAAATTTGTTGACCTTATATAAGCATAGAAAGAGTTGCATTACTTTACAAACAACAATAAACCAATAAAAAAAAACAAGTAAGAGTACTATATTCGGCTGTGCCGAATCTTATATACTCTTCACCCTTTTTTGCTCTAGTGCAAGTTTTAGTAAAAGACTTTTCAGAATTTTACGATTAAAAAATTTGATTCAAATATTTTATTTTCGATATAAGCAATAGTTGAATATTCTATTCTACGACGACGTCACATCAATACAATACCAAAAAATTGGGGCCTGTTTATCGGCTCTCGAGATGTGCAAAGATCGTGCTGCTATTTAATAACCCTAAAATAGTCTTATAGGCCATTTACACCAGCACAAAATCTAGCAGATATTAACTAAAATCTTTATGAAAATTTATACCGTTTAGACCAAGTTTTTTTTCGACATTTATCAAGATTTTTTATCCAAAACAAAACCCATTAACTAAAAAAATTTCTAAAACTACAACCAAATAACTGCAATGTCGCTAACCCACGCAGAAAAATGCAATAGGGATAACGTTGGCGAAGCGTTTCCTAAGGTGGTTCGAACGTTGGCAGAACATCACAATTTCTACTTTTGGAGTGTTGTGCCAACACACAAATGATAACCTCATGATGGGGTTGGCCAACTATTTTTTACGTCGTTGGCTAAACACTTTGAAAACCACAATTTAAATGCTTACCCAACATAAGTTTTTTATAAGTCTAATATTTATTTATTTCATCTACAGTAATACTAAGCCTTTTAGGCCAAAAAAAATATGTATTACAAAGCATATATTCGCAATACTGCAAACAATTGCTTCAACAGCTAATGATAAAGAATTCATTCTCTTATATTTCACAAGAAAATGTATCAGGGCTTCAACAAAACCTACTAATGCTATCTAAAAATGTAGCTTTTGAATTTCAAAGGAAAATCGTTATAATTTAATGAATTTAACAAGCTGGAAAACTACACAATTCCGTTTCTCTTGTTATATGCTGGTGCAATTACTTTACAAAATCTATTTGATGCTAAAATGTACAAACATTTCTTAATTTTATTTACTTCTTGTCGTATTCTTTTGTCAACCTAGTAAGCCACATTAAAATCAAAATACGTTCAAGAATTGTTAAATCATTTATTGAACTTATGCCTCGATATTACGGACCTAATTCGCAAATTAGGAATATACATAATCTAATCCATATGCCAGATGATGTAACTAACATTGGAGCTCCTTTATCACAATTTTCAGCTTTTGACTTTAAAAATAGTTTGGGGTATTTAAAGTCAATTGGTAATGTTAAATCAACTACAAATCCAATAGCGCAAATTCAAAGAAATTTGCACATATCCCATACTTACAGTTCATTAGTATTTCCTCTTGTTGAAAATAGAAAATATTCACTGGGAAAAATTTATAGACAGTTGAATATAAAACACTATTTTCTTTTGTCAACATTTATGGCTATAGTATTACAACAGTTCCTCCTGATAATGGAAATGTCTGGTTATATCAGAAATAGAGCTACACGCAAAGAAAAAATATGGCTGAGGTAACCATAATCAAACAGCAACATACTTTGATTGAATTATATGGTTGCAGTCAAATCATATTATTGTTAATAGAAAAAAAAATTTAACAATATTATTATCTGAGTTAATTATAATATTATCTGAGTTAATTATATTATAATCTTAGTATTGCAAATATGACAACACTGTTGTTAAATGTGACTAAAATATAATTGAGACTCACCATACCATGTTCTAATATTATATTAATATTGTTAAATACGACCACAGTATTATTTAATGTAATAATACTATTTTGTTTTTTAATCATATTTCTATTGTGTTAAATTCGAAATAAAAATAAATTAATATTATTGACATAAAATGTATATATAGAAATGTATACTTACACGACATACAGCCATGTCTGTATAAAAAGATACACAAGTGTTTATATATTTTTATTGATCTACCCTTTTGTTTATACTTTATTTATTTATTCATTTATTTAACACTACCGATAGCTTACAAACGAAATACTGAACTGACAGATGTTTCTGAAAAACATTTTTTTTTAACTTAACATAGTATGGTTTTGGCACCCGTTATATTGTTATTTACATCATATTATTTTTAAATAATAATACAAATTATGTTGTAGTCATACATTTTTAACAAAACTATATTGTTAAACTCTAACCATATCAAACTTTTATATGGATGTGATAATGTAATTATTAAATTCAAACATTACTCTGTTTATCGTAACGAAATAAATGTTTAAAATAACAATAACTAGCTTTCGACGACCACAGAGTTGTTTCAGAGAAAATAATATTGTTTTCTCAACCATTCTACAACCATATCTTTTCTTTGCGTGTAAGCATGTATTTATAATCACGTACATATGGGCATTTCCAGGGAAAGGTAAACCATGACCAAAAATTTAAATTTCATTAAAAAGCTTTGCTTTACCAATAGTATCTATCATAAAAAACTCTTCAAATAATTTGATTCTAATGTATTTATGCGCCATATCAGTTATAGTAAAGAAAAACTAGGCTGCCAAAAATTAATTTCTATTTTTCTAACTCTTAGTAATATTTAATCATATTTCCTCTTTAATGTTCAAAACATTAATAAGTATGTAGTGGTTGTGCTTTTCCCATAAATGTGTTCTTAAAACTACAACTAATAGGAATAAATGAAGAGAGAGTAAACAAATATCCTCTAACATTAATCTTTTCCACTTGTCTTTCGTTATCCTTCAATGTAACGTTCGTTTCCAAAAAGGATGAAATATTATAGTTATATTTGACTCGTCAGGATCAGGTGTCTTAGAAGTTGGATTTTAAACAAGTTTGAGGAACAGAATTTAAAAATATTTTGCACTTTGCAATAATTTTCAAAACAAATGCATTTTGAGGTAGGAAAAGTTTGTAGCATTCGTCATTGTAAGTAAAATTTTATACAAAAACAAAAATTTATAAAAAAAAAATTTATTTAGTATTCAAAGATTGTAGATGTCATAATCGTAAATAATACTTTATTTTCAAAAAAAAAATATTTTTATGGGTTAAGGTATCTTTTTATGCAGAGGGATAAAAAGCTGGTGGAAAAGAAAAAAGAAAATGAAAAGCGTCATAGAAACAATTTAAAAAGGGACATATTAAAGATAGAAGAGTATAAATCAAAAAAAAAAAAAAAAATGCGGGAACATTAGAAAAGGGTGTTAAAGTTGACCAAAGATGACAACAATTTGCTAAAAGAGAAAAAAATCGTCTGAGACAAAAATATATCGGGACAAAAAGAAAAATTAAGGTCAGATAATCGTCAAAGTTCTGGCTTTCACATCGTTTTTACATGTTTTCTTGTGAGTTCGAATGTTAAAACAAAAAGTTGAATTTAGAAAATACGACTAGTATGTGTTGCTAGTTCTAGCAACGTTCGTCACCCTGGAAATGCCCATATGTATAATCAAAAACTGTCATGAAGTTAGCATAAGTGGCAAAATTGAAGATGGTCTTAACGTGTTTTGCCATACAATTTGACATTAAAGATCATGCTAAGATATAATCGAGTGTTAAATCTAAATTATGCGGCGATTTTTAATGTAAAATTGTATAGAGGAACTCGTCAACACGTAGTTCAATTTTGTCAATTATGCTAACTTCATGTCAGTTTTTGATTATATATACATAAGGCCGTAAGTGTATTCCTACCTTTTTGTACGGTTGGCAATTTCTGCCTTTTTAAGCAGACCGTATCTTATTCACTAATTTTTTTTTTATAAATATGTTGTACAGGCTGGTAAAAAAAAAATTAAAAAAAAATATTAGATTTTTATTAGATTTCCTACAAATCTACTGACAAAATAGATTTTGTTTTGTATGGGAAATCTACTAAAAAGCAGCAAGATTTAACTCCAAATTTCGTAAGTACTAGATTTACAGGTAATGTAAATGCCCTATTAGTATTTTACATCCATACCAAGTAAACTGAGTTATTGTTTATTTTCCCGTATTAAATAATATTTGATGTTGCAAAACTTTTTAGTACCTCAATTTAAACATCTCATTGCAAATGGCATATATCGCGTTATTTTGTAAACGGTTTATTCCTAAAGAATTTTTTTTTTGAATTTTGTTCAGCAGAAAGGAAAAGTTTGAGGGAAATGAAATGGAACATTTCATTTAATTTATTTTATAGTTATGATTGAACTTTAGCGATAAATTTTATTTTTATCTCCAAGAACTCGTTACATGCTCTCAAGAAAAGACCATCGGTTAAAAACATAACTATGCTGAGAGCATAATGAACAACATGGCACACACCTTCGTTTATACTTTAATCAGATATCCATAAAAAATTTAACATGTACAAAAAATTTTAAGTAATCATCTTCCTAAAACATGAAATATGTTTAACTGAAAAAAAAAATTATTTTTGGTAATTTTTTTACCCAATTTTTTTCAATTTCCAACCCTGGAACCATAATCTTAATTTTCTGTTTTTTTAATACTAATTTATTTCTTTCTAAAATATAGAATATATTTAAATTTGAAATTTATTTGCTAGTGGTTCAGCGTTGTCTATATATTTCATTGTTGCTGTAACAAATCATCAGTAGACTTCAACCACATATTTCGAAAAGCCACAAATCTCTTCTCTTATGCACAGACTTTCAAGAACTATTTGAGAATTCACAAATAATAGTATTTTTAAAAATCACAAAAGAAAAAATAAGCGTAAAGTAATTATAAGGCAAAATGAAAAATAAAATATAAATTTAACATTTAAGAAATTTATTATTCGACATATTGTCAGAAGTGCGTTTTAATTTGAAATTTATTTGCTAAACTAAACTTTTGATAATATGTCGAATAACAAATTTCTTAAATGTTAAATTTAGATTTTATTTTTCATTTTGCCTTATAATTACTTTTATTTTTATCCGATGGATTTCTAATTGTATAAAGGTGTAGAAAAATAAAATATATTCATATCGAATATAAATTATTTGCTGAGTTTTTGTATTAGTTTCAAGGCCTACTAGGCTTATTTTTCTTTTGTGATTTTCAAAAATACTATTATTTGTGAATTCTCAAATAGTTCTTGAAAGTCTGTGCATAAGAGAAGAGATTTGTGGCTTTTCGAAATATGTGGTTGAAGTCTACTGATGATTTGTTACAGCAACAATGAAATATATAGACAACGCTGAACCACTAGCAAATAAATTTCAAATTAAAATAAACTTCTGACAATATGTCGAATAATAAATTTCTTAAATAGAATATATTTAGTTACTAAAAAAATAATTAGTTTTATATGCCTGAAAAAGTTCAAGTTTTTAAGTTCTGGAGCGATGTCTTTTATTTTTCTAATTTTTATGCCAAAATTTTTCTAAAACATAAAGTTTATATAATTTGTAAACAAAAAAAATTATTTGACCTAATTCCTTTTATATACACAAAAATTAAATTTTCCAACTCTGTAATCATCCTCTTAGATTTTTCTGATTCCTTATACGAATCTCAATATATAAAATATGTTAAGTGAACAAGGCAAAAAGAAAAAAAAGAAAAAAAAAATTGTTTTATTTAGTTACTTTAATATCCAAATAAAAGTTCAAAATTTCCAGCTCTGAAGATGTGGTTTTCATTTTTCGAATTTTCTACACCGAAATTTTCTTTCAAAAGCATAAAATATGTTTGATTTATAAGGAAAACGAAAAATATTAATTAGACTTAGTTACTTCTATATAACACAAAAGGTGTAAGTTACCCAACCCTGGTATCATAACTTTAGATTTTTATGTTTTTTACAGCAATCTGTTTTTTAAGAATATAAGATATGTTTAATATATATAGAGAACAAGGAAAAATTAGTTGTAACAGCTTACTTTTGTTTAGCAAAAAAATTAAAGTTTTCCAACTATGGACATGTCTTTTTTATTTTTTTTTATTTTATCTATTTTTTATTTTTAATATCAATTTTTTGTACTGAAACATAAAATAAGTTTATATAACAAAAATTAGTTTCGGCTAGTTACTTTTATATATATGGCAAAATAAAGTTTAAGTTTTCCAGCTCTGAAAACCTGCTTTTCAAACACCCCGTACTTATTCTGAATTGGTTCTTAAAACTCTTGCAAAACCAAGGCTTAAATTGCGGCCTTCATTAACGAACGAAATATAGAAATATATCTATTTAATCTCTGATCACTTACTTTCAAATTTCATTCGATATCGAATGCTGTAATTCCCTTCAAAAATTAATATTTTTCCTGAAGTAGTTAAAAACTTTATGCTCTATTTAACAGTGACTTTATTGTTTTTTTTTTCAGATTTCAAATGGAAACATAATCGCAAATTAATGAATCCCTCATTTACTGCACAAATCATTCAACAGTTTGTTCCAGCTTTTAATGCATGTAGCAAAAAGCTTTCCCACTATTTTGAGTCTTTAGATGGCAGAGATCATGCCATTTTTGGCCGTTTAAAGCAGGAAGTTTTACAAATGGCAGTCGGTAAGTTGAAAATCAAATTTTTTTGTTTGTATCTTTCAAATGTCTCTATCAGAGCTGTTAAATTTCGATTACGATTAGTAATCAATTACATTACATTTTAAAAAAGAATTGTACTGATTATATAATTCCCTTTAAAAGAACTTCTGATAAATAATTGATTACGATTACTAATAATCGAAAAGTAATCTGAATTACTTGAAATTACAAAAAATACTCAAAAAGAATCGAAAGTAATCAAAAAACAATCCGACTACTTTCAAAGATTACTTTTGATTATTAATAAGTAATCAAAAAGAATTAAAACTAATCTTTAAAAGTAATCGCATTATTTTTTAATTACTTTTGATTCTTTATATTTTTTATTTTTTTTTTTTGTAATTTCAAGTAATTCAGATTATTTTTCCATTATTAGTAATCTTAATCAATTAGTAATTGTGCGAAACTGAATATAATCGTAATTTAATCATTACTTCACCTTTCAAAAAAAAGGTGTAATCAGTACGATTAATAGTCATTACTTAACAGCTAGGGTCTCTATATTGGAAAATATATCATAGAAGTTATATGGTTCATATTGTTGTTTTCGAATAAATAAATAGGCAGAGCTGATGGGATAGTTTTATTTATATTTTTTAATGATTTTTTTTAGGCACCACTATGGGCACGGTGGCGGAGGATGAAATTCTTAATGACAACATGGCGGCAAATTTCAATAAGTAACTATAAAAAGGCAAATTTCCACTTGTAACAAACAAATAATATATTAATCTTAGATTATTGGGAAAAATAGTGACTGGCATAACTTTGTCCTTTGTTAAGCTTTCATTTCTAATACGGACTCCCGGTTATTATAAAATAATATCAAATTTAAAATCATATTTGGAAAATGTGAGTATAAAATTTATTATAAATTAAAGAAACTACTCACGAAATATAAAATTTTTTATACAGAAAATTGTTATAATGTACTAAAATTTAGATAAGATAATCTCCCTTGTCGCAGTTGGTGTATTTCGACTTCGACTACAACGTTTTTGTAATAGATGAAAGAACACCGCATCGTTGTTGCTTTAATCTAGGATGTAGTCGAATTACGAAATACGCCAATCATCATAACGTCCAAGTTCTCTTAGTTTTATATTTGAAACTCCTGCTTTATAAGTTTTTTTATTTTTAAATAATATTGAGGCAAAAGGGCGTCGTTGCAGCGCCTCTAGTTGATCAAATTCGACTGCCGCTAAAAATAGGCCAAGGCACATCAATCAGGTACCCGCGATTCTATAACAAATATTACAACAGCAACAACCACATGTACTTTGTTGGTATAAATTACCTTCTTACTTTTCAAAATAGGGTAGCATCGTCAGATTGCATGTTTTTTATAGGAAATGTCAAACACCATACAAAACTGAATATTTGAAAGGTGTTTATGTATACCCAAATAAAAGCATGGTTTTACGCCTAAACCTAGACAATCCAAATTTGACATTTAGATTGGTATAATGACATTAGTCACCTGGTGTAGTGCTGCCACCTAATAAATGCGCCTTGAAATAGGCGATGCATCGATAATGAACTGTGCAAGAAGGGCAGTGCTGCTACATTTTAGTGCTGCCACATTTTCCTTCAAAAATATTCAAGTCGACCAAAAAAAATTATTTTTTTAATTAAAGATCTTTCTTTTTGACAATGCATCGATAATGAATTATACAATAAGGGCAGTACTGCCACATTTTCTTTCCAACATATTCAAGTCTATTAAAATAATATTTTTTTGATTTTACTCAAATTATTTGTTTTTACTGAATTTGAATTCATATTAAAGCTATTTTGTTTCAAGTGCCCTAACAAACACATTGACCACAACAGGCTACACGACTTCAAATGCCACTAGCTGCATCGGTCGTTTTGTAGACAGCTACTAAATCATTGTGAAGACTGCAGCACCAGCATCAGAAGCAGCTGATATTCAAGTATTGCCACCTTCAAATATTTATTTATTTATTTATTTATAGTACATATTCTGCAAAGTAAATTTACAGGAAATGGTTACCTTCAAATATTTCACATGCTTAAAAATAATACTACTATTTTAAAAACTATTTATATCATAAGCATTAAACACATTCACCACAGCAGGCTGCATGGCTACTCGACTACAAGTTCCGCTAGTTACAAATATTGCCTGATAGCCAGCTTCTCAATTATTTCAAAAAAGCAGCAGCACCAGCACCATAATAATCTGATATTGAATTATTTATTATTTTATTATATTATTATTCTGTTATTTTTTTATGATTTCTTATATTCGCTCACTCTTAATCGGTTCACCTTTATGTAAACAAATAAAATAAAATAAAAATTCATAGCGATAAGTTGTGTTTGTTCATTCAATGTAATTTGTTTGCACTTGGCTATATTTTTAAAAACATTTTACAAGAATACGATATATGGCAATATTTTAGCGCTTTTAGTCAACGACATAAGCCTCAAAGAAAGTTTTTTGCTAAAATTTTAGAATATAGTGAAGAACATAAACAACAAACTATCAAAAATTTTATATACCAAAAATATATTTATACTAAGCAATTATTTATACTAAGCATGTTCAATAAGAGCTTATATCTATTAACGGCCTGTTCCACGATCTCATCAGCAAACGTTCGATCGACAACTTGTATTACAAACAACAACAAATATTCTAATGTTGTTGTTGTTTGCAACGCAAATTATCGATCGAACGATTTCTGGTGACATCGTGGGACAGGTAGATTAAGTAGATTATCATAAAATTGTATTAAAAAATTATGGGCGTGTCTCCACCCTATGGGAAGCTATACCCTTATAACCGGTCCAAAATGTATTGAGTTATGAAGATAAAAACCTTAAAAAATAGAGACGAATTGTTAGCCTCCTCCTTTTTTTGAAGTCGGTTAAAAATTAGTTTAATTTGAGTACAACGACAAATGTAATAGGAACAATAATCTGTAGCCTGTTGCCGTGTTGCCGTCAAAATACGAGTAATCATTTTCAGAGTTGATGGCCTTTGTAGCTAGTATTCTATTCTATAACTTTATAATAATTAATTATTATTAAGTTATTAATTAAATAAATAAATAAATAAATCATTCTCATTAAACATGTGTATTCTATCCTTGACAATTTGGAGTCGGTAGCTGGCTGTAGCGAATGTGTTTAAAGTGCTATGAAGTCTTTCAGTTTTTTTTCATTAATTCTTTGCATATGATAAAGCTGAACAAGGGTAAACATGATCCCTAAGGAAATCTCCTGAATAACCACAAAATCTGACGGAAATATTTTACCCCTATTGGCTCCGAGTTTAGTAGACTTATTTTACAACCACTACGATATAATTTGAGATTAATGTGCTGCAAGATCTCTTAAACCTTAAACATTCTCCTATATAATATATCGCACATTGAGTTCAATAGTGACCTAACTCAAAAAATTCATAATGTAGAATAATAATAATGCATTTCGTATTTTATCTTGCGTAAAAATTTCATATAAATATCTTGTGCTATCACCTCCTGAGAGAAGAATATTTATTAATGCCTTCATTGTAAATTGAAAACTTTAAAAGTGTTTTCTGCAAAACTAATTTTTTGAGTTATGACACTATTGAACTGGATGTGCGATATATGCTTATATGAGGTCCTATTAAATGTAAATATTTTGAAATAAATTTCAGTTGATTAAACGCA
Source organism: Tachina grossa (assembly GCA_949987645.1). Lineage (NCBI taxonomy): Eukaryota > Metazoa > Arthropoda > Insecta > Diptera > Tachinidae > Tachina > Tachina grossa. The sequence goes on along the minus strand of OX465278.1, from coordinate 50,904,073 downwards.
AATTGGAGTTAAATAGTGAAACAGAAGGTGTGCACTTTTTAGATCGTGCTATAAAGTATCAACAACAAAATATATTTGAAATGGATGACACCATTACTGAAACCTACACAATGATCATTGGGGTAAGTTCATAGAGTATTAAAGCAGGGAGGTGAAAGTTTGTTTCAAACCAACCACATACAATATTTGAAACGCAACTGGCGCTGTGGGTCCTTATGTTATTGCTATGTTTTCACGTGAGGTGCTTCTCGCTCATTTCACACGGGTTTCACATGTAAAATTTGTCAAATTATCTGTGTTGCCAGACTAAAAGCATTTGTTAAAAATTATGAACTGTTAATCGTTGGTGCTTGTGTTAAATGTTAAAAGATAAAATATAAATTATTATGGACAACAAAGAAGATTGCATTGATTTTGGCAGCATCTTAATTTTTTCTTTAAAAAGAAGTGTGTTGCCCACTGAAAACATTCTCTGACAATAACGCCATTGCCAGATTCCTTGGCATTGCACATCTGGCAATAAAAAATATATCTGACAAATATCTGGCAATAATTTGACAATTGCAGCTAACATAGTGTCCACAGGTGATGAATTTATATCATGTACGTTGATGATTTTATATTAAGATGAATGAAACACATATTTGAAAAATACTTGGAAAAAACATCTAATTTACGTGTTGTTTAATTTTGTGGCCATAAATAATTGTTGTGTCGACTTTTTTAAACGAAAATTGTTTAATAAATAAACGTTAAATCATAACGCTGTCATAATATTAATAAATTTAGTCTATACGTCATGAATTTCCATCATGACATGTGGACACGTCTGCGAATGTGTTCACACGATTGTCAGTAAACTGATAACTTGCAATAAACTGACAATGTTTTTTCTGCAAATGATGTCAGAGCAAATATGTCACCTCAAACGGTTGTCAGAAATTTTTAACACATTTTATTGTCTGAAATATTGTGAGTTCTGGCAATCGTCTGTATATATCTTGACAATTTAAAACATTTAAGATCAAGACCTAAAAAATTCAAAAGCCCAGCTAAAAAATATGTATGGAACATATATGATATCCCATATATGGTTCGGATCCGAAAAATGAGCGTATATGGACATATATGATAATATATATTCATACATTTTCATACCTGAATGTGTATTCCCTATATAGAATGCAAAGTTCATATTGATTCAAAAAGCGCACTGCTGTCCAATAAATTAAATTATTAAAATAATTTTTTTGTACGATTTTGTGGAGAAAGGTTGTGTTTAATGAAACATTTGTTCGAACAAAATAATTCAAAACGAACTAAAAGCCATTTCATACTCGACGTTTTAAGAGAAAATGTGAATCGATTGTTAAAAACACATAAAACACACAATCGTACACAACACATAATTTAAGAAATCATATTAAAAACTAATGCAATTATAAAAGAAATAAATTCAGTAAAGTGCGACTCTGATTCGCGCACGAAGGGTTCCGTACGAACACTAGATATGTAATTTAATACAAACTTCATCCTATATAATATATAGTTTTGGAATTTTTTTCGTTTTTGGGGTCTTTTCGGTTTTTTTGTTTTGTCGTTTTTTGCGTTTTTTCGGTTTTGGCGATTTTTTTAAGTTTTGGCTCTTTTTTAGCTTAGACACTTTATTTTCTTGTTTTAGCGATTTTTTCGGTTTTTTTGGCGTTTTTCATTTTGGCGTTTTTTTTATTTTTGGCGATTTTTTTTTAATTTTTGCGATTTTTTGTTTATTTAAATTTTTTTTTTAGTTTTGGCGACATTTTCGCGTTTTGGCGATTTTTTTCAATTTTTTGCGTTTTTTTTTTCATTTTGGCGTTTTTTTTTCATTTTGGCGATTTTTTCGAATTTGGCGATTTATTTTAGTGTTAGAATTTTTTTTTTAATTTTGGCGATTTTTTTCGTTTTGGCGATTTTTTTTTAATTTTTGGCGATTTTTTTTTTTGGTGTGGCGACTTTATAATTTTCGTTTTTTTTAGTTTTACCGTTTTTGAAAATTTCAAGTGTTTGCCTCTTACGGTTTCCAAGATATAATAGCAAATTGTCAAAATTACATAGTCAAAATTGCATTAACTGATGGACCACCCTTTAATTTAAATTTTTTAAATTTTAGTTTTATTTGTTGTAGTCTGTATAAAAATACACTAATTTTACTAATTTCAAGTTTCAATATACATATGTTCATACAGTTTTATGTATATTACATGGGATTTTAACATATTTCATTGGTCGTTTTGGAACACCCTTTAATTTTTAATTCTCATGTATATGTTGTTGTAGCGGCCAAGGTTCTACATACTGTGTCCAAATTTCAGGTCCGTAGCTCTTACGGTTCCTGAGAAAATACCGTGTGACGGACAGACCGACAGACGGACAGACGGACAGCGTAGCGAAAACAATAGGGTTCCTTTTCACCTTTGGTGTACGGAACCCTAAAAATAAACCGTTTTTATACTAACACTAGTTTTCAATATTATTTTTTTCAGTTATATGAATTTTGTTTAATGGCTGCATTATCTTTTTGGTTATTTGATTTATTAAATAGACCCACAATACATAAAATCAACAAAAAAGATTTTTTTGTTACACGAGTTTTTATATTTTAAACCTTGGCATATGCATATAAACTTTGCATATGCGTATGTATTTTCTAACAGACTTCCAATTCACTAGTGATAAAAAAGATGGAAAAAGATCGAACTAATAAAATTCAAGCTTTTTTGATTGCAAATGCGATCTTATGTGAGATATTATGTATGCATGCATTTTTATATGGCGCCATATATTACATCTTATTTCTATAAATGGATTCACATATGAAGAGCTTCATAATTACATTTCCATATATGAGCTCATATATTATAATACATTTCATATATTAGTCCATATATTAGTTCATATATAATAGTTTTGCCATGTATAATCCCATACATTTCCATACATGAATTCATACATATTCATATATAGTTATATACATTCATATATTAAAAATATATGGACCATATATAATTTTTTTTAGCTGGGAGGTTACCTTTAAAAATTGTTAGTACTTTGTTTAATTTAATGAAACAGCTTATAAACAGTGTCAAAACAAAGCGCCATGTGATTCGTAATCATAACTCAGACAGCAAAGCAATTGCTTAAAATCGTCGTGGAAACGTAGCTTCAGTTTTTGACAACCAAACTTCGTCTCTCTGCATGCATGTTGTAAATTTTCTGGTAACAATTTCCTTTTTTTTTCTTTTACAAAAGTCTTTTGAAACTGTTTCCACCACTTTGTATTCGTTAATAACAATGTTCGCTATGCACCAAGATGTTCAGCAAAAGCTTTACCAGGAAATAATACAAATTATCGGTTATGATGAAAGTGTAGAATTCAATCATCTAGATAAAATGCCCTATTTAAATATGGTTATTGATGAGACATTGCGTCTAATGCCCCCCATACCCATTGTAGGTCGTGAATCGTTGGATAGTTGCAATTTAACGAATGAAATTAAATTGCCCAGAGATTTTCAAATATTGATATCTATATTCCATTTGCATCGCAGACAAGATTTGTGGGGCACAAATGCCGAACAATTTGATCCGGATAATTTTCTGCCAAATAAGGTGGAAACACGTCATCCCTATGCCTACATACCATTTTCGAAAGGCTTAAGAAATTGTGTGGGTGAGTGTTTTGTGTATGCTGTATGTAATGAAAAAAAAAACGTTTTAATTATCATAAAAATTATTTGCACTTTCAGGCTGGCGTTATGCTCAAATTGCTTTAAAAGTTTTAGCTGTCAATCTTGTCAGAGATTTTCAAATGTTCACCAAATTCCCTTACAACAAATTAATATTTATAAATCAAGTTAGTTTGCGTTTTCACCAAGAGCCAAAAATACGTTTTGTAAATAGGAAGGCGAGCAAAAAATAGAAAAGGTTGCAAATGACATTTTATTAAATATCTTTGATTCTCTTTGGACACATAATATACATACTTTTAAAACAATTATTAATGCGCTCATCTTCTGATCATAAAAGGTACTCGTGTTTTTCTTTGGTAGAAAATTCTACGCTTTTTTATTTATTACCTGCTTTTTAGATCAGTAACTTTTATTACGATAATCATATCGTTATAATAAATATATGGAAAATTTATCGACTTTGCTATTCAGTTACATATTTTAACAATATTCGCTGTCTATTGGAGAAAAATTAAGTCAAAAAATCAAATTTGTTGATTTTTTCTTTATTATTCTTTGTGCTTTTCGCTTGTTTTCACACTTTGTATACAGAGATATGACATAATATTGAATTAAATGGCGAATAAGATAAAGCGGGAGGCTATCGTTAAAAAGAAATTACAGAATAACATTATCGGTATCGCAGGCGAATAAATATGTCGATAAATACTACGATTTTCGGTTCGCAAAAAGTTACAGAATCCAGCTGCAGATGTCTAATCATCGGTTTCGATAACGTGCTGATTCGAGCACATTCTTTCAGTTTGATATTATCGCATTCGATATCGAACCATATTATGTTATAATTTCAAACTGAAAAAAAAAACGTGATCGTAGCACTTCGTTATCGAAAGCAATGAATATATAGATCCCAGTTTAAACTAACTTTCGAGTCATTTCTTATTGCAATTTCAATAAATAATTTTTTTAACCCAAGCATGAATCATTAATGTTGTCTTTTTTAAACGCGAAAACGACTAATCAGGAGTCTAATCGTCACTTTCGACAACGAGCTGATGCGATCACGTCTTTTCAGTTTAAGGTTAATGCAGTCGATATCCAACAATATTAATATATAGCGAATGCCATAATCTGAAAAAACCGATATCGATTAAATGACTCAGTCATTTAATTTTTTCCAAAAACAATCTTCCAAATGCCAGCTGGGTTATGAATTATAAATTTTAAGTTTAATGTGTATAGATATATTCAGAAATAGTTTTTATCTAAATAAAAACTCTTAAAACAATAAAAATTTTATTACAGTGGAGTTCGGTTACAACGAACTCTGAGCAACCGGCCAGTTTTTTTTTCGTTGCAGAAGCAGTTAATTATATTATTATTAAATAGTTCAGCAATAATACAAATATTGAATTAAATTTAGTAATTAAAATTAAAATAGTATTTAATAAGTTAATAAATAAATTTTATTAAAATTGTTTAAAACTGGGAGAACTGCTAAATTGTTTTATTTTGTGTAAAAGCGTATAAGTTTCCATAAAGTTTTATTAATAGGACTATGAAAAAATATTCTTTACTAGCCCGCAACCTTGCCCGCTCGGACTTATTTTTTGAAGAAGGAAATGTCGAAAGAAATGTAAAACCTTGAAAATAAAACGAAACAGTGATTGTCGGTTGTTCTTGTGAAAAGAAATTTAATTTTTTATTGAATACTTTACGATCCTTTTATACTATCTTATATTTCCGTGTTTCTTTCTTTATTTACTTTTACTTTCCATAAGTAAATAAATAAAAAATAACTTAGTCCTCGTCCAGACTTGCAATTTTTGTTGCTGCAATTTCTTAAAATTCTGCTCTCAAATTGCATAAGTGTCCACATTACGAAATTCTAATATTGCAATTATGCATTAAAAAAAAATTATACTACCACAAATTTCCTTGAAAAATTAACAATTATATTTACTTTTTGTTATATTTTTTTGTTTTTCATACAACTGAAGAAATAAAATATATGTAAAAAACGTCAAATACAACTAACAACTTGAAATTAAAAATTACGAATTTCAATTCAAAAGAGAATTGTCGAGCACATGAAACTGTGTACCCCTCCCCAATTTTCTCACCTCTCTCACCAATAAACTCAAGAATTGCTGCAACAAAAATTGCAAGTATGGACAGGGACTTAGTGATCAAAATTTTTTCTAAAAAGTGTGCCACCTAGTTCAATAATTACAATGAACTGTATTGCGCTCCAATTGTAATACGTACATTATGATACAGTGCATTGCAATAAGTTACATACACTACAGAGTGGTATTTGTCTTTAAAGGGTACCGTACCACTGATTAATTTTCCAAAGTTCCTAAAATACATAAAATTCGTCATTTAACCATAAACCATAAAATTTAAAATATCGCCAAAATTTCCTAAAACCGTGAAAACAGGAAATGCTATGTTGTCTTAAACTGTAGAGCCTGTGTTTCTATTTAAATGCACACACATCTATGTATGTTCTAGTCTTAAGAATTTATAAATCCCGTGTGTCCTTTTAGTTGCAGATGTTTCGATTTTCATAAAACGGGTTGGATTGTATCGGAGAAGCAGCTATTTTCCTCTACCATCCTCTTGGTCCTAGTTTCAGAAAAATATAAATTTAATCGAATACTCGTACCAGAGTCGTTTATTTTTTTTTTAACAAACACAACCCGCAAAGCGATTACCTTATCTGCAGAAAACACCCAGGGTCTTTGGAGAGAATGGAAGGCACGACCTCTGGACTGAGAGGATAGCATCGCTACCACTCCACCACACAGGGGTGCCCAAAGTGAGTGATGAAAAAAGCTAGAATCATCTGTAACTCAGCTTCTGCGAGAAAAGGGCAACGGTAGTATATGTATATGTAACTGAGTTGTAAGTAATCAAAACGAACACGGGAAAGTGTTTATAATTTGTGCAATAAACAAGTGAACATTTTTGAATTAAGATTTGTTTTCAAATCTTATTATTAGCAGCACTGATGCTAGAAGTGTGTGTAAATCAAATACTCTTGTATATACTCATGTCTAACCGAATAAATACTCAGAGTATTTTTATACTTATCTAAATGATTGTAACTTATATATTGTTATAACATTTTTCTTATAGTCATTTGTGCTGTGTAATTTGAAGACATGTGTATGAAAATAGTCGTTGGTTGTGTATATTTATATGCAAGGCAAATTCATGTAGGGTATATTCGGCTCAATTCGCTTCGAAACATTTATACTTTGGACGTAAAAAAATGTACTCGAAAATGTGTGTTGGCATTTAATTTAGCAGCGGCGAAAATTGTCAGCCGAGCATTTGAGGCCACCTAATATTAATTCGCCTTGGTTACACCTAGTCAATTTAAATTTGATGAGTGGATTTTTACTTTTAACTGTATGTATTTAGAGTTATACTCAAAGCGATACTATTGTCATAATCTAATAACAATGCTACTAACGTTACAATTTCATATTTATCCCGCTCAAGTTATGACGACCTGCATAACGATATTTGGTTATGGCCTGCATAACGAAATTTGATATGAAAAGTTATTTAATTGCATTATAAAATTTACCAGATGTCATATTCAATAAATAAAAAGCTAAAAAATAAAAAAACAAACAATTGACTCTAATGTAATTTGTGTGTGTATTAATTATCGTTGATGCTGTTTAAATTTCATAAATTATTTTTATAAAAACAAAATTATATAAATTGCTTTAAATTACAATACATATATTAAATACTAATCTGTTAGCAAAACAGTATTTTAGAAAAAATTTCTAGTTGGCGTGTTCTCCAATAAAAGCATCACAATTGGGACAGTAGTGATTGGCACTTTGGCAGGAGTCCATACAATAGGGAAGGCAAACACAGGGCCAGCAACTGCAAATTAAAATAAGAAAAGAAAATTTAATTAGTAGTTGTGATGTGTTGTTTTAACAAATAAATTGTAATGAAAATTTATTTTCATTAAACTGAAGAAAAAAATTAAAAAATATGGCGTTTTGAATGACATCAAGTCGGCTTTAAGTTTGGATAGTTGGAACTGGAATGTGTGAGAATTGTAGAGGTTTTACTGTACCTACAAATTCATTGAGTTAAGTTAATTTATAATTAAATATTTAAAATAAGAACCAATTGTATATATATGTACAATGTATATCGAAAAAATTTATCGCTTTAAAACGTAATAACTCAAAAATTATACTTTTTGATTTAGTGATGCAGAATTAATCCTCATGTCGTTCTTCATATTGTTTAAAAATTTCATACAAATATTTTGTTTACCGAACTCTTGACTGAAAAAACAATTTATTAAACCCTTTAGCAAAAAATTGTAAAGGTTTGTCATTCCGTGTGTAATTTCCACAATATTAATAAGCGAGCCATAAAGTATATATGTATATTCTGGATTCTTATGCAAGGGGAAGATGAACAAGCGATATCCGTCTGTCCATCTGTCTGTACATGAACTCGGTTTTCCGAAACTACAAGAAAAGCTACAGAATGCGGTCTTACACTGGTGTATCAGAAATTATCCAAAATAGATCGGTATTGAAATCAGCAAAATCAGCCAGATGGTTTCAGAGCTGGAAAACTTAAACTTTATTTTGCCATACAAAAGTAACTTGCTAAAACTAATTTTTGTTTTATTTTTGATAAATAAACTTATTTTATATTTCAGTACGAGTAACATTGATATTAAAAATAAAAAAAAACTTAAAAAAATCTAATCCAGAATTGGAAAACTTTAACTTTTTTTGCTAAACAAAAGTAATTCACTAAAACTAAATATCCCTTTCCTCTATAAATTAAACAAATCTTATATTCTTAAAAAACAGGTTGATATAGGAAATCAGAAAAAAAAACATAAAATTATGATTTCAGGGTTGGGAAACTTACTGTGTTATATAAAAGTAACTAGGTCTAATAAATTTTTTTCTTTTAAATTTTTTTTTATAAATTATATATATTTTACCTTTTGGAATGAAAAATATGGTATAGAAAACCACAGCTTCAGAGCTGGAAACTTTGAACTATTTCTGAATATTAAAGTACCTAAATAAAACAAATGTAACTAATTTCCTTTTTTCTTTGTTCACTTAACATACTTTATATATATTTTTTAAGAACTAGTAGATTATATACTAGATTATAAGAAATCAGAAAAAAAAGATGATTCCAGGGTTGGAAAATTAGATTTTTTTTTGGACGTAAAAGTAACTAGGTCATATTATTATTTTTTTTTTATCTATTTTTTTTTTAAAGAGAAGTAACACTCAGGCAATTAATGCCTACTACTATTACCAGGTGTTACCTTCTTTTAGGAAAGAGATAGTGATAGAAGACAGGTGGTGAAAGAAGAGATAGAAGAAAGCTTCATTCTTTTTACAACTCTGCTATTTGCGCGCATTTTTTTGTAATAATGCAGTGTTGTAGCGCCTTCTGGTCTCAAATTAGGCGTATTAAATTTTGAAGCTGTGTTTAGTAGCCATTTTAATGGTTATTTTACTTCGCCGATGATTTTGCTACACAATACCGACGAAGGAGGGCGCTCTGATGTTACATTAGGATTAGCATCTGCTGAAGTCGGTATAGTTCAGTGACCAGTGACTATGCCTTCATCACTAGAACTTTCCTACAACAACTGATGCAAAGGGACTCTAATGCACATCAGAAAAATGCGTGGTGTTGTTATTTTGATGACTGTCGGATACAGGGATTGAACCCAAGATCTTTAGTTTTGTAGTCAACGTGCTACTACTTCGTTTTGCCTACAAATTCTTTATACTTTATTTTTTATAAAGAATTATTTTGGCATAAAACTGATAAAAATTAAAAACTTAGCTCCAGACCTGGAAAACTTAAACTTTTTCTGGTATATAAAACTAATTTAAAAAAGTAATTATTTCTTTGGTAATTAAATATATTTCATATTTCAGAAAGAAATAAATTATCATTAAAAATTAGAAAAATCAATATTATGGGTTGGAAATTGAAAAAAAAAATATTGTTAAAAATATAACCGAAAACTATTTTTTTTCAATTAAACATATATCATGTTTTATTACGAGCTTTACGCTAGATTTTTTTATATCTGTTCAATTTTTATTTAAGTATAAACGAAGATTTGTGCCATGTTGATTATTATGCTCTCAGCTCAGTTGTATTTCAAATCCATGGTATTTCGTTGACAGCTTACTAATTTTTAGTAAATTAAGATAAAAATAAAATTTATCACTAAAGAACAGTCCTAACTATAAAATTAATTAAAGGACATGTTCCGTTTCATTTCCCTGAAACTGTTCCTTTGTGCTGAGCAAATTTGAAAAAATTCTTTAGGAATAAACGTTTACATAATACCGCGATATATACCTTTTGCAATGGTATGTGTAAATTGAGACACTTAACAGTTTTGCAATATGAAATATTATTAAATAAAACAAGTTACTTTACTTGGTATGAAGGTAGAATACTACTGCTATTTATAGGGGTTTAGAACATCCCGAGTGCCAGTGAACAAGCACCGATTTTTTGGTATTGTATGACGTGACGTCGTTTCTGACAACTGGAATAAAGATGAATGTAAAATATTTCTTAAACACAGAGTGTAGAATAAAATATTCAACTTATTGCTAATATCAACAAAAAAAATATATAATCGAAAAATACCGAGAGGTCACTTACTAAAAATTGCACTAGAGCAGCGATCCCCACACATATACATTTACACTTATGTTTGTGTTGGTGCTTCGTTTTTGAGCGTAATATATTTTGCTCTTCTTATGGCAGGGCTGCCAAGACATATTTGTAATATATTTGTAAAACTCTAATTCGAGTCAATTCCTCGTGTTCAAAAAGAGATTAATGCACATTTGATGTATTTTAAATAGTATATAATAACCTACTTTCGGATATGATTATTAAAGCTCTAAAAAATAGAAAACCTTGAAATTAAACTAATTTAAAAAGAATTCATTGTTTTCTGGTAAAATGTGACTACACAACCGGCACATATGAATAGTCTGATATTAAAGTGGTAGTCCTGATTGTAGTAACAATTGAGTACACATTAAATAAAAATACAAATTTTCTCTTATTGCTCTCTTCATTATTGTGAGAGCACTAGCACGCGTGCGCGGTTTTGAAGATCGCTGCACTAGAGCAAAAAATTATACTTTTATCCATAAAACAAATATGTGTGTATGTACTTATGTATATAGATATCTCTATACTAGATATACGCACTTTGGTGAAGGATATATAAGATTCGGCACAGCCGAATATAGCACTCTTACTTGTTTTTCTATTAAGTTGTGTGTAAATTTTTTTAGTTATTACGTTTTTTGAGTAATTTAGCTTTTTGATATCTGAAGAGATCTTCTCTGAAATTGTATTTACAGGCAATGCCAAGTAAGTATATAAGTCCAGCAGTTTGTAGTTGGTACGCAGCCATATTAAAGCTTTTTTTTAGTAAATATTATATGGCAAGTGGGCTCATTAAAACTGAAATAAACATATTGTGGGAATATTTACAATAACATCAAAACAGTAGTGTGTAGTATTGGGAAGCAAACAGAAAAATAAAAAAAACTTGTTTGCAAACAAAGTAGAAATATGTTGATTTGTATCACCTGCCGACACGTCACAGCTTAACGAAATGCAAAAAAAAATTAGATAATTTGTGCCACAGTGGTGCGAATTGAGAAAATTGAGACTGATGAGTCAATTTTTTATTTATTTATTTATTTATTATATTTATTATAGATATCGTTAATATCGAGCCTTATTTTCGATTTTATCGTAAGCGACATGTTATCGAAAACAGACTTTTTTATTGAAATTAAAATTTTATGGGCCTACCCATAGTTTAGAATTATCAAAATGCCAAAATTGTTGATAACTCTTAAGATACGGGCTGTGAAATTTTATCGTAAGCGACAATTTACGTACAAAAACATATTTGAATATTTTAAAAAAACATTCTCCTGAACAATTTAATTTTTGTCGCTTACGATAAAATCGAAAATAAGGCTCGATATATTTTATATAAAAAAATTAGTTTCGTGTATAAATTTAGTAGCAACTTGTTTTTAGAAAATATTAAAGGTTTTATTCATAAAAAATATTTTTGATTTATAAAAAGTTTACGAAATTTGTTGTATAAAATAAAACTACTTTTATGAATAAGGTGATAAATATTTACGTTCTTAAAATAGCGACAGGAGTGAGAAAAAGGAATCGCCTGTTTTTTATTTCAATTATGGCAACCTATATGGAACGAAATTTTAAAATATTCGAATGGAGTTTAAATGGCAACATTCCTTAATTTATTTCGATTCACAAGCCCTAATTTGGTCCCTGTATGTGATATTATAAGCATTGTTAGAGTTGCCAGATATTTGAAATTTTTCAACAAGTTCCGTAAAAACTGAAGTTTTATTAAAAAAAATAAATGTTTTTTAAAAATGTAAGAAACTTTTCTAAAAAAATTACAGGCATTTAAAAATATATACCAACAATTTAAAATATGTTTTGTTTTAGTCAAAAGTTAGCGTAAGCATTATAGAAAATAAACTTTTTTATTGAAATTACAATTTTATCCTGAGCGACAATTTACATACAAAAAACATTTGAATATTAAAAAAAACCTTTTAATGGAAAATTAAATTTCGGATTAAACTCGAAAATGTTACCAAACATTGTTAAAATTTAAATTTTGTTTTTGTTTTAAAATGTATTATTATACGTGTTACTTAGAAAGTACTGATAGTGGAAATAAATTTTAAATTTAAGATTAAATCGGATTTCGGAGAAAACTCCGAATACTAAGAAACTATTGTTTAATAAATAAAATAAAATAATTGTTGATGTAGCATAAAATTTATGCAGCAAAAAAACCTTGCAGTCTTATGGAAAAAATTTAAGTTATATGTTGCATAACCCTGAGGAAAAAATTCTTTTATGACGAAAATGACTAAAACGTGAGTCCAATTTGCACTTGGAGAAGACGCTGGAAGGAAAGCTGCAAATAAGAGCAAAACTCTTAATAACTTAAATTGAATTTCAGAAAAAATATCTTTCGAATAAATTCGGAAAGGTCTGAAATAAATGACAGAGCTGTTAAGTTTACTAGTAACATCTTTTTATAAAAATAAATAAATTCTGGAGAATCTATTGAGAGGTTAAGAAATTGAAAGGAAAACATGTTTCAGAAAATTTTAAATTCTTAAAAATTTATTTAATATTTTTCCAATCCAAAAATAATTAAAAATTTTTTTATTGAAAAATAAAAAATATATTACGTTTGGCTGATAATCAAACTGCAAATAAGACTGAACAGAAAAAAAATCGAAGAACCACAATTCATAAAAAAATCTTTGAAATTGAATTGAATTTATAAGCACGAGCCAAGAATAATATTCCGTTCTCTCTCTCTCTCTCTCTCTCTCTCTTTCTTTCTCTGCTCATAGTTCAACTTCGACAACCCAATTATATTTAAATATTGTGCATCACAACCAATATTTAGTTCAAATTGTTATGGCACCAAGCAACTACATACTCAACTGTTATTTAAGTTGTGAATGACAATACCAATTTGTAAGTTTGGCTGTCTCTCAGTCAAGCAAATTGAGTTGAGAATGGCAATATTGGCTTCCTTACTTACGCCCAAAGTGGTTAAAAAATCTAACAAAATTAATCTTAAAAAAACGCTGTTGAAATGGACTAAAAAAAAAGTAAATAAGATATGAAAAGTCTTTTAAATAATAAAAGGTGTCCAATACCGCAATACCATGCATTTATACAAAAAATTCGGAAAACTAAAAAAATAGCTAAAATTTAAAAAACTTAAAAATTTTACGCTTAAAAAGGCTGAAAATTCGGACTCCGAAAAATAGTTACTACAAATTGCATCGGAAGAAAGTCAGACTACGAGTACTAAGATAATTGGAAAAATTTTAAAAACTTTAGATTTGTTTGAATGTTTTATTTTATTTTATTTTATGCCTAAAATTTTAAAAATTCAGACTCCGAAATATAATACAATTTTCGGGGAAAAGAAGGAGAATTCTGATATTGTCAAAATTGTTTTTTTTTATATTTTTAAGTTCCAAAAAGCGCCGTTATATGTTTATGTTATGGAATACTCGTTTAAGCTGCTAAATGCCTCTTATATCTCTAAAGCTTTAAAATTTACTGGTAGATTGTACAGTTTTAGAGGTATAAGAGACATTTAACAGCTTAAACGAACGCCCCTATTATAAACATACAACGGTACTTCTTGGCACTCAAAAATGTCTCTTAGACATATAAAGCTTTAAATTTTACTGGTAAATTGTACAGTTTTAGAGGTATAAGAGACAGTTAGCAGCTCAAACGAACGCCGCGCCCCTATTATAAAATGGCTGTAATTAAAGTGATTAATGTTTTTAAATCTCAAAAATATTAAAACATGCTTGTAATCAAGAATGATAAAATAAAGATTACGCCTTGCGCATGATTTACCGTTTTATGCGAGGGGACTCGCAAAGGTTACCAAGTCTATAGGCCCAACTATAATATGAATAAGCTGGCTTAAGCTAATGTCAGAATTGAACGATAAGTCTGTCAAATGCTTAAACAATTCAGATGTGACTTTTAGGTGGCCATAATGTACTTACATGCACTTAAGTATTCTTTAGCCACTGCTGCACATCTAGGTATTGTCAATAATTTTGTTTCTTCTCATATCTCCTAAATGAATGCAATTCAATCAAACTAACTGGAAAGAATGTCCTAATCGATTAGAAATTTACATATAAATATATCCATCACCTTATTACTTCTTTCATTTGTTTTGCCTACTAAAAAGTACAACAGTGAATATACATAAGTAAATACATGTGTATGTGTGTATATGTGTATTGTAAAACAAACAATAAAAATAAAAGATTTGCTTTATTTTCTGAGTTTAAAATAAGAAACAATAAAAAAATATTTAAAATCAATGAATATTTTCTGCTGCTGCTTGTTTGAGTTTAAAAAATGTACAAACAGTTGTTTCCTTACGGAATGTGCGTTCAGTTTGGCACTTTACTTAAGCAAATCACATTTGACGAAACTTGACGAAAAGTTTGTTAAGTACATTATAGTTTGCCACATGCGTTTTATATGTAACCGCACAGTTGCTTAAGCTAGCTTATTCATATTATAGTTTTGACTTATATCATATGTGAAATTTATAATTTCTTGCAAAAAATTTATTTATTTTGTTGTAGTTGGCAGCCCTGTGATTAATTTACTCAGAGAAATCTCCAAGAAAAACATTAAATGTTGTTGCTTAAAAGCTGCAAAACTAAGAAAAATAAAAACAAAATAAAAATAAAGAGATAAGAAAGAGAGCAAATATGAAATGTGAGTTTGTGTGTGTGTAATAGTTCTATAGTTTAATTTTACTAACCAATGCGCTGATTTACACGGGCATAATTGTGCTGGAATAACATGTCAGTTTGTTGGTGAGAGGGGCAAAGAGAGCGGTTTTGCGGTTGGCATAACTTTTCAACCAGCTACAACCCCGCATTAGCAGCATAAAACCAATACACACACAACTTAAAAAACAGCAAATGTAAAATGAACACCAAAAACACTAACACACACAAAGCTGTGTATACGTATACATTTTGTGCCAGATGAATTAGTCTCGTGTAATTTGGAAAAGAACAAAAATTGTGCGGCTTAAAAATTGTTCTCGTCTAAACTACCTCATTGAGAACACAGGCTGAGTGACGTCAGAATTCCATCATGCGCAGAAATGTACTTTTATTCTTGCGCGCTGGCGTAATCTTTATTTTATCATTCTTGCTTGTAATAATGAATGATACACTGGATATTGATAGGTCAGTTTTTCGTTATATAATAAATAAATGAAGTGAAATTTGACCAAATGTTCTATAAAGATTTTTGTAACGGCGCCACTGTGCGGGGTGTTTAACAGCAAGATATACTACTCCATAATTTGCAGTGCTCGATTAAAATTATCGAAATATAAATTTTTTTTTTACAAAATCATGAGACCTTAAGCTTAATAAAATTAGAGAAAATCATCTTTTCTTGTTTTCTTTTCAGTTTAATTTAAAATATTTTTAACTTGTGTTTATTTAAGTGTTTTGTATTTTTGTTTGCAGTACTCGTATATAATTGTGAGTTTTTTTATCAGCCTTGTTAAAATTTATATGTATCTTATCGCACAGTTATAACTCATATTTTTTGTTTACTGGCAAACATATACTTTTTACCCGACTGTGAGACGCAAAGAAGGGTGTTGTGTTTATCAGCTTGTGTACATAGTATGTACATATGTGCCCTTAATTATGAAAGTGGTCTTAGTCATTTATTTCTTTGGTCGAGATATTTAGTAGATAACATTTGAACAGTTTAAAAAATATTTTTGTATTTTGTAACATTTTAATTTAGAGTTGTACTTGTCTCGATTTATATAAATTTATTTAAAATATATTTCAATATTTATGGAAGTTTTTTTATATTTCTTTGATATTTCGAAGCACAAATGCACATAACTTCGACTACCTTCATAATTAAGGGCACGTATGTATGTATGTTTGTATGTATAAAAGTATATATGTATGTGTGTTTCTTTGCTGCACTATATAAACTGAACGCGAGGGTCGATTTTACGATTGATTTGTTTTAATACCGAGAGTGTGGGTAAAGATATGACAGTAGTTAAAATTGAATATGGGCGGCAAACAGGCGCCATTTTGTGAAGAAATTAATAAGTCAGCGAATCACATATGTGACGTGCAAAATAGAAAGGGACCTAAGGGTAAAAACCGGTTTTGTTCAGGAGAGCCATTTTAAAGATTTAAATACGTGTATCTTTGGTGTATCTTCAATTTCATAAAACGCGCATATCTCTGGGAGGGAACACTTTTGGGGCATGGGATCGGTCTCATTCGATGCTCAGATGTTGTCCACATCAAAAAAAAAAAAGTGAAAATTGATTCTTTTACCCTTAGGTTCCTTTTTCTATGCGCTGTCACATATATCAAAAGGGGTATCATTCGACGTACATATATTTCAAAATCATCTTTAGGATCTCTTATGATTTTTTATTTTGAGTGACCATTTAGGATATTTAACGATTTAAAGTTGGTAGCAGTCGGGTTCACAAAATTGTGACAACTTTTTCAAGAACCTTAAGGTATTAATCATTTTAATATATTGGAATATAGCGTGTAATATTCAAATTTTCAGCGCAAGTGGCGAAATGCAGAAATATTTTTTTAAAGCCTATACACACATTTTTCGATTGTTAATTTCTTACATGAATGCAAAGAGCAGCAACGCAAAGCAATGTGTCCTACAATTGGCGGTATGTTTGACGGAAGTCAAAACTTCAGCGTGACATGAGGGACATGTAACAAGTGTAGGTCCACTTCCAACGGCTGTGCCTGGGCGTGTCGTTTGTATAATTACAGTGGATTGCTGAGGTGGTGGTTGTGGTTGCGGCTGGGGATATGGCTGCGGTTGTGGCTGCAGCTGAGGATATGGCTGCGGCTGTGGATAAGGCTGCGGCTGCGGCTGTGGAATTTGTGGATACAGTTGTGTGTCTGTCTGTGTTGGCTGATAAACTTCAGCTGGGGTAAATGTTGGCGGTTGAGATTTATCCATATCAATTATTTTTCCCGTATACTCGTATTAATTTTTGTATTTTATTTTCAACTCGTTTAGGTCTACGCGTAGTGAGTAATACCCATAGACTAAATACTTTCAGTCGAGATTAAATAAAGCAACTGAAAAGTATACACATAAGACATAACTTTGTATATATTTACGATTCCTATGAACTGACTAACTGATACTGGCTGTTATCAAAAGTGAGTCATTATTAGAACGCATCACGGAAAGAGAAATATGTAAATATATTTGTCGCTCTTTGCGTGTGCAGCAATCTATGCAAACGTAAATGTTCATGTAATTTTAGGTTGCTCTAAGTGAGTATATACATCCAGGCTGCCCATATAAGCGCCAGAGTGCCTAACATCAATCGGTTTTTATAGAAATAAATACACATACGCTTACACATTATCTCGGTTTTCTCTCTGTGGGCAGCATTGATATACATACATATGCATGTATGTACATATGTACATACATACATGTATGTATATGACATAGCTGATGTACTAAAAGCTATTCTAGATTTAGAAAAATTTTATATTCACCGCAAGTGGCATAGTTCAAAATAGTTATACATACATATGATACCGTGTGAATAGATAAATTTTATGGACACCATTTTTATTATGTAAATGTAATGCTCATTCTATTATGGTTCCAAAGGTAAGAACCATTATAGATGGTCAAAGGCATTAATGACGGAATATAATGGCATGTCATTAGAAGAAACGTATCATAAAAAAGTTTTCACAATTTTCGGATGAGCTATTTATATTCTAAACCAGTAGAAAGTTGCGAAGCGTATCCATGGGCATCTACTTTTTTTCTTAAGGTGCAATTAGATGTGACGTGGCATAATGCCGTAGCCATAACCAAACCAAAATCCAATTGGTTTCTATGTTGAGAGTTATGGAGTTATGGCGAGTGACCTATAATCGAATACAATGTTGCCCATTACTTTGTTTAGAACGGAAGTTTTCTACGGCTATGGTTATGTCACGTCTGATTGCATCTTTAAGCCTAGTACTCTGTACAAATTGGTGAAAAATGTTGAGCAACATTCATTATTTTGAACGAAAAATTGTACATGTAAACAATATTAACTAGCCCTTCAAATTATGCTACAATTCGTTAAGCAAGGCGAATTCAGTATCAGGTGTTTCTGCCCGGCTAATTATCAGCTGTTGATGCCAAATTGAGCAATTTGAACAGAAATGTCAAAATTTGCTGAGAAATCTTCTAACATATTGGTTTTGTAGCATATCAAACTACATGTTGTTTTTTTTATTGTAAAATTGATGTAATGATAAGGTCACCTGGTACTGAATTCGCCTTGTTGGTGAAAACACCCATTTGTTTATTGTAAATTCATATGAAACAACTAGGCAAATTCATATAAGGTATACTCAGCTCAATTCGCTTTGAGAAATTTATACTTGAAATGTCAGAAAAATGTACTGAAAAATGTGTTTTGACATCCAACGTATATTTAAATTACAAGCGGCGAATTTAGTCACCTGAGCCCTTGCGGCCACCTAGTATGAATTCGCCTTGATGAAACAAGTGCCACTCACATTATTTGACATGAAAACTTTAAATGTTGAAGATACATTGCAACATGTTATCAAGAACAATTCATGCCAATTTTTTTTTATAAGTATTTTGACAGCCTTTCACATGAAATGTTCAACAGAGTACCAGGCCTTAGTCATTGTTTTTTTTATATTTGTGATCCAAAGACTCTCACTGCACCTGTATGTTTTAGTGTGCTCTGAATTACAAGGTTTGTGCATCTAACTTCGATATAAATGATCCGCCTTCTACTGGTTTTCGAATTATCACAGAGAGTTTGCGCAGTTCTTTTATCTTCTTCCCAGCATAGATGGCACAAAAGTAAAATAACTAGGTTATTTCTGCACGGATAAAAGTTTACTCTAAAACGACCATAGAGAAAACCAGTAAAGTGTGACTTTGACTGGTACACGAAGGATTCCGTACGAACACTACATTTATAGTACAATACGAACGTTAGATTATATAATCGAATATCTTATCTAATATAGAAATTAAAAAAAATGGTTGGTTTTTGCGTTTTTCTTTTGGCCTTAGCGATTTGCTTCGTGTTGCCGATTTTTTAGGTTTTCGTCGATTTTTTAGTTTGAGCGATTTTTTTACGTTTGGCGCTTTTTATTGTTTTGACGGGCGTTGGCGTTTTTTTTTTTGGTGATATTTTTAGTTTTTTGTCATTTGGTGTTTTTTTTATTTTTGGTGGCATTTTTTTATTTTGATATATTTTAATTTTTGAACATTTCAAGAGTTTGTCGCTTACAGATTCCAGGATACAGCAAGTTGTCAAAATTACATGGTCAAAATTACATTAACTGAGAGAACACCCTTTAATTTTGATTTTTTAGATATAGTATTAATTGGTGTGTAGTCTGCATAAAAATAAATTAACTTTGAAAATTTCAAGTATGTATATTTAATTGTCTGTATATTACATTATGGTTTCTATATATTTCGTTGATCTTTTAAGAACACGCTTTAATTTTTAAATGTTATATATTTGTTATTTTGGCGACCAAGCTTTGCATATTCTGTAAAAATTGCAGGTCCAGAACTCTCGAGAAAACTGCCTGTGACAGACAGACAGATAGATAGACAGACGGACAGCGTAGCGAAAACACTAGGGTTCGTTTCACCTTTGGTGTACGGAACTCTAAAAACTATACGTATGGCAGTGCTTTGTAAGTTGCGTCAAAACTTATTATAAAACAGAGCCTTGCAGTTGCCCTTTTTTCACATTATTATACCGCCTCTTTGCATATTGCGTTTGAGATACGCCCTAAAGTCACCCTGTATACATATGTATACTTTATCTAGTGAATTGTATCAAAAAACACACTGATAAATTTTTCTGCAATCTGTACCACTGTGCCGTGTTATAGAACTCTTATCAAGAGGAAAGTAAGCAAACAAGTACTAATACTAATATAATTTTTTTTTAATTAGTGAATCACTTTTCTCTCTCTGCCTTGAACCACAAATTGGTAAAAGTTTTGAAACTACATATACTTAATGGGACC
The DNA here is from genome assembly GCA_949987645.1 of Tachina grossa. Classification (NCBI taxonomy): domain Eukaryota; kingdom Metazoa; phylum Arthropoda; class Insecta; order Diptera; family Tachinidae; genus Tachina; species Tachina grossa. Next base: position 50,883,549 of record OX465278.1, on the reverse strand, counting down.
CTTTTTTCGGAATTACTGGTACTTACATAAACAAGCATAAGATCAAAGCGAAGGAATGAGTTTTACAGTTGGCGGCATGTTTGACAGAAGTAACAATTTCAGCACGACAAGAAGGGCAAGTAGTCCGTATAGGTGAATTTCCAAGGGCCACAGTGGGTGTTGTTGTTGTGTGTATTACGACGGTGGATTGTTGTGGTGGCGGTTGTGACATTTGTGGATAATATTGTGCTCCGGGCTGGTAAACTTGAGCTGCTGTATACGGCGGCGGTTGCGATTTGTTCATAGTAATTTTTTTTAGGTTTCTACTTGTTGAATTTCACCGGTTTGAAAATATTTTTCCGCTTTTTGCTTTTCACTTTTTTTCAACTCGCTACGACTCTTTGCGTATTGAATATTATTGTAAGACTAAACGTATGTGAATAATGGACAGTGAAATAAATAAAAAAATAAAATACATTTTAAAGAGTGTACGCGTGAGTGTGCAAAGAAACTGGTTGTTATCAAATGGGGAGAACTGCATTTAAAATATGAGTGAGAGTATTTACTTTATTTTTGCGCTATGTTGCTGCTGTGCCAGCCATTAGTTATTTCAAAACCTTTGTAACACTTGGAAAAGCTTTTCCTACGCCGCTGAAGGTTTATTTGTATTAAGTAGATATTACTGCCTGGATCATTAATATTTTTCTCATATACTTTTATGGAACTATTGTAAAATTTAACGTACTTAGATAGTATAGCGGAAATAACTCTTCCTTGCATTTTTGCAGCTTTAGAATATACATAGGTATACAATAAGTTTTTGTGAGTGCGTGAAAGTTGTCACTTATTGGGCCACAGTAAATAAATCCATGGCAAAAATGAAAAAGTGCTTAAGCTTAAATTAGATGTGACATAGCCATAACGCCATAACCATAACCAAACCAAAATTCAATTGGTTTCTATGGTGATAGTTATGGCGTTATGGTGAGTCACGTATAATCGAATATAGTGTTGCCCATTAGTTTGGTTCGAACGACTGCTCTCTATGGCTATGGTTATGTCACGTCTGATTGAACCTTTAAGTCGATACAAACTGATTTTGAGTTAATTGTAATTCAGTAATCTGCATATTTGAAAGTATCCCTGGTGAAAATCTCAACTAATGTGTGTGATTTTTCAGAAACTTATAGCACTATGACTTGCAACTTATCTTTTTTAGACTTCTAATCTCATTTGGCACAATAGCTTAATTTTGTTTATACTTTAGTATATTTCAACTTAAATTTATTACTTGTATTGTGTAGAAAGATGTTTGCTTAACAAAATGAAGGTTAAGAGGGTATTTCCCAAATTAACTGCGAAAGAAATAAATTTCTGAAAATCGACTTGAACGCATAAAAGTCCTCACCTGCAAAACAGTAAAATATGACTTAAGACTTTTTTCTTAGTGCCACAGAAATAAAGCCAACATAAGTTAAGCGGCAGCCAATATTTTATCCCCCACACCACAGCGAAAACATCTACATGTACATGATAGAATAATTTAATTTTTAATGGGGCATTTACACCTGTATATAATCTAGCAGACTTAAATAAAAGTCTTTATGAAAATCTATACCGTTTACACCAGTTTTGTTTTGATATTTTTGTATCCAAAACAAAACCCATTAACTCAAAAATTGCCAAAACTACAACCAAATAACTATAATGTAGCCAAGTCACACACCTATTTAAGCAGACCGTAGCTAATTCACTCATCTTTTGTTTTATTAATATGTTGTACAGGGTAGTAATAAATAAAAAAATATTAGATTTTGATTAGATTTCCTAGAAATCTAGTGACAAAATAGATTTTGTTTTGTATGGGAGTTTTGGTAAAAAGAAACAAGATTTAGCTCGAAATCTCTAGATTCTGAGACAATGTAAATGCCCTATTGGGTGGGAATGCATTAAAATTTTAATTCCATTCAAATTGTGGGCAAAATGAATCAAGTTAAATTTTTAGGGTTCCGTACACCAAAGGTGAAAAGGAACCCTATTGCTTTCGATACCAGAGAACAGATTGAATATCTTGTTTTTTTTGTTTTGAATGCAATCACAAAAAACCTGCATATTGTTGTCAATCCACAACATTAAAAAAAAACAACGTATGGCACAATCGAAAGAGATGAGTGCGTCGAATTTTATTGCTTGCATTGCTTTTTTATATAAATGTTCAATGGTCTTGTCAAAAGCAACGAATACTCAGTGAATGGTGCGAATACTTTTTACTGTTATTGAACACAACGTAATCTTTGTACTTTGTGCTTGTATAAAACTTACATTAGTATTCATAAAACACGATATAGATTTGAAATGCATTTAATCTAAAATTTTATATGAAACGGTTATTTGAAATTTTATTATTATTATTTATTTTTTCTAAAATTTCTTCTCTCACACTGCATTTTCTTATTTATGACAATTAAAATCACGTAAAATAAACTTGTTATTTAAACGTGATATACAAAAGATCAGCGAATACTGAGTGAATGGTATGAAAGAAATCCATTCATTCAACAAATCGCGACAAATTGTATCATAGCAATTACATTTGTTATTGTTGTCGAATAGATGCATGGCAAAAGCAACGAATTTATGAATTGTTAGCAAATGCGAATGGTTTCATTCTGTACTTTGCTCGCTACGATGTCCGTCTGTCCGTCACGGGCTATTTTCTCAAGAGCTGTAAGATCTACGAACCTGAAATTTCGACAGAGTAAAAAGAACTTTGGCTGCTACAACAACAAATACATGAGAGTTAAAAATTAAAGGGTGTTCCAAAACGAGCAACGAAAAATGTTAAAATCTCATGTAATATACATATAATTGTATGTACATATGTATATTGACACTTGAAATTTCTAAAATTAGTGTATTTTTATACAGACTACAACAATTAATACTAAAATTTAAAAAATTTTAATTAACGGGTGTTCCACCAGTTAATGCAATTTTGACTATGTCATTTTGACAGCTTGCTATATCTTGGAAACCGTAAGAGGTAAACTCTTGAAATATTCAAAAACAATAAAACTAAAAAATCCCAAAATTATCAAATCGCCAAACCGAAAAAAATCGCCAAAACGAAAAAAATCACCAAACTTAAAAGCAATTTCTAACACTAAAATAAATCGCCAAATTCGAAAAAATCGCCTAAATGAAAAAATTGCCAAGATGAAAAAAACCCCAAAAATCGAAAAAAATCGCCAAAACGCAAAAAAGGCGCCAAAACTATATCATTGCCTATATGAAAAAAATCGCCAAAAATTAAAAAAAAATCACCAAAATTAAAAAAAAATCTCCAAAACCGAAAAAACCTAAAAACGAAAAAAAATTCCAAACTTTATTTTATATAGGCTAAAGTTTGTATTGAATTACATATCTAGTGTCCGTACGGAACCCTTCGAGCGCGGGTCAAAGTCGCACTTCACTGAATTTATTTAATTCATTGTGAATTAAAAAGCAAATATTATTCATTTATTTATAGCTCTGGGATACTTTTAAATATGAATTGATATTTAAATAGAATTTACGTTTGTAATGATCAACTTTTGGGAATAGTTTATTTTTTACTTTTTCTTGTTTCATTTTCTTAAGAGATTTTATTATGGCAAGGCTGTCAATAAGTGCGATTTCTCTTTAAACGTGGCTAGGTTTCAACTTGTTTGACGTGAAAATTTTCCTTTCGATTTGGCGATTTTTTCTGGTGATAAACAAACATTTTTGGCAAAATATCATGGCCATTTTTTATATATAGAACTTTAAATTTTTTTCCTAATTCAAGAGAATTTCGTTGTTGAAGGAGTATTTTGAAACCAAACAGAAAAAAAATTTAAAACAATGCGATTTTGATGATTTTTTTATTGAATTAGAGTATTTATTTTGAATTTGGACGAGAAAAGTTTATAACATTGCGATTTTTCTTTCCATCAATCTGGCAAATGAGTTCAGTAAATAAACATCTGGCAACCCTGGTTGTGGATCTTATAAATATAAATTTACGTGTTTCTCCTTATGCTCTATATTTGCCGCATTAGAGTCTAAACACAACGTTTGCGGTGCAGTGCGATTTCTCGTTGCGGGAGAGAAAAATAAACATAATACAACGGAAGACGGCGACGGCAATACTTGTCATTGTTTGTTTAAATTTTTATTAATTTTTTTGTTCATATATTTTTGTAAAAAATTTACTCTTTCTGTTAAATATTTTATAATGGCAGTAACTAAAAACAAAAAATTATTAAAATTTTATACATTCCGACATATATTTGATAAATTTTTTAAGCTTTTATATTTTATGACAAACATTTTTGAACTTCAAAATCATGTTTTTTGTTGTGAACACCGCCAATTACTCAAAAACTGTGGCAACATCAGAAAGAGAGTCAAAAATTGAGAGAATAAGAAAGTCCACAATGAAAATAAAATAGATTTTAAATTTATGCTGTTCCGCACTGCGGGTTTTACTTCAAAATCGTATGAAAACCCGCACCGCAATGAATTCTCGTTATATTGTGTTCAAACTCTTATAACGAAAAAACAACAAAAAAAAACAAACAAAAAATCAAAGATCCAGAAAGTTCTTTTTCGTCAACTTTATGTTGGTAGCACTGATAGACTTAGGACGTAGGAAGAAAAGAGATAAAAAGAGAGGTTGAAAATGAAAGAGGGACAATTATGAAGTGCACTTGAAAAGTAAAGTTTGAAGAAAGCGTCGTCGGTAAAAGAAAATATCAGAAAGAAAACTTCAAGTATTTGTCTTCCATAAAAATTAAAAAAAAGCTGTAATTGGAAAAATAAAAACGTTTGTGCACGGATTTTGTTTAATACCTTTTTGGTCATAAAGCCGCAAGAAAGACAAAAGAAAAAGTGAATAAAAGAAGAGTTAAAGTTAAAACCAAACATTTTTAAAGAACATTGACAAATAAAACTGTGTTAAATTAAATAAAATCAAACGTACTCAATATAAAGACAAATAAAAGAAAATAAAACCCGGTGACCAATTAAGAGTGCCTGTTTCGTACCGTATAAAAGGAAAATAAATTTACTACTGGAGAGAATTCCTAGTTAGCTTGCAAGTTTCTTAACTCAATCCCTGGTCACCCGGAGAAGTGTAACAAGGGAGGGGAATTGCTGTGCAACAAAGCAAGTCTTTTTTTACTTTCTTCAACACATGTTCGAATTGCTTCCCTAGTCGTCCCTCCAGCCAACTCTCAAAACAATAACCTCAGCAGTAGAGCGTCCAGTTGCCCTTGTACAGAGGTCACATTATATGTATGTTGAAAATTTTGCAGGGAAAATAAATTTGACGAGCTGTCGGTGTGATGTGTCCATCCAAAAAGAGCAAAACCAGCATTTTGTAAAGTTTAAACTTTTGTAAAAAAAAATTTTTTGTATTTTTTTTTTCTAAATTCTTAATTATTTAAATTGCCTAAGATAATTATCCATATGTGCATGAATTTCAATCATAAAATCGTAAAATTGTAAAAAAGAAAAATTGTACTAGTGTGAGCATTATCTCTTCAAAGCGGGGTTATCAAACAGATAAAACCACAACCACAACAAAAAAAAACCTTATTTTCAGTTCCTCAGCAAGACGGCGTTCACCGAGATCCGGAGGCCTTCGCGAACTTGGACAACGCTTAGTCGGTGAGTTATACCATTTATGCTTTTTTTACATTTTCATTATTTTGCATACATTTACCTTTAATTTGTTGTTTTACATTACACATTTGGCTAATGTAATCCCATAAAATCCCATAAATTTTTAGAGATTCTATTGTGGTACCTTGGTACCTTGGTACCTTTAATGTTTGACCAATACATACCTATATCCATATAAAAGTTAAATATATTTCTTTATATACATACATCCATATATACATCTATCTTATATATGTAAATATATATATATGTATATGCAGTTAAATATATAGTTATGTAAAATTTTTGCTAAATATCAAATTGATATAATTATATGTAGTTACTACTTTTTTTTTCATACAAAAAAATATATATATATATATATATATATATATCTGAATTAAATATTGTGCCATATATTCATATACATATACATATACATATATCCTACCAATATCTATGTATATCAATGTGTGTACTATAGCATTGCACAGATGCATCTGTTTGCACCAGTTTTGCGTGTTTTTTGGTTCTTGTATGAAAAAATATGTTATTTAGCGTTTCTTTTACTAATTGTAAATGTTCATTTTTAAAGCAGTTATTGTATGGTTGTGCAATGACCAAATGAGAAAACCACGTTTTTATGTATTTGTTTTTCTATAACAAATAAGATACATAAAACTGGTTTTAACATAAGTACCACATGGTGTGTTGCAAAAAAAAAATCCATGAATGAATGAAAGTAAAATTTCACATACACACGTAAGTAAATGATACATGTACATGAAACACATGCATGTGTAATTACTCTAAGAGCAAAATTGTCTCTCTCTCTCTCTCTCTGTATACTTGGCTGCGCAACAAAATAACATAACGAACGTCCGCACATACATCTGTCCATCATGTATTTGTTTCAACAATGGTTTTTTTCATATGTTTGTATTACAATATGTATTTTTTTATTTTACAATAAGCAATTGTTATTTGTTTTAATTGTATTTTAATTTGGAAAAGCACGCACACACAATAACTCTTATACTAGTTCTGTCGCTCACTCTACAATTTTATGGTACATACCATGGTATAATTGTTTTGGCTATACAAACGAGTATACAAATGCAACCCTATAGTATGTACATATATATGCACTCGTTAATGCTCTCAATACTTTCTCAAATAAAGAATTTTGAATTCCAAGGTAAACGTTATTGTATTTGTATATATTTTGTAAACTAAATTTTGAAAATCCGCGTTTTTTTTCAAATGAATTAATTTATTTAATAAAATAATTACTTGTTAATTATGGAGTAAGTTAAAGTTTTCTTCTTTCTAAAGGTTGTGTAGGTAAGGTAAGAGTATTTTGGGGATCCTAGTTAATGAAATAGTCACTAGGTCATTAGGGAGGTAGGGTAAAGGACTAGCCGTCATTAACATCTGACGTGGCTCTTTGTAAAGAATACAACGTAAAATATACATACATAAATAATAACATCACTAAAAATAGGGAGTCTATAAAATAAAATAAAAACATACTGTGAATAATGGAGCGTGTTAAATGAGGACCGAAACCCCCATTCGCGACTGCTCGTTAGCCAATAAAATCAATGGCTCTCGTAGTCCCCATTGTACACTGCTCTGGTTACTACATTTACATCGGTAGTAAGTAAAATCCAACGTGTTTATTCGTGGTCATAACACGTTACATTTTTCCTTTAAGTCATATTTATTATTTCGCTAATATGCAGAATCTTATTAATGATTGAATCAACTTTTGTTTGAAATACATAATTTTAATCCTTAAACAAATATATGTCTGGATGTATATTTTTCTCTTAATCCCACATCATATTGTACTTACCCCACCAAACACAAGATCAAGGCAAAGCAATGTGTCTTGCTATTGTTTTCATGTTTGACAGAAGTTATGACTTCTGAGCGACACGATGGGCAGGAAATACGTGAGGGCTCATTTCCAAGAAGCACAACTGTGTTTTTTGTTCGTACGAAGGTGGTGGTAGATTGCTGAGGTGGCTGTTGTGCCATTCCAGGCTGATAAGTCCCAGCTGAAGTGTATCCAGATGGCTGGGATTGTTGCATTTTTACTTTTTTAATATAATTTTTTTTAATTAGTTTCTGAGCGAGATTTAGCTTATTATCGTATATCTCTTGTATTTTTTGTTTTTCAATTCCTTCAGGTCAATGCGTATTGAAAGAGACTCTTAAACTAAGAATTTTAATACCCTTTTCAGTATATAAATAAGATTTTTTATGTACATACATACATACATACATACATACACACATACATGCACACCTATCTACCCAGTCAGATTTTTATTAGTAGCTAGCTCAAAATATATGTAGGTGACTTTTTGATAATTCATTTACAACTAGCTTCTGAACTAATTCATAAATGATGAATGTGAGTCAGTTGTTTTTTGTACAACTGTCTTCTTCCTGATAAGTATTGAACTAACCCCAGCGGCGAAAATGTCCATTACAGAAGCGATGATTCGATGCACACATGTAAGACAGTAATGCTCACCACCTCATATACGCACCTTGTATACATTTTCAAATGCATTGCCGCATTTGTGGAGTGAACGCCTCTCATTTGTACACAAAATAAGCGATATACTGAAGTGTTCATCCAATAAACATAAAAGCTCAGTATTGGCTAACATACATTGTAAGTTGGCAGTGGGCAGTTCGAATACAATCTCGCTTACTTTGTGAGCCGGTAGAAGACGTCTTGAACACTTTTTCGAACACGTTGTAAGCTAGCATTCATTGAACACAAAGTGTGGCAAACATCATTAAAGAGATGTAATGTTGTAAGCAATGTTCGCCGCTGGGAACTTTAAGCTAACTCAAAACTGATACAGAGATTAGTTAAAGATCAGAGAGAAAATGTCAGCAAAAAAATCATGTTTATCTCATCTTTGTGCCGTTTATATTTTATATGGCGCGATGGCAAAGTGTTAAGTATGACAAACAAAGTGATCACGGTTCGATACCCGTTATCGTTTCTTAAAAAATAATTTAATATTGTTTAAAATTTAAGCTGACTAAAAAATGTTATTACATAATATGATAAATCATAATTAACTAAAAATAACACTTTCTTTTTATTTTTATTTTTTATTTGGCACAAGCTAACTAATAATGAGCTAACTCATGGTTAGTTCAAAACTGATGCACTCAATGATAAAACTGATCACTTTCAACATGCAGAATGAGTGCTAATTAGTGTCCTGCACAAGATATTTTATAAGAACTTTTAAGACATGAGGGATTTTTCAAATGTTTTACTACAGCGATATCTTCTAAAACAAAAGTTAACAACACTGTTTGCAAGAAATTTGTTTCAGTATTATATGTAGGTATAGGAGTAAAGAAGAAAATACTTCGTGACGGACGAATTTGTGATACTTGCTTATTTCTACGCGTGAGCGCGTGTACAAACGTCATGCATGTATGTGTGTATGATCTTTTATTTTTCTGCGCTCATGCAAACGCACACACATGCATTAACATTAGTTGTATGCGGTTAATCACATAATAACTAGCTTACCATCTACATCTTACACACACGCTCAAACGTACAATATGCAAAATAACAAGCATACACAAATCAACACTACTTCTTTTGAGTGTTTGTTACAAACAAACAGTCTTGGCGACATCGCTTGTTAACACTGATATACACGTACACCAATACATCCATCGTGCTTCGCTTATAGTATGACAGCATTTATTATTGGTTTAGTATAATACATGCAACGTGAATACAGTTAAAAAACATGACGTATTTACATTTCAAGACTGTTTACGCAGGTCTCTAGTGCTAATTTTAACCACCTCTGACTAATTTTTGGCTGATAATTCAGTAGCTTTGAGTTAACTCAAAATCCCACTGGGTATGTATATACATATTTATTCGTAAAAATTTATATGAATTAAGGTACGTTTTTCCTCTTATCAAAGATGGAGTTGTCAAAATCTTCATGTTTCAATAAATGTTGGAGGTAATCGACAGCAATATTTTTTAAATATATTCGAATATTTTTGGTGTTTTTTTAGAGATAGTTTCTATTATTGTTTTATTTGGTGTTAAATTTTAAAGTTCCAAAAAAACCCAAACAATAAAGAACTCAAATAAAAAATAAAAATAAATGAAAATAAAAGAAATATATATGAAAAAATGGCAGAATGTTGTGGAGCTTGAGGAAAAGTTAACTGTAACAGCGAATAAAACTTTTCCTTTGAAAAAAAAGAACAGAAATGCATTTGTTGGTCGCTTTCTCTTGCACAAAAATTAAAAAGGGGAAATAGCCAACAGATGGTTAAAATTTATGCTGACTTATTAGTTTATATTTTTATTCGACCTTATTATGTGTCCTAGACATAGAGCCTGAATAAATAAAAATATAATTTAAAAAAATATTAATGCTGAACGCTACAGGGAGCTCGTAATAGCCTTTTTAGTGCAATGAAATTTTAACTTGTTTTATTAACTACAGACATATGTAAGTACATATGTACATTAATTTGTAAGTAGAGTAATAAGCTACAATAACAAAAACACTACATTTGTCTCTTTTTTCCACGAATTTGAAATAAAAACCTGATTCTAGCTTTTTTTAACTGTCACTTTTTACACTTCTCTATATTTATTTTGTGGACGCGAGAGCTCTTCTTCAGCCTAGAGTTGCTTAACGACTGTGTTTGCATATATATTTTTGCTAACCAAGTGTTGCACAATGTGCAACAGAAAACTTGTTTTCACACAATGCCACATCAGTTTTTCTTTAAAGCAAGGCTGAGTTTATGGGAGATAGATATGGAAAAAAAAGAAGAGGTTTGCATAGATACTTCTTTGCACCGAAGTGTTTGTTACTTCAATTCTCTCTTGTTATTTCACTTCATTTAAAACAATAGGATTGCAGAGACTTGCATCAAGAAAAACCGATGTGCGCAAACCATGACCTTGTAAGTAATTTTTTTTTCAAATCTTTCATGAGAGGCAACAAGTGTCTTAACTTTTTTTGTGTTGACTTTTTTTAAATCTGTTGCCGTAGTTTTCTTTTTTCTTCATCTTGTGTAATTACCAATATTCGTTGAATGCCAAGGCTTTTGCAAAAATTTGCTAAATAAACAAACAAACTAAAAATTAAAGGGTATTCTATCAGGAAATGTAATTTTTGAATTAAGCTGTACATTATGAAACGTAATAATTAGACACTTGGAACAAAAAAATTGGTAATTCAAATATGAAGTACATCCCTTCAAGAAATGCAACAAGCAAGCCGAAAAAATTGCCAAGCAAAAAACCCAATAATCTCACGACTTTGGAGGCGAATTCTCTATTACTGGAATCATTTTATTGGCAAAGTTTTGACTTCAATAAGTCCATGCCTGCGGATGACGTCTAACAGAGAATGACAATAAGTATTAAAAAAAAATATACACAAGCAAATAGTCTTAAGGCTCAGTTAGCCGACTGTAATGTAATGTAACTGCAGTGTAGGAAATAGCTGATCGATATTTTTATATGAAAAGTAGGTTACGTTACATTACATCTCTTTAATTATTTTCATTACTTTTCACATAACATTAGCGATCAGGTGTTTCCTACTGTTGCAGTTACATTACATTACAGTCGGCTAACTGAGCCTTTAATTTTAGTAACTACGTATAATCGTAATTGTAACGCAAACAATTCGTACGCTCACACATTTTCTCTCAATCAGATTTGACTATAGCCAGCCGATTCCAACATACAAGAACATCTCTACTTTGTTTATAAAAAAAATTAAATAAAATACGCTACAACTAAAAATAAAAATGCACATCAGGGATGGAAAATTTGATCCAATTGTACCATTTTTAGCACTATTTGGGTGCCAAAAGTACCATAGCACCCCAATGACCAATTTAGCACTAATGATTTTTTTTTTTGATGTGTTAACATCTATACGCGCGCCTCTAAGGCAGTAAACTATCAGTTTCAATACATACGCAAAAGTTAGGTATGTAAGAGTAAATCATCGTTTGTTTGTTCGTTGCTTGGCAGTCGGTATTGAAAGTGATTATTGGGCAATTTTCATATAATTTTCCCACGCGATTTTCTCCGGAAATTCATAGCCGATTTTATTAATTTTTGTATTAAAAAGCTAGTGCGGGTTTCGACGAAGAGTTTAGGCGATCCGATATCGGCGAGCCGAGATTTAAGTGTTTTAATTTGGAGTATTAATTTGGAGTAATATTAAAAAAGTGTTTTATGTTGATCTTCGGTTTTGTCTTATGCATAGCAAAGAGAATAGTGACGTGGTTATACGTACATATATAAAAATTAGATAGCAAGACAGCAACGTATGTAGCTTATGTACAAATATAACAATGTATGTATGTACATTTGTCTGTTGCTTTGCATTCTCTTTGTTTTTTGTGGGTTTAATATAAAATAAATAAAAAGTATTAAGCAAGAAAATAATGAAATCATTAGCACTTCTGTTTAATTTTTTTCATTTTGAGTGCATCTACTAAATTTACATATATATATATATATATATATATATATATATATATATATATATATATATATATATTATATATATGTATATATATATATTATATATTAACTGTGCTGAAAACATAACATTAATAAATTATACAAAGTAAAATTAAATTCAATAAACTATTCTTTTTCACTAAATACTTTATATTAACTCTACCTCCGGGTCTGTGGGTCTGTGTTCATAGAAATCGAACAGGTACCGTGTAACAAAAAGGTATTAACACATCGCCCGTGAGTTCGAACACTCATAATTTTTTTTTCTATTATATTACATGCACCCCTTTTCCACACGGAAAGTTTACTTTGCAAAGTCTTAATTCAGCTGGGAGAAAGACAGAAAAAGGCTGTACTACTACCTCTGCCTTTCACACAGCTGAAGACTTTGCAAAGTAAAGTTTGCCTGTGGAAAAGGGGTAATGTCAAAAATATCATTAAAAATATTGAATTTGTTAATAACCCGTTGCTGGTTGATGTAGAAGTTATTAAGTCCTTAAGAAACGACAACGTATGTTCATATCGTAAGGTAAAATGCAAAAAAGCGTAACTAACAAAAAAATCAAAATCGATTTTTTGATTGATTATTATGATTCCCATTAAACTACATGTTTTGAGAAAATTCTACACTTCTGCGATCAAAAATGATGATTTTATTAACAAAAAAATAAGGGGGCTTAACTAACTACAAGTTTTTTAGTCTTTTTTTAGTTTTTTGCTTCTCCTGTTAAAGTATAGTTTTGTTGGTTACCCCTTTCTTGCATTTTAGCTAAACGTATTAGAAAGGTATTAGAAATGAAATTTAAGTATATGAACCGATGTTGCCGATATTTCAAAAATTTCTAGAGGAAGGTTATACATACATATATTCCAAATTCATCTGCAAATGTGGAAAGTGCATTTTCGTACCAAGGAGACATCCGACTATTTGCAACGACTGTCTCTAATTAAATCAAAACAAATGATGGAAAAGTACAACCTAAATGTTACTTTTATATTTAGATTTTAGCAACTATGAGTCTCTTTTGTACTTTTTGACATTAAAGAATTATATTAATTAATAATATTACAATAATTGAACTTCAAGGTTCCTTTTTGTGAATTGTTAAGTTTTTATACATATACTATGCGTAGTTAATTAAAAAAAAGTATTAAGAAAATAAAAATAAATAATTTGCTGCAATCGTACTGAAAAAGGTAAAATTTTTCATGAAATATAGTACAATTTCTAAATCTGCATTTCGCATCCCTGATGCGCATGCATATCCAATGCATTGACTCTCTCTAATACAGGGTGGGCCAAAAGAAACCAAGGGGTGTAAAAGTTTAATAACTTTTTTGTTTATTAACTTTTTTTTATTTTTTCTCTCAGATTATATAATATACAAAGTGGACATTTTTTTACACTAAGTATGAAAAATGATGTCTCTTAAATGACCACCGTTTTCAGCTTCGCACTGATGGGCTCTTTTTAGAGCATTTTCCATAACATCTTTCAAAACTTGTGCTGTAGCGTTCGAATTTCTGCAACAATGTTTGCCTTGAGTTCAGGGATTGTCTCTGGCTTGTTCACATACACTCGCTCCTTCAAAAAACCCCAAAGAAAATAGTCGGGTGCTGTCAAATCTGGCGATTGCGCTGGCCAAATAATTTCCGAATTTCAAAATTTTTCAAAATTTAGACGTTGCCGATGATCTGCGGGTTTTAATTCTTGGACCAATTGCACCTTATATGGGTATAACTGTAAATCTTTTTTTAAAATTCGCCGTAGTGACGTACGAGACATTTCTAGCTGAGCAGATGTTTCTGGTGCTTCGTTAACACTTTGCTGTACTCGTTCAATATTTTCCGCAGTGCGACTTAAACGTGGTCTACCGGTTCGAGGCAAATCTCTTACGCTGCCTTGTTGGTGATGACGATTAACTAAGCAACGAATCATCACTTCAGAGGGCGAAATTCTGACGTTAAAATGTTAACGATATGCTCTTTGCGTTAAAATAATTGATCTCTGGTTTAAATAATAAAATTCTATTGTTCTGGTTCTCTGTTCAGTTGTGAACCTCTCCATTATAAATTCTCCAAGTGTTGTCTATATAATCTGAAAGAAAAAATAAAAAAAAATTAATAAACAAAAAAGTTATTAAACTTTTACACCCCTTGGTTTCTTTTGGCCCACCCTGTACTTACAGTCTGGGTATCTTTTTACTCACACTATGGATGTTTAATCGAACAAAAAAGAATTCTGATACTTGGCGCAATATTTATTCATCATTCTCCACCGTACACATTGATTTGTGTATACAAAATGGAATGGAAAATGTGCGGGGATGTGTGTGTAAATACAATAACTCTGTTTATAAGCATTTGTAGCCGATTAATAGTCAGTGTATTTTTCTACTCATGCATATGATTGTAGCTTACACAGTCTATAAATTTTAGTTACATTTGTTTTAGCTGCGTAATTTATAAAATATGGTATAAACATAATTGTTGGATGTTTAAAGTTATACGTATTTGGTTTAAAGTTAATGCGTGTGTTTGTATATGAGCGTGTTTTTTATACCCTTTACCAAAAAATGGTAAAAGGGTATATATAGGTTTGTCATTCCATTTGTAATTTCTAGAATTTTAATAAGCGAGCTATAAAGTATATATATTCGGGATCCTTATGCATAGGGAAGACAAATAAGCGATGTCCGTCTGTCCGTCTGTCTGTACGTGAAATCGGTTCTCCGAAGCTCCCAGAAAAGCTAGAAACTTCGTTCTTGGACTGGTCGATCAGAAATTGTCGAAATAAGATTGGCATTGAAAATCAGCAAAATCGCGCAGACGGTTTCAGAGCTGGTAGACTTAAACTTCATTTTGCCAAACAAAATAACTACCGAAAACTAGTTTTTAATAATTTTTTATTAAATAAACTTATTTTATACTTCAGTATGAATAAAATTGGTATTTCTAACTAAAAAAAATTAAAAATAAATTAAAAAAATTAAAAATACGTTTCCAGGGTTGGAAAACCTTAACTTTTTTTGTTATGCAAAAGTAACTTACTAAAACAAATTTTTCCTTTTTTTCTATAAACTAAACATATGTAATGCTCTTAAAAGAAGGAGATTGATGTAAGAAATCAGAAAAACAAACAGGATGATTCCAGGGTTGGAAAACCTACGATTTTTGTGATATATACAATTAACTACCGTAAACTAATTTTTTAATTATTTTTATTAAATAAACTTATTTTATTTATACTTCACCACGAATAAAATTGGTATTTTAAATAAAAAATTAAACTTCAAAAAATTAATAAGATGTTTCCAGGTTTGGAAAACTTTAACTTTTTTTCTTATCCAAAAGTAACTTACTAAAACAAATTTTTCCTTTTTTTTTCTATGAATTAAACATATCTAATATTTTTAAAAGAAAGAAATTGATGTTAGAAATCAGAAAAATCAAAAACAATGATTCCAGGGTTGGGAAACTGAAACTTTTTGTGATATAAAATATTAACTACCGAAAATTAGTTTTTATTTTTTTTTATTAAATGAACTTATTTTATACTTTAGCACGAATAAAATTAG
This sequence comes from Tachina grossa, assembly GCA_949987645.1. NCBI lineage: Eukaryota > Metazoa > Arthropoda > Insecta > Diptera > Tachinidae > Tachina > Tachina grossa. The sequence goes on along the minus strand of OX465278.1, from coordinate 50,867,733 downwards.
TATTTCAAATTAAAGATTAACCTTCTAGAATTAAAAAGATATTTCCAGGGTTGGAAAACTTTAACTTTTTTTATACAAAAGTAACTTACTAACGCAAAATTTTACTTTTTCTCTATAAATTAAAGATATCTTATATTCTTAAAAGAAATAGATTAGTATAAGAAATCAGAAAAATTAAAAAGTTTGATTTCAGGGTTGGAAAATCCACACTTTTTGTGATATAAAAAATTAGCTATCGAAAACTAATTTTTTTTTATAAAATAAACTTATTTTATACTTCAGTATTTTAAAATAAAATAAATTAAAAAAAATTAAAACGACGTTTCCAGGGTTGGAAAATCTAATTTTTTGCACAAAAGTAACTCACTAAAACAATTTGTTTCTTTTTTACTATAAATTAAACATATCTTATATTCTTAAAAAAAATATGGTGTAAGAAATCAAAAAAAAAAACCAAAAAGGAGGATTCTTTGTGTTATAAAAAATTAACCACCGAAAACAAATTTTTATCTATTTTTATTAAATAAAATTATTTTATGCTTGATAACGAATAAAATTGGTATTTCAAATAAAAAAAACAAATTAAAAAAATTAAAAAGACGATTCCAGGGTTGGAAAACTTTAACTTTTTCTACAAAAGTAAGTTACTAAAACAAATTTTTCCTTTTTTTCTATAAATTAAACATTTATTAAATTCTTAAAAGAAAGAGATTGGTGTAAGAAATCAGAAAAATCAAAAGAGATGAGTTCAGGGTTGGAACACTTACACTTTTTTGATTTATAAAAGTAACTAAGTCTAATTAATTTTTATCTTTTCCTTTATAAATTATATATATTTTACGTTTTGCAAAGAAAAGTTTGGTATAGAAAATTATAAAAATAAAAGCCACAGCTCCAGAGTTGAAAACTATGATTTTTTTTCTAGACATTAAAGTAACTAATTAAAACATTTTTTTTTTGAATTTCCTTTTTTTCACTTAACACACTTTCTTTTTTTTAAGAACTACTAGATTGGTATAAGTAATCAGAAAAATCTAAAATTATGATTCTAGGGTTTGAAAATTATTATTTTTTTCTTTGTACATAAAAGTAAGTACATATGTGCTTGAGTATGTATCTCTATACTACATAAACGCACTTTGGTAAAGGATATATAAGATTCGGCACAGCCGAATATAGCACTCTTACTTGTTTTTTGTTTGTGTTAAGCTGTACGCATTCACAGTTGTTTGACAGCCAATGCAAGTTTTCGATGCTCATAATATGAATTTGACATTCAATTGTCGATAGCTAGCGAAGATCGTAAATCGAATTCTACTCATAATAAGTTTCTGTTCAACACTTCCCCTTGCCCATCACTTTTAATAACAATATGCTTAAACAGTTTTAAAATATCACTTTTATAAGATAAAGTTTAACTCTATCTAATCATATCTCTTATTAATAATGTTCACATTTTAATTGAATACGATAGATAATGAAATTCTACGAAAAAAAAACTAAAAAGATTTACCACTTCCAAAAAATAGCCGATAATAACTTTTATATGTACATACATACATATTTACTTAATATTATTTGAGCAATTATCAAATGAATGATAAATTCTTATATAAATACTAGTGATGCACGAATATTCGTATTGGTATTCAAATTGCCGAATATTAGGCCATTTTTCATGCGAATACGAAGCATTCGTGTATTCAAATATTCGTATTCGTATTCGCGAATATCAAAAATTGACATTTGTTACATCACTAATACATACATACATATTTATTTATGGATGTATGCAATCAATTTAAAAGGCAGGAAAAATTCCGAATAACATTTTTTTAATATTAATTAAAATCTTTAAGAAATTTATTATGATATATTGTCATAATTTTAGTTTAAGTGAAATGTATTTGCTGTCTGTATACATTTCATTGGTGCTTTACGATATCGTCAGTAGACTTAAATCATGATAAATTTTATGAACACCATATTCATTATGTACATATGTATGCAATGCTCTTTCTATTATGATTTTGGAAGTCAAGCAAATATTTACTTTGGATAAATAACTCTAGAGAAGGCGTTTTATTTTATTTTTTCTGAGTCACTGCTTTTGAAGAAAATAATTACATATGTGATTCAAAGACTCGCACTGCGCCTAGAGGATGTAGTGTAGTCTGAATAACAAGGTTTCTCCAGCTAATTTCAAAATAAATGATAAACTTTCACACAGAATGTGTGCCGTTGTTTTGTCTTCTTCCCAGCATAGATGATACATAAGGGAAATAATTAGGTTACTTTACCACGCAACAAAAAAAAAATATTATAACTACTAAAATATCTATTAGTATAGATAGCTAGACTGTACTAAAAAAAGACATTAAGTAAAAAAATTCTAAATTTAAGTCAAAAAATTTTCTAAGTTTGAGTCATTTTTTTTATAAGTTAAACTGCCAGTTTATAAAAAAATTTTAGTGTTTTGTTTTCAATATAAATAGGCAGGCGAGAATTTTTTAATGGCTTCTATAAACTGGCAGTAAGTAAATTTTTACAAGAATCTAGTAAAAGTTACTTAATATGAGTAAAAAATAAAAAGTTCATATCCTTAAAAATAGTTCATAAAATTTTACACCAAAATTATTAAATTCAAGGACAAGTTTACTGGCTTAAAGGAAATATTTACCAAAAATTGGAAGATGGTTTAAAAGTTTAGGGAAATTGTATCCTAAGAACTAGTCAATCTCATTTTAAATCAAAAAATAAATTTTAGGAACTGACTTACTACTGATACTGATTACTACTGATTTGTGGAGAGTATCCATATACTATACCATTTTGCACATGCAACGATACAAAACCATTTGCACAAGATTGTGAATTAGGCTAATATATCTTTTATTTGCATTAAGCAAAATATCTGAGTAAATCTATTATATTTTCGAGGAATAGTTGAACTTGAAATATATATTTTTGTAAATAAAATAAAACTTTAAAACTCAAAAATTTCAATGCTTATTCAGGCTGCGCTATCACTCAGGAGGTTGTTGATTCAATACTTGTCTCCTCTTAAGGAATTAATATGTATGGTATGGTGAGTTAATTAAGAATAAAATATGAAGATATAATAAAAAACATACTATGTGGTATAGAATTTAATTAAAAATAAAAAAAAGTACCAGAATTAAAGACATAAAAACTTTGAAATATTTACTAAATTTGAGATCAAAGATGAAAACATTTTTTTGCAAAGGTCCGCATTTTATGGGAAAATTTTAGAAAAAAATTACATATAATTATATAAAAATATAATTACTTTAAACTTGTTCATTAATGAACTAAAAATTTTGTAAATATTTCACTGTTTTCAAGTAAAAAAAACAGCTTTGGCGTCATACAACAACGTTTTTTACTCAATGTGATGATTTTTTTTTAATGTGATGCTTTGTTATTTAAAAATTTTGAACTTTCCCATATGCAAAATAAATTTTGCAAATTGGTCCACAAATGTCAAAGTTATTTGATAATCAATTTACGGGCGGACACTTTCCTTCCCATCCCTAAAATTCAAAAAAAAAAAAAAAACATGGACCTTTTTCATATGCAAACAAAAATAAAAAATTGATCCACAAACGACAAGATAATTTGGTAATCCGTTTTTTGGAGCCAAATTTCACCCACTCCCCCACTTTCAAAAATTTTTTTAGTGGACCTCTTCCATATGCAAAAAGAATTCTGAAAATTGTTCCACAAATGACGAAGATATTTGTAGCAAATCGCAACACATTGAAGTTAAAATAAAAACAAACTCTTGGATTATGACATCAACAAAAATGTAATATGCAGAATCTTATTTATGATTGGACACCTTTTTTTTTTAATTCTAATCCTTGAATTTATATTTTTCTCTTAATTCACATCATATTGTATGTACTTACCCCACCAAACACAAGATCATAGCAAAGCAATGTGTCTTGCTATTGGCTTCGTGTTTGATAGAAGTTAAGACTTCTGCGCGACACGATGGGCAGGTAACACGTGAGGGCTCACTTCCAAGAGGAACACCTGTATTTGTTGTTTGTATGATGATGGTGGATTGCTGAGGTTGTGTCATTGCAGGCTGATAAGTCGTGGCTGAAGTGTATCCAGATGGCTGAGATTGTTGCATCTTTACTTTTTAATTATAATCTTTTTTAATAACTTTTTAAGCGATGTACCTTACTATCGTATATCTTTCGTATCTGGTTTTTCGACTCGTTCAGGTCAGTACGTATTGAAAAATACTCGTAGACTGAGGACTCTAACACCTTTTTCAATAAATAAATAAGAATTTTTTTCATGTACATACATACATGTATATATACCACGGATGGAAATCATAGTACAATTGTACTTTTTATGGTACATTTTTGACCGTGATGGTACCATGGTATTACCGCGAGCTACTTGGTACAATTTCAAAATGTCAGTGGCCCCTATTATCAGCAACTTTCGATCTTCGACTGTAGACGAAAGTACTGATCGAACGAATTTTCATTTGGTATTATGACGATCAATCGACAAAAAAAGGTCGTTATTGTGAATAAAATCGACAAAAAATTGCTTAAAATTTGTGTTTGTGTACTTAAAAAAAAAAGTTGTTTAAGACTTAAAATTTTTTTAAAAATTTTCATATTAAAATACTTCATCGAAAGCTAAATTTTGTTCGAAAGAAAATTCGTTGCTCAACGAAATTTTCGATGCTCATAATATGAATCCAGCATTCGAATTTCGATGTTCGATACCCAGCGAAGATCGAAAACCGAATGCAATTCACAATAGGGCCTAAATGGCCATAACCGCCAAAATAGTTTAAGCGGCATAATTTTCGAACCTCAATTTTGACCAAAATCGATGATTTCCGATCGTAAATAGTCGATTTTCGTCAAAAAAAAACGAGGTCCAAAAAATGTGTCGCTTAAACTATTTTCGCGGTTATGGCTCGATATGGTAACATTAATTTTTTCTATGTTCTCTTTAATTTTTTTGTGTGTGTTTTATTTTAATCTCTAATATAATAGTCGAATCTACGAATGTACCTTTATGAATGTAATATTTAATATTTTTTTGTTATTTTTTTATTGTATACTGAATTTTTATGCACATTTTTGTTAAGTTTCTGTTTTTTATTGTAAACTTTTGATTTTTTATACTAATTTTTTTACGTTTCTGTTTTTATTAATAAAGATTAAAAATTGGTACCGTCATGGTCTAAAAAGTAAATTTTATTTTCATAGTTGGTACAAAATCCAAGAAATCATTTTCCTTCCCTGATATATACAAATATTTCTATCTACATATGTAAAAATTTATGTGAATTATTGTATGTATTTCCTGTTATCAAAGACGGAGTTGTCAAAATGTTCATGTTTCAATAAATGTTGGAGGTAATAGATAAAAAATGTCTTTAATACATTCGAACTGGGTAAATTTTTTTACATGTATGTGAGCATGTATAGGGTGTTCTTTTTTAAGGACCGTTCCTACTATTTTTTTATTTGGTGCTATTTTTTAAGCTCCAAAAAACCCCCAAGCAATAAAGAACTTAAATAAAAAAAATAACAATTCCAAAAATACATACATATATGAAAAATAGTAAAATATTGTTGAGCTTGAGACAAAGTTATCTCAAATTGCAAAAAAAAATTGGTGCTTAAAAAACATTAGAAGAACACAAGCCTCATTTGCTCAAGCAGTTTGAACTCATGCAAAAAACAAAATAATAGGTGGCCGTACTTTTGTGGCTCAAAGTGAAAAAGAGAATGTAGCCAGCAGATGGTTCATAGTTCAATGATTTCATTATAAAGGAGCTGTACGAAAAGAAACAATATGGTCGAGGTAACCATAATCAAACAGCAACATACTATGAATGAATTATATGGTTGCAGTCAAATCATATTATTGTTAATAGAAAAGAAAATTTTAATAATATTATTATCTGAATTACTAATAATATTATCTACAAAAATAATGAACTTTGTTATATCTAATCTTAGTATTGTAAATATGACAACACTATTGTTAGATGTGACTAAAATATAATTGAGACTCACCATACCATGTTCTAATATTATATTAATATTGTTAAATACGACCACAGTATTATTTAATATAATAATACTATTTTGTTTTTTAATCATATATCTATTGTAGAAACAGCTGTGGGTTAAATTCAAAATAAAAATAATTTAATATTGTTGAAATAAAATGTATATATAGAAATGTATACTTACACGACATACAGACATGCCTGTATAAAGTGATACACAAATGTTTATATCTTTTTATTGGTCTACTCTTTTGTTTATTCTTTATTTATTTACTCATTTATTTAACACCACCCGTGCACTACCGATGTTTCTAAAAAAATTTTTTTTAAGAAATTAACATAATATGGTTTTGGGTAACATTATATTGTTATTTACATCATATTATTTTTAAATAATAATACAAATTATGTTGTAGTCATAAATTTTTAACAAAACTATATTGTTAAACTCTAACCATATCACACTTTTTTATGGATGTGAAAATGTAATTATTAAATTCAAACATTACTCTATATTTGTGATTTGAACGGGCTAAAGTTCGTATCGCTTTTTAAGCCAAATTACATCTGATAATTATTAATGAACAAATAACACCAAAGTCTGTTGTAAATATTCTGACTAACAACACATAGTTGAACGGAACAGCCAGCCGTTTTCGAAGGCCACTAAACCTTCAGCATCAGCGTTCTTTTGTGTTTGGTCCACTGTGTGTGGTGTCAGTTGATGTAGATTTCTGCTTTATATACTTAGCATTTTATTGCAAATGGAATATGTGAATTGTTTTGATTCATCGTATTTCAATTTGCTGAAAGCTTTTTTGTATTGTAAGCTCAATTTTACCATCACTATATTTACAACAGTCTTACCATTGTCGTTTTGTTCTTTTTACTAATTATACACATGTTACTTAATTTGCTTATTTTTTGTTCTACTTAAGACAAACTTTTTTGGTTTGTTACTATTAAGTATATTTTTATTTAATTTTTGCCACAGGCCCATGGCTATTAATTTTTAGTTAATTTTAATTATTATTCGAACTCTATTTGTTTCTATATTTGTGATTTGAACGGGCTAAAGTTCGTATCGCTTTTTAAGCCAAATTACATATGATAATTATTAATGAACAAATAACACCAAAGTCTGTTGTAAATATTCTGGCTAACAACACATAGTTGAACATTACTCTGTTTATCGTAACGAAATAAATGTTTAAAATATCAAGAACTAGTTTTCAACGACCACACATTTGTTTCAGAGAACATAATATTGTTTCCTCAACCATTCTACAACCATATCTTGTCTTTGCGTGTGTAGTTTCAAGTTTCCAAGCCAGCCGAGAGAAACATACATACACGTAACAAAAGTCATGTTCAAACAAAAATGCTATAAAGCTTATCTTTCGAATAAAGATAAATCCATGGCAATTTTACCATTTATTTGTGTTCTATTTAAATCTAAATTTCTATATCTCTAAAATAGTGACGATTTTATACCATAACTCGTATATAACTCCGGCAGAGCAAGTGTCATTTTCTTCATTAATATCAACACAAAGGGGTAGACGTTGCTAATTTTATATCATGTTGAATCAAACAAATATTTGAAAACTACTTGCCAAAAATATCTAGTTTGCGTGTTATTTAATTTTCTTGGTCACAAATAATTGTTGTGCCGTCTCTTTTAAACTAAATTTAATATATAAATAGTATTAATAAATTGAGTCTATACGTTATGAATTTTCATCGTGATTTCAATTTGACATTCATTGATCATGATATAAATTCATCATATGTGACCTTCTCCGAGAAAAAAACATAGTGTATCAAAAAACGTGTTTGAACTTAAGAGTGGATTCAGGTACCTGAAAGGGTGTAGAATAAGATGAAATGAGCTTTTCTCAAAACTTCATTTTCACACACTAGAAGAAGGAGAAGGTCACATATGTAAAAACACATGTATGTATGTACATATGTGAAAATGTATGCACATTAAAGCGGTTCGGCTGTCATATAAAAAAAAGTTATGTAAGTCACCCCCTAGAATGAAAGATATGTCAATGTAAATGCTAAAAATGTTTTTTTGCCATGCCTCAATCATAGAAATTTTTGTTTTGTATATAGTAAAGCTTCGCAATTTAAAGTCCGATCTCATCATGTTATATATCGATGTTCATGGCTTGACAATCGCTTTATTTTCACATTGTGACTTTTTAATTTGACATCGAATTCTGGAATATTTTCCCCTAATATAAAATTTTTTGCATGAGGCAAAAAATTCCTTCAAAGCTTAGTGTGCCTAGGTGTTAGTATATTCACTTTTATAATACGCCTTAAAATTCAGCACCCTTTTTCCATTTTCACATACATACATGCTACCTTCAAACAGGTCGATCCTAATACTAATAATATTGAATAGGGGTCATTTTAAGATGTGATTAAAAAAATAAATATACATATAAAAAATTCAGTAAAGTGTGACTTTGACTCGCACACGAAGGGTTCTGCATGGACACTACATATTCGTACATACTATACGAACTTTAGCCTATACAATCAAATATCTAATTTGATGTAGACATTTTTAAAAATTGTTTGTTTGTATTGCCCAAGGCACATCAATCAGGTACCAGCGATTGTGCAACAAATATTACAACAGCAACAACCACATGTACTTTGTTGGTATAAATTACCTTCTTACTTTTCAAAACAGGGTAGCATCGTCAGATTGCATGTTTCTTATAGGAAATGTCAAACACCATACAAAACTGAATATTCGACAGGTGTTTGTGGATACCCAAACAAAAGCATGCTTTTAGGCTTATACCTACACAATCCAAATTTGACATTTAGATTGGTATAATGACATTAGTCACCTGGTCTAGTGCTGCCACCTAATAAATGCGCCTTGGTATTGCCGTTTTTTTTTAGTTTTACCGATTCTTTCTGGTTTTGTAGATTTTTTGTTTGTTTTGGCGTTATTGGGTTTGGCGATTTTTTTGGTTTTTGGTGATTTTTTAATTTTTTTGCTGCCCTTTTACTTTTGGTATTTTTTTTTATTTTTTTTGTATTTTAGCTATTTATTTTATTTGAGGTGATATTTTTCATTGAAGCTCTCCTTTCACTTTGGCGATGTTTTCGTTTCGGCATTTTTTTTTTAATTTTAGGTTTATTTAGTTTTAGCGTTTTCGTAAATTAAATTTCAGTGTTAATTGGTGTAGTCTACAGAAAGATACACTAAATTTGAAAATTTAAAGTTGCTATATATAAAATTCTCTATATCACATAGCATTTCACCATGTTTCCTTGCTTCTTTTGGAATACCCTATAATTTTGAACTGTCATATATTTGTTGTTGTAACGTCCAAAATTTTACATTTCTGAAAATTTTGACTCCGTAGCTCTGACGGTTCTCGCGAAAACGGCCTGTAAAAGGCAGTCAGTCAGACAGACACACGGACGGACATCGTAGCGAAAACAATAGGGTTCCTTTTCAATTTTGGTGTACGGTATGGCTTACATATGTATGTGCTTTACATTCATGAAAAATTGTGCAAGCGAGGGTTAGGATCCGATATATCACAAATGCCATCTAGAGTTTGAAGTTTGATTAAATACCATCAAAGGCAGAAATAAAGGCATATTCTAGCCAATAACAATGATATACGACATGTTGAGATCGTACTTTAAATGGTGGTGCTATTTTGGGGAGTGGGAATCAATGTCAATGTCACACCCACTAGACCACACATGATCATACTTTTTAAAATAATTATACCTAAGGAGTTCTTATTACGAGACTATTAAAATATATTGCAAATCTTAAGAAAATATCATTATGTTGTAGATTGCTGTAACATCTGCATATAGACAGGGTACTTGAAATTCGTCATAGACAGAAATTCCAAATTGCTCATTTTTTTTAATTGTGTCTGTGTGTTTTGTTTTTATTACATACATACATACTTATACATTTTTGCTTTTGGGTTAGAAGCCAACCAAGCGTTGCCACAATGTGCAAGAGAAAACTTGTTTTCTCGCAATGTCACTTCATAGATACATCAGTTTTTCCTGAGTTTATGAGTGATAGAGGTGGAAAGAAGAAAGAAAGGGGGTTACATACTTGTTTTTACCGCAGAGTTACCTTAATTCTCTCTTTTTATTTCATTTCATTTCAAACAATAGCGAAATTTAGCAAACAGACTGTCGGAATGTAAAAAAGGGGAATTTTAAAAGAGAATAGCTGATGTGCATAAACCGTGGTAATGACCTGGTATGCCATTTTTTATATTTCTGGAGGGGCCAAAAGTGTCTAACTTTCTTGGTTTATCTCTTTTCGAATCTATTATCGTAGTTTTCTTCTTTCTTCATCTTGTTTAAATAAATACCAATATTAGTAGAATGTTAAGTCTTTTGCAGAAATTTGCTAAATAAACAAACTAACTCAAATTTAAAGAGTATTCTATCAGGTAACGTAATTTTGAAATTAAGCTGCACATTTGGAACTGTAATAATTAGACGCTTGAAACAAATAAAATAACTAATTAACATGCAAAGTATAGCCCTTCAAGAAATGCAACGAACAAGCAGAAAAAATCTTCAAGCAAAAAAAAAAAAAACCCCAATAAATTAAAAACAATGACATTTATCATGCCGGTTTATTATGAATATGTACTCAGCATGTATTCTTATTGTTTTCGCTACGCTGTCCGTCTGTCTGTCTGTCCGTTACAGGCTATTTTCTTGAGAACCGTAAGAGCTACAGAGCTGAAATTTGGAAAAAGTATGTAGAATTCTGGCCGCTACATTTACATGATAATTAAAAATTTAAAGGTGTTCCAAAACGAGCAACGAAAAATTTTAAAACCCCATGTAATATATCGCTACCTTAATATAGAAATGCCCTAGTCATTATATTTCTGAAACCCAATTTTTTGTATATTTCGATACAAGAACATCAAATATATCGAAAAATGCAAATATGTATCTCCATTTCAAAAAAATTATGAGTTAAGGCCTTTCTATATTACATACAATTATATGTATATAGCCACTTGAAATTTGTGAAGTTAGTGTATTTTTATACAGACTACAACAATTAACACTAAAATTTAAAAAATTTAAATTAAAGGGTGTTCTATCAGTTAATGTAATATTGACAACTTGCTGTATTTTGGAAACCGTAAGAGGCAAAGTCATGAAATTATCAAAAGAGGTAAAAATAAAAAATCCCAAAATTATTAAATCGACAAACCGAAGAAAATTGCCAAGAACCGAAAAAAATCACCAAAACGAAAAAGCGGCAAATTTTATTAAAAAAATATAAAATAAAATAAGTCGCCAAAAACTGAAAAAAATCACCAAAATGAAGAAAAAATCGTCAAAATAAAAGAACGAAAAGAGAAGAAAAAAAAAATGCCAAAACGCCAAAAAAAACAGCCAAAACTGAAAAAACTCCAAATTAAAAAATCTTAAAACCGAAAAAATCCCAAAAAAAGTTTCAATATTATATATATCTATATTATTTAGGCTAAAGTTCGTATAATATTACTTTTCTTAAGCTCGATAAAATTTTACATCCTTATTTATAAAAATATCCAATGCCATAATCTCAAACTGAAAAAACGTGATGGAATCAGCTCGATATCGAGTTCTAAAAATACCGAAATACTCAATAATTTTACAACTCTGATTTGCAGTACATATCACCAATCGATATAAATTTTATTGGTTGGCAAATAATCTAATGAAAATAATGAAAAATTATGGTTAAGTGTACCTGAAAATATTTTACCTTTTGTTACCACAAAATGTGGTAACTTTAACGCATTTATATGTATATGTATGTATATATATATATATGTATATATATCGCACATCCAGTTCAAAAGTGTCATAACTCAAAAAAACTAGTTTTGCAGAAAACACGTTTAAAGTTTTCAATTTACACACAACTCAATGAAGGCATGAACAAATATTCATCTCTCAAAAGGTGATAGTAAAAGCTATTTACATGAAATTTGTATGTAAGATAAAATACGAAATGCATTATTATTCTGCATTATTAACTCAAAAAACGAATTTTTTGAGTTATGTCACTATTGAACTGGATGTGCGATATGTAACTTAACCATTGCAATGGTGCTTTAAAAAATTTTCGGATTAAATGTTTATTTGAAATTTAATACTGAATGGCTTAGCAGCAATTAAATGCATGGAGACATACTTAACCAACGCCAAACATTTTTATTTAAAAAATTAACTCTGGTTGTTTTAATAAGTTTCTCTGTTTGCTGGAATTTTTATTGTGGCCCTTATTATGCGCAACTTTCGATTTTCGATTGTAGTCGAAAGTGTTTATCGAACGAATTTTCATTTGGTATTACGTATGACTCACATTCGACAAAGAATGTGGCTATTGTGAATTTCACTGAAAGACATTTTTTAAATTTTGAATAATTCTAAGATTTTGAGCTCAAGAATCGTGCACAATAAATGCAGGATTTTGATTTTTAAGTGATAGCTTTCCAATCGTTTAGTTCTTACGATCTTGGATATACGGAAGTGATGCGTCATAACTGGCTGAGCCAAACCGCCGTTGATTTAGGCAGCCACGCCACCTCATGTTGTCAAAAACAGCCGCCGGTTCGACATGTGCAATGTATTCGTAAATTAATAATATTTTTGTTTATTTTTTAATTACTTTTTAACTTAAATTTGATGTTCATGTTATTTGCTCTCAGCCGGCTTGAGCCTCCGCCGCCGGCGCAGGTCTCTGTACATAAGCAACTTTTGACATACAAGCTAACAATTATTTGTATTCGCCTTGAATTAGGTAAAAAAAGTAGATTAGCTGTGTTTTCAACTTGACCTTATTAATCAGCCTTGCATACGAATTTGACATTCGATAGCCAGGGGGCAAATTACGGCAATCGATATCGAACGAAATTACGACATATTTCAATGGAGTTTATATGGAAACATTTTAAAATTTTGAACTCTATCGAATGGAGTAATTTGCCCCCAGCATAGATCGAAAATCGAATTCTACTCATAATAAGGTCCCCTGTAATTTTCCTCCCCCCACCCTCCCCTCGTAACACTTTTTAATAACAATATGGCAATACAGTTTTCTAACGTCAGTTAAATTAAATAAAGTTTAGTTCCATCTAATCTTTCGTTTTATTAACATTAAAAAGCTTCACATTTTAAGTGAATATCAGGTAGTATATATTATCAAAATAGATGATAATAAAATTCTACGAAAAGAACTGATTTCCCACTTCCAAAAAATAATCGATAATAACTATTATACATATGTATGTATGTATTATGAAGCGATGATTAATGATACATATATTCTTAGTTATATAAATATGTGCGTACAAATGTAATCAATTTAAAATGCAAAAGAAATTGTGAGTAAAAACCCTCTAGTCAACCTAGAACCATTTGTCTCTATGTCAATACTCTTTCTCCAGCGACAATTGCACTAGTTAAAATGTCGACAAGTTTCCTTTTATGCGCGAGTAGAGATACGTTATAGACGACAGTTCTAGTGTATTTCTGGTGATATTGTCAATGAACGCGTCAATAGTTTGTTTTTCTTTTTTTATTATGTTGTGCAATAATATTAAATAAATATATGTAGACGAGGGTCACTAAAATCTACGAGTGAATCTTCGGTTCAAATATCTCCATATGATCGTAGATTTTGAATGACAACCCTATGTTATTTGTCAATAGGCATTTGTATTGGCTGGGGTACACCTAGTCAGTAGCACTATTAACAACGTCACTAGAAAATCACTATAAGTTTACTATTGACAACGAGAGAGGATATATCGATATTGTAGACTAGAGCCCCTAAAATTTACTAGTGAATCTTTGGTGCCAATGTCTCCATGTGGTCCCGAAAGAACTACTAAGTCAGTAGTGCTATAGTCTAGTGTCAATAGATGATACCATTGGCTGGGGTACACCTGGTCAGTAGTGCTACTGACAACGTCACTAGTAAATCACCAGAATTTCACTATTTGCACTTTCTGCAGGGAAGTTAAATGATAATTACAATTCTTAAACAAATTTTACTATTATCTTCAAATAGTCGACAATGTCGGGAATTTGTGGCTAAAAATAGATCCACAAAAAAAATTATGACTAAGAACATCATGGGAAAAATAATTATTTTATTTTATACAAACTGCAAATCTATCGCTATGGAACTAAAAATAAATATTAATTATTTTAAAGAAAGGATGCAGAAAAATGAAATGAGTTCACCTGGATATAAATTATTTGCTGGGTTTTGTATCAGTTTCAAAGCCTACTAAGTTTATTTTTTCTTTTGTGATTTTCAAAAGTATTATTATTTTATGAATTCCCATATAGTTTTTGAAAGTCTATGCATAAAGTAAGAGGTTTGTGACTGTTTAAAATTTGTGGTTAAAGTCTACTGATGATTTGGTTCAAGCGCCAATAAAATACGTATATAGACATGCTAAACTACCAGCAAATAAATTTCAATTATTAAATATTTTAACTACAAAAAAAAAAATGTAAAACTAAGCAATTCTTATTGAAGCTGTCAATTCAATACAATTTATTTCGCCATTAATTTTTTCAGTAGAAAAACCTGATATGCAGTTGTGTTAGCTTGACGCTCTATTCGCTACTGTAATACGCCCTTGAAATTTGTATTAATACTCATAAAAGTGTTTAAGATTAAATTTTTTTTTTCATTTCCGCTGTAGAAAGTTATTGATTTTAACCAAATTTTCGAAAATCGATTTTTTTTAATCATAAAGAAGTATAGAAGTATAGAATTTGCTATCCGGAAGTAGAGCAAATTTTGATCATATATAATGATTTTTACAGAGGCAAAACGTTCTCTTTTACGACTTCCAATCACGAAATTGGAGGGTTAAAGCTTAAATTAGACGTAACATAGCCATAATGCCATAGCCATAACCAAACCAAAATTCAATTGGTTTCTAAGGTGATAGTTTGGTTCGAGCGGCTGTTTTCTATGGCTATGGTTATGTCACGTCTGATTAATTAAGCCTTAAAAAGCTCTCCATTTCTGCAAAACGTTTCTTTTCATGCGAATTTAAATGCTAGATATTGTTTTCATGTAATTTTCAGTAAATAGTTTAAAAAAATTTAGATGAAAATTAGTTCGTAAATTTTTTCAAGAAAAAAAGAAATCCTTTTTTGAAAATACTTCGTAAGTATTCTATAACGGCCGTATCAAAAAAACAATGTAATAATTTATATTTCAATTGTGTTTTAGTTAAAATGTTTAAAGAAATTTTATTGTAAATTTTCACTTCATTAATCATACTCAGGCTATGGATGTTCAATCGGAAAAAATATACGCATGATACTTGGGATATTTATTCATCATTCGTCACGGTATACATGCATCTATGTGTATAGAATGGAATGGAAAATTTATGCGTGTGTGTTTGAAAACGTGATTTGTCTAAGTGTGTAAATAAAATAGCCCTGTATATACTCATGTGAAGCCGTTTAATAGTCGGAGTATTTATATACTCAGGCATTTGTTATAGTTGTTTGCTCTGCGTGCTTTAAAAATTTTTTATAAAAATAGTTGTAGTTATACGCTTTCGGCTTTAAATTAATGCATGTGCTTCATATGAGCATGCTTTGTTTATTTTTATCTGTACGCATTCATAGTTGCTTGACGGCCAATACTCAAAGAGTGCTTAAAACTATACTTTTCTCTTTCTTTGCTATAACGTCGATGAAAAAAGTTTGGCCTATGTCGCCTGAAAAACAGCCGACTATTCTCCATTTATAATATAAACTTATAGTTATTGTATTAGTGTTTTTATGGGAAATTTTAAACTTAATAATTATTTTATTTATATTTTTTTATTTTTTTATCTTAAATTTGATTTTAATGTTATTTGTTTTCAGCTTCCACCGATGATTTTCTCAAGAGCCACCAAGGCCGATAAAATCGCCCGGCGCAATTCTCTGTGCATAAACAATTTTTGACTTACTAGTCAACAGTTATATTTATTCGCCTTGAATTAGGCCAATGCGCATTTATTAGGTGGCAGCACTACACCAGGTGACTCATGTCATTATACCAACCTAGGTAGGTATAAGCCTAAAAGCATGCTTTTATTTGGGTATACATAAACACCTTTCAAATATTCAGTTTTGTATGGTGTTTGACATTTTCTATAAAAAACATGCAATTTGACGATGCTACCCTGTTTTGAAAAGTAAGAAAGTAATTTATACCAACTAAGTACATGTGGTTGTTGCTGTTGTAATATTTGTTGTAGAATCGCTGGTACCTGGGGCCAAATTACGGCACTCGTTATCGAACGAAATTACGAAATATTTCCATATAAACTCTATTGAAATACTTCGTAATTTCGTTCGATAACGAGTGCCGTAATTTGCCCCCTGATTGATGTGCCTTGAATTAGGCAAAAAATAAAAAGTAGAGCAGCTGTGTTTTCAACTTTACCCAGCATTGTCAGATATGGCGATATTTCGCCAAACGTTGCGAAAAATTTAGCTTTTGGCGATGAAAATTCTGAAATGGCGATTGGAGATTTACTTGGCGATATTTGAAATCCTTGCAATATTTTTGGCTATATTTCTACGATTTCAGTAAAATACAATAATGTTAAGAATATGATTTTTTTTAAAGATTTTTTTCTACATCATAAAATATTTCGTGCAAAAAAAACTAAATGTTGTGATCCTTCATCTCAAACAAAATTTTCTCAAATTCAAGAAGTTTTAAAAAAGGAATATGGACATCAAAATATCATTTGAAACACAGTGGGGAAAACTTTCTTTTATAAGTTAGAACCAACATGTTGGTAAAGAATCGCCAAAAACCCTGCACAAGTTCTCGGCTAGAGTGTATGAATACGAAGATATTGCTGGAACTTAACAATTCAAGGATATGATATGTGTACTTGAATACACATTTAAGTAAATGTTAAATCAGTTTTATCACAAGACATTTTTCTTCATTATTCTTAATTATGTAATATAATGTTTATGTTTTACGATAGACGTTACCTACTAAATTAAGAATTTAAAAATATTTGCAATGTAATTACAAAATAAAAAATTATCTTTGTATTGTACTTAATGTTTTATTATAATGGCGATATTTGGCGATATTCGACAAGTCATTTACAAGGAGGCTAAAAATAAATTTGTCAACACTGACTTTACCTGTTATGAATTTGCCTTGCTACATATTTACGGTCTAATTCATAAAAAATGTTTGAGGTTTATTACAGGTTTATTTGACAAATTTACCATAGAAATATGTATATCAAATAAGCGCTTAATAAACCTGAAATATTTTTTATGAATAAGGCAGTTAATTTATATTAATCTCTCTCTTTTCGTCAATTACTCTTAAATCAATTAATCAATTCACAAGCCATGTTGTATCGTTTAACGTTGTATTTGTGAAAGGCAATTTCAAACAAGATCTCTCCAAATAAAAACATATTATAAACTTTTTTTTTCATCAACTATAATTTGTTTTTTCTTAGGCACATTTTGATTGAAATTTTCTTTTCAAACATAACTTTAATTAATAATAAATTGTTATGAATAAAAATATTAAATCGCATGACATCAATTTTATTTGCCTACAAATATAAAAAGAAAGAACTTCTCCCTGATACTCAAAAACACACACTTATTTAAACTGTGGAAGTACAGAAGACGTAGTTCCTCAATAATTACTTTTTTCACTAGGAAATAAATAAACAGCCACCTTCTTGCTAAAATAAATGAATGAGAAAATGTGTTGGGTTTTTGATTATTTTCAAAATTCAAACAAGCTGGTTAAAACAAAACTTACTTTTTCGCTGCGTGTTATCATGTTTTGTTTGTGCTTGTTGGACGTATTAAACAACAATATTTGAACGAAAGTAATCTATTATTTTATTAAGATATTTTATTCTGGCAACATTGTTACGCTAAGCAAAAGCTTTACGTTACTATCAATAGAAAGCTTTTATGCTTCTGGAATTAGCAACTTTTATAAGTTTAGTTGCCAGATGCAATTAATTATATGGAAAATCGCTGGAAAAATAATAAAGCTCACTTTTTCAAATTATTGTAAAAATCGTGTTCTTAAACCGTAAACTTATGACTTGACTTGATTAGCACGAAAGTTTTTATGCTCCCCAAGCAAGAACAAAATGCATATAGAGAGTGCTCAACAAAAAATAAAATAAAATAGAAATTCAACAAAAAATTTGTAAAATTATGCAACATCCGATGTAAATTAGATAAGGAATTAATCACGTCACTTAACTGATATTTATAGGAAAACAAACACAAGATTAAAAAAAGAAATGCAAAACGCATTTTATACAAACTCTTCGCTGAAAAAGCAAACAAATTATGGATTTTCTTGGTCTGCAAATTTCAGAATGCTGTTTTGTTTTCATGTAAATATCACTTTGGGGATATTTGTTAGGATGTATGTATATGTGTGTGCGTATGCACATGTATACAAAAATGTCCCACTTGACCTGAGATTCGATATAAACGAATGCTCACTAAAGCGAAGAAATTTCGAAAAAAAAATTCTTCGATATTTGTTTGCAAATCTAAAAAAAAAAAATGGAATGTTCGCTAAAGTGAACTTCTCTCGATAGTTTCTTGAATGCGTGACGATAGCCGAGTGGATGTGTGCTGCTCCGTTTACATAGAGCTATGGGATTCGAGCCATGACAGCACCGTAAGTTCAAGAATTAAAAAAATCCATTTAACGGATTGGAAGCAAATTTGCCGCATTCGAAAAAACTGTTGTCAGACTCAAAGTATTTGACAGGAAATGTCAATAATATAAAGGGTCCGCCAGATAACTTTTTTTTTGAAAATGCTATAAAAAAACTACTGAAGCTACGGCTGTGTGGCACATAGCGCCGTCCTGTTGAAACTAAATGTTGCCAATATCCTCCTCTTCAATTTTTCTGAACAAAAATTCGTTCAATATGGCCCCATAACGATCGCCATTGACTGTAATCGCCACTCCTTGCTCAATGGCCCAACTATGCCTCTGGATCAAAATCCGCAGCAAACAGTGACTCGTTTTGGGTGCGTCGGCTTGTTAATGTATGCGTGCGGGTTTTTTGTGCCCCAAATGTGACAATTTTGCTTGTTTACATACCCGCCAAGATCAAAATGAGCTTCATCTGAAAAGATGATTTTTTTTTGGCAAAATCGGCATCTTCTGTAAGTCGATCGCAGGCCCACTTAGCGAAGCGAAAACGCATTGGATGGTCAGTTGGCTCGTTCAGCGGAAAGATAAGACTAATTACCTGTCAAATCAGATATGAGCTAAGTGTTACCATTCACGAAATAAGCAGTAGTTGAAAAAAAGTTAGATGGCGGACCCTTTATATTATTATTTTGTGCTAATTGTGAAAAGTGAAAATATAAATTATTAATCAGAAATAATTTCCTATTCGGGCTTAAGTTCAGTAATTTTAATTCTTATTGAATGAAATATTTTTATTAATTAATGTGAGTTTCTAAAGAAGAGAAGAAAAATTAAACTAGACTTTTTAGCTGGGGGAAATACCGAAATTTTTCTGTGCAGCCACGCATTTCATCAGCACCATACTCTATCTACTTGGGTAGAGATATAATAATATAACTTCGTGCTAAACTAAATAGAATAATGAAAAAATGGAAAAACAAAAATGAATAGTGGTACTTATAAATGTATTTACCAAAATTAAATCAATAATTGTATATGCAACAATCATTTCTCATATTCCGTTTCATTAATGGCCTATTTCCCACCTGCGAAAGAAAACGTTCGACTTAAAATTTATATTGAAAACAAAAACAAATTTTCGTATTTTATTGTTGTTTTCAATATAAATTGTAAGTCGAACGTTTTCTTTCGCAGGTGGGAAACAGGCCATAAAATTTACTTTAAAAAGCTGATGTTAATAACAATCTCACAGAAAAATATGGGTATTTACCCCAGCTAATAAAAAGTCTAGTTTAATTTTTCTTCTCTTCTTTAGAAACTTACATTAATTAATAAAAATATTTCATTCAATAAGAATTAAAATTAATAAGAAATTATTTTTGATTAATAATTTATATTTTCACTTTGCACAATTAGAACAAAATATAAATATTAATTATTGACAATTCCTGTCAAATACTTTGAGTCTGGCAACTCATAATAAGTGATCTGACAGTTTTTGCATATGACAATTGTAAGAGAATTCTTTCTATGAGCAACACTGCACACGCTTGATTTTAAAGAAAAAAATTTATAATAAAATATGTGCAGACAAAATCATTGCAATTACTTCTTTATGGTCCATAATAATTTATACTTTATCTTTTTTACATTTAACACAAACACAAACGATAAATATTTAACAATTTCTAACAAATGCTTCAAGTCTGACAACGCATAACAAAAGATCTAACAATTTGTGCAAATGACACCCGTGTGAACTGACAATTTTTCTACTGACGATTTTGTCAGATGAATTTATTGTCATACAACTAGGGTATTCATTTAATCGGGATTTTGCTTTAATCGGTTAATCGCGAAATCAATTAATCGAGGTTAATAATCGGTTAATTTCGAAATTATCCGATTAACCGATTAATAAAGTTGTTTCATAAATCAAGTAATTTGAACAAGTAAGAAGGCATTAATTATTTATTAATTTGAGTTTATTAGTAAAACCAAAAAAAAAACACAAAAGAATTCTTAAACTAAATCAACAAAAAAAAAAATCACATACGTATATGTAAAGGGTGTCCCAACAAGAACGCAAGATTTAAATTTGGCGCCATTCGAAGTGTCATTGTTTAACATTTGAACAATTGTTATTGTTTGCCAGTAGAAGGTACGAGGTTAGTAAAAATGAAGCGCTACACTAATGAACAACGCATTCTCATTGTGAAATTGTTTTACCAAAATGGTGAAAGTTTTGCGGCTACAGTTCGCAAATTTGCGATCAATTTGGGGTCACAATAATGCTCCAAAAGAGTCAACTGTAACGAGATTAATGGATAAATTTGCCGAAACTGGGTCTGTAAGTGATGTAAAGACAACAACGCGCCTTCGACCAGGTTGATCGACCGAAAATGTCGCAGCTGTACGTGATGATGCCGCTCAAATGCAGGTCAAGCGCAAACAGTCAATGCTGTTCGGTATCGTGAAATGATAACCAGTTTTTTCGTGGTGCCTAGAATTGAAGAAATGAATGTGGAGGGCATGTGGTTTCAACAAGACGACGCCACATGTTATACAGCCAGAGAAACAATTCAATTGCTACATCAGTCATTTCCCGGTCGTGTTATTTCGCGTTTTGGAGACCAGAATTGGCCGCCTAGATCGTGCTATTTAACACATTTAGATTTTTTTCTTTGGGGTTTTTTTGAAGTCGATGGTTTTCGCGAATAAGCCGACGACGACTCCAGCCTTAAAAGAGGAAATTGGACGCTGCATTAATGAAATACCGCAGCATTTATGCAAAACGGCCATTGAAAATTTCATTAAAAGATCGCGTGTGTGCCAGCAAAGCCGCGGCGGCCATCTGCCCGATTTGTTGTTCCAAACATAACCCCATTTTGTCTACTTTACGATATAATAAAGTTTCACGATTTTTTTTTATATATCTGTGTTTTATTTAAAATTTAAATCTTGCGTTCTTGTTGGGACGCCCTTTATATTAGTGCTTCAATGGTTTAAAGAGATCTTTTAACGCATTTTTTCAGAAAAATAATTTGGTTTAAGTGTTATGGATTTAAGCGAATTAGCTTTGATAATACTTGACTTGGAAAAATTCTTTCACTTATCGTAGACGTTGAGTAAATCGAAAGCAATCCATAATACAGAATATCTAGTTGCTCAGTCCTTTTCCTGGATTTCTCTAGACATACATATAAAATCTTTAATTTTGCCAATAGAGTCCTGTTTTATATTCTTTTTTTTCCAAATTCTTAATACTTCTAGTTGTTTCAGTTAATTTTGTTAGAAAATTTCCTGTATTACTATCGATATTTTTTTCTGTTGGCCTGTCGTTATCTGGCTCAGCGACGAACATTATGCAGAAAAGTTTACTTCTGAATTTCTTAGTTTTCGTTTTTGTACTTTAAAACACTGTTGCTAGATGAGAGTATTTCAAAGAGTAGATATAAAATAACTGAATTCGTCTCTTATTAAATCTAATCCTTAATTAAATCAGTACTATTAGCTTTTAATATATTTTTTTAATTATTAAAAAAAACGTTCAATTAGAGTAGCAGAATCATTACTAAACCATTTTATAGCCACGTCGAAAGATTTTGAAGTTATACTTAAGTTAGAATCACTGAATATACTTCTTTGTTTGTATGAAAAATAATTTCTACCTTTTACATTTTTGTTGTATTAACCGATTAACGGTTAACCGATTAAATATTCTACATACAATCGTCTGGCAATAAATTGTGAAATTTTCTGAAGATCTGACAATCGTCTGTACATAGCTTTAGACAGAAAAAATGATTTGTAAATACAATTAATTTTTTGGATATAACAATTAAATAACTAATTGGTTTTGTACCTATAATTACTAAATAGTAAGTTAAAGAAAAATCAGAAAAACATCTTCAATTTAAATACATCAAGCAATAGTTTGTTGAAAATAACTTTTTTGCAACTTTTTTTTTTTTTTTGTTAGATTTTAAAGTTATTTCAATTGTAGTTATTGCTGTATTATCAATATGAATTGTTGAATTTCCAGATCACTTTTGATTATCACAATTTTTATATTAACAGTACTTTTTAATTTCAATGAAAACATTCTAAACGATTTTTGCTTGTCTGTGAAAAACAGTAACGGCCTTATGTATAAGCAAAAACTGGCATGAAGTAAGCATAAGTGGCAAAATTGAACATGATCTTTAAGAGTTTTGCCTTGAAAATTCACATTAAAAATCATGCTAAGACTTAGAAGTGGATTAAAATCAGGTAATGCGACCATTTTTAATGTCAAATTGTATGGAGGAACTCGCTAACACCTAATTCAATTTCGTCACTTATGCTAACTTCATGCCAATTTTTGCTTATAGATAGGGCCATAAATGTCTTTGGGTGGAGTCGACTCGGCAACTTCTGCACTAATAGACTAACGTGCTTACCTCTCAGCTAAAGAGCAACGTGTTATTAAATACACACAAAATATGTTTCTTCTTCCGTTATGATATAATTTAAGACATAATACTGTTGAATAATTTACTTGTTACTTTTTTAATTAATTATTATATTTTTTTTTTATTTTTTTTTTTTTTTTTTTTTTTTTGAAGAGAAGTAACACTCAGGCAATTAATGCCTACTACTATTACTAGGTGTTACCTTCTTTTAGGAAAGGGATAGTGATAGAAGACAGGTGGTGAAAGAAGAGATAGAAGAAAGCTTCATTCTTTTTACAACTCTGCTTTTGCACGCTTTTTAATAATGCAGTGTTGCAGCGCCTTCGGGTGTTAAATGAGGCGTATTAAATTTTGAAGCTGTGTTTAGTAGCAATTTTATTGGTTATTTTACTTCGCCGATGATTTTGCTACACAATACCGACGAAGGAGGGCGCTCTGATGTTACATTAGGATTAGCATCTGCTGAAGTCGGTATAGTTCAGTGACCAGTGACTATGCCTTCATCACTTGAACTTTCCTACAACAACTGATGCAAAGGGACTCTAATGCACATCAGAAAAATGCGTGGTGTTGTTATTTTAATGACTGTCGGATACAGGGATTGAACCCAGGATCTTAAGTTTTGTAGTCAACGTGCTAACTACTTCAGCCAACGCCACCCTCAAATTAAAAACTTGTTTTGTTGGTTGCATTTTGATGATATTTTTTCCCGGCTACATGTATGCATCTTTTGTTAGGAAAACGAATATTTATCTTAAGACAACATTATCGGTAAGCTTCAGTTGAAATAAATATTTACAATTCTAGTCATATTTCGATTAGAAGTTTAGTCCAGCTCTTACTGTTTGAGTTGCACAATAGCGAACGTTTTTTAGGTAAATATACATTTTTTATTCAGTAGGTTAGAAAGATAAGAATATATTCTATATGTTTACTTACAGTTTGAAAAGATGACAAGTAATAGTTGATTCCACGTTCACCGTAGATTATTAAGATAAGTTCAACATAACGTTAATAATTTTTGCAGTAGAGACGTGCCCCTTTTTAATTTTCTTCTTCAAACATAGCTAAGAACCCTCTTTATCAAGTCATCTTTCAAACAGAAAAAACTAAATGAAAATCGGTCCAGCCGTTTGGCCTGTACGTGGACACGGACAGACACACAGATACACAGACACACACTAAAAACTTATAACACCCCTTTTTTTAGTCGTGGGTTAAAAAATAATACAATTACAAATTGACTTCCAACATTCTCAGGTCCATTATTATGACTTAACGATAAGGTTCCGAATAGTTAATCCCAAGTTTAGCAAAACTGAACTATAAAGTGACATTAAAATTTTTTTCATTATTACAACTATCCGATAAAATAAAGAATACAATTTTTATTTGGTGGCAACATTTCTGTGGATATTGATTGTTAAAAATGCTCACCCTTATTCCAATTGTCGACATCGACGTCACTTTAACACAATACTCAAAAATTTTGACTTGCTTAATCGCTCTCGAGAACAATTTTATTTTACTGACAATCTATTTTCGTTCCCTAAGGTCTAGAAAATAGCATTAACCTGCCAAAAGGAGTCAGTTGTTTTTGACCAATATATAAAGTAGAAAGTGTGGCAAAGTTTGAAAACGTGGCAACTTCAAATGACTAAACCTTACGATAAAAGTTAAAAGTAGGGTGAACTTGCCTCTAACTTATAGTTTACTTTTGGTTAAAGTGAAGTTTTAGTAGTGAAAAAGTGTTTATCCATCCAATAAAATCCTAGCTTTAACAACAAGTCTGTGACAATAAGGAAAAAGTGCTTAAAGGCTCAGTTAGCCGACTGTAATGTAAAGTAACTGCAACGTAGAAAACGAGATTTTTATATGAAAAGTAGATTACGTTACATTACATTTCTATAACCATTTTCATTACTTTTCACATAACAATATCGATCAGCTGTTTCCTACTGTTGCAGTTACTTTACATTACAGTCGGCTAACTGAGCCTTAAGTCATAGTTTACTGTTTTGAAGGAGACAACTTTTAAGCTTTCAAGTCGATTTTCAGAAATTCTTTTCTTTTACAGTTAAATTAGGAAATTATTAATTAACCTTTATTTTTTATGCAAACATCGTTCTACGCACTGTAAAAATACATTTAAGTTAAAATACGTATATGAAAGTATGGCCTAAATTAAGCTATTATTCCAAATTGGATTAAAAGTCGAAAAAATATAAGTCGCAATTCAAAGTGATATAACTTCCTCAAAAATCACACAAATTAATGGAGATTTTGGTCAGGAGTACTTTCGAATATGCAGATTACGGAGGTACCATTAACTCAAAATTAGCTTATCTCGACTTAAGCACTTTATCCTTTTTGCCATAGAAGCTAGAATAATGGCCCGCACTCTAATAAACTTTAATAACCAAGTGTAGCGCTTTTCAAATGAACAATTCAAAACTCTTTTTATTCTTTTTTTTTTTTTTGTATTGAAAACAAAAAGAAAACTTGTAATATTGTTTGTTTAAAAGTAAGTACGACAGCATTCGTAATTGAACATCAATTTGGACTTTAAAACCTATTTAAACGTTTAATCAAACGGTTATTGAAAATACCAAATATAAAACACTTAATAAAATACTAACGAGATGATTGATGACAAAGACATGATTGAAGTAAATTTAAATTTGGGCTGGCAAGAGGCCAACCACTGCATAATAAAATCTTACAGCAGTAATGATTTAAAGAAACATAACTCGACAGAAAATAACTTAAATGTTAGTCAAAAATATAATACGATTGGTGATATAAAGAAAAAATCTAACAAAACATTGGATAAGCCCGATATCAGTTGTCTCAGGCAAATGTATTGTCCCGCTTGCCGTCAACGTTTGGATGTGGAAAGTATCGGGTGTTTTTTTAGAGGTATAGAACTTCGAATTGAAATAAAACACAAAAAAATCGTTTTAATGTCCATCAATTTGGCTTAATTGAAAGGATAATTTTATGCCATTAATGTTTAAATATGATTTCGGGCATGTGGCCGCCGCGGCTGGCTCGAATAAAGCCAATTCTACAGGTCCAATTTTCAACCACTTTTTCGAGCATATGGGGCCGTATGTTGGCAATAACGCCACGAATGTAGGCTTCCAAGTCCCCTAACGTTTCTGGTTTGTTGGCGTAGACGAGCGACTTCACATATCCCCAAAGAAAATAATCCAATGGTGTCAAATCACACGATCTTGGTGGCCAATTGACAGGTCCATTCAGCGAAATTATGCGCTCATCGAATGTTTCCTTCAATAAATCGATTGTGACGTGCGCTGTGTGGCATGTAGCGCCGTCTTGTTGGAACCACAACTCATCCACATTCATGCCATCCAATTCGGGAACAAAATAGTCGGTTATCATGGCTCTATACCGGTCTCCATTAACGGTAACTGACTCTCCAGCATTATTTCGGAAGAAGTATGGCCCAATGACTCCACCAGCCCATAGAGCACACCAAACAGTCAGTTTTTGTGGATGTAATGGCGTCTCAAGGGTCTCATGTGGATTCTCTTCACTCCAAATGCGGCAATTTTGCTTGTTGACGTATCCATTCAACCAAAAATGAGCCTCATCACTGAACAAAATTTTGCGATGAAAATCAGCATCGAGATCAATCTCATTTTCGGCCCATACACCAAAATCACGACGCTTTGCATGGTCTCGCGGCTTTAATTTTTGCACAAGCTGGATCTTGTAAGGTCGCAAGCCAAGATCTTTGCGCAAAATCTTCCATAAAGTTGATGGACAAAGCTCGAATTGCTGTGCACGGTGGCGAATCGATTCATTCGGGTCCTCTTCAACACTTTGCTCTACAGCGGCAACTGTTTCTTCGGTGCGCACTGTTCGACGTCTCTGCGGATGCGTATTATCACATATAGTAAACGTAGTGCGAAAACGATCCATGGTTAACCGAATTAATTGCTCTGATGGACGATTATGTCGACCATAAAATGGACGGAGCTTGCGGTAAACTTCGCGAACTGAACCATTATTTTCGAAATAAATTTGCACGATTTGCAAGCGTTGTTCTTTTGTCAACCTGTTCATGATGAAATGGCAAACCAAACTAAATATTAACCACTTGACAGCTGACAAAATGGCCGCCAGTTAAAAAAGTGATGCCAACTTAAAGTTCTATACCTCAATAAAAAACACCCATTATAAGATTTGAGACTTTATTGGCGTGGTGTGTAAACTGTTAAGCGGATGCCATACACAACAAATATCGAGGACCAATATATCTGTGGCCATAAGGAAAAAGTTCTTATGTCATATTTTATTCCCCCCAGGGGAGTCTATTTTTGACTACGGGTGTGGCAATCCCGGGGTCCCAGCTAGGGTAATGTAGCTTTTTCCGCTGGCGGACCTTTGGCTCATTACCCGTAAAACTTATCTGTTACTACCCAATCTCTGAACATAAACAGAGTAACGGATGTGCACATATTTATAAAAGGAAAACAAATATTGTACGCCAGTTGTTGTCAGCTAGGTGCAGCGTCGCCTAGAACTAGCCCTGAGTTCAAAAGACGATAGAGGTGAAGCCCTTGTGGTGGAACTTCGAGGTCTAACCAGAGGCTACTTCTGGTACCACGGGTGCCGGTTGCCCGACAGCTGGGCTGCTTAGAGATAAATGCATTGCGGTTGCCGGAAATTTCTGGTCCAAAATGGCTTTCGCCCTGTATATGACCCCAGGACTCTTTCGCTTTTTAGTGTCTTGCCGTAGTAGGCACAGAAACTTAGGTGGCGTGCTTGCATTCTTCTCGCGTAAGTGGTCCTCGCTGCTCTGAAGTTCTGAGTGCATGTAGCGGTCGTCAGTTTCCTTTGCTAAAATGCCGAGCTCGTTCTACCCCATCGGGGTAAAAGGGATGATTTTGGTATGTGTGGAGTAGGCACTGGTTATTTGGCGACACAGGCATGCGTTCATTATGGATGAGTGGTTAGCTGTGCCGGCAATGGTTGAGGAATTTTCTTGGGGACCTCGCTTAGGTGTATACACAACACCTTAGCGTGGAAGCCGGAGAATTATCGTGGTGGTTGTGGTTGCTACCAAAATCGCTGAGAGAATAGTTTTGGCTTCCCAGTGTTAAATCAATGCTAGTGGTTGGTCTGACGCGGTCAGCCAGACACTGTTCTAGGTGCTGTTGCCATTCAACAGAGCTGCTATGGGCACGGACATAGCAGCAGAGTTTAGATAGCTCAAAGTACCTCAGCAAGGTACTTGAATATAGAACAGGGATAACTATATTCAAAGATTGCAACCTATGTGCCTTATGGAGTGGGCCATAGGTTCATTCTAAAAGGGTACATGGGGGCGTTGGTCTGGCGTCTAACCCACACCCGATGCTTTAGCACACGTGAGATAAGGCCGTAATGGCAGGTACTCACGTAAAGCAATTGCACATCTGTCATATTTTATTGTTTTGCAGGAGAGCAATTTTAAGCGTTCAAGTCGATTTTCAGAAATTTATTTCTCTTACGGTTAAATTTGGAAATTCTCTGTCCTTATCTTTTTAAGCAAACATCATTCTACACACTATAAGTAATACATTTAAGATGAAAGATACCAAAGTATAACCTTAATTAAGCTATTGTTTAAAATGAGATTAGAAGTCTAAAAAAGATATGTTGCAAGTCATAGTGCTATAAATTCCTGAAAAATCACACAAATTATTTGAGATTTTGACCAGGAATACTTTCGAGTGTGCATATTATGGAGGTACCATTAACTTAAAATTAGCTTATCTCGACTTAAGCACTTTTTCCTTTTTGCCACACATATAATTGGTGTTGTCAATCGAAGAAATTTATTTGTCAAATAAGCCCGCAATCTGTACAATGTAATAAAATATTAGATTATTAATCTTTCTTTGGGTAACACCCATTTCAATTTAGCAACACAGACTGAATAAATGACAGCCAATTCAAAAAATATGGATTTAACAATACGACAGCTATCAACTGTCAAAATTCGAAAGTCCCTAGTGGAAGTCCTATTATGATAGATATGTTTAAAATTTATATGCAAAATCTAATGAGAAAACTTTTTGTGAAATACTTTTACCCTGTAACTCTTCTCAGTGTGGGTATTTTTTTCTCTTACGAAATACACGGTAATGAGGATTAACGAGTTGCAATAACTTATTTAAGTAGATTATGTGACTTGCGGTATAGCATATATGCCTCAAATCACTGACATATGAATGCTATAATTAATATAATGAAAAAATAAAATACTTTCAATGAAAATTTCTTCTTAAAATTTTGAAAATAGATAATAAAGCATTTCAATTTCTCTTTTTTCAGCTGCCTGCCATTATTTCCCATCAAATGTTGCCTAAAAAGTTCCATTGGCCGAAAAGTTTTCTGTAATAAATGTGGCAGTAATATAGGTTACTGGAAACGTTCATGAATATGTTTTTTACATACATACCCTGTCGGATTTTTATTAGCTAGTTCAAAATGCAGGCGAGTTTTTGCTAACTCATTTATAACTCTGAACTAACTAATAAATAACACAAATGTGTGTCAGTTACTTTTTGTACAACTGTCTTCTTCCCGATAAGTATTGAACTAAATTTAAGCTAACTAAAAACTGATGCTGAGATTAGTGAGTTGTTTTTTTTACAACTAACATCTACTCGAAAAGTTTTGAACTTAAATTTAGCTAACTCAAAGCTGATGCAGAGATGAGTCAAAGTTTATCGAGAAGATGTCAGCATAAAATTCATGTTTTTGTTAATTCTATGCCGTCTTTATTTTATATGACGCAAAGCAAAGTGTTAAGTATGATGGCTGAAAAGCAAAGCGATCACGGTTAGTTAAAAAAAATTATTTAAAATTTAACTTGTAAGCTATAAATAATGGCTAGCTAAAGAAAGACATTTTTTTTGTTTCTGCACAAACTAAGTCATAATGGGCCAACCATTAGTTAGTGAGTTCGTAGCTAATTAATAGTGCACTTTTATTTTATCAGACAAAAAGTAACTCGAACTTGTGGTTATTTCAAACTTAATGCAGCGTGAGTAGGAAAAACTGAATAGCGTTTAACATGTAAAATGAGTTAGCTTTTGAGTCAGTTGTTGTCAATCGTCTCTGATTAACCATTCGTTACTGTTAAGTTAGCTGAAATCCCGATCAGGATAGAACAGTCGCTCATAAGATTAATTTATGAATTAAAATAAAAATGATTTAGAAGACCATAACTTTTGAAATTGTGTGTTTATTAAAAAAATTTACTCTAGCGAATGTAGCATTTAAATGTGTTAAAAATATTAGCAATAATATTTAGAAAATGAAATGTTACGAATTTTTACGAGGATGGTGTCCAAATTAGCCCCTAACAAGGAAAACACAAAAATTTGGGAACATTTACCTATTTTCTCAACATAATCATTTCTCAGCGATATTCAATAGTTTTCCTACCCTATTATTTTATTATTTGAAAATTTTGGTGTGTACAATACAGTTAATTTTTCTAAATACATGAAATGCTGTTGCGTATAGCCCATTAAATTTTTTGTATTTAGATTTTCTGTACGAAAATTGTGTTGCATGTAGCCAATTATATTTTTTATATGAAAAGTGTGCTGCGTATAGCCCATTAAATTTTTCTATATGAAAAATGTGCTGTATGTAGTCCATTTAATTTTTCTATATAAAAAAATTCACGTTTTCAGTCTTTTGGATAAAAAATGGACGATGTAAAAAAGTTCATTTAATCTTTTGCATATAAATAGAAAATGTGATGAAATTATTTATTTTGCATGAAAAAATGGACGATGTATAGCTCATTTTATATTTTGCATAAAAACTACTAAGTTCATTATGCATTATGCATTTTGCATGAAAAAAATTTTCCCATGAAAAATGGACGATTCATAAGTCCCAAATCACACTGAGCAATTCTTATTGCTAAGCTGATTAATTTCAGGGAGAAAAAGACGAGGGGAACAGCAACGTTTATTTTCCCCCCGTCTCTCTCCCCTAATAAACTAATCAGCTTAGAAATAAGACTTGCATAGTGTAAATAGGGACTAAAAGAGATTTCTGTATGAAAAATTTACAACGTAAAGTGCATTACATTTTTTTCTTATACAATTTTTTTGCATAAATAATGGACGATTATAGCCCATTAAATTTTTTTGCATGAAGTATGGACGATGTGTTTTATTAATTAATTTAATTAATTTTTTAATGTTTTATTAATTTTTTCTTCCTAAAAAAATTTTTGCTCGAAGAATGAACGATATGTAGTCCATTAATTTTTTTTTCATGAAAAAAAATTTTCCATGAAGAATGAACGATTTATAATCCCTTTAATTCTTCACATACAAAATGGACGATTTTTTCATAAAAATTGTTTGGTATGAAAAATTTACGGTGTATAATGCATTAAATTTATATTCCATTAAATTTTTTTCCATAAAATGGACGATATAATATATAGACCATTAAATATTTTTCATTAGAAATTTTTTGCATGAAAAATGGACGATTTATAGTCCATTTAATTTTTCACTTGAATTTTTTATTTTTTTTTTATTTTTATTTTTTTTTTTGGAAAATGGAAGATGTCCATGCAGTGCCATAACTGCCAAGAATATGGCAATACAAAAACTTACTGCAATTTACCTACAGCTTGTGTTATCTGCGGTGAATTGTACAAATTTTGCGATATCATCAATTTACTCCCCTCCCAAATTCGCAATTACAGAGAATCAATACGAGGATTTCTACAAATCTCTTGGCTCTTGTTTCGTAGCAGCTGGCGACTATAATGCAAAACATACTTTCTGGGGTTCGCGTCTTATCACACATAGAGGTCGAGCATTGTTCAACACAATTTCAAAAATGGGCTTGGACGTCATTTCGTGTGGTGATCCCACTTACTGCCCTACTGACATGCATAAAATTCCGGATGTTATAGATTTTGGCATCATGAAAAATATTTCTAGGGATTTAATTAACGTTGAATCTTCTCTAGATCGCTCCTCCGATCACTCCCCCACTATCGTTACAATCTGTAATCCACTAAGAAGTGACTTACCTCACCCATATGTCAAGATGATAAATCGTGTTAATTGGCTGCACAGGAAAAACTAAATTTCGTTTCCAGTAACCAAATTCATTGAATCAGTAAATTTTTTGTGTGAATGCGGACCTACATACAAAGAAATTTGTAGATTCTGATAATAATTTTGTAAAAATTTAGCTGAAAAAAAAAATTTATTTTTACTTAATTTATTATGGCATTAGAGAAAAAAGTTAACTGAAACTCAAAATATTTTCAGTCAAATTTATTAATAGGAACAGAAAAACATTTTTGCAGATTTTTTTTTGTATTATTCAGCAAATTTTTTTTTATAATTTACAAACACATTCACTAAAATTTTTCGTATTATCAGAAAATAAATTAACTGAATCAATAACAATTCTTAAATTTTTTTCTTAAATTAGTAAAAATTTTATTTGAAAAAAAAAATAACTGAATCAAATGAAAGGTTCAACAATTTTTTTTTACTTTAAAAAATTGGCTTGTTTTTATGGTTAAGCATTTCGTTCCCGCTTTTGGAACTCGTCAGTAGACTTCAACCCAAAAAATTTTTTAACTTAGGTAACAAACTCCGTATGTTTATAGTAAGACTCTCTTAATACTAACGGGTGTTTTTTTAGAGGTATAGAATTTCAAATTGAAATAAAACACAAGAAAATCGTTTTAATGTCCATCAATTTGGCTTTATTGGAAGGATAATTTTATGCCATTAATGTTTAAATATGATTTTGGGCATGTGGCCGCCGCGGCTGGCTCGAATAAAGCCAAAGGTCCAATTTTCAACCACTTTTTCGAGCATATGGGGCCGTATGTTGGCAATAACGCCACGAATGTTGGCTTCCAAGTCCCCTAACGTTTCTGGTTTGTTGGCGTAGACGAGCGACTTCACATATCCCCAAAGAAAATAATCCAATGGTGTCAAATCACACGATCTTGGTGGCCAATTGACAGGTCCATTCCGCGAAAGTATGCGCTCATCGAATGTTTCCTTCAATAAATCGATTGTGACGTGCGCTGTGTGGCATGTAGCGCCGTCTTGTTGGAACCACAACTCATCCACATTCATGCCATCCAATTCGGGAACAAAATAGTCGGTTATCATGGCTCTATACCGGTCTCCATTAACGGTAACTGACTCTCCAGCATTATTTCGGAAGAAGTATGGCCCAATGACTCCACCAGCCCATAGAGCACACCAAACAGTCAGTTTTTGTGGATGTAATGGCGTCTCAAGGGTCTCATGTGGATTCTCTTCACTCCAAATGCGGCAATTTTGCTTGTTGACGTAGCCATTCAACCAAAAATGAGCCTCATCACTGAACAAAATTTTGCGATGAAAATCAGCATCGAGATCAATCTCATTTTCGGCCCATACACCAAAATCACGACGCATTGCATGGTCTCGCGGCTTTTATTCTTGCACAAGCTGGATCTTGTAAGGTCGCAAGCCAAGATCTTTGCGCAAAATCTTCCGTAAAGTTGATGGACAAAGCTCCAATTGCTGTGCACGGTGGCGAATGGATTCATTCGGGTCCTCTTCAACACTTTGCTCTACAGCGGCAATTGTTTCTTCGGTGCGCACTGTTCGACGTCTCTGCGGATGCGTATTATCACATAGAGTAAACGTAGTGCGAAAACAATCCATGGTCAACCGAATTAATTGCTCTGATGGACGATTATGTCGACCATAAAATGGACGGAGCTTGCGGTAAACTTCGCGAACTGAACCATTATTTTCGAAATAAATTTGCACGATTTGCAAGCGTTGTTCTTTTGTTAACCTGTTCATGATAAAATGGCAAACCAAATTAAATATTAATCACTTAACAGCTGACAAAATGGCCGCCAGTTAAAAAAGTGATGCTAACTTAAAGTTCTATACCTCAATAAAAAACACCCATTATATTGAGAATCACAATATACAAACATAATAATGGCTCGATTATTGATGGCAACCGAACTTTAGTTGCCGAGTTAACTAGCAACGCAACTGAACTTAAAATTTGTATTATGTATGGCAACTTCCTCCAGTTGCCAAGAAGTTATCGAAAATACGATTATGACAGATTAGCAACTGAAAATAATATAAACAAATATTTAAAATATAAGAAATACATGTGCTAAAAAGAAAATTATTGAGTAAATGTGCTTAAAAACATTACTGATCATAAAAATTATTAGTTAAGTGAAATTAATTATTGGTGAAGAGAAGGAAGTTCAAAAGTTTAATCTATTAGACGAGTCTTTAGAATTACCGCCTCTGCTGTGAGTAAATGTTGTTGCCTAACATAAGTTTGAACAATCTCTGTTTTAGCTGTAAAGCATATTTTCCTTAAATATGCAGAGAAGAAATTCAAAAATGAAAATAATATTGCAATTACTGTTTAATTTTTAAATTTGTTTGCTTTTAAACTATGCAGCAACTACAAATTTGTGGTTGCCAATATGGCAACTGAAATTACCAGCTGTTAGTTGCCAGTTGCCATCCGTAACACCATTTCGGCAACTAGCAACGCAACCAAAGTACGGTTGCCATCCATAATCGAGCCATAAGTTTGAAAACCGCAAACAAAAATCTTAAAAAAAAAAAAAATGTTTTTTATATCTATAAAATAATTTGTAGAAAAAATTTAAAAAAATCAGACAAATTTTTTTACAGTATATAAAAATAAATTTAGCTGAAAATAACAAATTTAAGTATAAAAAAAATAAATCTAAATTTTTTTTTTACAAATTTTACTTCATATAGATAATTTTCATTCGATACAGTTTTTTTTACATAAAAAAAAAATTGGAACAAATAATTTACTGGAACAGTAAAAAATATTTACTGAAACTAAATTATATTTAAAAACACACGTTTGTTTGAAAATTTTTTTGGGAATAATTTTTTCTGTGTGGGATTCAAAAAATATCTTAGTAGTCATTGCACGGAAAATATTACGCTAAGAACACCCAATGATATTGAATCTAGCATTGTCAATCTTAACGAAAATATTAAACAGGCTGCTGAACACTCCGTTAAATTTTTTGCATGTAAAATTTACGATATATAGTTGATTTTGCGTGAAAAATTTTTTGTTTTATTGTTTGCATAAAAAATTTTTCATAATTTTTTTTTTGCATGAAAAATGGATGATGTCTAATAATTTTTTAATTTTTGCATAAAAAATGGACTATGTATAGTCCATTAAATTTTTGTAATAAATGTGTATAATTAGGGGCAAAGATGTATTTATGCGTGTGCTTATTTAAATTAAATAATCCAAAAGAAAATCTCTTAAATAAAATTTTAAAAATAAACTCTTAAAGGCTATATTCATACGTTGTCTCTTAAGATTGAAAAACGTCGCCAAATAATAAATTTTATTCTTTTAAAATAATTTTAACAATATTTAGTTTTATTGCCAGAAGCGGTCGGATTAAATACAAAATACACGCACTCTTAAGAAAGTTTTTCTTTATTTAAAAAGTTTTGTTGTCATCTTCAAACTACAAAAATTATTCGTTTTTTGGTGCTGTTGTTGCTTTTTTTGTGTGTTTTGAAAAATGTCCGAAATGATTGATATTAATTTAGACTCGCCAAATATTTCTGAAGTTCGGGAACATCCAGCAGCAGCAGCCCATAAGAAATGCATAACATTTAACAGAAATATCGAAAGTATTCAATATCAAGGCGAGGACACAACTGATTTTGTTTCGCCTCGCGAAAGATTGCGTTCATGGTCTAGCTACTCCGACAAAGGTGACGGAAAGCCACATTTGCGTTATTTCGCAGTGGGACCAAGTACGTATCAATTGCGTTGCCCTTTGTGTAAGCAAAGAGCTGATGCCGAAACGGTGCAAATGAGTGGTGTCCTTGGTCAGCTGAGTTGTCTACTCTCATCCTTGTCTTGGTATGTAGACTATAATTTTTTTTCCTTCTGCTCTGAACTAAAAAACAGGTTTATTTTGGAAAATTCCTGAAAAGTATTGGTGAAGTTTAGATTTTAAGAGAAAAAATTGTTCAGTTAACAAGAAAAAAAGATAAAAGAAATCAATTTAAAATTATATATTTTTTATGGGTTTACATGACAATAAAAAACAAACAATCAGCAAATCATTTTTAGTTAATATTGTTAGAGCTTCATTTGTTTCTACATTTATGATTTGATTAGGCTAAAATTCGTATCGGTTTGTAAGCTCTGTAAACAACAAACGACAATTGCAAGACTGTTGCAAATTTAGAGATGGTAAAGTTGTGATTTCATTACAAAAAAGCTTTCAGCTAATTGAAATAAGATGAATCAAAACAATTCATATATTCCATTCGCAATAAAAGTTGAGTATTTAAATCAGAAATCTATATCAACTGACACCACGCACATGCCGATGAAGATTTAGTGACCTTCGAAAACAGCTAGTTGTTCCGTCCTACTAGTGTTTGTCAGAATATTTACAATTAACTTTGGTGTTATTTGTTCATTAATAGTTATCACATGTAATTTGGCTTACAGAGCGATACGAACAAGCCTATAAGAAAATAAAATAATTGTTTAGGAAATCATTAGCTAAGCTCTTACAATACTGTCAGATCTAGTAATGTGCTCACAATGTACGGACAATGAAAAATTTCACAGAAAAAAATATTCGTGCAATGAACCTTAACTTTAATTGAAAATAATATCAAAAATCACTTAAAAATGTAATTGAGTCAATTAAACTTTGTAATAAATTAAGTTTTTAAACAAAATTTGAATTGAATTAAATAAATTTTTAATTGATTTTTGGTTTTATTTTTTAATTAAAGTTGTTCATTGCAGAAATATTTTTGTTCTCTATATCTAGCTGATAATATCGTCAGCCAGAAAATTGTCAGTTCAAACGGTTTACAATTAGCCGCTTAATCATGCAATTTGACGTCTTTTAGATTGTTTATTTTGGTGTTATGTGAAGGCCTATGTCTATAGGGAAAAGCCCTCAACGGTTGACGCAGTGGAAGACAATATTCAAGAATTTATTTGTGAGATTATTCTAGCGACTCAAATTAAAATTTCATACATTTCTCTAAATTTTATGTGTTTTTTGTATAAATCAAATCCGAAAGCATTCAAAAAACAACATTTACTTAATTATATTTTTCCACTTTCTCTTATAATGATGCCATTGTCAGATGCATAAACTTGACACGTCTGATAATATTAGATAAATATGTGGCAATAGTTTTATAATGGAAGTAAAAAGTGTTCACACTATTGTCGGATGTCAGCTGGTTGTCAGACAAAAATGGTTAGTTCACACGGTTGTAAGATATTTTTAGCACATTTTAAGATCGGAAAATCGTCTGGACATAGCTTAAGCGTAGCAAATTCCTGGAACACAAGATAGTAAAAAGCTTTTATTTGAATATACTGTGGAAGAAAAAGTTTTTTCACTCTACAGAAATCGACAGAAAGTGACACTGGTCATTTAGGGAAATAACCTTTGCGTCCTATATAAACAATTTGTTGTCAATATTGTCAACTCAATATTTCTGAGAAACTGCTAAGGTTACAAAAATTAAACAAGTCCCGAATTCCTTTTTCTCAAAAATTATATTTTTTTTTTGCTTTTATGTCATTTTATTTATTTTTAATGAAATTATCTTTGGAAGTTATTTCTTTATATTTAGTAACTTCATTTTTAGGCCGAAAATAATTTCAGTGAAAATACGCACAACCTTATTTACAAAAATAATTGAGTCTTTATAAAGGCTTTTTAAGAAAAAATTTGTATAAAAATTTGTGTTAAACCCTTTTGTGAAGCTTTAATAAGTTTTATAAATAAGGCTGCCAGTATTTAAATCGATTTTAATTACTTCTTGTCTAGCTTTAGTTATATTATTTGTTAATTTAATTTTTCTTTTTTTTTAGTTGTTTATTTTAATTAGTTTGCATTTGGATGCTTTAAAATTAAATTTAAATATTTGTATTTATTCTTCTCTCTTTTCAAATGTATATTTTCAGTTGTTTTCCCATATTTTCACTCTCACTGGTGTATCTCTGCCTGCAGAGTCATCTCAAGAGCAAGAGATTGTTTTGCAATAAATGTGGAGGTCATTTGGGATTCTATTGGAGGCCCACATAACTGCTGTAAAAGAAAAAAAATTACTAAGATTATTTTAAAAAATATATAGAAAATAAATATTTTGTATATAATTATTATTACAGAGAAAAATTTGTAAATAAATTTTAGGAAGAAAAAAAAAGTAAAATAGCATTGAAATTTAAGAAATAAAAATCAAGTTCATAGTAAAAAAAAATAAAAATTATTATTATCTCTTGAGAGAAAATGGATTAATAAGATGTTTTTAATATTGGCATTTTTATATATTTGGAGGCGGAATATTTTATGTTCGTCATATTGTTTTCGAGTGTTTAGCAAATTATAGGCAGAAATAAGTAAATAACACAAGCTTTTATTTGAATTTCAAGTACATAATATGTTGGTAGTATTCTAATAAAAATTTTTAATAAAATAATTGAAATTTATTTGCTGGTAGCTTAGCATGTCTATATACGTATTTCATTGGCGCTTGAACCAAATCATCAGTAGACTTTAACCACAAACTTCAAACAGTCACAAACCTCTTACTTTTTGCATAGACCCCCAAAAACAATACGAGAATCCATAAAACAATAATACTTTTGAAAATCACAAAAGAAAAAATAAGCCTAGTAGGCTTTGGAACTGATACAAAACCCAGCACATAATTTATATCCAGGTGAACTCATTTAATTTTTCTACATCCTTATACAAATTATTTGCTGGGTTTTGTATCAGTTCCAAAGCCTACTAAGCTTATTTTTTCTTTTGTAATTTTCAAAAGTATTATTGTATTATATATGTCAAATAATAAATTTTCTTTAAAGTTCAATTAATGTTTTATTTTTCATTTAGCCTTGTAAATACTTTTATTGTTATCCAATGGATTTCTAAATGTATAAGGATGTAGAAAAATAAAATGAGTTCACCTGGATATAAATTATTTGCTGGGTTTTGTATCAGTTCCAAAGCCTACTAAGCTTATTTTTTCTTTTGTGATTTTCAAAAGTATTATTGTTTTATGGATTCTCGTATTGTTTTTGGGGGTCTATGCAAAAAGTAAGAGGTTTGTGACTGTTTGAAGTTTGTGGTTAAAGTCTACTGATGATTTGGTTCAAGCGCCAATGAAATACGTATATAGACATGCTAAACTACCAGCAAATAAATTTCAATTATTTTATGTACACTACTGACAATATGTCAAATAATAAATTTTCTTTAAAAAAATTTTTAATATTGAAACACTTTTAGATTTAATTAAACTGCAGTGAATTTTAATCAGATATAATTTCTTAATCAGGCTTAAGTTCAGTAATTTCAATTCTCATTGAATTAAATATTTTTATTAAATAATGTGAGTTTCTAAAGAAGGGAAGAAAATTTAAACTAGACTTTATTAGCTGGGGGAAATACCGATATTTTTCTGTGCAGCCACGCACTTCATCAGCAGTCATGTCTATCTACTGGGGTAGAGATTGTTGTTAACATCAGCTTTTTAACGTAAATTTTCAATGAAAATATGAGAAATGATTATTGTTTATACAATTATTGATTTAACTTTGGTAAATACATTTGTAATAAGGCATTTACATTGTCTTTAAGTCTAGTACTTACGAGATTATGAGCTATATCTTGCTGCTTTTTACAAGATTTCCCATACAAAACAAAATATATTTTGACAGTAGATTTGTAGAAAATCTAATGAAAATCTAATATTTTTATTTATTTTTTACTACCCTGTATAAAATATTTGTAAAAAAAAGATAAGTGAATTAACTATAGTTTGCTTAAAAAGGTGTATGAATTGGTTACATTGCAGTCAATTGGTTGTAGTTTTGGAAATTTTTCAGTTAATGGGTTTGGTTTTTGATAAAAATCTTAATAAATGTCAAGAAAAGTTGGTGCAAACGGCATAGGTTTTCATAAAAATTTTAATTAAAATCTGCTAAAATTTGTACAGGTGTAAATGTCCTATAAGTATCACTACTCATTTTCTGTTTTTCCATTTTGCATTTTCTATTTAGGTTAGCACGAAGTTATATCACTCTACCTCTAATAATGCATTTACATTATCCCGCAATCTAGTACTTACGAGATTTCGAGCTAAATCTAACTGATTTTTACTTGATTTCCAATACAAAACAAAATCTGGTTGGTGAGTAGATTTGTAGGCAATCTACTCAAAATCTATAATTTTTATTTTATTTTTACTACCCTGTACAAAATATTTATATAAAAGATGATTGAATTAGCTACGGTATGCTTAAAAAGGTGTGTGAATTGGCTACATTGCAGTTGTTTGGTTGTAGTTGTGAAAGTTATTCGGTTAATGGGTTTTGTTTTGGATAAAAATCTTGATAAATGTAAAAAAACATGGTGTAAGCGGTATAGCTTTTAATAAATACTTTAATTAAAATATGCTATATTTTTGTAGGTGTAAATGCACTATAATTTTAAGTTTTTAATTCTTCAGTGGACACTGATTTATTACCACTATTCAGGCGATAGGCCCCATAGTGCAAAT
Organism: Tachina grossa; assembly: GCA_949987645.1. Lineage (NCBI taxonomy): Eukaryota > Metazoa > Arthropoda > Insecta > Diptera > Tachinidae > Tachina > Tachina grossa. Next base: position 50,826,768 of record OX465278.1, on the reverse strand, counting down.
ACCATTTGCCCTGAATCATAGTCTCCAAATATCTAGCTTTTTTTTATTTTATAGCCCGTTATGCGTGCCACGAAATCAAGTTATTTCAAGATAAAACTACGAACGATATTAGAAGTGTTCATGCTGATACTAAATGACATTTGAGTTAATTTTGCAAATGTCTGATTTGTTGCGGCATTCATTGGAGCATTAATTTTAACTGAATGCCGGCCTTTTTCATAAGCTTTTCACATCGACGGTCCCATTTCAAAACATGCTAAGTCGAAATAACATGTTATGCTGGGAGTAGTATTTCTGAATTCATCGTTTATTAACTTAGATTCTGTAAAATTTTAGCATGATTTAGTTTGAAATTAAGTCGTCAAAAAAAAAGTTATTTATTTTTCTCCAAATTTAAACATCCTAAGTGTACTTAGATGACAATTGTAGGTGAGAAAGAACCTTACGATTATATAGATTTGTGATTCTAAGTCACTTTTAACTACGATCTACGACAAATTTATAAAGTTCAAATAATATTTATTTAATATAACTAGGATCGCCCGGTGGTCTAAATTACTCGTAGACCACTTGACACCTAGTATGTCTTTATTTATTATAAGAAAAATTATACAAAACAAAAAAAAATTAAGAAAGTTACCTTTTTTCAAGCAAATTTAAATTACTTTTTACTACTCTTGAGCCCAGAATTCGGAAAAAACATTTACATTGCACATATCTACACAAAAATGTGTTTTAAACCATATATATATCACCAATATTGATGAGCGATAAGATACTTAAAAGTGTACGACAAAAATATGTGTGCCGTATGTATATATGTACAGTTGAACCTCGATTATCCGGGACTCTCTCAACCGGTTACATCATCTTTTAACCGGCATGCTGACACTTTGTTTCTTGACCTCCATTATACGTGATTTACCTCTATTATCCGTGCTTCCAGTTTTTATACCTCTATTATCCGTGAAAAATTATATTTCATGTTTTAATACAAACTAAAATGTCATGTTTTATTTATAATAATATGAACCATTTTCTATTTTTATTTAACCTCTATTAACCGTGTTTTTCGATTATCCGTGCTAGGCCCGGTCCCGTGCGCCCTGGATAATCGTGGTTCAACTGTATAAGATTTTATTATAATTTATTTAATATAATTATATGAGTTATTTTGGGATATGTCATAATGTATGGAGAATTATTTAATTTCAACTTGATTTCGGCCGGAATCAGCAAATTAACTGATTTCGTGGCACGCTGAACGTGCTATTAAAAGCAATTTTGTTTTGTATTTTTTTTACAATTACACATATATTTCTCTGTCTCTAGCAAAACTACCCTTTACTTAGCGGCCAACCAAAACAGAAATGATCTTCATAAGTTCATATGAGATGATTTGCTTTTTAAAAATGAGAAAAAATCCAATGATTTTAAAGTAGTGGGCTTGTCAAAAGAAAAACTGTTTTATTTAAAGAAATCTTTTAAGTGAATTGTGTCACAGACAATCAGCGTCTTCGCTCTCTCCATCTCTCTACGCACTGGCAATTTAGTTTAATTTCTAAAAACACTTGAAACAATGACAAATACCGCCACAGAAACACCAAAAGTTTTAGAAAATATTTTACCGGTGCTGCCAAGGAATGTGGGACATTTAAAAAATGAGCCCACGGAAATCGATTGCCCTTCCTGCCAACAACATGGGCTGACACATGTGAAAAAGCAAGCGGTCACTGTAATGCAACGTTTGGTAGCTGTTATCAATCTCAGTCTTTGTTGGTAAATAGTTGTTGTTGTTGTTACTTTAAGCATATTTAGATAAATATTTTTTTAATTTTCTTGCCACAAGTACCCCCATACGTTGGAGCGGCCGTTATGACATCAATCACTATTGCAGCAAGTGCGGTTGCTTCATTGGTCGTTACATTACGCTGAGCTGGTATAAACGTCAATTGTTTCGCATTCAGCGTTTTGATGTGGAAGAGGAAAATAGATGGCAACGTTTTGATAAAATAGAAAAAGAGCAATTGGACAAGAATAAACAAAAAAATTTAAAAGCGGTCATAAAAACAGCAGAGGGGGTGGACGAGGAATGATGGATGGGGCAAAGTAGCTGATAAATTCAAGCGAACATTTCGCTGCTTTTAGTTTTTTTTTAGTGAGTACCGAGTATTGAAATCTGTTTATTTTCTTTTTTCTTTCAAGTGATTTATTTTTTGTTTGTTTGTTTCTGTTTTAAAATGTATATATATATAAAGTGTTTTTAATTATAAACGTTTGAAATTAAATGAAATGTAAATTTTTCAAGAACTTGTTTGATTATATTTTCATTATTAATCAACTGATGCGCATCGTTACGTACATGACATCATAAAGAAAATGGAATTTGAAAATAAGAATGAAGTGTATAACCAGACTATAAACTCATTTCCTTGAGATGAAATTATATTTTGTTTATTTTTTCAATTTAGAATAAAGAATTGTTCGAATAAGTTTTGTCGAGTTTTATTACCTGATCTGAAAAAGTAGCGTAAGAAATTGTACATGCGTTAAAATCGTTAATAATATTAATATAAATTAAAATTATTTGGAAATATCAGAGAAAATAATATTCATACTTGATACGATTTGCTTGATTTAAGCCGAATCACCAACATCAACAACGTGGGAAAGAACTTTTCTGACTTGTTTTTTAGGGTTCCGTACACCAAAGGTGAAAAGGAACCCTATTGTTTTCGCTACACTGTCCGTCTGTCCGTCTGTCCATCTGTCCGTCTGTCCGTCTGTCCGTCTGTCCGTCACACGGTATTTTCTCAGGAACTGAAATTTGGACACAGTATGTAGAACCTTGGCCGCTACAACAACAAATACATGAGAATTAAAAATTAAAGGGTGTTCCAAAACGAGCAACGAAGAATGTTAAAATCCCATGTAATATACATATAGGGTGTTTTTTTCAGAGGTATAGAACTTCGAATTGAAATAAAACACAAGAAAATCGTTTTAATGTCCATCAATTTGGCTTTATTGGAAGGATAATTTTATGCCATTAATGTTTAAATATGATTTCGGGCATGTGGCCGCCGCGGCTGGCTCGAATAAAGCCAATTCTACAGGTCCAATTTTCAACCACTTTTTCGAGCATATGGGGCCGTATGTTGGCAATAACGCCACGAATGTTGGCTTCCAAGTCCCCTAACGTTTCTGGTTTGTTGGCGTAGACGAGCGACTTCACATATCCCCAAAGAAAATAATCCAATGATGTCAAATCACACGATCTTGGTGGCCAATTCACAGGTCCATTCCGCGAAATTATGCACTCATGGAATGTTTCCTTCAATAAATCGATTGTGACGTGCGCTGTGTGGCATGTAGCGCCATCTTGTTGGAACCACAACTCATCCACATTCATGTCATCCAATTCGGGAACAAAATAGTCGGTTAGTCGGCTCCAATTGCTGTGCACGGTGGCGAATCGATTCATTCGGGTCCTCTTCAACACTTTGCTCTACAGCGGCAATTGTTTCTTCGGTGCGCACTGTTCGACGTCTCTGCGGATGCGTATTATCACATAGAGTAAACGTAGTGCGAAAACGATCCATGGTTAACCGAATTAATTGCTCTGATGGACGATTATGTCGACCATAAAATGGACGGAGCTTGCGGTAAACTTCGCGAACTGAACCATTATTTTCGAAATAAATTTGCACGATTTGCAAGCGTTGTTCTTTTGTCAACCTGTTCGTGATGAAATGGCAAACCAAACTAAATATTAATCACTTGACAGCCGACAAAATGGCCGCCAGTTAAAAAAGTGATGCCAACTTAAAGTTCTATACCTTAATAAAAAACACCCTGTACAATTGTATGAAGATATGTATATTGAAACTTGAAATTTGTAAAATCAATGTATTTTTATACAGACTACAACAATTAACACTAAAATTAAAAAAAATTTTAATTAAAGGGTGGTCCATCAGTTAATGCAATTTTGACTATGTAATTTTGACAATTTGTTATATCTTGGAAACCGTGAGAGGCAAACACTTGAAATTTTCAAAAAGAGTAAAACTAAAAAAACCGATAATTATAAAATCGCCAAAAATTAAAAAAAATAGCCAAAACGAAAAAAATCGCCAAAATTAAAAAAAACTCTAACACTAAAATAAATCGCCAAATTCGAAAAAAATCGCCAAAATGAAAAATAACGCCAAAATGAAAAAAACGCCAAAAATCGAAAAAAATCGCCAAAACGCGAAAATGTCACCAAAACTAAAAAAAAATTTTAAATAAAAAAAAGCAAAAATAAAAAAAATCGCCAAAAATAAAAAAAATCGCCAAAATGAAAAATGCCAAAAACCGAAAAAAATCGCCAAAACAAGAAAATAAAGTGTCAAAACTTAAAAAATCGCCAAAAACCTGAAATTTTCAAAAACGGTAAAACTAAAAAAACCGAAAATTATGAAATCGCCAAACCAAAAAAAAAAAAAAAATCGCCAAAAATTAAAAAAAAGTCTCCAAAACGAAAAAAATCGCCAAAATTAAAAAATAAATTTTTAACACTAAAATAAATCGCCAAATTCGAAAAAATCGCCATAATAAAAAAAAACGCCAAAATGAAAACAAAACGCCAAAAATCGAAAAAAAATCGCCAAAACGCGAAAATGTCAAAACTAAAAAAAATTTAATTAAAAAAAAACCACAAAAATGAAAAAAATCGCCAAAAATAAAAAAATCGCCGAAATGAAAAAACGCCAAAAACCGAAAAAAATCGCCAAAACAAGAAAATAAAGTGTTAAAACTAAAAAAAAGAGCCAAAACTTAAAAAAACGCCAAAACCGAAAATACGCAAAAACCGCCAAAACAAAAAAACCGAAAAGATTCCAAAAACAAAAAAAAAATTGCCAAAACTATATATTATATAGGATGGAGTTTGTAATTATTAAATTACATATCTAGTGTTCGTACGGAACCCTTCGTGTGCGAGTCAGAGTCGCACTTTACTGAATTTATTTTTTATTAAAAATAAAAAAGAATCATCTACAATCTTTAGCTGGATAAGCTATTTATGAAATGTTGCACACACAGATTGCTGCTTTATTCCAATATTGACATATCTAAATAAATTCAGTAAATTGCGACCTTGACTCGCGCACGAAGGGTTGTGTACGGACACTAGATATGTAATACTATACGAACTTTAGCCTATATAATATATTGTTTTGGCATTTTTTCGTTTTAGTGATTTTTTCGGTTTTGAGCGTTTTGTTTATATGACGTTTTTTAGGGTTCCGTACACCAAAGGTGAAAAGGAACCCTATTGTTTTCGTTACGCCTTCCGTCTGTCCGTCACACGCTATTTTCTCAGGAACCGTAAGAGCTACGGATCTGAAATTTGGACAGGGTATGCAGAACCTTGGCCGCTATAACAACAAATACATGAGAGTTAAAAATTAAACGGTGTTCAAAAACGAGCAATTTTGAAATCCCATATACATACAATTGAATGTATGTACATGTGTATATTGACACTTGAAATTTTTAAAATTAGTGTATTTTTATACAGACTACAACAATTAACACTAAAATCTAAAAAAATTAAATTAAAGGGTGGTCAATCAGTTAATGCAATTTTGACTATGTAATTTTGATAACTTGCTATATCTTGGAGACCGTAAGAGGCAAACTCTTGAAATTTTCAAAAACGGCAAAACTAAAAAAAATCCGAAAACTATAAACTCGCCAAAAGAAAAAATAAATCGCCAAAATCCAAAAAATCACTAAAACGAAAAAAACCAGCATATTAAAAAAAAATCCCAACACTAAAATAAATGGACAGATCTGAAAAAATCGACAAAATTTAAAAAATCGCCAAAGTGAAAAAAAAACCGAAAAAATCGCCAAAACGTGAAAAAGGCGCCAAAACAAAAAATCGACTAATGAAAATATATCGCCAAAATGAAAATAAATTCAGTAAAGTGTGATTCTATATAACATATATTGTGTTGGCATTTTTTTCATTTTGGGGTTTTTTTTTTATTTTGTCGTTTTTTTTCGTTTTGGCGACTTTTTTCGGTTTTTTCAATTGGGCGATTTTTTTTATTTTGGCAATTTTTTTTCATATAAACAACTATTTTGGTTTTGGCGCCTTTTTCCGCGTTTTAGCAATTTTTTCGATTTTTGGCGTTTTTTTCATTTTGACGATTTTTTTCATTTAAGCGATTTTTTTTTGAATTTAGCGATTTATTTTTGCGTTAGAATTTTTTTTAATTTTGGCGATTTTTTTTAATTTTTGGCGATTTTTTTTTTGGTTTGGTGATTTTATAATTTTCGGATTTTTTAGTTTTACCGTTTTTGAAAATTTCAAGTGTTTGCCTCTTACGGTTTCCAAGATATAGCAAGATGTCAAAATTACATAGCCAAAATTGCATTAACTGATAGAACATCTTTTGGTTTAGAATTTTAGTGTTAAATTTTGTGGTCTGTATAAAAATATACTAACTTTACAAAATTTCAAGTGTCTATATACATTCAATTGTATGAACATATATTACATGGGCTATTAACACCCTTTAGTTTTTAATTCTCATGTATTTGTTGTTGTAGCGGCTAAAGTTCTACATGCTCTGTCTAAATTTCAGGTACGTAGCTCTTACGGTTCTCGAAAAAATTAGCCTGTGCCAGACAGACGGACAGACGGACAGACGGACATCGTATCGAAAACAATAGGGTTCCTTTTCACCTTTGGTTTACGGAACGCAAGAAAAAGGAAAGTTATTCGACTGTTCAAACAAAAAATTAATCATGAAATTTTATTGGAACAAATATTAAACACGAATAATTGGTTATCATCATCAGTTATTAAACATGAATTTAGTTTTAACGATTTATTTCTGCTTTTCTGCTTCTCTTATATAAAGTTGAAAAAATTTTCCTAAGACGTTTTAGTTATTAAGGCTAAAAGTGATATCATTTGTTTGTTGGTATATACTCTGTGGCTTATACACATGCACACGTTCATTAAATATCCATTAGAATCGCTGCCTCTTGAAATAATGTCTTCACCCCAAATATCCCGTAATAGCTTCACTTTTTTTTACTTCGTTGCTTAGTAGCTTATGTTACCATCTTTAATTTCCATTTGAACCTCTGCATATCTTTTGGGCCACCCTGTATGCGTTGTTGTTCTTGAACACTCTCATATCTAGTGATTATGCTCTTTACGTTCATATTAAACTAATTTTTGTTTAAATGAATTTTAAAATATTATCTTGCTCGTAAAGATCTCAATATCTCCTTATGATGAAAATACTTTACACTCTTAAATTTAGTTAGTTTATTTTTTATATGTATTCAAATTCTCAACGATTACTACCTCACCACACTCACAAACGACAGCCAGTGCTTTGCCATTTATCAATATGGAGTCATCTGCTGAGCGTGATAAGATAAAAATCAAATTAATACCTGCCGTTACAGCCGAAGAACGTAAACGTAATATTATTGCAAATGTAGTGGTTGTGGAAGATGTGGCCAATGGAGATGGAGCCGGTCTGATGCCCTACATCGATGAAGCGATGACATCCAGCAGTACCACACAGCTGAATGAAAGCCAGATGAAACATGAAAAGCCAAGATTGCGTTATTATTCGGTCGGTCCCTCAACATATCGAATTAAGTGTCCTCTCTGCCGCCAACGGGCGGATGCAGCAGTTATGCGTGCAGCTGGCTATAAGGATGCCACCTGTTGCTTATCCATGTTGTCTTGGTAGGGATTTTTTAATATACACTTTTTTTCTTTCAAATGTTAAACATGTTTTTTTGTGGCAAAAAGAAAAAAGTTCTTAAGTCGACTTAAGCTTAAAATGACGGTGTATTAATTTTCCAATTTAAAAGTTTAACTGTATTACATAAATGATTTTTAGGAAAGTTAAAGCAAAATTATTTTTTGCTTATTTGATGTCAATATGCGATTAATTTTGGAATAAAAATTTAACTTGACTTTCGATCTAATAAATTCCAAATCTATATTTAGAGCCCCTGAATAAATATATTTTAAACAAATAGTAAGAGTTTTAAAAAAATCACTTAGAGCCTCTTTCACCAACTAATTTAAATATCAATTTATATATATAAAAGTTATTTTTTCATACAAAATTTCATGAAAATCTACATTTAAAAATAAATTGATATTTAAATAGAGTTGGTTAAATTGGCCCTTAAAGTTTAAAAGTTCTCTCCTGGACAATTGCTAAATAAGACTTAAGCACCTTTTGTTTATTGCCACAGCTTTTTTTTATTAATTTTTATTTTTTTTTTTTTTTTTTTTTGTTTTTTTTTTGTTTAAGTGTTTTTCCCATATTTTGGATTTGTTGCATTTGCACTTGGTGTGGCTGCAATCGTGAGTGGACGACAAAGGGCGTGTATTGCAGTCAATGTGGTGGCAAATTGGGTGTTCAAAGAAAACCCAAATAGTTGTAATATCTGTTATTTTTTAATATTTTATTAGCAAAATAAATGTGTGTGTAAATGATGAAAATTGTGAAAAATAATCTTTATTTTAAAGTAAAATTGTGCGAATCAAAATAAGAAATTAAAAAATTAAAAAAAAAACAGTTTGACTTTTTAAACTTACGAAAACTTGCATTAAATAGAACTGGTATGCAGAGGATTTTATTCCTCTTTTAAGTTTTCTGGGGTCTACTCTGCAATGCGTTATAAACATAAATAATAATAAATAATAGTTTGCTCGTCAAATTATTTTTTTTCGCAGTTCATAATCCAATTTTCACACTCTAGGAGCAATTCTTTATAAAAGTAACAGTTTTATTAAACACGAGTAGATCTTTTGTTTTCGGCTTTTTATCCAATTGCTAAGGAAGGGTTAGACTTTTGAGAGTATCTTGTAAGTATGCTTGTAAGTTTTTTTTACTACTTCATATTAGAGGCCTGCGTAAAAAGTCTTGAAAAATAAATTTATTGTCGTGGCATTTCTTATACTAAACCAATAATAAATGCTGTCGTATAAGAAGCGAAGCACGAATGGTATTCGTGTATAGCAAATTGTTACATTATCCACATAGGCGGTACGAAATTACAAATTATAAAGAAAATAAAATTAATGGATCCCGCCTGCTAATAAAGTTATTGTAGTTATTTAGCTTATATTCTAAGCTCATAATATAGTTTGTTTAACCAAAGTAGAGTTTACTTTGTGTAACTTTTTACCTGATTTACAATAAACATTTTTTGATGAAATTAGTTGCATGAAAAATTTTTCATTTGTCAATAGCAAGGCTGGAGAAGCAAATCAAGTTAAAAAATTACCAAAAATGCTTCACACATTCATGCTACATAATTTTATTATATATCACTCTCTTCTTTAGCGCTGCTTTTAGCAAATCAAAAAAGTGTCGTGTAACAAATTTCATGAAATTTTATGAAAAAATGCTTAATGTAAACCAGGTCTCAAATTGTCCCATCGTGATCGTATGAAAACATATTAAGTGATACGTCAATCATATGGGATTTTAGTACGTTCACAAATGTCATTATCCGAAAATGGCGCTTTTACGTGACTAGTTGTAGGTTCAGGAATGTGACGATCCGACCCCAAGTATTTACTGCCAGTTCATAGAAACCATGTGAAAATTCTCGTCTGCCTATTTATATTGAAAACAAAAACAAAGCACTCAAAATTTGTGCTTGTTTTCATTATAAATAGACAGCCGAGAATTTTTACATGGCTTCTATAAACTGGCAGTAATTTCAATGAATATTTTGAAAATCACTACGTATGAGTAATACATAATTCTTTATCAGCATTAATCATACGTATTCATTCGAAAAATGATAAGTGGTCAGCGTGACCGTTTGACCGACTAAAGTGGCAATTTGCCACTTTTTCGACTACCTTGCCACTTTTTGTCCACTTTTTTTTTAAAGGGAATTATGTAATAATACACTGAAAATAAGAAATTTTAGTGTAATTGTCTCGTTTTTTTAATGTTGCCCCCTTTTTTTGATAAATCTCCTATTTTTTGCTACTTTTTGAAAAATGTCACCCTGTAAGTGGTTAATAAATTTGACAATACGAGCATACGAGTATTTGAGGCTAATTCTCTTAATATTAAAGTAAAAAAGAGCTTCCCAGGAATTTAACTTGTGATTCGGAACGTTTGCAAATTTGAAGCATTATATATAGAAAAAACTAAATTAAGTGAAGCCCATTTGAAATATAGATTTTCCGGCGAATACAGGAGATCCTATGATAATCCGATCATCCCACGTATTGAATGAGTGGCGTCAAATAATAAGATATATAAAAAACACGAAAAACATCCTCTTTTGGTCACATAATTCGGTAATATATACCATATACCAAAATTCACCAAACTATTTTACAGGCTTAAAGAAGAAAAGAAATATCATGGTTAAAAAACATCCAAGAATGGACAAGTCACCTAGACGAAAGTATTCTTCTGAGGACAGTTAAGTCTTTTTAATAAAAAAATTTAAATTATTATTCCTTGAGTGGTATAACTTTTTAACAAATATAAGATAAAAATTAAATAATAAAATTAAATTTAATAATTAAAAAATTTCTTTTTTGTTTTCGTATTCGCCTTTCGAAAGATTAAAAATCTTTGCAATCGCAGCAGATTTTTAAGAGTTGTGAGCTTCGAAAAGTTTCCATAGCCCAAGCTGGACAACCGTGACACCCTTATGTTAAGAATATATTAAAACAGGGTGTCCAAAAAAATACATTTTCAAAAGGCCCTCTTCTAGGTTTTTTTTGTGCACAGTGTTTTGTCCTTCGACCACTAGTTCAGAAGATATAAATTTATTACCACTTTTTTTGGATTTGTAACCACTGTGCGACAGCTGCAATCATGTAGTCGTGTTGTCGTAAAAATAATAATTTTCATGTACACATATCGCACTGGTTTCTTTAAGAAGAATCAACTCAAAATTTTTAAATTTTCACATCTTGCACGGAATCGCTGCACAGTGGTCATATCTACCCACTTTAAAAATTAAAAAATAGTGTAAATTTTCTCTACTCTTTCAACAAAAGAAAATACATTTTAATCCCTCTTTTTAACCCCCGACTAAAAAAAGGGGTGTTATAAGTTTGTAGTGTGTGTCTGTGTGTTTGTGTGTATCTGTGTGTCTGTCCGTGTCCACGTACAGTCCAAACGGCTGGACCGATTTTCATTTATTTTTTTCTGTTTGATAGATGACCTGATCGAGAGGGTTCTTAGCTATGTTAGAAGAAAATTGGTCCAGCCGTTTAGAAGATATTAGATCTTTTCTGAAAAAAGTCGGGTGGTTTTTAAAATTTTAAATTTTTGTTATTAATATAGGGTGTTTTTTTAGAGGTATAGAACTTCGAATTGAAATAAAACACAAGAAACTCGTTTTAATGTCCATCAATTTGGCTTTATTGGAAGGATAATTTTATGCCATTAATGTTTAAATATGATTTCGGGCATGTGGCCGCCGCGGCTGGCTCGAATAAAGCCAATTCTACAGGTCCAATTTTCAAAAACTTTTTTTAGCATATGGGGCCGTATGTTGGCAATAACGCCACGAATGTTGGCTTCCAAGTCCCCTAACGTTTCTGGTTTGTTGTTGTAGACAATTGTTTCTTCAGTGCGCACTGTTCGACGTCTCTGCGGATGCGTATTATCACATAGAGTAAACGTAGTGCGAAAACGATCCATGGTTAACCGAATTAATTGCTCTGATGGACGAATGTCGACCATAAAATGGACGGAGCTTGCGGTAAACTTCGCGAACTGAACCATTATTTTCGAAATAAATTTGCACAATTTGCAAGCGTTGTTCTTTTGTCAACCTGTTCATGATAAAATGGCAAACCAAACTAAATATTAATCACTTGACAGCTGACAAAATGGCCGCCAGTTAAAAAAGTGATGCCAACTTAAAGTTCTATACCTCAATAAAAAACACCCTTTATAAGATTATATGAAATTAAAAACACTAATTTGCCTTCACTGAAAATTTAGAAATGTTGAGTTGACACTGTTTATAGGAACTAGTGCGATATGTATTCTATTATTTGCAGACCGTAGTCGGCAGCCTGAAAAAACTATTTAAAATCAGTTTAAATTTTTAATAAAGTTTTAATTGTTATAAAGTAATAAATGTATAAGGAAATATTTGAGAAGGCGCAGAACAAAAATTGCAATTTAAATCATTTCAAATATTTCCAAAACTGATTGCCTCTAGAAGATTTCAAATCAAATATTATAAAAATGCTGCGAAAAAGCACCTTTTGTTCTGCGGCTCCTCATATAAGTATATTTTGTGTTCGCGATGTTAAGGAACATTATTTTTAATCTAACCAGATGTGGGACTCAACTGTGCAGCGCAGTTCATAAGCTTTAAATGGTTAAATTAATTTCGTCTAAAAATTAATTTTTTCCGCTTCGGTTGCATTAATTTTGAAATGACATTTTTCAAAATGATTTTACATGCATGAATTTCTGCTTTTATCCATCGAATTTTTCTTCACTCCTTACTTCTGATTTTTTTTTCAATTTTATTACCCTCTAAATTTATTATCTCAATGATTGAAATAAAAAAAAAGAATAAATTACATACAACAAATTAAAATTATATATTTATTCATGCTCTTTATTTTGCTTTACAACTGCGGCCGTTTGAATGAACCCAAATACTCGCCACAGTGGGAGCAATAGTGGCGCCTTAAGCAGCATCGTAGCATGGAACGTTTCATAATTGTCTTGGAATATTGTTTACAAAATGGACACGATACCTCATGGGGTTGGGGGCCAACAGCAAAATACAAAGGTGGTTGTTGATTTTCGATCTGCATGACCAACAGAGACACAAAAAGAGCTGACAATGTTTTAATCAACAATAATATAACCTTGAATAAAAATTAAAAATTCTGACCCATTTTGTGAATTAATTCATAAATTTAATTACAAAAATAATTGGAGATTTTATGCGCAAAATAATTACTCACTTTATTTTAATTAAAAATGCGAAAAGTTTGTATTAAGTAAAGCGTTTATAAAGGTGTCTGACTGACCGACTGACGGCTAAACGTTTGAAAAAGTACTGAGTGGGAAAATTTAATATTTAGTCTGGCGCTTGCTCTTGCAAAATGAAAGGAGAGAGTGAGAGAGAGATATATTTAAAAGATTTAATATGTTAAAAGAGATTTTAATTTTAATTTTGATATTATTAAAATTTTCTATGCAGCATATTTATATGTATTTTATTTTTAATACAATATATTTTACTAAAAATGTGTTGTTTTTGTTTTCTGAATATGTATACAAAATTAAACAATATTAAATATTATTTTGTTTTAAGGAATTTTTTCTTTTGCATTGCATGTGATGATCATTCATACGAGGGTGTACCTAGAATTAACTAGCTGAAGTTTTTATAGAAGTAGCAAAATCTTTAAGCTGAAATACGAATTACTCAGGGTTGTTATGGAATTGAATTGAGAATTGCTGTTGATTTTAATTGGTGTTATTACTCTCTCTTGTTTTTGTAATGATTTATAATAAATAAAAACCATTTTGGAATGAACTGTTCGGCTTTGTTAACATATTTTTAATGAAATTTTAAGCACGATTTGGACATTTTATTAAAAAGTGAGATGTTTTCAAAACAAATCAAATGTTTTCAGAATTTTTACTTGTTAAAAATAACTAAGGCCCTTATTATCAGTTATATGCGATTTTCGATGTTCGATAGCGAGCGAATTCATATTATGAGCACCGAAAATTTTGTCGAGCAACGAATTTTCTATCGAACAGAATTTAGCTCTCGATGAAGTATTTTAGTATATAAAACTATTATAAAGTTTTTTTTTTATTTTTAGGTAAAATTGTTACAAATTTTAAAAATAACTTTCAATGACATTCAGAGTAAAGACATTCTTTTTAAGATGTTCGTCATAATACCAAATTAAAATTCACTCGATCAGTACTTTCGACTACAGTCGAAGATCGAAATTTTCTCATAATAAGGGCCTAAAAAATAACAATAAATGGGCATAAGCTGTGGTATCATATTTATTGATGGAGGAAACAATTTAGAAATGGTGAAATATCATCAATTGAGACTTCCAGAGTCGACGTACATACACACAGAAAAAATATTGAAATAAAATGTTATTCATTAATGTTTATATGTATTTAGTTTGTATCTAAAGAATATTTAAGGTTATTGTCACTAGATTGAATTAAATTCATGTAGTTTCAATATGGTTCTTTGCGCTATTCTAGTATTTAAATAACTTTGATTCAATATGATTATACATTTAGTTTTAACAAAACTGCAATGTTAAATCAATTTTTTTTAAGAGAATTAGCATTCAGGCAATAAATACCTACTAGTAGTAACACCTAGGAGAGGGATGGTGATAGAGAAGACAAGCGAAGGAAGCGACATAGAAAAGCTTCATTCTTTTACAACTCTGCTTTTTTCACGTTCTTGATATTTGCAGCGCCTCTGGTGTTAAATGAGGCGTATTAATTTTTTTTTGATGCTGTTGTTAGTAGCCATTTTATCGATTATTTTACTTCGCCGATGATTCTGCTACACAATGAAGGAGGGCGCTCTGATGTTAAATTAACATTAGTATCTGCTGAAGTCGGTGTAGTTCAGTGACCAGTAACTATGCCTTCATTACTTGAACTTTCCTACAACAACTGATACAAAGGAACACTAATGTATACCAGAAAAATGCATAATGACTATTGGATAGAGGAATTGAACCCAATACCTTTGGTTTTGTAGTCAACGTGTTAACTACTTCAGCCAACGCCACCCTCAATATTGAAAAAATATTATTTGAAAATGAAAAATTGTCTTTGGGTATTACTGTAAATTAACATGAATTACATATGAAGTAAAATTATTGCAAAATAAATTCAGTAAAGTGCGACTCTGATTCGCGCACGAAGGGTTCCGTACGAACACTAGATATGTAATTTAATACAAACTTAATCCTATATAATATATAGTTTTGGCATTTTTTTCGTTTTTGGGGTCTTTTCGGTTTTTTTTTTAGCGTTTTTTGCGTTTTTTTCGGTTTGAAGATTTTTTTTAAGTTTTGGCTATTTTTTTAGTTTTGACACTTCATTTTCTCGTTTTGGCGATTTTTTTCGGTTTTTGGCGTTTTTTCATTTTGGCTATTTTTTTATTTTTGGCAACATTTTTTACAAGTCAAAATTGCATTAACTGATGGACCACCCTTTAATTTAAATTTTTTTAAATTTTAGTGTTAATTGTTGTAGTCTGTATAAAAATACAATAATTTTACAAATTTCAAGTTTCAATATAAATATATTCATACAATTGTATGTATATTATATGGGATTTTAACATTTTTCGTTGCTCGTTTTGGAACACCCTTTAAGTTTTAATTCTCATGTATTTGTTGTTGCAGCGGCCAAAGTTCTACATACTGTGTCCAAATTTCAGGTCCGTAGCTCTTACAGTTCCTGAGAAAATACCGTGTGACGGACAGACGGACAGACGGACAGCGTAGTGAAAACAATAGGGTTCCTTTTCACCTTTGGTGTACGGAACCCTAAAAAAAGGTTAAATTAACCTTGTTCAAGCAGATTTTAATGTGAAATTTTTCTGTGTGTAGAAACTGGTATTAATAATTTGGGTTTGCTCGTATTCTTACATATTTCAAATATTGTTGGACATTGTTAAACTACATTTGCCTTCGTCAAATATTTCTGGCACGACCTAACTGGTCTCAATATTGTGATTTAAAGCAGAAAGGTTTCACCAAAGATCAATTGGAAATGGTTCTAGCATAAGTCTTGCCAGATGCACTGTAGCAGTTGTGTAGACGCGTGTACTGAAAGTTCAGCAAAGGCATGTATGCTCTTAGTGGATAAAACTCAATATGTATGATGGGGAAGATATGACAATCGGTCATGTCATAGAGTTCAATTCCGTTCGGAAGCGGAATTCAACCCAACCCATATTTGTAGGAGAATGTGTCTAGAAAAGAAAACTAAAATACGGAAATTTAACAAGGTGTGTCCAGACTGTTAGGGGCGTCAGTATGCTGGGGTGTGCTATAGCTAGGGGTTGAGATTTTGAGGTAGATTTAATTCCGTTAATGGCCGAATAATTTTGATTCGAAAACGAAAAAAACATTATATCGATTTCTATAACACCAACATCAATTTATTGTGCATTTGAATTCTGATTTTGACAGCAAACAGATTCCATAATAACCCTGATTAAAAAAACTGTATCTGCTGGCAATTCTGCTTACTGAGACTATAGAATTCGCGGGAAATATTAACTTTAAAAATATTTCATTAACATAAAAATAATGTAAAAATAAGTGATTATTTTATTAGGCCCAAATTTCAAAGTTAAAACAAACTTATGAAAAATATTTACTGTTCAGGTGATTCTAGGTTCACCTTCGTACACTAAACAAAACAAAAAATTATTTAGCACAGTAAATGCCACCATATATTATATACTACATACATAAGTATTTGCAAATTAAAAGAAAATTACAAAAAGAAAACAATAAATTAAGAATGAACTGAATACATCTTAGCCATTTTCATCCTTCAGCATTGTGCATTTTTACTTTCTTTAGAGGGGGAATGCGCATAGCTCGACCAAAGTAGCAGCCACAGTTTTTGCAATAATGATTGCGATCACTGGACTTACAGGGCAGGGAGTAATCCAAGCAGCAGCAACAGCACAATGTTCTGTTTAATTTGTAAAAAGAAACGTGGGAAAATCCATGAACCTTTTAATTTTACTTTGTAACCAAAAAGCATTTGATCTTACACAAATAAACAACCCAGAAAGCGATTAATTTCTGTGGCCCACCATTTTAATTCATCCACCACTTCGCTTAATTCTTCTATGCCACAACTGGGGCAGCGTATTAAGGCCGGCTCTTCGCTCAGATTCAAATAAGTGCCCACTAAAGGCGTGGCAAAGTTGTGATAAATTTCTTGTTTCTGTTGGGCTCGTAGCATTTTCTCACTGGCCTTTTGTGCCTTTTTGTCAATCACCACCTCAACATTGGCTAGTTTTTGTTCATTAGTTGTTGTCATTGTTGCTTTTCTTCTAATTTTAATTCACTTTTCGTATACTTTTTGCTTATTCTTTTGCACTTATTTTTTTTAGAAAAAAAGTTGCGCCTCTTTTACTTTTATTCTTTTGCTTGAATTATCGTTTCGTTTTTCTTGAAAATGATTGTTGTTCACTTATTTCTAATACAAATAACAAATTTGTACTGAAAAAGATATCGCTATTTTATATTTAAATCTTGAACAAAATTTTCAACGTTATAGGAAGGGAAAGATAGACAGACATTCGCTCTCTTTTACAGAAAAGAAATCTCTTATGAAATAATGCCTTTGGTGCTTTTGGCACTATTTTTAGTGCTTTTTGAAGGCTTAAAATGCTAAATTATGAGCGTTATGCATTAAACACATTCACCACAGCAGGCTACACGAACACACAACTTCAAATGCCGCAAGCAGCCTTTGTCGCCTCGTAGCCGGCTACTTAATTATTTTGGAGACGGCAGCAGCACCATCTGCAGCTGATATTCAAGTACAAATACATAGTTCAGTATTGCCACTTTTATATATTTTGCATTTATAAAAATTAATTACTCTTTTAAAACGTACTTATTTCTCGTAAAAGTACAAAAATGAATCAATTTATTTTTTACATCAATTTTTTGATATTGTTTCTGTTAAAAAATATGTAATAATTGAACAAAATCATTCATTCAACATTTTGTATTATACTGGCAATACTGAATTTTCTCACTGTAGCCAACGAAATAGAAATTAGTTTAATTGGACTACAACGACAAAATCAGCAGAGACAACAACCTACCGCCATGTTGCCTTGCTGTCTTCAAAATAATTATTCTCATGTAAACATGCGTATTCTATCCTTGACACTTGGTAGTCGGTAGCTTGCTGTGGTGAATGTGTTTAATGCTTTAGTGCCAAGTGTTTATTTTCTTTTTTGCAAAGCATAAATTTTTCATCTGATATATATCATTCAAGATGATACTATTGCCGAAATAGAGATAAGCTTAGAAAATATTAAACATTATTAAACTTCACTTGTTTGAATCTTCACTCGCTTGTCACGTTAGGGCTTTTTACGCTTTTTAGATCTTAAAATTAAGCTTTTTATAATTTATTTTAAATTTGGATGTACTTTCAGAGCAAAGGCATCACTGCCTTTGAGCAGTATCTATTGAACATTTTAATATAAAAACTATTTATTTTATTTAAAAATTCAAGCACTTTATAAATTAATATATTTGGGCTATTCTATTCTGACGGGTGCAACATTTAGACGCTTTAAACGCCTTTTAATAATAGAAAGAAACACATTTTCAATTAAGTTATTTCTAGAAGGGTAACATTTTTTTATATACTATTGTTATCTATTTACAAGAATTTACATGAAACGCTCAAATAGCCACGAGAGAGCTTTAAAGTGCATGACGGGTGCAACCAAATTGGCCCACTTTCATTAGATCATACCACAAAAACACAAAACTCTGCTAATTTTTAAACCTTTATTGTATTATTCTTTTTATTGTGAAAGATGACATATCAGACGATGATTATCAAATCAAACATCTCAGATAAATATAATCAAATAATAAGAAATTTGCTTTTTAAGCCATGACGGGTGCAAATCTATGAATCTTATTGCTTCGAAGTGCACAACAAATTTATATTTTTAAATGAAGCTTAAAAGCTTACGTCAAAAAAAAATTATATTATTATAAAATATAGATATTTTACTTTAAATTGGCATCAAAAAAGTATCAAAAAATGATTTGAAAATTGATGTTAAAAGTTGTCTAGAATAGAATCACCCATTTAAAAAAAAATATTTTAACTGCATATATGTATATAAGATTTTGAAAAATAAATGAATATATATATATATATGTTTTTTGCCAAAAACAGTCTATTTAGCCTGTTCTGCAAATCACGACAATGATGAAATAATGTCAAAAAATAGATAAAAGCTGAATAATTTTTTTCTTTAAATTGCACGATTTATGGCGTTGGAAATTGAAATAAAGGTAATTCAGTTTCTAAAATTCTTTCACATAAAATGTAGAATGTAGTCTCTTAATGGACAAAATGTATTTATTGTTCTATTAAAATCCCACCAAATAAAATCGGATACAATTCCAAAGGCTTAACACTTTCGTTGCATACCAATCACTTAAGGTATTAAATTTAATATTCTTAGGTTGTTGTTTATATATATAAAAAAAAGCAATGTGAGTCCGATCACAGAGGAGATGTGTAAACATCTAGTAATGAAAATTTTTTTTAAGTTGGAAATACTTATGCTTTTAGTATCTTTTTTTAAATTAATTAATTAAAAGTATCAAAACTTTCAATATTGTAAATACATATGAATTTGTTGGTTTTTGTTTGTTTTATTAAACTTATTTGGTTAGTAAATGGGCACACTGCAGTGTATATGTATATGTACTGCATTCAAAATTGCAGTAAGCAGTACATTTACTGATTACTAAAAAAAATTCAGTAAATTTTTACTGCTAATGAAATTTAATTTGCATTACCATTAAAGTCGTAGGGCCGTAATCATAATAAAATTGTAGCAAGTGGCAAACTTTTTTCATTCAAATTTTGAAACTTTTGAGTGAAAAACATTTAGCCACTTGGTAGAATTTCATTCATTACTGATTACTGATTACTGAAAATTCAATGCACCTCATCATATAACAAATCCTTTAGGCAATTTATAAAAATTGTAGAAAAAATTTTTAGTAATCAGTAAAAATTTACTTGTTAAAATTTGTTTACTATTTTTACTGAAACTTTAGTGGTACTGCAGTGCTCATCTATGGTATATGCCTTTACCTTTACTTTTTAATTCCTGTTGTTCGTCGTTTAGTTGTTGCTGTTCTTGTTGTTGTGTACGCATTGCAATTAAAATAAATTCAGTAAAGTGCGACTTTGACTCGCGCACATTCGGTTTTGATCATTTTTTTTTTTTGATTTAGCTTTCTTTCTTTTTAAGTTTTTTCAGTTTAAACAATTTTTTTCAGTTTTATCGCTTTTTTCTCGTTTTGGCGTTTTTTTCTCTTTTTGGGTTTTTTTAATTTTCGAAATTTTTTTTCATTTTGGCGATTTTTTTCTGTTTTTTTTTGGGTTTTTTTCATTTTGGCGATTTTTTTTCTGTTTTTGGGGTTTTTTATTTCAGCGATTTTTTCATTTTGGCGATTTTTTTGTTTAAGGATTTTTTTATTTTGGCGATTTGTCCGGTTTTTCGCGATTTATTTTAGTCCTAGAAGATTTTTTAATTTGGTGCCTTTTTCATTTTGGCGATTTTTTTGTGTTTTTGGCGATTTTTTATATTTGGCGATTTTATAATTTTTTGATTTTTTAGTTTTACCGTTTTTGAAAATTTCAAGAGTTTTGCTCTTACGGTTTCCAAGATACAGCAAGTTGTCAAAATTACAAAGTCAAAATTGCATTAACTGATGGAACACCCATTGATTTAATTTTTTTAAATTTAGTGTTAATTGTTGTAGTCTGTATAAAAGTACACTAACTTTTAAAATTTCAAGTGTATATATGTACATACAATTGAATGTATATTACATGGGATTTTAACATTTTTCGTTGCTCGTTTTGGAACACCCTTTAGTTTTTAACTCACATGTATTTGTTGTTTTATTGGCCAAATGTCTACACATTGTGTCCAAACTTCAAGTCCGTAGCTCTTACAGTTCATTTTCACCTTTGGTGTACGGAAATATACAGCATAATAACCGCACCGTTGGCTTTTTTTTAAAGAGAAGTAACACTCAGGCAATTAATGCCTACTACTATTACTAGGTGTTACCTTCTTTTAGGAAAGAGATAGTGATAGAAGACAGGTGGTGAAGGAAGAGATAGAAGAAAGCTTGGTTTTTTTTACAACTCTGCTTTTGCACGCTTTTTAATAATGCAGTGTTGCAGCGCCTTCTGGTGTTAAATGAGGCGTTTTAAATTTTGAAGATGTGTTTAGTAGCAATTTTATTGGTTATTTTACTTCGCCGATGATTTTGCTACACAATACCGACGAAGGAGGGCGCTGTGATTTTACATTAGGATTAGCATCTGCTGAAGTCTGCTGTGCTGGGCATATTCAACAACGAAAAACGAATTTAACAAAATAGTAGCACAGTAACAGCATGTTATCACTGTTTTGATTTACAAATTTACAACATTCGTTTTGTTAAAAATGTGCACAGAAAAATATAAAAACAATATTTAATTAACAAAAACAAAGATTCAATTAAAATATTAATCAGTTTTCAACCAATCACGGAAATCGTAGTATTAACTCATCCATTTTAATTAAGAATATTTTTGATTTTTTTCAGTTAAAAAACTATTACATTTACTAAATATTTAATTCATATTTTTTTTAAGATTCAATTAAAATTTAATTGAAATACTTTTAAAGATTCATAAAATAATTGAAGTAGTTCTAGTTCTAGTTCTAAAAGTTCAATTAGAATATTAAATTTAGTATAGAATAAATCTAATATTATAAAAAAAGTTTTCAAAAATAGAAACATTTGTCCATTGTTCATAAAAACGAACTGATGCATCGTATTAGTTTCGAAGTTCGAATGGTACACAAAAGTACAATGGCCGTATTCGGTATTTGATAGTCTTACGTAAGTCTAAATGCAGAATATAGTAGCTGTCCTTGTGATTGGATTTTAAACAAAGGCTACGATGTTTTGCATACATACATACGCACATACATATATACGCAAGACCATTTGCATCGAACCTCGCATACCACCAATGTACTCACTTTACCATCCATATTTGGTCCATAAGCTTGCATTTCTTATTATTATTTGCTGTTTGAAAAATAAGGGAAAAAATTAATTTCAATTTTTTTATTTTAATATTTTATTTTGTTTTCACCTCCCGTCAAAATTAGTATCATTAAAAAAAATTTTACGTAAGGTATATTTTTTCTTGTATGGAAAATATTGAAACCAATTAAAAGTTTAATTGAGTTTTTTAATTGAAAATATTTTTTCAAAACAATGTTGCATACTTCAAAAAACTGCTCGTATTTCACATATAAAAACAAATGAATATGTAATAATTATTTACGATTTCATAGTATTCTGATTTAAGCTCTGTTGATAACACTTTTTCGTTAGAGCAGCAAATGCAATTAATATAAACATATATTCAATTAAATTATTAATAAAAAATTTAATTTTTTCCAACCAATCACTTAATTGAAAAACATTCAATAATAATTTTTTCTGTGTGCGATTAAAAACAAAAGTGTTCAATAATATTTTAAAGAATATTATATGACTTTTCTCAACAAATTAAAAATATATTGAAGAATTGTGAATAACAAAAAAAAAAAAAAAAATAAGGTGATAAATTAATATTTTTATAAATTTTATTGGATTGCTTGCAAATAAATTTTACTACACTAAGGCAGAATAGCAAGTGATTGATTTTGACATGGTGCTCGGTTTGTTGACAAATTATTCGAATTCGTGGTATGATCATTTGTATGAAAACCCTTAGTTGTTCTTGCAACTTGTCGTTCGAATCAATGTTCGTAGAGAAATAAGATACAGAAATGTAAATCAGTTTTCTTTCGCTTATAATGCGCATGAAAAGCTTCTATCGAAATATAGGAGGAGGCAGTAAAGCTGCTAGAAAAAATGCCATCGTAATCAGCAGATAGAAATACATTGTGATCGGCTATTTTTATTCAAACAACAAAACCACTGTTCCGCTATGTTATCAAAATTCGTATGTATTCTGTCTTTCACATCGTTTTCACATGTTTTCTTGTGAGTTCGGATATTAAAACACATGCTACGCCTACTTAAGTTGAAATTTAAAAAATACAAATTAATAGTGTGTGTTCTAGCATCCGAAGTTAGAAAAACACAATTTGGAAATTGACGATTTCAAAACTTTTTAATTTTTTCGTTTTCAATTTTGAGCAAAAAGCTCGTATTCTTTTCACTTGTTAACAGTCTTGTGAAAAGAATACGAGTCTTAAAGTTCCTTTAACAAACGTTTTTTTTTTAATGTAAAACCCGCTATTTTGTAAGAAAAATATTTTTAACTGTTATACAAAAAAGAATTTTATTACCAAGCACTGCATATATCGGTATTTATTTGTATGAAAACAATAAACAAAATTCATACGAGATAACAAGCAATATGGCGAGAAATATATGTTTATGAAATGCGGGAAAAACTCAATAAAAATTCATTAACAATTGCGGGTGAGATCATTTGTAATGAAAATTACGCACAATAACAAATATGTATTTATGAACAAATGAACTACAAAGAATTACTTAATTACTAAAACAAATTAAATAATTGTATTAGTATGAAAATGCTCTGTAACTGGAATTAGAAACAGTGATGACAACTTTCTTGGCTCTAAAAGCACATCAAATTTTAAAAAAATCACTAAAAAGCGTAATTTTGATATCTAAAAAGCGTAAAAAGCACTTACGTGAAAATCGATTGAAGATCCATAACGTGAATTAATGTGAAGCTTAGTAATGTTTAAAATTTTCTAAGCTATTCTCTAATTATTGAAAAAGGTATGCTTTACACTGAAAAAATAAATACGCCAAGTTTTTATTAAAATAATTTTAAGAAATTCACAAATTTCTTAAAAGCACTACTTGGTGCTTTTCCTTAGTTTGGCACTAACGTTCAAAATTTGGCATTTTGAATGTTCAAAAAGCACTCAAAATAGTGCCAAAAGCACCAAGTTGGCATCGCTGA
Organism: Tachina grossa; assembly: GCA_949987645.1. Lineage (NCBI taxonomy): Eukaryota > Metazoa > Arthropoda > Insecta > Diptera > Tachinidae > Tachina > Tachina grossa. Next base: position 50,802,883 of record OX465278.1, on the reverse strand, counting down.
TTAGAAAGCTTCCGATGATGTTGATGAGCAGAGATGTGCAACCATATCAAAATGATTTAATTGAAATGAAGCAAGCTTTTATACAATTTTTAACAATATATTTATTTCTTACAAATTTTTTTTTTATAACTGAAAAACAGTTTTTTTACGTAAATATTTAAGTATGAAAAAGAATTTCTTTTGAAAATTTACGTGTTAAAAGTATTTTTCTGGAAAATTATTTAACTTAAATTCGTTTTCACTGTCCCAAAAAGAATCATCTAGATTCTACTATAATGCCTACGTACAGGCTGTTTTCTTGAGAATCGTAAGGAGATACACGCAAAAAAAGTTAAGGTGACCATCATCAAACAGCAACATACCATGATTGAATCATATGGTTGCAGTCAACTCATATTATTTATTGTCAATAGAAAAGCAAAGTTTAAATAATATTATTATCTGAGTTAATGATAAAAAAAAACAATTAGCTTTGTTGTACGTGACTAAACTGTAATTGAGACTTACCATGCCATGTTCTAATATTATAATAGTATTGTTAAATACCATCACAGTATTATTTTATATAATAATAATATTTGGTTTTTTAATCATATATTTATTGGTATATCATTTGTTTAAAAAAGTTGTGCACTGTATGCCTATCAGGGTGGAGGTTGTGGGTTCCATTCCCACCACTGTTTCACTACAACGAGTGAAGGTCTTTGTTACTATTTTCGTTTAAATTAAGTTATGATAAATTTGCAATTGCATTTGTAACATTAAATTAATAAATACAGGGTGGGCCAAAAAAACCAAGGGGTGTAAAAGTTTAACAACTTTCTTGTTTATTAATTTTTTTTATTTTTTCTTTCAGATTATATAGACAACACTTGGAGAATTTATAATGGAGAGGTTCACAACTAAACAGAGAACCAGAACAATAGAATTTTATTATTTAAACCAGAGATCAATTATTTTAACGCAAAGAGCATATCGTCGACATTTTAACGTCAGAATTTCGCCCTCTGAAGCGATGATTCGTTGCTTAGTTAATCGTCATTACCAACATGGCAGCGTAAGAGATTTGCGTCGAACCGGTAGACCACGTTTAAGTCGCACTGCGGAAAATATTGAACGAGTACAGCAAAGTGTTAACGAAGCACCAGAAACATCTGGCAGAAGGCGTTCTGCTCAGCTAGAAATGTCTCGTACGTCACTACGGCGCATTTTAAAAAAGATTTACAGTTATACCCATATAAGGTGCAATTGGTCCAAGAATTAAAACCCGCAGATCATCGGCAACGTCTAAATTTTGCAGTTAAATTTCAAGAGTTGGCCAGAAATGAAATCAACTTTATTGAAAATTTGATTATGAGTGATGAAGCTCATTTTCATTTGAATGGCTTTATTAATAAGCAGAACTGTAGGTTCTGGGGTTCTCAAAATCCAAGAGCCATTCATCAACGCCAATTGCACCCCATCAGGTGTACAGTATGGTGTGGGATCACATCTGAAAATGTCATTGGGCCCTACTTCTTCGAGAATGAAGATGGAAGTGCTGTAACCGTAAATGGAGAGCGGTATCGGTTTATGATAGAAAATTTTTTACGTCCTGCTCTTGAAAACAGACCTGGTATGTGGTTTCAGCAGGACGGAGCCACTGCCCATACTGCCCGAGACACAATGGTACTTTTAAGTCAAATTTTTGGAGAGCGAATAATTTCTCGAAATTCGGAAATTATTTGGCCAGCGCGATCGCCAGATTTGACAGCACCCGACTATTTTCTTTGGGGTTTTTTGAAGGAGCGAGTGTATGTGAACAAGCCAGAGACAGTCCTTGAACTCAAGGCAAACATTGTTGCAGAAATTCGAACGCTACAGCCACAAGTTTAGAAAGATGTTATGGAAAATGCTCTAAAAATAGCCCATCAGTGCGAAGCTGAAAACGGTGGTCATTTAAGAGACATCATTTTTCATACTTAGTGTAAAAAATTTCCATTTTGTATATTATATAATCTGAAAGAAAAAATAAGAAAAAGTTAGTAAACAAAAAAGTTATTAAACTTTTACACCCCTTGGTTTCTTTTGGCCCACCCTGTAGTATTGTTGAAAAAAATATATATATGTACATTAGACCGTATCAGAAAAAAAGTTCTCCGTACACCAGCGAATATAAAGTATTGTTCCAAGGACATTTCAAAAACAATTTTCTTTTCTTTATTTTTTTGCCGAACGTAGGGGTCGCCTTTTTAGTTTTTTCGTTATATCTTCCATATTTACAATCCGATCTTAAAGTTAGATATAGCGAATTTTTTTTGTCTCAGGAAGGCCAATATTTTTGCTATTAAGTCCATTGACCTCAAGTGTACCGTTCTAGTACTTACCCTCCAAATCTCATTTCGTACCACCATAGTGTGACACCCTAATGTTAGAAATTTATAGCTCGCAAAAAATCATAAAACTTTTGCTAAAATAGTATTTCGATAATCACAGCACAACTGTTTAAAAAAATGCTTTTATAAATTCATTGTTGCAGACTGTAGGGGTCACCTTTTTAAATTTGTCATAGCTTCAGTATTTATATTCCGATATTAAAGTATAATATATCGATGAGTTTGTCTGCGACAGACCAATTTTTTCTTAATTCAAAAGTCTTTGACCTCAAGTAACCTTCACATCATACCTAAATTATACAACAAGGAATAAGCAACAAAAATAAGCAACCAAAAGCAAAGTAAAATAATAGAATTTTGTTTTTGTTGCCTCTTGGGCGAGACGCTCTAATGTACATGTATACTTACATTTTTTAGTATTCACGAAATACAGCCAAGTCTTTATAAAGAGATATATATATATATATATATATATATATATATATATATATATATATATATATATATATATTATTTATCTAACCTTTGTTTATAAAGTTAGTTAAAAGTAGGATTTTATCGGACGTAATAATAAAACTTTATCATATGCAAAATTTTACTTTGATCGATAAATTACAGGCAAGTTTATCCTATCTGATTAGGTAAATTAAATTTTTAATAATGGAAAGCTTTTTATACGTCTGATAAAATCCTTCTTTTAACTAACTTTAAGTTGTAATAATGGCCCTAAATATACTATGATTTTCGATAACATTATATTTATATTTTTACATAATAATAAAAATTATGTTGTAGTCATAAATTTTTAACAAAACTATATTGTTAAACTCTAACCATATCACCCTTTCTATGGACATAATAATATTATTATTAAACTCAAACATTACTTTGTTTACCATAACAAAACTAATTTTTAAAGTTACAATAACTATTTTTGAACGATCACACATTTGTTTCAGAGAACATAATATTGTTCTCTCAACCATTCTACAATCATATCCTTTCACTGTCTTCCATTTTGATGTTGAAAAATTGATAGCTTCGATCGAGATGATTTTTGTTCAAAATGGCGACTTTTTGTTATTAAGAAAATGGCCGTAAAACAAAAGCTTTTAAACTACGGCAAATTTGCCACATAGTATAAAATTTTGAGCGGGGCTACCAGTTTAGTGTCTTTATTTATTACCCTCTTTGAATAAAAACACCAGAAGTTTTATTCTATACTAAGCCAAGATTTATTATTTATTACAAACTATTTAATAAAGTAGATTATATTATAAACGAATTTATGCGCGTGCCTGTCAGGGGTATGATAATTTTTTTTTTCTCAAGAGATGAGTGTACAAGCCTTTTGTATGAAGTTTTTGATTGACTATTATAAATGTCATTAAAGTTTATGTCTTGTTAAAATTTTACACTTCTGCGATTAAAAATTACGCTTTTATTTATAAAAAAACAAAGGGAGAGAATTATAAGTTTGTTTAGTTTTTTTTTATTAATTTTTTGTTTCTCCTATAAAATTATATTTTCCTTAGTTACGACTTTTTGCATTTCAGCCAACTATTTGTATGTTTCTTTATTCTGCTGAACTACAGTACAAAATTTTTACACTTGTGCCTAAGGTAAGACAACAGGTTCTTGTTTGAATATATGTAGTTAGGGAGAGGCATTGAGAATTTTAAAATTGTACCAACAACTTAAAAAATTGTACTTTTTTGACCTTAATTGTACTTAAATATTTTTTTAGTTCAAATTACATATTTTTATTTGTTTTTATTAAAATAATTGACTTTGTTATAGCTAGCGAATCGTTTTCACAATTTTGCTTTGAAGTTACACCTGTTTAAGTTGAAATTAATAGCAAGTGATCCAGCATCCGATGATTTTGAAATGGAATAGTTCACATTTTTTTTTTTTGATTTTCTTGCTGCGTGTTGCTTTCACAAGACTGTTTTCAAGGAGAAGACTATGAGTTTCATTGTTCAAAAGTGAAAATTGACATATGCAATCGTTTGAAAAGAAATACGGAGTGAAACTGCGGAGATTCCTTAAATGTACTAAATTAGTCATTGGTGTACTATTGTACTTTCCGAGTTTAAATAGTACCAAAAAATGTACAATTGTACCAACTTTGCCATCCCTGGTGTAGTTAGTTCCTTGGAAACAAAAAAAATGTAAAGTTATAAAAAAATTAAACAAAAGTGTTTAAGAGTATAAAAATTGTTCTGCCATAAAATTCAATTTTAAGAGAAGTCGTTTTCTTCGATTTGTACTCTTTAATCGAAAATATTTAAGATTTATATGATATTTTTACAATTCATTTTATTTAGTATTCAGACGAGCATTTAACAACATCAACCGACTATGGTCGCTATTGAGGAAGAAAAGTGCATAGAAATTATTTTGCCACAACCGCCGCAACCTCTCATCAAACCCATGGACTTGAGGAATGTTGGATATTTGCAAAAAGAGCCTACGTATATCTGTTGTCCAGCTTGTTTAGCCGAGTCGTTGAGCAGAGTGCGGCTCGAAGTTGTTACATGTTGGCAAAAGTTTTTAGAGGCCACCAATATGTGGTAAGTCTGTGATTGCGAATAAATTGGTAAAGGTGAAGCAAAAAATAATTAAAAAGTAATACATATTAATAAAGTTATTATTAATAATAGTCAGGTTGCTACAGCAGATTCAACCCTCGATCTTAATGACGATTCTCAAAATATTTTTTGTGTCCAATCTTTAACTGTTCGTAAGTTGTGTCACGTTTAAAATGGTGAAGAGATATCGCTGTAAAAAGATAGGAAATTCAAAAGTTCTTGTCAAATAGATTTTTAGACTTGAAAAGAGCGACTTTAATTCTACGCGTAAGAAAATGCTTTTCGAATTTGTTTGTGAAAGACATGGAAATTCAAAAATATTTTCTTACTTTTCGAATTACAGAGTAGATCAATTGTGGGGATTGAGAATTTATAATTTTTTTTAACCAACTTTACAAAAAAGAGGAGGTTGTCAATTTGTCTCTATCTTTATTTTTTTTGTCATTGTTACTTTATAACTCGGTACATTATAGGCCGATTGTAAAAATTCTTTTTTGTCTGAGAGGGAATAGCTTCCCATTGGTCCCATCGTAAAAAGACGTGGGTGGAGACGCGCGGAGGCACACCTATCAAAACTAAATTTTATATTTCACATATTTCTTCAACAGATTTTAAAATGTGTTTGTTGTTTGAAAGAGTTTACTTCCAGTTTGGACTCATACATTTTTTCAAAAATGTTCTATCAGTTCTTTGCATTGAAGCCAATTGTTTTTGGCAGAATTATTCTTAATAACTTTCACTTCGTATTCAGCGCCACTTTCCAAGGATTATTTGACTCCTGCCTTTTCTTAAGGCTTTATTAAAATTTTCTTTGAAATATATAATAATTTTTTCCCTTTCATTTTATTTCCAGCAAAACATCCCAAAAACGTTATGATATAAATCATTATTGCAGCATCTGTGGATGCTATATTGGACGTTATGTGGACCTTAGTTGTGGTGAACGCTGCTTATCAAAACAAGCCCGCAAAAAGGCCTCTCTCAATGCCATGACCTTGAAGACAAAGCCCAGAGATTGTGCAGAGCATATGCAAAAGGCAAGGGAAAGAGTCAAAGAAAATCGTGCCAAAGAAAATGCCAAGCAGGCAGAGATTAAAAATGAAAATAGAGAAATTAAATAAGTTAAAATTAAGTTATGGTGGGAACACAATTGTGACGAACGACGAATTTCGTCCACGTCGACGAATTCTTCGATAAGAATTCTCTGCGTAAATTCATATGTGTGAAGCACAATAACGACGAATTTACTCAGCAAATTCAGCTCTTATAATTGATAAAGTTGGTTATTGTCAGTGTGACCATATTAGCTAATTTTGGGCTAAATTTAGCTTATTTCTTCTGGATTTAGCTTTCAAATTTATTATATTTTTTTAGCTTTTTAAAAACGGATTTAGCTTTTTTAGCCTTTTTTAATCCAAATTGCGTATTCTCTAAAAATATATTAAAGACATGCGTGATTTAGCTTAATTTTATTTTCAATTCTGGTCACACTGGTTATTGTGTATGTAAAGAGATTGGGAGAGAATATTGTTTTTTCGTCGTTCTTCGGCGTACAAAATAAATCTATCTCAGAGTTCGTCACGCACGACGATGTTCGTTCTACGGCGGTGTTGTGTTCATTTTCATATGAATAAATGTGTTTTATTTTTTATGACGAAAGTTCGCACCGAAAAATTCATTAATTAAATTTTGTACGAGTAGAAGTAAAAATTAAATTTAGGTGCATTAAAAAATCGCATCATTACCGCCAAAAAAAAAGCTTAAAAGACATAATTTGCGAATTGTAATTTTTGATGAAAATAGAAAATAATCGATTTTCGTATAAAAACTAGGTACATATAGAAATGTGTCGCTTGAGCTCCTTTGGTGGTTATGGCTGAGATTCTTGCAAGCTTTCGTTTAATCTGAGATAAGGAAAATGCCTCAATTCGTATTCAAATAAGTTTTGTGTTTGTAAAAAGTGCGGTTTAGCTAAATTTTCTAAATTGCTTTTGCTTAAACTCATTTAAAATCTCATGTGTGAATATAGAACAGTTTTTCTATGCACAAAGCAACATTTCATGTGAAAAAATAGTTGGATTTTTATACTCGATAGGGTTTAGTATTAAGCCTGGACTCACTGCAGTAAAGTCATAAGTAATAATGTAATGTAATGGGTGAATCAAGCTTTACTGACATCTTTCCATTAAAATGCAGTTATTTATTGCTTGTAACAACTAATTTTTTAGGGTTCCGTACACCAAAGGTGAAAAGGAACCCTATTGTTTTCGCTACGCTGTCCGTCTGTCCGTAAGTCCGTCTGTCTGTCACACGGTATTTGCTCAGGAACCGTAGGAGCTACGGACCTGAAATTTGGACACAGTATGTAGAACCTTGGCCGCTACAACAACAAATACATGAGAATTAAAAATTAAAGGGTGTTCCAAAACGAGCAACGAAAAATGTTAAAATCCCATGTAATATACATACAATTGTATGAAGTTATGTATATTGAAACTTGAAATTTGTAAAATTAGTGTCTTTTTATACAGACTACAACAATTAACACTAAAATTAAAAAAAAAATAAAATTAAAGGCTGGTCCATCAGTTAATGCAATTTTGACTATGTAATTTTAACAATTTGCTATATCTTGTAAACCGTAAGAGGCAAACACTTGAAATTTTCAAAAACGGTAAAACTAAAAAAAACGAAAATTATAAAATCGCCAAACCAAAAAAAAAAAATCGCCAAAAATTAAAAAAAAATCGCCAAAATTAAAAAAAATTTCTAACACTAAAATAAATCGCCAAATTCGAAAAAATCGCCAAAATGAAAAAAAAACGCCAAAATGAAAAAAAAAAAAACGCCAAAAACCGAAAAAAATCGCCAAAACAAGAAAATAAAGTGTCAAAACTAAGAAGAGAGCCAAAACTTAAAAAAATCACCAAAACCGAAAAAACGCAAAAACCGCCAAAACAAAAAAAAAAAACGGAAAAAATCCCAAAACCGAAAAAAATGCCAAAACTATATATTATATAGGATGAAGTTTGTATTAAATTACATATCTAGTGTTCGTACGGAACCCTTCGTGCGCGAGTCAGAGTCGCACTTTACTGAATTTATTTTTTAATTTTTACATAAAAGCTCATACACCGAAAAATATACGTATTACATAAAAGAAGCTTTTACAGTTACCGAAAGCTTATTGTACTATGACACATACACAAGCAAACACGCGCATACACAATATTTAGATATTGTCTCTAACGGTTTCTTTAGTTTCTTTTGCCACAGAGGGAGCTGCATCGGAATTTTGCTTTTGGGTGTCGTTGAGCTTTGTTGAATTTGGTGAATCTGTGGGATTGGTTAAGGCATCTATGTCTAAGCCCACCAAAGAGCCAAATTTTTTATACTTTTGTATGCGTGCTACTGTTTCTGCTGGCAGTTCTTTGCCATTTATAATAATGGAAGATATATTTTTTGATTTGACACTGTCACCCGTCACTGAACTTGGGGGGAGCGATGATTCGTTTTCCAATAAATTGTCTTGATGTTTGATATAATCGCGATTTCGTCGCACATGTTCGCCGCCACTCAGTTCACAGTTATCGTTAACCAAGATATATAAACGATTCGGTTTTATGCAATTTGTCTTACGACTATACAAGCCCAAGAAAGTTTTACAATTTGCACAGTACAAATACTCCTCAGCTTGTCCTGGCAAAAGCCAGGGTAGAAAACAAAGTGGCCAGCAGCTTAAGAGACAACAGGTAGCGCATTCATTGTAAGTAAAACGTTCAGTTTGTGTCTTGATTAGCGGTCTTTTATTGCAGCCACATTTGGGGCAAAATATGGTGCCATTACCTGGACACCATTTTTCTATTGAAGTACGATATAAGCTGCGTTGAAAGGGTTGCTCTAGAACATTACGAGAAACGCGAACAGGAGAGTCGACTCTATAGCGCCGTGTGTATAAAACTTGAGCGTTAGGATTATGCGGAACATAATCACATTCTTTAATTTCAGGATATTTTTCCACTAAAAGGAATTAAATTTTAAACTAGTATGTATTAGTTAAGGTTAAGGAAACTTACAAATTTCCGAAATTGCCGAATATTGTGCCAAATCAACATCTTTAACGTATTGCTGGTGTTTTGGTAATTGCTCTGGCATTTCTTCATTCTCTGTTCTTGCGTCGCTTAAATGCTGTTGCTTCTTGTCAGCATTGTATTCAAGAGTTTTATCTTCTGGTCTTAAGGCAGCAGATTTTTTTGTTTTTAAATTTAAGAGTCGTCTGGGAGAAAATTTTGATAATTTTGGACTTCCAGTTTTCTTTTGTCTGGTATCCGTATCGACTATATCAACTTCGGGATGGTCCTCGCGTACATGCTGCAATAGGGCAAATGTATCGTAGCGAGAACATTTAAATATTTTGCTACATTTTAGGCAACGCACTAAATTGATTTCTCTAGAGTCTGGGGAGCTCATTACTAAACATTTTCCTAGCTGACTGTATATTGAGTTTTAAGTTTAAAATTTTATTATTAAGTTTTATAAATAAAAAAATATATTATTTTTGTTAAATGAATTTTGATTGTTGCCACTGTTGGCTAAACGTTTTCGAATTAAATAACAATCGTAAAAGTTACAGTGTGACTTGCAAATGTTTTATTGTAAAATTTTAATTTTTTTTTATCTAACTTGGGGGTTACACGATCAAGTTGTGGCTTTAAATTTTCATTTTTAGGACATTTACACCTACACAAAATCAAGCAGATTTTAATTAAAATCTTTATGAAAATCTATACCGTTTACACCATATTGTTTTGACATTTATCAGGATTTTTTTTATCCAAAACAAAGCCCATTAACCCAAAAGTTTCCAAAACTACAACCAAGCAACTGCAATGTAGCCAATTCACACACCTTTTTAAGCAGAACGTAGCTAATTCAATCATCTTTTGTATAAATATGTTGTACAGGGTAGTAAAAATAAAATAAAAATATTATATTTTGAGTAGATTGTCTACAAATCTACTCACAAAGTAGATTTTGTTTTGTATGGGAAATCAAGTAAAAAGCAAGTTAGTTCAAAATCTGGTAAGTACTACATTTCGAGATAATGTAAATGCATTATTACATTTATTTTACGAATAAATTCATGAGGCCCAATATATTAAAATTATTGAGGCTTATGCGAGATTCGTTCTTGTGAAAGTTAAATTAAGCCGATTATAGAAAAAGATATTAATATTTTCTCGTTTATCCTTTATGTCAACAGCAGAAATGCTTTACGCACGTCCACAGCAGCATACCTGGGTATGTACATACGTTTTGTATGGGGAATGGTACGTCGTTAGCATAAAAATGCTAATTACGTATCTACCTGGTTTGTTGGAATTTCCGAATTATTTTTTTAGTTTGTTAGAAATGGACAAAAGGCTAAAAAATTTTATGATAACCAATTTCATCCTCACAGTCATTGTTTGTTGAAAAAAGTGATTGTATAGGTAGACGACATACGTATATAATAAATATATAATATAGGCTGGTAAATAGAAACATTTATTGTTGCGGAAATTTCATTCTTTGTGGTATCGTCAGAAAATTTAGTTTACATTTGTGATTCGAAGTGAAAAGACGTTTCTGTTTATTTTGTGGAAATAAAAAAATATTAAAAGTGAAATGGCTGATGGTGAATGGCTTACTCCGCGACAACTAAGCGCACTTTCGTACGAAGAACAACAAGCATATATTCGGCAAGCGCTTGAAGAGAGCCAAGACGAAAAAAGTGACCACGATTCAATAGTTGGTGACGAGGCTTTAGGTGATATTGGTGAAGATGACTCAGACGTTGAAGAACCCATGTTACCAGAATATGACCCAGAGGGCGACAGTGATTCTGATGAAGATCTTGAAGATGCACCAATTGAAACTGGCGAAGTTTTTACTGCCAAAGATGGTAATGTTTGGTCCTCGATACAACCACAACCTGTAAGATTCCGTACGCACAACATTCTAAGAAGTGCAGAATCTGGACCAGTACGGGCAACGTTCAAACGTTCCAATTGATAATGTCAAACGAAATATGCGACATAATTATTCGTGAATCAAATCGAAAGGCAAGGCAATTTTATGATATTGACAACGCAAAACATCCAACAAGAGAACCAGAATATCCAGAGTTTGTTCAACGCGCAACGCCATCGAAGCCATGAAAGGTGGGCCCATCGGAGTTGTGGATGCTGAGGCACATGCATCGGAGGAACGTGATAGTACGGGCCGCCTAAAAGTAAAGGGGAATTGCTACATCTGCTCGAAACGACGCCCTACTCGTAAAGCATGCACATTATGCAACAAACCAGTGTGCGCAGAGCATTCCAAAGACTTACCTCAATGCGATAGATGTATTTGAATTTCAATAATTTTAATAAAAAATAATTAAAACTGACATTATATAATAATAATAAAAAAATAATTACAAAACTTAGCTCAAAATAAACTATACTTTTATATTATATTATCATATTTGCATGCGTTTTACTATACATACCCAGGTATGTATTCTGTTGACTTAAGGGTGCAACTTTGTAAATGGGCTTTATCTTCCGAACGGATGATCTAATCCTAACCAAACTTGGAACTATTGCGTAAAACAGTTTTGACTAGGATATCAAGAAATTTCAAGTCGATCCGGTTGTCCAGTTTAGAGCTACAGCGTTTTCAAAACTAAAAACATACCCAGGTATGTTGCCGTTGACATAAAGGTTATTTATTTTTTTTTGTAAGTTAAAGTAAAAAATAAAAGAAAAAAAATTATTTGTTACTGTTTTAAGTCAGTTAAAATTTTCACATTAACGTCCCTTTTCAAAATGAATGATTAAGAAATGACGTGAACGTTAACTGCCAGTTCATCACATAAAAATTGCCGTTAAAGTCCCTGTTAGCTTTTAATTGTACATTGTGAAAAATGCCGTAAAAATTAAATAACATTTTCGTTAAAGTTATGTTTTTAATTAACTTTACATAAAGCATTTTATGAGTGTAGTTAAACTGAAAGCTCTTTTGTTTTCACTCACATGAAAGTAGTTAAATGTTAGAGCCCGTTTAGATGAAGGGTGGCATAGCTGCATCAACGCTTACGTTCTGTTTTGGAGTCCCTTCTTAAATCCACGTTCGTTTACATGAAGACTTTTTTGTCGCAATAGTCAGGCGACTTTTTGATATTAATTTTATCAATACTTTTTATTCGTTCATTTGTAGCAGTATTGCCGTAAAGGAATTAATTGTTACTTTGGGAAATGTAGAATTAATATGTACATATTTTTTTTATTTTTTTAATTTACTACCGAAATAAAACTATTTCTTTTTCTCTCCTTACTTCATTTCTTTAAAAATTCTTCATTTCTTTACACGTTCAATAAATTGCTTACAATTTTTTCACACGTATGGTTTGTCAAAATTTGCTAAAATTGAAGTTGTGACGTAGGCTGCAAGCAATTTGATTGCCAATTGTATGTTCAAAATGCCGTCGTCGAGGAAACAATTAAAAATTTTCGCCTGCATATTTTATTTCAGCAAAGAAAATTACTTCTGTCTTAAATTTTTTACAAACACAAAAATTATTCTAAAACAGTTGTTAAATTGAAAGAAAAATTGAATGAAGCATAGATAGAAAAATTGGAGTCCACCTGGTATTCAATTCCCAAATGTATGAGTATGGTAGTAAAAAAGTGTGAATTTATTGAACTTTGAAATTTAAGAAAAAATTGAACGTGTAGCCTCCAAGTAACTGGCAACACCGCTTATACATAGCATAAGAAAAATACGAGAGAAAGAAACATATGATAGAGAAGAGTTAAAATTGTCGCTTCAGTTCCCAGTCAGTGTGCACACTTCTACCGATATTCGGTAGATTCTACCGAATATGTTTCTGAATTTAACAATCTACCAATTCTACCGAACAAGGCCTGAAATCTACCGAATATTGTTATTTAGTACTTTAAGTCGATATATGTGTAAATTGCTTATTTTGTCACATAGCAGTGCGGCCGCAGAGCGGTCATTTTCTGTCATGAAAATCATTAAAACAGAACAAAGAAATCGGTTAAAAACTGAACTATAAGTAACCTAATATATGCCAAAGAATTGTGCCTTGGGGATGAAATATTTATTCCTACCAATGATTTAATAATTTTTGCACAAAAGCTTAAATTCATAAATGGATCTTACATACATAAAATCTTTTTAGTTACAAATGTTTGTCAAATAAAAGTTATTTTAGTAGCTTTATAAAACCTATGTACAAAAACTTAATTCCTGTTACTTATGCATATTATTTTATGTATGCATAGCACATCTATATAAAGGGTAAGGTCAAATAACTGGGGATGACAATTTTTTTTATTGGAAATGCTTCATTGTTTATGGCAGTTTAATTTCCAATCACATCTGAAGTTTTAAATGCGCTTTTGGAACCTGTTTAATTTGATACTCCTTGCACTTACCCTTTATATATAAGTACATATATTTTGTTATTTTTTATGTTGCTTTGAATTTTTATTTTTTATGTTTCTCTGAATAAAAAAAAATTTTCTACCAAATTTCATTCAAATCTACCGATTTTTTTTTGTCGAATCTACCGAATTTAAAAAAAATTAAGTGTACACACTGTTCCCAGTACATGCGACTATTGCTTAGAGCTGCTCGATGTTAATAGATGCATCGTAAACATCGATGTTTTGGTTGTGATAAATAAAATAAAATAAAATATATGCAAATGTATCGTATCATACGATGTTAATCGATACATCGATCTTTTTTAATGTATCGACTTTTAGTATATATTGATGCATGCAACTCATTTAATATAGTGAGAAAAAAAGCACCTCCAAGAATGAATTAAAACGTTTTTAAAATTTTAAAATTATTTTAAAATCGCTTGATATACAACACAATACTAAAGGTATTTTTTTTTTTGTCAATTTACATAGCTTCATCGAAGCAACAGCGTTATTTTACAGCATCCAAATATGTATATATTTTTATTGTGAAAAAAATTTTAAAAATTTTCTTGGTTCTTTTTCAATATCTGATGTTAAAATCAATAATATATTTGGCTTAATATTACTGTCACAGAAGGTTTTAGACACATTGTAAAAGCTATATTACCGCATTTTAAAGTTCAAAGTAGAGCCACTGTGACTCGTTGGATTGATAAAAAATATGACTCTTTGTCAGGAAAATTGAAAACTAAATTACACACAACGGAAAATATTACTTTGACAACTGACAATTGGTCCGATTTGCAAAGCTGTAGAACTGCCCTTTGAAAAAAGAAACACATACCTTGCTTTGCACACATGCTTTTCTTAATACTTATGAAATTTTAAAATCGACTTTTATTTATTTAATAAATTTTTAAATCGATACATCGAATAACATCGATGTGAATTAATAATGAATCGAATGGGAAAAAACATCGATGTTTTTTTACGTGAGCGGCTCTACGTTTGCTACCCCGCAAGTTTCTCTTCACTTCACACCTACAAATGCGACTCGCAGGCGACGTATCGCAGCTAGGCCACCCTTCATCTATACGGTAGAGCTGCAAAACTATCGATAGTACTATCGATAGTATCGATAGTTTTGTTGTAAATGAAATATCGATAGTTTTTTCCACTATCAATACTATCGGCAAAAAAAAAACAAGTAATTAAAAGAGTAAAAATAATCGAAGTCAGTAAACAGTAGCCGGCAGCTTTGAAGCAAATTATCCGTAGTTGATTTATACTTTTGTACAGCGATGGAAAAGTTGGTACAATTGTATAATTTTAGCGCTATTTGAATGCCAAAAGTACCGTAGCACCGCAATGACCCATTTAGCACTACTGGAATCTCTTTATATTTTTTATATGCCAAAAATAGCATTAAAATATGTTAACCCCCTTATGCAAAAAATAATGCGTGCTTGAAGTGTACATCAAAAAAAATTTCCATAGAAAAACCGGTTTTAACGTTCACTTATTTTTTTTGCACAAGGGGGTTAATCTTTAGCTCGAAGGTATTAGAAAATTAAGTAAATCAAACGATGTTTTCCGGCACTTAAAGAATTGCTGGAGGAATGTTATTTATTCCAAATTCATCTGCAAATGTGGAAATTTTATTTTCCTACCAAGGAGAGAAGCCGACTATTTGCATCGACTGTGAACAATCGAATAAAAAAAAAGGTTATAAACGTAGTATATCGTAAATGTTACTTTTATATTCAGATCCCAGCAACTAATATTCTTTGTGCACCTTCTGGCGTTTTGTTAATTGATTTTTAGTTAATTAAAAAGTACAAGTATTAAAAAAATATAAATAAAGAATTAGGTACAATCGTACTGAAAAAATTAAAATTTTTTTGAAAGTTAGTACAATTTGTAAATATGACATCGCATCCCTGCTTCCGTATACATAAGTACTTAAATACATATGTATGTATATGAATTTATTTATAAATCCAAGTGTTATTCGACAAATAGTAGTCACAAGTATCTTAATAAATTCAACATCGTCGACACAAAGATAAATTTTGGTGGTACTGATATCGCGACGGCCGCCAATCGTCTCTTACGATAAAAATTTACAGTTAGTGTCTTAAAAGTTATCAACAATTTTCGCATTTTGATAATTCTAAGCCATGGAAAACCATAAAATTTTAAGTTCAATAAAAAAGTATATTTTCGATAATATGTCCCGCTTACGATAAAATCGAAAATGTTGAGGACTCTGGTTTTTTTTTCGAGTCAAATGTAGTTTATGTTGCAACTTTTATAAAACTATTCGATACTATCGATAGTATCGATAGTTTTACATAAAACTATCGAAACTATCGAGTGGAGCGACTATCGATAGTTTTGCAGCTCTACTATACGGCCTCTTACAAAAATGTAAATATAGTTTCGTTCGTTATTTTAAAAAATGTGTACACTTATTAATTTTCGAAAAACAGGCTGTTATAGTGGGTACACACTTTGCAACGTGCTTACGCAACACGTTTATATTTCATGTTGCATATTTTGATACAGACTATGCAACCTTCAATGCAACCGCCAATGCAACCATAAACATCAAAACATTTTGATATTTTCGAAACTTCGAATGCAACCATAAACAAGACTACACACTATGCGACCGACAATGCAATCTGCCTGGTTGCATAAACACGTTGCTAAGTCTGTACCTACCATTAAAGTCCTTTTTCATTGAACAAAAAAACAAATAAATAAAATATATGAAAAACGACTTTTAAATATAAATTGATATCTGATTAGAATTGGTAAAATAGGCTTTAAAAATGACAATTTGTGAAATCCAATCAATTACTGTCTTTGAATGAGCTCACCGGCCTCGTAAAAAGCTTCAAGATTTTACTTACTGGAAAATGCTTATGTTATTTATATTCCATTAATTCGAAAATCAGTTGTTAATTTTTGCAAATAAATTTTATTTATTTTAAATCAAATTTTATATAAAGTGGGAGTTTTTGGCATATTTTTTTATAGTAAATATGTACTATGTTTTATTTTCTCAAGGCAAATTAAAAACGCACTTGTATGAGTGAATTCAAGTAAATTTTATGTCAATGTTTGTAAATATTTCCAGCTCTTTATTTCCGTGCTTTGGCTTAGATATCAATATAATTTTTGTGTTTTCGTGATGAACATAAGTTACAATATAATATAAAAAAAAAACTAAGAAAACCACGAGTGCGTAATACAAAATTTTAATAACGGAATATGAATTATTTTTTTAATGATGTATGCGACTCAGAAAATAATATATGTAGTTCTGTGTGTGTCTGTTGCCTAGATAATAACGCTAAATTACAGTTAGTCCTCGTACATACAGTGAAACATTTGCTGCGAAAAATGTTTGATTTCTCTTCTGAAACTGCATTAATACATTTTCTCATATATTTCTTATAATAATGAGACGAGAATGACGTACTCAACAAGAACTGCATGTACATGAAACAAAGCCCGTTCCTCTTTCCCCGTTTATCAACAAACTCAAAAGTTTTGCAGCAAATGTTTCACTGTATTGACGGGGACTCAATAAACTCAAAAGTTTTGCAGCAAATGTTTCACTGTACGGACGGGGACTTAATAGAGGTATCCAAATTAAGCATGGATAAAAGAGTAATAGAGATGTACGCATGAAAATATTTTACTCACACATTCATGCACAAATGATCTTAAAAATTTTCACGATAACGCATGCTCACGAATAAAATATTTTTAATAACGTGCGAGAGATGTAAAATTTATTACAATCACGCACGCTTACGAAAACAGTTTGAGTTAAATTTTTAATTAAAATAAAAAAAAAACAGTAAATCATGCTCACGTAATATTTGATCACGATCGCGCATGACACAAAAAATAACGACATTTGCACATCTCTAACATACCATTTACACATGCCACTATAGTGGCATGCCATTTCGAAAAACTCAATACACTCACGATTTTTCACTAACCAACTCAAATTTTTCGCAATGGCAGCCCCAGTGGCAGCAAAATTTGCATGCGAGTGAAAATTTGGCAGTTGCATGCCATTGAATGTCAAAACGAAGAAAAGTGTTACCCTGTTATACATTTGATGCAAATTTATTGGATTACTGTGAAAATTAAATTAATATTTTAGCTTGTTAAATGTGTTATTATGATTTATAACTTGATTTGTGTATGAAAAACTGAAGTTTGTTAATTATAAAGAACTAATATTATTAAAATAATAATAATAATAATAATAAGTGTTAATAGTTTCCTCAATAATGTGCCTTTGTGACGTACTAGGTAACTCTATTCTATAAACAAAAGGAAAAGTAAAAATGGAAGCGAGACTGAGCCAGCTCGCTTCGACGAAATTTTTAAAATGGAGTGGCAATGGCATGTGTAAACAGCAAAGAAAATGGCAAGAGATTCGACTTTTTCGAATAATTTTTCGTTGATAATACGTACACAACACTGGCATGCCACTAGTGGCATGTGTAATTGCAGTGTAAAAAACACGAACAATTGAGATTATAAAACAAAAAAGATGTAACCGGTTACGAGGGATCCACATAATCGTGCTCCCAACTGTACATATCGTCTGCTGAAATGCAAAACCACGTAACTAACAAAAAATTCAATATTGAATTTTTAATTAATTATGGAAAATTACATCTAAACACAAATTTGCTTACAAAATTTCAAACCTTTAGCATAACAATCAGCTGAATTAAAAATTAAAATAAAAAAATTTGTCTTCAATCATTTGAATAATTTTGTTTAGTTTTTTCTGTCTCCTATAAAATTAAAAATTAATGTGAAAATAATTATTAAAGTGGTCTAAGTCATGTGCATTTTTGCTACAAAATATCAAATAAATCTTAAAAGACCGTCAATAAATATTTAATAAATGTTAAATAAATTTATATTAATCGAGACTAGTACAACTCCAAATTAAAATGTTGCGTAATATAAAAATAGTTTTTGATTTATTCAAATGTAATCCTCTAAACAACTCGACCAAAGAAATATATGACTTAGACCACTTTCATAACTAAGGGCACAAGTGTAGTTATGTGATTTTGCATTTAAGCCAACAATATACTTTTTTTCAGTTAGAAAAATAATTTCGTACGATCCACTCATTTTTAGGGTTCCGTACACCAAAGGTGAAAAGGAACCCTATTGTTTTCGCTACGCTGTCCGTCTGTCCGTCTGTCCGTCACACAGTATTTTCTCAGGAACCGTAATAATGAAATTTGGACAGAGTATGTAGAACCTTGGCCGCTACAACAAAAAATACATGAGAATTAAAAATTAAAGGGTGTTCCAAAACGAGCAACGAAAAATGTTAAAATCCCATGTAATATACATACAATTGTATGAACATATGTATATTGAAACTTGAAATTTGTAAAATTAGTGTATTTTTATACAGACTACAACAATTAACACTAAAATTTAAAAAATTTTAATTAAAGGGTGGTCCATCAGTTAATGCTATTTTGACTATGTAATTTTGACAATTTGCTATATCTTGGAAACCGTAAGAGGCAAACACTTGAAATTTTCAAAAACGGTAAAACTAAAAGAACCGAAAATTATAAAATCACCAGACCAAAAAAAAAATCGCCAAAAATTAAAAACAAATCGCAAAACGAAAAAAATCGCCAAAATTAAAAAAAAATTTCTAACACTAAAGTAAATCGCCAAATTCGAAAAAATCGCCAAAATGAAAAAAACGTCAAAATAAAAAAACGCCAAAAATCGAAAAAAATCGCCAAAACGCGAAAATGCCGCCAAAACTTAAAAAAAATTTAAATAAAAAAAAATCGCAAGAATGAAAAAAATCGCCAAAAATAAAAAAAAAATCGCCAAAATGAAAAAACGCCAAAAACCAAAAAAATCGCCAAAACAAGAAAATAAAGTTCCAAAACTAAAAAAAGAGCCAAAACTTAAAAAAATCGCCAAAACCGAAAAACGAAAATAAATGCCAAAACTATTTATTCTATAGGATGAAGTTTGTATTAAATTACATATCTAGTGTTCGTACGGAACCCTTCGTGCGCGAGTCAGAGTCGCACTTTACTGAATTTTTTAAATTTAAGATCGCTTTAATTCGCTTTACTTCGCCATGAAATATTAGTTGTAAGTTCGCCTGAACCTTTAGGGCAGCGAAAGACAGCAAATTCTGCCTGGTTTCGCCATTACATAAATGTATCTCCAATAATTTGCCTTGTATATTAAATGTAATTGAAATTGTAATTAAAAAAACTAAATTACTTTAAGGGCTTTGCAAGAATGCTTAAGTTCTTACATTTTTCAAATTTTAAGCAACCTGCTTACTAAATTGTTTTTCAAACTAAAGTTTATTTTATATTTTTATATTTTGCTACAAAAATAATGTTTCCTATTTATGTTTAATGCTCATTTAATACTTTAATTAAAATATACCACTTATAAAATAATTTTTTATTTAGATATTTATTTATTTAAAAAAAAATTATATCCATTATTTTTTATTATTATTTTTTTCTAACAACTTGAGGCACATTTATTATTTTTTGCTTTAGAAACTCTTACAATTGTAAAACTATAATTAAATTTGTTGTTGTTTCTTACTAGTTTTTTTTTAAATTACATATTCATCAATCTTAAAAATTAAGTAAATTGTAATGTTAACATTCATAATCTTAAATTTTATAATATTTTCTAGTGTATATTTTCTTAAGCGAAGTTAAGTGTTTCACTTAAATGTTAAGAAATGTTTTGTTATCAATTTTATTTATTTATTTCAATTAATATGTTTGCTTTTGTATAAGTAAATGGGTTTAATTCATGTACGTTATTGTATGTTTGTATGCAACATATTTGGATAGCTGTCTGTTGGGGGAGAGATGTAAGTTTCATTGTTTTTTTTTTTTTGTATGTAAAATATATGTATGGAAAATATAAAATACCTTAATTTGCAAAATATTTAAAAAAATGCGTACCATGGTTGTTAGTCTATCAGTCCGGTAATTGTAGGTGCAATTCTCAATATATGGAAATAAAATTTGAACTGTTTTACTCAAAGGAATGAAGGTTTTTGATGGCATGCTCGGTTGCAGATGGTAACAAAACTTTAATTCCACTGCCAGTTGCCAAAATTTTATTACGTTAGACTATCTGGTTTATTTTGAAAGCCTGATGTTAAGTATAAAAAAGGCGTTGCACCTGCCCATCAGTCATTTGTGTCAATTGGAGTCTTGAGCAAAGAACAAAGAAGTTAACATCGTGTTACTCTAGCAATGAATAATTTAACATTGTGTGCTTAAAAGCCTCTTAATATCAGTGTTGTGCAAATAAAGTATCTAATTTGATAAGAATTGCACAATGCGACTTTTTATTTAATAGCAAATCTTTGAAGCTAAGAAAAAAAATATTTTAAAAATGTAAAAATTTAACATTTCCACCAAACAAATTTGGAACCTAGTTCCAAAGTTTTACCACTTTCATTGCATATCAATAACTACAGGTCGTTAATATTCTAAGCTTTTTGTGTATTTGAAAAATTGTTCTAGGCAACGTTTTAAGCGCATACCATCCAGTTATTTTTATCACTTCCATGCTATGTGTGTTAAATTCATTGATGTTTCACCAGAAATAAAACTACTTGGAACTGAATTTATAAATGCTGTAACTGATGACTTGTATGTTCATTTTTTGCTAGTTTACTCCCTCGCTGCAGCACACATTTTTATGATTCCCATTTTGCGGTGAAATATGATGTGTTATGTAATATATTTGCATATTTGGCCATCTCAAAGACTTATGCCGAGTACACATCTGGCATTTCTTGTGTTGTCATGAAAAGCAATGCCACACAACGAAAATTATCGTAAATGACAAACGTTACCATTAGTACACACTATTACGATGTCACGAAATGAAATAGTTTTGTACTCGGCATTAGTGTTGTCACCATTTGCTCTTGTGAGCAATTTTTGGTCGTGTCAATACCGGTGGTCTCTATTCGTAATGATTTTGGTGTAAGCATCATATCGGACATAGCATATGGCCAATGTAGACCGCTCATGTCCATGCTCTGACGTCGACGCCCGAACATATGGCTGAGTATCAATGTTCGCCATGAGATTCGCCACACACAAACCATTTGCAATAAAAATAAATCAGGAGGAACAATATTGTAAAATATTTCTGCAATAAACAACTTTACTTGAAAATAAAACCAAAAATCAATTAAAAATGTATTTAAGTCCGTTAAACTTTTGTTTAAAAATTTAATTAATTACAATTAAAATTTAATTGATTTTTGGTTTCATTTTCAATCAAAAGGGAATATTTTTTTCTGTGTATCGCAAAATACTTTGATGAAGCAAAACATGAACATCGCACGTATTCGCCACAACATGTCACGTTCATTCATGTCATGTTCAAGTTAATGGTTCTTGAAGACGTAGGGGAAGACAACCATGGCACGTCCATAGTAGCCATTCGTAGCCAAAAAGCTTAAATCTACTTATATATAAAATGCGTTGATTTGATTCTGTTGCTTCAAAAAAAAAAAAAAAAAATAATAATAATAATAAAAATAAAAATAAGAAAACCATAAACTAATTATGATTTGAATAAAAAATATACATGTATAATTAAATAAAAATAACATGTATGTATGTATATTTTTTTAGTGTTCGTAATCTTTCCATAGCGACTGTACAGTGTGTCTTTCTTTTCTCTCTACAAATTATCCTTGATATACATATATAAAAAAAAACCTTTTTTACATTAATCGACCAACTTGTTTGGCATGAATTTGTGGTGAAACCTTGTGTGTTTTTACACTTCTGTTTTTTGTTCGTTTGTTTTACTTTTGGGGAAAGTGCTTAACTTTATGCTAAATTATTATATTTGGCCATTTTTAGCAATTATGTACATTTGTTTGTACATAAGTGCTCGAATTTTTATTTTCCTTTGTAGACTCGCTTTTCCCCCCAGTCGTTCATTACAAAGTGTTCTGTTTAATGTTGATATCGATTGATTTTGTAGCTGTCATTGGTCGTGGCCTTGGACGTTTTTTTGGCTGCAGTGAATATAATCTGCCACTACGTGGTGGTCGCGCATGCTGCTCAGTCATAGAGTTGTCATGTGTCAGTTGGTAACTGAAATTGAATACGACAGAATATAAAATAGAAACATTTTAGGATGAAAAGAAGATGATAAAGGAAAATGTACAAAAGTAATTAGTTTATAATTACATAGAATTTAATTAAAATAAAAACACAGAAAAGTAAGCTTTGAACTAACTTATAAACACTATGAGCTAACATTTTCTATTTACTTACTTGAGTTCAAGTTTAGCAAGACGTTGCTTTAGCTTCGCTTGACTTGCTGTGTATTCCGCCAATAGACGTGCCAGTCTCATATTAAGATTTTCCACAGAGACTTCTAACTTCTCAATGCCACTCTCTATGCTATCATGAACGCGTTGTGAATCTAAAATCATGTTGGATGGAAGTTTTACATTATGTATTTGGTTTTCTTTGCTTTTGTTAAATAGTAAAAAATAGATAATAGTATAAGACATAATATAGAGCTGATGCTAATGTAGTAAGTTTTAGAGAATCAAAAGACCAATCTATAGACCAAAGTCGGCTATTCTAAAGGGTGTCCCAACAAGAACGCAAGTGTCATTGTTTGACATTTGAACAATTGTTATTGTTTGCTAGTAGAAGGTACGAGGTTAGTAAAAATGGAGCGCTACACAAATGAATAACGCATGCTCATTGTGAAATTGTTTTACCAAAATGGTGAAAGATTTGCGGCTACAGTTCGCAAATTGCGATCAATTTGATAGCTTCGTCAATAGACAGAATTTTCGCATTTGGGGTGAGGAAAATCCTCGAGTGATTCACGAGAAGCAAATGCATCCTCAACGTGTCACTGTGTGGTGTGGATTTTGGGCTGGAGGAATCAGTGGACCTTTTTTTATGAAAATGAGGCAGGTCAAGGGCAAAGTCAATGGTGTTCGGTATCGTGAAATGATAAACAGTTTTTTCGTGCCTAGAATTGAAGAAATGAATGTGGAGGGCATGTGGTTTCAACAAGACGGCGCCACATGTCATACAGCCAGAGGAACAATTCAATTGCTACATCAGTCATTTCCCGGTCGTGTTGTTTCGCGTTTTGGAGACCAGAATTGGCCGCCTAGATCGTGCGATTTAACACCATTAGACTTTTTTCTTTGAGGTTTTTTGAAGTCGATGGTTTACGCGAATAAGCCGACGACGACTCAAGCCTTAAAAGAGGAAATTGGACGCTGCATTAATGAAATACCGCAGCATTTATGCAAAACGGCCATTGAAAATTTCATTAAAAGATCGCGTGTGTGCCACCAAAGCCGTGGCCATCGACCCGATATGTTGTTCCATACATAACCTCATTCTGTCTACTTTACGATATAATAAAGTTTCACGATTTTTTTTTTAAATATCTGTGTTTTATTTAAAATTTAAATCTTGCATTCTTGTTGGGACACCCTTTATTTGTTCATCCTTTTTCCAGTCGTCGACAAGTCGTTGACAATCTATTGCTGCTCCCTAAGGTCTAAAAATAACATCAGCCGGTCAATAGCAGTCAGTTGTTTTTGGACAGGGGGGTAATTAAGGTCTAAGTATGTGGTTTTGTATTGACGTGTCGACGATTTTAACCACTGGAATAAGGGTGATTATTTTAAATTTCGAAGTATATATATATATATATATATATATATATATATATATATATATATATATATATTATTATATATATATATATATATATATATATATATATATATATATTATTATATATATTATATATTACCAAGCTTAAGGTCTTTACATTTTTCTCATTTCGATATTTTTCTAGTCTTTGGTTAAAAGGTCAAATAAATATAAATGCAATATAATTGTGCAATTATTCCTATTGCACATAGTTAGTATCGCCAATGTGTGTTTTATTTTTGAAGCTGGCACTAGGGATTGCCGTTCGGTTTTAACCGAAATCGAAACCGCAGTTTTTAAGCCATAAAAACCGAAACCGAAAAAAAGCGTCGGTCTTTAAGTTTTACTTTAACATTATTATCTTGTTTTAAAATACAGTAAATGTACTTTACATTGAAAACTTCTATACATTAGTGCGCATTCCGTAACAATGAAAGTTAAAAAATTTTTACAATTTTAAGAAAATTATAACAATTCTTTGCAGGAAGAATTGTAATCTGTTATCAAAAAAGGTCTAGCAGATGTAAAGCAAAAAGTCGATAATTTTAATTAAATTTTCTTCGACAAGAATTTGTACTTTATAAAAAAACGAAGAACAAAAACCAACATATTATTGCTTCACAAGGCAATAACACAATAAAGCCCTCTTTAACTGAAAGTGAAATAGTGTTTTTTGTCGCTGGTAACTTCTGCACAAAGACAAGATTTCGTTTAAAGGACTCTACATTGAACGATTTAACGTTTCTGAAATTTTTATACTTGGATAATTATATAAAAATCTTTTATTCTTAAGCTTTTTATACACATACACACTACTAAATGTTCCTTTTCTAATATAAGTACCTGAATTGAATAGAAACCAGAGAAACTTTATCATCCCTATAGGAAAAATTTTTTCCCTCGAAAAATTGTTCCTAGAAATATTTTCCCTTTTTTTGGTTCCCTTATCATGAATAATCTGCCTTATCGTGGTTGGCGTATTTCAAATACTACTACGACTGTTTGGTACTAGATTAAAGAAAAATTGCTGAAGTCTTCTTTAACCTATTACCAAGCAGTCGTGTTAGTATTTGATATACCCCAACCACGATAAGGCAGAATATTTTTCAGGTGAATTTTTTCACATTTCTCTTGGTTTTGTTCACTTTATTTTTGCAGGCGAACTGAATTATTACATCGAATAATTTCGATATTTTTCTTCGAACTAAAAAAGCTATTAATTTTTGGAACAATATTACTATGTAATGCTTACGATTGTTAACAGTAATTCCCTACAACACATTTTTTCTCTTTGGTTCACAGACAGTAAATTTCATGGTGGTGAACCACGGTGGTATACTTAATAAAAAAATATCTAAATCAACAGAAGCGCCTCCATGAGTACAACTTTAAAGTTAAATAAACTTCATTTATAGCCTACAATTTTTGTGACTTTTTTTATTAAACTTAAATTTGTCCGATTTTTTTACATTCACGTGGACTGATAGCGGGAAAAAAATTCACGGGATATTCAAGGTAGCATTTTTCTCTTCGAGGGGAATTAAAATTTCACATTAAGAAAAATTCGATTTGTTTTTCACGATAGGGATGATTATTTTTAAATCACCATTTATCTTTCCAGCATACATACCTATTTATATACAGGCATATTTTTAAAAACCGAATAGAAACCGACCGATTTTAGTAGCTTAAAACCGGTTTTCTAATTTCCTCGGTTTTTGGCAAACCCTAGCTGGCACAACACATTGACAAAAATCAAAAATACTTTTGATTTTCATTGCACATACTGTTGGCAACATTGTACATTGCACGACCATAAGACAACAGCTGTTTTAGAAATGATAATCATTTGCAATCATTTTTGTGAGTGGAAATAAAATTTAATACAATAAGTTTTATTATTATTTTAATTTACTATGCATATCGTTACCTTAATATAGAAAGGCCCTATCTCATTATTTTTTTCGGTATATTTTGATAGAAGAACATCTACTTAAAAAATCGAATCTTACTTAAAAATTCCAAATTGAAAAAAATTTGCAAGAACTGAAAAATTGCCCAAACGAAAAAAGCGCCAAAAATTAAAACATCGCTTAGCTAAAATAAATCGCAGAAAACGGAGAAAATCTGAAATTATGAAGATGCACATTTCTAGAATCTACAACAGTATACTCGCTCACCTTTGAAGTGAGATAATAATTATAAGGAAATTTTAAATATTTTTTTGGCTTGTTGTCATTTTTTTATAGCACGATAGCGAAAGGGACATACTTTGATAACCAAAATACATTATATATTAAATTAAATAATAAATAAAAAATAAATAATAAATTATTAATTAAGGACCCTTAATCTTAATTTGGAGTAAAATTTTCTGCCACCTAATTCAAAAGATCGCAGAGAACTGAGAACAAGTGATTTTCTAATATTAGCAAAAAAAAAAAAAAATTAAATATTTACAGCATTTTTTAATTTTTGGGTATTAATTAGAGTTTCTACGTGGTGGGGAAAAAATCCCGGGTATTCCCAGGAATTAATATTTTGCAAATCCCGGGAAATTTTCAACGGGAATTTTCGGGAATTTCATATTTACGTTTTTGGAATTTGCTTTTTTTACATTGCTGTTCGTTGTTTTATTACTTAAAAGTACAATTTTGTAACGATGCATAATGCTCGTATAAGCATGGAAACAGATGTAATAGAAGTTTCCGAGGTGACTCAAACAAGTTCAAGACTTACGAAATATTTTCATCCTAAAAACTCTTTATGGGAAATAGTATCTAGGTTGGCAGATCCATGTTGGAATTTCCATCCATGCTATAACTCACAGCATATGAATTTATTTCTTTTTGAAATATTGTTGTTTTTGAAATGAACGAACAAAGTTGTTTTGTTTTAATTTAAATGTTGTTTTTTAATTGAAATTTATTTGCTGGTGGTTAAGCATTGTCTATATATTTCATTGGTGCTTAAACAAATAATCAGTAGACTTCAACCACATATTTTGAACAGTCACAAACATCTTATGATATGCAAGGAATTTTAAGAACTATTTGAGATTTCTCATATAATAATATTTTTGAAAATTAAAGACAATGCTTAACCACTAGGAAATAAATTTCAATTAAAATAAAGTTATGACAATATGTCAAATAGTAAATTTCTTGAATGTTATATGCTGTATGTTTTTTTTTAATAAAATTATATTTTTTATTGAGGCCATTTTATTAAATTCATATGCTTTCGAAATTCCCCGGTAATAGAATATTTTTTTTTCTCGATTCCCGGGAATTGGAAAAGTCCGGGAAATTAGAAACCCTAGTATTAATTTGTTATTGATAGAAAGATTTCACAAGATTTGTACAGTCATAATATGCGAGTAAATTGTATGTAAACAATTATTACCAAAGAGAAATCTCGTTAAAAGTAGCTGAAACCAAGAAAAAGTACATGTTCAGTTTTCAGACCAATTTTCTCGTAAGAACCAACGACATACAAGCTGAAAATACATTACATTATAAAGGCCTTATTTATAGAAATTTTTAAGGCCTTATAAGAAAAATTTTGTATGAAACCCGGTTTTATAAACCTTAATAGTTTTTATAAATTAGGCTGCAGAAAATTCAAAATTTTTTAAAACAATTTTAGAAAAAAATCATATGTTTATTAACAACTGTGGAAATGCTCATATACAATAAATGTGTATAATGGTTGATGATATTTTCAAAACAACTCCAAAATCTTGAATATCAACTGATCTTAAATTTATAAACGAATTTAGAAAAAATACACTTACTGCCGTATCAAAAAAAATAATAATTATTTGAACTTGGAAAGTACGTTAAAATAAAACTTCCATAAAACTGTTGACATAAGAACACTTGAAGCTGAAATTGATTTTTTTGCCGTATTTATTTTATTTTGGTTAAATTCTGTTGTGTACATATACATATATCGCTACCTTATTATTCATTATTTTTTTGATTCGTATATTTCGATAGAAGAACATCTATGTATCGAAGAATGCAAATATCTTGATTTCAAAAAATAATGAGTTAGGGCATTTCTGATTTAACCCTGCAGAAAATTGAACTGACACAATACTAGTCACGTGACCGGTCCCCAAGTGATAGGTACTAGTCCGAGTTCTAACATTTCCTATGAAGCGGACCAGTCACTTTTACATGGGGATGGCCTAGGATGGCGTTAATTGATACTTTTTATGCACCTTGTGACTTGTCACTGAACTATTCAATAGGGACCTATTCGGTGTAGAATAATATAAATTATATATAAATGTCATTCCGACATTTAACTTTAACAATGAAAACTTATATTTTTTTATTGTTACAAATGAAATTATAATTTATTTGTAAGCAGAAAACATTTTGAGATTCGATCCGACAGCCTCGCGCATGACAGGCATGACCACAGGGTCACTCATGTTTGAAAAGTATAAATACCAGTTAAGTTTAGGTTAATATCTCAGTATAGTTACGGGACTGGTTCCAGGGTCACATTGAAGGGAGCAATTAACATTATATTTACACTATTTGATAGGTCCATGAAAATGTTCAGTGCCGTTTACTACAATATTGCACCGAGTCAAAATTAAATTGGCTCAAGATCAAGACGATTTATCACGAAAATGGTGAATATGTAACCATTTACACTATATATGTCTTTTTTTACCATACACTTCTCCGTACTTTTGATAACACTCGCATTTTCTCAAGTCATAGAACGAGTACGTTTGGATCAATTGTCACCAAATTTTCTGCAGGGAAGGTAACGATATATGTGTGTACATTTTCATCAAAAATACCAAGGCAAATTCATATAAGGTATACTCAGCTCAATTCGCTTTGAGAAGTTTATACTTCAAATGTCAGAAAAATTTACTGAAAAATGTATTTTGACATCCAACCGTAGCTAAGTTATTCGTCAGTTGAATGAAAATTTTTTGATTTTTTGTTCAACCTATGGCCAACCCTTGGTCAATCAGACCTCTAACGTAACAATTGGTTGTACAACTTAATCAAATTGTACAACAAGTCGCTACGTGTAGGGGCCGCATAAGGGGCGCAAGTTGCAAATATATCTTATACTACGAGTAAAAACAAGTTAGAGTGGCAAAAAAATTGAATAAGAGCTCAAGTCATGTAAAAATACTAAAGACCATTATTATGACTTGACGATAAAGTTCCGGATAGTTAATCGTAACTTTAGCAAAACTGAACAGTAAAGTGACCTTTAAAATTTGTCCATTAATACAACTGTTTGATAAAATAAATAATACAGTTTTTGTTTGGTGGCAGCATTTCTGTGAATATTGATTGTTGAAAATGCTCAGTGGCAACTTGCTTTTGTTTATTTGTCAAATTGGAAACTAATGAAAATATTTTTGTCAATTCTTTTTTTTATTTTATTATTATGTGTTTTGTGTTGGATTGTTTTTGTTTTATGCCATATTGTGACCAAATAAATTTGGCTGTAATTTATAAAGTAGAAAGTTTGGCAAGGGATGAAAATATAGCAACTTCAAATTAAAATGAAGTTGTAACTTACTTGTAAGAATGAAAAAGTGTTTATCCATTCAATAAAATTCTACCTTTAGCTAACGATAAATTAGAATAATGGCCCTAAGACTAATATTGCGGAATGTAAGGCTGAGGTATCTGATAAATGTAGCTCATGAGGGAAAAAGTTTGGCAATCACTGTTGCACCAATTTTGTGATATGTATTGATCTATGTTTGTTAAATTGTACTTTAATTGATGATGTTATAGTCATAGGCGTAGCTAGGCCTTTCTGGGACTTCAGACTTGATTTTGCCCCCCCCCCCCCCAGAATTTATTACAAATTCTTTTTAAAACATATTCTTTTGCCTGTAATATTAAAAAAATCTATTTTTTATTTATTTTGAAATTACTCTTGAAAATCACCAGAAATTTTTATACAAACTTTTCGAATAATCGCTAAATATGCATACTTTTATAAGATAACAAATACCCAAAAAACTATAAGCTTACAGCACTTCAAAACATCACAAATAGTAAACTCCATGTGAATTTTTAATGCATGTGTGTAGATATGTATGTGTGTATGTTGCTTTCAATAAATTCTTAATAAAATTGTATTAGTGTACGTAGTTAGTAGCAAGACAAGTTGTTTTAAGGTGTTATTAAGATTTTCTACTGTCAAATTGTTTGTAACAATAGCCACCAATTTTTATTTAGAGTAAAATTAAAAAAATAGCGAAAAATTATGATCTGCAAATACCTTGTATATATTCATATACTATACATATATACACGTACGCACACATGTACATATGTATGCATATTTATGGTTCAATCGAGGGCTGCCAGATAAAATGATGGAAAAATCACCGAAATCCCTATAAAATATAAAATAATCGTCATTTCATGTCCGAAAAATCGTCAGAAAATCGAACAAATCAAAAGTTCCTCTTTAAACATGTATACATATGTTTTATTTTTATTAGAAACAAAACAAAACAATTCATGTTCATATACAACTTTGTTAGACTAGTGGAAAACTTGTGAAAAATATTCCTAGGTCCAAATTTTGGTATCAGTACTTTTGA
This sequence comes from Tachina grossa, assembly GCA_949987645.1. Classification (NCBI taxonomy): domain Eukaryota; kingdom Metazoa; phylum Arthropoda; class Insecta; order Diptera; family Tachinidae; genus Tachina; species Tachina grossa. Next base: position 50,772,016 of record OX465278.1, on the reverse strand, counting down.
TGACCGAAATTTTTGATAGGATATCAACTTACACAGGCCAATATATCGTTGGTCTCAAATGGAAGGGCCCTAACGAAAATAATTGTAACTTTACAAGAGAAGGTAAAACATAATAGAAAGTGTAATATTCAAAATGTAACTTTTTTGTACTTTTTTGTAGGTGTCTTAGTGTGAAATTTATTGAAATCACTGAAAACTCAACTATCGATATGTATGCATGTATATATATGCACATAAAATTTTTTTCAATTGAACACGTATACATACATACTTGCATACATATGTTTGTACTTATTTATGTATGTATGTTCATTCATCGCAACAATATAGTATTGATTCAGAACTTCAATATTGGAAGGGTAACTAAATAATAAATGGCAATTTTCTATTTTTATTTATGCACCAACAGATAAACTTTTTTTAAATTAAATAATAAATTATTAAGAACTGAAATCATGAATGATGAATGAAATCATTTCTTGCTTGTATCTTTTCAAAATATTGTATTCAAATATAGTATATACATAAATAATTTTTCCATATGAACATATAAACTTGTTGGAAACGAATATTAATTTTATTATTATTTAGTTTATTATTATTAGATTATTATTATTATTATTTACTTTTTTTTTTTTGTAATACATACTTTACTTTTTGTCTATATATTGTTTTTGTTTTGGATGTTTTGTTTTTCTAGTTTTAATTATAACTTAATTTTTGTTATTGAAACTGGACTGTTAATTTATGTTTTAACTTAAATAAAAAAATGTTAAACAAAAAAAAACTGTATAAAATTTTTTAAACCCACTAATAATCCGAAACCAATATTTTACTTATTAATATTTTACTTATTAAGTAAAATATAGTTTTTTAATTTCCAATTTCAATGTATTTTAAAAAAAATATATATTTAACTTAATAAGTAAAAGATTAATTTGGGATTATTAGTGCGTTTAAAAAATTTTAAGCTTAAATTTTAACAATTCCCATAAAAAATAGTAATTAAAAAAATTTTGTTTGCCCCCCCCCCAGAAAAAATGTTTAGCTACGCCAATGGTTATAGTTCATTATCGTTAATTTTTTTAAAACCCCACTGTGCTTTTGTTATGGCATAAAATAATTCCAAACTTGTTTAGTTAATGTTTCTCGTGAGTCCTCAGCGACATTACCAAGAAAATCTTTATCTTTATTAATAACCTCTTGTCCCTCCCTCCACCACCCTTCACAGAACAAACAAAAGCAATATTAAGTGACAACTAGTTTTTCTATTTATAACATTATCAATTTCCTCCTACATCTCACTTACCAGCAAAAACTTGTTCATCTAATAAACCATCTTTGCGCAACAATTGACAACCCCTTTCGGTTAGAGTGGCACGTGCTTCCGGATAGTCAGCTAATGTTTCCCATAAATCACGCTTCGCCAAACAAAATAAATCCGAGTAGCCCAACGAACGTACGTTTGCGGTGCGTCGGTTGCCAGTACGATTGCCCGCAATCTCCAGCACTGAAACCTCACCAAACACTGAACCAGCTCCCAGGGTGGCAAACACAGTCACACCATCATCTGCCACTACCGATAATTTACCCCTCTTCACAATGTACATTTCTTTGCCCACATCACCTTTGCGGCAAATATAATCTCCTGGACTGAAGACTTGTAGCTTAAGTTTCAATACCAAGGCCTCCAGAAGGCCCGGCTCGCAGTCATGAAAGATGAGCACCTGTTTCAGTGTATCCATGTGTACTTGTATGGCAATTTCTGCCTTTAACTTGTCGGGCAGTGCGGCCAATACACGTTCCTCATCTAAGGCACCACTTTGCGACCAGGTGTAAGCAAACCATCGTATGACACGTGCCTCAAGTTCATGGCCTACTCTGCGGAAAGCCATGTACTGCTTTACGCCATCCATGCGATTTTGAAATTCAACACGTGAAACATTCATGTTGGAGATCATGGAGCCAATGTTACCTGAAATGGTCATGGGCATGATAAAGAATTAGATAAAGAATGGCAAGAATAAAAGAAACGTTTAAATATATGTATTTATTTTTACCAAAGTGTTTTAATTAATTTTTATTAAGTGTTTAAAGAAAATACAATAAACCAGTGTGGGTTGCAGGAATTTGTTTATTTCTATTAAATAAAAGACAAGAAAAAGAAAATAGATACATAGATGCTTGCTTCTTTGAAGTAGTTTTTTAGGATAAATGAGGTTTTGTTTTGTTTTTTTTTTCTCTAAGAAAAAAAAATTGTTATATATTGAAAAAAACTCAAGTTCAAGATCTGGGCGTCTACTACTTAAATTATAACAATTTCCGTAAAAAATATGAATTAAAAATATTATATTTGTTCTAAAATGTTTATTTTTGTGGGTTAAATTTTTATGATATTTCTGCAAGTACTTAGCAAAATTAGAAAAACAATATTTGCATGGCCTCAAGATTATGTTGTAAGTATATCTAGTGAAGGTGTCTTTATTTTTTACATAGCTCTATATCTCAAAAACTATAGCTGATAGAAAATAAATGAAGTGTAATAGAAAGAAATAACTTTCTTTTACAGCAAACGAAACTTTTTTTCGAAATCTGTGAACATGTGTTATTAAGTACACAAGCTCGTACGCATTACTTAAGGAAATTCAGGTTCTCATAAGAAAAAAACTCACGAAAATACAGATTGGTAAGTTTCTTAAAGAAATTTTCCTTGACTAGTACGGACCTCAAAAAGAAAATCAAACGAAGTTTTTGAAATTTATTGTCAATTCGCTTTGCACACAACTTAATGGAAAACGAAAAAAATATTTTACTTTCACGAGATCAGCAAGCAAGGCATTTGTATGAAGTTTTTCGCAATATTAAGAACGATATGATGATTAATTCTGCATCATTAACTCAAGAATTCAATTTTTTGACTTATGACGTTCATTGAGTAAAGGAACGAAATATTCTAACTTATAAGTGGAGAGTTCTTTTCAGTCTACTGAGACAAAAATTAATGTTCATTCAACTGTTTGGTCACGAAATTCTTGACATTATTGTTATTTTTCCGAAGTAGTAATTAATTTTTGGTATTTTTGAGTGTTGCAAATTAAAAAAATAAATGAAATTGAGTGTATTCAAATATAATTCTGCACAATTATTTTTCCGTGTAGAAATAAATGTAAATATACAAACGTGAAATTCCATATGAATACCGTAAAATAATAATTAATAATCAATTTAATTGTATTTAAACAATTTTTTTTTTACTGAGAGAGTAAAATAATAATTTGTTATTAATGCGTTAAAAAATGTTAAGGAAATTGATTTTGTTATAAAGTGTAAATACTAAACCAACCGAACAAACAAACCTTTCCATGCAAATTTGTATAAGTGTACATTCATTGTAATAAATATTGACAATATTTATATCATTCCTGCGTGTTGGCAATTAATCATTCTATTACTTAAACATTTCTTAAAAATAGCACTAAAATTAGGGATGACAATACCGAATTTGTGGGATATTTTCTGTTTGGTTACCGGATAGAGGGAAATAATCGTAAGAAATATGGAGGCTTTACAATTCTACGGAAGAAGATATTATTATTTTACTCAAATTAAAAATTAACAGCCTGCCTCACAATGTCCAAAAAAAAAACTTTTGATCGACAACTTGTATTGAAAACCAGTGATGCCAACTTTTTTGGCTCTAAAAGCACATCAGAATTTTAAAAAAGCACTAAAAAGCGTAATTTTGAAATCTACAAAGCGTAAAAAGCACTAACGTGAAAAGCGAGTGAGATTACAAAATGTTTTCTAAGCTGTTCTCTATTTCGGCAATATTATCAACATTTTTAATGAGAGAGGTATGCTTTACCCTAAACAAATAAATACACCAATTTTTTATCAAAGTAATTTTAAGAAATACGCAAATTTCTTAAAAGCACTACTTAGTGCTTTTTCTTAGTTTGGCACTAACGCTCAAAATTTGGCGTTTTGAGTCTTCAAAAAGCACTAAATATAGTGCCAAAAGCACCAAGTTGGCATCGCTGTTGAAAACAACAATAAAATAAATTCTGTGAAGTGCGACTTTGACCCGCGCACGAAGGGTTAATAAATAGTTTTGGCTATTTTTCGTTTTTGGGTTTTTTTAGGTTTTCAGCTTTTTTTTAGTTTTGGCGTTTTTTGCGTTTTTCCGATTTTTGGCGATTTTTTTAAGTTTTGGCGCTTTTTTAGATTTGACAGCTTTTTCCCCGTTTTGTAGATTTTTTCGGTTTTTGCCTTTTTTTTAGTTTTGGCGCCTTTTTCGCGTTTTGGCGATTTTTCGATTTATGGCGTTTTTTTAATTTGGCAACTTTTTTCATTTTGGCGATTTTTTCATTTAGGCAATTTTTTTAGTTATGGCGATTTTTTCGGTTTTTGCGTTTTTTTTTTAATTTTGCCGATTTTTTCATTTTGTCGAATTTTTCGGTTTTGCCGCTTTATTTTAGTGTTAGAAATTTTATTTTAATTTGGTGCTTTTTTTCGTTTTAGCGATTTTTTTTGTTTTTTGCGTTTTTTTTTTTTTTGGTTTGGCAATTTTATAATTTTCGGTTTTTTTTTTAGTTTTACCATTCTTGAAAATTTCAAGACTTTGCCTCTTACGGTTCCCAAGATATAGTAAGTTGTCAAAACTACATAGTCAAAATTGCATTAACTCATGGAACACCCTTTTACTTAAATTTTTTAAAATTTTAGTATTAATTGTTGCAGTCTGTATAAAAATACACTAATTTTAAAAATTTCAAGTGTCAATATACATATCGTACCATAACCGCGAAAATAGCTTAAGCGGCATAATTTTTAAACTTCAATTTTCGTCCAAAATCGATCATTTGCGAATCGTAAATAGTCGATTTTCGTCACAAAAAAAAACGAAGTCCAAAAAATGTGTCGCTTAAGCTATTTTAGCGGTTATGGCTCGATATGTGCATACAATTGTATGTACATTACATTGAATTTTAACATTTTTCGTTGCTCGTTTTGGAACACCCTTTAATTTTTAATTCTCATGTATTTTTAGTTGTAGCTGCCAAGGTTCTACATACTTTGTTAAAATTTCTGGTCCGTAGCTCGTACGGTTCCTGAGAAAATATCGTGTGACGGATAGACGGACAGCATAGCGAAAACAATAGGGTTCCTTTTCTCCTTTGGTGTACGGAACGCTAACAAGAGAATATGTTTTGTTATCGACATCGTGGGTCAGGCCACAAAAAAATATTGACTAAGAAATGTCATTAAATTCTAATTTTCTCTCTTTAAGTTTTCTGAACAATTCACTAGGAGTTTGAAAGGAAACAAATCCAAGAATATCCGTTCAAATAAAATGTATATCCCAGAGAGACACGATCTGATGTAAATATATCAAAGTACATACCAAAGAGCCATAAGTATATTTATAATCTAGTACATATCCTCAAATATAAGGCAAAACCTAACAATAATTCTTTTAAAATTTAACTTTATATATTTTTGATATAACACAAAAGAAATATTTGCGTTAACCTCGAAATCGAAAACTCCTATTTTATTAGAAAAAGAAAATTTTGCGACATAAAGAAAATTCATTCATGCTCGCCATTCCTCTTCTTAATGAACATGTTGTGTGACTAACGTTTATAATGGCCAAAACAACCCAAGCAATAGCAAACACCATGTAAAATAATTACATAACTTATTCTTAGAAACATTTATTGTTTATTGGCCTTAAATTAGATTTGACAGCGAAGAAAAAAGCCACAAGGGAACAAAACGTGTATGAAAATTATTATGCAACGACTGCACGCTATTGAGATTAATTCATTTTATATTATTTTGCACTTAAAGGTTACATAAATTGAAAGAAATTATTAAATAATAATATTAATAAACAAATAAAGTTGAATATTTTCACTATACATATTTCAATAAAAATAATGTCTAGCCTATACTTTTAAAAAGGCGATAAGGTTAATTTGTGTTTGCCAAGAGCTAGATACATATGTAAGTATGTATATAGTTAGCAAGACGAGAAATTGGACATCAAAACTGAAAACTTCATTTTAACCTAACTGGTTGAAAAGTGCAAAAACTGTAGAAAAGTACTATGGTAAAAAAATATATTTATCTGTGGGGGAAAAACTTCAGTTTTCTAATGTGCGAACTAATATCTTTTTTTGACAATATAAAATGCTGAAAAATTCGCTCTAGCATAAAGAGAAGGTCCCTGTCGCGACTTGCTATTTTTGTTGCATCAATTCTTGAGTTCATATGTGAGAGAAGTGAGAAGATTGGGTAGGGGTATACAGTTTCATGTGCTCTTTTTCAATTTTATTTTGTTTTGATATACTCCCTTGTTAATTTAAATGTACATACATACATATTTGACGTTTGATATTATTTTCTTTCTCCAGTTATATAAAAAACTCAATATATAATAAAAATTAAATAGAATTGTTAATTTTTCAGGGAAATTTGTGGTGTAATAGAATTTTCTAATACATAATTGCAAAACTAGTATTTCCTAATGTGGACACTTGTGCAAAATTTTAAAAAATTGCAGCAACAAAAATTGCAAGTCTGGACGAGGACAAGCTGATGAAAAAAGTGCTGCGGCGGCGAAGAAAAATATTTTAGTACGAGCCGCCGGCTACCAAAAACTTTTAAAAGGACATTTTGATATAAAATAATATTATTGTAGCCAGAAACTATATAATATTATATAAATGATGCAACATTTTTCGCAAATTAAAACAAACAATGAAATTTTCACAGTCTAACTACATTTCAGAGACGTAAAAATTTGTGTTGGGCGACGCACTGTGGGGTGAAAGCCTTCACAAGTGGCGATTAATTTAAAAGATGAACTTTAACTTTCACAACCGTATTTGGTACCATATGAAAGTATATAAAATTCTTCATCACTAACTACAAAAATAAAAGTTCTTGGTAGTTTACTTTATTTGCAGTATGTATTCAAAGTTCAATAATTTTAGTTATTTTTGCGCACATTGATTAAAAGAGAAAATTTTGGTATTTCAAGTGGTTATAGTTTTTGTAAGACTTCTATAAGTAAAAGTTTTATAATATTTCACCTTCAGGTATATGAGCATTTAAAAAATAATTTTTTGTTAAGATGAATGTTTTAGAAATATTACAAAAAAAAATAATTAAATTGCTCTAAAAATGTGGTATTTTTGATATATACATTGAGTTTCAACAACTTTGCAGATGAGTGCAGGGAAAATGCTTTTATGCTCTTAAAATATAAGATTAAATTAAATTTCAGATAAATTCCAGAATACCTATTAAAAATGTGCGATTTTTGAGTTATGAAGGTTTTTGTGAGAGAATTCTAGTTGCTAAAAATCAATGTGAAAAATATATATTAAATATTTATTTTTCTTTATTTAAACAAAAAAATAAATATATTTTTTAAAGGCACATAAAGTGTGCTTTAATTTACAATTTAATTTACTAATTTGTCTTTCCTCATTCCAGAGTTGCAGTAAAAATAGTTAAATAAGGCCATTTTCTCCAAAATTCAAAAAAAAAATATGTTAAATGCTGGTGTTTTATGTATATATTTATTAATATTCATCAATAAAAAATAACAACACTTTAAAATTACGAGTTCTATGAATTAATCGCCACTTTCTCTACGATTCAGCCCACTGTGCAACGGGTGGAAGCGAAGCCCATAATTTTGCCTTTTATGATATCATTCTGCTTCTCAAAAATGTATCTGTTGTGTCAAAAATTCTACTAGCCCTAGTGCTTGTGAAATTTTATTGATCTCAGAAGTGTCAAAAATTTACTTACACTAGTACTTTGCTACCGTTTGCACAGGCCCTAAGGTTCAAATAGTTATTACGACAGCCAGTTGATAAATTTTTGAATGATTAACTGCTAGTTTATAGAAGCCATGTAAAAATTCTCGGTTGTCTATTTATAATGAAAACAAAAACAAATTTTGAGTGCTTTGTTTTTATTTTCAATATAAATACCCAGACGAGAATTTCCACATGGCTTCTATGAACTGGCAGTAAGAAGGCATTCGCAATTGTGAATATGCATTTGAAGGAAAAATTTATAACAGCTGAGAAATGAGAAAATAAATAAAAAAGTGCACCTAATAATTGTGCCTTATTCGTGGTTGGCGTATTTCGACTTCGACTACGATATTTTGGTCCTAAATTAAAGAAAAAATTTGCTGTGCTCTTTAATCTATTACAAAAAACGAAGATAAGGGGGTATTTAACGCTTTTGAGCAGAGTCCCTTTGCTATGTCCGGGTTTGCTTCTATTAAGCTTACAAGCCTTGCAATTAATTTTTGCTCATAACGCGCACAGTGTGCATAAAATCAGTTATTTTGTTTCATTTTAACGATATTTTATTTATATATTTCTATATATTTGCTAACATTTCGTAATACTGATTTATCAGCTTGGTTGTAAAAATTGTGTCTTCTCAACCGCACGTTGCTGTTCGTAGTAAGCCTGTCATATAAGCTCAACATGTGCTTTTGTATATTTACATCATTATTCATGTTTGTTTGTTAAAGTAAGTGTGGGTTTAACATACGAGTACAAAGTTTGTATGAGCAAAGCGGTTTAAATAATGCTTTATGCAAGGTTAGGTTAGTTTGACGAGGGAAGCCATTACGCTCAAGTCAATGAATATAGACATGCATGCATAAGTCAGTATGGGAATGTTGTGCGCTCTCGTGTGAATTAAATAAATTCAGTAAAGTGCGACTCTGAATCGCGCACGAAGGGTTCCTTACGAACACTAGATATGTAATTTAATACAAACTTCATCCTATATAATATATAGTTTTGGTATTTTTTTCATTTTGGCGACTTTTTCGAATTTGGCGATTTATTTTAGTTTTAGAATTTTTTTTAATTTTGGCGATTTTTTTCGTTTTCGGCGATTTTTTTTTTTAATTTTTGGCGATTTTTTTTTTTTGGTTTGGCGATTTTATAATTTTCGGTTTTTTAGTCTTACCGTTTTTTAAAATTTCAAGTGTTTGCCTCTTACGGTTTCCAAGATATAGCAAAGTGTCAAAATTACATAGTCAAAATTGCATTAACTGATGGACCACTCTTTAATTTAAATTTTTTTTTAAATTTTAGTGTTAATTGTTGTAGTCTGTATAAAAATACACTAATTTTACAAATTTCAAGTTTCAATATACAATTGTATGTATATTACATGGGATTTTAACATTTTTCGTTGCTCGTTTTGGAACACACTTTAATTTTTAATTCTCATGTATTTGTTGCTGTAGCGGCCAAGGTTCCATATACTGTGTCCAAATTTCAGGTCCGTCGCTCTTACGGTTCCTGAGAAAATACCGTGTGACGGACAGACGGACAGCGTAGCGAAAACAATAGGGTTCCTTTTCACCTTTGGTGTACGGAACCCTAAAAACAATCTTTCTACCTTTATGGAAACTCAGTATCATTGACGTAGTTCCTCAATCTTTTCCAGTCCGGTAAGGTGCAATTCGCCAAAAAACGGGTATTGGCTGGCTTAAAGCTGAATAATGACAAAGAATGTGCTCCATTGCCTCAATGTCCTCCACACATGTCTTGCATTCAAAGTTATCTATTACTACGTTTATACGCACGGCTTATTTGCAAATAAAACTGTAAATTGTTGCAATATTATTGTTTTTATTGCGACATAAGGTATGTACAGACGGTTGTCAGATCTTACAATATTGCCAGTAAAATGTGCTCAAAATTTCTTACAACCATATGAACTGACAATTTTTGTCAGACGACGTTGCCAGAAAAAGCATTGTCAGTCCATTGCAAGACTAGCAACTGACAAAATATTGTCAGACATCTTACAATCGTGTGAACACATTGTAAAATTATTGCCAGATATTTGTCAGACATTTTAATATTGTCAGATGTGCGAAGTTCATGCATCTGACAATGGCGTCATTGTAAGAAAATTCTTTCTTGTTGCCCACACTGCACACGCTTGATTTTAAAGAAAAGGTTTATAATAAAATATATGCAGACAAAATCATTGCAATTGCTTCTTTATGGTACATAATAGTTTATACTTTCACTTTTTACATCTAACACAAACACAAACGATAAATATTCAACAATTTCCAACAAATGGTTTAAGTCTGGCAACGCATAACAACAGATCGAACAATTTGTGCATATGACAACCGTGTGAACTGACAATTTTTCTACTGACGATTTTGTCAGATGAATTTATTGTCATACAACCGTCTGGCAATAAATTGTAAGATTCTCTGACATCCGTGTGAACTGACAAGAAATATTGTGCTGGCAATTTTTGATTGCCAGTACATTGTCAGCACATTGCCAGATCTGACAATATTTTAAGATCTAACAATCATCTGTACATAGCTTTACTAATTCAGAAAACTATTCACGATTAATGCTAGGAACACAACTGGGACGAACAACGAATTTTTCGGTGCGAACTTTCGTCATAAAAAATAAAACACATTTGTTCATATGAAAATGAACACAACACCGCCGTAGAACGAAATTCGTCATGCGTGACAAACTCTTAAGGCCCAACTATAATATGAATAAGCTGGCTTAAGGTAATGTCAGAATTGAACGATAAATCTGTCAAATGCTTAAACAATTCAGATGTGATTTTTAGCTGGCCACAATGTATATACTTACATGCACTTAAGTATTCTTTAGCCACAGCTGCACATCTAGGTATTGTCAATAATTTTGTATTAATTTTGTTTCTTCTCACAACTCATAAATGAATGCAATTCAATCAAACTAATGCTAGGAACACAATTGGGACGAACGACGAATTTCGTCCACGTCGACGAATTCGTCGATAAGAATTCGTTGCGTAAATTCGTCGTGTGAAGCACAATAACGACGAATTTACTCAGCGAATGCAGCTCTTATAATTGATAAAGTTGGTTATTGTCAGTGTGACCATATTAGCTAATTTTTGACTAAATTTAGCTTATTTCTTCTGGATTTAGCTTTAAAATTTTCATTAAGCTCTTAGCTTATTTTTTTAGCTTTTGTAAAAACGGATTTAGCTTTTTTAGCCTTTTTTAATCCAAATTGTATATTCTTTAAAAAAAAATATATTAAAGACATACGTGATTTAGCTTAATTTTATTTTAAAATCTGGTCACACTGATTATTGTGTATGTAAAGAGAGTGAGAGAAAATTGTCTTTTCGTCGTTCGTCGGCGTATAAAATAGAAATAAATCTATCTCAGAGTTCGTCACGCACGACGAATTTCGTTCTACGGCGGTGTTGTGATCATTTTCATATGAAAAAATGTGTTTTATTTTTTATGACTAAAGTTCGCACCGAAAAATTCGTCGTTCGTCCCAATTTTGTTCCTAGCATAACTTGAAAGAATGTCCTAATCTATTAAAAATTCACATATAAATATATCCGTCACCTTATTACTTGTTTTATTTGTTTTGCATACTGAAAAGTACAACAGTGAATATACATAAGAAAATACATTTGTATGTGTGTATATGTGTATTGTAAAACAAACAATGAAAATAAAAGTTTTGCTTTATTTTCCGGGTTTAAAATAAGAAACAACAAAAAAAATTAAAATCAATGAATATTTTCTGCTGCTGCTTGTTTGAGTTTAAAAAATGTAAAAACAGTTGTTTCCTTACGGAATGTGCGTTCAGTTTTGGCACTTTACTTAAGCAAATGACATTTGACAAAACTTGACGAAAAGTTTTTTAAGTACATTATAGTTTGCCACATGCGTTTTATATGTAACCGCACAGTTGCTTAAGCTAGCTTATTCATATTATAGTTGGGCCTTTAGATAGATTTATTTCTGTTTTGTACGCCGACGAACGACGAAAAAAACAGTTTTCTCTCACTCTCTCTTTACATACACAATAAACAGTGTGCCCAGATTTTAAAATAAAATTAAGCTAAATCACGTATGTCTTCAATATATTTTTAGAGAATACGCAATTTGGATTAAAAAAGGCTAAAAAAGCTAAAAAAAAAAAGAAGCTAAGAGCTAAATAAAAATTTTAAAGCTAAATCCAAAAGAAATGAGCTAAATTTACCCCGAAATTAGCTAATATGGTCACACTGACAATAACCAACTTTATCAATTATAAGAGCCAAATTCGTTGAATAAATTCGTCGTTATTGTGCTTCACACGACGAATTTACGCAGCGAATTCTTATCGACGAAATCGTACACGTGGACGAAATTCGTCGTTCGTCCCAATTGTGTTCCCAGCATTACTTACTATTTGCAAATAAAATGCTTGAGGTTGCCACACTCACAAATGTTTGCTAATAAAAAACACAAAGGAGCATTGATAGAAGAAAATAAGGACAATAAAAAAAATATTATTTGTTATTTTATACATTTACACAATTTTTTTTTGCAAACATAAGTAACATTTCTATAGAAGTGCTACCAAGTTTTTATGCATTTACAATGCCGTATAAACAGTAAGTTAATTTATTTGCAAATATTTTTATTTGCAAATAATGCGCACATAAACGTAGTATATGGCTTCAATCCGGTTCAAGAGCCCTCTTAGTTCGGGCTTGAGTAGTTTAAACAGCCCCCTTGTTTTGTCTTCTTCCTGGTAGAATCTTGGTTATATTACCCATATTATCACTAGTAATCATTAATCTAATTCTTGTAATCTAAAACTGTCCCAAACTCTACTCCTTCGGTTTTAATTGTCTTAATTGTTTTACTATAATTTACTGTTTTCTCAGAGAAAATCTGCAACTTAAACATAATAACGCGTCACATTAATTCAATAATTTTCGATATAATAGAAAATGTGTATTGAGATACTTAAAAATTAATAAAATTAATAAATTAATACTGTAAGTTAATATTTTTCCATATTGAAATAAGTACTTTCAACATGACTAGACTTTCATTAATGTTTCTTATTAATTCAATATGGTTTTTATTGATTTTAAGATGTTTTTTCTCTGGGTTTGCACATATTAATGAACCTTCATTAGTATTTTGGATTTGTTTTTGTAGTAAATCGAATTCCTAATTTTGCTGTAAATAAAATTTGCTATCGCGATTTGAATGAGCAAACTGTTCATCAGGTAAATCTAACCGATATCAATTATTGATTTTCTGAGTAAGAATGTTCAAATGAATAGCATTATTATTTGGAAATAATCATTTATCTAATAGGCATAAAATTACAAATTTTTCTTGATTCTTTATTGCTTATAAAGAAAAATAAATAAATTTTTCCTCACACATAGAGAAAAATCTTTAACTGTGCACAGGAGTTAAAAATATATTTGTTAAACCAATTTTTTTTGCTCACCGACAATTGTAGCAAATATCAAAACACCAGCCAAGAAGTCGGCCACGACAAACAAATATTCGGCGTCACTTTCGGGCGTTGGCGTCTCACCAATCGTTGTCAGCGTTAATGTAGACCAATAAAAACTATAGATATATTGTCGTTGTAGCGTACTGTTGCGTTCGCCATTCAAATTATACACCCAGTTGTCAGTGCCGAAACCGAGCGCATAACTTATCACAAAATACATGCATGCATTCCAATGTATTAGCACCAATATGGCCAATACCACTTTGCAAATACGAAAGGCATTTGGATAACCGGTTGCCGTTTCCGTCCTATCGAACCATTCCCACATGCGTGGCAGTCTTAGCAGACGATTAAGGCGTACAATAACGGCGCAGGGTAAAAAATGTGGACCACATTTGCCGGGCGACCACCAGATGTAGGATAGATCGGTGGGCAACATGGAAAGAACGTCCAGATACCAGCCTTTATTGGTAAAATAATGGCGTCTTAATTTGTAAGCATCACGTACGAGAAGGCCTTGATCCAAATAACCTGAGAAAAAGGAGATTTGGGAAATATGTAAATAATTATACAAATAAAAAAACGCAGCTTCAATTTAACAATAACTGCCGGCTTTTAGAAAATGGAAACAAAATTTTGTCTAAGAATTTATATTGAAAACAAAAAGAAATTATCGTACCTTATTGTTATTCTCAATATTAATTCTCATACAGTTTCAACCCCCCCAAACCCACCCCAGCTAAAGCCACGTTCATTAATAAAACTATTTAGCACAACTTTACTGGTACAGGCTAGCGCAAAATTAAGAAGAAGATATAATTTTTGCAAATAAAAAAAGGTAAACGTAAGTTAAGGTTTAACATTTGTCGAGAGATGAATCGCTAGACAATTTTTTAGCGAGAACTTTTCATCTAAAATTATTATGATGATTATCATAATCATTTTCATCTCAGTAGATATGTACGTGAATAATCAGAATTATTGCTTCTGGGGCACCGAATGTATGGCATTCCGTGTGATATTTCCACAATATTTATGTATATGCGATCCATAAAGTATAAGAAGAATAGGGAAGACGAATAAGCGATTTCCGTCCGCCCGTGTGTCCCAACGTGAAATCGGTTATCCGAAGCTCCCAAAAAAGCTAGTGGCTTCAGTCTTGGACCGGTTTATTAGAAATGGTCCGAAATAGATTGATATTGAAAATTAACAAAATCTAAAAGACGGTTTCAGAGCTGGAAATATTAAACTTGTTTTGGTATATAAAAGTAACACTAGCTAAAACTAAATTTGGTTTTTTTTTAAATAAAACTATTTTTTATATCAGTAAGAATTAATTAAGTTGGTTTCCAAATTAAAAAAAAAAATTAAAAATATGATTCCAGGGTTGGAAAATTTTAACTTTTCTAGTCTATTAAATTAAGCTACTAAAGCTAATTTTCTATTTTTCTCTTTAAATTTAACAGTTTTAATAAATTAAATATTATTAATAAATTTAAATCAAAAAATCTAAAAGGTTGATTCCAGGGTTGAAAAATTTACACTTTTTTGGTATACAAAAGTAACTACAACAAACAAATGTTTTCTTTTTCTTTATAAATTAAACATATTTTCTGTTTTAGAAAAGAATACTTTATTAAAAAATTAGCTCCAGAGCTGGAAAATTTTAATTCTTTTTGGTAAATAAAACTATTACTTTATGGTAATTAAACATATTTTATATATAGGAAATAAATAAATTATTAAGTTAAATAAAATTCAGAAAAATCAAATTTGTGCAATGTACATAGTTCCAGGGTTGGAAAACTTAAACATTTTTTTTTGCTTGTATTTTACGAAATTTTGAACTGGATAATTATTTGATTCAGTTTTCTGTGTCAGTATCAATATGAAAAAGTTTTAAACTGCTATATACATATGCTTTAAGTTGCTTTAGATTTGGGTGAATAAATTTACATTAGAAAGTGTTGATCTCTGTTAAAATCCTGTCTTAGTTATTTCTCCTCATTTATTTTTATAAGGGAAAATGCTAGTAATGTTAAAATGTCGGTTATGTAATTCCGAAGATATTTACAAAAAACCTATGTTAATAATGATCCACTATCAAAATTTTATCGAAATGTTGCATTAAAAAATCCGAATTTTCGGTTTATTTACAAAATATTTACATCATTTGATAACACGATGGGGGTAGCGAAGCACACCGGGTGTAGCTAGTAGTTTCCTAGTATGAATGGACATATGTACATATATACTCCATGAATATTTTGGTGAAGGGTATATAAATTTCGGCACAACCGAATATAGCACTCTCACTTCTTTTTGTCTCGAACCAAATAATCTAGAGTATTTTTATTATACTGTAAAAGTTTAGAAATGAGATATCCATCTCCTTAAGAGTTATGCAAGTTTGTGTACACGCGGACATAATTATATTGTTTAATTTTTTCCAACTTGCTGTTCCAACAGGACGGAGTCACATGCGACACTCAAGGAAAGTTATGATGAACGAATAATTACACCGAGGTCGTGTGATTGAACCTCATTGGAATATTTACTTTGCGGTTATGTAAAGTATTTCGTCTACGCCGCCAAACCAGAGACAATTGAATATCTGGAAATATATATTTGACGATTTATTGTTGAAATACGACCGCAAATGTTGTAAAAATTGGACTTCCAGATCCGAGTCGTTCCAGGTCATATTTGAACGATCAGCTGTTTCCTACTGCTGCAGTTACATTACATTACAGTCGGCTAACTGAGCCTTAATGCATGTGTGCGTTTGTATGTGCGCAGAAAAATCAAAGAGCATACTTGCGAACAGTGTTGTTTAGCGTTTGTTTTAGAAGATTTCGCTGTAGTAAAACATTTCACAAATCCCTCATGTCTTAAAAGTTATTGTAAGGGGTCTTGTGCAGGACTTTAATATACATATATCTACCACAACTTTTCCCTAAAAATTATTTTTTTTGCTCATTATACTAATTTGGCTCTGAGGGGTAATCGTATATGATATATTTCCAAATCGTTAAAACGTCGTCCTTTACTTATAACACAATAATATAAAATATAAAAATGTATGACAAACTGATGTGTATTTAAGTGTGCACACGACTAGGAGTATAAGTTAGTTTGTCGTTCTATTTGAAATATCTATTCAGGATGAAGGGTTTTAAAAAGTAAAAATAAAATTTCTTACTGCCAGCAGTCTTGTTGTGCTTACCATCAACCAATTGAAAAAAAGTATCAAATGACAAAATATTTTGTAGTTGACAGTTCATGGTTAACATGTCATATAAATTATTATTATAGTAAAATTATTTAAAAAAAATATATTTGTATATATGTATGTATGTATATGTAAAGCATTTTAACAAGAAAACAGCGGGCTTAAAAGTAAAGTATTTGCTGTGGTGGTAAAAAGTAATAACTATATTCTAGTTCTCTATAATGCATTCAACACATTCACCACAACAAGCTACCGACTACAAAATGTCAAGGATAGAATACACATGTTTATATGAGAATGATTTTTTTGAAGACAGCAAGGCAACAAGGCGGCTGATTTATCGTTGTACTCCAATTAAACTAATTTCTATTTCTTTGGCTACAGTGAGAAAATTCAGTATTGCCAGTATAATAAAAAATGTTGAATGAATGATTTTGTGCAATTAGTTCATATTATTTAACAGAAAAAATATCCAAAAATTGATCTAAGGAATAAATTGATTCATTTTTGTACTTTTACGTGAAAAAAGTACATTTTAAAAGAGTAATTAATTTTTATAAATGCAAAATATAGGAATGTGGCAATACTTGAACTATGTACGAGTATTTGTACTTGAATATCTGGTGCAGATGGTGCTGCTGCCGTCTCCAAAAGAATTAAGTAGCTGGCTACGAGGCGACAAATGTAGCTTGCGACGTTTGAAGTTGTGTGTTCGTGTAGCCTGCTGTGGTGAATGTGTTTATTGCATAACTCTTTTATTTCTAAAGTTGCATAAGTCACTTCATTAAAAATATTTAGTCACCATTTCACATCGATACATTTTAAATAATATATCAAGTAAAAATTTAAATAATTTTAAACAACTGACTGCAAGTAAGTTTAAATGGTCATTCGAAATCTAAAGTCGTTAGAGGAGCCTAAAGAAGGTTTTTAAATACTTGGCGAATGATTCCCATTTTGTTATAGTTTGTCAACTTTTTTTTCGTGTTCACAAAATTATGGGTGTTCACGTAAAAAGTCAAAAAATTCAGAAAATAAAAATTTTATTACTCTAAAATAAACAAATCTTTGAAAGTTTATGTAATTGTCTACAACTTCAGTTTGAATATACATATTTATACTTACCTTCATGCATATGCACCAGTGTATCTATTAAATAGATAAAATCACATAAATAGTCTAAAAAATACCAAACTGTAGCGGCCCTTTGATTTATTTCCCAAAATACGGAACGACCCACTACAAAAATTATATTGTATAACACAGCTAAGGAGACAATTGCCAGCCACTGTAAAAATATCAAAATCACAAAAATAATAAAAGTTATAATCATGCTAAAGTATATCACAACTTTATTGCAACATATATATCTTAAAAAAATCCGATTTTCAAGGCAAAATAAAGAATAAGGCACGGTCACACTTGGCAAAAGTTTGCCCAAAAAAAAAAAAGCGTAACCACTAAACAGTGATGATGAAACTGGAAACTGTTTAACTTAATAAACACGTATGTCACTCAAAAAGATTTTCATTAGAATTTTGTGGTTACGCTCTCTCGGACAAATGTTTGCCAAGTGTGACCGCACCTTTACATACGGGCAGCTTGCTTGTACGCTCACATCTTCAGACATCGAAATGTCTGTAAATAAAAACTTTTAAGCAAATTAGGAGCAACACTCCCTTTTTTGGAGTTATAGCTACATATGTTCCAATAAAAAAAAAAGATATAACTTACCCGATAATGTGACTGCAGTGAAGGATTAACGGAGAGACGATTGCACAGCCGACTCGAGCCGCGTATTTCATAGGCTGGTCCCGAATCGGCTGGATTTGTTGTGCTGCTATCATTTACATTGCTACTTGTTGGAGGTGTTGTCTTACCAATTTTATCGGTATTCGTGGTATTGGAAAAACGTTCGAGAAACCAATCAGGAGGCTTGGACCGGCTGCGTTTTGTCAAACGTTGACGTAGGGCATTTAAGGTGCGACGCAGTGTTGAGGGTTTTGTACGTTTAATCGGATCCTGGAATAAGAAATTCAAAACTTTTAAAACTTTCAATCAATAAATAAGGTTAAATATTGAGCCTAAAAACAAAAAGGATGATGATCTCAATCATCAAATTGTAAAAAATCTTCGGCAGACAATAAGAGAAAAAATTAAGATTTAAACTACTAGAAAGCAGCGTTCACTGACTTAGCAGAGGTCGCGGGGACGCATGATTAGAAAAAAGACGAATGAGCTAACACGTCCACACGAAAATTTTCTGTACCAGGAAGTTAAAATTTACAGAGTGGCGCAGAATGAGCTATATGGTTTAAATGGTTTATAATTTTTTTATTTATGCGATAATTACATACATATATATTATTTAGAATAAAGTAGAAAAAAGTTATTGAACAAATTAAACTGTGTGATTGGAACGTTATTAAGGGCACTTCAAAGCTTCTAATTCCTTTTCATCAGAAAACCTGCACTCGAAACTCTTGAAAATTGAATAATTCTATTTAATTAAATTATTGAACCAATAAATATTTTGTTTAAATATTATCTAAAAATCAAGGAAAACAATGATTGAAAAAAAAAGAAATTTATATTTTTTCCAATTAAAAATTACAGTTATTGAATCAACAAAAGACTTAATTAAATTTAAGTATTCTATCAAAACTATCAACTGATTTAAGATTTTTTTCTGAATATAAACAACATAAGTAACTTTCACCAAAAAGAAATAAATTTACTTGGTTACTCATGCCATTGACTTTGGCCTTTCTTTGTATCATGTACATACATATGTACGTATGTCCATGGTATGTACAAGTATGTATATACTCTACATATGTACATATGTATATCTTTTATGTTGCATGCTTCAGGCAAAGAGTTGTGTGTGTGTTGCGGTGAAGTTTTGTTTGTCCTCAGTACTTGCTAAACCTTGGGGTATGAAATATTTGCACTTATATCAATTTCAAATTTATTTTATTTTGTTTTGCCAACAATATTATCATAATACAACAGGACACACCCACCATCAAGTGTTCGTAAACAAACTCACACATTTCTCTGTTGTGTTGACAGTGAATGAAGACTAACCCAACGAGCAATTGTACTATGAAATGAATATCAGTTTGGCAAAATATACTCGAAATATTTATTACACACAAAAAAATGCATAGGTTATATTTCCTAAAATTATGGTATAATTTTAACTAAGTGAAAGGCATATACAAAGTTTTTTAGGTAATTTAACAAAAATTTTAGTTGATTTCTATGTTCGAAAAATCAACTAAAATTTTAGTTAAAACTCCTTAACGAATAGGTAAATTCATATTTTTGTTTTCTGTGAATTATGTTAATAGCAAAGTAAAATTAAACATATATAATCCGGCAAATTATCATGGACTTTAGTTAAACTAACTATTTATAATTTGAGAATTGGTATGGATTTTAGCTATCTTCGCGATATCAAATAATAGTTAAAGAATTTTTGTTAATAATTTATTATTAATTTACTAGAAAGTATTGTAATATGTTCTCCATGTTTAGGTATGTACATAAATATATTCAAAGTAAGCAAATGTCTCCGGATTTATAAAAAAAATTGACTTCCATAGCTTTTTAATAAACATATACTTTCCGAATCCTTCGCTATAACTTTAGCCACATCTCACGCAATTAATACATGCCGGCTTCTGTACATATACCTATTTTACGCAAATTAATACCACAAGTTAAGGCAATTTTATGTGAAGGAATCTTAAGAATGTAAAAATGAACCTCCTCGTTTCTTGGTCGGAGTTCAATTTAACGTTCAATACGACCAGGACGCAAAATATCAATGCGATTTGTGGCCATAATTATTTTTCGTAGCCTCAAAACCATCCAATTGGTTCAGTAACTTTAAGATTGCACGTTGAAATTCAGAGTTCTAAACAAGATTTAATACGAGAAGAATCAATTTCATCCATGAAAATAATTGAAGGCGCTTTCCCCTGGTATCAGCTAGCTTATCTATAATAATAATAAAAAAAACAATGTGAGTCCGGTCACAGGAGAGATGTGTAAATATCTCGTAATGAAAATAAAATTTTAAGTTGGAAGTACTTATGCTTTTAGTATATTTTTTTAAATTAATCAATTAAAAGTATCAAAACTTTCAATATTGTAAATACATAGGAATTTACTGGTTTTTGTTTGTTTTATTTAACTTATTTTGTTAGTAAATGGGCGCACTGCATTAAAAATTGCAGTAAGCAGTAAATTTACTGATTACTAAAAACATTCTGTAAATTTTTACTGGTAATGAAATTTAATTTGCATTACCATTAAAATCATAATAAAGTTGTAGCAAGTGGCCAAGTTTTTTTCATTCAAATATTGAAATTTTTGTATGAAAAAAATTTAGCCACTTGTTAGAATTTCATTATGAATACGGGCATTACTGATTACTGAAAATTCAATGCACCTCATCATATAATAAATCACTTAGGCACTTTATACAAATTGCAGAAAACTAATGCATGTAGTTATTTTAAAGCAATGGTTTTCTAACTGTACAGCGCTAGCACAATTATATGTTAGTGAAAATTATTAGCTACTATTGCACACTAGATGGTGTTTATATGCAGCTGTTAAGTTTTTCTGTACTTCTTGTTGTCCGTATGAATGACAATCTCAAAGACGAAGAAGACTTTTAGTTTGACAAGTTTAGTTTTTTGTTTTCCTTATTTTACTTTGTTTTAGTAAATTTGCAAAAAATCTTTTTAAAAGTTATTAAAATTAAATGTTTTTGTATTCATCTTATTTTTTTGTTTTTATTTGCCTACGATAACATAATGTACGACAATTAGTGAAAATTAGTAGCTACTATTGCACACTAAGTGGTGTTGAGTGTATTTCTATGCAGCTGTTAAGTTTCTCTGTACTTCTTGTTGTCCGTATGATTACACTAATACACTCATACAGAGCTTACACCGATTTGTTAACGCTTTACGATTGGTTAACGATTACATCGCACATCCCTGTCGGAGAATGTGTGGTTGACTACAAAAATAGTTAACTCATAGTTAACTTTTCTTAGACTGACTAAAAGCTAGCTGCAAAGTCATCCAGAACAAACCCAAAATTAATTCTTAAATTGAGTACGTAATCGAATTTTGTGAGAGCCAACAAATTTTTTCTCAGCTACTTTAAAACTCATTTCAGTTTTATATTAACATTTTGCTGTTGTTATTTTAGATGGCAGCTTAGCCGAGTGGCAGAAAATTTTTTTTAATTTACTGAGTACCAGGTGATTTAAAAAAATCAACTTTAAGTTAGCTTAAAGTAGTGCATAGTGAGACAATTGACTACCGCCTAGGACATCGCAATGTTAAAATAGTCAGCTGATTGCATTGCAAAGTAATCCAAGTGTAGTCAATACCAGTTGCGAAATAGTTAGCTTAAAGTTAGTTTAAAGTTAGCCAAATTCCCGATAGGGATCTTACTCAAAATTTGTGATTGTATTGTGAAAAAGATTTTTACCACCTAGCGTGTAGATGTTTACACATCAAAAAATCATACAAATTTCATGTACATACCTTTTGCTCGAAAATTTTCTTTTGACAATAAAATATAAATTCATTTAATAAAAATAATTTCGAAGAAGATACCTTACTGTATTAGTTATATTAACATGGATTTTAGGTAAAGTGTACAATGTACAAATTACCTAACAGCATAGTTAATAAAACCCAAGTTTTTTAATTTCATATTAAAAAGAGTTACCTATGCAAGCTTAGTTAATATTGCCTCTTATATTTGTTTGTGTGTATGATGTATATATATATATATATATACATCTGACACCATACCAACAAAAACAAAGTGTCATTGACACATCATGTCATCTTACGCATACATACATATTTATTGTTGGCCCCATGACACGTTAATCCATTAATAACATTTTAATAATTTGTATATGTCATTCCATTCCATTATCCAATTTTATTTGTTTAAATACACGCGCCTGTGAAGAGGCTTTAATTTGAAATTAATAATGAAATTACAATTTGTCTCTTAGATGTGCCATAATTAATAATTTTATTTAATTTAGTTTAATTTTTATGTGTTTCATCGTTATTTTTGAAACGCAGAAAGCCTTATGTATATTACATTACACTTCATTTTAATTGTAATGCTATACAAATTTGATACTAATAGTGAGAAACACAGAGTCAAATAAGCTTTAAATCAGGGCAAATGGACATTAAAGGTACAAGCGATTCTGCGAAATAACAACAATGCACAGTGGGGAGAATTTTGTCAAAAAATGGAAATAATTCTGCAGTTTTGCAAAAACTTTCTGTTTGCAAATTGCACAAGGTTTAACCTCTCCATTAGCAGAAAGCGGTACGAATGAAGGCCGCTTAATTAATTTTAATTAAAATCTTAAATTTTTTTTCTGGAATATCTCCTAAACTGTGTTTAAGTGTGGTACACTTTTATTTAGCTCTTAGATAGGAAAATCTACTTTAAAAAAATATTTGCCATCCGATTTAAATCATCAGCTTGGTGTAGATTTAAATTTTTCACTAACTCGACTTGGCTCACTTTGCATTTTTTTTGGCTGAGGCTCCTTTAAAGATTTATATAAAGTCATAATAACAAACTTAAGCTCCGCAAAATCTTCTAAATTGCTGTTCACATGTATATAGTATAATAATAGTCTAATTCACAATCTTGTGCAAATGGTTTTGCATCGTTGCACAAGATTGTGAATTGGGCTAATATCTTATAACAAAATATTTAATTTTCTTGATATAATTCCCCACTGTGCATTATTGTAATTTCGTGGAACCTTTCCCTGTAATGTCAATTCATCTTGGTTTATAGCTTATTTAACTCTTTGTTTCTCTCTATAAATATCAAATTTTTATATGGTTGCAATAACAATAAAGTACTTTTTGCGATGAGCAACAGTGATGCAAAATGTGCTACAATTGGGCCATTTTTTGCACTTTTTGAAGATTGATGGTATTGCGGTACTTTCTGAACTGTTTTGGTCCTTTCAGCTCAAAATTCATCTAATAGCTTCAAACATTTGAGTACATTTTTAATGTAATTTACTTTCAGTTTCCATCACAACTTTTATTTAAAACAATAAGGGTATTCACGTCTACTCTTGCAAGTGCGTAAAATGCACAATTACACTTCCTGACATGAGCGACACACATTGTTTGTTTAGTTGCCTGCGTTGCAACATTGTATAGTTATAGTTTTTTTTATAAATATTTACTTTTTGTCCATTTTTTTGACTTGACTTGAATGAAATTAAAAGTTGCACATCATTGCAAAATTTACTTCGATAATCGTTTTGCTTTAGTTGAGCAAAATAATTTTCTATGTGGTTGTTATTGGTTTTTATTTTAGTTAAGAGTAGTAACACGCAGGGAATGAATGACTACTATAATTTCGACGTGTTACCTTCTCTAGGAAAGCGAAAGTAATAGAGAAGATAGTTGGTAAAGGAAGAGATAGAGGAAAACTTGATTCTTTTACAACACTGCTTTCACGGTTTTTTTAATAATGCTTTGTTGCAGCGCCTCTGGTACTAACGAGGCGTATTAAATTTTCAAAGCCGTATTTTGTAGCCATTTTATTGGTTATTTTACTTCACCGATGATTCTGATACACACTACCTACAAAGGAGAGCGCTCTGTTTTAGTTCAATGACCAGTGACCAGAACTTCCCTCTTAGTTACATGAAATGTAACACTGTTCCCATCAAGTACCACCTGTTAATAAACTACTGTCGAATTTTTAGCAAGTGTCGTCATTTGCTTAGCGTTTAACAGCTATTCAAAACATACAAACTCGTGTATTTTTCAAAAATTGAATAAAGGGAATTTTGTGTGCTCATTAAACATTATTTTTTGCGACAAAAAATCGTCAATCAAACCAAAGAAATGTGCGATAAATAAATACTACGGGGAGTGCGCACCATCGATTTCAATGGTAAAAAAGTTGTTTATAGACTTTCGTTGTGGTCGCATAAGTATAAATGACGCTGAACATTCTGGACGGCCAATTGAGGTCAGTACACCCGAAAATGTTAAAGAAATCCACGATATGGTGTTGTCCGATCGAAGACTAAAAGCGCCTGAAATCGTTGATGCCATTGTTTCGATTCTAAATGATCATTTGGGTTTAAGAAAGTTGTCTGCAAGGTGGGTGCTGCGTTTGCTCTCAATTTACCATAAACGTAAACGTGTGACAAATTTAAAGGATTGTTTGGAGTTGTTTCACCGCAATCCGCAGGAGTTTTTGCGGCGTTTTGTAATTGTGGATGTAACATGGATCCATTACTGTACTCCAGAGACCAAGCTGCAGTCTAAGCAATGGGTCTCTCCGGGTGAACCTGCTCGGAAGAAGGCCAAGGTGAATAAACGGCAAATATTATGCCAACTTATTAGACCCAAGAAAAAAGTCCCTTTTTCATCAAGATAATGCACGAGTGCACAAGTGTGCATTCTCAATGGTAAAACCTTATGAATTGGGCTAAAAATTAGTACCCCACTAGCCATGTTCTCCAGATTTAGCCCTTAGTGACTCCTTCCTATTTTCAGTGGCTCGGTGGCAAGAGATTTAGCCCAAACGATGAAATTATTGACCAAACAAATGCCTTTTTTAAGGACCTCGAAAAATCATATATTTTGGAAGGGATATAAAAACTGGAGAAACGTTGTACTAAGTCTATTGAGTTAAAGTAGATTATGTTGAAAAATAAATTTTTGTTTTGCAAAAAAACTGTATTTCATTAAAAAAGTCATGGACTTATTGATCCACCCTCGAATTTAATGACTGTCGTAGACCCAGGATCTTCGCTTTTCTAGTCAACGTCATAACTACTTCAGCGAAGGCCAATTTTGCTTTTCCGCAACAGTGCAAATTTTGATGCGAATACCTTTAATGTTTTGATTATCAAAGAAAACAACTGCTTAATTTTTTTTGCAAACGTTTCGAGTTTCAAATAAAAATTCTTTAAAGTGTTATACAGTTTATGAACAAACTCTTCATGCACAACAATAAATTGTATGGTTTGAGGAAACTTGAGAAGAAATTTTAAAAATAAATTATGCCCATATTTAGGATAGTAATAAATATGTATGTTTGCATAAAAAGTAGAAAAGTAATTCATAATTTTAATATATGTATATGTATGTATGTGATTAAATTTGTTTGTCATCATCTCTTATTCTTTTCTCTATCATTGTTATTGTTTTTATTTCCGTTATTATGACTGGTAATTTATTATTATGTCATCTTAAGTGTAAATAATTTCAACACAATTACAAACTATTAAAATGACACTAGTGTACTGGTGTATCATGATGACATGATTGTAGGGATAAACAGCACTAAATTTAATTTTTTTAATACAGGGTGGGACAAAAGAAACCAAGGAGTGTAAAAGTTTAATAACTTTTTTGTTTATTAACTTTTTTTTATTTTTTCTTTCAGATTATATAGTATACAAAATGGAAATTTTTTTACACTAATTATGAAAAATGATGTCTCTTAAATGAGCACCGTTTTCAGCTTCGCACTGATGGGCTCTTTTTAGAGCATTTTCCATAACATCTTTCAAAACTTATGGCTATAGCGTTCGAATTTCTGCAACAATGTTTGCCTTGAGTTCAAGGATTGTCTCTGGATTGTTCACATACACTCGCTCCTTCAAAAAACCCCAAAGAAAATAGTCGGGTGCTGTCAAATCTGGCGATCGCGCTGGCCAAATAATTTCCGAATTTCGAGAAATTATTCGCTCTCCAAAAATTTGACTTAAAAGTGACATTGTGTCTCGGGCTGTATGGGCAGTGGCTCCGTCCTGCTAAAACCACATACCAGGTCTGTTTTCAAGAGCAGGACGTAAAAAATGTTCTATCATAAACCGTTACCGCTCTCCATTTATGGTTACAGCACTTCCATCTTCATTCTCGAAGAAGTAGGGCCCAATGACATTTTCAGATGTGATCCCACACCATACTGTACACCTGATGGGGTGCAATTGGCGTTGATGAATGGCTCTTGGATTTTGAGAACCCCAGAACCTACAGTTCTGCTTATTAACAAAGCCATTCAAATGAAAATGAGCTTCATCACTCATAATCAAATTTTCAATAAAGTTGATTTCTGGTTTAGATAATAAAATTCTATTGTTCTGGTTCTCTGTTCAGTTGTGAACCTCTCCATTATAAATTCTCCAAGTGTTGTCTATATAATCTGAAAGAAAAAATAAAAAAAAAATAATAAACGAAAAAGTTATTAAACTTTTACACCCCTTGGTTTCTTTTGGCCCACCCTGTATTACTAAAAATTTTAACATATAAATATAAATAAGTTTCTATATATTAAAGAACATATGTACATACATACATATAAAAGAGCAATAACAAATAATCAATAATAATAATAATAATCAATATAACAAATTTTGATTTCATAAAAGTTGTTTCTCTACGAAAACAAAGGTTATTAAAATGTAAAGCTGATGAGAAAAATTTGTATATTAAGATTACAAAATAAGTTTAAATCTCACTAAATATATAGATATGTACATACGTCTAAAATATACTAATATTTTTAAAATGTACGTACATATGTACATACATCTCTACTTCATTGGGTTAATACATAGCGATGGATTAATTTCGCCTACACTCAACTCTTTTTTTACGTGGTCTTTTTTTTACAGGATTTTAAAATAACACGCTTTGAAAAGAAGAACAAATGAATTCTTTCCATGACTTGTGTGAACTTGCACGATATTTTTAATCGACTTAAAAAAAAGAAGAAGGTTATCAATTCGTCTGTCTATATATTTTTATTTCACATTTTTACTTCATAACTAACGTGACCAGAAGGTTTTTGCAAAAAGCGGGACAGGATCGATCAAAAAGCGGGATTTTGAAAAAAAACTGCCAAAAAGCGGGATTTTAAAATAAATATATTTTACAAAGCGGGATGTGTAATATTCACATATACAGTTTCCTATGTACTTAGGAAACACAGTTTTCAACTCAAACTAAAAGCTTTTAAATAAAAAAATTTTTTTACCTATATTAATAAAAATCAAATGTCGTTTGTTGATAATCGCATCAATGTCATACCCTAACTTTTTTAATGTATCTAAAACGACTGGACCGATTTTTATTTATTTTTTTATTTAATTAATTTAAAAAAATTGTATTAAGGAGTGCACAAGTGGGTGTGGGACCTCCATTGTCCTTACAAGCTGTTCAAAGAGAAAAAGTCGGAATAAAACAAGTATATAATTTATTTATTTTGGAATATCTTTGCATCCAACGCAGCAACAGAGGTGAAATTTTTAACGAAAAAAGTTCGACTTGGGCATGCGGCTTGAAACCTCCCATAAAGAAAATATATTTACTTTGAGACATGTGGGAAACTAGTATAGGGATAACGTTGAAATTTTGTGAGGGTAACTCTGTTGATAATGTGTAGTCTCTGGAAATAATTTCAGAATTGAAAAATTAGGCATGCTGCCTCTCATCAAGTGCAAATTTTTGTTTGTCGTCAAAAATAATATCAGTATACTTATCTTGCTGATTTGCTCACAGAGTATTACTGATGGTCTAGGAGCAGCAATGGGCTAATAATTTTTGAATGCATAAAGTTGTCATGGCGCTTCCCACATAAAGGAAACATTAATTTCAAGATATCTTGGAAGCCAAGTCAGTAAAAATTTTGAAATTTTTTCGTAATCAGTAACGCCAATAACGGGAAAAGTATTATAAAAATTTGTCAATAATGGAGCAAAGAGTGAGTCTACTCAAAGGCTCAGTTGGGTCCATTGCGAATACCTCTTCAGTAAATTAAACATTAATTTTTTAATATCTTGGTATTCTTGGGGATCTGCCGATGATAGAAAATAAGCGGTATTAGATAAGTCAGCGTAGCTCCGCTCAAATAGTGAAAATTTTGAAACTCTTCATGACTATTTATGTCAATAATGAGAATTATATTCTACAAAATAGTGAAGATTGAAGCGCATTAGTGGCACTTTTAGTATAAAAAAAGTTTTCTGTTTATCTCAAAACTTAGCAAAGCACACATGGTTTTAGCTAGTTCAGCAATAACTACAGTTAAAAAATATTTATAATGAAGTTTTATCAGTTACATTTTTGTAAAAATTGAGGTTGAAAATTTCAAAACTCTAAAAAGCGGGATAAAGCGTGATAAAAGTTCGAGGCGGGATCGAGCTATGAAAAGCGGGATGTCTGGTCAAGTTATTCATAACTCGGTACATTTCAGATAGATTGTGAACGTTTTTTTTTTTCACAATTTCGTGCGAAATGCTGTCAAACTACATGTTAAAGTATCTAGTGTGAAATATTTGCGAAATAAATTCGCAAAAGTAGTTCTCTGTTCGTATTGCAAAAAAAACACATAAAAGTTATCTGGCAGCACGTTTTTCCATGCAAAATGAATCTGGTATCATTTTAATTTCAGTTGCGAAACAACACGGAATTTTAACAATGTTGCATACTTTCAAGCAATAAAATCGAGAAATTTGTAAAAAAAAACGCGAGTTGGGCTCCATTAAGTACATGCATAGGAGTAGCTAGGCCTTTCTGGGGGGGGCAATGCCCCCCAGACTTGATTTTGCCCCCCCCCAGGATTTATTACAAATTATTTTTAAAACATATTCTTTTGCCTGTAATATTAAAAAATTCTATTTTTTATTTACTTTAAAATTACTCTTGAAAATCACCAGAAATTTTTATACAAACTTTTCGAATAATCGCTAAATATGCATACTTTTATTAGATAACAAATACCCAAAAAACTATAAGTTTGCAGCACTTCAAAACATCACAAATAGCAAACTCCATGTCAATTTATAATGCATGTGTGTAGATATGTATGTGTGTATGTTGCTTTCAATAAATTCTTAATAAAATTGTATTAGTGTACGTAGTTAGTAGCAAGACAAGTTGTTTTAAGGTGTTCTTAAGATTTTCTACTGTCAAATTGTTTGTAACAATAGCCACCAATTTTTATTTAGAGTAAAATTAAAACAATAGCGAAAAATTATGATCTGCAAATACCTTGTATATATTCATATACTATATATACTCGTACGCACACATGTATGTATGCATATTTATGATTCAATCGAGGGCTGCCAGATAAAATGATGGAAAAATCGCCGAAATCCCGATAAAATATAAAATAATCGTCATTTCATGTCCGAAAAATCGTCAGAAAATCGAACAAATCAAAAGTTCCTCTTTAAACATGTATACATATGTTTTATTTTTATTAGAAAACAGAACAAAACAATTCATGTTCATATACAACTTTGTTAGACTAGTGGAAAACTTGTGAAAAATATTCCTAGATCCAAATTTTGGTATCAGTACTTTTGATGACCGAAATTTTTGATATTATATCAACTTACAAAGGTCAATATATCGTTGGTCTCAAATGGAAGGGCCCTAACGAAAATAATTGTAACTTTACAGTAGAAGGTAAAACATAATAGAAAGTGTAATATTCAAAATGTAACTTTTTTGTACAACTGCTTGTAAAAGCGCTATTTTTTACACTATTGCAATAAATTTTTGTGATGAGGTGTCTTAGTGTGAAATTTATTGAAATCACTGAAAACTCAACTATCGATATGTATGCATGTATATATATGCATATAAAATTTTTTTCAATTGAACACGTATACATACATACTTGCATACATATGTTTGTACTTATTTATGTATGTATGTTCATTCATCGCAACAATATAGTATTGATTCAGAACTTCAATATTGGAAGGGTAACTAAATAATAAATGGCAATTTTCTATTTTTATTTATGCACCAACAGATAAATTTTTTTTAAATTAAATAATAAATTATTAAGAACTGAAATCATGAATGATGAATGAAATCATTTCTTGCTTGTATCTTTTCAAAATATTGTATTCAAATATAATTAGTATATACATAAATAATTTTTCCATGTGAACATATAAACTTGTTGGAAACGAATATTAATTTTATTATTATTTAGTTTATTATTATTAGATTATTATTATTATTTAGTTTTTTTGTAATACATACTTTACTTTTTGTCTATATATTGTTTTTGTTTTGAATGTTTTTTTTTAGTTTTAATTATAACTTAATTTTTGTTATTGAAACTGGACTGTTAATTTATGTTTTAACTTAAATAAAAAAAAATGTTAAATAAAAAATATCTATATAAAATTTTTTAACCGCACTAATAATCCCAAACCAATATTTTACTTATTAATATTTTACTTATTAAGTAAAATATATTTTTTTAATATCCAATTTCAATGTATTTTTAATAAAAAATATATATTTAACTTAATAAGTAAAATATTAATTTGGGATTATTAGTGCGTTTAAAAAATTTTAAGCTTAAATTTTAACAATTCCCATAAAAAACAGTAATTAAAAAAATTTTGTTTGCCCCCACCCCCCCCCCCCCCCAGAAAAAATGTCTAGCTACGCCAATGAGTACATGTCAAATTTTTCACGCAAAACAATCAATGCTACGGAAAATATTTAACAACTTCGAGCAGGGTACCAGGCTTAAGAGGGTATAGCTTCCAATTGTAAAACAAAGATTTTGTGATATTTTACTTAAAACCTTTTGTTCTTGTTCTTTGGGCGGGGTTATGTCCATTAAAATTTATTATTATATATCACATGGTTCTATTTAACGGCTTTATATTTCACTTATCACACATCTTAAGCTTTTATATAAACACAATTTTCAATTAAAAAAAAAAATTTCACATCAACAGATTTTCAATTTTTTTTTTTAGTTTGTAAGAGTTTACTTCCAGTTTTCGAAAATGTTCTGCCAAATTTTTACATTGAAGTCGGTTTTTTTTTTGTCAGAAATATATTTTAATTTTTATTTATGTGTTCAGTTTTTTTTAAACTTGCACGATTTTTTTAAGATATGGAACCTATCAGTAAATTTTCTATAAGTGGGATGTATTTTTTTACACTATATTTTTTTGCACGATTTCCTTAGGGACGTATCCACCGTATAAAAAAAAATTGGGTGTAGATGTTCAATGGGATGGGATTTTCAATATTTTTGTTATACATTTTCAAAAACATTTTTCTTCATGTTCAAAGACTCAAAGACTTAACCGGTATAAATGGAAAATAATTGAGACATTTTTAGATTTTAATTGAACTATAGTGAATTTTTAATCAGAAATAATTTTTAGTCAGGCTTAAGTTCAGTAATTTCAATTCTTTTATTGAATAATATATTTTTTATTAATTAATGTGAGTTTCTAAAGAAGAGAAGAAAAATTAAATTAGACTTTTAAGCTGGAGGAAATACCGATATTTTTCTGTGCAGCAACGCACTTCATCAGCACCCTAGTCTATCTACTTGGGTAGAGATTGTTATTAACATCAGCTATTTAACGTAAATTCTAATGAAACGGAATGTGAGAAATGATTGTTGTGTACAATTATTGATTTACTT
Organism: Tachina grossa; assembly: GCA_949987645.1. Lineage (NCBI taxonomy): Eukaryota > Metazoa > Arthropoda > Insecta > Diptera > Tachinidae > Tachina > Tachina grossa. The sequence goes on along the minus strand of OX465278.1, from coordinate 50,739,886 downwards.
TTGTTAAATACATATGTAAGTATTACTATTTATTTCCCCTGTTTTTCCATTTTTTCATTTTTCTATTTAGGTTAGCACGAAGTTATATTACTCTACCTACGTATGTTTAACTATTCTTGCTTACCTTTTACGATCCAAAGAAAAAATAATTATTTATTTAAAATTTCATAAAATGAATTTGAATAAAAAATTCGTATTCATTTTGACACGCGTTAAAAAAAAACGTAAGAAATTACAATAATCGTAAAATAAAATAGTTAATTTATCTGAATTTTTTTATTCAAATTTTTTCACTAATAATTGAATCGAGGTACGCCTATTCATTATGAGTCATTGATACATCTATCATGTAGTATTTTTCCATCACACATATTTCTAAAAGCATTTTGTTCCACTATGCAAGTAGAATTCAAACCCAAATAAAATGTAAAAAAGAAATTTATTTTTTTTATCCACATGTGTATGTACGGCTATATCAAATGGAAATCTTAAAATGTATAGCCCATTCAACAGTATTATCATTTGGATATGACACAGTATTTCATGGATTTTTCCATTTTTATGAACTTTTTCCTCACCAGGGGCCTAATTCCCGCATTCGATTGCGAGCGAGTTATTACTCGAATGTGCGAGTTTTTTAACTTTTGGGATTTTCGCATTCGGTTTCGAGTAACACATATCAAAATTTCTAATGACAGCATTCGATAACGTGCATACATTCGAATGCAACCGTTCGTGTTTTTACTCGCAAGCTAAAAGGCATTCGAAATCAAGTTTAACATAGAAAAAGAGATGAAAAAGAAAATGTATGTTCAATATTAGACTTATTTAATTATAAATGAATGAATGCACAAATGTAATTGTAAAAAAATACAAATTAAAGAATTTCTTGTTGACTTTAAATATAACAAAACACATTGACTTGGCAAATAATGTCGGGGAGTTGAGTTGTCGGGGAAAATAAAAAAAATCAACCAACTCTGGGAGCATCTAAATCATTGGTGTCAGTTTCATGGCACAATTGTGCAAACTAAAATCACACACTTTCTTATTCTCTTGTAGTTAGTCGTCAATGAGACAGCGACGAAAACACATGCGTAGGGGGTGTATTAAGTTCTTTATAGATACAGTGAAAGAAAAAAAGAGGTATCCAAAAAATATTCTATGATCAGTAATGCTTTTTGCGACAAAAAACTTATTTTATGTTACAAAACTTTTAAGGAAAGAAATGAATATATATTAAAAAGACATTTTGAATTTTTTGGAGCAACTTCACTAAACTGTATTTAACATCAAAACTTAAAAGTCCAATAACTCGGGAAATATTGGTCGCAGCCAATTGTTTTGTTTAATTTTTTCTTCTTATTTTTCAAGTTTCTATCAGATAAGCTATTTAAAAATTTATTTTTAGAAATTCTTCACAGTTTCCTATGAAAAGTTCAAAGACCCGTAACCCGGAAAATATGGGCCGCCCACAAATTTTTTATTTAATTTTTATTCCTTATTTTTTAGTTTTCTATCATATAGACTCCTTTCTATATATATTTTGAGCTGCTTCACTAAACTGCATTTGTTGCTAATGTTTATTTTTTTCTATGTACTTCAGAGACGAATGAGAGAGATTTTCTCACACATACAACTATAGTTTTATTTTTGACACCATTTGACAAAATGTGGCTAGTGCTCTATTCTCTAATTTTACAATAATTTATTATTATTAAGTTATTAACTAAATAAAAATAATGAAAATAATATCTATGTATATTCGTTTCTTTTTTCTGCATATACGTGTGTATGTACGTACACATGCTTTTGCTTACAATTTATTCAGTGTTGTGAAATGAATTTAATTGCCTTTGTCCAACACTGAAACAAAAACTCGATTCGCTTGGTAACGAGTGACATCATCGGAAAATTGCTTGTCATCGAAATTAATTTCTATTCGAATGCAATTCCGATCACGAGTGCAGGAATTAGGCCCCACACCATTTTTTATATGAATCAAAGCGTTAACCATGTTTAAAGACCATGTTTAAAGATATTCGTATTTTAGAGTTTAATAAATTTATAAAGCGTTTCTGCGTTGGAATATGGGAGTAACGGTGCTGATACCTAAAAGGGGCTTGCATTAACTGAATTTTTATAAAATTTTATTTCTGCCCAAAATTCGATAGTGAACTTAATGTTTTTCCATGGATTAAAGTGAATCTATAAGAGAAAATAATTCCCTATTATACTCTATTTGGATAGCTAATAGCATTACGAGTATGTCTTCTTTGTTGTTTGACAAAAATTATTCTTTATTTTGTAATAAAAAATTCTTATTTTATAATTCTGCCATTAAAAAAAAATTAATTCTTATAACAACGCGTTATAACGAGATTAAATAAAATATTTGGGGTATTCACAAGATTGTCTTAAGTGTCATAAAGTCATAAGGTCCTAACATTTTAAACCAGTTTAAAATTATTTTTATTTTCTTTTATATAAAAGGAGTACTATATTAATACAATTCTTCACTCTATGTATTTGTTACTGTCATAACTAATTATTTTGCTTTTTACTTTTCTTTTTCGACAAAATGTCCATTTACGTTTATATACGTGGCATTTTTCTTTAGCAAATTTCTACTCAAATCATTATATATTGCAAAAAATAAAAAAATTCGCAAACGATTAAAATAATGGAAACAATCTCCCAAAGCTGATTATATAGGCCGCAAAAAAAGTAATAATTCGAGTATAGACTTACAGCATATAAATCGCGAAAACTGGCAAAAATGCGAATATCTTCAAAAAAAAATTCCAAAGATTTTATGAATCAAAAATTATATCACGTGCAAAAAATTTGCGAAAATTCGCGAATAATTTTTTAATTGAAAAAAACCTAAAATTTATTTAAAAAGATGCTTAAATTGTAAGGAATGCAAAAAACTTTTAAAAATCCGCAACTACAAAAATTCGCAAAAACTTTGTAACATCAAAAATATACTAAAGTCTCATACTTATTAAAAAAGTTTAAAACTGTTAAAAAAAAACAAAGAATTGGGAACAATCACTTTTGTTGCAAAAATTTGCAACAAATTGCAAAATTGTAAACAAGCTCCAAAATTACTTACAAATACCTTAAGATCTAAGAAATTGCAAAAATCGCAGAAAATTTATAAAATTATGAAAATTCGCACAAATAGATAGATGTATTAAAAATCGGTAAAATGGTAAAAAGGCAAGCTCTAAAATAACGCATAAATATCTAAAGATATAAGAAATTCCAAAAAATCGGAAAAATTCGCGAAAATGAAAATTTGCAAAAACTTGCTAATACCAAAATGATAGCAAAGTGTTATATAAAATAAAAGTCGTCAAATGTGTAAAAAAGGCAAAACTGCAACAACAAAAATACTTCAATCAGACAATCATGTGGCTTGATTCAATCCTAATTTGTTAAAATTACACACAAAAGAACAATAAGTTTTATCAAAAATTACCTGATCGCAAAACTTAAGAAAATTTGCAAATAAATTGCAAAGCCTTAAAATTTTAAAAGGTCAAATGCTCGAAAAAATGTTGTTTTACATATTGCAAAAATTCGCAAATAATTTTCGGAAACAGATAGAAGCCGTTAAATAACTTTCTCACAATTTTGCATATTCGTACCAAATATTATTTAATTTTTGTAATATTTTTTCTCATTTGTTTTGTATCATATTGTTCATGTTTCAACTAACACACTAAAATATGAGGGATTGCTCACAGCAGTCGTATTTTAAACTATGTAGTTAAAAAGCTTAGAACATTATGACGTTATGACTTTAACACTACCGTTTGAATACCCCAATTGATTCTGAATTTGATTAATCACACATTAACAGTAAAAAATAGTTATACAATAATTTCATTAAGGCAAAAAAATTGAAAAAAAAAATAATTAAATTAAATACCTGGTATATATTTACCATTTCATTGTGGCCGGTAATCGCTGAAATATCAATAGACTGCACCATGATGATGAGGCGTAGGCGGGATTAAGGTTGATTTTATAGATTTTCTTTAATTTCTATGCATATGAAAATATATTTTTGTTTTTAATATTTGCACTCTTTTTTTAATAACACCACACATATGAGCTTTTAAATTTCTTTTTTTTTTCTTCTTTTTGAAAACTATTACAAACGCTTTATTCAAACTTAAACGTTTCTTCAATAAATTATTTTTATATAATTTTTTTCTTTAATTTTTAAAACAGACACGTTTTTTGTTTCCTGAGAATTGTGTCGCATAATGAAAAGTTGGCCAAATGCTTAAATGCACTTTATTGTTTGTAAAATATTCTATGGTTTGATTATTATTCAGTTAAAAAAAAATAATTATTTTTTATCTTTTACTCAGACTTTTTGATTCACAACGCATTCATTTAAAATTAGGTGACCAACTAAAATATTTAATAAAATTCATTCGAAAAACAAACTTCATTAAAATTCTATTTAAGTTTTATTGAAGCAAAAAAAAAATTGTTTTTGAAGCCAGTATGTGTTTTTAGTTAGTTGTTTTTATTTATTTTTATTTTTTACACTGAAAAAAATTTCATAGGTTAATCCAAACCATTTCAACTGTCAAGTTTACAATTAACGAAAATTGATGTTAGAATTTTTTATTGAATCTTTTGAATCTTGATTTATTATTTTGTAATTAGAAAAAATTTTTGCAGTGATTTAGATGAACAACTATTTTGCTGGTTAAAATAATCAATTAGAAGTAGAGATAAGCGCGTGTCGTGTTTTTTTCGTGACACGAACACTTACCACTCAAAACGAAGTGTTCGTGACAAAAAATTTGATTTCGTGCGTTTTTGGGGTCTTTTTGTGTTGAGCAAAATTGACACGAATAACACGAATGAATGAATTTCCAGCAGAGAAAAATATTAAATATACAAAATATTCAAACATGCAACACCAGCATACTTGTTGATATTAACGAGCATACTTGTTGAAGCTTAATGTTCTGTACGTAAACCAATAGTATCAGCCATGGTGGTAGACTCGGTGCCATATTTTCAAAAGCGACTCTTGAAAATAATCAGTTAAATTTTCTGATTTTCAATACCATACCAATAATATTTAGTACGTGTTGTGCAGTATCGTGTTGCCAAAATTATTCGCGTTCGTGTTTCGTACATGTTGAGCCTTTTGTTATTCGTGCTCGCGACGTGTCGTGTTGGAAAAATTCGACACGCGCCCATCTCTAATTAGAAGCACATATCGCTCATTTACTCCAAGAACGTCATAACTCAAAAAATGGAATTTTTGAGTTTTTTGTATTTCATACAAATATCTTGTTTACTCAAGCTCTTGATAGAAAAATTAAATTTTTTTTCATTAACTGCCAGTTCATAGAAGCCATGTGAAAATTCTCGTCTGCCTATTTATATTGAAAACAAAAACACAGCACTCAAAATTTGTTTTTGCTTTCATTATAAATAGACAACCGAGAATTTGTACATGGCTTCTATCAACTGGCAGTAAGTTGTGTTGAAAAAGCAGCGTTGCCATTATTTTTTTCTCAAAAACCTTCAAGTCGAACAAAAAATCTTTTTTGAGTGATTTTACTCAAAATTATATTAATATGCATTGATTTTACTGAATTCAAATTCAGGAAAAATTTATTTTGTTTCAAATGAACTAACGTAAAGGTAAACAACACAAAATATTTACGGAATAGAACATAGATAAGATAAATATATGAATGCATATAAATCATATTTTTGATGAAGGAAAAAAGAGAATATGTCAAAAGGACCTTAAATAATATACTAAAAGTATCAAAAATTATATTCTTAAAAATCTTATTTTAACAAAGAAATCTTTTAGTCTTATTAATAGAGATGTGCAAATGTCGTGATTTTATCGTGTAACGCGTGAAACACGAGTGATTCATGCATGATCGTGATCAAATTAATAATTAATCATGCGTGAGTGCGTGAACGTGACTTAAAAAAAATTACTCGTGCGTGATCGTGTGTGAGCTATTTTTAATAATCACGCACGAATTCTCACGAGATATCATTCTTGCATAGGTGAGTATCAATATACTATACCATTTTGCACATGTTACGATGCAAGACCATTTGCACAAGATTGTGAATTACGCCATTGTTATAATTTTTTCAGGCGTAGTAAACTGACCAATATTGAAAAATAAAATTATTTTAATATTTTTTTTTATGGTACACTACTATATTTTTCCTAAATTTTGATTTTTTTCATAAAATCTGCTCGTATATCCGCATTTATGAAAAAGCACTCTTAAATTTAAGTTAAAAATGTTTAAAACAATCTACATAATAAATTGTTGTAGTTGAAATTTTCAAAGTCTACCGTCACAACTTTTTATAACCGCTTAAATACAAAAATATTTTAAAAATTTACTATTTTAAGACATTGTTGAATTTCACGATTTCACGAATGGAGTATTAAAAAAAATTTTTTTTGCCTTAAGTAAAATATATTATGAGAGATACGGAAACACATCTTGGGCAATTATTTCTTAAGAATTTTAAGTTTATTTCAAAATGCTTTATACGGTAAAAATCGGATAATTTCTAAAAAGGTTACATGCCTCAGAAGTTTTTTTTTAGTCCCAGGTAGTCAGCTTTGGCCCACTGTAACTCATGTAAAGCTCCAGTAAGATGGCTAAGTCCTCCCCTACGGATTTTAGGAGTTTCATATAAAATCAATCAGGAGTTTAGATGTTCCAGATTTATTGCTATTTACTTTGTAAAAGTCCCCACTTTGCAATGAAAATTTTACATATATATGATCGTGATAAGTTGTAAACCTCTCGTGCATGATTAGGAATATTTTGTTCGTGAGCGTGCGTGATCGTGAAAATTTTCAATATCATTCGTGCGTGAAAGTGCGTGAGTAAAATATTTTTCTGCGTGAGCGTGCGTGTCGTGAGTTAAAAAACGCTCACGTGCACACCTATACTTATCAACATCCCGAAAAACTTCGAAAATAAGATAAATCTTCACATATGATAACGCTGGAAAGAAGTAAAAACTTCAAATTCGTTTTCTGGCAAACTCGTTTTAATGAGTTATGACATTGTTTGAGTAAGTGAGCGTGTGTGTGTACTTGCTGAAATTACAGTGTTTATTTTTGCTACAAGAAAATATTTTTTTTTTTTGTTAAAACAACCAAGTTAAATTGTTACGGGTTCTCATGTGGGTAGAGGTTGAGTTTCTAAATACATTTTTTTATATAAAATAAAATTTATCATTTCATAAATTTTTATTCGGCTTGAGGTCTTTAATGCATTTAAAATGTATAAAAAACTTTAGGTTTTGTTTAGTTATTAATAAACTTTATTTAATAAAAAAAAACTTCAACCAACTTTGTTCTAAACTTTGTGAATTAAAAATTAGATTATAATACATATACATAAAATACAAAAAAAAAACACTAGCAAATTTCCCTTAAACAGATTAACAGCGCAAAACGCTGAGACATAAAAGTGAATTTTGAATTGAATTTTATTTCTTATTGTTTTTTAAATTTGTATTTATTATTATTACTTTAATAATTGTGTTTAGTAGAGATATCGAGAAAGTTTACGAACAAAGTTGGTCGACATTTTGAATTCGATAAAATTTATTAATAAATATGCATAAGTGAAAGCTTGTCGGTTTTATTGTATTTAAAACACCGAACTATATTTATCAAACGTGCTTTACTATAATACCTTTACCATAACTATTGCAATAACCATAACTATATTTGCTATATGTTTTTGTGCTGCCATAATCATAAACAGCTGTTAATGTTTTCATTTCTTTATTAATCTCAAAAGTACAATAACAAATATGTCTAAACAGTAAACAGCTGTTGATGTTTACGGCGAAAAACCAAACTTCAACTTGTTTCTATGGTTATGGCTATGGCATTATGGTAGCTATAATCAAATGCAGTATTGCCCACAAATTTGGTTCAAACAGCTCTTTTGTATGGTTATGATTACGAAACGTTCAATTGAACTTTAAGTGTCATTGGTGCTGAGATGTTTGAGTTAAAAAATGAGATAAATTTGGCAGCTAGTCTTCAATTCCTACATTAAAGGCATGATACAAAATGTTCAAGATAATAATTAATATGAAACTATTAAATATCAAATTCAGGCTCAAAGGACTTAAAAGCAATAAATAAACTCTTCCTTGGGTAGTGAAAATTATTAATTCTATAAAATAATAAATGCTTTTTTTGGAATTGATATAGGCTGGTAAGGAAGGGTGAAATTAAGAGTCCAGCTCACTTGGGTCCACTACAATGATTCCTTTATGCTATCTGTGAGTTGAAGAGAAGATAGTGAGATAGGATGATAGGGAAGGGATAGTAATACCCCAGTGGAAAAATTTAGTGAATGATAAAGGAGAAGGTAATGCACAGCATATATAATTTTCATTTCACAATTCATTTTTGTTCACATAGAACATGTCCTAGGAAAGTAATGAATTATTTTAATGTGTACATTCCTTCTTCTTCTGGTAATCAATGTGAACTTATTCTGTCCGATCAAATTACCCTCTCGTTTCTAAGGGAATTCATTATCTTGCTTTGGAAAATAATATATTATTTCTCCCATTATTTATGTAATCAATGACCACTTTACCCGCTGGGAGAGAAGACAGGTGATGAAGGAAGGGATAGAGGAAAGCCTCATTATTTTACAACTCTGCTTTTTCGCACAATTTTTGTTTAATAATACAGTGTTGCAGCGCCTCTGTTGTCAAATGAGGCGTATTAAATTTTTGAAACTGTGTTTCGCAGCCATTTTATTGGTTATTTTACTTCGCCGATGATTCTAGTACACAATACAGACGAAGGATTGTGCTCTGATATTTAATTAGGATTAGTATTCACTGAAGCCGGTGTAGTTGTAGTGACCAGTGCGTTATGCAAAACAACTGATACAAAGGACACTAATGCACATCAGCAAAATGCGTGGTGTTGCTATTCAATGACTGTTGGAGACCAGGCTCTAAACCTCCACTTTTGTAGTAGTCAGCACGTTGCCTACTACAGTAAGAAAGACAATTTTTTGAGCGTATTAAGAAAAAAAATGATGTATATAAAACTATGCTAGAGATTATATTAAAAATTTTAACTTCAAAAATTCCACTGTTAGAAATTTTTTTATAGTTTTTTTAACCGCTTAACATTGGTTAACTTAACGAAATATACCTATAGATTTTTTCTGTGTAATTTTATCCAATTCAATTATTTTATAGATCATTGGCATTTAAATAATAAACGTTCAATGTTGAAGAGTTTTTTTGTTTGTTTTTTATACAAGTTCTCTGAATTAAAAATTAATCATTAAGTTAATCTAGAAATTTCAGATATTTGCAAGGATTTTGTGGGTCACAAAAAAAAATAGTTTGAAAAAAAGAACATATGTATGTATATTTTAAAGAGAAATTTTCCACCAGACAAAAAAGAGAAATTATATAAAAGAACTTAAAATATATTCTGATCAGTACATGGATTCTGTAACTTTCCGAACCGAAAATCGTAATATTTGTCGACATATTTTTTCGTTTGCATCAACGATAGTAGGATTCCGTAAGTCCTTTTTTGCGACAGTCTCCAGTTTTATCTTATTCACCATTTTCAATTGCGTTGACATGCCCTTACGATTTAAACCTCATATTTTATGTACTACGGCTCAGCATATTAAGATATACTATTTATGTAGGTATTATTATCCGTTTGCAACGAAAGTTTACAGGAATAATAAGCACTGGCTGAAAAAATTTGATTTTGGAAAAGTGGGTGGGGCTACGTCCACAAAAATTTAAAATTAAAAGTTGTGTTAATGTGCTTAAATTTGACACAAAAGATGAGAAACCAACCAGAAAAATATGAAAACCCAAAAAATTTTACCAGAATGTGCGGGGCAACGCTAAGATTTCTCGGAATTAAAAACTTAATATACAGCTTTTAACTCAAGTAATTTTAGCGAAACCCTGCGTATACGTTGCACGTATGCAAGAATTTAAACTATTGCTGTTATAGGATTATATGTTTAAAACTCAATGGCAACTCTGCATATTTGATATTCGGTATTGAGTAAAAAGTGGGCGTGAATCACTCCCATGAAATATTAGCTTTGTATTTAATCAACTTCGGTGTGGCATATTTCAGGAAAAAAAAAGCATGAATTACAAGCTCTGCTCACAACAAAATCCTGAGTTTAAAATAGTGGTAGGGATAATACTCACAAAATTTAAAGGTATAATTTGCGCTAGAGAGTTGAAATTTTATACACATGCAAGTGAGTTAGCCAATAGAACATTTTTTAAATCAAGAATTTTTATCCGATTTGTGGGACCAATCCCTTAAACTCAAATTCGCACTAGAGTGCTGAAATATGATACACAAATAAATCTTGATCAGAGATTACTAAGAAAAATCTAAAAACTTGGAAGTTTCAATCACGGGGTGGGAACAAGCACTGTAAACTAAAAATTAAGTTAAATTTTATTGAAACTTTTCATACACATTGCACAATCCAAAAATTACAGCACCAGCATATCCTTTTGATTTATGTACTTCGCCTAAGCAGTCTGTAATATGTAAATATGTTGAGAAAATAGGCGGGTTCACGCCCATTGAAATTTACCCTGCATTTTACATGTTTCTTTAACAAATAGCGTACACACTGGCGATCCATTGTAATGACAATCCAACACCCATCACGCTCTAACCCATTATTTTATGTAACTATGCCATTTTTAACTAACACAGTGATCATGAATAGAGATAAAACATACTAGAAATTTTAAGTTTAAAAAGTTTTATCATAGGAAATTTTTCAAAAAGTAGTCAGATCTTCACAAAAACATAAATGTGAAAAAAGGCCAAGTTCCTATCAAAGATTTCGGCCATTAAAAGTAGTGAGATATAAATTTTGACCAAGTTCTTGTTTGAAAAAATACCAAACACTGAAATATGCTATGCGTTATATAAATTTGTAATCGTAAGGGTGTCATATAATTTCTAGATAATCTGCTAACTTGGCAATATTTTAACCTTTCTATTTATTTCTTTATATCAGTAGCTCAGCAAGGTACTTCCTCATCTATACTTAAGGACAACTATTTTTATTAAGTCACGTACAAAGTGTATTAATAGCAAGTGGCATTATCAGCGCAGCTGATTGCCAGCTGATTTTACCCCATTCGTTAAACTTCATATAAAACAGCATAAAATCGTAAGCCGAACTGTCAACATACAAACAAAAATAATCCTACAACAAATTTTTATGTATGTTGTTGTAATGATAAGGCCACTTGGTATTAATATAAATACAGCACTTTGGTCACGTAGTGCTTTTTTCGATAAACATGGGCACAGTGGTGAACTTAAGCGTTATGGCAGGTGCGCACGATAGTCTTAGACACATAGGCATTCTGTAAAAATAAAATGTTTATCCTATCATTACACAAAAAACGGAGAAATTGGTGAACTTGTAAGCAAAAAACAACTTCAAAGAGGAACTCATTCACTTTTCGGTTAACTCTAAAATATGTCTCCAATAATGTCTATTTATATTTATTAAAAAAAAAAACTCAAAATAGATAAATATATCGCAAGGTCTAGTTTTTTAAAATGCGGTATTATCGAACCGCAAAAGCGCCTCAAAATCACGACATCTAATTTTTTGTGTGTGAAAAGTTGGGTAATGTTGACATCGGCGATTTTTTATAAAATCGGGGGAAAATGGGCAAAATTTTTTAGGTCAAAATTTACAGTCTATAGTTAACTAACGCCCGTGATTTAACTGACAATTTTTCTTATCAATTTCATTGGTTAAACCACCTTCATTAGTTAACTAAAGACTGTGAATTTGGGCCTTAATCTATTTAGTAATGGAAAAATAGAAAACACGTTTTAGCATATTTTAAATAACTTTCCAGTTAACTTTTAAAGTATTTATGTAATTTATTTTCACAAGGACCGCCCTCGTACATTAGGGAATTAGAGCAATTAATAAACCAAGTTATCATGCTACAAGCAAATATAATTAAATTTGTATTTACGAATATAAAGAAGGAATATCAAAAAAAAAAAAAGGAAATTAAATTGCACGAGCTCTTGGTTGAAAAAAAAACGTAAGCAAATTTGAGCAAACACGGCGCAAGTGCGTCTGTAAATAAATTAAATGTTATATTGAACTAATTAATTTTATGATTTGAACACGTTTAAAGTTGTTTACAATTATATTTTTTTTAAATTAAATTCATTGCAATAATTGTATTAGCACTTTATTATGTGCAATAATTTTTTAATATTATTTGTGTAAATTTTTACTCAGTAATGGGGATTTTTTTATAATTAATTAATTATTACTATTTCAATATTTTATTTTTATTCAACACAAAAAATGCAGCTGAGCCAACAACAAATAAATATTTTAAATTATTTTTATTATTGTTTATTTTTCGTTTTTCTTAAATATAAGAATAAGTGTGTGGTAATTTTGCTTTTTACTCGGCGTTTATTGTTGCGCGTTTATTTTCAAACTGAATCGTTATCAATTGTCATTTTTGTGATTTGGCAGTTAATTTTTGAATGAACGCACATGCACACACACACATTGAATAGCGAAGAAAAAAAATAAAACATTATAAATTTTAAACGTGTTTGGGACAGTGTTTTGAACCGTATTTTAAAAATGTAAAAAAAATGCTTAACTTGTGTTTTTATTAATTGTGTCCATTAGACTTTTGAATATCGAGAACCTATATTCAAAATACGTCAACTCAAATTTGGTAAAAATAAGTTTCCGATGGCAAATAGGTCCCCTATGCAATATTCATCTGTATATAAATTTCGAATAAAAATATGATTTTTTTTCGTTTTATATCAAATTTTTTTTTTTTTTTTTTTTTGTTTTGATATCCCAAAGTATATTTTTTTTTGTGAAAATAAATGCTAACTGCCATGAAAATTTCCAGTATTTTTAAAAAAATAGGAACTTACTAAAAATTTACCTCATATCTTGTTGCGTTCGGCTTACTGAATACGAATGTGGTAAAGATTTTGATATCATATGGCTAGTTTTTAAGATATGGTAACTTTTAGTATATATGTACAGAGGGGTTCCGATAAAACTAATTGGTAATTTATGTATAACTTTTAAAGTGTTAATCGAATAGAAACGTGATGTATGAACCGATTATAGTCAATGATATAACCTTTCGAAATTGATAATTTGCAGAATGTTAAAGCTGGCCACCTCGAGACGGAAGAGACTTTCAGTCAGGCTTTAGTTATTTTTTAACCGACTTCAAAAAAGGAGGAGGTTAACAATTCGTCTATTTTTTTTAGGTGTGTATCTTCATAACTCAGTACATTTTACACCTATTAATCATTTTTTTTTTGTTTTCTGAGAGGGTATAGCTTCTCGTTGGTCCCATTGTAAAAAAGTGGGCGGGACACACCCACAATTTTTATATATAATTTTATGATATTCTACTTATTTCATTGATGCGAAACTTATAAAACACCTTTGGTTCTAGCAATTACACAACTTGAAAGTTGAAAAAATGGGCGGAGTTACGCCCATTAAAATTTATTATAACATTTCACTCGGTTCTACTTAACCGATTTTTACAAAAATTATCACACACCTTGAGCTCTAAAATAGACACAGTCCCCCTTTTAAAAAAATGGGCGAAGTCACGCCCATTAAAATTTGATATTTCATTTTAAGTGGTTCTACCTTACCGATTTTTACAAGACTTAACATTCACCTTAAGCTCTACAAAACACAAAATCTTGCATTTAAAAAATGGGCGGAGACAAGCCCATTAATGTTCTTATTCTTATCTTCTTCTATCAGATCTTTGCATGGTAGTCGTTTTTTTTTTTGGCAGAAAGAATTATTTAACTTATAATATCTTTCTTCTTTTCACTATTTGGGTTTCCCCAGAGAATTTCAGTCACTCTTCGAATAGTAGAGTTTTGATGTGTTTTGATTTTTTTTTTGATTTTTGTTCAACGGTTTGTCGTTTTCTAGTGTAATATGGTTCAGTAAGTATCCCATCCACGCCAGCTTATCAACCTGAAAATTTCTATTGTTTTAAGTTTTTTCTTTTATCTTTTGAATTCTTATATCTAGTATTGAGTAAGAGATTTCACAAATTAATTACAAAATAAATATACTCTAAAAAAATCATATTTTTTTCCGACAAAATACGGTAACTTTAAGAAAATACTTGTTTTTTGATCGACTAAAATATTCTATCTCATAAAAATACGCAAACTAGTGCAAAATAAAATATTTTTGGCAGACCTAGAAATAAGTAAACATATTTAAAACATATTATGGAAGGCAGATCATTTATTTTTACAATAATGAGCGAATTAACTAGTTTTTTCGCTCTATTGATAAGTTAGCTTTTTTGAATTTGACGTATTTTGAATATAGGCTCTCGATATACTAAATTTCGTAATTCAAAAGTTCATTTATCTGAATTTAAATTTTTTCCTAACTAAATTTTTAAGCAAAAGTTTAATTGACTTAATTAATATATTAAATGTGATTTTTTTTCAATCAAATGTCTTGAGAATTGCTAAATACGTAAACATGTATTTAGCAATTCTCAATTATTTTTTTATCAGTTTTTATATAAAGATATTTGCTTTTTAAACTTTCCAAGAAGAGCTTGCTAAATCAGCAACAAACATACGAGTACCTATTTCATTTTAATTTGAGTCAATGAATTAGCCAAATTTTCAATATAATTAAAACTATTAGGGTGATCGGTTATTCGACTTTTTAAAGAAACCAATTTTCGAATAGCTCGAATATTTGGGATTAGAAAAGCCCGGTTTCGGTTTTTATAATTCAGGCAAAACTGGTCAACCGATTTTTAAGTAAGAAAATTATCATTCAAAAGTTTTGATTTTAAGTTGCTTTATTAAAAACAAGATTTAACAGCTCATGTAAATATTATAAAACAATACAAAAATTAAAGGTAAAACATAAAAACTAACTACATATACTTATGTATAGTACATATGTATGTACATATATAATATGAACGTATGGACAATGATGATATCTACCTCTATATAAAACATGAAGCCAAATGTCAACAAACTAAATAATTTCGCTTTAATTTCATGTTTCAGTAAGTGTTGCCATGCTCAAAAAATGCCTAGAGCTTTTACACTGAAAAAAAATACTTAGGAAAATCAACAGAACACGTCGGTCTAAGTTTTAAGATAGTAAAAACTTGTTTTATTGCAAAATATACAAATCGAAAAGTATTAGACTCAGCCGGTTTTTAAATTGTAAAAAAACTGGGCTATTCTACATTCGCAACCACATTGTAAAAAACCGGGTTTTAAAACCGGTTGAAAACCCGAGTCGATCACCCTAAAAACTCTACTTTTGTTAAAATTAATTAGCACTCTTTAAGTTTGGTAATGGATTTCTAGCATTTTACCAATTAGTATTTTCAACTAAAAAATTAATTGGTTGAATTATATATTTAGTTCATTAGTTTAGTCGCAGTTGTGATTTATTGTGTATGTTTATTCTTGCAATTCCCAAAATAAGCAAACAAAAAATTTAATTTTAAAATTTTGCGCATAGGATCCAGCTAAACCCCTCAATAATCAATTTCAATGTATTTTTAATTAACAAAAAAAATATTTTACTTAAAAAGTAAAATATTAATTTGGTATTATTAGTGTGTTTAAAAAAATTTAAACTTAAATTTTAACAATTCCCATAAAAAATCACTAATTGTTCAATGGACTGCACCAGGTCAAAAAATACTTGTGTGGCAACACTCTATTCTTAAATAGCTGTTGTTGTTATTTACATATATTTTCTTTTTACATACTTTTACAACTACAATTTGAAGCTGAAAAAAAGTCAGCCAATGTAGTAATGGTAAAGAAAATAAAAAAAAATTGATTATTGAGTTCTTGTTTCAACTTTGTTATTTGTTTTAAGCTTCTCATTTATTTAAATGAAAGTTTATAACATAATAACTCTAGTTGTTCTAAGAAACTTTGGGTAAAGGTTGCCTGATGATCTGCATTAGCAACAGTGCAATGCGCATAGGATCCAGCTAAAGCCCTCAATAATCAATTTCAATGTATTTTTAATTAAAAAAAAATATTTTACTTCATAAGTAAAATATTAATTTGGTATTATTAGGGCCATTATTACAACTTAAAGATAGTTAAAAGTAGGATTTTATCGGACGTATAAGAACTTAATCATTTGCAAAATTGTACTTTAACCTAAAGTGAGCGATAAATTACAGGCAAGTTAATACTACCTGGGGGTCGATTCTGGTTCTGTGATAATGTGAAATGAAAACTTTTGTCATCTTTTCATAGTGTTTCTGATTCTAGTTCAGTGAAAAGATTAAAACAAAATTGGAATGATTTCATATGGAAAAAAACAATTGGAATGAAACAAAACATTTTCACAGTTACACATCATTACTGATTGTCGTTTTATGAAAAAGTCTAAACAAATGTCAAAACCTTTTCATATGAAAAGTTTTTTTACACACACAATTCATTAGTGAAAAAACATGGAAACTCATTAAAAATCCATACTAATACTACTACAGGGTGGGCCAAAAGAAACCAAGGGGTGTAAAAGTTTAATAACTTTTTTGTTTATTAATTTTTTTTTTATTTTTTCTTTCAGATTATATAGACAACACTTGGAGAATTTAAATGAATAAAAATAATAAATGAAAATCAGAAAATAAGAAATGAATAAATGAAATCAACTTTATTGAAAATTTGATTATGAGTGATGAAGCTCATTTTCATTTGAATGGCTTTGTTAATAAGCAGAACTGTAGGTTCTGGGGTTCTCAAAATCCAAGAGCCATTCATCAACGCCAATTGCTCCCCATCAGGTGTACAGTATGGTGTGGGATCACATCTGAAAATGTCAGAAGAAGTAGGGCCCTTCTTCGAGAATGAAGATGGAAGTGCTGTAACCGTAAATGGAGAGCGGTATCGGTTTATGATAGAAAATTGTTTACGTCCTGCTCTTGAAAATAGACCTGGTATGTGGTTTCAGCAGGACGGAGCCACTGCCCATACTGCCCGAGACACAATGGCACTTTTAAGTCAAATTTTTGGAGAGCGAATAATTTCTCGAAATTCGGAAATTATTTGGCCAGCGCGATCGCCAGATTTGACAGCACCCGACTATTTTCTTTGGGGTTTCTTGAAGGAGCGAGTGTATGTGAACAAGCCAGAGGCAATCCTTGAACTCAAGGCAAACATTGTTGCAGAAATTCGAACGCTACAGCCACAAGTTTAGAAAGATGTTATGGAAAATGCTCTAAAAATAGCCCATCAGTGCGAAGCTGAAAACGGTGCTCATTTAAGAGACATCATTTTTCATACTTAGTGTAAAAAAAATTCCATTTTGTATATTATATAATCTGAAAGAAAAAAATAAAAAAAGTTAATAAACAAAAAAGTTATTAAACTTTTACACCCCTTGGTTTCTTTTGGCCCACCCTGTACAACACTTTTAAAATATTTAATTCAATTATCCTCATCTCTAATTTCGTCTGATAGGTCCATTAAAACATTTTATCCAGACATTTTCTATTTGTATTCATGTTCATATTTGCAAACTTTGGCAATCGATCAGAAGCCGAGGGAGGCATAAGTTAAGTTATTATCGGCGGCAAGAAAATAATTTGGCGACGAGTGGAATTTAACTTGAAATGTTATTTATAATAGTTTTTATTATAAAATTTTTAGTAATTACACACTAAAATTAATATGTTTTCTTGAAGCAAGTTTTAAACTCCATTTGCAAAATAATATATGTAGCTTTCTAGTACTGAAAAGAGAAATGAATGCAACAATTCCAAAGTCTTTAAAAACAATTTGTATTTGTGAAGCACTATTAGAAATTTTGAAGAACAATATGTGTATTTACATAAATGTGTAAACATGTACGTATGCTAGTTTGTATGTATGAAAGTTCCTATGCACATTACTAAAAAAAAATAGGTAAAAAACGCATGTTGTTTAGCATGCTTATCATTTTTTGGAATCCTCGTTTATGCTGGTATTTTACACTTTTCTCTACTTGCCAGAAACATGCACACTAGGATCATAAATGGAACCATTTCATTGGACAAACATATTTTAAATTGTATTTCTCGTAAAATATTTTAGTCTAATGTGAGATATTTTCTTTATTGAGTGAAACTTAAAGCTAGTAAAAGGCTGAAAAATATGAAATACATATATACATATTTACATACATACCTATATATACATAAATTGTGTTATTTACACACACAAAAACGTGGAAACATATACATATACATACCAAAAAAACTTTCCATATTTACGAACATACATATGTATTTATGTACATATATGAGTATGTACATAAGTTTGCATGAAAAAAAGGAAAGCAACTGTTTGTCTTGTTTGAACTTAACTTTTCCTCACATAAATTGTTATTTAAATTACATATGTATGTACAATGTACATTGTACATATGTATGTAGTTGCAAAAACAATTACTATTTCTTTTTTATTTATATATATATTTATTTTTTAATAAATAAATCAGGCTCAAGTATAAGCCATATCATAGATGTACTTCAATCATAAATATAAGCAGCGGCAGCGGCTCAAGCAATAATAAAAAATTGCATGCGGTTTCGCGCGGCATCTTAACTGCGAAACTTAGATCTCTGTATTTGACAATTAAAGTTAAATAACATGAATAGAAACTTTTCACAGCTACACTGGAACGAAACATTTTTTCATTACTTGAACCAGAATCGCAATCTATGAAACTGTGAAAAGGCGGTATGAAAAGTTGCTATGAAAACGAAAATGAAACGTTTTTTTTTCACTTCACATTATCACAGAACCAGAATCTACCCCCTGGTAAGTTAAATCCAATTTGCAATAATGGAAAGCTTTTTATACGTCCAATAAAATCCTACTTTTAACTATCTTGAAGTTGTAATAATGGCCCTTAATGCGTTTAAAAAAATTTAAACTTACAGCCTGTTTGTAGAACGCGACAAAGGCGACTCACGACGAGCCAGTTCATGGACGATTACGTAATGAAAAGCGTTTGTATAACGCGACTCGACTTTGTCGTGCAGCTAACGTTAATTCGCCCATATGTCAAATATGTACTAAATCTTACTGTTGCCAACATGTTAAAAAAAGCTTTTGTCTAAATTTTTTCATATGAAATTGTTATTTTAGCTTAAAAAACGGCAACCCTATTCATGTGCATTAATGAAAAAACAATTGACAAATGAATTAAAAATTATTTTGTTTTTGGCTCTTCTGTAGCTTCGATTTTTAAAAATTAAATTTAATTCTATTCTTTCGAAAATACAAAAAATATACTCGCGGTTTGGTCGGTGTTAAACGTGTAGTGGATTAAGGTACCTAAGAATGCACACGTGTCCTGAAAAAGCTGGTGTTAAACACTCTGTGGAAGAAACTGTGAAAATGAAAGAAAAAGAGTTGGCAAATGAAGCTGTTGGTGTTTTCATTAGACAAACTCAGTCTCAGGATTGGTGCTACATTGGCCATGGGCCCTGATTACAGCATTCATGTCAAGATTTGTGGCAAGGATTGCAATTTACTGTTGAAAAGTCTGATCTGGTTATCTTGGGCAAGCAAGCCATTGATGATAATTTTAATCAAACTGTACAAAAGAATGCCGCCGAAAACTCCAGCTGTTCTAAGTGCTGATTTGCGTTTAAACATTCCTCGTTATTCTACCCTGCCTAATATCATGAAGGCAAAGAAAAAGCCTTTGAGAAAAGTAACTCCTAGTGAGCTCGGTATTAATACGCGTGGAAATTATTTCTACAAAGGAACCTGCGGTTGGCAAAGCTGGAATCTTGGTACCCCATGTTTAAACACTGGTAAAAAGAAGCTAAAGGAAAGCAGTCACTGTTAACGAGGACTTCCAATAATTTTATTTGTATATTCATTGTAAAAATTTATATTTATTCTTTGTGATTGGGCCTTTCAATTTGTTTTACTGTAATAAAATACAAGTACATATAATAAAAAAAATATATTTTGCTTTAAAATTTGTGCTGTTATTTGAAGAACAAAATGTATGATTTTTCTGAAAATAGGTATGTGACTGCATGTGTATTCTCATTATTTTGTTTATTTTGGTGCAGTTTTTTGAACACGACTAGAATTTTTTAATCGCCCACTTTGACGTTTATTGTGAGTCAAATCGTGTTGCACAAACCCAAATAAACTGACATCTGTTACGTTTTTTAATAAAAAATAGTCAACACTCGTGTTCCAAAACCCAAAAAGATAAATAATGCTAACATGTTAGCGCTTTTTATTGAACAAAAAATCAAAAATCAAAATCACTAATTGAAAAATTTAATGTTTTATGTTATTCATAATGAGGAATCTTGGAAAAATTTTGACCATTTGAGCCATTTGATTTTAGAATTATTTTTATTTATAGTACGATATAATTCTCATTTGCTCTTATTGTCATAAGTTTTATATCTTCAAATAAAAACATTCGTTTACTGCATTTTGAATTTCTATGAAATATTTTCACATGCCACCCACGGTGTTGCATTTTAAATAGTTTTGTAAATACTTGAAATTCTTTTATTTTATTTTTAACGCAAGTTGGATCTATTTTTTTACAGCAGCAGCAGTTTTTATTTTTATTCTCTAAAATATATTTTTTATGCAGTTGCAATTTATTAATAAAAAAAAGTATCGCTAGCTGTGTTAAATATTCTCAATGTTTTTGTAGCAAAAAAAATAACGTTTAACAAACTTAAATGATTGTTCATGTTGTTTAATTAAAAATATAATAAATAATCACAAAAATATTTGCATAAAACAGAAACACTAACTGTAAACACTTGAGGTAATTACAATTTTAATTTAATAATAAAAAAATTTAATTGTATTTGCTGGACATAATTTTAAATTTCTAGTTTTCTATGATTCTGTTGATTAATCTTTATAATTTACATATGTGCTTAAGAAACGAGGATTGTTCAATTAATAAACACTTTCTTAAAACATAATACTGCAGCGCCAAAAAAAAAGGCTACACAGAACGAATGATCATACGAGTAGGTTTCTTTCAAGGAATCTAGATTATCTCAAGACTATTGCTTGGGCTAGAGTGTATTGTGGAAAGTTCGGTGTATATACGTCAGCTGCATCCAAGGCAGATATACTGCTATATTTTCATTTGAGGTAAACAGCTTTGAAAGGTCTTACATTTGTTCTTGTTTATTTGCAAAATAAGAGGAAGCATTGTTGTCGCCGAGATCTGGTTTGTTGTGAAAGCACAAAAAGTTGTTTATAAAAGTTTGCACGTTGTGCATATGGCTAATATACATACTAGTGTCCTGCACAAGACATCTTATAAGAACTTTTAAGACGAGAGATTTTTCAAATGCTTTACTAAAGCGAAATCTTATTAAACAAACGTTAACAACACTTTTAGCAAGAAATTTGTTTCAGTATTGTAGGTATAGGAGTAAAGAAGAAAACACTTCGTGACGGAAGAATTTGTGATGCTTGCTTCTTTCTACGCATGAGCGCGTGTACAAACGTCATGCATGTATGTGTGTATGATCTTTTATTTTTCTGCGCACATGGAAACACACACACATGCATTAACATTAGTGTCAATGAACGCGTCAATAGATTGCTTTTCTTTTGTATTACGCTGTGCAATAATATTAAAGAAATATATGTAGACGAGGGTTACTAAAATATACTAGTGAATCTTTTGTTCAAATATATCCATATGGTCGTAAAAGAACTACCTTCTCAATAGTACTAAAGTCTACTGGTAGATTTTGAATGAAAACCCTATATTAAATGTCAGTAGACGATTACATTGGCTGGGGTACACCTAGTCAGAAGCACTATTGACAATGTCACTAGAAAATCACTATAATTTTACTATTGACAACGAGCGAGGAAATATCGATATTGTAGACTAGAGCCACTAAAATTTACTAGTGAATCTTTGGTGTCAATGTCTCCAGGTAATCCCAAAAGAACTAGTTAGTCAGTAGTGGTACAGTCTAGTAGTGGATTTTCAATGAAAAGCTAATGTTAAATGTCAATAGATGATTACATTGGCTGGGATACACCTGGTCAGTAGTACTACTGACAGTGTCACCAGTAAATCATTACAATTTCACTATTCGCACTTTCTGCAGGGCATCTACATCTTACATACACACTCAAACGTACAGTATGTAAAATAACAAGCATACACAAATCAACACTAATTCTTTTGAGTGTTTGTTACAAACAAGCTGTCTTGCGACATCGCTTGTTAACACTGATATACACGTACACCAATACATCCATCGTGCTTCGCTTATAGTACGACAGCATTTATTATTGGTTTAGTATAATACATGCGACGTGAATACATTTAAAAAACATAACGTATTTACATTTCAAGACTGTTTACGCTGGTCTCTAATACATACTTAGTTGTTAGCATCTAAAGCTTGTAGAATTATCTATATGTAAAAAATCCCAAAAACATCTTACTGCTCAACCGTGCTTTCTTATCAACCCTCGCATGTTGGCTTATGTTTGTAGCAGCTTTATTTTAATTTTTATTTTCACTTTTTAATAATGTTTCAACAAATGCTTACACGCTTTAAGAATGCTGTTTTCTAAATCGTTTGTAACTTGTCTTAATGGTGCTTATGAGAGTGTTTGTACAATTGATTAATGTTTAAAAAGGAGATAATGTATTAAAAAATTCAACAACAACACAGAAGAAATTATTAAGCAGAAAATAAGCTTATAACAATTATTTCTCCAATTTTGTAATTGTTTATTTCTCTACCTCAAATTAAAAAATTTCATTTGAAATTCTCTGAATTTGTAATTGTAATTGGGCAATTTAATTTGGATCTTTTTCTTTTTCAAACTTAAATTCTCAAAATAGTTACAACAAAATTAACTTTCATTTCATTTCAAATTTTTCTAAATTTAATGAAAAATGATACAATGAATATTAGGAAGTTTTAACAAAAAATTTTATGATAAATCGAATTTACATGTATAAAACTAGAAATTTTTATTTTAAATAAATAAATTAACTAAGAAATAAAAATAAGTAACTAAATTTATAAATAAAAAAATAAATAAATAAATAAGTAAATAATAAATAAATAAATAAATAAATAAATAAATAAATAAATAAAAATAATAAAATATATAACAAGTAAGAGTGCTATATTCGGCTGTGCCAAATCTTATATACCCTTCACCAAAGTGCATATATGTAGTATACAGATACAGATACATGCATATGTACATATTTGTTTTGAGAAGAAATTCAAAATTTTTTGTTATACAGTCGAACTCCCTTATAGTGAACTTCTATGCAATGAAGTTCTCCTTATTATGAACTAAAATCAAGAACACAGCTTTTTCGTTCCACTTTCAATGTATTTTGATCTCCGTATAATGAATTTCCATACAATAAATTTTTCTTTACAATGAACAAAATTTTGGAAACAAAAATACATTTTACGTGTGCTTTTGTGTCCATATAGTGAACTACTTTTAGCAGCTTTATTTTACACTTGTTAGCAACACTATTTATACACAGAGAAAAAACTACCTCATAGAATCAATAAGATTTTCTCTATGAAACGTTTTTAGGCTAAGGGGTATCCCAGCAGAAAGAAGCGAAGATTTTTTCATAGAGATTCCTTATTGTTTTTATGTGGTAAATCTTATTAATTTTATCAAGAAGAAAACCACATAAAATCAAGAAGAAATCTTATTATTCACAACTTTTTATACTCAATTTCCGTTATTTTTGGCACAAAAAAAAATTCCATAGAGAAAAACTTCTTGATTCTATTAGGTTTTCTTATAAATTGTAAACTATAGGGATTTCTTATTGATTTTATAAGGTTGCCTTATTGACTTTTTAAAAAGGTTTTCTTCTTGATTTTATTAGGCTATCTTATTGATTTTTTCAATAAAGTTTTCTTCTTGAATTTATTAGGTTCCTATATGATTATGTGTAAAGCATCTTATTGATTTTTTTAATAAGGAAATCTTCTTGATTTTATTAGGTTTCTTGTTATTTCATTTATGTATGTACGTACATTTATGTATGTATGCATGTATATAAATAAACATAGAGACAATTTTTTAATGATCTTTTTCGATTTTGTTCCGTAATATCTCTGCTGCAGAGACTTCAATATTCATACCCAGTTAGCCAAATCGTCGCAGACGACATTGGGTAGTATGAATAAAAAAAAGTATTTGCTTTTTACTTAAAAATTTTTTTAAAAATACAAAAAAAATACACATATTTGGGGTTTTCAAACAAATTTTTAAGTAGAAGGCAAATACTTTTTTTTTATTCATATTACCCATTGTCTTCTACGATTAATGTACGACATGTCACAGTTTAAAGGAAATCGTCGACAATGTCACATGTTTTGTCATCAATTAAACTTTTTTGAGGACAATCTGAACGACAATGTCCCCCGTTTTGTCTTCAATAAAGCCGTGTTGACGACAATCTGAGCGACATTGTCGCTCATCTCGTGTTGTGTAACCTCGCCTCCATTTGTATGAAAAATTCGTCGACGATTTGTATGGCGCTGTCTTCAATATGTCTTGTACGACTTACCATTGTCTTGCACCCGTCGTCGAAGATGTTTTAAAGACGTGGCTAACTGGTTATTTATGTATTTTTGTATATTTGTTGCCGCTCATAACTTTACTTCTTTACTTTACATACATACATATGTACATACATATGTATTAAAATTAAACTTTTAGTTGAAAGTGAACCAGTGCGAAGTGAACAAGTCGAAAGAACAATTGAATGTTTTTCCACTAACATATAATATAAACTAAATTAAAATAAAACTAATTTTAAATAGTGCGTACCTAAATCTATATTATTATTATATTTATGTACATATATAATCGTAGTATGTTTTTGGTAAGGAATAATCTCTGGAAATACAAGAGCCTTGGAGTGGAGATTTTCAATACAAATTGGGTGACCAGTGTGTTGATTAATTTTTAATTAATTTTAATTATGTGAAATTTTTAAATATATGAAAATTATAATATATTAAGGGCCGTTATTACTACTTGTCTGATTTTGTCTGTCCGATAAATAGCTTTGCATTGCTACAATTTTAATTTTTTTATTGATGTCATTATTAATAATAATAATACTTAATGGACAAAAAAATATTAATTGAAGGTTTTATAATGCAAAGCCATTTATATATCTGATAAAATCATGCCTATAACTAACGACAAGTTGTAATAATGGCCCTAAGTACGTATAAATGGGTAATGTGAATACAAAAAAGGCATTTGCTTTTCACTTTAAAATTTATTGTAAAGTCTTAAATGTATACCTATGTACTTTTTATTTCTTTCAAACAAATTTCTAAGTAAAAAGCAAATGCTTTTTTTATTCACACTACCCAATATTTATAAGCAAATATGTAATTAAAAAATTCAAAAAGATACTGCTAACAAAACTTACTTATTATTACTATATTGTGTGTATTCCTAAGTAAATACATATGTAAATGAAAATAAATAAAATTTTTAAATAAAATCAATAAATATTGTGTTTTATTTTTGAAAAAATCAATAAGATAGCCTAATAAAATCAAGAAGAAACCCTTATTGAAAAAATCAATAAGATAACCTCATAAAAACTACAAGATTTCTTCTTGATTTTTTTAAAAAGGTTTTCTCTATGAAATTAATAAGATTTCCTTATTGAAAAAAAACCATAGAGATTTCTTATTAATTTTGTTCTATTTTATGAGGTATTTATTAGGCACTGTTTTCTCTGTGTAAGGAAAATAAGTAATATATTTGGGATTCCTAAAATATGAAAATGAAAACAAAAGAGTAAATGCTTTGACTTTTAGCATCAGTTGGCCGAGTTCAGTTAACGAAAACGACGCACCGGAGTAGTATTTCTCTTGAAAAGAAGTTATTAGTAATTAAATAAGTTGCAGAAGGGACATCAAAGAAAAAAGATATAGCTAAAGAGTTTGGAATTCTTTCCAGTACATTATCAAACATTTTAAAAAACAAGTCAGTTATTCAAAAGAATGTAGAAGACGAGCATTTAAGTATTAAGCGAAAGAGCCTTCGAACTTGGCTTTTTGAAAACATTGACTCAGCAGTGCTCAAATGGGTTACGGTCGCTCGCTCTACAAATCTTCCCGTATCTGGGGTATTATCGAAGCAAAAAGCCAAATAATTCGCTGATTCTTTAGGACATGAAGATTTCGAAACAAGTACTGGATGGTCAGATAAATTTAATATTGTTGGAAAAACCTTGTGTGGGTAAAGCGCTGATGCCAATTTAGGAGAACGTGGTGAATGAATAAGGAACGTTTTGCTTAGATTAATTGAAAAATATGATGCAAATGACATCTTCAATGCCGACGAGACCGGGTTGTTTTTCAAGTGCTTACCAAACAAAACACTAGCATTCAAAAATGAAAAATGCTTTGGTGTAAAACAGAGCAAAGAGAGAATAACTGTCCTAGTAGGAAGCAATATGAGTGGTATGGAGAAACTAAAACTGCTCGTTGTAGGAAAGGCTAAAACCCCTAGATGCTTTAAAGGAATAAAATCTCTAGATGTGGATTATGATTTCAACAAGAAAGCGTGGATGACAGGAGAAATTTTTTCCAAATGGATTTTAGGGCTGGACAAAAAATTTGATTTGCAAAAAAAAAGGTTCTGCTTTTTGTTGACAACTGCACTTCGTATCCAAAGGACGTAAAAGATAAACTACAAAATATTGAACTTGTCTATTTTCCTGCCAGTATGACTTCTCTTCTTCAACCAATGGACTAAGGCATAATATACAATATAAAAAAAGTTTACAGAAAACGAATTTTGATGAAAATATTGTCACAAATGAAAGAAATCAAACCTGTTATAGCCATAGAATTGCTTCAAGCTATTCGAAATTTAAGCACAGTGTGAAATATATATGTGTTAAACCAGAGACTATTGCAAACTGCTTCCAAAAGGCAGGATTATCAAAAGATGACATGCAGATTCAAACTCGTAATTGGGATGAAGATGATTTTCTTCCACTATCTGATTAAGCTGTTCTACAGGCTTCATTTAGAAAAGTAGCTAACATCGATGCATCATTTGAATACTACAGGGTGGGCCAAAAGAAACCAAGGGGTGTAAAAGTTTAATAACTTTTTTGTTTATTAATTTTTTTTATTTTTTCTTTCAGATTATATAGACAACACTTGGAGAATTCATAATGGAGAGGTTCAAAACTGAACAGAGAACCAGAACAATAGAATTTTATTATTTAAACCAGAGATGAAAATTTGATTATGAGTGATGAAGCTCATTTTCATTTGAATGGCTTTGTTAATAAGCAGAACTGTAGGTTCTGGGGTTCTCAAAATCCAAGAGCCATTCATCAACGCCAATTGCACCCCATCATGTATACAGTATGGTGTGGGATCACATCTGAAAATGTCATTGGGCCCTACTTCTTCGAGAATGAAGATGGAAGTGCTGTAACCATAAATGGAGAGCGGTATCGGTTTATGATAGAAAATTTTTTTACGTCCTGCTCTTGAAAACAGACCTGGTATGTCGTTTCAGCAGGACGGAGCCACTGCCCATACTGCCCGAGACACAATGGCACTTTTAAGTCAAATTTTTGGAGAGCGAATAATTTCTCGAAATTCGGAAATTATTTGGCCAGCGCGATCGCCAGATTTGACAGCACCCGACTATTTTCTTTGGGGTTTTTTGAAGGAGCGAGTGTATGTGAACAAGCCAGAGACAACCCTTGAACTCAAGGCAAACATTGTTGCAGAAATTCGAACGCTACAGCCACAAGTTTTGAAAGATGTTATGGAAAATGCTCTCAAAAGAGCCCATCAGTGCGAAGCTGAAAACGGTGGTCATTTAAGAGACATCAGTTTTCATACTTAGTGTAAAAAAATTTCCATTTTGTATATTATATAATTTGAAAGAAAAAATAAAAAAAAGTTAATAAACAAAAAAGTTATTAAACTTTTACACCCCTTGGTTTCTTTTGGCCCACCCTGTATGTCAGTGTAGATATTAATGTGCACGCTATCGGCATTCCGTCCGATGAAGATATTCTAAGCAGTGTTTTAGAAAGTCGTGGTTTACAGCAGATTATATCAGATGATGATGAAGAGGAACTGCGCGGTGAAGTAATGGCAAATATTGCTAAAACATCACCTACATTAGAAAACGTTTCCTCTTCACTTGATGTACTACGAACTTTTATGGAGATGGAGAGCAACGTTCCGACAAATGTATTTAAATGTCTTAATGTAATTGAAGCTTTTATTGATAAAGAAAAATTTAAAAATGATGTTTAAACAAAAATACCAGATTATTTTAAATAAATAAAAAACAAACCAAAATATTTCTGTATAATGAAGTTTCTATATAGTGAAATAATTGTCTGTCCCCGTGGAGATTCACTATAGGGAAGCTCGACTGTATTACAATTTTAAGTAAGTGACCTCTCGGTCTTTTGCGATTAAATATTTTTTTTATAATAGCAATATATTGAATACATTATTCTACACTCTGTATTTAAGAAATATTTTATATTCACCCTTATTCCAATTGTAAAAAACGACAACACATCATACAATGCCAAAAAATCGGTGCTTGTTCACTGGCACTCGAGATGTTCTAAGCCCCTATAAAATAGTTTTGGTATTGTACCTCCATAACAAGTAAACTTACTTGTTTTATTTAATAATCTATGATGTTGCAAACTTTTTAAGTGTCTCACTTTAAACATCCCACTGCAAAATGTATATATCGCTGTATTATGTAAACGGTTTATTCCTAAAGAATTTTTTCGAATTTGTTCAGCACAAAGGAACGGTTTCAGAGAAATAAAATGGAAAATGTTCTTTAATTAATTTTATAGTTATGACTGCACTTTAGCGATAAATTTTATTTTTATCTCCATGTACTAAAAATTAATAACAACTGGTTACAAGCTGTCAACGAAAGACCATCGAGTTGACACATAACTATGCTGAGAGCATAATAAGCAACATGGCTTAATCTCTCGTTTCTTCTTCAATAAAAATTAAACAGATATAAAAAATCTAGAGCAAGGATCTTCCTAAAACATGAAATATGTTTAATTGGAAGAAAATTGTTTTTGGTTATATTTTTACCAAAAAATTTTTTTTTCTAATTTCCAACCCTGGAACCATACTTTTGATTTTTCTAATTTTTAATACTAATTTATTTCTTTCTAAAATATGCAATATATTTATTTATCAAAGGGACAATTAATTTTGTTTCATTGGTTTTATATATCAGAAAAAGTTTAAGCTTTCCAGGTCTGGAGCTATGTTTTTTATTTTAATAATTTTTATGCCAAACTATTTCTTTCTAAGACATAAAGTATAAATAATTTGTAAACAAAATGAAAAAAATAATTTGACTTTTAAGTACAAAAAAAATTTAATTTTCCAACCCTGTAAGCATCCTATTAGATTTTTTTGAATCATTATACCAATCTAGTAGTTATTAAGAATATATATAAGGTATGTTAAGCGAACAAAGAAAAAAAAAGAAATTAAAACAAATTGTTTTATTTAGTTTCTTTAATAACCAGAAAATAGTTCAAAGTTTCCAGCTCTAAAACTATGGTTTTCATTTTCAAATTTTCTACACTGAAGTTTTCTTTCAAAAGCATAAAATATATTTAATTTATAAGGAAAAAGAAAAAAATTAATTAGGCCTAGTTACTTTTATAAAACACAAAAAGTGTAAGTTTCCCAACCGTGGAATCATAATTTTAGATTTTTATGATTTCTTACACCAATCTGTTTTTTAAGTATATAAAATATGTTTAATTTATAGAGAAAGAGGAAAAATTAGTTTTAGCAGGTTACTTATGTTTAGCAAAAAATGTTAAAGTTTTCCAACTGTGGAAACGCCTTTTTGAATTTTTATTTGTTGTTTATTTTTAATGCCAATGTTATTCGTATTGAAACATAAAATAAATTTATTTAACAAAAATAAAACAAAAATTAGTTTTAGCTGGTTACTTTTATATGGCAAAATAAAGTTTGACTGTTCCAGCTCCGAAACCGTCTGTTCGATACAGCTGATTATCAATACCAATCTACTTCAGATCATTTCTGACACACCAGTTTAATACCGAAGTCTCTAGCTTTTCTTGGAGCTTCGGAAAACCAATTTCAAAACAGATAGACGGACAGATGGACATCGCTTATTCGTCTTCCCTAAACATAAGGATCCAGAATATATATATGTACTTTGTGGCTCGCTTATTAATATTGTAGAAATTACGCACGGAATGACAAACCTATATATACCCTTTTACCATTTTTGGTGAAGGGTATACAAATTTCTTTAACGCTTAGTACTCATATATGGATTCTAAACGTTCAAAAAAACTATAAAATTTATACGAATATCTTCTGTTTATGTATGGGAGTGCCCTCCGCTTACTGATTCCATAATAATTAATGGTTTATGAAACTACTTGAACTGTTTTATTATTGGCAATTATTCTAAATTAATACTCCAGCGCCATTTATCACTATTTCCCTTCTTTTATGTTTTAAGCATTTAAATGTTTCGATTAAACTCAATTTATTAATTACTCTGCTTTCACTGGATTTTTTTTAACAAATTAATAAAACTTTACATTAAACATTTAACATACATGTATATGTAATCTGTTTCATTTCACGAAACTGATTAAATTACATGATTTCATGAGTGGGAGAGTGAGAGGCAGCGAAAAAAAAGAAGAAACTCTGAAGTAGAGTCAATAAACAAAACTATTTAAATGCTTGTAAGCATCCTGCACTATCAGGACTTCATTCAATGTCATTACCACAATCACTTGATTAAAATCAAAAGCAAAGAGGAGACAACTCAAGCAGCTTTAAATGTTTTTTTTTTCTTTTTCTTTTTAAATGTCTTCCTAATGCCAACCAACAAGGGCAAGAACGACTGACACTATCAACTTTAAACGGGCACGTACTTAAATGTAATTTTTCTTTGTTTGCTACTGTATTGACTGGATGAATGAAATTTATGGTTATTGCTGCCAATTTGTTAAGATTGATGATCATACATTTAAACACACAGACACTTACAAACACATACATATCCACATAAACATATATATACACACCTAGCGGTAAAACTCAGAAGACCTTCTTGGTGCAGGCCTTATTAAAGGACTCTTTCGCATAAAATATACGATACACATTCCACACTCGCTTCTATGAGAAGGGAGAAGGGAAGGAGTAACATGTTTTGTTTTGTTTTTTTACCAAAGCAAAAACAAAATCTATTAGTTAGAAGGCCTTCCAGAATCTCTGGCGAATGAAGCAAGAACAGAAGGCCTGCTCCGCAATGACAACGCGTGTAAAAAAGATATGAGTATGGAATGGAGCGAAGAAGGCATACAGAGGCCTTCTAGAAGGCATCCCTACTCCTTCTAGTTCCCGCTGGGCATGTCTGTATGTACATATGTATTTGTATAATTTCTTTTAGAATTGTAAATTGAATTGTCTGTTTGCAGCTGAAAAAGCGTTTAAAAAGGATGTTGCAAGGGCAGAGAGAGTCCTTGTTTTGCTAACTTGTTAAACTACCTATTTCTTCTTTTAATTAATTGAAGTCACGATATGACTTTGAGCCTTTTATATATTATTTTAAGGAATATTTTATAAAGGTAATAGTGATAGGCGTATATTTCCTGAGTATTACTTCTATTTAAAAAAATTAATAATAAAAATGTGTGTGTTTTTTTTAGCAGTTATGGCACTCGACAGTTTGACAGAGAATATGAAGACCAAATTGGAACATCAGTTAGAAGAAGAGCAATGTGGTTTCCGTTCTAAATGAGGCACTCAAGATCTCAATTATGACAGTTATGAGAGAAAACAATGGTGTGTAACAAAACTGAAAGGAAACCTTTCATTCAGACACTGAAATTCTTCATTGTTTTAATGAAATGTTTCATTAAAAGTCAGCTAATGAAGCCCTTCATTGGATCAACGAAGAATGATTCGTTGTATTTATGAAGTTAATTTTGGCGGCTGTGTCATAACTAAGTAGAATGAAACTCGTTTAAATAATGTAACGATTTTCATTAATACAATGAACTATGAAGAACACATAATTGTTCATCGTATTAATGAAAAGTTTCGTTAATATAATGAAGAACATTTAATGAAACCATTTCATTCTCTGAATGAATGATTTTCCTTTCAGTGAAGGCAGTGCACATGTGCTCCCTTGATTTTAAGAAGAAATAAAGTAGCAAAAACTCTTATCAAGGTTAGGTTTTACAGGCCGCCAATTTCAAGAGGGACCGTCACACTTGGGTGCCGACTGTTCCCATTGTGATATTGCCTCAACTGCGTCAGAGCTGGAAATTTTGGACCGGGAAGACCATTCAAATCCAAATTATTGAAAATGCTTGTATACACTTGTTTCAAAATTACTTATAAACATCACCAATAATAATAGTATGTACTTCATTATATAACAGCCAGATGTTAACTTTCAAAACGCCGATAAACATATATTTCTTTGCTCTCGTCTGCCAGAATCAGTCGTTAGAAACTTTTCGTTTCTAAGTTTATAATAAGTATTGAAAATTATAATGAAAATCGTCTACGCGGGTTAAATACTATAATTTTCAAAGAGCAGACTACACGGAAAACTCCTCATGTTCGTGTCCATAGGCTTAAGTTCGCAATGTCTTTCAGTTTAAGTACATAGGGGTATTACAACTTTCCATTAATTTTTTCTCTTTATTCTTTAACATTGTCAGTTGACAATGAATATTAAGACACAAGTGTCCATGACTGTCGTTGGTGTTTTGTTTGTTTCCATTTATTATGTTTTTTTCTTTGTTCTTCTTTCCTTTTAAATGAAAACGCACAACATTAGTAAGCGGCAATTCAGGGCTAAAGTAAAAAAAAAAAAAAACGTTTATACTCGCTGCTTTCTTTAATTTCTTTCATTTAATGGGCAGGTTGTTGTGACATTAAACCATTAATATTTTTTTCTTCTTTCATTTAATTTACTTTCAATAGTGTCATCATAAATGAAATATATAACTGCGTTTGCATTTGTACATTAATTGTTTAATTCTTTTAAATTAATTGAAATTTTATAACACGCCAGTATAAATTCAATTATTCAAATATGTAAAAGCCATACCACAAAAAACGGCTCTACACAAAAAAAATACATATGTACATATACTTCTTTTTAACAAAAATTGTTCAACTAATATCCACAATAGACTGACAACTGTGGAAAAATTAAAAAATAGTTATACATATGTATTTACAAATGTATTTACCTATGGTAAATCAATAATTGTCCATACAATATATCCACTTCTCATATTCCATTTCATTAAAAATGCATGTTAAAAAGTCTCTGCCCAAGTAGACAGACAAGTAGATGGCACAGAAAAATTTCGATATTTCCCCCAACTTAAGCCCAGTTTAATATTTCTTCTCTTCTTTAGAAAATTACATTAATTAATACAAAATATTTCATCCTATACGAATTGAAAATTCTTATTAAGAAATTATTCCTGCCCCCGTATTCTCTAACTCGCTAAAGGGTTTGATCAAAGATTTGTGTTTAAAAAGAAGTAGTGGACGAGTTTGTCCCAAGTCTAATACGAACTTTGATATCCTCTCCTTCCCTCTCCTCTCCTCACCACCTGTCTCTTCCAAAACTCCTCATCTTTCTTCACCTCTCCACCCATACCAACTGTTAATCCTTACTTTTCATAAAATAAAGGATCACATTCGTGAGCTTTAAGCGCAAATAGTAAAAATTTTTATGATTTTAGACATCATTGTGTTCTGTAAACATTCCGTTAGTCAAGCAATAATATTATCAGTTTATGAAATACAGATAGGCGATTTTATTTTGTCTTCTAGCTCTTTCTACCCTATTTTATTGCAGACAACATATTAACACAATGTTGCTACAACAGATTTTCTAGCAGAGCTGTTGTAACATTAACTAAATATTAAAATGAGCCGTTAACATTAACCAT
Organism: Tachina grossa; assembly: GCA_949987645.1. Taxonomy (NCBI): domain Eukaryota; kingdom Metazoa; phylum Arthropoda; class Insecta; order Diptera; family Tachinidae; genus Tachina; species Tachina grossa. The sequence continues at coordinate 50,705,657 of OX465278.1, read as the reverse complement.
TAGCATGATAGTCCATATTAATGTTAATCAAATTTATGTATGTACGAGTAGTATGTCTGGTGTAAACGACAAGTTTTTGCTTTCAAAAGAGATGTAAGGCCGGGATTCCATTTGTGTGCCATGTGCCACACAAGCGTAAAAAAAGCGTAACCACTAATTACTAATGAAAAGAATTTAGATTCAGACATGTATTTATTAAGTTAAATGGTTTCATACATAACTAATAGACAATTTTATAGAATCCAGGATGATTGCAAACTGTTTAAATCAATAAATACATGTCTGAATCAAACAGTTTTTCATAAGTAATTAGTTGGTTACGCTTTTTTGGGCAAATGACACACAAGAAATGGCAGATGTAAACTCAGCCTAACACTCAGGCAATGAATGCCTATTACTATTACTAGGTGTTACCTTCTTTTACGAAAAGGGATACTGATAGAGAAGACAGGAGGAAGGAAGAGAATAGAGGAAGGAGGAAGAGTTCCTCTATCTCTTCATTCTCTTACAACTCTGCTTTTTGCACGTTTTTAATAATGCAGTGTTGCAGAGCCTCTGGTGTTAAACGAGGCGTATTAAATTTTTATTTTTGTTCAATTTTTTTTTAAACTATGTTCAGTAGCCAGTTTATGGGTTGCTTTACTTTGCCGGTAATTCTGCTACACAACGAAGGAGGGCGCTCTGATGGGTCATTAGGATTAGTATCTGCTGAAGTCGATATAGTTCAGTGACCAGTGACTGTGCCTTCATCACTTGAACTTTCCTACAACAACTGAGACAAAAGGACACGATTGCACATCAGAAAAATGCGTAGTGTTGTTATTTAATGACTGTTGGATACAGGGATTGAACCCAGGACCTTCGATTTTGTAGTCAATGTGCTAACTACTTCAGTCAACGTCACCCTCAAGTAAAGAAGTTAAGGAATACTAATTTTTTGTTAATATATTTTATTTATGTTCATTTCGTTGTTTTACTTCTTTTTGAAGTTGGGAGTTTCTCTATATGTAGATGTATTTGTTAAATATTTATGTATATGTATGTGTTCTTTCACATAAATAATTATTTAAAACACTAAAGGCGGTGTCAGATACAACTTCGACGCTTTGCGTGACGTTTCTAACTTTGGGAAAAAAGCGTGAAGCAAAGTGTGCATTACACAATAAAAACTTTGACAACACTCACTGTTTATTGCACTATTCGGTTTTATGTATAAAACGCAGCACAATTCGATTACTCTGATGCCACGAACGCGTTTTTTATGTGAATTTACCGACATTTTAATAAAATTTTCATATTTACATTCCAGTTTGGTCAAACAAATTAAAACAAATATACCAACTGATTGTCAAAGCACGCAAAAAGTTGAGAGTTGCTTAACTTTTCGCTTCGCTATGCGTACGTACGTACGTATATTTCCTTTTATATATATGTCAAAGCGAATCTTTAACGCAACACGAAGCAAAAGTTTTATATGACATGGACTTAAGAGCCTATTTCACCAACTTATTTAAATAACAATTCATATTTAAAAGTAATTTTTCCATACAAAAATTTATGGAAATCGGCATTTAAATATGAATTGATATTTAAATAGCATTAGTGAAATAGGCTCTACGCATACACGTACTTATATTTACCTTAATATAGAAAGGCCCTAACTCATAATTTTTTTGAAATCGATTTTTTTTTTGTATTTTTCGATAGAAGAGAACATCTAATGTATCGACAAATTTAAAAAACTCGATTTCCAAGGCTCATTTACTTCCAGATAATATCAGGATTACAAGAACAATGAAAAAATACAACAATGAAAAAACAACATAGCTTTTAGTTTATCCAAAATGTCAAAAATAGAAACACAACAATAATAAAAATTATTCACATAAAGTTGAAAAAATTTCATCACGGCAGCTACCACTAATAAAATTTTAAACAGTTTTTTCATATTTTTAAATTTGTTTTCACAGAATTTTTTAATAAAATATTTTTAATATTGAAATTTTTTAACATATTTTTTAATTTCTCTCTCGTAAACAATTTTTAATTGAAAAACAAAATAGCTCAGCTGCGTTTCCGCTACTACCTGGTGAATGTGCCTTGTCGATTTCCAAAAAAAAGCAATTTATACATATGTTGAAATAAGGAAAAAGTGCTTAAGTCTTATTTTACTGTTTTGCAGGAGAACAATTTTAAGCGTTCAAGTCGATTTTCAGAAATTTATTTCTTTTTCAGTTAAATTGGGAAATTCTCATTTAACCTTTAGTTTTTTAAGCAAACATCATTCCACACACTATAAGTAATACACTTAAGTTGAAATATAAAAAAGTATTACCTAAATTAAGCTATTTTCCCAAATGATAATAGAAGTCTTAAAAATATATGTAGCAGGTCATACTGCTGTAACTTCCTTAAAAGTCATACAAAATAATTGGGATTATGACCAGAGGTACTTTCAAATATGCAGATTACAGAGCTGTCATTAACTCAAAATCAGCTTATCTCGACTTAAGCACTTTTTCCTTTTTGCCACAGATATGTATCTGTTCATACATGCATTATTTTCTTAAATTTTTTAAAGTATTTGTGTATGCCATAAAATGCTGGTAACGTCGGCCTAATTCAATGCCACTGTAATCATTTTGCAGTCAGCAGTTTATTGCTTATTTTGTCAGCAATTAACGTGATGAATAAATAATTACTTTTTCGGTAGTATTCTTTTGTTTCTTTTTTTTATAAAACTGTGCGTAAAAAATAAAATACAAATTATAATAATAATGTCTATATTTTATTGGACTGACTGACTGTCTTTTCAGTTTGTTTGTGTTTTGTCACGAAAATATGTAGAGTATTGTGTTAAATGTTTGTTTTTAGTAAAACAGATGTCAGATATCATTTGCACAGACATCATTTGAGGTTAAAAACTGATAGACAGCATATTTATGTTGCCGACATATCACAAACACTAGAGATTATCTAACAACTCTTTTTTGAAGAACATTGAGAATCGTGTGAGGCTCTTCAACGTTAATCTTATATGAGCCACTGGGAGTAACAGAATCTTTCGATAAGGATTTGGAGAATCGTACAATACTCAGCATGCTTTTTATTTTGCAAGTTAACTATGATATACATATAAAACAAGTTAAATTTTTTATTAAAAAAAAACGTTTCTTTATTAATTGATAAAAGGCTATTTTATGAACATTTTTATGTACTAGTGATGTAACGAATGTCAATTTTTGATATTCGCGAATACGAATATTTGAAACGATTTTTGCGAATACGAATACGAATATTTAATTTGAAATTTATAGACATTAAATTAGGGTTCTATTTACGACTGCAATATGAAATTTTAAAGAATTGTTATGAAAAAGAACTTCATACTGATGTTGGCGTACTTTAAAGTTTATAAAAACTACCCAAAATTTTAAGGATCGTCATTAAATAATATTTAAAAATGATACAATGCATAAATTTCTATAAAAAATTTAATGGATACGTACAAACTAATATTTTTATCCATTTATTTAAATTTCGTTTAGGATTTATGCATTTATTTATTTAATTTTGTTGGAAAAATATTCGTATTCGTATTTGCCTGAATTTGACAAATACGTATGCGAATACAAATATTTGAAAATGGCCGAATACTCGGCGATTCGAATACGAATATGAATACTCGTGCATCACTAGTATGCACATATGTACATGCAACCAGTCTTTATACATAGAAAATTTATGATTACTATGCTGAAGTTTGAATAATTAAAAGTATATCGCTTCTATCTTTGACATGCACAAAATGGTGCTGCAATAACTTTTAATGGCAAAGATTTATGAAAATTCAATTAATTAAAAGAATTGGATTATTTTAAACGTTTCTTACGTACCGGCAAAATACCTACCTAAAATACCAAACACATAAAATTTTCACTTTAATATATCTTTAATTAGTATAAAATTTAAAATCTCACTTGAAACAACCGACGAGATTCTTATTCAAAACTTAAATGAAAGCATCAGCGAAGAAATGAAGGATAAATAACAATCTACAATAGTAAATATGAAAATCAAAAAGAACAAACCCATTTTAGATTAAAAAAAAATGTATCGTCGATTAAACATTGCAATATATATTTATAAGAGAGAGCTAAACAGAAATGCTACAATATCACTCTCCCAGACAATCAGCAGAAGATTCGTTTAGGAGTTGTATATTAAACACAATCGCCTATTAAACATCTCTTCGTTAGCTGGGTTACCATTTACATCTTACACACACTCAGACGTACAATATGCAAAATAACTAGCATACACGCATTAACACTACTTCTTTTGATTGTTTGTTACGAACAAGAAGTATTCGCGACATCTCTTATTAACTTTCATATACACGAACATCAATTCATCCATAGTGCTTCGCTTATTAAACGACAGCATTTATTATTGGTTTAGTATAATACATGCTACTTTTTTTTTTTTTTTTTTTTTTTAATGCATGTATTTATTTATTGTATCTTCATATATGAACTAACAATAAGTATTCAAATCTTAAATCTAAAATATTAGGCCCGACCAGTGTCGGACATAAACTTAGTGGTAGTTATAAATAATACATTACTAGTGATAATCAAAAAAAAAAGGGGGCGGAAAGTATTTTCAAGTAGTCCTATCTGGAGTGTTAGGTATAAGAGCCCGTGTGTCCCTCTTTTTTAAGCGGACGCGTCCAGTAAAGTTCAAAATATTACGAGCAAGCGGATTAGGATGTGATTCGAGTTTTGTTAAATATTTGCCTGCTTATTTTGCAATTTCTTCAGTCACTAGTGGCATATTTAAATCACGATGTATAATAGAATTTTGGATGTACCATGGAGCCGATGTTATTAACCGTAAAATTTTTTTTTGCCTTCGTTGGATTCTCTCGACATTGGAAGCTGAAGCAGTGCCCCATAACTGAATTCCGTAGCGCCATATTGGTTTCAAAAGCGACTTGTATAATAAAAGTTTGCAGTCTAGGCTGAGTGTTGAGTTTCTGCCAATCAACCAATATATTTGAGTTAACTTCAGTTTCATCTGAGTTAACTTAGAGTCAATATGATGTTTCCATGTAAGTCTTCGATCAAGGTGTATACCAAGGTATTTCACTTGGGAATGTTGAGGAATATTTTGATTGTTGATTCGAATGGGGGAGCAAGTATCTCTTCTTAGGGTGAACGTTATATGGACACACTTTTGTTCATTGACTTTAATTCTCCATAAGTTCAACCATATTTCCAGCTGAGTGATATGTTCCTGGAGATTGCGGGATGCCTCATAAGGATTTTCGTGCACACTCATACAGGCTGTATCATCGGCAAAAGTAGAAATATGGATATTATTGCTCACAGGCATATCACAAGTATATATTAAATACAAGACAGGACCCAGAATACTACCGTGGGGCACACCAGAAGATATAGTTTCGGGCACACTCGTGAACTCTCCTTCCACAACAGTGAACTTCCTATCAATAATATAACTTTTCAAAAGCTTTTGAATGTTTATTGGCAGATATGTCTTCAATTTTAAAACTAGGCCTTCGTGCCATACTCTATCAAACGCCTGAGAAACATCAATAAAGAGAGCAGAACAATACTTCTTTTCTTCAAATGTTCTTCTTACAACTTGGATCAGTCTATGCGCTTGTTCAATCGTGCTGTGTTGACTTCTAAAGCCAAATTGATGGTCCGGGATGCACCCATTATCAGTTAAAATTTTGGACAATTTAGTCATGAGCAGCTTTTCGAAAAGCTTTGAGATTGTAGATAGTAAGCTTATAGGCCTATATGACTCAGTCTTGGTAAGATCTTTGCCCGCCTTTGGAATCATTTTGATCTTGGCCAGTTTCCAGTTATGTGGAAAATACTGCATTCTCAAAATAGCATTAAAAGTAAATAGCAGGATTCTTATTGCAATATGAGGCAAGTTCATGAGCATTTTGTTACTAATGCCATCAATACCTGGAGCTTTCTTCGGGTTGAGTTCAGCAATTACTTTTTGTACTTCACGCATCTTAAACCTTAAGGGACGAGGGGGTAGAGAAACTACACTCGGTAAATCAGCAGCACCCGTACATGAATTGGGAGTGAATACAGATTTTAAATGCTCAGAAAATAAGTTACCTTTCTCACTATCACTTCTTCCCCAGCCTCCGGTCGCAATACGCAATGGTGATTTAAGATCAACGGGTCGTTTAAGATTTCTAGTAGCGCGCCATAAAGAGTAATAAGATGCGGACGTTACATCAAGACCTTCTAAATATTTTTCCAGTAGTGCAGTTTTTTCCGACGATAGCAGCTCTTTGAGTCGTTTAGTACATTCTTTAAGTCTGATTTTATTTAGGGGTGATCTGTGTTGTTGCCATTCTCTTCTAGCTCTCCTTTTTTCACATACAAGACGTTAAATTTCCGTAGAATAAATTCTGTTAAAGCCGGTCTGCGGATAGGAGGTAGTGGCGTGTTTAACAGCCTGTTTAATATTTTCGTTAAGATTGGCAATGTTAAATTCAATATCATCGCATGATCTAAGCTGAATGTTTTCTACGCAGTGACTACTAAGATATTTTTTGAATACCAGCCAGTTGATTCCATTAATCATCTTCACATATGAGTTAGTTAAATCACTCCTTAGTGGTTTGAAAATTGTAACTATTGTTGGAGAGTGATCGGAGGACAGATCTAGAGAGGCCTCTACATGAATTAAGTCCCTATAAATATTTTTCGTGACGGCAAAATCTATAACATCTGGAATTTTTCTTACGTCAGTAGGCCAGTAAGTAGGCTCTCCACTCGAAATGACATCTAAGCCCATTTTTGAAATTGTATTGAACAAGGCTCGACCTCTAGGTGTAACAAGACGCGATCCCCAGTACGTATGTTTTGCATTGTAGTCACCAGCTGCCACGAAACAAGATCCAAGCGATTTGTAGAACTTCTCATACTGATCTTCGGTAACTGAAAATCTGGGAGGTGAGTAAATTGATGATATCACGAAATTCGCACAAAAATTTTCTACGAAAATATTCGTTGCTTGCAAATATTCTTCACTAACGTTGTCAAGGACATAGTGCTTGAGTCTTGACTTAATCAGAATTGCTGATCCACCACATGCTCTCTCTCTCGGGTCCTTTGTATCATATAAAGTGTAACCATTTATTTTAAATAAGCTTCTTGAGGTCAAATGAGTCTCAGAAACCAACATTATATCAATATTTTTTTCCATGAGGAAGTGCTCAAGTTCATTTTTATGTTGGCGAATGCCGTTTGCGTTCGAATCACGGAAATCGTAGTATTAACTCATCCATTTTAATTGAAAATATTTTTGATATTTTTCAATTAAAAAAGTATTATATTTACTAAATATTTAATTGTTGTTTTTTTAAGATTCAATTAAAATTTAATTGATATACTTTTAAAGATTCATAAAATAATTGAAGTAGTTCTAGTTCTAGTTCGAAAAGTTCAATTAGAATATTAAATTTAGTATAGAATAAATCTAATATTATAAAAAAAGTAACCATTTATTTTAAATAAGCTATTGCTACTACAATACATTTAAAAAACAAGACGTATGTAAATTTCAAGACTTTTTACGCAGGCCTCTAATGGCTCTGGCCATATGGCATCGCACGTTTTATTAAAGCTTAACTTGGAATAATATTGAATAGACATACAAAATGTTCAACACAATAAACCAGATATATTTCATTAAATCACGTTTTAGTTAGTCCACACATATATTTCTTTAATTAATGTTAAAACTAATACACTTAGGCCCATTATTATAACTTAAAGTTAGTTAAATGTAGGATTTTATCGAACGTATAAAAAACTTTCCATTATTGCAAATTGGATTTAACTTACCAAGTAGGATAAACTTGGTTGTAATTTATCGCTCACTTTAGGTTAAAGTAAAATTTTGCAAATGATAAAGTTTTTATACGTCCGATAAAATCCTACTTTTAACTAACTTTAAAATAGTTTATTTTAGAATGTTACCTGACAGGTAAATATATTTGGTTATTACAAGTAAACATTAATGTAAAAGTGACTGATAAGCTAACAGCAGGTGTATCATCATGGTAACTTTCAAAGTGAACTTTAAGCACTTTAACAGTCAAAGTAGCGTGTATGTACACTAGAGTTGCCACAATACATCATTTGTATTAATTATTTTATCGGACAGTTGTAATAATGAAAAAATTTAATGGTCACGTTATCGTTTACGTTAGCTAATGTTAAGGTTAACTATTAGGAACTTTATCCTTAGAGATCACGTACAAAAAGTAAAATTAAATAAACAAAGTTTTGTTAAAAATCTGCAACAACTGTATTAAAAACTAAATTATTTACATAAAATAGAAACGCAACGTTCATAAGAATTCAAAAAATATTATTGTCACTTTTCATTTGTATGCAAAAACGTGCGAGGGTTCTCTGTTTAATTTTGCATTTGCAGTTCAATTTGTGTTGCTTGTTATTGTTTATTTTTTTTTTCGAAATGAAAGCAGGAATTTTATGAATTGCCTCTACCATTAATCAAATTTGAAGGGCATAATGACTCAATCGTACAAGGAAGAACTCTTTTTAATACAATCAAAATGCAAAAAATATGATTGAGTTTTATAGTAAGATCTCGATAATAATGTGATAATTCTCGTCAGACAGACAGACGAGAATTTTTACATGGCTTCTATAAACAGACAGTAAGTTCCTCACATGGGTGTATATAACATCATTTCTTATCCAAGAATATCGTAAGGTCCTGGATGGACTTGCACAGCAGTCAAATAGCTCGTTAAACTGGGTGCATGGACACGGGACTATTTCAGAAAACATAGTTGCACTACTAAGAGAGGTCGATATCAACAATCTTTTTGGACTCCCACTTTCATCATGCTGGAGACGTTTCAATGTTACCTTTCTTGAATTAGCTCAAAACAGATGGCGAAATGAGTACACCTGCGTAATAGGGAGAACCCTCTGGCCTCACCTGGACTCCCGTAGAACGGAAAAGCTCATGAACTTCAATAGGAAACACTTGAGGAACATCATGGCCACATTGACCGGTCACTGTACCTTCGGAACCCATGCTAAACGTATGGGTCTCCCTTATAATGACTACTGTTACAGTTTCAATGACGAGGAGGAGGAAGAAAGTATCCTGCATCTCTTGTGTCTCTGTCCCGCTCTAGAGTATCTCCGTCTGCACCTCCTTGGCAGAATATCCTTCGGAAGCTTATCCGAGTTATCGGAAATCCGGCTCAAAAATCTATATCTCTATATAAGGAATAGTGATTGGTATAATCGCTGCCCCCCCTAGCCAAATTTCTTGACCCCCTCTCACCCTGTACCCCCCTGAACAATCATCTATCTCTCTTCTACCTCTACTCTTCTCAACCTCCTCTTGTTCTCTCCCTCTCTCTCTCTCTCTCTCTCTTTCTTCTTTCAGCTTACAGGCAGCACAAAGGATCCAAGTTAGCCGGATTCTAACTTTCTACTTTTCCTTACCAGCAGCCTGCTAACCTAACCTAACCTAACCTTACGGAATTTTATAAAATTTAAGACACACCCTGAGCTTTGAAAAATACACAGTCTTAATCTTATATTTAAGTATTTAACCAACAGATTTTCAAAATTTTTTTGTTTGAAAGAGTGTACTTCCAGTTTGATCCCGTAAACTTTTTTCGAGAATGTTCTACCAAATCTTTGCATTGAAGTCGATTTTTTTTATCATAAATATTTTGGATTCATTATTCATAAAAAATAATTTTGATTTATAAGAGGCTTAAAAACCAGTTTTTTATAAAAAATATTTCTTTCATAAATCTTAAGAATAAGACAGTAAAACTTTAAGGGCCATTTTCACAACTTGCCTTTAGCTAAAGGCATAATTTTGTCTGTCTGATAAATGGTTTTGCGTAATAAAACCTTCATTTATAATTTCTTCTTCCATTAGATAATATTATTATTGATAATAATAGCAATAAAGAATTTAAGATGTAATAATGCAAGGATATTTATTGGGCATACAAAATCCTACCTTTAACTAAAGGCAAGTTGTGAAAACGGCCCTGAATTTATTAAAAAGCACAATTGACTGATATTTGCTTAATTTATTTGGAAAACATCTGATCGAACTTCGCATGAAACAGATGTAATTAATATCTGAGTTGCACAGTAGGCACTCGTAGTGTACAATGAACACATATAATATTATAATGGTCCACGATGTCTATATCTTGAGAACTGGTTGCCACCGTAATTTGAATCACCTCACTTTTAATTTAAATCATGCACTTTTTATTCACATAAATTTTTTTTAAACAGATTTTTGTTTGAATAATATTTGGCCGTATATTTATAATTTTTTTTTCAATTAAGGTTCTTATTAATATTTTTCCACTCTCTTGAAAAATCACTTTAAATATTTCATTATTACAACCGACACCTTGATTAAATTTATAAATTTTCTAATTAATTTTTAAATTTTCGTATTATCCTTTAAACTTGCGCGTGTCCTGGCATTTTCTTGCAAATCATCATACGGCGCGTTTGAGTGGACGTTGAAAACTATTCATAGCGGTCAATTCAATAATAATTTTTGCAACAATGTTGTTTTTTATCATTTCATAGTTTTTCTATACTTTTCTTATTTTCAGCTAAAATTACAAAAAGTAAAAAAACACGCAAAATTAGTAAAAGAAAAAAATAAAAGGTTTGCAGAGGTGAAAAGAAAAACAACAAAAAGGAACGATTAAAATGTAGAAGAAAAATATTATTTTATTAATTAAGTCAATAATAATATTTTTTTAAAACAATTGAGGGAATATAATGTACAAAGAAAGGATAACAGGAACAGCAGCAGTTGGCAGCAGCAATTAAGTGACAGTAAGCAGAACTTGCTTAATAACAAATAGATAAAATAAAATGAAAGGTTACTAAAAATGGTAAAGACAGAAATTTAATATTTTTTGCTGCTTTAAGAAAGCAGCGAGGAATCCAGCAGTAGCGGGAAAACATATTAGGAGTATTTTTTCAAGCAGAGTTTCACAAACTGTTGATTATACTACCCTTTAGAGGTTATCACAAAATGTTTAAATATAAAGCTTTTGAAAAGCTTTATAAGACAAATTTTGCAAAGGAATCTGTTTTTAAGGGCCTGTTCCACCATGTCGACAACGTTCGATCTGTCGCACATTTACAATTGAAACAAAAACAGATTTTATCCCCTTAAGGTACCAACAGACGACATGTTTTTCACATTGTATGTGTCAAAATTTACATATGTAAACGGAAACATGTCGTTTGTTACCTTTAAAACATTGCTTGTGTAAAAAACATGACAAAAGTCATAAGACATTATTTGAAATAGAGCGTGCTCTATTTTCTTATGTTAAACATACAGCTCCAAATATCTATGTCATGCGAACAAATTCGTCGGCGGTTCATTGTGTGCACTATCATTAGCCGTCTGAATGAAGTATTTTCCAAGACAAATAAACTATATATATTTTTTTAATTTAACGTTGTCGTTTCATTAAAATGAGTCCAAAAATGTATAGATTTTTAGATACAACCTCAACATCTTGTTTAAAAAAGAAAAAATTAAAAAAACACATTTGCGTCGCCAGTACTTCAGCGACGGAACCAAAAATATTTCGACATCTGCAAGCCATTTATCAAATAAGCTACGTGGATATTTATGTACTGAAAAAGAAGAAGTAAACAAATGAAAATTGTGTTTTTTAAAGTTGCAAGCTATTATTATTAATATTCATTTCTAGCAGTTCATTAAATGAATCGTAAGACATTCTTGTAAAGTTTTGAAATGCCTTTCCATCCTCCAAGCGCAGCTCATTAATAACCATTGATGCAAAACTGAGTCCGGAGTATCGGCGAAGCAACCATTTTTGGCTCCAAGTAATTCTCTCTCTTTTTATTTTATTTTCTTTTTTTCTTTTAAATTTTAATGCTGCAATAATTAAAACAATACTGCACAGTGCAATTTTCTTATCTCTAAAATTCATTTCACAAAAAATTATTAGCTAGCTTTTGCAAACACTTTTAGCAAACAAATTAAAATTTTTGGGCAACCAGCTGTTCCCAATAGACATGACCGATGTCATGTGTGATACTACATGTACGTTTGTGACCAAAAATTATAAACCTTATGTAAATTAACCAATATTGACAGACATGAAGAAAAACATACGAATCGAAAGCTTAAAAAACACATGTAAAAACATGTCGTCTGTTGGTACCTTTATGCTGAACTTTATGACATATAATAATATTATAACAAATGAAAATTTTTTATTTTTTAAACAATGTAAAAATTGTTATTTGTTATAATTTTTATTTTGTCACAGAGCTTAGAATAAGGGTGTTAAAATGTTTGGAAACAAAATCAAAGATTTTAAAAATTGTGCGCGTAAGTCGAATGATGTCGACATCGTGGGACAGGCCCCAAGTCACTTTTATAATTTTTATAAGCCAGGCCTTAAAAATATAAAGGACTTACTAACGTCTTGTTGTTTGTTTTTGTTGTTTTTTTTTTTCAAAGTTTGTGAACCTAAAACAAAAGGGTTTCTGTATTACTGTTTATGCAAGTTTCAAAATTGATTGCTTGTGGGTGTTTTTGTTTGCCTGTTTGTTTATTCGATTTGAGGGAGGAGTTTGCTGGGCAAATACGCAAAAAAAAAATGTTACTGTTGCTTAGCGTACGTGCATAAATATGTAACGGGTGTTTCAATAAGACATTTAAATTGAATAGCCCATTTTACATGGAGTGTTCCCGTAAGGCGCTTAATTTTCAATAGTCCTCCATTTAAACAGCTCTTATGACTCAACCTGTAAGTACTTGACAGATGACAAGTAAAAATAACGATTCAAAAACAAAAAGTGTTTACAACTAAAACATTTTTGGGTCGTCCAATTTTCATTTCGAAGGTTACGACGCTAACCAGCAAAAATTGCTGCATTTGGGTCCGGGAAAACCCAAGAATTATTGTTCAAAAATCATTCCCATCTGTAACGAAAAGAAGGCTGAAGCAACAATTGCGGCGAACTAATTGCGCTATCAAATGATGATTAATAATTTTGATGGCCGCAATAGGAATATATTGCTGTGGGAGACGTTTAATAGTATTGTCATGACGACGATGGCGCTACTTGTCACAAAAGTGACGATAAGTTTTGTATAAAAAGTGACTTACCTAAGCCATTAAACTACTCATTACCCATGAAAACTTTCTATTACTGACTTGTACCCTCAGGATCTCACGTTCAAATCACAGTTTGTGAGTGCGTTTTTTAGGGTTCAGTACATCAAAGGTGAAAAGGAACCCTATTGTTTTCGCGTACGCTGTCCGCCTGTCTGTCTGTCTGTCTCTCTGTCTGTCTGTCTCTCTGTCTGTCTGTCTGCCCGTCACATGCTATTTTCTCGAGAATCGTAAGAGGTACGAACCTGAAAATTGCTCGCTACAAAAACAAATACATGAGAGTTAAAAAATAAAGTGTGTTCCAAAACGAGCAACGAAAAATTTCAAAATCCCATCTAATATGCATATAATTACATATACATATGTACATATATCACTTGAAATTTGTAAAATTAGTGTATTTTTATACAGACTACAACAATTAACACTAAAATATGAAAAAAAAAATCAAAATTAAAGGGTGTTCTCTCAGTTAATGTAATTTTTGACAACTTGCTATATCTTGAAAACTTTTCAAAAACGCTAAAACTAAAAAATCCCAAAATTATAAAATCGCCAAACCGAAAAAAACCCTTAAAACCGAAAAAAATCGCCTAAACGAAAAAAAAGCCAAATTTAAAAAAAAATCGCTTAAACTAAAATAAATTGTCAAAACGCAAAAACTAACAAAAAACAAATTACCGAAAATATCCCAAAAACGAAAAAAAATCCAAAATTATATATTATATAAGGCTAAAGTTCGTATAGTATTACATATTTGGTATCCATACGGAACCCTTCGTGTGCGAGTCAAAGTCACAATTTACTGAATTTATGTAATTAAAACTTTAATTTCAAATAAATTTTATGTTATATGATCACCTAATTATTGTTTAAGTAAAATTTAATTCATGCAGCGGTAAGCGCGTCGATAGTCAACGTAATAAATTCGAGTTTAAGTCTTGGTTGGAAAAGGCAACTAAAAATACAAAACACAAATATTTTCCTGGTATCTGTGCCAGTAACTACAGAAGTGAAATAAAAAATTAAATAAAATACAATTAAATAACAAAAATTAAAAATTTTAAAAACAGCCGATTTATTCAGAAAAGATGCGATATCTTATAAAGGGCTGAACCAACTTTCTTCAGACATAGCTTGGACCCCTCTCGATCAAGTCACCTTTAAAACATAAAAAACTAATTTAAAATCAGTTCAGTCGTTTGGTCTGTACATATACCGACACACAGACACACATACACAGTACAAACTTATAACACCCATTTTTTTGGTCGGGGGTTAATTAAATAAAATAAAATGAAATAAAATATAACAAAAATTACAAATTTTAAAAACCCCCGACTTTTTTCAGAAAAGATGTTATATCTTCTAAACGGCTGGACCGATTTTCTTCAAATATACCTAAGAACCCTCTCGATCAAGTCATCTTTCAAACAGAAAAAACTAAATGAAAATTGGTCCAGCCGTTTGGCCTGTACGTGGACACGGACAGACACACAGATGCAATACACAGATACACAGACACACACCACAAACTTATAACACCCCTTTTTTAGTCGGGGGTTAAAAATAAAATAAAATAAAATAAAATAAAATACTTACTGCCTGTTCAACGAATTCATGTATGGAAATATATGAGATTATACATTGCAAAACTATTATATATGAACTCATATATGGACTAATATATGAAATGTATTGTAATATATGAGCTCATATATGGAAATTTCATTATAAAGCTCTTCATATGTGGGTTAATATATAGAATTAAGATTTAATATATGGAGGCATATAAGAATGTATGCATAAATGATATTTCACATAAGATCGTTTTGCAATCAAAACAGCTTGGTATTTTATCACTGGTGAACTGGAAATCCATTAGAAAATAGATACGGTATGCAAAGTTTATATGCGTACCCTCAACGTTTAAAAAAGAAAAACTTTTGTTACAAAAAAAAAACATTCTTGTATGATTTTATACATTGTGGATCAAATAATCAAAAGGATAATCCAGTCATTAATTTTATAAATAATTATTCATATTACTGCAAAAAATTATATTGAAAACTATTGTTAGACGGATTATTTTTTCTTTTATAATTAATTGCATTAGTTTTTAATCTGATTTCTTAAATTACATTTTATGTAAGAATATGAGTTTTGTGTTTTTTAAATAATTGATTAACCTTTTGACTTAAAATGATGAATGAAATGACTTTTATATTTATGATTTTAACAGGCTAAGGTTCGTATCGCTTTTTAAGCCAAATTACATGTGATAATTATTAATGAACAAATAACACCAAAGTTAGTTGTAAATATTCTGACAACACATAGTTGAACGGAACAGCCAGCCGTTTTCGAAGGCCACTAAACCTTCATCATCAGCGTTCTTTTGTGTTTTTGGTCCACTGTGTGTGGTGTCAGTTGATGTAGATTTCTGCTTTATATACTTAGCATTATTGCAAATGGAATATGTGAATTGTTTGGATTCATCGTATTTCAATTTGCTGAAAGATTTTTTGTATTGTAAGCTCAATTTTACCATCCCCAAATTTACAACAGTCTTACCATTGTCGTTTGTTCTTTTACTAATTATAATGGGTGTTTTTTATTGAGGTATAGAACTTTAAGTTGGCATCACTTTTTTAACTGGCGGCCATTTCGTCAGCTGTTAAGTGATTAATATTTAGTTTGGTTTGCCATTTCATCATGAATAGGTTGACAAAAGAACAACGCTTGCAAATCGTGCAAATTTATTTCGAAAATAATGGTTCAGTTCGCGAAGTTTACCGCAAGCTCCGTCCATTTTATGGTCGACATAATCGTCCATCAGAGCAATTAATTCGGTTAACCATGGATCGTTTTCGCACTACGTTTACTCTATGTGATAATACGCATCCGCAGAGACGTCGAACAGTGCGCACCGAAGAAACAATTGCCGCTGTAGAGCAAAGTGTTGAAGAGGACCCGAATGAATCGATTCGCCACCGTGCACAGCAATTGGAGCTTTGTCCATCAACTTTATGGAAGATTTTGCGCAAAGATCTTGGCTTGCGACCTTACAAAATCCAGCTTGTGCAAGAATAAAAGCCGCGAGACCATGCAATGCGTCGTGATTTTGGTGTATGGGCCGAAAATGAGATTGATCTCGATGCTGATTTTCATCGCAAAATTTTGTTCAGTGATGAGGCTCATTTTTGGTTGAATGGCTACGTCAACAAGCAAAATTGCCGCATTTGGAGTGAAGAGAATCCACATGAGACCCTTGAGACGCCATTACATCCACAAAAACTGACTGTTTGGTGTGCTCTATGGGCTGGTGGAGTCATTGGGCCATACTTCTTCCGAAATAATGCTGGAGAGTCAGTTACCGTTAATGGAGACCGGTATAGAGCCAAGATAACCGAATATTTTGCTCCCGAATTGGATGGCATGAATGTGGATGAGTTGTGGTTCCAACAAGACGGCGCTACATGCCACACAGCGCACGTCACAATCGATTTATTGAAGGAAACATTCGATGAGCGCATAATTTCGCGGAATGGACCTGTCAATTGGCCACCAAGATCGTGTGATTTGGCACCATTGGATTATTTTCTTTGGGGATATGTGAAGTCGCTCGTCTACGCCAACAAACCAGAAACGTTAGGGGACTTGGAAGCCAACATTCGTGGCGTTATTGCCAACATACGGCCCCATATGCTCGAAAAAGTGGTTGAAAATTGGACCTGTAGAATTGGCTTTATTCGAGCCAGCCGCGGCGGCCACATGCCCGAAATCATATTTAAACATTAATGGCATAAAATTATCCTTCCAATAAAGCCAAATTGGTGGACATTAAAACGATTTTCTTGTGTTTTATTTCAATTTGAAGTTCTATACCTCTAAAAAAGCACCCGTTACACATGTTAGTTAATTTGCTTATTTTTTGATCTACTTAAGACAAACTTTTTTGGTTTGTTACTATTAAGTATATTTTTATTTTTATATTTTATATTTTATTTTATTTATTTTATTTATTAGTTGAAAAAGGCGAAGTTTAACGTATGACGGATTCATTGTGCCCCGGCCTTTTGTCAATTAACATTTTTTTCTTTTGAAAAAGAAAAATTACTGTTGAAAGTTTTAATTGTGCAATTGTTCTACGCACGGTTCTTTCTACCTTAGTTATTGTGTCACGCAAAAAAAAAACTATGTATGTGTGATTCCCAGAAAATATGAAAAACTTTGAACTTTTTAATAATTTGCAATTTAAGCACATTACAAAACATAGATTTGATTCGGAGTATGGAATTTTTAAAAATGTTATATACCCAAAGTGTCATTGAGCATATATGTAAACCAATGGAATAAAATTGCTTACATCGACTGGCGGAAACAAACAAAACGAAGTTTTCCTAAAGACATATTTGGCTTTTGGGCAAGAACGAAGATAATGTCGGAAATTACTTCTTTCGTGAAATTGCAGCTGCTCTGTTCAACCTGTTGATAGTGTCAATAAGTAATGCGTTTGTGCAGAGAATATTTTCATGCATGAAGACTACCAAAACAAAATTAATCTGCAATATGAAATGTTAGAATCTTTGATAACAATAAAATCACATTTAAATATTTATAAGATCTACTGTCATAAATTTGATTTTCCTTCCTAAAGAAATGATAAAAAGTTCAAATCGGAAAATATGTACAAGCGAGTTTTAGAGGACGGAGACGAACTTGATGTCTATGAAGATTTGGATTGGGACATTATTAAGAATATTTCGATTGCAAGAATGTATGTATGTAATATGTATGTATGTAATATCTTCATAAATTCGTATTCACCCCTATCGTGAATAAAATGTGAAAATTTTGTTCCCATGAAATTTTCATTCCCCATGAGGGGAAATTTGCAATCTTCAATTTGATGGGAACGTTTGTTCCCGCTATCAATGCGTAGTGAATGTAAAAAAACGGGAAGAAGACTTACTTGTAAAACTTCAAAATTAATTGAAAATCAAACAAATTAAGTTTAATAATAAGAGATACACATATTTTGGGTTTCAAATGAAATGTTATATAGTGTAAAGTTGTGTTTTTAATTGTTTTAGGCGCCGTGCAAAAATTGTTTTAGTACACCACAGCCATAAAATTTATGGCATGTAAACTAAAGAGATTCATGTTCAATGAAAAAAGTTGTTCCAAGGTATTATTGTTAATAATCGTGGACATTATTTATTGATCTTGCCCTAAAAATGATTGTTTATAAGTTTTACTGCCACTAGAGAATTCTGTTATTTTCTATAAAATTAATGACGGGATTATTTTTTTTTTATTATTCCCAGCAAAAAAGTTTGCCTACTAGAATGCAAGAAAGTGTATGTACTCTCCAGTCGTGAGTACTTACAATTTGACTGAATAAGCCATTATTTTTGTATGAGAAGTTCAAAAAGTATGCGGTACCCTATACTTTTTGCCTACAAATATCCAAAAGTTAATAGATTACTGATTTCCTAAAAGTATTCAAAATAAAATGGGTTATTTTATGCTCACAAAAACGCAAAATATAATAAAATAGCCAAAAATTATAAACAAATAGAGTTTTGTAACATAATTATAAAATTTGAACCTTTTTCGGGATTGTTAAAAATCATAATTTTACAAAGCAAATATATGAATACGTATATTGAAGAATATGCGAAAATACTTAGATTTTGTAATAAATATTGTAGTAAACCAAAGTTATTTTAATGTTTTCGAAGCTGACTTTCACTATCAGTAAATATTTTTTAGATAGGTTTCAGGATTAACTAGGAAGTACTACGATAAGTACCTTCATGTAATGATATAAATAAGTTGTTATTTTATTCATTACAAGACAGTCATTATTATACACATAAAATAATTAAATAAATAAGTACCACTCATTACTTTGTAAGCCATTAAAAGAGTACTACCCATTACAAAATCTTAAAATTTTTTTGCTGGGTTTGATCCACTATTTATAAAATCATACAAGAGTGTTTTTTTTAATTTTTTTTTAAACGTTGGGGGTACGCATATAAACTTTGCATACCGTATCTATTTTCTAATGGATTTCCAGTTCACCAGTGATAAAATACCAAGCTTTTTTGATTGCAAAAACGATCTTATGTGAGATATCATGTATGCATACATTCTTATATGGCTCCAAATATTAAATCTTATATATATGCATCCACATATGAAGAGCTTCACAATGAAATTTCCATATATGAGCTCATATATTACAATACATTTCATATATTAGTCCATATATGAGTTCATATATAATAGTTTTGCAATGTATAATCACATACATATATTTCCATACATGAATTCATACATACTCATATATAGTTATATACACTCATATATTAAAAATATATGGACCATATATAATTTTTTTAGCTGGTTATACTCATCTTTAAAACACTTTTGTTCAGAAAAAAATACTTTTTTTGAATCGTTCGTTTGATTACCTTGATGCACCATCTACGTCATGTGGTCTTTCCCAAACTTTAGTCTGTGTTGTTAGTTTACGTCTTACAATGGTAGATATTTTTGATGAATTAGATGCTTCAAGTACTCCAAGGTTTGTACAACATTATGAATAGTTATTTTACTGACGCTAAGTTCGACTTAAGCTCTAATTCTACTTAAACTCACAGATGAATTCGAAACCATTTAGATAATTTTGCATCTATATCGAGGTGAAAACTTCTTGTAAGTCTTTCATTTGTAACATCTGGAATACTCTGATGAATTTTTTATGTAATTGCTTAAATTTTTTGGGCTGCGGCGGAGTTTTCCGCCAATAGCGCAATTAGAAAGCCCTAGATGGTGATACGTCTCAATTTTTGCGATTTCCGTGGAAGTGAGCGACAGCTTTTTCCTCATACATATTCTTTGTGCAAATAAAACGTTTTTCTATTGCACTTAACGGTATTTTGGCATAAACATCAAAAATTAATTGAAAATTCATCACTGAGGCTAATTTTAGTTAACACTGAAATATTAAAATTTCTCCTGCTGTTTACAAAAACTATTATGAAAGTCCAGTTAAATTTTACTGACCCATTTGGAATTTTTGTCAATATAGCAACAGAGTATCCTCTTAAGAATGATTTAGCAACATATTTGCTATTTTTTAAGGAATCGCGAAAATGTCTACTATTCTCTAAAGTTTCAAGTGAGGCTATCCTATGTTAACCGGTGTAAGATAAAATAAAATAAAATATTTTTGTTTATTTATTTATTTATTAATACAAATTCTAGAAAGAAAATAGGCAGAATATAGTTGCATAAATATGGGCGGAGTAACGAGACCATATGCCCAAGATATTATTAACAGTGACTGACTATACACGACCTATGCCTCCACATAGGAAGTAGTAACATGGTTGTCCACAAAAGAACCGCAATGTTATGCGCGTATCCGTGGCAGATCCGTCAACCAGTGAGAGCAGAACGAAAAACTCTCGAACGCCAAATGACACGAGCAAGCCTGGCACCAGTTAAAACACAATTATAATGGCGCGACAGCTGTACTTCAGCCCAGAGCTGCTTAACACCTCATAAAATAATATAAAATAATGTAAAATAAAATAAAAAAAGATTACATTAAACTAAATTTATGATGTTTCAACTTGAAATTACTTTGATTCAACATTGTTCTTGGTGTTATTTCATATTTTATATTTATAATTTTGAGTCAACATGATTCTTCGTTTTGATTCAATAGTAGTAGAATGTTAAAAATATTTGCCATTGAATGATAAAACAACTAAGCAAATAAAAACAGTAAAGGCCTAAACTTAACTTCAATACTAGCATTTTGTCAAAACTTAAGATTTATTTAATGGTTAAAGAAAAAATTTAACTTTATTAATTCTTGTTAAAGGAAATATTTCATAACATATTACAACAACACAAAAATTGCCCCTATAGTGCAATTAAGTTACTTACTGATTCTATAAGCAAACTGTCTAATTTTATATTTTCTTAATAACAAAAGGCGAGCGCTGCTTATATGCTTGTAAAACTTACAGAAGATTGTCGTGTTTACTCTGAGACCATATTCCATCGTTTTATTCAAGACAGCTGTTACAAGACCACAGCTCCTTTAACATGTAAATAAAATGCATCATATAATCTCTATGATATAAATTTATACATTATCCCTAAATTTATGTACAACAATAAGAACAACAACAATAACCAAAACGTTCATTATCAAGTAAATGTTCCCAAAAAAAGTTCTGCTTTTTGCTAAAGTTGCTGATAAATGTGTTTAAAATGGCAAAGAAAAATGAATATCAAAAATTTTCTTTTCTCTTGAAAGGACACAATAAACAATAGAAAAATAGAAATACAGCAAGAACTGAAAAAAAAGATACAGTAATAGTAAGGAAAACCTTCATCATGTTAAGAAAAACCAACCAACCGACCAACATAAAGATTATCTGTGAATGACAATGTGCATATAAAAAGTGAACAAAGGAGAAACATTTATTAAGTTAAAATAGTTTTTGAAAGAATAAGTGAAAAATTACAGTATTGCTTTTAAATAAATTTAAAGTTTTGTTGCAGAAAGTCTGAAGCAATAATTAAATTTTATGCTTGCAATAATAATGCTGAAGGACAAAATAAGACCCAGATCTTTCAGTGCAACAGTGGTATGAATTAACAAATTTAAAAATTAAAAATTGTATATATTTTATATGGTAAAAAGCTAATTTTTCGTAGCTTAACTATTTACTCCAACCATAATATAAGCCTGCAGTAAGAAAAGTGAGAAATAAAAACTTATAAAAGCCCTTAATATTATTATATCCTTCACCAAAAATGGTACAGGGTATACATAGGTTTGTCATTCCGTGTTTAATTTCTACAATATTAATAAGCGAGCCATAAAGTATATATATTCTGGATGCTTATGGATAGGGAAGACGAATAAGCGATGTCCGTCTGTCTGTCTGTCCGTCTGTATGTGAAATCAGTTTTCCAAAGCTCCCAGAAAAGCTAGAAATTTTGGTCTTGAACTGGTGTATCAGAAATAGTCCAGAATAGATTGGTATTGAAAATCAGCAAAATCGAGCAGACGGTTCAGAGCTGGAAAACTTAAACTTTATTTTACAATATAAAAGTAACTAGTTAAAACAAATTTTTGTTTTATTTTTGTTAAATAAACACATTTTATGAATAAAACTAGTATAAAAAAAATTAAAAATTAAAAAAAGACGTTTCCAGAGTTGGAAAACTTTAACTTTTTTTGCTAAATAAAAGTAACCTGCTAAAACTAATTTTTCCTTTTTCTCTATAAATTAAGCATATCTTATATTCTTAAAAAAAACAGATTGGTGTAAGAAATCAGAAAAATCTAAAATTATGAGTCCAGGGTTGGGAAGCTTGCACTTTTTGTGTTATATATATATATATATATATATATATATATATATATATATATATATATATATATATATATATATATATATATATATATATATATATATATATATATAAAAGTAACTAGGGCTAATTAATATTTTTCTTTTTTTTATAACTGAAATATATTTTATCCTTTTGCAAGAAAAGTTCGGTGTAGAAAATTTTAAAAATGAAAAAGCACAGCTGCAGAGCAGGAAACTTTGAATTTTGTTTTTTTATACATATATATCAAAGTAACTAAATAAAATTATTTTTTGTTTTTCTTATTTCCTTTTTGCTTTGTTCACCTAACATATTTTATATACAATTTAAAGAACTAGATTGGTGTAAGGAATCAGGAACATCTTAAAGGATGATTGCAGGGTTGGAAAATTAAATTTTTATATAAATAAAAGTAACTATGTCAAATAATTTTTTTTTTTTTTTTTTGTTTACATATTATCTATTCTTTATGTTTTAAAAAGAAGCAGTTTGGCATAAAAATTAAAAAAATAAGAGACATATCTCCAGACCTGGAAAACTTTAACTTTTTCCGGTATATAAAACTTATTATTTCTTTGGTAATTAAATATATTCCATATTTTAGAATGAAATAAATTAGTATTAAAAAAAACACAAAAATCAAAATTATGGTTCCAGGGTTGGAAATTGAAAAAAATGGGTAAAAAATTAACCAAAAATATTTTTTAAATTAGACCTATTTCATTTTTTAGGAAGATAATTACTCAAAAAATTTTATGTATGTTATGCTTTATGTATGTATGGATATCTGATTAAAGTATAAACGAAGGTTTGTGCCATATTGCTAAATATAGTTAAATATGTTTCCTTGACATCTTCCAAAGAGTTCGTATTAATTTTTAGTAAATGAATATATAAACTAAATTTATCGCTAACGATCAGTCATAACTATAAAATAAATTAAAGGAAATGTTAAATTTCATTTCCCTGAAACTTTTCCTTTCTGCTGAACAAAATTCAAAAAAAAACTGTTGGAATAAACCGTTTACATAATATCGCGATGTATACAATTTCCAATGGGATGTTTAAATTGAGATAAAAAGTACGGGAAAATATAAAACAAATTAGTTAACTTGGTATGGATGTAAAATACTAATACTATTTTAGGGTTATTATATAGCAGCACGGTCCTTGAACATCTCGAGAGCGACTAAGCAAGCCCCAATGTATTGATGTGACATCGATGTTGACTAGAATAAGGGTGAATATAAAATGTTTCTTAAATACAGAGTGTAGAATAAAATATTCAACTATTGCTTATATCGAAAATAAAATATTTAAATCAAATTCTTTAGTCGCAAAATACTGAGAGGTCACTTATTAAAAATTGCACTAGAGAAAAAAAAGGGTGAAGGGTATATAAGATATCACTCTTAGTTGTTTTTAATTTTCGAATAATTCTCAAGTGATACTTTTGCAAACATACACTTACATTTGGATTCTAAAGCAAAACAAAAGTGGAATACTTTCCTTTTCCTTTTTCAATCCTTTTTACATTTGGCGTTGAAAAATTTATCCAAACTGCTTAATAATTTCAAAATTAATTTTTCAAAGCTGAATTGTTCTTCCAAATCGCTTCAAAGACCCTCCAATGCAATGCAAATCATTATTTATGGCCAAAAATTGTTATATAAAAAAATCGTCGAAAATATAAAAAACCTGGGCGATCTTCTGCACGTATAACTACCTGATCCAGTCATAAATATCTTTGCTTTAAGTTTCTTTAAAGTTTGTTGGATAGTTCCGGAGAGCCAGCAATTTCTCTGTACAATGCTGTCGATGCTAGATTAAAACAATTAAATACCCTTTGGGTGTTTTTGGGTTAAGTTACAGTGAAATCGATTAGATAGTTTCGGAGATGCAAAAATATATGTAAAGTGTGAGTGTTCTTGTGTCTATTTAGACGCGCATGTATCTATATTATGATTATGCGAAAACTCAATTTTCTTTTAATTATTTTCTTTCTTGACTATTTGTATTTTTGATAAAGTACAACTTGTGCTTTAAGCTAAATGAATCACTCGGTTTCATTGCTTTTGCGAAAGAAGAAACCAAACGCAAACGCTTCCTGCTGCTTATCTTCACACTCGTCTTTAACTTTAAATTTGGTGAGAAACCTTTTAGTGAAAAATTTCTTTCCTTTCTCTTTTCTGTACTGGTCTTTCTTATTGGTTCCTTTCTTCAAAAGTGATCAACTAAGTGACCTTAAAGGGGAAATAAAGGGTGTTTTTTATTGAGGTATAGAACTTTAAGTTGGCATCACTTTTTTAACTGGCGACCATTTTGTCAGCTGTCAAGTGATTAATATTTAGTTTGGTTTGCCATTTCATCATGAACAGGTTGACAAAAGAACAACGCTTGCAAATCGTGTAAATTTATTTCGAAAATAATGGTTCAGTTCGCGAAGTTTACCGCAAGCTCAGTCCATTTTATGGTCGACATAATCGTCCATCAGAGCAATTAATTTGGTTAACCATGGATCGTTTTCGCACTACGTTTACTCTATGTGATGATACGCATCCGCAGAGACGTCGAACAGTGCGCACCGAAGAAACAATTGCCGCTGTAGAGCAAAGTGTTGAAGAGGACCCGAATGAATCGATTCGCCACCGTGCACAGCAATTGGAGCCGACTAACCGACTATTTTGTTCCCGAATTGGATGGCATGAATGTGGATGAGTTGTGGTTCCAACAAGACGGCGCTACATGCCACACAGCGCACGTCACAATCGATTTATTGAAGGAAACATTCGATGAGCGCATAATTTCACGGAATGGACCTGTCAATTGGCCACCAAGATCGTTTGATTTGACACCATTGGATTATTTTCTTTGGGGATATGTGAAGTCGCTCGTCTACGCCAACAAACCAGAAACGTTAGGGGACTTGGAAGCCAACATTCGTGGCGTTATTGCCAACATACGGCCCCATATGCTCGAAAAAGTGGTTGAAAATTGGACCTGTAGAATTGGCTTTATTCGAGCCAGCCGCGGCGGCCACATGCCCGAAATCATATTTAAACATTAATGGCATAAAATTATCCTTCCAATAAAGCCAAATTGATGGACATTAAAATGATTTTCTTGTGTTTTATTTCAATTCAAAGTTCTATACCTCTTAAAAAAACACCCTATAATAGGTGAAAATTTGTTACAGAAATATTGCGCCATAAAATTAATTAATTTTTCTTTCTTGAGAAAATAATTAAAAGCATTTCTGAAAAATCTATTTTTAACTTTTTTTAACGCAAACTGATGTCTCATGCCACCTTAACACTCTCACCAAAACTTTTACCAACAGCTGGGAGAAAAATTCAACGAAATAAATATTTTAACAACTTCACGGGAAATGAAAAAAAAATCAAATTCTTTGTAAGTTGTTAAGGAAACAACGGTAATAACTATTGAATAGCACAATGATAGATGAAGAAATATATAATAAAAAATGGGCAAAACTAAAATGAACATTATAAATCTGTAAGTACTGCAGCAGCTGTTACAACCCAGCAGGCATTAAGGTAAGAATTCAATTTTTGAATGCTTGAATAATAAAATCGAATTGAAATGCACCTGCATTACGTGTGTCGAGTCACGTATTCGTCTACAGGATTTTTTCTAGATTAAAGAAAAATTATGCACGTGTCCTTTAATCTAGTACATAATTATTGTAGATGAATATACGACGCTACATACTCAATGCAGCTGATTATTTACAAATATTGTTAGTTTACACAGCTCAACTTTCTATACAGAATGAACAGTTATTTCATTTATTTCTTAAAATAAATTGAAAAACATTTTATAAAATATTTCAGAAGGACAAGATATAAGTAAATATCAGCGTATACTTAATATTTAATGGGATTTTATATTACTAATACGCTTTACAGATTCCATTATGTTAGCGATGCACAGTGGGAGGAATTATTAATCTAGCGGACATTTATTAATAACTTCTGAGCTAATTTATATTTTGTTTCGGAAAAAAATTTTATATACATAAAAAAGAAAATTAATACAAAAAGAATAATTGGTCTAACTTAATTTTTTTTTATTTTTATTTTATATTTTATTTTTTATAAAAGAAATCTACTGAGTTTTTGATTAGGTATCATATTATATTCTATTTTCCTTCTCCGTAATAGATAGAAGACTTAAAAAATCATGATTTAATATATCATTATTTTTTGAAAAAGACACTGAAGTTTTCGACATCGTGGTAATGAAAGTATCTGAAGAAACAAATGGCCTATGTGCCAAGTGTTAAGTGTCCAGGAGACGTACAAAAAAAGCCATCAATCGGTAAGAATGTGTTAGTGTCGTTTAATTGATGATTTTTCGGAGACGTACAAATAAAATCGTCAATCAGCATTTTAATTTTGTGTTCCTTGTGTGCGATTGCATGTACTTATGTCTTCATCGGATGATTTTTTTGTTATTAGCGGCATTAAGACTTTATGAAATCTTGGTATAAAAAAGCACATTAAACAAATATACAGAGCTAAATAATAATTTTTCTATCTTATTATTATTATTATTATTATTATTTATAATAATAATTTTTCTAATTCTTCAAACTTTTCTAAAAAAAAACAATTATATTTTCCTGAAAAAATATCGAAACATAAACAAACGATTTTTAATATAAAAACAAGACAAAGGGTAGTGTGAATAACAAAAATTATGTACATATGTATGTATTTGCCTTTTACTTAAAAATTTGTTTTAAACACAAAATTCACATACATATATACATAAATACAAGTAAAATTTTTTTATTCAAACTACCCATTAAGCTTAATAAAATAAGAGAATATTATATTTATAATAATAATAAAACTGTTTGAAGAATTTTGATTGTTTGGTTTTTTTTACAAAAAAAAATGGTTCATTTTCATAAAGTGCAAATTAACTTTTTTCATGCGCGAGTTAATTTCCTATTTAAGGAAATGAGTAAAAAAAATATATTTTCTTTTTTTTCTGCACCGAAATGTGCATTTCTTTATTAAATATATTCTTAAGACTAACTTACAAAGTGTTACTTAATATCTATTTATAATAATAATTATGTTTAATGTTTCTTTGTTCTAACTCAAAATATGTTTTTCTTTATTCTAATATGTTTTTCTTTGTTTAGGTTACTAGTACCTTTCTTATCAGCAAAACATGTTTTGAGAAAAAATGTGTTTCTTATCGTTACAATAGTTGTATTTATGATGTTTGTCTTATCTCTAGCTTAGAATAGTTACATTTGAGTTTATGGATTTGTTATCATCTTTTATTACTATCTTAGTTATATTTGAATTTATGGATTTGTTATTACTATCTTAAAATAAGAGATGTTAACTCGCGCACTTCTCCATGTCGTCACACAACAAATATCACAAAGCAAATGACGTTTTTTCGTCAATCAGATTTGGAGACGCACAAATAATCAGCCGTCAAATAAAAATATCAAAATTTTTTGATTCTCAGCAATCAGTGCCGACAACGTGTACGTGTAGCCGAAAAGAAACGACTGCACGCACGCAACTATGTGATTGATGGGTTTTTTTGTACGTCTCCTGGACACTTTACATTGTTTTTTTCCTCGAATTTTTTCGACTGTAAGGAAGGTGAAATTTGGCTTTTGGCTGCAGCAGGTGCAACATATGTTGTGTTTAAAGCTTAATAAACGTGCGAATATTGAGAGCAAAACAAAATGAAAAATGTATATGATCTATTTGATGTATCAGTTATCAGATTGACCATTTCTCCCACATTGCGATAGGTACAAAGAGAGAATTGAATAAAAGAGATCACATTAGTTAATGTATACTTAGAGAAATTTATGGGTTTATTATAGCATCGCTTAAGATAAGACCGGTATATACTTCCTTAATACCTGATTACAAATAAAGCATTCAGCATCATTAAAATAATTTATATAAAATAAGAAAATAAAAATTCCCAATATACATCCCACTTAATTGATTAAAAGTTTTTAAAACAAGCTGAAATAAGTAAGAGTGGCACATGCGGCTGCGGCGAATCTTATATATCCGTCACCCTTTTTTGCAGTAGTGCAATTTTTATTAAGTGACCTCTCAGAATTTTACGATTAAAGAATTCGAAGCAAATATTTTATTTTTGATATAAGCAATAGTTGAATATTTTATTCTACATTCTGTATTTAAAAAATATTTTACATTCACCCTTATTCCAGTCAACATCGATGTCACATCAATACAATACCAAAACATTGGGGGTTGCTTAGTCGCTTTCGAGATGTTCCAAGACTGTGCTGCTATTTAATAACCCTAAAATAGTCTTAGTATCTTACATACATACCAAGTAAACTAACTTGTTTTACATTTTTCCGCATTTAATATTTGATGATGCAAAACTCTTCAGTATCTCAATTTAAACATCCCATTGCAAATGGTATATATCTCGATATTACGTAAACGGTTTATTCCTACAGGTTCTTTTTAATTTTGTTCAGCAGAAAGAAAAAGTTTCAGGAAAATGAAATGCAACATTTCCTTTAATTTACTTTATAGTTATGACTGATCTCTAGCGATAAGTTTTATTTTTATCTCCATGCACTAAAAGTTAATAATAACTCGTTACAAGATGTCAAGGAAAGACCATCGGTTTGAAACATAACTATGCTGAGAGCGTAATAAGAAACATGGCACAAACCTTCGTTTATACTTTAATCAGATATCCTTAAAAAATTTAACATATGTATATAAAAAATTTTGAGTAATGATCTTCCTAAACATGAAATATGTTTAACTTAAAAAAATTTTTTTTTTCAATTTCCAACCCTGAATCCATTAAGTTTTCCAGGTCTGGAGCTATGTATCTTATTTTTTTAATTTTTATGCCAAACTTCTTCTTTCTAAAACCTAAAGTATATATAATTTGCAAAAAAAAAAAAAAAAAAATTTAACCTAGTTACTTTTATATACACAAAAATTTAATTTTCCAACCCAGGAATCATCCTTTTAGATTTTCCTGATTTTTTATACGAATCTAGTTCTTTCAAAAATATGTAAAATATGTTAAGTGAGCAAAGCAAAAAGGAAATAAGAAAAAAATTAGTGTTATTTAGTTAGTTTAATATCAAAAAAAATCAAAGTTTTCAGCTCTCAAGCTGTGGTTTTCATTTTTCAAATTTTCTACACCTAAATTTTCTTTCAGAAGCATAAAATAAATTTAATTTATAAAGAAAAAGAAAAAAATTAAGTAGATCTAGTTACTTTTATATAACACAAAAAGTGTAAGTTTCCCAACCCTGGAATCATAATTTTAGATTTTTCTGATTTCTTAGACCAATCTGTTTTGTAAGAATATAAAATATGTTTAATTTATAGAGAAAAAAAGAAGAATTAGTTGTAGTAGGTTACTTTTGTTTAGCAAAGAAATTTAAAGTTTTTTTTAATACTAATTTTATTCGTATTGATATATAAAATAAGTTTATTTAATAAAAATAATATAAGAATTAGTTTTCGATAGTTACTTTTATATTGCAAAATAAAGCTAAAGTTTTCCTGCTCTGAAACTGCCTGCTCGATTTTGCTGATTTTCAATACCAATCTATTTCAGATCATTTCTGACACACCAGTTCAAGACTGAAGTCTCTAGCTTTTTTGGGAGCTTTTCAAAACCGATTACACGTATAGACAGACGGACAGACTGACAGACGGACATCGCTTATTCGCCTTCCCTATTCATAAGGATCCAGAATATATATACTTTATGGCTCGCTTATTAATATATACACCTATATATCGATGGTCTCAATTAGAAAGGCCCTAACTTGTAAAATCGTTATTTTTTACATTATTGTAATAAATTTTTCTGACGATGGGTATTTGTGTGAAATGTATTGGAATCACTGAAAAACAAATTTTGGCAAAAAATACGATTTAGGGCCTTTCTAGTTGCGACCACCGATGTACACTTTGCCATTTTTTTGCACAAAAAAGTAGAGAACATAGTGCATATAAACGGTTTTCTCAATTGTCAAGGGATGATTCCCTGTCATTCCCAATTCTTAAAATAAAAATGCATATACTTAAATTTCAAACACACATTTCAAGCATTTGCATTTCTGCTTGCTGGGTAGCACCGACATGACATAAACTTTTCTTTCAGTACTCTAAGAGGAAGAAAGAAAACTGGGCAAATAATAAATTTGAAGAAAAAGAAGACAAACTAGTTAATAAGTGCACCACAGCAGCCACTAACGCTTTTGTGGTGTTTAATGGCAAATTATACTTAAGGCATATAAATTTCTTTATTTTTTGTAAGTGAGTGCAACAATATGCAAAGTTGAAGTGTTTCACTTCATTGCACGTGAAATTTTAGCACTTGTCTCTTGATATTTGTTATGCATAATTTATGAGAAATGTTGCACTACAAAATCACGTCAAGGGATTTAGTTTTAAATAAAATTATAGCTTAAGTAAAAGGAGAGAAAAATCATTCAAAGTAATGGATAACAGAATAAACTACTTTATTATTGTTTATGTGCATATCGCACACTAAATCGTAAAAAGTCACAACTTAAAAAAATTTCAGATGCTAAGTAATTGCAAACAACTATTGATACTGTACAAATGACGCAATTATGAAACATAAAAACAAGAATAATGGTATTATATATTCTTCAAGAAGAGTTTATTGCAAAAGAAATTATTGCGGTCGTTAGAGTTTTGTTCAGGTTTATGAAATGATTTCTAAAAAAGCAAAACCACTTTGATAATTTTGAGTTGTGACTGCTAATGATGTAGTGTGCCATATACATCAACAACATGAATGTTGCTAACAAAACTTTAAACTGACCATAAAAGCTTTCAAAAAAGCGGATTCATGTTCTTTTTTTCGCAAATTCACAAAATTCAAAAAATATTCTCCATTAGCTTTGATTTAAAGTTTATTTGGCAATTGATAAAAACAGCATCAGGCAAAACACGCTATTGCACTTTGTGATATTATGTGAGATTTAAAACACTGTTTATATTCTGTACACCAATATCGAAGTGCACTAAAAAGTTTCCTAAATATCTTAAAGGGGTTTTAAAATAAAAAATAAAAAATGCCCATTTTTTTTTTTTTTTTTTTTTGCAAGTGGTTACTATAAAAACCCGTGTAATGATGGCAAAAATGTGCATATCAATTAAAATGAAAACTAGTTTAAGGACAAATAAAAAATGTGTACGTATATATATATATATATATATATATATATATATATATATATATATATATATATATATATACATACACTTCACTTCACATAAACAGCTGCACGATTCTACTGATCTATTTAAGGTTGTTTTGCTCTCAAGATATTTAATGGCGAGGATTATTTTGTACATTTTATTAAAGGTTTAAGCGTTCGTCGCCACAGAATTGTTTTGTTCCACCGAACATTCATAAAAAAACTATTTTTAAGTATGGAATATATACTCGTATATGTTTTGAATAACCTTTTTCTGAATCAAACACGCGTTTCACAAAATTTATTATGGTTTCTGAGATATTAAGCATTATGTTTGCTCCATATCCAATATTTTTAGGTTTAATAAGTATTCTTCATACAAAAACGAACGAAATAAAGTTAGCTCTTGTTTCGCTTCATTTTCATAAGAAATCAGTTTTGAAATGGGAAGGTACCATAAGAAAAATTCAACGGCGACTGTTAAGCAAAAATATCATCACCCAGACGCAGCCGCCGATGACATGTTTTAATATAAACTTATTAAACACTAAAATAAAACAAAAAAATCTTAATTATTCATGTTTGAGTATAACAGAAATCATTTAATTTCAATCTTCATATTAAATACAATTCAATTACATGTTTTTCTCGTGTAAGGCCCAATTCATACGATGATTTAAAAATCTTGTTTTATTTTTGATTCTCTTTTAAAAGTTGCTTCCAAAAATATTTAACGTTCATACGATGATTTTTTCCATGTTTCTAGTTTTTAACCCCCGACTAAAAAAAGGGGTGTTATAAGTTTGTAGTGTGTGTCTGTGTGTCTGTGTATCTGTGTGTCTGTCTATGTCCACGTACAGGCCAAACGGCTGGACCGATTTTCATTTATTTTTTCTGTTTGAAAGATGACTTGATCGAGAGGGTTCTTAGCTATGTTTGAAAAAAATCGGTCCAGCTGTTTAGAAGATATAACATCTTTTCTGAAAAAAGTCGGGGGTTTTTAAAATTTTTAATTTTTGTTATTATTATTTCTTTTCTTCCAATAATTGTGTCAGTGTTGCCAGTAGATTAAAAAAATATTTTTTCCTTTCCCTACATATTAACAAATTTACCTCATACGAAAATCTACAAATTTTAGTAATTTAATTTAAAGAAAGATAAATTAAAAACATTTAAGGCCTTAATTATCAATTTTCCATACAAATTGACACAAAAAAGTAGCGCCAGAAAGCATTCAAGAGATAGAATCTATTTTATTTTGACAGCTTTTTTTTCTTATCCTCTCACATATAAATAATTATTCTCTCAGCAATGTTACCAAAGACAGGAGGCACTGCGACACCAAAATAATTGGATAAAAGTCTATGTAATTTCGAGCAAAAACAAATTTGGAAACGGTTTATGAGCAAAAATATATTTTTGGTATAGTTATTTTTACATTTATGCAAAAAAAAAATGCAATATGAGAATAAAAATTACTTACATTTTGTTCAAAATATAAGATATTTTTCCGATATTTCCTATACTTATATATTAGTGACAAAAATACCTACAGCACAGAAAAAACTAAATTTCATTTTCAGTAACCAAATTCGTTGAATCAGTAAATATTTTATTTGAATGCGGTCCTACAAATAATTTTTTAAATTCTGATAAAAATTTTGTAAAAATTTAAATTAATCATAGTTCGGCTGAGAGAAAATGTTATTTCAGTGTGTTGGTGTTTATGTTGCTTGTTGATAGGAAAAACGTGCTGTTGTGCGGTTGTTGTTGTTTATTTTGATTGATCGTGTTGTATACATGTAAATGCCGAAATGTAGCCGACAAACGTCGTGGCCTGTTTCTTCTCTATACAGTGTTTTGGTACAAATTAATTTAGTGGAACAGTACATAATATTTACTGAATTTAAGTTTGATTTCAAACAAATATTTGTTTAAAAATTTTTTGGGAATAATTTTTTCTGTGAGGTAACACTGTTTTGTATTAAAAAAAAGCTGTTGTCGCATTCAATGAAAAAATAAAATAAAGCAACATAAAAAAATTAAAATATGTGTAAAGAAAATTTGAAAAAAAAAACTCGTAGAATGGAAAATGTGATTTTTTTTCTTCCCCTTTTGCTTTTCTATACCGTTCGCCTACAATTTCCAAAAATTCTGTTTCAAAAAATCATTGAAAAATCAACGTGTGAATTTTTAAAAACATTACGGCGGCGGTTTCTTGGTCAGCATTAAACGATCGACTTATTACTCTCGACAGCAAGTAAAATAATTTCAAGCATTAATTATCGTCACAACAACAATACACATCAGTAAAATATACGTATGGAGCACAAAAAGTTACTTTTTGAAAATAAATTAAGAAAAATGGTGTATGCGGTACAAAACGTATTGTTTACTTTAACACTAAAGTTATATTAACTTCTAACTTCATTCATGAAAGTTCACAAAAATTAAAGTTTTTCTTTAAAACATGTGTTAGAAGCAATGATGCAAATACCAAAGAAATCCAACGATTATATTTTGGGAAAAATTCATGTGAAGGTTCTCCACTCCAATTTTGTGTCGTATAGGCTAAACCAATTCTGAGGTGACGAGTTGACAACAATAGTGTAAGCTCCTTTTTATAATTAGTGAAGAAAAATATGATTATTTTTGTGCCGCTTGAATATATGTATATAAAAACATTTTTAATAGTGCATTCGAATAACAGCACACCTTTCACAGATAAATGTCGGTTGTTTTATTATAACTCACTCCTCTCGTAGAAAATTCGAGAGCATATTTTTCTTATAGAAACACCGACTTTGTTATCACAACCAACAAACTTTTCTTATAGAATAGTCAATTGTGCTATTACAGCACACTTTTGCTATAAAAAAAGTCGACCATTGCATCACAGCACACTTTTTTTTTCATTAAAAATATGGTTACAAAGGTTAATAAATAAGTTTAAAAATACACCGGTTTTAATTTAAATATGTAAAGCCAAATTTTTAACAATATTTAAA
This sequence comes from Tachina grossa, assembly GCA_949987645.1. NCBI lineage: Eukaryota > Metazoa > Arthropoda > Insecta > Diptera > Tachinidae > Tachina > Tachina grossa. The sequence goes on along the minus strand of OX465278.1, from coordinate 50,670,694 downwards.
ATAATCTGCCTGGCTCACGATGTCGACAAAAAATTTTCTTTCGTTTATTTATATTGAAAACAAAAACAAATTTTCTTATTTTGTTTTTGTTTTCAATATAAATAAGCAAAAGAAAATTTCTTGTCGACATCGTGAGCCAGGCAGTAAGTCTCTTCTTTGACATGTTTAATTATCACTTCACTTCACTTGACATTCTATCAAATTAAATGAAATTGCAACAAAAACAATATTGAAAGAGATCACAACAACATTTAGTATAGAGTCTGGGGTACTTTATATTAAGCAGTGAGGAGTAAAAGTTCCCTCGAATATTTAGTTGTTTTTGTTTGAAGATTTCTCAACTGGTTATACATATATATGTACATGCAGATGTATTTGAATTAAAAAAATTAATATTAAATCAGAAAAGTATGTAAAATTAATAATCGCATGAAGGTTAGGTTAGGTTAGCAGGCTGCTGGTAAGGAAGGGGAAATATAGAGTCCAGCTCACTTGGGTCCAATACAATGATCCCTTTGTGATACCTGTGTGTTGAACATAAGTTAGTGAGAGAGGATGATAGGGAAAGGATAGTGATAGTGAGGTATGAGGATGAAGGAAGAGAGAGAGGATAGCTTCATTCTTTTTACAACTCTGCTTTTTTGTACGCTTTTTTTTTAATAATGCAGTGTTGCAGCGCCTTCTGGTATCAAATGAGGCGTATTAAATTTTGAAGCTGTGTTCAGTAGCCAGTTGTCAGTTGCCAGTTGCATTTTTGTGTAGGCGAAAATAAGCCCCAAAGTTAAAAAAAAAATTTAATTAAAAATTATTTTAAGCAACAACATAATTTCGCAGTGGAAGCGGTCCGTTAATTGTCATCTGATATATGTCACATTTAGTTAACAGAAAAATAATTCCATTAAACTAATTTTCTTTGTTGTAAGAAAATTTTTAAGCAATTTTGCTTAAAAATTTGTTTGCACTTATACATATATTTTCTAAATTTCGAAAATTTGTTCACATTCTTTTTATTGCCAAACTGTTATAATGATATTTCTAATAACTATTAGGCAACAGGAGAAGTTGCCATTTGTAGTACAAATTATAATTTCAGTTGCGTTGTTAACTTTCAACGCAAGCGGAAGTTATACATAAACAAACCATTACTATTAATGGAAATAAAAAAAGGTACACAGCATCTGCTTATTTATATTACAAAATGAGAAAATTATGTCCAAATAAATTTTCACTTAAGAATGACTGTTTGAATATAAGGTTTGTTCATTTACTAAAAAATATTACAAATTTGTAACAATTGTTACTGGAAAGTGTTCATTAACTGAAAAAGTTTTCAAGTAGAGAGCGTCAAAAGAGAGAGAATATTTGACAGACGAAAAAATTATTACTAGTTAAATTTTTCCTTGCAAGAATTATCCACACACCTGTTTTGTGTTTTCTTTTCAAATTAATTATTTGAAAAAATATCTGGAAAAGAGAAACTCAAAAATGTGCATTTTTTTATCAAAAAAAAAAAAAAAGTAAAAAAAAAATAAAAAAAAATATGTGAACGTAAAAAGAAAGCATATTTTCTTAATTTGCCAAACAATTTTATGGTAAAATCATTTTTTTTTTTGCTTATCATATATGGTCAAAGATGGAAAGTGGCATTTTTGTATTTGTTAATAGAACAGAATTAAACAAGTAAGAGTGCTATATTCGGCTGTGCCGAATCTTATATACCCTTTACCAAAGTGTGTTTATGTAGTATAGAGATACATACTCAAGCACATACTTACTTTTATGTACAAAGAAAAAAATAATTTTCAAACCCTAGAATCATAATTTTAGATTTTTCTGATTACTTATACCAATCTAGTAGTTCTTAAAAAAATATAGAAAGTGTGTTAAGTGAAAAAAAGGAAATTCAAAAAAAAAAAATGTTTTAATTAGTTACTTTAATGTCTAGAAAAAAAATCACAGTTTCCAGCTCTGGAGCTATGGCTTTTATTTTTATAATTTTCTATACCAAACTTTTCTTTCCAAAACGTAAAATATATATAATTTATAAAGGAAAAGATAAAAATTAATTATACTTAGTTACTTTTATATATCAAAAAAGTGTAAGTGTCCCAACCCTGAACTCATCTTTTTTGATTTTTCTAATTTCTTACACCAATCTCGTTCTTTTAAGAATTTAAGAAATGTTTAATTTATAGAAAAAAAGGAAAAATTTGTTTTAGTAACTTACTTTTGTAGAAAAAGTTAAAGTTTTCCAACCTTGGAATCGTCTTTTTAATTTTTTTAATTGTTTTTTTTTTTAATTGAAATACCAATTTTATTCGTTATCAAGCATAAAATAATTTTATTTAATAAAAATAGATAAAAAAAAATTAGTTTTCGGTAGTTAATTTTTTATATCACAAAGAATCCTCCTTTTTGGTTTTTTTTTATTTCTTACACCATCTTTTTTTTTAAGAATATAAGATATGTTTAATTTATAGTAAAAAAGAAAAAATTTGTTTTAGTAAGTTACTTTTGTATAAAAAATAAGATTTTCCAACCCTGGAAACGTCGTTTTAATTTTTTAAATTTTTTTTATTTTGAAATACTGAAGTATAAAATAAGTTTATTTTATAAAAAAAATTAGTTTTCGGTAGCTAAATTTTTATATCACAAAAATTGTGGATTTTCCAACCCTGAAATCAGACTTTTTAATTTTTCTGATTTCTTTTACTAATAAAGGGTGTTTTTTATTGAGGTATAGAACTTTAAGTTGGCATCACTTTTTTAACTGGCGGCCATTTTGTCAGCTGTCAAGTGATTAATATTTAGTTTGGTTTGCCATTTCATCATGAACAAGTTGACAAAAGAACAACGCTTGCAAATCGTGCAAATTTATTTCGAAAATAATGGTTCAGTTCGCGAAGTTTACCGCAAGCTCCGTCCATTTTATGGTCGACATAATCGTCCATCAGAGCAATTAATTCGGTTAACCATGGATCGTTTTCGCACTACGTTTACTCTATGTGATAATACGCATCCGCAGAGACGTCGAACAGTGCGCACCGAAGAAACAATTGCCGCTGTAGAGCAAAGTGTTGAAGAGGACCCGAATGAATCGATTCGCCACCGTGCACAGCAATTGGAGCCGACTAACCGACTATTTTGTTCCCGAATTGGATGGCATGAATGTGGATGAGTTGTGGTTCCAACAAGACGGCGCTACATGCCACACAGCGCACGTCACAATCGATTTATTGAAGGAAACATTCGATGAGCGCATAATTTCGCGGAATGGACCTGTCAATTGGCCACCAAGATCGTATGATTTGACACCATTGGATTATTTTCTTTGGGGATATGTGAAGTCGCTCGTCTACGCCAACAAACCAGAAACGTTAGGGGACTTGGAAGCCAACATTCGTGGCGTTATTGCCAACATACGGCCCCATATGCTCGAAAAAGTGGTTGAAAATTGGACCTGTAGAATTGGCTTTATTCGAGCCAGCCGCGGCGGCCACATGCCCGAAATCATATTTAAACATCAATGGCATAAAATTATCCTTCCAATAAAGCCAAATTGATGGACATTAAAACGATTTTCTTGTGTTTTATTTCAATTCGAAGTTCTATACCCCTCAAAAAAACACCCTATATATTTCTTTTAAGAATATAAGATATCTTTATAGAGAAAAAGGAAAATTTTGCTTTAGTAAGTTACTTTTGTATAAGAAAAGTTAAAGTTTTCCAACCCTGGAAACATCTTTTTAATTCTAGAATGTTAATCTTTAATTTGAAATACCAATTTTATTCGTACTAAAGTATAAAATAAGTTCATTTAATAAAAAAAAATAAAAATTAATTTTCGGTAGTTAATATTTTATATCACAAAAAGTTTCAGTTTCCCAACCCTGGAATCATCCTTTTTGATTTTTCTGATTTCTAACATCAATTTCTTTCTTTTAAAAACATTAGATATGTTTAATTCATAGAAAAAAAGGAAAAATTTGTTTTAGTAAGTTACTTTTGGATAAGAAAAAAAGTTAAAGTTCTCCAACCCTGGGAACATCTTATTAATTTTTTGAAGTTTAATTTTTTATTTGAAATACCAATTTTGTTCGTGGTGAAGTATAAAATAAGTTTATTTATTAAAAATAGTTAAAAAATTAGTTTACGGTAGTTAATTGTATATATCACAAAAATCGTAGGCTTTCCAACCCTGGAATCATCCTTTTTGTTTTTCTGATTTCTTTCATCAATCTCCTTCTTTTAAGAACATTCCATATGTTTAGTTTATAGATAAAAAGGAAAAATTTGTTTTAGTAAGTTACTTTTGCATAACAAAAAAATTTAAAGTTTTCCAACCCTGGAAACGTCTTTTTAAATTTTTTATTTTTTTTTTTTTATTTGAAATACCAATTTTATTCGTGGTGAGGTATAAAATAAGTTTATTTAATAAAAATAATTAAAAAATTCATTTACGGTAGTTAATTGTATATATAACAAAAATCGTAGGTTTTCCAACCCTGGAATCATCATTTTTGTTTTTCTGATTATTTACATCAATCTCTTCCTTTTAAGAACATTAGATATGTTTAAGTTATAGAAAAAAAGGAAAAATTTGTTTTAGTAAGTTACTTTTGTAAAAGAAAAAAAGTTAAAGTTTTCCAACCCTGGAAACATCTTATTCATTTTTTGAAGTTTAATTTTTTATTTGAAATACCAATTTTATTCATGGTGGAATATAAAATAAGTTTATTTAATAAAAATAATTAAAAAATTAGTTTACGGTAGTTAATTGTATATATCACAAAAATCGTTGGTTTTCCAACCCTGGAATCATCCTTTTTGTTTTTCTGATTTCTTACATCAATCTCCTTCTTTTAAGATCATTACATATGTTTAGTTTATAGAAAAAAAGGAAAAATTTGTTTTATTAAGTTACTTTTGCATAACAAAAAAAGTTAAAGTTTTCCAACCCTGGAAACGTATTTTTAATTTTTTTTTCAGTTAGAAATACCAATTTTATTCATACTGAAGTATAAAATAAGTTTATTTAATAAAAAATTATTAAAAGCTAGTTTTCGGTAGTTATTTTGTATGGCAAAATGAAGTTTAAGTCTCCCAGCTCTGAAACTGTCTGCTCGATTTTGCTGATTTTCAATACCAATCTTTTTTCTATATATACCCTTTTACCATTTTTTGGTAAAGGGTATAAAAATAATGAAAAATTTATAAAAATGGTAAATAATACATGTATATGTGTAAATTTTTTCATATTAAATGTAGATTTTTAAAAATTTTGTAATTTAAAATATTATCAAACAAGATTATTCAAAATACATCAGAAAAAGTACAATTGTATCATGATTTTCACCCTTGTTTCAAATATGAATAAAATTTTCTAGCAAGTTTTCACAAGTAAAGCGTTCATTTACTTTTTTGTATCTGGGAGAGTAATTTTTTACATTACTGTGTCTCTCTCGTTGCTGGTTTCTGCTAGGAACAGGTCATAAGACCTATTATATTAGAGTATTGGCTCTTAAAAGCAGCTTCAAAATTTGCTTTACATCCCAGCAAAAAATTACACATTACCATCAGAACTACTTGCCATATAATGACTTACAAATCACATTACCTAAAATTTAAAAAATTATGTATAAGTTGCTAAATGAAGAAAATGATTCTTTTAGATTAAATCGATTACGTGAATAAGTTGCAAAAAAAAGTAAGTACTTCTCAAGAATCGATTATTTTAGTCTCACGCCTTGTTAAAATTATTAAGTTGGTAATCCAGTAAGGAATAGCTTCCACCAAAAATGCTTAGTTGCAAACTCGATTACCTTTTTTGAAATTTTTTGCTGGGATGTCATACATATTACTTAAAATATGTAACTTTTGTTTTCCATCCTGATTAAAAGACAGGTAGACTAATTAACATACCTGTGATAACTTTTTGCCATTCTCCATTACATTTTCCCTACAATTGGACCGTATTTGTTCATTTATTCCATTATCACCATTTTCATTGTCCTCATCATCTTCATATACATCACAGCTATCGTCCGTGTCAAAATCTTCATTTATGGCCACTGAATGTTGTTGGTGGTGGTGTTGTTGTTGTTGTTGTTGTTGTTGTTGTTGTTGTTGTTGTTGTTGTTGTTGTCGATGTTTATATTTTGGTCTTTTATGTCCCTCATTATCAATTACTAACGTTGTAGGCTTTGCCGCGCTATCAGCACTTCGTACAATTTGTCCATAATGGTGACCATTAAAATCACCCTCATCATCGTCATCATCATCATCATCATCATCTTCATCGCTTTCATGATAATAGACCGATGATAAGGAGGTTATTGTTGTTCTACGTGATGGCAATCGCACTACTGCTGCCTGGCTACCAACAAGACAATTGTGTTCCTCAACATCGGCTGCAGTGGAAAAATCTCCACAACTGCCCGTTGTACTGCAACCACCAGCACTTCCTTTTGCATGTGTGCCATGTCGCTGCTGCTGCTGTTGCTGTTGTTGACTTGATGTCATGTGCTTTCTGGCTATAAGTACAGCTGTATCAGCTGCCAAAGTTGTTGAAGTGGGCGCAAGGGGTGAGTAGAGGCTGGTGCCATCTTCCATTTCATAAGTCTCACTTTTAACCTGATTTGTATAGACATCATCAACACCAATAAAATGTTGATGCTGTTGTGAGCAACCAGAAGTTGGCGTGGGAGCACTGCCATAACGATGGCTTGTCGAAGTAGTGTATGGATATGAGCTGCCCAATGTTGAAGACTTACAACTCTGTTGTGATGCTGAAACATTGTTGTGATATATGGAACGGTACATGGGACGGGAGGGGCTGTTGATAAAAAATTAAATGTAGAATAAGTTTATTGATATTTCCTTTTTTTCACTTATTTAAATGATACTACATACTTATAAGGACTATGAATTTGGGACAGAATATTTATATTCTAAATTATTGTTAATGTTATTCTAGGTATAGTGTTAACATACGTATTACATTAATATTATGGAAGAGTGGTTAAGTAATAAAACCCAAAATATTGTCGGCTTCATGTTCATAAATCAATCACTCACTCAAGGACAACTTGGACTTAATTCAAATAACCGAAAATTTGTCATGTCGTGGCTTATCAAATGGTTAAAAATGAAGTGGACAGATAATCAAGAATAATACTGAGGAAAAAGTGTCAACTTGACATGCGTCTGCATGCCTATGCGATTTTCAGTTGTTGAATTCTGATATTATAGTTATATAGAACGGCTTATGCACTCGATATCTATCCATTTGACCTGTTTTTACCTTCCTCATAACTTTGTTTCCCTTAATCTTAAAGCATGAAACTTAAAACATAATTAGACCTCATATGCAAAAGTTGAAAGTGTTACAATGTAAAAAGTGCATACTTTAAGACCTTCTCATGGACTCATTGACTGACTCACTCTTCAATATTATAAGGCACTTTTGTGCAACTAGAAAGCCGAAATTTGGCTCAGAGAGTAATCAACTAGAAAAATCCGAAATGCTGAAAATGTTTACCAAAGGGTCGAGGGGTGTCGGGCCCACAAATCTGTTAAATTAAAGTGTTTAAGAGATTTTATTTGAAGTTGCGTTGCACTTATACACAACTTCAGTTTTCCGTCTTCAAACTTGTGTTTCATATACTTCGGCTTAACAGAATTTAATTTACGATATATTTATTTTTTACGAATCGCTTGCAAACAAAATTTACTTGCACAAGAAAATGTTGTGTATAAACAATATTCGCGAGGTTACGGCCATAAATTTTAAAGTTATATTTTGCGGTAGAGAGCTTAAGCACATATATAAAAATTAAAATTAAAGCGTTTAAGAGATTTTATAGCAACTTTGCATACACATTGCACTAATTCAAAGATTTTGTTTTTAATTTGCATAGGTGGGCGTCACCACGCCTATACAAGTTAATCAATCTCTTGTTTCATATATACTTCGGCTGAGCAGAGTTTTATATAATTTAAACATATTTGTTTTTCTTTAAACGTTTACAATGAAATTTAACATGAGAATATTTAGTTTAAATTTTATGGGCGGGGTCATGCCCATAAAGATTTTAAGTTTTTGTTTTTTGCTAGAGAGCTGTCCATTTCTACAATAGTTAACGAGTGTAAGTAATAAACTAAAAAAAATATCTAAAATCCTAAAATTTGAAGCCAGGGGGCGTGGACACGCCCCTAAGACTCAGAATAGGAAATTAAAATTAAAATGTTTGAGCAAATTTATAGAAACTTTCCATGTACAATGCACTTATGCAAAGCTTTAATTTTTCATTTTAAAAAGTGGGCGCTACCACGCCTTTACAAGTATATAATATACTTCGACTTAACATAATTTAATTTATTATGTACATATTTATTTTTAATTAACTGCTTACAATGAAATTTAATATGCATTATAAGCACAGGCCACAAAAAAATATTGAGTTAAAAAAATGGGCGGGACTATGCCCACAAATTTTAAAGTTATATTTTGTGCTAGAGACCTGAAATTTCCTACAAAAGTAGGCCCAGGAAAGTAACCAGAGAAACTAGAGAAAAGTCTGAAATTAAAATCAAAGAATTAAATCCTAAATGATTCAATTGAAACTTCCCCTACCTTGTGCTTTTTTATAAATAAATATATAGTTTTTGTGTTTCAAAAGTGGGCGTGACTTAGCCCATTAAATCTTAAACTTTTGTTGCATGTACATACTTCAGTTTAGCATATTTCAAACTATTATTTAAAAAATTTCTCAAAAGCCGCTTCCGACAAAACTTTACCTGAACTATAAGCACTGGTCACTACAAAGTATCGAGGTAAAGAAAATAGGCGCATTCACGCCCCTAAAAATTTAAAGTTATTTTTGAGCTGGAAGGCTGCAATTTGAAATGCAAGTAGGAATGAGTGAGTAAATAGCTATAGAACTTTATAACCTTAGATTGTTTGACCAGAGAGGCAGGACGTGCCACAGCCATTAAAACTTAACTTAACTTTACTTTACAGTAAAGATCTGCAATGTCGTACTCAAGTAGACTCAAAAGCAAACTGCTGTAATTTCCACAAAGCAAAATTATATGACTTCCGGGTATTGAACACTGATCGAGATACGTTTAGGAGTCTCCTCTATTATTATTTTTATCCATCTGTCTGTATACAATTTTGCACTGTTACAAATTTAATGGGACTATAAATTGGAAATATATTTTACTAGACATAATACGATTTTTTTTTTTGCAAAAAAAAAAAACTTCAGGCCCAGTTAGCGAAGCGAAAACGCATTGGATGGTAAGTTGGCTCGTTCAGCGGAAGGCTAAAACTAATTATCGTCAAATCAGACATGAGCTAACTGTTACCATTCACGAAATAAGCACTAGTTGAAAAAAAACGTTAGATGGCGGACCCTTTATTAATAAAATTAATGCCTTATACACTAATCACTGATATAACGTATTTAATTTACTTACTTATAATCATATTTTGGTGATTCAACTTCATTACGCCTTCTGGACATCATAGAGTTGGCCCGATCTCCTCGGGCGGCAGCCATCATATAGGTCCACATGACGATTCATGACATTAAAAAAAAATGCGCTCTGCTTATATCACATGCAACATATTAATAAGTTTCCTTAAATAATTTTTGGCATAATTTTATGTAATAGTGTGTGTTGTTTAACATTTCTGCTCATCTGGATGTTACACTTATTTCACTGGCAAACATGTCAACTGGATTTATTACACAGTAAATTAAACTTTTGGTCTCTCACTAATGCGTATATGTATTCTATTGATTTATGGGCTTAATCACATTGATTGGCACATGTAGTCTTAAAAGTAAATGAAATATTGAGTAAACTCATACACAAGTGACGAATGAATGGATGTATGGGTGGATGCTCTTTCTTCGGTCGAATAAATTTGGTTCTAAAATTATATGGAGAAGAAGATGTGCATTTAGTTGTGGCATTTAGCTACGACTGGGTAAATATTTAACTAAAAAATTAAAAATGCTTAAAATAATAACAATTTTTCAAAAACTTTCATTGTCGACTATGGGAAAAGAAGTTAACAAAATTCTGTATTCGATTGAAACACATTAGTTAAGGTACGGTCAAACATTTGAACATTTGGCAAACATTTGATCGAAAAAGCGTTAACACTCCAATCCCAAATTATTATTTTACTTATTCCGTAAAATATTTTGTGTTATTAAAAATACATTGACTGCACCCGGTGACAAACACGTAAGTGGCAACACTCTATTCTTGCGAAAGAAAATATACAATTTTATTTATCAAATATGCAAAAATTCCGATCACAGAAAATTCAATAATTTTTTTTAATTAAATCCGTAATTTTCGTATTCAAATATCAAGATAATTTTTTTTTTTTTTTTTTGTTGTGTATGTAGCGGATTATCCATTTTTGGATTTCAAAAGTAAAATCAAATCAAACACACACACATAAAGCTATGATTTCGATGAAACCTTGCCATTACGTACGAAAAACAATGCGATATCACAAAATGCCATGCCATGTACTCGGCATAAGGAAACTATTCGCGAAGCCTCGGTCTTTGACGCAACCTTACAAACAAAATCTAACGGCGTCAGATTGCATGATCTTTGTGGCTATTTTTTCACGGATCAATTCACATCTCCACATATACTATAGTGAGGGTGACTAAATTTGGTATGGATAGCTGTTAGAATGAATTGCATATACCAGAAAAATATTGATGGTATAGGAGGAGGGAGACGTATACCTACCACCCACACAAGGTAATTATTATTTTTCCTATATCTTCAGAGCTACTAAAGTGAGACGCACCAGATTTGATGAGGGTAATTCTTAGAACAAACTGCATATTTTAGTAAAATCTTAGGGTTGTGGGTATACGCAAACAAAAAATATGGTTGAGGTAACCATAATCAAACAGCAACATACTATGATTGAATTATATGGTTGCAGTCAAATCATATTATTGTTAACAGAAAAGCAAACTTTAATAATATTATTATCTGAGTTAATAGTAATATTATCTACAAAAACAATAAACCTTGTTACTCCTAATCCTAGTATTGTAAATATGACAACACTATTGTTAGATGTGACTAAAATATAATTGAGACTCACCATACCATGATCTAATATTATATTAATTTTGTTAAATACGACCGCAGTATTATTTAATATAATAATACTATTTTAAAGGGTGTCCCAACAAGAACGCAAGATTTAAATTTGGCGCCATTCGAAGTGTCATTCTTTGACATTTCAACAATTGTTATTGTTTGCTAGTAGAAGGTACGAGGTTAGTAAAAATGAAGCGCTACACGAATAAACAACGCATTCTCATTGTGAAATTGTTTTACCAAAATGGTGAAAGTTTTGCGGCTACAGTTCGCAAATTTGCGATCAATTTGGGGTCACAATAATGCTCCAAAAGAGTCAACTGTAAAGAGATTAATGGATAAATTTGCCGAAACTGGGTCTGTTAGTGATGTAAAGACAACAACGCGCCTTCGACCAGGTCGATCGACCGAAAATGTCACAGCTGTACGTGATGATGTCGCTCAAACGCAGGTCAAGCGCAAACAGTCAATGGTGTTCGGTATCGTGAAATGATAAACAGTTTTTTCGTGCCTAGAATTGAAGAAATAAATGTGGAGGGCATATAGTTTCAACAAGACGGCGCCACATGTCGTACAGCCAGAGAAACAATTCAATTGCTACATCAGTCATTTCCCGGCCGTGTTGTTTCGCGTTTTGGAGACCAGAATTGGCCGCCTATATCGTGAGAGTTAACACCATTAGACTTTTTTCTTTGGGGTTTTTTGAAGTCGATGGTTTACGCGAATAAGCCGATGACGACTCAAGCCTTAAAAGAGGAAATTGGACGCTGCATTAATAAAATACCGCAGCATTTATGCAAAACGGCCATTGAAAATTTCATTAGAAGATCGCGTGTGTGCCAGCAAAGCCTCGGCGACCATCTGCCCGATTTGTTGTTCCACACATAACCCCATTTTGTCTACTTTACGATATAATAAAGTTTCACGATTTTTTTTTATATATCTGTGTTTTATTTAAAATTTAAATCTTGCGTTCTTGTTGGGCATAAAAGGCATTTGTTTTCATTTTCATAAAAATCAGTTCTGCAGTCACTTTAGCATTCGGTTAGGTGAAAGTCGAGCGGACAGATAGACTGGAGGCGGAATGTAGGGTGAACAGCGTATTTAGGTTAAAGTAATTTTATTTTTATTTTCAGTACGTAAGTATTTCTTCAATAGATCTCTTCTAAAATGATAATTCATATTTTCTAATGGTGTTTTCTTTTCTAAAAGAAAAGTGTAACATATATGTTACATGTGATTTGGCAAAATTTTTAAATGTTCACCTGATTTTTAAGAAGTGTTGCATATTTTACGTTTACAAAAGAACAATTTTCCAACAAGTTTCGGCATAAAACAATCACGAACTAGAAAATGATTTATATTTTTCACAGACAATAACAAAAACAGCTGTTAATATAATGCTGCACTCATGCCCCTTTAATGAAAATGAGTGTTGAATATGTAGCATTTTTCTTCTTTTTAAGGATAACATCATGGGAAAAGAACGCGTTAAATTTTTAAAATAATACATACTTTTTGGAAAAGAACACAAAGAATTGTAAAAGGCAACATAAATGCAGCATATTGCTCAGAAAAGAAAACGCCATAAGTATAGGAGGTTTAGCGCCCGTCGACCCTGACTAAGGCACATTAGTTGAAGTTTACTTAGCCTATGTCCGTAAAGATGTTCCATTCTTCATTTTTTTTGAAGAAAAAAAAGGAATTTTCTACCTATATACAATAATGTATCATTAAAGGACCATACTATACTAATCGAACCTCAAGTGCCAGCATTTAAATTATATAAAAAGTGGTTTGGCACTATTAAAGTGATTTTGGCACTATTTAGAAACAGATTCGGCACGAAATCAAGATTTCCCATTCCCATCGCTGACTGAGATTGGTTCGGGAAAACCAAAAATACTCGTATAATAGAAAAAAAAAAAGAATGTGTTACAGCTTAATACAAAGAAGATGCTTGACAAAGTGAAAAGTGTGAAAAGTGTCTAAAATTTTTCACAAAACAACAATACTAATGAAGCTTACAACGAATCAGCTGTAGTTTAATATTTGTTAACCAACAATGAAATTTGGCGGTTTAACTCATGGTAATCAAAAAGCTGTGTGGTTAAATGTTTGCTATAAGTTAACTAATGACTGTGAATTCGGGACTAAGTGATTATGTTATTACTTAAAAGTTCACAAAAGTTTGTCTTTATATCTGAGCATGAAAGTGAAAATTGCTCCTGATTCCATCTTTATTGCTTTAAATCAGACATAGGAGTGTTAGGAATGCATAAGTGGGTATAAGTGTGCATAAGCTGTGCTAAGTGTTAGTATACGAGTAGTCAAAGAAACTTTAAATGAAAATCATCTCTTGTTATCCTTTTTTTATTATTATATTTAACGGTCTTTGGCAGCTACTAGCTTGGATATACTTTAATTTTGTGCTGCGTTGCGTTGTCTGTTAATGGAATTGTTTAAATAAAATGAATTTTTGGTTTAAAAACTTTTTCTTGCAGATTATTTTTATAAGATATTTATACACTTGTGTTAACTAAGAGACATTAAGAGGGTCCCTTTCAAAAAGTTTTGTTTTGTGAAAATTCTTTTTAATCAAAAATTTACTTTATTTGTAGTTGAGATCACACCAGTATGACATGAATTAAAATACTATTAAAAATAAAGTAAAGCTAAAAAAAAGTTGTTTTAAAATTAAATATTCATTTTTAATCAGAAATAATTTTTAGTCAGGCTTAAGTTCAGTAATTTCAATTCTTTTTATTGAATGAAATATTTTATTAATTAATGTGAGTTTCTAAAGAAGAGAAGAAAAATTAAATTAGACTTTTAAGCTGGGGGAAATACCGATATTTTTCTGTGCAGCAACGCACTTCATCAGCACCCTAGTCTATCTACTGGGGAAAAATTTGTTATTAACATCAGCTATTTAACGTAAATTCTAATGAAACGGAATGTGAGAAATGATTGTTGTGTACAATTATTGATTTACCTTTGGTAAATACATATATAAGTATCACTATTTATTTCCCCTGTTTTTCCATTTTTTCATTTTTCTGTTTAGGTTAGCACGAAGTTACATTACTCTACCTACGTATGTTTAACTATTCTTGCTTATCTTTTACGATCATCACATTAATTATTTTTACTTATTCGATGTACCGTCGGTACATACATATAAGTATTATAGTAGTGGATATTATGAAGTGCGTTGCTGCACAGAAAAATATCGGTATTTCCCCCAGCTTAAAAGTCTAATTTAATTTTTCTTCTCTTCTTTAGAAACTCACATTAATTAATAAAATATTTCATTCAATAAAAAGAATTGAAATTACTGAACTTAAGCCTGACTAAAAATTATTTCTGATTAAAAATTCACTATAGTTCAATTAAAAATCTAAAAATTAAATATTCATCTCAATTTCTGCACTCCCTTAATAAATAAAAAAAAAATAAAATAAAAATATTTACATTCACACTGCATTGCATATGCATGTGAAAAACTGCAAATGAATGAAACTAAACACATTGTGACATTACTGCCATCAACCATGAGTAAATGGAAATATTTGTATCTATCCAAGAAAAATTTTTTCCAACTCTAAAATATTCCAACTGCAGTGGAATATTTTTGCTTCTATATTTTTGGTTGACGCCAGTCATTTTGCTGTTTGCGCCATAACACTTAAGACGTAAAGGAAAGTAGAAAAAAATTATGTATATTAGAAAGAAAAAACACTCAGACGTTGTCGTCGTCGTTTTTGTTTAAAATAATGATTATTATATTTGGTGCAATTTCTCTTCCCAGTGGTCCTGTATTTTTCTTAACTTTAATATGATGCTTTAAAATACAACAACTTTCGTTAGAATGGCAGAAGTTTTGTTTTCATTTATCGTTTAAAGAAAGTAAAAATAAGGACGAGTGATGATATCGTGCTTAAGTGACCTAATATTCGAACTTAA
Source organism: Tachina grossa (assembly GCA_949987645.1). NCBI lineage: Eukaryota > Metazoa > Arthropoda > Insecta > Diptera > Tachinidae > Tachina > Tachina grossa. The sequence continues at coordinate 50,655,574 of OX465278.1, read as the reverse complement.
TTTTTTGTACGATCGTAAATAATCGATTTTAGTCCAAAAAAGTACGAGGTCCAAAAAATATGTCGGTTAGGCTTTTTTGACTGTTACCGCTCGATATTGAAAATTTCCTTTAGCCGTCTTGTTTTTTTGAAATATTTGAACAATTTTTGATTTTTTTTTTTTAATAATTTGAATTCATGACTTTATTTATTTTGAACGCAATGCTGCAGTTAATGTTTGCATAAAGTCATTAAAAACAAACTGCTTAACTTTTTTTCGATATTTGTTTGGGTTAACTGTGAGTCAAGGATATACAATATTTTTTCCGTGTGGTCTGCCTCTTGTCAATTATTAGTTTTTCTATTTAAGGGCTTTGCTTTCTATTAAATGCATTTTTCTTTTTCGTTTGGCAGTTTGCCATTTTGGCTTAAATATAACTTTTATCTTTAAATACTATTTCACTTATTCCTTTCTTTGTTTGTTGTTCTAAGGGCATCTCATTTAAAATTTTGTTTGGCTGGTGAAAGTTTTCTTTGTTTAAAAGTTTTCATCTAATTGAGAAAGTCTTATGGTTGCAGTATTTGCTGCATACATATCGCACATTTATTCAAATAATACCATAGCTCCACAAAAAACCGTTTGCCAGAAAACGAGTTTGAAGTTACAATTTACCATTTAGCGTTTGAGTAAACAAGATATTTGTGTGAAATTTTTACACAACATAAAGAATGATATGAGGATTAATTCTGAATCACTAACTCAAAAAGTGCATTTTTTGAGATATGACGTTATGTTGGAGTAAATGAGCGATATAATAATATCCAATATTATTGAAATACACCAAACATGGTAATGCCTGTTTACTTTAGTTGTTCTTAGACGCATGAAATTTTTTTACTAATATTAAAAATACACTCAGCTTCGATATTTCATGTATTATTTTTTTTTTTAACCCCCGACTAAAAAAAGGAGTGTTATAAGTTTGTAGTGTGTGTCTGTGTATCTGTGTGTCTGTCCGTGTCCACGTACAGGCCAAACGGCTGCACCGATTTTCATTTAGTTTTTTCTGTTTGAAAGATGACTTGACCGAGAGGGTTCTTAGCTATGTTTGAAGAAGATATAAAATATTTTCTGAAAAAAGTCGGGGGTTTTTAAAATTTTTAATTTTTGTTATTTTAATTTTAAAAACTATAAATTTTTACTATGAAAACCAGAATCGTTATTTGAAATCACCCACATACACTTGATAAAGTGACAGTAAACCAAAATTGTGGAAGAACTTTAAAAAGGATTATTTTTTTTGCTATTCCTGTTATAAAGGGTGTTTTTTTCAGAGGTATAGAACTTCGAATTGAAATAAAACACAAGAAACTCGTTTTAATGTCCATCAATTTGGCTTTATTGGAAGGATAATTTTATGCCATTAATGTTTAAATATGATTTCGGGCATGTGGCTGCCGCGGCTGGCTCGAATAAAGCCAATTCTACAGGTCCAATTTTCAACCACTTTTTCGAGCATATGGGGCCGTATGTTGGCAATAACGCCACGAATGTTGGCTTCCAAGTCCCCTAACGTTTCTGGTTTGTTGGCGTAGACGAGCGGCTTCACATATCCCCAAAGAAAATAATCCAATGGTGTCAAATCACACGATCTTGGTGGCCAATTGACAGGTCCATTCCGCGAAATTATGCGCTCATCGAATGTTTCCTTCAATAAATCGATTCTGACGTGCGTTGTGTGGCATGTAGCGCCGTCCTGTTGGAACCACAACTCATCCACATTCATGCCATCCAATTCGGGAACAAAATAGTCGGTTAGTCGACTCCAATTGCTGTGCACGGTGGCGAATCGATTCATTCGGGTCCTCTTCAACACTTTGCTCTACAGCGGCAATTGTTTCTTCGGTGCGCACTGTTCGACGTCTCTGCGGATGCGTATTATCACATAGAGTAAACGTAGTGCGAAAACGATCCATGGTTAACCGAATTAATTGCTCTGATGGACGATTATGTCGACCATAAAATGGACGGAGCTTGCGGTAAACTTCGCGAACTGAACCATTATTTTCGAAATAAATTTGCACGATTTGCAAGCGTTGTTCTTTTGTCAACCTGTTCATGATGAAATGGCAAACCAAACTAAATATTAATCACTTGACAGCTGACAAAATGGCCGCCAGTTAAAAAAGTGATGCCAACTTAAAGTTCTATACCTCAATAAAAAACACCCTTTATTAAAGCAAAAAAAAATATTTCCCCACTCACGCTTAGCATTCTCACAGTCTCAGGCGTGACAATATTTTAAATCTCCTTTTTAGTCCTTTTTTAAACTAAATATTTCGTTTTAGTTACCTAGAAAAATTTCTTTCTTTTTCAAATTGCGAATATTTGCAATTGAAATATTTCAAGTTTGGAAGATAATTGTCTTAGATAACTGTGTGTGCAGGTGTTAATTCTATCACGTGCTATCTTTTTTTTTAAGTACAAATAAAAATTCACTTTATATTTCTATTGAATTACCTCAACGTCAGTTTAAAAATTTCTATTTAATGGACCTAATACTTTTCAGCAACATTTTTCTATACACACGCAAAGAAAAGATATGGTTGTAGAATGGTTGTGAAAACAATATTATGTTTTCTGAAACAAATGTGTGGTCGTTGAAAACTAGTTATTGTTATTTTAAACATTTATTTCGTTACGTTAAACAGAGTAATGTTTGAATTTAATAATTACGTTATCACATCCATAAAAAAAGTGTGATATGATTAGAGTTTAACAATACAGTTTTATTAAAAATTTATGACTACAACATAATTTGTATTATTATTTAAAAATGATATGATGTAAATAACAAAAAAAAAATCTTTTTGAGAAACATCTGTCAGTTCGGTATTTCGTTTGTAAGCTATCGGTAGTGCACGGGTGGTGTTAAATAAATTAATAGATAAATAAAGTATAAAAAAAAGGTTTGGCGAATAAAAATATATAAAAGTTTGTGTATCTCGTTATAGAGACATGTCTGTATGTCGTGTAAGTATACATTTCTATATATACATTTTATGTCAATAATATTAATTTATTTTTATTTCGAATTTAACGCACACCTGTTTCTACAATAAATATATGATTAAAAACAAAATAGTATTATTACATTAAATAATACTGTGGTCGTATTTACTAATATTTATATAATATTAGATCATGGTATTGTGAGTCTCAATTATATTTTAGTCACATCTTACAATAGTGTTGTCATATTAACAATAATAAGATTAGGTACAACAAAGTCAATTGTTCTTGTAGATAATATTATTATTAACTCAGATAATAATATTATTAAAGTTTGCTTTTCTATTAACAATAATATGATTTCACTGCAACCATATAATTCAATCATAATATGTTGCTGTTTGATTATGGTTGCCTCAAACATATTTTTTCTTTGCGTGCACATTGCATACAATCCCTACTTGTCAATTACAAACCGCATGAAAAACATATCCTAACGTAGTGTTAAAGTAACTTAGTGGCGAAATGTAACAGTGACGTTATTTGTTATGTTTTAGTCATATAAGATATATAATATTAAGTTTTTAGTTTTCCAAAAAAAAAAAAAAAAAAAACGAAAAATTTCCTATAGTGCGCAAGGCTGTCAGCTGTTATGTATGTATATATGTATGTATCTCATGTTTGAAGTGAAATTTGTCTAGTGAAAGTTGTAACATTTACGGATATGGATGGATTGTTTGACTACGCAAAAATAGTTAAAACTTGCTAAAAAAAAATCGTGTTACACGTGGCTCAAGCATTAGTCACGCATCATTCACTCGTGATCGTGGTTGTATTTTCATGTAATAATTATTAAAAAAAAAAGTAAATGTTAAGTAAAGTGTGTGATTTTAGGAATTTAATTCTCAAACGCGCTCACGAGCTAACTTTCATAGGCTTGTTAAAAAATATGTTTATAGATAATTCGTAAACAAATTCATTTAATGGCAGACGTGAAGAAAAAATCATGAATTTTTGCTAGTTTTGTTGGCTAGGCACCGTTTATATGCATTTCCTTTCTAATTTGGCATTTCTTATAAAAAAATTATGTTAATTAATTAATAATAACCATATATGTGGAAGACAATCCCCCCATACACGCAAAGAAAAGATATGGCTGTAAAATGGTTGAGAAAACAATATTATGTTCTCTGAAACAAATGTGTAGTCGTCGAAAACTAGTTATTGTTATTTTAAACATTTATTTCGTTACGATAAATAGAGTAATGTTTGAATTTAATAGTAACATTATCACATCCATAAAAAAGTATGATATGGTTAGAGTTTAACAATAAAAAAAATTAAATTAAAAAATTAAAAATTTATGACTACAACATAACTTGTGTTGTTATTTAAAAATAATATGATGTAAATAACAATATAATGTTATACAAAACCATAATATGTTAAACTAAAAAAAAATATTCTTCAGAAACATCTGTCAGTTCAGTATTTCGTTTTTAAGCTATCGGTAGTGAATAAATAAATAAAGTATTAACAAAAGGGTAGGCAAATAAAAATATATAAATATTTCTGTATCTCTTTATACAGGCATGTCTGTATGTCGTGTAATTTCTGTATATATACATTTTATTTCAACAATATTAATTTATTTTTATTTCGAAATTAACGAACAGCTGTTTCTAAAATAAATATATGATTAAAAAATAAAGAAGAACGCAAGATTTAAATTTTAAATAAAACACAGATACATATTTACAAAAAAAAAATCGTGAAACTTTATTATATCGTAAAGTAGACAAAATAAGGTTATGTGTGGAACAACAAATCGGGCAGATGAGGCTTTGCTGGCACACACGCGATCTTCTAATGAAATTTTCAATGGCCGTTTTGCATAAATGCTGCGGTATTTTATTAATGCAGCATCCAATTTCCTCTTTTAAGGCTTGAGTCGTCGTCGGCTTATTCGCGTAAACCATCGACTTCAAAAAACCCCAAAGAAAAAAGTCTAATGGTGTTAAATCGCACGATCTAAGCGGCCAATTCTGGTCTCCAAAACGCGAAACAACACGACCGGGAAATGACTGATGTAGCAATTGAATTGTTTCTCTGGCTGTATGACATGTGGCGCCGTCTTGTTGAAACCACATGCCCTCCACATTCATTTCTTCAATTCTAGGCACCACGAAAAAACTGGTTATCATTTCACGATACCGAACACCATTGACTGTTTGCGCTTGACCTGCGTTTGAGCGACATTTTCGGTCGATCGACCTGGTCGAAGGCGCGTTGTTGTCTTTACATCACTAACAGACCCAGTTTCGGCAAATTTATCCATTAATCGCTTTACAGTTGACTCTTTTGGAGCATTATTGTGACCCCAAATTGATCGCAAATTTGCGAACTGTAGCCGCAAAACTTTCACCATTTTGGTAAAACAATTTCACAATGAGAATACGTTGTTCATTCGTGTAGCGCTTCATTTTTACAAACCTCGTACCTTCTACTAGCAAACAATAACAATTGTTCAAATATCAAACAATGACACTTCGAATGGCGCCAAATTTAAATCTTGCGTTCTTGTTGGGACACCCTTTATAAAACAAACATATGACGGAAATAAAATTGTTGATCGCAAAGCAACGTTTAGTCGCCTCAGCTAGTCTTTTACATAATTGAACAAAACATGATTCTAAAGGATACATCACTCCAGTGAACAAATTGGAGGTAATTAATCAGGAACTAATTTTTCTCTATTTCCGAAATATAAACAAAATTAAGAGAAGTAACACTTAGGCAATGAATGAATAGAAGACAGTGGGATAGTGATAGAGAAGACAGGTGGTGAAGGTCGGAAACACTTCTTAAGCCGCACAATTTTTGTTATTTTAAACATAAAACCGAAAACCATTTTCTTCATCGAATTTGGCTATGTAATGCCAGCATATTGAAATTATTTTTCACGTCTCCGATATCTTTCCAAAACTCACTCTCACTTAAGATAAGGATATAGATCTGTATTCACTTTTAACTTTTCAGTATGTTTTCATTAATTTGGAAATATTTGTGTAACAAAAGGAACAGTAATATTTATGTCTATACTGAGAACATTTTCTATAGCCATATTGAAGATATATTTAGTTTTCCAATATGACAAAAAAAAGAAAAAATACTATTGGGTTTTTAAATTCTTCAACTTTATGCTTGAAATTTTCGGTTTAAAGATGGTGAGAATTTAGAACTACATACATATGTATGTATATTATCAACATAGGTATCATCAATACACATATGTATATTTTGTTCAAAAAATGTAGATACATATGACGAAATAAAAAAGAAATCCTCCTAAAAATTAAGTGTAATCTTACATCTTCAGATAATTTCGACATTAATATCATTTATTATTTTAAGAACATAAGTTTTATCATTGCATTTTGACTAAGCATTTAACAATGAGAAGAAATATTATGAGGACTTCCATTGTTCCATTGATTGTTTGACGAAACAATCAACATTTTGGGGATATTTATAAAAAGTTTTACGACATCATCTGTTATTTCTTTTAATAATTCGTAAAAAATATTCATTGAACACCGTTACTTTTCCCCATCATAAGCGAACAAATGTCAGCCTCAAACCTTACTAACGTCACTTTTCACAATGTATGATTAATACTAAAAATTAACTTTTAACTGCAAGTTCTTCATACAAAACTAGCCGTTGTAGTCCCTGTTAGCTTTTAATTGCACTTTGTGAAAAGGGCCGTAAGTTTTCAATACTTAACAACATAAATACTAAAAGAATACTTTTTATTGGGAAAAAAAAGTTGCCAAATTAATGCCAGTCATAACTGCCCAAAAGTTTAAACAAATAACTTTCGGGCTTCATTTTTTAACAAAAGTCAATTAGTTACGATCGCAAATAATCGATTTTCGTAAAAACAAAGTTTTTAAAATTATGACGCTTAAGCTTTTTTGGCGGTTATGGCTGGAATAGACAAAAAGTGCCAGAAAAGGAGCGAGAGTGCCACAGTGCCAGCTAACATTCAATAGTGTCAAAAATGGAACAATTGTGCCACATTTCCCATCACTGATCTCAGCACATATTCAATATCTGGCACGGTAAAGTTTGATGAGCGCGCTTGTTTTATCTATTTTTATAGTATGTTTCCACCGACTTTAAATCAAGTGACTTTAAAGTTCACACTTGTCAAAACTTTGCCCAAAAAAGCTTAACCAACAAACACTAATGAAACGATATTAATTAAAATAAATCAACTACTTTGAGATGATTTATCCATATGCAAAATTTATGGTAAATCATGTACAAATTAACATGATTTGCACAAATCATCATGATTTGTCTAAATCATGCCGGTGGAAACATAATATTAAGAAATAATATAACAAATGTAAAAAGCATATGCTATAGCAGAGCTGTGCCAATACTTAAACTTAATAGTTTGTTAGGGTTATCAATTTTTTCTCATATTAAGAACTGTGAATATGAAGTGTTAGGTAAACAATAGTTAACATTTTAGTTTGCTAATAATTAACTAATGACTGTAAATTTAGTCCTTAAAAGTATCACTCTTGCTTCATTTCAAAAAAAAAATAAAAAAGTGGGGCTTGTCTACTCATATTTGAAAACAATTGTTTTTCATTGGCAGGCTAATGCTATTTTCTAGACCTTAAGCAACAGAAATAGATTATAACAGCAATTTTTCAAAATGCATAATTCATAGCTAACAGGCACTTTAACTTTAAGTTTTGTATGAATCACTTGCAGTTAAAGTTCACGTTAATTCTTAATTATTCATTGCGAAAAGGAACGTAAATACCGTAAAATTTTTATATATTTAATTTTAAAAAATAATTATAAAATTCATTCCTCGGATGCATTAAAATAATTCATTACTTTTCAGGTTCTGTGTTAACAGTAATGAATTCTGGAATGCAAAATTATACATGCTGTTCATAACCTTCTCCTGTATTATACATTACCTTTTGCTACTAGGTATGCTGTTTTATTTATTCGTCTAAAGCTGGGGTCACACGATTGGCACAATGTACCAATTTTCGTCGGCTCACTGAAATAAATTCATGAGTAATAAAGTAAATTTGCCTTATTTCTCTACTAATTGAAATATAATTACGTAACAGCATTCAAGAATTAATTAAGTAATAATGTAATTTTGGCTTATTACTTATGACTCTATCGCAGTGTGACCCCAGCTTAAGAGACAGCAACTAATGAACATACCTAGTATAACCCTGAAGCCTATAGTACATGTAAAAAACCACATGGGCATGTGGTTCTGACGTAATTTTTACGTCATCACAAACCTACATTTGCTACATGCCGTGTAATAGTAACATATGTGCATGCAAATATTCACATGCTTACAAATTTGCTGCCTCAGAAAATGTATTCAATTCGGCTAAATATGTCACATTTGTATTTTCGAACAAAATTTTGTATCAAAATTTTACGGCATGTAGCCACTGCAACCAACATGCTGAAAATGTCCGTGACGTCATCGCCACATATGCATGTGGTTTTTTACATGCCGTGTACTATAGGCTTAAGACTATGTTCTTATTATCGTAACTTATTTGATTACAGTTAAAATTTTCTGAAACATGTGTCGGAAGCAATGATGAAAATACCAAAGAAATCTATCGGGTATATATATGTACATATATATGTATATAGATATAAGCTGCACTTATATTTTTAATTTTTTCGGTTTAACATTACCATGTTACCATATTAAAAATTACATGCTTTTTATGCCTTTAAATTTGCCACCTGGTAATAAATTTGATTTAAGGCTTAATCAGACGTGACATAACCATAGCCATAGAAAACAGCCGTTCGAACCAAACTAATGGGTAACACTGTATTTAACTATATAACGCCGTAACTCTCACCATAGAAACCAATTGAATTAGCGTTATGGCTATGTCACGTCTAATTTAGGCTTTAGTCACTAGTCTCCTGCATAAGACATCTTATAAGAACTTTCAAGACATGAGGGATTTTTCAAATGCTTTACTACAGCGAAATCTTATAAAAGAAACGTTAACAACACTGTTTGCAATAAATTTGTTTGAGTATTGTAGGTATAAGAGTAAAGAAGAAAACACTTCGTGACGGAAGAATTTGTGATACTTACTTCTTTCTACGCATGAGCGCTTGTACAAACGTCATGCATGTATGTGTGTATGATTTTTTATTTTTCTGCGCACATGCAAAGGCACACACATGCATTAACATTAGTTGTATGCGGTTAATCACATAATAGCTTACCATCTACATATTACACACACACTCAAACGTACAATATGAAAAATAACAAGCATACACTAATCAACAGTACTTCTTTTGAGTGTTTGTTACAAACAAGCTGTCTTGCGACATCGCTTGTTAACACTGATATACACGTATACCAATACATCCATCGTGCTTCGCTTATAGTACGACAGCATTTATTATTGGTTTATACAATACATTTAAAAATCATGACGTATTTACATTTAGGTCTCTATTAGACACAAACAAAAGCAACAAACTTGCTAGCCTATATTAAAGTATTAAAATTGAAACGTTGCAATATTAGGACATATTTGTAAATGCTATTGTGAACTCCCTATATACCCAGAAAAAAATTACACATTGTCATCAGAACTACTTGCCATATAATGAGTTACTTTTCTGATTACCAAATTTCATTACTCGCTTACAAATCACATTACATAAAACTTAAAACAATGCTGTACAAGTTAATAAATGAGGAGAAAGACTCTATTAAATTTATTTAAAAGATTTCGTGAACATGTAGACAAATCAAAAAAAAGTAGGTACTTCTCAAGAATCGATTATTTTAGTCTCACGTCTCGTTAAAATCATTAAGTTGGTAATACAGTAGGGAAGTGCTTCCACCAAAAATGCTTAGTTAAAAACCCGATTACCTTTTTTGAAATTTTTTGCTGGGTATTTTTAAGCTCATGTCACTTTTTTGCTTTAGACAAAATTTATGTCCATACAAATCTATCCCACTTATCGTTGTGGTTGGCGTATTTTGATTTCTACCACGACGTTTTTGTAATAGATTAAAGATCATCGCAAATTTTTTCCTTTAATTTAGGACTAAAATTTCGTAGTCGAAGTCGAAGTCGAAATCGAAATACACCAACCACGATAAGCCATGAACCACCAAAACAAATTAACATAAACCTCCAAATGAATGCTTTAACTTTTCCACGCAAAAAAAATATACCTGCGTATGTATGATGGGCATTGCTATGGCAATTCATTGCCACACTCTTCGGCGGCGGCCAACTAATTATGAAAATCATTGGCGTCGCGGCTGTGAGCCGAGCAGCTTAGTTCTCTTATACAAATACCAGTTGCTCACATTTCAAAACTATGACATAGTTAAGTACTCAACTTTTAATTCTTTGGAATGAGAAACGTTTATAAAACTAAAATAGTGATAATTCATTCATTCATTTGTTTCTATATTTGTGATTTGAATAGGCTAAAGTTCGTATCGCTTTTTAAGCCAAATTACATGTGATAATTATTAATGAACAAATAAAACCAAAGTTAGTTGTAAATATTCTGACAACACATAGTTGAACGGAACAGCCAGCTGTTTTCGAAGGCCACTAAACCTTCATCATCAGCCTTCTTCTGTGTTTTGTCCAACGTGTGTGGTGTCAGTTGATGTAGATTCCTGCCATTCAAGAAAGCTTTTACTTAAAATTAAGTAATAAATAAATGAATTAAATCAAATGCACAAGAAAAGGAACTGATTGTATTTAAATGCAGCAAACATGAAAATTTAAATAATGCAAGCGAAGTATTTATTTTCTTGGCATAATGAATTAAATAATTCTGCCAAAAAATAAACCAGCTTATGGGACCAAATTAAAAGTAAACTCTTTAAAACAAATAAAAAATTTTAAAATCTGTTGGTTAAGAAGTACTTGATATATAAAATTAAATTTTAATGGGTGCTCCTCCACCCATCTTTTTAAATGGAAGATTGTATCTATTTTAGAGCTGAAGGTGTGTGTTAAGTTTCGTAAAAATCGCTTAAGTAGAACCACGTGAGAACCACGTGAGAACCACGTGAAATAAATAATTATTCGAGAAGTTCAATGAATTTTAAGTTTTAGCCGAATAAGCAAAAAAAAAATTTTATGGAATGGAATATAAATTATTGAAAGACAGTTCATAGAAACAATTGTATTGTCATAAACGGTTTTAGGAGTAGTGAGATTTTCAAAAGCATATACATATGTAAATCAAAGAAGTCTTTGCCATTTTTTTTTTGAATATTTTTTAAAACGACATACATACATAAATAACTTAACTGGCACATTTTTTGGATCTCGTTTTTTTCACGAAAATCGATTATTTACGATTGGAAATAGTCGATTTTGGTAAAAAAAAAAAAATTAATTTCGAAAATTATGTCGCTTAAGCTTTTTTGGCGGTTTTTGGTACAATATATAAGGAGATGAAAAAAATAATATTTAAGATCGGGCGGTTGTGGTACGATATGTATGTTCATAACTGTTACAAATTTAAATTTAAAAGCTAAAAACGTCCAGTTCCACTCCACGTCTTAACGGAGTTAGTTTTTTCAAGTGCCTTAAAGATTTTCCCATTTTTAGTTCATACACTTGAATTAATTGCGGCAATTAAAAATTTAATCAACAAATGAGTAGTATAAAATTATTACATATGTAATAGTTTTGGGCTTAGTCCGATGTAGTCTATATTTTAGATCAGCTTAGGAGTATTTTTAAACCCTTATGTAGTAAACTTTACATACACAAATTTTACTTTGCAAAGTCTTAATTCAGCTTGGAGAAAGACAGAAAGAGAAAGTAATACTACACCTCTGTCTCTCACTCAGCTGAATTGGGACTTTGCAAAGTAAACACAGACATACTAAAATTTTTTCAAAGCTTTTCAGCGCTTTTTCCAAGTTGGTTGTTCAAACCAGCAGACAGTTAAAAAGACGAACGGAAATTAAGTAATTGTTATTTATTTTTCTAAACATTTCAATTATTCCATGTCCAACAAATATTAAAAATAGATATTTCTCCAGATATTTGACACATCTTAACGCCCCTTTAATGTCCATACAAGTATCTAAAATTATACATACGAATATGTACGCGTTAATATTTTATATACATGTATGTATGTACTAGAGACCTGCACGTTTGCGTTTGTATGCACGTGTGCGTTTGTATGTGCGCAAAAAAAAAAATAAAAAACATACACATAACTTATGTGTGTATGTATGTGTGTACATGCATGACGTTTGTAAACGTGCACATGCATATGAAAAAGCAAGCATCACAAATTGTTCCACCACGAAGTATTTTCTTCTTTACTCCTATACCTACCATACTGAAACAAATTTTTTGTAAACAGTGTTGTTTATGTTTGTTTTAGAAGATTTCGCTCGTGTCTTAAAATTTCTTGTGCAGGACTTTAGTATGTACGTAAATGTATAATTTACTTCCTTTTTATTGTAATTGGTTTTTTTCGTGTTAGAAAATGCTCAACGCAAATAAGACGTTATTTTTTAGTTTTTTTCCTGTTATGATATAAAATATTTTTATCGCATGTGCTTTAATACGAACACATCCCACCAAACATTCAGACTTTATTTCCAATTGTGTACGAAATATTGCATATAAGCTTTTATTATTTAATTACTTTCAGTCTTCGAGTAGCGCATGTCCAATTCATAATACGCATACTGCATCAAGTTGCTCATACACGTATGATCTGTGTAAAATATCACCAATATTATATGTCAAATAAATGGTTTTAAACCTATAAGCAAACAAGTAAATATACTTATAGAAATATATAGAAATATATATGTCCAATATCTCTTTTTGAACTAGTTCGTTTAGTTGGACACAAGTCCGGTCAAAAACATCAATGTAAATTAAATGGGTTTGACACAACTTTTGATTCAAACGTTCTCAAACTAAAGAGCTGATCAAACGCATTGGACTTGTATCGAACTCATTCAGAGCTCGTTTTTGATTATGGTAGAATTTGTAGATTCGTATCGTGAGTTCACGAATTAGCTCACAAAATCTGTAATATAAATAAAACATATTGCTGTTTATTTAATATGTATCGTAACGTATGTGAGGTAGACATCTACAAAAATAGATTTGTACGTCTAATTTTCTTTTCGTCCGTATTCATAAGGGCCCAGAATACATAAATACTTTATGTATGGCATATTAATATTATGGAAATTACACACGGAATGACAAACCTATACACATATTACCATTACCATTACTATTTTATACAAATTGCAATTCAAACCATCATCGTATGACCCGTTGCGACTTTCTGTATGAATCATATAATAATTATACGCCTCAGAGTTTTGCAAGTTGTAAGATAATACACATATGAGTCTTTTATGATTCTTGACATGCTCTCTGAAAGAGTTGTTAGATAGTCTCTAAAACAGCGATCCCCACACACATACATTCACACTTATGTTTGTGTTGGTGCTTCGTTTTTGAGCGTAATATATTTTCCTCTTCTTATAGCAGGGCTGCCACGATATATTTGATAAATATATGTAAAACTCTAATTTGAGTCAATTTCTTGTGTTCAAAAAGAGATTACTGCACATTTGATGTATTTTAAGTAATATATAATAACTTTGTTTCAGATATGATTATTCAAGCTCTAAAAAGTAGAAAAACTTGAAATTAAACTAATTTAAAAAGAATCCATTTGGTTCTAGTAAAATGCGACTACACAACCGGCACATATGAATAGTCTGAAATTAAAGTGGTAACCCTGATTGTAGTAACAATTGAGGACACATTAAATTAAAATACAAATTATCTTTTATTGCTCTCTTCATTATTGTGAGAGCACTCGCACGCGTGCGCGGTTTTAAAGATCGCTGCCAGGGTGACCGATGACATTTTTCAAAAAGTGGCACCAAATAGGGGATTTATCAAAAAAAAAAATGGGCAAAATTTAAAAAAAAGCGGGAAAACTATACTAAACTTTTTATTTTTAATGTATTTTCATATAATTCACCCTAAAAAAAGTGGAAACAAAAAGTGGCAAGGCAGTCGAAAAAGGGGAAAGGCAATCGAAAAAGTGGCAATTTGCCACTTTAGTTGGTCAAACGGTCTCGCTGATCGCGGCTCTAAAACGATTTCCCCTACGCTTAATATGAGCATCTTTCATTGTATCGTGGAATAACCACACAGAAGAATAAAGGCAGAATTACTCGACTGTAAATGTAGAACTGTAAATGTAAATGTGTCAGCTGATCGAATCTGTTGCATGAAAAGCTATGCAAACGCTTACCTTACTGAAATGGCACGTAAATGTAACGTCTGAACCTGCAAAAAATAGAATTTCATGACGACGTTACGTAACATTTGTAGACAGTGATGGGATGTATGTATATTGAATGAGAGTGTGGCACAATAGCCCTGATTTGGTACTTTTGTTTCTTTTAATAGTTTAAGCTTTTGAGTGGTTAATTTGTATACGTACATGGCATATATAATAAATTTAGTTTTCTAGCAAAGTTTTTTTTTTATAAAATCTAACAAGAGACTACCAATCGTATGTTTTTTTTTTTAATATACATACACATATATATATGTACATATGTATGTATGTATGAATATGTAAAATATACATACATACAATGTGCGTACAAACATTCAAGCGTACAAAAAACTATTTTTATTTAAAAATAACACCAATAAAAATAAAAATAGGTACGTATAATCATAATAATTATAATGATAATAAAAATATATATATATTTTTTATAATTATAATACGTTGTAATGTAACAGCCTTATTTATAAAAAGAAAAATTTTGTATGAAAATTTGTTTTAAAAAATCTTTATAAAGACTTTTTAAGTTTTATAAATAAGGCTGTAAGTATGTATGTATATACGGGTATGAAGCTGAAATTGTAATTTCACTAAATGTCAAAGTCATTAAAATGTATAAAATAATCATTTGATACAATTTAAATAATTTTGGTACTTTTTCCACACAATCAAAAATAATGTGAAGATGTTGAACTCTCATCAATGTTTCGAACAGCTGTTTTCCATTTTATTTGATTTTTTTATACTGATAAACACCCAGCAAACAAAAAGTCCTGTATATATACAAACATATGTATGTCTTTTTGTTAAAAAGTATAAATATGTATATTGTTTGTGAATAAAACTAAATTATTATGAGTAGGTACGAAGATTAATAAGAAAATTATAAAACGAGAAAGTGAAGATTTGATTTAGGTACTACTGCAAGCATACACATTCCTGGAAATTGAATAGCTAAATACTTCGTCTTTCCGATGAAGTTGCCCAAAATGTGCTCTAGTAATGTACAATGACAAATATTACAGTGGACCAAACACAAAAGAACGCTGATGCTGAAGGTTTAGTGGCCTTCGAAAACGGCTGGCTGTTCCGTTCAACTATGTGTTGTTAGTCAGAATATTTACAACAGACTTTGGTGTTATTTGTTCATTAATAATTATCACATGTAATTTGGCTTAAAAAGCGATACGAACTTTATCCCGTTCAAATCACAAATATAGAAACAAATGGAGTTCGAATAATAATTAAAATTAACTAAAAAAAGACAAATATTACTGTTGAGCGTTACAGCTGCTATTACAATTATTATGATTGAGTTCATTTAAATAAAATAATAATAATTTTCAAAACCTTTTTTCGTTCTAAAAGGTGTGTTATTTCAAAAACTCAATTAGTTTTTTCCAACAGGCTAAATCTTGCCATTAAAAGAAAGTAAATTAAAATAGGTAGTTTCAGCGAAACTATTAAAAAAAATCTTGGATTAATTAAAACATTACTATTTTTTATATTATTTACTTATAAGTTCTAATGCATACATACATACTCGTATATATGTCCGTATACATATGTATGTACATTTCAATCAAAATGATTTCCATGAATTTAAATATTATACATACATATGTATATGAACTTTCGCGTTTGACTTCAAATAACTCGCAATTTAAAATCAAAAATGCGTGTTTGCTGGGCACAAGCAATTACCGTGTATGTATGTGTGCACGAAGAAGTTTTTTTGTTTGTGTCGAAAACACATGACACGTTTTTAAGCATTCTATAAGCGCTCAAACGTTTACATTTACATTACATTTACATTACAATTACATTTACCTTACATCTGCGATTTCTACAGTCGGGTAATGGAGCCTTAAGGCTCAGTTAGCCGACTGTAATGTAAAGTAACTGCAACAGTAAGAAACAGCTGATCGATTTTGTTATGTGAAAAGTAATGAAAATGGTTATAGAGATGTAATGTAACGTAACCTACTTTTCATATAAAATATCAATCAGCTGTTTTCTACGTTACAGTTACATTACATTACAGTCGGCTAACTGAGCCTTTAAGCTCGTATAACAGTTTTTCTCGTGCGAGAAATTTTCTACGATTAAAAACTGCTCTCCTTGACGATCTAAAAAGCTCTTCATGAGACTCCCAGTAGTCGCTTCCACGATTACAAATGCCAGCTGGGATTACGAACTTGCACTTTATTTGTGTGGAGGCATTTGTGTGTTAATGTGTGGTTTTATGTGTGTACCAATGCTGCTCACAGAGAGAAAACCGAGAACGTATGTGCATTCATTTATACAAAAAACCGATTGATGTTCGGCACTCTGGCGCTTCTATGGCCAGCAGTGGTGTGTACCCATGTGTGTGTGTGTGTTAAACGTATATATGTTTGTGTACATGTGCATCCGTGGTAAGTAACTTGTTGTCCTCTGGGTAAAATTTCTATTTGTTCAAAAATTTATTTCATTTTCAACACTTACACAAAGTGGATTTATATAAAAAAAAATTAGCAATTTGTTGCTATATGATGTAGTTGTAATTTCAGAGTTTCTGAGCGATACAAAATTTATTATGTGAAAATAATGAAACTGAAGGTTTCATAACAACAATAAAGAGGTTAAATGTTTTAATTTTGCTTTCAGGAATCTTTAGTATTAACAAGAATGTAGCAATGTAATTCATTTCATTTATTAAATACATACCGAAGTAGACTTGAAATTATTTAACTCAGCAAAGCAAATGTCAATGAACCATTATTTTACAAAGTGACAAGCGGAAACAAATAAAAAACATGCATTTTGAATTGTGTATAATTTATAAATGTATGTATGTAGCTTAATCCTGCTTTGATATCTTTTTATCTTAATATATTGTTACGTTAATACGTCCTTTAAAAATGCTTTTCTGTGGACTCAAAGATTTGCAAATGAATAAAACTACCCAGTGTACTAATAAGTATTAAGAATGTCACTTTATTTACTAAATAAATGCACTTATACTAATCAAGAGCTTAAATTCCCACACACGCACCTTTAATTACTTAAATCAGTGCTGCCCACAGAGAGAAAACCGAGAGTAATGTATAAGCGTATGTGCATTCATTTGTACAAAAAGCCGATTGATGTTCGGCACTCTGGCGCTTCTCTGGCCAGCAGTGACTTAAACAGGGATGATAAAGTTGGTACAATTGTACTTTTTTTGGTACTATTCAAACCCTAAAAGTACGTTGGTACCCCCGTGACTCATTTGGTACTATTTGAAAAATTTGTGAGAGACTATCCCTTGTTTTATTTTCACAAAAATAATTAATCGCGATCATTTAAACTATAATCACTTTGAGAGAAAAGTGGCGAATTTGTTTTGTTGTTGAGAGCGAATACCTTGTTATGCACCCCATACACGTTTCAATTCAATTGTGAATTGAGTCCTTCAATTGAATTGATTCTTGGCCACACACTTCATAAACTGAATTGAAAGATTTTCATTCAACTGTCAAATTTAATTTATTTTCACAATTAAAATTTTTAAAATTTAAAACTTCTATTGCATTAATACATTAATTTTAATATTTTTTATATAGAATTCAATGAAATTAAATACAATTTTAAAAATACATAACTTTTTCTATACAAAATAAAGCTACAAACATATATTTTGACAGCAAATCAAGAGACTCGAACACACACAGCACAATCGAATTGAAAGATTTACTAGTCAACATGAAAAATCAAAATCTTTTGATTTTTCTTCAACCAACTCGACAACTGCCAAACTAATTAATTGACAAAGCCATACACGCTTTGATTTGGACAACAACCGACTCAATTGAAAATTGAATTGAATCGTGTATGGGCTGCTTTAGATGTGCATTATGCATCAAACACATTCACCACAGCAAGCTACCGACTACCAAATGTCAAGGATAGAATACACATGTTTATATGAGAATAATTCTTTTGAAGACAGCAAGGCAACAGGGCGACAAGTTGTTGTCTGTGCTGATTTTGTCGTTTTAGTCCAATTAAACTAATTTCTATTTCTTTGGCTACAGTGAGAAAATTCAGTATTGCCAGTATAATACAAAATGTTGAATGAATGATTTTGTACAATTATTTCATTGTATTTAACAGAAATAATATCCAAGAGTTTATGTTAAGAATAAATTGATTTATTTTTGTACTTTTACGTGAAATAAGTACATTTTAAAAGAGTAATTAATTTTTATAAATGCAAAATATATGAAAGTGGAAATATTGAACTATGTATTTGTACTTGAATATCAACTGCAGATGGTGCTGCTGCCGTCTCCAAAATAATCAAGTAGCCGGCTACGAGGCGACAAATGCTGCTAGCGGCATGTGAAGTCGTGTGTTCGTGTAGCTTGCTGTGGTGAATGTGTTTAATGCTTTACACTTGATTGGTTTATTATAAAGAACTACATCTAACTTCACCGGTGTTTCGTTTTCAATATGATAGCGTCGTCTTCATTTATTTTATCTATTGTATTAATATAAAATTTTTAAGAAATAAAAAACTTACTACATTATTATCATATCAATCGTTTAAGTGATGAAATTCAATTAAGCTAGGTATGCTAAATACATATGTAAACGATTAAAATTTGCTTTGAAATTAAAAACTTTATATATCTAGAAATAAAATTAAAAGTTGTATAGTTACGGATTTTAAAATAAATGTTAAAAAACCAGATTTTAAAAGAAATGGTATAGAAAGTTTTGCAAAACTAAATAAAGTTGCTTTTTATAAAGAAATTTTAACATGGCTAACAAAATTCACTCCCGAATATGTTAGTAGTATAGTATCTCTCTTATTAAAAAATATTCCGAAAAGAAAATGGAAATAATTATACAATAAATAACGAGTTTCGAGCTTTAAAAAATTAATTGGATGAGCTAATGAGCTTTCAAAAGTTATCAGGAGAATACTGTCAATTCTTCACTCATCAGCGAATGTGGAAAGAGAATTTTCATAATCAAAACGAAGACTTGAAAGTCTAATACAAACAAAGGACTTATTGAGAGGCTGTAACTCTTTTTTTTACGAAATTCATTTTTTCAGTGATTCCAATATATTTAAAATAGTTTGAAAAGTAACGCTTTTACAATCAGTTGTACAAAAATGTTACAGATTGAATATTACAGTTTGTATTGTGTTTTTACCTTCTCCTGTAAAATAGAAATTATTTGAGTTACGACCTTTTTACTTGAGACCAACGATATGTATTTACTGCCTGTTCCATTGTCTCTAATATTAATTAAATTTCAGTTAATGATGCAGATTAATCCTCATATAGTTCCTTTTTTTTTAAACAAACACAAAATTTTCATTTTTTATTAAGACGTGTGTAAATTGAAAACTTGAAATTTGTGATCTGGCAAAATAGTTTTTTTGGGTTATGACGTTATTTGAGTAAATGAGCGACATGTTCCAAAAATATAATAAAAAAAAGTTAAAAATATAAAAAATACCGATTTTAGTACTATTGGGTTCGAAAAGTACATTTTTAAAAGCTAATTGGTGCGAAATTGAATTTCTCATTTATCATCCCTGGACTTAAATAATTCACAACTGTAGCTCTTTTCTGTATTTCTCGCATCGTAAAATTTCTCACATGAAATGTGAAACACAAAATTCCATCGTTTCTCGATATGTGAGAAAAAAGTGTTTCTGTATTTGAATGCGAGAACAGACAACACTGATTTTGTTTTGACTGGAATATTTCCAGTCATCGAGTGTCCAATGAAAACAAAATGTCACAAAAGTATTATTTTAATAACAAAAAAAGGAAATATATACAAGAAAAAGAAAATAAAATAATGAACATGTATATAAAGTGAATGTAAAATGCTTGAAATAAGATTTTTCTATCAACTATTTCTTCATATGAAAATTACCCAAACAAAATTCTAAATAAACATAATCATATCGACTCGTTAATTATAATTTTAGTTCAACAATTCGTTTCATATCTTTTCAAATAATTTATTTTTCATATTTTCACACACAAATTAAGAAATTCATATATATTTGTCCAAATTTGATTGTTCTCGCACCAATTTAAAATGCGAGTTGTTTTGACAGTTCTTGCGAGAAACTTTTCACAAAATATTGTTACAGAAACACTTTTTCTCACATCCTTCCAATAATTGCTGGAAATTTACTTAAATGACAGAAAGTTCTCGCAAAGTAAATATACAGAAACACTTATGTGAAAAAAGCCATTTTGTGTTTCAATTTACACTGTTTTTGGTACGATTCCCTCGTTTCATGCGGGAAATTTTACGATGCGAGAAATACAGAAACGAGCTAATGGATACCACTACGTATGCTCCGCTCTTGTATATACAACTTTTACAAAACTGGTTGCGCTGGTATTGAATCAATACCCCCTCTCAGCTGTTCACCACACTCACAAGACTCACTCTACCGTCACTCACTGTTTGTATGTATAATAATTATGACTCACTGCCTTTACTTTTATACATTTATGTACAACTATTAACTGCTTTTAACTTTTTTTTTCACAATAATGAACTGCATGAGGTCTTCAATAGGCAACTCTTTACAATAAAACCAAGTAAGAGTGCTATATTCGGCTGTGCCAAATCTTATATACCCTTCACACTTTTTTGTCGGGTTTAATTTTTAGCATGTGACCTCTCAGTATTTTACGATTTAAATTTGATTCAAATATTTTATTTTCGATATAAGAAATAGTTGAATATTTTATTCCACACTCTGTATATAAGAAATATTTTATATTCACTCTTATTCAAGTCAACATCGACCTCACATCAATACAATAACAAAAATTGGGACTTGTTAGTCGCTCTCGAGATGTTCAAAGACCGTGCTGCTATTTAATAACCCTAAAATGATCTTAGTATTTTACATACATACCAAGTAAACTAACTTAATTTATATGTTCCCGTATTTAATATAATTTGATTTTGCAAAACTGTTTAGTATCTCAAAGTAAACATCCCATTGCAAATGGTATATATCTCGGTATTATGTAAAAAGATTTTGTTTTTTTTTTATTTTGTTCAGCAGAAAGGAAAAGTTTTAGGGAAATGAAATGGAAAATTTCCTTAAATTTATTTTATAGTTAGGACTGATATTTAGCGATAAATTTTATTTTTATCTCCATGTACTAAAAATTAGCAAAAACTCGTTACAAGATGACAAAGAAAAACCATCGGTTTGAAACATAACTATACTGAGAGTATAATAAGCAACATGGCACAAACCTTCGTTTATACTTACTTCAGATATCCATAAAAAATTTAATATATATAAAAAAATTTTGAACTATGATCTTCCTAAAACATGAAATATGTTTAACTGAAAAAAAATTATTTTTGGTTACTTTTTACCCAAAGTTATTTTTCAATTTTCAACCCTGGAACCACAATTTTGACATTTCTGTTTTTTAATGCTAATTAATTTCTTTCTAAAATATAGAATATATTTAATTACCAAAGAAATACTTAGTTTTATATAGCTACCAGAAAAAGTTTAATTTTTCCACGTCTGGAGCTATGTCTTTAATTTTTCTAATTTTTATGCCCAACTACTTCTATCTAAAACGTAAAAATATATCATTTGTAAACAAAAAAAATTATTTGACCTTGTTACTTTTGTATACACAAAAATTTAATTTTCCGACCCTGGAAACATCCTTTTAGATTTTCTTGATTCCTTATACCAATCTAGTTTTTTAAAAAATATATAAATATGTTATATATAATAATATATGTGACGCGCAAAATAGAGAGGGACCTAAGGGTAAAAACAGGTTTTGTTCAGGAGAGCCATTTTAAAGATTTAAATACGTGTATCTTTGGTGTACCATCACATCATAAAACGCTCATATCTCTGGGAGGGAACACTTTTTGGGCATGGGATCGGTCTCATTCGATGCTCAGATGTTGTCCACATCAAAAAAAAAAAAAAAATTAAAATTGATTTTTTTACCCTTAGGTCCCTTTCTCTATGCGCTGTCACATATGTGAACAAAGCAAAAAGGAAATAAGAAAAAAATTAGTTTTATTTATTTACTTTAATATCAAAAAAAGTTCAAAGTTTATAGTTCTGAAGCTGTGGTTCTCATTTTTCTAATTTTCTTCACCGAACTTTTCTTTCAAAAGCATAAAAAATATTTAATTTATAAAGAAAAAGAAAAAAATTAAGTAGACCTAGTTACTTTTATATAACACAAAAATTGTAAGTCTCCCAGCACTGGAATCATAATTTTAGATTTTTCTGCGTTTTTACAACAATCTCTTTTTTAAGAATATAAGAAATGTTTAATTTATAGAGAAAAAGGAAAATTTAGTTTTAGTATTTAGTGTTTTTTTATGGGAATTGTTACAATTTAAGTTTAATATTTTTTATACGCACTAATAATCCCAAATTAATATTTTACTCACTAAGTAAAATATTTTTTTTTTAATTAAAAAAACATTGAAATTGATTATTGAGGGGTTTAGCTGGATCCTATGCGCATTTCACTGTTGCTAATGCAGATCATCAGGGTAAGGTAAGAAAATACAAAAATGTTGATTATTGAGTTCTTGTTTCTACTTTGTTATTTGTTGTTGAGCTTCTCATTTGTTTAAATGAAAGTTTATAACATAATAACTCTAGTTGTTCTATGAAACTTTGGGTAAAGATTCCCTGATGATCTGCATTAACAACAGTGAAATGCGCATAGGATCCAGCTAAATCCCTCAATTATCAATTTCAATGTATTTTTAATAAAAAAAAAATATTTTACTTAATAAGTAAAATATTAATTTGGGATTATTAGTGCGTTTAAAAAATTGTAAACTTAGTTTTAGTATGTTACTTTTGTTTAGCAAAAAAAGTTTAAGTTTTCCAACTCTGGAAACGTATTTTGGAATTTAAAATTTTTTTATTTTTAATACCAATTTTATTCGTACTGAAATATAAAATAAGTTTATTTAACAAAAATAAAACAAAAATTTGGTTTAGCTAGTTATAAGGTTAACAACAATTAGTTGTAGCTAGTTACTTATATGTATATGGCAAAATAAAGTTTGAGTTTTCCAGCTCTAAAACCGTTTGCTCGATTTTGCTTTTTTGGGAGCTTCGGAAAACTGATTTTATATACAGACAGACGGACAGACGGACATTGCTCATTCGTCTTCCCTATGCATAAGAATCCAGAATATATATACTTTATGGCTCTCTTACTAATATTGTAGAAATTACACACGGAATGGCAAACCTATATATGTATACCCTTTACCATTTTTGGTCAATGTATAAAAACGCTTCCAACGCTTCCAACGCTTCAAACGGTGACAGCAACGACTGCATAATCTCAGCAGCATCTTCATTGCTTGCTTTCGATCGCGCACTAGTTGAAGTATTAGCTATTTATGTACTTCATTGGCTGCACTACCGTGTATATGTATGTATGTGTGTTCGTATGTGTAGCTTTTTAACAAGCAGAAGCTATTTCGTCATTAATGTTTATATACTCGTAGTTTTTATGCCTGCTTGTATCTGCGTACATAATGGGTGTTTCTTATTGAGGTATAGAACTTTAAGTTGGCATGACTTTTTTAACTGGCGGCCATTTTGTCAGCTGTCAAGTGATTAATATTTAGTTTGGTTTGCCATTTTATCATGAACAGGTTGACAAAAGAACAACGCTTGCAAATCGTGCAAATTTATTTCGAAAATAATGGTTCAGTTCGCGAAGTTTACCGCAAGCTCCGTCCATTTTATGGTCGACATAATCGTCCATCAGAGCAATTAATTCGGTTAACCATGGATCGTTTTCGCACTACGTTTACTCTATGTGATAATACGCATCCGCAGAGACGTCGAACAGTGCGCACCGAAGAAACAATTGCCGCTGTAGAGCAAAGTGTTGAAGAGGACCCGAATGAATCGATTCGCCACCGTGCACAGCAATTGGAGCTTTGTCCATCAACTTTATGGAAGATTTTGCGCAAAGATCTTGGCTTGCGACCTTACAAGATCCTGCTTGTGCAAGAATTAAAGCCGCGAGACCATGCAATGCGTCGTGATTTTGGTGTATGGGCCGAAAATGAGATTGATCTCGATGCTGATTTTCATCGCAAAATTTTGTTCAGTAATGAGGCTCATTTTTGGTTGAATGGCTACGTCAACAAGCAAAATTGCCGCATTTGGAGTGAAGAGAATCCACATGAGACCCTTGAGACGCCATTACATCCACAAAAACTGACTGTTTGGTGTGCTCTATGGGCTGGTGGAGTCATTGGGCCATACTTCTTCCGAAATAATGCTGGAGAGTCAGTTACCGTTAATGGAGACCGGTATAGAGCCATGATAACCGACTATTTTGTTCCCGAATTGGATGGCATGAATGTGGATGAGTTGTGGTTCCAACAAGACGGCGCTACATGCCACACAGCGCACGTCACAATCGATTTATTGAAGGAAACATTCGATGAGCGCATAATTTCGCGGAATGGACCTGTCAATTGGCCACCAAGATCGTGTGATTTGACACCATTGTATTATTTTCTTTGGGGATATGTGAAGTCGCTCGTCTACGCCAACAAACCAGAAACGTTAGGGGACTTGGAAGCCAACATTCGTGGCGTTATTGCCAACATACGGCCCCATATGCTCGAAAAAGTGGTTGAAAATTGGACCTGTAGAATTGGCTTTATTCGAGCCAGCCGCGGCGGCCACATGCCCGAAATCATATTTAAACATTAATGGCATAAAATTATCCTTCCAATAAAGCCAAATTGATGGACATTAAAACGATTTTCTTGTGTTTTATTTCAATTCGAAGTTCTATACCTCTAAAAAACACCCGATAGTAGCTCTTTAGCTAAACAATCCCGGATAATTCTTTTAATTCAACCATATATTTGGTTTTTTTATGAAAGCATTTGTATTTAAAAGTCGTGTTTGAATATTTTTGCGTAACAATATACATATTTATTTATTTTCACAAAAATATAAATGTAAAAAATGTCAAGTTCATATACCAAGTGCTTGTTTCATACAATACCTATTACTAACTACAATATGCCATGCACTTCATATAATATTTATAAATACAGAAGATAATCACCCCTATTCTGCGTTTCGATTACGTTCCCGCATTCAGTTACGCAAGAATCGAAAAGAGGTATTCTGCCAAAAAACTGAATCGAAAGAAAAAGAAGAAGAGAAGAGTATGTTTAAGCCTGCAGCTTTGCTATGAAACGGGTGAAATAGGAACAGAAAAATTAAGCAATTTTGCAAAATTTTTAGCATAAATTTAAATTTAGTGCAAAAAAACAGTGATTTAACATTAAAACAAATAATAATTAAATATTGTGAAAATTTTTATTAAATAAACTCTTGCAAATTTAAGTACAGAGTTAAAAAAAAAACTAGATAAGCAAGAGGTATTTGTGGCCAGACTTATCCAGTGTGAAGAGTACTGTCGCGCCGGAGGTGATATTTTAATTTTTTACACATAATTGTAACACAAAAATAAAGTATATTTGTTTCAGTTTACTTAAATCCGTAGACACTTTCGTTTTCCATTGCCATTTAATAGGTATGTCAACTTTTTATACTCTTCTACCTGTAATAAATTAAATATAAATCGCATTTCAGTACAGAAAAACAAAACAAACTGTGTAGTTCATTAATTAAACCTTCTTTTGCATTTAATACTTGCATTATTTTTTGAATTACATAATCACTTTTTGAAGCCAAATAAACAAAAATTGAAAACGCTCCGCCGCTTAAATAACAGCTTACAAAAACGTAGTTACAATCGAAATGCAGAATACATAGAATCGAAAGAGAAATCGAAGAACGGAACGCAGAATACCAAAGTTGCCAAACGGAAAAACTTTCGATTCGAATCGAAACGCAGAATAGGGATGAATAACGAATATTTAGTTGTTTACTTCTATAAATGGGGAAAAATGTTTTACTAATTTCAATTTATCAACACTGCATCGACACTCACTGTAATTTTTTTATTTTTTTTTATTATGAGTTCTAAATGCCAACACTCCGGTTAAGAAAAACTTTAAGTTTCTTTTCAAATAGAAAGTCAAATCAAACAAAAGAATGAAAGTAATGAAAAAAAGAAATAAACAGGACTTGAAGTATGATGATGCATCATACACATGGGAACAACAACAACAACAACACCAGCAATTTTTTTTTAACGTGTAGGAATTTTTATGTGGGTATAGCAAAATGTGTAGGAATGTTTTTTATACTCAAAGTAAAACGACAGACAATTCTCTCTTTATTGTGGGTTTTTTTAAATCTATTATATTTAGTTAAGTTCCTAGTGGAATTTACATTGAATATGAGAATTTTATTTTATATCCTCCTTAAAAAAAAAAATAAAAAATAAAAAAAAGCTTTCTATATCTTTCGAATAATAATTTGTTTCACATATTATTATTAAGAGAACTATGAATAAACTATAGTGGAAGCTTTTCTATAGATACTGCAAAGTAAAAGTTATGTGCAGATGTGTTAAGGTAGAATTAGTAACATCGTATTGCTCTACTTTACAACTTGCCATTATTAAATTAAATTATGTATTAAATTAAATTATGTATTTATTGATTTAAACAGTTTATAAGTATGTTGAATTCTATAAAATTGTCTGTTAGTTATGTATGAAACTGAAATGCCAGATGTAAACTCAGCCTAAGTAGCATGAATGTTTTCAGAATTATTTGGCAGCCATATTTCGCGCTGAAAACCGAAACACAAAAGACTCTTTCAGAATAGTCGCGGCTAGTATACCATTTCCTCCCGAAAAAACCATACTTTTTTGTAATTAAAAATCTAGTGCATAGCTGATTAATTTAATCACGCAGAAGAATCGAAAAAGACTTGAATTTGATTGAAAATTTAGGAGAAATGCTGACTGGGATGTTATGCATGCGCGTGTGTGTGCATTTAAAGTTCTTCATATTTCTTGCATACTTTTTTATTTCATTTTTTTTGTCAGCAAGAAAAAATGAAAAATATGTAACTAAAAGACGTGCACTAATTTTTCTAGGAAACGAGTTGTCATTGGTTCATTTCGAGTTGACCGTAAAACTTTATTACAATTTCCGTTTCCGCTTAGTTAACGCTGACAATATTTGAAATGAAATAAACACCAGTCAGTTAAATGAATTTGTCAACCACTCAGTCAGTGAGCATAGTCAGAATTTGTTTTAATTTTGAGCTGAACGAAAGTCCAAGGAAGGACACTTATGAACAGCTTGTAAATTTTAGAAAAGGAAAGGAAAGGAATGCATGTTTAGTAAATAAAGAAACTTAATTTGGCTTGTTAAAAAGGCTTCAAAAAAGCAGGAGGTTACTAATTTTTCTATACTTTTTTATGAGTATTACTTTATTACTCCATAATTTTTAGACCGACTTTAGAAATTCTTTTTTCTTTTGTTTTTGTCTAGAAGTGTGTAGCTTTCATTTGATACCAAGTAGGCAGCACCACGCCTATTAAATTTTTTGCTTTGATTTCATGGATTGCTAAGAATCTTAGGTTTCTCGTAATGACAAAATCTGAAACTTATAAAAATGAAGAAAGGCCTAAAATTGTTTTGTGATTAGCAGGGACATGGGTTTCATGCAAATGCACGTTTTTCCCCTTAACCCTGACAGTAGCAAGAACAAAATATCTTTATGAAGCAATGAATTTGCATGAAAATTGCATCGATTTGTTAGTTCATATTTTTTCATATTTTGCTGAAAATGCCAATTTTTGTATAATTTGGTCATAACTGCATATTTTTGTGTCATATTTTGTCAAGAATTAGAATTTCGAAAAATATTGTTGACAAATTATTTATATAAAACGGGTTTTTTTGGGAAAATTTATTCGCTTGAATTGTTGTTGAATTTTAGAACGATTGCACAAGCACACACTCCTACCAAATTTAATGGAAATTGTCATTTTCTTGCTTTCAAGAGGAAATTGTCTTCTGTTAAGCTGGATTCACCCATTGTTTCCGAACAAAATTTTTGTCCAGACAAAATTTTTTTTACTGAGAGTTTTCTGCAGCACGATTCATCCATTTCGAACATTTTGTCTGGAAAGTCAAAGCTACCTTATGAAATACGTGTATAAACGATGTGTATTAATTTTATAAGTGGCAGCACAGCGGCAAATGATTATAATTCGCTGTGTCTTTTTAATTGTTCAATGCAATTCCTTCGTTTAACTACATATTTATATGTTTTATTTTTCAATTTTCCTTTATTTCTATTGTAATTAATACAATTTAATTTATTATTCATATAACATGATGGCAGCTCAACTTTGGCTGAAAAAATAAAATACTTGGCAGCTCAGTTCGATTTTGTCCGGACAAAATAGAAAATTAAACCAATTCAAGCTGAGAGTTGTTCGTAAAAAATATTTTCTCTCTCTCTCTCTCTCTCTCTCTCTCTCAAAAAGAGAGACGTCAAACTACATTTAAAAAAAAATTGTCCGAACAAAAATTTTGTTGGGAAACAATGGGTGAATCCAGCTTTAGAGCCCCGAAAGTAGTGAAACAATGCTGCGGAAACTTGATATTTTTTAAAAATGAAAACAGATTATATTATTTAGATCTCACCCGATTACATCGACAGACGTTACAAGGCCTTTTTCAATGCACAAAAGGATTCTAAAAATAAATTGATAAAACTTCACATTCCAAAACAATTTTCTTTTTCTATTCACGTATCGCTCGTAAAATTTGTGTTTAAAGTTTATAATGCCAAAAGAAATCGTTATATCATATATAATCTTGTATACAAATTTAATGTAAAAGGTTTGTACGCTCACCTTTTAGAATAAGAAAATATTTTTCTATCTTTATTTAGTTGTATGTAAACTAAAACATTTTTTTTTTTTTTTTTTTTTTTTTTTAATGAAAAGTTATTTAAATATGTGCATATTTTATTGTTTTTAGTGCATATTTTGCCTTTTTGATGACATATTTTAGGCGCTTGAAATAACATTTTTAAATGCATGAAGTCCTTGTCCCTGGTGATTAATCATTGTGAAGAAATGCCCAAATAAATTCACTAAAGTGTGACTTTAACACGCACACAAAGGGTTCCGTACGGATACTAGAATTGTAATACTATACGAACTTTAGCCTAAGTAACACATAGTTTTAGAATGTTTTGGGAGTTTTTTTTTTTAATTTTTGCGATTTTTTCGGTTTTTGGCGATTTATTTTAGTTTTAGATTTTTATACCCTTTACCAAAAAATGGTAAAAGGGTATATATAGGTTTGTCATTCCGTTTGTAATTTCTAGAATATTAATAAGCGAGTCATAAAGTATATATATTCTGGATCATTATGCATAGGGAAGACGAATAAGCGATGTCCGTCGTCCGTCTGTACGTGAAATCGGTTTTCCGAAGCTCCCAGAAAAGCTAGAGACTTCGTTCTTGGACTGGTGGGTCAAAAATGGTCGAAATAAGATTGGTATTGAAAATCAGCAAAATCGAGCAGACGGTTTCATAGCTGGGAGACTTAAACTTCATTTTGCCATACAAAATAACTACCGAAAACTAGTTTTTAATAATTTTTTATTAAATAAACTTATTTTATATTTCAGTATGAATAAAATTGGTATTTCTAACTGAAAAACATAAGAAAAAAATTAAAAAAATTAAAAAGACGTTTCCAGGGTTGGAAAACCTTAACTTTTTTTGTTATGCAAAAGTAACTTACTAAAACAAATTTTTCCTTTTTTTCTATAAACTAAACATATGTAATGATCTTAAAAGAAGGAGATTGATGTAAGAAATCAGAAAAACAAAAAGGACGATTCCAGGGTTGGAAGACCTACGATTTTTGTGATATATAAAATTAACTACCGTAAACTAATTTTTTATTTATTTTTATTAAATAAACTTATTTTATACTTCACCACGAATAAAACTGGTATTTCAAATAAAAAAGAAATTAAAAAATTTAAAAAGACGTTTCCAGGGTTGGAAAACTTTAACTTTTTTTCTTATACAAAAGTGAATTACTAAAAAAGTTTTTATATTTTTTTAAGAACTACTATATTAATATAAGGAATCAGAAAAATCTAATATGATGATTCTAGGGTTTGAAAATTAATTTTTTTTTTACATAAAAGTAACTAGGTCAAATTGTTTTTTTCTATGTGTTTATACCTTATGTATGTGCTTATGTGCCTATCTCTATACTACATAAACGCACTTTGGTAAAGGGTATATAAGATTCGGCACAGCCGAATATAGCACTCTTACTTGTTTTTTTTAATTTTGACGTTTATTTTTCGTTTTGGCGACTTTTTTTCCGTTTGTGACAATTTTTTTTGGTTTGGCGATTTTATAACACACATTTTATCCCTTTCAGGCCTAGCTTAATCGATTGTGCGATCTGCCTTGATTATCCTCAAACTACATTAAAAAATTATTTTTTTGTCTATTAACCGGCAAGCAGTGATTGTGAGGTCTTGATTCTTTCTCAAAAACTAAGACAAACAAAAAAAACAGCATAAAATAACCAAGTAAGAGTGCTATATTCGGCTGTGCCGAATCTTATAAACCCTTTACCAAAGTGCGTTTATGTAGTATAGAGATATGTATGTACATAAGCACATACATAAGGTATAAACACAAAGAAAAAAAAATTTGACCTAGCTACTTTTATGTAAAAAAAAATCAATTTTCAAACCCTAGAAACATTATATTCCTTATATCAATATAGTAGTTCTTAAAAAAATATAAAAAGTGCGTTTAGTGAAAAAAGAAAAAAGGAAATTCAAAAAAGAATGTTTTATTTAGTTACTTTAATATCCAGAAAAAAAGTTCAAAGTTTCCAGCACTGAAGCTGTGGTTTTTATTTTTATAGTTTTCTATACCAAACTTTTCTTTCCAAAACGTAAAATATATATAATTTATAAAGGAAAAGATAAAAATTAATTACACTAACTTACTTTTATATATCACAAAAAGTGTAAGTTTCCCAACCCTGAAATCATCCTTTTTGATTTTTCTGATTTCTTACACCAATCTCTTTCTTTTAAGAATATAAGATATGTTTAATTTATTAAAAAAAGGAAAAATTTGTTTTAGTAATTTACTTTTGTATAAGAAAAAAAGTTAAGGTTTTCCAACCCTGGAAACGTCTTTTTAAATTTTTTAATTTCTTTTTTATTTGAAATTTATTCGTGGTGAAGTATAAAATAAGTTTATTTAATAAAAATAAATAAAAAATTAGTTTACGGTAGTTAATTTTATATATCACAAAAATCGTAGGTTTTCCAACCCTGGAATCGTTCTTTTTGTTTTTCTGATTTCTTGCATCAATCTCTTCCTTTTAAGAATATAAGATATGTTTAATTTATAGAAAAAAAGGAAAAACTTGTTTTAGTAATTTACTTTTGTAAAATAAAAAAAGTTAAAGTTTTCCAACCTTGGAAACATCTTATTAATTTTTTAAAGTTTAATTTTTTATTTGAAATACCAATGTTATTCGTGGTGATGTATAAAATAAGTTTATTTAATAAAAATAATTAAAAAATTAGTTTACGGTAGTTAATTGTATATATCGCAAAAATCGTAGGTTTTCCAACCCTGGAATCATCCTTTTTGTTTTTCTGATTTCTTGCATATATCTCCTTCTTTTAAGATCATTACATATGTTTAGTTTAAAAAAAGTTTTAAAAAAAGGAAAAATTTGTTTTAGTAAGTTACTTTTGCGTAACAAATAAAGTTAAGGTTTTCCAACCCTGGAAACGTCTTTTTAATTTTTTTAATTTTTTTCTTATTTTTTCCCTTTTTACCCTTTTACCATTTTTTGGTAAAGGGTATAAAAATACAGCCTAAGAGCCCAACATAAATTAGAGCGTTAATCGTTGCGTTAGCAGAAGGGTTCGTATTTTCAGTACATTTGAACATACAAAATATTATTTGAATGTACTAAAAATACGCAACCTGCTGCTAACGCAACGCTAAACGCTCGAGTTTAGGTTGGACTGTAAGTTTGATTATGTCTTTCAAGGAGTGTAGCCATGCGTCCACAAGGTGGGTGTTTTTGTAAAATAGTTTTGATATAAGCTCTCAAAATTACTGGTGGTAACTGTAAAATGAAATTTTGCAACAATTCAGTGCATTACTGGCGATATTATGCATAGTAACAAGTAGCCAGCATTCAAGGAAATTCCGATAGCACAATTGTGTTGATCAGGCACAAGACGACATTTTGTTTTATGCTCACGCTTGCTTTATCTGATGTTGACTTCAGCGAAGATGATAATGCTGCTGACGAAACCTGGATCCCTTTATATGAAAATTCAGAAGAAGAAAGTAATGAAAGCATTGAAAATATTTACATGTTTGAG
Organism: Tachina grossa; assembly: GCA_949987645.1. Classification (NCBI taxonomy): domain Eukaryota; kingdom Metazoa; phylum Arthropoda; class Insecta; order Diptera; family Tachinidae; genus Tachina; species Tachina grossa. The sequence continues at coordinate 50,622,729 of OX465278.1, read as the reverse complement.
TCTACCAATAACAAGCCAGATAGACATACTGAACAATTAAACTCCTCAGATATTGAGCTTCCCGAGTATTGAGCTTCCGACATCATCGGGTTATCAAAAATAAATCATCAAAAAAACTCCGCTAGAATATCTAAATAAATATTTTCTAAAAACCCATTACGAAGACTGTACTAAGTAGTATACTTAATAAGTCTATAATAAGTAGGGTGGTCAGGAAGTGAGCGATATATGTACATAGATTCGGGCGAAAAACGGTTCTATGGATGCGCGATCGCAGTGGGGCGGCTTGTTTACCCGACGATCAAGATGTACTGGTCCCACAAATATAGAGTTTCTACTTTATTTAACTCCATGTAAAATGGTAAATTCCTAGAACTTCGACCAAACATGCACTTTTCAGACTATTCCGAGCCATAATCAACAAATAAACGATGTATGGAGAGTTCAATTAGTTATCGAAACAGAAAGTAGTGAAACGATTTGTCAAATGAGATCACAAATTGTTTAATTGATGAACAATTCATTCATTCCCTTTAATGGGAGGTGTTGTATTGTATTGCAAATATGGTATGCGCAACTTTTGATGGTATCGTAGTTGAATTTGAAGTGTTTCAGGGAGCTGGAACATTTAAAAATTGTGTATCAAAGTACAGGTATGTATATTTCGATAGATTTTTTACAGTAATTCCCTAGTTACACCATATTCGTTATCTAGCAATAACCAAAATCGTGGTCAACAGAAAGAGTTAAATTTTATTTAAACAAAAATGTTGAGCGGAGAGATATTTGTAAATTTACAAATGAACATTTAGTTGCTAATAACTGCAAGGACGCAATGATGACAAAAGTTTCCTCAAATATGTCTGGCATAGATCGTGTTGGTAAAATCGAATGATAGAACAAAAATCTTACGCACCGTTGCCCGGTGCAGTTATTAAAAATTAAAACGCTTTTAAGGGTATGGTTGATTTTTGCGACCAAATGCTGGGGTATTACAGGATTAAATTAAAAACTAAGATATGTATTGTCAAAGTATTTTTCCTTTTTCCTGATCTAGCGATATACATATAATTAACTCTTGAATGGAATACAGAAAAGAGTGCAAGCTTCTTGGATTACCTAGTCGTAAAGTACAGTATTTTTTTTTTACTTTCAAAATGGGGATAGGTATAGTGTTAGAGTCTTCTTTAAGGTTTCTGGAAATGTTGAAAAATTTCTACGCATTTTTATGAACATAATGCAACTAACGATATTAGATTCGATCGCTACAATCACCATATGATCTATCCACCACGATCCACCAAGAGTATGTCGCAATAGTTGTGGCTGTCACTCCAGAGGACAATGCCAAATATATAAAGTAATACTTTGGTTAACAAAAACTAAAGACTGCTTCGAGAAATATCGTTCAAAATTTAAAATTATCTAATAACTTATTTATACATTTTCATTGATTTCAAACTGTATTAAAATGTTTGTTTGTTTTTTAACTAATCAGTTTTAAAACATATTTTCATTTGGTTTATTTAATATTTGTTATGTAAGGATCTGAATAATTTTTAGGTCAAAACATCAAATTATATAATAAAACGAATAAAATATTTTCAATATAATTCAGATCATTTTTTACATATTATGATGTCCTTTTCACAAAAAAGGGCCTTTGAAAACGCTGTCCGAACACAATGGATTAATCCAGCTGTATGGGAAGTGCCTAGTGAAAAGTTAAATTCGTCTTTGCCTCTGCCAAGAGATAAAGAGATTATTTAAAATTGTTTTTAAAATATGTCTCACCATAATATACAGTCTGTCTACATTTGGCCCAGATATTAGATGTCACCCTGATAGTGACTCAGCTTTCGCTGAGTGTTTTTTTTTTTTATCAAATTTGGTAATAAGCGAGTATATATATGTATATACATAATATGCCGGGCTCAGATTTTCTTTAAAAAAATTCGTATAAATTAATTAAAAAATTGCAATTTCATAACAGTTCCATTTTAGTTAAATTTCTAAAAAAAATACTTTTTAGTCCCGCTTCACACATTTCAACTTTGACGGAGACGAAAGTACAAATATCTCTTTTTTCTTACAGCTGAATTGCGAGTTGAGCAACAAAAGTTGAACCGTGTGAACCGGGACTTACCTGCCACAAATTGTTAAAATATCAAAATCTATTAAATGTATTTCCGCATTTCCTTTCTTTGGCTATTTTTACAGACTCATGAGTAAATGGGTGATGCTGACTAGTAAAGTTTCAACGCGGCCGTCTATAACATTCTTACTTACCTGCGTTTTAACCCTGATGTGTGTATGTGTATGTGTGTGAGTGTGTGTTTTTGTCTCTTATAGCATGTACATATGTATGTATTTAACTATGTAAAACTTTTTTTATAGTTTTAGAAGACTGGCACCCAGATGACTTTCTGTCTATTGTCTGTTTTTTTTTTTTTTTTTTTTTTATTTATATGACATTTTTTTATTAGCCTTGGCCGAGTTTTGGAGTTGGGTATTTGAAGAGCGTAAAATAAAAGTGACTGAAAAATGAAAGGTTATTGAAAACGCAAATTTATTCTGTTACAGATACTGTCAGTTGATATACGCGAGGGTTAAATGGAAGCAAAGTTCATAAATAAATATCCTGTTCTGTCATATTTTTATCAATTGCTGTGCAAACTAAAAGTTATTTCAACTCTTGACAAAATATTTACTTAAACATACACCTGATTATCTCATACATGGATGCCAATAACTTTTTAGAATCCATTTCTAATAACTACAAAGCGGCGAAAAGCGAGAAGGTATAGGCTTTCTAGAAAGCCTTTTTAATACATATGAGCTTTGCTATTCCCTTTACCAAGTTGGCCACATCTTTCAGACATCATATGAGATAGAAGGCTGCGTAAACAGTATTGAAATGTAAATACGTCTTGTTTTTTATATGTATTGTCATAGCATGTATTATATTAAACCAATAATAAATGAATTTACGGATTACCCAAAATACATAAGGAAGGTACACCATTGAGACCAATAGTATCTTCTTTCAAAGTCCCTTGTTACCAACTCAGCAAATATTTAGGAAGAATACTTAAAAATATTGTATCGGAAATATATAACACTAAAAACTCAGCTGAACTAAAAAAAAAACTTAAAAATTTGCAAATAGACTCCAATGATTCCTTGGTGTCTTTTGATGTTATTTCCCTATTCACGAATATTCCCACACACACAGCCATTAATATTATAATGGACAAATGGAACTCCATTAAAACCCACACAGTACTACAAAAACCAAAATTTCTTGATATACTCAAATTTTGCCTCTACGACAACAATTATTTTATTTACAACAACAATATATACAATCAAATTTTTGGTATGCCCATGGGGAATCCCCTCTCTCCAACTATTGCTGATATCGTTTTAGACAATTTATTAGACAAAGCAATAGCCGAGCTAAGCAGCAAAAATATTTACATAAAATACGTAACTAAATAGTTACGCAGACGATATTTTGGCGGTGATCAACATCAATAATAAAAACGAGATTTTGAACTCATTAAATTCATATCATCCTAAAATTAAATTTACTATCGAAATAGAAAAGGAAAGGAAAATATCGTATCTTGACACCACACTACACAGATTGGACAATAAAATATTATTTGATTGGTACACAAAAAATGCTTCATCAGGAAGAATTATAAACTTTAATGCAACTCAACCGAAGTTCCAAATAATCAATACGGCAAGGAATCTCATACATAGAGTCTTGGATATAAGTGACGAACAATTTCACCCACGCAACATACAAAAAATCACTAAAATATTAATAGATAATAGCTTCCCCCCATATTTAATAAAAACTCTAATAAATTCCCAAAAACACTCACAAAACAATAGAAATGGCAACCCTAATGATAATAAACAGTACTACAGCGTCAAATACATACCAGGCTTAACTGATAATAGAAACATACAATATACAATAAACAACAACAACACTGCCTTAGCATATAAAGCTAATAAAACATTGAGTACCATTTTCACTAACACAAAAACACCTGTCGACAAACTACAGCAAAATAATGTGGTGTATGAAATACCATGTAAAGGAGATAATGCAAACAGCTGTGATCTTGTCTATATTGGCACAACAAAAAGAAATTTACTAACTAGAATGAAGGAACATAAAGCAGACATAAATAAAAACAAAGAAAGCACGGCATTATCTAAACATATAATAGAAACAAATCATGCACCTGATTTTGACAATATTAAAATTCTAAATGTAGAAAACAATACAAGAAAACGTTTCACAACAGAAAGCTTACGAATACAACAGAAAATAATGAAAACAATGAACAAAAAAGAAGATACTGACAATTTAAGCGCCATTTACAGTGTGATAATAAGGAACAGCTAAAGCCATATTTCTTAATATTGTAATTTTTAGTTCAAGTAAACTTGTATATTTTTTATTTTTGATGTTTTAACAACAACACAACTCGATTGTTAGTAAGTTTATCTTATTATGTATATTATTTTCTATACACTTTTGATGTTAATTTTTTTTTTAATTTTAATAAAACAGACAAAATCCCCTGAAGAATTGAACATAAAATTCACGAAACGTCGGGAAAAATATGTAATAAAAATTGAGTTTTTATTGACATAAAACAATATAGGCCTCACCAGCTAAATAATAAAAAGAATTCAATTCACAATAAATGATAAAGTTTAATAAGCAAAGAACAATGGATTGCGTGTATGCTTGTTATTTTGCATATTGTACGTTGCAATAACTGAAAAAAATTTCTTGCAAACAATGTTGTTTAGCGTTTGTTTTAGAAGATTTCGCTATAGTAAAGCATTTGAAAACCCCCTCATGCCTTAAAAGTTCTTGTAAGTGGTCTAGTGCAGGGGTCTAATATGAGATATCCGTGTTGTTTAAAGAAAAGAAGAGTGACCGTGTTGCAACTATAATTTTCTTGAGGAATAATCTGTTGTAGCCATTATTTTATACCACTCACCAAAAATGGTAAAGGGTATACATATATAGTTAGGTTTGTCATTCCGTGTGTAATTTCTGCAATATTATTAAGAGAGCCATAAGGTGTATATATTCTGGATCCTTATGCATACAGAAGACGAATAAGCGATGTCCGTCTATCCGTCTGTCCATCTGTCTGTAGGTGAAATTAGTTTTCCTAAGCTGCCAGAAAAGCAAGAGACTTTGGTCTTGAACTGGTGTATCAGAAATAGCCCGAAATAGATTGGTTTTGAAAATCAGCAGAGCTGGAAAGCTTAAACTTTATTTTGCCATATAAAACTAACTATCTAAAACTAATTTTTATTTTATTTTTGTTAAATAAACTTATTTTATATTTCAGTACGAATAAAATTTGTATTACAAATATAAAAAAATAAAAAAAGAAATCCAGAGTTGAAAAACTTTAACTTTTTTTGCTAAACAAACAAAACCTATTAAAACTAATTTTTCCATTTTCTCTATAAATTAAACATGTTTTATGTTCTTAAAAAACAGATTGGTGTAAGAAATCAGAAAAATCTAAAATTATGATTCCAGGGACGGGAAACTTACACTTTTTGTGTTATATACATAAAAGTAAACAGGCCTATTAAATTTTATCATTTTCTTTACAAATTAAATATATTTTATGCTTTTAAAAGAAAAGTTCGGTATAGAAAATTTAAAAAATTAAAACTACAGCTTCAGAGCTGGAAACTTTGAACTTTTTTTGATATTAAAGAAACTTACAACTAATTTTTTTACTTATTTCCTTTTTGCTTTGTTCACTTAGCATATTTTATATATATTTTAAAGAACTAGATTGGTATTTCTATATTTTAGAAAGAAATTAATTAGTATTTAAAATCTTAAAAATCAAAATTATGGTTCCAGGGTTGGAAATTGAAAAAAAAAATTTAGCAAAAATATAACCAAAAACAATTTTTTTCAATTAAACATATTTCATGTTTTAGGAAGGTCATTACCCAAAATTTTTTTATAAATGTTAAATTTTTTATAGGTATCTGATTAAAATATAAACGAAGGTTTGTGCCATATTGCTTATTATGCTCTCAGCATAGTTATACTTCAAGCCGATGGAATTTCCTTAACATCTTGTAACGATTTCTTATTAATTTTTAGTGCATGGAGATAAAAATAAAATTTATCGTTAAAGATCAGTCATAACTATAAAATAAATTAAAGGAAATTTTCCATTTCATTTCTTTGAATCTACACACAAAGAAAAAATATGGTTGAGGTAACCATAATCAAACAGCAACATACTGTGATTGAATTATATGGTTGCAGTCAAATTATATTATTGTTAATAGAAAAGCAAACTTAAATAATATTATTATCTGAGTTAATAATAAAATTATCTACAAAAACAATAAACTTTGTTACAACTAATCTTAGTATTGTAAATATGACAACACTATTGTTAGGTGTGACTAAAATATAATTGAGACTCACCATACCATGCTCTAATATTATATTAATATTGTTAAATACGACCACAGTATTATTTAATATAATAATACTATTTTGTTTTTTAATTATATATTTATTGTAAAAACAGCTGTGCGTTAAATTCGAAATAAAAATAAATTAGTATTGTCGGAATAAAATGTATATATAGATGTGTATACTTACACGAAATACAGACATGTCTGTATAAAGAGATACAAAAATGTTTATATATTTTTATTGGTCTAACCTTTTGTTTATACTTTGTTTATTTATTAATTTATTTAACCCCACGTCTGCACTACCGATAGCTTATAAACGAGATACTGAACTGACAGATGTTTCTGAAAAAGATTTTTTTTTTAACTCAGCATAGTATGATTTTGGATAACATTATATTGTTATTTACATCACATTATTTTTAAATAATAATAGAAATTATGTAGTTGTCATAAATTTTTAACAAAAGTATATTGTTAAACTCTAACCATGTCCCACTTTTTTATGGATGTGATAATGTAATTATTAAATTCAAACATTACTCTGTTTATCGTATCGAAATAAATGTTTAAAATAACAATAATTAGTTTTCAACGACCACACATTTGTTTCAGAGAACATAATATTGTTTTCTAAACCATTCTACAACCATATCTTTTCTTTGCGTGTATTCCTTTCTGCTGAATAAAATTCAAAAAAATATGTTTACATAACACTGCGATATATACCATTTGCAATGGGATGCTTAAATTGAGATACGAAACGGGTTTGCAACATCAAATATAATTGAATACGGAAAATATAAAACAAGTTAGTTTACTTGGTATGGATGTAAAATATTAAGACTATTATAACCCCAAAATAAATATGTAAATAGTAGCACGGTCTTTTTAAATCTTAAGAGCGACTAAACAATTCCCAATTTTTTTTATTGTATTGATGTGAAGTCGATGTTGACTGGAATAAGAGTGAATGTAAAATATTTCTTATATACAGAGTGTGGAATAAAATATTCAACTATTGCTTATATCGAAAATAATATATTTGAATCAAATTCTTTAATCGTAAAATACTGAGAGGTCATTTACTAAAAATTGCACTAGAGCAAAAAAAGTGTGAAGGGTATTTAAGATTCGAAACAGCCGAATCTTACTCTTACTCTTACTTGTTTTTTGTTTTTTGTGTTAACTTTTTTAGTTTTAGTGATTTTTTGATTTTGGCGCATTTTTCGTTTTCGCGATTTTTCCGGTTAATGGCGATCATATCACATGTAATTTGGCTTAAAAAGCAATATGAACCTTAGCCAGTTCAAATCACAAATATAGAAACAAATGGAGTTCGAATAATAATTAAAATTAACTAAAATTAATAGCCATAGGCCTGTGGCAAAAATTAAAAAATAAAAAATATACTTAATAGTAACAAACCAAAAAAGTTTGTCTTAAGTAGAACAAAAATAAGCAAATTAACTAACGTGTGCATAATTAGTAAAGAATAAACGACAATGGTAAGACTGTTGTAAATATAGAGATGGTAAAATTGAGCTTTCATTACAAAAAAGCTTTCAGCAAATTGAAATAAGATGAATCAAAACAATTCACACATTCCATTTGCAATAATGCTAAGTATATAAAGCAGAAATCCACATCTACTGACACCACACACAGTGGACCAAACACAAAAGAACGCTGATGATGAAGGTTTTAGTGGCTTTCGAAAACGGCTGGCTGTTCCGTTCAACTAGGTGTTGTTAGTCAGAATATTTACAACAGACTGGTGTTATTTGTTCATTAATAATTATCACATGTAATTTGGCTTAAAAAGCAATACGAACCTTAGCCCGTTCAAATCACAAATATAGAAACAAATGGAGTTCGAATAATAATTAAAATTAACGACTTTTTTTAGTTTTTTGTGACTTTTTTACTGCTGGTAATTTTTTTTTTTTTTGGTATTTTAGAGATTTATTTTATTTTAAGTGATTTTTTCATTTAAGAGCTTTTTTAGTTGTGGCTGTTTTTCGTTTCGACTATTTTTAATTTTGGAATTTTTTCATTTTTAGTTTTTTTTTCAATTTCAAGAGTCTCCCTCTTACGGTGGCCAAGATACAGCAAGTTGTTAAAGTTACGTACACTCAGGGAAAAGTTGCGTTTTAAAAATAAGAATTCGTTACATTAAATCAATAATTTTCAATATAAAAAAAAATGTATACCGAGATACTCAAAATTAAATTATAATTTTATTTATTTAAAATAATACTGTTAATTAATATTTTTACATATTGAAATAAGAAATTTCCACCTGACTAGACTTTCGTTTATGTTTCTTATTAATTCAATATGGTTTTATTGATTTTAAGCTGTTTTTTCTCTGGGTGTAGTCAAATTTATATAAATTACAGCCAAAGTTTTGCATATTTTGTTAAAATTTCAGGTCCGTAGTTCTTAAGGTTCTCGTGGAAACAAGCTGTCATTGACAGATAGACAGACAGAAAGACAGATAGTTAGACATATAGATAAACATACATACGGACGGACGGACATCGTAGCGAAAACAATAGGGTTCTTTCCACTTTTGGTATACGGAAGCCTTAAAAGATAGTAGACTTTGTCAGAGCAATGCATTTTTTAAAGATTAATAACCACTAGAGATAATCTAATCGTATATCAATGTTTTTTGTACAACTTAATTTGTAATTGGTTTGCATAAAAAATTTTAAAATCTAATAACAAATAAAAAAATGTCATCGCTTAGAAATTTTCATTTGCTCGACTTTGACCCACTGTGGCCACTGCCATCCTGATGAATACAAAGATCAAATTCAAAACATAAAAGAAGAGGTGTAGCTCCTCCATAGGTGTGTGTACTATTTGTTTAGAAATTGCAGATTTATTTCCAGTTAATATCTCAATTCTTACGTTAAGACATAATATATTAAAACGCCATATTAGTTTAACTTACGTATACATATTTATAAAAAATTGTTTGTGTTAAATGGTCTGTGGTCTAAGTCATACAAATATGCAAATAAATTAAAATACTTTAACATGGAAAGATTTAAAATTTTTTTTTCAAATTCTTATTTTATCCATATCATTTAGAAAGAATATTGATGCTCCGACCGAAAATAAATATTAAAAAAAATTCAGATCTATTTATTTCTTTTGCAGCTCCACTGTACTTCTTTTTTTTACTCGTACTTCTTTTTTTTACTCTTTATTCATATCACGTCATTCATGTCTGTATTAAAAACACAGACATGAACTGGTACGTGTTTTTTTTTTTTTTTGTGGCAACAACTTTATAAAATGATAAAATCTATTCTCTATGATTATGCTCTTGTTTATAATTTATGAACTTGTACTTTAAAAATTAGAATAGCAAAAATACAAGCGTAAGTATTTGGTGAGAGATAGATGGTTATGGAAAATGTCATTTATCGCAACGAACATCATCAGATTCTTAACCACAAATAAAACCGCCAACATTAAGCTTGAGTGTAATTATTCTGTTGAACTGAATTTAGTTTTTTCACTTGTAAAAAAAGGATGCTCTTGAATGAGACCATTAAACACCTGCCTGCCTGCCAGTACTTAAAATGTTGCAAATAAAAAACTAACAAAAAAGAGGAAACAGCTAGATATTTATTTATTTTCCTTAATTGTAAATTGAATTAGCCGCACAAATAAGTCCGCAGCACTGCATTAATTAACCAGTCAATATTTTATTTTTTTGAAAGAAACTTATTAACAGTTATTTTCCTGTTCGGAGGAAGACCTTGAAAGATATTGAAGTTTATAAACAATGAGTGTGTTAATTAAAGAGTTGACATTCATGCTGAGTTATAATTTTATTTATATAATAATATAAATAAATTCGTGTAATAGTGGTTTACACTTGAAAAAAATTTATTACTTACGGGATTTTTGGTAAAATATAATAGATTTCTAGTAAAATACAAAATCTGGTGAAATCTACTTAAAATCGTCTGGTAACTAGTAAGATCAAATTTACAGTCGTTAGTTAATTATTGGTAAAGTAAAATGATAACTATTGTTTAACTAATACTTCAGATTCACAGTGTATTGTTTAATAAAAGTTCTTAATATGGGCAAGTAATGGTAACCCTATTAAACTATTAAGTTTCAGTATTGGCAGCTCTGCTATAGCATATGTTTTTTGTTGACATTTGTTATATTATTTCTTAATAAATTCAGCAAAAGTGCGACTTTAACTCGCTCACGAAGGGCTCCCTACGGACACTAGATATGCAATACTATACGAACTATTTTTCGTTTTTTTGGAATTTTTTCGGTTTTGGGCGTTTTTTGAATATGTCGTTTTTTAGCTTTAGCGCTTTTTCTTTGCAACTTTTTTTAGCTTTGGCGCTTGTTTCTCGTTTTAGTGATTTTTTCCCCGTTTTAGGCGTTTTTTCATTTTGGCAATTTTTTTTTCATTTTGGAGATTTCTTTCATTTTAAGTTTTTTTTTCATTTTGGCAATTTTTCAGGGCAGTGGCGATTTATTTTAGTTTTGGATTGTTTTTGTTTTTTTGATTTGGAGCTTTTTTCGTTTTGGCGATGTTTTTTTTTTGTTTTCGGCGATTTTATAATATTAAAATTTTTAGTTTAACCGTTTTTGAAAATTTCAAGAGTTTGCCTTTTACGGTTTCCAAGATACAGCAAGTTGTCAAAATTATATAGTCGAAATTACATTAACTGATAAAATACCCTTTCATTTAATTTTTTTTTTAATTTAAGAGTCTGTATAAAAATACACTAACTTTACAAATTTCAAGTGCTTATATACATGGGAATTTAAAATTTTTCTTTGCTCGTTTTGTAACACCCTTGAATTGTTAACTCTCATGTACAGGGTGGGCCAAAAGAAACCAAGGGGTGTAAAGGTTTAATAACTTTTTTGTTTATTAATTTTTTTTTTCTCTCAGATTATATAGACAACACTTGGCGAATTTATAATGAGTGAAAATAATAAATGAAAATCAGAAAATAAGAACTGAATAAATGAAATCAACTTTATTGAAAATTTGATTATGAGTGATGAAGCTCATTTTCATTTGAATGGCTTTGTTAATAAGCAGAACTGTAGGTTCTGGGGTTCTCAAAATCCAACAGCCATTCATCAACGCCAATTGCACCCCATCAGGTGTACAGTATGGTATGGGATCACATCTGAAAATGTCATTGGGCCCTACTTCTTCGAGAATGAAGATGGAAGTGCTGTAACCGTAAATGGAGAGCGGTATCGGTTTATGATAGAAAATTTTTTACGTCCTGCTCTTGAAAACAGACCTGGTATGTGGTTTCAGCAGGACGAAGCCACTGCCCATGCTGCCCGAGACACAATGGCACTTTTAAGTCAAATTTTTGGAGAGCGAATAATTTCTCGAAATTCGGAAATTATTTGGCCAGCGCGATCGCCAGATTTGACAGCACCCGACTATTTTCTTTGGGGTTTTTTGAAGGAGCGAGTGTATGTGAACAAGCCAGAGACAATCCTTGAACTCAAGGCAAACATTGTTGCAGAAATTCGAGCGCTACAGCCACAAGTTTTGAAAGATGTTATGGAAAATGCTCTAAAAAGAGCCCATCAGTGCGAAGCTGAAAACGGTGGTCATTTAAGAGACATCATTTTTCATACTTAGTGTAAAAAAATTTCCATTTTGTATATTATATAATCTGAAAGAAAAAATAAAAAAAGTTAATAAACAAAAAAGTTATTAAACTTTTACACCCCTTGGTTTCTTTTGGCCCACCCTGTATTTCTTGTTGTAGCGGCCAAAGTTCTGTTCAAATTTCAGGTCAGTGTCTGTTACGGTTCTCGAGAAAATAGCCTGTGACGGGCAGACGGATAGTGGTTCCTTTTCACCTTTGGTGTACGGAACCCTTAAAATGGATAAGACAAGTGTAAGATATTGATTTAGTGCTAATATGAACTCGAGAAAACTAAAATATAATACAAAAAAATATAAAAAGAATAATAATAATAATTAAAAAGAATACTGTTACAGCTAAACACAACGAAAACGTAAGTCTGATATGTGTCTAAAATTTTTCACAAAATAACGATTCTAATAATAACTTACAACGAATCAGCGTTTGTCTAACTAAAAGGTGGTTAAATATTAAGGACTGATTTCGGCCTTCTGGTTAAACCAATGACATTTAAATTGTATCAAATATTATTGGTTAAACTATTGATATTATGACTGCGAATTTGTAAAATTAACATTAAAGCAGGAATTTCGAATTTTATTAGTTATGTTTTTCTAATGTATTCATATATAAAATACCATATACCTAGATATATATTAACTCAAATCTCAGGGCAATTATTACTGGAAATACGAATAATAAACTAAGTTATGATTTTGTACACTATTTTACTGCACGTTTTCATAGCAAAAGGGTATCGGAAGGAAAATGTGTTAAACTTAAATTTACTGCATTAAAAAATGGAGATAATAGTATTATTGATAAATTTTAACATTAAAAAGCACAACAATATAAAGGCTCCTTCCTCTTCTTTCTTACCTTCATGCAATCCGTCATACAGACGCACACAGTCGATGAACACAGAACTACCTTCGCAACTGCAAGGAAAAAACAAACAAAAAACAAAAACTTTAAAAAGAATCACAAGTTTGCTTGCACAGCTGGAAAAGAATGAGGAGTAGGAAAAAATCATGGTAAAAATAATAAATCACAGGACAAAAATAAACTGATGTAATATATAAAAGAATTTATTCGCAAAGTCACATATTTAGCAGGAGTGAGAGAGAGAGAGAGAGAGAGAGGGACAGAGAGAAACCAAAAAGTTTATATAGACACATATAAAAGTTATATCGGAAATATTTAATCAAATATTATACCTACATTAATATTTAATGTGTGAAGATAACATTACATTTAAATAGTAAAGACAAAACCAAAATATTTAGCAGAGCCCATTTGGCAGTTAAGAGCGTACCGTTAAATATTTAATAGTTCTAGTAAAAGTTAATTAAAATTTAAATATAAGTCTGCTACCAGACACCCGGTACTTCTCATTTTTGCAAGCGTACGTAGAAGTCAGCTGATTTTGATACTTAGTGATGCCAAATTTTATTTTATTTGCAATGCAATGTAAAAGCTGTGTAAAAGCTCAGTTGGCCGACTGTAATGTAATATAACTGCAACAGTAGGAAACAGCAGATCGATATTGTTATGTGGAAAGTAATGAAAATGGTTATAGAGATGTAATGTAACGTAACCTACTTTTCATATAAAAATATCGATCAGCTGTTTCCTACTGTTGCAGTTATATTACATTACAGTCGGCTAACTAAGCCTTAAGCAGTACGACATTTAATTTTTAATACTGAATATATCTCGTTCCATATTTTTCATAAATTTCTGATTATAGTGCTAGTGCTTTCCTTTGCCTATATTTCACCTTCTAATGCGTTTGAGTACTTTTCCAGTAAAATCTAGTAGCTGAGTAAATACTGAGTAATTTAAAGAAATTACTCTAAATGAAAAAGTTTGCATATATAAGTACGCACAGGGAAAATTTGTAAAATCCAGTAAAAATATATACAACAGCTGATTGACAATTTTTGCGCTAAAAAATATTATACATATGTATGTATGTATATGTGACGCGCAAAATAGAAAGGGACCTAATGGTAAAAACCGGTTTTGTTCAGGAGAGCCATTTTAAAGATTTAAATACGTGTATCCTTGGTGTACCATCACATCATAAAACGCTCATATCTCTGGGAGGGAACACTTTTGGGGCATGGGATCGGTCTCATTCCATGCTCAGATGTTGTCCACATCAAAAAAAAAAAAAATAAAGTGAAAATTTACTTTTTTTTACCCTTAGGTCCCTTCTCTATGCGCTGTCACATATGCAAAAAAAACACTGCATATAATATTGGACTACGTGGTCCAATCTAGATGAAACAGACTAGTTACATCATGATCCCATGTAATGCAGTCATGGATCATGTCGTTTTCACACAAGCATTTCACTTTTTATTCATAACAAACACATCTCGCAAAGCGATTAGCTTGTCTGCGAAAAACACTCACGGTGTATGGTGGGAATCGAACCCACAACCTCTGGACTGAGAGGCTAGCATCGCTACCACCCAGCCACAGGGTATTCGATGCAATGTAAAGTTGGGCCATTTAGTCCAACCCTAGGACGTCAACCTACTTTTTCATATATTTGGAGTATTCCTACTTTGGAGTGTTTACATGCATGTATGGACTAGTCGCATTATCTGCAGGGAATATACAAAATTATACATACATATATATACATATGTATGTATGTATAAAATATATACATACTAGGGATGCCAATCGGGATCGATTTATGGAAATCCCGGAATTTTTGGGATCTCGGGATTTTCGGGATACCGGGATTTTTCGTAAAATAAATTATTTTTTTAAGTAAATATTAGTTTAATAACAATTTAATGCATTTTAAAAGGTTTTATGTTCATAATTTATCATTGCACAATTTTCTTTAAAGTGAAAAATTTTCTAATACGAGTATGAAATAAAAATCAAAAGAATTTTTCTAGGCACATACAATAAAAGTTTGCCTAAGCACTTGAACAGTATTTTTGCTCTACCGAAAAATTCTAAATTCATACATAAGTTTTTTCTACAAGGTCAACAGATACATATGTGTGTTTTCATACGTTCGCTAAGAGGAGTATGGTTTATTAGTGTCCTGGCCTTCTACTGTGCAACTCGAATACAACTATAATTGATTCGAACTCATTCAGTCGGTCGTTTTTGACTAAAACTATTTATCAAATCCATGTAATTTAAATTGGTTTGATCTTAGGTTTGTATCAAAAATGACCTAAACGGTCTAAATAAAAAACAAAATAATTTTGAACTGCAATGTAAAAAACATACATACACACTCGAGCAGTTTTTTAGACAAAATACTCCGCATTATTTTGTAAATATTTCTCGCTTTTATTTCAACCCGACAAAAAAAACTTTTCACTTGCCTTGTATTGTATTCTACTCCAATTATAAGGAGGTGTCAATAGTACTCAATTGTTACCGACAAGTAGATAAGTGCTAATTTTTTAGCGTTGAGGAGTCGACATACAGATAGTTATACACTGCAATTATGAATAAATTTCCGCAAGAAATTTCTCCCTTTTCCAATTAGTTTTTTTTGTTTTCCCTATTATTTGCTACTGTTTGAAATTATTCCCCGGGAAAAATTTCTCGTGGAATTTGAATTATAATTTCCCTCATAATGTAGAATAAGACGGAATAAATTTGTCAAACTTATCAATTTTTCAAATGTTATTTCCCTTCCAAAGGTAATATGTTTCTTTTGTTTTCAAAATAATTCTAAAATGTACATATATTGTAGCACCTTTAATGAAAATAACCGTAAGAAAGTAGTTTATTTATTTTGCTCTTGTTGTTAATTTATAAGAAATATGTAACGAATTAAATTGTTAAAACTGTACGTATGAAATAGTATGGGACTTTTAAATATTATAAAAAATACCTTAAAATCAACGAAAATTTGAATTTATAAAGTTTTGATACAAAAATTGCTAAGAAATCCTGAAAATGAAATCCCGGGATTGAATTTTACAAATCACGGGATTCGGGATTTGCTAAATCCCGAAAATCCCGGGATTTCCGGGTTCGGGATTTCCCGTTTGGCATCCCTAATACATTCATATATATCGTCGGGTACCCGGCGAAAATTACTGCTTCCCAGAACCCAGCAAAAATGTTTGCTTGCTGGAAGCATTTTTTTAAGGCAGACCATGAAACGGAATCACTTGCAATTGCGCTTTTATAATGCATGATTTTTGTTGACGATGAGCCACTTAGAATCAATAGCAATAAATCATCCATCAAACGCGTACCTGTACCAGAGAACTGTAGAAGTTGATTCAATTTCTTTGTCCACTCACTTTTACAATGCTTTTGTTGTGTTTTTTAACATCAATATGTAAATGGTATTGCTTACAGAGTTACCTCTCTAACAACTGACTGTCACTAACTCGCTTCCTTTTTTTGGTGCTGTTATTAAAAATCAATAAAAATTCTTACTGTTATTTGATTGTTTTGTATAGCAATCAAATAACTCACAAAAGCATGTTGACTATGTAGATGAAGTCTTAAGTTAATAAAACATGGCGTATTAATTAATAGTTTTTCTCGTATTAAAACAATTTATAAAATAAAATGGGGCTAGCTATCTAATTTTATAATATTACATAAAACAGTATATGTCAGAAGAGGTTTTCAGAAGTATTCAAAACAGTCATACTGATTCATTGCTTTAGTGAATCATATAAATGATAAGATATTGCAAGCAGTGGCATGCATTTATTAACAACAGTCTCATTGATATGAATCATTAGTGGTATTCACACCGAACTTGTTAATTTTTTACTCGGTAGTTTGTTAATTTGTTAAATTTACCAACTGTGAACGACTCAGTTTTTAAAACTTTGTTAGTCTGGTAACTTTCGTAGTAAAACAGCTGATTTATTGTTCTGACACATTTTATTATTATTCTGAAAAAAATAAAACATGCCACGGGCAAGTGTAAAAAAACAATTGTAAACCATTTAATTACTCATGCTTAGAAATGTATCACAAATGACTTTTTTATTACATTTATTTAGAAAGTGCAACAGCTGATTGTGAGTTACCAACTAACAGCTATTTTATCACGGGTGCCCTGTCGATAATTTGTTAAATGTTAATCCTGTAGCGCGTTAAATATACATAAACAAAATGAGTGTAAATAAGTAACGATTCACGACTAACAAAGTAACAAGCTCGGTGTGAAAACCCCTATTATTTTAATGTTATGTGCTAGCTCAATATTCATTTTAGAAAATGAAAAATTCTGCCGATTGGTTTGTAATCATGCAGATCACTGACCTGTACTATACACATACATATATAATTGTGTACAGTTCGTGTACGACCGTAGAACATATTTTAATGGTCTCGCTTGCGTTACTGCTTCTAGACATGCAATGTATTGCTTCTAATAACTTTTAGTGCTTCTAAGTGTCGAGAATTTTTGGCTGGGAAGAGTTTTCATAAGGGAGACAATGTTAGAGAATCACTTGCTGTTGCGCATGAAAAAGGAGATGTTTGTGCTAGATGAGCCAACTAGAAGAAATACATTCAGTTTCCAAAAAGCCATAATTTTTTGCCTCACCAAAGTGCTTCACAGAAGCAATAATATAAAGTTTTTATGTACTCAGATGCCCCCCCCCCCCCAAGGAAGTCTATTTTTGACTACGGGTGTGGCAACCCCGAGGCCCCAGCTGGGGTGATGTGGCTATTTCCATTGACGTACGTTTGCTACATTACCCATAGAACTTATGTGTTACTACCCGATCTCTGGCAACAGAGCAAAGGATGTGCACATATTTATAAAAGGAAGACAGGTCCTGTTGATGTCGGTTAGGTGCAGCGTCACCTAGAACTGCCCCTGAGTTCAAAAGACGATAGAGGTGAAGCCCTTGTTGATTTTTGTATGTGTGGAGTAGGCACTGGTTATTTGGCAACACAGGCATGGGTTCATCTCGGATGAGTGGTTGAGCTGTGCCGGCAATGGTTGAGGAATTCTCTTGGGGACCTCGCTATGGGTGTATACACAACACCTTGGCGTGGAAGCCGGAAAGGTGGTGGCCATGATACAATTATAACAGGTACATGCACAAGCCCAGCCTGTTAATGTATACAATTCAAATAGTTGTCAAACTTTGTTTACAAGCTGCGAAAATGTTAGTGTATGTGTGTGAATAAAACGATTACAGTGCTGCCAATGAATTTACACATCGCTGTTTCTCCAATTACACATCGAAGAAAATTACACTATACATCTTTTGTGTAGGTTAAAATTAAAACAAAAATAAATAAAAATAGAACTCAAAGTAGAATTACACACAGATTATACAAGAATTTAATTACATGGCCTACACATGTGAGTAGAAATTACACACTGTCTAACTACACACAGATTGGCAACACTGAATAACTATAATCATGCAGGAGTGCCGCGTCTGCAATTGTACTTTAGTTATCCTGTAATTGTTATTTTTAAAAGCAAAAGGCATCTGTTTCTGACAATTATTCGTTTGTTTATACTAACAAAATGAATGTGTTTTTTGTGTTGTAATTTTGTTGTATTCGTGCATGTACCTAGTATAATTGTACCATGGTGGTGGCTGTGAAATCAATGTTAGTGATTGGTCTGACGCGGTCAGCCAGACACTATTCTAGGTGCTGTTGCCATTCAACAGAAGCTGTTATGGGCACGGACATAGCAGCAGAGTTTAGAAAGCTCAAAGATTGCAACCTATGTGCCTTGAGGAATGGGCCTTAGGTTCATTCTAAAAGGGTGCGTGGGGGCGATGGTCTGGCGTCTTACCTGCACCCGGTGCTTTGGCACCCGTGAGATAAGGCCGTAATGGCAGGTGCTCACGGAAAGCTATTGCGCATCTGTACTCAGATGCAAAAGTTACTGGCCTGGAAATTTTTTTATACTTTTTTTCTCTATTTTGTTAGAGAGCCTGCATTATGTTAGTGCTTTTCAGAAGCAGTTTTCGAAGCTTTTGTAATCAAGTAACAATACATTACTTTCCTCAGTTATTAGTGCTTCCAAATCAGATTTTTTTGCAGGGTAGTTACTGGCCAGCCGCATGGAAAAATTATGTGTTTTTGAGAAAATCGATGAAGAATGTTTTTCATTTGTTTTATAAAAATACACCATAGAATATTTTCTTTAATAATAAAAATAATAGATATATATGTATATATATATATGTTTTTATTTGAACTGACGAACCTGGCCCGCGATGTCGATGAGAAAGTTCCTATCGCTTACTTATTATTGAAAATAAAAAGGAACTTTCTTATTTTGTTTTTGTTTCCAATATAAGTGAGCGATAGAAACTTTCTTGTCAACATCGCGCGTCAGGCCGTCAAAGTTTCTAAACTTTTTACCACCGACGTGAATAGTTATTAGGATGTACAGAAAGAGACAAAAATGTTTGTTCCAACTTATACCAATCATGACAACAATATTGTTCACTTCCTTTCCAGTAGGTCCAATGAGTACATTTATTAAGAGAAATATAAAAGGGGAAAAGAACTTTATATATTCAAGATATGGAAAAAAGAAAACATTTAACAAAAGTACACATTAATCATATATAATCGAATAATAATTCAATTTTTTTTAAATGTTCCATGACCGTCCGACGACATGTGTAAACAAAAATTTAACTATAAAAATGTATTAACTTTATTCACGTTTAAAAAAATCGATTATGTTCTGCATTCTACGTGAAATTACATCGTTCGGAAATTGTTGTTATAAATATATTGTTACGAAAATAGCCGTCGACAGGTTTAAGCAGCATTACACAAAAATATTTCAACAGGGTTAATGTAAGTGCTACGCGAAAATATTCCTACAGGGTCAAAGCAAAGAATAGTCTAGAATAGTAGCCAACAACTAAATAAGCATGCCTAGCTTGATTAAACGTAAACAACCAAAAGCAACAACAACAAAAAGCGTCTGCTTATTAAGAAGATTCACATATTTACACACAAACATACATGCCAATTCAAACGGAAAGCAATCGATAAACAACCACCGTGTATTGCTTAGTTAATGATGTACACACGTATGCTTATACACATGTATGTACATAGTTACCACATGAACTTAATTAGGCAGCATATAAGATGATAATGATCGTCTAGACATTGCTTAAAACTTCTGGTGGTTTTTGTGTGAAATATAAAAAGAGGTGGCGCATCCAATGAGTTAGTTAGTTGCAGTTGTAAGTCAGTCGCGAACAGTTATAGTTATTTGCGAGTCAGTTATAGTTGTGTTGTGAACGAGTTGCAATCAGTCAATCAGTTGCGAGTGAACAAGTCAGTTGATAATTAAGTTGTGAATTAATAATAGCCTGCGATACAGTGGTGAGTTGATAGTTAAGAGCAGTCTGTGCTTTACTCGTGAGTGGAGTAAAGGAGAAACTATAGGATAGTCTATAGTGACAGCAAAGTCTGTCGTGGAATTGAGATTATTGTGGAGTCTATCGTGTCGACTGGAGTAAAGGGAACAGCGTAGAGAATAGACGTGTATAAGGGTGTAAGTAAAGCCAGTGAGTCTTTATTGGTGTATCAACTGTGATTGTCGGCAGAGTGAGTGCAGTGTGTGACGAGCAGCAGACAAAGAGGTATTGGTGTATCAACTGTGAGTGACGGCAGAGTGAGTCTCGTAAGTGACGAGCAGCAGACAAAGAGGTGTCACGTGAATACTTGTGCAGCCAGCTAAGAAACGTGCGTAAACTACAGCGAGGAAGGCATAGTGGTAACCAGTTGTGAATATTTGTGTGTAATTTATTAGTTTAAGTTGTATTAGTGTATTTAAGCTCTTGAGTAATTTAGTATAAGTGTATTTGTAAATAAAACTTGTATCATTGTTAACCCTAATTACTACACTCGGCTCTTGTATTCATTTGCAAATCTTCAGATCTACGGAAAAGCGTTTTTATAGAGAGAACAATATATATATATATATATATATATATATATATATATATATATTTCCAACAATTCTATAAAAATTCCACACGTTTTAATTTCCCGTGGAATACATAAAACATACCCTAATATTTTTCTGGCATCAAACTTAAATAAACGTAATATTGCTTATAACTTAATACATTTGTTTTTTGTTATTTAAAAAACAAAAAACAAATGTATTAACTGTATTACTGGCAAAAATTTGTCCAGTAATAACTTGCATTTACTCAGTAAATTAACTGTAATTTTTCCCTCTCAATTCGCCCTCTCATTTACTGGATTTTGTGTACGCGAACGCAATCCAGTAAAATCCAGCAAAAAATTAAAAAATTTTTTATAAAATTTTTCAGTTCTCGAACGCACTTAATAACTACACATTGAGTTCTATATAAATTTTTGGTTTTTTTTTCTCTGCTAATTAAATTTAAACTTATCTTCTCACATATAAATATTTTCTTCATTATATTTAGTTTCTTTCGACTATTTTTTGAATACTTAAACAAAAACTGTTGCCTTTACATATGTTATGTAATTAATTTGAAGGTGAATTCATTAAATGAAATGCGAGTCGTTAAATGCTACAGTTATTAAATGTTCATTGGTATACTCCCAGACACCTAGTTTAACCCTCAAGATGCATTTACACAAAAACACGTTTTTGCAGTGCATTTTACGCATTTCATACATTTTAAGCACTCTGCATTTCAAATTGCATGCCACACTTCTTAAGCAGCAACGAAAGCATTGAAAATAAAATAAAACTTGGCATCACTGAGCATAAAAATCAGCTGTCCTATACGCACGCTTACAAAAATGGAAAGTACAAGATATCTTCTTTTCACATTCTAAGCATCAAAGCATTCTACACTTTGCGATGTGTGTTTTGCAGTAAAAAAAAAGCATAATGGTTCAACTCTCTGGCAGATACATAAGATGATGCATTAAACACATTTACCAAGGCAGGCTGCATGAACGAAATACATAATGCCACTAGCTGAATTTGTCGCCTAGTAGCCAGTAGTGCTGGGATATTATCGATAGTACTATTGAAACTATCGATAGTTTAAAAATATCGATATCGATATTATTTAAATTGCAATTTTGTTTTTTTTTTTTTTTTTTTTTAAATAGGACCAGCACTCAGGGGATAACCCCTACTCATGCAATGCATTGTGCTAGAAATAGGAAAATAGGTTATAGGGAAGGAGGATAGAGGGAGTAGTGTCTGTGGACATTCGATTTAAACCTTCCCACGCTGGTAGTGAGAGGAAAGACCTCCGCAGGTAGTTGATTCCACATACGAACAGTGCGGCTAAAAAAGGTATTTTCTCTGCAATGCGTAGTGCGATGCATTGGCCAATCGACCACAAAGGGATGTGCTCTGAATGAGGCACGTGTTGTACGTATAAAAGTGCGGGTTTCGGGAACAAGTTCCCTAATTTCATTGGAACACATTCCGTTGTAGTAACGATAGAACAATGAAATGCACCCCACATTGCGTCGATGCTCCAATGAATCAATAGAGTTGGATACCCTACTGTCACCGATGAGCTTCTTCGCCCTCTCCTGTAGGCGGTCGAGCAGCCCCAAAATAGACTTTGAAGCACCGGCCCATACATGATAGTTGTATTCCATTTTCGAACGGATATAAGTGGTATAAATAGTAAGGAGATCAGATGGGGTGAAATATCGTTTGCACCGTTTCAAAAAGCCAAGGCACTTGAATGCTTCTTTTGTAATTTGAAAAATGTGTTCAGTCCAATGAACATCACACTGTATTTTCATGCCAAGAACATCAAAAGTATCTGATTCCTTAATACTTATACCCCCCATAGTTACAGAGGCAACAGCATTTTCGGTCATGCGTCTATGTGTAACCATGCAATATTGGGTCTTACGGGCGTTAAGGTCGACCCCATTCAGAAATTTTTTCTAAATCATAGTAGTTTAAAGTCTCATTCATTGTTTGACAGGTGGCCTCAACCTACGGCAGACTAGGTCTATTGCTGAATGAGAAATAATGGCAAATGCTGCTGTCGTCCGCGAAAGAGTAGATGGGATTGAAAGTTTTACATAGAAGGTCGTTTATAAAGATAAGGAATAGAGTTGGTGAAAGAACGGAACCTTGCGGTACCCCTGAATTTAACTTGAACTCATTTCATGAGATCCCATCTATAACAACTCTTATAGTGCGATCCCTGAGGAAACTCGATAAGGAACGAGAGAAATTATCACCGACACCAATGGCAATACATTTTGACAAAATGCATCATGCCACACTCTATCAAACGCCTTGGAGATACCTAGAGCCACCACCTTACTTTCGCCAAAATGGTGGACTGAATTACACCATTTCTCCGAGAGGAGGGATAGTAGGTCTCCCATAGAGTGCACCCAGAAAAAAGATTGGTTGGAAAACGGTTAGGCCAATAAAATATCATTTGCATTAACTATATTTCAGTTCACGCTATCAATTTTCTGTTAATCCAAAAAACAATCCATATTCATTGCCATAAGGTCATAATTGTAACAAAAATATGATTGTGACAATACTTAAATTGATTGCATCAACCGAGCGTATGCTTTTGTCATGACTAATTACCCAATTGGTTAACCCAACCGAATAAAATATTATGAATTGGATTTTACTACCAACTTTTGGTATTAGCAACTAAAAAATTGTCGTTATATATTAAAATTAGAATAAAAACTTTCAATCAGTTGCTGCAACTAACTAGAGGTTGAGTTTACTATCATAGGTTTTTTGACTTTCAAAAATATTATGATTTTTGAATTCTCAAATGGTTTTTGAAAGTCTGTGCATAAGATAACAGGTTGGTGGCTTTTCAAAATGTGTGGTTGAAGAAATGTATATAGACATGCTTCGTCATTAGGAAATAAATTTCAATTAAAATAAACTTATGACAATATGTCAAATAATAAATTTCTTAAATTGTGTATTTTTATTTGCGTTTATTGTTTATTTTTATTTCAGCAAGGAAGGCCAATTTGTCTTTTACAAGTACCAATTATGATATTGTTTTAATTATATTAACCAAATTTTCGGTAGCAATAATAACATTTATTTCAAATTCCATACTGTCAACCAATTTTTTCTGTTGCTGCAACTATTGGGTTGAGGGTTATAATTAAAATATAGTGGTACCACAAGAAAATATCAGTCGCTATAGCAGAATTCTATGATAGTTGCTGCAACCGCCAAAATTCA
This sequence comes from Tachina grossa, assembly GCA_949987645.1. Classification (NCBI taxonomy): domain Eukaryota; kingdom Metazoa; phylum Arthropoda; class Insecta; order Diptera; family Tachinidae; genus Tachina; species Tachina grossa. Next base: position 50,598,366 of record OX465278.1, on the reverse strand, counting down.
ATTGGCAACAAATTCGGTTGTCACAAAGAATCTGTTTTCTCTGTGTGGCCTCTACGAAATCCATACAGCCGGTCGTTGAGTAAGCTGTTGGACTCCAAATACCTTACAAGATGGAAATTTACCATACTTTCCATCATTTTGGAAAGTGCAGAGCATATTGCGATTGGGCGATAATTTTCAGGGTTACTAGCTTCTCCTTTTTTAGGGATTGGCGTAACATTAGCAATTTTCCAACACACTGGGAACTCACCAACATGGTACAACGTGCTAAAGAGGCTAATGGACGTGCTATTTGTTTGTTTGTTGTTTGTGTTATATAAATTTTTTAACTGAATTCAGCACAATTTATATATATTTTTATACCCTTTGCCAAAAAATGGTAAAAGGGTATATATAGGTTTGCCATTCCGTTTGTAATTTCCAGAATATTAATAAGCGAGCCATAAAGTATATATATTCTGGATCATTATGCATAGGGAAGACGAATAAGCGATGTCCGTCTGTCCGTCTGTCCGTCTGTCTGTAGGTGAAATCGGTTTTCCGAAGCTTTCAAAAAAAAGCTAGAGACTGTTTTTTTTTTTTTTTTTTTTTTATAATGCATGTATTTATTTATTGTATCTTCATATGTGAACTAACAATAAGTATTCAAATCTTAAATCTATAAAAAAAAAAAAAATTATTAGGCCCGACCAGTGTCGGACATAAACTTAGTGGTAGTTATAAATAATACATTAGTAGTTATAATCAAAAAAAAAGGTGGGGGGACTCGTGTGTCAGAAATGCTCGAGATAAGATTGGTATTGAAAATTAGCAACATCGAGCAGACGGTTTCAGAGCTGGGAAGCTTAAACTTCATTTTGCCATACAAAATAACTACCGAAAACTAGTTATTATTTTTTTTTAATAAACTTATTTTATATTTCAGTATGAATAAAATTAATAAAAAAAAATAAAAAAAATTTAAAAAAAATTAAATAGACGTTTCCAGGGTTGGAAAACTTTAACTTTTTTATACAAATTTATACAAAATTAATTTACTAAAAGAAATTTTTCCTTTTTTCTATAAATTATATATATCTTATATTCTAAGAAGAAAGAAATTGGGTTAAAAAATCAGAAAAATCAAAAAGGATAATTCCAGGGTTGGGAAACTTAAAATTTTTTGATATAAAAAATTAACTACCGTAAACTAATTTTTATATATTTTTATTAAATTAACTTATTTTATACTTCAGTACAAATTAAATTGGTATTTCAAATCAAAAAAGAAAGTTAAAAAAATTAAAAAGACATTTCCAGGGTTGGAAAACTTTAATTTTTTTTCATATACAAAAGTAACTTATTAAAACAAATTTTTTTTCTTTTTCTCTATAAATTAAACATATCTGAGACTCTTAAAAGAAAGGGATTGGTGTAACAAATCAGAAAAATCAAAAAGGATGATTCCAGGGTTGGGAAACTTACACTTTTTGTAATATATAAAAGTAACTAGGTCTTACTATTTTTTTATTTTTTTATTAAATGAACTTATTTTATACTGCAGTACACATTAAATTGATATTAAAAATTAAGGAAAGTTTAATACATGAAAAAGACATTTCCAGGGTTGGAAAACTTTAACTTTTTTCTTATACAAAAGTAACTTACTAAAACAAACTTTTTCATTTTCTATATATATTAAACATAGCTTATATTCTTAAAAAGAACATATTGGTGTACGAAATCTAAAAAATTAAAAAGAACGGTTCCAGGGCTGGAAAACTTACACTTTTTGTGATATATAAAATTAACTACCGAAAACTAATTTTTATTTTTTTTTATAAATAAACTTATTTTATACTTCAGTAAGAATGAATTCGGTATTTCAGATTAAAAAAAATTAAAACGAAGTTTCCAGGGTTGGAAAACCTTATTTTTTATACAAAAGTAACTTACTAAAACAAATTTTTCCTTTTTTTACTATAAATTAAACATATCCTACATTCTTAAAAAAAATTGTTTTTAAGAATACAGAAAAATCAAAAAGGGGGATTCCAGGGTTGGGAAGCTTACACTCTTTGTGATATAAAAAATAAACTACCGAAAATTAATTTTAATTTTTTTTTTGTATTAAATAAACTTATTTTATGGTTGAGTACGAAAAAAATTGGTATTTAAAATAAAAAAAAACAACTAAAAAAATTAAAAAGACGATTCCAGGGTTGGAAAACTTTAACTTTTTTGTACAAAAGTAACTTACTAAAACAAATTTTTCCTTTTTTCAATAAATTAAACATACATATCTTAAATTCGTAAAAGAAAGAGATTGGTGTAAGAAATCAGAAAAATCAAAAAGAATGATCTCAGGGTTGGGAAACTTACACTTTTTGTGATATATAAAGTAACTAAGTCTAATTAATTTTTATCTTTTCCTTTATAGATTATACATATTTTACGCTTTGAAAAGCAAAGTTTGGTGTAGAAAATTATAAAAATAAAAACCACAGCTCCAGAGCTGGAAACTTTGACCTTTTTTCTGGATATTAAAGTAACTAAATAAAACATTTTTTTAATTTATATTTTTCTTTTTTTACTTAACACACTTTCTATATTTTTTTAAGAACTACTAGATTGATATAAGGAATCAGAAAATCAGCCGAATATAGCACTCTTACTTGTTTTTTTTTTTCAAGTACAAACATTCCGTCGATAGTAATATCGATATTATCGATAGTGAAATTTGAACTATCGATAGATATCGATAGTAGAAAATGTCGATAGTAGGGATTGGTAAATCGATTTCGATTCTAACCGAAAACTGATTTTATGTTAAAAAAAACTCCAATTTTTGTAATCGATCTTACGTCTGCGATTTTATACTGAAATTGATTATTGGGCTATAAAAATCGATTTTTTATTATTATCAAAATTTTGGAAAGTTTTTAAGTATTACTGAGTGAAGAAGATTGGTTTGATAACTAATATTATTCATCTTTATTCCGTAACTTTTTATCGACATCAATGCCAAGACAATATCGAAAAAAAAAGAAAACTTACTTTCTCTAAGGGTTAGAAAATAACAAGAGTCGGTTAAAATTAAACAATTATTGAGAAAAAATAGTACTTAAGTGCCCTATTTTGACATTGCCTGACGTTGATGTTAACAAGAACAAGTAAAGGTGATTAGTTTAAAACATTTAAACTAATAACACGGTGTTACAAAAAAACACTTTTTGTCAGAACTTGAAAAGCGCTAGGTTGCTTGGACTTGTAGGCCTAGGTGAGGACATACAAGAACCGTTTTCAAAGATTTTGAAACACCCTCAAAAATTCGAGTTATTTTGAAAAAACTGTTTTATGGTGGGTCGTGGTACTTTAGTACCTCTAGCTCACTCATGTTTTGACCAATTTTAAAATTTTAAACAGTTTTGGAAAGGCAAAAAATTGGGTTTTTAAAAAACGTATGCATTAATTGTATCTTTCAAGCAATTGGGTAAGTTTTTATCGGACATTTCAATTTTTTTTTGCGTAATTTTTGAAAATAAACAATTGTTGTTTTAATTTTTTTCTATGAAGACCTATCTTTTTTGCAGAGAACTTTAAAGGAAATTTTATGTACAAAAGAATAAGATATCATTTGTTAGAATCGATTAATATTTGTAAAATTTATTAAACTTTTTCTAAACTACAAATATTGCGATTGCAGGCTTTTTTTGGTAAGCCACTTCACACAAATTACAGTCCTCTGCTTTATGGAATATTTGATGATGCCAAATCATTGAGATATATAATGGTAATGAGGGGCTTATAAACTCTTCAGACTTAATTTTCTTAAGTACACTGGAACAGCTTGTACAAGTACTTTCGGGTTCATACCATTTCCTAGAACTATATGAGCAGTCAAAATCTATTTTGAAGGCATATTTTGTGTGGCTGTCCGCTTCGCGCAGGTATTCCAGTAGAATTCAAACCGGAAACATAAAAAAAAATATTATTCTTATCACACACTGCATGATGATAACAAAATCTACAAACTTACTTATTTTAATTAAAATAAATATTAATCTAGTTACAATTTTTTACTCTTTTCTAAAAACAATAACCTTCACCACATTGTGTTGGTACTCGTATTAAATTCGTTTATTTTATGTGTTTATCCAAATATATATAGCAGAAATTTACTTATAAAAACATTCTAAGCTTTTTTAATAATTAAAAAATAGGACAAAATAACCCCCATTCACCTGTAATATCTTCCAGTTTAATTTTTTCCAGTTTAGGACAAATTTACAATTACAATTCAGGTTAGGATTTAATAGTGGGTTAAAACTATATTATGCTCCGATTTCTAATGTCAAATAGGTTGAAACTCGTTAAGACATATAATCAATTTTGCTACTTATGCTAACTTGCATGAAGGTTTTTGTTATGTATAAGGCTTTAAGTATATACAAAAAAAAATAACTGTAAGATTACAAAAAAACAAAAAAATTTGCATAATTAAGTTGATGAATTTGTTTCTGTCGTTAACTGTGTTTTTATTCAAATTTTTCGCACTTGGGGTTAGAAAATGTTAAAAAAGGGTGTTAATGAAAAGTTTAATAACTTTCACAATTTTTATCCGATTTGAATCATTAAAATCATATTTTGCTAAAAACTAAATTTGCTTTATATATTAGTATAAATTTTTATAAGCTTTCATATCAAAATAAGCAATGAAAAGCTACACAAATCAGAAAAGTTGATAAATTTTATTATTTTTTTGAATATTCTTAAGAAAAACAATGCTCAAAATTTACAAAAATATCAAGATATATATGTCGTTGTAAAGCGTAATTAGTTTTCTTTCTAAAAGTATTAAAAAATTATAGATCTAACAAAAACTGACTTAGTTACAGTTCGATAAGTTGACGAACATCACCGAAAACGGTATTTTCAGAATAACTTCTGAATTTGAGGGTGTTTCTGAAATTTTTTGACACAATTTGTAATGTACTCAACAAGATCTACAACTCACGCTAGGTCATTTTTCAAGTTTTTTTTTACTGTAACACCGTGTAATCATTAGAAGTAATTTCTGAAATTTATTTTATGTAATATAAAAAAATTTCTAAACTAAAACAAGTTTACGTATAATTTTAATTTAAAAATTCAACTTTAATATCTAATCTACATATAACGGGTGTTTTTTTAGGGGTATAGAACTTCGAATTGAAATAAAACACAAGAAAATCGTTTTAATGTCCATCAATTTGGCTTTATTGGAAGGATAATTTTATGCCATTAATGTTTAAATATGATTTCGGGCATGTGGCCGCCGCGGCTGGCTCGAATAAAGCCAATTCTACAGGTCCAATTTTCAACCACTTTTTCGAGCATATGGGGCCGTATGTTGGCAATAACACCACGAATGTTGGCTTCCAAGTCCCCTAACGTTTCTGGTTTGTTGGCGTAGACGAGCGACTTCACATATCCCCAAAGACAATAATCTAATGGTGTCAAATCACACGATCCTGGTGGCCAATTGACAGGTCCATTCCGCGAAATTATGCGCTCATTACATTACATACATTACATACATTACATACATTATTTCTTATGACGTCTATTACATTCAGTACGTGTCCGTGAATGCAAAGTACAAAATTTGGTCAACTCATAACTTTTTGTGTACGTTGAGTAGTTTGACAGGTATTGGTCGGTTATTTTGGTATGTTCAGATTTATGTTTTTGTGCTTTGTGGCAGCAAAAATAAAATTAAGCAAAAGAAATAAACGAAAGAAATACAAAAAGTTGAATTTAATAAATAAAATGGAGAATCGACATATTGAAGCTGTTCAAACTGGTTCAAACACTTTCGCCAATAAAGTACTCATTGTGCCAGCCTTTTCTGTCGTTGCGTTAATGTCAGTTGCAAAAGGCAAAGTTTAACGTATGACCGATTCATTGTGCCCCGGCCTTTATAGTAAGCCAGGTTACTTTAATTAGAGATGTGCAAATGAGAAAATGGATATAAATATATCGTATCGATAGTTTTAAACAGTATCGAAATACATATATTTTCTGAAAACATTAATATTTCGATATATCGATACATTTAGCCTACAAATGTTGGAAAAAATTTTAAAAATGTTTAAAAATTTTAAATAAATACCCATACAACATATCGTTCCATAACCGCCAAAAAAGTTTAAGCCACATAAGGTTTGAACAATTATTGAGACTTTATTAAGAGTTTTTTAAAACAGATTTCCATAGAAAAATTTAGCTTATTTAAGCCTTTAGAAACCATTAATAATTTTAATAAATAAGGATAATAATCATTGTTTAATGAATGCCCAAATGTTTAAAGTTCATCATTGCGAAATACGAGAAATATCCACTGGGCATCCATTAAACAATAATACTTAAAGAAATCGCGAACAACCAACTTGAAACTTATTGAACTCCATGATATTGATATCGAAGAAATAAATTTATCCATACATCTGTATGTTTAATTTGTATTATAAGATAATTTCTGAAAAACTGCATTAATTTCGAATGCACAATTAGTCACTTAGGAATTTGAATACAAAAGAACTACATATCGTCACCTAAAATCCAAAAGGCCGTAACAAACAAAAAATTCAAAATAGACTTTTTGATTGATTATAATGTGATTAACCAAAATACATAATTTCCTAAAATTTTATTCACATACATATGTTCAAAAATACCGATTTTATTCATTATTCAATTTAGCACCTAACATATAAATATTATTAAATTTATGAAGTTTTTTGCTTCTCCTGTAAAATAGTAAAAAGTGTACTTACGGCCTTTTGGATTTTAGGTGACGATATGCTAAGTTATACGTAATCTACTGTAGATCCTTAAGGCTTCATTAGTCTTTACTTTCTGTTGCTTTTTCTGTGCTGTGCCGTTCTGTTTCTAAATTTTAATAGTTACTTTTTCTGTAATAAATTATCAGCTGTTTTTACCGTTCCGTCACAATTTTCATCTAAAGTGATGATTTTTGCATTGTCCATTATTATGTTTCAATATTGTTTTATGTTTTTTTTTTTTTTGGCAAAAATTAAATATTTTAAATTCTTAAAGCACAATCACAGCTTATTTTGAAATATTTATATTTTATTTATGCTGCCATTTTCAATTATTTAACAATTTAAGAATCTGAACACAATGTAAGGATAATTTATTGCGGCGCGGTTCTTCATAAAATTTTAAAGTAAAAAACCGCAGTGAGGAACGGCATCAAATTAAAATTAGAGCGTGGCACAAGCCCTAAAAAAGGCACTCTCATTAATTTCAAAATGTGTGTGTATATTGCTCCGTTATTTTAAAACAAAACTTTCAAAAGAGAAGTGTTTTGCTTTACGATAAGAATACTGCAGTACAGAACAAAACTGCAATAGAACAATGTTGAAGTAAAACCAAGCCTTTCAAAACAAAAATGAAATAGAACATCAAAATTCACACAGAACATTCAAAACATGCTTGAATGTTCTGATAGCAAAGACAATTTTCCATATAAAAGAAACATTGCGCTTCGTTAGGAATATGAAAGCTGAAAAGAGGTTTTATTTACTATGAAATAATATCATACATACTTATGTACATTTATATATAAAAATTTTGTTAATTTTTATTTTCAATATATGTATACATATATACATACATAAACATACATAGTTTGCATGTTTGTGTTCGTGTTCTAGTGCACTCGTTGTTTCTGCTATGATTTAGTGTTGTTTTGTTTCATTATCGCTTTTCGTTTTGATGTTCTACTTGTTTTGAGAACACAAGCACTAACAAAACTGCAGAGAAAAACTATTCGAATGATGCTTGATTGATTTTAGTGAGAGTCATGTTTTGTTAGTTTTGTTTTGTTATTTATGTTTGCACTAAAACAGACTGCTTGGCAGTAGTGTGAACTAGAATACAAAACTTTTAGAACGATTTACGCAGCACTTTAATTAAAATCTATTTTATTTTCATTGCGGACTTTCTTATTCACTCAATTTTTGACACTCTTTCTCTTTCTGAGGTTGCCATAGCTATTGAATAATTGGCGGCGTTCACAACACTATTGTAAACAAAAAACATGATTTCGAAGTTAAAAAATTTTTGTCATAAATTATAAAAGTTTACAAAATATATCAAATATATCTACGAATGTACAAAATGTCAATAATTTTTTGTTTTTGTTTACTGCCATTACAAAATATTTAACACAAAGAGTAAATTTTTTATAGAAATGTATGCACAAAAAATTAATAAATATTTAAACAATGACAAGTATTGCCGTTGCCATCTTCCGTTGTATTATGTTTATTTTTCTCTCCCGCAACGAGAAATCGCACCGCTCCGCAAACATTGTGTTTAGACTCTAACAGAAACAGAACAGAGCGAAAGAGAAAAAAATTTCTATAAACAAAAAAGAGTTAGCTGATTCGTAACAAAAAAGAAAGTAAAAACTAATCCTGCCTTTAGGCTTATACCCACACAAACCAAATTTGGCATTTAGCTTAATAAAAAAATAAAAGTATCGTACAGTTAAAAAACGGCTAAAATTTATGGAGTTCCGATATTTGTAAATATGAATCGATAAATCTATATATCGGTTTTTGAAATATCGGCGATATACATATATATCGATATTAATCTTTTCAAATATCGATATTTCGATATCTCGATATTTTTTGATCATCTCTATCTTTTATATACCAAAAAAAAGTTAAAATTTTCCAGCCCTGGAATAACCTTAAATTACTAATAAAGTCTAAAATGTTTTAGCCGATTTGCGTAACTTATTTTATTCTTAACACATTTGCCTTAAAAGACAAAAGTTGAATATTTTGCAGTTTAGAATTTTTTATAAGCTCTTATGAGCAGAAGAAGAAAAAATTAATTTTCAATTTTATTTTACGAATAACTAAGAAACCTTTGATTGTTTTTAGCGTATCATATTAATATGATTCTCCGACCAATTACGGATAATAACTCGGTCACTACTATCTATGTTGATGCCCGATTTATTGTCTGTATGCGGCAAGCATAGCTGAGTGCTACCGGACGCTTCACAGGTTGCGGATAGTGGTACGTTCTGCAGTTATGTGGGGTAGCTGCTTTATGCACTCGCGGACAATCAGCGGTTTCAAGAGGAGAATCTCAGAGGGATTTCGGGTTGCACCGAACTCCTCCTAAATTCTGAGTGTCAATGATACTCGAAATGACATGGCGAGTCATTGGCGCCATTCAAAACCAATAGCTATTAACGGTCGTCGCCGATTTGATACGTCTGTAAGCGGGCGTCTGTTCTTGCATCATGCGGCTCTCTATATAAATGTGTTGGATGTTATCCGTACCTGTCTGGTAGGCTTAGCCAGCAGCCCTAGCAACAGACTAGGATGCCCAATCAGCTAATCATCCGATTAATGATTAAATGATTAATGAAACCGTAATACGCCCCTGTTGTTCCTATAAGGAGCAAAGGGCCGTATTACGGTTTCATTAATTATTTAAGCCTCGGATGATATATATAATATATTAATATGATTTGAAGAAAATTTTGTTAGTTAGCCGATGGTGTATTTTTAGTTAATATCGGAAATTTTGACGTTATGGAATTTTTTAATATTTTTTCTGAAGCTTAGTACCTAATATCTATCTGAATTTCTAATTAATTTTTTAAGGGGAAACCATCGTGGGGTTGTGTAAACTATCTAAGTTTTTTTACACTCGCGTTTGCCTCTTAAATTAAACTTACACGATAGATTTCTGTACATTAATAAACATGTGTGGGTACAATTAACGGACATAAGTAGTCGTTGCTGAAAATGTCTTCTGCCACAAGTTGGTCAACTGGGATATAAAGGGTGTTTTTTATTGAGGTATAGAACTTTAAGTTGGCATCACTTGTTTAACTGGCGGCCATTTTGTCAGCTGTCAAGTGATTAATATTTAGTTTGGTTTGCCATTTCATCATGAACAGGTTGACAAAAGAACAACGCTTGCAAATCGTGCAAATTTATTTCGAAAATAATGGTTCAGTTCGCGAAGTTTACCGCAAGCTCCGTCCATTTTATGGTCGACATAATCGTCCATCAGAGCAATTAATTTGGTTAACCATGGATCGTTTTCGAACTACGTTTACTCTATGTGATGATACGCATCCGCAGAGACGTCGAACAGTGCGCACCGAAGAAACAATTGCCGCTGTAGAGCAAAGTGTTGAAGAGGACCCGAATGAATCGATTCGCCACCGTGCACAGCAATTGGAGCTTTGTCCATCAACTTTATGGAAGATTTTGCGCAAAGATCTTGGCTTGCGACCTTACAAGATGCAGCTTGTGCAAGAATTAAAGATTGATCTCGATGCTGATTTTCATCGCAAAAGTTTGTTCAGTGATGAGGCTCATTTTTGGTTGAATGGCTACATCAACAAGCAAAATTGCCGCATTTGGAGTGAAGAGAATCCACATGAGACCCTTGAGACGCCATTACATCCACGAAAACTGACTGTTTGGTGTGCTCTATGGGCTGGTGGAGTCATTGGGCCATACTTCTTCCGAAATAATGCTGGAGAGTCAGTTACCGTTAATGGAGACCGGTATAGAGCCATGATAACCGACTATTTTGTTCCCGAATTGGATGGCATGAATGTGGATGAGTTATGGTTCCAACAAGACGGCGCTACATGCCACACAGCGCACGTCACAATCGATTTATTGAAGGAAACATTCGATGAGCGCATAATTTCGCGGAATGGACCTGTCAATTGGCCACCAAGATCGTGTGATTTGACACCATTGGATTATTTTCTTTGGGAATATGTGAAGTCGCTCGTCTACGCCAACAAACCAGAAACGTTAGGGGACTTGGAAGCCAACATTCGTGGCGTTATTGCCAACATACGGCCCCATATGCTCGAAAAAGTGGTTGAAAATTGGACCTGTAGAATTGGCTTTATTCGAGCCAGCCGCGGCGGCCACATGCCCGAAATCATATTTAAACATTAATGGCATAAAATTATCCTTCCAATAAAGCCAAATTGATGGACATTAAAACGATTTTCTTGTGTTTTATTTCAATTCGAAGTACATATAAGATTCAGCACAGCTGCATATATCACTATTACTTGTTGTGTGTGTGTGTGTGTGTGTGTGTGTTTTTTTTACTAAATTTCCCCTTCAAATAGAAAAACTTAAATTCTAACTTACACATTTAACATTAAAAACAAATTTTAAAATCTACAATTTAGTTCATTGATTTTTATTGGCATAAAAAATAACATTGTTTTAATGAATTGTGTGTGTTTTTTTTAAATGGGCAAAAGTTTAATTTAAAATTAACATCTATTGCTTTTTTTTTATTTTTTCTTTAGCAAAAATTAACATTTAACGAAATCCTACAATGGTCCCATGAAAAGGAAAAAGGAGCGGGAGGTACAAAATACTAGCAAAACGACCGAATAGAAGAATATACAGATTTCCGCATAAATGATCTGTTAATTACAAGGAAAAATTTAGCAACAAGAACAAAATTACAATAAAAATAAATGGGAATGGGATATTTATTAGTCTCCTGCACAAGATATCTTATAAGAACTTTTAAGACATGTGGGATTTTTCAAATGTTTTGCTACAGCGAAATCTTATAAAACAAACGTTAGCAACACTGTTTGCAAGAAATTTATTTGAGTATTGTAGGTATAAGAGTAAAGAAGAAAATACTTCGTGACGGATGAATTTGTAATACTAACTTCTTTCTACGCATAAGCGCGTGTACAAACGTCATGCATGTATGCGTGTATGATCTTTTATTTTTCTGCGCACATGCAGAGGCACACACATGCATTAACATTAGTTGTATGCGGTTAATCACATAATAGCTTACCATGGTACAATTACACTAAGTACATGCACGACTACAACAAAATTACAACACCAAAAAACACATTCATTTTGTTGGTATAAACAAACGAATAATTGTCAGAAACACATGCCTTTTGTTTTTAAAAATAACAATTACAGGGTAACTAAAGTACAATTGCAGACGCGGCATTCATGAATGATTATAGTCATTCAGTGTTGCCAATAGGTGTGTAATTACACAGAGTGTGCAACTACTCTCATTTGTAGGCCATTTAATTACATTCATGTATAATCTGTGTGTAATTCTACTTTGGCTTGTATTTTTATTTATTTTGTTTTTATTTTTTATTTATTTTTGTTTTAATAATTGGAAACACAGCCATGTGTAATTTCATTGGCAACACTGCAATCATTTTATGCACACACATACACTAACATTTTTGCAGCTTGTAAACAAAGTTTGACAACTGTAGGTATTGTATACATTAACAGGCTGGGCTTGTGCATGTACCTGTTATAATTGTATCATGTAGCTTACCATCTACATATTACACACACACTCAAACGTACAATATGAAAAATAACAAGCATACACTAATCAACAGTACTTCTTTTAAGTGTTTGTTACAGACAAGCTGTCTTGACGTCATCGCTTGTTAATACTGGTATACACATACACCAATACATCCATCGTGCTTCGCTTATAGTACGACAGCATTTATTATTGGTTTAGTATAATACATGCGACGTGAATACATTTAAAAGTCATGACGTTTTTACATTTCAAGACTGTTTACGCAGGCCTCTAATATCTATATAATTAATAGGCGAGCATGTTTTTTGTAATCCCTTTTACGCTGGTACCACTGCACCGATTTTAAAAAGATTTATATGTTTTTAAAGGATTTTTTGTACAGATGTGCAGAATCTATATTTTATTGAAATCGGTTTAGTATTTTGGGAGCTATAAGCGTTTAAATTTGCTACTACTACATGCACACATATTAAACACGCATTTATTAGGTTACAAGTAAATAAAAAAAGAAACAAAACATGAGTGTGTGTTTAGTATTTCTCTTGATCTAACAATTGTTTTTCTCTTATTTGTTGTTGTATGAAAGCCATAATCAGTGTTGCCAGAATTTCTAGGGATAAAATCTGCAAAATTTAAAAATTTTTCACGAAAAAATCTTCAAAATCTGCACTTTATTTTTAAAATCTTCAAAAAATCCTTAAAATAATTTTAAAAACAACTTTTTATATATTTTATTTAAAAAAATTTACATAAATACGGATATACATACATGTGTAACATAATATTTTTTTGTTAACCCATATTCACAAAATATGAACTCGGTTTAAAATGAATTTTATTAAAAAAAAATTCCTTAAAATAATTTTCAAGCACATTTTATATTATTTTATGAATATAAGCCTTTATTTTATGAATAATGTGAATTTCGTTTCTGCTTAAGAAACTCATCGGTAGACATCAACCAAAAAATATTTGAAATTAGTTAAAAACTTCAATTGTTTATAGAATGACTATCAATATCTTATTAAGAATTACGAACACAAACATAATAGGTAATACTCATAAAAATTATTTTGGGTTACAAAACGTTTAACAAACGAGTTTCCATACAAAGTTTTTTTTTTTTTTTTTTTTTTTTTTTTGTAGTGCATGTATTTATTTATTGTATCTGCATATGTGAACTAACAATAAGTATTCAAATCTTAAATCTATAAAAAAATTATTAGGCCCGACCAGTGTCGGACATAAACTTAGTGGTAGTTATAAATAATACATTAGTAGTGATAATCAAAAAAAAAGGGGGGAGGGGGAAAGTATTTTCAAGTAGTCCCATCTGGAGTGTTAGGTATAAGAGCCCGTGTGTCCCTCTTTTTTAAGCGGATGTGTCCAGTAAAGTTCAAAATATTACGAGCAAGCGGATTAGGATGTGATTCGAGTTTTGTTAAATATTTGCCTGCGTATTTTGCAATTTCTTCAGTCACTAGTGGCATATTTAAATCACGATGTATTATAGAATTTTGGATGTACCATGGAGCCGATGTTATTAACCGTAAAATTTTGTTTTGCCTTCGTTGGATTCTCTCGACATTGGAAGCTGAAGCAGTGCCCCATAACTGAATTCCGTAGCACCATATTGGCTTCAAAAGCGACTTGTACAGTAAAAGTTTACAGTCTAAGCTGAGTGTTGAGTTTCTGCCAATCAACCAATATATTTGAGTTAACTTAAGTTTCATCTGAGTTAACTTAGAGTCAATATGATGTTTCCATGTAAGTCTTCGATCAAGGTGTATACCAAGGTATTTCACTTGGGAATGTTGAGGAATATTATGATTGTTGATTCGAATGGGGGAGCAAGTATCTCTTCTTAGGGTGAACGTTATATGGACACACTTTTGTTCATTGACTTTAATTCTCCATAAGTTCAACCATATTTCCAGCTGAGTGATATGTTCCTGGAGATTGCGGGATGCCTCATAAGGGTTTTCGTGCACACTCATACAGGCTGTATCATCGGCAAAATATGAAATAGAAATATGGATAGTATTGCTCACAGGCATATCACAAGTATATATTAAATACAAGACAGGACCCAGAATACTACCCTGGGGCACACCAGAAGATATAGTTTCGGGCACACTCGTGAACTCTCCTTCCACAACAGTGAACTTCCTATCAATAATATAACTTTCCAAAAGCTTTTGAATATTTATTGGCAGATATGTGTTCAATTTTAAAACTAGGCCTTCGTGCCATACTTTATCAAACGCCTGAGAAACATCAATAAAGAGAGCAGAACAATACTTCTTTTCTTCAAATGTTCTTCTTACAACTTGGACCAGTCTATGCGTTTGTTCAATCGTGCTGTGCTGACTTCTAAAGCCAAATTGATGGTCCGGGATGCACCCATTATCAGTTAAAATTTTGGACAATTTAGTCATGAGCAGCTTTTCGAAAAGCTTTGAGATTGTAGATAGTAAGCTTATAGGCCTATATGACTCAGTCTTGGTAAGATCTTTGCCCGCCTTTGGAATCATTTTGATCTTGGCCAGTTTCCAGTTATGTGGAAAATACTGCATTCTTAAAATAGCATTAAAAGTAAATAGCAGGATTCTTATTGCAATATGAGGCAAGTTCATGAGCATTTTGTTACTAATGCCATCAAAACCTGGAGCTTTCTTCGGGTTGAGTTCAGCAATTAC
Organism: Tachina grossa; assembly: GCA_949987645.1. Lineage (NCBI taxonomy): Eukaryota > Metazoa > Arthropoda > Insecta > Diptera > Tachinidae > Tachina > Tachina grossa. The sequence continues at coordinate 50,583,274 of OX465278.1, read as the reverse complement.
TTTTTGTACTTCACGCATCTTAAACCTTAAGGGACGAGGGGGTAGAGAAACTACACTCGGTAAATCAGCAGCACCCGTACATGAATTGAGAGTGAATACAGATTTTAAATGCTCAGAAAATAAGTTACATTTCTCACTATCACTTCTTGCCCAGCCTCCGGTCGCAGTACGCAATGGTGATTTAAGATCAACGGGTCGTTTAAGATTTCTAGTAGCGCGCCATAAAGAGTAATTAGATGCGGACGTTACATCAAGACCTTCTAAATACTTTTCCAGTAGTGCAGTTTTTTCCGACGATAGCAGCTCTTTGAGTCGTTTAGTACATTCTTTAAGTCTGATTTTTTTTAGGGGTGATCTGTGTTGTTGCCATTCTCTTCTAGCTCTCCTTTTTTCACATACAAGACGTTCAATTTCCGTAGAATAAATTCTGTTAAAGCCGGTCTGCGGATAGGGGGTAGTGGCGTGTTCAGCAGCCTGTTTAATATTTTCGTTAAGATTGGCAATGTTAAATTCAATATCATCGCATGATCTAAGCTGAATGTTTTCTACGCAGTGACTACTAAGATATTTTTTGAATACCAGCCAGTTGATTCCATTAATCATCTTCACATATGAGTTAGTTAAATCACTCCTTAGTGGGTTGAAAATTGTAACTATTGTTGGAGAGTGATCGGAGGACAGATCTAGAGAGGCCTCTACATGAATTAAGTCCCTATGAATATTTTTCGTGACGGCAAAATCTATAACATCTGGAATTTTTCTTATGTCAGTAGGCCAGTAAGTAGGCTCCCCACTCGAAATGACATCTAAGCCCATTTTTGAAATTGTATTGAACAAGGCTCGACCTCTAGGTGTAACAAGACGCGATCCCTAGTACGTATGTTTTGCATTGTAGTCACCAGCTGCCACGAAACAAGATCCAAGCGATTTGTAGAACTTCTCATACTGATCTTCGGTAACTGAAAATCTAGGAGGTGAGTCAATTGATGATATCACGAAGTTCGCACAAAAATTTTCTACGAAAATATTCGTTGCTGGCAAATATTCTTCACTAACGTTGTCAAGGACATAGTGCTTGAGTCTTGACTTAATCAGAATTGCTGATCCACCACATGCTCTCTCTCTCGGGTCCTTTGTATCATATAAAGTGTAACCATTTATTTTAAATAAGCTTCTTGAGGTCAAATGAGTCTCAGAAACCAACATTATATCAATATTTTTTTCCATGAGGAAGTGCTCAAGTTCATTTTTATGTTGTCGAATGCCGTTTGCGTTCCAGAAACATATTTTTAACGTGTTCATGGTTTATTAACTATTGCTTGAAGCAGTGTATTCTGCATTCGCAGCATTTCTTGCATCATACTTGTCATATTTGTAGTAAAGTTGTTTATAGTTAGCACCAGATTCTCAATAGTAGCTTCAAGGCGACTAAAGTTAAAGCTTGAGTTTGAATTCGTTGAATTATTTGGCGGTGGAACATTTTGCGTGGGAATTGAACTAGTCTTAGCAGCATCAGCATACGATACACGTGAAGTAACTGGTTGGCTGATTTGAGCAAAAGTGTCGGAGTTCGCGTTTACTTGTAGAGCTGGAGTTAACTTGGGTTTTTGACCCATAGCCTGTTTAACGAAAGAAAATACAGGGCACCCTCTATAGTTAGCTGTGTGATTACCTCCACAATTACTACATTTTTTTTCTGCTTGATCTTTTGGCTTAGTGCAGCTAGCAGTACCATGCAATTCACCGCAGATAACACACACTGTAGGTAACTTGCAGTAAGTTTTCGTATGGCCATATTCTTGGCAATTATGGCACTGTACGGGACCTGAACGCTTACGTGGCTCTTCAACTGTGATTTTTCGATGTAAGAGATACTTTACGTTATAAACTGGATGGGCTTCATTTTTTTCAATTGTATGTCGTTCGGCTCCAGTTCAACCCGAAATAGGGGTTGGGGGACCTTTTCTCTATTAAATATGTTGGTAACATTTTTTACCTTGAATCCTTGGTCGACAAGTGCACATTTTACTTCTTCGGGTTCAACATATGAATCTATGCCCTTTAATACTATCTGTAGGCCTTTAGCACTCTTAAGTTGGTATGTGTAAAAATTTGTTTTATTTTTTTCGAATTCACTAACAATTTTTCGGAAATCTTTTTCATTATATATTTGGATTTTAGTTTCATCAATATTACCTCGTTTAATTGGAATGATGTGAAAAGTATTTTCACCAATGGTCGACAGTAGTTTTTTTATAAGCGCGTTAGAATTTTTTTCTCTCAGATAAATAGGTGGTGGCTTAAAAGACTTTTGCGATGATGTAGAGGGCTTGTCGTCGGTGTCTTGCAATAATGAAAAACGATTTTGACGATTGGTAGATGATGCGCTGTTATCCCTAGACATCTTTGGGGCAGATGAAATTTTTGAAGAATTTGGGCTTCGCCCACGCTTTACCACTGTTATATATCTGTCCATTCCCACTTGTACCTTGGGTTTTGAGCTACTGTTATCTGTAGTGATAACTTGGTTTAGTGATGAAGGCGAGCCCGATGCGGATGATATCGCAGACTTAAATGAAGAAGTACTAGGCAATGGTAATGTTAACGATTCACTAGTTGGCATTGGACAAAGCGAAGTTGATCGCTGACGAAAAATTGGCTTTGCCGTTAAAAAAAGATTTTCATCAGATTTATTATTTATATTTTTTTCATTAAGAGTTTCAGAACTCACAGTAAAATAAGTAAAATAAGTTTGTTTTGTAAACCAAAACTATTTTTTATGAATACGGCAGAATAAGCTTAAAAGCTTAAAGCAAAATTCCTTACCAGCTAACATCTTCAATTTTGAATCCATTATTATTTTCGCATTCCCTTTATACAATTAGCTGCCACATTGGTTGAAGTCTACTAATAAGTTTGGCAGTTTTTCCACACGCAAAGTCTTGAGTTTGTTCAAGAAAAGAGAATATAGAATAAGATCTCTTTTTTTCTACAAACTCAAGACTTTGCAAAGCGAACTTTGCGTGTGGAAAACCCGTCTTTCTTTAGAAGAAACGAAATGTATATAACCAGCAAAGAAATAAAAATTCTTTATACATAGTTATGTGCAAATAATATAAAATGAATGAGAAAAGAAACCGGATGTAAATAAAATTATACAAAAAGTCATTGAATTTGTTTCACAAATATCCAAGGGACTTCGAAATTTTGTTTGATTAAAGTTTACTTGACTGAAAATTCTTTCGACATTTGCAAATGAATGTGGTAAAGACATTACATTTTAAATAAACTTAGGGCTGCTAAATTCGTAATCAGAATAAGCTCGTTTTATATCAAATATTCGTTTCCAGAAGCATGCCAAAGTTACATATTGTTTTTCTTTAATGATGTCTTCTAAGTTCAAAAATTGTAATTCTCTAAACTATGACTCATTCACACATAAAAGAAACAAGAAGTAGTAGCAATATTAGAGTGACAACCTAAATAAGAGCGTCAATCGTTTCTTTAGCAGCACGGTACGTAAGTATTTTCTTTCAGTACAATCAAATAATATTTTCACATTTAAATGCAATGACTCTTTGAAAAATTTTTAAAAAATGCCCTGTAATTGGAGTTGAAAAATCTGCGTTTTTAGGCCAAAAATCTTCAAATCTGCATTTCGTCTTTTTGGAGGGCAAAAATCTGCAAAATCCAGATAAATCTGCATTTCTGGCAACCGTGGCCATAATACTTGAAGGAAGAGAGTTGAATAAATTGAATTAGCTTGGTTGAAGGGATTTTGTTTATGCTTTTTAATTTCATGTAGTTATTATTTAATTATGGTTGCATATGTATGTAAGTATGTGTGTGGCTTAGTTTTAATAAATCTTTTATGAAGTTTAGATACATTTTCTTTGAATCTTAATAAAATTATTTACATTTTGTTTCTAGAATACGGTCGAGTGTGTCGTCCGTTTGGAATATCTAGTATGTATAATTGTACATAAATTCCAAGGTTATGCCACCAGTAGCAATAGCTGTAAATTTAATTTTCAAATTTGAAATGTAAATTATATGTAGCATTGCACAGATGCATCTGTTTGCACCAGTTTTGCGTGTGTTTTGGTTCTTGTATGAAAAAATATGTTAGCGTTTCTTTTACTAGTTGTAAATGTTGATTTTTAAAGCAGTTATTGTATGGTTGTGCAATGACCAAATGAGAAAAACACGTTTGCATGTATTTGTTTTTCTATAACAAATAAGATACATAAAACTGGTTTTAACATAAGTACCACATGGTGTGTTGAAAAAAAAATCCATGGTTGATGAATGAATGAATGAAAGTAAAATTACACATACACATGTAAGTAAATGATACATGTACATGAAACACATGCATTTGTAATTACTCTCAGAGCAAAATTGTCTCTTTCTCTCTCTATACTCTGGCTGCGCCACAAAAAATAACATAACGAACGTCAGCACATACATCTGCACATCATGTATTTATTTCAATAGTGGTTTTTTCATATATTTGTATTACAATATGCATTTTTGGGCAAAAACAGATCAAACAGTTGCTCAGCAGCAATAATATAAACAATTGTTATTTGTTTTAATTGTATTTTAATTTGGAAAAGCACGCACACACAATAACTCTTATACTAGTTCTGTCGCTCACACTAGAATTATATGGTATATACCATGGTATATTTGTTTTGGCTATACAAACGAGTATACAAATGCAACCCTATAATGTAAATCATACAAACACACAAAACTATTTAAAGACCGCAACCACTACAAAGGCAGGTGCGTGTACAAATATACATACATACACACATATATGTATATGTACCCTCTAGTCAGCCTAGATCCATATGTCTCTATGTCAATTGCACTAGATAAAATGTCGACAAACTTTCCTTTAAGGTGGAAGTGCATGCCACGCGTTACGCGGCAAGGCTTTTCTGGCTTGTTGAACGTATAACGCTATACAAATCGAAAGTTACACAACACGCTTTTGAGGTTTTTTTAGTTGCAAAATTTAAAGCCTTTGTCGGCTATTTTTTTGTCTTGCATTTACGTTTTATTTTTCTTTACATATTTAATGTATTTTTTTATTCATTGTTTAATAAAAAAATTAATTTATAATAATTTTTGTGTCGGCTAGCTTATGAATCTGGCAATACTAGCTGTGTTAAAGACAGAGGGAGGAATACTATCTCTTTCTGTCTTTCTGCCAGCTGAATTAAGACTTTGCAAAGTATACTTTCCGTGTCTAAAAGGGGTATATTATTGCACAGCATAATAAAAAATAAAAACAAACTACTGACGCTTTCATTGACAATATCACCAGAAATACACTAGAAATGTTGTCTTTAACGTATCTTTAGTCGCGCATTAAAGGATGAAGTACATCACACGCGGTAATGCGATACACGCGGCTGTAAAAAAAGTTAAAATATTGTGTTTTCATAAGGCAAGTTACATAGAGAATTTCGCGATTCGCGTACCTCGCAAAAAGTTGAACATTCTTCAACTTTCACGAGTTGTATACAAAATGACAGCTAGTATTGCCAGATTCATAAGCTAGCCGACACAAAAATTATTATAAATTAATTTTTTTATTAAACAATGGATAAAAAAAAATACATTAAATATGTAAAGAAAAATAAAACGTAAATGCAAGACAAAAAAATAGCCGACAAAGGCTTTAAATTTTGCAACTAAAAAAACCTCAAAAGCGTGTTGTGTAACTTTCGATTTGTATAGCGTTATACGTTCAACAAGCCAGAAAAGCCTTGCCGCGTAACGCGTGGCATGCACTTCCACCTTAAAGGAAAGTTTGTCGACATTTTATCTAGTGCAATTGACATAGAGACATATGGATCTAGGCTGACTAGAGGGTACATATACATATATGTGTGTATGTATGTATATTTGTACATGCACGCACCTGCCTTTGTAGTGGTTGCGGTCTTTAAATAGTTTTGTGTGTTTGTATGATTTACATTATAGGGTTGCATTTGTATACTCGTTTGTATAGCCAAAACAAATATACCATGGTATATACCATATAATTCTAGTGTGAGCGACAGAACTAGTATAAGAGTTATTGTGTGTGCGTGCTTTTCCAAATTAAAATACAATTAAAACAAATAACAATTGTTTATATTATTGCTGCTGAGCAACTGTTTGATCTGTTTTTGCCCAAAAATGCATATTGTAATACAAATATATGAAAAAACCACTATTGAAATAAATACATGATGTGCAGATGTATGTGCTGACGTTCGTTATGTTATTTTTTGTGGCGCAGCCAGAGTATAGAGAGAGAAAGAGACAATTTTGCTCTGAGAGTAATTACAAATGCATGTGTTTCATGTACATGTATCATTTACTTACATGTGTATGTGTAATTTTACTTTCATTCATTCATTCATCAACCATGGATTTTTTTTTCAACACACCATGTGGTACTTATGTTAAAACCAGTTTTATGTATCTTATTTGTTATAGAAAAACAAATGCATGCAAACGTGTTTTTCTCATTTGGTCATTGCACAACCATACAATAACTGCTTTAAAAATCAACATTTACAACTAGTAAAAGAAACGCTAACTAACATATTTTTTCATACAAGAACCAAAACACACGCAAAACTGGTGCAAACAGATGCATCTGTGCAATGCTACATATAATTTACATTTCAAATTTGAAAATTAAATTTACAGCTATTGCTACTGGTGGCATAACCTTGGAATTTATGTACAATTATACATACTAGATATTCCAAACGGACGACACACTCGACCGTATTCTAGAAACAAAATGTAAATAATTTTATTAAGATTCAAAGAAAATGTATCTAAACTTCATAAAAGATTTATTAAAACTAAGCCACACACATACTTACATACATATGCAACCATAATTAAATAATAACTACATGAAATTAAAAAGCATAAACAAAATCCCTTCAACCAAGCTAATTCAATTTATTCAACTCTCTTCCTTCAAGTATTATGGCCACGGTTGCCAGAAATGCAGATTTATCTGGATTTTGCAGATTTTTGCCCTCCAAAAAGACGAAATGCAGATTTGAAGATTTTTGGCCTAAAAACGCAGATTTTTCAACTCCAATTACAGGGCATTTTTTAAAAATTTTTCAAAGAGTCATTGCATTTAAATGTGAAAATATTATTTGATTGTACTGAAAGAAAATACTTACGTACCGTGCTGCTAAAGAAACGATTGACGCTCTTATTTAGGTTGTCACTCTAATATTGCTACTACTTCTTGTTTCTTTTATGTGTGAATGAGTCATAGTTTAGAGAATTACAATTTTTGAACTTAGAAGACATCATTAAAGAAAAACAATATGTAACTTTGGCATGCTTCTGGAAACGAATATTTGATATAAAACGAGCTTATTCTGATTACGAATTTAGCAGCCCTAAGTTTATTTAAAATGTAATGTCTTTACCACATTCATTTGCAAATGTCGAAAGAATTTTCAGTCAAGTAAACTTTAATCAAACAAAATTTCGAAGTCCCTTGGATATTTGTGAAACAAATTCAATGACTTTTTGTATAATTTTATTTACATCCGGTTTCTTTTCTCATTCATTTTATATTATTTGCACATAACTATGTATAAAGAATTTTTATTTCTTTGCTGGTTATATACATTTCGTTTCTTCTAAAGAAAGACGGGTTTTCCACACGCAAAGTTCGCTTTGCAAAGTCTTGAGTTTGTAGAAAAAAAGAGATCTTATTCTATATTCTCTTTTCTTGAACAAACTCAAGACTTTGCGTGTGGAAAAACTGCCAAACTTATTAGTAGACTTCAACCAATGTGGCAGCTAATTGTATAAAGGGAATGCGAAAATAATAATGGATTCAAAATTGAAGATGTTAGCTGGTAAGGAATTTTGCTTTAAGCTTTTAAGCTTATTCTGCCGTATTCATAAAAAATAGTTTTGGTTTACAAAACAAACTTATTTTACTTATTTTACTGTGAGTTCTGAAACTCTTAATGAAAAAAATATAAATAATAAATCTGATGAAAATCTTTTTTTAACGGCAAAGCCAATTTTTCGTCAGCGATCAACTTCGCTTTGTCCAATGCCAACTAGTGAATCGTTAACATTACCATTGCCTAGTACTTCTTCATTTAAGTCTGCGATATCATCCGCATCGGGCTCGCCTTCATCACTAAACCAAGTTATCACTACAGATAACAGTAGCTCAAAACCCAAGGTACAAGTGGGAATGGACAGATATATAACAGTGGTAAAGCGTGGGCGAAGCCCAAATTCTTCAAAAATTTCATCTGCCCCAAAGATGTCTAGGGATAACAGCGCATCATCTACCAATCGTCAAAATCGTTTTTCATTATTGCAAGACACCGACGACAAGCCCTCTACATCATCGCAAAAGTCTTTTAAGCCACCACCTATTTATCTGAGAGAAAAAAATTCTAACGCGCTTATAAAAAAACTACTGTCGACCATTGGTGAAAATACTTTTCACATCATTCCAATTAAACGAGGTAATATTGATGAAACTAAAATCCAAATATATAATGAAAAAGATTTCCGAAAAATTGTTAGTGAATTCGAAAAAAATAAAACAAATTTTTACACATACCAACTTAAGAGTGCTAAAGGCCTACAGATAGTATTAAAGGGCATAGATTCATATGTTGAACCCGAAGAAGTAAAATGTGCACTTGTCGACCAAGGATTCAAGGTAAAAAATGTTACCAACATATTTAATAGAGAAAAGGTCCCCCAACCCCTATTTCGGGTTGAACTGGAGCCGAACGACATACAATTGAAAAAAATGAAGCCCATCCAGTTTATAACGTAAAGTATCTCTTACATCGAAAAATCACAGTTGAAGAGCCACGTAAGCGTTCAGGTCCCGTACAGTGCCATAATTGCCAAGAATATGGCCATACGAAAACTTACTGCAAGTTACCTACAGTGTGTGTTATCTGCGGTGAATTGCATGGTACTGCTAGCTGCACTAAGCCAAAAGATCAAGCAGAAAAAAAATGTAGTAATTGTGGAGGTAATCACACAGCTAACTATAGAGGGTGCCCTGTATTTTCTTTCGTTAAACAGGCTATGGGTCAAAAACCCAAGTTAACTCCAGCTCTACAAGTAAACGCGAACTCCGACACTTTTGCTCAAATCAGCCAACCAGTTACTTCACGTGTATCGTATGCTGATGCTGCTAAGACTAGTTCAATTCCCACGCAAAATGTTCCACCGCCAAATAATTCAACGAATTCAAACTCAAGCTTTAACGTTAGTCGCCTTGAAGCTACTATTGAGAATCTGGTGCTAACTATAAACAACTTTACTACAAATATGACAAGTATGATGCAAGAAATGCTGCGAATGCAGAATACACTGCTTCAAGCAATAGTTAATAAACCATGAACACGTTAAAAATATGTTTCTGGAACGCAAACGGCATTCGACAACATAAAAATGAACTTGAGCACTTCCTCATGGAAAAAAATATTGATATAATGTTGGTTTCTGAGACTCATTTGACCTCAAGAAGCTTATTTAAAATAAATGGTTATACTTTATATGATACAAAGGACCCGAGAGAGAGAGCATGTGGTGGATCAGCAATTCTGATTAAGTCAAGACTCAAGCACTATGTCCTTGACAACGTTAGTGAAGAATATTTGCCAGCAACGAATATTTTCGTAGAAAATTTTTGTGCGAACTTCGTGATATCATCAATTGACTCACCTCCCAGATTTTCAGTTACCGAAGATCAGTATGAGAAGTTCTACAAATCGCTTGGATCTTGTTTCGTGGCAGCTGGTGACTACAATGCAAAACATACGTACTAGGGATCGCGTCTTGTTACACCTAGAGGTCGAGCCTTGTTCAATACAATTTCAAAAATGGGCTTAGATGTCATTTCGAGTGGGGAGCCTACTTACTGGCCTACTGACATAAGAAAAATTCCAGATGTTATAGATTTTGCCGTCACGAAAAATATTCATAGGGACTTAATTCATGTAGAGGCCTCTCTAGATCTGTCCTCCGATCACTCTCCAACAATAGTTACAATTTTCAACCCACTAAGGAGTGATTTAACTAACTCATATGTGAAGATGATTAATGGAATCAACTGGCTGGTATTCAAAAAATATCTTAGTAGTCACTGCGTAGAAAACATTCAGCTTAGATCATGCGATGATATTGAATTTAACATTGCCAATCTTAACGAAAATATTAAACAGGCTGCTGAACACGCCACTACCCCCTATCCGCAGACCGGCTTTAACAGAATTTATTCTACGGAAATTGAACGTCTTGTATGTGAAAAAAGGAGAGCTAGAAGAGAATGGCAACAACACAGATCACCCCTAAAAAAAATCAGACTTAAAGAATGTACTAAACGACTCAAAGAGCTGCTATCGTCGGAAAAAACTGCACTACTGGAAAAGTATTTAGAAGGTCTTGATGTAACGTCCGCATCTAATTACTCTTTATGGCGCGCTACTAGAAATCTTAAACGACCCGTTGATCTTAAATCACCATTGCGTACTGCGACCGGAGGCTGGGCAAGAAGTGATAGTGAGAAATGTAACTTATTTTCTGAGCATTTAAAATCTGTATTCACTCTCAATTCATGTACGGGTGCTGCTGATTTACCGAGTGTAGTTTCTCTACCCCCTCGTCCCTTAAGGTTTAAGATGCGTGAAGTACAAAAAGTAATTGCTGAACTCAACCCGAAGAAAGCTCCAGGTTTTGATGGCATTAGTAACAAAATGCTCATGAACTTGCCTCATATTGCAATAAGAATCCTGCTATTTACTTTTAATGCTATTTTAAGAATGCAGTATTTTCCACATAACTGGAAACTGGCCAAGATCAAAATGATTCCAAAGGCGGGCAAAGATCTTACCAAGACTGAGTCATATAGGCCTATAAGCTTACTATCTACAATCTCAAAGCTTTTCGAAAAGCTGCTCATGACTAAATTGTCCAAAATTTTAACTGATAATGGGTGCATCCCGGACCATCAATTTGGCTTTAGAAGTCAGCACAGCACGATTGAACAAACGCATAGACTGGTCCAAGTTGTAAGAAGAACATTTGAAGAAAAGAAGTATTGTTCTGCTCTCTTTATTGATGTTTCTCAGGCGTTTGATAAAGTATGGCACGAAGGCCTAGTTTTAAAATTGAACACATATCTGCCAATAAATATTCAAAAGCTTTTGGAAAGTTATATTATTGATAGGAAGTTCACTGTTGTGGAAGGAGAGTTCACGAGTGTGCCCGAAACTATATCTTCTGGTGTGCCCCAGGGTAGTATTCTGGGTCCTGTCTTGTATTTAATATATACTTGTGATATGCCTGTGAGCAATACTATCCATATTTCTATTTCATATTTTGCCGATGATACAGCCTGTATGAGTGTGCACGAAAACCCTTATGAGGCATCCCGCAATCTCCAGGAACATATCACTCAGCTGGAAATATGGTTGAACTTATGGAGAATTAAAGTCAATGAACAAAAGTGTGTCCATATAACGTTCACCCTAAGAAGAGATACTTGCTCCCCCATTCGAATCAACAATCATAATATTCCTCAACATTCCCAAGTGAAATACCTTGGTATACACCTTGATCGAAGACTTACATGGAAACATCATATTGACTCTAAGTTAACTCAGATGAAACTTAAGTTAACTCAAATATATTGGTTGATTGGCAGAAACTCAACACTCAGCTTAGACTGTAAACTTTTACTGTACAAGTCGCTTTTGAAGCCAATATGGTGCTACGGAATTCAGTTATGGGGCACTGCTTCAGCTTCCAATGTCGAGAGAATCCAACGAAGGCAAAACAAAATTTTACGGTTAATAACATCGGCTCCATGGTACATCCAAAATTCTATTATACATCGTGATTTAAATATGCCACTAGTGACTGAAGAAATTGCAAAATACGCAGGCAAATATTTAACAAAACTCGAATCACATCCTAATCCGCTTGCTCGTAATATTTTGAACTTTACTGGACACATCCGCTTAAAAAAGAGGGACACACGGGCTCTTATACCTAACACTCCAGATGGGACTACTTGAAAATACTTTCCCCCTCCCCCCTTTTTTTTTGATTATCACTACTAATGTATTATTTATAACTACCACTAAGTTTATGTCCGACACTGGTCGGGCCTAATAATTTTTTTATAGATTTAAGATTTGAATACTTATTGTTAGTTCACATATGAAGATACAATAAATAAATACATGCACTACAAAAAAAAAAAAAAAAAAAAAAAAAAAAACTTTGTATGGAAACTCGTTTGTTAAACGTTTTGTAACCCAAAATAATTTTTATGAGTATTACCTATTATGTTTGTGTACGTAATTCTTAATAAGATATTGATAGTCATTCTATAAACAATTGAAGTTTTTAACTAATTTCAAATATTTTTTGGTTGATGTCTACCGATGAGTTTCTTAAGCAGAAACGAAATTCACATTATTCATAAAATAAAGGCTTATATTCATAAAATAATATAAAATGTGCTTGAAAATTATTTTAAGGAAATTTTTTTTAATAAAATTCATTTTAAACCGAGTTCATATTTTGTGAATATGGGTTAACAAAAAAATATTATGTTACACATGTATGTATATCCGTATTTATGTAAATTTTTTTAAATAAAATATATAAAAAGTTGTTTTTAAAATTATTTTAAGGATTTTTTGAAGATTTTAAAAATAAAGTGCAGATTTTGAAGATTTTTTCGTGAAAATTTTTTAAATTTTGCAGATTTTATCCCTAGAAATTCTGGCAACACTGATTATGGCTTTCATACAACAACAAATAAGAGAAAAACAATTGTTAGATCAAGAGAAATACTAAACACACACTCATGTTTTGTTTCTTTTTTTATTTACTTGTAACCTAATAAATGCGTGTTTAATATGTGTGCATGTAGTAGTAGCAAATTTAAACGCTTATAGCTCCCAAAATACTAAACCGATTTCAATAAAATATAGATTCTGCACATCTGTACAAAAAATCCTTTAAAACCATATAAATCTTTTTAAAATCGGTGCAGTGGTACCAGCGTAAAAGGGATTACAAAAAACTTGCTCGCCTATTAATTATATAGATATTAGAGGCCTGCGTAAACAGTCTTGAAATGTAAAAACGTCATGACTTTTAAATGTATTCACGTCGCATGTATTATACTAAACCAATAATAAATGCTGTCGTACTATAAGCGAAGCACGATGGATGTATTGGTGTATGTGTATACCAGTGTTAACAAGCGATGACGTCAAGACAGCTTGTCTGTAACAAACACTCAAAAGAAGTACTGTTGATTAGTGTATGCTTGTTATTTTTCATATTGTACGTTTGAGTGTGTGTGTAATATGTAGATGGTAAGCTACATGATACAATTATAACAGGTACATGCACAAGCCCAGCCTGTTAATGTATACAATACCTACAGTTGTCAAACTTTGTTTACAAGCTGCAAAAATGTTAGTGTATGTGTGTGCATAAAATGATTGCAGTGTTGCCAATGAAATTACACATGGCTGTGTTTCCAATTATTAAAACAAAAATAAATAAAAAATAAAAACAAAATAAATAAAAATACAAGCCAAAGTAGAATTATACACAGATTATACATGAATGTAATTAAATGGCCTACAAATGAGAGTAGTTGCACACTCTGTGTAATTACACACCTATTGGCAACACTGAATGACTATAATCATTCATGAATGCCGCGTCTGCAATTGTACTTTAGTTACCCTGTAATTGTTATTTTTAAAAACAAAAGGCATGTGTTTCTGACAATTATTCGTTTGTTTATACCAACAAAATGAATGTGTTTTTTGGTGTTGTAATTTTGTTGTAGTCGTGCATGTACCTAGTGTAATTGTACCATGGTAAGCTATTATGTGATTAACCGCATACAACTAATGTTAATGCATGTGTGTGCCTCTGCATGTGCGCAGAAAAATAAAAGATCATACACGCATACATGCATGACGTTTGTACACGCGCTTATGCGTAGAAAGAAGTTAGTATTACAAATTCATCCGTCACGAAGTATTTTCTTCTTTACTCTTATACCTACAATACTCAAATAAATTTCTTGCAAACAGTGTTGCTAACGTTTGTTTTATAAGATTTCGCTGTAGCAAAACATTTGAAAAATCCCACATGTCTTAAAAGTTCTTATAAGATATCTTGTGCAGGAGACTAATAAATATCCCATTCCCATTTATTTTTATTGTAATTTTGTTCTTGTTGCTAAATTTTTCCTTGTAATTAACAGATCATTTATGCGGAAATCTGTATATTCTTCTATTCGGTCGTTTTGCTAGTATTTTGTACCTCCCGCTCCTTTTTCCTTTTCATGGGACCATTGTAGGATTTCGTTAAATGTTAATTTTTGCTAAAGAAAAAATAAAAAAAAGCAATAGATGTTAATTTTAAATTAAACTTTTGCCCATTTAAAAAAAACACACACAATTCATTAAAACAATGTTATTTTTTATGCCAATAAAAATCAATGAACTAAATTGTAGATTTTAAAATTTGTTTTTAATGTTAAATGTGTAAGTTAGAATTTAAGTTTTTCTATTTAAAGGGGAAATTTAGTAAAAAAAAAACACACACACACACACACACAACAAGTAATAGTGATATATGCAGCTGTGCTGAATCTTATATGTACTTCGAATTGAAATAAAACACAAGAAAATCGTTTTAATGTCCATCAATTTGGCTTTATTGGAAGGATAATTTTATGCCATTAATGTTTAAATATGATTTCGGGCATGTGGCCGCCGCGGCTGGCTCGAATAAAGCCAATTCTACAGGTCCAATTTTCAACCACTTTTTCGAGCATATGGGGCCGTATGTTGGCAATAACGCCACGAATGTTGGCTTCCAAGTCCCCTAACGTTTCTGGTTTGTTGGCGTAGACGAGCGACTTCACATATTCCCAAAGAAAATAATCCAATGGTGTCAAATCACACGATCTTGGTGGCCAATTGACAGGTCCATTCCGCGAAATTATGCGCTCATCGAATGTTTCCTTCAATAAATCGATTGTGACGTGCGCTGTGTGGCATGTAGCGCCGTCTTGTTGGAACCACAACTCATCCACATTCATGCCATCCAATTCGGGAACAAAATAGTCGGTTATCATGGCTCTATACCGGTCTCCATTAACGGTAACTGACTCTCCAGCATTATTTCGGAAGAAGTATGGCCCAATGACTCCACCAGCCCATAGAGCACACCAAACAGTCAGTTTTTGTGGATGTAATGGCGTCTCAAGGGTCTCATGTGGATTCTCTTCACTCCAAATGTGGCAATTTTGCTTGTTGACGTAGCCATTCAACCAAAAATGAGCCTCATCACTGAACAAAATTTTGCGATGAAAATCAGCATCGAGATCAATCTTTAATTCTTGCACAAGCTGGATCTTGTAAGGTCGCAAGCCAAGATCTTTGCGCAAAATCTTCCATAAAGTTGATGGACAAAGCTCCAATTGCTGTGCACGTTGGCGAATCGATTCATTCGGGTCCTATTCAGCACTTTGCTCTACAGCGGCAATTGTTTCTTCGGTGCGCACTGTTCGACGTCTCTGCGGATGCGTATTATCACATAGAGTAAACGTAGTGCGAAAACGATCCATGGTTAACCAAATTAATTGCTCTGATGGACGATTATGTCGACCATAAAATGGACGGAGCTTGCGGTAAACTTCGCGAACTGAACCATTATTTTCGAAATAAATTTGCACGATTTGCAAGCGTTGTTCTTTTGTCAACCTGTTCATGATGAAATGGCAAACCAAACTAAATATTAATCACTTGACAGCTGACAAAATGGCCGCCAGTTAAACAAGTGATGCCAACTTAAAGTTCTATACCTCAATAAAAAACACCCTTTATATCCCAGTTGACCAACTTGTGGCAGAAGACATTTTCAGCAACGACTACTTATGTCCGTTAATTGTACCCACACATGTTTATTAATGTACAGAAATCTATCGTGTAAGTTTAATTTAAGAGGCAAACGCGAGTGTAAAAAAACTTAGATAGTTTACACAACCCCACGATGGTTTCCCCTTAAAAAATTAATTAGAAATTCAGATAGATATTAGGTACTAAGCTTCAGAAAAAATATTAAAAAATTCCATAACGTCAAAATTTCCGATATTAACTAAAAATACACCATCGGCTAACTAACAAAATTTTCTTCAAATCATATTAATATATTATATATATCATCCGAGGCTTAAATAATTAATGAAACCGTAATACGGCCCTTTGCTCCTTATAGGAACAACAGGGGCGTATTACGGTTTCATTAATCATTTAATCATTAATCGGATGATTAGCTGATTGGGCATCCTAGTCTGTTGCTAGGGCTGCTGGCTAAGCCTACCAGACAGGTACGGATAACATCCAACACATTTATATAGAGAGCCGCATGATGCAAGAACAGACGCCCGCTTACAGACGTATCAAATCGGCGACGACCGTTAATAGCTATTGGTTTTGAATGGCGCCAATGACTCGCCATGTCATTTCGAGTATCATTGACACTCAGAGTTTAGGAGGAGTTCGGCGCAACCCGAAATCCCTCTGAGATTCTCCTCTTGAAACCGCTGATTGTCCGCGAGTGCATAAAGCAGCTACCCCACATAACTGCAGAACGTACCACTATCCGCAACCTGTGAAGCGTCCGGTAGCACTCAGCTATGCTTGCCGCATACAGACAATAAATCGGGCATCAACATAGATAGTAGTGACCGAGTTATTATCCGTAATTGGTCGGAGAATCATATTAATATGGTACGCTAAAAACAATCAAAGGTTTCTTAGTTATTCGTAAAATAAAATTGAAAATTAATTTTTTCTTCTTCTGCTCATAAGAGCTTATAAAAAATTCTAAACTGCAAAATATTCAACTTTTGTCTTTTAAGGCAAATGTGTTAAGAATAAAATAAGTTACGCAAATCGGCTAAAACATTTTAGACTTTATTAGTAATTTAAGGTTATTCAAGGGCTGGAAAATTTTAACTTTTTTTTGGTATATAAAAGATAGAGATGAGCAAAAAATATCGAGATATCGAAATATCGATATTTGAAAAAATTAATATCGATATATATGTATATCGCCGATATTTCAAAAACCGATATATAGATTTATCGATTCATATTTACAAATATCGGAACTCCATAAATTTTAGCCGTTTTTTAACTGTACGATACTTTTATTTTTTTATTAAGCTAAATGCCAAATTTGATTTGTGTGGGTATAAGCCTAAAGGCAGGATTAGTTTTTACTTTCTTTTTTGTTACGAATCAGCTAACTCTTTTTTGTTTATAGAAATTTTTTTCTCTTTCGCTCTGTTCTGTTTCTGTTAGAGTCTAAACACAATGTTTGCGGAGCGGTGCGATTTCTCGTTGCGGGAGAGAAAAATAAACATAATACAACGGAAGATGGCAACGGCAATACTTGTCATTGTTTAAATATTTATTAATTTTTTGTGCATACATTTCTATAAAAAATTTACTCTTTGTGTTAAATATTTTGTAATGGCAGTAAACAAAAACAAAAAATTATTGACATTTTGTACATTCGTAGATATATTTGATATATTTTGTAAACTTTTATAATTTATGACAAAAATTTTTTAACTTCGAAATCATGTTTTTTGTTTACAATAGTGTTGTGAACGCCGCCAATTATTCAATAGCTATGGCAACCTCAGAAAGAGAAAGAGTGTCAAAAATTGAGTGAATAAGAAAGTCCGCAATGAAAATAAAATAGATTTTAATTAAAGTGCTGCGTAAATCGTTCTAAAAGTTTTGTATTCTAGTTCACACTACTGCCAAGCAGTCTGTTTTAGTGCAAACATAAATAACAAAACAAAACTAACAAAACATGACTCTCACTAAAATCAATCAAGCACCATTCGAATAGTTTTTCTCTGCAGTTTTGTTAGTGCTTGTGTTCTCAAAACAAGTAGAACATCAAAACGAAAAGCGATAATGAAACAAAACAACACTAAATCATAGCAGAAACAACGAGTGCACTAGAACACGAACACAAACATGCAAACTATGTATGTTTATGTATGTATATATGTATACATATATTGAAAATAAAAATTAACAAAATTTTTATATATAAATGTACATAAGTATGTATGATATTATTTCATAGTAAATAAAACCTCTTTTCAGCTTTCATATTCCTAACGAAGCGCAATGTTTCTTTTATATGGAAAATTGTCTTGGCTATCAGAACATTCAAGCATGTTTTGAATGTTCTGTGTGAATTTTGATGTTCTATTTCATTTTTGTTTTGAAAGGCTTGGTTTTACTTCAACATTGTTCTATTGCAGTTTTGTTCTGTACTGCAGTATTCTTATCGTAAAGCAAAACACTTCTCTTTTGAAAGTTTTGTTTTAAAATAACGGAGCAATATACACACACATTTTGAAATTAATGAGAGTGCCTTTTTTAGGGCTTGTGCCACGCTCTAATTTTAATTTGATGCCGTTCCGCACTGCGGTTTTTTACTTCAAAATTTTATGAAGAACCGCGCCGCAATAAATTATCCTTACATTGTGTTCAGATTCTTAAATTGTTAAATAATTGAAAATGGCAGCATAAATAAAATATAAATATTTCAAAATAAGCTGTGATTGTGCTTTAAGAATTTAAAATATTTAATTTTTGCCAAAAAAAAAAAAAACATAAAACAATATTGAAACATAATAATGGACAATGCAAAAATCATCACTTTAGATGAAAATTGTGACGGAACGGTAAAAACAGCTGATAATTTATTACAGAAAAAGTAACTATTAAAATTTAGAAACAGAACGGCACAGCACAGAAAAAGCAACAGAAAGTAAAGACTAATGAAGCCTTAAGGATCTACAGTAGATTACGTATAACTTAGCATATCGTCACCTAAAATCCAAAAGGCCGTAAGTACACTTTTTACTATTTTACAGGAGAAGCAAAAAACTTCATAAATTTAATAATATTTATATGTTAGGTGCTAAATTGAATAATGAATAAAATCGGTATTTTTGAACATATGTATGTGAATAAAATTTTAGGAAATTATGTATTTTGGTTAATCACATTATAATCAATCAAAAAGTCTATTTTGAATTTTTTGTTTGTTACGGCCTTTTGGATTTTAGGTGACGATATGTAGTTCTTTTGTATTCAAATTCCTAAGTGACTAATTGTGCATTCGAAATTAATGCAGTTTTTCAGAAATTATCTTATAATACAAATTAAACATACAGATGTATGGATAAATTTATTTCTTCGATATCAATATCATGGAGTTCAATAAGTTTCAAGTTGGTTGTTCGCGATTTCTTTAAGTATTATTGTTTAATGGATGCCCAGTGGATATTTCTCGTATTTCGCAATGATGAACTTTAAACATTTGGGCATTCATTAAACAATGATTATTATCCTTATTTATTAAAATTATTAATGGTTTCTAAAGGCTTAAATAAGCTAAATTTTTCTATGGAAATCTGTTTTAAAAAACTCTTAATAAAGTCTCAATAATTGTTCAAACCTTATGTGGCTTAAACTTTTTTGGCGGTTATGGAACGATATGTTAGTATGGGTATTTATTTAAAATTTTTAAACATTTTTAAAATTTTTTCCAACATTTGTAGGCTAAATGTATCGATATATCGAAATATTGATGTTTTCAGAAAATATATGTATTTCGATACTGTTTAAAACTATCGATACGATATATTTATATCCATTTTCTCATTTGCACATCTCTAATAAAAGTAACCTGGCTTACTATAAAGGCCGGGGCACAATGAATCGGTCATACGTTAAACTTTGCCTTTTGCAACTGACATTAACGCAACGACAGAAAAGGCTGGCACAATGAGTACTTTATTGGCGAAAGTGTTTGAACCAGTTTGAACAGCTTCAATATGTCGATTCTCCATTTTATTTATTAAATTCAACTTTTTGTATTTCTTTCGTTTATTTCTTTTGCTTAATTTTATTTTTGCTGCCACAAAGCACAAAAACATAAATCTGAACATACCAAAATAACCGACCAATACCTGTCAAACTACTCAACGTACACAAAAAGTTATGAGTTGACCAAATTTTGTACTTTGCATTCACGGACACGTACTGAATGTAATAGACGTCATAAGAAATAATGTATTTCAACTTAGCTGTCAATTGAAAAAGGCGAAGTTCAACGCATGACGGATTCACTGTGCCCCAGCCTTAATACATCCCACGAGTACATTTAAAAAACAAGACGTATTTACATTGCAAGACTGTTTACGCAGGCCTCTAGTATGTATTTATGTACATACACATTACGTATACTTATATTCCATATAATATACATATTATGTACATAACAAGACTTAATTTAGTTTTTCTATTATAACTAAAAGAAAATTATGGTATATATTTTTTAAGCACCATTATTAATTTTGCAAATCGTACGATTTGAAATCGACTCGATTTACAGAACAGGGCCGAATATAATAACAATATGTTATTCGGCTGATAATGTAAATACAACTTAAATTTGTGCACCGTGATAAAAAAGATATTAAATAAAAATCACTTTTATGTCAGAGGCATCAGGTATTCCATTATTTATCAGGACAAAACATATTTTTCCAAGTATAGCGCAAACACAATAAAAGAGTACAATTAGACAAGAATTTTTATTTAAATAAAATTATAAGTCATGATAACAATTGAAAAACTTAATTAGATTTTATTTATTGTCACCTGGATAATTTTTCCAGCTTGTGTGCCGCTTAACTAGAACAACATTTCATTTATCTTATCAACATATTTATTTGCTTTCAATATATTTACCCACATAAATGGTTTCATCCTCCACAAATCAAACAAAGCACATGTACATACATATATGGATATGGATACCGGCATAGATAAACAATATTGTGAGGTTTTGTTAAAACCAACATATGAAACGAAATTTTATTTCCGCACGTGGCGAGTGTTGTTGTTTTCTGAATTGATGACGGTTGACTTTTGGCTTTATTGATAAGTATATTAACAACAGCTTTTATTGTAATACACATATTGACAAAAGAATTGTTAACGAAAAACTAAAACCAAGAAAAGCAAAAATAAAATAAAACAAACAAGTGATTAAACGTCATGTGTCCATGGGCATGCCAAAGTTTTGCATCAATAGGAATAGGAATATTTTCAATAAAAAAACTAGCTTTTGAATTTTTATTTATAAAAAAAAATATTTCAAACTTTAAGAAAATTTAAGCAATCCCAATAAGCAATTTTGCTGGAAATCAAGTGTAAACAAGTGTTATTCAAGCCACACAATCAATTGTCAAGGGTTGAATTATGCTTGATTTACAATTTAATTCAATGCGAACAATTCAGTTTTAGTACAGTGTAATTCAAGCCTTGAATTATACTACAATTAAACCTTGTATTACAATTGAATTCAAGTGTATTTCAAGCTGCAAAAACAAGGCATTCAAAATAGAAAGCAAAATGCAATTCCTTTGTTTTTCTAATAATAATTTTCTGCACATCTGTCTTCGCTATTGTTTTCGCGATCTTAATCACATTTGTTTTCGAAATTTACTTTTTTATTTATTTCTTTTTGATATTTTCACCACAATTCCAGTTTTGATAATAAATAAATTATGTATTTGACACGGTTTGGACATATATTCTGTTGTTTGATTTTTTATTTATAAATATATTCAAACTTGAAAATTACTTGAAAAAATGCTTGAATTCAGCTTTGTTTCCAGTTCAATTTCAAGTGCTTGAATTTTAATTTTTTGAGTGCTTATTGGGATTGATGAAGAAAATATTTTACTGCCAATTACCAACAGTTTTTGGTGGGTTAAGATATTCCCTTAGGTACATACATAGGTTAGCTTAGGTCAAGTAATTAAGATAAAATAAATGAAGTTAAGTGAGATTAGATTAGGTTTGATTAAGTAAGGTTAGTTGATATAGGTTAGTTTAATCAGATAAGGTCGCCGCAAACAGACGACAGCGTTAATTTGCATTAGCTGTCTTAATTCAAATTAACTTGTGTATTATGCTCATTACAATGTGTATTAGATTTGACGTAAATGCACTTAATCAGAGTGAATTATTACTGAATTTAACTATTTCAATATGGTAACACCGTCAAAAGTCAATCAGATGTTGGCAAATTGTTGCCTATTGCAAAATTAAAATGGATTCAAAGTCAGGAAAGATAAGTTATTTTAATTGTTTTTAGCAAAAGAAAATAGAAATATTAAAATTGAAACATATTTTTCTCCATTTTAAGATTTCCAAGCATAGTGTGTGCCACGAAAGAGATGCACAGATTCTGCTAGCTGTTTACTAAACGCAAATACTATCGTCTATCAGGGTAAATTTTTAAATCACATTAGTGAGGTTTTAATGCAAATAAACGCTGTCGTCTGCCTGTGCTATTATATTAGGTTAGATTAAACTACGTTTGGCTAGGTTAAGTTAAGTTAAGCTACCAAACAACAAAGGGTTGCTTGATAGGTTTTTGTTGGAAGCTCTTCCGTACTGGATTACCAACACAGTGATTTTAACAAGGCCTGAGACTAAAATAATTTATTATTGAGAATTACTTACTTCTCTTACTTGGCAATATGTTCACGTAATCTATTAAAACTAAAAGAATTATTCTTTTCATCTTTCAACTTCTACATAATTTTTTTTCCAGTTCTATGTAATGTGATTTATATGAGAGTAATGAAATTAGGTAATCAGGCACGTAGTTTTGATAGTAATGTCTAATTTTTTGTTGGGTACCTTAAGTTGGGCAAAGTTGAGTTGAGTCAGGTTAGGCTAGAGAGGATTAGGTTAAGTCAGGTTAGCTTAGATAAAGTAAGGTTAAGTTGGGTTAGTTTACATTAAGTTAGGTTAGCTCAGATAGTTTAGTTAAATTGCAGGGTTTGGATTAGGAAAAGCTAGGTAGAGTAAGATTAGGTTAGGTTATTTGGGATAGAGTTACGTTAGGTAAGGTTAAATCAGGTTACTTAGGTTAGGTTATATTAGGCTTGGTCAGGTGAGGTTAAGCTAGTTTAGGTTGGATAAAGTTGAATTTAGCCAGGTAAGGTTCGAGACAGTTAGGCCAAGTCATATTAGCTTACGTAAAATGAAGTTAGGTTCGTTTAGGTTAATTTAAGTTAGGTTAGCTTAAGTTAGTTACGTTTAGACTAGCAGCGGCTAGGTAGGGTAAGATTACGTTAGATTATTTTGGATTGGGTTGAGTTAGGTAAGTTTGAATCAGGTTATATTCAGTTAATTTGGATTAGGTTAGACTAGGTTAGGTTAGGCGAGGTTGGATTAGAGTAGGTTAAATTAGGTTAAATTACGTTAGATTATTTGGGATTGGGTTAAGCTAGGTAAGTTTAAATCAGGTTGCTTTCGGTTAATTTGTATTAGGTTAGACTGGGTTAAGCCTGGTACTCTGTTCACAATTTCGTGCGAAATGCTGTCAAACTACATATAAAAGTATTTGGTATGAAATATTTGCGAAATAAATTCGCAAAAGTAGTACTCTGTTCTTGTTGTGAAAAACACGTAAAATCATGTCTTTACATGCAAAAGTAGTCTGGCATCATTTTAGTTTATCTGCGAAACAACATGAGCAGTGCTTTTTTGGCACGGAATTTTGACAATGTTGCATACTTTCAAGCAATAAAAGCGAGAAATTTATTAAAAAAAAACGCGAGTTGGGCTACATTTAGTACATGTCAAATTTTTCACGCGAAATAACCAATGGTGCTGAAAACTTTTCACAACTTTGAACAGAGTACCAGCCTTTAGGTTAGGCGAGGTTGGATTAGACTAGGTTAAGTGAGGTTAAATTATTTAGGATTGAGTTAAGCTATGTTGCTCTAAGTTAAATTGGTGAGGGTAAGTTTAAGTCAGGTTAGGTTAGGTTAAATGAGGTTAGGTGGAGTTAGATTAGCTTTCTGTTATTTATTTGGGGTTGGATTAGCAGACGTTAAGTAGGATGAGAATAGACTAAGTTCGCTTGGGTAAAGTTAGATTGGTATAGTTTGGTTTAAGTTAAGTGAAGCTAGGTTAAGTAAAGTAAGTTTAGATTAACTTTAATTCTGTTGGGCTAGTTTATGTTCGGTTAAGTTTAAATTAGTTTAAGTCGGTTTAAGTTAATTCAGATTTGGTAAGCTAGGTTATATTGGGCTGGATTATTTCAGATAAGGTAAGGTTAGGTTGGGTTAAGGTTCGTAAAACAAGGTTAATTTAGATAATGTTAGCTTAACTAAGGTTGAGTAGGTCAAATTGAGTTAGGTTAGGTTAGGTGAGATAACACTACGTTAGCTTAGAATAGTTTGGTTTACGTTGGCTGCGATAAGGTTAAGTAAGATTAGCTTTAGTTAGTTTGGAAAATTTTAGTCTAGGCTAGATAACATTTTGTTATTCAAATTTAGTTTCGTGCACTTAAAGATACATAAAAAATATTTGCCATACTACTTTTGTTTATCCCTTGAGCTCCATTTAATAACTACAAGGTGGGCCAAAGGGACCAAGGGGTGTAAAAGTTTAATAACTTTTTTGCTTATTAATTTTTTCTTATTTTTTCTGTCAGATTATATAGACAACACTTGGAGAATTTATAATGGAGAGGTTCACAACTGAACAGAGAACCAGAACAATAGAATTTTATTATTTAAACCAGAGATCAATTATTTTAACGCAAAGAGCATATCGTCGACATTTTAACGTCAGAATTTCGCCCTCTGAAGCGATGATTCGTTGCTTAGTTAATCGTCATCACCAACATGGCAGCGTAAGAGATTTGCCTCGAACCGGTAGACCACGTTTAAGTCGCACTGCGGAAAATATTGAACGAGTACAGCAAAGTGTTAACGAAGCACCAGAAACATCTGGCAGAAGGCGTTCTGCTCAGCTAGAAATGTCTCGTACGTCACTACGGCGCATTTAAAAAAAAAGATTTACAGTTATACCCATATAAGGTGCAATTGGTCCAATAATTAAAACCCGCAGATCATCGGCAACGTCTAAATTTTGCAGTTAAATTTCAAGAGTTGGCCAGAAATGAAATCAACTTTATTGAAAATTTGATTATGAGTGATGAAGCTCATTTTCATTTGAATGGCTTTGTTAATAAGCAGAACTGTAGTTTCTGGGGTTCTCAAAATCCAAGAGCCATTCATCAACGCCAATTGCACCCCATCAGGTGTACAGTATGGTGTGGGATCACATCTGAAAATGTCATTGGGCCCTACTTCTTCGAGAATGAAGATGGAAGTGCTGTAACCGTAAATGGAGAGCGGTATCGGTTTATGATAGAAAATTTTTTACGTCCTGCTCTTGAAAATAGACCTAGTATGTGGTTTCAGCAGGACGGAGCCACTGCCCATACTGCCCGAGACACAATGGCACTTTTAAGTCAAATTTTTGGAGAGCGAATAATTTCTCGAAATTCGGAAATTATTTGGCCAGCGCGATTGCCAGATTTGACAGCACCCGACTGTTTTCTTTGGGGTTTTTTGAAGGAGCGAGTGTATGTGAACAAGCCAGAGACAATCCTTGAACTCAAGGCAAACATTGTTGCAGAAATTCGAACGCTACAGCCACAAGTTTTGAAAGATGTTATGGAAAATGCTCTAAAAAGAGCCCATCAGTGCGAAGCTGAAAGCGGTGGTCATTTAAGAGACATCATTTTTCAAACTTAGTGTAAAAAAATTTCCATTTTGTATATTATATAATCTGAAAGAAAAAATAAAAAAAAGTTAATAAACAAAAAAGTTATTAAACTTTTACACCCCTTGGTTTCTTTTGGCCCACCCTGTATTTTTAGTATAAGGAAAATACTAAATGTTCAAAATTGTTCTATAAAAATATTTCTTATGAAATTTTACATAATTTTATCTTTACCTAAAATCCAAAGATAACATAGTTTCTCATGTCGATTCACCATAAATCTGCAAAGCAAAGAAAATTTCAAAGCCAGGTTAACTTACTCGTACAACAAAACGTAGACTTTAACAATGCCGAAACATGTATATCTATCGCTTTTGGGGGACCATAAGTTCACATAGAACGCATTAAGAGCGATTGTATCCACTCGAAGTTACTGTATGGCTTGTTATTTACGCTTAAGGCATCATCGAACTCTATTTCTTCGTAAATACCGCGGTGGACCCAACAACAACTACTATGAACAGAGAGCACTAAATGTTATTCTCCTTTCTCAACTAGGGGAATTAGGACTGGAAACCATGTGGTTACAATAGGATGAAGCAACGGTGCATACTGCATGACCCATAACCAAAATACTGAGGCCTGCATATGCGAGTCTCCTAATCTCTTATTTTAGAAATTGACACTGGCTGGGAAGATTGTCCGATTCAAACGTTCCAGATTTATTTTTGTGGAATTTTGAAGTCTCGTTTAGATTCGTATGTCAGCAAACCTCAGACTTTTGAAGTCTTTAAAGATAATATCAACATGAATGCGAGACCACATCGCTCGCATATAAACTTAGACATTAAAAAAATATACCTTCAAAGGACATAGGGTGAAAACTATTTCATTAACTTGCACTTCACAGATGATTCATTGCGCTATTATAAAAAAATAAGCATAAAAACTCACACATATCAGAAAAATCCATAATGTCAATATGATTGAGTCTGCCCAGGAACTGAACTCGGGCTCTTAAATACCGGCATTTGTTACACCTGTTACATTTTTATGTTCTCCACAATAGTCCTGAGAGTGGTTAGAACTTATTGTTTTGGGAAAATTTTGATTCTGTTGCAAACTATAATTATGTTGATTTCGTTGAAAAATAAAATTTCGTATACCAAAAATTTTCTTTCGATCAAAATGCCTCAGATTTAGTGAATCCCCCGTATATATATAATAGATACAAATACTTTCTATAGCAAGGACACACTATATCAAAGATATATCCATTAACATTTCCATTATTGCAACTTACTTGTCAAAATTAATCTTAAATAAATAAACAACAAAACTTTATCTATTAGCAAGTCCTTAACCTTCAGCACTCCAAACATTAAATTACATTCTCGCTTATAAATTTGAAGAGAAAATAAATTAATTAACATTTACATAGACGACGTGTAGCAGAAGTTAATTAACTGTCACTTGTTGCCAAAATAAACATTTTATAGAAGACAAAATAAATGTAAGTTAAATTGTGATATATTTAAGTAACATTCATAAATCTTAATAAAAGAAACGAATTGTGTTTATTTCAAGAGAAAAATAATTTAACCTTGATTTGAAAAAAAAATGTGAAAAATTAAACCAATAAAATAAACTGATATACGCGCTGAAAAGAAAATGAAAAGATCATAAAACAGGAATAAATGATTCAAAATAGGCAGGATGATGGTTCGCTGTTATTGCACGTTTTTAGTTTTTTTTTCATCTTTACTATTCATGATACCTTAGACCAGACTTAGGAGTTAAGACTTGAATTATTCTCCTAAGACAAATAAACTAGATATTAAGTTTGCAAAAAAGGCTAAAGAAAGCGTTCAACACCTACTAGGCATGCAGAAATTCCATTGGAAGAAGCTGGGGTCTGCAACCGAAGTTGAAAAAAATACGCATTGGTATTTAGACAGACTATGATTGTGTGGTGTCTTGAAAGGCATTGAAGATGGAGAGAGAGATAATAATTTTGCCTAGCTGAGCATCACATTTGCTAAGATAAGTACACCTCAGGCCGGCTAGGACGTCATACTTTACCTGCTTCCCATAGAGCCAACAAACAGTCTCCTTATACTCTTGGAAGAGTGGTTAGGTGTGAGTAAGTCTCCGTAACCCCTGAGTTCACGCACTCCAAAGCCGTTGAAAATTGATTTTAATATGATAACCTCACGGATAATTCTGAATAGAGAGTCTTGATTCTAAAGAAGGCCGCGTGGTCCATACAAATGGGTTCAAAATGGAGATTCAGGTCCGGCGTTCATAGTTCTTTCAGACTACCGAATGAATGCGGCGTTTTTCATGGTGAGATCCTGGCGATCGTCAAGTCCATGAAGTTGCTGGTTAGAAATATTAAAGAAGGCGAGGAGGTAGCCATGCAGATGTGTGTGAAGATAAATTCGAATTTAACTAGCAGAGACAGGAACCAACATTTCTAACATAGCATGTTAAGCACATAACAGAGCACTGTTGGCTATTTAACAGTAGTCGCTAAATGGATTATTATTCCAAATCCTTGGAACTGGACCGGGATAGATACATTTTTTTTATTGGAAAAATTGCTCAAAAATTTAGTTTATGAAATTATAAAAGTTTTTTGGTGAAAATATGTCTGGTAGAGCCAATAAATTAGATTTAAGAAAATTCTATTTTCTTGAGAAGATAAGTGCTCCTTTGGGTAAAATATGGAAGAGCACACGTACTACACCACATAGGTGTGGTACTCTGGAGGGTCCTAAATGCGATCCAAGTATTCACGTTTCTCAAATAATTTTGGGAATTGAAATAATCGATTTTGAAAAATATGCTTTTTTTAGTGAAATTTCTTGAGAAAATCAGTGGTCATTTGGATAAAATATGGAAGAGCACACGTACTACACCATATAGGTGCGGTACCCCAGAGGGTCCTAAATGTGACGCATGTGTTCACGTTTCTCAAATAATTTTGGGAATTGAAATAATCGATTTTGAAAATAATGCTTTTTTAGTGAAATTTCTTGAGAATATCAGCGTAAAATATGGAAGAGCACACGTACTACACTATATACGTGTGGTACTCTGAAGGTTCCTAAATACGTTCCAATCAACCACGTTTCTCAAATAATTTTGGGAATTAAAAAAATCGATTTTGAAAAAAATGCTTTTTTAGTAAATTTTTTTTAAAGAAGTGGTCATTTTGGTAAAATATGGAAGAGCACACGTACTAAACTATATAGGTGTGGTACTCTGAAGGTTTCTTAATACGTTCCAATCAGTCACGTTTCCATATTTTACCCAAATGACCACTGATCTTCTCAAGAAATGTCACCAAAAAAAGCATATTTTTCAAAATCGATTATTTCTATTCCCAAAATTATTTGAGAAACGTGAGCACTTGGATTGCATTTAGGACCCTCCACACCACTACATCTATATGGGGTAGTACGTGTGCTCTTCCATATTTTACCAAAATGACCACTTCTTTAAAAAAAATTTTACAAAAAAATATTTTTTTCAAAATCGATTTTTCAATTCCCAAAATTATTTGAGAAACGTGACTGATTGGAACGTATTTAAAAACCTTCAGAGTACCACACCTATATAAAGTAGTACGTGTGCTCTTCCATATTTTACCCTGATCTTCTCAAGAAATTTCACTAAAAAAGCATTATTTTCAAAATCGATTATTTCAATTCCCAAAATTATTTGAGAAACGTGAACACATGGGTCACATTTAGGACCCTCTAGGGTACCACACCTATATGGTGTAGTATGTGTGCTCTTCCATATTTTATCCAAATGTCCACTGATCTTCTCAAGAAATTTCACCAAAAAAAGCATATTTTTCAAAATCGATTATTTCAATTCCCAAAATTATTTGAGAAACGTGAACACCTAAATCGCTTTTAGGACCCTCCAGACTACCACACCTATATGGTGTAGTACGTGTGCTCTTGCATATTTTACCAAAATGACCACTTCTTTAAAAAAAATTTACTAAAAAGCATTTTTTTCAAAATCGATTTTTTCAATTCCCAAAATTATTTGAGAAACGTGACTGATTGGAACGTATTTAGGAACATTCAGAGTACCACACCTATATAGTGTAGTACGTGTGCTCTTCCATATTTTACCCTGATCTTTTTAAGAAATTTCACTAAAAAAGCATTTTTTTCAAAATCGATTATTTCAATTGCCAAAATTATTTGAGAAACGTGAACACATGGGTCACATTTAGGACCCTCTAGGGTACCCTATCTATATGGTGTAGTACGTGTGCTCGTCCATATTTTACCCTGATCTTCTCAAGAAATTTCACTAAAAAGCATTATTTTCAAAATCGATTATTTCAATTCCCAAAATTATTTGAGAAACGTGAACACATGGGTCACATTCAAGACCCTCTAGGGTACTACACCTATACGGTGTAGTACGTGTGCTCTTCCATATTTTATCCAAATGACCACTGATCTTCTCAAGAAATTTCACCAAAAAAAGCATATTTTTCAAAATCGATTATTTCAATTCCCAAAATTATTTGAGAAACGTGAACACCTGGATCGCATTTAGGACCCTCCAGAGTACCACACCTATATGGTGTAGTACGTGTGCTCTTCCATATTTTACCAAAATGACCACTTCTTTAAAAAAAATTTACTAAAAAAGTATTTTTTTCAAATCGATTTTTTCAATTCCCAAAATTATTTGAGAAACATAACTGATTGGAACGTATTGAGGAACCTTCAGAGTACCACACCTATATAGTGTAGTACGTGTGCTCTTCCATATTTTACCCTGATCTTCTCAAGAAATTTCACTAAAAAAAGCATATTTTTCAAAATCGATTATTTCAATTCCCAAAATTATTTGAGAAACGTGAACACCTGGATCGCATTTAGGACCCTCCAGAGTACCACACCTATATGGTGTAGTACGTGTGCTCTTCCATATTTTACCCTGATCTTCTCAAGAAATTTCACTTAAAAAGCATTATTTTCAAAATCGATTATTTCAATTCCCAAAATTATTTGAGAAACGTGAACACATGGGTCACATTTAGGACCCTCTAGGGTACCCTACCTATATGGTGTAGTACGTGTGCTCTTCCATATTTTACCCAAATGACCACTGATCTTCTCAAGAAATTTCACCAAAAAAAGCATATTTTTCAAAATCGATTATTTCAATTCCCAAAATTATTTAAGAAACGTAAACACTTGGATCGCATTTACGACCCTTCAGACTACCACACCTATATGGTGTAGTACGTGTGCTCTTCCATATTTTACCAAAATGACCACTTCTTTAAAAAAAATTTACTAAAAAAAGTATTTTTTTCAAATCGATTTTTTCAATTCCCAAAATTATTTGAGAAACGTGACTGATTGGAACGTATTTAGGAACATTCAGAGTACCACACCTATATAGTGTAGTACGTGTGCTCTTCCATATTTTACCCTGATCTTTTTAAGAAATTTCACTAAAAAAGCATTTTTTTCAAAATCGATTATTTCAATTCCCAAAATTATTTGAGAAACGTGAACACATGGGTCACATTTAGGACTCTCTAGGGTACCCTACCTATATGGTGTAGTACGTGTGCTCTTCCATATTTTACCCAAATGACCACTGATCTTCTCAAGAAATTTCACCAAAAAAAGCATATTTTTCAAAATCGATTATTTCAATTCCCAAAATTATTTAAGAAACGTAAACACTTGGATCGCATTTACGACCCTTCAGACTACCACACCTATATGGTGTAGTACGTGTGCTCTTCCATATTTTACCAAAATGACCACTTCTTTAAAAAAAATTTACTAAAAAAAGTATTTTTTTCAAATCGATTTTTTCAATTCCCAAAATTATTTGAGAAACGTGACTGATTGGAACGTATTTAGGAACCTTCAGAGTACCACACGTATATAAAGTAGTACGTGTGCTCTTCCATATTTTACCCTGATCTTCTCAAGAAATTTCACTAAAAAAGCATTATTTTCAAAATCGATTATTTCAATTCCCAAAATTATTTGAGAAACGTGAACACATGGGTCACATTTAGGACCCTCTAGGGTACCACACCTATATGGTGTAGTATGTGTGCTCTTCCATATTTTATCCAAATGTCCACTGATCTTCTCAAAAAATTTCACCAAAAAAAGCATATTTTTCAAAATCGATTATTTCAATTCCCAAAATTATTTGAGAAACGTGAACACCTAAATCGCATTTAGAACCCTCCAGACTACCACACCTATATGGTGTAGTACGTGTGCTCTTGCATATTTTACCAAAATGACCACTTCTTTAAAAAAAATTTACTAAAAAGCATTTTTTTCAAAATCGATTTTTTCAATTCCCAAAATTATTTGAGAAACGTGACTGATTGGAACGTATTTAGGAACATTCAGAGTACCACACCTATATAGTGTAGTACGTGTGCTCTTCCATATTTTACCCTGATCTTTTTAAGAAATTTCACTAAAAAAGCATTTTTTTCAAAATCGATTATTTCAATTCCCAAAATTATTTGAGAAACGTGAACACATGGGTCACATTTAAGACCCTCTAGGGTACCCTATCTATATGGTGTAGTACGTGTGCTCGTCCATATTTTACCCTGATCTTCTCAAGAAATTTCACTAAAAAGCATTATTTTCAAAATCGATTATTTCAATTCCCAAAATTATTTGAGAAACGTGAACACATGGGTCACATTCAAGACCCTCTAGGGTACTACACCTATACGGTGTAGTACGTGTGCTCTTCCATATTTTACCCAAATGACCACTGATCTTCTCAAGAAATTTCACCAAAAAAAGCATATTTTTCAAAATCGATTATTTCAATTCCCAAAATTATTTAAGAAACGTAAACACTTGGATCGCATTTACGACCCTTCAGACTACCACACCTATATGGTGTAGTACGTGTGCTCTTCCATATTTTACCAAAATGACCACTTCTTTAAAAAAAATTTACTAAAAAAAGTATTTTTTTCAAATCGATTTTTTCAATTCCCAAAATTATTTGAGAAACGTGACTGATTGGAACGTATTTAGGAACCTTCAGAGTACCACACCTATATAGTGTAGTACGTATGCTCTTCCATATTTTACCCTGATCTTCTCAAGAAATTTCACTAAAAATTTCACTTATCTTCTCAAGAAAATAGAATTTTCTTAAATCTAATTATTGGCTCTACCAGACATATTTTCACCAAAATACTTTTATAATTTCATAAACTACATTTTTGAGCAATTTTTCCAATAAAAAAAATGTATCTATCCCGGTCCAGTTCCAAGAATTTGGAATAATAGTCCATTTAGCGACTACTGTTAAATAGCTAACAGTGCTGTGTTATGTGCTTAACATGCTATGTTAGAAATGTTGGTTCCTGTCTCTGCTAGTTAAATTCGAATTTATCTTCACACACATGCCATGCAGACATACAGTTAGTGCGGCGCTATAAGCTTGGAGGGGACATAATATTAAATTAAAATGATTGGTGACTGTGAGAGCATTCTACTTGCTTATGGACAAATTTCATGTCAGACTATGTTGGGTTTCTGGTCACAGCACTGTTCAGAAAAATGAAATTTCCGATGAGCTGGCAATTATAGGGTCACGTTGAGATGAGGAAATGTGTGACAGATCGGTGCAATTACCGATATGTCGTTACTACAGCAAACTCAGTAATTGGATAGAGAGCAGGACCAAGCGTTCGTGGTGAAGTAGGAAATAATAGTGGAGTCTCGAGGGCTATGTGGCCCAAACTTGACTCAGGAAGATCCAAACTGCTACTAGATATGAATAGGAATGCGATGTGAGCAGTGATAGGCGCGTTGACTTGTCACTGCTAGGTCAGAGCAAGAAGCAGTGTTTGAGAAAATGACACTCAAGATTTTTGTAGGATGTGCGGGAATGAAAAGGAACCAGTAACCGTTGGACATATTATACGCCACTGCCCGCAGCTGCAACGTGATGGGCTCAGATGGCTGAGCACAATTTTCTATGATTGTGTGCTGAAGGACATCAGGGGCTTCATAATGGGAATTCAGTGGCTTAATGGCGGATAATAGGTCCACTTCTTGGTACAAATGGGCTGTAAATATTACTTTTAATGGGCAATAGAAGGGAATCACAATGGACCTAACTGGTTCTCCGATTACAGGTGCATTGTAGAACCACAATTCCTAACCTAACCTAGATGATGAAACATGTAAGAGATCAGTTAAATTAACAATGGTCCATTAATATAGGTAATTCACTAAGCGTTCATCGGGAAGTAGAGAGTATTGTAGTGTCTTGAGGGCTATGTGGCCAAAACTTGACTAAGAAAGATACAAACTACTACTGGTTATTAATAATTAATAGGAAGGTCAAATGCTCAGTCAGAGAGAGAACCAGCGTTTGGAAAACTTGCGCTCAATATTCTGTAGGACGTGAAAGAATGAAAAGGAACGAACCAACCATCGAACATATTATCTGCCATTGGCAGAGATAGCAACCCCATGGGCTTAGCTGCATGAACAAACGTTTTTATGAGAGCATTAGTGATATCGAAAAATACTAACTGGAAGGAAGAGACCACCTGTAAGGAGACTAGAAAAATCTATCCATTTGATAAGCCTTTTTATATTCCAACTGCAAAACCTTACTGCGGTAGCTGCTGCTCACAACACACATTTTGACACACGCGCAAGGCTTTAACTACTTAATAACAACTTCAGAATACAAAGAGTAGGAGGAAACTAGTGAACATCTCCTCCGGAACTCTTCCGGATTCGACTTAAGACGCACAATGTTTGGCCAAAGAACACTCACAATCATAGGGGTTTATAATACATATGATATAAAGGGTAGAATAAAACAGCACAGATATTTAACATTTAATAACAGGACCTTTTAAAGGACCCAAGTAACCCATATCTAAGACGGCTGTTAACTCAAGTCCATTTTGGCAAAATACTCGTATACATAATTCAAATTTATACATAAATAAAGAATATGAGTTAATAAGAAATGTTTTTATTTAATAATTAGTATAAAACCAGGTTCCCCATTCTGATCTATTTTCCATAAATTAGATCAACTTCTAACTTTAACACCTCCGGAAACTCTGAAGAAAGTGACTCAAACATTCCATATGCCCGAATTTTATCCAATTTATGTTTTTGGAGTTTCCTTTAAAAATCATTATATTTTTTTATATATTTATTCGTTTGTAGTAACTGCAATTTCCTTTTTACGAAAAATGTACAGCTGTGTTTTTTTATGTGGCATCTGTGCATACAAAATTTCAAAATGAACGAAAAGCACAAAGAGGAGTAAAAAAAACTAAATGAATTTTCACTGCAATCCACAGCGAATATTGTAAAATATGTTACTGGAAAGCAAACTCGTTACGTTTTTGTTATATATATTGTAGTCGTATGATTATCGTCATAAAATTTAGTGCATCCAAGTTATTACATTCGATATAGAAATAAAATTAATACAATTTCATTTGTATTTTTAAAGAAAATTGCAAACGATATCGAATGCCGTAATTTGCTCCCTGAGCACCCTTTCCAAAAGTTGAGATACACATACACATTAGAGACCTGCGTAAACAGTCTTTAAATGTAAATACATCATGATTTTTAAATGTATTCACGTCGCATGTATTATACTAAACCAATAATAAATGCTGTCGTACTATAAGCGAAGCACGATGAATGTATTGGTGTACGTGTATATCAGTGTTAACAAGCGATGTCGCAAGACAGCTTGTTTGTAACAAACACTCAAAAGAAGTACTGTTGATTAGTGTATGCTTGTTATTTTTCATATTGTACGTTTGAGTGTGTGTGTAATATGTAGATGGTAAGCTATTATGTGATTAACCGCATACAACTAATGTTAATGCATGTGTGTGCCTTTGCATGTGCGCAGAAAAATTAAAGATCATACACACATACATGCATAACGTTTATACACGCGCTCATGCTTAGTATCACAAATTCTTCCGTCACGAAGTGTTTTGTTCTTTACTATTTTACCTACAATACTCAAACAAATTTCTTGCAAACAGTGTTGTTAACGTTTGTTTTATAAGATTTCGCTGTAGTAAAGCATTTGAAAAATCCCTCATGTAGGACACTAATACACACATATAAATTTTAGGAATTCGACACACTTGCATAAACAGTTCTAATTTTCGAGAAAGTCAAATAAAAAAAAATAAAAAAGTCCCAGAAAGTCAAATTAAATGTTTAAAAAAAACCCACATGAAAAATTGTACTGGCACCCAAATTGTATTTAACACCCAACAAAATTCATAAACGTGCCGACAAATAAACTTTTTCTTACTCCTCTTTCTCTTTCAATCTCATAAACACACACAGAATCAGTGGTGCCAACTACTTTAAACCTAAACGTGCTATTCCCCTTCTTAAAACGAGCTAGAACGCGCTAAGTTTAAGCATTGTCAACTGTTTATAGCCAAATCGCGCTATTTTCCTATGCGCTAAAAATTAATTTTAATAAAAATAGAAGCATGTATCAGTAAATACAATTAATTTTTTTTTTAATAACTCTCTTTCTGATTTTGCAATATTGCTTCTTCGAAATTATAACATAAATAATTAAAATATAAAATAAAATAAATAATTTATCATTTATTTATTTTATTTCTAAAATAATTTAATACAGAATCAGAATCTCCTTCCAAGTAATCGAAATCTCCAATTTTTATTTTTATTTTATTTGTCAAACTTTGTAACAACTTGTATAAATTGTGGAATAGTTTTGCGATTCAAATACTTTTGGTTTTTCAGCTAGAATAGATGCTTAATAAGTTATATAAATTGTTTGTTTAGTTTGAAATTTTAAAATATTTGCCATTTACACTATTAAAATGCGTTTTTAATTCTAACCATAGTCAAGGGAATTTTACTTGAGACAGCGGAATCATTAACCAATTTAAGAAAAATCTATAAGAGTTTTGGATACTAGAAAATTGTTAAATTTATACATAAAAAAAAATAAGCAATGCGAGTCCGATCACAGAGGAGATGTGTAAATGAAAAGTAATGAAAATTTTTTTTAAGTTGGAAGTACTTATGCTTTTAGTATCTTTTTTTAAATTAATTAATTAAAAGTATCAAAACTTTCAATATTGTAACTACATATGAATTTGTTGGTTTTTGTTTGTTTTATTAAACTTATTTGGTTAGTAAATGGGCACACTGCAGTGTATATGTATATGTACTGCATTCAAAATTGCAGTAAGCAGTACATTTACTGATTACTAAAAAAATTCAGTAAATTTTTACTGCTAATGAAATTTAATTTGCATTACCAGTAAAATCGTAGGGCCGTAATCATAATAAAATTGTAGCAAGTGGCAAACTTTTCATTCAAATTTTGAAACTTTTGTATGAAAAACATTTAGCCACTTGGTAGAATTTCATTATGAATACGGCCATTACTGATTACTTAAAAATCAATGCACCTCATCATATAACAAATCATTTAGGCAATTTATAAAAATTGTAGAAAAAAATTTTAGTAATCAGTAAAAATTTACTTGGTAAACATTTTTTATTGTTTTTACTGAAACTTTAGTGGTACTGCATTGCACATCTATGGTAAATGCCTTTACTTTTACTTTTTAATTTTTAATTCCTGTGGTTCATCGTTTAGTTGTTGCTGTTCTTGTTGTTGTGTACGCATTGCAATTAAAATAAATTCAGTAAAGTGCGACTTTGACTGGCGCACATTCGGTTTTGATAATTTTTTTTTGATTTAGCTTTCTTCCTTTTTTAAGTTTTTTCAGTTTAAACGATTATTTTCAGTTTTATCGCTTTTTTCTCGTTTTGGCGTTTTTTTTTCTTTTTGGGTTTTTTTAGTTTTCGCAATTTTTTCATTCTGGCGATTTTTCCTGCTTTTTTGGGGTTTATTTCATTTTGGCGATTTTTTTTCTGTTTTTGGGGTTTTTTATTTAGGCGATTTTTTCGTATTGGCGATTTTTTTGTGTAAGGATTTTTTTCATTTTGGCGATTTTTCCGGTTTTTTGCGATTTATTTTAGTCCTAGAGATTTTTTTAATTTGGTGCTTTTTTCGTTTTGGCGATTTTTTTTTCGTTTTTTGGCGATTTTTTTTTGTTTTTTGGCGATTTTTTTATATTTGGCGATTTTATATTTTATTGATTTTATTTTATTTATGTTTATATTTATTTAGTGTTAATTGTTGTAGCCTGTATAAAAATACACTAACTTTTAAAATTTCAAGTGTATATATGTACATACAATTGTATGTATATTAAATGGGATTTTAACATTTTTCGTTGCTCGTTTTGGAACACCCTTTAGTTTTTAACTCTCATGTATTTGTTGTTGTAGTGGCCAAATGTCTACATATTGTGTCCAAATTTCAAGTCCGTAGCTCTTACGGTTCATTTTCACCTTTGGTGTACGGAAATATACAGAAAATAACCGGCGGCTGCGCACCGTCGGCTTCGAGCCGGTCGACTTGTTTCTCTGCTTGGTATTGCTTTTTTCAAACACTAATACACTCATACATAGCTCACACCGATTTGACAATGCAAGGCAAAAGCAAAAAGCAAAGAAATCTCAGCAAAGAAATCAAAGTCAAAAGATTTTTACCCCCTATCATATAGATGTTTACACATCAAAAAGTAAAAAGAAATATTGAACTGAGATGATGTTATTGATTTTATATAAAATGCGCTTAATTAGCGCGTTTTACGCTAAACGCTCTAAGACGAAAAAAATCGCGCTTGGCATAGTTAAAAGGCGCTAAGTCTAGCGCGAAACGCGCTACATTGACATCGCTGCTCAGAATGTGTAAACACAGTGATGCTAACTTTTGAGACTCAAAACGCGTAAAAATTTTTGAAAAAAGGGCTAGAAAGGGCTTAATTGAAAAAATATTCAAAAATAAAAAGAATAGTAAAATTTTTCGAAAAAGCGCGAAAAGGGGCTAGTATTAAAATATTTCTGTTGAAAATAAAAACATCAAACCAATTTTTGTAAAGTAATTTATTAGAATATAAATAACTATCATGCGATCAACACATACATAGCTTGAGGGCTTCAATATTGTACATATTTCATTTACATTTCATATTACATTTCAATAAGGTATGTACATACGTAGATTAAATAGTTAGCATATATATACATATAATAGAAATATATATACATATGCATGTTTACATAAGTAGATACATTTAAAATTGGCCGTTATTAAATCAAATTTCGATTTCTCGCTCTTCCAAAAACATACATTATCTCTTTTAGGCTGTACTGAATAACTTTCAAGGCATAAAAAATTTGGAAGAAATAAACGATTACTCTATATTATTCTTCTTTTTTAAATTGGTAAAGCAATATCGACTTTTTACTCATTTTATTTTGCTAGATTAAATAAAGGAAGAAAAAGTTCGCAAAAGCTTAAATGTAGCCATATCGAGCAAAAACTAAAAAGGGACTAAAAGGGCTGAAAGATTATTGTAAAAAGTGCTAGGTTTGCGCCTTTTTTAGTTTGGGGCTAAAAATTTTTTTTCGCGTTTTTACTGACTGAAAACGGGCTAAATCTAGCCCTAAAAGGGCTAAGTTGGCATCACTGTGTAAACAATGAACAAACACTCATGTTGTAGCATACTTCTAGGGATTTTTGTTGTTTTCCGCAAACTCATGCATGCATACTAACACAACAAATTAGCTTTTTTGGGGCTGAATTGACAAACATGCCACCGTGCTTTGGACGGACAGAGTTTTTGTTTTTTTTAATCCATATCTTACACACATTAACATTGTTTTCCAGCTCAAAAACTGTAGTTCATTATAAATTGACAGTGTTCGTAAATCATTATCGTTTTTTTTCTTTCTTTCTTTCTTTTTTTTTTAAATGAATGTATAAATACATGTATGTATACATATGCTTGTGTGCTTATATGAATGTACAAGTGTGTGTGTATGTATGTATGCATGTCTCTTATAGTGTATTTTCGTTATGTGAAATAAAACATCCATCTTTAATAAATTGTTATCGGAAAAATTTATAACACCTTTGAATGAAAAGATAAGGGTAGAATTTTATTTGGAAATAATTATTTTGAAAGTTGTTGTTCTAAGATGAAATATGGCTCTTATGAAGCTCAAAATACACAAACGTTTCCTTCAGCTGTTTAACAGCAAACGACTGACTGTCACACACATTCATATATACGAAAAAAAAATACAATATTTACAATACATATATTTAAGAACTCATAGTTGATACAATGTTTATTTACAGCCTTTTCGTAATTAAATTTATATCAGTCGCAATTGATAACCAAAAAACTTTCGAAATTTGTAAAAAAAAAAAATATTCAATGGCGTTTTTTTTTTAATTTAACGTTTATTGTAAAGGGTCCGCCAGATAACTTTTTTTTGAAAATGCTATAAAAAAAACTACTGAAGCTTCGGCTGTGTGGCACGTAGCGCCGTCCTGTTGAAACCAATTTTTGTGCACAAAAATTCGTTCAACATAGCCCGATAACGATCGCCATTGACCGTAATGGCCACTCCTTGGTAATTTTCGAAAAAATGGCCCAATTATGCCTCTGGACCAAAATCCGCACCAATCCGCGTCGGCTTTTCAATGTATGCGTGCCCCAAATGCGACAGTTTTAATTGTTTACATACCCGCCAATATCAAAATGAGCTTCATCTGAAAAGATGATTTTTTTTTTTGGCAAAATCGGCATCTTCTGTAAGTCGATCGCAGGCCCACTTAGCGAAGCGAAAACGCATTGGGTGGTCAGTTGGCTCGTTCAACGGAAGGATAAAACTAATTATCTGTCAAATCAGACATGAGCTAAGTGTTACCATTCACGAAATAAGCGCTAGAAAAAAACGTTAGATGGTGGACCCTATACTTTTCAATGAAAATTCGCAATAAAATTGTTTTTTGAAATAGAGTTTGTATTCGAATTTATAGTATCACTCCTCACGAGAGCAAATTGTTACTTTAAACAAACTCTAAATTGAATTTTTCTTAATAAAAATTTAAAAAGTGTTTGTTGCACTTTTTCTAGAAAAGAAAACGGCATAAGTTTCAAAATATTTTCACTGTATATGAAAAAAGGTATATTCTTACAATCTTTACAGAAAATAAGTTATTGGTAAAGTGTAAGCAATATTAGCTTATAAAATTGTATCAACAAATAAAGTGGGTTAAAGTTACTAATGCAAAGCAGTTAAACATATTCAAATAGAAATTTCTTTTATATGATAAGTTTTGCGATTAAGTTACATACACACATATTTTTGATTCGACGATAGGGCTCCGGTTAATACAAGGGGCAAATTACGGCGTTCCAAACTCAATTAAAATTTTAATTAAATGGGCCTTTGTTCTTAGAAACGCTAAGTTATTAACAGTAATTTTTTTAATGTAAAAAGTAATCCAGTATTAACCAAAATGCATAAGCCTTACTAAAACAAACATAGTTACCGTGTTCTGAAAAAATCGGCATTTTGTTAATTTTTAGGCCCAAAATCGGCAAATGTGGCAGGCATGGATAAGAGTGATTATTGGCACAAATATATTTTTAAATTCTCAGAAGAGTGGTGCGACGATGGTCAAGATAGTGGTTCCCACCAAATTCCTATTTAGGACCCCTTGCAAAAAAAAAATTTTTTGTCGCGGACTCTCTTTGAAATCCACGATATATAATGTTTTTAAGGTTGAATTAAAAATGAAAAATTAAAAATTGGGAAAGACAGATATATAATTTTTATTTTGATTAAAAATTTGATTATTAAAGTTCATGCACATGCACAGTAGGTCAAATTATCCCTTTTTCTGTGCAAAAGTAATTAAAACAAAAGTGACTTTTTACTTTTTTTTTAGTTATTTGTAATTGTCAACACTTTAAAATAAAGACACGTTATTTTAATTTTCGGAAAATATTCAGCACCGTCGCAAATTTTTGCATCAAAGTCAATATATTTAAGTTTTTCTGAAAATAAGCATGTGAATTCAGTAGAAATCGGTCAACTTTAAGTGCGTTTTTCTCGAATTGCATTGGTATTAACTCATTGATGTAAAATGGTAAATAAAGCGACAAGTAATTATTCATGTTTTTTATAAAAATTGTTTCATATATATAGCGCTATGCTTTAAAATATTTCATTATAAAGCCTGGTACTCTGTTCAAAATTTCACGCGAAATATTGACATAATCCATACAGAAAAAGTTCACGTGAAATTTACATGAAATAATGTTGCAAAAGTTGTACTCTGTTCAACTCGTGAAAAATGCATGAAATGTATCTGGCAACATTTTCTTGCTATCTGTGAAATAATGAGACTGGCATTTATTTCGTGCGAAATATTGACAGCTGATGTTTTTGTTAACAAAAGTCGATCAGTGTTGCCTACTTCAAACCAATAAATACGATAATTTTTTCCGAAAAAGTATAATGGGCATCACTTGTTACGTGTCAAATTTTTCACGCGAAATAATCAATGTTGCTGAAAATTTTTCACAACTTCAAACAGAGTACTAGGCTTAATGAGCTATAGCTTAAACGGTATAATTTATCATAAGCACTGACTTTATGTAGACCCTCAAAAATTTTGTCCCATTTGACCCCTTTCAAATTTATAATATAAATTAAGTAATAATCAATGAGTTATTTGCAATTTATTTTAAAGCGCGACTTTTTGCGATTTGCGAGTAATGACTCTTTTTAGTAGGTAACATTTGTATGAAAACAACGGAACTATTGATGATATTAACGAAAATGAAGAGAATTTTTTGAATTTACATCTACCAAATAAACTAGATTTAAGTAATTAGCTAATGTTTTGTTAAAATTAAAATTTTTTAATGCATATATCGACTGTTGTTATTAAAGGGTTAATTTTTTGTCGTTAATGGGTTAAATAAGATTTTGAAGAAATTTTTTTCAGAATTTACATTGAATACCATGATTTGGTAGACGGATTTAATTTCGCACATAAAAAGTGGTGATTTGACCTATAGTGATATGTTTAAAAATACACCATTTTTATTGAAATGTGTAATAGCCTTTTCACACTTATCAACATCTAACATCTACCATCAGTTTGCGATAATGTTGAAAATTTCCCATAAGAAATGTACAGGGCTAAAAAAACAACATCTTTCAACATCTTTGTAAAATGTTCCTAACTCATTTTGTTCCACTCAACACCTTTTGATTATTTTAGTGCCATCACTGATAAATGACAAAAAATTGTAGTGGCATCACTGGAATTTTTGACATTTAATGACATAAAATAATATTTACAAAGTTATTAAAAATGAGCGAAACATCTAATTATTTTTATTTTTAAATATTTGTACATAATTATTCCTTGTATATACAAACATTTTGTTGTATGTACAATCTTACATACATATGTATCTATTTTTTTGCAGTAAAAAAGAAAACCAGTCTCCGAATTTATTGGACGGAAGAAATAGAAGCTATGTTGCTGGATAAGATTGTACAAAACTATGT
This sequence comes from Tachina grossa, assembly GCA_949987645.1. NCBI lineage: Eukaryota > Metazoa > Arthropoda > Insecta > Diptera > Tachinidae > Tachina > Tachina grossa. The sequence goes on along the minus strand of OX465278.1, from coordinate 50,539,920 downwards.
CTTCATCATCTTCTTCCTCCAGTAAGCTTTTTATGGATTCTACACACTGCATTAATAGTAGAGATTGCTCTTGGAAATTAACAACTAGTTCTATTATTAATTTCTCTTCATTATCCATTTTTTTTTAATTTTTATTATTTTTTACACAAAACGTGGCCTTATTTATTTCGACAGCTATACTTATATGATGGTTGATGTTAGATGTTGTAATGTGAACGTATGTTTCACATTTTCAACATCTTCCACACATTCCGCGAAAATGTGGGCAAGTGTGAAAAACCTATAAAGCTAAACTTTAAATAATAGTTAAAATGTTGAGTGTTATCAGTGGGGCAGCCGCAAATATGCAATTGCATGTTTTTTCTTGTATGACGTATTAATGTGGAGATAAGATATTTATCTGTTTCAGATCTTTTAATGAACTTTGGAATCGATTTGTTAGTGCATATTTTTCCCTTTAAAGCATGTTTTTGCATATTTCAGTCTTACACGCATATTTTTAGCAGTTTTGGAATTTTGAGAGCATATTTGACGCTTTTGGGGCATATTTTGATACTGTGTAGAATTTTTTTATTTTAATATGCTACAAGCCATTTTTCTGTTGTTCAATTTATTTTTTCACTGATCTATACATATAAGTTATAAATTTTTATAACTTTTTGCGCCTTTATTGCGGACGTTAGTTTCAATAAAAATTTGGTTTTGCTATTTGTGCCGGACTCTGTCCCGATTACATCAATAGACGTTGAAGGAATATTGTCAGTGTATAAAAGTTTATTAAGATGTGACAAGCAGCGATTTGTAATTGAAAATATAGGTCAATATTTTATTGTTTATTCCAATAAAAATTATAAATAAAAAGCTTGTCCTATTTATCAAAAATATAGTTCCAAAATTTTAATTCTAATATCGTAATCTCTTTTGAAGTTGAAGTTAAATTTTTACGGTTGTATACAATAAAAATTTATTTTTATTATTTGCTTAAGTTGAAATTTGTATGATAATTTTGTTTTAACGTACACTTCAAACCCAAATTATTTCTTTAATATGGAAGTTACTCTTTGTTAATTTTTTTTCTTGTTTGCCTTTTTGGTTTATTTTATTTTTATCTTATTTTATATGAAAATCTTGATGAATTGTTGAACTGAAAATATATTTTCATTTACAAATTAACAAATTCATGTTATTTTTAAGTGCATATTTGCAAGTTTTTAGTGCATATTGAAAGCGCTTAAAACATTTTTTAGAGCATATTTCTGGTTTCCCTGGTTATCAGCAATCAGCTGCTGCTTCCTTGTTTAGGGTTCCGTACACCAAAAGTAAAAACGAATCCTATTGTTTTCGCTACTATGTCCGTCTGTCCTTCACGGTCTATTTTCTCGAAAAAGTGAGCAATGAAAAATTTTGAAATCCTAATGTAATAAATGAACAATTATATATAGACACGTGAAATTTTCAAAATTATTGTATTTTTATGCAGACTATATGAATTAACACATAAATTAAAAAAACCAAAACTAAAGGGTATTTTATCAGTTAATGCAATTTTGACTATGTAATTTTGATAACTTGCTGTATTTTGGAAACCGTAAGAGGAAAACTCTTAAAGTTTCCAATAACGCTAAAAACTAAAAAAATGCCCAACTAAAAAAATTTATAGAATGGTAAAATCGCCAAGAAACCGAAAACATCGCCAAAACTAAAAAAAAATCTCAAAGAAAAATATCGACAAAAATCTAAAAAAAGCGCCAAATTCAAAAAAAAAGGCAAAATTAAAATAATCGCTTAAACTTAAATAAATCACCACAAGTAAAAAAAATCGCCAAAAACCGAAAAAAATTGCTAAAACTAAAAACCAATCGAAAAGAATCTGCAAAAACCAAAACAAAAAAAAAATGCAAAACTAAATTCGAAAAAAGTTGCCAAAACTGGAAAAATCGGCAAAACTAAGAAAGACTCCAAAAGAAAAAAATTTAAATTTCTAAGATATTCGATTATATAGGTTTAAGTTTGTATTGTATTAGATATATAGTGTCAGCATAAAACCCTTCCTGTGTGAGTCAAAGTCACACTGAATTTATTTTGCATAATATTTAATGTGATTTCTAAATTTAAATATTTAAATTTGGCAATCAGAGAGTCGAATATTCTGTGTGTGGCAAGTAATAATCGAAAAAAAGTTTTAATTTTTTACTGGACATTTATTGAACTCGTGGACAAAATTAATTTTCTATCAGTTGATATCAAAATACATACATAAATTTTTTTTTTCATTCAACATCAGTGAGCACAACCAACTATGAAAATGAAAACCAAATTAAACAACGATTAGCCTACCTTTCGCACGCTATAGCCAAACATTTTTGTCCTTTAAATACAAAATGGTTCTATTTTTATATAAAATTTATCTTATGAAGTTTATAATTTAAAACGAATAGTTGCTATTTACAACATTTTGCTTAATGTTTTTTTTTAATTTTAAAAACCAAAAGCATATAATGGGGATTTGAGTGGAAATTGATTTTTCTTCAGTGAGTGTATTTTTAAAGTTTAGCATTTTAAAATTGAAATAATTTGCTTTATTGTGTTAGTGTTTTTCAACACAAAAACAAACAAAAAATCGTGCTTTCTCGGCATCAAGTGATTTCTCTCAAGTCCAGAAAATGGCAGCAGGATGTCAATAGTAGTGACAAGCACAAAATTTTTGGTTGTTGTATTGACATGACGTTAGCAAATAATTCAAGAATAAATATTTGGGAATTTTTTTTTCTATTTGCGAGTAGTATAGGGTAGAGTTATTGAACCTTATTGAGTAATGAAACGAAAAAGAATTTATATTATAAATAGCAACAAAACACAATAAATGTTTGCTGCTTTCTATATATTGTATGCATAACGTGGCCAGATGGTTTTTGCAAAAAGCGGGACATGAGCGATCAAAAAGCGGGATTTTGAATAAAATACCACCAAAAATTGGGATTTAGAAATAAATGTATTTCAGAAAGCGGGATGTGTAATATGCACATAACTACAAGTTTACCATGTACTTAGAAAACACAGTTTTCAACTCAAAAAAAAGACGCTTTGAAATAAACATACAGATATATTTATAAAAAAGCTAAAATTTTTAAATTTTTTGTAAGCAGTAACACCAATAACGAGAATAATATTATAAAAAGGAGTCAATAATGGATCAAAAAGTGTGTCACCTCCAAAGTAAATTACATATTATTTTTTTAATATCTTACAAACTTGAAATTCCACTGATTCTGCCGATGATACGAGTAGAAAATAATCGGGATTGGACACGTGAGCGTAGCGTGGCTTCTCCTAAATAAAAAAAAAAGCAATGTGAGTCCGATCACAGAGAAGATGTGTAAGCATCTAGTAATGAAATTTTTTTTAAGTTGGCAGTACTTATGCTTTTGGTATCTTTTTTTAAATTAATTAATTAAAAGTATCAAAACTTTCAATATTGTAAATACATATGAATTTGTTGGTTTTTGTTTGTTTTATTAAACTTATTTGGTTAGTAAATGGGCACACTGCAGTATATGTATATGTACTGCATTCAAAATTTCAGTAAGCAGTAAATTTAGTGATTACTAAGAAAATTCAGTAAATTTTTACTGCTAATGAAATTTAATTTGCATTACTAGTAAAATCGTAGTGCCGTAGCAAGTGGCAAAGTTTTTTCATTCAAATTTTGAAACTTTTGTATGAAAAACATTTAGCCACTTGGTAGAATTTCATTTTGAATATGGGCATTACTGATTACTGAATATTCAATGCACCTCATCATATAACAAATCATTTAGGCAATTTATAAAAATTGTAGAAAAAAATTTTAGTAATCAGTAAAATTTTTTTTGTTTTTACTGAAACTTTAGTGGTACGGCAGTGCTCATCTATGGTAAATGCCTTTACTGTTACTTTTTAATTTTTAATTCCTGTTGTTCATCGTTTAGTTGTTGCTGTTCTTGTTGTTGTGTACGCATTGCAACTAATATAAATTCAGTAAAGTGCGACTTTGACTCGCGCACATTCGGTTTTGACCTTTTTTTTTTTTTTTTTTTTTTGATTTAGCTTTCTTAATTTTTTAAGTTTTTTCAGTTTAAACGATTTTTTTCAGTTTTATCGCTTTTTTTTAGTTTTGGCGTTTTTTATCTTCTTGAGTTATTTTAATTTTCGCAATTTTTTTCATTTTGGCGATTTTTTCATTTTGGCGTTTTTTTTTTGTTTTTTTTTGGTTTTTTCATTTTGGCGATTTTTTTCTGTTTTTGGGGTTTTTTATTTCGGCGATTTTTTCATTTTGGCGATTTTTTCATATTGGCGATTTTTTTGTTTAAGGATTTTTTTAATTTTGGCGATTTTTGCGGTTTTTCGCGATATATTTTAGTCCTAGAGATTTTTGTTTAATTTGGTGCTTTTTTTCGTTTTGGCGATTTTTTATATTTGACGATTTTATTTTTTTTTTTTTTTTGAATTTTTAGTTTTACCGTTTTTGAAAATTTCAAGAGTATTACTCTTACGGTTTCCAAGATACAGCAAGTTCTCAAAATTACAAAGTCAAAATTGCATTAAGTTTTTTAAATTTACAGGGCAATTATGAATAAAATTCCGCGAGAAATATCTCCCTTTTCCAATTAGAATTTTTTGTTTTCCCTATTACTTGCTATTAATTGGAATTGTTCCCAGGGAAAAATTTCCCGCAGAATTTTATTCATAATTGCCCTCTTAGTGTTAATTGTTGTAGTCTGTATAAAAATACACTAACTTTTAAAATTTGAAGTGTATATATGTACATACAATTGTATGTATATTACATGGGATTTTAATATTTTTCGTTGCTCGTTTTGGAACACCCTTTAGTTTTTAACTCTCATGTATTTGTTGTTGTAGTGGCCAAATGTCTACATATTGTGTCCAAATTTCAAGTCCGTAGCTCTTACGGTTCATTTTCACCTTTGGTGTACGGAAATATACAGAAAAATAACCGGCGGCGGCGCACCGTCGGCTTCGAGCCGGTCGACTTGTTTCTCTGCTTGGTATTGCTTCTTTCAAACACTAATACACTCATACATAGCTCACACCGATTTGACAATGCAAAGCAAAAGCAAAAAGCAAAGAAATCTCAGCAAAGAAATCTCAGCAAAGAAATCAAAATCAAAAGAGTTTTACCCCCTAGCGTATATCCTGGAATTTAATGCAGTTGGAATTTTTAAACTTTTCATTACTATTTCTCATTACTATAATTAGAATTGTATTTTACTAAATATTGAAGGTTGAATAGCAAGATTGCTTCTAATATAAAATATTTTTTTGTTTATCTCAAAACGTATATATTGTATATCTAAGCCAATGATGTCAGTTTCATGGCACAATTGTGCAAACTAAAATCACACACATTCTTATTCTCTTTCATTTAGTCGTCAATGAAACAGCGACGATAACACATGCGCAGCGGGTGTATTAAATTCTTTATAGATACAGTGAAAGAAAAAATGTGGTATGCGAAAAATATTCTATGATCATTAATGCTTTTTGCGGCATTCAATGTATTTTATGTTACAAAACTTTTAAGGAAAGAAATTAATATATATTAAAAAGTCATTTTGGTTTTTTTGGAGCAGCTTTACTAAACTGCATTTAATATCAAAACTTAAAAGACCAATAACTTGGAAACTATTGGTCGCAGCCAATTTTTTTATTTAATTTTTTCTTCTTATTTTTCAACTTTCTATCAGATAAGCTATTTAAAAATTTATTGTTGGAATTTCTTCACAGTTTCCTATGAAAAGTTTACAGCGCCGTAACTCGTAAAATATGGGTCGCTCGCAACTTTTTTATTTAATTCTTATTCCTTATTTTTTAATTTTCTATTATATAGACTCCTTTTTATATATTTTGAGCTGCTTCACTAAACTGCATTTGATATATATATTTATTTTTTTCGATGTACTTCAGAGACGAATGACACAGCTTTTCTCACACATACAATTATAGTTTTATTTTTGACACCACTGATCTAAGCACACATGGTTTAGGCTAGTTAAGCAATAACTATACTTAAAAATATATTTGGAATGAATCTTTTATCAGTTACATTTTAATAAAAATCGAACTAGAGATTGTAAGATTCAAAACTCTAAAAAGCGGGATAAAGCGGGATAGAAATTGGAGGCGGAATCTGACTATAAAATGCGGGATGTCTGGTCAGGTTATGTATGCATGTATGTATCTTAATTGTCAAATGGAAGTCTCTTTCCTTTTGCAAAAACAGGCTTTTGGCGCATTTATTCTCTTCCTGGCGTATACTTAATATACATGCTCATAGTATTATATAATATCATGTATACGCCAGTGACTACTTTACCTTTGATGATTCTCATACACTGTTGCCAGTAGAGTTGAGCGATATTTAGAAACCTGTTACTTTTTCACAGCGATTGCAAAATCACAAATCACAACTGTGACTGAATTTATCAAGTAACAGGTTTTGAAAACATAGTTCTTTCATACAAACTGTGATTGTTCTTGCATGCTTACTGTACAATAAATAAAGCTACCACATTAATTTTTTTATACCTTCAAGAAAAAAATCGTCAAATCGCGTCAAATCATCTTTTCTGGCAACTATGTACAACTCACATTTTTATATTTGGAATTTTATTGTCTCTCTGCCTCTTATATATTTTTTTTTATTTATTCTCAATATTTGAACGGGGTTGATTGCTAATTGCTCGTTCTTGCTGCTCTTCTCATTAGTATTTATCAAAACACCAATACTAATAAATACTTTTAAAGCAGAAGAGCTGAAATGCGTTAAACCGTGATTACAGTCACTGTTTAATTTCACTGCTGCTCTTCTTATTAGATTTTCTAAAAATAACAGAACTGCTACAAACAAAATACTGCTAAGCTGTGATCACAGTCACAGTTTAAAAGAACAGCGATTTAGAAATCACGTTCACAAGGAGCAACATTATTAAAAAATCACGCTATAGCTCATCACTAGTTGCCAGATTTCTCAGCAATTTGCTGATTTTTCATTGCAAAAATTTCAGATTTTGAAAAACGATTGTGTAAAATTAATATTTCGTGTTTTTCTTTACTCCGTAAAATAAATAAGTAGTTTTTTACGTTTACTTTTGGAGTAATCATACCATCAACATAACAATGTTAAAAAGAAACTATTAAATCTGTGCAAAGATATATATCGAGCCTTATTTTCGATTTTATCGTAAGCGACATGTTATCGAAAATTTACTTTTTTTATTGAAATTTAAATTTTATGAGAATGCCAAAATTGTTGATAACTTTTAAGATACGGGCTATAAAATTTTATCGTAAGCGACATTTTACGTACAAAAACCAATCAGGGCTATCACGAATAAAATTCCGCGTGAAATTTCTCCCTTTTCCAATTAGAATTTTTTGTTTTCCGTGTTACTTGCCATTAATTGGAATTGTTCCCCGGGAAAAATTTCACGCGGAATTTTATTCATGATAGCCCTGAATGTGAAAATTTTAAAAAGACCTTCGATATATGCCTACATATAACGCACTGAATCATTAAAAGTCACAACTCAAAATTATCCAAATAGTTTTGTTTTTGCATGGATCGCAAATATTTCTTTTGCACCAAATTCTTCTTTAACAGTTTTTTGCCAGTCCTGAATATCTGGGATTTTTTGAGTTGTGACTGTTTATGATTTAGTGTGCGATATGTATGTATACTAAAATTTTCTGGCAACAGTGTTCTCAAATCTAGCCTTTCTAGCCATTTACTGTCAGAGAGTCATAACTTAAAATATATGATTTTTAGTTAATATTACAGTATCACTCGTCAAAGTGATTCTTATATATTATATATTGTCAATAAGTTGTTAGTAAAATAAAAAAAAACTTTAAATTGGCATGAATTGTTTATAAAAAAAATCCGAAGTTTTACTCTGTTCATCCTGGAAAAAACATTTCTAGTTTGCATGGGAAATAATATAATAATATTAAAAGGAGTATGTATACTAAAATATTATTTAAAACTATGTTTAAAAAAATTAAAATTAGCATAAAAATTTCTCTGCGGAATATAATATCTTGTGATTCGTTTTCTAAATATTAAGGCTGCAGCCAGCCTTAACAGTACATTTAATAAAATTGTCCGCTATTGGACAACACTGCTTGCTAGCAGTAAGACAGATGTTTATATACATACCAAATATGTATATGTATGTACATACATATAAAATCACTGTGGAACGAAGCCGGAAATTTTGTATACATAAAGGTACATAGCAATTAAAAATTTTTATTTGAACAAACTTATTTATTGGTGGCTATTCTCGAATACGCGTTGGCTTAGTGTTTTGTTTTTTTTTTATCTAACAAAGTGTGCCGTTTTTAAAAGAGAGAGAGCGAGAGAAAGATATATGAAGGTGTTAAAACTCTCACGTTTATTAGATTTTAGAAATGATTGGTTAAAAAAACCATTTTTGAAACTTTTGTTACACTTCTTCTTCTTTCGAGAATAGCATCCATTAGGAAAGTATATTAAACTAAATGATATCGTTATTGATCTTTAGTTTTAGGTTTAGTTTTTAAATTGAACTTATTTAAAAAAGTTAGAATTTTTTCAGACAGAAATTAGTTTTGTTAAAAGAAATTATTCAAATTTAAATACGATTAATTTGACAAAATTCAGACAAAATATTTACTCTAGAAATAATGTAATACGGAGAATTCATATTTTTGGGTAAAAATTCCATAACTTCGAAATTTCGAAGTTAGTTTCGAATTTTCAAAATTAATAAAAATCCCTTTTTGTTAGACAGTTTTCTAAATAATAATACCTTTTCAGCTTAAAATGCAAGAAAATAATTATTTTTCAAGAAAAAAATTATTTATTTATTATTTCAAATAGAATTTTTCTATTCAAATACATATATTAAGATTTGAAACACAACTGATTCAAAGTTCCTATATTAGGCATTTATTGTTGCAAATTTAATATAAGAATTGATTAACAATAAGATATTTAAAATTCTAATAAGATTTCGTTAAGTTCGAATTTTTGAACTGAACTTCGAATTTTCGAACTTAAGTAAAATTTAAATTTTAAAGCTTACTTTTTACAAAATATTTTATTTTAAGCCTAGAAAACAAAAAACTTAACATTCTTGCATGTTCGAAGCTTGAAAATTTCTTTCCAATTTAAAGGAAAAAATGAATTTAATGGAAGATAAAATTAAATTATATTAAAATTTATTAATTATAAGATATTTAATTGCTTAGCGTTAATTTGTTAAATCGATTTTTCGAACTGAACTTCAAATTTTCGAATTTAAGTAAAATTTAAATTTTGAATCTTACTACTCACAAATTATTTTATTTTAAGCCTAGAAAACAAAAACTTAGCGTTCTGGCATATTCGAAGCTTGAAAATTTCTTTCAAATTTAAAGGAAGGCTAAAAAAATATGAATTTAAGCGTGTGGAAAAAGTAAATAAAATTATATTAAAATTTATTAATTATAAAATATTTAATTCTTTAGCGATAATTTGTTATTTTCGACTTTTTACATAACTTTCGAATTCAAGTAATATTTTAATTTTAAAGCCTACTATTTACAAAATACTTTTTTAAGCCTAGAGTGTAAGAACTTAGCGTTCTTGTATGTTCACAGCTTCAAAATTTATTACGGATTTAAACGAAAACTAAAAGAAAATATGAACTTAAGCGTATGTAAAAAGTAGATTTTGCTCCGAACATCTAAAACGCGTCCCTTGGAATTATTCAAATAAATTCGAACTTTCTGAAAACAATATTTGAAATCTAATTTAAGTATAAAACTTATATTTACTTTAACTTCGAAAATACTGAATCATACTGTGCATTGTTAGTGCCAACATTTTATTCCTGTGTTGTGTATGTGTGTGTGTGCTGTTGCTGTGTGTGCTGTTGCTGTGTGTGTGCTGTTGCTTGTGGCTGTCGATAATGATAAAGTTAAAATGTTTGCATTTAATAAACGTGTAAATAAACTTTTTTGTATTCAACCACAAGTATGTTTATATTAATTTATGGTTTTAAGTCATACACTCCTTTATAACACATCCTTAAACATCTTCTCATATCATACGCTTTAATGGATGTAATGGACGATTCTTTGATGTGGTTGGATGTTTGTTCTAATGGGTGTTTTTTATTGAGGTATAGAACTTTAAGTTGGCATCACCTTTTTAACTGGCGGCCATTTTGTCAGCTGTCAAGTGATTAATATTTAGTTTGGTTTGCCATTTCATCATAAACAGGTTGACAAAAGAACAACGCTTGCAAATCGTGCAAATTTATTTCGAAAATAATAGTTCAGTTCGCGAAGTTTACCGCAAGCTCCGTCCATTTTATGGTCGACATAATCGTCCATCAGAGCAATTAATTCGGTTAACCATGGATCGTTTTCGCACTACGTTTACTCTATGTGATAATACGCATCCGCAGAGACGTCGAACAGTGCGCACCGAAGAAACAATTGCCGCTGTAGAGCAAAGTGTTGAAGAGGACCCGAATGAATCGATTCGCCACCGTGCACAGCAATTGGAGCTTTGTCTATCAACTTTATGGAAGATTTTGCGCAAAGATCTTGGCTTGCGACCTTACAAGATCCAGCTTGTGCAAGAATAAAAGCCGCGAGACCATGCAATGCGTCGTGATTTTGGTGTATGGGCCGAAAATGAGATTGATCTCGATGCTGATTTTCATCGCAAAATTTTGTTCAGTGATGAGGCTCATTTTTGGTGGAATGGCTACGTCAACAAGCAAAATTGCCACATTTGGAGTGAAGAGAATCCACATGAGACCCTTGAGACGCCATTACATCCACAAAAACTGACTGTTTGGTGTGCTCTATGGGCTGGTAGAGTCATTGGGCCATACTTTTTCCGAAATAATGCTGGAGAGTCAGTTACCGTTAATGGAGACCGGAATAGAGCCATGATAACCGACTATTTTGTTCCCGAATTGGATGGCATGAATGTGGATGAGTTGTGGTTCCAACAAGACGGCGCTACATGCCACACAGCACACGTCACAATCGATTTATTGAAGGAAACATTCGATGAGCGCATAATTTCGCGGAATGGACCTGTCAATTGGCCACCAAGATCGTGTGATTTGACACCATTGGATTATTTTCTTTCGGGATATGTGAAGTCGCTCGTCTACGCCAACAAACCAGAAACGTTGGGGGACTTGGAAGCCAACATTCGTGGCGTTATTGCCAACATACGGCCCCATATGCTCGAAAAAGTGGTTGAAAATTGAACCTGTAGAATTGGCTTTATTCGAGCCAGCCGCGGCGGCCACATGCCCGAAATCATATTCAAACATTAATGGCATAAAATTATCCTTCCAATAAAGTCAAATTGATGGACATTAAAACGATTTTCTTGTGTTTTATTTCAATTCGAAGTTCTATACCTCTAAAAAACACCCGTTATATGTAAGTGTATGACAGTTTATGCTGTTGTTGTTGCAGTTGTTGTTGTTTTTGTTGTTGTTGTTGTTGTTGTTTGTTGTTTGTTATTTTTTCATTTGCAAACCTTGACCGTTATAATATTCACTCACCCATTTATGTTATTATTTCTTTTTTCTTGTAAGCACAAGTTGTGGGAAAGGAAAATATATTTTCCAAAACAAATCGAGTGTGTTAATGACAACAATTCAGCATAAAATATTTTTTATGTGAATTCTTCTTAATTTTTAAATACTTTTTATATGTGTAATTCCTTTATTATGCTTCTTAGCACATTAAATTTGTCATTTTGTTTATTGTATAGAGACAAAATGAATTGTTACCATTTAAAGTAGTCCGCAGATTTGACATATCAAAATGAAACCTCTTTCCGGTAGAAATTTTTTTTTTTTTGCATTTAAATTCAATAACTTAGAATTTACACGGCTTAGTTTATAAGTTACAAGAGGGAAAGGATTTTTATGCATTTAAAATCACGTCTTATGTACATAAAATATGCAGTAAAAATATAAAAATATGTACTTAAAACTAATAAAATACGCATTTATCAACTTTTTTTTCAACATTTAATAATATTAAAAACTTGAAAAAATCACCTTCATTGCTTTCTTAACAAACATTTTGCCATTAAAATCTTAAAAAACATAAAAAGCTCAAATCATATGGACTAAAAAATAAAGTTCAGTCGAACTTTTTTTTACGTACATGAATGAATAAATGTTTTTTAAATTGATTGATTTTTTCTGAAAAAAAATTATGTAATAAAAATGAATGTTCCACGTCAGCAGAAGTTATTGGTGTGTACTTCAATGCTGCTATTTCGCTCGTGGAATCTTCAGTTTCTAAATTTTTGTTCTTAGAACTATAAACTATTGATCCAATTTGTTGCATATATTTTAAGTTCATAATTTTTTTGTATAACTATTTCTAATTGATGTGTTAAAGTAACGAAAGCCTCTAATTGGCCTATAGTGTGGACAAAAAAGCAAAACTATGTGTACCCGAATATCAATTAAGCAGAAGGCTGTCGGATACTTTATTTCTATTAATAAAATTAAAGAAATTTTAAAGTAAAAAAACTTGCGCCCATATGCAAAAATTAACGTGTGCTTCAAGTGTACGTTAAAACCAGTTTTTGTATGGAAATTTTAATTTAACGTATACTTCAAGCATACGTTATTTTCTGCATATGGGGGAATTGTTTTGACTTTAAAATTTCTTTAATTCTATTAATAGAAATTTGGTATCCGACAGCCTTCAGCCACGTTCCCCATCTAGTTACTATAGGATGTATCCGTATCATATCATTTGATATTTTTCATTAAAGGCTGAAACACGCAAAGGTGCTTTCAAAAGCACTTTATATCCACATGAAATTTAGGCGGAACCAGCAGAGAGCGCTGAAAAAAATTACACAAACATTTTTGGGTTTAAAAGGGCTATTATCCCATGCTATTTTTTTAATTTTCAATGACATTGTTATTCTTGACTTGACCCAAGGTATATCGAATAATATCACAAATAACAAAAATTAAAAATTTCAAAAACCCCCGACTTTTTTCAGAAAAGATGTTATGTCTTCTAAACGGCTAGACCAATTTTCTTCAAACATAACTAAGAACCCTCTCGATCAAGTCATCTTTCAAACAGAAAAAACTAAATGAAAATCGGTCCAGCCGTTTGGCCTGTACGTGGACACGAACAGACACACAGATACACAGATACAGAGACACACAGACACACACTACAAACTTATAACACCCCTTTTTTTAGTCGGGGGTTAAAAATAAATTTTTATCGTTTTTTTTTTTTTTGTTCTTACACAGTCGTAAAAACTGCATCTTTTAAATACTTTACAACTAATAAAAAAAAACCAAAATAAGATTTATAAGATGAAAAAACTAAAAAATATATTAAAAATATACATTTATAATAAAATATGCAAAAATATGTATTTATTATAACATATGCAAAAATATGCACTAACAAATCGATGCCATTTTGTCATAAATTTGCTGATTCGCAAAGATATTTTATTTACGTTGATCTAAGACCAACGTCAGAAAATATGTATTTACATGAAAATCCTTTCCCTAGTTATAAGGTAAGGTTTGGCAATCCGTGTATTATTTCCACAATGTTAATATGCTACACAAAAAGTATACATATTCTTAGTCCTTAAGGAATAAGCGATGTCCGTCTGTCCGTCCATCTATCTGTCTGAAATCAGTTTCCCGAAGCTCGTAGAAAAGCTAAAGACTTCAGTCCCGAAGTGGTGTATTAGAAACAGTCTAAGATATGTTGGTGTTAAAAATCAGAATTAATTTGGCATTAAATTGTGGCATATAAAAGTAACTAAATTAAATTAATTTATTTCTTTTTTTAACCCCCGACTAAAAAAGGGGTGTTATAAGTTTGTAGTGTGTGTCTGTGTGTCTGTGTATCTGTGTGTCTGTCCGTGTCCACGTAGAGGCCAAACGGCTGAACCTATTTTCATTTAGTTTTTTTAGTTTGAAAGATGACTTGATCGAGAGGGTTCTTAGCTATGTTTGAAGAAAATCGGTCCAGCCGTTTAGAAGATATAGCATCTTTTCTGAAAAAAGTCGGGGGTTTATAAAATTTTTAATTTTTGTTATTAATTAAATTTATTTTGTGTTTAAGAATAAAAAATTTAAAAAAAAACAAAAAATCCTACCCAGAGCTGAAAAATTTAATTTTTTTGTAAAATAACTATATAAGACACTTTTTTTCTTTGTCAATTGAAAAATTTTTTTTTATATTTTAGAAAGGATTAAATAAGTATTACAAATCAGAAAAATAAAAAATATGGTTCCAGGGTTGGAAAATTCTTTGGTTTATAAAAGTAACCCAAAAAATATATTTTTTTTCTGAATTAATCCTATTTTTTATTTTAGGAAGATCTTTGCTCATGATTTTTTTATATTTGTTCAAATTTGATATGAAAATCTAATTTAATCATTAACATTAAAATCCCATCTCTGTTGCAAATTTGACATTTTTTATTGACGCTCGAACTATATGAAATTACATATATATAAATATATTTTTTCCTTAAGTTTTTAGTACCTAAAATATAATTAAGTCAATGACGAATTGATTCACTTGATGAAAGACTTCTAAATTAAATTTTTTTATATCTTTTAATTGATTTTTGAATAATATTCAATAAAAATATTAATTGATTTAGTGAATAGATTAACTGAAATGAGATATGCTGTAATATTTATTAAAGGTTTTTAGCTGCTTATGTTTAGACATTTCGTAATTCTCAATTAAATTTTCGTAGTTTGTATACAAATTTATTGTAAACATTTTGATGAAATGAAGTTAATTGACTTTGAGTATGCGTTTAGTATTATATACAATTTTTAGTTTAACTTTTAAATTTTTTAACTAATTAATTCAATCATTAGACCAATACTCAATTGCAAAAAAGGTGTTCTTAAGAAATAATTAATGTTAATTTTGAACCTTTAATCAAACAAAATTTCCGCGCGAGTTTTTTTTAGTATTCCCTTTTCTATTATAATGAATTCGTTTTTCCTTTTTTTTACCAAATGTGGAAAGAAAAAATTTTCCCAGGGGAAAAAATAGTTATTATGAACTCAGCTGATTTTTTTTACTAAAAATCTTTCTCTTGCAATAAAGGAATGGAGTTTACATAAAAATTAAACATTTTAAAAAACCCCCGCATATATCTAGGGAAGATGCGATATCTTCTAAACGGCTGGACCGATTTCTTAAAACATGGCTAAGAACCCTCTCGATCAAGTCACCTTTCAAACAGAAAAAACTAAATCAAAATCGGTTCAGCCGTTTGGTCTGTACGTGGACACGGACAAACACACAGATACACAGACACACACTACAGACTTATAACACTCCTTTTTTTAGTCGGGGGTTAAAAACATAGCTGTTAAGTAATGATTAGTGATTACGATTACTAATAATTGAAAAGTAATCTAAATTACTTGAAATTACTACAAAATAATCAAAAAGAATCAAAAGTATTAAAAAAGTAATCCAATTACTTCTAAGGATTACTTTTAATTCTTTTTGATTACTTATTAAGTTTATTGCATTTCACTTACATATATTAAAATTTAAAATATTTCATAATTTGACAAATGAGTAAAATTTTTAGGAAAGCTTGAAAGATATCTGTTGATACATTTTTAAAGTCTTTCAAAAAATTGGCGTGTTTTTTTTTCTATTGTGATTTTCAAAAATATTTTTTGTGAATTCTCAAATCATTTTTAAAAAGTGAATAAGATAAGAAGTTTGTGGCTGTTCAAATTGTGTGGTTTGAAGTCTACTGACGTTTTGTCGAAGCGACTATGAAATGCATACAGACAATGCTTAACCACCAGCAAAAAATTTCACTTCATGTTTCTCTTTATATTTTTTTTCTCAGATTGATATTATTAATGTTTGTTATATAAACGAATATGTTAAGAACAAAAACAAAAAACATCTAATTATATAAATTTCTTTAGAAGTTTTTCAAAATAAAGTAATCTTAATTCAGAATGTTTGAAAAGAATCAAAAAGAATCAAAAGTAATCTTTGAAAGTAATCGGATTAGTTTTGGATTAATTTTGATTCTTTTAGATTATTTTGTAGTAATTTCAAGTAATTCAGATTACTTTTAGATTTTAGTAATCGTAATCAATTATTTATCAGCAATTCTTTTGAAGGCAATTATATAATCATTACAATTCTTTTTAAAATGTAATCTATTTTTTTTTTTGAATTTTAATAATTTTGTTTATAATGGAACGCAAAAACGGGAAAACAAAATATCAACAACGGATTCGAAATGCGGTGATGCCACTTATTACTATATTTATTCCCAAGGAATTTATAAATGGAGGAATTTTTTTTCAATGAAACTATTTTCCGTGAGAAATAAAATCCAACGGAATATTCATGATTGGGTTATTTATTTTGTGACTAGATTACTGACCTCAAAGTGGCATAGCTGCAAAAAAAATGCCGCCATATAATTTTATATTTTTTGAAAGGTGCGTCGATGCAAAATTATATTAACGTACTAAAAAAAGCCTTCTGAAAATTAAAAGTCTGTGCAGAAAGGCCTTTGTTAAGAATATTTTTGTCTATAGACCCTTAAAAAAATCATATTTGATCGATAACTTCCAATTTTTATTCGATGGTTCAATCGAACTTCTAAAACTGACAAAATGATCTACGATACATTCTTTTTTGTACTATTACGCACAGAGTTATAAATTGTTAGTATTTGTAATAATATAATTTTAAAATTAATGGCACATATTCATAGTCAAAATAAAGTATACTTTAAGAGTTTAAACCCAGCATTTTATATGGCGTTACTGGTTGTAAATTGTTAAAGTACGTTTTGTTTTATGTTGGATTTCTTGCTAAAAAAAATATCCAAAAAAAAAAAAATTTTTTTTGCTGCATCAAAAGAAAAATTTTTTGCAATACTTGGAAAGTATATTTCATAGAAAAATAGTTTCTAGGAAAATTTTCCTAAATGTAATATGTAAAAAAAACCTTTCTTATCTGTAAACTGATAAACAGACAAAAAATGGTTCGAATATTGGAAAAACTTTTTATAATTTTTGTTCGAACGAACAAACATTTTCAATTTAGAACAAAAAATTATTCGAATCATTTTTGTCGAATATTCGAATATTCGAACAATTTCCTTAACTACTTTCTACAAAAAATATTTTACATTACATAACGTTTTAATTTGTTCACAATATAATATTAAGTAATCAAATTACTCCAAATTATAAATAGTTGTGTAAGCTTGTAGAGACCCGTGTAAACAGTCTTGAAATGTAAATACGTCTTGTTTTTTAAATATATTATTGTAGCATGTATTATAATAAAGCAATAATAAACGATGTCGTTTAATAAGCGAAGCATTATGGATGTATTGGTGTACGTGTATATAAGTGTTAACAAGCGATGTCGCGAAGACTTCTTGTCTGTAATAAACACTCAAAAGAAGTAGTGTTGATGCGTGTATGATTTTGCATATTGTACGTTTGAGTTTGTGTGTATAATATGTAGATGGTAAGATATTATGTGTTTAAGGGAAGTTTTGATGTGTAAACATATATACGCTTGGGGGTAAAAATCTTTTTCACAATACAATCACAAATTTTGAGTAAGATGCACACCGCGTTATCAAATCGGTGTGAGCTTTGTATGAGTGTATTAGTGTTTGAAAGAAGCAATACAAATTTATTTAAAATATTGTAAATACATAGGAATTTGCTGGTTTTTGTTTGTTTTATTTAACTTGATAATTGCTTTATTAGGCAGTGATGCCAACTTAGCCCTTTTAGGGCTATATTTAGCCCGTTTTCAGTCAGTCAAAACGCGAAAAAAATTTTAGACCCAAACTAAAAAAGGCGCAAACCTAGTACTTTTTACAATAATCTTTCAGACCTTTTAGCCCCTTTTTAGTTTTTGCTCGATATGGCTACATTTAAGCTTTTGCGAACTTTTTCTTCCTTTAATCTAGCAAAATAAAATGAGTAAAAAGTCGATATTGCCTTACCAATTTAAAAAAGAAGAATAATATAGAGTAATCGTTTATTTCTTCCAAATTTTTTATGCCTTGAAAGTTATTCAGTACAGCCTAAAAGAGATAATGTATTTTTTTGGAAGAGCGAGAACCGAAATTTGATTTAAGAACGGCAAATTTTAAATGTATCTACTTATGTAAACATGCATATGTATATATATTTCTATTATATGTATATATATATGCTAACTATTTAATCTACGTATGTACATACCTTATTGAAATGTAATATGAAATGTAAATGAAATATGTACAATATTGAAGCCCTCAAGCTATGTATGTGTTGATCGCATGATAGTTATTTATATTCTAATAAATTACTTTACAAAAATTGATTTGATGTTTTTATTTTCAACAGAAATATTTTAATACTAGCCCCTTTTCGCGCTTTTTCGAAAAATTTTACTATTCTTTTTATTTTTGAATATTTTTTCAATTAAGTCCTTTCTAGCCCTTTTTTCAAAAATTTTTACGCGTTTTGAGTCTCAAAAGTTAGCATCACTGTTATTAGGGTTCCGTACACCAAAGGTGAAAATTAACCCTATTGTTTTCGCTACGCTGTCCGTCCGTCTGACACAGCGAATTTTCTCGAGAACCGTAAGAGCTACGGACCTGAAATTTGGACACAGTGTGTAGAGTCTACACTGTAGACATTTGGCCGCTAGAACAACAAATACATGAGAGGCAAAAATTAAAGGGTGTTCCAAAACGAGCAACGAAAAATTTTAAAATCCCATATAATATACACTAGAGGCCTTTTTTATTTTTTTTTTAAATGTATTCACGTCGCATGTATTATACTAAACCAATAATAAATGCTGTCCTACTATAAGCGAAGCACGATGGATGTATTGCTGTATGTGTATACCAGTGTTAACAAGCGATGACGTCAAGACAGCTTGTCTGTAACAAACACTCAAAAGAAGTACTGTTGATTAGTGTATGCTTGTTATTTTTCATATTGTACGTTTGAGTGTGTGTGTAATATGTAGATGGTAAGCTATTATGTGATTAACCGCATACAACTAATGTTAATGCATGTGTGTGCCTTTGCATTTGCGCAGAAAAATAAAAGATCATACACACATACATGCAAGACGTTTGTACACGCGCTCATGTGTAGAAAGAAGTTAGTATCACAAATTCTTCCGTCACGAAGTGTTTTCTTCTTTACTCTTATACCTACAATACTCAAATAAATTTCTTGCAAACAGTGTTTTTAACGTTTGTTTTATAAGATTTCGCTGAAAAATCCCTCATGTCTTAAAAGTTCTTATAAGATATCTTGTGCAGGAGACTAAAAAATCAAAAAATTATAAAATCACAAAATCTAAAAAAATCGGCAGAAACAAAAAAAGTCGCCAAAACGAAAAAAGCACGAAATTAAAAAAAAAATTCTAGGACTAACATAAATCGCGAAAAACCGGAAAATCGCCAAAATGAAAAAACCCTTAAACAAAAAAATCGCCAAAATGAAAAATTAGATAGTTAAATTAATTAATTAAATAATAATAAAAATAAAAAAATCCCAAAAGCAGAAAAAATCGCCAAAATGAAAAAAATCGCCAAAATGAAAAAACCAAAAAAAAACAGAAAAAAAATCGCATAATGAAAAAAAATCGACAAATGAAAAAAATGCGAAAATTAAAAAAAAAAAAACTAAAGAGAAAAAACGCCAAAACGAGAAAAAAAGTACCAAAACTGAAAAAATCGTTTAAACTAAAAAAACTTAAAAACGGAAAAAAGCCACATCAAAAAATGCTCGAAACCGAATGTACGGAACCCTTCGTGCGCGAGTCAAAATCGCTTTTTACTTAATTTATTTTAATTGCAATGCGTACACAACAATAAGAATAGCAACAACTAAACGCTGAACAACAGGAATTACCATAGATGAGCAGTACCACTAAAATTTCAGTAAAAATAATAAAAAAAAAATTGTAACCAGTAAATTTTTACTGATGATTTATTATATGATGAGGTGCATTGAATTTTCAGTAATCAGTAATGCCCGTATTCATAATGAAATTCTACCAAGTGGCTAAATGTTTTTCATACAAAATTTTCAAAATTTTAATGAAAAAAACTTTGCCCTACGATTTTAGTGGTAATGCAAATTAAATTTCATTAGCAGTAAAAATTTACTGAATTTTTTTAGTAATGCAAAGTAAATTTACTGCTTACTGCAATTTTGAATGCAGTACATATACATAACTGCAGTATGCCCATTTACTAACCCAATAAGTTGAATAAAACAAACAAAAACCAAAAACTTCCTACAAAATTGAAAGTTTTGATGCTTTTAATTAAAAAAAAATATACTAAAAGCATAAGCACTTCCAAATTTTTCATTACTAGATGTTTAAACATCTCCTCTGTGATCGGACTGACATTGCTTTTTTTATTCCTTGTTCGTTCGAATATTCGAACAAAAGTTCAGAATTATTAGTCCGTTCGAACAAGAAAAAAAACATGAAATTTCATTCGAACAAATATAAAAGACGAATAATTAACAACACTAACAAACAGTTTACATGAATAAAATGCCCTTCAATATTTTATCACGTACGTGCATACATATGTGTGTATGCGTGTATGTTTGTTTGTAAGTATGTGTGTGTGCATGTATGTTTGTTTTTTAAATATGTGTATATGTATGTTATTTACACAACATATAAGTTATGGAAATAATTTCAAAAGTTTTAAGAAAAACAATACTTTTTTTAACGCAATTTAAAAGCAAAGTTTCGCATTTGAAAATAAAACTTTTTTGAATAAAATAATATTATTGAATGGCAATTGTTTTTTAATCAACTTTATCAACAATTTAGGGAAAATTCTTCATAACTTAATCATGGTAAAGTTTCAATAGTTTTTAAAGTATTTATTAAATGTTAAAATGACTTATTTGTTAGTTTATTATTAGTTTAAGTGCACGTACTTATAGTGACTTTTATCCAGACAAAAAAAAAAAAGAAGGAGACGTTTTAATACTTTTGATGTCGTTGCTCTCAAACTAACATGGAGACGAAGGGATGCATCGAGTACTCTTGAATTTTCCGTTGTTGTACTGCAAAGTATTAATAGATTCTTATTGGCATGGCAATTCCGCTTAAGCACAGTCCTCCTCTAATCATAGTGTATCAAGTGGTGTAAGCGAACGTTTTAGCATCTCGAAAGCCTCATCGGCATCAGTTACAAAAATATGGCTCTACAAATTTATAAAGTTTTTAATTAATTGAAATGGAAGTGTATTAGATGCACTATGGGATATTTCGCATTACATTACACAGGGAAATTTTTTTCCGAATCAACTTAAAGAAGTAAGTGGATCCAAAATTCAATAAATAAGGAAACTAAAATGTTTGCTTTTGTTTTTTAAGATTTTATTTTATTTGAAGTGCACAATGATTTATTTATTTAATACATTTGCTCAGCCAAAACAAAATGTTGTTTTTTTCTGTGAATGGCTGACATTTTGCTAAGAGAGTTCCGAAAAAAGGTCTATAGCTTCAAATTCCATGGGGTCTATCCTTTTTTTTATACGAGTATTTCGTCGTGTTTTATCTCATTCTATAAGGGATCGAATTATTACAATGAAGCAACTTGTTTTTTTTTCGATAAGGCAATTCGAATTGATATTAATAAAGGAAGTGCTACGTCCGTATGAACCCAACGAATTTTCTCTTGGTGTTTGAAAAAGTACTAATAAACTTTCACTATTATATTAAGCAAAATGAGTAAAACTATAGCTTCAGATATCGAAATTAAAATAACAAACTTGAGATAAATTAAAAATTAAAAACTGCTCAATTTATAGAAAAACTTATTTTGTAAGCAAAAAACTGCAAAACTGCTCTATACTTCAAAAAACTGCTAAAATCAGTTAAAACTGCACATTTGGCAACGCTGGTTCTATATAGCAGCAGCATTACTCTAACCGAATATCCAAAAATACCTATCCTCTTTTTTAATATTTCCATTTTTTGATGAAGCATTCAATTTAAGTTAAGCTTTTAGTTTACATATGAAAAATTGTTCTTTGTTGTTCTTTTAACACGTCTAGATGCCATTCGTTTCTGTTTAGGCAACTCATCAGTAGACTTTAAAGAAAAAATTCTTATTAAAATTTAAAAAAAAAATCATAAGTTTATAAAAAAAATTTCCCAAAATGATATTGAAAATTACGCGTGTAAGCATAATATTACAAAAAAACTTTTAAATTGTAATACAATAAAGTAAAGCAATTCACATATTCCATATAATTTTACAGGAGAAGCAAAAAACTAAAAATTAGCTTAACAAACTTGTAATTAAAACCTCTTGTTTTTTGTTAATAAAAGCGTCATTTTTGATGGCAGAAGTGTAAAATGTTGTCAAAACATGTAGTTTAATGGCATTCATTATAATCAATTTTGAATTTTTTGTTGTTAGTTACACCTTTTTGCATTTTAGCTAAATATATGTATATAAGCTTCAAATTTGCAGTGGGCCAAACTCAAGAACGCTTCGAAAACAGTATTGTTGTTAAATATTAAATTAATTAAAACTCTATCACTAATAATTGCAATCCAAAAAAAATTGGTTATTAAAAATATGAGAAATTGAAAAGGTTGTGACAAGACTTTCATCAATTTGCTAGGAATTTATCGTTCGTTACTTGAATAATTATTCCTATGTTGAATATAAACAAAAACTGTTTGAAAAGAGTGAGACAGTGAGTCGTAAATAATTCAATTTTGTTAAGACATTTGCTTTAAATTTGATAATGAGGAAAAAATTGTAATTCGTGACTTGTATTTAAGAACTGATTTCAGTGTTTTGTTATTGTTTTTGGTTATAAAGGAAAAGAAAACTAAATTCACCAGAGCAAAACTTCAAAAAAAAAAAAAAAGGAAAATTTTAACTAGACACATATAAAAGGTAAAAGGAAGATAAAGGGAATTCCTTTAAAAAGATTATTTTATTTATTTATTGGCTTTAATTTAAAAGAGTTTAAAGCAATCAAAACCAGGTGAAATAATAGCATCCTAAAGTGTGGTAACGAATGATAAAAATATTATTACCACGTCCTTAAAACAAAAAAACACAGAAAAATATCGATATTTCCCCCAGAAAAAAAGTTTAAGCTTACCAGCTCTGGAACTGGGCTTTTTATTTTTCTAATTTTGTATACCGAACTTTTTAATTTCTACAGAAAAAGAAAAACTAAGTTGACTTAGGTACTTTTGTACAAAAAAAAAATAAATTTTCCAATCTTGGAATCATCCTTTTAGTTTTTTTTATTTCTTTTAGCAAAATATAATATTTATAGAAAAAAAAAAAGAAAAAAATTTGTGTAAGAAAAAATTCAATTTTCCAGCTCTAGAAACTTCTTTTTAATTTATTTTGATTCAAATAAATTACAAAAAACGAAATAAAAATTAGTTTTAGCTAGTTACTTTTATATGGAAAAAAAATTTAAGCTTTCCAACTCTGAAACCTTTTTTGGGTTTTTCTAAATTTTAATACCAACCTCGTTCGAATCATTTCCTATACACCAGTTCAAGACTTTAGTTTTTCTGGGAGCTTCGGAAAATTGACTTCAAGTACAGACAATCGGACGGACGGATAGACTGATAGGCGGACATCGCTTATTGGTCCTCCCTATTCATAATGACCAAAAACATACATTTTTGGTGAAGGGTATAAAAAAGTCGATGATAATTTTTTCAGTGTAAAAGTAAGACAAAAGAAATTTGTGAGATATTTTAGGCTGTCGACTGGCTTATATTATTAAGTTTAAAAGTTTTTACGACTGTCGTTATCTTTCAGATTCCGTAAGCATTAATTTTATTTATTTTAAGATAATAAAATATTTTTTATTTTCACTTAACGATACATACCTTTGTTATTAGCGCTCTAAAATATATTCCACAAAAAGAATTTTTTTTTTATTTTTGTTTAATACACAAAGTATACTGGTAAAACTTTGATGGCTTAGCTCCTTAAAAAAAAGATGCAAATCACAAGACACAATGTATACAATTTTTACTTAGTTTTTTTTTTAATTCAAAATATAATTTTTTAAATTTATAATAATTATGTAAACACATTTAAATATGATATGATTTTATATGTATTTTATTTTATTTTAATTTCTTTTACTTTATATTAATTAATTTTTCATTAAATCTGTTTAAATTTTAATGTAATGTATTCAATTTAAATTTATGTACATATTACACAGATACACATACATATATTTTTTAAAAGCCCTTGTTTATTTAAACTTGTGCCATTTAAATGCAAATGCTAAGAATTATGATAATTTCATTTATATATCTATTTTTTCCACTTCATACTATTCCATTTTATAAAATAATAAAATCTGCACAAATTGCATCATAAAAATTCAAATTTGATATATTTTTTCAAGCTGTTTAGTTAAAGTGTTTTAAAACACAATTAAAAAAAGGATTAAAAAAACATGGCACGTTCGAATGAAAAAAGAAAATTAGGTATGCAACATTTGATTTTTATTTGTGTATGTAAAATCTAGCACATATTTTTTAAGACATTTTCAGCAGCTGCCTTTCTTTTTTCAAGGTAATACGCAATGGTAACACTTCTTGTTTTATATGAAACAAGTTATAAAAATCATTAAACTAAATTATTTATTTTAAATTTATATAAAAAAAATAGAAAATAAATTCATGCTGCATCACTAAATCACACTATTGACAACGACATTAGGACATAAAGAGAAATTCAACACACTTTATTTTTGTTTATTATTTCACCATATTAAATATTCCGTTAAACAGTTTCGCTTCCATTCCCGGTTTAAAACATAATGATTGCTTCATTCTCTACTGGCAACTAAATATTCGATGTTTGAAGCTACTGGCATAACGGTTGTGTTGTTGTTGTAATTGTTTTAATATTGGTTGCCAACACAAAGCATCCGACAACCATGTGCACACATACACGAACCAACAACAACACCCGTTAGATAAGCCTGCATACTATAGCATTGCACAGATACATCTCTTTGCACTAGTTTTTGCGTGTTTTTGGTTCTGGTATGAACAAATATGTTATTTAGCGTTTTCTGTTACTAGTTGTAAATGTTGATTTTTAAAGCAATTATTGTATGGTTGGGCAATGAGCAAATGAAAACAACACATTTATTTTTTTTTTGTTTTTTTAAAACAAATAAGATGCAAATACAAAAAAATGACACACGATATGCAAGTGTAATTACTCTCAGAGCAAATTGTCTCTCTCTCTCTATACTTGGCTGCGCCACAAAATAACATCACGAACGTCCGCAATGTAAATACTTGTTTCAACAATGGTTTTTTTCATATAATTGTATTACAATATGTATTTTTAAGCAAAAACAGATCAAACAGTTGCTCAGCAGCAATACAATAAGCAATTGTTGTTTTTAATTGTATTGTAATTTGGAAAAGCACGCACACACAATAACTCTTATACTAGTTCTGTCGCTCACACTACAATTACATGGTACATACCATGGTATATTTGTTTTTGCTATACAAACGAGTATACAAATGCAACCCTTTACTGCATACACACAACCACGACCAGCCACCAAAGGAAACGAAAGATAAATATGTATGTTATTTTCTTTGCCATTATTCGTTTGTATGTTCGTTTATTTACGAATTATCTCTAAAAGGATGTTTAGAGTCTCACTCGACAAACAAGCAAACCATCAAAAGTATCATTCATTCATGTATTCATTCATTCATTATTTTTTCTGTATTCATTTACGCACACCAACAAATTACTTGAATATGCTGGTACTTTTATGTACATACATATATTTCCAAGTACATTTTAGATCGTTTGTAGAAATATGATCCACTCAGAATTCTACTTTAATATTTTAAGAAAAAATATGTGGAAAAAAGTCGACAAAGTTTATAAATTCTCTCGCAGTACACTATAGGGTAATAATTCTCCCCTTTTTGACCAAAACTAAAAAAATATATATATACAATTCGCAATTATTTAAGTTGCAATCAGACGTTACATAGCCATAGAAAACAGCCGTTCGAACCAAACTAATGGGCAACATTGTATTCGATTATATGTGACTCGCCATAACGCCATAACTCTCACCATAGAAACCAATTGAATTTTGGTTTGGTTATGGCTAACTATGGCATTTTGGCCATGTCACGTCTAATTGCGCCTTTATGCTCCAATATATCGAAAACATAACATATTAAACGTGTGTGTTTACATTTGTTCGCCTCGTTGCTTTACAACTACTTTGTTCATTAACAATTTAGAAAATTACTCTCCCAGATACGGAAAAGTAAATGAACGATTTACTTGTAAAAACTTGCAAAAAAATTTTTAAAAATTGACATTTACTGCCTCCCCCCGATGTCGAAAGAAAACTTAAGAGAACGAAAGTAAGTCACTTATTTTCTTCTATAAAAGTGTTCCACTATCTTTCGACTTATCGTTCGATTGGCTTTACGTTTCTAATGTAAGCCGTATACCCGTTGTCAAATATCTATATTGCCACATCCACAATTTCACACATTCATCGACAACTGGGAATAAAAAATCGTTCAAATGTGTAAATTGTGCTTTAAAAAATGAAACTCTGTTCTAATTTAACTTGCAACAAGTGGCACCCAAAAATAAATTAAAATAAACTTGACAAAACAATTTTTGTAAATGATAAAAAGTGTACATACATAATTACTCAAGGGTTTTTATATATGATAAATAAAGACATAAAAAACCACAAGCTATGCAAAATTTTGTGAAGAATCACCCAAAAGGAAAAATGACCAATAGCCCATTTATTTAGGTCATTATTCATTGTCATTTGGGTGATTGCCATTATCTTTAAAATAGCAACAGACCCAGAAAAAGTGTTCTACCTTGTCGGCCTTTGTACGGGTGCAATAATTTTCTATCTCTCCTCTGTGTATGTAGAACAACAACTGCTTATATGAATAAATACATCCTTATGTACAGAAAAAACTGGCATAAAGTAAGTGACGACATTGAAATAGGTGCTAAGGAGTTCCTTCATACATTTTGACAATAAAAATCGGCGCATAATGTAGTTTTAGCCCACTATTAAGTCCCAGCGTGATTTATCTAACTTCTTAACCGTTTTTTCTTACACATAAGACCGATAGTTTCTAACCAACCTTCACTATAACTAGCGGAAGTGGTGGTAGGCAGAAAATATCTACTCATTGAAGCTGTTGTCGAACACACATACATACATACCGATAGAAGAGCATCACCAGCCAAGGACGCAAAACCGCTTACTTACAAGCTCAGACGTGAGGAGATTGCCAACGACGGGTTAATCAATGAACCCATTGCCAGCGAAGCCGGTATTATATTTGCTCATTGGCAACGCAAAATATTTTATTCATGTAAATAAAAATAATTTGTTGTATTTTGTCTCAGTCGACAATAAAAATACAAGTGCCTTCTTTTGGCATTTGAGTTCGTACAAATGACTGAAAAAATTTTATTGGGGCTCATATTTGTATTGAAATGCTTACGTTATCGTTCGCTTTAATTTTCTTTCGACTTGTCGTGCTAAAGACTTTTAGTGGAACGCAAAACAGCTGTTTGTCGTTTAAAAGGCTTGCGAACGAAAATGAGTGACATCCTGGAACAGGCAGTTAATATGAAATACTTTAAACAGTTCCATGTATTATTTACTATGTTTATGAATTTTTAATTTTATTCTATTAACAAATACAAATACAGCTGGTTGTTTCCATATCGAAAATACGCATACCAAAACGTTCTTCTTGCATTTTCTTTTAAGCAAAACGTACTATTTGCATATTAAAAGTCATTTAATTTCGTACATCGTTACCATTTATTGTTGCGACTTATTGCGGTCTCATGGATTTTATAATAAAGAAGGAAGTTGTTATATATTCTGGGTTCATGCTATAAAATAATCGGGTGAAAAAAATAATCTTTGATTTTCCAACATTTTAAAAAAATCAAAAAAGCGCACGTTTTTTTCTGCGACTCCTCATTTGTTTATATATTTAATTGAAAATATTTTTCAGATTTTCATTCGTTTATTTGTGTCCAAAAGCAGCAGCACTAATAATAGAAGCAAATATATACATGATATTGGCGATTGTATGTAGCTGTGGTATTAGGTTCGTTTGAGTACTTTTTCAGTAAAATCCAGTAACTGAGTAAATACAGAGTAATTTAAATAAATTACTCTCAATAAAAAAGTTTGCATCTAAAAGTACGCGAACGGAAAAATTGTTAAATCCAGTAAGATATATACAACAGCTGATCACCAATTTAGGCGCTAAAAAAATATACATATGAAATACAGGATAAAATTTTTTTTTAATAAAAAAAGTAATAGATATTGAAATATGTTTTTATTTAAACTTATTTGGCTGGTCCACGATGTCGGCAAGAAACTTTCTATAGGTTACTTATATTGGGCGCATTCACAAGACGTAGCAGTTGAGCACAACAGTTGTGAAACTGTTGGCAACGGTTGGCCCCAACAGTTACGTCTTAGAAACGGCTTGATGGATATAATTTAATTTTATATCTTTATTTCGTTACTTCATCGCATTTGTAATATAAAATTTAACAAATACTTGCTCCTTCCCTTCCACCTAGCAAAGCATATAAAAGGCATAACTCTATTCGAGCAGCTGTTTAGGCTGAGCACAACACGTTGACTATAGGTAGCGAAAAAATTTTGTGATGGAAAATTACTCAACTGTTGAGTGGAGCGCAACAGCTACGTCTTATGAATGCACCCAAACAACAAAACAAAAGTAAACTTTCTTATTTAGATTTTGTTTTAAATATAAGTAAGCGGTAGAAACTTTCTTGTCGACATCGCGGGTCAGGCCGTTAAAGTTTCTAAGCTTTTTACCCTGAACGTGAGAAGTTATTAGAATGATATATTAAAGACAACGAAAAACTGGGAAATTATTCAAATAAATTCAGTAAAGTGCGACTATGACTCGCGCACATAGGGTTCCGTACGAACACTAGATATGTAATTTAATACAAACTTCATCCTATATAATATATAGTTTTGGCATTTTTTTCGTTTTTGGGGTCTTTTCGGTTTTTTTGTTTTG
The DNA here is from genome assembly GCA_949987645.1 of Tachina grossa. Classification (NCBI taxonomy): domain Eukaryota; kingdom Metazoa; phylum Arthropoda; class Insecta; order Diptera; family Tachinidae; genus Tachina; species Tachina grossa. Next base: position 50,510,649 of record OX465278.1, on the reverse strand, counting down.
TCGTTTTTTGCGTTTTTTTCGGTTTTGGCGATTTTTTTAAGTTTTGGCTCTTTTTTAGTTTAGACACATTATTTTCTTGTCTTGGCGATTTTTTCGGTTTTTTGGCATTTTTTCATTTTGGCGTTTTTTTTATTTTTGTCGATTTTTTTAATTTTTGCGATTTTTTGTTTATTTAAATTTTTTTTAGTTTTGGCGACATTTTCGCGTTTTGGCGATTTTTTTCAATTTTTTGCGTTTTTTTCATTTTGGCGTTTTTTTTCATTTTGGCGATTTTTTCGAATTTGGCGATTTATTTTAGTGTTAGAATTTTTTTTAATTTTGGCGATTTTTTTTGGTTTGGCGATTTTATAATTTTCGGTTTTTTTAGTTTTACCGTTTTTGAAAATTTCAAGTGTTTGCCTCTTACGGTTTCCAAGATATAGCAAATTGTCAAAATTACATAGTCAAAATTGCATTAACTGATGGACCACCCTTTAATTTAAATTTTTTAAATTTTAGTGTTAACTGTTGTAGTCTGTATAAAAATACACTAGTTTTACAAATTTCAAGTTTCAATATACATATGTTCATACAATTGTATGTATATTACATGGGATTTTAACATATTTCATTGCTCGTTTTAGAACACCCTTTAATTTTTAATTCTCATGTATTTGTTGTTGTAGCGGCCAAGGTTCTACATACTGTGTCCAAATTTCAGGTCCGTAGCTCTTACGGTTCCTGAGAAAATACCGTGTGACGGACAGACGGACAGACGGACAGCATAGCGAAAACAATAGGGTTCCTTTTCACCTTTGGTGTACGGAACCCTAAAAAAAAGTACACAAAGTAAAAATTTTTTTAATGTTCCATACGGCAAACCAGAAACCGTCGACCCGACGATATGTATAAACAAAAATTTCAATATAATAATATTATAATAATATATAATTAATCACGTTTAAAAACAATCGGTTATGTTCTGAATTCCATGTCAAATTAAATCGTTCGGAAATGCAATAGTATTGTTATTATAAATACATACATACATACATACATACATATGTGCATACATTCATATTTCCAACAATTCTATGGAAATTCCGCACGTTTTAATTTCACGTGGAATACATAATATACCCGAATATTTTTCTAGCATCAAAACTAAATAAATGTTATAATGCTTATAACTTAATACATTTGTTTTTTGTTATTTTAAAAATTTCATTAAAAGCTAAAAATTTTTGTTTCCCTTTACTTTTGTTTGTTTATATTTAAAAACATATGGTTTCGTTTTACTGGATTTTACTGGCAAAAATTTGTCCAGTAAAAACTTGCATTTACTCAGTAAATGAACTGTCATTTTTCCCTCTCAATTCGCCCTCTCCTTTACTGGATTTTGTGTACTCGAACGCAATCCAGTAAAAAGTAGTAAAAATTTGTACAAATTTTTGAGTTCTCGAACGCACTTATTATGATATTGCACTTCTGATTGAATCTCAAAATATTATGTGTTGAAAGAAATAGATAAATAATACAAAATATATGTAAATATTTACTAATTTGTTTGTTAATTATTTTTATCATATATGTTTTAAATAAAAAGTTATCTGTTTCACAAGTGTATGTGTCCAGTATTAACATAAATTTATATCACCGCGAGTGGCCGTTTAAGCTTAAATTAGACCATATACCAAAGCCATAACTAAAATCAAAATTTCATTGGCTTATATGGTTATGGCTATGGCGATATGGCGAGCCACATATAATCAAACATAATGTTGCCCATTAGTTTGATTCGAACAGCTGTTTTCTATAGTTATGGTTATGGTACGTCTAATTTAAGCTTTGAACTAGCAAGCAAAACCATATAATCTACTACCCAAAATCATACAAAATTCAGCAAATATTTTTTATTTTATGAATCTTTTTTATTATTTTACACCTTTATGCAATTAGAAATCTATCGGATAAGCTTCTAAGCCTACTACGCTTTTGCTTATTTTCTGATTTTCAAAAATATTATTATTTGTGAATTCTCATATAGTTTTTGAGAGTCTGTGCATAAGATAAGAGGTTTGTGACTGTTCAAATTGTGTGGTTAAACTCTACTGACGATTTTTAAAGTGACAATAAAATGCATATAGACTATGCTTAACCACCAGCAAATAAATTTCACTTTTAACAGAATTAGGACAGATGTGCAATTGCCTTACGTGAGTACCTGCCGTTACGGCCTTATCTCACGTGTGCCAAAGCACCGGGTGTGGGTTAGACGCCAGACCAACGCCCCCATGCACCCTTTTAGAATGAACCTATCGCCCACTCCATAAGGCACATAGGTTGCAATCTTTGAATATAGTTATCCCTGTTCTATATTCAAGTACCTTGCTGAGGTACTTTGAGCTATCTAAACTTTGCTGCTATGTCCGTGCCCATAACAGCTCTGTTGAATGGCAACAGCACCTAGAGCAGTGTCTGGCTGACCGCGTCAGACCAACCACTAGCATTGATTTAACACTGGGAAGCCAAGACTATTCTCCCAGCGATTTTGGTAGCAACCACAACCACCACGATAATTCTCCGGCTTCCACGCTTAGGTGTTGTGTATACACCTAAGCGAGGTCCCCAAGAAAATTCCTCAACCATTGCCGGCACAGCTAACCACTCATCCATAAAGAACGCATGCCTGTGTCGCCAAATAACCAGTGCCTACTCCACACCTACCAAAATCATCCCTTTAAGCCCGTGGGGTATACCCCATCGGGTTAGGACGAACTCGGCATCTTAGCAAAGGTAACTGACGACCGCTACATACACTCAAAACGTCAGAGCAGCGAGGACCACTTACGCGAGAAGAATGCAAGCACGACACCTAAGTTTCTGTGCCTACTACGGCAAAACACTAAAAAGTGAAAGAGTCCTGGGGTCGTATCCAGGACGAAAGCCATTTTGGACCAGAAATTTCCGGCAACCGCAATGCATTTATCTCTAAGCAGCCCAGCTGTCGGGCAACCGGCACCCGTGGTACCAGAAGTAGCCTCTGGTTAGACCTCGAAGTTCCACCACAAGGGCTTCACCTCTATCGTCTTTTGAACTCAGGGGCAGTTCTAGGTGACGCTGCACCTAGCTGACAACAACGGGCGTACAATATTTGTTTTCCTTTTATAAATATGTGCACATCCGTTACTCTGTTTATGTTCAGAGATTGTGTAGTAACACATAAGTTTTACGGGTAATGAGCCAAAGGTCCGTCAGCGGAAAAAGCTACATTACCCTAGCTGGGGCCCCGGGATTGCCACACCCGTAGTCAAAAATAGACTCCCCTGGGGGTACAGAATTATGACAATATGTCAAATAATGATTTATTTTTTAAATCCATACATACATAAAAAACTCATTAAAGAAATATTATACGAACTTTTAAGCTTTAGCGCTTATTTCATTTTGGCGATTTTATCGGTTTTTGTTGGTTTTTTTTTGTATTTACATTTTTTTAATCTTGGCGTTTTTTCGTTTCGGTGATTTTTTTCGGTTTCTTGTAATATTATTTTTGTTTATTTTACAATATATATTTTTAGTTTAAGCGATTTTTTATTGTTTGCACTTTTTTCGTCTTGGCGATTTTTTGTTAGTTTTTTGGCGGCCTTTTTACTTTTGGTGAATTTTTTACATTTAAGCGATTTATTTTATTTTTGATGATATTTTTCATTTAAGCGCTTTTTAACCGACTTCAAAAAAAGGACAAAGTTAACAATTCGTCTAAATTTTTTTTCAGGTGTGTTGCTTCATAACTCGGTACATTTTAGACGTATTGTAAAAATTATTTTTTTGTCTGAGAAGGAATAGCTTCTCATTGGTTCCATTTAAAAAAATTGGGCGGGGCAACGCGCATAATTTTTTTATTAGATTTTATGATATTCTGCTTATTTGATTGCTGTGAAACCTAGTAAACACCTTTTGTTATTGCAATACCAAAATTTTAAAGTTGAGAAAATGGGCGGGGTTACGCCCATTAAAATTTATTATAATCTTTCACGCGGTTCTTTCACACACCTTGAGCTCTAAAATAGACACAATCCCTCTTTTAAAAAATGGGCAGAGTCACGCTCACTAAAATTTTATATGTTATTTTAAGTGGTTCTACTTTGCCGATTTTTACAAGACTTAACACGCATCCTAAGCTCTGAAATACACACAATCTTGTATTCAAAAAATGGGCGGAGGCATGCCCATTGAAATTTAATTTTACATTTCATGTACTTATTCTATCAGATCTTTGCATTGAATTCGTTTTTTTTACAGAAACTATTTTCGTATTTGAAAATTGCAAGAGTTTGCCTGTTACGATTGGTTTCCAAGATACAGCAGCAATTTTTCAATAATACATAGTAAAAATTACATTAAAATTAATTTTAATTTTGAAATTTTTCATAAAAATGCACTTACTTTGAAAATTTCAAGTGTCTGTATATTAGATTTGGATTTCAACATCTGTTGTAGCTCGCTTTAGAACATCCTTTCTAACTGTCGTATATTTTTTATTTTAGCAGCCAAAGCTTTACATATTATGTGGAAATGTCAGTTCGGTAGCTCTTACGGTTCTTGAGAAAACAGCCACTGACAGACAGACGGACATCTTAGCGAAAACAACAAAAATCTATCTTATCAATCGATTTTGGTAGCAACCACAACCACCACGATAATTCGTGGTGAATAAACTATAAATTATTTTACAAAATAAACTCATAGGGTATTTATTCTCATGTATAGTTTTTTTTTCCAAAAAGTACTTTTTCCCAATTATGTGCATTTAGCATCCCTTGGACGCGCACTGCTAGATAACTTTGTTCTACAGAGAGCTAAATTGAGAGTGAAAGTAATAGACAAAAGAAAAAGCTCATTTAATTTCGCTTTTAGCTTGAAATGCTGTGTGTGTGTGTATGTGTGAGTATAATTTTTCGAGGTAAAACATCGTGCGTGTGTGTTTGCGTGTGGCTGCGTGTGTGTGTATGAGTGCGTAAAAGCCGGAAATCGAAAACCTGTTGCATGTTCATTGCAATTTATAATAGAAGGTTAATGCCAATTTTACTACGCATACACGCACACTCATACCCAAATGAAACTTGTACATTTGTACATCCTAACAAATGTCTTAATGATAGCAACAAGTTACTATTAAATTAATTAAAATTGTATTATGGGGTTTTAAATACATTTCTCTAAGAGAAATTGTAATCAAGAAATAAAATACAGTTTAAGATTTGCTTGAAAGTGACTTTTATATTGGAAACCACTAAAGGTATGCAAGAACTTAAATAAAATACTGATTGATATTAAGTTAGGTAATAAAAAAAGAATTAGAAACATTGTGAAGCATATTCAGAAATGATATAAGTGTTTAAATAGATCTATTAATATTTTCTTTAAAAGTTTATTATTTTTTATTTTTAGTTTTTTATTATTAAAAATTTAGTATATCCTGTATTCTCTGAGTATTTCAAGACTTCAGCTAACATGTATTATTTTGTTACATGTATACATACATTTTAATCAAATTATATTCATATATCTATGACCTTTTATGTAATTAAACACAAAGTATTAGAAGACATGAACGTAATTATATTTCATTAATCCAAAAAAATGTTAGTTGCTTATAAAAGAAGGTATAAAGAAAAGTAAATGAATACAATACAATAATTTATTAGTAGTGTGGTCAGTTTCTTTGGAGGCATTTGTATCTGTGTACAAACACAAGTTGTAAGATTTGTTGTTTTTGTTTTAATCACATATTTCGTTGAAAATTAATGAGCCAAAGAGACAACGAACCACCCAAAAAAAGAAAAGAATTTTCACTTACAATAAAAATTTTATAAATTAAAATAAAATGAAAATGACACAAATGAGAGCAATAAATCCTTAAGTCCCTATTTACACTATGCAAGTCTTATTGCTAAGCTGATTAGTTTATTAGGAGAGAGAGAGACGGGGGGAAAAGAAACGTTGCTGTTCCCCTCGTCTCTCTCTCCCTGAAACTAATCAGCTTAGCAATAAGACTTGCACAGTGTGATTTGGGACTAAGTGATCTCATGATCCCATTTTTGCTCCTTACACCTTCTGTTACTATTAGTAAAGTGTATGCAAGCAAGAAAAGTACCACATCTAGCACGGCATGGAAATTTATTATATTGTTACGTTTTTATTCTTTAAAAACACAAATTAATAAAAGACCGCAACGTAATAATTAGGGTTAATAACGACACTTTATTTACTAATAAATGCACTTACTATAATCCAATTCAAGAGCTTAAACCACTATGTCTTCCACGTTGTTGTATAAGCTTAAATTAGACGTGACATAGACATAATGCCATAGCCATAACCAAACCAAAATTCAATTGGTTTCTATGGTGAGAGTTATGGCGTTATGGCGAGTCACCTATAATCAAATACAGTGTTGCCCATTAGTTTGGTTCGAACGGCCGTTTTCTATGGCTATGGTTATGTCACGTCTGATTGAGGCTATGCACACGGTTCACACAATTGACTGCACTGGTTTTATAGCAAAACTTCATCTCGGCTATTTGTCTCATACAAGACTTATTCTGCTGATGCTCACTGTTTATACAACACCACAGACTCACTGCCTTTACTTAATTACTTCTTATCGTTATTATCCACCACACGATGTCTCTACTTTCAACGATGTTGACTCTACTAGTATCTGCTTAACACTGACTGACTCTCCTCCTGACTATCTTTTTTTATACTACAGGAAGCAGTTCTGGAATGTTCGCCATGTGCTCAGAGATGGTGTAATGAAATGTGTGCACTCAGTAAGGCCAAATGGAAGAAACTGTATTACTGCATAACGATGTTGCTGCTATGCACGTTAAAATTCATGTTCTTGTCTCTAGATGTTTGTAGATAATTCGATCGGCCGTTATTTTGAATTTCAGCGTGACTATTTAGCGAGTTTTATATCGATAAAAGAGTGGCGTTGCCAACACAGAGTTGTTTCTATCATGTGTTTGCACTTTTATGTGCTAGATTATGTTTTTCATTGACCCTGTAGGAATATTTTTGCGTAACACTTGCATTAGTCCTGTTGGAATATTTTTGTGTAACGCTGCATTAACCTTGTCGGCGGACATTTCCGTAACAATATCGTTTGTAACAATAAGTAAAATTTAAGCTTAATATTCGTTACCGCATTAATAATACCAAATTATTATTTTACTTATTCAGTAAATTTTTTTTAATGCATTGAAATTGATTATTGACGGGTTAGCTGGATTCTATGTACATTTCACTTTTGCTTATGCAGATCATCAGGGAACTTTACCCAAAAATTTCAATGTATTTATAATAAAAAAAATTGTACTGAATAAGTAAAATAGTAATTTGTGATTATTAGTGCGTTAACAAATGTTAAACTTAAATTGTAACAATTCCCAAAAAAAACAGTAATTAATAACTTGACTGCATCCGGTCAAAAATGCTTGTGGGCAACACTCTATTCTTGCTAAATACCCCTTTTCCACATGCAAAGTTTACTTTGCAAAGTCTTAATTCAGCTGTGTGAAAGACAAAGGTAGTAATACAGTCTCTTTCTGTCTTTCTCCCAGCTGAATTAAGACTTTGCAAAGTAAACTTTGCGTGTGGAAATGGGGTAAAGGCGAAGAATAGCTATTGTTGTTTCTTTTTCCAGATGATCTGCATTAGCAACAGTGAAATGCGCATTAGAGGCCTGCGTAAACAGTATTGAAATGTAAACACGTCTGGTTTTTTAAATGTATTCTCGTGGCATGTATTATAGTGAACCAATAATAAATGATGTCGTTTAATAACCCTATCGGAAATTTGGCTAACTTTAAACTAACTTTAAGCTAACTATTTCGCAACTAGTACTAACTACACTTGGATTACTTTGCAATGTAATCAACTGACTACAAAATGTTAATATAAAACTGAAATGAGTTTTAAAGTAGCTGAGAATAAATTTAACTTAACTTAAGAAATAGTTTTGGGTTTGTTCTGGATGACTTTGCAGCTAGCTTTTGGTTAGTCTAAGAAAAGTTAACTATAAGTTTAATATTTTTGTAGTCAAACACACATTCTCCGACAGGGAAGCGAAGCAGGGTATCTAGTCCATTTCATGAGAGAAAAAGACTTATTTTTAATATTTAACAGAGCTGTGTTAAGCACAAATATTAAAATTCAACTTCACAAGCATGCAAAAACATCATAAGCCATATGATTTAAATTAATAAATTGTTTATACAATAACATCATAAGCCACAAAAAGTAAAACAAGTCCTATCTTATTATTCTAGATCCCTGGCCTTAAAGCAGGTTACACTGCGGGTCAATATCTCTCTACTGGAAAAAAAACTCTTATTACTAAAACTTCTACAAAGAATTCAACACAATCACCCATCACGATGACGAGATCTGGCTTTAAAGGTTTAATTCAATGTGCATTAACCGTATTCATACAAAACAGCTGTTCGAATAGATGACTCGTTATAACGTCACAGCCAAACCCATAAGCACAGAAACCAAATGAATTTTAGTTTTTTGCCATAACAATAAACTTCCGTTTACTGGTTAAATGAAAACATAAACAGCTGTTTATGAGTATGGCAGCACTAATAGATGAAGCAAGTATATTTATGGATATGGCAATGTTTATGCCCATATCATTATGTCTGATTGGAACTTAAAAAACGGATAAAGATTGCAATATGGAACGTTCAAACTCTTGCTGATCCATCAAGGCTTGAACAAGCTTACAGAGAATAAGATGTATGCAAGGTTTGTTAAGAATCAGTTAGACACATGTACATAAAATCATAATAATAAAGAACCAATTTTTAGCTTCATTTGCGGAATTTCGTGATATATATAACTCGATTTTGTTGTAAGTTGACTTATACTGTTATTGATTTTAAACACAGAAATAATGTTCAAAATTGTATATACATAAATTAAATTTTATTTTTCATTCCTAGCATATTATATTTAAGATTCGATAAGGATGAACCATTTAATATTTTTCTCTTCTAACACAAAAAATTTAAGGTTTGCCATTAAGAAATTAATGTTTCTGCAAAACCAAGAAATTCAAATAAAACCAGATTGAGGATTTTAATGAAAATGTAAGAAATTTTTTGGTTTTGTTTTATAGAACATAAAAGTTATTTCTTAATTAAAGATTAACATTAAAAGAGCAACAGCATTCAAGCACAGTGATTAATTTCATAGAGAAAATGGAAAATAAATTTATTATAAATTATAGTTAATAATTCTTCCTGTAAAAAAACCGACTTCAATGCAAAGAAGAAGTTAAGAAGAAGTACATGATTCCGCCCATTTTTTTAAATGGAGGATTAAGTCTATTTTAGAGCTCAAGATGTGTGGCAAGTTTTGCAAAAATCGGTTAAGTAGAACTGCGTGAAGTATTATAATAATTGTTAATGGGTGTAACCTCGCCTATTTTTTCAAATTTCAAATTATGTAAATATAAGAACCAAAGGTGTTTTATAGGTTTCGCAGCAATCAAATAATAAGAATATCATAAAATTAAATTAAATTTTTTTTACAATGGGACTAATGGGAAGCTAAACCCTTTCAGACAAAAAGAGAACTTTTGCAATTGGTCTAAAATGTACCGAGTTATGAAATAACATCACCAACAAAAAAATAGAGATGAATATATAACCTCCTCCTTTTTTTTGAATTCGGTTAAAAATAGACATAGACACTACAATAGATAGTTGATTTTCTTAACGTAATATTTAATGTTATAATATTAAATGAAATCTTTAAATATTATATATACATATTATCTATAAATACTACATATATTATAGATCTTCAAGAGTAAATGACTTAAAAATGCAGACGAAAAATGTGGTAGAGAGAAAGTCATACCAGATAATGCTAATGAGTACGTATTAGTGATGTAACGAATGTCAATTTTTGATATTCGCGAATACGAATACGAATATTAGAAACGATATTCGCGAATACGAATATTATATGCAATATGAAATATTAAAAAATTGTTATGAAAAAGGACTTCTTGTTGGCGTACTCTAAAGTTAATAATAAGTACCCAAAATTTTAATGATCGTCATTAAATAATATTTGAAAATGATACAAAGCACAAATTTCTGTAAAAAAAAATTAATGTATTTGTATATACAAACTAAAATTTTTATTCATTTATTTAAATTTCGTTTAGGATTTATGCATTTATTTATTTAATTTCTTTGGAAAAATATTGGTATTCGTATTCGACTGAAAATGGCCGAATATTCGACAATTCGAATATGAATACGAATGTTCGCGCATCACTAGCACGTATATGTAATCATAATTGTAGCGCAAACATTTTGTACGTTCAAATATCTATTCTCAAGCAAATATCAATAAAGCCGATTTCAACATACAATAGCATCTCCACTTCATTTATGCTAGAAACTAAAATACGCTACAACTTAAAATAAAAAGACACATGCATGTCAAACGTATTGACTATATCTCATACGTATAGCCGCGCATGCTTATAGTCAGAGTATGGATATTTATTCGGATAAAAAAATATAGACACGATACCCTGGTTATTTATACATCATTCGCTACCGTCTACACGCATTTATGTTTTGTCGTTTGTGCTGCGTAACTTAACAAATGAGTACGAACATAATTATTGGTTATTTATAGTTATATGTATTCGATTTAAAAAGAATGCTTGTGTTTGCTTATGAACATGTATTTAGAGCAGTGTCCCGCAAAATTAAATATGTTTGTATTGGTGAGAAAAATGAGAGTAAAATAAACTTGCACTCGAAGAAAAGTTTTCAAATTTAAAAACATGATGTGGTTATTAATTGTTTGAATTTTTTTTGTAAATAAGCAATTTAATCAAAAGCTTAACTAAAAACTAAAAATTTAATAATCCATTCAACAATGAGTGTATAAATTCCAAATTAAATTTATTCAAAGCTTTGTGGATACTATTAAAATGTGTTATTTTTAACTGTTTCATAACATAAAATGCATTGCATATTGCAAAAAGCATGTTTTATCAAGAAATATTTCTTAGTTTCCATAATTATTTAAATGTTTTGTTGCTGTACAAATTTATTAAATTTGAACTTTAATTTCGTTCCGTGTGCTCAAAAAAATTAAACAAAAAACCAGGAAAAAATTAATAAATGCGTGCACAACTTAATTCGTCGCTTGCTCAGTGACGGCATGTATGTGATTTTCATCCGCACAATTGTGCTATGGCTTGCGGGTTACTGATTTAGAGAGTATTTAAAACGACACTTTTGTCATTCTATGACTAGTACTTTTTCCTGCTTGTATTTCAATGTCTGTGGAGACAAATTTAAATTTAACTAGCAAATACAAGGACCGAACATTTTAGCAGATTAACAGCGAACGATTAACACTATCAACCATTTTATAGTCCTAGTAAAATTAATGAATATTATTTTGGAGGTAAAATCTATTAATGGAGACTAAGACTACACGGATCAATTAATGGATAATATGGTTGGAGATATAATTAATGAATTTATATCAATTGGATATACTAAAATATATATGTAAATAATACAGAAAGTTTAATTTAAAAAATTTACTCGTTTGGAAGTATAAGTGGTAATTTTGGAAAACAGGAAAACTCTAGATATATCCCTCTGTATAGAAATGGTGCTCCTGACGTCTATTTTAAAGAGCAGATTTAGTGAAATTTCTGAAATAATTTTAGTACTCTCGAAAAACTAAATAATAGAAAATTAGTGGTAATTGTGGAAAACAGGAGAATTCTACATAGTGTATTCCACAATTCTCTTGTTTTCCTAGTGTATTACACTACAGAATTTTCCTCTTTTCTATGATGAAAATACCGAAGGTCCTGAGTTCGAGTCCTGTCACCGACAAAATTGTTTAATAACGACACCAAGTATTTTTTTTTTTTTGCATTATTGTCATTTTGAGTCAGTTGTATGAAAATTTAAATGATAAAGGCATAGACAGCAGATACTAATCCTAATTTAATATCAGAGCATCCTCCTTCGTCGGTATTGTATAGCAAAATCATGGGGGAAGTAAAATAACTAATAAAAGAACTACTGCCCTGCAGGAAATTGAACTGACACAACACTAGTCACGTGACCGGCCCCCAAGTGATAGGGACTTGTCCGAGTTCTAACACTTCCTATGAAGCGGACCAGTCACTTTTACATGGGAATGGCCTAGGATGGGGTTAATTGATATTTTTTATGCAACTTGTGACTTGTCACTGAGCTATCCCATAGAGACATATTCGGTTTAGAATAATATAAATTATATATAAATGTCATTCCGACATTTAACTGTATGTAACAATGAAAACTTATAATATTTATTTATTGTTACAAATGCAATTATAATTTATTTTTAGGCAGAAAATTTTTTAAGATTCGAACCAACAATCTCGTGTGCATGACAGGTTTGCACACTACCCACTCAACTACAGGGCCACTCATGTTTCAAAAGTATAAATACCAGTTAAGCTTAGGTTAATATCTCAGTATAGTTACAGGACTGGTTCCAGAGTCACATTGGAGGGAGCAATTAACATTATATTTACACTATTTGATAGGTCCATGTATTCAACCACATCGAACATGTTCGTTCAGTGCCGTTTACTACAATATTGCACTGAGTCCAAATTAAATTGGCTCAAGATCAAGACGATACATCACGAAAATGGTGAATATGTAACCATTTACCCTACCCGATATGTCTTTTTTTCACTTTTGATAACACTCGCATTTTCTCAATTCATAGGACGAGTACGTTTGGATCAATTGTCACCAAATTTTCTGCAGGGTAAATACAGCTTCGAAATTAAATGCGACTCGTTGACATCAGAGGCGCTGCAACACTGTCTCATTAAAAACGTACAAAAAAATTAGAGTTTTAAAAGAATGAAGTTTTCCCTTATCTCTTCCTTCACCACATGTCTCCTCTAGCACTTTACCAAGCATTGCTTGCCTGAGTAATTTGATTGATTGATTCTCTTAAAAAAAAAATAAATAAAAAAAAAATAAAAAAAAACCTGAGCAACATTATTGATGATAAATTTGAAATTTTGTTTACTAAGAGCTCTTTAATAAATGCAATACGCTGAATCAAAACAAGTCACGTATTCTATTTCAATTAAAAAAATTTCATGCAAGGCTCAAATAAGTATCAACTGACACCACAAACAGTGTATCAACTACGTTGAGCGCTGATTATGAAGGTGTAGCGTCCTTCGAAATAAAAATTGTTGTTTTTCCGTTCAGGTATTGTTTGCTATTTTATGCAATTTGTTCCTTAAAAATTATCTCATTCAATTGTTAATTAAATCTATAGAAGTTAATGGGGCTTATTACGAGTGTCGTATTACGACTTTGACTATGACGGTTTCGTACTAGACTAAAGAACATTGCAAGAGTTTTTCTTTAATCTAGTACAAAATCGTCGTAGTCGTAGTCGAAATACGACACTCGTAATTAAGCCCAATATATTTCAATAAATTGGGAAGAAGTAATTTATAACATTGTTTTTGCATGAATGCATTTATTAATTACAATTATTACAATTATTACAATTATTGCAATTTCAATATTACACTGACAAGAAACACTGTGCAATTTATTGCTCATTTCACGCTGCTTTGTCTGTACTTTTAATGCAGAACATTAAAAAACTGCTACTGTCATCAGTTTAGCATAATTAATTTTGACTAATTTTATATGTATGTATGATTTTGATATGATTCATATTTTAAGCTAAAAAGTATTTGGCGTATTAACTTCATAGTTTTTTCCATCTTCATTGTACATGTAGTGAATCACCTATCACAACGAGAACAATTGTGCTGGCATGACATTCCAGTTTGTAGGTAAGAGAGGCAAAGATAGTGGTATTGTGTTTGGCATAATTTTTCAACCAGGCACAACCCCACATCTTCGGCACAAAACCAATGCACAGACAACTTAAAAAACATCAAATGTTAAAAGAACACAAAAAAACAAAGCTGTGTGTACGTATACATTTTAATGCCAGATGAATTAGTCTCGTGTGTTCTAAAAAGAACAAATATTGTGCCGGCATAAAAATTACAACAAAAATTTTTGAGTGGTTGACGAAGCGTGTGGTCATATTAGGCAAAATACATCACATAATAAGCATAAGCACCAAAACATACACATACATACATACATATATTTATACATACCCTGCAGAAAGTGTGAATGAAATTGTAATGATTTACTAGTGACATTGTCAGTAGTAATATTGACCAGCTGTACCCCAGCCAATGTAATCATCTATTGACATTTAGCTTGTTATTGAAAATCCACCACTGGACTGTAGCACTACTGACTAAGTAGTTCTTTTGGGACCACATGGAGACATTGGCACCAAAGATTCACTAGTAAATTTAAGGGGCTCTAGTCTACAATATCGATATTTCCTCGTTCGATGTCAATAGTAAAGTTATAGTGATTTTCTAATGACATTGTCAATAGTGCTGCTGATTAGGTGCACCCCAGCCAATGTAATCATCTATTGACATTTAACAGTAGCTTGTTATTGAAAATCCACCACTGGACTGTAGCACTACTGACTAAGTAGTTCTTTTAGGAGCACATGGAGACATTGGCACCAAAGATTCACTAGTAAATTTAAGGGGCTCTAGTCTACAATATCGATATTTCCTCTCTCGTTGACAATAGTAAACTTATAGTGATTTTCTAGTGACATTGTCAATAGTGCTGCTGATTAGGTGCACCCCAGCCAATGTAATCGCCTATTGACATATAACATACGGTTGTCATTGAAAATCTACCAGTAGACTTTAGCACTACTGAGAAGGTACTTCTTTTACGACCATATGAAGATATTTGAACTAAAGATTCACTAGTAGATTTTAGTAACCCTAGTCTACAAATATTTATTTAATATTATTGCACAGCATGATAAAAAAGAAAAACAATCTATTGACGCTTTCATTGACAATATCAATAGAAATGCACTAGAACTGTTGTCTCTAACGTATCTTTACTCGCACATAAAAGGAAAGTTGTCGACATTTTAACTAATGCAATTGTCGCTGGATAAAGAGTATTGACATAGAGACATATAGTTGTAGGTTGACTAGAAGGTACATATACATCTTATACAGGGTGGGCCAAAAGAAACCAAGGGGTGTAAAAGTTTAATAACTTTTTTGTTTATTAATTTTTTTTATTTTTTCTTTCAGATTATATAGACAACACTTGGAGAATTTATAATGGAGAGGTTCACAACTGAACAGAGAACCAGAACAATAGAATTTTATTATTTAAACCAGAGATCAATTATTTTAAGCTCATTTTCATTTGAATGGCTTTGTTAATAAGCAGAACTGTAGGTTCTGGGGTTCTCAAAATCCAAGAGCCATTCATCAACGCCAATTGCACCCCATCAGGTGTACAGTATGGTGTGGGATCACATCTGAAAATGTCATTGGGGCCTACTTCTTCGAGAATGAAGATGGAAGTGATGTAACCGTAA
Source organism: Tachina grossa (assembly GCA_949987645.1). Taxonomy (NCBI): domain Eukaryota; kingdom Metazoa; phylum Arthropoda; class Insecta; order Diptera; family Tachinidae; genus Tachina; species Tachina grossa. Next base: position 50,495,061 of record OX465278.1, on the reverse strand, counting down.
ATGGAGAGCGGTATCGGTTTATGATAGAAAATTTTTTACGTCCTGCTCTTGAAAACAGACCTGGTATGTGGTTTCAGCAGGACGTAGCCACTGCCCATACTGCCCGAGACACAATGGCACTTTTAAGTCAAATTTTTGGAGAGCGGATAATTTCTCGAAATTCGGAAATTATTTGGCCAGCGCGATCGCCAGATTTGGCAGCACCCGACTATTTTCTTTGGGGTTTTTTGAAGGAGCGAGTGTATGTGAACAAGCTAGAGACAATCCTTGAACTCAAGGCAAACATTGTTGCAGAAATTCGAACGCTACAGCCACAAGTTTTGAAAAATGCTCTAAAAAGAGCCCATCAGTGCGAAGCTGAAAACGGTGGTTATTTAAGAGACATCATTTTTCATACTTAGTGTAAAAAAATTTCCATTTTGTATATTATATAATCTGAAAGAAAAAATAAAAAAAGTTAATAAACAAAAAAGTTATTAAACTTTTACACCCCTTGGTTTCTTTTGGCCCACCCTGTACTTCCTTTTCCTTTACACAACTATCCATTAATTGAAGCATGTAAAATTTATAAATATTTGTCGTTAATAATATTTATTTTGTCACATAACTGCTTCATCTGACTCTACCTTTAAACTTTTTTTCCATCAACCAAATGTCTTAATATAAATTTGTGAATAAAAATATTTTTATTGTTCATCTCTTTGTCTACTGTTGATAACTTTACTTTCAGCTGCCAAATTAAAATTACATCTGTCTTGCAGAAAAAAAGACCAATTGGAGTGAAATACATACCAACAACATGGCAGTTATATTATCGAAATTAGTATTATTTGAGTTTTTGTAATTTAATTTAATCACAATATTAAGTGTCTGAATGTCGGTCCACATTATTCCCTTACACACTAAAGTTCATGTGAATAGAACAACCAAATATAGTAAATATAGCCATCAATATGTAATTATGCATATGTTAGTTAATTTGCTTATTTTTTATTCTACTTAAGACAAACTTTTTTGGTTTGCAAAGAACAAACGACAATGGCACGACTATTGTAAATTTAGAAATGGCAAAATTGAGCTTTCATTACAAAAAAAAAAGCTTTCAGCAAATTGCAATACAATGAATCAAAACAATTCACATATTCCATTTGCATTGAAAAGCTAAACATATAAAGGAGAAATCTACATCAACTGACACCACATACAGTGGACTAAACACAGAGAACGCTGATGGTGAAGGTGTTGCGACCTTCGATAACAGGTAGTTGTTTCGTTCTGCTAGTGTTTGTGGTATTATTTGCTCATTAATAATTATCACATTTGGTTTACATAGCAATACAAACTTTAGCCTAATCAAATTATAAAAATAAAAAACAATAATTTAATGGGCGCACATTTATTTATTGCGATTTTATATAGACACCTTTCTCACGCCCATAAAATTTTAACTTTCTCATTCATATGCTTTCAACTCTTGTACTGAAAATTTAGCTTTTAAGTTTATGTCTAATCGATTATTACGAAATCTTCCTTTTATATATAGCGTTTGAAAAAGTAGTCGGGGTCCAGACCATGGAAATTTTACATTTTTACGTAAACTTGCAATGACACAATGTCACAGTAGTAGAAAATGACGGGAAAATGTCCATTTGAATATAAACTCATATTTCTCATGTTTCTTCATAACCCATCATTAGTAGTATCGCAATGATATATGTATATAATATATCATATATAATGCTAATTTTTATAAAAGTGGGCGGGAATATGCCTATTAAAATGTAACGTACAATACCTATTACCATGATTTGCTATAAAATTTATTTGGTGATCATCAGAGTACCATCTCATTTGTAGATAACATAACATGTAAATTTTTTTATACTATATACATGTATGACAAAGATGTATGGATATTTATGTTTTTAATAAAGTATCCGAAGGAGAAATTTATCACAATTTTGCCATGCAATTTAAGCAATTAAAAAAAGTATTAATAAACTGATTTAAGTATTTAAAAAATATTGCTTTTAGCTGTGCCTGCAGGATTGCTGACCCATGTCTCTATATCACCTTCCCTCTTTATGCCGATGATTGCTTTAGATACGAGGGTGAACCATTAACTCAGTGTATTTTTGAGTTTCCCGCCTCTTGATTGAAATGGCAACACTGCTCCTGTCAAGAGGCAACTGTCAGTTGACTCATGTCTAAATTTGAACAAGCTGTGTCATTTAGTTAGTGTTTGGCAGCCGCTGATAACAGTCTACCTCGCCTTTTGAGAAGAAAATGGAAAAAAGTGAATTTCGTGTGCTCATTAAACATTATTTTTTGCGAAAAAAAAATCGTCGACTCTGCACCATCGATTTCAATGGTAAAAAAAGTCGTTTAATGACTTTCGTTGTGGTTGCACAAGTAGAAATGACGCTGAACGTTCTGGACGGCCAATTGAGGTCAGTACACCCGAAAATGTTGAAAAAATCGAAGATATGGTGTTGGCCAATAGAAGAATAAAAGTGCGTGAGATTGTTGATGCCATAGGCATTTCATATGGCAGTGTGGTTTCGATTTTAAATGATCAGCTGGGCTTAAGAAAGTTGTCTGCAAGATGGGTGCCGCGTTTGCTTTCAATTGACCATAAACGTAAACGTGTGACAACTTCAAAGGATTGTTTGGAGTTGTTTAACCCTAACTGCGGATGAAACATGTTGAAACTGTGGAGGAAAATGGATCAATTAATGTACACCAGAGACCAAGCAGTAGTCTAAACCTGCTCCGAAGAAGGCCAAGGTGAGTTTGTCGGCCAATAAGGTGATGGCAACAGTTTTTTGGAATGCACGCGGGATAGTCCACAGCGATTACCTTCAAAAGGGAAAAAGATAAACGGCGCGCCATATGTCCAAGAAAAGAAGTTCTTTTTCATCAAGATAATGCACGAGTGCAGTCTCAGTGACAAAACTCTACGAATTGGGCTACGAATTGGTACCCCATTTGACATATTCTCTGGATTTAGCCCCTAGTGACAACTTTATATTTGCAAACATAAAGAAATGGCTCAGCGGAAAGAGATTTAGCTCCAACGATAAAATTATTGCCTATTTTAAGGACTTCGAAAATCTTATTTTTTGGAAGGGATATAAAAACTGGAGAAACGTTGGACTAAGTGTATTGAGTTAAAAGGAGATTATGTTGAAAAATAAGTTTTTGTTTTGCAAAAAAAAATTATGTTTCATTAAAAAACTCACTGACTTATTGATCCGCCCTAGTATAAACAATCAGTAACCATATTCAAGTGATTGGCTGTGTATAAGAATATCAATTAAGGGAACCCTGCAGAAAGTGCGAATAGTGAAAATGTACTGAGTCGCTTTTGACTTTGTCACCAGTACTACTCTACAATTATTCCCCATACAATACTTTATGCTATAGACATTTAGCATGTGCTTGTCATTGAAAATCTACTAGTAACACTAAAACAATTGACTAGGTAGTGAATTCATAGTTCTTATGGGAACATGGAGACATACCAACCAGACATTTACTGGTACATTTCTATACCTTACGTACATACAAATTTATTTATATTGACAAGTTGTTGCAAAATCCACCAGAAATATACCACATCTGTTTTCTCTATTTATTTTATACTGACGAATAGAAGAGAAATTGTAGACAATGTAACTACTACTAGAATTTTAGTGTTGACATAGAGACACTTGGCCCCAGTCTGACTGCAGGGAAGTGTAAGTAAATGTGTATGTGTGTATGTACTTATGTATATGCGTGTGCAAGTGTGCATGTGTGTGTGTGTGTGTATATTAGCTTATAAAACATTAGGTATTAATTAATTAAGTACTTTTTTCTGCTGGAGTACATGAATGCATCCTTCTAGTCTTGTTGGTTTTTCACTTCGTCATCAACTGGTATATTTTTAGTTAAAATCGTTTTTCGGAATAAATTGCTGCGTTCGTCGTGGTTTTGTGAAGTTACATGGTGACATAAAATTGTAATTGATAAATGGTTCTTTATTTTACATTCATGTAGTTGTTATTTTCTTAAATTCAATACTATTAAGCCGTACAGTGGGATATTTAAGAAATACTGATATTAACACAATTTAATTTTTAGGGTAACGAGCGTAAGTAAGATCAATGCCTACAAATAAGGTCTATTCACGTGTTCAGGAGATGGATTTAGTTTTATGTGATTTCAGGGCAATCACGGCAAAGTCGTTCTAGGTGATCTCGATTTGTAACTCTGCAGAAAATGCTACTGTCAAAAAATTTTCGAATGTAAAAACAAACATATTCAAACAACTTGTCAAACTACTGTCCATAGAAATTTGCGCAAATTCTTGCATGTGTTTGGTTATTAAAATTGTCTCTTAAGTAAAATGTTTATGCGAATTAATTTAATTAAACTATTCATCTAATGGGTTCATAGAAGATAAATTTAAAAAACCAAAAAGATATGTATGCATATAAATTGAAAATGCAACCAAGTTCAAACACGCGATCTTAGTTTTAATTTTTAGACACATTAAATTCTTATACATAATAGTATCGTGCTAAAACCTAATATAAACAAAAATTTTATATGTTATGATAAACTGTGTATTAATGGACATAAAATTGAAGGCCTAAGATCTCTCAGAAGAAAGTTTTTGAATAGTTTAACTGTAAAGAAGCATTATCATTCTGCCATAAGCAATTAAACAAAACTAAAAATTTCATTTTCAGTAACCAAATTCTTTGAATCAGTATTTATTTTGTATGAATGCGGACCAGTGATGCCAATTTAGCCATTTTTCATCCCATTTAGCCGGAAGAAAAGTGAGTTTAGCTATTAGCTAATTTTTTAGCGATTTTTATTTTAATCTAGCTATTTTTTCAAACATGAAATTTGTGTGTGATTTTTCATAAAAAATTTAAACTCGGAACATGGGAACATTAATTAACTACCAAAAAAAAAAACACAACAGAGTAATATGTTATTGTTTTCGCATTAATATCTATAAATCCCGGTTCAAACTTGCCATTTTTATTGCAGCAGTCTAAAAGCGCTTATATGAAAGAGATGGCTCAATTGGTAACAATAAGATTTGCTACTGCATTCTTATAATCGTTTATAAGTTCATTAGTTTTTCCATACAAAATGCACTCCCATAACCGGACACTCTCATAAAAGCACAGAAGCGGTGAAACGCGGCAACAAGAGTTGAATTTAAATAGTAGGTTTTTCTTTATTCACCTCTGATTCATATTTATATTAGAGTCAATGATATTGCTGGTTCCCTGGTTAACGCATATGTAAATACTGATGCGTTGGAGACGCAAAGAAATTGCTGTAAAATATTGCTTGAAATTAAATAAAGACATTATGTCAAATAAATATACTTCAGTATTTCATGTATTGCTTGAAAATATCAACAAAAATCAAAGTTTAAATGAAAGTTTAAAAAATAGAAAGATAACAAAAAGTATAAACAAAAATTTCGCAAGGAATGGATTAGTATCCCAAAAATTTAAAGACTTAATAGCAGAATGTACAAATGAATAGAAGGCGTAATGCAAGTATTGTAAGTTTGCACTATATGCGCAGTTTTTTTATTACCTGAAGAAAAATTATTTTATTTATTACTTCAATTTATTGTTTTTATTTACTTTAAAAAAGTTCCCGATTTGCCTTAAAAAAAGTTTATGATTTTTGCATTCGATTTTGCTTAGCCATTTTTTAGCTAGTTTTTAGCCATTTTTTAGCCATTTTTTTGTCTACATTTAGCCATTTTTGGTGGAGGAATTCTGGCAACACTGATGTGGACCTACAAACAATTTTGCAAATTTTGATAATTTTGTAAAAAATTTATATGAAAAAAATTAATTTAAGTTATTCTGCCTTATTCGTGGTTAGCGTATTTCGACTTCGACTACGACACTTTAGTCCTAGGTTAAAGAAAAACTGTTGAAGTCTTCCCAAAGAGCACAAAATATTGCTGGAATTTTGCTGGAATGTTATTAAGTTGCAGGTAATCGGTAATATTGCTGGAATATTGTCGAAATATTTTTTTGGTAATATTACATTTGCATATATATTATTATATTACAAACATATTACAAAAAAATTATTAGATGATATTAGATATAGCAAAATTGTTTTTGTTAAATTAATACATCGCGTTACAGATGCCATAAGGGCATATTGCCGATATACCGGCAAAAGTACCGACGAAAAAGCATAAAGGCGTACAATAAAAATTATATTTTTTTCTAAGTGCAAAAAAATATTTAACTTGGGGGAAATTTTTTTTTATTTTTCTTTACGTTTCTGGTAAAAATACGTCGATTCGCAAAAACAAATTTGTTTCCTTAAAAATTCAATTATTTCTCTGCTAAAAAAAATTAAATTTTTGAGACATTTTTTTTACAATTCTGGAAGTTTCAGGCGAAAGTATGTTAATTCCAAAATAAATATTTCTCGTGTGATATAATAGAAATTTTTGAAATATCTTTGCAAAAAAAAAAAGCGGACATAGGCATATTGCAGGAATACTGCAGGAATATTGCCTGTGACATTAAAACGTTGCGAAACAATATTTCTGCAAAATTCCAGCAATATTTTGTGCTCTATGGGTTATTTAATATATTAAAAAAAACTTCGTAGTTAAAATCGAAATATGCCAACCATAACAAGGAGGGTGGCGTTGGCTGAGGTAGTTAGCACGTTGACTATAAAACAGAAGGGCCTGGGTTCGAGCAAAGAATATAAATTGTATAGAATGCGCATCTGATCTAAAAAATTAAACATTTTTTGTTTACGCTTTAGATGCGGGGGGAAAGTATAAAGCGCAAGCAAACACACACTGAGAGCATTATATTCTTTGCTCTTATCACCAGCGTTGCCGTTGTGCGACTTAAGTCGCATTTTGCTAATTTTTCAACAGCAAAACATGCGGCCAATTGCAAAAAAAACTATGTAAAAATATCCGAATTTTACCACAAGAAAATACCGATTTTCGGATGAAAGTTGCTGTTGCTGAAATAAAGATTGTTTTAAGGATGATAAGTTTCCAAATTCTGCAGTTGCAAGGTCAGTGAATTACACCTTATTTCTTCATCTTTATAAAATATAATTTACAAAAAAACATAAAGTATAAACATAAATTAGCGTTACTAAGCAATTATCAAGTAGACTTAAAGTAGACACTTGTCAAAGATTAGATTACAAGTGAAGAACTTATTAAGAAATACAGGATGTTCAGTTAAAAAAATATGTATTTAAGAACTATGCATAATGCCTTGAAAGAATAATATAACTATATTATCCTCTTCAGAATCGAATTTTAAAATTTTCTACAAAACTTCAAATGGTTTTTCCTCAAAGTAAAGTTTTTGAGTTATGCTGGTTTTTAAGTAAATAAGTGAGGTGAACCATGTCCAATATATGTATTTGTTTTTACAGTCTCTAATTTTTTTATAAATCTTAAGTAATTGGGTAAATTACGGCACTCGATATTGAACGAAATATGCATTTAATTTCGTTTGGAATTTCATTCGCTATGAAATGCCGCAACTTGACCACTCTTTTTTTACATTTCATGATTTTTTTATATTTAGTAGCTATCTATAATAGGTTTATACTCGTCTTATTTGCAATTAAAACTGTATTTATAAATACTCTACTAGCCGGTATTATGGAAATATGTTCGTAGTTAATTAATTAATTATTTGAATTATTTTTACTTTTTTCATTTAAAAATGAAAAATTATATTAATAACAAAAATTAAAAATTTTAAAAACCCCTGAATATTTCTAGAAAAGACGTGATGTCTTCTTAGCAGCTGGACCAATTTTATTAAAACATAGCAAAGAACCTTTTCGATCAAGTCACCTTTCAAACAGAAAAAACTAAGTCCAAATCGGTCCAGCCGTTTGGTCTGTACGAGTACTTATACAGACACACAGATGCACAGGCACACACTACAAACTTATAGCACCCCTTTTTTTAGTCGGGGGTTAAAAAGAAAATGAATTAACTTCAGTTTTTCCATCTATATTTTACTTTACTTTTCTTGATGCTGATCATTTATATACATACATATATACTTTAAGGTCCCAATTTTGGCTTCCAAATTTACTTCATTTGAACCTATTTTAACTTATAAATATTTTATAAAAACTTACTTACTAACTTATAAAAAGTTTTATTAAGATTAAAGATGAAAGTAAGTTAAAATACATATTTTTTTAGTTGTGATACTCTGAGAAATAATTTGCATTTGGAAGCAAGGATTTGGGTGTCAGATTTTTTGCAATATTTTTACCATTATTTATTGGCTGTTTTATCGACCAAAACAATAAAATGATCGACATCATCGAGCCGAATATCGCCAACTGGACGAACAGCTCTTTTTCTATGTGTATATGATTGCCCTATACATACATACATTCTGTTAAAGTGATACAAAGGGATAAATTGAAAAAAGGGTCATAAAAAGTTTCATTGGCACGAAAAGGGGTCAAAAGTGGTACTTTAGTGTCACAACGGCAACACTGCTCTCAGCAATTCGAGCGTAGCATACACTGCAGAAAGAAATGAGAGTGTGTACGTACTAGTCTCCTGCACAAGATATCTTATAAGAACTTTTAAGACATGAGGGATTTTTCAAATGCTTTGCTACAGCGAAATCTTATAAAACAAACGTTAACAACACTGTTTGCAAGAAATTTATTTGAGTATTGTAGGTATAAGAGTAAAGAAGAAAACACTTCGTGACGGAAGAATTTGTGATAATAGCTTCTTTCTACGCATAAGCGCGTGTACAACCGTCATGCATGTATGTGTGTATGATATTTTATTTTTCTGCGCACATGCAAAGGCACACACATGCATTAACATTAGTTGTATGCGGTTAATCACATAATAGCCCTGCAGAAAGTACGAATAGTGAAATTGTGGTGATTTACTAGTGACGTTGTCAGTAGCACTACTGACAAGGTGTACCCCAGCCAATGGTATCATCTATTGACATTTAACATTGGCTTGTCATTGAAAATCCACCACTAGACTATAGCACTACTGACTTAGTAGTTCTTTCGGGACCACATGGAGACATTGGCACCAAAGATTCACTAGTAAATTTTAGGGGCTCTAGTCTACAATATCGATATATCCTCTCTCGTTGACAATAGTAAACTTATAGTAACTTTCTAGTGATATTGTCAATAGTGCTACTAACTAGGTGCACCCCAGCCAATGTAAATGCCTATTGACAAATAACATAGGGTTGTCATTCAAAATCTATCAGTAGACTTTAGCATTATTGAGAAGGTAGTTCTTTTACGACTATATGGATATATTTGAACCGAAGATTCACTCGTAGATTTTAGTGACCCTCGTCTACACATATTTATTTAATATTATTGCACAACATAATAAAAAATAAAAACAAACTATTGACGCGTTCATTGACAATATCACCAGAAATACACTAGAACTATCGTCTCTAACGTATCTCTACTCGCGCATAAAAGGAAAGTTGTCGACATTTTAACTAGTGCAATTGTCGCTGGAGAAAGAGTATTGACATAGAGACAGATGTGCAATTGCTTTACGTGAGTACCTGCCGTTATGGCCTTATCTCACGTGTGCCAAAGCACCGGGTGTGGGTTAGACGCCAGACCAACGCCCCCATGCACCCTTTTAGAATGAACCTATGGCCCACTCCATAAGGCACATAGGTTGCAATCTTTGAATATAGTTATCCCTGTTCTATATTCAAGTACCTTGCTGAGGTACTTTGAGCTATCTAAGCTCTGCTGCTATGTCCGTGCCCATAGCAGCTCTGTTGAATGGCAACAGCACCTAGAACAGTGTCTGGCTGACCGCGTCAGACCAACCACTAGCATTGATTTAACACTGGGAAGCCAAGACTATTCTCCCAGCGATCTTGGTAGCAACCACAACCACCACGATAATTCTCGGGCTTCCACGCTTAGGTGTTGTGTATTGTGCGAGGTCCCCAAGAAAATTCCTCAACCATTGCCGGCACAGCTAACCACTCATCCATAATGAACGCATGCCTGTGTCGCCAAATAACCAGTGCCTACTGCACACCTACCAAAATCATCCCTTTAACCACGTGGGGTATACCCCATCGGGTTAGGACGAACTCGGCATTTTAGCAAAGGAAACTGACGACCGCTACATACACTCAAAACGTCAGAGCAGCGAGGACCACTTACGCGAGAAGAATGCAAGCACGCCACCTAAGTTTCTGTGCCTACTACGGCAAGACACTAAAAAGTGAAAGAGTCCTGGGGTCGTATCCAGGATGAAAGCCATTTTGGACCAGAAATTTCCGGCAACCGCAATGCATTTATCTCTAAGCAGCCCAGCTGTCGGGCAACCGGCACCCGTGGTACCAGAAGTAGCCTCTATCGTCCTTTGAACTCAGGGGCAGTTCTAGGTAACGCTGCACCTAGGTGACAACAACGGGCGTACAATATTTGTTTTCCTTTTATAAATATGTGCACATCCGTTACTCTGTTTATGTTCAGAGATTGGGTAGTAACACATAAGTTTTACGGGTAATGAGCCAAAGGTCCGTCAGCGGAAAAAGCTACATTACCCTAGCTGGGGCCCCGGGATTGCCACACCCGTAGTCAAAAATAGACTCCCCTGGGGGTGTTTGACATAGAGACATATGGTTCTAGGTTGACTAAAGGGAGCTTACCATCTACATATTACACACACACTTAAACGTACAAATATTAAATAAATAAAACAAGCATACACTAATCAACAGTACTTCTTTTGAGTGTTTGTTACAGACAAGCTGTCTTGACGTCATCGCTTGTTAACACTGGTATACACATACACCAATACATCCATCGTGCTTCGCTTATAGTACGACAGCATTTATTATTGGTTTAGTATAATACATGCGACGTGAATACATTTAAAAATCATGACGTTTTTACATTTCAAGACTGCTTACGCAGGCCTCTAGTACGTACCAGGGAAGGAAAATTACTTCTTGGATTTTGTACCAACTATGAAAATAAAATGTACTTTTTAGACCATGATGGTACCAATTTTTAATATTTATTAATAAAAACAGAAACGTAAAAAAATAGTAGGTATAAAAATACAGAAGTTTACAATAAATAACAAAAATTAAAAATTTTAAAAACCCCCGACTTTTTTCAGAAAAGATGTTATATCTTCTAAACGGCTGGGCCGATTTTTTTCAAACATAGCTAAGAACCCTATCGATCAAGTCACCTTTCAAACAGAAAAAACTAAATGAAAATCGGTCCAGCCGTTTGGCCTGTACGTGGACACAGACAGACACACAGATACACAGACACACACTACAAACTTATAACACCCCTTTTTTTAGTCGGGTGTTAAAAACAGAAACTTAACACAAAAAAACATTAAATATTACATTCATAAAGGTACATTCGTAGATTCGACTATTATATTAGAGATTAAAATAAAACACAAACAAAAATTTAAAGAGAACATAGGCAAAATTACATCCCTTTTAGACACGCAAATTTTACTTTCCAAAGTCTTAATTCAGCTGTGTGCAAGACAGAGGAGGAAATAATTTCTCTTTCTGTCTATTAACATTTAACATTTTTAAATTGTACCAAGTAACTCGCGGTAGTACCACGGTACCAACAAGATCAAAAATGTATCATAAAAAGTACAATTGTACCATGATTTCCATCCGTGGTACGTACGCTGGACGGGTAGTACTGGAAATACCCGTCATAGAAAATTTTAGCTTGTATGAGATGCGCATTCTATATGATTTATATTCTGTGGTTCGAGCCTGGTTTTGTCAGTTATTAAATAAGAAAATCACGCATTTTTCTGATGTACATTAGTGTCCCATTGAGTCAGTTGTTGTAGGAAAATTTAAATGATAAAGGCATAGACAGACACTGGTCACTGAACTATACCGACTTCAACAGATACTAATCGTAATGTAACATCAGAGCGTCCTGCTTCATCGGAATTGCATAGCAGAATCATCGGCGGCGTAAAAATCTAAAAATAAATGGTTACTAAATACAGATTCAAAGTTTATGACGCATCATTGACACCAGAAAAAAACGTGCAAATAAATTAAGTTAAGTGCGACTTTGGGTCGCGCAATGACACTAGATATGTAATACTATACGAACTTTAGCCTATGTAATACATAGTTTTGGCATTGTTTCGTTTTTTGGATTTTTCGGTTTTGAGAGCTTTTTAATATGCCGTTTTTTTTAGTTTTGGCGTTTTTTTTTCTTTGCAATTTATTTAGTTTTGGCGCTTATTTCTTGTTTTAGCTAATTTTTGGGTTTTTGACTTTTTTTTCATTTTGGCGATTTTTTCAAATTGGCGACTTTTTTATTTTGACGATTTTTTTCCATTTTAACGATTTTTCCGGTTTTTGCGATTTATTTTAGTGCTAGAAATTTTTTATATGGTGCTTTTTTCGTTTTGGCAATTTTTTTCGGTTATTGGCGTTTTTTTCGGTTTCTTCGATTTTATAATTGGATTTTTTTAGTGGATTTGGATTTTTTTAGTGTTACCATTTTTGAAAATTTCAACAGTTTGCCTCTTACGGTTTCCAAGATACAGCAAGTTGTCAAAATTACATTAACTGATAGATCACCCTTTAATTTATTTTTTTTTTTAATTTTAGTGTTTATTGTTGTAATCTGTATAAAAATACACAAACTTTACAAATTTCAAGGATTTTAGGATTTTAAAATTTTTCTTTGCTCGTTTTGTAACACCTTTTAATTTTTAATTCTCATATACTTGTTGTTCTAGAGGCCAAAGTTTTACACACTCTGTCAAAAATTAAGGTCCGTAGTTCTACACACTCTGTCTAAATTTCAGGTCCGTAGCTCTTACGGTTTTCGAGAAAATAGGACCGAGGGACAGCGTTGCGAAAACAATGGGGTTCCTTTTCACCTTTGGTGTACGGAACCCTAAAAAGCAGAGTTGTAAAAGAATTAAGCTTTCCTCTATCTCTTCCTTCACCACCTGTCTTCCCTAACACCCTCTCCCACTATCTTCTGTTCAACTTGCAGGTAGCACAAATGGATCACTGTACTGGACCCAAGTAAGGGATATTATTATGATATTTAAGAAAAAAGTTAACTGAAACTCAAAATTTTTATAGCATGCAATCAACAATTTTTATATTTCCTTTTCTTATATCTACTTTGTTCTTTTTATAATTGTAGGAATATGTAGACACTTTTCACACTAATGCATTTGCTTAAACTTGTATTTTAAAACCTCAACTAATGAATAATAGAAAATGTAAAATAATTTGACTGAAATAAAATTTTCTTTAAACAAACTGTTTGTTTAGAATTTTTTGGTAATAATTTTTTTGTGAGACTTCAAAAAAAGGAGGAGTTTATTGGAATCTCTCATTGGAATCTATACAAATCTGAAATTCAGGTGGAACTAACTTCAAGCCTTAATAGTGAAAATAGCAACACACAGTGTTGTCAATAACTCTTCCAAAATTTGGCTAAAATTTTTGTTTTTAATGAGATGTAATAAGTCCCGATTCACACAGGGCAATTCTAGTTGATCAACTTTTAAGTTCAAGGGTGAAAGAGGAAAATATGATGGCTCAACGCTTCATTATCTTATCTCTCTCTCTTGCTCTCTCGCTCTCTCTCTCTCTCTGCCATAAGCTCAAAAGCTGTTCAACTAAAATTGGTGTGTATGAACCAGCGTGACCATTTTATCATTTTTGCAGCTAAATTTAGCTTTTTTTTATTTAGCTGCAAAATTTTCGATTTAGCAGTTAACATTTTCACTAGCATTTTTCAATTATTTATTTAGCATTTTCCATCATTTTTTTATTTTAATCTACACAGTTTTTAACGATATAATTTATGTTATTTTCATTATATTAGTAATTTTCACGAGTAACCCATTTGATGATGTATTTGTTATACGAGTAATGATTCATTTGTTTATAAATTTACAAGTTGATGGAGGGTACTTAATAAAAATTTAAGATCCGTTTCATTTTTTATGCTAATATTGTAATAATATAGAAAGTACATAAATTTAATTAAATATGTGTGTAGAAATATACACGAACATGTGCTATTTAATTTAACGATATTTTCAAAATAACAACCACTTTAGCTTCAAACCGTTTGGCCCATGAGATGTTTGTGGTTAGCTTCCAAAGCATCAATTTCTTTGTCTGTGAACAAAGTATATTGTTTCATAGCGCCGCAGTACAAAATATAGACAATGCACACCCTTTCAAAACGTTGTCGACAAGTATATATTAACAACGCCGCAAACAAGCAATCCCCGCATCAGTTTCAAAGTTGATTATCATGGTTACAATGTCTTGCAACTTTGTATGTGTGCACGATATAAATACCTCATTCGAAAAGTTAACATACTTCGTATTGATACGTTTTGGAAGTAAGCCAAGCTCTTTTTACGTAAAAATGGAATAGACATAAGCTTTAGATTATTTTATAAAAACTAGTTTTTGAACGTTTCCTATCAACGAAATACAAGTTAAAAAAGGCTTGTTTTCGAAAAACCAACTGTGAATTATTAATTTTGCTTCTTCATACAATTTGGCATAAAAAATTTGTGCATAATGCAGTTTTAACTAACAATTACATCTTAGCATGATTTTTAATATAAAATTGAATGACAAAACTCAACCTTTTTCAATTTTGACACTTATGCTAACCTCATGGCAGGTTTCCATTGTACATAATGCCGTTTATGTTCAAGAAATAATTTGTAATTTTTAAAAAATTTTTAGTTCATTCAAAGGAAATACATATTTGTAATGCAATATAAGGAGAAATATCAAAAATGAGCACTTTAAAATACACAATGTGATTAAAATGAAGTATGTATTAAATTTTAACATTGTGTTTTAGCACTTTAATTATTTTTTAGCATTTTTTAGCTCTTTTTTGAAGTCAATTTAGCTGCAAAAAAAATTTAGAATCTGGTCACACTGGTGTGAACCCAGTATTAAGTACTAGTATGTTTGTGGAGCTCCATTATTATAAATTATTATACAGGGTGGGCCAAAAGAAACCAAGGGGTGTAAAAGTTTAATAACTTTTTTGTTTATTAATTTTTTTTTATTTTTTCTTTCAGATTATATAGACAACACTTGGAGAATTTATAATGGAGAGGTTCACAACTGAACAGAGAACCAGAACAATAGAATTTTATTATTTAAACCAGAGATGAAAATTTGATTATGAGTGATGAAGCTCATTTTCATTTGAATGGCTTTGTTAATAGGCAGAACTGTAGGTTCTGGGTTTCTCAAAATCCAAGAGCCATTCATCAACGCCAATTGCACCCCATCAGGTGTACAGTATGGTGTGGGATCACATCTGAAAATGTCATTGGGCCCTACTTCTTCGAGAATGAAGATGGAAGTGCTGTAACCGTAAATGGAGAGCGGTATCGGTTTATGATAGAAAATTTTTTACGTCCTGCTCTTGAAAACAGACCTGGTATGTGGTTTCAGCAGGACGGAGCCACTGCCCATACTGCCCGAGACACAATGGCACTTTTAAGTCAAATTTTTGGAGAGCGAATAATTTATCGAAATTCGGAAATTATTTGGCCAGCGCGATCGCCAGATTTGACAGCACCCGACTATTTTCTTTGGGGTTTTTTGAAGGAGCGAGTGTATGTGAACAAGCCAGAGACAATCCTTGAACTCAAGGCAAACATTGTTGCAGAAATTCGAACGCTATAGCCACAAGTTTTGAAAGATGTTATGGAAAATGCTCTAAAAAGAGCCCATCAGTGCGAAGCTGAAAACGGTGGTCATTTAAGAGACATCATTTTTCATACTTAGTGTAAAAAAATTTCCATTTTGTATATTATATAATCTGAAAGAAAAAATAAAAAGTTATTAAACTCCCCTTGGTTTCTTTTGGCCCACCCTGTATATATGTAAGTTAGATTAGACACAGAATAACATTAACATCATTGATAGGTATAAATAAAGAAACCTTTTTATGCATAAGATTTCAAAAGCTTACCCTTGTTAACGTATTCGCTCTTCTATTATACATTTATTTATTTAATATATTTACTATTCGCTATTTTTTCTTATTTTCATTGCACATACATTAGTTTCATGCTTAGTTTATTATTTAATATTTTATACTTCATTATATTTAATTATATTGTTACGTAAAAATATTCCTACAGGGTTAATGCAAAGAACTATCTAGAAGTATTTAACTAAAGCACTAAATGTACACACATATCAACGTGCAAACACTATAGCAATAACAATAATTGTGTACATATCCTGTCGGGATTTGAGCTAACTTAAAAGTAACTAATGGTTAATCAGAGACGAGTGACAACTGACTCAAAAGCTAACTCATTTTACATGTTAAAGGCTATTCAGTTTTTTAACGTAATGTTCTCAGAACGAGTCAGTACTCACTCACGCTGCATAAGTTTCAAATAACCACAAGTTATCTCCTTTTTAGTGAGTTATTAGTTAGCTGCGAACTGACTAACTAATGGTTGGCCCATTATTACTTAGTTTGTGGCGCATCAAAAAAGAAGAAAAAAATGCTTTTCCTTAGCTAACCACTACTTTTAACATATTTACTAATGACTAACATTTTCAGTCATTTTAAATTTTAAACAATTTCAAATTTTTTTAGAGACGAGAATGTGTATCGAACCGTGATTACTTTGTTTGCCAGTTATCATTCTTAACACTTTGCTATTGCGCCATATAAAGTAAAGACGGTACAGAGTTCATATAAACATGAATTTTATGCTGACATCTTCACGATAAACTTGTGCATCAGCTTTGAGTCAGCTAAAAGTTAGTTCAAAACTTATCGAGGAGATGTTAGTTGTACAAAAACAACTCACTAATCTCAGCATCAGTTTTGAGTTAGCTCAATACTTATCGGGAAGAAGACACTTATACAAAAATCAATTGACTCACATCTGTATCATTTATGAGTTAGTTCAGAAACTAGTTGCAAATGAAATAGCATAAAGTCACTTATATTTTGAGCTATCTAATAAAAATCATACAAATAAAAGTGCGAGCACTTATGGTAACCACCCTGTACTACCAGTAACACACCGCATTGCCAACACAAGAGTCGTTGCTTTGAAATTCGAAAGTAACGGCCAATCGAATAATCTACAAACGCATAGAAGCAGCAACATGAATTTTCCCGATTGTGCTAGAGGACTGTTTGAACATCTGGCTACCAATAGTAAATGACAATACAGATGGCATCATGCATAGATGCCATTACTAAGTACAGACATGCTATTACGTCACCTATCCTGCGAACATTCGAGAACCGGTTCCTGTACTATAAAAAGTGGCAGCATGTGCGAGAACAGATCAGTGCTAATCAGAAAGTAGTCAAGTTAAGACCTCGTTGAAAGTGGATAATAACGATAAGAAGTAGTTAAGTAAAGACAAGTTGTAATTTGCTTCGTTAAAAATAAAAGGAAAAACAGTAGCAAATAAAAATTGTGTGTTATATTATTTTTATTTTTGAGCAATCAAAAGAACTCACACGTTTAATAAAATTTAAACGTAACAATATTATTATCGGAACATAAATGGCTTTTCTTCCTGAAAATTCATTTGCATTTGCATTTTCTCACACTACTTTGCATTTTTCATTCAAGCTTCTTAGCCTTGTCATAAACCATTTTATGGACAAAACCAAACTTTTTTTCCTCATTGCAGCTCTTTTTTAACTTTTCTATATAACAGTTCACACTCACACTGTTATACTTCGTACAAAGCCCAACGAATGGCCAGACAAAAGAAAAACTGCGACCGGCATAACCTACAATTAGTTTTAACAATTTTGCATCCTAATTGTTTAATTACCTGTTGACTCTTATTATTAAATCTTTATGTACGAACATTAAGCAACATTTAATCAACATATTTAAGGAATAACAAATGAATTTTCTGCACTATTTCAACAAAATATATTTAATCTCTTAAGACACTTCCACTAAACATGCGAGCTGTAACAAAATCACGCTTAAACTAAATTCTGTACCAAAGAAAAACTGGGAGAAACTGTTTTATTATGAAAAG
Organism: Tachina grossa; assembly: GCA_949987645.1. NCBI lineage: Eukaryota > Metazoa > Arthropoda > Insecta > Diptera > Tachinidae > Tachina > Tachina grossa. The sequence goes on along the minus strand of OX465278.1, from coordinate 50,476,918 downwards.
CAGTGATGCCAACTTTTGAGACTCAAAACGCGTAAAAATTTTTGAAAAAAGGGCTAAATTGAAAAAATATTCAAAAATAAAAAAAATAGTGAAATTTTTCGAAAAAGGGTGAAAAGGGGCTAGTATTAAAATGTTTCTGTTGAAAATAAAAACATTAAATCAATTTTTGTGAAGTAATTTATTAGAATATAAACAACTATCATGAGATCAAGACATACATAGCTTTAGAGCTTCAATATTGTACATATTTCATTTACATTTCATATTACATTTCAATAAGGTATATACATACGTAGATTAAATAGTTAGCATATACATACATATATATAGAAATATATATACATATGTATGTTTTTATAAGTAGATACATTTAAAATTAGCCGTTATTAAATAAAATTTCGATTTCTCGCTCTTCCAAAAACATACATTATCTGTTTTAGACTTTGCCCAATAAGCACTCAAAAAATTAAAATTCAAGCAATTGAAATTGAACTGGAAACTAAGTTGAATTCAAGTATTTTTTTCAAGTAATTTTCAAGTTTGAAAATATTTTTAAATAAAAAGTCAAACAACATACATATATACTCAAACCTTGTCAAATACGTAATTTATTTACTATTAAAACTGAAATTGTGGTGAATATATCAAAAACAAATAAATAAAAGTGAATTTGGAAAACAAAGATGAGTAAAACGTGAAAACAATAGCGAAGGCAGATGTGCAGAAAATAATTATTAGAAAACAAAGGAATTGCATTTTGCTTTCCATTTTAAAAGCTTTGTTTTTGCAGCTGGAAATATACTTGAATTCAATTGTAATACAAGGTTGAATTACAGTATAATTCAAGGCTTGAACTAAACTGTACTACAACTGAATTGTTCGCATTGAGTTCAAGTTCCCTTTTCACTGGAGAATGCTATTGAATTAAAGAGTGAATCAAGCATAATTCAACCTTTGAAAATTGATTGTGTGGCTTGAATAACACTTGTTTTACACTTGATTTCAAGCAAAATTGCTTATTGGGTACTGAATAACATTCAAGGCATAAAAAATTTGGAATAAATAAAAGATTACTCTATAATATTCTTCTTTTTTAAATTGGTATAGCAATATCGACTTTTTACTCATTTTATTTTGCTAGATTAAAGGAAGAAAAAGTTCGCAAAAGTTTAAATGTAGCCATATCGAGGAAAAACTAAAAAGGGGCTAAAAGGTCTGAAAGATTATTGTAAAAAGTACTAGGTTTGCGCCTTTTTTAGTTTGGGGCTAAAATTTTTTTCGCGTTTTGACTGACTGAAAACGGGCTAAATATAGCCCTAAAAAAGCTAAGTTGGCATCACTGGTGCGAGGTAGCCCGATGCATTTTCATACATGTGCGTAAATTACTCAAATGAATTTCGTATAAACTGCAGTTACTCATATGCAAGTAGACTTGGGTCGAACTCGTTCACTAGTTCATTTTTGCCACAAACCAATGATCAAACCCATGTAATTTAAATGGGTTTGATCATTGGTTTGTGGCAAAAATGAACTAGTGAACGAGTTCGACCCAAGTCTACTAATGAGAGACACTTACACTTCACATGAATAGGTGCAGTGTTCTACCAATATGTTTAAGGTCGCTGCTCTCAAGATAATTATTGGAAAGGATTACATATGTTATAGTTTTTATTAAAGGCTTTTATTGAGGCTTCGTCTCAATTTTGGTGAGTTGGATTTTCCTCGGTTTCTGAAATGCAGCTTGATACAAAAATTAACCTATTTATTGAATAGAGTATTGCGCTAAGGCACCAAGTCATTGACGACCGAGGCTACTGTACAAGCAATGATCACACACAGCTTTAGTTCTTGCACCACCTCCATCTTATCAAAATCACGTGCTGAGGTACAGCGTGTCCAAAGCTACGACTCCTGTTACTTGACTTTTCTACGATACTGCCCGCTATAACTGCTTTTTTGTTTCATAAAAACGATAAACTCAAGCAAAAAAAAAACATTAAATTAGCGAAATCATTTCCACATGTTTACCAAATATGGTAAAGGGTATATATAGGTTTGTCATTACGTGTTTAATTTCCACAATATTAATATGCGACCCATAAAACATATATATTCTGGGTCCTTATAAATAGGGAAGACGAATAAGTGACGTCCGTCTGCTTGTCTGTCTGCACGAGAAATTGATTTCTGAAGCTCCCAGAAAAGCTAGGTAGTTGGGTCTAGGACTGGTGTATCAGAAATTTTCCGAAATAGATTAGTATTGAAAATCAGCGAAATCGAATAGATTTTTTCAGAGCTGGAAAGTTTAAACTTTATTTTGCCATATAAAAGTAACAAAAACTAAAACTAAAAATTATATATTTTTTTTAAATAAACACATTTTATATTATAGTAAGAATTAAACTTTACAGAGTTGGAAAATTTGTTTTTTTTTTGTTATATAAAAGTAACTTACTAAAATAATATTTTTAATATTCTCTATAAATTAAACATATTCTATATTTTTATTATAAGAAAATTGGTAAAACAAAACACAAAAATCTAAAAGGATGATTCTTTTAGAAGGAAAGAGTTTAATATAAAAACATTAAAATACATAAAACAGCTCCAGAGCTGGCAAATTTTAACATTTTTGTAAGTATCTACATAAATCTATTTTTTTTCATTTTTAATTAAACATATTTTATAGTTTATAACGAGATAGACTAGTTTTAAAATCAGAAATATCAAAAATAAGATTCAAGGTTTTAAAATTGAAATTGCTTTTGGCAAAAATTACGCACAATTAGCGATACGAACTTTAGCCTATTCAAATCATAAATATGCACAATTATGTTGCAAACCGATGGTCATACGACGACAGCTTGCAACGGTTTCTTATTAATTTTTAATAAATTGAGATAACATAAAATATATCGCCAAAGAACAGTCCTAACTAGAAAATTAATTAAAGAACATGTTCTCTTTCCCTGAAACTATTCCTTTCTGTTGAACAAAACCAGAAAATTATTTTGGAATAAATAGTTTACATAAAATACTATGTATGTGAACGTGCAGTATTGGCAGTAGTAATTGAATTGAAACACTTAACACTTTTGTAGTATTAAGTTTTATTAAATATGTACCGGAAAATATGAAATAAGTTAGCTTAGTTGTTATGGATATACAAAATAAAATCAATGAATCAAATGCAGTAAAAGATGCATTTTTTTTAAACTAATATATGTACATACATTCATATGTATTTAGGGTTTCCAGTCGTACTGATTTTGCCAGTACATGTACTGATTTTTCTTTAAAGTACTGATTTATGCATAACTAGCAAATCAATACGCAAATGTACTGATTTTTTCATGTAAAGGGTGTTTTTTATTGAGGTATAGAACTTTAAGTTGGCATCACTTTTTTAACTGGCGGCCATTTTGTGAGCTGTCGAGTGATTAATATTTAGTTTGGTTTGCCATTTCATCATGAACAGGTTGACAAAAGAACAACGCTTGGAAATCGTGCAAATTTATTTCGAAAATAATGGTTCAGTTCGCGAAGTTTACCGCAAGTTCCGTCCATTTTATGGTCGACATAATCGTCCATCAGAACAATTAATTCGGTTAACCATGGATCGTTTTCTCACTACGTTTACTCTATGTGATAATACGCATCCGCACAGACGTCGAACAGTGCGCACCGAAGAAACAATTGCCGCTGTAGAGCAAAGTGTTGAAGAGGACCCGAATGAATCGATTCGCCACCGTGCACAGCAATTGGAGCCGACTAACCGACTATTTTGTTCCCGAATTGGATGGCATGAATGTGGATGAGTTGTGGTTCCAACAAGACGGCGCTACATGCCACACAGCGCACGTCACAATCGATTTATTGAAGGAAACATTCGATGAGCGCATAATTTCGCGGAATGGACCTGTCAATTGGCCACCAAGATCGTGTGATTTGACACCATTGGATTATTTTCTTTGGGGATATGTGAAGTCGCTCGTCTACGCCAACAAACCAGAAACGTTAGGAGACTTGGAAGCCAACATTCGTGGCGTTATTGCCAACATACGGCCCCATATGCTCGAAAAAGTGGTTGAAAATTAGACCTGTAGAATTGGCTTTATTCGAGCCAGCCGCGGCGGCCACATGCCCAAAATCATATTTAAACATTAATGGCATAAAATTATCCTTCCAATAAAGCCAAATTGATGGACATTAAAACGATTTTCTTGTGTTTTATTTCAATTCGAAGTTCTATACCTCTAAAAAACACCCGTTATGCACTGTTTTTGTACTGTTTTTATATATTAATTATGATCAATGTATAAGAAAGCCTGTCATAGTGTTTATTTATTTTCTTTGAATCCCCAGTGATCTTTACGTTCGCCTTAAGGAGAATTTATTTTCAAAGTGGTTTCCAAATTCTGCCAAAATTGTCAGAGATCATATAAATTTTAGATTAAGTTAATGTTAATTTTATTGAGATTTTTTTAATTTAAATTTGCAAGAAAGATTTGCTATAAGTGATTTCCAATACATGCAAATAATGAATTTAAAGTTTCTTTTTCGAAAATTTTTTTGAAAATATTATTTTATTAATTACATATGCATTGGTACAAAGTATACATTGAATTCATGTTTTGTTTTAAGAAAATTTGCAAATTTTTCGCTTAGTTTTGCTATTTGCATTTGCTAAAATGTATGCGAATATTTAAGACAAAAAAATTCTTTTACGAAAAAAGTTTGCCATTAACAAACGTCAAAAACACGAAAATTATTTTAAGCCAGCATGAAAAAGATAAATATAGGGTACGTTCGTAGATTCAGCAAATTTATGCAGAGGTTCTGTGAATTTTTTCTGCGTATGCGTGATCAACTGTTGCACATGCTTTGCAACTGCTCAATATCTGTGCATAGTTGACATTTTTTAACGAACTGCAAACAATTTTTAAGCCGGCAAGTAATTTCATTTAAGAAAGTTGTCATCTCGTCGATGTGAAAGCACAAAAAAACTCTTTATAAAAGTTTGCACATTGTGCACATGGCTTGGACGTAGCTAAGTTATAAGTAAGGCATTCTTCAAAGCTTTATCAGAAAGCTTTTCTATAAAAAAAAGTTCTCATAAGCATCAAAATTAGAGTTGTGCAGCTTATGAATGAACTAGTTCAATTGAACGATTCACCTCACTGAGCGCTGTGAGCCGGTCAATCCACTGAGCGCTTTCAGCTCAATACTGAGTGTTTCTTGATTTGTATCGAACTCCTTCAGTAGCTCGTTCTAGACACAAACCTATAATCAAACCCATTTAAATTACATGTAGACTTGGGTCGAACTCGTTCACTAGTTCATTTTTGCCACAAACCAATGATCAAACCCATTTAAATTACATGGGTTTGATCATTGGTTTGTGGCAAAAATGAACTAGTGAACGAGTTCGACCCAAGTCTAATTACATGTAGCCTTCCATCAAACTCTTTCAGCAGCTCGTTTTACACACAAACCTACGTATTTTAGATGTGTCTGATAATAGGTTTGTGTCTAAAACGACCTAATGAAAGAGTTCGATACAAGTCTTGTGTTTTTAGCAATTTTTTTTGTCGCAAAAGTACATAAAAAAATTTTTATATATGTATTGTGATAATATTAAAATATCTGAAACCTTAAATAAGTTTAATTTAGATTGCACATACATATGTACATAACATAACATAACAAATTCCACTCATTAAACTACTCGTATTTTAGTTTTATTTATTTTTTATACTTCATCTGCCTTGTTTTGAAATGTATGACCACACACACACACACACACACTGTATAAATCTGTCACTTTTTATGCTTCTGTTTTCGCTCTTTCTTTATGCTTGATAAAATGTTTCACTACAAATGAACTTAGCTACTGTTCCAACTGAATGAAATACTTCAGTAAAGTGAGCTGAGCTGAAAAGAGCGGTCACTCAAAAGAGCTGATAAGCACGACTCTAATCAAAATTAAACTAAAGTCCAGCGGTGTTTGGAAATATACCTATTTAATTTTTTGAAAAAGAAAAGGCATTGTATTTTCGGCAGCAGTATTTTCTACTTAAGACTAGTCTGCTAAAACTTTTAAAAAATGTTTTGAGCACCATTCATTACTTCGTACAAACAAATTTGAATCGCAAACAATATTAAGTAGTCATTGTTGTAGTAAATTCCACGCGAAACAAGTGTCACTCATTAATTTCATATACAAACATATGTATGTATCTTTCTGTTTTATGAATTCATGTTTTTAATAAATTAATACATATTTGCTCAATGCAAGACTCAGTTTAAATAAAATGCTATATGTAGTACATCCATGTATGTAATAAAACTTCATGTTCTTATATAAATTTATTTTCATGTGATTTTTTAACGTATTGTAATATTTGCATTTGCTTTCGCAAAAATTAATATGTAGTATTCGCATTCGCATGCGCTAAACTGGTATTAGTTACATTCCTAGATAAAGCCTTTTATATTGAAAAAATTAATGTACTGATTTTTTTTCAATTGTACTGATTTTTTTTCTCTCATATACTGATTTCTACGATTTCAAAACTGGCAACCCTATATGTATTTCATAATTTTGTAATCGTTTTTATAAAATTTCAAGGGAAATTTATAACATGCATGCTCACGCATGCAAACGTTTTTAAGTCAAGTTCATGAAGCGAAAAATTAGAAACGATCAAACGTAAGCACAAGTGGTCAAACATGCTTCACGCATAACGTGACCAGATGGTTTTTGCAAAAAGCCGGACATAATCAACCAGATAATCCCGCCTAAAGCGGGATATCAAGATCCGGAAATTGATGCAAATTACGTTCATAAGGTCATTTTGAGGCTGAAATTAAATATTCATTTAAAAAATCAGGAAAATTTTTGAGAAATATTAGAAAAATATATTTATTAAAAAAGTTTGGAAAAAAGGAAAAAACTTGTACATATATAATATTAAGTATATATGTGTATTAAAATCAGAAACTACTCTAAAAACTGCGAAACTTACACACACATCAATACAAACATATCGAAGTTATTAGTGAAACTCGCAGGACTACTGTATTTTTCTTTATGTTTTTCTTATCCTGTAAAATATCTGTGGCAAAAAGGAAAAAGTGCTTAAGTCTAATTTAGCAGTTTTTCTTTAAATGATATTTTGACTATTCCTTTTTCCTTAAAATATGTTATTGTTATTTTTTTGTGGGATCATAATAGCGGAAGGGTCTCAAATATAAATTTACAATATATTAGATCGCAAGTCAAGTTATATTTTTATTGCGAAAGAAATCGCATATTGAATAATTTTGCTGTAACATTGCTAAAAATCAAACAAAAAACTGAAACTTTACACAATTGGGAAATTAAGATGACATCATTATGTACCTCAATTTTAGCTTACTTTACTTAAGCACTTTTTCCTTTTAGCCACACATAATTTAAATGTAACTTATTACGCTTTTTTAATTTATTTGACAATGTGTATGTGTCTACATGTAATATTTAACTTCCCTCCAGGCTTCTATAAGTGTATTTGTACTTCATTTAGGACCACTAGAACACAAAAGGTCCGTTTGTTTACTTTTCCAGTAAAATCCAGTAGTTGAGTAAATTTTGGGTAATTTGAAAATTTTACTCTCAAGAATGTCTCTTGCACAAAAAAGTACGCGAACGGAAAAATTTCAAAAATTTGCAGATTAATCAAGACAGCTAATAATATTGTTGTATGTTTTTGTTGTTTTTGAAACCCATCAAATACGTATTTTTGGTAATTGATGCATACCTTTTTAACCCCCGACTAAAAAAAGGGGTGTTATAAGTTTTTAGTGTGTGTCTGTGTGTCTGTGTATCTGTGTGTCTGTCCGTGTCCACGTACAGGCCAAACGGCTGGACCGATTTATTTATTTATTTTTTTTTCATTTAGTTTTTTCTGTTTGAAAGATGACTTGATCGAGAGGGTTCCTAGCTATGTTTGAAGAAAATCGGTCCAGCCGTTTAGAAGATATAACATCTTTTCTGAAAAAAGTCGGTGGTTTTTAAAATTTTTAATTTTTGTTATTATAATTATAAATTTGAAGCGATATATACATACATATTTCTAAAATAGAAGTTGAGTGAAAGTTTAAGCTAGTATTTGGTTTTTAGTTTTATTTTTTCTGGGTAAATGGCATAGGAAAATACATCAATATTTGATTTCTGATACTCGGTACCCTGAATAGTATGCAGAAATAAGTATTCACATATACATAAACCTTACATCTCTAAAAAAATAAAGTAAATAATTGCGTTCGCGTACTCAAGAGTTTTTACAAATTTTTACTGAACTTTACTGCATTTTACTAAATTGCGTTCCTTTAGCCAAAATACAGTAAATGAGAACACAAATTGAGAGAGTAAAGTGACAGTTCTTTTGCAAATTTTTACTGCAGAAATTTGTCGTAGTAAAGTTTAGTAAGATAAGAACATATGATTCAAAATGTAAACAAATGAAAAGTAAGCAATTGAAAAGTGTAAAAATTTGAGAAAAGGTTAAACAAAAATTGTGAAAGTCATTAAGTAATAATTCATTTATAAATCATAGTAATAATAGCTGTTAATATTCATATTTTGTAATATATTTTATTACACCTTTAGTTTTGCAATTCATTTTACTTACTCAGAGTTGTAAAACTGTAAAGTATCTGGGTACTTAGTATCGCACTTACTTTTAAAGTAATCAGTAACATTAACAAATAGTCATGTATTTTTTTATTAATTTAGCCAACAACAAAACAAGGAAATCAAAAAGAAGTTAATTACAAATATTACATGAAATAAATTACAGAATTTATTCTTAGATTGTCCGTGTTATAAAAATATTGTATCGAGTACTAATAATTAAAAGAGTTGAAAAGTCAAAAGGTTATATATTTTTCAACACTATGTGGAGTTAGAGTCAGCTCTTTAATCTTACTAATTTTTACTATTTTTCCGTTCGCGTACTGTTTTTGACTACCGATCTTTTTGAGAGTAAATTTTAAAATTTTTGGAGTAACTACTCATTTACTGCATTTTACTGCAAAAGTAAACGAACACACTTAATAACACAATTAAATTAAATTTGAAACTGATATATTTAACGATTATTATTACTTAATTTTTTTCATCTTGAACATAAAAATTTTTAGATTTGTTTTGTTAAACTTTTACTTCAACTTTTCTTCTTTTAAATGTTTTTATTAAAAAAAAATATACTTTGTATTTGCTTCTTACTTTTGTTTATTTTATTAAATCATATGTTTTTCTCGTCTACTGGATTTTACTGGCAAAAATTTGTCCAGTAAAAATTTGCAGACTCTCAGTCAACAACTGTCAATTTACTATCTCAATTGGCACTCTCTTTTGCAATTTTTCTGTGTAAACGAACGCATTTCAGTAAAATCCTGTACAAATTTGCACAAAATTGCACAAATTTTTGGGTAAACAAACGGATCTAAAGAGAGATTATTTGACAGTATGTATTTAAAAGTAAAATATTGTACAAAAAAAAACTCTTTGCAACGCGGTCATTTAAAAAAATAGTTTTATAATGAGTCCGAATCGCGTTTTATTCGCGTCGCCGACATGGCTTCGTGAAATCTTCCATTTAAATTTGGTTCATTATCTTCAAACTTTCTTTTATACAATAAGTTTTGTATATCGGTTATTGTACGGTATGCAACTCTCTCTGGCATCAATCGCAGTTGCATAACCATGCTTTCAGCAAAAGCACTGTAGACATCAGTGGTTGGTTTTATTAAAGATATTAGTTTGTCCAGGGTCTCGTCAATTTTTAATGGTCCTTCATCTTCTCGACGGCGCTTTTGCTTAGAAGCAGATGGGGTATAGCTTAATTCGGACTCAATTGATTGATCGGATGTTGTGTCATAGATGTCAACAGATTCAAATGGAATATTCTGGAAGAAAAAAAAAACAATATTAATAAATTTAGTTAAACTCAATGGTCCGTATTCATGGTCAAAAATGACATATACTTTAGGAAAACTATTAGCAAATAAAAATAATAGTAAGAGCTTTTTAGTTAAAAATTTACTTCAGCAAGAGTCGAATTTAGTGGCACGACTAGGAATACGGATTAATATATAACATCAAATAAATATATAATTTATGTGCACACTCATATGTACATAATAATATAATTATGGTAATTAGCAACGTGTTTATGCAACCAGGCAAAAAAAATGTGAATTTTAAGTTAATACTGCAGATTTATTCGCAGTGTGCAAAAATTTCATACAATTATCGTGTACTCGTATTTTCACTTCTTGAGAGAATCTTTTTAATATTTTTATACTCAATTTCATTTCAGTTTTACTGCCGTATTCATAAAAAACAATGTCGATTTACAAAAGGTTTACAAAACAAATTTTGTATGGAAATTAGTTTGTTAAACGTTTTGTAAACGATTTGATTATATTTTATCTTATAACAAAAATGAAAAATTTTAAAAACCCCCGACTTTTTTTCTAAACGGCTGGACCAATTTTCTTCAAACATAGTTAAGAACCCTCTCGATCAAGTTATCTTTCAAAGAAAAAACTAAATGAAAATCGGTCCAGCCGTTTGGCCTGTACGTGGACACGGACAAACACACAGATACACAGACACACAGTACAAACTATAGCATTGCACAGATACATCTGTTTGCGTGTTTTTGGTTCTGGTATGAACAAATATGTTATTTAGCGTTTTCTGTTACTAGTTGTAAATGTTGATTTTTAAAGCAATTATTGCATGGTTGGGCAATGAGCAAATGAAAACAACACATTTATTTTTTTTTTGTTTTTTTAAAACAAATAAGATACATAAAACTGCTTTTACCGTAAAGGTAGAATTAGTAAAATCGTATCGTGATGTTGCGTGTCAGCTGACAAAAACCGTACCATATACAATGCATGTTACTAGTTATAAAATATGTGGTGGTAGCACTGCTGACGTAGGAATCTGCAGAAAACAGATTTTTCTGTAATGAATGTCAAAAACGCCGTATTTAATGCCAGCAAAAAAAATGTGCTGTGCAAACTGTTACATTTTCTATAACTTGTGCACAAAGTTGAACGATACGGCAAGCTGTAAAGTAGAATGATACGATTTTACTAATTCTACCTTAAGTGCCTTATGTTGTGTTGAGAAAAAAATACATGGCTGATGATGAATGAATAAAAGCAAAATTTCACATACATATGTAAGTAGATGATACATGTAGATGAAACACATGAGCTGCAAATACAAAAAAATGACACACGATATGCAAGTGTAATTACTCTCAGAGCAAAATTGTCTCTCTCTCTCTCTAGACTTGGCTGCGCCACAAAATAACATAACGAACGTCCGCACATACATCTGTCCATCATGTACTTGTTTCAACAATGGTTTTTTTCATATAATTGTATTACAATACAACAATGATAAACTACAAGATTACGCCAATCTATTGTAAGAGTTGCCATAAAGGCTGGGAAAAATCAAATGAAAGACTTAAAGCATAAGAAATTTAAACAAAGAAATCACAACAATCAAATTATATTCTATTATTTTATTTTCTCTACAAAAATTTTTCTTATTTGTTGTTGAGAGTTTCTTTTAATTTTTGAAATTAAACTTGTTTTATTAATATTAACAAAGCGCCTAATTTTGAATTTTATTACTTATTTAATATTTTCTGTGTTAATAAATATATAGCATCAAATCGAAACATACCAAAACTAAAGACTCTAACTATGATATATTTTTAAATAGCTATTTTCTAATATAGTTCACACTAAATTTCTGGGAGGGATAACTAGAATTTTTTACGTGAGCGGATCTAATGTACAAAGTTTGTACATTTGTATATGTATACAAACATAACATCTATATACATACGCATAGCGGTGAGTTAATTATTAAACAATTTTTTTTACAAATACTTTTGGTTACCTGCTAACAACATACACAAACTGAACTGCTTAAAAGTTCACGGGTCTTAATTTGTATATCGGTTAAAAATCAATTATCTAATTACGGATAATATTAAAAGAGGGTAAATACCTACAATAAAAACAATATTGTTTTGTCTTCTTGTTCGTAAGTAATTGCAAAAGTAAAAAAGTGGGATTATTATATGTCCACTTTTCTTCACCGAACTTAGCAAAACCAGTACTTGTATAGCGGTTGGAAGTCAAAATAGCTCTAAAGCAGCGATCTTCAAAATCGCGTACGCGTGCGATTGCTCTCACAATAATGAAGAGAGCAATGAGAGATAATTTGTATTTTTATTTAATGTATACTCAATTATTACTACAATCAGGGTTAACACTTTGATTTCAGAATATTCATATGTGCCGGTTGTGTAGTCGCATTTTAATAATCATATCTGAAACTAAGTTATTATATATATACTTAAAATACATCAAATGTGCATTAATCTCTTTTTGAACCCAAGAAATTGACTCAAATTAGAGTTTTACATATATTTATCAAATATATGTCTGGCAACCCTGCTATAAGAAGAGGAAAAGATATTACGCTCAAAAACGAAGCACCAACACAAACATAAGTGTGAATGTATATGTGTGGGGATCGCTGCTCTAAAGAGTTTTATAAAAAAAAAATAAACCAAATTATCAGCCAATAGAAACGCAGTGTGCGTGACGTTACACGTCTATTTTTTTTTGCACTGGCGTAATCTTGTAGTTTATCATTCTTGTTACAATATGTATTTTTAAGCAAAAACAGATCAAACAGTTGCTCAGCAGCAATACAATAAACAATTGTTATTTGTTTTTAATTGTATTGTAATTTGGAAAAGCACGCACACACAATAACTCTTATACTAGTTCTGTCGCTCACACTACAATTACATGGTACATACCATGGTATATTTGTTTTGGCTATACAAACGAGTATACAAATGCAACCCTTTAGTACAAACTTGTAACCCCCTTTTTTTAGTCGGGGGTTAAAAATTCAGTAGTTTGAAATTGGATTAAAAATTGTTATCGAAGTCGATTGGAATTCATTAAAACGATTGTTTTGAAATCGTTTTCCATCATCTGATTTTGCATTTTGCATTTTTTATTATTTTTTTGGTTCAATTTAGCCGAAAATATAAAAAAACCAAAAAATAGTTCACACTAAATTAAAATACAACAACAATATAGAATAAAGTAAGAACTTACTGTTTCATCATCGTCCAAGGCCTTGACACTGTCTATGGGTTCTCTAATTGCAATAGAGCTGTCTACCGGTTTTCTAATAATAATTGCGCTGTCAAGAAACGACATTTCCTTATACCAATGCAAAGAGGGTTCGTAAACCTTGCTACCTTCACAAGCAGACTTTCTGCTGCGCTGAATCTTTTTCGTTTCTATTACATATGTGCTCCTAAGCGCTTTGAGCCTTCTTTGTACAGCATCTACTGTCGAATTGCATTCAGCAGCTATTTCTTCCAGGGCCTTGGGATAAGTACATGGATTCATAAACAAGTAGGTACAAGTATAGATGTATGTATGTATGTACACATTATGCACATATGTAAACTAGTATGTTAATGGAATGAACTGATTAAATACCTTATACTTTAGATCCTTACGTCTATATGATGAACACTTCACATTCCACAACATCTCTCGTTCTCTGAAAAGTGCTATTAACTTCAGTGTTTCCTCATGCTTTCTTTGCTTTTCCATTCTAACTACATGCAGAAAAGAAATGTTTTCATTAAGTAATTTGAATTATGTACTTAATAACATTTCGGCAGATATCACTTACTTGCGAAAAACACAATAGCTAACTGAAGTTTTCGTTTAGTTTTTTTCTTTTTGATACTTTCTGCTTTTTGCTCAAAAAATGCTGGTATAAGTATGTACGTCAAACAATTGTTCAAGACAGTCATGCAGACAATTGAAAGTGTGCACGGATTAGTGAAATAGTGCGTGTGTATGTGTTGCTGTTGTCATGACAGCATTGCCAGCTGTAAGGTCTCATTCACACTATGATTGCAGCTGTCATGATAGAGCTGCCATGGCAGTTTACTGCCAATGATGCATTCAGGCAGTACTGTCATAAATCGTTATACTGGTTTTCCGTTAATTTTTATGCATTTAAATCTTATTTCAAATCTTCTTTTATAGAATGCATATAAAAAATTATAATCAATTTTCGCGGCAGCGCTGTCTCATTATCAAACTGAACTTGATAATGACATAAAATTGTATGGCAGTATTGTTTTTTATAGTTGTTCTCGTTCACACCATGACAATAATAAATAGTACCAACTGTCGTGATTTCTGTCATGGTGTGAATGAAGCTTAAATCCGATGTTACACTGTAAAAAAAATCAAATCAAATTAAAACTCGAAATATAAGTAGCTCAGATCGGTAAAAATGATACCAAAACTGTTAAGCGTTAAGGTAAAAAACCACAAACTTTGCTATTGTGTGAGAAAAAATTTCAATCTTATTCATATAACAAAAATCAAGAAAAAAAGGAAATATTGTCGGCAAACCACATACCCCAGAAATCGGGAAAACCATTAATATTAAATCGCCTAATTTTAAATAATGAAAATCAAAGAAGGGGGAGGGGAACGAAACCAATAAATCGCAAGAGAAATAAAATTTCATATAGCAAAAACCAAACAAAGAAAATTAATTAATATTAATATCAATTAACAATTAACAATCACTTAATTTTAAAGAAAAATCTTGGAATGGGAAACAAAAGACACAAATTATACAATTTGGGTTAAATTCTAATTTTTACAAAATTAAAACTGAATTAAAAATTTGGTATTTTCGAGTTAATGCTACAGAATTAATTCTTATATTATTATTAATATTGTGTATTTTATAAAAAAATATTTTTGACTCAACTGGTGGAAGCAAAAAAAAACTTTCCATTAATTTTTTTTTTTGAGTTATGACGTTGTTTTAGTAAATGAGCGGATGTATGCACACAACGACATTCTAAATTTGTTTGTCTTGAATCGTGTTCATACCAACATAAAATTACTCAACGACTGGGGGAAGCTTGATATTTTGATTACTCTTCATGGAACTATAGTCCGTTTATTTTTGAGCCAATTCAAATTTTTAAGAGATTTTGCTCGAAGCAAAATCTAACAGATTTAGAGCAGATTTTTTATAGAAAACAAAATATACCTCGTCACTAGATTTTGTCGAATTCTACTTAAATTCTAATAAAACTTAATGATGCAACTATAGTTTTTTTTTTTCAAAATTGTGCTAAAATAAATAAACCGTTGTACTTAAAAAGGTGTGAGAATTAGCTATATGATATTTGTTTGGTTGTAGTGGAAAAAGTTTTGGGAAAAGTGTCAGTTTTTTTATAAATCTTGATAAAAAAAAAACTGCAAAAAAACTGTGTAAACAGTATAGATTTTGATAAAGATTTTAATTGAAATCTAGCAGGATTACGTGCAGGTGTAAATGCCTCATTACATAATTTAAAGTCATAAATTTATTTTATACTTAATTACATATTTCTAATTATAATAATAAATAAAATCTTCTCTTGGATATTAATAGAAATTTTGGAATAAATTATTTACTAATTATTAAGCTAAATTTCATTTAGTATTGATACATCATCTCTAGTTATACTCTACAAGAGCAACAAAATGTTATTAACCATATTGCTTGATTATTTTATAAGAATTTGTGCTTCTAAGACAACAATTATAAAGTAGTTTGTGTCCCTATTGTCGCCCTCAACTCAACTCAACTCAACTCAACTTCGGCATGGGTATCGACAATCACAAGTCAAAAATTGTTCATTGTTTGAAGTTGTTTGTGCCATAACAACTTCAACTAAAAACTGAGCTCGATTAAGAACGACAATAGGGGAATTAGATATTTTATGATTTTCTCAGGTTCTTTGTTATATTACTATTTCCGTATGGATTTCAAATGTTGCTGTAATTGTTCACACCGTTGACATTCTTTTGTTAATTGTTTAACAGCAGCCGCGTATTGTCGTTGCAATTCCAATAGACCTTGTAATTCTTCATTAAGTAATTCACGTCGCTTTTTCTCCTCGTTGCATTTAGCTTTAACTTTTTGTTCCGTTTGTTTGACTCCATTAATGATTTGCTCGAGTTGTTGTATAAACTCCTCACGTCCGTGTGCTGTCATCATACCTTCATTGTAGGCTTCACATATGGAATTCAAAAGGGATAGTTCTTTTTCCATGTAGCGTTTTTGATCGTTAAGGGTATTATAGAGGGTATAGTATTGTTTAGTTTCCAAATGCTTTGAACTCACTAAAAGAAAGAAAATATGCAAGTACTACATATACCTTTGTAATATAAAGTAATTACAGCCTTACTTTCATTATACAATTCATGGAATCGTCTTTGATACTGCGCCAATTCTGTGCGGTCGGGTGTGTTATCTAATTGTCGTTGTATGGCCATTATAGCTCTATTACGTTTGGCTAATTGCAGTTTAAGTAATTGTATGCGCTCTTTTTCCTTTGCTACAGCCTGTTCACGTTCTTCAGGATCTTGGACATTAAATGTTTCGAGTTCCCTGTTGGTTAAAAGAAAGTATTTAAAAAAGATTTTGTTTACATTTGATTTAGAACTCACTCAATCTGCTGTTGCAACTCAGCCAGATCTTTACGACAGTGTTCTTTAAATTCTGATTCTTCTTTCTTCAATTCATCGTGTAATTTAACCAGGCTTTGAACCTTTTCCAAGAGACTAAAAATATTGTAGGAAAATATTTTTTATTTACAAAAATATTTATTTCATGTTAAAAAGTATTTTTTAAAGGCTTAAGACTTAAGATGCAATGGCGCGTATTCATAGCCAAACCAAAGTATACTTTAAGCACATATTCATAGTCAAAACAAAGTACATATAGGAGTACTATAAGATTTTAAAACCAGTATTGTGTATGGTAATACTGGTTTTAAATTCTTAACGAGTTCGGTTTGACTGCCAAAGTATTTTTTTAATATAAAATCTTTTTTTATTTCTTTTTTATCTTCACTTAAAATATTTTACTTATGTACCTTGGATCTGCATTTTGTTCACGTTTTTTATATTCCTCTATTTCTTGTGCCAACCTGTCATGTTCTTTCTTTTCATTTTCAAACAATTCCGTTTCCTGCTGCAGCGAATTTAAAACTTCTTTGGTTTCATTTTGATTACGTTCCAGTTTTTGCTGTAATGCCAATTTTGCAGCTTCAAGAGATTTTATTTGATTTTGTTCAGTTAATTCTTTAGCGTCAGTTTCCATTTCTTGTTTAAATTCTTGATAATGTTGTTTCAATGCCAAACGTGCAGCATTATCAAGCTTTTGAGGTGATCCTGCGACAGCCTGTTTTAAATAAAAATTATATGCACATGTATTTATTGGAAAATACAGTTGGCCATATATATTTTACCTCATTGGCAAGAACAAGATTTTTTAGTAAGTTTTCAACATCAAGCTGCGAACAAAAGGTTTAAGCAAAAAAAAAAATAAGCATAAAATAAAGCTTTCGCTTAAAAAACTTGAAATATGTACAATAACACAAATGCGACAGAAAAAAGCAGCGCGCGCACATAAAACAATTTCGTGCTAGCCTACCTCAGCCTCCTCTTCAACTTTCAGTGAATTATTTGTGTTTTCAAAATCCTGACTTCTGCTTTTTGCTGCCAATACTTCACCATATTCCAATAAAGTCATATGAACTGTGGTCTTTTCGTCTCCATCAGTTAAATCTTTACGTTTGTATTGACGCACAGGATGATAAAGCTCCTGCCAGGATATATAGTTACATTAAAACAATGAATAAAAAGTTTAGAATACTATAAACATACTTGTATCCTTTTAATATGAATGGAAGCGTTGCGTATTTTTTCCAAATTTTGTTTATCACTTTTATATTGGTAGTTATTATGAAATTGACCAATGGCAAAGCGTTTACGGCGTAAGTTGCGTTCCGCTCTATTTTCCACCTAAAACATTTGCAAATTCATATTAAAAATAAAATAGAAAATTTATATCTTTGTTATATTCCAGTTCTTTACCGATTTTTTAACCAGCCATTGTATGACCGGATGTATACTTAAAAATTCCAATCCCTGTATTTGATGGGGCTCTATGCGGTAGGGGCATTTCATTTGTGGTAAAACAGCGACAATTTTTTCAACCAAAGAACTTTAAAATAAAACATTAATTAGTCTTTCAAATAGTGCCATGAATTTATTTTAAGGCACTGTTCTTCCAAATGCGAACGATAGTTTCGATAGAACATTTATATTAGAAACAAAAACAAGGAACTGGAGTTTGTTATTGTTTCTACTATAAATATTCGATCGAATCTATCTTTTGCATTTATACTCGTATCAATACGCCAGGCCTAGACATAAAGGATTTTTATTTAATATAGGATTATTTTGTAATATTCGGAATAAAAAAAGACGAATAACTTAAGTGCAAATTTATAGCGACACTTTCAAATTTACAATTTACTACCCGGTTTATTTTCAGTGTTAAACGTATTCCAAAATTTAGATAATAGTTCGTTCGCTCTTTATGAATAAACATAATTTTTTAATAAATTTTTATACCAAAATAAAAAGCTATCAGAGAAACTACATACTCACATTTTTTGCCCAATTGTTAAATTTTCATGAAATAACAAATCAACATCGACATCATAATCACAACATTCTATGCACCAAGTCATGCCACCAACAATTTTATCAAAAGCCGACAAACCCTTAATACACGCTCTATAGTAGCCAGCTTTTATTAACATATCAAAAGTTTCCTGTTCTTTCACTGTAGCGTCAGCATCCTCCCTTCGTTCCACCTTCCAATTTATTATTAGGTATTTTAACTTGACCCTTTTTAAAGCCATCAATTATTGTTATTACTCACTTGTACTTCACGCCCCTCAGCATCGTAACGTGTTGATAATTTAACATTGGACTTTATGTGTTTCGAAAATATGTCCTTATTCGCCATAGGTTCACCACTTAAGTTTTAAAATTAAACACAATTAGATAATAAATAATTTAATTTGAGTTTTACTAAAAGAACTACACTAATTTTTCGTATTTTATTTTGTTATTTTCCTAATATTTACTATTTTCTTTTAGTTGCTTTTTCTATAATTTCAGCTGTTTTTTATTGCCGTTTTTACTGCCGGATTAAAGTGTTGCCAGCATTAGTATAAGGTAATCAGGTATGTGATGGAAAACGATCGTTTTCAAAACGATTTGAAAACAATCGTTTTGAAAAGGTGTGATGAATTCCGGTCGATTTTGAGTATCATTTTTGAGCCAATCTCAAACAACTGACTTCGAAAAAGCACACTCGAAGATCAAATATAGACCATATAATAGATCTTTGAAAAGAAGTATATCAAAATGTTTTGGAAAAACCATTAAAAACAAATTTTAAAATTATTGACAAAACGACTATAGACAACTCATCACACCTTTTATCGTTTTCAAATTGCTTTTGTGTCTTAATCGTTTTTCATCACATACCTGAATATGTGCATACATACATAATTCCGATTAGAAGTTAAATATAGGGCAAAGCTCGTAAGTTGATTCCACAATTTCCAAAACTTTATCATTTGTCTCAAGGCACATCAATCATCAATAAATTCGTCTTTTATTAACTTCTTCTACTTGAAATATTTATACTTACAATGCTATCAACAGAGTTCATGTGATATTTGGAGTTGCAATATTTGCTGTAGAGCACCTTGGGATTACACGAACAGCTGTTTTAGAGATGCCACTTTTTATTACAAAAGCCCGCTTACACTGCAGCCACACGTTCAATAAATCACTTTCAATTCCATCACACATATTGTGTGTCAAAATTCTTTGAAATTGATAGCTGTGAAACAAATTGCTAATCAATTTCATTTTTTAAATACCACCGACGAAGAAACAACTCAAATTTGTAGCTCCAATCAATGTGTGCTGTGACCAGCCGTTCAAATTGAAAACTAAATTGCCATATAAATGGATAGGTGAATTTGATATCAATCTAGTTTTCAATTCAAAAAGTTTGATTGTTTAGTGAAAAAAGTGTGAGTGGAATGGAACGTGTGGCTCCCAAGTTAACTGTATTTGTTGTAAACGTGCTGTCACTTCCTCCTTCAACATTTCTCTTTGTCAATCAGTTTCCCGGTTCGTTGTTGTTGTCTTTAAAATTGTCAGCGTCTTCGTAAAAACAACGTGCTAATTATACTTTATACATACATTATTTAAAATAAAAATTGTATTTCAATTACTTGCCATTCAATTTATTTACATAAAAAATAACCATGCCATATGTGTGTCTATTACAAGAAGGCATTACACATTTGCCCAGCCAAATTGAGAAGGCCCATTGCAATAATTATTCCGTTATTGCCGTGTCCCTTAACTGCTTTAACTTACCAATGGAATTCCAACGTCCACCCATGAAAGACAAGCAAACAAATTTTACATATTCCGACCTGGTGCTAACAGCTGATCATTGGAATTGCAAAGTGATCACTATGGTTTCGGACAATATAGACTGCGATTCCACAGACGAGCAGGTACGAAAAAATTCTATTGAAGTATTAAAACGCGATATATCCTGGGCAGAACATCTTCAGTATGGAGGTTACACCATTATGAAACTGAAAAAAGAAAATAATTTCAATTTGGCTACAATATTAACCAATAAGTGCAAAGGTGAGTATCACACACACAATGTTAAGCAAAAGTGATCTAACAAAGTTTTTGTTTTCCAATTTTAAGGTATTATGCTAATACAAGTTCCTTTATATAATAGAGCCATTGCTCAATCAACTTCCCGCCGTGATTTATCTGAAGATGAAGTGCTTGCTTTAGAATCGCAAGACTGCTGGCAATGGTGGAATCGGTTTCGCAGAGCAGCCGATTTTAACCCTAAAGTTAAAGTAGTACTTGAATTAAATGAGGGTGAACGTCCCGATATAAATGTTGTATGCCGCTGGCTTGGGGAACCAGTTGAAGCTATAATTCTGCCATCTACTTTGTTCATTAGAAATCGCCACAATTATCCTGTTCTTCCCAAGGCCTGGCAAGAAGTTCTTAAGCTCTTTATTCGTGCTAATGTCAATATGATTGTCTCCACAGATACCGAAGATGAAAGCTTAAAGTTGTATTCCGACTATTTAATAAATTTTCGTGAAACTTTTAAAGATGCACATAGTTTGCAAAGGTAAAATAAAAGACGGAATTTTATCACATTCTGCTGTTTTTTTTTACATATTTGCAGCTATGAAGATATTTTGGAGATACCTTTACAACCGCTCTACGATAATTTAGATTGTTATACGTATGAAATTTTTGAGAAAGATCCAGTCAAATATAAGCTCTATCAAACTGCCATAGAGGCTGCTCTAAAAGATTGTGTTAAGGAAGAAGACATTGAGAAACAATTGGTGAGTTGATTAGTACATATATTAGTACATACATATGTATGTACTTATATTAACAAAGTACTTATATTAACAAAGTACTTATATTAACAAAGCTGCTTTTCTAATGTAAATACCTTTTGTATAGAGGTATTGACGCTTATCGGGAGAAAATATAAACGGTTCTTTTTTTTGTGCATATATTAGCGTAAGTAAAGACTAGAAGATATTGGATCAAGTCACCTTTCAAACGAAAGAAACCAAATTCAAATTGGTCCATCCGTTTGGGAGCTATGGCGTCAAAGACATACATATTCAACTGAATATATCTAGAAAAGATGTGATATCTTCTAAATGGCTGGACCGATTTTCTTGAAATATAGCTAAGAACACTCGATCAAGTCACCTTTCAATGAGAGAAAACTAAATCAAAATTGGTCCAGCTGGTTGGTCTGTACGTGGACTCGTACATCTGCACAGATCCAAAGACACACAATACAAACTGATAACACCCATTTTTTTTGTTTGGGGTTAAAAAATCGTTCCTTCCTCTAATAAAATATTTTTATTACAATCATTAATCTTCAAAAAGATATAGTTTTATAGTTTCAAAGCTCTAAGTTTATTTTAAAAACTAAAAAGCGTGCTTTTTTAACTACCATGTGGGTGGCATCTGTTTTAATGATAAAATATTTGGTTCTCATAAATATACCCGTGTCTGAAAATTGCTTTTTAGAAGAGAATTTTTGGACTTCTGCTTAACTACCAGAATAAAATCTTTATATAAAACTTTTAGGTTTAATATCTGAGAATCATCAAAACGGAATCTCTGGATTATACCTGATTCAGCCAAGCATTTGTAATAATCCTCCTAAAAACTTAACACCAACAATAGACTTGAAGAGACACTAAAATTCAAGGAAGACAGAAACATATACATATGTATAAACTTATAAACATGTAAACTTTTTGTCACGTACGATGACCGATCAATTAAGGCTGTATTTCAGATTAATTTGGTTCTATATTTTTTCCTTATCTACAAAAAAAGTACACAAATAAATGAAGAAAAATTAAAGTTTTCTCTGAAAAAAAAAACAAGTTTAATTGCTCAATATTGCTCATGTGTATCTTTAATTAAATTTAGACAAGTCCGTCCCACAAAAACTTAAGTTTGAAACAAGTACATAAATGTAGCTCTTTGTCGTTAATAACTCACAAGCGAAGAAAATCGACTTGTGTGGTTATTCGTGAAATCCATAAGAATAATATAAAAAAAATGTATTGCAATGCACTTACAGACTGTTATTATGGTGTTAGGCGCTGGTCGTGGTCCTCTGGTAAGATCTGCTCTAAATGCTGCTGCAAATACTAATCGCAAGGTGCGAATTTATATTATAGAAAAAAATCCCAATGCCATTCGAACCCTTACAGCTATAGCCAAGAAATTATGGCATAATAAAGGTACTTATTTTCATTAACGCACGTATACGAACTAACTAGTATTTTAAAAATATTAACTTATTTACTTTAGATGTACATATTTTCTCTAAAGATATGCGTGAATTTTCTCCACCAGAACAGGCAGATATTTTAGTTTCTGAACTTTTGGGTTCTTTCGGTGACAATGAACTCTCACCAGAGTGTTTAGATTGTGCTCAAAAGTTATTGAAATCCGATGGCATAAGTATACCCTGCAAATCGGTATCATTTATAAACCCAGTAATGTCATCGAAAATCTATAATGCCGTACGCCAAGTGGCGCGTCATGAGGCATTTGTACGCGAGAAACAATCCACTTACAATACACATGCTGAAAGCGGTTTTGTGGTATTACTTAAGAATATTTACAATATTGATAAGACAAAAGCACTCTTTGAATTTGTGCATCCTAATCGAGAGGCTGTCATTGACAATAGCCGTTATAAGGTATTAAAATTTGAAGTAGATTTAGATTGTGTTTTGACGGGTATAGCCGGATATTTTGAATGCGTGCTGTACAATGATATAATAATGAGTATTAATCCGCCAACTCATACCGCAGGAATGCCATCCTGGTTTCCCATGTATTTTCCATTTACGGTAGGTTCAATTAAAATGTATAAAAATAAATATTTAAATTGTGCTACTTTTTTTAATGTTACATGTACATCTTACATCTTTTAGGAGCCCATGGATATCAAAAAGGGCCAAACGATTGAAATACATTTCTGGCGTTGTGTTTCGAAACAGAAAATTTGGTATGAATGGTGCTTGGCTTCGCCCTTTACTACTCATGTACACAATTTGGGTGGCCGTTCTAGCCCAATTTATTGTACATAAAATTAAGCCTACACAGTAAATATGTTTAAAGCTTTATAGTTTTAAGACTATTATTAATATTATTAATTAATAATATTTTTTTGCTGCTGCAGCTGTTTTTGTGTAGTTATTCTGTAATCTTTAACTTTAGTTTCTTAACTGCTAATGACCTTTTCTTACAAATGACTTTATATTGTGTTTATATCAGTATGTATTAACTGTTTTATTTTTAGAACGCACAAGTAAAATCTTATTTTAAGGATTTTGACAAAAAAAATGGAAAAATTAAAAAAAAATTCATGCATAAAATACATTCCTTCAATAACACGATATTTACGCTATGACGGTTTTCATGAAATTTTTTTGCTCTTAAATTTTTTTTATTTCCTTATAGAAATGTGTCACGCATGTCTTTTAAAATTTTTTTTTTTTAACAAAGAGAACTAACACTCAGGCAATTAATGCCTACTACTATTACTAGGTGTTACCTTCTTTAGGAAAGGGATAGTGATAGAAGACAGGTGGTGAAGGAAGAGATAGAAGAAAGCTTCATTCTTTTACAACTCTGCTTTTTGCGCGCTTTTTTTTAATAATGCAGTGTTGCAGCGCCTTCTGGTGTTAATTGAGGCGTATTAATTTTTGAAGCTGTGTTTAGTAGCCATTTTATTAGTTATTTTACTTCGCCGATGATTTTTGATACACAATACCGACGAAGGAGGGCGCTCTGATGTTACATTAGGATTAGCATCTGCTGAAGTCGGTATAGTTTAGTGACCAGTGACTATGCCTTCATCACTTGAACTTTTCCCACAATAACTGATACAAAGGACACTAATGCACATCAGAAAAATGCGTGGTGTTGTTATTTTGATGACTGTCGGATACAGGGATTGAACCCAGGATCTTCAGTTTTGTAGTCAACGTGCTAACTAATTTAAACTGTTATCGGGTCTGCAGGGTTTCAGAACTAGTATTTAAGTTGGCAAAAATTATATAGTGGTGTAGTAGAGCGATTGCATGAAAAATTGCCGGAAATAAAATGTGTTGCACAAAATTAAAAGTTAAAAAAAACTGTGAAATAAACTTTTAGTTTTGGAGGGGATTTTTTGTAATACATTTTTATATATAAATAAGTATAGGCACAAACTGCACATTGCAATCAAATGTAATTTTTTACGTATTCTGAAACACATATAATGCTATAAAACAATAATATTTAAGATATACTAATGAAAATTAAACAGATATTCTTCACATTTAAAACAATAATGAAAAATATTTAAAAAACTCCGTTTTTGCTCAAATGAAATTTTGCACATCTGGCAACACTTTACTTTTCACACTATCTGAAATGTTCCGTTACAGTTTTTAATTTGTTTCAGCAAGCAAAAAGTTAAAGGAACAAATTAAAAAAAAATTGTTTTCTTCAACATTTTTCTAACAATGGGCACAAAATTAAGTGAAACTACAGAATCCCAACGACTTTATAATTAAGGTAAATCTTTTGCCGATTGGTGATTTAATTGATCGTAGCCATTTTGCTATTCAGACAATAATAAGTCGTTTAATAAGGCAAATCTAATTTTGAAAGTGCTATGGTTAGTGGTCGTCCGCGCAAGTTAATCGAAACATAAACGTTCCCAAACAGTACGAAAAATTAAAGTTGATCCAGAAATAACATCTAAACAGCAAAATAAAGGGATGCTTTGGAAGAGGCGAGCACTCTAATACTGATCGGAGATTGTTGCATGATGCTGGTTACAACTCACATGCGGCTAGACGAAAACCATTGATGTCTGATATCAATCGAAAGAAACGAATGTCGTATGCAAAACAATTTGAAAACGAGTTATGTAGCTTCTGAGATCAGGTGTTGTTGTGACCTGAGTGCAAGTTTAATATTTTTCAAACTGACGGGCGTTTCAGAATATGGCGAAAGCCAAACACTACGTATGAAGAAAATGATCTTACACTAACAGTAAAGTATGTTGGCTCGGAAGTTATGGTATGGGGCTGTATGTCGGCTTCGGGCATTGGGGAACTCGTATTTATTGATGGAATAATGGATAAAACTGTATACCTTAACATATTGAAGGAAAATGTCAGGAAAGTTGCACAGAAATTTAATATATCGCTCATTCCCATTTCAGCACGGCAAAAACACCAACCATTTAGCTCACGACGTGAAGATGTGACTTTCTTATAACACCGCATAATTGGACCGAAGAGTCCGAAAACGTATCATTTCAAACAGGTGTGACCTTAAAACAACGTTTTCTGAATAGCTTAAAGTTGGCGAAAATATAACAAAGAAATTAGTGCACTTCACACCAAATATAATTAAAGTATTTATTAAGCAAAAAGAGGATTAACTACTAAATATTAAGACCCGCCCTGGAGGACTTCCTCTGCACCTCCTTGGCGGACTATCCTTCAGTAGACTATCCAAGTTATAGGAAATATGACTCAAAAATTTTAGTCTTTGTACAGGGTGTTTTTTATTGAGGTATAGAACTTTAAGTTCGCATCACTTTTTTAACTGGCGGCCATTTTGTCAGCTGTCAAGTGATTAATATTTAGTTTGGTTTGCCATTTCATCATGAACAGGTTGACAAAAGAACAACGCTTGCAAATCGTGCAAATTTATTTCGAAAATAATGGTTCAGTTCGCGAAGTTTACCGCAAGCTCCGTCCATTTTATGGTCGACATAATCGTCCATCAGAGCAATTAATTCGGTTAACCATGGATCGTTTTCGCACTACGTTTACTCTATGTGATAATACGCATCCGCAGAGACGTCGAACAGTGCGCACCGAAGAAACAATTGCCGCTGTAGAGCAAAGTGTTGAAGAGGACCCGAATGAGTCGATTCGCCACCGTGCACAGCAATTGGAGCCGACTAACCGACTATTTTGTTCGCGAATTGGATGGCATGAATGTGGATGAGTTGTGGTTCCAACAAGACGGCGCTACATGCCACACAGCGCACGTCACAATCGATTTATTGAAGGAAACATTCGATGAGCGCATAATTTCGCGGAATGGACCTGTCAATTGGCCACCAAGATCGTGTGATTTGACACCATTGGATTATTTTCTTTGGGGATATGTGAAGTCGCTCGTCTACACCAACAAACCAGAAACGTTAGGGGACTTGGAAGCCAACATTCGTGGCGTTATTGCCAACATACGGCCCAATTTCCTCGAAAAAGTGGTTGAAAATTGGACCTGTAGAATTGGCTTTATTCGAGCCAGCCGCGGCGGCCACATGCCCGAAATCATATTTAAACATTAATGGCATAAAATTATCCTTCCAATAAAGCCAAATTGATGGACATTAAAACGATTTTCTTGTGTTTTATTTCAATTCGAAGTTCTATACCTCTGAAAAAACACCCTATATTAGGAGCAGTGGCTTATAGCCGCTGACTACCCCCTATCCAATTCTCGACATACTCTCACCTTCTCTATAACAACTATTATCTCTTTTCTACGTCTACATTTCTAACCCTTTCCCCTGCCTCTCTCTATCTATCTCTCTGCTAGCCTAACCCCTAACCTAAATATTAAGCCTGATTTTTCCTTTGATAACAATGATTGTGTCTATAATTTTGTCCCCCAGAATACTGAGGTTTTTTAATATTTTTCCTTATTGTTTTACCTGTGAAGAATATCTGTTTAATTTTCATTATTATATCTTAAATATAATGGCTATATGTTCAAAAAAATAAATATTTTGTGTTTCGGAATACAGGCGGCCAACTCTGTAATTCGAAACGAACGAAAATACTTTCGAATTTACACGTTATAAGCACACAAATTCGAAGGTATTTTCTTTCGTTTCGAATTACACAGTGACCCCCAGGAAAAATTAAATTTTTTTGTTTCAATGTGCAGTTTTTGCCTATACTTAAGTCCAGCACTGTATGTACATAATTACATACATATGTACATCTATATTCCTCAATAGCAATCACCGGTACCAATTGCAGCAATGATTTGTTCCTCTACCTTGATTAGAGCTTTCTCTTCATAACGGCCATCATCGGTTCAACATGACCAAGAATAAAAAAGAAACTGTTTTCCTTGCCTTGCTGCACTATTTTCGAATATATTATTGGTTGACCAAATCAATGGGTGCATTCATAAGACGTAGCTGTTGTGCAACCGTTGAGTGTTTGTCTTAGAAACGCATAGTTGAGTAGTTCCGCTCCACTCAACAGTTGAGTAATTTTCCATCTTAAAATTTTTTCGCTACCTATAGTCACATGCTGTGCTCAGCCTGAACAGCTGATCGAATAGAGCTTTATCTTTTATTTGATTTGTTAGGTGGCAGAAGCAAATATTTGTTAAATTTTATATTACAAATGCGATGAAGTAACAAAATAAAGATATAAGATTAAATTATATCCATCAAGCCGTTTCTAACTGTTTCTGGCCAACAGTTTCACAACTGTTGAGCTGAACAGCTACATCTTATGAATGCGCCCAATATGTTTTGATATATTTAAAGTCAGTGAGAATTTATTTATTTATATTTTGTATTTTTACACATACATACATACATATCGTTACCTTAATATAGAAATTCTCTAACTCATTAATTATTTGAAATTGAGATTTTTTTCAATTTTCGATATATTTGATGTTCTATGGAAATATACAAAAAAAAATTTGATTTAAAAAAAAATAACCTATATTAAGGTAACGATATATATACACATACATATGGATATCGTGCCGCAAAAAGAGCTCAAGCGATGTAGTTTTCGAACTTAATTTTTTTTTTCCCCAAAATCGATTATTTCCGATCGTAAATAATACATTTTCGTACAAAAAATGTGTCCCTTAAGCCTTTTTAACAGTAATGATTCGATATTGTTAAATAAGTAAAAAAAAATTAACTTACATTTTCTTTTATTTCCATTTTTCTATATTAAAAGTTATTTCGAATGCCTTTTTGTTTTCAAGTAAAAACACGAATGGTTGCTCGTTATCGAATGGTATCATTAGAAATTTGGATATCTTGGAAATTCCAAAAGTAAAAAATGGCACGTTCGAGCATGAATAATGAATGAATAATTTTCTTGCGGTGTTTTAGGCACTCGGGTATGAAAAATATCGGATACATATGCGGTGCACCCTCGCAGGACTTTGTTGCTAACCAAAAATCTGAATTAAAGTCTTGCTTAGTCCAAAGTCTAACCTCCTTCCGATTTAAAATTCGTGGCAAACCGTTAAAAAAGTATTGGGATAAAGCCGGTCAATCGTAATAAACTTTGAAGAGCAATGGTAGAGTATACAAATAAAGTTGTAGAGAAGTTAGTGGAAAGTGCCCTAATGTTTCCTAAAGGTGCAAAATTGAGTACATGCGTGTTGTTTTTCTTTTATTTTTTTTTTTCTTAGAATTTCTTACTTTTCATTATTAATTAATATTATTATGTTTTTATTAGGATTTACCCTAAAATAAGATTATGTTTGACGAGCTTCTGGGAAGAGAAAGTTTTCAACTAACTTTGGTTTAAATAACAGGTCCCTGTGTATTACCTGAGAGTCGGAAGGATATAGTAGAGCAGTAACCCGCAAGCCATAGCACAATTGTGCGGATGAAAATCACACACATGCTTATGCTCTTTCATTTAGTCGTCACTGAGCAAGCGACGAATTAAGTTGTGCACGCATGTTTTAATTTTTTCCTGGTTTTTTGTTTAGTTTATTTGAGCACACGGAACGAAATTAAAGTTCAAATTTAATAAATTTCTACAGACAAAAAATTGATAATATAATTATGGAAGCTGGGAAATATTTCGTGATTAAAAATGTTTTTGGCAATACGCAATGCATTTTATGTTATGAAACATTAAAAAATAATAGGGAAAATAGATTAAAAAGGCATTTTAATAGTATCCACAGATCTGTGAATAAATTTAATTTTGAATTTATACACTAAATTGTTGAATGGTTATTAAATTTTTACTTTTTATTTAAGTTTTTATTAAATTGCTTATGTACAAAAAAAAAATTCAAACAACTAATAACCACATAATGTATTTTATATTACAAAAGTTTACTTCAAGTGCAAGTTTATTTTACTCTCATTTTTCTCACCAATACAAACATATTTTATTTTGCGGGACACTGTAGTAGAGCAAGTACAGATGGTGAATTGCAGTGTTGCCAGAAAATGCTAAATATTTTCCAAAATTTCTGCTAAATTTTTCCACAGAAGAAAAATAAAACTGCTAGATTTTAAAACTACAGTTTTTTTGAAAAACTTGAATGCTTTTTTTTACCAATGATTATGCTAAATCTAGGAGTGAAAATTATAAAATGGTAACAATGTGAAGTGAAGAGAGAAAAGAAGTTTAACTAATTTTTATTTTAATAACTGCTATGTTACTGTTGTGTTAAGTAGGCGCATTATTTTTAGGTACATACCTTTGATTAGTTATTCTAGGAAGGAGGGTGCTGTGATATATATTAGCATAGAATCTACTGCATATCAGAAAATCTGTGATTTTTATTGATTTTCTTTGTAGTGAAACACACTAAATACTTCAGACAACAGCACCCATAAAATAAAGGCATACAATTTCTTTCCAGCCGAAAGTAGCTCTGCTTTAATGTAATTATGTATGTTTGAAGTAAAATCGTACGTAAATCGAATCGCTAGAAAATTTCTTCTCATGTATGCATTTATGAAATTCTAGCGGCAGTTCTTTGTTCCAAAAACGATTTAGATAGAAGTCTTCACAAGTTGTATCCGATAAAAGTATAAATTATGCGTTTCCAAATAACTTCAAACTTGACTTAAATTACATATGTATGTACTTACCAGCTCATCATCACTTTATCTAATCTAAATATCAAAGATCCATATTATTAATTTAATAATTTTCTTAATTTTTGTTCTTTATTTTGTTAATCAGTTTTTAAACTATTTTTTTCCCCTTATATTGAAATAATTTGTAATTATGTATTTAATTTTAATATATAGTATTTTTTATTTTCAAATATTTTTTAAGTGTAAAATAAGCATTTATTTTTGTATGTTTCTTTTGCTTATTTTTTTTTTATTGGTTTTATGTAATTACTATTGATTTGCATATAATTTAGAATAGCTGAAATACAGACGAATTTATTTTCAATAAATATAATATTATTACTTCATTTTAAATATTTATTTTGTTTATTAATTATTAACAAATAAAGCGCTCTGTGGTGTTTTTTTTATTTAAACTAAATACATATTTTTTCCTACTTTCGTTCAATTTTATTTTGAATACCAAATGGTGTGCTGCCAAGAGTAAATATGTATTTTTTATTTTTTTTATTCTTTTATTTTTAAAAAGATAAGCAAATAAAATTTAAATGCTTACGATATTTTTTAATGTTTATTTTCTTACTATTTTATATAATTAAAAAAACTTTATATAATATACAAACTATTTTTCTTCATCGACTTAATTTTTAACCCCCGACTAAAAAAAAGGGGTGTTATAAGTTTGTGGTGTGTGTCTGTGTATCTGTATGTCTGTCCGTGTCCACGTACAGGCCAAACGGCTGGACCGATTTTCATTTAGTTTTATAACATCTTTTCTGAAAAAAGTCGGGTGGTTTTTAAAATTTTGAATTTTTGTTATTTCAATTTGAAAAAAAAGAATACATGCTGTGAAATCTTTTGCTGTTTTGTTTGATTTGTTTTTTTTAAGTTTGAGAAATTTTGAAATTATATAGTTCTTTCTGTAAGGCCCGATTCATACGATGAGTTAAAAATCTTGTTTTATTTTTGATTCTCTTTAAAAGTTGCTTCCAAAAACATTTTACATTAATACGATGATTTTTTCCATGTTTCTAGTTTTTATTATTTTTCTTCCAAAAATTGTATCAGTGTTGCCAGTAGATTTTTAAAAAATTCGTTTTTTTTTCTTTCCCTACATGTTAAAAAATTTACCCCATACGAAAATCTAAAAATTTTATCAATTTAATTTAAAGAGAGATATATTAAAAACATTTAAGGCCTCAATGATCAAACAGAATTGTGGCATAAACACATTTTCCATACAAATTGACAGAAAAAGTGGCGCCAGAAAGCAGTTGAGAGATCGAATCTATTTTATTTTGACAGCGTTTTTTCTTATCCACTCACATATAAATAAATATTCTATCAACAATGCTACCAAAGACAGGCACTGTGACACCAAAATAATTAGATAAAAGTCTATGGAATTTCGAGCAAAAACAAATTTTGAAACGGGCTATGAGCAAAAATGTATTTTTAATATAGTTATTTTTACATTTATGCACAAAAAATGCAATATGAGAATAAAAAATACCTCTATTTTGTCCAAAATAAAATATTTTTCCGATATTCCCTATACTCATATATTAGTGACAAAAATACCTACAGGTAACACTGTTTTGTATTAAAAAAAGCTGTTGTCGCATTTAATGAAAAAATAAAATAAAGCAACATAAAAAAATTAAAATATGTGTAAAGAAAATTAAAAAAAAAACTCGTAGAACGGAAATTGTGATTTTTTTTCTTCCCCTTTTGTTTTTCTATACCCTTCGCCAACAATCTCCAAAAATCGTGTTTCAAAAAATCATTGAAAAATCAACGTGTGAATTACGTGTAATTAATTTGTTTTCTATTTTCTGGAGAATACTAAAATCATGATATAAATATAGAAGGTACTTTCATTCTCTCATTTTTTCTTGACATTCATTCACCATCTGACAAGTATAAGCATTTTGAAGTTTCTGGTAAAATCGTGCTACCGTATTAATTTAATATTTCCCCCTCTGTTTCCTGTTTGAAAATTTTATTCAAAAATTATTTCAAAATTGTTTTTATAAATTACAGAATGTATAAATTAAATAATTCATGCTCAAATTCTGTTCGACGATTGTATCGTCTTGTCTATGGACGAAAAAACCCGCAGTTATGATTCTTTAAAACATTATTTATTGTCTATGCTAGAAGGTTCGTGTATTTGCTTTATGATTTTGTTCTAAACATTATATCCAACACATATTTTTTCATGTATTTTTCAAACTATTGTATAATACTTTAATTTAATTTTTATGTTTTAAAAACATGGTAATAATATTTTTATTTTTCATTATCAAAAACAACAACCATTTTTGAAGAATATAATTTAGAGAATTCAAAGACAAGAACTCAAAAGTATTTTCAAACAAAAACATCCTAAATCTTCTTACTGAATTAGGGCATAAGTAGAAATATGAGTGCAGCATTTTTTAATTCCCTTTATTTCCTGGAATTCGTCAAAAGTGTCTAAGAGCTTAGAATATCTGTGAAAAAGACTAGCCAAAAGATCTTCTTCAATATTTTAGAAAAGGATGTTACAATCAACAAGAAACGAATTACATATGTAGTTTAAACAAATTCAATATCAATAAATATTTGACAAACTTAATGAAAATTCATTGTCAACTGATCAAAAACATCAATAAATTTGGTTTCTCAACGTCAAATTTAGATGAAAATATATTTAAAAGATTTGTATAAAGCAGAAAACATAAAAATATGAGATAAGTTATTACATAACCACTTTTTAAAATTTACAGATGTGTAGTTATGTATATCACACTAATTATTCGCAAATTTTTGTGAAGAGAATTACACATTTTTGTAAAAAAAAATTCTAGGGGAAGACTTAATTTTTTTTACTATATGGGAACATTTTTCTTTACTTCTCTCAAAAAACAAACTTCAAAAATACTTATTTTTAAAAACAAAGAGAGAATGGAAGTACCTTCTATGTTTATATCATGACTAAAATCATCACTTTTTGTAATTTATGGGAGAAAAAACTAACCCCTTGTTTCCACAACGCGGACGGTAGTAGAAAAGTAGAAAATTTCTATGAAGAGCACTATATTTTTAGTGATATTCATATAAATTTTCTGATTTGTAGGAGCAGAGGATAAATAAAATTATTCAAGCGCCTAAAGTAAAATTATTTTATTAAATTTATTTTCATGTTAAATGTTTGAAAATTTATAGTCGCGCGTGTTTCGATCTTAATACCCTGCAATTAATGAATAGTTCAATTTTGAATTTTTGTTCAGTTACGTGGTTTTGCATTTTAGCCGATGATATCGAGTCATAAGCACCAAAAAAGGTTAAGCGACAAATTTGTAGTTATTTTTTTTTTTTTTTTTTTTTTTGAGGAAAATAGATTAGATTCGCAAATTATGGATTTTGGTAAAAAATTTAATTTGGAAAATTATGTCGCTTAAGCGTTTTTGGCAGTTATGGCACGATATGTAGATTAAGGGCCTGTTTCTTCTCAAAACGTACAAGTGTTTTATTACAACTTAAATAATTGTGAAAATAAATTATGTATGTCTCCCTTAATAATAAAAAATATTTCTGTTTTATAAAGGGTTTATAACACAAATTTAAAATTTTAAGGCCTTTTATATAATGTATTCTCAAAACTATTTTACTATTACATACAATATTTTTAAGTTTTAAGAAACATTAATTTTTTATTAGTTTTTTCGAAATATATATGTATACATAACTGCAAAATTTGATGGGGTCATTGGCTAAATTGTAGCTTAAGTCGACTTAAGCACTTTTTCCGCTTTTGCCACACATATATTGTTAATTGTATTATACATGGAAAACTATTATAGTTGTCAGAGTCTATGTGTGTTACTTTAAAAAAATAAAATGAAAACTTGGCGAATTAGGCTCGTGAAAAATTTATACCCACCCTACATACATACAGGGTGTCTGGTGGCAAATTTATATTTTTAAATACGATTATTTCAAAAAGCAATAATCAGCCTCACTGGGACTTCCAAGAGCGATTATTCATGAAATTTTAAAAAAGGATCTGAAGTTCCATCCTTTTAAAATTCAAATCGTGCAAGAAGCGAAAGAAAGTGACTGATTCACGCAAAAATTTTTGTGAAATGATGTTGGAGCGTTTTCGCACTGCAAATTCCATTTTTTGGAGCGACGAGGCTCATTTTCAATTAAACGGCCACGTCAACAAGCAAAACTGCCGTTACTGGTCTCCAAGAACCCACAACCTTCGATTGAAACATAAAAAATCATTGCATTTCCCCAGGGTAACAGCTTGTTGTGCCTTATCCACGCATGAGATAATTGGACCATTTTTTTCCGAAAATTCTTGAGGCCAGGCGACAAATGTCCACCTTGAAAATTATCGACGCATGATTACGGAATTCTTTTAGCCAAACCTGCAAGCTCATCCATTGTACTCTTCACATGTGGCGACTGCACACACAGCCACAGCTTCGATCTCCGGGAAAATTTCCCCCAAAAACTGATCAGTCGCTTTGGGGACATCCCATGGCCAGCGAGGTCGCCCGATCTAACTCCCATGGACTTTTTTTATGGGGCTACCTCAAAGAGAGGGTTTATAATGACAATCCCCAATCTCTCTTTGTGTCAAGTATTACGTTTTTTGTTTAAGTTTGAAAATGCAAATCTGCTACCAGACACCGTGTATCATGATATAATAATTATTACTGTATCATGCCCTGTATTATGACAATGGGTGTAGCAAATTATATCGAATGCAGCTAGTGTTTATCTAAAAATTTTCATACAACTGTGAATTGTAGAATCTGACGACTTATAACTCCTACGAAACACAGTGAATGGAATAATTAAAAAAAAATTGTTTTACTAAATTTTATTGAATATTTATTTATTGGAGCTTTCAATTCTGAAAACAATTTAGTCAAACTATTACAAATAAATACTGTTGTACATTTCTATATTGAATTTTTGAATAGAAATAGTTTGCAAATATCTTAGGCATGAATTTTTTATAGAATTGAGAGTATTCCAATACGATTACATACATACATATTTACATTGTCAAGTTAAAATTTATGTATGTATGTATGTATATTATTAAATAATTTTTTTTTTTGTTATTACTAGTATACTATTAATTACAATATCGAAAATAAAATGTTCTTAAAATTGGAGCTCTGTTAAATAAGCAAATGAATTAAAAATAAAAAAACTGAATTTTTTACAAAACTTTATTTCATATTTTTTTTACCTAAATATGTATATAAAGTTTTTTTTAGCAGTTTTAAATAAATATATGTTATAGTATTTATTTTATTTAGCATTTGTGTGAGAAAGGCACATTTTTACATATTTAAGTTTTGTAAATACATATATTTCTTTTAATAAATTAACAATTGAAAAAAGGAGTGAATATAAAGATATAAAAACAAAATACTCTTCACATTTTACACTTGATAAAATACAAGGTTTTTGTTAAAAATATTATAAATAAAGATTTAATTAGTACAAATGGCATACTTACTAAAGCATGACGCCAAGTTTGCACTGTATAACATTTGAAAGTGAAGTTAATGAACAGCAGTACACAGAAGTTGTTTGTTGCAGTATAGAGATCAACCTGAAATTTGCGTGAGTGTGTGTGTAATTTTAAGTGAAAAGAAAAACGAGATTTATACATTTGCTTATATACAAACAATTAAATATTAAAAAAAATAAAATTTAAAAGAAGCTCAATTAAAACGATCAAACAGTCTATTTACTACAAGTCTTTACAAAACAATAAAACAAATATTCAGGTTTATCACAGAATTTCCACGAAAGTGAAAAAACTCATATTTTCGTCTCAAAAAAAAAAAAAATACAGGCGGCAAATCACGGCATTTGATACGACTCGTAATTTAAAAATATTTCCATATAAACTATATTGAAATATTTAAAAAAATTAAGAATATTTAAATATTTCCTAAAAGTATGCTCAATATTTTTTAGTATTTATTTTACGCATGCAGGAACATGTAGAATTCACATCTTTCGAATATTTTACGGCCTGTCCCATGATGTCACTAGAAATCGTTCAATCGAATAATTATATTGAAAACAACAACAAATTTTCTATTGTTATTGTTGTTTGCAATACAAGTTGTCGATCAAACGATTTCTGGTGACATCGTGGGACAGGCCGTTAAACAAAACGATTTATATAAGATATGTCAAAAATTAAATTTATTCGCCTTGTTTTTCAATACTCCAAATGTGAAAAGCAAAAACAATATTTTGAACTTTAAGATGAATTTGTATCTGACGAAATTTTAATTTTCAGTAATTCCAGCTGCATGAAATAGGAACCTCGTAGAGAACTGGATGGTACGAGTATATAAAGACTGTACGTTTTCAGACCACATTAGGCTATCATTCAGTCTTCATTTTACAGGCAAAAGGCGTGACCCATATAGGAATCCAAGAAAGACTAACAGGGATACCTACAGGGGCACATTTGACATTAGAGTAAGGGTCACTCCGCAAGGTGTGGACACACAAAGAGGAGTGGAAGAGAAGGTGGAACATTTCACTATCACTTGAAGGGAATGTTTTTAACAATCCTGTCCATTGGTTTTCCCAGGCAAAAGAGCAGCCTTTGTATTGGACCAAAGATCTGAAAGATCTGACATCCTCGAATATTGTCAAAAGACCCTAAGGCTACTGGAAATATTCAAAGAATGGATGGCTCATGGATGAAATTCAGCTCTGACACACTTTCTGTTCTGATGGACACTCACTTTCCTGGATGTAGGAAAGTAAGAGAAGAGGCAACGATGGAAGTTAATTTTAACTACTTGTCGGAACCAGAATTAGAGGGAGCAGTGGACGACATAGTGACATTGGATAAAGCAACATGGAATATAAATGCTTTTGAACCGTATAAATCACCGGCCCCAGATGGTATTTTTCTATCCATGTTGCAGAATGTCAAAGAGCGCGTACTACTGTCTCTGGTGAGTATCTTTAAGATATGCTTGATTAGGAGGTTTATACCGAAAGCCTGTAGAGAGGTTATGGTAATCTTTATACCCAAAGCGGATAAAGCAAGCAGGCCGATCAGTCTGTCTTCGTTTCTTTTGAAAACATTAGAACGACTGATTGATCTGCATCTAATGAACACAATTGACACCCGCGTCATTAGCGGCGCTCAGCATGCCTATCGAAAAGGCAGGTCTGTTAAGAGTGCGCTTCATGACGTGGTTGGTATTATAGAGAGGACTTCAGCACAAGCATTTCACACATTGAGGGGTCCTTTAACAACATTAGTATAGAGACTATTAGGGAGTCGCTGGAGACACTCAGGGTTCACAACTTTCTAGTGACGTGGATAGTTATCATGCTTAGTAGCAGAATCATATATTCGAGTATAGGAAGGGGGAAACTGAGGAGATTAGTGACAAGAGGTACACCACAGGGTGGAGTCTTATCACCTCTATTGCGGTTTGTTGACAACGCAATTCTTAAGTGTTTTGACAAGAGCAGGCGGAAGATAGTTGCTTATGCGGATGACGTGGTTTTACTTATAACGGGAAAGTTTCTTCCCACTATCAGTGAAGTCATGCAGTCGGCACTGCGTTATCTATCCTGTGCCAGCAGCAAAGGACTGGGAGTAAACCCGGAGAAAACCGAGCTAGTTCTCTTTACCAGGACATAGAAAATAGAAAACTTTGTACTGCCCACAATGGTTGTGTGGTATGGTGGGAGGCATTCAGAAAGGAAAGTCACAGGAGATTACTAGCTAAGGTTCAGAGGTGTGCCTCGCTGGGCATCACAGTTGTTCAGAGGAGCACACCTCATGCTGCCTTGGACGTCATTCTTCCTATAGAGGACTTTGTGGTGGGAACGGCGACTATAAGTCTCCTTAGACTCGTAGAAACAGGTTTGGTGAGGACAGGAATAATAGGTCACACATCAATCTTAAATGAGATCGGTTTTGGTGATCAGGAATCCGAAACCCCTGGGTTTACGGACCATAAGATCGCTGAAATCGATTTTCATAGAACACCTTTAATGGTGATTCCGGATAGGGACTATTGGGTCAAATCCAATAAGCTATATGAGGGTAGTACGGTCTTTATAGATGGGTCAATAATGAGTTAAGCCACAGGGGCTGGTGTCTATATTTGGGTGCGAACATTTGTAGTTCTTTTAGACTGCCGAATGAATGCAGCATTTTACAAGCTGAGATCTTGGCGTTCCTCAGGGCCACGGAACTGGTGGCCATTGATGTAGCTGATGGTGAGAAGATAACCTTCTACGTCGACAGTCAGTCAGCGCTAAAAGCTTTGAAGGGACACAATGTTAAATCAAAACTTGTTAGTGACTGTAGGAGAGGCCTCAACTTGCTTATAGATAAATATAGTGTCAGAGCCACTTCTGGTTAAAAAGGGGGTTAAATAATATGTACTATTAACGGGGCAAAGAAGGGAATTGCAATGAACCCAACAAAATACGGTTTTCTTTTGGAGCATTCGTCATATTGGATCTGAAATAATAATTAATTTTTGGATATATCAAAAAAGCATTGTATTTGACAGACTCCTGCTATTTTTTAGACCTTAGGGAATATAAATACTCTCAATAGTACAAAATTGTTCGTGAAAGCGAGTAGACAAACCCCAGTTTGTTGGTACTATATTGACATGATGTCGATGTTGACAACTGTAATAAGGCTGATTAAATAAGCATGTAAAGGATTAACCGAACGATAATTCCCTTGTTTGAAGCCAAAAGGACAGCTGACCCAACAAGTAGATCCTTGATAAGCGGATTCTCAGTACATACATACATTATTGTTTATTTAGGTATTGGTTTCGATTGAAATAAGAGAATTATTCGGTTGAAAAAAGGTCACAAGTATTCTGAGTTCCTAAGAACTCACTTTGTTCCTGGCGCCACCTTGCTGTTCTTATATTCTGTGTAATAGGGGCTGTACGGAGCCCACAAGTTGAGGTGTTTTATGCTCTCCCTCCCAGAGACAGAACACAAACATATATTATAACATGGGTACTTTTAACTTCCCGATATAAGAAGTTACTGATTTAACACCAATGTTCGAATATCGAGTTTTCCTCATATTTTGAAGTTTTGAGGTCCTGGTAGTCGATTCTGAAATTTTCGCGGTGATGTCTGTATGGATGGGTGTGTGTGTATGTTTGTATGATTGCTAACATCTCATAATTTAAGAACGAGTCAACGGAACGGAGACAAATTTGCCACATTCGAAAGAGGTTGAGCTTAGATGTCGTAAGATAGTGAACAGGGCCAATTACGGCTCTCGTTATCGAACGAAATTACAAAATATTTCAAGAGTTTATATGGAAATATTTTAAATTTTCGAATCGCATCGAATGCAGTCATTTGCCCTCTGATTCGACTTGGTAGATTTCGAATATTTTCGAAATTTCTTTTTTTTAACCAAATTTAAATTACTAAATTTAATCAGATTTTAACCTCAAATTTGACTAAAATCGGGCGATGCGTTCCAGGTGGTCTACTCTGCAATTCGAAACGAAAAAAATTACTTTCGAATTTTTATATTAATTACATGCGAATTAGAAAGCATTTTCTTTCAATTCGAATTACAGATTGGGGTGGGTCTACTCTGTCGTTGACGAAAATTTTCAAAAAAAATCGTTTTTTCTGATAACCTGAACGTTGTAACGTTAAACTTATTTTTAGCAATTTGCAACAAGAAATTGCTTCTTAACAGCCCAATAAGTAATCACTGCTCTTCCTAAGCCATGCGAAAAGCAATGATATTCATATATCCTTGATGTTTTTCTTAAAAACAAATTAAATAAATCTCATTTTTGAATGCATGCAAATAAAGAGAATTACATATGTCACGAAATGTATGTATTCGAAAATTCCATTTTCCTTTCTCTCTCTCTTTTCATTATACTGCAATTTATAATTAGAGGAATTTATTCTTCTAGAAGTAAGTTATGTCAGAAAAGTCATGATTGGCCTGCTTATTTCGCAGCGGTAGTTTTACTGACTTTCAGTGTTTTTAAATCAAACGAAATTTTAGTCACAATAATAAACGAAATATTAATATAAATGCATTAAACTCTAACGAGAAATCAGTAAAAAAATGTAAATTTTACATTTTAATTTTTCTTTTCTTTTTATTATCCCAATTAATCAATCATGCACTACACAAATTGGAAAGCATACAACAAATTGTAACAAATTTTACAAGCAAAAGAGATAAACTGTAATAAATAAACAGAGCCCTTGGGTGCTTCTTTAGGAGTAATAAAAATAAAAAAGTTTTGAAATTTTTTTGTTCGTTACTTTTTTATTGTTTACTTAATTAAGCTTGCATTTTAAGTTCTTTTTTCCAATCTTCATGTAGTAATATTATTTAAATATGTATATCATTAAGTTTTTTTTTTGCAAAATTATTTTTAAATTAAATTTTTTTTTAGTTTTTTTTTAATTTTTTTACTTTTGTAAATAAATAATTAAAATAAATTTAGTTTATATATAAAAATCATCTGGGTTTTCGCTTTGCTTATACCAGTTTCACTAAATTAAGAGAATATTATAGAAGCACTAAGAAAATAATATATATTTGAATAATCATTTTAAAAGAACAATACAATACTCTCGTATTTAAGATGCGTATGGAAATGAGTTCTATGACATGCACACACTTAAATGTCTTATATAAATGTTTTTGTTTTTGTGTTTTTTTTTTGGTTTGGAAAATTTTCAAAAATTAATTAATTGTTATCAATTCTTGTTTTCCATCATGCTTCTTCATTGTTTTTTTTTTATCAACATTATATTTAAAATAATAAAATATTATTATTTTTTAATAAGAGCAAGAGAAAAAAATCTCAATTAGAACATAATGTAAATAAAATAAAAAGGAATTTAAAGAAAACATTATGAAAATAATAATAATAAAAATAGTTTTAGTAAAAGTTACAAATTAATCTTTTTACGAACTAACAGCACTTGCTTGAGGCATTTGTGTGGGATTGACGCCGGCACCACCACGTATAGCGATCGCACCCTGACCAGCACGTATAGGCTTTGCAATTTGCGCTTGAGGACCACGACGGCCAAGATGTTTTTGTCGTACGGCTTCCTTAATGCGATCAACTTCATATTGATAACGTTTACGATCACGCATAGCGCCTTCTTTGGCTTCTTTTAATGCTGTTTCCAATGCCTTGACACGTTCCATTGTCGTACGCAGACGTTTCTCCAATTTGGGCAATTCGCAACGCAAATCGGCGTTGTCACGTACCAACTGTTTGTGTACCTTGGTAAGTTGATCGAGATTGTTCTCGAGGAAGGAAATTTTCTGCTTTTGGGCCAAGGAGCCGCCATCTTCTTCGCTATCTTCATTTATGACGGTTTTCTTGATGCGAGCCTGTAATAGCAGAACAAAGAATTAAAACAAATACAGTCTAACCTCAATTATTTGGCACTCGTTAATTAGAATCTTACGAGAATTTAAAAATATCTATTCTATGAATTGAAAAAAATATACATATATAACTTTGTTGCTCTCCCAAAATTAATGACGACACCTTAAAGTTTTCGGATAGTGACAAATACTTGCTCACGATTTCAGACAGTAGATTAGGAAGGTGCTATACCACACTTCCACTCAGAGACCCAATTGGGGCCATTGTGATTTTTAGACAACAAATTAGTTATGTTTGCAGTACAATCGCCTTATTATTTTCATGTTCACATCAAATTTTCTACATGACTACAGCACATCCCTAAATAAAATTACAGATCATACCAGTATAAATTTTAAGTGGTAGAGGTAACCTGGAACGATGCTGCATCACGTCCACCTCGTCACTCTCTATGACTTCTCACTCTAATCCTGACAGAGTATTGACGATGGTCCTTGTTACTTTATGAAGCAATGAGTTAAGAATTTCTAAAGTGAGAAACCTGTGACTACGTATTGATAGATGCAGAAGGATTGAAATTAAGTTTTAAAGAAACACAAATATGGTACTTCTGCTGCTTCTCATAACAATCAACTACAGTTTCAAGTAGATTGTATCCTTTCATCAGGAGCAGCTGTTCGTTCTATAGTCGATTCCATATACGCGAAATAGATGCGACCTTAAGGCCAGGGCACAATGAATCCGTCATACGTTATACTTCGCCTTTTTCAACTGACATTATCGCAACGACGGAGAAGGTTGGCACAATGAGTACTTTATTGACGGAAGCATTTGAACAGCTTCAATAGGCTGATTCTCCATTATATTTATTTAATTAAAATTTTGTTATTTATTTCTTTTGTTTAATTTTATTTTGCTGCCACAAAACACAAAAATTTAATTCAGAACATACAAAAAAAAACCAACCAATATCTGTCAAACTACTCAACGTATGCAAAAAGTTAAAAGTTGACCAGTTTTTGTACTTGCGTTGCATTGCATTATAATAATATTAGTGAAATTTTGTTTGTATGTATAACACCGACGATGCTTGAAGCAAAATCTAAATTTTTTCATTTTTGCACATGCATGTATGCAACACAAACATAAGAAGATAAACTACTTAAAGCATTGGGTTATACAAAGAACTGTCAAATTCTATACGTAAAGATTTTTTGTACGTATTTTGACAATTGCTTTACAATTAGCTTGTAGCAAGATGCTACTAATTTATCGTGCAATGCACGCACGTGTATGCTGAGTTCTTCATGCACACGTATACGATGCTTGTGTCATGCATTTGGACCGTGAATACTGCGCTTAACAGCCCTCATAAGAAACCATGTATTTCAACTTAGCTGTCAGTTGAAAAAGGCGAAGTTTAACGTATGACGGATTCATTGTGCGCCGGCCTTTATCTGCAAGGCGCTCTCGTTAGCTTTCTCTCTCATTACTCTAGTATCTCTCCCCAGTTTTACCATTTTATTATTTTTAAAATTTTATATATTATGTATTTTATTTCGTAAAAACCATTCAATTTTGTGCTTTTTCGGTATAATTTGTTTGAAGAAAAAAATATAATTTTTTTTTCTGATGTAGTGAATGATTTCTTTCTTTGCACAAATTTAAATATTTTTGCAACTGTATGTTTACTAAATAAATATCTTATCAAGTATGACATATGTAATATATGCAAGTAAACTTGTCCAGTAATTATTACTTATTTCCCAGTCCATACAGTAAAACATTTACTGCGAAACGTTTTAAATTCTCTTTTGAAACTTTATTCGTGTCTACACTTAGGGCTGTCAGATATGGAGATTTCTCGCCAAATGTGGCGATTTTTCAACTTGTTTGGCGTCCAAATTTTTTGTTTGGCGACATGGCGATTTTTCTGGCGATAAATTAATTTGTTGGGTATTATTATGTCTATTTTTTTAACAAAATTGAACATGAAAATTTTTCTAATTCAGGAAAATTAGTTTGTTAAAGGAGTAGTTTCAAAAATAAATCCTACCAAAACCCGTCTGCAAGAAGTTGAAACATTTGATTTTGATG
The DNA here is from genome assembly GCA_949987645.1 of Tachina grossa. Lineage (NCBI taxonomy): Eukaryota > Metazoa > Arthropoda > Insecta > Diptera > Tachinidae > Tachina > Tachina grossa. The sequence continues at coordinate 50,432,809 of OX465278.1, read as the reverse complement.
ATTTTTCTTATATTAATTATAGTTATTAATGCGTTTTGAATTTGCATGCGAAAAATTTACAAGAAATAATTTTTGGCGATTTTTTTTCTAATTTTGGCGATTTTCTGATAAATTTCATCAAAATCGGCCCAGCCGTTTTGCATTCCATACGTTACATACATACACACATCCTCTTTTATATACATAGATTACTTAAACTTTCAATAGTTTTAGTATAAAGAACTGCTGGACCTGGTTTAACATATTTGAATGACCATAAAACTCACCTGTAAATCTTGTACAAACAACTTTCTCAAATTATGAAGTGTTTGCAATTCTTTAGCCACTGTGTCTTCCAGACCCTTCAAATCTTTACGAGCCTGTTCACGTCTTTCGTTAGTGAGAATGATTTCCTGTAATTTATTAGACTTGTCCGCCTCTTCTTGTTTGAGTTTCTCATAATCGGCCGTCATTTGTTGATGTGCCAATATCAATTTCTGATGTACATCCTTCATTTCATCCATTTCATGTTGCTTGGCAATAATTTCGTCACGTAATTCGGACACCTGTTTGGTGTGGGCTTCGCGTAATTCATCCATTTGTAAATCGAACATGGAACGTAACTGTTCGGCTTTTTGTTTCTCCTCAGCATTGACGGCAGACACATGTTCGGCAGCTTTAAGTTTAGCACACTCTTCGCGCAATGAATCAATTTGTTCTTCCAGGGCACGTTTCTTGTTTTCGGCTTCACGCATCGATTCTTGCAGAGATTTCATACGAGCCTCGTGTTGCGAGATAAGCAGGCGATACTCACCCAAATCCTTTTCGTATTCCGAAAGTTTCTTATTCGAATCCACTTGTTGGGTTTCCATATTAGTGCAACGTTGTGCCATATTTTTGGCTTCCGTTTTCATTTTGCTAATGTAAAGACGAGCCATAGTGAAGTCTTCCTCTACCTTACCACTATCACCTGCACTGGGTATGCTATTCATTTTCATGTCCATGGCAGAGTCGCCCGATGCTAGAGCTTGGCCAACTTCAGCCAAATCACGCAACAAATTAGACAACATTTCGTTGATGCGTTTCTTTTGGTGAGATGACATATCACGAAGTTGTTGCAATTCGGCGGTGGTAGTGTTGAGTAAAGTTTGTTTTTGCTGTAGTTCTTCGTTTAAGTTGTCAATGTCCTTGTTCTTGGTGTCGATTTCTTGAGATTTTTGATCATAGTTTACGGCCAATTCTTCCAAAGCTTGCAAAACTTCTTTAACTTCTTCCTTGGCAGACTCATTCTCTTGCTGAATGCGAGCCATTTCTGATTGCAGAGCCTCATATTCACGACGTGCATTGGCAATAAGTTCTTCCTGCTCTAGGATTTGCTCCTTAAGATTTTCAACATACTGACTTTGTTGGTTGATTTCCTCATCCTTCTCGTCTAGTTGCTGATAGAGACGTTCACGTTCGGCCTCGAGGCGGGCTCGTTCATCACTACTAATAGAGCCTAACATTAGGCCAGCTGCAGGAGTAGCTGGCATTGGGGCAGCAGTCACAGCGGGCACAGGAGCTTCAACTTCAAGATTAGGAGTACTTGCCTCCATGAGATCATCAACATTGACCTGTTCCTCAGCGTTGACCGTTTCACCGGCACGCCATCGGGCCAATTCCAATTCAAGTTTCTCAACTTTACCCTTGAGACGAGCATTCTTTTCCTTCTCTTTTTCGTAACGACGCTTCCATTCTTCGGCGGTCAACTCTTCATTGACACAGACAACATTCTTGACAGTCTTTGCTCTGCGGCCAAACTCTAAAGTGGACTTTGTTTCGGCTTCGTTAAAACTGGCAGGAGAACAGCAAATAACAATGGTTGTGCGTGCATTACCACCCAAAGATTCTTGAAGAATACGAGTCAACTTTGAGTCACGATAGGGTATGTGCGTTTTATTGCCATCGGCCAAAGCAGATATGACATTACCCAGAGCGGACAAGGATTTATTAATATTTTTCGCCTCATCTAATACAGTACCTTCAGCGCCGGTTTTCGATACCTTCTCGGAACCAGCCAAATCTACTAAATACAATTTACCCGATAATTTTTTCTGGTTTTCCAAATTCTCTTGTTTCACATTTATCAAGAATACTGAGTGTGAACGCGATGAATGTTCGTTCATGTCTGCAAAGAAAAAATTAATCTTAGTTACACAATTGTATTAAAGAATAAAACGTTAATTAAGACTTACTTGTTACGGCAATGTGACGATTTGATTTACCCTCCTCTATAACCTCAAATACATCTTCGGGCGATGAAACAAATCTCTCTGTGGCACCCTTAACATACGGCACACGATTCTTATCCTCATGTACACTCAAATTAACCTTCGATACATCCAATAAATCACGAATCTTATCCATATAGATTTCATAATAGGACACTTTAATATGGAACTCCAAATTCATTTCCATCGTATAAATGTGATTGAAAATGTCATTGACAATGCGCGGTATAATACCCTGCTTCACTGAATCGCCAATAACACCTTCCATAGTATGTGTTTTACCCGAAGATGTTTGACCGTAGGCAAATATCGTACCGTTATAACCGGCCAAGACATCGGTGACAATCGATTTAGCTGCTTCATTGTAAACTTTCTCTTGCGATGCATTTGGTTTAAAGACTTTGTCAAATAAATAAACTTTACCCTGAAAAGAGTTGAAGTACTTATTACTGGTGGATCTAACATAGATTGTATTCAATAAAAATTTTGTAAATAACTCCCAGATGTGTAAATAAAATGCCTGAAGCCATAACTCTTGGTTTCTTTAGGAATTATAATTATCAAGCATTTTTGTGATTTCATCCTTTTCAGTAAGTCCTATCTACAACTTTGTTTTTCGGCATTATTTCAATTTGATCATTTAAAAGCAATAAGTTTCTTCAGTCGTAGCAGCTGATAAGGTGCAGGTGGCATTTTTAAGGATAATTTGGGTTAAATTTTGTGGGTTGGCAATATCGAAAGAATCAGCTCACTTGGATCTTATTAGGTTAGTGTCTGACAGTTTGCTGGGAAGAGAGTCCAAATAACAGGTCCCTTTGTGTTACCTGAGAGTTAATTTTTATAGTATCGTTGCAGCGCCTATGGTTTTAAGTAGGCGCATTATTATTTTCAGATTTGTCGCCATTTAATTAGTTATCAGTATCCCAAAAATGTATGATGTTGATATCATGATTTAGTCAACGCACTAACCACTTCAGCTAGAAGCACCACTGGATCCTAAAGGGTGGGCAAATTATAAGTTATGGCTGTCAAACGATGAAATGTCAAGAATTTAGCAGTCATCATTTGACATTTACATATTTAGTAAAAGGTTGGGAAATTGTAACCATGGAACGCTACACTCTTGAACAAATAATTCTAATTGTGAATTTTAATTTACGTGAACAAACCAGAAACAACTGACGCTATGAAAAATGAAATTCAGCGTTGCATTGAGGGAATAAGCGAAAATTTTGCTACAAAATGTGGTTAAAAATTTTGTGAAAAGAGCGGATGTCTGCCGACGTGCTAGAGATAGACATTTGCTCGACATCATATTTCACTATTAATTCCTATATTTCTACTTTACATTACATTAACATACTGAATTATTTTATTTATTTATAATAATAATAATAGTAATATCAATACAATGTAAGCCTTCATGGCCAATATAAAATGTATTGTAAGGAGAAAATATAACTATGTAAGTATTTACAAGGATGAATTAGTATTATATAAATAAGTTTACTATATGAAGATAAATTATTTGATATAAATTTATTATGATTAGGTTTGGCTCCCCAGCCATATGAGTATTGAAGGAAAAGTATGGATAAAAAAGGGTTGTTACAAAAAAAAAAAAAAAAGAGATTTCCTATAGCCAAAGATAACTTGCATGTGAGAATGTCCTTCAGATGAAAATAAACTAGTATGCAGTAACATAATTAGCAGCTAAGACCGATTTACATTAAAATAAGTTAACAATTTCTTCCTGTAACTAGGATAAGAATAAGAAAACAGTTTAAGATCATTTGGAAGTGGACTCCATACATGATGGATTCTTTTAACAAACGATCGATCGGAAATTGAAAGATGTCCAAGAGGAACAGAGAGTTGAGTATTGCGTGTAGAGTTAGTAAAAGAAAATTCATTTGCAAGTAGTAAAGGTCGTCCGGATTTCATAATTTTATAAAAATGAAGTAACAGTCGTACACTCAAATAGTCGTCAAATTTACATTTTAAGAATACGGGTATGAGATCATGAGTACGACCGTGTTCCTGAATTCTAATATTAAACACATACCGAATTATATTTTTAACAATTCCTTTAATAATATTTATGTTATATGTCCAAGTACCAGAAAAGACTTCGAGGCAATAGTTAATACGAGACATGATAAGGGAATTAGCTAAGCGAAATCTTATGTGCTTAGGTGTATATGCTCTCAATGCGTAAAGTCTCCTCAAAATCTGGCAACTTTTGTTTGCTATAGAATTTATGTGGTCGTTAAAATTAAGTCTACTATCTAATATAACACCAAGACATTTGAGCTTATCGACGAAATCAATAGGCTGTCCATTTATAAAAACTCGCAGTTGAGGAGGGAGATAGCGATTAGATAAGAAAAAATTTAAAGCCTTCGTTTTTCGCGGATTTATCTCAAGGGAGTTTGTATGCATCCAAGAGGATACGGTGTTTAAATGGTCGTTCAAACAAGTCTCAAAATTCCTGACACTACCATCATCGGTAAACAATAGAAAGATATCGTCAGCAAACACGAAAGATTGACAAAAATTGTTACTTAGAAACGAGACACAGTCATTAAGATAGATAAGAAAAAATATTGGACCTAAAACTGAGCCTTGGGGAACACCAGAAGTGACACTACCAATACTAGAGTCCAAGCCGTTTAAAGAGACATATTGTGACCGATCAGAGAGGTAGGAGTGTATTAATTTGCACGCAGATTTGGAAAAATTAAAATATCTGTTTAGTTTGTATAAAAGAAAATTATGATTTATTCGGTCAAAAGCTTTAGTAAGATCCAGAGAAACTAAGGTACAATTTTTACGTGTATCTATTTTTTTATGATGGATTCTGAAAGAGAGAGAAGTAAAGAAGTGGTGTTAAGATTTCGCTGGAAAGCATATTGACTTTGATGAATCAGTGAGAATTTCTCACAATGTGTTAGTATTTGCAGTTTCATAATATTCTCGAGAATTTTGGACATTGCTGGTAAAATACTAATTGGTCTTAAATTGTCAATGTCGAAACGTCCATTCTTTGGAATAGGCACGACACGTACTAGTTTCCAAGCGACCGGAAATTTAGAACAGGTAAATATAGTGTTTATGATATGAAGAAGAGCAGAGGATATGAGAGGTTAGGTTTCGTTATGTTGAAAAGAGGGGCAATCAATATTGACTTAATCCGTTTCGGATTACACTTATACTTTTATAGTGCGCTCATAGTAAAAACCTATCAAAAGGATAAAGGGATCAATCTATGAATGCAGGAACTCCATAAGAAGGAACTGGTGTCTGCAACAGAATGTAGTAAACTTGATTTACACACCGGTTGTCAGGCCGGTTATTTCTTATTATTGTGTGGTGGAAGGCATTGAGGAAGGAAAGTCACAGGAGATTACTAGCTAATGTTCAGACATGTGCCTCGATGGACATCACAGATGCTCAAAGGAGCACACACCAGCCTGCCTTGGACGTAATTATTCATATACTTCCTATAGAGGACTTAGTGGTGGAAACGGCGACTAGAAGTCTCCTTAGACTCGTAGAAACAAGTTTGGTGAGACAAGGAATAACAGGTCACATATCAATCTTAAATGAGATCGGTTTTCGTGATCAGAAATCCGTAATCTCTGGGGAGTTTTCGGGCTATAAGGTCGCTGAAATCGATTTTAGTAGAATACCCTTAATTTTAATTCCGGATAGGGACTATTGGGTCAAATCCGATAGGCTGCATGAGCGTAGTGCAGTCTTTACAGACAGATCAAAAATTTGGGAAGGAACAGGGGCTGGTGTCAGACTGCCGAATAAATGTAGGGTTTTCCAGGCTGAGATCTTGGCGATCCTCAGGGCCACGGAGCTGGTGGCCAGGAATGTAGCTGAAGGTGAGAAGATAACCTTCTACGTCGACAGCCAGGCAGCGCTAAAAGCTTTGAAGGGACACAATGCCAAATCGAAACTTGTTAGTGACTGTAGGAAAGCCCTCAACTTTCTTATGGATAAGTATAGTGTCAGACTATGTTTTCTGGTTTCTGGCTACAGCAGTGTTGAGGGAAATGAAATTGCCGATAGATATAGGGTCGGCGTTAGATGAGGGAATGTCGGACAGATCGGTGAAATCAGTAATTGGGTAGAAAGCAGGACCAACAATTCATGGCGAAGCAGTGAGGATTGTAGTCTTGAGGGGTTTTTGGCCAAGGAAGATCTAAACTGCTACTGGACATGAATAGGAAGGCGATGCGAATCATGATAGGCGCGTTGACAGTTCGCTGCTCGGTCAAAGCAAGAACCAGCATTTGGGAGACTGGCACTGCAGATTTTTGTAGGATGTGCGGGGATGAAGATGAACCAGAAACCATTGAACATATTATCTGTCACTGCCCGAAGCTGCAAAGTCATAGGCTTAGATGGCTGAGCAGACGTTTCCATGAAAACATTACTGATATCGGGAAGTGTAAACTAGAGGCCATCAGGGGCTTCATCATGGGAATTCGGTGGCTTAATGATGGATAATAGGGTCACTTCTGGCTGCAAATGGGAGGGTAAATATTACTTTTTAGGTTAGGAAACTTGTCACCTCTATACTTTTTAAGGTTTTCAGTATTTCGATGGCTTAATATAAAAAGGGCCTAACCCAATTTTTTTCGAAATCGTGTTTTTAATGTTTTCTGGGCGACAACGTATAATTGCATCCTCCTTGAAGATCTTAGTACATTACAGTTCAAAATCAAGGACTTATGGCAACTTAAAAAACTAATTCTGCATGTAAATGCTTTATATTTTTTCAGTTATTTCCTTCTCCTGTAAAATATCGAAAATTCGAGTTAGGCCTTTTTTATATTAATCCATCGATTTATATAATTTCAATGCAAAAACACACCCTACATACATATACTACATATTTATGTGCATACATACATATATGTACATATCGTTACCTTAATATAGAAAGACCCTTACTCATTATTATTTTTAATCATGTTTTTTAATGGAAAACTTCAAAAATTTCGATTTCAAAAAAATAATGAGTTAGGGCTTTTCTATATTAAAGTAACGATATGTATCTATTTACATACATATGTATGTACATAAAACGATGTATTGATTGCTCGAACTGTAATTTACTTAAATCAAGGGAAAACTTAATACTCATTCTACCTTTGTAATTATAAACGCTGTTTAGCAATCCTCTTACTTTCTTGGATTTTTTAATTTTACATTTTTTACTCTTCATAAAGCATTTTAATTTTATTTATACTTTATGTTCATTTTCTATTTAGCATTAATTTTTTATGATTTATTTCTTTGCTTCTATCTTCGCTGTAATGTGTTTCCATTAAAAGTAGTCTGAGTTTCCTTGTTGTTTATGCATTTATCTTAAAAAAAGGTCTTTTGCTTTCTTAAAATTTTCTATGAATTACTTTCTGGTTTGTGTTATAAAAGATAGACTAGTAAAGCGGTGATATGTTCTGTTCAATTTCTACATGGTTTAAGCATAAAATTATTTTGGCATTAAGCCAAACTAAAAAACAAAGAAAAATAAATTATGTACATCATCATTGTTGTTACTTTATATGCGACATCGATTCGGAGGAAGATATAGAACATTAACAACAATCATTAGTATAAAAAACTAAGCGACAGCATAAATAAATGACCCAACCTTTAGAAAACGTATTTAACCCAAATTACATTGGTATTGTTCAACATACATACATATAATTGCTTATAAAAAAATTTGTTGAAGATTTTTGTTTCAAATAAAACACGAAGGTACTTTCTACTTCGTTGCGTAAATCGAAAATAAAAAAGTTCGAGTTTTAGTTATGTACCTACACATATATACCGACATATTTATATTTGTTACATTAAAATTCTAATCCGATTCAAATTGCAATCTAATAGGGTATTTACAACTGCACGAAATCCAGCAGATTTCAATTAAAATATTTATCCAAATCTATACCCTTTACACCAGGTTTTTTTTGACATTTATATTATCCAAAATAAAAACCATGGACTGAAATTTTTCCTAAACTAAAACGAAACTATACGGCCAGGTTCTACATTCCACTACAATATGAAAATGAAAATGTTTTTAATTCCGTAAAGTCGATATCACTGTGTTCTAGAAAAGTAATGAAACTTTTTTTCCACGACGATTTTATTCTCATTTTATTTCAAATAAATATTTCAAGCAACATAGAAAAAATACATTTTATGCTATAAACACAATTGGAACGAATGGCGAACTTCGCATAGTTCGATGAAATTGCCTTCTGGAATTCGTCGCTTAAATTAGTCTTTTGAAAGAATTAAATTTCTGTATTGCTATGGATATTTGTGTAGCCAATGGATGCCAAAATATTCAAATATTCACTGCGGAAAGAATCAATTGCATAAATAATGGTTATGTACTTGTAATAAAAATAAATGCAAAAATCTATATCAAATCTTGATAAAAAATATAATAAATCACGTATCGCGAAAATTTAGAAAATTTGCAATATTGAAAAAAAAAACTCTAAACTAAAATTAATAAAACTCGCTAAAACTGTAAGGTAAGTCATTAACTGTTATGATTAACTGAGATGTTTTGCAAAAATTCGATTTCATTGCGAACAATGTCAAAATTCGCGAGAAGTTGCAATATCGGAAGCAATCCTTAAAATTCATTAAAAATTGCCAAAACTGAAAAAACGCGAAACGTAAGTTCGCGAAAAAATCGCAAGTTCGCTAAAAATTTCTGAATGCCTTGAATAAATCATTTACAGAACCCTTTAGCTAATCTCGGATTTGTTTCCCATATACTTTAGCAACAACTCCTCTTATTCCATGTTTTTGTACTTATCCCTTTAAAACACAAATAAAATCGTTTGAAAAAATAATTTATGTACAAATGTTATTTATGTGCCTGCATTTTTGTATTTTTGCAATAAAAAGTTACAAAAATTTTATTTTTACTAAAACGTATTTTCTTTCACAATATTGTTTGCTGCCGAATTCAAATTACTTTTTTTGTAGTGAAATTGGATTCCAGAACACTTCAATTTCGTTTGAAATAAACTGAAAATGAAATTTTACTTTTTAAATCGCTTTTACGAAATTAAGAACACAACCCAAGAGAAAATTTCACTTTCATTTCATTTTAAGAATGTAGAACCTAGGCGTATATCAAGTCTTGAACTTGATTAAAAGTACAATAAATCACACATCGCGAAAATGTTGAAAATTCGCAATGTTGGAAACAAACAATAAACTAAAATTGATTAAACTCGCTGAAACTGTAAGCTTAACTCGGAAGAAAGCGCAAAACATTATGATAATTCGCCAAAGCTTGCAAAAATTTAAATTTTAAGTCCCTAAATATAAATAAGTAAAGAAAGCCAAAAACGTTGCAAAAATTACATCTTACACAAAACTAACAGAGATTTGCGAAAAATTTCAAAATTTTAAACAAGCCATAATTTTTATTAAAAATTGCTAAAAATCCGGTAAAAAAATCTCGAAAATTCGCAAAACTTTAATAACAGTGGCATAATAGCTAAGTCTAATATTGTTTAAAATTCGCGAAAACTTGCAAAAACTTCATTGCGAACAATGCAAAAATTCGCGAATGGTTTCAAAATCGGAAACAAGCCTTGAAATTCATTAGAAGTCGCTAAATCTGTTAAAAGGAAAATAAACTCGGAAAAAACGCGAAAAATCGCAAGTTCGCGGAAAAATCGCAAGTTCGCCCAAAATGTTTAAACGCTTTGAAGAAATCACCTACAGAACCCTTTAGCTAATCGCGGATTTTTTCCACATATTTTAACAACGCCACCTCTTACTCCGGGTTTTTGTTCTTACCCCTTTAAACACACAAATAAAATAAACAATAAAAAATAATTTATATAAAGATGTTATTTATGTGCTTACATTTTCGTATTTTTGCAATAAATAGTTACAAATATTTCATTTTTACTAAAAAGTACTTTCTTTCACAATGTTGTTTGCTGCCGAATTCAAATTACTTTTTTTGTGGTGAAATTGGATTACAGAACACTTCAATTTCATTTGAAACAAACTGAAAATGAAATTTTACTTTTTAAATCACTTTTACGAAATTGAGAACACAAACCAAGAGAAAATTTCACTTTCATTTCATTTTACGAATGTAGAACCTAGGCGATAGTCATATCACTATTATTTATTTATTATATTTAATATTTTATTTCAAAGTAAATGTGTAAAATATTCTATGTTGTTATTAAAAATATTCTCGCAAATGTTTTTGTGACTAACTATACACGATCTATGCCTTCACATAGGAATTTGCAATATGGTTGTCAACGACTATACGGTTATCCGTGGCAGATCAGTCAACCAGTGGAAGCGAGACAAAAAACTCTCGAATCCCAAACAACACATACAAACCTGACCGCTCTTAAGAAATAACTGCTATGACACGAGATTTGTGCTTCATCCCAGAGCTGCTTAGACCTCTTTTAGACACGCAAAGTTTACTTTGCAATGTCTTAATACCCCGGCGTGAGAGACACGAGGTAAATAATACTTTCTCTTTCTGTCTTCTCCCATCTGAATTAAGACTTTGCAAAGTAAACTTTGCGTGTTTAAAAGGCGTGTTAACGAGCGAGATTTTATATAGTGTTTTCACACATAAAGTTAACCATAAACAGCTATAACCAGGGAAACCAGAAATATGCTCTAAAAAATGTATTTTATGCGCATTCAATATGCACTAAAAACTTGAAAATATGTACTAAAAACTCAAAAAATATGCTCCTAAAAATGAAATAAATTGGTTTATTTGTCAACGAAAATACATTTTTCATTTAAAAATACGCCAATAAATTGCATATAAAATAAGCCAGAAATAAAATAAACAAGCAAAGTAAACAATAAAATAATTAAAAAAGAATTGCCGCCGTATTAAAAACAATAATTGAGCACTGAAATGCAGGTTAAAACAAAATTGCCATATAAATATTGACTAAAGCAAATAATACAAATTATTTTTTTTATACTCTCGTAAAAATTTAACTTCAATTTCAAAAAAAAAAAATCACGATATCAGAATTAAAACTTTGGAACTGTATTTTGGATAAATAAGCAAAGATTTTTTTTAATTCATTGGAACAAACAACAAAATATTGACCTAGATTTTCAAATAAAAATCGTTGCCTGTCACATCTAAGTAAATTTTTATACATTTAAAGTTAATTTAACGTCTACTGATGCAATCGGGGCAGAGTTCGTCACAACTAGCAATCCCAAATTTGTATCTAAACTAACGTCCACATACTACATGGATGATTGGAAATGAGATTTAAATGGCGAGAAGTAAAAAATACAAATTTTGACCAACAGATTAGCTTACAAATATTAAAAAATAAATTCCATAAAGTATCAAAATATGCCCTAAAAGCGTAAATTATGCTCTAAAAGTTGAAAATATGTTAAAAATATGCGTGTAAGACTGATATATGCGAAAACATGCTTTAAAGGGTAAAATATGCAAAAATATGCACTAACAAATCGATGCCAAAATGCATAAAAAGTTCTGAAACGGATAAATATCCTGTCCTCGCATTAATACGTCACACCAGAAAAAACATGCAATTGCATATTTATAACCATACTTAGTGTTGCCATATACCCTTGAGGAAAAAAATCCCATATCTAAGGCCGGGTATACATCTGCCATGTGCCAAAGAAAGCGTAACCACTAATTAGAAATGAAAATCTGTTTGATTCAGACATGTATTTTGTTGATTTAAACAGTTTCCAATCATATTGGATGTTTAACTTAATAAATTTCATTAGTAATTAGTGGTTACGCTTTTTGGGCACATGTCACACATGAAATACCAGTTGTAAGCTCAGCCTAACAAAACATCTGTTTTTGAGAAGAAAAAACTGCCCCAACATTTTTTTCACAGTATTATACACGAGTATGTATGTATGTATTTCTTATAAGAACGTAAAACCATCATAACATCGTTTGTGTTTTCTAACATTTATTGTAAAATTTTGACCGATGTTTTCGAATTTTATTTAAGAGTTGGGAGTCTGAAATATGTATAAATATGCCATAATCTCAACTAAAAAAAAGTGATCGAATCAGCTCGTTATCGAAAGCTACGATTAGACCCTAGGTTTTAACAAGCAGTCTGTCTAATAAATTTAATTTTGATTGTCCCATCCCTAATAAAAATTTGAGATCAATAATTAATATAACTTGGTAATTACAAAATGAAATGTAGTCACATACATATTCTAATATTTAATATACATACATATGTACATATATTTTTTTAACATTTTCTTACTGCTCGCTCAATATTATTAATTTAAAATTTAAATTTTAGAACACACTCATATACATACATGTAATCTTAATAATTCAAATATTTAGCAGCTAAAAGCAGGAAAACAAAACAAACAAGCAAAAAATAATGAATCATAATTGTACACTCCATACAAATAATACTCAAATTAGATCATATTTCTTTGATAATAAATTATTTGTTAGAAAAACTAGTCAGCCAGTAAACAAACAATTTAAGTTGCAATTTGAAAATTTAAATTTGTATATTGAAATATTTCATAAACCATATTTAAGGATTGTATGAATGGATTTAATTGAAAAAAAAGTTTTGTTATCCAGTGTAAAACAGTTTGATGAAAGCAATCACTTGATTTAGCGTATCTTTCTAATAACTGAAGCACATCATCCATCCATTCATTTGTACACTAAAATATATAAATGTGTTTTTCCACATACATATCTACATACGTACATGCATATGTACATATGTACTAAAGGGTTGCATTTGTATACTCGTTTGTATAGCCAAAACAAATATACCATGGTATGTATCATATAATTGTAGTGTGAGTGACAGAACTAGTATAAGAGTTATTGTGTGTGCGTGCTTTTCCAAATTAAAATACAATTGAAAACAAATAACAATTGCTTATTGTATTGCTGCTGAGACCCAAATCACACTACGCAAGTCTTATTGCTAAGCTGATTAGTTTTAGCTAGAGAGAGAGAGACGAGGGGAACAGAATCGTTTCTTTTCCCCCCGTCTCTCTCTCTCTCTCTCCTAACAAACTAATCATCTTAGCAATAAGACTTGCATAGTGTAAATTAGGACTGAGCAACTGTTTGATCTGTTTTTGCTCAAAAAATACATATTGTAATACAAATATATGAAAAAACCATTATTGAAATAAATACATGATGTGCAGATGTATGTGCGGACGTTCGTTATGTTATTTTGTGGAGCAGCCAAAATATAGAGAGAGAAAGAGACAATTTTGCTCTGAGAGTAATTACAAATGCATGTGTTTCATGTACATGTATCATTTACTTACATATGTATGTGCAATTTTGCTTTCATTCATTCATTCATCAGCCAATTACATTTTTTATCAACACATCATAAGGCACTTATGGTAAAAGCAGTTTTATGTATCTTATTTGCCTTAGAAAAACAAAAAAATAAAAATAAATGTGTTGTTTTCATTTGCTCATTGTCCGTCCATCCATACAATAATTGCTTAAAAAATCAACATTTACAACTAGTAACAGAAAACGATAAATAACATATTTGTTCATACCAGAACCAAAAACACACAAAACTAGTGCAAACAGATGTATCTGTGCAATGCTATAATATGTACATGCATGCATGCTTAAAGTTATATACATACATACATAGATATACGAGGTCAAGTTAATATTTTTTTTTGGGTACTTCACTCGTAATTAAGCCCATTATAATGAAATTTAAAAATTATATAAATTTAGCGAGCTGAATTTTTTTGTTTGCTTTTGGTTAACCTAAGTCTCTATGCATTTCATTTCTGCTTAAGAAACTACTTATCAGTAGACTTAAATAAAAAACAAAAAATGTTAAAAGCTAAAAATCTTCGTATGTTTAAGAAAAGCTCTCAAAATGTTATTAAGAATTACTTACATAAACACAATAAGTTAAAAAGCCTCGAACAAAAACTTCAGGTCATATATCTTTATTCGATTCTGAATGCGTTTTGCATATTCTACATTACAAACTTAACGTCCGATAAATATACATAATTCAGTATTTTAAAATTATATGTATAAGTTATATCAAAAGATATTTTCTTCACAGAAATAGCCGTAATAAAGATATTTACCATGTTTTATCTAAATAATAATGTCGGAGCGATTTACTGGCTTTATCGAATTCATACAATATCAACTATTAAAATACCAATTTGAATTTTTTCAAGGCTGGCACTGGTTTCTAGTTGCAGACGGAAATTCAGATTTGAAATTTCTAAGAAAATTTTCGTTTTTCTTTTGTATGGGAAATCTACTAGATTTTGTCCGAATTTTTAAAGTACTAGATTTTGCTCAAATGTAAACGCTCTATTAATTTGATTTTGGGCTTCTTTCTTCAAGTAAGAAATAGAACACATAATATTTTCAGTAATTTGTGCGCATGTAACATATAATTTTTTTTTACTTTCTGTTCCATATTTAGTGGCCCTGATTGACCCTCCCTCGTATTATATTTATAATATACAAATGGATAACAATTATTAATGCATTCACATTTTAAAGTCTGAATGCAATATAAGTGCAAATATATGAGCATTTATTGCATTTGCGTACTGAATATGTACATATGTAAAAATATTTTAAGGCTTCTCTTGAGAACGAACTTTGATGGTAATTATTAGAAAAGTTTTAAACTTAAAACATACTATGATATCAGAACGCTATAATATAGACATTTATTTAATAAAGAAACATTACTTTATTATGCAGCAGAAATGGAAGGGAGGGTGAGTGAATTTTTAGTCAGTATGTTCGAGAAAAACATTTTAATGTGCCCACAATAAATTGCAAATACCAGTATATGTATATATTAAATGATTTATTTTTTTATATAAAACTAGCACCTTCCTGCGACTTTATTAATGCCAAGTTAACACAAATAGAATAAGTACCAAAGTACAAATTTTCACCCATTTTATACTATAAAAATTACCCAGTATGTTTTTTTTTTGCTGGAATATATGCTATCAGTCTACCAAATTTCATTCGAATCTATTAATCCATTTTGGACACTTTAATAAGCCATATCCCAGTCAGTTAAATGTTTGCTCCCCATTTATGATACAACATAATTGCAACTTGAACCTCTTTTTAACCGACTTTAAAAAAAGGAGGGGGTTAACAATTCGTCTCTATTTTTTTTTTTTTTTTTTGGTGTTACTGCATAACTCGGTACATTTTAGACAGATTATAAGAATTCTTATTTTTTGTCTAAAACGGTATAGCTTCTCGTTGGTCCCATTGTTAAAAAGTGCGCCCACCCACACACGCCCACCATTTTTTTAAATTTAATTTTATGATATTCTACTTATTTGATTGCTGCGAAACCTATAAAAAATCTTTGGCCCATTAAAATTTATTATAATTTTTACGCGGTTCTGCTTAACCAACTTTTACAAAACTTACCACACACCTTGAGCTCTAAAATAGACACAATCCCCAATTTAAAAAATGGCCGGAGTCCCGCCAAATTTAATATTTTATATTAAGTGATTCTACTTTGCAGACATAAAAAAATATTCTTCTCTCAGAAGGTGATGGTACAAGCTATTTATAGGAAACTAATACACAAGATAAAATACGAAATGCTGCATTATTAACAAGAAAAACTCATTTTTTGAGTTGTGACACTATTGAAGTAAGTGAGCGATATGTATACTCATAATCTGCCAAATCAGTTGGTAGAAACTTTTCTTTTTGTTAAAACCAACCCTTTAATAAATATATTTAAAAAAAATTGGAGTACTATTGAATGCAGATAGTTTTTGAGTAGTATGAGGTGAACCTTTATGCCCATAGACTAGGTTACATAAACAAATGACTAATATGAATAAATAAATGAAAATGAAATGAAAAATTCAAATACACAGATTTTTCCATATACTAATATAAGTTCTTAATATTATTTCCTTTCTAGCACTTCTTTCGTTTTCAAAACTAAACGGTGTAGGTATTTATTTCTTAAATTAGTAACACTTTCTACAAACTGTATCTATGAATGTATTATTTTATGTTTTTTTAATAAGATACACATTTTTCTCAAAAAAAAAAAATGTAGTAGGAAGTTTTCATAAGTACATATGTATTTAAAATTTTAAAGCTCCAACAGACAAAAAAAATATATTTTTTTATTACAAGCATACGCACATTTTTAGACCAGAACGCAAGAACAATGAGAAACCCAAAATAGACATGAAAACTGAAGTGTCATAAAAAGTTACATTAATTCCATTTAACACTCCTACAGACCTCATATCGACTCTTTTGCGACAAATCATCTTATATGCCAAAAACTATACTTTACAATAAATATTAATTTAATTTAGCATCAATTAATCCAATTAATTTGAAATCATAGTTTTATATAAATTCAAAATTTTCAACTTTTTCCAAAAATTTGATTTTTTCATATGTATGTACGTACGTATGTAAAACAATTTTCATTTCATTTTCATTTATTATTAAATTCAGTAATGCATGTGGCATAGGTGCAAAATTGAATATGATCTTCAGATTTCGGTAATATTGAATGCACCTGCCGTTTTTATATAATTATAGTTTTATAATTTTAAAGTTTTTGCTTTAGTTCTACTTTTTGTCGTTAGATTCATACGAATAAATTGGGGGTTGATATATTTATTTAGGTATGCTTGTGTTTGTATTACTTTTTATTGTTGCTTGTATAACAGAATGGCAACACTTTATTATTGACATTAAATTTATTTATTATTATTGTTGTTTTTCCTATATAGACGTTCCGCTGTTTAGTTTGTTTTGTATACAGCTTTATGCAAATACATACATATATGCATATGTACATATATTGAAAATAGAAGAAATGCAAAAACACTTAAAGGGGGGTTATGAACAAAATGACGTCATGTGGCAAATAAACCTAACCCCAAAATAAATATGTATGTACTTATGCATTTAAAACAAAACTAAAATATGAAAAACGTATATGCATATATACTCCAAACATAATTTAACAAAACTTCAAAAACTTACCGCAATCGCCAGACAGTTTTCTTCAGCGCTATTAGGAAATTTCACGATAAACTTTGAACCGGCTCTTTCTTCGCTGTCGTTTAATGGACGAAAACGACAGACGACTTTAATACTATCCTCTGCTGGTATTTCACGTTCAGCAGACATTTTGTTACTATTATTCTTTTATTATATTTTTGAAAATATTTTAGTGTTACAAATACCACACAGTATAAGCACCAAATTGACTAATTTCTCAAATAATTTAGTAATATGCAGTATTATTGATCCTCCCTATCTAGCAAATAAAAAAATTTGTAGATGGATGTATATGTGGAGCCAAACTTTTATCTTTCTTGCACGATATTGGAGTCAACGTAAAAGCAAAACGAAGAGTTTTTACGAACACTACAGTTTTTCTTCGTTTTTTTCTAATTACTCCTACAGTATTTTTTTAGTTATATTTTTATTTTTCTGTATATGGAATTTTAATATCAATTTTGAAAAAACCGAGTTTTCATTTATTAATGTAAAAATATATTTTCTTTAAACGCGAGATTCAGTTGGAAAATCGTTTTGGGAATTGCCTGTCATACAATATGAAAAATTGCTCATCATTTGTACATACACTGATGCATACACACTCACGCACACATATTTTATTATATGCGAGTTATCGAAATCTCGTATTTAATTTTATTCAAATCAATAGAGATTTTTTACTTTTCGAAAATATTAAGTAAGTAGTATATATTTCTGTAATTAACGAATATTTTAGAAATTTTTTTCAGTAATTTTACAAAATATAAAAATTTTCACTTCGACTCGTCCCAATGACAACCGATTGTGAGTAGACGATAGTACAAGTACAAGAAGTAATGGTAGCTAGGCGTTTTTTTCAATGCAGCGATTTTTCATGTATTTGTCAAAGCAAGGAATGGTATACTTGAGTTAATGTGGCCAGACATAACTAAGACATAAGTTTGGAGATATATGTGTTCAGCCTGTGGTATCGACATATAAAAAGCCGCATGCGCATAGAATTTCTTTGAATTAGTAGCAAATTTGACACATTTACCCGAGTCTAACACACTTCAAGAGGCACCACATGTGCTTACATCTGTTGCCAATGTAGCTTCATGGTGTCGTCATAATTACCGTCAAATAGCCGAAAAAATAACTATGTAAGCCGTAAATGTTAATGTTCGAACACATATTTGAATATGTACAGGTACAGACTTTGTAACTTGCTTACGCAACACGTTTTCGAATATTTTGATACAGACACTGCAACCTACAATGCAACCGTCAATGCAACCCATAAACATCAAAACATTTTGATATTTTCGAAACTTCAAACGCAACTTCGAATGCAACCATAAACAAGAGTACACACTATGCGACCGACAATGCAATCTGCCTGGTTGCATAAACACGTCTGTACCTACCAGAGATCAGATTGAATGCCTTATTTTGCTGTTTTGAATGCAATCACAAAAAACCTGCATATTGTTATCAATCCACAACATATGAAAAAAAACAACGCATGGCACAATCAAAAGAGATGAGTGTGGCGAATATTATTGCCTGCATTGCTTGTTTTATATAAATGTTCACTGGTCTTGTCAAAAGCAGCGAATACTCAGTGAACGGTAGAGCTGCAAAACTATCGATGGTACTATCGATAGTATCGATAGTTCTATATTAAGTAGACTATCGATATTTTTTTTCGATAGTGATACTATCGACAAGAACACGCTACTAAAAGAGAAAAAATCAAAGTCAATAAAAACGGAATGATGGCGACTGTGTAATAAAAAATGCAACATTTAAATTTCGCCGCCTGTAAACCTTTATAATAATGGTTATCATT
Source organism: Tachina grossa (assembly GCA_949987645.1). Lineage (NCBI taxonomy): Eukaryota > Metazoa > Arthropoda > Insecta > Diptera > Tachinidae > Tachina > Tachina grossa. Next base: position 50,413,578 of record OX465278.1, on the reverse strand, counting down.
ACATATATAATTGTGAAAACAAATTAATTAGTTTTGATTTTTTTCAACATAAGATGTCAGTTTTTATATACTAGACGCAAATTGCATAAAAGTACAATTATTATATACCAACGGCTTTGATACATGAAGAAATTTGACGGCTACTGGACTGTCTCCGTTCTTTACTTTTAAATAATAGGTGACGCTAAATAGTTTGATTCTCCTTCTGTTAAACCAATACTTTTTAGCTAACTGCAATAGTTTAAGTAATGAAAGATTTTTTTATTTTATTCCTTTTTAATTTATTTTTTATTGATCCATTTATCTATCTGTTTGCTTTTTCGTTTATTTTTTATAGAACTGTGAATATATGTTTGTTAAATATGTGTATTAAAAGCATTGGAACTAAAAGTTAAAAAAAAAATCAAGTTTGTTTTTACTTTATGGAATGATTAAAAAATTCAAGATTTTATATTAGAAAAATACACAATTGATAAGTTTTTAATAGCCTTTTCACACTTACTCACATCTTTCATCTTTCCTCAATTTGGCAAGATGATAACATCTTCCCATAAGAATTATACAGGGCTGAATGTTTAACATCTTTCAACATCTTCAAAAGATGTTCCTATCTCACTTTGTTCCATTCAACATCTTTCGATTATTTTAGTGTCATCACTAGAAAAAATGTATACAACTATATACATACATGCATACATACTATAAAAATGTATACATATCTACATATGCATGTACATGTGTATGTACATACATTCAAAGCTACATTTTGGAATATCTTTCCCAAAAAAAGATCCGTAATTACTCTAAGATTTTATTATATAAATATGTATGTACATACATATAAAACAAAAAATCTCATGTTAGCTTTTAAATAAATTAATTTTGACGTCATCACAAAGCTAATTTTGCTACATTCCGTGTACTAGTAACATATGTACATGCATATATTCACATGCTTACAGATGTGATGCATCAGGAAATGTGTTCAATTTGGCTTCATTCGTCACATCTGTATTTTGTAACGAAAGTACATACCATCATATTTTCTATTTAATTAAGGAATCGCGAAAATTTCTATTATTCTCTAAAATTTCAAGTGTATATGTATGCATATATTAAAATCTGTTATATATTTTCCAAGTCGAAATAAATTACAAAAAAATAGTTGCAAATGTCTATTTTTTGTCTATTTTTTTGCGGATAAAATTTTTAATATTTCTTCATCATCATTGTCCGCTGGCATAATTTCTACATAATTTCAAGCATTATCTGTTTCTGCTCCTCAGGAGCCAGCAATTAAATCAATTTCTACTGAATTTTTAAATTGCATTTTATTATTTAATTATAAGTTGCTCACACTCGTAAAAATAGTATTATAATACATGACAGATGAAAGATGAAAGATGTTGTAATGTGAACAGGTTTTTTCAATTTTCAACATATTCCACGCATTCCTCAAAGATGTGAGCAAGTGTGAAAAGGGTATAAGAATCAAAAACTATCGATAGTATCGATGGCATCAAGAAATACTATCGAAACTATCGAATGGAGCCACTATCGATAGTTTTGCAGCTCTAGTGAACGGTGCGAATACTTTTTATTGTGATTGAACACAACGTAATCTTGTATAAAACGTTCATATGTACATATGTGTGCTCTTACATTTGTATTCTTAAAACACGATATAGATTTGAAATGTATGTATTTATATGTATGTATGTATTTATATGTATGTATGTATTATACAAAAGATCAACTCCAGTGAATGGTATGAAAGAAATACATTCTTTCATGCTGCAGAGTGTGTCAGAGCAATCAACAAAAACAACGAATTATAGCAAGGCAACTACATCTGTTATTGTTGTCGAATAAATGCATGGCAAAAGCAACGAATTTATGAATAGTTAGCAAATGTGAATGGTCTCAATCTGTTCACTGGTACCTACCATAAGGATGACCAATTATGTTAAAACCCATGCTGTCAGATTTAGCTTTTACCTAGAATATAATGGTGGCAAACTAGATAAACACCTTGAGATAAATATTTAATATCCCTTGGAGCATGGAAATCAACTACGAATTTGGATAGATGAAATAAAAAAATTATGTTAATGTCATTCTACCCTTTCATTTCATTATAATTATGTCACAATTTTAGGAAATATGGATTAGGAATTTTGAATCAATATCACTTCTTTCATTTGTCTTGCAATTTTAGGCTCAATCTTTATCACCCACTATCAATTTGTGTCAATTTACAAAAAAAAATTATTCGCAGTATGTGTAACTCGAAAAAGTCATATTGTACGTGTGACTGCAGCATTACACAGAATTAGTTATTTTTTGTGTCTGGCTAGCTTTGCTGTCAAAAACGTGACAGTTTTTGCATTTCTAAACAAAAAGTGCACGTGCAGCTTTTTTCCGACATAAAGAAATATTAAAAAAGTTTATTTTTGAATAAATCTAATAATGAGTGATGATGAATTAAGTGATGATATGCAAGAATTAAATGAACTCATTGCAGAATATCGTAGCAAAGAAGAAGAGGTCCAAGAACAACAGCAGAAAACTGTCCATGAAGATGACAAAAAATCTGTGGATACAGGTGTTTACATGGATAAGGTTCTATTTGGGGACAAAGCCAAGCTCATAAAAAACTTGGAGAAGGCTATAGCAAAACCGTCTAATCACACTAAAAGTGTTAAAATTGAAAGCGATGAAGAGAAAGGTGACAATAATGTAAATAAAAGAAAAACAAAAAAGCGAAAACCTGTGTGGACAGATGCTGACGATGAAGATATAAAATTGGGTGAAGTTAAACGGGAGACGAAGCGTACTGGTCCTTTGGATCATCTTAAAATGGACAAATCTTACAAAGAGTATTTGACTTCACGGTTTACACGAATTGTCAGCCAACCCAAATGGGCTTCCCTAGATGAGAGCGTAAAAAAAGAGAGCGATGAAGAAGACGAACTTTTGCGTACAGTTAGCTTTCTCAATAAGCGCTCGGAAAGTGTTCTGACTTCAAGATTCTTAAAATTAAAAAGAGTAAAGGACTTAAATCGCGCCACCTATGGTGAAGGTGTTATCAAGAGTATAGAATTTCATCCAACAAGTACGGCAGCTTTGGTGGCTGGTGAACATGGTATAGCTTCAATTTACGCCGTAGATGGCGTACAAAATGATAAATTACACAACATACACTTCGCTGATTTTCCCATATCATGTGCTCGCCTTCTTCCGTGTGGTACTAAAGCAATATTTGGTTCTACAAAATATTATGCCTATCTGTATGATTTAATAACTGCTAAAGAAACTTGCTTCCATTTAAACTCTACATTTGGCAATTTAAGTAAATTCATAATATCTCCTTGTGGTCGTTATTTGGTATCCAGCGGTGTTTGGGGTGAAGTGCATATTTACGAAGCAAAAACATTTGAAATCATAAGAACATTAAAACAAAACGAAAAAGCTGTTTCAATGTGTTTTACATCTGACTCGCAAAGACTAATAGTCAATGGAAATTCTTCTAACGTTTGTGTCTTCTCAATGCGACAACAGAGATTAGAGCACAAGTTTGTTGATGATGGTTGTATATTGGGGGCAGCTATGGATTTGTCACCCAATCAACGACTCTTGGCAACAGGAAGTAAAGAAGGTGTAGTTAATGTATACGATTTCGAGAAAGTAATGCTTTCGTCGGCTCCAACACCAGAAAAAACGCTTTTAAATTTAACTACGAAAATAACTTCTGTTCGATTTAATCATTCTTCGGAGCTGTTAGCATTTTGCTCAAATGCCTGCAAAGACGCCGTAAAAATCGCGCACTTTCCCTCAGGAACTGTTTATTCAAATTTTCCAGGAAATGTGGCGAAAATAGGACGTGCTCGAGATCTGGCGTTTTCACCCCAATCGGCGTATTTTGCAATCGGTACTGAGATGAAATGTCCTCTGTATAGAATAAAACATTTTCAAAATTATTGAAAAAAACTCATTACCTTTTCAATGCATAAGTTCTTTAACACTTTTCAGGAATAAAACGTCTTAAAGTATGTCATGTTTTTATGATTTAATTATCCAGCGTGTATGAATATGAATGTATTTGATATTAGATAAAATTATATATATTATCATTTCAAAATTTAAGAACTTAATTGTAGTATGCTGAACGGAAAGACCTCTCTGAATCTCTTTTGAATGTTTCATGCATTTTTGTTATGTCTTCCAATTTATTACCGATGGACGATGTACTCTGCTCAATCCACTGCAGTGAACTCATGTGTGCATTAAGTATTTTACCAATTTGTATAATAGGATCGGAATTATCTTGACATTTATTTGACTCGTTCAAGTTATCGATAATCTCTTTAAGATCCTCTGACATTTGTTTCAATTGAGTATCTAAATTCTCCACCATTAAATAGGTCTGGGAGCGCTCGACGTCGACTTGAGGTATTTTCATAAATTCTTTTTGCAGGGGCACAATACTTTCTTCCAACTCTTTGTGTTGTGTGGCTATGAATTCGAGTTCCTGTTCCAAAGTTTGTTGATCCGATTTTACCTTTTGTACGGCATCGTTTAAGTCAATTATTTTCTGATTGTTACTAATAAGAATTTTATCCCAAGCATTGATTTGGGTTGCTTGATCAGTGAAAACTTTTTCCTGATCCTCCAATTCTAAGGTCCACTTATTTATGTGTTCTTCTAATTGATTATAAGACAATTGTGAAGCAGTAGATGGCATGGCAGTGGAGTCTGTAGTCTTAGTGGCTGTTGTTAAACTAGCGAAACCTGAAGTGGCTGGGCTTGATGTAGCGGTCACAGCTGGAGTCTGAGCTGTTAACAATGAAGTTGCCGCAGCAGTTGTGGTTCCTATGGCTGCTGCGGTGCCAGAAGCAGAAGATGTTGGTGTTGCAAAAGCTGAGAAACCACTGGTTAATGATGGTGTAGATGTGATCGTTGCTGCAGCTGTAGTGCCAGGGGCTGCGGATGTCGCAGCAGTCGATGTCGCTGTAGGCATACTACCAAACCCAAATCCTGAAGCTGCTGGCTGAGAAATGGTTGTGGGCGCAATACCGAATTTCGGTGCCGTTGGTTGCGCTGGAGTTGCAGCTGATGCTCCAAAAGAATTAACGGGAACACCACTTAAGCCAAAAGCTGGGGTCCCAGTTGCTGCCGATGCAGGTGGAGCAACAGTTACACTTGTAGTTGTAGCAGCTGTTGTCCCAAAACCTAATCCCATAGGCTTAGCACCTGCATCACCTCCGCCTGTGGCGCCAAATGTAAAGCCGCCTGCCTTTGCTGCTGTGGGCTGTGTAGCAGATGCAGTAGTGTTTGGAGCTCCAAATGAAAAGCTTCCAGTATTGCTTCCAGGTAGTTGAAAACTCATATTAAATATGTTGTTGACTATAAATATAAGTTTTGTAAAATTCGTTGAGACAATGCGAGAAAAGTAGAATGCTTCTTCTTTTTAGGATTTACTTATATAGAGCGAACTGATAACAAGTCGATTCCGTGCTACCAGATAAAAATTTTTATTTTCATAAAGTAACTCTTGAGTATGGCAGCACGGAATGAATTTGTCGCTATTAGTCGGGCCTTACACACTTCAGTTATAGTAGCTAAATTTTTGATTTTTAGGTAAGGCAGCGCATGAGAACTGCTTGAATGTTACAACAGATTTAACATATTTCCTGTTTTATTTAAAGTTGTTGGACTTGGTGTTGGAATCATAATCAAGAGAGTAGTAAAAACGAAGTACGATATGGATTTGTCAATATTAGTTGGGCTTTATAACCATCAGTTTTGATTGTTAAATTTTGATTTTGTATACCTATTTTATTATTGAGTAGGACAGTGCAGGAAAAATGCTATAATGATACAAAAGGTTTCATATATTTCCTGTATATTTTAAGGTTGTTAGATTTGGTATTGGAATCATTATGAAAAAGTCAATACAAGCCAACTACATATAAATATCGGTTAGTTATCACACTTATTAACTGTCATGGAATATGTCATCGGTATCGTTCTGATTGTCAACTATCAGGTTTTCAGTTTCATATTGTTTTCGTTTGAGGCGGTCGAAATATGCAAAAATAAGTGAATAATATTAAGTTTAATGCAAATAGTGGAAAATAAAATGTAAATAAGAATGAATTATTTGTGAAATTAATAGATAAATGGAAATCTTACAAAGAGAAGAAAATACTATGGATTCTTACTAAAAATGTGTGACACTTCGCAAGGTGCCTGGAGATGCAAGCATGTTATTTTTATACTATAGATGCACGCACAAAGCCAGGAATCTTCTATTTCCTTTATAGAGTGGATCATATCAAAAATATAACTCTTGTACGTGAGTGTAGAGAAAATTTGATTAAAATTATGAAAACTCAATGTCAGAAAAATTAGTCCTTACAAATAAAAAGTAAAAGCTCGGACTTCGGTTTGGAGATTTATAAACAGGCAACATCCAGGTCATGATACAATTATACAGGTAACCGCGAAGCGCCAGCTGTTTTGCTTGTTTTGTGATTTGATCTGCCAAATTGTGCTTATGTTTTACAAACACACGCGCACAGTGCCTATTACAACTGTACTAATCCATGGTACAATTATAGTAGGTACATGCACGAATACAACAAAATTACAACACCAAAAAACACATGCATTTTGTTGGTATAAACAAACGTATAATTGTCAGAAACAGATGCCTTTTGTTCTTAAAAATAACAATTACAGGGTAACTAAAGTACAATTGCAGACGCGGCATTCATGAATGATTAAAGTCATTCAGTGTTTCCAATAGGTTTGTAATTACACAGAGTGTGCAATTAATCTCATGTGTAGGCCATGTAATTAGATTCATGTATAATTTGTATGTAATTCTATTTTAGCTTCTATTTTTATTTAATTTTGTTTTCATTTTAACCTACAAAAAACATGTGTAGTGAAATTCTCTTCAATGTGTAATTGGAAACACATCCATGTGTAAACTCAATTGCAACACTGTAATCATTTTATTCACACAGATACACTACCATTTTTGCAGCTTGTAAAAAAAGTTTGACAACTAATTGTATTGTATACAATAACAGGCTGGGCTTGTGTATGTACCTGTTATAATTGTATCATGTACTAATCCAAACTTGCTTTGCAAAGCCAAGAGAAAACGCAAGTACATGTATATTGTTTTCCTCTCTTGTCAATCACAAAACAGCAATAAAAATCGCTGTTGTTTTATTTGTTGTACATTTGTTGTAGATTCGCGGCTACCTGTATTATTGTATCATGATCCAGGTAGCATTTTCACTGAAATGTAGAGATATTCAAACGACGGTATATTTTTTTACCTCAGTGTTGTCGGAATACTATTATTCACAAACTGCCAGGTTAGTCTCAATTGCTGAACGATGAGAAATTTATACATAGATAAATTTCCTTTTTCAAATATCTGGTTTATAGTGCTGTTTATATTGAAAAGGTTTTTGATGATAGGTATCTGTATTAAGTGATCAGCAATTTCGGGTAAGGAGAAGACATATTTATGAATATGTATGTATGTATGTATATATTGAATAAAACATGAGAAAATCAGGAAAATGCTTGCAGTGCAGGTTATAGAAATCCTACAGAGCAGCAAATTTTTATGCACAGCAAAGTGCAGTAATGTGTAGAAAATACAAAGGCAGTGGCGTAGTTATCCCACAAAAGAATGTGTTTTCTTTTCATGTATTAATTTTATTAGGGGTTATTTTATTTTTCTCTTCGGGTTTTTTTTCACTTTTCTTGGTACATAAATATTTAATTAAGAGCTATTTAGTTTTTATTGGGACTCATTTTTATAGTGTTTTAAACATATCATATCGACGGCTGCATTCTAAAACATTCTATGTCAAAAAAGCTAGTTTTGAGATAAACGCCTTCAAAGTTTATTGATGATAAATCGGGAATGTTATGAGATAAAAAGTTGAGACTTTTTTTAATCATATAATAATTGCAATATAATTTTTCTAGTTTATTTGAAGAAAAATTGAAATTAAATTTTTTTGACTACTTAATTTCAAACTAAATCATACTAAGTGTACTTAAAACATTTAAAAATTGATTTTTTTTAAATTTACATATTATGCTTAGTACATTTTTGCTCATAACTTTGATAGAATAGTCCAATTACTATCAAAATTTAACAGAATCTAAGTTAATAAACGATGAATTCAGAAATGCTATTCACATCATAACATGTTATGTCGACTTAGTATGTTTTGGAATTGGAGCGTCACCAAAACATATGGGGCTACTTCATTTAAGAAATGGAATTTAAATTATTTCTGATTGGGACATATTTAATTTGTGTTTTAGTAGAAATTCTTTGATTCGGTTAATACTTTTCTCTGAGTGCTTAATACAAGTTTAAAGTACCTACTTTTCTTTCAACCTTGTTGGAAGCATTTCAACGAGTAAACCACTAACGGTATTTAAGCATTGCTTTGTCAAATTTCACTAGTTAAACTAATATTTATGTATAAATATTTACTCGTCATTTAGAAGTCAAAGAATGCACTACGTGCAACTATAAGTCCTTTTACGAGGTAACGGAGCACTACTTGCAATTATACATAAATCCTTTACGAGGTAAAATTTAATATAATAAAGAGAGATTTACGTCTCAATATTTGTTACAAAATATTAATTCTTGTTTGTTTTATTTGTATATTTATACCTCACCGGATATACACCGAAATAATTTCGATGAGACTTATTTCGTGGTACATACCAAAAAAAAAAAACGGGTGTTATGTCCGTTTATTTTAAAAATATTACTCAAGAACAAGTTTATTAAAATGACAGTTGATTCAGGACTAATTTTTCAAGAAAAACTAAAAAAGATGATGTAATACAATGAAAAGCAATACAATAAAAAACGTGTAAAAGATACAATACAAAAGTTAATAAAAAACTAGCGTTGCCACTTGGTTTTTAAGTTCAACGTCGAATACACAACAATACTTCTCCCTCTACGGTGAGTAAATGAGACGCCTCTTTCTGACCCTCAAAGATCTGCGTAACGGTACAGCGCTCCCACGATCTACTGACAATTCTGAATTCGCTACTTCTGATTGAGGCTGCGTTTGCAGTGGTCTTGGTGTTGCGTTCCACTCTCGGCCAGCACTTTGGGGGGTACTTCCACCAGGTGTAAAAAATGTGTAAAGTAATGTAAGTCGCTTCCTGAGATTTCACTGGGTGACGAACTCCTAGTTGGTATAAAACTCCTCCTATAGACTGTTGTGTTATTATTTAATGCTTGTTCACTTTCACTGGTCAATGTGTCGCTTGACCAGTTTGCTTTATAGTTAATTTCGTAATGTAAGTCTCCCAGTCTTGTGGATATTGTACCAAAAATCCATTTTGGCATTCTCGGGTTGCCTGACAAGAATTGTACCTTTCTCCCTTCTTCAAACTTTCGTGAATATCATTCGGATATACGAGATCTAATCTTGTACGAATGGACCGACCTAAAAATATTTGTGCTGGTGATTGACCTGTTGTTGAATCTGGGGCCTTTCTATACTGTCTCAGAAATTCGTTTACGTTCGCCTGAAGTGTGCGTATAGTAGTGCCCATAGTTTTTAAAGCGTTTTTAACGGTGTGAACGTATCTTTCTACCTGCCCATTACTGGAAGGGTGGTAGGGTGCCGTACGTTTATGATATTTAACACCAATCATACCAAGGTAGTCTCGAAATTCAGTGGACGTAAAGCATGTACCGTTGTCTGAGACTAAAGTAACTGGTACCCCATAAGCAGCAAACAGTTCGTCAAGTATATTTATTGTTGCGGCGGTACTGGTAGAGTTTGTGATTTTTACTTCCACCCACTTGCTGAATACGTCGGTTACAATTAGCAACATCGCGCCCTCAAATGGCCCAGCGAAATCCACATGGATACGATACCAAGGACCTTTGGGGTACTCCCAGTGATGTCGGAACTTTGGCGGATTAAGAGCATTTCGCACAGTTTCGAGCAATATTTTCTATTTCGGCATCGATGCCCGGTCAGTATACAAAGGACCTCGCCAGACCCTTAATTTTTACCATACCTAAGTGTGCCAAATGCAGGTCTGCTAATATCCGTTGTCGTAGCTTTCCCGGTATCACGACTCTGTGTTCATAAGTAAGGCAGCCAGTTGTCAGTTTGTAAATCATTTCCGGCTCCATTTAAATCCATGTTGTTTTAGGCTTTTCCCTTCTTCGAGCAAACGTAAAATGTGCCCAAGATATTGGCCTTTCGCTGTTTCGCGCGCTACTGCTTCGCTTCTTACTGGCAACTGTTTTACTTGGCAAAGCATAAAATTATCAAATCCATCGTAATTTGCGTCAACATTTGAAGTGGATCCACCCATTCCGATCTGGTTTATTCTATCAATTCGTACTGCTCGGGAACAGTAATCAGCATTCACATTCGCTTTTGTGTTTTTAAACTCGATACCGAAATTAAAATTAGAAAGGAAGTCTGCATAGTTCGACATTCTGCTGATGCACAGTGTAGGTAATGATTTGTGGCGATGTAAAATTTGGGACAGGGGTTTGTGGTCGGTGATCAATGTCCAGTGGAGTGCATACAAGTACAAGAAAAATTTTTGAACTGCCCATATTATCGCCAGAGCCTCTGTCCATCTGGGGATATTTTTGCTCAACAGGTGTCAAGGTGCGACTAGCATACGCTATGGGTCTTTCTAGTTTATCCCCTACACGGTGTGATTATACAGCTCCTAGACCTATTTTACTGGCGTCCGTCGCTAAAATAAGAGGCAAATTCGGGTCGTACGGCATAAGGACTTGTGGGGACGTTAAAGCTTCTTTTATGTCCTGATATGCTTTTTCAGCCTCATCCGTCCAAATAAATTTATCTTTTTTTAAAACATCTCGTAGCGGTCGATCTCTAGTTGATAGGTTTGGTATAAAAGCATTATAGTAAGTAGCCTTACCCAAAAAAAGTTGAAGCTCCTCCACACTGGATGGCTTAGGTGCATCTTTAACCGCTGTATATGCTTACCTGACTTGTGGATACCATTGGAGTCAACTATGTGTCCCAAAAACTCGACAGCAGGAGATGCGAACACACATTTAGAACGATTCAAACGTATCCCTTGTTCTCGGAAGCGCTCCAGTGTGGTTTGCAGCGTAAGTAACATGTTATTAAAATCCGTAGCGTAAATCAAAATGTCGTCAAAAAAATCGCATACATTACTGATCCCCTGCAGCACCATCTCCATACGACGCTGCCAAATGGCAGGGATGTTTGCAGCCTCGCAAACAGCTCTTGTTGGCCGTATAAGCCCATGTGTCGGCGTGTTCAACGTTAGAGCCTGACTAAATTCTTCATCGACGGGAAGGTGGGATTCCGAATCTGTGATATCAAGGTGACAAAATATTTTAGCTCCCTTCATTTTGTTAAACAACTGTTCAGGCCGCGGGATTGGGTGCTCGTCTATGAAGATTTTTGGATTAAGATTGGGCTTATAGTTCCCCGTAATTCTTATTTTGCTATTTCTTTTTGTGACAACATGCGTAGTTGATGCCCATTCTGAAAACTCCACGCGTTTATATATTCCCGATGCAATTTTGAGTCTATTTCAGCTGCATATGCTTCACGTAAAGCTAAAGGTATTTCACGGGCTCTTAAAAAAATCGGTACACTGTCGGGCTTGAAATGACACTTGATGGGCGGGCCGACCAATTTACCCGCTGTATTACTAAATAAGTCCTCATATAAGCTTAAAACTTGCTGAATAGATTCGCTTTGTTTCAGTGTTAACGATGGTGTTGCTAATTTGATAGTGTTTACCTGATCTGATGTAGAAATTTATTTAAAATCAATTTCTCCAACAAAATGTGAAATCCACTCCCTTCCGAATAAGGAGTCGAAGTGGCCATCAACTACATATAAGTTCAGTCTCCGATTAGTTACCCCTACACTAACATTCACTGGTGTACGGCCTAAACATTTTATGTTGTGGCCCGTATAACTGCAAAATTGCTTGTCTGTCTTTTGTAGACGACCTACGTTTTTTAATTTCTTAAACGTTGTTTCGCTTATTATGCCGCATGGCGCACCGGTGTCTAATTCCATTTGTAAAACAATGCCATTTACTGTTGCCTTAATCATTCGTTTACTTTGGCTTAACATATTAATTTTGTGAATTCACTCCACAACATCCTCGTCTGTCTTCGGCTCCTCTTCGGTCAGTTGCATTGTCTTTGCCTTACACACTTTATAAATGTGGCCGGTCTTCCCACAACTATAACACGTCGCGCTACGAAATCTGCTCGACTTCCGCTGGTGTTGTCCACCGCACCCGTAACACGGGATGCTTATCTTCACGTTTTCTTCATGCATACCTTTAGTACTACTACTTCTTTGTGCCGCACTGGAGCCATGTTTCTTTTCCTTATGTCTCTGTGAAAAAATACTAATTTTGTTAATTTTTGCACTACCGTTTTCCGAGTTCGCTAATGGTGCTTTCATATCAGCTGCTGTTTGGTGTGATGATTCCAAAGCGTGTGCTATCTCGTAAGCATCTTTGAATGTTGAAGGCTTCTTAGCAATTATCTCATCACATATTGACTGCGATTTTAGACCAACCAGAAACTGCTCTATCAACATCCTATCTAGGAATTCTGCATATTCGCATGCTGTTGTAGCTTGTTTGAGCCTCAAAGCAAAGTTTGCTATAGACTCGCCGTTTTCTTGTGCTATTCTTCTAAATCGTATGCTCTCTGCATATTTGTTTTTCTCGGCGTCAAAATATTGTATTAATAATTTTTTCAGCTCACTGTATGAAGCACTTTCCAGTGATTCCGGACTCATCAGTATTTTTAGGGCGTTGTTTAATTCGGGACCCATATGGACCCTGGAATAATTTGCATATTGTTCTTCAGGGACTTTACTTAACTGGAGAACCCATTCTAAGCGAGTAAAGTAATCTTGAACAGTAGAATTCTCTAAAGATCTAAACTCCGGTATAGAAAACGGTGGTGGTTTGGCACATGATGAATAACTCGGTGATGGCGTGTTGCTTAATGCTACCTGTGTTGCTTGTTGTACCGCTTGCCGAATGGCATCAGCAATACTTTTCGTCAAGGGTTCAATTTGTGCTGCATCCATTTCTATTTTTTTTTCAATGTGCAGCTACCACTTCTGACACCACTATTATGTCCGTTTATTTTAAAAATATTACTCAAGAAGAAGTTTATTAAAATGACAGTTGATTCAGGACTTATGTTTCAAGAAAAACTAAAAAAGATGATGTAATACAATAAAAAGCAAAACAATAAAAAAACGTATAAAAGATACAATACAAAAGTTAATAAAAAACTAGCGTTGCCACTTGGTTTTTAAGTTCGACGTCCAATACACAACAACGGGAAATAAAAATATGAAGACAAATTAATAGATAGAAGAAATATGAAAAATTTGAATTGGATCATATGATCACGTCCATAGTTCTTGCTGACAGTTGTATGAATAATTTATTTTGAATTTGTAGCAGTAAACCTGATTATGGTTATGGTCAGGGACAGAAAATATTAATTATTCTTAAATTAAAAAAAAACAAGCACAAGAAAACATCTGAACGTGGCCAATTTTTCGAAGTCGAATAATTTTTAAATATTTGGTTTTTATTTTTTGAAGCAGCAAATAAAAGTAATTTCGTCATTTTATTTTTCAAGCAGAAATAATTATTATTTTCCGATTTTTATTTTTTCGAGCAGAAATAAAAAACAATTTATGATTTTTACGTTGTGGTAAAAAATAGTTATATAAATATGTACATATCGTTAGCTAAAATGCAAAAAGGCGTAACTAGCAAAAAATTCAAATTGAGTTTTTGATTGATTATTATGAATGCCATTAAATTACATGTCTTAGCCAAACTTCTACACTTCTGCAATCAAAAATCACATTGTTATTAACAAAAAACAAGGGGACTTAACTACATTTTTTTTAGTTTTTTTAGTTATTTTATTCTCTTGTAAAATTATATATTTGTTAGTACATATCGTCACCTTAAATACAAACGGACATAACTGCACTTTTATATTTTTTACAGGAGAAGCAAAAACGTTTCAAAATCAATAATAATAAAGTGTTCTTGAAAATTTTCTTCGAAATTTATTTGTAGTATGGATACTTATGTATATGCTTTTAACCATTTGTTTCCTTTTTATATATATTTAAGCTTTTATCTTAGTTACGTTCCTTGCAATAAAAAATAGATGCATTCGTAATTACGTCCGTTTGAATTCCTTTAATAAAGTCGTCATTTTTGATCGCAGAAGTCTAAATATTTGCGTGCACATGTATTTTGATAAAATGAACCATAATCAATCAAAAACTCGATTTCAAATTTTTGTGTAGTTAGGCCCGTTTGCATTTAAGGTGACGATGTGTATGCATATACATATGTAGCTACTGTTTTCTTCATAGGTTACAAAATATATTTTTTATAAATAGCTGATGAACCCGTGCATGTTCCCTGGTTTTAAAGTTTTTGGATGTTAACTTTCATCACTTAAATAATGACGAATTTATTCGGATTTAGGAAAGCATTAAACTTGAATTCACTTCATGTAATGATTAAGGCTTGAAAATTATAAGCTCTTTGAACTACTTCAGGTTTTTTTTTTGTTGGAAAAGTTATAAGTCAATTACGCTCCTTGGTTATGGCTATAATGCTTGGAATTACATACATACTTACATATTCGGCCCTGTCATGTAAATCGCGCCGATTTGAAGCCATACGTCTGGGCGTGCAGATGTGTTTAAAATCACATACGATAATTTTCTTTCCGATATAATATTTGAGATGAGAATCTTTATAATAGAAAAATTAAGAAAGTCTGAGAGACTATTTCTATTATCGAATTTAGTTTGCCAAAAATCGTGAGATTTCAAATAGATTCGGCTTATAGAACAGGTCCGATTATTTTTTACTCAAATTAATTGAAAAATCTTAAATTTTTTAAATTTATATTTCATTGAATATTTTTAAACTTCTTCTGGAGTTTTTATTTCCGTTTTTTTTTCGAATTATACTTTTTAAAATAACTTTACTTGTTTGGATATTTCCTTTATTTATCTAAATTTTTATGGGCAACATTTAAAACACTCTTCAAGTTTTAACTTTCGAATGTTAAGAGATTTTGGCCAATAAAAATGAATATAAAAATCTCTTAAACACAATGCAAAGATACTTATGTACATATGTAGATATTTTTAAAGGTTTGATACAACAAACAGCAGAACACCTGTACAAAACTGGCCTCAAGCACCCTATATTTTAAATCCTAAGCAAAATGCCACAGCCGAATTGTAAGCACTTGAGCAAAGAAATTCAAT
This sequence comes from Tachina grossa, assembly GCA_949987645.1. NCBI lineage: Eukaryota > Metazoa > Arthropoda > Insecta > Diptera > Tachinidae > Tachina > Tachina grossa. Next base: position 50,398,174 of record OX465278.1, on the reverse strand, counting down.
CAAAGCTCTGGGAATTTGAAAACTTTTCACTGAGTGTCAGTTAACTGGTTTTAATAACGATTGTTGTTGTTGTTGTGTTCACCTCTTCAAGACATTTAATTCACTGTTGTTGGCTTTAGCTGAATGGCGGGAGCAAATTAAGCTTTAATTCAGTCTCAGTTGTATTGTTTGGTCGTCTAAAACGTAGAAACAAAACATTTTTAGTCGGGTTTGAGATGTTCGACTGTAAAGAAGTGTTGTTTGAAAAGTAAAGGCACAAAATACAAATAAAAAAAGTTACAACGAAACGTAAACATAACATAAAAAAAGCAAAAATTAAGAAAATTCAAATAAATGCATTGATTCGCTTTTGAAATCACAAAGTGATATTGAAATTGAAACTGTGAAACTTAGTGCTTGTGTGAGTTTTGGATCACAGGTCTAAACAACCAACCACAACAATTATAATTCCACAGATTAGTGTTACATATTATTTTTCAATAAAAAAAACTCAATCGCATTTGTTTACGGTGTCAAACGTGTTCAATAACAATAAAAATATTTCGAATAAATATTATAATACGTTAAAAAAAATAATAAGAGAATTATCGGGTATATGGAATTTTTTAAGGAAATAAAAAAGAAGAAATTATAAATAATAATAATAATAACAAAAAAAACAAACGTGGCAATTTATAAAAATAAAATAACAAGTTTCAAACAAAATACAGCAATTTATGATGATTACAATCTTTAGAAATTAAAATGAAACCTTAAAAAAAATCAAATTTATATAAAAAACTACAGTGAGTCTAAAAATCAATGAAGCGTGAAAATAGAAAATCTTTATTGAAATAATTTTTATTATCATCAACATCCATGACAACATTCATCCTGCAGATTTGAATCTCAACAAGTGTGAATATTGGCGGAATTTTTGTGTGAAAGGAAAACTAAAATCAACATTGATTTTTGTACTGTTAAATGTAAGTGATCTTTTTTATTTCTGTTACATACATATTTTATTTTTGTTGTTGTTCGTTCACCCACACAGAACTTGAATAGAATGAATAAAGCAACAATTGCAACTGTATGTATGCAAACCGAACAAAAACTTAATGAACACAACATTATAAACAAACACCTTGATATGCATCCGTTTGGCGTGCTTGAAATTTTAAACATGAAGATGTATTTAAAAATTATCCCAGCCAACACATTTCTTATCGTTGCGTAAAAGTTCATTAAATCTGTGCGAAATTGTTTAATTCATATGCGATATTATGAGAGTTTATTTTTTTTGCTAGGAATTTGCTTCGGAATTTTATTTATACATACATATACATTATAGCGACCTATTTTTGCGGGTTATAATACCCAGCCTTTAAAATGCCTGGTCGCCACAAGAATAAGTATCAAACTCACAGTCTTTAGTTAACTAATGAAGGCGGTTTAATCAATGAAATTGATAAGAAAAATTCATTAATTAAACCACGTGCGTCAGTTAACTATAGACTGTGAATTTGGACCTAAAAATTTTAACTTGATTTTCATTGATTTAAAAGTTTACTTTAACTTCAGCTTCTGAGGCTGAGTTTACATCTGGCATTTCTTGTGTGTCATATGCCCAAAAAAGCGTAACCACTAATTACTAATGAAAAATTGTTTGATCCAGACAGGTATTTATTGATTTAAACAGTTTCCAATCATGTTAGATTCTATAAAATTGTCTATAAATTATGTATGTAGCTGTTTAACTTAATAAATACGTGTCTGAATCAAACTGTTTTTCATTAGTAATTAGTGGTTACGCTCTTTTCCGCTTGTGTGGCACATTTCACATAGATGTAAACCCGGCCTTATCTATATATATAAAACAGGATGTGTGTATGTATGTATGTATGTAACGTATGGACTCCAAAACGGCTGGGCCGATTTTGATGAACTTCTCAGGCGGGTGACACTGTGAAGTCTGATTTTTGATTTTTGGTCTGCGGGCGGAGGGGCGTGGCAAAATCTAATTTTTATATTCCACCACCAATGTGCAACACTTTCAAATCAATATACATGAATGAAATTGAAAAGACAATGGGGGTAGCGAAGCACACCGGGTGTAGCTAGTGTATAATATACAGCATTCGAATTAAATACTTAAAAGTTCACACTTGCTCCAGAATATTGTCCATAAATTACTTCTTCTGTCCTCTGCGTTTACTGTACCCTTTTACTACTGACTGTTAGTATCGGATAGTACTCTCATGCTTGAAATAACGTTGGTTGGAACTATTCCAATCACGTGGCCCTCGTTGCTCGGAAATCACCCACATGGATACAGAGGATAACTGAATTTAATTATTTAACTGATTATATTAATTTTCGTGACTAGGAAATTATTATCGTTATTAATTATAACTACTGCTTCTTATGTCCGTTTTCGTGAATCACTAAACAGCTATAAGATAATTTGCACAATGCTAAATTGTTTAACTTTCTACTCTCCCGCTTTCGGGACTAGTAAATAACATACCAGGTTAATGTTTTCGTGACTAGGGAATCATTAAACATTTATTATAACACAACTACGCTCAATTTAGAGAGTAGTATTCGTGACTATATAACCTTTAAACGACTCTTTGACTACGTTTGCTCCCATAAATCTATTGTTCTCGTGATGACTTAAACGATACTCATTGTGTGACAACACTACGTCATACTCCTTTTTTGTAACATTGATTCCTTTTATACTGATCGTGTATCAACATTATTCTTGTAATATAATTTAAAGAAAAATATTATTATAATTTATTATTGTTTTTCTTTTGATAAATTCTTTAATTTAATACATTCATATGTGTATTGTATTTTTTGTTGCCAACATAACTGTTCAGTGTTTAGGTTAGGTTAGGTTAATCTGGGTGGTAAAAGATCCCGCATAGATCGGGATTGATCGTTAGCGATACCAGCAGATGACAAAAGAACCTCTAAGTGTGGCAGCCTAGCCTACTGTACCACTGTCTACTGGACACTGGTACAGTAGATGTTCTATAGCCTCAATTACCCGGGTTCCTTACGTTTTCTGCAGGTACCGTCAACTATTCGTCCTATTTGGACGGCATGCGCAGCCGTCCGTACCCCCACTAGTTAGTCATAAAAGGAGTTTAGTCGATTTGTTTTCTTCACACGCCAACAATTCTCCGCTTTTTCCTTCATCTTAGAGTCTATGATCCCTTTCAGGTGTTAAATTGGTTTTCGTACATATACCGTTTCCTCCGACGGTAATTGAATGCCCCTTTTTGCCAGTGTATCGGTCATTTCGTTTCCCTCAAGTCCCATGTGTCCCGGACCCAAAATATATGATCTTGTCTACCAGCACATAACACATTTAGGACATTCCACCACATGAGAACAACCGAGGAGTAGTTGCAGTCTGCTGAAATTGCCTTAATTGCTACTTGATTGTCTATACATATAAATATTCACACGCGCATTTATGGTTTGAGGGGCGAAAGCTAACTGCTGCAGTGATCAGGAAGTTTATAAAATTCCTCTATACCGAGCACCGGGCAGTAAACCACAGCTCCCACTCCTTCATCCATCTTAGAACCAGCAGCGAAAAACTTGAAGCTAGAACCATTATAGTTAAGAACTTCAAAATATCCTTCTTACCTTATAGTGATCTGTGGTTTAGCAAAGATGTTCATTACTGGAATGATTCGAGCTATACTCCATGTCTTCCAGCAATTTACCGTTCAGTGTTTGTCATACAGTGTATGACAATAGTTTATGTACAAACTGTTCGTCACAACATATATGATTTGTTGTGGAAGTTAAATTTTTAATTATACTTTAAATTAATCTGTTGCGGACGTTAAAGCTTTTCCCATTTCATATATGTATAAATTTTAAAAAATCAAAATTGTATTTAGGTTTGTATTTTACATTTAATAGAACCTGCTGTATGTGTCCGCACTCCTCTCCATTCCACAAAAACTTTATATACATTCACAATTGGTTTATTCAATAAATTTCATTTTAAAGTAAATTCATACCATTGCTGATGTTACATACTTTGTCATTCATATTTTTATATAAACTGCTCTACATTTACGTTTATATATTTTTTATGTAAATAGCCTTATTAACTTAAGAACCTAGTTAGATTGAAGAACAAAATAGATACAAACAACTAAATTTAAAAAAAAACGTGGTTTTCGTTGCGGACGTTACAACCGTATGCCCCACTTTACTTAATATTGCATGACTTTTCTAAACGTTTTTTTATTTCTAATAGAATACTTATATATTTGCTTATGCACTTTTTTATTAACATTTAAAATACATATCTTTTATAAAAATAAAGAAAAAGTTCGGTCTTTTTAAGGAGGATTCCCAAATTATTTGTATAGTCTAGCTATGACCGTTAGTGACCAGTACTAGCAGACAAGTTTACAGCACATTAAACTGTATGCTCTACGATTACGAATCACACATCTAGAACGCAGCTAGGGAAGAAGGTGATGCAATTAGATGACTTTTACACACGCAAAGTTTACTTTGCAAAGTCTTGAGTTTGTGGGAGAGAAGGGAAAAGAGCTACCATTCTTTATTTGTAGAAGAGGTAAGCAATTTTCTGAAGTGTATGAAGAAATCTTCCATCAAATTCATTAGATTATAGTTCAATCCGACTCTGATAAAGTTTTGGATTAATTCTTACATAGCTTACACTCAAATAAATGTTCACTGGGTTAATAGAATATGTTAAACACACGTATGCACACACACGCACATACATACATACTTATACATATTCAGTACGAACATGTAAGTATAAATATAAAGACACGACCTAAACCAACCATTTTTTTAACGGCAAGAAAAGAAGTTTTTAGTCATAAAATGCAAGAAGTTGGTGCCGATTTGTTGTGTCATACAGTCATCCATGCATTCAAACAACGAAGCAACAACAACTTATCTACTCATATGTACGTATTGATCTAAAAGTACCGTCATTTACAATACGAGTAAGTATGTGTGTGTGTGTGTGTCTTTATTGGTGAAAATGTTTTATAGAGAGAAGCCTGTCATGTCAGCCTGCATAAATTGTACTTCTAATCCATGCCCTACATCGTCAATTACTCGTGTATGATACATAAATGTTTCCAACAATCATTTATAAAGAAAGTTGTCATCCTTATTTTATTTCCACCAAGAAAAACAATAAATTATTCACAATCTTGCTGGAATTCGCGAAATGATTCTTAAACCGATTTGATTTAACAACTAATTTACATTTTTATCATATGAATCAGTTTTGCAAGATTTTTTTCTCTTTAATATTAATCGTGATCTTATTCAAAAGAAACCCAGCAAAAAAATTGTAATTCATTCCATGAATAACTAAATATATTAAAAAAAATGCCTTCTTCATCTAACATTGATAACTACTTAAATTAGGACATATACAGCCCAATCATTAATATTCCTTCGGAACTTATTTCTCACGGAAAATAATTTTCTCGAGAAAAAATTCCTCCTTGGGAAGAAAAAAAGAGTAATACGTGGCATCACCGCAGTACGAAGCACGTTATTTTGCTTCCCAGCGGGAAAAGTGGTCATTAATTACATAAATAATGGAACAAATAATTAGCCTAATCATGAATATTCCTTCGGAATTTATTTTTCACGGAGAAAAATTTTCCCGAGAAAAAATTCCTCCAATCATAAATTCCTTGGAAAGAAAAAAGTTTAATACGTGGCATCAGCGCAGTACGAAGCTCGTTGATTTGCTTGCTTGTTGACATTTTGTTTCTTCTTTGTTTTTTTGGATGAAAGAGTAAACAAAATTATTACAATTCACCAACTTGAAAAAATATGTATGTAAAAAAAGTATAAATAATTTATTCGGGCATTATTTGTGTTTTTCCAAATACAAGAACTACAAAATACATAAATTTTGTTTTAATAGAGTATTAGCTATGTTTTTATATAAATTCCCTTATGTTTTGCAAGGGAAATATTTTTAGCAAAAAAAAGCAAGTTCAACAGCGTTCATAATACCTTTTTTCCCCGGCTAGTTTTTATCCCCGCTTTTAATAAGAAAAGGGATAAAACGAATTCCTAATAGGAGAGAAGGGAAAAGTGGAAAAACTCGTGCGGAATTTTTGTTAATGATTTGGCTGAATGTGGAATATTTTCCAAAGCAAGACATTACATTCCCTTAGAAACGAGAGGGTAATTTCATCAAATACAATAATTACACATTGATTATTACCACGTGCGTTACCACATCTACAGAAGAAGGAATGTATTGTGTTTGCTTCGGACAAGTGTCCGTGTTTTTCTTATAATTTGTTAGAAAAGAGAAGTTTGTTTATTGTTGTTCGCAATAAATTGATTAACATATATTGAAACAAATGTCAAAATATTGATATTGCCAATGGATTCAGCTCATTGCCAGTACTGGCAATAATTGCGGCAATAAATGTCAACAGTAATTATTTATGTTTAGTTTTTTCTGTTTGAAAGATGACTTGATCGAGAGGGTTCTTAGCTATGTTTGAAGAAAATCGGTCCAGCCGTTTAGAAGATATAACATCTTTTCTGAAAAAAGTCGGGGGTTTTTAAAATTTTTAATTTTTGTTATTAATAAAAAATGGAAAAAACAAATTCATAATAGGAGAAAAGGAAACGTGAGCAAGCTTGAGCGGAATTTTTGTTTATGATTTGGCTGATAATGAGGAAGAATATGTACATATATACAAATAGTTCAGTTTTGCTAAACTTAGGAATAACTATAAGGAACTTTATCGCCAAGTTATAGTATTTACTTTAAGGCGAATAAACTCGATGAATTCTTTGTAACTTTCAAACAACGAAGTAATTTGTTTCTTTAATCAATTTAATTGTCTGGTATACAGAAATAGCATGCATGTATTACTCGCATGTGGGTGTTTAATTGAAATTAAAATTTTCATAAATTTTTGTTTAAAGCATGCGCTCCTTCTTTATCTTCTTTCTTTGGTGTCGCATTTACATATACATATGTATATATTCCATGCTAAATAAAAATATTTGTATGTACTTCGGGCGTATCCATCGCGGGTGCGTTGGCTCATTCCATAATCAAAGCAATACACTTTTTGTCAGTGGTGCGTATAAGTGCGAATGAATGTCTGTGGCTTTTATATTTAACTCCTACAATTTAATTTGTATAGAAAAATCCCAATATTGACTGACAGACAGATGTTTATGTATATAAGAAATTCAATGCATAAAATAGTAAATATTTTTCTTACGTGTGCATGGCTGGCTATAAGCGCAATTATAATTTAGCTTTTTAGCGCTTTTGCTTTGTTTCCACGACAACAATACTTTGTCAACAATGATAAGCTACTTTAAATTGCTGTTGTAAGTATTTCAAGATATTATTTTTAAAATTTTTTATATTCCTATAAAAGTAAAAGGTGTTGCTTTCTCTTAAGCGGCTCAATTTAATGAGGGGTATTGAATATAATTTTTACATATCGGGCCATGACCGCCAAAAAAGATTAACCGACACATTTTTTGGACCTAGTTTTTTTTTTTGACGAAAATCTATTATTTACGATTGGAAATGATCGATATTGGCCAGAAAATCAATTTCGAAATTTATGTCGCTTAAGCTTTTTTGGCGGTCATGGCACAATATGTACTTCACATTGAAAGTTAAGTAATAAAATCAGAAAAACGCATCTTTGCTATGGCTTCCTGAAAAATCTTTGAGTTCTTTTGAATTGACAGCTCATAATGATGTCAATGAAGAAATAAACTAACCATAAATTGAAGTAATTATTTTGTTTTACACAACAATTACAAATGCGACTGTTGTGGAGACATTGTGTTAACTATGCAGGCAGAAAGCGCATTGGCAGACAAGTTGTAAACGCAAAAGAATTCTGTGTGTGTTTGGAATTTAAAATTAAATTTTTTTTGTTGGCTTGGCAGTGTATCAAGAATACTTATACATACACATTTTATATTATATATATTTTTTTTAAATAGATTTTAACACGCACTTTTATCATTTAAGCATTCGAAAAGTGAAATTAACTATTGAATCATGATTTCGTAGGAAATGTTGGCAAAGCTGAAATTATGTAATTTGAATTTATTTATTAATTTTCAAAGGCAAAAAAAAATAGTTAAATCGAATGCCAGTTGAAGTAAAATTATAAAAATGGCTAATATGCGTGGGTATTAGTAAATATTATATTCAAGTAATTCTGGCTTAAAAAATAGAATTATTTAAATTATTTTTTAATCAACTAGTCCTAGTTAAAGCTATTTTTTTTTAGCAAATCTGATATGCTGCAAGATAATATTGTACAAATAAAGATATATTTCCAAAGTACATATGTACATACTAGTGCCCTGCACAAGACATCTTATAAGAACTTCCAAGACATGAGGGATTTTTCAAATGCTTTACTACAGCGAAATCTTATAAAAGAAACGTTAACAACACTGTTTGCAAGCAATTTGTTTGAGTATTGTAGGTATAAGAGTAAAGAAGAAAACACTTCGTGACGGAAGAATTTGTGATACTTGCTTCTTTCTAAGCATGAGCGCGTGTACAAACGTCATGCATGTATGTGTGTATGATCTTTTATTTTTCTGCGCACATGCAAAGGCACACACATGCATTATTATTAGTTGCATGCGGTTAATCACATAATAGCTTACCATCTACATATTACACACACACACACTCAAACGTACAATATGAAAAATAAAAAGCATACACTAATCAACAGTACTTCTTTTGAGTGTTTGTTACAAACAAGCTGTCTTGGCGACATCGCTTGTTAACACTGATATACACGTACACCAGCATTTATATTGGTTTAGTATAATACATGCAACGTGAATACATTTAAAAACCATGACGTATTTACATTTCAAGACTGTTTACGCAGGTCTCTAGTACATACTTGTTTAAAAAATATCTCCCGTACAGGTGTGGAAGAAAATGCTAATGACTATTATTTTTATAAATTTTTTCTTTTTTGATTAAAATTTCTTGCAAAAAAAATCTTAATCCTCATTATGAGTCAGATAAATTTGTGTGTATTATAAAAATAAATGTATGTGTATGTGTTTTGTATACTGAAATATTTATTTTAAAACCAAGTTTAACCACCTGACTAACAGAAATAATGAATATATAAAAAAGAGTTGATTAATGATACAAAAAAATTTTCTGTTAAGTTTCAAATAATGGAATCGACTAAAAAATTTATTTTGTTTGTGTATATTTAATTTCGAAATATAGAAAATTACTCAAGTCCACAATTTTGAAAACTTAATAAATTAAATATGGAAGTTCCCTTGGACTAGTGAGTATTGCTATAGTTAGATTTATTGTAGCAAATAAATAAATTAAATAGATAGAAACACACATTTTATTTATAAATAAACTAGATTTTATATTCAAATATAAAATATATAAAGTTGTCTTATAAGCATATGTACCAAATAACTTTGATGGCTTTTCTATTGCACCCATAGCCAAAACCCTTATTATTCTACCACTTAAATTCAAAAATCAAGTGATGCAGTTTTGTAGAAAAATGTTTAAATTTATGTTTATTTTATGTTTTTTTTTTTAGAAAAATTGCATTTTATTTTTGAAAAATTCAAGTAAAGTCGATCTTAGAAAGGTGGTACTAATCAAGAAATTTCTTATATTTTCACGCTATTCAGTGGTCCATACATGTACAATTTTCTTGATAATACCATTTGACATTAATATATTTTCAAAATTTACATTTGACGTTAATATATTTTAAAAAACAGCATTCCGACATAAATAAAAAAAATTATGGGGGTATTATAAACCGTTAAAAAGATATGTCCAAATCTATTAGGCTCTAAAAATTAACTTATTTTAGTGTTTTTATGGGAATTGTTACAATCTAAGTTTAAAATTTTTAAACGCACTAATAATCCCAAATTAATATTTTACTTATTAAGTAAAATATTTTTTTTATTAAAAATACATTGAAATTGATTATTGAGGGGTTTAGCTGGATCCTATGCGCATTTCACTGTTGCTAATGCAGATCATCAGGGAACCTTTACCCAAAGCTTCTTAGAACAACTAGAGTTATTATATTATAAACTTTCATTTAAATAACATAAGATAACAATAATCAACATGTTTTTTATTTTCTTACTTTACTATTGCTACATTGGCTGACTTTTTTCAGCTTCAAATTGTAGTCGTAAGAGTCAAGTTAATAATTAGTGTTTTTTATGGGAATTGTTACAATTTAAGTTTAAAATTTTTAAACGCACTAATAATCCCAAATTAATATTTTACTTATTTCGTAAAATATTACTAAATTAAAAAATTATAAATATTAAAATATTAATATTATGCACCCGGTCAAAAAAATACTTGTGTGGCAATACTCTATTCTTAAATAGCTGTTGTTGTTATTCACATTTATTTTCTTTTACATACTCTTACGACTACAATTTGAAGCTGAAAAAAAGCCACCAATGTAGCAATAGTAAAGTAAGAAAATAAAAAACATGTTCATTATTGAGTTCTTGTTTCAACTTTGTTATTTGTTATTGAGCTTCTCATTTGTTTAAATGAAAGTTTATAATATAATAACTCTAGTTGTTCTAAGAAGCTTTGGGTAAAGGTTCCCTGATGATCTGCATTAGCAACAGTGAAATGCGCATAGGATCCAGCTAAAACCCTCAATAATCAATTTCAATGTATTTTTAATAAAAAAAATATTTTACTTAATAAGTAAAATATTAGTTTGGGATTATTAGTGCGTTTAAAAATTTTAAACTTAACTTATTTTTGATTTTCAATGGAAAATAAGTTTTACGGCATATTGTTTTCCCCAAGCAGTTCTTTCAATAAAATGAAAGGTGGGAAAGACTTCTCTCGATTATAAGAAATAAAAATTCTCAGAAATTTCCAGGACAGGGAATAAAACCATAAATTTCTGGTAAAAGTCACTAAACACACGATAAAATATTTGCAAAAAACTATTGCATACTTTTCAGCCAGTTAGTTATTGAATATAACAATTTATTAACAATTAGGGCAAACGAAGGGCATATATATAATTATGTATATATAAAAATAATATAATAATATTATAAATAATAATGTATGCCCAGAAAATCAATTCGGAAAAGCTCAAAAAATATATTTCTGTGTTTCTTGTCCTTATTTCGTGTTTTTGTGTGTCAATGTTGGTACCCCTTTCTGTCTTGTCCGTAGCTTGTCTTTTGTGTGTCAAAGTTGGTACCCCACATTCTTTTATTGTTAGGATTTCATGGGCGGCGGGTGTGACTATATTTGACGAAAAACTAGATAAACGATCAATATACGGACGATACTATCAAACTTGTATGGTTCTCATATAATATTTACACTAAAAATTAAAAATAGAATTTTTTAAACAAAACGATACAAAACAGTTCAGTTCAATAAATAACAAAACTAAAATAATTGTTTAAAAAAGGTAAGATCAGTGGAAGAGCTTTTAAGTCAACCAGTTATTCTTGCAACATATTTACATTTTTTGCTTTTAGTGGTGCATCATTTACTATCGATAGTGACTAGAAACTATCGATTGTTTTCAAGTATTAATGATTGAAGAATCAAACCATCGATAGTCACAAAAAAATTAACACGTCCCTCTAGAAACTAAGCACGTGCCAGTTTTTTTTTATCTAAAAAAGGTACTCATGTACCAAATTTGAAGACTTCTGCTTCTAAATATTAAGGAATCAGAAGTTCTTGATATTCATGGCATGAAAATCCAAAAAGAAGCATTCAAGTGCCTCGGATTTTTGAAACGGTGCAAGCAATACTTCAACCCATCTGATCTTCTTACTATTTATACTACTTATATCCGACCGAAAATGGAATACAACTCTCATGTATGGGCCGGTGCTTCAAACTCTATTTTGGGGTTGCTCGACCACGTGCAGGAAAGGGGCGAAGAAGCTCATCGGTGACAGTAGGGTATCCAACCCTATTGATTCATTGGATCATTGACGTAATGTGGTGTGCATTTTCTGGTTCTATCATTACTACAACGGAATGTGTTCAAATGAAATTAGGGAACTTGTTCCTAAAACCCAAAAACTTTTATGCACAACCCGTGTTTCATTCAGGGCACATCCTTTTGTTGTCGATTGGCCAATAAATCAAAACAAGCATTACCCAGAGAATTCCTTTTTTCGCCGTACTGTTCTTATGTGGAATAACCTACCTGCGGAAGTCTTTTCTGTCGCTTTCAAAGTGGGCAAGTTTAAGTCGAATGTCCAGAGACATTACTCACTCCTCCTCTCCATAGCCTATTTTCTTAGTTCCAGTACAATGAGTAGGGATTATCCCTTGAGTACTGGTCCTACTTAAAAAAATATCTAATCAGTAAAACAGCTGTTTATGGTTATGTTATGGTTATAGCTAATGCGTTAAGGTGCAATCAAACGTGCAATAACCATAACCATAGAAAACAGCCGTTCGAACCAAACTAATGGTCAACACTGTATTCGATTATAGGAGACTCGCCATTGCCATATAAACCAATTGAATTTTGGTTTGGTTATGGTTATGGCACGTATAATTGCACCTTTATGGCGAGTCACCTATAATCAAATCACAAGCTTAGTTCGAACAGCTGTTTTGTATGGTTATGGTTATGGCACGCTTAAATGAATCTTAATTAGGTTTGCGAAATACTATTTTTTCTCTTTATACTCAGGGCAAAAATATGTATGTACTGAACGATCGGAAATAAATTTTCGATGATCGTCATTCGTAAAATTTCCTTTCGAATAAAATTACATAACAATCACCCAAGCTCTTATAACAAGTCTTCAAACTTCATTACTATTTGATCAATAATATGCTTACCCGACGCTATCGAGTAGACTGCCTGAATTTTTTAATTAATTACGTTTACAAAGTTAATCATTATTGCTATCAAATTTTATATGAAAATTTTTCGATGTAAATTTTTATATTTTTAAAATATTTTTTAACGCAGCCTTTCATTCGTACTAATCCTAAAATAAATTGTATAATTTATTAATCGATTGCTGATCTCACGATTTTTAATGATTGCTTGCAGGAAACAAGCAACCACGTAGACCAACCAACTGGTATAAATCCATTAATAAATGCGTTTTTGTTTGTGTTTTTTTATAAATTAATTTGAAATTGTATTTTTTAGCTTTTTGTTTTGCTTGTAATAATCACATTATTGCTAAAACATTCAAATGTTAATTTCTATTCAAGATGAGTAAATAATTTTTTTATATGGCAAATATAAAATTTGTATGTTCCTTGTCAGATTTGTGTTGGCGTTATGAATCTTCACTTTCTTGTGAACGGACTCGGAAACATGATTTTTTTTAAATTAAAATAACGAAAAGAGAAAACTTAAAAGATTAAAGAAGTGCTTAAAATGTTTTTTTAAGAAATTTTTATAATTTCTGATTTTTTTACCTCACATTGATTCTGACCAGTGGATTTTTGAAAGAAAGTTTATTAAACTGTTTTGTATGATTATTTGAACCATATATGGACTTTATGATTATTGAAAAATATTTCAATTAAAAGTAAATTTCAGTTATCAGAAAAATTTATTTATTGCAGTATCAGTAAAAATAAATTTTCACTGCAATTTTATTGATAACGGCAAGTGCCCATCTATGATTTAAGCAAATCTCATATAAATACTATATATGTACTTATGTACATATACATAAATGTATGTATGTATATTAAAGATTTATTTCTTTTTGTGAGATTTTTATGAGTAATAATGATAATAAAATGTGTATATATGTATGTTTCTATATGTGCATGTATGTATTTGTAGTTATAATATGTTTATCGCAAAAATGAATTTATTTTTTATTTACATATTTTATCTGAATATGATGTCATTTTGTTATTAACTATTTAGGTATTAAATTTGGATGTGTTTTTTTAATGAATAAAATAAATATTTTCATTGAACATTATTATACACAACAAAATATAAAATTGTAATTATATACTATACACTATATTATTTTTATTTTCTAACAAGTTGTTTTATTTTTTAAAGGCTCTTTTTCAAAGATTTCATTCGAATTGCTTAAATTGTAGAGAGACTAGTTTGAACTATTGACCCAAAAAATTAGTTAAAAACTCAAGTATATTTACTGCCTCCAACTTTAATATTACATTTTCCTAAAGAAGTTGCATAGACTTTCACTTAATATTTCTTTGTCATATGTTTTGAGTAGGCAAATGCTATATAACATTCGCTGAGAAGGCTTCTAATATCTGGAATCACTCAGCTAAAGCAAAGCAAAGCGTTTCATATAAACTTAACAAACACAGAAAAAAAATTGCTCCTATTAACACTTTTAATCGAAAAAACAAATAAAAATAATTGGTTAAAAATTTAATTAATTGAATACAAGTTTATTTCAACATTTTATTGAGTCAATTATTTTTTTTAAATTGTAATTAATTAATCATAAATTTCATTGACAGAATTGAATTTTTTACTGATTACTGCTGAATTTACTTGCTCAATCATATAGTTTATGATTTAAAAATAAATGATATTTGTTTATGCGTTATTTTATTTTACTTTATTTTATTTTATTTTATTTTATTTTATTAACCCCCGACTAAAAAAGGGGTGTTATAAGTTTTTAGTGTGTGTCTGTATGTCTGTGTATCTGTGTGTCTGTCCGTGTCCACGTACAGGCCAAACGGCTGGACCGATTTTCATTCAGTTTTTTCTGTTTGAAAGATGACTTAATCGGGAGGGTTCTTAGCTATGTTTGAAGAAAATCGGTCCAGCCACTTAGAAGATATAACATCTTTTCTGAAAAAGTCGGGGATTTTTAAAATTTTTAATTTTTGTTATTTTATTTTCAAAAGTCAGAAATTGAAATTTACATGCACTGTATTGAAATTTAACCAGGTATAGAAACTTTAATTCGATGGAAATTGTTATAAGTTTTTCGCTACAATCAGTTTTGATAAAAATAGTTTGAAAATTTAATCGAAATTAACGAAATATATATTTATCACGAAGGTGAACTTGTTTTCTGGTGCTAGTTAAAATATTTTTTACAAAAGAATCTAACATTTGTATGTACGTAATATTACCAGACCTAGCCTCAATACAACTATTTGAAAAACACATAAAATTAAACCGTATAATTAGAAAAAACTTTTGCATGAAAATTATTAGCAACAAAAATTCAAAACTTTATAATTTTGATTATTGTTGAATTAAAAAAAAATTTATTTTTGATATTTTTGGGAGTTTGTTATAATTAAGCTTAACATTTGTTAACGCAATTATTATAGTATTTATTCAGTAAAATATTGTTTCTTAGAAATACATGGGAGTTTTAAAAGTTCACAGAATACTGTAAAGCTTTCAATATATTGCTCATACACCTATTGTTATTTTGATGAAAGGTTTACAAATGTGTAAGGAATTTACATATGTCAAAACAGCGAAGCTTTCAAAAGAATGCGAATGATAAATGAATCTTGACAATAATCTTTCACAAACAATTAATTTTTAATTTCAATTGTAGAAACAAATCATTTCTTCATAAGCATTACGTAATTTATTCTTTACATAACATCGAACTCCATTTTGTTGCGAGTATAAATATTGAAAATATTCTAAAGACGTATTTAGTCATTAATTTGGTGGTTCCTCAATGTCATTGTATGTGCTTCTATTGAATTTTTGTTTCCTTTTTACATACATACATACATACAAATAAACAAACAAAAAAGAGTAAAAATATTGACGATTCATAGTTTAATTTTTATTTAAATATGCCCCAGTTGTTGTCTTAAGTCTTTTGTTTCCTCCTCATATTTAAATTTACACCGAGTTTCAGTCTTAAGTCTTTTATTTTCTTTCCAATTTTAAATGTACACTGAGTTGTTGTCTTAAGTCTTTTGTTTTTTCTCTATTGACAGCAACGTTGAAGTATGTGGTATGTGTCTTAAGTCTTTTTCAACAACCTTGCTGCCAAAGCAGGATTTTTGTTTTTAAATTTAGCAGATCTAATTTAAAGTCAAACAAACGTTTATAAAACTTTTTTTTTCGCCTGCACTTAAAAAGTATTTTAATGAATTTACAAAGCCAAGCAAACACTCACGCTTACAAACGCACTCAATAAAAAATATTTCCCTGCAGAAAGTGCGAATAGTGAAAATATACTGAGTCGCTTTTGACTTTGTCACCAGTACTACTCTACAATTATTCGCCATATAATACTTTATGCTATAGACATTTAGCATGTGCTTGTCATTGAAAATCTACTAGTAACACTAAAACAATTGACTAGGTAGTGAATTCATAGTTCTTATGGGAACATGGAGACATACCAACCAGACATTTACTGGTACATTTCTATACCTTACGTACATACAAATTTATGTATATTGACAAGTTGTTGCAAAATCCACCAGAAATACACCACACCGGTTGTTACAAACTACATACATATGTATGTATGTATACTAAAACAAGCTATAAATGTTATATTTCAAAATAGTTTGTCATCATTCCGGTACTTTTATTTTTCTGTCCATCCAATAGTCTATCTGTCTATATATCTGATTGTGGTGGCTGGCAGGCTGGCAAGCAGGGTATCTGTTTAGCTTGTTAGTTTGTCTGTACAGTTTGTTATGGGTTTAAAATAAAATTTAGAAGGTATACAACTACAATAACAACCCAACCATCAACTTGTTAATGTAATATTGAGCTAAAAACCCACTCTCTCAAATATCTATGATCAAGTTTAATACGAAAAAAATATATACATATATAAATAAAATAAAATAAAAACTAATAGAAAGATAAACTACAATATGTATCTATTTCTGTAGGTTTTTTTAGTGCATGCTTGTGAAGATAATAGTCTACAGATACATGTAATACTAGACAAAAATTTCAAAAAATTAACTTAATAAAAAATAATAATAAACAAATTCAATGTATGTAAATAAACTTGAAATTATATGTTTGCATGAATGTGCAATAGACGTTGGCAAATGTTTTGAACAAATAAAAAATCTTAATTTTACCTTTAATTCGATATGACCTTAAAATTGTATAAGTAGAGAAAAATATTTCATTATCTTTTTATTTAGTTTTTACAATATATTCAATGTTTATTAATTAATTCTTGATTAGTTTGCCAATAATCCCATAATTAATGAAATATTAATTGATTAAAGAATTGTTGTTAAATAAAAGTTTTAATTTAACCTTAATGGTTAAAGGTTTTTAAGACTACGGTTGAATACTGTTCAGTTTGTCAAAAAAAAAAAAAAAAAAAAAAAATATATATGTTGTTCGATGGTACCAGTGTAACCGGAAGTGGTGACCTTTTCAGGCAGATGCTAAACGATGTTTGTTGGTTTCAACAGGACTGAACACACAGTTCGTTGACCGAGAGATTCAAAGACACTAATTTCCAGGTCGAATGATATACCGCTTTGTACTGAAAGGAAAGAAGCATTCACTTTTAAGGTCTCGTATTTTTCGCTCTTAATATACTATTATTTCAAATGTAAAATAAATTCTCTAGAAATCGTATAAATTAAGCCTTCAAAGTAGTATTTGAGGCGTCACAGAACATTTTAGAATTAGAATTAGACATTAGAATGCCAATGAAATATTTTTTTTTTAAATCCCAGAAGGCGGCTTAACTTTTCTTTCCACCCACTGTAATAATATTGGTTTGTATTTATTATGTACATACCACATACATACATATACATATATGTATATGCACTTACAGCAATTTTGATATATTGAAATTTTTAAATGTGCAAAAGGAAGAACAGCATGTCTTAATTTGATCGTGAGTATTTGCCCACATGTAACATTCATGCAAAACAATAATAGTGAATGACAGATAAAATGATATTTCTCAATGCATAACTTTAATTATAAAGGGTGTACAAAAATTTACGCATTACTCGAATTTAATGAAAAAAATAATCGGGGTTTGAATTTATACATTAACAGCCTTATTTATAAAACGTATTAGGGCTTTATAAAATGTTTTAACACAAATTTTCATACAAAATTTTTCTTAAAAAGCCTTTATAAAGCTTTAATAATTTTTATAAATAAGGCTGTATTTTTTTTCATAAAATTTTTATGTATTTTTTATTTATTTAAATACAATTACAAAACACATATTAACCCATTTTCACAACTAACATAGCATACAAGAATTTCAACTGTGTTGTAGTGAAACAGATCAGAACCCACGACCCTGCATGGATACCCAAGCACACCATAAAGTGTAATTCTTATTTAATCAAAATATTGCATACATTTCGGAACACCCTTTACACATTCATAATAAGCTCATCTGTAGCCGCAGCTTTAATAATTTAAATTATTTAATTATTACTAACATGCTGCCTTATTGAAGACAACAGGTACAGCAACAACAACAAGAGTTATTTCAACATACCACAACAATTGAAGAACTGACAATATTTAAAAAATATTTTAACACATGCATTATTAATGCTAACAATCTTTAAGATACACAAGCAGGTATTGTTAACGTAAGGTGATTATTAATGTTATGTAGCATATTTAACCTTGAGCCAACAACATCACCACCATCACTCTGTGCAGCATGCATTATGGTACGAATACAAAATTGTTTGGCTTACTAACACTAATACCCACACTTGTGCAATGTTTGTTTGTTTGTTTGCTTGTTTGTTTGAATGTAGTCACGAGTACTTGTTAAATTAAAAGTGATAATATTTATTAGTCATAAAGATATTTGAAAAATGCAGCTGTTTTCATCAAGTCATGTCAATAAACTTGATTTAATTCGTTAAACTCGAACAGAGAATAAGCGTTTAAAAAATAAAACAAAAACAAAGAACTATTAAAAATTCAAAAATGGCAAAATCATTTATGGATATGTTCGGTTTTGTTTTTTTTTTCTTTCCACACATTTGAAAGCGAATTTTTATTGTTATTCATCAGTTAAATATTAATTTTTTTTCTCTATTTACAATTAAAACTGGTATTTGAACCGAGTTGTTAAGGTGGAAAAAATGTAAATATATTTGAAACGTAAATTCAAAATGTGTATTAATGTTTTAATCTGTATTGAAATACTTTTGTATATGAGAATTTTCAAATCTTTGAATATTTTTAAAACAAACTTTATTAATCAAATAATACCCAAACTTTGATGTAAATATTCCCCTACCCCCTTTCCCTCCTCGTTATTTTTAAAATAAATGCTACACAATAATTAATTAATTTAGTAGATAAAGAAGAAGTTTGTATGCGGGGCTAAAACATTTTTTCATGCAAATTAACCGGTTTTTTGGAACTTTTGTAAATTAAGCAAATAACCCTTAAATACATTTAACTCATATTTCTTTTGTTTAAGTTAAATTTTGTGGTTAGGAGTTAAATTTTATAGCAAAAAAAGAGATTTTTGAAGAATATCTTAATACATTATGTGCCTATTTGTAGGGTTATTCCAGCAAATAAATTAAATTAAAATACAATATTTCAACAAATGTGGTGAACAAAATGGCTTAAAATAGGTTATTTAAATATTTATAATGAAATATGAACTGTATAAAGCCAAACATAATACTTTAGTTTGCAAGCCTTGTTAGATTGCTTAAAGTTGTATATAAAAAAACTTTCAATCAAAATATCTCGAAAAAAAATAAAACATTTGTGAAATTTTTACAAGCCATGAGTTTTACTTTTAAACAATCAATACATTAGGTCTGTTCGTTTATTTTCCCGGCAGAAACTAGCAAAGAGAGAGTAATGCAGACATTTATAAAATTATTCTCCCAAATATGAAAAAGTAAATGAACGCTTTACTTGTAAAAACTTGCAAGAAAATTTTATTCATATCAGAACCAGGGATGGAAATCATGATACAATTGTACTTTTTCTGATGTATTTATTTTCTTTGATAATATTTTAAATTGGAAATTTTTTTAGAAATTGATATTTAATATGAAATTCTTTACACTGTTTCATGTATTATTTAATATTTGTATACATTTTTTATATTTTATTTTAATTTTATTTTAACAAATAAAAAAATGCGACTCTCCAATTCTGATTAGATATGAGAAACAAACAAAATTCTTTAAAAATAAAATTGAATTTATGTGGCTTAATGAAAGAAACACAATAAATTAAGAAAACATGCTTTCTTTTTCAATTTTCTGTTAAAAATTCGTAACAATTTTTAGTAAATGAACAAACCTGTTGTAAGATTGGTCTTTGAAGTAAATAAAAAAAATAATAAAAAACAAAGTCGTTCCTAAATAAGTCCTCGTCCAGACTTGCAATTTTTGTTGCAGCAATTCTTCATTTTATTGGTAAGAGAGGTGAGAAAATTGGGGAGGGGTACACAGTTTCATGTGCTCGGCAATTCTCTTTTAAATTGAAATTCGTAATTGTTAATTTCAAGTTGTTAGTTGTATTTGACGTTTTTATCATTTTATTTCTTCAGTTGTATGAAAAACAAAAAAATTTAACAAAAAGTAAATACAATTGTTAATTTTTCAAGGAAATTTGTGGTGTAATAATTTTTTTAATGCATAATTGCAATATTAGAATTTCATAATGTGGACACTTATGCAATTTGAGAGCAGAATTTTAAGAAATTGCAGCAACAAAAATTGCAAGTCTGGACGAGGACTAAGGGATCTTTTTGTTATTGTGAATAAAAATTTCATGAAAATCCCTAAGGAATTTTTTTGGGGAAAAAGCATTTTTTAGCTAGGGATTTTCGGGATACTATACTATAATTAATGGCCTATTTCCCACCTGCGAAAGAAAACGTTCGACTTACAATTTATATTGAAAACAAAAACAAATTTTCGTATTTTATTGTCAGGTGGGAAATAGGCCATAAATATCTCCTTATTTATTGTTTTATTTTTATGTTTGCTTCAAATTCATGTAATCATACCCAACAAAACAAAGTCTGAACTAATTCCAAAGGTCTTATTTACCACTTTCATTGCATACCAATCACTACAGCTACTGAATTTAATATTCTAAGGCTGTTGTTTTTATCAAAAATTGTTCTCTAAGCAACCTTTTAAGTGCATATTATTCAGTTATTTAGATCACTTCCGTCCTATGACAACCATACGTTAAACTCATTGATGTTTCACCAGAAATAGAATTACTTGTAGTTGAGTTCATGAATCCTGTGACTAATGATTTTTATGTTAATTTTTTGCTGGATATTTTACATATTATTTACTGCTGGTGGTAACACCGAAAAAATCTCTAGTATATAAAAATTTATATCTGACAAGTCTAAAACTTGCATGTTATTAATTATTGTGAATCAAATTGTAAATTTTGACAACAATTTTATTTTATTTCTTAAGGAAAATATTGCAAAAATCATTTTTTTTAATTTTTAAAAATGAAATACTTAATTAAGCATAAGAAAAAATATAATAAACAGTGATGCCAACTCTTGTATCATCAAAAGCACTGTAAGCATATAAAAATAGGTTAAAAAAAGGTAAAAGTTAAAAAATTGCGGGTAAAAAAGCACTAAGCTATTTATATTAGTTTTTATAACTAAATATTCTCTGTCATTTATGTTTAATATAAATAAGTCTTTATTTTTTGTTTGAATAAGACATATTGAATAGCTATATCGGTCAATTATCTTAAAATTACATAAAATGCATAGTGCCTTTAACGCATCTTTTGCTGGTCTAGCTACCTTTTGATATTCGATAATTCTTCCAAGCTTTATCTATATTTTGGTTTTTCCATCTTAAAGAAAGCCATAATATGTTAATAAGATTTAACAAAAAATTAATGCAGAACTTACTTTTAAAAAAATTGTTTATTTTCTTAAGAGCTAATACACTTGTTTGTTATTTCTAAAATTTGAACTAGTGGCAAATTCACGTTGTACATGCGAATTAAAATAGCAAATGAATAAAAGTTGCAAGATTTTAAATATTGAAAAAGTACTGTGAGAAATTGTATAAATCACTATAAATACGAGTTTTTCTGAAACGCGTATTTAATAAAGTTTCGGGTACTTAGAAAGGAAAAAAGCACCAAAAATAACCCAAAAGCACCAAAATGGAAACGTTGATAACACTGTGTGACAAAAAAAAAAAAAAAAAAAAAAAATAACTGTGACGTGCTACTATTTTCCTGGTAGGTATTGTCGAGCATAACCACAATCTGTATTTGAAGTTTCCCAAACACACCTAAAATCTTAAGTTACGTGTTTTTCGTACCCGTAGGCACTTATTAACATCCAACTACCGACGTCTATTTGCACTTTCATCATCCTGGAAGCTTAAATACACAGAAAGCGTATAAATAGAACGCGAAACACAATGTATTTGTCGGTAGTTTTTTTTTTTAACAAAAAGTCTTATAATAAAATATTTAATAACTCAGTCAATTTCTGAGGCATTTTTTAACAAAAACCTGCGAATTACTCTTCATCAATTATGTTTTATAAATATAGTCATAAAAATTAAGGTTCCATTACAAAAAGACTGTCTAAGAAGGAATCCTAATATGAAAAGTGTCGCAAAAAATCGAAAAAATTCAGGCATATGTACGTCTTTCTAAATCCGTTTATAAATTTAAAATCGATTGATATTCAAATTAGTTAGAGATTGATAAGTGCCTACGGGTAAAAAAAACCGATAACTCAAGATTTTAGGGGTGTTTGGAAAACTTCAAATACAGATTGTTGTTATGCTCGACAATACCTACCAGAAAAATAGTAACACGTGCCAGGTATTTTGATTTCATTACAATTTGTTACACAGTATAATAAATAAACAACATGTGCAACGAAATTGCATTAACTGATGAATCAGAAAATTTTGACCCTCACAATTACTTTATTCTCGTGTGTGTTTTTTTGCATAACTCTTTTTTTTATATACATACATTTCAAGTTATAACCATCAAAAAAACTTAAGCTATATATCGTTATATTTTTGAAATGGAGATTTTTGCATTTTTCAATACATTCGATGTTCTTCTATTCAAATATACAAAAGACTCGACTTAAAAAAATAATGAGTTAGGGCCTTTCTATATTAAGGTAGCGATATGTATATTTGTATTTAAATTTGTTTTTTGATGAAATTCTATTACTTCGACAATTATGTAGCTTAAGCTTTTTTTGGCGGAAGTAGGGTTGCATTTTTACAAAATCAAGTAATAAATAAATTGACAAGTCGTCTGTTTCGACGCCAGTGCCGCGACGTTGTTTATGGTATTTTTCTGCGCCCTAAAACAGGCTCTAAATTTTTGAATATGTTTATCGCATTGAAATTTCGCGTAAGCCATGTCTTAAAGCTAAGGAGATTTTTTATGTTTCCTTTCTTTCCTTTTCCTTCCTTTCGGTTACTTAAACAACCGAATATTTTGAAAACTCAGCACGTCAACGACTAATATAAGCATGTTAATTCTGAACAGCTGTTTACTTCTGTATTTAATTTTATATACATATGTGCGGTAGATTTTTGATTTTGCGGTAGATTTTTGCAGTCAAAACAAATGTTAGTTTTCTTTTTCGTAAAATGTGATGAAAACTTTATAATTTCTGTTATACTGAGTAGCCTTTTAGCAAATGTTTTAAAACGTAAAATTATATATACACTCAAAATATATCATAGATAAAATAAACGAAAAATGTGGTTCATTTTACGAAAATATTCGTTATTTTTACGGTACGAAATGCTTCGTAGATAGTAGAAATGATATTTGTTTATTTTACGAAATACTTTTTGTCTGCAAATAACAAAATTTTGTATTTTTACAAATTTTTTTTGTAACTTTACGAAACGTAATGCTTATGTTACAAAAGAAATTCGTGAATAATGAGAAGAAATTTTGTGTAATATACGAAATTTTGTATAAACCTAAAATCTGTAAAATATAAAAACCTGCAAAAAAAAATTAAAAAATAGTTTTGTGGAATAATCAGTAATTCTTGGAATTGAAGGTCATAATAATTATGGAAAGAAAAATATAATTTAAGGGGAATTGTTGCAGCCTTTGTATTCCTCATACATCACATACACATACATACATGTTTTGCACTGAAACTTACGAATTAAACTCGGAACACAACTGGGACAAACAACGAATTTCATCATAGAAAATAAAAAACATTTGTTCATATGAAAATTAACACACCACCGTCCAACAAAATTTGTCGTGTATGACGAGCTCTGCGATAGACTTATTTCTATTTCTTACGCCGATGAATTACAATTACAATGGACCCAATTCGGTCTCTGTGCAGTATATCACCACGCTTCCAAACCTACGCCGATGAATGACGGAAAAACAATTTTATCTCTAATTTGAAATTTATTTGCTGGTGGTTCAGCGTTGTCTATATGCATTTCATTGTTGCTGTAACAAATCATCAGTAGACTTCAACCACACATTTTGAATAGTCACAAACCTCATATCTTATGCACAGACTTTCAAGAACTATTTGAGAATTCACAAATAATAATATTTTTGAAAATCATAAAAGAAAAATAAGCGTAGTAGGCTTAGAAACTAAGCCTACTTAGAAACTAAGCCTACTACGCTTATTTTTCTTTTGTGATTTTCAAAAATATTATTATTTGTGAATTCTCAAATAGTTCTTGAAAGTCTGTGCAAAAGATAGGAGATTTGTGACTATTCAAAATGTGTGGTTGAAGTCTACTGATGATTTCTTACAGCAACAATGAAATGTATATAGACAACGCTGAACCACCAGCAAATAAATTTCAAATTAAAATAAACTTCTGACAATATGTCGAATAATCAATTTCTTAAACAATTTTATCTCTCTTTACACAAGCCAATATCCAAAAAATTATCCAATTATCAAGTATAAGATATGTTATTTTTTCGTTGTTGGTTTGCCGTGGACGAGATTTGTCCTTCGTCCCTGTTGTCTTCCTATATACAATGGCAGTAAAATAAATGAAAAAAAATATTAAAAAGCAAAACAAGACAACAGTTTTTATTCTTATATTTCAAAAATTTTTTTCATAAAATTCACGAAACTTGTGTAGATTTAAGAATAATTTTGTACTGCAAATAAAAAAAATTGTTTATGTTACGAAATTTCTAATTTTATAAAATATATTTTATTTTCTCTTAAGTTTGATAAAATAAACGAAAAATGTGGTACTATATACAAAAATAGTTCTAAGAAATAAGTAATAATAATACCGAAAATTGGTACTAAAATCCAATTCCTAATATTTTATTCGGTTGTGCTAATCAATCAGTTAATTAGTCATGACAAAGGCATACGCTCGGTTGATGCAATCAATTTAAGTATTGTCACAATAATATCTTTGTTACAATTATGCCCTTATGGCAATGAACATGGATTGTATTATGGATTAATAGAAAATTGATTGCGTGAACTGAAATATAGTTTGTGCAAATGATATTTTATTGTACTAACCGTTTTCCAACCAATCTTTTTTCTGGGTGTATGTATATATATATATATATATATATATATGTACAAATGTATATAAATTCATTATTCCTTTTAATTTGTATGCCAATAAGCTATAATTAATTTAACAAGCATTATTAAACGATTCAACATCATTTTCATAAAAACAACAGCTTCAAAGCAGAAACGCACCCATATTTAAGTATTCAAATAAAATTATATATATAAAAATCAGACAGACACGCTTAAAATAAACTCACGCACAATAGTAAACCAACAAATAAATATCATTAACTTGGATTTTAAAATTGATTGGTATACATACTATAATATGTACACATAAGTATGTATATAAGAAAAAATTAATAATCATTGCCAAGTTAAAGACTGCAACTTTCACTTGATTGTAGATTTTTTACCGCGTGTATAACTTCCAATAATAACAACAACTACAACAACAAACTTGACTGACACTACCACCAACTAATTTTCTTGGTCACACATCCCATTGTAATAGCGATTCAAGCTTCGGGGACTGAAAATTATCGGAAAGAAATAAAAGTTTTCAATCGATACAAGTACTTCTGTAATAGATAATTTTTTTATACCCTTTACCAAAAAATGGTAAAAGGGTATATATAGGTTTGTCATTCCGTTTGTAATTTCTAGAATATTAATAAGCGAGCTATAAAGTATATATATTCTGGAATAAGCGATGTCCGTCTGTCCGTCTGTCTGTACGTGAAATCGGGTTTCCGAGGCTCCCAGAAAAGCTAGAGACTTCGTTCTTGGACTGGTGGATCAGAAATTGTCGAAGATTGGTATTGAAAATCAGCAAAATCGAGCAGACGGTTTCAGAGCTGGGAGACTTAAACTTCATTTTGTCATACAAAATACCTACCGAAAACTAGTTTTTAATAATTTTTTATTAAATAAACTTATTTTATACTTCAGTATGAATAAAATTGGTATTTCTAACTGAAAAAAATTAAAAAAAATTAAAAAAATTTAAAAAGACGTTTCCAGGGTTGGAAAACTTTACTAACTTTTTTTGTTATGCAAAAGTAACTTACTAAAACAAATTTTTCCTTTTTTTCTATAAACTAAACATATGGAATGTTCTTAAAAGAAGGGGATTGATGTAAGAAATCAGAAAAACAAAAAGGATGATTCCAGGGTTGGAAAACCTACGATTTTTGTGATATATACAATTAACTACCGTAAACAAATTTTTTAATTATTTTTATTAAATAAACTTATTTTATACTTCACCACGAATAAAATTGGTATTTCAAATAAAAAATTAAACTTCAAAAAATGAATAAGATGTTTCCAGGGTTTTAAAACTTTAACTTTTTTTCTTATCCAAAAGTAACTTACTAAAACAAATTTTTCCTTTTTTTCTATAAATTAAACATTTCATAAATTCTTAAAAGAAAGAGACTGGTGTAAGAAATCAGAAAAAATCAAAAAAGATGAGTTCAGGGCTGGGACACTTACACTTTTTTGATATATAAAAGTAACTAAGTCTAATTAATTTTTATCTTTTCCTTTATAAATTATATATATTTTACGTTTTGGAAAGAAAAGTTTGGTATAGAAAATTATAAAAATAAAAGCCACAGCTCCAGAGCTGGAAACTATGATTTTTTTTTCTAGACATTAAAGTAACTAATTAAAACATTTTCTTTGAATTTCCTTTTTTTCACTTAACACACTTTCTATATTTTTTTAAGAACTACTAGATTGGTATAAGTAATCAGAAAAACCTAAAATTATGATTCTAGGGTTTGAAAATTATTATTTTTTTCTTTGTACATAAAAGTAAGTATGTGCTTGAGTATGTATCTCTATACTACATAAACGCACTTTGGTAAAGGGTATATAAGATTCGGCACAGCCGAATATAGCACTCTTATTTGTTAATATTGTTAATAAAGTCCTGCATAAGACCATTTATAAGACCTTTCAAGACATTGTGAGATTTTTCAAATGCTTTACTAGAGCGAAATATTCTAAAATAAGCGATAAACAACACTGTTGGCAAGACATTTGTTTCAGTTGTTTGTTTTGCCAACAGTGTTGTTTAGCGTTTCTTTTAGAATATTTCGCTGTAGTTAAGCATTTGAAAAATCTCTCATGTCTTAAATGGTCTTGTGCAAGACACTAATTGTTAAATGATTTTGATATTTGATAGATGAGAGTGTTGACAATAACACTGCTTGGACGTTTTATTGCAAAGTTTAATGTTAAAAAAAAAGGAAAATCATTTTGACACCTCAAGTTGTCCGTGTGTCTTCATGATTTGTGTGTTGAAATTGCTGGGACTGCACTTTACATTTGTAAACAAATAATTAGAAGAAACATAAAGCTGCAAAAATCTTGCCATTACAAATTCAATTATAACCACTCGCGTGGGTGTTGTTGATGAAACAATATGCAGGTGACGAAATACTGGTATATTATTTGTGCTCCTATCCAGCATTTAGTCAAATCAAACGACAAATCTTCTACATGGAAGATATATTAAATATAGAATATTTTAGGGATTCAGATTGGAAAAACTCAAGAAAATGTGACAAAGAAACGAGGTTCTTAAATCCAAACAAGTTTGACAGGCATTCGATTTCTTTAATGGGAGCTCCTCGCCTATATTCTCAAAAGTAGAGCGTGCAACATCCTGTAAGGACATATGTAAGTGCATTCCCTAATGAAATGGGTCAACATGAATTGTTCCTCTCTTCAACCTAAACTAACCTAATCTAACCTATTTTAAAATTGATAAAATAATTTAAAAAAATAAATGAAAAATTTAATTATAATTACTGACTAGTTGGTTCTAGCAAACGCTATTGTCGCAATGGTTTGATAACTTCGAGATAAGTGTGATAGTTTTTTAAGTTTAACATTTTACTTATTCGGTAAAATATTTTTTATTAAAAATACATTGGAATTGATAATTGAGAGCCTAGCTTGTATTTATTATACATATTTTATATAAACGCTCTATAACCTTAGCAAAAATTAATAAATGAAACAAATTATCTTTTTTTTTAAGCAGAGTAAATATTATTAAATAGAATTAAAATATTCACGTGTTGCGAATATTGCATTCTACTTTTTCTATCTCACACTGCTGTGCGCTGGATATGACCTATTTTAGAAAGCGCAAAGTTTTCAATATCATTCAGCAATTTCAAACAAAGAGAATTTAATTTTTTCTTCATATTATTTTTTTTTTAATTTTTTGTGTGTATATACCGAAAAGCTCTTAAATTTTTTTCTGCACTCTTGTGTGTGCTAAATACGAGTAACTTGGTTAACTTTATTGTGCTTCTTTTCTTTATTATTTTTGTTTTTTATGTTGCTGCAATGCACAGTGGGGACTTTTGCAAAATAAATTGGTAATAAATCTGAAACTTCTTAACTACTGATTGGATTTTATGAAACTTCTAATATGTGCAGAGGAGGCCTTAGGCTTTACAACACATGCCTTGGCAGCCTTCTGGCTTAAGCTGGACAGGAGTTACAGTGGGCCTAAGTTGACCACATGGGACTCAAAAAAAACTTCTGAGGCTTGTAACTTTCATAAAAATTATTCAATTTTTATGGGATAAAGCGTTTTGAGCTAAACTTAAATTTTTAAGAAATAATGTCCTGAGATGTGCTTTCGTATCTCCCATAACTTAGAAGATATTTGAATTTAGACAAAAAAAAATTTTTTTGCTTTGACTTTTTTGTTTAGTGTTTTTTATGGGAACTGTTAATTTGTGTTTTTTATGGGACTTGTTTTTAGTATATTGTTGGATTTTAAATTAAACGACAGCATTAAATTTTTGACAAAATTTTAATTAAAAATAATTAAAAAAAATTTTCAATATCAATTTCAATTTCAATTTCAATTTCAATTTTCAATTTCAAAGGCTAAGAATTCAAAATTTAAAAATTTTGCTGTAAAAGGCATGTTTTTTTTAAAGAAAATGTATATTCATTATTTTCAACTTTGTAGAAAATTTTGTTTAACTAATGCACTTTTAAACTACATAGCGCTAAAGATAATATATTCAGAATGTGCTAGGAGCCAATTATTTTGCATTTTAGACATGCACCCTACATTCAGCGGTGTTCGCAAAATCGCCAATTTTAAAAATATTTTTTGTGTTTGAGCGCTTATAAAAAGTTGTAACGGTAGATTTTGAAAGTTTTAACTATAACATTTAGTTATGTAGATTGTTTTCAAGATGTTAAACTAAAATTTTAGAGAGCCTTTTCATAAATGTGGACATACGCGCAGAGTAAGTCAAAATTTTGGGAAAAATATTGTTTTGTCCTAAAAAAAATATATATTAAAATAATTTACTTTTCTTGTATAGCCATTTGTGACTCATATGACTTTTTTTACTTTGACTGAATTATTCCAATATATTTTACCTATTTAAAACTTTTATTTAGCCTAAATATAAAAATATAAATAAATTTGGAATGTTAACTGATCTCGAGATATTCGGATTTTAGGGTGCATTTCAAAAAATATATAGAATGCACCTAACATTTTTCCCTTTATTATTTTTCCTAAATAGAAAAATAAAAATAAATTTGGAATGTTATACACTTTTCTTAATAAAAAATATTTGTCGTAATTATACGATATGTTTTATCATGTAAGTCTACTTAGTGCTAATAACAAGTAGCATTTAACAAATAATAAAACACATTTATTAATGGATTTCAGCAATGTTTTCGCCCATAACTTTACAGTGGCATCGGGCAGTGCTACTTAGTTAAAATAAATAACCCTTCACGACACCAGATAAAATTTGTAAAGGTGCTCATAAAGTATGTTGTATTATAATAATACGAAAACACATCTTCGGACATTACTTCTTAAAAATTTTAGGCTTAGCTTAAAACGTTTTATTCCATAAAAATCGTTACAAGCAACAGAAGTTTTTTTGAGTCTCATGTGATCAATTTAGGTCCACTGTAACTCCTGTCCAGCTTAAGCCAGAAGGTTGCGAAGACATGTGTTACAAAGCCTAACTCCTCCTCTGCGGATGTTCGATGCTTCATATAAATTCAATCAGTTGTTTAGAAGTTCCAGATTTATTACCATTTATTTTGAAAAAGTCTCCACTGTGCAATGGCCTAAACACCAAAATAACCACATACAATATTTCTTGCCAAGCAATAATGCAGAAAAGCAAATGTTATAAGCATCTATTTTGCAAAAAAAAAAAAAAAAAAAAAATAAATAAATAAAAAAAATATTAATTTAAAACTCATATACAAATTTTTTAAAATTATTTTTAACCCCCGACTAAAAAAAGGGGTGTTATAAGTTTTGTCTGCGTATCTGTGTGTCTGTCCGTGTCCACGTACAGGCCGAACGGCTGGACCGATTTTCATTTAGTTTTTTCTGTTTGAAGTAGGACTTGATCGAGAGGGTTCTTAGCTGTGTTTGAAGAAAATCGGTCCAGCCGTTTAGAAGATATAACATCTTTTCTTAAAAAAATTCGGGGGTTTTTAAAATTTTTAATTTTTGTTATTATATGTATGATTTGATTAGGCTTCGTATCGCTCTCTAAGCCAAATTACATGTGATAGTTATTAATAAACAAATAACACCAAAGTTAATTGTAAATATTCTGACAAACAGCTAGTTGTTCCGTGTTGGCAGAAAAAAGTTAAACTGTACTTTAGCTGATGGAAATAATGGCATTTTCTGTGCCGCCACGCACTTCATCAGCAACCTTGTCTGTCTATGTGCAAATTTTTTGAAGAAAATAGTTTCATAAACCTTTTATAAATCAAAATTGTACTATTTTTTGAATAAGGCACTAAATTATCTAAATTTCAGGTTTAATCCAAAAAATAGAAAGCTCAATAACGCCTTAGAAAAGTTCTCTTAGAACAATCACTCACCTAAATTCAGTCCAAATTTTTGAGTTTTAGCCAACATTCTTGATTGTGTTAAATTAGCCAAGTCTGAATATTATTATGAATATATGCCGAAAATCAATGGAGCATTAAAACATGTGTATGTTTAAAAAAACATTTTGACTTTGTTTTTGAAGTTTTTCTTAGAATTTGGATCAAGGCAGCAGCATATTTACCAAATGATGCATCGAAAACCGGCTTCGCTGGGGAAGAATTTTCTTTCGGCATAATGTTCAAGCTAATTTTCTATTAACGGCCTACGCCGTTATAAAAATAAATCATAAATTATGAAATCGATTTTTCTGAACAGCCTTTTCACCGACTTTTCACAGGTGGTGGCCGCCCAACCTTTTAGCTGGTCATTTTTTTGTGTTTATGTATTTCTTTTTCTCTATAAACATACTTTTATTGTAATTTTTGAAATTTATGAACGAACCGACTTAAATATTAAAAAGATCGCTTTAACGACTTTTATTAACATCGAAAAGATGCGCGTGTTGATTCGATAGTCGGTTGATATCCACAAAACTTTCTATTCTCCCTTTTGATATTTTGTTGTTAATTTTTTTTATTACTTTTTGAGATGACAAAAATAAGATTATAGATTTCTTTCACAGAAAGCTCATAATTTTTAGCGTTCAACAACCAGTTTCTTTCTTTATTTGTTTCCAATTCCGTTTGAAGTTCTTTAAAGCCGATTTTTTGTTTGTTTATTAAAATTATATATGGAATAAAAACAATTGAAATTTATTTCTATTTCATACATAATTTATTGAAAATTTGTTTATTTTTTGTTTTAGTCATTTAATGTTTTATATGTCTGTAATTCAATCAGCGGATGCTGGTGAATCTTTAAAGTTTTAGCCATAATTATCGCACTTTCTTCTAATGTTGCTATTTATGGCATATTTTTAATTAAAAAATCAAATTTCTAATACTAATACTCTCTGCTACTTAACATTTTCAAGAACTAAATACCCGTAGTTAAAAAGTTTCTCTTTTCTTTTCGATTCTTTTAATCAGTTGATGAGGATTGAAATAAAAACAACACAGAGAGCTTTTCAATTAGAATTAAATTTTTGTTTGTTTTTACAGTTTCTTTTCTTAAACATACATATAAATAAAGATATTAAAATCTTTAATTAGACTGGGCATGCAGACTGTTTGTGGAACAATAATAAAACTTAAATCAATAAAGCTTTTGCAATTTAAATCAAGTGGCATGGTGATCATTGAAGTTAAAAATAACTCAGTTGACAGAAAGTTAATAAAAAAGATAACAAACAATAAAGAAATAAATAACACAGAAAAAAGTTTTGGTGGCAAAGTAATTAGTTAAATTATTAATTTAGTTTACACTATTTCTACTTTGGCATTCTAATTCATTATTTTAACTTCGAAATTTCAATACTTAGAAGCCATTGAATATACAAAACATAATAAAAGTCTAAAGGCTCAATTAGCCGACTGTAATGGAATGTAACTGCAACGGTAAGAAACAGCTGATCGATATTGTTATGTGAAACGTAATTAAAATGGTTATAGAGATGTAATGTAACCTTACCTACTTTTTACATAAAAATATCGATCACCTGTTTTCTACCGTTGAAGTTACATTATATTACTGTCGGCTAACTGAGCCTTAAGGCCAGCTAATAGTGTTTTCATACTGACATGGTTTTAATAAAAGTTGGTTTTAACGTTAAAACCAACTGTTAAAACCTGGTTTTACCATACAAATTGTTTTTGTTAAAACCAAATTAAAACCATTTTTGAATTGGTTTTAAGTTGGTTTTATGAAATGAAACCTTGTTTTCGCTATGATAAATTCAGTGCTGCCAAGTTGGAATGACCGACAGCAGCTGATAATGTTTATGCCAGTGAATAATAATAGATGGCGCTTGAAAGATTTTCAACTTAAAAATCGATGCAGCAGCAACAATAATAAAAAAATTATGGGAAAAAGGAGTTTTTTATAAGGAAAAACAAAGAAAATATTTTCATTGAACTCTGGAAAGTGAATAAAGACAATATGACTGCCATTCATCTGCATATAAAAAAGGTTTATCTTATAATGTATTTGTGCATTTTTATATATAATAACTTTATTTCCAACCACTTCTTCATTCTGTATAAGAAGTTCTATAATTTAAAAAAATTTTAATTTTTTTTTTATTTAATGAGACCCCCTTTTCAACACGCAATATTTATACCCTTTTTACACACGGAAAGTTTACTTTGCAAAGTCTTGATTCAGCTGTGTGAAAGACAAATAAAATAAATCTCCTGCAGAAATGCGTGTATTTGTTGTTGCAGTTTTTCTTCTTTTTAATAACACTTGTTGGACAAACTGTAGAACAACAGTTTTTGTTAATATGAAAAATTGAGATATTTCACAATGCGCTCTAAAATGGAAATTATTTTATAATTTGTAATTAAAATTTTTTTAAATTATAGAACTTCTTATACCGAATGAAGAAGTGCTTGGAAATAAAGTTATTATATATAAAAATGCACAAATACATTATAAGATAAACCTTTTTTTATAGGCAGATGAATGGCAGTCATATTGTCTTTATTCACTTTCCAGAGTTCAATGAAAATATTTTCTTTGTTTTTCCTTATAAAAAATTCCTTTTTCCCATTGCAGTCGGCTAAATGAGCCTTTAGACTAAGTCTTTAGACTTTCTCCCAGCTGAATTAAGACTTTGCAAAGTAAACTTTCCGTGTCTAATACCCCTTTTAGGGTACAAAGGGGGTAATACTTTGCAAATTTTTAATTCAGCTGGGTAAGATACAGGGGGATATACTTTCGCTGTTTGTTTTTTTCCCAGCTGAATTAAGACTTTGCAAAGTAAACTTTACTTGTGGAAAATGGGTCTAACAAAATAATAATAACAGACATTTTAGCGTTGCAAGCATTTCGCTCATTTACTTCAGTTGTCAATTTGTTTATTACTTGCTTTTGTAAAAATGCAGCTCTGATCAGATGAAAAGTATTATCGTTAAGAAAAACTTCAAAAAA
The DNA here is from genome assembly GCA_949987645.1 of Tachina grossa. Lineage (NCBI taxonomy): Eukaryota > Metazoa > Arthropoda > Insecta > Diptera > Tachinidae > Tachina > Tachina grossa. Next base: position 50,363,661 of record OX465278.1, on the reverse strand, counting down.
TTATCAACTCTTACCACTATGGAATGTAAGATTTGTATCGTGTTTGCACTATCGCACTTGTAGGTTTTATTTAAGTATAGTAGTCTGAACGGCGCTCAAGTACCTGTAAGTTCCTGTAAAAGTTATGTCATTGGTATTTTACTCGTTTAAGATCCACTATTTTAGTCTAGGATTGAGACATTTATGTAAATCTGTACAAAAATAATAATTGTTTTCCAGACTTTTAAAATGTTATTCATGCGAACAAACTAAAAACCAATTGAATTAACTTCCAAAATGAATGCAGTAAATTTTATTCGAATGATTGACAAGCCGCTGCCCCATTGGTACCCTCTGAGCTCTGAGTGTGCAACTTCATAAAGTGTTTAATTAACAATGACGAGGTTTTCTTTTGTGACAGTAATAACGAAACAATAATTTTAACATTTTATTATATCTTTTTGTTAAAAGTGACGAACGTAATAGGTGGCATACACATTTGCAGCTCAATAATTGTTAATGATTTGCTTGCCCACATAAATAATAATTACATAATAACATTACAATATTTCAATACAAACAATTTCTAAATATTTGAATTTCGACTCGATTTGATTTGTTTGTTGATTACACATTTGACTTATTAGTTTTAACGTAAAAAGGCGTAACTCTATAAATGTTGGTGAGCAGTCATTAAATATTTAATTAAATTGATGCACGTATGATTGAGTGTATTGCGTTGTACCTTTTTATTATATTTACGCATTAGTCGTTTTTACAGTTGTAGCAGTTTTAGTGTATACTACTCGATCGCTGTTTTTTTCTTTAATATTTTAATTAACAAATTACTGCGAAAACTGCAATTTCCAGATGTATGTAATTTTTCAAAACACTTGTACTTGTATTGAATAAAATGTGGTAAACATACATACATGCATATATGTATGTATATATATACATATTTTAGATTTATTTGGTTGTTAAAACCGCTAATTAACACGCAATTGGCAATATCAACTTTCGACTAACTCAAATGAAATTGGAAGAAATAACTTTGTAATTGATGTACACTGACCGACCCATAGTTAATTACGATTAATGTTGAAAACGTTAAGTATTTTCTTACTAAATATTAAACAAATATTTAGTTCAATACAATTGTTGCCAATTTGTGTGAAGGTGAGTGTTTAATTTATTTCAGAACACTTGCTACTATACAGTCTTTTAATTTGTATTAGAAAATAAAAAAGAAAAACGAAATCATTAAAATAAAATCCACCACAAATAAAATCAGTTGCTCTGATTTTCCTAACTGTGCAATAAATACAAGAAACAAATTAAATAGATTGAAAGTCAGTATCATAAAAGAGTGAATTCATTTAAGGTAGACTAATACTAATTAGAACAGATCAAATAAATGTTCGCCTTGTCACAGATAAAAGGAAAATATATATCAAAAATTCAGATATATTAAAATACAAGGAGAAAATATTTACAATTTTAATAATTTTTTTTAATACTCCATTTTTTACTCGGTAATTAAATATCATTTATCCTTAAATACGAAATTAATTTTTTCAGTACAAACTGGAAAGACGTTTATTTAAATGAGACTTAAATCCACAATCTTGTTTCATGCAGATGTATCTGGATGAACATCATGTGGTTGTATTAAAAATAATTTCGTTTCAGTTTCATAATCATCAATATCATGAAATAAATAAAGAGAATAATTAAGAACTACTTTTTTGAAGTGGATTAAAAATGCCCTTTTTTTTAACCGACTTCAAAAAAATTCGTCTCTATTTTTTTTTTGGTGTTACTTCATAACTCGGTACATTTTAGACCTATTTTAAAAATTATTTTTTCTGAGAGGGTATTGATAGCTTCCCATTAGGCCACAAATTTTTTCATTTAATTGTATGATATTCTACTTATTTGATTGCTGCGAAACCTATAAAATACCTTTGGTACTTGTAGTTACACAATTTGAAAGTTTAAAAAATAGGCGGGGTTACGCCCATTAAAATTTATTATAATATTCTACAAGGTTCTACTTAACCGATTTTTACGAAACTTACCACACAGCGTGAGCTCTAAAAAAGACGCGATCCTCCATTTAAAAAAATTGGCGGAGTAACGCCCACTTAAATTTAATATTTTATTTTAAGTGGACCTATTTTACTAATTTTTAAAAGACTTAACACGTACCCTGAGCTCTGAAAAACACACAACCTTGCATTTGAAAAATGGGCGGAGGCACGCCCATTAAAAAATAATATTTTGTTTCATGTAGTTTTTCTATTAGATCTTAGCATAGAAGTCGGTTTTTTTGGCAGAAATAATTATTGTTTCATAAAATGTGTTTTTTTAGCTATTTCAATTTCTACACGTTGATAAATTAAGTTTCTTATTTATGTTTAACAGCTGTTGCTTAGAAAGCTTTCCATAACATTTGAACATTTCCTAGTGATACCATACTTTCAACGTGATTTAATAAGTACTTTAATTTAAGACGGAAGATAATAAATACAATTTAAATTTAAATAGATATGAACTAATTAAGTATTTAAATATTCGGGTATGTTCTGTATTCCACTTTTGACTGAAGCGCACTTGAAATACGAACTATTTTTTTAGAATACGGCCGTAACTAAAAACATAAGAATATAAACTCAGCCGGCCTGCCACAAACTTCATCAGGAATTATGTCCATTAGGCGTGGGATAATGTACATTTTTTTTAAACAAATACAACCCTGGTACGATAGAGTGTATGAAATTTTTCAAAAGACAATATCAATTTGATCAGATCAGAGTTGTATTTTTTCGTAGATCGTGCAATTGTGTAGGATAGTGAGTCACGGCCTTTAACATTATCCCCAGAGCAGTCGGTTGTATGATAAATCAGTCGGAACTTTTTCAAGCCCTAGACTAATCTCAGCAATTAATATTAATTTTGACCCTCAAAATTGTACAACTGATGACAAGTAGTTAAAGTATTGAGTGTGATTGTGTCAGACGTTGTCTTAAACGCCTATGTCTTTTTTTGTATTGGATTAAAATAACACACAAATTAAGGCCCAGACACATAGAATCCATCATAAGTTAAAATTCGCCTTTTTTAAATTGACATTAACGCAAAAACGGATAAGATTGGTACAATTAGTATTTTGAACAGCTACAATAGATTGGTTCTCCATTTTATTTATTAAACTCAACTTTTATTCATTTATTTCGTTTATTTCTTTTGTTTTGTTTTATTTTTGCTGGCACAAAACACAAAACCCTAAATCAAAACACCAAAAAAACCAACCAATATCTGTCAAACTACTCAACGTACGCAAAAAATTAAGAGTTGACCAATTTTTGTACTTTACGTTAACGGACACATACTGAATGTAACAGACCTCATAAACAACCGTGTATTTCAACTTAGCTGTCAATTGAAAAAGGCGAAGTTTAACGTATGACGAATTCTATGTGCCTTACAACATAAAATCTGCCATTGACTATTACTACGTTTATACACGCACTATTTGCAAATGAAACTATTTGCAAATAAATTAACTCACTGTTTATACGGCATTGTAAATGTATAAAACCTTGGTAGCACTACTATAGAAATGTTACTTATGTTTACAAAAAAATTGTGTAAATGTACAAAATAACAAATAATAATTGGTTTTTATTGCCATTTTTTGCTTCTATCAATATTTTTGTGCAATATTTATTAATTAATTGTTTTTTATTGGCAAACATTTGTAATTGTGGCAACCTCAAGCATTTTATTTGCAAATAGTGCGTTAAGGTAGAGGTCCATAGCTCGCTTTTTGCGCGTAATGCTTTACACGCGTTTCATTCTCTTGTTTCATTCTATACTTTGTTCGCGTTGAGTTACATGCACTGCTTTTCATGCGCCATTTTATTTTTGTTTTGATCAGCTGTGTGCGTTTGCTTATAAATATGTACTTATAAAGAAAAAATGGAGAGTGAAATCGAGTTTTTAAAAGAATTTGTGGAGTTAGTCGAGTTTGTATATTTAATTTATTAAATTTTCTTCCATTTTATTGTTTAAAAATATGTAATGCACACAAAGTAAATAATACAGATTTAGCGGAGATGACACACAGTACGTAAAAGTAATCGATAACTAATATGCAAAGTTTGTTACTGAGAAAATTGTGGTGAAAAGTTAATTAAAATACATCTCATTAATGAAAATATTCACATATTTCATTAAACAAGTTTTGTTTTACTAAGAAATTTTTTTTATTGAAAAAAAAAGAAAAAAATTATCCACGGCAAAATAATATTTATCGATAACGTAAGAAATAAAGTATTATTTAACATCTTTAGCTTTCAAGAACAGCTGAATTTCTTTCATGGTGCTTGTAATGCGTACAAAAGTAGAAAGTAGACCTACTTTTTGCTTTGAACGCGTCTACGCGTCCTCCGCTTTTTGCTATGTAACTTGTCACATTCTATTACATTGATTCTACTTTTTTGACACTTGCATAGAAAGCGTAACGCGCAAAAAGCGAGCTATGGACCTCTACCTTTAATCGTGAATAGTTTTCTGAATTAGTAAGTCGCAATAAAAACAATAATATGGCAATAATTTACAGTTTTATTTGCAAATAAGCCGAGCGTATAAACGTAGTATATCTTTGTAATTGTGAGACTTTTGAGAAAATACAACTCTGGTATGATTTAGTTTATAAAAAACTTCCAAAATCAGGGTTGTATTGTTTACGTAATTTAAACGATTATTTAGGATAGTGAGCACCAAACAGTTAAAGCATTCTTTACCGGTTTTCTCATACAAAATTACGACGTTAAATCAACATTAAGTTTAACAATCATGTATGAATTAAGGTTGGGATATATTTGCCCGTACTAATTTATCTCAGACATTAAAGTGTTTTTAATACATTTCAAATAAATATTTTGATGCAATTAATTTATTCTGACAAAACTAGCCAAAAGATACTTTTTACAATGAATATCTGGCAACCATGTTGGCAATTTAAAGGAATACACACACTGAGGCATTTTTCATTCAATAACAACGAACACATTCCTTTAAATTTTTTTGTTGTCATAAAGCTTAACATATTTAAACTCACAGATTATGGAAAGAATGTGGCCGAACTGGTTTCTTTTATCACTTATTGTTTTTATTTTTAACATTTTGGTCTTAAAAAAAAGAAATAAAATATTTTTAAGTTGTCCAATGCTCATTCATGATTGTGTAGTAAACGAGTACCAGTAGTATTGGAGTATTTTTCAATTGTATATTTTTGTTTTGAATTTTTGTTGTTTGCCGTTGCTGTTGTAATTTTCTTTCTCAAGTTTGTAGCTCTCATGGATGGCTGGATGTTATGCAAAAATAAAATTGTTTTCCAAAATAAAATAAAAATAAAAAATAAAAAATACGTACATGTACACACACTAATCCAAACTTGCAGCTTTCGTTGAGTTGGCTGTTTGTTTGTTTATTAAGTGTTCGAATTGGGTTTGCTTTTGGTTTTGTCTGCACAATCTTAGAAGACATTTGAAATATATTTTTTCTAAGGTATTTCATATTTGTTTTGTTTTTTTTTTTTACATTTGCAAACCGGTTGCCTCTCGAACTCTAGATTTAATCGATAAATTCCTAACAAGAGCTTTTAATTTAAAATTTTTTTTCATACAGTGGGGCAAGAGGGACAATAGAATAATAGCTAATTTAAAAAATATATGTATAATCAACATAGTCAATATGTATAAATAAGTTAATACGTAATTATTTTAAACAAGCTATTTAATTTTAATTACTATTCATAGTAACAGCATATACTGAAGCATACCTGAAGCATATTTTAAATAATTTATTTTTTGTATTTTGGTTTTGTAAGTATCATTTCTAGTTGTAACGGGTGTTTTTTTAGAGGTATAGAACTTCGAATTGAAATAAAACACAAGAAAATCGTTTTAATGTCCATCAATTTGGCTTTATTGGAAGGATAATTTTATGCCATTAATGTTTAAATATGATTTCGGGCATGTGGCCGCCGCGGCTGGCTCGAATAAAGCCAATTCTACAGGTCCAATTTTCAACCACTTTTTCGAGCATATGGGGCCGTATGTTGGCAATAACGCCACGAATGTTGGCTTCCAAGTCCCCTAACGTTTCTGGTTTGTTGGCGTAGACGAGCGACTTCACATATCCCCAAAGAAAATAATCCAATGGTGTCAAATCACACGATCTTGGTGGCCAATTGACAGGTCCATTCCGCGAAATTATGCGCTCATCGAATGTTTCCTTCAATAAATCGATTGTGACGTGCGCTGTGTGGCATGTAGCGCCGCCTTGTTGGAACCACAACTCATCCACATTCATGCCATCCAATTCGGGAACAAAATAGTCGGTTATCATGGCTCTATACCGGTCTCCATTAACGGTAACTGACTCTCCAGCATTATTTCGGAAGAAGTATGGCCCAATGACTCCACCAGCCCATAGAGCACACCAAACAGTCAGTTTTCGTGGATGTAATGGCGTCTCAAGGGTCTCATGTGGATTCTCTTCACTCCAAATGCGGCAATTTTGCTTGTTGACGTAGCCATTCAACCAAAAATGAGCCTCATCACTGAACAAAATTTTGCGATGAAAATCAGCATCGAGATCAATCTCATTTTCGGCCCATACACCAAAATCACGACGCATTGCATGGTCTCGCGGCTTTAATTCTTGCACAAGCTGGATCTTGTAAGGTCGCAAGCCAAGATCTTTGCGCAAAATCTTCCATAAAGTTGATGGACAAAGCTCCAATTGCTGTGCACGGTGGCGAATCGATTCATTCGGGTCCTCTTCAACACTTTGCTCTACAGCGGCAATTGTTTCTTCGGTGCGCACTGTTCGACGTCTCTGCGGATGCGTATTATCACATAGAGTAAACGTAGTGCGTAAACGATCCATGGTTAACCGAATTAATTGCTCTGATGGACGATTATGTCGACCATAAAATGGACGGAGCTTGCGGTAAACTTCGCGAACTGAACCATTATTTTCGAAATAAATTTGCACGATTTACAAGCGTTGTTCTTTTGTCAACCTGTTCATGATGAAATGGCAAACCAAACTAAACAGCTGACAAAATGGCCGCCAGTTAAAAAAGTGATGCCAACTTAAAGTTCTATACCTCAATAAAAAACACCCATTATTTAAATTTAGAATTTTTATCACCTATTTTTACTATATTCATATGTAAATATGAGGTTGGGCCAAAAAGTGCGTGGCTTTTTGAATAAAATACACATTTTTGATTTAAAAATAATTTTATTTTTCAACGTAATCTTCTTTGAGCTCTATACACTTTGTCCAACGTTTCTAAAATTTGTTTATCCCTTCCAAAAACTAAGATTTGTCGAAGTCATTGAAATACCTGTTGTATTTGTTTGTGAGATGATTTCAACACGTTGTAGGTTTCTTTAGGTTTGACTACAAGAAATAGTCCTTAGGGACTAAATCTGAAAAATAGAGCAGGTGAGGGAAGTATTCGTAGCCCAAATCATAAGGTTTCGTCATGAGAATGCATATATGTGCACTATTGCATTGTTCTGATGGAAAAGAACTTGTTTGCCCTGTTTTTAACCCCCGACTAAAAAAAGGGGTGTTATAAGTAGAGATGTGCAAATGTCGTGATGTTATCGTGTCACGCGTGAGTAACGCGTGATTCACGTGATTCGTGATCAAATATTATAGCTAATCACGCGTGAGTGCGTGCGCGTGACTGAAAAAAATTTACTCGTGCGTGATCGTGCGTGAACTTTTTTTTAATAATCACGCACGAATTCTCACGATCTCACGAGATAACATTCCTGCATAGGCACATATGAACCTGTATTCAATCATTTGAAATAAATTATTTTATAATAATAAATTCATGCACATACATATGTATGTATAGTAATATGTATGGTAGCATGAGCTTACAAACATAATGAATACCCCCAAACAAAATGTTTCGACTTTTTCTGAAGTCAGACTTGTCGTACCGAATTCGTTAAGACATTTCGGTAGTTTCTCTGAACAATGTTTTTTTAAACATTAAAACTTTGATTTTTGAGTACATAAGTAAAAGTCTGTGAAAATTTATTTTAAATAAATATGTATGTATATGTTGATAAAAAAAAGGATTGTAACAAATATTAAAAAACGTGAGTATGTGCAAATTATTTCGACAATAGCAGCAAAATAACGGTGAAGCGGTACTCTGCTATAAAAGCAAAAAGAAATCGTACCTACATGTCGTTACGAATTCGTACCGACTTATCGTTACGAATTCGTACCGACTTATCGTAACGAATTCGTACCGACATATTGTGCCGAAATCGGAAGATTTTGTCGACCAATCGTTACGAATTCGGAGCATTTTGTTTGATGGGTACATACACCTTTGTAAGTATGTATGTAAGTATGTTTCTTAGATACCCTGTAGGAAGTATCAATTGAGAAACACTACTGATTCAACAGTGCCTTTGTCAACAATACTACTGACGAATTGTACCGCAGAAAATGTTTTTTGCTTTAGGGGCCGTCCATATATTACGTAACGCTGTAGGGGGGAGGGGTGGGGTTCGAGTTTTGTTATGATTTATTATGGTGGGGGTGGGGGAGTCTTTGAAAATGTTACGTAACAGAAATTTTTTTTATTAATTTGTATGTTTTCTCATTTAATATGCTTTTCTCATTTATTTAACTGATCATACGTCTTACCTTCACATTTATATTCAGGGCAATTATGAATAAAATTCCGCGAGAAATTTCTCCCTTTTCCAACTAGAATTTTTGGTTTTCTCTTTTGTTTTCTCTATTACTTCCTATTAGTTGGAATTGTTCCCCGGGAAAAAATCCTCGCGGAATTTTATTCATAAAGGCAGAATTAGTTTGTAGGTGCTGTTCTGTTTTGAATCAGCTGTTTTGTTTCTGTTGAGTTGAAAATGTGTATGTGTGGTTAGTTTTTCCTTTTTCGTTCTGTTCTGTTGCGAACAAATCTGTAGAAAATATAATTCAACGTTATGTGACAGCCAAAAGTGTGTAAGTATTAGTGTGTTGTAATATTTTGTGTACAAGTGTAATCAATTCTATAGGTTGCCAGCTGGTTTTTTTCACAGAGAAAGTAATTGCAAAATATTTTATACAGAAAGGAACGGCACAGAACAGCAACAGAAAGTAAAGGCTAATGAAGCCTTTATTGCCCTCATTATGTATGTATACATACATACATGTGCGGAATGTCAATTTTTGATATACGAGAATTCGAATTCGAATACTTAAAATGATATCCGCGAATACGAATATTTAAAACTATATTAAATTAAGTTAATTTAATTGTGATAATTATTAATGAACAAATAACACCAAAGTTAGTTGTAAATATTCTGAAAACACATACATAGTTGAACGGAACAGCTAGCCGTATTCGAAGGCCACTAAACCTTCATCATCAGCGTTTTTCTGTGTTGTCTATTGTTGAGTAGTACTGGTGACAAAGTCAAAAGCGACTCAGTACATTTTCAGTATTCGCACTTTCTGCAGGGTGTGTATCTGTGTTTCTGTGTATCTGTGTGTCTGGACCGATTTTTATTTAGTTTTTTCTGTTTGAAATATGACTTGATCGAGAGGGTTCTTAGCTATGTTTGAAAAAAAATCGGTCCAGCCGTTTAGAAGATATAACATCTTTTCTGAAAAAAGTCGGAGGTTTTTAAAATTTTTAATTTTTGTTATTTTAAGTAAGTATTGGTATTAATAAAAAAATTATGAATGAAGGATCAAAAAGTTACACAATTTCACTAATCTGCGATTCAGGACGGCAGTTGAGCCGATATACTAACCATGCAATGATATGACCTCAGAAGATGAAGGACAAATAAAGAGACGTAAGGTTGCTCTTTATTTGCCTCTTTGTCTAATTAAAGCTCGAATCATACTTCGTCTCTGCTTTGAGTCACTAGAGAAGCTATTCATACAGAACAAATTGACCATTTACTGGATAAGAAGATGTGGATGAACTGGCCAGGAGAACCTCTGCTGCTCCTTTTATGGGACCAGAGCCGTTTTGTGGCTTTAGTTGGTCTGGTAAAAAGAAATGATGATTCGACCTCAAAGGGAATGTGGCTGACTTCTTCTGGTTTAAAGCAGGCCAAAGCATTGATTCAGTTATTTTATTACAGCGGCATCCCGTACCTTATTAAGGGTTATCTTTCTGGCCACTTTGTTCGTTCACCCTTGTGTAATTTATGCTTAGAAGATGATGAGACAACGGTATGTCCTCTGTCATAGTTGAACGCGCATTTTTCATTCTGAGTTTTTGTGTGCAGATGATATTAGGCAGATGATATTAGGAGAGTCATACAAATATTGACTTAATTTGCAGATCTATTGCACAAAATATTCATTAGGGATCGCAGGGCCGCCGGTCTCTGCACCATATGTTTACCCTATTCTGTTCTAAACTGCTCCGAAGTTGAAGCTCAGAGTTTTAGCAAATGCAAAGGTTGATCGTTAGATTGAGTTACATACTTGAAACGTGACCAATATTATAATGATTAAGAATAAATGTATGTATTTCTGCCTCTGCAGCAAACTAGGAAAATAAACAGGATATCTAATGTAGAAAAGGGAAAGGGAATAAAAGACGTGATGTATATCCGATGACAGTACACGAAAACTTCATGCATCATACGATAAAGCGGAATATAGAGGAAGATGATGATAGAGCCTGAAATGGTATTAGATAGGGATTCATTCACAAGATGTGAATACCATATGAAACTTTATTCAGAATATCAATTGACAACCGGAGGTCATGAGATAAATTCTGATGCTAGCAGAGATATCAAGGTACATCAATCAGGTACCCTCATTTCTACAACAAATATTACAACAGCAATAACAAAATGTACTTTGTTGGTATAAATTACCATCTTACTTTTTAAAACAGGGTAGCATTGTCAGAATATACATATATGAATATATGTATAGGAAATGTCAAACACCATACAAAACTGAATATTCGTTAGGTGCTTGAGGATAGCCCAAATAAAAGCATGTTTTAGGCTTACACAATCCAAATTTGACATTTGGCTAGTGTAACGTGCATTGTATATGGTACGGTTTTTGTCAGCTGACACGCAACATCACGACACGATTTTACTAATTCTACCTTTAAGGACAGGCAAACCACGGGGAATGAAAAAATAGGGAAGTGATTCAGAGCTATTGTAGTCTGTTTCGCTATTACTACATTTATACGCACACTATTTGCAAATAAAAATATTTGAAATCAAATTAACTCACTGTTTATACGGCATGCCAAATGTTCAAAAACTTTGTAGCACTTCTATTGAAAAGGTACTTGTGTTTACTAAAAGATTAAATAATTATGTAAGAAATAATTAAATATATTATGTAACAAATAATTATTAAATATTTTTGTCTAATTTTTCGATCTTTTTTTATATGTTAAATTTAGGTCAGTTTATATTTTTAATTTATTGGTTCAATATTATAATTTGAAAGAAAAAAAGAAAAAATTAAATATCATAAAAACCAAAAAATATACATACATATATTCTGAAGAAGTTCATCGAAGGTTAACGAAATATTGAACCAATAAGTTCATTATATAAACTGACATAAAGCTCAAGAAAATAGTTTAATTTAACAAATAATTATTTGTTTTTATTGCTATTATATTCTTCTATCAAAGTTTTTTGCGCAATATTTATAAATTTATTGTTTTTATTGGCATAAATATGTATGTAAGCTTGGCAACTTGAAGCATATTATATTTATGATTTGATCAGGCTAAAGTTCGTATCGCTTTGTAAGCCAAGTTTTATTTGAAAATAGTTCGTTAATCGTGAATAGTTTTCTGAGTTAGTAAGTCGCAATAAAATAATTATATGACAACAATTTAGTGTTTTATTTGTAACCAAGTCGTGCGTATAAGCGTAGTATACTTATATCACACATTGATGTAGAAAAAAAGATGATTTTGTTCTTCCACACTTTTTCTCTCTGATCCACTGTGTTATTACTGTAGTCGTTAAAAAATTCAAGTATGAAATATTTCAACTTATGCCCTTACACAAACAAATAAAACAGCAAATAAATTATTGAATAAATAACCAATGCCTTAGACAATAGAAACTGCATTTTTTATCATTTGATTTATTGCAGAGACATGTGCATTTACAGAGGTTGTTTTTTTTTTAATTGAAAAAATCTTTATGGTCTTACATATTAAAAATTTCCTAAAGTTAATAGTTTTGTAAAATTTTTTGTTATCTGATTTGGCTTCACTTTTTTAATATATAGTACATATGTACGTAAATAAATAAAAACCAAATACTTACTCTTCATAGCCGCTATTATTTACATAAGTATAACGGCGCTGACGTTGAATGTTGCAACTTTGGAGTATTTTCTTTTAAATAAAATGTATTAGCTTTTTTTATTAAGTGTTGTTAAAATACAGAAAGCAATAATAAAAAAGTTAATTAAATTTTACATCTACATAAAAATTCAGTTTAAATCTACTTATGTACATATTCTTGCCAACTGAAAAAGGTCTGAAATAAAATTAAGTATACCGAGCGAACAACCTTGCGGCTAAACATCATTACTTTTACAAATTGTTGCTGTTGTTGTTGTAGCTGTTAAATCTAAACTTCGTGATTCGGAATGCAGGGTCTTAAAATGGTCAATTCGAGAATTGTCAATTGTAATTTCCGCATAAGAGAAACTATATTTGGTAGTAATTATTTCTGCACCAAAATGTTTTAAGTGTGGTAATAGTAAATACATAAATATGTAGTTGTACTCGTATAATTAATCTTCTGAAATTCAAAATTATGTACATATCGTTACCTTAATCAATATAAAAACGCCCTAACTCGTTATTTTTTTTTTTTTTTTTTGATATAGAGATTTTTGCATTTTTCGATATATTAGATGTTCTTCTATCGAAATATGTATACAAAAAATTCGATTTAAAAAAAGAATGGGTTTTTCCATGTTAAGGTAACGATATGTATTTATGTATATATGCAATTTTATGGCCAAAATTTTTATTTATTCGTAAACATGAGACTGGGTTCGATTGTTATTCGTATTCTAACAATGCTATTGTAAAAATATCTGTGCAAGTTATTTTATGGCCTGTTTATAACTCAGAAAAACTCGTACTTGATTTTGAATTACAATTACTTGAAGTAATTAAAATACTTTACTGTGACGGATGTGTTTATGTACGTATGTACAAATGCATACGTAAACAGTTTTAGCTAATAAAATCTAAAAAAAACAAAATGCCAAAAAGTATTCGGTATTATCGAACAATGTCAGATAAAAACCGGCTTACAAGAACCGGGTAATGGAATCTGAAAATTGAAAAACACTAGAACTGAATAAATCGAAATCCGGTTTGCCAACTCTAATAATGATTTGTGTAAATGATGATGCGTTAAGCCCCGTTCAGACTATTATACAAGTATTAATACTTTCATCACATTTTACGATACAGAAATCTAAATACATTCGTTGCGACTGTCAAAAGATCTAACGTAAAATCACATATTGTGTTCAGACTATCACACTTCAAATCAAATGTGTAATACAAGTAGAAAACAAAACAGCTGTTCAATGAAAATGTCTGTGCTATTCATTTACTAGCGGCGGCAAAGCGGTTTCATGCAGGCGGGGACTTGCCGACACTTGAAAAAGTTCAACAGTTAAAAATATTCTATGTAAATAACAGAAAAAAATTTAACGAAATATACTTCCATACGATTCACTTATTCAAAATGTTGAGCCGATATACATATGACAAAACATTACATCAATGACGACACGCTATCGGCGGCGAAACAGCCGACTTGGAACTTTGGTTTGTGCGAAAATGCAACCCTGATCTAATGAAAAGTATTATCGTTTAGAAAATTTTCTAAAAACGAAAAAGTCTTATGGGATGTCAAAATTTTTATCGTATTATTTGCCACTTTGATGACATTTTGCGTTCAGACTATCACACTTGCACGTATTATTTGAATTTTTGACAAGTATAAATACAAAGTATAATAGTCTGAACGTGGCTTTAGTGGTGAAAAATAAAGTTTTTTTTAAATTTTTATTGAATAATAGTATGTTTCCACCGGTTTTAAATCAAGTAGGCTTAAGTAAATCACTTCGAAGTGTTCCCACTGACCTTGTGAGTGATTTGTTGTGCGAATTTTCGTATTCAATTTATGCACGTACTTTATAAGGTGGACGCAGCAGATCTAATTGAATTTTACCCACATGTAATTGACATTTAAAATTGATTGAATATTCTTTAATGTCATATCTGTCAATCACTATTGATGGAGTTTGTAATTTTAAAAGCAATGAAGGGAACAATAGTATTTTCGACATAATTTAAAATGAATCAACTACTTTGAGGTGATTTAGACAAATGCAAAATGTATGTATGGTAAATCATGTATAAATTAACGTTATTTGTAAATACATATGTTTGTAAATATATAATTTTTTTTATTTTTTACTGCTTTTGAGCATCTTTATTTGATAATTAGTAGTATTGTATATTTTTGTATTCTCGTATTATCCAGCAAATAAATAACTTTTAACAGTTGAGGACAGGGCTGACAGGATTTTCGATGAGTTGCCATACTTTTTTTTAACGAAAATTATATGATTTTCACAGATACATTTATTTAAAAAGTACGCTCACGAACTACCTTAGAATGCACAGCAAATTCGTTAATTCAACAAATGTACAATCACCATAGTGAAAACCCTTATTGTTTTCTTTTTACAGTTTTTGTTGACCTCAAACTTTATAAAATTATTGCTTGTATAATGAATTCTTTTAACGCGCTAGCCCATTCACTAGCATACTATAAATACAAAAAAAAATTATAAATGAATCTTGAAATTTTTTTTTATTAATGCTGTTATTTAGATCAATGTCATTCCGAGCGATAGCGTAATTATGAAAAATAAAAACATTCAATGTCCGTCTAACTTCGTTAGACCAGAGCTACTGGTATTGTGCGGTGATGCAGTTATCTTCTACTGTTTTGTAAACGTAATTGAATTAAATTTCAAGAAGAATTTTACTGCTAAAAATTCGATGACGAATGATTTAAGAGCCAGTCAATTACAAAACAATGATGGCAAATATAAACATAGATACATACGCACATATATTTAAAACTAGGGTTTGCAAAAAACCGTGAAAATTAGAAAACCGCGGTTTCCGGTTTTAAGCTACTAAAACCGGTCGGTTTCGGTTCGGTTTCGGTTTTAAAAATATGCATGTATAGAAATAGGTATGTATGCTGGAAAGATAAATGATGATTTAAAAATAATCATCTCTATCGTGAAAAACAAATGGAATTTTTCTTCATGTGAAATTTTTATTCCCCTCAAAGAGAAAAATGCTATCTTGAATATCCCGTGAATGTAAAAAAGGGAAGAATTTTTGTAAAGCTTAAAAATTAATTGAAAATCGGATAAATTTAAGTTGAATAAAAAAATCATACACATTTTAGGTTATAAACGAAATTTATTTACTTTAAAGTTGTACTCATGGAGGTGCTTCTGTTTATTTAGCTATTTTTTCATTAAGTATATCACCGTGGTGCACCACCATGAAATTTATTGTCTATGAACCAAAGAGATTCATACTCTATGAAAAAATGTGTTGTAGGGAATTATTGTACTAAAAATAAATAATTATAACTTTCAATATATAATTCGAAGAAAAATATCGAAATTATTCGATGTAATAATTCAGTTGGCCTGCAAAAATAAAGTAAACAAAACCAAGGGAAAAGTGAAAAAATTCACGTGAAAAATATTCTGCCTTATTCATGTTAACAGGAACCAAAAAAGGGAAAATATTTCTGGGAAAAAATTTTCGAGGGAAAAATTGTTACTATAGGATAGAGTTTCTCTGGTTTGTTTTCAATTCAGGTACTTATAATATTAGAAAAGGAACATTTAGTAGTGAGTATGTGTATAAAAAGCTTAAGAATAAAAAATTTATATTTAATTATTCAAGTAATAAAATTTTAGAAACGTTCAAGCGTTCAATGTAGAGTCGTTTAAACGAAATCTTATTTTTGTGCAGAAGTTATCAGAAAACACTCTTTCACATTCAGTTGAAGAGTGGTTTATTGTGTTATTGGTTGGTTGGTTGTTTTGTTGTTCGTTTTTTTATAAAGTACAAATTCTTTACATCTGCTAGAGCTTTTTTGATAACAAATTACAATTCTTTCTGAAAAGAATTGTTATAATTTTCTTAAAATTTTACAATTTTCTTACCTTTCATTGTTACAGAATGCTTAGTAGTAATGTATAAAAGTCTTCAATGTAAAGTATTTGCTGTATTTTTAAACAATATAATCATGTTAAAGTAAAACTTAAAAACCGACGGTTTTTTTGTCGGTTTCGGTTTTTATGGGCTAAAAGCCGCGCTTTCGGTTTCGGTTAAAACCGAACGGCAATCCCTACTTAAAACTCAGTAATGCAGCTAGCAACAAATTGTGACAATTCATGACAGTTAGGCCGGGTTTCCATCTGTGTGTCATGTGCCACACAAGCGTAAAAAAAGCGTAACCACTAATTACTAATGAAAAACTTTTAGATTCAGACATGTATTTATTAAGTTAAATAGTTTCATACATAGCTTATAGACAATTTTATAGAATCCAGCATGATTGCGATAATCAAACAATTAATAAATATATGTCTGAATCAAACAGTTGTTCATTAGTAATCAGTTGGTTACGTTTTTTGGGCAAATGGCACACAAGAAATGCCAGATGTAAACTCAGCCTTAGTTTGTTTAATCTTCAGCTGACGTTGCTGATTTAATGGTTTCAATCAAAAAATGGAAATTTGCATTATAAAAAACAAAATTTTGTTATCACTTCAGCTTGGTTTTAAGGTTCAATTGGAATACTTCTACCATTGTTCAAATTATCGTATTGATTATTTAAAAAAAAAAATTGTTACTCATGTTGACTGAGCTGAAATTTTGTTGACTCACTCTCTCGTAGAATCGTAATGCTAAGTCTTAAAAATATTACATTAAATCCTCCTTCCCATAACATATTTTTCCAATTCTAGCACAATACATTGCATGGACAGGGATTTATTTTTACAATTTGTTGAAGCCTTTAAATAAATCTTTTAACCACACAAACATACTCACATACTAGTTATGTGCACCAATTACAATGTGCTCATTGTAACAATTATATGTATTCGCCTTGAATAAGGCAAAAAAAGTAGATCAGGGGTCGTCTAATCGTCGATTTCGATAACGAGCTAATTCGATCTCGGTTTTCAGTTTAAGATTATGGAATTAGCTATCGAACAATGTAATAATATGGTTCAATATAGAATCCCACAAACTCAAACTGAAAGAAACGTGATCGAGTCAACTCGTTATCGAAGTAGAATATTAGGCCCCAGCTGTGATTTCAACTTGACTTTATTAATCGGCCTTGCGTTCAATTAAACGTGCCATAACCGTAAACATACAAAATAGCTGTTCGAACCAAACTTATGGGCAACACTTTATTTTGAATTTTGGTTTTTCGCCGTAACCATAAAATGATGTTCGCTGGTTGCACTATTGAAATGAATAAACAAATGAAAACATAAACAGCTGTTTACGATTATGGCAGCACTAACACATATATGATATTATTTATCAAGATTGGCTTGGGCTTGCTTGATGTTTCTTCTGTAAAAACGTAATAATTAAAGCTTAAATTAGACGTGACATAGCCATAGTGTCATAAACAAAGCAAAATTCAATTGGTTTCTATGGCAATGGCTATTGCGTTATGGCGACTCAGCTATAATCAAATGCAGTGTTGCCCCTTAAGTTTGGTTCGAACAACTGTTTTGTATTGTTATGCTTATGTCACGTCTAATTTAAGCTTTATGTGCACGCGAAATTCACTTTTTCCATTTTCACGCTTTCGTCTGCTATCAACG
Source organism: Tachina grossa (assembly GCA_949987645.1). Classification (NCBI taxonomy): domain Eukaryota; kingdom Metazoa; phylum Arthropoda; class Insecta; order Diptera; family Tachinidae; genus Tachina; species Tachina grossa. The sequence goes on along the minus strand of OX465278.1, from coordinate 50,345,616 downwards.
GCTGTCAAACACAAATTAATTGACGCAGATTGTTTAAATCATGATACAATTATACAGGTAACCGCGAAGAGCCAGCTGTTTTGCTTATTTCGTGATTTGATCTGCCAAATTGTGTTTATATTTTTACCAACACACGCGCACAGTGCCTATTTAAACTGTACTAATACAAACATGCTTTGCAAAGCCAAAAGAAAACGCAAATACATGTATATTGTTTTCTCTTGGTTGTCTCTCTTGTCAATCACAAAACAGCAATAAAAATCACTGTTGTTTTATTTGTTGTACATTTGTTGTAGATTCGCGGCTACCTGTATTATTGTATCATGGTTTAAATTTTGATAGTATTCAGTTGACTGTTGACGGCGGGAAATTCAAAGAGATATAGACTTATTGAATCGCCCTTAATAAACAGACTTCGGTTGATAAATTTTCATACCCCACAAATAATTAAGTAAGACTTCATTAAAAATGAATAATTTTCTTGAAATACTAATTGCTTTTAGTTTGAAAAGATGCGTTTTCACTGAGTTTCTGTAAAATGTTTTATTGAATTATAATTTCTCAACCATTAGGCCATAAACGTGCCCCATATCAATAAGAAATAAACTACATACTCCAGCCTTTCTTGAGTGTTACATAAAACATGTAAGTACATATATATGTACATACATACATATGTATGTAAATATGTAGGTTTGTATGTGTGTATTCAGGTCTTTATTTCACTTCCTTTCTATCACAACCACGTATTAAATTTGTTTGTGTTTTACAAGGAAATGAATTATCTACTTTCAGCAATGATTTTATTATTCAGCAAGAGAAAAAATATAAATTAAAATATGTATAAAGAAATACTGTTTCATTGATTCAAAATTATGATTAACTACATTCATACTTCTTGTGGTATTGTATGAATAATTTCATGATGTTGCGAAATTCGCTGACACTCGTATTGAAAACTCGTAAAATTTAGAATATTCAGGCTAAATGTTGAATAACATAAAAAGAAACAGATTAGGTTTGCACGTGTAGATGCATTTTGTTGTTTTGTTGTTAACATCAACCACAATTCAAAAAAGCTTACAAATCCCTAATGCTTAGACGGCCTTTTCACAAGCAAAGAGTTTGTTGGAGAAGAGGGAGAAGAGAACGGGAGCTCTATTTTCCCTTCTCTCCTACAAACTAAAAACTTTGTGCAAAGTAAACTTTGCGCGTGGAAAAGCCGTCTTAGAGACAAATTCCCAACAAACTATTGATAATTACAAAACTACAATAAAAAAAAACAATGTTATTCATCGTGAATTTTTTGATCAGCAAGGAAGTGCAAATGCTTAACCAGTAACAAACAATAATATTTTTTTTATTTAAATTATGTTTTATATATTTTTCAGATAGTACACACCATGTAATAAATAGAGAATGTATAACTGGGAATTTATGGAATGAAAATTTTTGGATTCTACACTTACATTTGATAATATCATTATCTAGCGTAAGTGAAATTTTATCCATAAATAATGTTTGAAAGATAAAAACGACGAAACAATAACTTCAAAAGAGAAAAATAACTTGATTCTTACTTAATTTCTCATAATTAATTTAAGAAATGATGTTAGCGTATTATCATCATGTATGTATTACATGATGGCATATGTAAGTGTTACGTAAACTTTACACAAAAATCCAAGTTGTACCCAGACATCAGCTGAAATACATCTACGTTTGTTTGTTTATGTCTTTTGCTGACTTGATTTTGTCATCAGCATCTTTAACACAATTCGTAGCCAGCAATAATTCGTTATGAATGAATGTGTGGTGACATGTTTGAAAGTGAACTAATTTTTTGGGTGTTTATTAAAAAAATTTTTTTTTGTTCCTAATGTAACAAACAAAAAGTAATAAAATTAGTAACATATTGTTACCTTAATATAGAAAGGTCCTAACTCATTATTTTTTTGAAATCGAGTTTTTTTTTGAATATTTCGATAGAGGAACATCTAATGCATCGAAAAATGCAAAAATTTCGATTTCAAAAAATAATGAGTTAGGGCCTTTCTATATTAAGATAACGATATGTTTTTGAAGTCTTTAGAAAGTGCATAATACAATGTTCACGTGTTTCAGGCAAGTGTTTTAAAAAACTAAACACAACCGTTCACATTACATTTGAGATGTTTAAGGTTGACGTTTTGTTAATAAATTATTGTATTTATAAAAAATTACGAACAATTATTCCTTTTTATTTGTTTATTATTTTCAAACAACAAATGGTTTTGTAAATAATTAAGTTTTTTTTAACTAATGACTTGTTTACCATATAATTTTTCACGTGACGCCATTTAATAATAACACAAAGTTACCAGAGTTATCAAAAAACGGACTGAACATACTCCATTTACGTGTTTAAGGAAGTGTTTAAATCAGGGATCGCAAATAACTATTATTTTCCAAATTTAAACTAAAAAAATCACAATAATATGGAAGTGATACGTGCACAAGGGATATACCACGACATGGACTACCTATAGATAGATGCAATGATTTTTATTTTAATTAAAAAACTCAACTTTTCCGATTATTTTTTGATTTTTATTTATTCCTCAGAAAATAATTTTTTTTTAGAAATAACAACTATTTCTTTATTTTTATTTATTCCTCACAAAATAACAATTACTTTTTGATTTTTATTTATTTGCTTAATTTTTAAAATGTAGAAAGCGTAATTTTTGCGTTAAAATTAATATTAACCGATTTAAAATTGAATTTATTGCCAGAGTCTGTAAAAAAACCTCTTATATTTTAAATTAAATTTACTTTTTTATAGTTTATTCATTTTAAAAATTAAAATTCTTTTGAGCGAAAAAAAAATTAAATTAAAAAGTATCTGTTATTTTGTGAGGAATAAATAAAAGTAAAAAAATAACTCTCATTTTGCGAGGAATAAATAAACATCAATAAATAACTGCTATTTTGTTAGGAATAATTAAAAAGTAACTTTTAAAATAAAAATTATAACCGTTACGGTCCGTGGTTTAAATCTTAAACACTTCCAGTTAATTTTAATTATTATTCGAACTCCTTTTGTTTCTATATTTGTGATTTGAACGGGCTAAGGTTCGTATTGCTTTTTAAGCCAAATTACACGTGATAATTATTAATGAACAAATAACACCAAAGTCTGTTGTAAATATTCTGACTAACAACACATAGTTGAACGGAACAGCCAGCCGTTTTCGAAGGCCACTAAACCTTCATCATCAGCGTTCTTTTGTGTTTGGTCCACTGTGTGTGGTGTCAGTAGATGTAGATTTCTGCTTTATATACTTAGCATTATTGCAAATGGAATGTGTGAATCTACTGACACCACACACAGTGGACCAAACACAAAAGAACGCTGATGATGAAGGTTTAGTGGCCTTCGAAAACGGCTGGCTGTTCCGTTCAACTATGTGTTGTTAGTCAGAATATTTACAACAGACTTTGGTGTTATTTGTTCATTAATAATTATCACGTGTAATTTGGCTTAAAAAGCAATACGAACCTTAGCCCGTTCAAATCACAAATATAGAAACAAATGGAGTTCGAATAATAATTAAAATTAACTAAAATTAATAGCCATGGGCCTGTGGCAAAAATTTAAAAAAAAAAATAAAAAAATATACTTAATAGTAACAAACCAAAAAAGTTTGTCTTAAGTAGAACAAAAATAAGCAAATTAACTAACATGTGCATAATTAGTAAAGAACAAAACGACAATGATAAGACTGTTGTAAATATAGAGATGGTAAAATTGAGCTTTCATTACAAAAAAGCTTTCAGCAAATTGAAATAAGATGAATCAAAACAATTCACACATTCCATTTGCAATAATGCTAAGTATATAAAGCAGAAATCTACATCTACTGACACCACACACAGTGGACCAAACACAAAAGAACGCTGATGATGAAGGTTTAGTGGCCTTCGAAAACGGCTGACTGTTCCGTTCAACTACGTGTTGTTAGTCAGAATATTTACAACAGACTTTGGTGTTATTTGTTCATTAATAATTATCACATGTAATTTGGCTTAAAAAGCAATACGAACCTTAGGCCGTTCAAAAAACTTCCTTTGAGATGTTTAACAAATCAAGTCAATGTGTTGTAAAATATCTCAAAATCATCGTGTTTAAGCTATTAAGCACGAATGAGGTCTTAAAGACTTTTAAAAACATAAGTGTGAACCTAGTATAACTGTGGTTTACAAAAGTTTACAACTATGAATGAAAAACTTTTAGATGGAATAAATAATATTGAAATGAAATTAACAATTAAATAATGTTTTTATAAATATCAAAACCGGAAATGTGGCAAGAAGTCATAAGATCAATAAAAAATTCTTAGACATTTTTCATATTCGTTGATGATACGAGTATATACTACGTTTATATGGATGATTTATTCGCAAATAAAACTATTTCAAATAGGGAATTTTGCCGCATATACTGCGAATTAATTTTTTTTTTTTTTTTTTGCAAATATCTAACTCACAAAAACAATTCCTAATTCACGAACTATTCGCAAATAAAATGCTTGAGGTTGTCACGCTTACAAATGTTTGATAGTAAAAAACAATAAATGAATAAATATTGCACAAAAACATTTATAGAAGCAAATAATAATAAATATAATTATTTGATGTTTCGTACACTTACACTATTTTTTTGTCGGCATAATTAGGTTTTCTACAGAAGTGCTACCAAGTTTGTGTACTTTTGCTATGCCGTATAAACGGTGAATTAATTTATTTGCAAATATTTTTGTTGGCAAATATTGCGCGTATAAACATAGTAATATACACATTAGAGGGATGCGCAAACAGTGCACTGTAACTCCTGTCCAGCTTAAGGCAAGATATGTGTTATAAAGCCTAAAGGCTGGATCACAATGAATCCGTCATGCGTTAAACTTCGCCTTTTTCAACTGACAGCTAAGTTGAAATACATGGTTTCTTATGAGGTCTGTTACATTCAGTACGTGTCCGTCAAAGCAAAGTACAAAAATTGTTCAACTTTTAACTTTTTGCGTACTTTGAGTAGTTTGACAGATATTGGTTTGTTTTTTTGGTATGTTCTGAATTAGATTTTTGTGTTTTGTGGCAGCAAAAATAAAATTAAACAAAAGAAATAAACGAAATAAATAAAAAAAATTTAGATTTTATAAATAAAATGGAGAATCGACCTATTGAAGCTGTTCAAATGCTTCCGTCAATAAAGTACTCATTGTACGGTGTTCGAAGTTGCATATAAATCCAATCAGTATTTTAGAAGTTCCAGATTTATTACCATTTATTTTGGAAAAATCCCCACTGTACAGTGTCGAAATGCAAATAGGTCTTGTTTTTTAAAGGTATTATACTAAACCAATAATAAATGATGTCATTGATGGATGTATTGATGTACGTGTATATGAGTGTTTATTGGGGTTGTCAGATTTTTTCGACCTATTTCGCCAAATTGATTTTAAAAACCGCCAAAATTCGAAAATCAGTTTTATGTAGTTTTTCTTAGAATATATTTGATAATAAGTTTGTTTTTAGTCGCCAAAACTGGAAATAAAATCGCCAAAAATTATTTCTTGTAAATTTTTCTCATTCAAATTCAAAACGCATTAATAATTTATATAAGAAAAATTATCAAAATCAAATTGTTTTAATTTCTTGCAGACGAGTTTTGGTAGGATTTATTTTTAAAACTACTCCTTCAACAAACTAATTTTCCTGAATTTGAAAAATTTTGAAGTTCAGTTTTGTTAAAAAAATATCCAATAAATTTATTTGTCGCCAGAAAAATCGCCATGTCGACAAACCAAAAATTTTAACGCCAAACAAGCTGAAAGGCCGCCACGTTAAGCGAGAAATCGCCATGTCTGACAGCCCTTGTGTTTATAAGCGATGTCGCGAAGACATCTTATCCGCAACAAACACTCAAAAGAAGTAGTATTGATGCGTGTACACAGAAAAAACTAAATTTCATTTTCAGTAATCAAATTCGTTGAATCAGTAAATATTTTATTTGAATGCGGTCCTACAAATAATTTTGTAAATTCTGATAAAAATTTTGTAAAAATTTAAATTAATCATAGTTCGGCTGAGAGAAAATGTTATTTCAGTGTGTTGGTGTTTATCTTGCTTGTTGATAGGAACGACGTGCTGTTGTGCGGTTGTGCGGTTGTTGTTGTTTAGTTGTTGTTTATTTTGTTTGATCGTGTTGTATACATGTAAATGCCGAAATGTAGCTGACAAACGTCGTGGCCTGTTTCTTCTCTATACAGTGTTTTGGTACAAATTAATTTAGTGGAACAGTACAGAATATTTACTGAAACTAAGTTTGATTTCAAACAAATATTTGTTTAAAAATTTTTTGGGAATAATTTTTTGTGTGTATGCTTGTTATTTTGCATATTGCCCGTTTGAGTGTGTGTGTAATATGTAGATGGTAAGCTATTATGTGTTTAAGAGTGGGTTTTTAAAGCAAGCGCACACAACTAATGTCAATGCATGTGTGCTATTGCATGTGCGTAGAAAAAGAAATGATCATACACACAACGTGTGTGCGTATGTACATACATGACGTTTGTATACGCGCCCATGCGAATGAAGAAGCAATCATCACAAATTCTTCCGTCACGAAGTATTTTTTCTTTACTCCTATACCTGCAATATCTGAAACAAATGTCATGCCAACAGTGTTGTTTAGCGTTTGTTTTAGAAGATTTCGCTGTAGTAAAGTATTTGAAAAATACTTCATGTCTTAAAATTTCTTGTTAGTGGTCTTGTGCAGGGGTCTAATACACATAAGTCTTAAACTTGTAACTTACCTAAAATAACATATGCATTTATCTTCTTTCTCATTTTAGATATTTTAATATTCCGGTGCAAATGGATTTTAAATCAACAACTAAAAAATATGACACACATACTCAAGTATATAAATAAATAAATTGTTAATAATAATAAATTACATATGTACATAGTTAAAAAATAAAACGAAAAATTGCAACAGAATTCAATCATCACATTCCGTTAACAGTTAAAAGGGGCCACAATGTACAGCAAAAGATTTCAATGTAGAAACCTGAAATAAAAAAAAATAAATAAAATTTGTAAATAAATGGAAAATATTGCAATTTGTTAATAGCAAAGTAAAAATAAATAATTACATTAAATATTTAAAGGAAAACGTGCAAATTAAAAAATAAATAACATATCAAACTAAACGAAATCATACCAAAAATTATATTTATTTTATTGTCAGCCAAAAGGTATTGGTTGTCCAGTCGTTTGTGAGTGCTTCATGTTTGTACTCTTTCGTTAACAAAATTTAAGTAAAAATAATAATAATAATAAAAAAATTAAATAAAGTATGGCTATAAATAATAGAAAACACATTGGCCAACAGTTAAGGCCACACCGCGAACACAAACACCAGCTCCAACACAACAAATACCAACCAAATTGGCCAACGAATTGGTCAACGCTTCTTGTGGCTAGTTTCATTTTGTATTCAAGCTGCCTTTTACAATTTACCTCAGGACATGTGGCGCTTACGTATCCACCAGCACGCAAATACGCTTTAGATTTTTTGGATAACTCACGTACAAAAGGGCCCTGCGGCATGCCAAAAGGTAAGATTTTAAATTCTTTCATTTCCTTTGCCCGTTTATTTTATAAAAGAAAGTTTTAAATCACATAATAAATTATTTAACCCTTTATGAATCAACATCGTGAAACTAATTTTATTTAAAACATTTTAAGAGTTCGTAGTATAAGCAAAACAATTTCTTCCAGGATTTTTTTTTTGAAATTTAATTTTTTTGTGGTGAAAATGGGTAAAGAAAGAAATGTGAAGTGCGTCAAATATGTGGGCGATAAGAACTTCAAATAAAAATAATTTCACTCATATTTCTGTGGCAATAAGGAAAAAGTGCTTAAGTCGATATTCAGAAACTTTTTTCTTTTTCAGTTAAATTGGGAATTTCTCAGTTTAACTTAATTTTTTTAAGCATATATCGTTCTACACACTATAATTGATACATTTAAGTTGGAATATACCAAAGTATAATCTAAATTAAGCTTTTATTCGAAATGAGATTAGAAGTTTAAAAAAGATAAGTCGCAAGTCATAGAGCTATAACTTCCTGAAAAATCACACAAATTAATTGAGATTTTGGCCAGAGGTACTTCCGAATATGCAGATTATGGAGGTACCATTAACTCAAAATCAGCTTATCTCGACTTAAGCACTTTTTCCTTTTTGCCACAGATTTTAGCAATAAAAACAATAATTGGCTTGAACATTTACAAAATTTAGGGACATAATAACGACTTGACAATGAAGTGCCGGATAGTTAGTCCTATCAACAATCAAATTGCTCACTGGGCTTTAAAAAAGCAACGCTGAAAATCTTAATTATTTTTTTACACTCTTATTTTTGCTTTATACATAGTTATTATTGTTGTCTGATTATTTATAACTGGGTCAAAATTATGCACTGCATTCAATAAATATTTCTTCTTTCCTATTTCAACTGGAGTAGGCAGCAAAAAATATATTTACGTACATATTTATGTATGTACTTACCCAGTTGTCCAAATCGTCCTAGACGACATTGTCTTCGACGATTCATGTACGACATGTCGTCTGTAGATTAAGTTTTCTAATCGACAATTTAAAAGAAATCGGCGTTCATGACTATCTGAACGACAATGTCACACGTTTTCTCTTCAATAAAACTTTGTTGTGGACCATCTGAGCGACAGTGTCATACGTTTTGTCTTCAATAAAGCCTTGTCGAGGACAATCTGAGCGACAATGTCCCTCGTTGTGTCTTCAATAAAGCATTGTTGACGATAATATGAGCGACAATGACCCTCGTTATGTCTTCAATAAAACCTTGTTGATGACAATCTGAGCGACAGTGTCACACGTTTTGTCTTCAATAAGGCTTTGTTGATGACAATCTGAGCGACAGTGTCACACGTTTTGTCTTCAATAAAGCCTTGTTGAGGACAATCTGAGCGACAATGTCGCTCATCTGGTCTTGTGTGACCTCGCCGCCATTTGTATGAAAATTTCGTCAACGATTTGTATGCAGTTGTCTTTCATATGTCTTCTACGACTTACCATTGTCTTGTACGCGTCGTCAAAGATGTCTTAAAGACGTGGCCAACTGGGTATGTACACATACTTTGTACTACTTACATATGTATATTTTTTATTATATTTATATTATATTATATTATATTATATTATATTATATTTTATTTATTATATTACGTTTATTATATTTTTTGCTTTGGTATTATATATTTTTTACACTATTTTTCGTTCATTTTTATTTGTTGCAGAAAAAGTCGTGGGAAATTTAACGGGTTTTTAATTTTGTTTTATGCAGCAGCAGGAAAACCAAACTATAACAGTAAGAAGAACAAATAAAAAAAAGAAAACTAGAAAAAACAATGAAAAGAAAAATCAAAAATAAAATTCTGCAAAAAAATTAAAATCGCTTCAAGTGTTTTGAGTTTATTAAATTGTATTCTTGCTTAAAAATTCTAGATTTGATCAAAATAAGATCTGTTGACCTTGTATAAGAAGTGCAAAAGTATTGGTGCAAACCCAGCAAATGCAAAAATTTGATTTCAAATTGCAAATGATTTGAAAGTAAACACTATAGCATTATTCAGTTTGTTTTAAATTGCAACTTCTTGCAATGCAAGTATTTTGGCAATGATGGTGAGCACTATTTAAACAAAAATATTGCAAAAATAAGAGTATCTCTGTCTATCTCTGTGCTGTCTTCCTAATACATAGTTAAAAATGTATTTGGTTTCCTCTGTGTACCGCTTTTTATTTGGTTTTTACCTTTTTACTTTATTCATAGAACATGTGGAATCCATTCTTTGTGAATTTCCGGAATTAATTTAATTTTTGCTCTAGTGCAATTTTTAGTAAGTGACCTCTCAGTATTTTACGATTAAAGAATTTGATTCAAATATTTTATTTTCGATATAAGCAATAGTTGAATCTTTTATTCTACATTCTGTATTTAAGAAATATTTTTCATTCATCCTTATTCCAGTCAACATCGACGTCTCATGAATACAATACCAAAAACTTGGGGCTTCTTTAGTCGCTCTCGAGATGTTCAAAGACCGTGCTGCTATGTAATAACCCTAAAATAGTCTTAGTATTTTACATCCATACCAAGTAAACTAACTTGTTTTATATTTTCCCGTATTTAATAATATTTGATACTGCAAAACTGTTTGGTATCTCAATTTAAACATCCCATTGCAAATGCTTATCGCGGTAAACAGATTTTTTATTAATTTTGTTCAGCAGAAAGGAAAAGTTTCAGGGAAATGAAATTGAACATTTCCTTTAATTTCTTTTATAGTTATGACTGATCTTTAACGATAAATTTTATTTTTATCTCCATTTACTAAATATTAATAAGAACTCGTTACAAGATGGCACAAACCTTCGTTTATACTTTAATCAGATATCCATAAAAAATTTAACATGTATATAAAAAATTTTGAATAATGATCTTCCTAAAACATGAAATATATTTAACTGGAAAAAAAATAATTTTTGGTTATTTTTTTACCCAATTTTTTTAAATTTCCAACCCTGGAACCATAATTTTGATTTTTATGTTTTTTAATAATAATTTCTTTCTTTCTAAAATATAGAATATATTTAATTACCAAAGAAATAATTAGTTTTATATACCAGAAAAAGTTTTAGTTTTCCAGGTTTGGAGACATGTCTTTTATTTTTCTAATTTTTATGCTACTTCTTTCTAAAACATAAAGTATATATAGTTTGTAAACAAACAAAAAATTTGACCTAGTTACTTTTATATACACAAAAATTTAATTTTTTAACCCTGGAATCATCCTTTTATATTTTCCTGATTCCTTATACCAATCTAGTTCTTTAAAAAAATATATAAAATATGTTAAGTGAACAAAGCAAAAAGGAAATAAGAAAAAATTAGTTTTATTTAGCTAATTTTATGTCAAAAAAAATTCAAAGTTTCCGGCTCTGAAGGTGTGGTTTTCATTTTTTAAAGTTACTACGCCGAACTTTTCTTTCAAAAGCATAAAATATATTTAATTTAAAAAGAAAAAGAAAAAAATTAATTACACCTAGTTACTTTTTTTATATAACACAAAAAGTGTAAGTTTCCCAACCCTGGAATCATAATTTTGGTTTTTTTCTGGTTTCTTACACCAATCAGTTTTTTAAGACTACAAGATAGAGAAAAAGGAAAAATTAGTTTTAGTAGATTACTTTTGTTTAGCAAAAAAAGTTAAAGTTATCCAACTCTGGAAACGACTTTTTGATTTTTTAATTTTGTTTTTTTATTTTTAATACCAATTTTATTCGTACTGAAATACAAAATAAGATTATTTAGCAAAAATTAGTTTTAGCTAGTTACTTTTATATGGCAAAATAAAGTTTAAGTTTTCCAGCTCTGAAACCGTCTGCTCGATTTTGCTGATTTTCAATACCAATCCATTTTGAATCATTTCTGATACACCAGTTCAAGACCGAATTCTGTAGCTTTTCTGGTAGCTTCGGAAAACCGATTTCACGTACATACAGACGGATTGACGGACATCGCATATTCGTCTTCCCTATGCATAAGGATCCAGAATATATATGTATATGTACCTTAGGGCTCGCTTATTAATATTGTAGGAATTTGACACGGAATGACAAACCTATATAGTATACAAAACAATATAGCAAGCGCAAATTTGTTTATTTTGTTGTTGGTTTGCAAAGGTAAGCTACGATATTTTGCATTTAGACCATTCATCAAACACGGAATACCAATAAATCCTATAAAAATATACAAAATAAATAGTATCGGAATTTCCACGGGAAAGTCCGTTTTCTAGTTGCGTGCGACAGTAAGCAATTGAGCTTGTATTTCTTAACAATGTAAGTCGATTCTTCTTAAAATTTTACCTAATGTAGAGCTGCTGAGGTCCTACACAAATATATAAAGAAATTAAAAAACTTTCAGCTAATTTTTTATTATTATTGTTTAAACTTTATTTGTTTCTATATTTATGATTTGATTAGGCTTATATATGATAATTATTAATGGACAAATAACACCAAAGTTAATTGTAAATACGAGTATTCTGACAAACACTTAGTAGGACGGAACAACTAGCTGTTTTCGAAAGTCACTGTGTCTTTGTATTTGGTCCACTGTGTGTGGTATCTGTTGCTGTAGATTTCTGATTTATATACTCAGTTTTTCATTAAAAATGGAATATGTGAATTGTTTTGATTCATCGTATTACAATTTGCTGAAAGCTTTTTTTTTTTTGTAATGAAAGCTAAATTTTACCATTTTTGCCATTGTCATTTGTTCTTTTACTAATTAAAAAAAATGCGAGCATATTTGTTTGGTGTCGCACGTGACATAAAGCTGGGATTCCTGTGAAAATACATATTTTCTCATGCATTTAATGGTTTTATGCGCAAGAGCATATGCTTCAGTTTTCTTCCCCCTGGAAAATGGTTTAAATGCAGTTTGGTTAACATTGTAATTTCTATAACAGAAGAAACTTTATCACTTTCAGTGAAGTTAATATTAAATATTTTCTCAAAAAAAAAAAAATAATACTTTGATCTGAACCACTGCTGAAGCTAAAACAAAACCAACTTTAATAGCGTTAGTCGTTCTGTTTGTTGGGTAATTTACGCTGAACACTGCTTATTCAAACTGGTTACAAACAACTGTTACAGCAACTCCAAGATGCATTCAGGTGATATTTTTTTTCTTGTGCACAAAAATGCTTGTGTACCACCAGAAGGCGGAATAGAAATATTTTTGTGCATTTTAAAATGCATCTGGCGATTAGAATGTACCAGTACATAGATTTTTTTTTTCAGAAGTGTCAGAAGTATGGAAAGTAAAGTTTTGGTTTTATTTTTTTATTTTGTAAAATTATATTTAAAACAAGATTTAAATTTGCCAACAAATTAAACTAGGTAAAAATAGTCAAGCTTCCTTATTTGATTAGAATTACGTACATAGATATTTATGTACATACGCATTTACATGTACATACATATGTATGTACATTAGAGTGGCCGTTAATTGTATGGAGACTTTTCAAGCTATTGCATAGCTTTTATACCAGGTTTTGAGGGTGTCGACCGAGTCGAGAAATTCCGTAAGTCCCTATTTACACTATGCAAGTCTTATTGCTAAGCTGATTAGTTTATTAGGAGAGAGAGACGGGGGGAAAAGAAACGTTGTTGTTCCCCTCGTCTCTCTCTCCCTGAAACTAATCAGCTTAGCAATAAAGGTGGAAGTACATAACACGCGTTCAATGCGCTAATGCGATACACGCGTCTGTCAAAAATGTTGAAATAGTGTGTTTTCATAAGGCAAGTTACATAGAGAAATTCGCGACGCGCGTATCTCCCAAAAAGTTCAACATTCTTCAACTTTCACGCGCTGTATACAAAATGAAAGCTAGTATTGCCAGATTCATATGCTAACATACACAAAAATGATTAGAAATTCATTTTATTTATCAAACAATGGCTAAAAAATGCATTATATATTTAAAGAAAAATAAAACGCCAATGCAAGACAAAAAAAAATAGCCCGTTAAAGGCTTTAAATTTTACAACTAAAAAAGCCTCAAAAGAGTGGTGTGTAACTTTACATTTGCATAGCCTTAAACGTTTAACAAGCCAGAAAAGCGTTGCTGCGTAACACGTGCTATGTACCTTAACCTTAAGACTTGCACAGTGTGATTTGGGACTAACGAAAAAAACCTATTTTTATTTGAATCGCCCAGTGTATGTTAACCCCTAAATTATGCTATTGATTTCATTAACATACAGTATTGCTAGAACAGATTTTTACATGTAGGAAAACACAATGTGGCGTACTTAAGAGCAATTGTGCTTGACCAAAATAAACACAAACAAATAGACAATTCGTAGGTTTTTTATTTAAAAAATAAATTTGCATAAGTTGATTAAAAAATTCTAAGCAATAGCTTTACCGCGGCAGTCCCCGAGTGCCACACGTATTTTTTTTTTGATATCTTCTACTCTCACCCCCCAAATCGGTTCGGTTTTATGTAAAAAAAATACAAAAAAATTTCATAGCGATAAGTTGCGTTTTAGGGGGTGCGTCCGACCCTCAAAGTTGGCCTTCAAGCCCATTTTTCAATGTAATTTTTGCATATGACTATCTTTAAAAAAAATCATTTTACAAGAATATGACATATGGTAATATTTTAGCTCTTCAAGTAAACAACATTAGTCTCAAAGAAAGTTTTTTGCTAAAATTAATATTTTAGAAAATATTGAGGAAAATAACCAACAAAATACCAACAATTTTATGTAACAAAATTATATTTGTATAGAAATTTTTTATTTTAAGCAAGTACAATATAAGAGCTTATATATATTAAATTATTTCATACATATACATATATACAAAATAAAACTAAACAAAAAAAAAATGCATTGAATATATGGGCTCGAGAGTGAACTTTGAGGGCCGGACGCACCCCCTAAAACACAACTTATCGGTATGAAACTTTTTTGTTTTTTTTACATAAAACTGGACCGATTTGGGGGGTGAGAGTAGAAGAAATAAAAAAAAAGAAAATAACGGACCCCCTAATGTACATATACACACATACGTACGTAGTTAATTTGAGGAGAGGCTGTTCACATATTATGTAACGCTCGGTGGGGGCGGGTTAAGGATTTATTACGGTTTAGAAAATGTATACGGAAAATTTTGTAAAAAGCGTTAAGAAGGGGTGGGGGGTGTATAACAGTTCCGAAAATAACGTTACGTGATATATGAATAGTCCCTGAGGTACGAAATTTCGTATTTGCTTAGGTAATTTAACTGTAACAAATATTTTTGAATATTTTAGGAACCTAGCAATACTATACTAGATATTATACAACATCTTAATTTTTTTTTAAATAGTTCATAAGAGTTTCTTACCTTATATTTTGAATAAAAACTCTCCGAATTTCTCAGAAGCAGCCAGATACTCTGGATACGTACATTTTGTTACGGTTTGCCTTTTTCGTGTCATTAGATTCAAAATCATCATATAGAGAGGGTTCTACCAAAAAATATTTTTTTCCTGTGTAATTCGTCTCTTATATCACACCTAATTACCATCCAATAATTAGTAGTTTAATTGATTTCTCTTTGTGAAATAAACTACAAAGTCTCAAAGCGTTAGAATATATAAATCTTATCTCCACGGGAGGGGATGGCATAACATACTAAAGCGAAGGACTTTACACTTATTAGTCTAACCTACTTTCTATTAAAGACGCTGTAAAGGCTGTTAGACATTCACATAAAAACTAATATGATCTGCAGACTTCTCACAAGCTCCCAAGTAAATCAGTAGACGCGGTTCTATAGTTGCTCGTATGGTATATTGACTTAGTAGCCTTGCCTTCAATAACGTCGATCTGTCGGCTGTAATCAGCGCCCTGGAAAGCCCGGAAGAAATCAAGCATCTACATCATCTACTCAAGCAAAGAACAGTCATAGCTACTGTGGCATTAGCAACCGTCACCAAAAGAGCCTATAGAGGTGCACCTCGAAACGGGCCTCTCGTATGAAATTTGCTTGTAAACGAATTATTTGCAAAATAGGACTCATCAAAACTGTAATACGCGCACACGATGTAGAAATTGCTGTAGCAGAAATTCAACTGGAAACCATCTTACAGAAGCTGAAAACAGCACTGGAAACGATCAGCAATTGGTGTCCGCAGTGTCAATACAACAATATCCGATATTTTACTCTTTGCTAGGAATAACAAGACCTTATCATTCTCACTATCCAAATTAATTGAGTTGTGACTGTTTATGACTTAGTGTGCGATATGTATTTTGGCTGCTTATCAAAGAGTTTGCAAATTATTAATGTACACACACGTATGATTTAATGCAAATATTTGTTTTAAAATGTATATACTTAATAATATTTATTCATTATTAGCTATTTTTTTCTTTTTTCTTATCTGTATAAATTATATTTATTTGAGATCTTGCGCAATATTTTTTCATTTGCAACTTCATTATTATTCCATGCCATTATTTTGCTTTGTTAAAAGCATTAGCTTTAATTATACAATGCATATATTTTTTTCATAATTGTAGAAAAAAAATCAAAAATTAAAAAATCACCAACAACAGCTACAGCCAACACCAAAAAATAATTGTTGGCAACCGCAATTACATCAGCAGCACTGAGTTGCTAAAAACTCATCGTTTAAGTTTTCATTTGAGTTTTTATTTATGTAAATCCAATTTAACTAACTGGCCTCCTAAAACAAATAAGATTAAAAAAAAATTAAAAAAAACTATTTTCTAATTTTTTTGTAGAATAAAAGATTCAATATTCTTTAAAGATGACTTTACAACTTTTATAGTCAAGGGCAATATTCTCAAAAGAATCGATTAACTTTCATAGTCTACCTCAAATTCTTGTTAAAACCACGTTTGTTAATTTTTTTTTTTTTGTTAATCATTTCTCATATTCCATTTCATTAAAAATTCATGTTAAATAGCTGACATTAAGAAACAATATCTGCCCAATTAGATAGACATGGGTGCTTATGAAGTGCGTTAGGGGTGGAAAACTACCGATGACACTATCGATACTATCAATGATACATTTTTTTTGCGAATATCAATGTTTTAATTCTGCCATCGATTAATACTTGAAAACAATCGATATTCTTTAGTCACTATCGATAGTAGATAGATACACCACTAAAACCAAAAAATTTAAATATGTTGCTTCTCATAAACAAAAATAACTGAATGACGGGAAAAGTGCTTACGCTGATCTCACTTATTTTTCATGAAATTATTTTAGTTTTGTTATTTATTGAACAGACAAATAAAATTATATTTTATTTTGTTTTTAATCCCCGACCAAAAAAAAAAGGGTGTTATAAGTTTGTAGTATGTGTCTGTGTATCTGTACACGTACAGACTAGTGTTTTTCATACGGGATTTCCCGGGAAAAAATCCCGGGAAATTTTGAATTTTATAATGGCAACTTTAGTTTGTATGTACACACTCCTTGATGAGTGTCGTTATTCACTTTATGAATGCGATGGTTCAATAATAAGGTGATGGCACTAGCACAATAGCTAAAACTTTACAACAACTAAGGACGAGTTTACATATGGCACACATGTTTTCTGAGACTTAGAGGCCTTTGTTTGCCAAAAGCGGAACTCGACGATCAAAATTTAAAGGTGGAGGTACATACTAAAGGGCTGCGTAAATGGTTCTAAAAGTTTTGTATTCTATTTCACACTACTGCCAAGCAGTCTGTTTTAGTGCAAACATAAATAACAAAACAAAACTAACAAAACATGACTCTCACTAAAATCAATCAAGCATCATTCGAATAGTTTTTCTCTGCAGTTTTGTTAGTGCTTGTGTTCTCAAAACAAGTAGAACATCAAAACGAAAAGCGATAATGAAACAAAACAACACTAAATCATAGCAGAAACAACGAGTGCACTAGAACACGAACACAAACATGCAAACTATGTATGTTTATGTATGTATATATGTATACATATATTGAAAATAAAAATTAACAAAATTTTTATATATAAATGTACATAAGTATGTATGATATTATTTCATAGTAAATAAAACCTCTTTTCAGCTTTCATATTCCTAACGAAGCGCAATGTTTCTTTTATATGGAAAATTGTCTTTGCTATCAGAACATTCAAGCATGTTTTGAATGTTCTGTGTGAATTTTGATGTTCAATTTCATTTTTGTTTTGAAAGGCTTGGTTTTACTTCAACATTGTTCTATTGCAGTTTTGTTCTGTACTGCACTATTCTTATCGTAAAGCAAAACACATCTCTTTTGAAAGTTTTGTTTTAAAATAACGACGCAATATACAAACACATTTTGAAATTAATGAGAGTGCTTGTAAGCCTTTTTTTAAGGCTTGTGCCACGCTCTAGTAAATACATACCACGCATTACGCGGCAACGCTTTTCTGGCTTCTTAAACGTTTAACGCCATACAAATAGAAAGTTACATACCACGCTGTTGCGGCTTTTTTAGTTGTAAAATTTAAAGACTTTGTCGGTTATTTGTTTGTCTTGCATTTAGGTTTTATTTTTCTTTAAATATTTAAAGCATTTTTTATCCATTGTTTGATAAAAAAATTAATTTATAATCATTTTTGTGTATGTTAGTTACAAACGATACTTTTAAAAATGTAAAAAATGTGGATATAAACGACATAGATTTGCTAAAAGATTTTGACTGAAATCTCATAGATTTTGTCCAGATGTAAATTCACTACGAGTGATACTATTTATATTTTTAAATGAAAATAGCTTTTTTGTTTTTCGAAATATTCCCCTTGATAATCAATACACTTTTGCATTTGTTCAAACCATTTGTCATAGCAGTTTTCCATTCCACTTGAGACACCTTCAAAACATGGTTTTTGAACGCTCCAACTGCTTCTTCGGCGCTCGTAAATCGTTGATATTCGGGAACAAGAAATAGTTATTGGGTGCCAACTCAGAACTGTGAATTTTTGACGAGATTTTTTTTTAAGAGAAGTAACACTCGGGCAATTAACTCAATATCAAGATCTTTTCAACGGCTGAACCGATTTTTTTCAGACATAGCTTAGAACACTCTCGATCAAGTCACATTTCAAACATAACTAAATTAAAATCGTTCCAGCCGTTTAGTCTGAGCGTGAACTTGTACATACACATAGATACACAGACGCAATCTACAAAAAATAAATAAAATAAAAATATTTTTTTTCTACCTTGTCTTAAACTCAAATCCAAATGCAGACTTCAGTGTACAAAATTTTTTTCAAAGTGTATTGTAGTTAATTTCCTTAACTTAAAAATTTTAATGTTTGGCTTTAGTCAATTTCAACTTGTTTCTCTTCCTAGTTGAAGCTCAAATTCAATCCGAATGGCAGACCATTTCCCTACAAGAAATGAAACACTTTACAATAAATATTAAAATGGAAACTAGTTTCTGACAAATTAATTCAAATACAGCTTAAGAGAAGAAAAAAAAACAAAAAATTTTAAATTTTATCATTGCTATCAAAGTTTTCAAGTTTTTATTTGCTTCTTTAATGTTCAAAATTAAATCTGTTAAAAAGAGAAACACGTTTTATTTAAATTCCAACTTCTTCGACAAGTTCATAAATATTTAATGTAATTTTTCCTGTGCGCTGTGTCGCTTTAAATTTAACTTAAAAGCAACAACATATTAGCCGAATGATCGCACGAGATCTTTAACATATTACGTGCCGTCTGAATGTATGTACAAGAGATACACCTGTACGAGTACATTCCCAAAAACTCAAAAGTACATACGGACGAAATATTAATGATAACTAAATTAAATTTTATATCATTATAATTTTTTACATTTAACCCAGTTTTTAATTGAAATAATATTTAAGCCTTAAACAAAAAAAAAAAAAAACAAAGATTCAAAATCACGCATTGTTACAATCAAGAAAAAAAATACGACCAAGTTATTTTAGTTTTGTTGATTTTAGCAAATATGAATGAGTTGATTACATGTAAACGTTTAAGTAGTAAGGCAGACATACATACACACATATGTATGTATAGTTGAATATCATGCCCAGCAGTTACGCTCTGACGAATTGTTAAGATGCTATAATGCACCAATAAAAACCAGGGATGGACCGATGGCCACTGCTCAACGTGCCCAGTTGTCCAAGACTTTCGTCATTGATATCGATTCCGAATATATCTCGAGCATTTATCGTGTAAAACTATCGAGAGTGACACTTAAAAATTAATCGAAAAAAGTCCACCTGTCGCTCAGTTTTGTCAAAAAAAAAAAAAAAAAAAAAACATTCGATTTTTAAGTTTCGCTAGCAATATCAAAAGTGAGAGAATATCAAACTAATTTCGATAGCGCAAAAATGCAGCAGAAAAAGTAATTTAATTTTTTTATTTATTTATTTTAACTTACTTATTTTATTAATTTATTTTTAATACCTTAACTTACGTTGCAGGATTTGAACATAATAGGTCCATTCTAACAGAATAGCACACATCCACTAGGCTATCATTGGAAATTTTTTTCTGTTCAATTATTGCACATACATATGTAGGTATGTGCTCTTATTTTATTTTTTAACTTACAGTGCTGTAATGCATCGAATTCGGTACCTCTAGGCTAACAGGCTGACACACACTCACTCTGCTAACGTCGCACATTCGAAAAACTATCGAAAGAAATTCGAAACTCGAAGTTTTAGTGAACATTCGAATTTTCTTAGATTAGCGAACAAATGTCGAAGAATTTTGATTCGAAGTTTCTTCGCTTTAGTGAGCATTCGTTTTTATCGAATCTCAGGTCAAGTGGGTGATTGATTCTAGATCAGTGGTCAGCAACCTATAACATTATATTTTTCGATTGTGTGCGTTATACTCTCACCACGAACCAGTGTTGCCAGTGAAATTTCGTGTCATTTACCTAATTTTTAATTTTTAATCTCCAAAGGCAATCTTGATTTCGTTGTGGTCAGAAGAAACGCTCAAGTTTTTTTTATACAGTAAGGGGGAAAACGTACTAAAATCAATATTTTACGCTCGAAATCAAATCATTTCAAACCTAATAATCTGTTACATGCAAAATTCTTGATTCAAGAATAAAATCTAAATTTTTTTTTAAATCGCATTTAAGTTTGCAATTTTGAATAAAATCTCATCTTAAGATCGGATTAAGGATTTTTTTCTTAATAAAAATCTTAAATTAAGATCATATTTTTAAAAATTTAAAAATACGAGCTTAAAATTAAGATTTTGTTCATTATTTAAAGAATGAGTTCTTAAAGTTTAAGACCACATTCTTAAATTGAAGATTACGTTCCTACAATTAAGATCACGTTGTTGCTTTTTAGAATTCAGAATTTAGGCTTCAATTTGAGAATCTTACTGACTAAATTCCAATATTTAAATCTGATAATTTCTGCAATCTAAATTCAAGAATTTTCTTCCTAAATTTAGATTAAATTACAGTCTTATTTTTGGAACAACATTTTTTCTCTGGCAACTCTGATTCTTAACAGTATGCGATACACACCAACTTGTTCTTAACAATAGCTTATTTTTATTCAATATATTTCTTTTTATTTCAAAAAATCGCTGAAAACGCATCTACTAAAAAAAAATTCGCAAAAAAAAGCCGCTGGTGGCTTTTTTTTAATAGACTTGCAGCTAACGACAACAAAATACAGTCATATATAGCGGGAAACCGCCGTTTTGGCAACACTGGTATACACACACGTAATAAAAAACGATTGCATTATTAGTGGTTTAAAAGTTTCAGATGAAAAAATGAGCGCTTTTGAAGCGGTTGATAAAATTTCTGAAAACATCGGTGTAAAAATGGAAAATAATACTGTTGAAGATGCTTATTTTTTGAAAAATAGAAATAGAAACAATGAAAACAAAACTGTTGTAGTGAAGTTTACTTCTAAAATACATAAGGACAAATTCATGTCTTCTAAAACCAAACTCAGAGAGAATGAAGATACGAAAAAGATTTTTATAAACAATTTTAATGGTAAAGAAACTATGCAACTTTACCATTATGCAAAATCGTTAAAATCAGTAGGTTACCAATATGTTTTTATAAAGAATGGAAGAGTTATTGCTAAGAAAAGTGACACATCTAACCAACAACTAATTCGTGATGAGGATGAAGTTGATAAAATGCTCTTAAATTCAACAACTAATAAACAGTACGGTAGAAGATCTATAATTCATCCGAGCCAAGTTATAGCTGATGATTCTAGTGATGTCGATGGCGAAGATGGTGCTTCATACATGTCTCCTTCTTAAAATTTATTATTATTTTTTTATATAAATAACTTTATATTTAAAATTAAAATTTATTATTTTTCTCAATGTCAAATAATCAATATTTCATTAATTTTTCAAATTTTAAAAAACACAGTAATTGCTTGAATTTTAATTACCTGAATATCATCAGTTTTAACATTAGGAGCGTTTCGTCTATTGATAAGTTCAACAACTTTAAATCGATCTTATCTCAATTTTCAAAACTTCCTGATATAATAGCTCTACAAGAAACTTGGTTTAAGAACGACCTAACACAAATATATACAATCCCCGGATTTAATTTTATACATTGTTGTAGGGAAGATGGATACGGTGGTACATCAATATATATTAACAAAGAAATTGATTTTAGTGTTAAAATTTGTAAAAGTGAAAATTTTGTTGAAATTTTAGCTATAACTTTGCTTAATTTCAAGATTAATTCTAAGCCTTTACAAATGATTTCTTACTGTCGTTCCCAAAAGTGCAATGAATCAGTATTTTTTGAGTTTCTTGATAGTATATTATATGAATTAGCTCAAAATCCATTAATAATAGTAGGTGACTCGAATATAGATCTTTTAAAAAGTGCTTCGAGCACTGAATTAAATTCTATTTTTCATAATTATGATTGTAACAATGCTCACACCTTAATAACAAGACCTGGAAGTAAAACTTGTATAGATCATATATTTAGTAATTTACCCGTTACGCCCATCGTGGATTCAGTGGAATGTGACCTTTCCGATCATAATATTTTATCTTGTAAATTGAAAAGTAATTTCAAATGTAAAGATAATATCGTAATTTCTAAGACTTATTGTGACTATAGAAAGGCTAATGAATATTTACAAAGAACACTGCCAACTGATTTCTCATCAACTAATGTATCAGTATTGACAAGCTCTCTTATATCTACAGTTGAATCAGCTGTTAATCACTCTACCGAAACAACAAATGTTAAAAAACCGTTAAATTTTGAAATAACCCCATGGATTAACAATAATCTTCAAGGGTTAATTCTATATAAAAACAAATTATTAAATAAAAGACGTAGATCAAAAAATAGAGAAAAATATGATGCTGATTTGAAAAGAATAAGTAAAGTGATAAAATTAGCAGTTAAAAAATGTAAAGACAAGTACTACGTGGTAAATTTAAGTAAAATTGGAAATGACACTAAAAAATGTTGGAAATTTATAAATAACACACTAGGTAGAACGAAAGAAAATGTTGTCAAACTTAATGACATACGTGGTGAAAATATATCAGATAATCAGACCAAAGCAAACTTATTAAACAATTATTTCATTTCAGTCGTAAAAGAACTTAAACAAAAAATCAATATTTTGCCAAGTGACTCAATTAACTCGCTGAGGACGCTTAATGTTTCACGTCATTGCTTCATCTTAAATGAGATAAATGAAAACGATGTTTGTAACATTGTTTTTAATATGGAATCAAATAAAACACCCGGATTTGATAATATATCCATAAAATTTGTGAAAGAATGTTTTACAATACTTTCACCCATTTTAGTTGATATATATAATAAAATTATTAATACCTCAGAATATCCTGACATTTTAAAAATTCATAAAATAGTCCCCATCCCACCGTGGACAAATACAGACCTATTGCCACTCTAACAACTATTGATAAAGTTTTTAAAAAAATTCTATACGACAAACTTTTGACATATTTAGAGGAGAATAATATGTTGTACAAGTATCAATTCGGTTTTAGAAAAGGTGTTAGTACTCAAGATGCTGTTTTAAACGTAGTAAGATATGTTTGTAAAGGTTTAGATGATGGTTTCTGTGGAGTTGCTGGAATATTCTTTGATTTTTCTAAAGCGTTTGATCTGGTGGATCATGAAATAGTATTACAAAAGTTACAATATTATGGTCTTCAAGGTCGTGAGCTTAAGTTATTTAAAAACTATTTCAGTTTGTGCAAATTAATCAGTTTAAAAGTTTTATTGGGAATGTCGAATACGGCGTTCCACAGGGAAGTGGCTTAGGCCCTTTACTATTTTCAATTTATTTAAATGATTTAATGAATCTTGAACTAACGGGTCAATTATTTATGTTTGCTGATGACATTTGTCTGTTTTATCCTTATAATTTTGATTTAGTTTTGAAAACACATATCGAAAGAGATGCTGCTTTATTAATGGAATTAGCTCGCTTGAATAGATTATTATTAAATCCTGAAAAGACAACGTTAGTTAGATTCAGACCTCGCGCAGTAAATTCAAATAATAACTTTTTTGTTTACATTGATGGCAACCCCGTTTATGAATCAAGTTCAGTTAAATACTTAGGCATTACATTACAAAGCAACTTATCTTGGGATTGTCATATCAACAACGTTATGAAGCAACTAGCACCTGCCATTGGTATTTTATATAAATTTAAAAATAAATTATCCGAAAGATCAAAACTTATGATTTATAATGCACTAATTAAATCGTATTTAAATTACTTGGTTTGTATTTATGCTTTCAATAAAAACAATACTTCGTTAAAATCCTTGAAACGTTGTCAAAAAAAAGCGTTAAAAATTGTTTATAATTTGCCAAGAACCTTTTCAACACTGTTGCTATATAAAGAAATATGTGTAAATATTTTACCAATTAATGGTTTATACATGTATCAGGTCCTTTTGTTTATTTTTAAAAGTCTTCACAATATAAGGGAACATACAATTCCATTTCCTCAAAACCAAGCTCATTTTCTTACAAGAAACTCTTCAAACTTAAGAATCCCAAGGTGTAGATTAGAAAAAACTAAACAACGAATTGATTATATGGGTAGTAATCTTTACAGTAATCTACCTTCACAACTAAAAATTGTAGAAAGTATTTCAACATTCAAAAGATTATGCAAAGAATTTTTGAATAATTCAATCGAAACGTTTTTTTAAAATATTGTATTTATATTCCTTTTATCAATAAATTTAAGAATAAATAATGTAATTATTATAATATTATTATTAGATTACTATAATTGTACGTCTAGTTGAAACAATTGCCAACTTGCCTCTAAAATGCCTTTAGGCGCAGAGGCCAAATGAATTCTATGTTAAATATTTACTATTGTACGATTATCTTAAATAAATAAAAATAAAAAATAAAAAAATAGAAGTAGAATAGAATAGAATAGAATAGAATAGGTCTTCTAATCTAGTCTTCTAAAGAAATTAAAGATATGCATATAGAATTTTGGTACATTATTACAACTGGGAGATAAAGTTCCAGATAGTTAATACAAACAAGATAGTTCAACAAAACAAAAATGGATGTGAATCATGGTGTCAAGTGATGTCGAACTGTTTCGATTTAGGGGAACCTTGCATAATCTTTACATTAGCATGTCATTGAAGATCTTGTGTTCGTGCGGGAAATGAAATACATTGCTGTTCATTAAAATTAATGAATCGAACCAATGCGTGTTCTCTGATTCGACAAAGTTTTTTGTGGTTGACACTCAGTTATTTTAATATATACTCACAGAAAATTTCAACTTAAAATCTACGTAAACAAGGTTAATCTAATATTTTTCGTCAATGATTTTGCTTCATATGTGTTTCATGTTAATCAATCATGATTTATAGTAATTTACAAATAAAATTTTTCCTCTTGAAATAACTTTATTTCACTTTGATTTGACATTTACGTTGTGTTAAAATTAAAATGAAGAATCATGTTGAATCAATGTTATTTCAAGTTGGAACAACATGAATTTAATTTAATGCAGTAATTGTATTTTATTAATTATTTAACTTACGTGTGTTTGGCACAGGCATTAGGAAAAATGTTGGTTTGTATATAAATTTGCTTCCCCGGCAAAGATTTGAAAGCAGCCGCCCCTGCAGCCACGACAACTTTAAATATTGTTTAGATATGTTCACTTTAAATATGTACCATATTGAATAAAATTTTAATTCAACATTACTTCATTGATGATTTATCATAAAATTTATTTGAAAAGTTTAATT
The DNA here is from genome assembly GCA_949987645.1 of Tachina grossa. Lineage (NCBI taxonomy): Eukaryota > Metazoa > Arthropoda > Insecta > Diptera > Tachinidae > Tachina > Tachina grossa. The sequence goes on along the minus strand of OX465278.1, from coordinate 50,319,626 downwards.
AAAAAAAACAAAATACCTTGATTTGACTCCAGGGGTCAAATCGTTACATCCGCGTTCGTATCGACAATCGTATGAAAATAAATTAAGTGAAACGTCAATCCTATAAACTGAATGGGATTTCAGCACGTTCACGTATGTCATAATAAAAAAATGGTATTTTTACGTGACGAGTTGTACGTTCACGGATGTAACGATTTGACTTCAGGATTCGTACCTGCGATCCTCCGACTGCAAGACTCGTATACTGCCTACCAACCAGCAGCAGCTTGTCGGCTGTTTAAAAATATGAAAAAACAACAACAACAATACAAAACCAATTCTCACAACCAAGCACAAAAGTGTATTGAAGCTTTGAACAAAGCAAATAAACACCAACACACTTAAACAACATATTATTTCTTGTAAATTTAATATGATTTGAATGAATTTGAATCAAACTTTTTGCATGATGATTTTACGTTGGTATTTTTTTCTGTGTGTATAAGTTCACTTAAAAGTAGAGTTATCATTCGTCCTCTTTTCTACGGCGTCCGACTCGTTCTACTTATTTTTTTTGGCAAACGCCCGGTGTTGTCCTACTTTTTTGTTTTTATCCATAATTGTTTTTTCTTTTTTGTTATATCTAGACTGAAGCAGCTTGTTATACCTCATAAATTTTTAACATGTCAAAATTGAATTTTTTTATGTAAAGCTCATAGGCTAATGGTGGAAACCAGCGTTGTCAGATTTTTTACGACCTATTTCGCCAAATTGACTTGAAAAATCGCCAAAATAAATTTTATATTGTTTTTTTTAAATATATATTTGATAATAAATTACAAAGAAAAAATTATTCACCAATTATTGTTTTCAATTAAATTTTTAATTGTATTAATTAATTTGAGTGAAAAAACTTAATTGATGTTATAAAATTGTTTATAGGTGAAAATTCAATTAATTTTTTAATTGATATCACAAATAATGAAATTGATATTACAGAATTATTTATATTATTTTTTGTGCGTAGTATTTATAAAATAATTTGTTTGAAAATAATGGTAAAAATAATTTAGCAGAAAATCACTAATAATCTAGGTTTAACCGAGCAACATTGCTCAGTTAAACTATAGTTAGAACTGTCAAATGATAAATATATGAAATAAATGTTACGCAATTGAAAAAAATTTACAAAAAGTATAATAAATAAATACATATATTCATACATACATAAATAAAATGGATGCTTGTTATGACGACGAAGATTTTAGTGATTATGAAATCAGGGGGCAAATTACGGCACTCGCTATCGAACGAAATTGCGAAATAATTCAATAGAGTTCATATGGAAATGTTTCGTAATTTCGTTCGATAACGAGTGCCGTAATTTAACCCCAGAATAACTTGGATAGGACAATTGTGAGAAATATAAGAGATAAAAACACGTCCAAATCATTTTTGTATGCATAATGAATTGGAGTTCTCGCAAAGATTTCGTTTAACAAACAGGTCTGTGTATGATGATTTTAGAATTAATTGGAAAGAAAGTCTATTTCGTTTAACATTTTATGATCTTTTTGGTTTTATTTTTGGAGCGTCACTATTTTTTAAGTCCATATCATTTATTTTTTATTTTACAAAAATTCAGAATTCAGTTATTGAAGTTTTTTTAAATAAATTTAAAGTGTTGCCCTATTTACGTGAACTATTTTCAAGAATGCCACGTCTTTATTTAAAACAAAGTATGGCATTACTAGTTGGCTAAATTGACAACTGTTAATCCATCACTGAAAAACAGCATGGGCGTTTAAATTCCGTTTAACTTTGTTTCTTGGTTAACTCAAACGTATGTTAAACTAAGTTAAACTATTTAGTAAGAAACTAGCCCTTAAAGCACACATTAAGTCTCCAAAAATTGTATCCTGTAAATATTTCTGGTTTATTGTTGTAAATACTCTTTCAACAAATTAATTTTCCTGATACGATTTGACTAACGAAGCCATTACATTACGCCACGGCATTCCTATAACTGCTGGGTAGCAGTTATGGAATAACTTGTTGGGTATTTCATTGAAGGCGTGTCATCCATTCATCCATCTACACAATTTCTACAAGCATTTTTTCATACGCATTTTATTGCTGTGCTGCGATGCAGTCAAACAACATGAAAAAAGAAACGTTACTTTTACGACTGACTAAGCGAGCGTTTAGTGCGTACTGTTTATAGTGCAGTGTAATCCATTGTAGCACAATGGAATTTGCAACATGTTTAACTATTTTTCCTTAGTTTTACAAACAACTTACGCATTATATATGTACATACATATGTACATATTTACACAGTAAAGTGGTCACTAGAAGAAAACTGGCCCCGCAATAATGCAATGATTGTGATTCGATAAGAGTGATTTAATAATCACCATCATTGATGATGATGAGGTTGCAGTTAGTTAAGTTAGTTAGTGAGCTGCTGTAGAGCAAGTGAAATGCGAAATAAAACTTTCACTTATTTCGCTGAAAATATGGAAGTAACGTTACAGCACTGGTGATGTTTTCATTTTGTTTATTTCTCGTTTTGAAATTCAGCTTAAATGTTTCGATGGCATTTGCCTTAGGAAGTAAAATCGTACGAGTAAAAGATTGTAAAGTTTTATGTAATAAACTATAAAATTTAATAAATAAAACAATCACTGTTACCGGTAAATTTCAACAGATTAAACTGGTTTTCCACAAAGCACGTAATATAAGTTTGATTTCTCTAAAACACTAATAATTATTTATGTACATAAAAGTAGGTTCTCAATTCCTTGGCAGTTTTTATTTTTTTATGCTTGTTCAGAAATAAGCAAATTGTTCAGCGATTTGAAAAACTCTTTTATTTGTGTCTACACACAAAAAATTTCATACATAAAATCTTTGAAAACAAGGTTAATTTAAAAATTTTCGACAATGCTTTTGCTTCATATGTGTTTCATGTTAATTCAATATGATTTAGAGTAACTTTGAAAAGAAGTTTTTCTTTTTAAAATAAGTTTATTTCACATTGCTTTAACATTCGTGTACTGTTAAATCAAAATGAAAAATCAAATTAAAACAACTGGAATTTAATACTGAAATAACACGAAGAACCATGTTGAATTAATGTTATTTCAAGTTGAAGCAAAATGAATTTAACTTAATGTGATAAATTTTATTTTAATTGGCACAGACATCAGGAAAATGCATGTGTATTGTATAGTTGGCTTCCCCGGGCAAAATTTGACCTCGGATCACTAAGAATTAAATTTTAATTCAACATGATTTATAATTCATAATGATGCGATCTTGCGTTTTGAAGTTTATTATTATACGAGGGCGGGTCAATACGTCCATGGCTTTTTAAATTAAACACAGGTTTTTTAATAAAAAATTATTTCAGTTTTCAACGTATTTTACTTTTAGCTCTATACATTTCCTACAACGTTTCTCCAATTTCTTCATAACTTCCGAAAATAATGTTTGGCGAGGTGATCAAAATATTTATTTATTTGTGAGATGATTTCATCGTTGGTGTTAAATCTCATTCATTTTTTCAGGTTTGAAAACAAGAAATAGCCACTAGAAGCTGAATCTGGAGAATAGGGTGGATAGGAAGCAATTTGTAGCCGAATTCACTGAAACTGCGCATGTATGCACTCTTGCATTGTTCTAGTGGGAAAAAAACTTTATTCTTGACCAAATATGGTCGGGCTTTTTAGCTTTTGAAGATAGGCAATCGCGTGCATCTCAAGACAAACCCACATTGCCCTTCTTTGGAGCCGAATCAACCGAAGCCGAATAAATTTTATATTTTACTGCAGTTTGGTCTCTAGTGTGTTGTGGTGGGTCCACGTTGTTTCCATGGTTAGTAAACGGACAATATCAAGCACTTCTGCGATGTTGTCACACGATTGTGGAAAGCTCTCTTATACCCGAGTGATCGTTTAAAATTGAAACCACTGAGCTATGGGAGATGTCTATGACTTTCACAATCTCTTTCACTTTCAATTTTTGATCGGCCAACACCATATTGTGAATTTTTCAATTGTTTCGTGTGTGGAGATCTCAACTGGGCGTTAAGAACCTATGGCATCTTCCGTGCTCATATGGCTATAACAAAATTCAGTAAACCACTTTTTTACTATTCAAATTGATGGTGAATAGCGTCCCTATTAATTATCCAGCTTAGAATTGGTTTGAATTATGAGTTTTTTTTTGGCAAAAAATAATAGTGCTTAATAAACATTTGAATATTACTTTTATTAATTTTCTACTTAAATCGAGCGAAGTCTGCAACCATTGGCTGCCAAGCGCAAACTAAATGGCGCAGCTTGATAGAATTTTGACCGGAGCCTGCTGACAGTTGCCTGTTGTCAGGAGCAGTATTGGCCTTTCAGATAAGAGCCGTACAACTCAAAAGTCGCAGAGTTATTTACCCGCCCTCATAACTTGCACACACATTTTCCAAATCGGCTAACAAATGATTGAGTTTTGAAGTAACAAATATAAAAGAAAGCACAATTAAATTAAGAAGCTCCTTATTTTTTAAAGTCCGTTAAGAAGTATAAACAAATCTGCGCCAGCAAATCTTGCGATGCCAGGTCAGATATAGGGACCGTCTTATTGATCACGGGATCAACAGAACAGGAAATTTATGAGACTTCTCAAAGTATAGCATGAGTAAAATTAGCACCTACATAAATATATAGCTTTCATAACCAATAATTTATCTATAAAGATTTATCCCCAAGCGAAAAAACACACGTTTTATTGTCGCTAAATAACTGTGTACATAAAAATCTCTAGTAGATCCCGCTTTTAATCTTATTCTTTTAGTGCAGCAGTTGATCTAAAAAAAATCTTTTAACAGAAACATTTTATTTTTGCCATTTTTATTTGTAAAATAAGCAACTGAAATATTTACTTCAAAGTACATATTAAATAAGCGTTACACGAAAAGCTGATGATTTCAATTTCAATTGTATACTTGATATTTCATGTAAGCTGAAAAATTGCTTTAATGTTGCCACAGAAATCGAAAGTAGTGCTACATACATTCCTATACAACTTAATTGTATGATAACCATCTATGGTAAAAAGTCTATAGTTACGTGAGTGTCTTCTCCCCTTTTTTTAAATTTCATTTCATTTCGAAAAAAACAGATTGTACTCATAATACTCAATTTACCTGTTGCATCAATATCATGAGCGACATCATTATTACTTGGTCATGAGGTTATCTGGTAAAAGAAACAACTGCAACAACAATAAATAAATATTAAAACAAACGATTTCAACAATAGCAACAAACCAACAAACTGAAGTTAATAGAAATCAGGCCTGGGTAATTGGTATTACTTTTGCATTAGCACTGAATTAAACAAAAAGAATTTTATTGCAAGATTATTGAATTATCATTACGTTAGGTAGATTAGGGATTATAATTATGCTCCCAGGGCTTGTTGAGCACTCTTAAAAAATTTTCTGGGACAAAGTAGCTGTGAATAAACGAACATATGTATGTAGTTGCCGTCTGCTACCTGCAAGCAATCAAGTAAGATCGTGATATTCCGATTTGATGGATACCACACTGAGGTAACGAATAAGATCACCTACATGTAAGTTTTTCCTAAAAGTTCGTACCGGGTCGTGAGCAGTGTCCAGCATTCACAGAGAAGGTGAAAAACAGTCTCTTATTTATCCATATTTTGATGGAAATGGGGATAATTACGATACCAGAGTCTACACCGACGAACTAAGAATGATTTGTGGTTTTGGGTCTAGAGAAAATGTGTTAACAAAGTGTGACAAAAAAAATACCTGGGATGTGTACTATTTTTCTGGTAGGTATCGTCGAGTACAAAAACAATCTGTTTTTGAAATTTTCCAAACACCTCCAAAATTTTGAGTTACGGACAGAAAAACGATTTTTCGTACCCGTATGCGCTTACCAACCTGTAACTAAGTTAAATATCAACCGAGTGGAATGTAAGGTTGTAAGGCGCTTACCAACCTGTAACTAAGTTAAATACCAACCGAGTGGAATGTAAGGTTGTTGTATGTGAATGTATGTGTAGATATGTTAAATAGTACTTTTATCATCCTGGAAGTTTAAATACACAGAAAAAGAACTGGAAAAACATTATGCAGTCAGTTTTCTAAAATAAATAATATTTCAGTGAATTTTAAACGGACTTTTTCACACAAATCCGCGTTGTAATGGAATTTATTTTATAAATAAAGTCATAAATAGTATGGTTTTCTGGATCAAAAATACTATGTAAGGACGAATTCAAAGTGAAAAATAAACGAAAAAATATATTTGCTTAAAAATACACACTCTTATGTATCTGAAATTAACTGAAACAAAATATATATCGTTCGAAAGGTCTCTTCTTTTTTAATCCCTTTATAAATTTTAAATCGGTTGATATTAAACTTAGTTACAGATTGATAAGCGTACAAAAAACGGGGGTTTTTTACCCGTATTATTTATTTATTCATTTTTGTTACACAGTGTAATTCAATAAACTTACAATTTCATAACATTCGTTTTGAATTGGAAAAATGGTCAATTAATTTAATTAATGAATGTTGACCAGGTCTGGTAAAATTAAAACAAAACGAAAACACAGATGAAAATGCAGTTACAACAACATTCCATTACGTTACAAATTTTTGTTGTATATTTGTATACACATCCATGTTTCTTGTTGCAATTTGTACGAGTATTATTATTGTTTTTGTTTTCCTACAAAATGGTTCATGTACTTGTTTTGTTTCTGACCAATACTTTCGTTTATAATATACATATATACATATGTGTGTATGTATGTACCCTGTCGGAGAATATGTGGTTGACTATAAAAATAGTTAACTTATAGTTAACTTTTCTTAGACTGACTAAAAGCTAACAGCAATGTCATCCAGAACAAACCCAAAAATAATTCTTAAATTTAATACGTAATCGAATTTGATGAGAGCCAAAAAAGTTATTCACAGCTATTTTGAAATTCATTTCAGTTTTATATTAACATTTTGCTGTTTTTATTTTACCTTAGCTGAGTGATAGCGCGTTGAGTACACAACGTCTGATGATACATGATCGAACCCCAGAAAATTTTCTTTAATTTACTGACTACCAGGTGATTTAAAATAATCAACTTTAAGTTAGCTGAAAGTAAGGCCGGGTTTACATATGTGTGCCATGTGCCACACAAGCGTAAAAAAAGCGTAACCAACTAATTACTATTGAAAAACTGTTTGATTCAGACATATATTTATTAAGTTAAACAGTTTCATACATAACTAATAGACAATTTTATAGAATGCAACATGATTGCAAACTGTTTAAATCAATAAATACATGTCTGAATCAAACAGTTTTTCATTAGTAGTTAGTTGGTTACGCTTTTTTGGGCAAATGACACACAAGAAATGCCAAATGTAAACTCAGCCTAATGCAGAGTGAGACAATTATTGTAATGTAATTTCCGACAGGGTAATTAATGAAATTAATAATATGTTCCTTACGTTATTACCAAAAAATTTAATGTTTTTTCTTAATACACGAACTTTTTAGTCACATACATATGTATATATGTACATACAGATATGAGTATTTCCATAGAAAAGTCACAATTAAGCTTCTATTTTAGAAACATACTGTTTGATTTTTTCCCTATATTTTACTAAATATAGAGCTAACTACGCTGCAAACCAACATACAAAAAAATATTTAAAACATAAGTTTTTCTTTGAAAAAAACAAGATACTTCACCAAGTAACGTAATGTGACAAAAATATGGACTTTTCTGAGGAAATGCCCATATGAAGAAGCTTGCGAATTATCTTCTAAAATGCTCTTGTATTGATAAAGAGTTTATTCGTAAATGTGCTGCTTAGTATGATTAAATTGCAATGTTTTCGTTAATCAGCTATTTTAATCACCCCTATCGTGAATAAAATGTGAAATTTTTGTTCCCATGAAATTTTCATTCCCCATGAAGGGAAATTTGCAATCGTAAATTTCATGGGAACGTTTGTTCACACTATCAATGCGTACTGAATGTAAAAACGGGAAGAAGACTTGTAAAGCTTAAAAATTAATTGAAAATCAAAGAAATTAAGTTTAATAATAAGAAATGAGCATATTTTGGGTTTCAAATTAAATGATATTGAGTGTAAACTTGTGTTTTTAAATATTTTGGGTGTCGTGCAAAAAATTCTTTAGTATACCACAGTTATAAAATTTACTGCAAGGAATTATTGTTATTAATCGTCGACATTATTTATTGATCTTGTCCTAACAATAATTATTTATAACTTTTAATATGTAATTGCAAGTACATATAATATTGAAATTACGCAATGTATTAATTCAGTTAGCCAGCAAAAATAAAGTGAACAAAACCAATGGAAAGGTGAAAAAATTCATGAAAAAAATTTTGTTCATGATAAGGGGAATCAAGAAAGGGAATACATTTCAGGGGAAAAATTATTCACGATTGCGATTTGTGAAAAAGGGAAAATATTTCGAGGGAAAAACTTTTTACGATAGGGGTGAATACCACACATTTGTATGATTTACATTTATTTTTTTAAGTAACATATTGCAAAGTTGCATTTTACAAAGTGATATAGTTATTAACAGCCCATAGTAGTTAGTAATTTTATCTTCAACCAACTTTTTTCGGTGAGCTATTTGTCAAAAAGTCTATGAAATATGCAGGTACCTTACCTGCCATCTTTGCTCTTGCATAGACTTAATAATAAGCCATGATATTATGGTATTTCAGCCATTTTGAAAACGAATTTGTAATAAAATTTAATGCTAAAAACTTAAGCTTTTGAGCGGAAATTTTCGCGTTTGTTTTTATTTTATTTCCTTTGTGAGTGAAAAGTTACTCACGATCCCATCGCTACGTGAAACAACTCCAGTTGTTTAGGCTCACTAGCTTAATTTTCGAAATAAGATGCAAAATGACAAAAGTTATTAATATGAGATGAATGGATGAACTAAAATGACAGAATGTTAAATCTTGAATATGGTATATTTCGAACAAGAAATATTTTGAGTGTTTCATTAGAAATAACAAATTAATATTAACAGCCAACATTCTTCTGATGAAATTTATGGTTTCATGAAAGAACAAAAACCCTAATAAAAATCTTAAATTCTAGATTATAAGATAATCCATATATATACAATGTATATTATACATACATATACATAGTTATATCATCAAAATATTAACTTGCAATTACTCTTTCAGGATCCATTCGTACATCATTATTATCTGGCTCCAAATTTAATGTTACATGGCACTTGGCATATCCACACAAGGTGAGTACAATTATAAAATGAATTCTTTAAAGTTAGTGTTAAAAAAATCATGTTTGTAATAAATAATATTCTAGAGAAAGTTTACTTTAAATTCTAAAAGAAATGTTTTCCGCATCAGAGACTTTTTGAGCTCTGTACTTTTTGTCCAATCTTTCTCTAATTATTTTATCCATTCCAAAAAATAAGATTTGTCGACGTTATCACAATAAGGATTTGTTTGTAATATCATTTCGTAGTTTGAATCCAATCTATTTTAGTAGATCCTCAGGCCTTGTAACAAAAAATATTTACTCCTGTTGACAAAAGCAGTGTTGCCTTTTTGTTTAAGAATCATTAAATTTATAGACCCTCCCTCGTAGTTTTATATTAATTCATGCGTCTACTTTAATTTGAAACTACATATTTCCAAAATGATTTTGTTGATTTAAATAAATTAATTCATTCTTTTCTTTATTTTTTTATACCATTCTTCTAATAAGATTAAAAATAAATTCTCTATGAATGAAAATTTATTACTTAACGATTACTAGAATATCTGCATGAGAATATAAAAAATAGCTTGAAAAAGAGGATTATATTATTTTATATAAAATTAGATTTATGTACATACATATATACTTAATACAAGCGTAACATATTTACATAATCAGAAATCATACATATCCTGTACAAAGGAATGTTTAATTTCAATAGTTCTTCGCCTTCCAGATTTTCGCAATTATATTAGGCAATATTTTTTGAGTGATTTAATCCCTTAAGGTTTACTTATAATTTAATTTTTTAATATAGCAACATAATTCCAACGAATGTCAGCAATAGAGTAAGTAAAATACTGTTTGTGGCAACATTGGCAGAACCCGTTAACTCGACAGTGTTGCAACCGTTCGTGTTACAGACATTACAGTATTCACTGGCATTATTGGAACAATAAACTTGAGAGGCACAGCCACGTTGGAAGAATCCATCAGTGTCGAGTGCTGATACACATTTGTCGTTGGAACTATAGACTGGACATACTTGAAGACTGAAGGGATTTTTCTTACAATTTGTGTCTGTTGTTGATTTACATATATGACATTTGAGACGATCAGCTGGATAGATCTAAAAAAAATTAAATAAATTCAATTGAGAGCATGTTTCGGCACTTGTTTTTGTAAAGCATTACCTCATTGTTGCACTTTTCCCCAGTACAAACGGTGCAAGTGCCAAGTGATTCGCAAGATTGTTCATTGGCATTAAGATTGCTGCGACATCCTCTGAGTGTATGTCCCCGTTCATCGATTCTAGTGAAGCATTCGCTGTGTGGAGCGATACACGTCTCATTAGCGCTAACTTCCAGGGGATTTTGTGCACAATTGGGAGTTTTGTTGGAGTCACACGATATACAAACATATTCTTTAGGCAAGCCGGAGTATTCGTTACAGTCACTATCTTCACATTTGTACAGTTTATTTTGGGCAGTCCATTCAGCAATGTCGCTGATATTTTGAGAAGAGGCGCAACCCATAAGATCTACCAAGCCGTTTTCGTACTTGGCAAAACAAAAATCATTTCTATCGTAAGGTTTACAATATTGGCTTTCACTGCTGCTGCACGATGAGTCCGTGCAGACATGGCACTTCAGGCGGTCTTTGGGAAAACCAAAATTGTTACAATTGTCGCCTGCACAGGCAGCACATTCTAAGGAATCCTTTTCGTTACACTGATGCTGCAGCCACATTTCCTTGTCGTCTAAACAGGAGCGTATGATTTCCTCAGATCTCATTGCAACCATACAGTTTTTGTAACATTGCCTAGACTTGAAGTTATTGTAGTCAGGGTTAATAAGGCACAAGGAATCATTAGAAGAATCACAGAATAAACATTCCACATATTCTTCGATACTCCAGGCAATATTACACTCATTTGATTTACATTTAAAGCAACTTTCGGGATGTTCTCGGCAATACAAATCTCTATAGTCTTCAACATCATCTGAGCAACCTCTGTATTCAACGAGACCTCGTTTATCAAAGACTGTCATACAATCTTGATTGATGTTACGACTAGAACAGGTAACCGCAGGTCCTAACGAATACAAGCAGTGCTCTCCCTCGCAGGTGTGACATTTAAGTGGAAGCTCTTGCCAGAAGCCGTGGTAACCATCATCATGTTTGTTCAACAAGTCAATGGAATTGCATTCACTACCGAAGCACGAGCGACAAGTGCTGCTATCATTGGCATCACAGTAAATTAAAGATTTACAGCCGCGGACGGTAACATTGCCACTTAGAGCTGTTACACAAGACTCAGTGTCACTAACAATGGGACAAGCCTTCTTACTAGTGGGGAATGAATCACAATCTGACTCTTCCGTGGATATGCAAGTAAAGCATTGTTGGCGATTCCAAGGGAATATCTAATAAAATAGCAATGAAATTAATTGTACTACAATACAGATAACTTTTTATTTAACAAACCTGTCGATTACAACCAGTTTCATCGCAGAAGCTGCAATTGTAGTCGTTGCCTAAGACACAAGCTGCAAATTCATCTTCTGGCAAGTCAGTCAAACATCCTCTCTCCGTTGTACCATCTGTTTAAAAATTAACTTGAATTGAAAACATTGAACGAACAAACATTTTAAATATTTCTCTTACATTTGGTAAGTTTGGTGTAACAACTTGCGTAGGGCAGCATACTGCAAGTACTAAAAGAGCCAATATCGTTGGGATTAATGGCACAGGAGACATTGTCTGTAGAATTACAAGCTGCACATGATACTGCACTTACTAATGAATCTAAACCATTGCAGTTTAATCCCAAACACACGCGTACCTTTTTCGTTCTTATGAGACTCTCCAGATTTTGATTTAGGAATGAACTGACACATCCCATATCAACAACACTATTCGTATCATCGAATCTCATAAAGCATTGATCATTTTCCTTATAAATCGGGCATACTTTACTTTTCGGCTCTTCGCATGTTTCTCCTTCGCACAAATAGCAGGAAAGACGATTTTCTGGGATATTGTGTGTATTACATTTGCTGCCTTTACAAGCAGAACAGTTTTTGTCCTTGCCATCGGTACACGTTTTCCGATCATCCAGTTCTTTGTCATTGACACAACTACGAATCAGTTCATATGACGAATTAGCGTTATCTGATGGAAACAGTGCGGTCATACAGCCACCTTGGCATTTTCTGGTCTTGTGTGCTGCGCTTAAAGGATTCCATATACAGTCTTGGTTATAATGAGAGTTACAGTATATACATTCCTCAAAATCAAGTTTTGATGAGGCCCCATTACAATTATTCGATTTACATTTATAGCAATTTTCTTCATTTTCTGAACAATATTCCTTTTCGATGCTATCAGAGCAACCCCGTGCTTTTACTTTGCCGTTAACATCAAAGACTGTCATACAGTCTTGATAGTTATTTAGTTCGCAAGCCAGAGATTTGGTTGTTGCTTCCGAGCTGCAATTATTTCCTGAGCAGTGAAGGCATGCCAATGGAAGATCTTGCCACATGCCAAAGTAATTATCTTGTCTTATGGCCAAATTAACAGTGTTACAACCTTCACCGGAACACTTTTGGCACGTTGTAGGATTTGTATAGTCGCAAATCAAATTAGAACTACAATCACGGTAGGTAACATTGTTGCGGAAAGCTGTTACGCAAGTATCTTCAGAATCATACAAGGAACAAATTTTTAAACTATCAGGACTACTTTTGCAGTTGGGATTAGTTGTAGAGTCACACACATGGCATTTCAGGCGATACTTGGGAAAAACATCTTTATTACAGTGATTTCCTTTGCATGATTGACAAGTTGCTGATGTGCCATTCAAGCATCCCAAAAACTCATCATCATACAAATTGGATAAGCAGCCACGCTCTGTAGCTCCGTCTGTCAGTACACGTGAGTAACAGTTTGTATATGGTTTGACGGAACAGGTGGTCTCTCCCGTAATGGCATTAATGTCCACAGCACAGTTTTTATTAGTGCGAGAGTTGCAGAGAACACAAATTTGATCATCTGGTATATTATTGTGAGAGTTGCAGTATTCATCGTCGCACAATAGGAGTCGTTTTTGTTTCAATAAGTAATCAGCTTCTGCATTACTGAACCGACTATGGCAGCCTAGTGCTACTACTTGACTTTTTTCATCAAAACGTGTAAAGCATTTATCGTGTAGGCGATGCGTTGGACATTTTTGGACTTTAGGATCCTGACACTCATCTTTGCCTTCACAGATGTAGCAGCTATGGCGTTTTTTTGGCATATCAATAATATTGCATCCCTGAGTATTGCATACTTGGCAATGCTCCTTTTTACCAGCTGCACAAAGTTCTCTATCATCATAATCCATATCATCATAGCAAGATCTAGACAATCCATATGAAGGATTATCTTCAGCGAAGCGAGGATATAAAGCAGTCATGCAGAATTTGTAGCATTGGCGAGTGGTTCTGATGCCGGCTGCGTTGAAGGTGCAGTTACCGTCAATATCGCTCTCACAATATGAGCACTCAACATACTGATTTAGATTGGAGGCCTCATTGCAACCATTTGAGTTGCAATGAAAACATTTTTGAGGATTTTCTTCACAATATAACTGATTGTCCTTTTCAACGGAATCGCTGCATCCCCTCTGAATCACTTTCCCCGTTGTTGAATTAAAAACCGTCATACAGTTTTGCAAAGGATTCTTTAAACATTGCCATAGCTTGCCCTTATTAGCACATTCTTCTTCGCCCTTGCAAGTGTAGCAAGTGATAGGAATATCCTGCCATCTACCTGGAAAACCATTTTCAATTACCTTTTGCATATTCACAGTGTTACAGCCATCGCCATCACAAACGCGACAGGTGCGAGGATCTTTTTCATTGTCGCATTTCGTATTGGAATTGCAACCACGAATTGTTACACCATTACTATAATTTGTTATACATTGGTCTTCTTCCTTGTAAACTTCGCAAACTTTATTATTGTTAGGAATGGATGTACATCCTGGATCATTCTTGGAATTGCACTGTTGGCATCTTCTACGACTATTAGGGTAAACATCGATTTCATTGCATTTATCGCCAACACAAGTTTCACATAAGCCGTCAGTGTTCATCAGACAGCCATAAAACTCATTCTCTTCTAGAGATCCCAAGCAACCACGTTCGGTATGTCCATCTAGTAGAGAAAAAATAAAAATGAATGAAGGTTTAATTATTAAAAGCTATAAATTCTTACATCTATTAACACGTGTGTAACATTCAGTATATGGTAAGGTGGCACAGCGCGTAATGTTGTCCACTAAATTGGGATTTGTTGCACACAGTGGGTTGTCGGCAGAGCTACATACTGAACACAGCTTTGGAGTGGGCAGCGATTCTGGCGCATTACAATTCTTTTCATTGCATAGTAGCAATTGTTTTTTCCTAACCAGCTCGTTGACAACATCGATTTCAAATTCACTGCGACATCCCATACCCATGATAGAACTATCGTTATTGAATAAAACATAACATTGGTCATTTGGATGGTAGAAGGCACATTCTTGTGATTCCATGTCTTCACAATCATCACCGACGCACTTGTAGCATTCGAAGGGTTTGTCGGGTAAGCGCATAGTGTTACAATTTGTACCATTACATGCCTTGCACAAATCTTTGTTGCCATTGGCACATTCTTCCCGGTCATCTTCATCCAAGTCATCTAAACAACTGCGGGTAAGCTCATATGACGGATCATTTCCGCTATTGCGTGGGTATAACGCCACCATACAACTCTTTTGACACTGGCGTGTTTTGGACTTGGATGCATCCGTATGACAGCTGCTACTTTCCGCAGAATCGCAGAAATAGCAGTCAATGTAATCATCTAAACTTTTGGCATTATTGCATGAATTCGACTTGCATGCGTGGCACTTATCCGTGTTTTCATCGCAGTAGTCTGATAAGGTAGCAATGACAACATTACTGCATCCGCGTTGAACAACAACACCTTGTGCATCAAATGCGGTCATGCATGTTTGTAAATTGTCACCTTCACATTTGCTTAAAGTAACATTTCCATTGTTACACTCCTTTCCCTCACAGTGGTAGCAACTTAGGGGCAAATCTTGCCATTTTCCAGGCTCTCCAATGTAAGCAGGTAATAAGTTCACAGTGTTGCAGTTATCAGTCTTGTTACATACCCGGCAAGTAGCACTATTGCTATTGCCGCAACTAATCTCAGAAGAGCAGCCACGAATGGTGCGTTCACCTTCCAACTTGGTCACACAACTTTCATTTTCGTTGTACAAATTGCAGATTCTAGCAAAATCTTTGGAATTGTATTCACAAGCAAGGAATATATCAGAGTCACATTGAATGCAGCTACGGCGACCTTCTGGGTAAATCTTAATGTTGCAATTATTAGCACTGCATACCTCACAAGAGCTGCTATTTCCACTCGAACAATCGGCAAACAAATCATCATCAAGTTCGGACAAACAACCGCGATATGTTACACCGGCTAGAAATAGAACAAAAATATGTTAATTATAACAACACAATATTTGCAATAATAAAGCTAATTAATTATTCTTACTGTTAGCTATGCGAGTGTAACACTCAGTGTTAGGAAAGAGTGTGCAAACAGTACTGGTGCTAGTTGTTGGACTAGAAGCACATTCTGAATTATTAGCAGAGTTGCACGATCTGCACACAATTGGTGCGGGAAAACTTTCAAAGGTATTGCAGTTGTCACCATCGCACAAAAGCATTTGGCGGGCATACAAATTCAACTCAGAGTTGTCAAAATCACTGGCACATCCCATGCGTTCCACATTATTTTCTAATGAAAATAATGTAAAGCATTGATCATTTTCACGGAATGCTGTACATTCAGCACTCTTAGGCTCATCACAGTCCTCACCATTACAAACATTACACTTTAGTCTATGTTCTGGTATTTTTGCAGTATTGCAAGAAGCACCATCACAAACTTCGCAGTAAGGTTTTGTGCCATCCTGGCAATTTTCGCGATCGTCAAGATCCAAATCGTCCAAGCATCCTCTGGCCAATTCATAGGCAGGATTTTCTTCATTTTTGCGTGGATACAGACCAGTCATACATCCTTTGTAACAAGAACGCATACGTTTAATGCTTTGGGGATGCAGAACACAATCTGAATATTCAGCTCCTTCACAGAACAAGCATTCATTAAAGTCTGCCAAACTGTTTGGAATGTTGCAACCACTAGATTTACAGAATTTGCAATATCCAGGATGTTCATCGCAATAATTTAAGTACTCGCCGCCATAAATTAAGTCTGAGCAACCTCGTTGTACAACAGTACCGTTTGCTGCGAACACTGTGGCACAGTTTTGATTATTATTATTTCGGCATTGTTGAAGCATTAATGGCTTATTACAATCTGCATTTTTGCATGTATAACAATTTATAGGAAGTCCTTGCCAATTTCCAGGATAACCAATATTATTGCTAGCTAAATCAACTAAATTACAATTGTCTGCATCATGGCAAAGACGACAGTACTGCTTGTCACTATCGTCACACTGAAATTCTGTACTGCAGCCGCGGTAGGTATGACCATTAACCAATTTGGATGCACAATATTGGTTTTTCGAGTATACGGGACAAACGGACGCAAAGTCTGGCGAGTTTTCACATTTCGGATCATCTTTAGTATTGCAGCGCTGGCAAGTACGGCGATCGGCCGGAAAAATCTTCGAAATTAAGTTAGTAAAACATAAACTTGTCAAAACTTTTTGCTATGCTTACCTCCATATTACATCTATCATAAGTGCAAACACTGCATTCACTGTCAGTGCCACCCAGACAAGCATTAATTTCAACTACAGTTAAGCTATTGACACAGCCCCTTCTGGTTGAACCATCTGGATATTATTTTTTTAGTATGTATAATGACAAATATATTTGGAAGTGGAGAAAATCTTACCTGCATATACTTTAGTATAACACTGAGTATTGGGCAAAGCTGAACATGTTGTTATATTTGAAACAGTTTTTGGATGCGAGGCACAATTTTCATCGTCATTAGAGTTGCAAATGGCACAAATCTGTTTGCTGGGCAAATTTTCGTAGCTATTGCAGTTATCGCCATTGCTACACATATGTAACACATGCAGATTTTTAGACACAAAACTCTCCCCCAAATCACTAATACAGCCCATACGTACCACATCGCTTTCATTGTTAAAAAGTATAAAACATTCATCGTCTGACTTGTACTTTGAACATTCGGATGGTTTAGCCTCCACACAACTTTCTCCAGCGCAATGATAGCATGATAAATGCTTTTCAGGGAGCTTATGAGTGTTGCAAGCAGAACCAGAGCAAGATTTGCACTGCATTGAACTGCCAGTAGAACAAGAAATCTGGTCGGCAGCGTCTTTGTCATTGAGACAGGTACGAGTGACTTCATACGAATAGTTGTTTGCAGTAGGATAAAGAGCTGTCATACAACCACCGTGACATTTGCGATGGTATTTTACAGCGGCTGGATTAAGAGAGCAATCGGGATTAACTTCAGAGTCGCAGTAAATGCATTCAACCAAATCATTCAAGTTGGCAACCTGATTACATAGATTTGAATTGCAGTTCAAGCAATTTGAAGAATTCAAATCGCAATAAGCTCCTTGCTCCTCGTCAACACTGCCACTGCAACCTTTTTGTACAACATCGCCATTATTATCGAATACTGTCATACAGTATTCGGATTCATTGCACACTTGTTTACTAGCTCTTGAGGAGCATTCTATAGCATTGCTGCAACTTAAACAAGTCAAAGGTAGAGATTGCCACAGACCCGGTCTACCATCTGCTTTGCGTTTTAAATTACCCTTATTGCAGCCATCTCCTATGCATTCTTGGCACACGGTGACATTAGAAGCGCCACAGCCTACTTTTGAACTACAGCTACGTGCAGTATTACCGTCGATATCTATTGATGTGATACATTTGTCATCCATAGAGAATAATGGACACACTTGTACGCTGTTGGGACTAGCTTCACATGCTACACTAGCAATTGAAGAACATATATGACAGGACAAGCGATTGCTGGGATATAACTAGCGAACAATCTTTTACATTGAGTTCTTTTTTTTCTATTCTCCAATATTCAAACTTACCTCTTGGTTGCACGTATTTCCCGTACAAGCCAAACATTTGGTATGATTTTTATTATTAAGACAGTCCACGAATTCGTCATCCTCCAAATTTGACAAACAGCCACGCTCAGTATGACCACCTGAAGTGAAATATAAAGTGTGAGAATAAAATTTGCGGTACTCAAACTTCTTATAAAGACTTACTCTCCAAAATACGACTGTAACATTGGGTATATGGAGTTTTATCACATGTTGTTGATACTCCAATTGCATTTGTTTCAGTAGCACACCTTTCATCAAATCTCGAATTGCATAAAACACACGTTTGTGTTTTCGGGGCATTATCAATATGATTGCAATTATCGCCGTCACATAACCACAAATATTTTCTTTTTACCAAACTATCCACTTCCGAGGAATCATATTGGCTTCTACAACCCATTTGCACAAGCAAACCGCGTTCATTATATTGCATAAAACATTGGTCATTATCCATTACAGCGCGGCATGCTTGAGTTTTTGGAGATTGGCAATCATCACCCTTACACTGGTAGCAAGACTTCCGCGAGCCCAAAACATCTTTATTGCATTTACTGCCTGAACAAGATTTGCACTTGGCATCCTCAGAGGACTCACACTTAATGCGATCATCTAAATTTTTGTCATCCAAGCAGGAACGTATTAATTCATAAACTGGTGGTTCATCCTTGGAACGCGGATAAAGAGCAGTCATACAACTCTTGTAACATTTACGTAAGCGCTTCACACTTCCAATATCGAATGTGCAAACATCCCCATTTTTAGCATCACAATGTAAACAATCAATATAGTCGTCTTCGCTATTAGCTATGTTACATCTATTGGATTTGCAATCAAAACATTTATTCCCTTCATTAGCGCACATGCTCTCTAAGCTATCGCTGCATCCACGGGCTACAACTTCACCAGCTTTATCGAAAACCGTAGTACATGACTGATTAATGTCACCTTTACAAATGCCGGCTGCATCAGTTACGTTTTTGCACTCTGCCGTGCTATTGCATTGGTGACAACGTAGCGGCAAGCTGGTGAATAAACCTACTTCACCAATGTCTTCATTAGCTAAATTCACGTTATTGCAGGCGTTATCTGAACATGAGCGGCAACTTTTGTAATTCAATCCTTCACATGTCACTTCAGAAGCACAGGCGCGCAGTGTAGTTCCGTTAATCCATTGAGTAACACAAGCATCATCCGCTTGATATAGAGGACAGGGCTGTACAACATTGGGTTCGTATTCGCAATTGGCATTAGTGGTCGAATTGCAGCGGTGACACCTCCTGCGACTGTTTGGATAAAAACCTTTATTACACTCACTTTCCGTGCAAATTCTGCACTTTGAACTCGGAAGTCCATCGTGGCAACTTATAAAATCATCTGTCGCCAGTTTTGATAGGCAACCACGCTCTGTATGACCATCTAAAAGAGTTTTTTTTTCAAATTATTTATCAAAATCAATTAAACGGCTTTGAAATGTTTACTTACCATCACGTATACGTGTAAAACACTGAGTGTATGGCAGCTTTCCACATCTGTTCTTAGCTGTTATTTTTGATGGATCAATTGCGCAATTAACATCGTTTTCAGAGTCACAAGCAGCACAGAACAGTGCCTCCGGCAGGTTATTAAAATTATTACAATCATTGCCATCACAAATAAAATATTGTTTAATTTGTGGCCTCAATTCATCGTCAGGAATTTCACTGCGACAACCCATACGTACAGCACTTGCTGTAACATTATCGAAATAAATGTAACACATATCATTGGGATTATAACCAAGGCATTGCTTGGATGTGGGAACATCGCAATCGGAGCCAATACAGTGCAAGCAGGAGAGACGGCCCTCTGCTGGTAAAATGGCCGTATTGCATTTGTCATCCAAGCACTTAATGCAATTATTTTCTAGCGTGCAGGACTCCTGATCGTCGGCTTCAATATCTTCGAAACATGTGCGAACGAAATCCAACACTTTCGGATTCAACTTGCGAGGATATAGAGATGATATGCATCCAAGTATGCACTTACGTGTAGTGGTTACAGCACTAGAGTTGAATAAACAATCTGTATTTGTGGTGGCATCACAGTACAAGCATTCTTGAAATGTTTCCGGATCTGTCATATCATTACAACCGTTAGACTTGCATTTAAAACACAAATCAGTGTGCAAATCACAGTGTGACTTTTGTTCGGCCAAAACAAGATTTTCACAACCACGACGAATTACTTTACGGCTGGCATCGAACACTGTCATACAATCCTGGTATGCATCACCCTCACACTTATTTGGATTGCGTGGCTTACCTGGCGCGCAGTCATCTCCCTTGCAAGTATTACAATTCAAAGGAAGATCTTGGAAAACTCCGTAGATATCAGAGAAACGCCTCTTAATATTGGCGGTATTACAACCATCGCTAGAGCAAATTTCACAGTTTTTCAATCTATTATTGCATACAAATTCGGAATGACAACCCCGATTGGTTACACCATCTTTATACACAGCTACACATAAGTCATTTTCCTTGTATGCCGGACACGGTGATAATGCCGAAGGTAAGGTTTCACAACTTGCATCGGTTAGGGAGTTGCAACGGTGACATTGCTTACGATCACTGGGAATATTCTAATGACAAAAAAAAAGAAACCGTCTTATGAAACAAATGAAACGGTACCAAACTTAATTTCACTTACGTTTTCATTACAATTATTGCCTTGGCAAATCTTACATTTTTTATCAGCGCCCGTCAAGCACTTGTAAAAATCATCGCCTTCCAAATCATTCAAACAGCCACGTTCAGTTATTTCACCATTAACACGTTGATAACACTGGGTATAGGGAATGCTTTTGCACAATTGTTGCCTTGTTATGCTTGAAGGCTTGGTCGCGCAAGCTTCCTCATTGCTCGATGAACATTCAGTACACTGATTGGGATTTGGTAGTTTCGCAAAATCATTGCAGTTCACACCATCGCAAACATATAAAGTTTTGTTTTTAATCAGTTTCTCAATATCCGCGCTCTCATTGAATTGCGAGAGACAACCCATTTCTACCACATCATTGCTATTCACGTCATAGCGGATAAAACATTTGCCATTTTCGTTAACTGCATTGCACTGTGAAATCTCAGGATCTTCACAATCTTCATATTTGCAATGATAACAGTAATGTGTATCAGCAGCCTCGACTGTAAGAAAAGAGAGATATTTTTTAATGCTTACTACAACGCAAGTACTTAAAATTTAGCTGCGAGGTTCAAAAAACATAGGGTAACCCTTACAAAACAAAATTAAAAAAAAATTATTGTTCAAAAAGTAATATATTTGATAATAATTCCAAATTATGATTTAAATTATTCAGTAAAATATTTTTTTAAATAAAAATACATTGAAATTGATTATTGAGGGGATTAGCTCGATTCTATGTGCATTTCACTGTTGCTAATACAGATCATCAGGGAACCTTTACCCAAAAACTTCTTACAACAAATAGAGATATTAAATTAAACTTTCATTTAAACAAATGAGAAGTTCAACTAAGATCACTGGGCTTGACGGAGAGGACTAAATATTAATCCAGAAAAAACAGAGGTAGGTCTTTTTAGCAGGAAAACAAAAATCATGCAGTATACTAGGGATTGCCGTTCGGTTTTAAGCGAAACCGAAACCGCGGTTTTTAACCCATAAAAACCGAAACCGACAAAAAAAAAAGCTTCGGTTTTTAAGTTATACCCTAACATTATTATCTTGTTTGAAAATACAGCAAATGTACTTTACATTGAAGACTTTTATACATTACTAAGCATTCTGTAACAATGAAAGGTAAAAAAATGTAGAATTTTAAGAAAATTATAACAATTCTTTGCAGGAAGAATTGTAATCTGTTATCAAAAAATCTCTAGCAGATGTAAAGCAAAAAAAGGATAATTTTAACGTTCTTCGGCAAGAATTTGTACTTTATGAAATAACGAACAACAAAACAACCAACATATTATTGCTTCACAAGGCAATAACACAATAAAGCCCTCTTTAACTGAAAGCGAAAGAGTGTTTTCTGTCGCTGGTAACTTCTGCACAAAAATAAGATTTCGTTTAAACGACTCTACATTGAACGCTTTAACGTTTCTGAAATTTTATTACTTGGATAATTAAATATAAATCTTTTATTCTTAAGCTTTTTTGTCTAATATAAGTACCTGAATTGAATACAAACCAGAGAAACTCTATCGCCTATAGTAACTATTTTTTCCCTCGAAAAATTTTTTCCAGAAATAGTTTCTCTTTTTTGGTTATATACGACTACGATTGCTTGGTAATAAATTAAAGAAAAACTGTTGAAGTCTTCTTTAATCTATTACCAAACAGTCGTAGTCTTATTTGAAATACGCCAACCACGATAAAGCAGGCTATTTTTCACTTGAATTTTTTCTCCTTTCCCTTGGTTTTGTTCACTCTATTTTTGCGGGCGAAATGCACTATTACATCGAATAATTTCGATATTTTTCTTCGAATTATATATTAAATGTTATAATTATTTATTTTTAGGACAATAATTCCCTATAACACATTTTTTCATAGCGTATAAATACAATAAATTTCATGATGGTGCACCATGAAAAAATAGCTAAATCAACAGAAGTGCCTCCATGAGCACAACTTTAAAGTTAAATAAATTTAAATAGTAAAGTAAGAAAATAAAAAACATGTTGTTTATTGAGTTCTTGTTTCAACTTTGTTATTCGTTATTGAGCTTCTCATTTGTTTAAATGAAAGTTTATAATATAATAACTCTAGTTGGTCTAAGAAGCTTTGGGTAAAGGTTCCCTGATGATCTGCATTAGCAACAGTGAAATGCGCATAGGATCCAGCTAAACCCCTCAATAATCAATTTCAATGTATTTTTAATAAAAAAAAAAATATTTTACTTAATAAGTAAACTATTAATTTGGGATTACTAGTGCGTTTAAAAATTTTAAACTTAAATAAATTTAATTTATAACCTAAGAATTGTGTGATTTTTTATTAAACTTAAATTTGTCCGATTTTTAATTAATTTTTAAGCTTTACAAAAATTCTTCCCTTTTTTACATTTACGTAGCTTTTGCGCTATAACTTCCTAAAAAATTTCGCAAAACGACTGACATTTTGCCCAGATGTACTTATGAATGTGAAGATTACGATGGTTAATTTAAATCAGCTTATTTCGACTTAACACTTTTTCCTTTTTGCCACAGAATTATTATAACTACGCAAGCAGTGTTTAAGAATTTTTATATTTACAACTTTTCAAAATGAATTGTAAGTAAATGCACAATAATGTTAACATAACTACTGTGGAAAAAAATTAAGAAAGGTATTTTTGTACTTTTTATTTTATTGTGCAATATTATTGTGCAATAACTGATATTACACAATAAAATTAGGTTTGTGTTATATTGGTATATGGCACAATATATTGGATAAATCAAAAGTCTGTTGATTTATACATACTGCACAGCAAGAAATATTTTGTAATATATTGAAAACATTGTACAATAATTATTTCCAGGTTTTTTTATAAATAAACATTATTTTCTATTTTTAGCACCCCTACTAAAAAAGGGGTGTTATAAGTTTGTAGTGTGTGTTTATGTATCTGTTTCTCTGTACAAGACACGTACAGACCAAACGGCTGGACCGATTTTGATTTAGTTTTTTTTCTGTTTGAAAGATGACTTGACCGAGAAGGTTCTTAGCTATGTTTTAATAAAATTGGTCCAGCCGCTTAGAAGATATCACATATTTTCTAGAAATATTCGGGGGTTTTTAAAATTTTTAACTTTTGTTATTTAATTACTTAATTAAAAATTAATTAATTTGACATTCTAAGGCATCAACAAATAATTTTTTCAAATTCGTATACATTTTGAATATTGAAATCATTATTTAACTTATTAGGGATAGTATAGTATATATAGTATATCTCACGAAAAATCAATATCAAAATTTCTTAAACGCACATGTGTGCGCAGCTTTAGATTAATTTATATTATATTTTGTAAGAACAATTGCGCCATATATAATTTTTTTTACAAAAGTACTCAATGATATTGCATAGTCTATGGGTACATTTATGCTGTTTAATTACTTTTGTGTGTGTAGCTTTGGTTTAATTTTCATTATATTTTGTAAGCAAAATTGCGCCCATATATAATTTTTTTATATTGTGCAATTTATTGATTAGTGTAGAGCAAAACGACAATAATAATAGCAAAAAAATACTCAATAATATTGCACAGTCTGTGAGTTTTTGTAAATCAATTTATTTGTAACCACACCAAAAATCTAATTTAATTTATTGCAACTTAAAATAAATCTTAACAAGTGAATAGCTTCCTTCGCCCATTCTTTTATTTAATTAACCTTGGCTATTTAATAAGATTAATATTAGAATACTAATTTTATTCCTGACTTAGCACAAAAATACTATTTTTCTGGAAAAAGTTCTCCATTGCAATAAATTAATTTTATTTTATCGATTTAAGTGGATGTTTATTGAGTTATTTTCATAACGTAATTGACATGTTTAATAGCTCTTTAGATAAGATTTTGGGTTTTTTTTTTTTTTTTTTGGTAAATTTATTATAAAACCAATTTTATTTTTGCACTTGATTCCTTTCACTTCATTTAAAATTCACCTACCGATTGCACTGTTTGTATGTAATAACACCACAAATGCTGACGTGATGGATAATATTAAAAATTTCCGAGGCAGCATTGTGCCCTTAGAAAATTTTGTTTAAACGCGTACAAAATTTGTTCGCCAACTAACTTATACTTTTTATTTTAAATGGCCTTTTATAGATTTAGTTTTCATAATCGTAATACACACACGGAAACAGCGACCAAATAATTATTTATCGCTAAGAATTATGGCTTTATAAAAATATCGATTAGAAAAAAGAACTTTGAATTTGTGTTAATATAATTCGGCTGATGAGAAATAGTATGAAAATATGTATAAACGTTCATTGATCCATAATAATGGTTATACATATGAAATTTTGGGATATTATTGACACCGCCACTGAATGCTTATTAGCTGATAATCAATAATTATGAAATTTAGTTTATTTGCGGATTTCACTACTATTATTATTATTATTATGGTTTTTGAAAGTTTTTTAATAGCCCTTTTAATAAGATATCAATATTTATTTCTGTAATAAATTTGTTATCTTAGCGATTTATTCGTAATGATTAGATGAAATTTATCTCTTTTAAAAGTTTTAAACTTCTGTAAAAGCAAATTATTGTTGGCAGTAGTAAAGTATAAACTGATCTGAAGGACATTTTTTTAATATTTTGATTAAGGAAAAAAATTTAAGCGTTATCAAGACTCTTCAAATTTGTTAAAATCAATAAAATTTTTCAATTTTGCTTTGATATATTTACATGCGATTTGATAGCCCTCACAAGTGTGACACAGTGATTCATTCGAAATCAAATGAAAATTCGAAATCAATTGAAATAGCACAAGATAGCCCAGCCCTATAAAATGTAATGCACATTTACAAGTTGGAAAAAATAAGATACATATCGCACCCTAAATCAAAATCAAAAATCACAGAACACACACGAAGATCTCACACAGAAAAAAGTAAAAACAAGATTCAATTACAAAAAACAAAGATTCAATTGAAAAATTAATTAGTTTTCAACCACTCACGGAAATTGTAGTATTAAATCATCCATTTTATTGAAAATATTTTTGATTTTTTCAATTAAAAAAATAATACATTAACTAAAAATTTAAATGATGGTTTTTTAAAGATTCAATCAAAATGTAATTGAAATATTTTAAAGATTTAATTAAAAAATTAATAAAAATATTTTTAAGTTTCAATTAAAAAACTAATTAAACATTTTTAAAGATTCAGTTAAAATAGTAATTGAAGCAATTGAAAATTGAAAATGAAAAAATTTAATAGTGTAGCGTAGTGATGCTCGAATGTTCGTATTCGAAAT
The DNA here is from genome assembly GCA_949987645.1 of Tachina grossa. Lineage (NCBI taxonomy): Eukaryota > Metazoa > Arthropoda > Insecta > Diptera > Tachinidae > Tachina > Tachina grossa. The sequence continues at coordinate 50,293,120 of OX465278.1, read as the reverse complement.
GCCGATTATTCGCCAATTTTTAAATATTCGTATTCGCATTCGTATTCGTCTAATTCAGGCAAATACAAAGACGAATATTTTTTCAAAAAAAAAAAAAATAATAATAATAATAAATAAATAAATGCATAATCCCTAAACGAAATTTCAATAAATGGATAAAAATATTAGTTTGTACGAATCCATTAAATTTTTTATATAAATTTGTGCTTTGTATCATTTTCAAATATTATTTACTGACGATCATTAAAATTTTGAGTAGTTTTTATTAACTTTAAAGTACGCCAACAGGAGTATGAAGTTCTTTTTAATAATTCATATTGCCAACGTAAATAGAACCCTAATTTAATATCTATTCGTATTCGCGAATATCTTTTCAAATATTCGTATTCGTATTCGCGAATATCAAAAATTGACATTCGTTACATCACTCGTATAAAGATATAAAAAATGTTGTTATGTATATATGCATGTATGTAAAAAATTTCCAACAATTTAAACATTTCTGTGGCAAAAAGGAAAAAGACCTTAAGTCAAGATAAGCTGATTTTGAGTAAATGGTACCTCTGTTATCTGCACATTTGAAAGTACCCTTGGTCAAAATCTCAATTAATTTGTGTGGCTGTTCAGAAGTTATAGCAGTATGACTTATCTTTCTAAAACTTCTAATCTAATTTGCAATAATAGCTTAATTTAAGATATACATTGGTATATTTAAACTTATATGTATTATATGTAGAATGATATTTGCTTAGAAAAATATAGGTTAACAGAGAGTTTCCCAATTTAACTGTAAAAGAAATAAATTTCAGAAAATTGACTTGAACACTCAAAAGTGCTCTCCTGCAAAACAGTTAAATATGACTTAAGCATTTTTTCCTTATTGCCACAGATTTGTCTATTGTACCCAGTGTTGCCATATTTATTTTTCAAAAATCTTCAAGTCGAGCAAAAAAAAATCTTTTTTTTACCAAAAATCTTTTTTGTTACTATATTGAATGAAAATTAGTTTAAATTTATTTTGTTTCTTGTGAACTATTAAAAGTTAAGCCAAATAACACGAGATATTTACTGTACAGAATATGTGTAAGATCATTATGAGGCAAATCAGAAAATTTGTGAGTAGTTTATTCAAAAAAATCCCTCAATAATATATTAAAAGTACCAAAAGTAAAATTTTTAAAAATCTTATTTTTATATAAGAAAACTATTTTGTCGTTTTAACATGTCTAAAAACTTCAAAAATAAGATAAATCTGGTAACACTGATTGTACCAAAAACCTAATGATGCATCGTATGGCTTTTGAAGTTCGAATGGAGTACAAAAGTACATTAGCAGAATATCGTAGCTTTTTTATTTTTTTGAATTGTGTATTTTATGATTGGATTTTAACATAGGCGTAGCTAGGCCTTTCTGGCCCAGACTTGATTTTGCCCCCCCCCCCCAGGATTTATTACAAATTCTTTTTAAAACATATTCTTTTGCCTGTAATATTAAAAAATTCAATTTTTTATTTATTCTAAAATTACTCATGAAAATCACCAGTAATTTTTATACAAACTTTTCGAATAATCGCTAAATATGCATACTTTTATTAGATAACAAATACCCAAAAAACTATAAATTTACAGCACTTCAAAACATCACAAATAGTAAACTCCATGTGAATTTAAATATAATGCATGTGTGTAGATACATATGTATATGTGTATGTAGCTTTCAACAAATTCTTAATAAAATTGTATTAGTGTACGTAGTTAGTAGCAAGACAAGTTGTTTTAAAGTGTTCTTAAGATTTTCTACTGACAAATTGTTTGTAACAATAGCCACCAATTTTTATTTAGAGTAAAATTAAAAAAATAGCGAAAAATTATGATCTGCAAATACCTTGTATATATTCATATACTATATATACTCCTACACACACCTGTACGTATGTATGTATGCATATTTATGGTTCAATCGAGGGCTGCCAGATAAAAGGATGGAAAAATCACCGAAATCCCGATAAAATAATCGTCCTTTCATGTCCGAAAAATCGTCAGAAAATCGAACAAATCAAAATTTCCTCTTTAAACATGTATACATATGTTTTATTTTTATTAGAAAACAAAACAAAATAATTCATGTTCATATACAACTTTGTTAGACTAGTGGAAAACTTGTGAAAAATATTCCTAGGTCCAAATTTTGGTATCAGTACTTTTGATGACCGAAATTTTTGATAGGATATCAACTTACACAGGTCAATATATCGTTGGTCTCAAATGGAAAGGCCCTAACGCAAATAATTGTAACTTTACAGGAGAAGGTAAAACATAATAGAAAGTGAAATATTATTTTCTATTTTTTACACTATTGCAATAAATTTTTGTGATGAAGTGTATTAGTGTGAAATTTATTGAAATCACTGAAAAACTCAACTATCGATATGTATGCATGTATATATATGCACATAAAATTTTTTTCAATTGAACACGTAAACATACATACTTGCATACATATGTTTGTACTTATTTATGTATGTATGTTCATTCATCGCAACAATATAGTATTGATTCAGAACTTCAATATTGGAAGGGAAACTAAATAATAAATGGCAATTTTCTATTTTTATTTATGCACCAACAGATAAATTTTTTTTAAATTAAATAATAAATTATTAAGAAATGAAATCATGAATGATGAATGAAATCATTTCTTGCTTGTATCTTTTCAAAATATTGTATTCAAATATAGTATATAAGTTATTTTGTGTAATAAACATTTTGAGTTTCTTTTTAGAACTAACTTTATTAAAACATTTATTCTTAATTTTATACCTTGCATAGGTAAGCATAATTGCTTACCATGCAATTCTTACAATAAACAAATTCTGTCAAGAAACAAATAAATGGTTTTAATATGAAACCAACGGAAGGCAGGTCTCATGTTTCGGTTTTTATGGGAACATAATTTTATGGGAATGCAAAAAGGCAAACAATCTGTGTCACGCGTGTAACGAAATTGCTGGGCTAAGCGCTCGTGTTAACTCCTCCCTCACTTAAATGAGGGCCGTCCTCGGGTCTCCAATAACTGTCAATGACTGCTTTGATTTCGAGACGTTGACGTTCAGCGCTTCGTTTCTGACATAATTTGAAGACAGCATAGCAGATGACCAATATGATGACTGTAACCAGGCTGGAAACTGTTGGGCCTATACTGAGATTGTTTTTTACCTCGCCAATATAGCGCAGATTCTCTGTACTTAGTTTTTGAAGGTATGGTAGGCTCAGAATTTCTTGGTGGCTAGTAATGTTAAGAATTGGGGCAGCAGACAGGCTTGGAGTTTTCTTTATCATGCCTCTTTGGTTTTTATAGAGTGAACCGTTAATTTGGACTTCATCTTCAAAGGTAAGTAAATAGGTTCCAGTAACACGTTCTGTAATACCCGCAGAGGTCTTTATTTCTACTGTGCTATCATTAATAATGATGATACCATTGTCAACATTCATCACTGGTTCAAGATGGCTAGGTCGAGTGTTGCAGTGGGCCATGACACCAGAGTGGAGCTGCTGAGCGCATGTGGGTATTGATGATTCTCTACAGAATGTTGATGTAAGTGCTGCACTACAATTTCCAATTGCAAGTATTTTGTTCCCACAATCGGCGACGCTGCTTTCTTCAGCAAAGTGCAAGATCGTTCCATTACGCTGAACAGGGAATAGAGCTACCCTTTTGCATTCTAATCTAGGCTTAGGATATTTAATTATAAAATGTAAGAATTCATTATCCAATAAAACTTTAATATACGATACTTCAATAATGTCAGTTATAGTTGCATTTGTAGAGCGCTTTTCCATTATTACATTTAAATCATCAGAGTTCAAAATTGTGGGATTAACGATACCTATCTTTGCAAGGGTAACTGCCATCATTAAGGATTCAATTTCAGAAATTACCAGTCTATTTCTTGCGAGTAGAGTCTCGTATAAATGTCCTGTATCAATTTGTTTGTCATTTGAATTTTTAATAATAGTGTTTACAGTTTCGGTTAGTTTGTTTATTTGTTCCTGTGCTTTCGTATTAATTAATATTTGTTTGTTCTCTGAGTCAATTAGTTGTTGTTGTTTTAATTTCAATTCTTCAAAGTCATCGAAATCCGGCGTACCAGCGATCACCTTTAAGGCCGTTTTGGTGCAGTTGTCCGTAAAAGAAGCATAGCAATCGGAATCCTACAAGGGAAGACATAAGAAAGAGTAAAAAGGTTAGGGAGGTCGATTTTATCTAAGATTGTCCTTATGGACCACCCTCCCATCAATGAGAACTGTTGTTCCCAAGTCTGCCTCAACCTTCTTTTCTTCATATAAGGGGGTCAGTTTATTTCCAAGTCTTTTGTTATTCCTCACCAGGACACGTTCCCCCACCTCAAATATCCTATTTTGTCTGGAAGGGTTATTCCTTTCCAATTGGGCTTGTTGGGGTTTCGCGATCCTCTCTGTTATTTCGTTTCCGAGCTCAGGTGGTGTAGCATGGATCACCTCTATAGGTTTTCTATTGGTCACAGAATGTATTGACCGGTTATATTTGATCGTTGACAACAGTATAAGTTCAACCGTGTCATTGATTTTACTATCAATTTTTAGGCACCTCGCGATTTCGGTAAGAGTGCTGTGAAAGCGCTCAACCTGGCCGTTTGAGGTACTGTGTAGTGGTGGAGCATTAGAGACCTCCGCACCAAATTCGTTTCTCAACAGAGATACAATTGTTTCTGATTTCAATGATGGTTCATTGTCGCAATAGATGGATTTCGTATTGGGAAAAAGATTCATTAGTTGTATAATCGCGAACTTCAAGTCTATAATTGTGCGCGATGGCACAGGCTGTACCACAGCAAATTTTGAAAACTTATCAACGCATGTGAGAAAGTGCTTTCGGTCTGTGGAGAAGATATCGATATGCAGCACTTCACCCACATAAGATGGTACCGGTGTCGCACCTAGTTGTTGTTTTCGCGGATGTCTATCATATTTGGCCTTTGCGCAGATTTTACAATTTGCTACAACTTCATTTGCCAATTTGGTCATGTTCGGGAAGTAATAGTCACAAAGTATTTGCTTGACATTTTCTTGAGCTGCCCTATGCTCGCGGTTGTGTTCGGTAACTACTATTTCCCTATGCTCGTTTTTATCAATAACATCAAGCACCATATTCCTGCAGTGCCAGAACTTTGTTGCTGGAAAGCATCTGACCAATTCGTGTTGGATAAGGGCCAATGTTGGTAGGTCACAGTTAATTGCGTTTACCACTTCTGGATTCACCGCTAACTTCATCTCCTCAATAAGGTTGTTCCTATCAGTAAATCTAATGAAGTGACGAGTTTTTTTTGAAAAAATAATGAAGTTTTGTTTTAGAGCGAAGCGACCTTCTTCCAATACAATTTGATTTCTGAAGCAGTTCAGTGGTTTATCCGTTGTCTCGATCGTGTAAGTGAGTGAGATCTCGCTATGAATTGTAGCAATATCGGAATTCATTTCCTCTTCCAAAACGTGGATATTCTGGCGGGATAAAGCGTCCGCAACGTAATTCTCCTTACCCGGCTTATAAAAGATTTTCGCATTATGTTCGTCCACAAAAGCTTTCCAGCGCTTGATCTTTGCGTTTGGATTTTTGTCCGAAACCGCAAATGTAAGCGGTTGATGGTCCGTGTAAATGTTCAAATTTTTAACTCCATAGAGGTAGTTTCTGAGTTTCTGTAGCGCCCACACAATGGCCAACAACTCACGCTCGTTAGTTGCGTAGTTGAGTTCCCTATCCTTCAGAGTTCTGGAGATCATAGTAATTGGTCGCCCTCCTTGTGACAGGACGGCTCCCAAACCCAATGATGAAGCATCCGTCGTTAGATCGAATTGCTTTTTAAAATCAGGATAAAGTAGCATAACCTCCTCGGAAGCTAAAACTTCTTTGAGCTTGTTGAAAGCTTGGGCCTGATTTTCGTTGAAATCTATCTTAATTTTTTTCGACTGAGTGGCGCTAATCTTACCGTTTTCGCCTTTTAGGATATCGGTCAAAGGTTTTGCTATCGATGCAAAATCCTTGATAAAACACCGATAGTAGCTAGCTAGTCCCAAAAAGGACCTCACATTGAACAACGTAGTTGGTTGTTCGTAATTGCGAATAGTCTCTACCTTGTCGGGGCTTGTTTTAATCCCACCCCTAGTTACAATGAAGCCGAGGTATTCAACGTTTTCCTTAAAAAAACGTGATTTTTCCCGAGAGACCCTCATGTTAGCTTCATATAATCTATCTAAGACACATGCAATGTGTGAAACATGGTCCCTTTCATTTTCTGAAAAAATTATCACGTCGTCAACGTAAACATAGCAAAATTTTCCTATCTGATCTCTTAAAACATCGTCAATGGCCCTCTGGAAAATGCTTGGTGCATTTTTTAAACCAAAAGGAAGCCTGCAAAACTCGTACTTTCCATTTCCAACAGAAAAAGCAGTTTTCTCCCTATCGCGTTCTGCGAGTGATATTTGATGAAACCCTGACTTAAGGTCAAGTGTTGTAAAAAACCTGCCCTTACCCAAATTTGATAGAATCGTTGTTACATTCGGGATAGGGTATTTGTCATCAATTGTGCGCTGGTTTAACTTTCTAAAATCTATAACGAGTCGTTTTTTAGCATTCCCTTGCTCATCTTTACCCTTCTTGTCAACGACCCAAATGGGGTTGTTATAAGGAGACCTAGAAGGCCTGATTATACCATTTCCCAATAAATCTTTTATTTCCTTATTCACGAAATCGGCTACACCCGCAGGGTAAGGGTATAGTTTTGAGTATATAGGATCATCGTTATCCGTACGGATTGTGGCGACGATGTTCGTATTGAAGGGTAATGTTTCATTAGGGTTTGCAAAAACTTCTAATCGTTTTTTCATCATTTTCCGAAATTCCTCAGTAACCACGTTAGGTACTACTATGTCTTTTATTTGTGTGAAATTCACATTTGTACACTTTAAAAATTTTATTTCTTCCGAACAGTTTTGAGTTTGTATTTCCTTATTCTTAAAATCTAATTTTACGCTTAATTGCGTTAGCAGATCAAGGCCGATTATACCATCGAATGTTGAAAGCGATGGCAAAATAAAAAAAGTACTATTCGTATTGAATATATTAAGGATGCATTTTTTATTTATGGTGTTAAAACCATGGATTGACTTAACCAAGAAAGGTTTATCTACTGGGGATACCCCTTTTAGCTCTCCTAAGGGCTTAATATAGTTCTTTGAAGCCCCTGTATCTATTAGTAGTTTAATGGTTCTCCCCGCCAGTGTCCTTTCTATGAATGGCAGCAGGGAGTTCTGCCTAAAAAATTAATCTGGTCAGAGTCTGCTTCATCGTCAATTTCCGATACTACTGAATGTGCCTGTTGTTCATAGCACTCATGTTCTGCCGCAATTTGTTGGGAAATGTGGTTAATCCTCTGCTGTTTAGTTCCCGTAAATCTAGCAGAGCCCTCGTTTTGGCGTTTTACTGCCTGTGCTGGGGCCTGACTGTTGTAATAATTACTCTGCGTCGTTACATCGTACCGCATAGGTGTCCTATTCTCATGGTACTGTGGTCGGGAAGGACCATTTCTTCCAGGTTGGAACCTTGTTGGCTGTCTAGAACGCATTGAATTATCAACTTCCATTGGTTGCGCTGGTTCCTCTCTCTGGGGGGCCCTGTTGCCGAAGTTTTGGCGCTTAAAAAAATAGGGGTTCTTAACCAACTGATTTCCTATACCACTTATTTCATTACGTTGTCTAGATTCGCCTTTGACTTTTTCCCTATCCTCAAGGCACCTAGCATAGTTGCTTGCGAACGAGTACCGTTCGTGGTTAGCCTCGACCTCTTGGGCCAATGCCAGTGCTGAGGGTAAATCGTTTGGACGAGCTGAAAAAAGTACATCACTCAAACTCTTTCTGGTTCCTGAGATAAAAACACGAAGCGCGTCCATTCTATATTTTTCGTTAATGGACGCCGCAGTGTCCCTATCGTATGTCATAATGGTTTTATTCGTAAGCAATGTCAATTTTTTCTCAACTTCTTCATAAAATTGCAAAATTGTCAAATTTCCCTGACGGAGAATTGAAAGTTCCTGCTCGATTAGATAGATCGGTCGTTTATCTGAGTAGGTAAAATCAAGGCGTGCAATAATTGCCCTGAAATTTAGTACTGTATTAAAAGACGAAAGTACCATATCTGCTGGTCCCTTTATCTTGTTTCGAATTATGGCTACTGCTTGAAAGTGTCTTGAAGAACCGTCAAACCTCTCAAATATTTTATAAGCAGTCTGGGCTGCCTGTCGCCAGGAAACATATGTTTCCTGTTTTCCCTCAAAATCCGGTAGGGATTTTACAATATCCAAGGACTCCTCACACTGTACCCCCTCTGTTATTCTGATTTCTTGATATGTTTCTACTTCGGGGGTCCTAACTACACACTCGTCGAACCGTTTGTTTATGTCTTCGATTTGTCTTTCCAAAGCCTGTTTTTGTGACCTGAGGGCGGTATTAATAGCAACCTCAATCATCGCTTTCATATAGTCAGTTGTCAAAGCCATTGTATTGTCTTCTTTTTTGCTAATTTCTATTTTATTCATTCGTTCCACGACCTGACTCAAATCTTCGTCTGATTCTGAATCCCTCATACGGCGTTTTTTTAAAAATTTAGCACAATAAAAATTATTTCCTTATAATAACCCGTGCAAAGATTTACAAAAAATTTCAATAGCAGAATTTTACAAAAAAAAAATTTTAAAGTTTTTTTAAAAAAAAAATTTTAATTTAATTTAAAAAATTTGCGCTCTACTTACAAAAAAATCATCTTAAATTTAATGGCCATAACTACTTTGTTGTTGTCTTCCTTCGGGCTGGTGTCGTTAGTTGATTTCTTCAGTGTTGATTTCGTTGGTTGACTTTTCCTGTGTTGGTAATCGTTGTTTGACCAAGCTTCCTTTCCAATATTTTAGTTTTGAGTTTTTTCTGTTTTCTATCCAGGGTTTCTATATTTTTAGCTTTTGTTCATATAGTTGTCTTTTTTTTTTTTTTTTTTACTTTTAAGTAAATTTTTAATATTTCTATTATTTTTATTATGTTCTTCAACAGTTTCGTTTATTTTTTTGATAAAATTTGAGAATTAACTTTTTATTTTTTGTAAAAAATTTTAATGTTTCTTATTTCTTTGTATTTTATTTTAATGTTTTTTCAACAGTTTTATTTATACTTTTACTTCTTTTTCTACAAACACAAACTGTTAATGTTAGTATATTTGTTTTCACTTAAAATTGTTTTATGCTTTGCTTCAATAGAGCCTTCACGTTGGGCGTCAGTTATTTTGTGTAATAAACATTTTGAGTTTCTTTTTAGAACTAACTTTATTAAAACATTTATTCTTAATTTTATACCTTGCATAGGTAAGCATAATTGCTTACCATGCAATTCTTACAATAAACAAATTCTGTCAAGAAACAAATAAATGGTTTTAATATGAAACCAACGGAAGGCAGGTCTCATGTTTCGGTTTTTATGGGAACATAATTTTATGGGAATGCAAAAAGGCAAACAATCTGTGTCACGCGTGTAACGAAATTGCTGGGCTAAGCGCTCGTGTTAACTTATACATAAATAATTTTTCCATATGAACATATAAACTTGTTGGAAACGAATATTAATTTTATTATTATTTAGTTTATTATTGTTAGATTATTGTTATTATTATTTAGTTTTTTTCTAACACATACTTTACTTTTTGTCTATATATTGTTTTTGTTTTGAATGTTTTGTTTTTTTAGTTTTAATTATAACTTAATTTTTGTTATTGAAACTGGACTGTTAATTTATGTTTTAACTTAAATAAAAAAAAATGTAAATAAAAAAAATCTGTATAAAATTTTTTAACCGCACTAATAATCCCAAACCAATATTTTACTTATTAATATTTTACTTATTAAGTAAAATATATTTTTTTAATTTCCAATTTCAATGTATTTTTAATAAAAAATATATATTTAACTTAATAAGTAAAATATTAATTTGGGATTATTAGTGCGTTTAAAAATTTTAAGCCTAAATTTTAACAATTCCCATAAAAAACACTAATTAAAAAAATTGTGTTTGCCCCCCCCCCCCCCCCCCCAGAAAAAATGTCTAGCTACGCCAATAGATTTTAAAGAGATTCTACGATGTTTTGTTGCATAGTGTTATTTAAAAAACATAAAATAATTTTCATATTAGAACGCGTTGTAGAATTTCTGAGTTTTTCAGATAAACCAAAATATTTTTTGTACAATTTGTTAAATAAGTGTTGTAAAAGGTATAAAAAATACAGTAATAAATACACGTATTTCTATAGGAGATTTATTTTATTTTGTACAAATTTTTTTAGACAGCCTGTTAGACTTGCAGTGTGAACGCAAAATCAGATCACGCCATAAAGTGAACGTTAAAATTAGGTTTTAACTTTAGGTGTGAAAACATTATTGTGAATTCGCCGAATATTCACTTACCACCTATCATGAATTTGTTTTCTTCTTAAATATTGCAATTGTGAATAGTTTCCCCCAAAATTTTTTCTTACTTTTTACTTGCTGCCAAATCTTCACTTTTTTGATCTGTTACATAAGAGATATTTTTAGAACCATAATAATACTGTGTTCGGTAAAGGTTTTTGTAGCTGGCTTAAAATATATAATTTGGGTCCAGAAAATCATATGCTTTCAACCGTTTTTCTGACTTATTTTGTTTTATTCTTTCGTTTATTAACAGGTGGATTTTCGAAAACATAAGTTTTCTCTCACTAAGGGCTAGTTTCTTACTAAATAGTTAAACTTAGTTTAACATACGTTTGAGTTAATCAATAAACAAAGTTAAACGGTATTTAACCGCTCTTGCAAATAGTTTACGTAAATAGGGCAACACTTAAAAAGCGATGTGACAATTCTTTAAATTTATTTAAAAAAAGATTTAAAAACTTAATCCTGAATTTTTGTAAAATAAAAAATTAAATGATATGGACTTCAGAAAGTTTCTTCCTATATGAAGTCATAGGTCGTGTATAGTCAGTCACAAAAACTTTTTAGAATTCTGTTAATAACATCCTGGGCATATGCTCTAGTTACTCCGTCCATACTTGTGCAACCATATTCTACTAAATTTACTTTGTAGAATATGTAATAAATAAATAAATGATATGGACTTAAAAAATAGTGGCGCTGCAAAAAATAAAATCAAAAAGGATCATACAATTTTAAACCCAACGAAATAGACTTTCTTTCCAATTAATTCTAAAATCATCATACACAGACCTCTTTGTTAAACGAAATCTTTGCAAGAACTCCAAATCATTATGCACACAAAAATGATTTGGACATATTTTTATCTCTCTTATTTTTCTCTTTTCTATCCAAGTTATTCTAGTTTCATTATGGTGTATAATTACACCATAAGTTTCATAATCACTAAAATCTTCGTCGTCATAATAAGCATCCATTTTATTTATCTATGAATATTATTTATTATACTTTTTTGTAAATTTTTTTGTTTTCAATTGCGTAATATTTATTTCATATATTTATCATTTGACAGTTCTAACTATAGTTTAGCTGAGCAATGTTGCTCGGTTAAAGCTAGATTATTAACCAGATAATCTTTATCTGAAAAACAAAATTTTAAGTTTAAACTACAGTTAACTGACAAATAGAGTTCATCTTTATGTTAAAAACTAGCTCTAATAATCAATAATACTTTTATTTAATATTCTACTGTTCCCAAGGGACGATCAGATAAACTCATCAATCACTTAGTTAAGTGCGTGCAGTCGTGTACGCGTTATTGACAGTGATTGATAAAAATAAAATAAAAAATTATTTATTTATTTGCCTCCAACTCTGATTGAGGAAAAAAAATTTTATTTGCTTTGTGGCGTCACGGAAAAGTGAGCTGGTGAAAAAAAATTGTTTTGCATTTGATCGAAAATTAAAAGGCCACTTATGTTCTTGATTGTAAAAAACCAAAAAATCAATAAGCAGTTTAATTATTATTTATTTTCAATGTCGCACAACAGAGAAAAATTAGAGTGAGAGAGAAAAATTATCATTTAATAATGCATAATAATAATAATATATACACTGTACTTATTAAAGTGTTGCGTTTTTATATAAGATTTTGTAAAAAGTTTTTTTTCAACAACACTTCACTTGCCGCTAATAATAAGAAGTCATCATCCGACGAAGGCGTATGTATGTACATACTAGCAAACCGTACACAACTATACACAACGCTGTCTTACAAATGTTGCTATTTTTATTTCACGATTTGTGTGAAAGCGCCATCTAGCGTCAGTTTTATGTAAAAATAAATATCGAAAATATCGACAGTAAAATACCACAACTTTCCAGTATAATAAAAATAAGTTAGCATTATTTTATAAAATTTCCAATGATCTTTCCTTGTTAGATAGACAGATTTCCAAAATGAACAACTTCAAATGCTTGTGAAAAAATCTCTCACTGATCTAAAAAAAACCTTCAAGGTTTTGTTATGGATAATGCCAACTTTCATTTGCAATTGGTCTCATCCCATTCCCATTCGGAAAATTCGATTTTGCATCAATGTTAATCACCTACACACGCATATATACAAGACTATTTTGCTTACACACACTAACACAAAGCATGTTTTCGCACCCACACATTTTCCTTAGCATTTTATATAGGCAATATATACTGTGGCGAATGATGAATAAATATTTCGATTATCATGCGTATGTTTTTTTGTCCATAGCCTGAGTATAAGCCTACTCAAACTGTATGACAGAAAGAGTCTATGCGTTGTATACACATTTGCTTTTTTAATTGCTTGAGAGAAAATATGTGAGCGTAGGAATTGTTTGTCCTACAATTATGATTTTACGCAGTTACTAAAATTAAGTCTATTTACTTATGCATATTTTTGTTTTTGGTTATTCATTGTCATTCTCTGGTGGGGACTGCGGTAGATCTAGTACTTTTTGAATAGCGATTAGTGAGTACAGTGCTATGATGTTGGTCTTCGCCAACTTGCTTCCGCGGACTCTAGCTTAAAATACTTCAAAGTTGCTAAGATGGATTTCTGCAAAATTTCACATTAGTGATAATTAAGAGGGACTTTTAAATCAAATTAAATAGGTTCTAAGATGGAACTGAGGACCATTTCTAGGCCAAGATCATAGCAATCATGAACGCCACACTGTGAAAATGGGACATAAACTACTAGCAGGTCTTAAGGCTTCTGAGCTAGTATATCGTTAGAGTATGATGGATTCCATGCCATTGCAATGTACGGAGGAATATAAAAATGTTTTATTTACCTGATTCGAAATTTATATTTTTAGTGCTTATCTATTTTTGATGTCGGTTTAGTACCTATTTTATATATTCAAAAGCTTGGTGACGCACAATTGTTCAAATATGAATGTCCGCACACTTCTAAATTCAACATAGCTCAGGGTGTGTGTCAAGTTTCATAAAAATCGGCTAATTAGGTTTTGTAGGAATCGTATAAGCAAAAGTACATATAATTTAATGCTAAACTTTCATGCGAGTGGCCCCGCCAACTTTGATAAATGTAAGATTGAGTCTTTTTTAAAGCTCAGGGTATGTGTCAAGTTTCCTAAGTATCGTCTTAATAAAAGCACTTGAAATATAAAATTAAATTTCAATTGGCCCACCTTTTAAATGCAGGATTAAATCTTTTTTAGGGATCAGTGTTTAAGCTAAGTTTTATAAAAATAGGTTTAGTAGAAGCACGTGAATATAATATCAAATTTTAATGGGCGTAGCTCAGGCCATTTCTTCAACGTGAAGATTGTGTCGAAAAGATCATAAAATAAAATAATAACTCAGTGGGGCTATTTCCGCCCACTTTTTTGATAATGGGGCCAAATGGAAGCGATAGCCATTAAGACATAACATAACCAAATACAGACGACTTGATAACCTCCTCCTTTTCTGAAGTAGATTAAAGCACTTATCTATCCAGCTTTCTGCAATATGAATTGCATTTCCACAAGTTTCGCTTTTCTATTACCAATGATAACCAACCAACCAACCAACCATGTGCCTGCTTTTATCACTTCTCTAAAACTGATTTTTCTATAGTTTTGACAGTAGCTTTTATGATGCGGCGTAATTGAAATTATAGGTGACAATAAAGTCAATATTAAAATGTAAATATTATTAAAATGATTTGAGATATTCTCCTAGCTTTATTACTAGTATTAGCTGCAATTTTACTACTCAAGAAAAAGAAATCTTAAGTCCCAATATATAAAATACTTTTTTATTGCCAGTAAATATCGAACGGAACACTTTCAATATCTTTTTAAAGTTGACATTACAGTATTTAAAGAAATAAACGTCAGAAACTCACAAAGAACAAACGAATAGATCCATTATGGCATATTGTCTTATCTAAGTTTACATTTTTATTACGTGAGTAATAAATTAACAACAACTTTATTATTATCTATTACTTATTAATTAATAATATTTGTGTTTAAACATATATCAAAGTATAAAAGCACTTGATGTTATAATAGATACTGCTGTTTAATTATATTGTACTTAAGGATTATGAATAAGCAAAATTCAGAACTGTAGTTTAATTATTTAAACTACAATGAATAAATGAATAATGAGTAATGAATAAAAAAACACTAACAAAAATTTATTAAACGTGAAAATAAACTTTAAAAACAAAGAAGATTTGTGCTTTAATTTTGCACATATTAACTGAAATTTTTTTAGGTTCAACTGACTATAATTTTTGTTAAAAAATTAAGTATTTATAGGCGAAAAGTAATTAATGTTTGGGTACTCGTAAATAAGTAATCCATTAATAAATAAAATTAAATAATAAAAGTACATACACTTTTTTGCATTCTACTACCTACAGCGTTGCCATAATATTTTTTTGGAAAACTGAAAATTTAGAACAAAAGAAACTGATTTTCATGTGAAAAAACTGCTCATAAAAATTCTGTAGTATTTTATATATTTTGGGGGGAGGGTGTGTTAGCCACACGTCTATACCTGATATATTTTTATATCATGATTTGATAATGTTTGTCAAGTTGTTACGTTTTACCATATCGAAAATATGGCTCTATAAATTTACAAAGTTTTCATTTAATTGAAATTTAAGTGTTTAGTTAGATATTTCGCATTAAATTACACAGGGAAATTTTTTTTTTCGAATCAACCTAAAGAAGTAAATGGATCAAAAATTCAATAAATACGGTAACTAAAATGTTTTCATTTGGTTTTTAAGATTTTGTTTTATTTGAAGTGCACAATGATTTAATTATTTAGTACACTTGCTTATCCAAAATAAAATGTTATTTTCTGTGAATTACTGAAATTTTGTTAAGAGAGTACTGAAAAAATGTGTATGGCTTCAAATTCTATGGGGTCTATCCTTTAATTTGGTATATATTTCGTTTTGTTTTATCTCATCCTATAAGGGATGGAATTATTTCAATGAAATAACTTGTTTTTCTTTTTCAATAAGGCAAGGCGAATTGATATTAATAAAGGAAGTGCTACGTCCGTATGAACCCAACTTGCAAACAATAAGACCAAATTGCATAAAGAATAACACAACTTTCGTGTGAATTCTCTCTTGCTGTTTGAAAAATTACTAATAAACGTTCACTATTATATTAAGTAAAATGGGTAAAACTATTGCTTCAGATATCGGAACTAAAATAACAAACTTGAGATAAAGTAAAAATTAAAAACTGCACAATTTATATAAAAACTTATTTTTTAAGCAAAAAACTGCTCTATGCTTAAAAAACTGCTAAAAATCAGTTAAAACTGTTCATTTGGCAACGCTGACTACCTACCAAAAATATTCGTCTACCTGTAAGCAGGTTGGTAAGGGAGAGAGAGTACCATTCTGCTTCGGTATCACATGATTTTTGTTCGTTATGTCCCATTTGGTAGCTCTCCAGGTGTGAGCTTCTGAATGCATATAGGATGTGCAAAAAGAAGCCCATACTTCATGCCTTTTTCATATGTAAATATTTAAAAAAGTTGTTTTTTAGATCAGAATTTTATATCTACCTTTAGATTAACTTCCAATACTTCATTTTGTTTTTATATTTATTATTATATATAAAATACAATATCAAATCAAATACTTTTTGTTCGTTCGTTGAATCAGGAGTCGATCCCAGGATCTCCTCATGTTAGGCTAGAACACTACCAACTGACCTACCGAAGCACATATTTATTTTCGTATACTAGTACAATTCAATTAAAAAATAAAAACTAGAAGCGAAAATTTCATTCGCATTCAAATTTGTATCCATGTAAGCGAGAGAGGATGCAAAATTAAAATATTTGAGAGTTTGAGTATAAACATCCGACCAACTTCCTAGTGTTTATGTAAATTTCATCATTCGCTTATGTTATTGCATCTTCGTAAGGCAGAGGGGATGGGATGCACTGTGTGATTTTCCGCTTCTCTTAGCTTACAAATGCTTACTTGTACCAAATTTATTTTTGCTGGATAAGGGCGGGGTTTTACTTGCACCGTCTCGTTTTTGTAACTTGAAAGGAGTTTTCGCATCGATAAAAATTAATCAATTATATTGTTTGTCCCATTTTCTATAGGGTTATTCATAAAAAAAAAACTAAAATACTTACGGCCTTATTTATAATCAAAAACTGTTATGAAGTTAGCATAAGTGACAAAATTCAATTTCGTGTTGTCGAGTTCGTCTATACAATTTGACATTAAAATCGCGCGCATAATGTAGTTTTAATACACGATTGCATCCTAGCATGATTTTTAATGAAAAATTGTGTGGCAAAACACGTTAAGACCATGTTGAATTTTTGCCACTTATACTAACTTCATGCCAGTTTTTAATTATACATAAGGCCATTTCTTGCAAACACATCAAAAATATAAAAAAAATTATCATAGAGTGTTAAATAATTTTTCGACTTGAAACGACACATAGCACCGGCACAATATAGAAATCAAATAAATAAATTCTTAATGAAAATTAAAAGCTTTCCTTAAGTAAAATTACCCTGACTTTAGAACTATAGTATGAAAAATATTAAGAAACAGTGAATAGAATAAGAAAACAATAAATTATATAAAGTCAAAGGCTGGGAGCAAATTACGGCATTCGATTTTGAACAAATTTCCAATACATTTTTAATTGTATTTTTATTGAAATTTCGATCGATATTTAATGCCTTAATTTGCCTCCTGGCCATTCAGGTATTCAAAGCATTTCATATATTTTATAGTTTAAATTTAACAAATTTAAAATACTATAAATAATCTTATTGGTTGAATTGTAAAAAGCAAAAAACAACTCCTTAATAGGAGAAGCATACCGAAAAGCTTTGCCCAGAAAAACTTACCTAGTTCATCCAATATACTAACATATGTCATAAATCTGTATACGTTCCTGGACATGCATCCGTATTGAAAAAAAATGCTGCTAAATACCTTCAAAGATGCTTTTTTAATTAGTGTGTTTACAGTTGACTAATTTAATCATTACATCTCAATCAAAATACAAATACGAGTTCGATCCACTAGTGCTCCATATTAGGCCATTGTTAAACGATAGGTCTAATGCAAAAATATAGTGTATTATTGTATTACTTTTTCTTCGGAATGTCCACTTTCTCAAATGTTAGTCATGCAGTACGTCACTCTCGTTGCATGTCGATGTCTGGTTCTTATAAATAAAGAACGGATATCATATAATTCAAGCAAGAACAAAATTTATTAAACAGATGTTTTCAACAAATTAAAGAAAAGCTTTGAATGTAATGTAATAGTTACACTCTGTGAACAGACTTATTTATGGAGATTCAACAGAATATTTAGTGTGACTGATATACATATGTATATATGTAAATGCAACACGTTGCATTTTTTCACATTATTGAAATATTGAATAAGCATATATTAGCCGTTATTCTGTAATTATATTTGTCGGCGTCAAGTCAAGCTTGTCTACTCGCTGTTGAAAGCAACTACCCTACAAGAAATAAATGACTGAAACTAACACAAACGTAATTTTTTCACTAATACATTTACAACAATTTTGTATTGAAATCAACAGTGACAGTTCATTGCACTACTCTAACATATATGTAAGAGTATATTTGCCAAAATTTTTCATATATCGCATTTTATTGTAAAATATACAATTCGTTCGGTCTGTGAAACTAAAATTAATATATGTAAATGTTAAAAAAGTTAAGTAAAAATCAATTTTGTGTAAAAGAAATTTCAAAAGTTTAATTAAATATACATACATATATCGCACTCAATCAACAAGAGGGTATTAAGTCAAAATTTTTTAATTTTCACTTTTTGCAAGAAATAAACTAACAACATCAATATCTATGTACTGTCAAAATTTCAACGTATTTTGACCACTCTTTTGTTGATAAAAATTTGTTTTACTTTATAATTTTAATTCGAAATGTCACTGTTTTTATGATAAAATTGCTCAATTTTTTTCTGATTTGTGACTCTTTTCAAAACATAGATATTCCTCCCCGATAATTGCAAGCTTTTCAAATAAAAATAATGTAAATATATTTTCAAATGGAATTTGCTTACCATGATGTATTTGGATTTTCAAATTCTCCTAAAATGTAACCACAAGCAGTTTTTCGTCTCTACTGAAAATTTTAAAATTTTGAGTTAATACCATCTTGTTGATCAAGTGCGATATGTATGTATATTAGACCCCTGCACAAGACCACTAACAAGAACTTTTAAAACACATTTAAATTTCATAAAACGACACGAAATCAGTTTTATTCTTTCCAAAGACGAATTTTCATCCACGCTAAAGAAAGCTTGGAGATCTAAAAAATATTTCGTTGGTATCTTTGAAAACTTAACAAAATGCGCAAAATCATGAAAAAATTTGTATCAAACTTAAAAAAATAATTATTTATTCGAAAGTTATGAAATTTTGCAATTTTTGTTGGTGCAATAATATTTCCCAATCAGCTTTAAAATTATTATTTGACAATAATGATAGCAATTACTACATTTATAACAATGAAGACATTTAAAATGTTGATAGTGTAAGCCTTTGAAACACTTCCAGAACCTCCATCTCCTGAATGATTTCCTCCATCGTCTGTATTAGTACCAGAACCTCCAGCATCTGAGCCACCTCCTCCAGCACCATCTTCTTCTCCTCCACCTCCTCCTCCGCTTCCACCTCCTCCTTCGCTTCCACTTCCAACTCCACTTCCTCCTCCACCTGTTCCACTGTCACCTCCCGACCCTTCGGTACTACCTGAACTACCATCTTCTGTATTACTTCCATCTGAACCACCATCATCGGGACGGTTGCCTCCTGAACCATCGCCAGAATCTGAACCATCATCAGAACCTTCACCAGAGTGATTATCATCTCTACCCACATCAATGTCATTGCAACCAATCACTTCTGCAGGTTGACATATCATACAGTTATCGCTGTGCAAACATGACATTTGTTCTTCCAAGGTATAACAACAACCACGAATGACCTGATCGCCATCTTGTCTAACAAAGCAATATTCATTGGGCGTGCGTGAAATACCACATCTTGTGGGCTCCAAACTATGCGGATTCACGCGGCAGTTGTCATCCTACAATGAAGACAAAATTTAAAATTTTAATTGCATGTCTTATCTGTTTTATTTATTAGTGTTCATACGTTTTCAGAATCGCACTGTATGCATGCAAACGAACTGGATGCTAAATTGTTGCACAAATTTTCATTGCACTTCAAACATTGTGCATCATCTTCACATTTTTTGCGCATTTCTGCGGAAAGTTGCTCCCAACAACCTTGACCCAATACGGTTTCTAAAAATCAATCAAAATCGTATGGAAAATATGGAGCAAGTGACAATGTTTGAAAGTTGTCTGTCTACTCACGTCCTTCAAATACAGTTACACAGATGTCCAAAGCGTTAAGACATTTTTCACTAGCTTCATAGTTAGTGCGTAGACAATTTAATCCGCTGCACTGATGACAAATACGCTGTCTTGCATTCCCTGCATCACTTTCTGTTTCATCATCTGCGGAATTTTGTCCATCTATGTCACTAGTTGTTATTGTTGTGTCAATGTTATTGCACCGATTCAGTTCACTTGGCTGACAAATTGTACAGTTGACACTATTTAAACAAGACATTTGCTCTTCTAGGGTATTAAAACAGCCTCGTATTACTCGTTCGCCTATTTGTCTAACAAAACAATAAGCATTGGGAGTTCGTGAGACGAGACATCTTGTTGCTGACAAAGTAAGTGGTTTGGTGCGGCAGCTGTCATCCTAAAAATTTTAAGTTCTCAAATGAATGCTGTTCTTAATGAAAATTGTTAAAAATCTTGTTATACACTATCAGAATCACATTGTATACACTCCAATGAGCTTGATGACAAATTATTGCAAAAATTTTCGTTGCACTTAAAACAAACGCTACCACTACCAGCGCATTTATTGCGCAATTCTTCAGGAAGTTGCTCCCAGCAACCTTGAGCCAGTAAAGTTTCTAAATAAAAACAAATTTATTTCCATTGTAGACATGTTGTACAATTTTAGTCTGCTACAGTTAGCTTACGTCCATCAAATACATTAACACAAATGTCCAAATCATTAAGACATTTTTCTGTTCCCTCATAACTGGTTCGCAGACAATTTATGCCACGACATTGATGACAAGTCAACTCAGCAGTAGCACCAGTGACATGTATAATTATGTGGTAGAACAAAAGGATCAATAAAGTGAATTTGTTGCAGCAAGTACGCGATGCAGTTTTTTTGTTCATGCTTTTATCAACCAGCAACTGCTTTTTGTGACCTCTGAAAATAAAATAATTGTAAATTAAATAAAATTTATCTATTTTTGCTACATATGTGTATTAATATTGAATTAAATATTATTTTAAATTGCTATTAATTATTTTATTTTGTAAATTAGCTTCTTGATTTGATAAGCTCATTCATTGCATATACTGCCTTTCTACAACGTTTTTAGATAACATTTTAGTCAGTAGAATTTTCCATAATTTTTATTTTTAGTAGGCAAGTTTTAAATGTAAGTAGTTGTAGTTATTGCAATCTAAAAATCACATACATACTCATGTTTTTTTGAATAAACCACACTCATTTGGTATGATTAAATATCAAGTGCTTCCTTTTCCATGCCCTACACTACATCCATGACAACTACAGTATACTGTATACAGTGTAAAGTATACTGTATACAATACAGCTGATCACAAACCATTTGCTTGCTTAATCTTCATGATGTACATTATTGAATTGTTCTCTCTTTTTACTGCTCTTGATTTTATGAGAACACTAAAGCTGGTTATTCCCTTTTTATCAAAAGCATGCAACATTATTTATTTAACTGACAAGCAAGCGTATTATCCCAGTCGGATTTCTATTAGCTAGCTCAAAATATAGCTGACATTTTGCTAACTCATTTACAACTGGCTTCTGAACTAACTCATAAATGATACAGATGCGAGTCAGTTGTTTTTTGATCCACTGTCTTCTTCCCGATAAGCATTGAACTAACTTTAAGCTAACTCAAAACTGATGCAGAGATAAGTGAGTTGTTTGTATATAACTAACTTCTTCTCGATAAGTTTTGAACTAACTTTTAGCTAACTCAAAGCTTATACAGAGATGAGTAAAAGTTAAGCGAGAAGATGTCAGCATAAAATTCATGTTTTTTTTAACTATGTGCCGTTCATATTTAATATGGCGCGATAGTAAGGTGTAAAAGGGCTATTAGACACACATACACCATGTTACGAAACTCTACATGCGATACAAATTTTAGGCATTTATTAAAAATTTGTGAAATACTTTTATAAGTACTATTGTAGTATGCTTAAAATACAAATCTAGTAATTTATGCAAAAGATAAAAGAACAATATTATGAACCGTTTTACAATAAAACGCAAAAAGGTACTTATTAACACATAAACAATTTAACGAAAGTCTACATACGATTAGTCTTGAGTTAAAGTCCCGTTACATCGCATGATTTAAAATGCTTTTTTCTTTCTTTTAAATCTTATTTACATTGCGACATTCAATGTGTTAACAGATAAAGTTGGTTTATATGAAAAAGTTTTGCAAAAAATGTCAAAAAGAAAAGAAATTGCTCTTCAACTACGCGAAGCCATTGTGAAACTGAAAAATGAAGGAAATTCATTTTCTAAAGTGGCTGAAACACTAAGTTTGAGTAAATCTACGGTGCAAACGATAGTAAAAAATTACAATACCACTGGATTTTATGAGAGTAAGGCAAGAAGTGGTCGGCCACAGAAACTTGACGAACGGACGCAGAGAAAAATTGTGCGATGTACGGCAGAAAATCCAAAAATTAGCGCTGTAAAATTTATTTATTTATTTATGTATTTATTTATTTAATAATAATAATGTCCTTACAGGCTAGCAATATAAATTAGTTTAATTATAAATCAGTTTAATAATATATTAGTTTAATAATACGTTCACTAAATCCTTATTCTCTAAATAAAGTTTGAAATCATCATGAGGTGAATAAAAATCTAAATTAACAATATTATTTGCTTTATTAAAAGTATTTAAAGCTCGTAACATTGGCTCATTCATAGCATAATTTGTACTATGTGTAGTTACAAGGAATAAGTCATTAGATCACAATCAGTGTTACCATTAATCAAATTGAAAATAAACAGAAGGGAATGAAAGTTCCCTTCTTCTCAAGTAAAGCGGTTTTAAGCCTAAAAGAAGGCAACGAGCATAATAGGAAGGTGGTAAAAGGGTTTCTTGATTTCTACGAAGAGCAAATTTCACAATTTTTTTTTTGAATTCTCTCAATTCTACAAAGGAGCATTATTCTAATTTTGAGCGAACAAAAGCAGTATATAATATTTTCATAGTCAAAGGATCCAAAAATTTATTACAGTTCCTTCTAATAAATGCACACGCAGAATACGCTTTGGGGATTAAATAATCAAGATGTGAATTTTTACAATTGGTTTAACGGTTTGAAAATCCGTGCCAAATATAAAAAACCGGTTCCGAACCGGATAAAGGTGCTAAAGTCTAATCCATAAGTCCAGTTCCATTAATTTTTGCTTTGGCAAAAGTATATCGAAAACATTTTTGGCATACAGATATTTATTTATTCAGCATTAAGTTCTAAAAAATAATTATAAGAATAATCTCTTTTCATCGAATTTATATCTTAAACTTCTTAATAGTCTTAGGGCTAATAAATCAGTCAATGATTATATGCATATTATTTTTAAATCATGTTTTAACAGAAAATTTTGTTTCTCACCGTGCAATTAAATCAAACTTATACAGCCAACATTGTGCATTTAAGTGTTGTTTACGATTTACTAGCACACCATATCGCTCATTTACTTCAATAGTGGCACAACTCAAAAAAAACAGTTTTTCAGAAAACGCGTTTTATGTTTTTAATTTGCATACAACTCAATGGAGAAATGAAAAAAAAAATTCTTCTCTCAGGAGGTGATGGTACAAGCTATTTATATGAAATTTTTACACAAGATAAAATACAAAATGCCGCATCTTTCCGCATTATTAACTCAAAAAACTCATTTTTTGAGTTATGCCACTATTGAAGCAAATGAGCGATATGTTTTATGCATGTGTGTGTTTTTTGAAGGCATGTACCTGAACATCATGTGGTCCTATTAAAAAGAATTTCGTTTATTTTTCACAAATATACAACAAATGTAACATACATACTTTTCTGCAGACATGCACGATGTCACATAAGAATTCTTAAACTAATATCTGATTTACATTAAGCATTTTTCATAAAATTTCATGAATTTTGTTGCACGCAACTTTTTCTATTTGCTAATTGCAGCGCTATAAAAGAGAATGTTATATAGAAAAGGACGTGTAATGAATCTCTGATGCATTTTTGGCAACTTTTTTTGATATGAGCTGCTTCTCCAGGCCTCCTATTGACAAATAAAGAATTTGCATGCAACTAATATCATGAAAAAAAAAGAATTTATATATGTTAATATAACTACTTCAATAACACAATTTTTCAGAAAAATAATTTGGTTTAAGTGTTAAGGATTTAAGCGAATTAGTTTTGAAAAAACTTGATTTGAAAAAATCCTTTCACTTATCGTAGACGTTGAGGAAATTGAAAGCAATCCATAATACAGTATATTTAGTTTCTCAGTCCTTTTCCTGGATTTCTCTAAACACATAAAATCCTTCATTATGCCAATAGAGTCCTGTTTTATTTATATTATTTTCAAATTCTTAACACTTCTAGTTGTTTCGGTTAATTTTGTTGCAAAATTTCTTGTATTACAGTAGTTTTGATTTAGCTGCCTTTTGTCTAAGTGCACTTTGGACTTAACTGCCTAAACTGATAAATTTCTGTCACTATTCTTTAAAATCCAATACAAATTCGTTTTTTAAGTGCACTTTCTATACCTGCACATTTAAGATAAGTGCCCTAAAATTTTAGTAATTTTAAAAGAGTTTCTTACAAAAAATCAACGTTAGCTGCACATTGACTTAACTGCACAAAATATATTTTTTCTGTAATTATTGTTCAAAATCCTTTTTTAAGTGCACTTTGTATACCTGCGCATTTAACATATTTTTTTGGCAGTTTTAAATTATTCTCATATAAAAATTTTAAGTTAGCTGCACACATTAAATAAATGTTGCTACATAAGTATGCAACCATGTATGTGTATAGAACTGAAGTCAAAAATTGTATACCTGCACATTTAGGCAGGTAAGTGCATTTAAGATAACAGCATTTTTGACTTATCTGCACAAAAAGTCTTGCAAAGTTGATTGTGCAGCTAAGTCAAAATTACTGTACAATCAATATTTTTTTTCTGTTGGGCTGTCCTCATTTGACTCAGCGACGAACATTCTGCAGAAAAGTTTATTTCTGAATTTCTTTGTTTTCGTTTTTGTAGTTTAAAACACTGTTGCTAGAAGAAAATATTTCAGATAGTAGGTATAAAATAATTGAAATCGTCTCTTATTAAATCTAATCCTTAACTAAATCGTTGGCAATGAATTTTTTTTTAAATTATTTAAAAAAAATCCAATTAGAGTAGCAGAGTCTTTACTAAACCCTTTTATAGCCACTTCGAAAGCTTTTGAATTTTTACTTAAGTTAGAATCACTGAACATACTTCTTCGTTTGTATGAAAAATAATTTCTAAACACTTACCTTTTGTATATGAGATGAAACAATTAATTAATACAAAATATTTAAAAATTTGTTACTTCGGCTGAAATTAACCGGTTTAACCGAAAAAGGTAATTTTAAATTAACCGATCAGTTAAACGGGTAGTAAAGAACAGGTTAACTGATTAACGGTTAACCGATTGAATACCCTAGTAATGAAGTATGGCGCACTATGAAGCGTACAATAAAAATATGGCTACTTGACAACTATTCAACTGTTGTACGAGTACAATCAAGGCGAATTCACATAAGGTGATCTTAATTCGCCAGCTGACATAAATTCCCTGCTGTCAAATGAACCAAAACGTTAAGAAATATTTTGACAGCAGAAAATTTTACACAAACAAATATACAAGGCGAATACGCAGAGTTGCAAATCAAGACCACCTTGTATCAATTCGCCTTGAGTACAATGGTTTTGTGTGTTTTTTTTTACTATAATGGACTATATACTTTTTTATATGTTAAGAAGGGCATTTCAAATTCGCTTTAACGAGAAAAATTACTTATACTATACATTTTTATTTTTTCCCCCACTCAAAATGAAGTAAGGTACATATTTTATTGATTAGTTATCAGTTAAAATTGACTTGTTTACAATTTATTATTGTTCAACTAATACCCACCCATGTTAAAAATGAAAGATAAAACGTTTATCTACCAAATATTTAATCTATTGTGCTTTTATTAGACATACATATGTATGTTTATTCATTGCAAATTTCTTCCCCTGCGAGTTCTATTAGTGACATGACTATCACCTGCATAAGAATCCTACAAAATTTTTTACAAAAAGATTATTGTGATACAGTCAAATTGTGTTATCTTTATCACTGTGGCTGCATCTATTTTTAAGTTGAAACTGTTTCAATTGGTATCTAGATATTCTCATTAACTGGCATAAATATTATCAGTTCCTTTCGGTCATTTTAACTTGGCAGCACTGAATTAAGCACAGCGACAACAAGGTTGTACTTCATAAAACCAACTTAAAACCAATTCAAAAATTTTTTAAGTTGGTTTTAACAAAATAATTTTGTATGGTAAGACCAAATGAGGAGAGCTGGCGAACAAAACCAGACTAGTCCTGTTTTTTACAGGACAGGCAAATTACTGAACTTTTTAGATAGGGACAAGGAGGGCAAAGTCAGTTTTAGTTATTTGTTTAAGGTAGGATCGAACTTGTTTTGCATGAAAATATTTCGTAACTTCATAGATGTATACTCGGAAAATCCAAAAAAACTAAAAAAATTATCATTAACTGGGGACATGTCTAGTTTTGTTCGCCAGCTCCGTTAAAACCATTTCAGTGTGAAAGCACTATAAGTAGTTTGGTTTTAGTCTAAAAACATATTTTACCAGCCATAAATTGTGAACACCCTTATTGTTTCACGGTGTAAAACATAACTACATATGTATGTTATGCAGATTTTAAATCCATAATGGAATTTTTTTATCAGCTCTAGTTTTCGAGATATGTATACCGTTATCCTGCACTTGCAGGATATTTATTTATTTATTTATTTATAATACATATTCTACAAAGTAAATTTGCAGAATATGATTGCACAAAAATGGACGGGTGACTAAGACCATATGTCCATGATGTTATTAACAGTATTCTTAAAAATGTTTTTGTGACTGACTGTACACGACCTATGCCTTCACATAGGAAGTAGCAACGTGGTTGTTAAGGAAATTCCACAAAAGAACCGCAAGATTATACGGTAATCCGTGGCAGATCAGTCAACCAGTGCGAGTGAGACGCAAAACTCCCGAAGGCCAATAAACAACAGTGGCCTGGTTGCATTTAAGAGATAATTGCCAACGACGCGTGATGATGACTCGCCCAGAGCTACTTTACGACTGTACATTGAAAGATATCTTAGAAAAAGCATATACCAAGGCGAATTCATGTACCAGGTGGTGCCAAGTTTCCAAGTATGAAGTTTGATTTATGATTTTTCATTGGAATAAAGTCCTATGCAGATTTTGTTGTTGCAGGCTTGACACCACCTGCTATATGAATTCGCCTTGGCATATACATACATACATATTAGTGTCACCAACTCTTTAAACCACAAACAACTCTGGAAATATTATTTCATAACTAATGCGACATGACGAAAAAAAACCCTATATTTTCGAAAATATAAGAAATCTGTCATATTTTCCATACATTTGCCATTCGCATTCGCAAATTATTCGCTTACTTTTGCTATTTGCATTCGCTTTTGCATTTGCTAAAATGTATGCGAATATTTCAAGCGAAGACTTAAGACAAGAAAATTTTGTACATACTTCTTTTACGAAAAAAAAAAACGATTAGCAAACGTTAAAAATACGAAAATTATTTTAAGCCAGCATGAAAAAGATACATATAGTTACAACAGCTACGTCCTACACATTTTTTCTTGTTTCTTTGCAAAATAAGAGGAAGAATTGTTGTAGCCGAGATCTGGTTGGCTGTTGTGATCTCGTCGGTGTGAAGGCACTAAAAACTCTTTATAAAAGTTAGCACATTATGCACATGGCTTGGACGTAGCTGACTTATAAGAAAAGCATTCTTCAAAGCTTTAAAATTTTAGCAAAAACCTTTTCAGCGGTGTTTGGAAATATATTTCAGTTTTTGAAAAAAGAAAAGGCAGTATATTTTCGGCAGCAATATTTTCTACATAAGGCTAGTCTTTTAAAACTTTTAAAAAATGTGTTGTGCAGCATTCATTACTCGTACTTCGTACAAATAAATTTGACACTCATTAATTTCATATATCTTTCTGTTTTATAAATTTGTATTTTTAGTAAATTAATAAATATTTGCTCAATTTAAGACTCAATTTTAATAAAGTGTTATATGTAGTACATCTATGTATGTATATAATACAACTTCATGTTTTCATATACATACATAAATTTATTTTCATGTGATTTTTTAACGTATTGTAATATTTGCATTCGCTTTCGCAAAAAATTAAATGTAGTATTCGCTTTTGCATCCGCATTCGTTAAACTGGTATTCGTTACATCCCTAGTAAACATCTAGCAATGAAAAATTTTTTTTAAGTTGGAAGTACTTATGCTTTTAGTATATTTTTTAAATTAATCAATTAAAAGTATCAAAACATTCAATATTGCAAATACATAGGAATTTACTGGTTTTTGTTTGTTTTATTTAACTTAGTAAATGGGCACACTAGAGTATATGTATATATATGTACATGCACTGCATTAAAAATTGCAGTAAGTATTAAATTTACCGATTACTGAAAAAATTCAGTACATTTTTACTGAAAATGAAATTTAATTTGCATTACCAGTAAAATTGTAGGGACGTATTCATAATAAAATTGTAGCAAGTGGCAAAGTTTTTTCATTAAAATTTTGAAATTTTTGTATGAAAAAAATTTAGCCACTTGGTAGAATTTCATTATGAATACAAGCTTACTGATTACTGAAAATACATATAATAAATCATTTAGGCACTTCATAAAAATTGCAGAAAAAATTTTTAGTAATCAGTAAAAATTTACTGGTTAAAAAATTATTTTTACTGAAATTTTAGTAGTACTGCAAAGTCCCCATCTATGGTAAATGCCTTAAGTACAAATGATTAATATTGGCTTATGGTAACTAAAATAAGATATATAAATTTTTGACTCTACTGTATTTAAAAATCTATGGAAAATCTATGAAACATCTATAGTAGTGGAATTATTAGTTATGGGGGTTTGTGGAGAATTGCTCATATGCAAGTGAAAAACGTCAAATAAAAATTTTGATAAGGCTTGCGAGTATGGGTTTTGCAAAATTTGTATTAAAATCTCCACCCATAATAATTAGCATGAGATGGAGATTGATACCCAATTGTCGTGCACCAGCTTCAGTGTAATGAAGATATGTTATAATATAATATTATAAATTCGTTATAAAGACTACTATACATCTTTTAAACAAATATTTGACATTTAAAACGCTCTTTTATTTAAAAATGTATATATATTTTATTTATTTTATATTTTTTAACTTTTTAACAAAATTATCCCCACTGGCAACACTATTACACTTCACAAGCAATTTCTATTAAAATTAACTCCTGAAGGTATGCTTTAAAATTCGGATGAGTTATTTCTATGCAGCTGTTAAGTTTCTTTGTACTTCTTGTTCGTATGATTACACTAATACAATCATACATAGCTCACACCGATTTGACAACGCGGTGTGATCTTACTCAAAATTTGTGATTGTATTGTGAAAAAGATTTTTACCCCCTAGCGTATAGATGTTTACACATCAAAAAAATCTAACGGCCTGTCCCACGAACTAAAAAGAAAACGTAATTGGTTTACCAAATGATTTTAGGCCATTTTGCATAAAATAATTTTAGTTTTATATTTGCTTTTGCTTTTTCTTTTGTCTTATATGAATGACCTTACATACATATGTCAAAAATTCTTAAAACATTTATTCGCTAGATATCTCAAACAATTATTATAAGTATTAGATATCGTTAGCTGAAGTGTAAATTCATGTCACTACACTTTTTTAAATTTTATAGTAGAGAGAAAAAGATAAACAAAAATATTCAAGTGACTTTATATTCTTTATTTTCTGACTGATGGCTATGATAAAGGTTTACTGCCGTATTCTAAAAAAATATGGGTTGGAAGTAGAGATGGGCGTGTGTCAACTTTTTCCAACACGACTCGGCCCGAACACGAATACTAAGGTGTCCAACACGTACGAAATTATCATTACTGCACAACATGCACGAAATCAAATTGAATAGAAAAAAATATATATATTTTTGATATTCTAGTAAATATATATTTTTTTGTTTAATTTCAGAATCTTTAAGATTAAGGGCAAATTTTTTACTTAGAAATCAAATTGATTTTATGTTTAAGTTCTATTTAAACACGAAACTGTGTTTTTAGTGCATATTTAAATAATACTTAAAGCCCAACCTTGTGTATTTAAATCATACTTAAGTCTTACGAGCATATCATATGTTTTGTGCGTGTGTGTGTTTATAGAAAACAAACATGAACATCATGTGATCGTATTAAAAAGAATTTCATTTATTTGTCATAAATATACATATAACATATACAATATATAGTTTCCTATCATGGAATAAATAAATAGAAAAATTCATTCTGATGACCGTTTGGATTCATAAAAAGTGTTTTTATGCAGTTTTAATTTTCTACATGTTGATAACCTAACTTTTTTGTTTATATCAAACAGCTGCTGCTTGGAACGCTTTTCATAATATTTAGTACTGCCGTACTTTCAACGCAATTTAATAAGAACTTTAACTAACAAAAAAATAAATCATATTTAAACACAACTTAATTTTAAGTAAAAAACAGCTAATTACGTACTAGAAGTAAGAGACCCATGCACTATCAACATATTTGCTGGTGTTGAGTGTTTTACGACACAAAATATTAATTTTTTTTTTAGTAGAAATTAAAGCATTAATATTTTACAACTAAAATCGTTTCGTGTTTCTCTCATAAATTTTGCCCAGAAGATATAACACAAAGTATACAGAGGTGAAAAAAGTGAGTGATGAAAATGTGTGAGAAATGACCTGGCTATGCACGAAATTCGGTTTTTTGTCTTCTTCTTCTTTGTGTTGACTCATGCGTGTTCGTGTAACGACAAACGCCCATCTTTAGTTTAAAGTGTATGTTAAAACGAAAGTTCCATACAAATTTTGAATAAAGCGCACTTGAAATAGAAATTAATTTTTTAGAATAGGAATGTTAAAAATTTTTAGCTTCTAGTGTTTCGATCTAATGCCAAATAATTAATTTAAAAGGTGATTTTGAGTTTTTTTGTTTATGCATTTTAGCTTACGGTTTTGCATTTTAGCTTACGGTTTTGCATTTTAGTTTACGATATTGTGTATTTAAAATGATATCTCTAACAATTGTTTGCCATACAGTAACAAATTGTATCATAGCACTTTCTTAAATGCAAACTGTTCAAAATCTACTAAATTGATAATTCTGAAGAGTTTTCAATTGTGAACAAACGTTAGTCAGTCAGTCAGTCAGTCAATGATTCACATTGTTATTAATTTTGCACCAAGCAAAAGCTATAAAAAGCTGTTCATTCTATAAAAATTAATGGTAACGAAAACTTGCTATCGATTGAAAGAAATGAATTCGAAAGTGTTTATAGCAACAGCAGTTGTTTTGTTGGCTATTTTGAACTTTTCAGAGGCCAATAAAGCAAAGACTTGCTATTCCTGCGAAGGCATCAATTGCATGCGCACCTCGTCGGCCACTACAAAAACATGTACAGATCCGCTGGACTATTGTGTAACCATATTTGAAAAATGTAAGTGAAATTTTGTTGAATAGAATGAAGAAGAAATAATTTAATTTTATTCTTAATATGCAGTCAATGTTATACAAAAGGGATGTTCTTACGAAGTGCCCGAACATTTGCGCAAACGTTGCGATGCCAATACGGTCGAGTGTCACAAATGTAATTCAAATCGTTGCAACAACTTGGGACAAATTCAATTCGCCTGCTTACAGTGTGACTCGAGCAAGGTAAATATGAAAATAGTTGACAAATATGTACATATGTATGTGAGTATTTATAAGAAACGCTTTGCTTTGACAGGACAAGAATTGCGCTACTTCAGCTGCTCAGCTGACTCCCGAGCGATGTGGCTCTCCCACCGCACCCAACTCCTACTGCTATGTTAAGTATGAAGGCGGAGCCACAAAACGTGGCTGCTCTACTTCAGTAGCTGACCAAGCTGCCTGTTATGCTGATGCCAACTGTTTACTTTGCCTGGCTGGCGATATTAGCGGATGCAATAGTGTAGATTTCACACCCGGCACCAGAGCAAATCGACTTTAGATATTTAGATTAAGGTTTGCATTTACTGTGTTTAACTTTAATATTTTGTGTAGATCAAAGCGTACGTCAATAAAATTGTTTTATTAACTTTCTGGCGGTAATTTTTTTGGTGTTTTTGTATTATGCAGTATAAAATAATAAATGATAAGTTCATTGTTAAAGTTAAG
Organism: Tachina grossa; assembly: GCA_949987645.1. Classification (NCBI taxonomy): domain Eukaryota; kingdom Metazoa; phylum Arthropoda; class Insecta; order Diptera; family Tachinidae; genus Tachina; species Tachina grossa. The sequence continues at coordinate 50,260,733 of OX465278.1, read as the reverse complement.
ATAATAAAATGATTATATTGAATTTTTGATAAATAAATAAAATAGTAATAAACTCATTAAAGTTGTAAAAATTAATCCAAATGAATGACCAGAAATGTGCCAAATTATATTGATCAAATATCTTTCATTTAATGGAATGGATTTAAATTTCAAATAATATATTTGTATGTACAACTATTGAAATAACCCCCCAAACCAAATGTTTAAATTTTTTCTGAAGTCAGACTTGTCTTACCGAATTCGTGAAAAAATTTCAGTAGTTTGTCTGAATTCAGACTTTTCGTAGCGAATTCGTTAAGGAATTCCGTTGGTTTCTCTGAACAATTTTTTAAACATTAAAACTTTGATATTTGAGTACATAAGTAAAAGTCTGTGAAAATTTATTTTTTAATAAATATGTACATATATGTTGATTAAAAAAAAGGATTGTTACAAATATTAGAAAATGTGAGTATGTGCAAATTATTTCGACAATAGCAGCAAAATAACGGTGAAGCGGTACTCTGCTATAAAAGCAAAAAGAAAACGTACCTACATGTCGTTACAAATTCGTACCGACATATCGTATCGATTTCGTACCGACACATCGTTGCGAAGTCGTGTCAACAACTTCATACAAAAAATGTCACGATTTCGGAAATATTTCGGTTCCGAAATCGAAAGATTTTGTCGACCAGTCTTCACGAATTCGGAGAATTTGGTTTAATGGGAAAGTAGATATTTTCCATAAATAAGGCAGGCGTATGTATACTAGACCACTGCACAAGACCACTTACAAGAACTTTTAAGACATGAGGGATTTTTCAAATGCTTTACTACAGCGAAATACTCTAAAACAAATGCTAAACAACACTCTTGGCAAGAAATTTGATTCAGTTATTGCAGGTATAGGAGTAAAGAAGAAACTACTTCGTGACGCATGGGCGCGTATACAAATGTCATTCATGTACATACAATCACACCCTTAAACACATAATAGCTTACCATCTACATCTTACACACACACACACACTCAAACATGCAATATGTAAAATAACAAGCATACGCGCATCAACACTATTTCTCTTGAGTGTTTGTTACGAACAAAAAGTCTTCGCGACATCGTTTGAAAACACTCATATACACTTGATATAAGTACATCTGTCTATCTTGTTTCGCTTATTAAACGACATCATTTATTATTGGTTTATTATAATATCCCTGCAGAAAATTTGCTGACAATTGATCCAAACGTACTCGTTCTATGACTTGAAAAAATGCGAGTGTTAACAAAAGTACGGAGAAGTGTATGATGAAAAAAGACATATCGTGTAAGTGGTTACATATTCACCATTTTCGTGATGTATCGTCTTGATATTGAGCCAATTTAATTTGAACTCGGTGCAATATTCTAGTAAACGGCACTGAACATATTCGATATGGTTGAATACATGGACGTATCAAATAGTGTAAATATAATATTAGTTTCTCCCTTCAATGTGACTCTGGAACCAGTCCCGTGTCTATACTGAGATATTAACCTAAGCTTAACTGGTATTTATACTTTTGAAATATGAGTGGCCCTGTAGTTGAGTGGGTAGTGTGCCAGGCTGTCATGCGCGAGGTTGTCGGTTCGAATCTCAAAAAATTTTCTGCTTAAAAATAAATTATAATTTCATTTGTAACAATAAAAAAAATTATAAGTTTTAATTGTTACAGTTAAATGTCGGAATGTTATTTATACATAATTTATATTATTCTACACCGAATAGGTCCCTATGGGATAGTTCAGTGACAAGTCACAAGGTGCATAAAAAGTATCAATTAACCCCATCCTAGGCCACTCCCATGTAAAAGTGACTGGTCTGCTTCATAGGAAGTGTTAGAACTCGGACTAGTCCCTATCACTTGGGGACCGGTCACATGACTAGTATTGCGTCAGTTCAATTTCCTGCAGGGATATGCTACGACAATACATTTCAAAAGCAAGACGTATTTACATTTCAAGACTGTTTATGCAGCCCTCTAATCTACACTCCTCTTCACATAAAGAGGACACCATCTATCTATCAATTACCTGGACGTAAACATCTGCTAAACTAAACAATATTGCAATTAAAATTTTTTCTGTTTTCTTAACTTTTATTTAATACTAAAAATACTTGTAGAATAAATTAATTTGATAGCATATTTCTGATAAAATAATTTATAAAAATGCCTACAAAATGTGTGCCACTTGAATAGGACACTCCCAAGAAAACTAAAGTTTTTGTTAATTTGAAAAGAAAATATTAATATTGAATTATATTGTTTGACTTTTAAGTCAATAATGTATTAACATAAATTTTTCTTTGTTATTGGTTAAGCAACGTCTACATATCGTCCCTACCACGTCAAACTATCCAATATGTAAATTTGAACTTTTCAGAAGAGCACGTGAATTTAAAGTCGGCGTATTCCTAAAAGTGTAGGGCTTCAAATATTTCTTATTGAGTTATCTACCGTCCATGAGAATTTCAGCATTCTTAAACATCGTGTAAATTCGGGTACCAAGTTACCAAGATAACGAATCTAAAAACCAATTTTACATATTGGATAGTTTGACGTGGTAGGGACGATATATGCATTTCGTTCCTGCTTAAAAAAACTCATCACTAGGTAATGTGGCAACTAATTATAAAAAGTGTGTGGGAAAATATAAACAGATTTGAAATCGGATAAAGATGTTTTTTGTTGTGAAGTTTTTGTTTGTGGCTTTGTAACTTTGTCTGCATGAGTAATTCTCAATAACATTTTGAGAGTTTTTCTATAAACATACGGTTTTTTTTTGGTTGCAGTCTACTTATGAGTTTATCATGTAATAACGAAATACATATCGAGCCATAACCGCAAAAAAAAGGTTAACCGACATATATTTTTACGCTTTTTTTGGCGGTAATGGCACGATATATGTAGGCGTTGGCCATGTATGTATGTTCATTAGAGTTGCCGTTAATTGTATGGAGAATTTTTTTTTGTTGATTTCTTTTATTCGCACCCCCCAAATCGGTTCAGTTTTATGTAAAAAAAAAAGTACAAAAAAATATCATAGCGATAAGTTGTGTTTTAGGGAGTGCGTCCGGTCCTCAAAGTTAGCCCTAAAGCCTATGTATTCAATGTAATTTTTTTTAGTTTTTTATGACTGTACTTAATATATGTATGTAGATATAAAATAATTTAATAGATATAAGCTCTTATTGTACATGCTTAATATAAATGCAATTTTGGTGTATATAATTTTTGGTATTTTGTTGGTTGTTTTCTTCATTATTTCCTAAAATATAAATTTTAGCAAAAAACTTTCTTTGAAACTAATGTTGTAGACTAGAAGAGCTAAAATATTGCCACATATCATATTCTTGTAAAATGTTTTTTTAAAAACAAACAAATTACATTGAAAATGGGCTTGAAGGCTAACTTTGAGGGGCGGCCGCACCCCCTAAAACACAACTTATTACTGTGAAATTTTTTTTGTATTTTTTTACATAAAACTGAACCGATTTGGGGGTGAGACTATAAGATATCAAAAAAAAAAAAAAAAATAACGACCACTTAGCAAGTTTTTTTTGTGATTTTAAATTATAATTGAACTAATTTGAATCACCATAATCCAGAAAAAAAACTTCAAATTATGGAGTAAGCTTTGAGAAATTACGTAATTATCAAAAATATTAGTTAGTGCCTGTCCAGACGTTTGACGTTTTGTTTTATTTTCTTTCTTTAGTTGTATGAAAAATACAAAATATAACAAAAAGTAAATAGAATTGTTAAGTTTTCAAAGAAATTTTGTGGTGTAATGGAATTTTTTAATACATAATCCACTTATGCCTTTAGCCCAAAGTCTACACCAAACAGTGACACGTTGTGAATGCATTTTTTTTTTTTTTTTTTTTTTTTTTTTTTTTTTTTTTTTGACAATCAAATGCGGATGCTCAGAACTCCAAAAGCGGCAATTTTTGGTGATTAACGAAGCCATTAAGCCATTAATGTGCTTCATGGCTTTAGGATGATTTTGCTCGATTTGTTGATCTACAATAGACTTGTATCGAACTCATTTAGTAGCTCGTTTTTGGCACGAAGCAATCATCAAACCCATGTAATTTAAATGAGTTTGATCATAGGTTTGTGTCAAAAACGAGCTACTAAATGAAATCAATACAAGTCTACCTAACACTTTACTCCACAAATGGCGACAAATTCCAATCTTGCATTAATTTTGGAAACCCTTTATAAGTTCAAGTGTACTTAATTCAATACTCGTAACCTGAAGGTTGATTATTTACTATAAACAAAGATCAAAACATTTATAATAATTATGAGAATATTTTTCTTTAGAGCAAACAATAAAGTAAAAATAAATGAAATTACATATTAATTTAATTAATTTTACTAAATATAGCATTAATAAATTATATTGAAGAGCTTGATTATAGTACGCTATAAATCAAAACCCAATCACTAATAATATATAATTTAGTGCTACGAATAATTTTAGAATGAATTAATCAATATATTTCAATACGAGTACAGCAAAGCTGATTGATCTATTGCTGGAAAAAAGACTTTCTTTATCTCTAGATAAAATTAAAAAAAAACATGAACATACGTCCGTATTGTAGTGTAAAATTAGAGAAAACCAAGTGTTTTGTTTTATTAATAAATTTACACAAAAGCAAACAGATGCAGTGACTTTCCGGTTTGACGAATTTGTTGCTTTATGTAGATTTTTTTATTTATTCGTTTAGTCTTTGAGCCAGGAATCCACTGTACATATTTACATATTTATTATTGTTAAAACACTGTTAGCATTAAGCGGCATACTATTAGTAAAATAACGCTATAAGTTGCCAGACGCTTGCTACCAGATTTAATATCAGACTCCCGATTACAAATGTCTTCACCATCAGGTACACACATTTCACACGAGCTGTCACTGAGACATTTCAATTGTTCACTTGTATCTATTAGACAACCGCGTTCAACTGTGTTCGAATTCATGCGGGTATAACAATAACTATTCGGGCTGGTGGAGACGGGACAACGAGTTGATTCAATCTTTGAAACCGCATGGCTGCAATCTTCATTCTAAATACATAAAAACAAAAGTAATAAATAATAAAATATCTTGTAGTAAAATGTTATATTAACTTACATTCTCGGAATTGCATTGAAGACAATAGATCGCGCCCTTGTCATTACACAGACTCTTGGAGCATTTATGACACTCTGAACCAGCTATGCTGGCACATTTATTGCGTTGCTCCTCTGGCCACTACGGTAACTGAAAATGGAACTTGCAGTTATATCATCCTTATTTAAAAGTATTTATTTAAAATAAACTGTACACTTTTCAAAAATCGTTACACAACTATCCATTGCATCTACACATGTGGCCTTATTGTTGACCTTAGTAGTCCTTAAGCAATTTATGCCCTCACAACTATAGCATTCCTTCGACTGTGCACTAGACAAACATGCCACCATTAGTATGAAAAAATTAAAATTTAAATAATTTTTAAACATTTTTGTTCAATAGCTTAAACAATTATTTGATATTTTAAACCAGTCGTATGAATATGTTTGCCGCAACTAAAATATGTAGTTGATGAAAATATAATTGAATTAAAAAAATGTTTTTTTGTTTGTTTTTTTTTTTCGTTTTAATTGTAAATAATTTTATCTAAGCACTCAATCTGAAGAACACTGATAATAACACTCACAGTATGATTGAAGTTCGATATTATATTTTTTTATTACAATTCCGTATTTAATAATCTTGAGAACATTAAATCACACGGTTTGAGTTTTTTGTATTATTCAAACACTTAAATTATTGTTTTTTTTATTATTTTAAAGTTTCGTAAGCAAGTGAAAAAAGATGACGTTTTCATTAAAGGCATTTATATATGCAGTTAGATAAAGTATTAGAAGTTACCTTAAAAACTATGACACTGCACACATAAAAAACTACCAATGTAAAATCACCATGCAAAAATTTTGATTTTAGATTATATTAAATTTACAAGAAATAATATGTTGTTTAAGTGTGTTGGTGTTTATTTGCTTTGTTCATAGTTGCAATACACTTTTTCGCTTAGTTGTGTGAGTTGTTTTTGTATTGTTATTGTTTATTTAGATTTTTGTAAATAGCCGATAAACTGAAGCTGGCTGGTAGGCAGTGTACTAGTCTCGGATCGCAGGTTCTAATCCTGGAGACAAGTCAAACTATTTTGAATTTTTTAAACTAAAATTATGCAAATAAATGTATGTTAAAATATCAATTAAATAATGTTGAATGAAAATTTTATTCATGATGGTATATAATTAGTATGTATCTAAAATATATTTAAAGTTATTGTGGATGCGGGGATAAGCGCGTTGACTACAACGCGATGAGTTCCGAGTTAAAATCTTGCCTGGGGAAGCCAATTTATATACAAACAAACATTGATGCCTGTGCCAAATTCATCTAAGGGAAATAATTAATAAAATACAATTACTATATTAAATTAAATTGATGTTGTTTCAACTTGAAACAACTTTGATCTCAGTAGCGAATTTATGTTATTCCAACTTGAACTAACTTGGATTCAACATGATACTTCATTTTGATTTTAAATAAAATTATTATATTATATTATAATTATATTATTATTAAATAAAGTTATTTCAAAAATAAACATTTTCTTTGAAAATTACTATAAGTCATGTTAGATTAACATGAAACATATATGAATCAAAATCGTTGAAATTTTTCTGTCTGTACGCCTATCCATTAGATTTCTTATGTGTGTATTTGATGCATTATTTATCAGAGCTGTATAGTCTAAAAATGTAGAAACAAAACCTTAAAACTTTTTATAATCTTCACTAAAAATGGTAAGGATATATATAGGTCTGGCATTCCGTTTGTAATTTCCGTAGCATGTATACATATATGTATGTATGTTGTGGGTCCTTATGAATAGTGTAGTCGTATAAGCGATGTTCGTCTGTCTATAGCTGAAATTGATTTTCCGAAGGCCTCCAAAAAAAGCTAAGGACTTCGATCTTAAACTAATGTACCAGAATTTGTCCTAAATATATCGTTTTTGAAAATCAGCAAATTCGATCAGACGCACACAGTGGGACCAAAGGCCCCTTTTTCGTGGATCAATTTATATCTCCACAACTACAATAGTGAGGGTCACTAAATTTTATATGGGTGTCTCTTAGAACAAACTGCATGTTCCAACAAAATCTTAAAGGTAATTATTATTTTCCCCCGTACACACTATCTATTAATTAATTAATAAATCTTCTTCTTTTTATTTACGAAATATCGAAGCAGGAACAAAATACATGTAAAAAGTGCTTAATCAACATGATTCTTGTATTCACGCATTCTCCTAACGAATTGCCTACTATTGACAGACTTCTGATACAAATTATACAAAAATAGATTTTTTAACAAGCCTATTTATTTTTTTAAATCGTTATTATATACACACGGAACCGCGATCACGCGTGTCTCATGCGGGACTCCTAAAATGCCTAATGATGTATAATTTTGCGCAGTTTTCACAGTGCCTCAACTTTTTTTTATTAAAACTAATTTTCCTTATTAGTTATACATATTTGATAGTTTAGAAAGATCTTTACTCAATAGTTTATTATGTTCATCAGATTTTTACTTTGAAATCAAAAATACATGTAGTTCAGTGTCAAGCAAATTCAGGGCGCAACGCCCTTTTATTTACTCTTATGTATATTACGTATGTGTACACATGCATTGTAAAACAAATAGTCAGCACTAATCAGTTTAGCTCAGTGACAGGTAAATTCAGGGCTCGGCGCACTGTGTTTTGTTTCCATGGCGCAAAAATAGAAAGAGTTAACGCAGGCTTCTTCTACACCTACCTTAGTTAATAAAAATTATTGTTCTGAAAAAAATCTCAAACCACTAAATATTAACGAAAAACCTTTTGATTCAGACACTTGTTTATTAAGTTAAACAGTTTCATATATACATACACACATAACTAATAGAAAATGTCATAGATCGCAACATTATTGGAAACTTACTCTGTAATATCAAGAATAGATTATTGGAAACTGTTTTAATTAATAATGACGGATCTGAATCAAAAGGTTTTTCAGTAGTATTTAGGACGCTTTTTTGTTCCAATGTTTACACAAGTGTGAACGTACCTTATCACCAGATGTACATGTATATTAGAGTTTTTCTTTCCCCGGACTTTTTCATTTCCCCGGGAAAGCGGGAACTTTTCAGTTTCCCGGAAATTCCCGCTCAATGAAAAACAATACAAAATATTTTTAAATTTAATCTATTTCAACAAAAAACAAATTATAATTCATGAGATCGATAAAAAAATAATATCGTTTTATAAACACATTACTTTGGATGGTTATTGGTTTGCCGTACAGTATATTTAAAATACATTATTACTGCGCCAAACCAATAACCAACCTACGATTAGTCAAAAAATTAATACCATTTCAGTTCGTTATAAAATATTAATGCATAAATACCAATATTATATTAAAACGCAAAGCCAAATGCATTGATAAACACACAAAAAAAACCAATTAAGGGTTTTCATGAGAACTCTTAAAAATTCCAATTGTGCAATTGGGCAAACTTGCGAGACCTGTTTCATGAAACGCCTTTTAAACTTTTGCGCAAACAGTGTATGTAAATTCGAAACAAACGTCAGAAATTTCATTTAATAAAAATAATATAAGAAAATTTCAAGCAATTTTGAATTTAAAAATATATTTATTCATTTCTATAAAAATAAAAAACTGTGTGTGTGTCTCTAAAAGTGCCTAAAGAAATCAAAAAAAAGCAAGAATTTGTTGCTTACAAAATGCACAATTGCACAGCTTAAGCTTACGAGTCAAAATTATTGGGCAAATTTAACAGGTTTATGTAAATAAATTTCTATAAAATTTTTGACATTTTATTTACGAGAGTGTAAAAATGCACTATTGCACAGTTTGCGAGACTTTTGAACATTCTCATGAAAACCCTTATTATATTATTAAAAAAATATTACAAAATATTTCTTTGGAAATAGGACTTTAGTACAGAATCTGTACCACAGACTAAGCATTAATAGAAATTTTATGAATTGTTGTAGAATTAAATTTTGAACGTCGCGTTCCGCTTTTTGGCAAATAGAGGCCTCTAAAGGCTCAGTTATCCGACTGTAATGTAATGTATCTGCAACAGTAGGAAACAGCTGATCGATATTGTTATGTGAAAAGTAATGAAAATGGTTATAGAGATGTAATGTAACGTAACCTACTTTTCATATTTATAAAAATATCGATCAGCTGTTTTCTACGTCGGCCTTAAGTCTCAGAGTACATGTGTGCCAGATGTTATCTCGGCCTTAGTTGTTGTATCGTTTTAGCTATTGTGCTACATACAAACTAAAGTTGCCATAATAAAATAAAAATAAATTCCAGGAATTCCCGCACAACCTTCCCTGGATTTCTTTCCCGGAAATGTGCGGGATCCCGGGAAATCCCGTATGAGAAACACTAATGTATATGTATGTATTAGTGTCTGCACAAGACTATTTATAAGACCAGCGTATATACCAGTGTATACCAAGGTATACAGAGTGCAATTTTAATGTCAATAATTTTGTTCCTTTTGTCCCCTTTCTTCGAGAAGACAAAAAATAAATAAAACAGTTAAAGGGTTAAAATGTTCCATAGAAATATTTCTCATAAAAGTTTACATAATAGTGCTGAATACATCTTACTGAATACCTCTACTGATCTACTAAACGGAATTTGTGATAAGCCTCTGACGTAAACTTTCATTACGCCGATACAAGCTATATATATATATATATATATATATATATATGTACATATCGCTCATTTACTTCAATAGTGTCACAACTCAAAAAATCAGTTTTTTAGAAAACGCTTTTTAAGTTTTCAATTTGCATACAACTCAATGAAGACATGAAAAAATATTCTTATCTCAGGATGTGATGGTACAACCTATTTATATGATATTTTTACACAAGATAAAATACAAAATGTCGCATTATTGAGTTATGCCAATATTGAAGTAAATGAGCGATATGTATGTATGTATATTATTTTTGGTCTCCTCTGCAAGAATCAGTCATTAGAACCGTGTTACTTTTTGATGTGTTATACAGTGTTATAGAATTATTTGCTCTTTTTCGCAAAAAGTTGAAAAGTGCGGTAACCTGCAACTACTGAATTTCATGCTTGTTGTAACTGTGGCGCAAAATTCTATCGCAGTCGTTTGCCCGTTCATTATTTTCGTTCACCACAATCATTAATATTTACAGTTTAGTTGTTTTATGTTTCTACAAAACAACAACAACAAAATAAGTTGTTATTAAAAAGCAAAAATTAACTAGTATAAATTTTGTGTTTATATCAGGGACCGTAACTGTTATGACTTTTATCGAAAAAGTCAAGAAACAAAAGTTATTTTTAACTTTAATTTTTTAAGGCAGAAATAAAAGTTATTTCTTAACTTTTATTTTTTAAGGCAAAAATTAAAAGTTATTTTTGATTTTTATTATTTTACTCAAAAAATAAAAGTTATTTTTTAACTTTTAATATTTTAAGGAAAAAATAAAAGTCTTGAATTAAGTATTGCATAGTAATACGCTAGTTTTATTGCCTCCAATTTATAGGTAATAATAATTGATGTATATTACAGAAGTCTATAAAAATTATTGTTATTATTATTATTGTGATAACGGATGTTTTATCATTTATAGCATTGAAAGCAATAAAACTTGCGTATTACTATGCAATATTTAATTCATGACTTTTATTTTTGCCTTAAAATATTAAAAGTTAAAAAATAACTTTTATTTCTTTAGTAAAATAATAAAAGTCAAAAATAACTTTTAATTTTTGCCTTAAAAAATAAAAGTCAAAATTAAAAGTTATTTTTTGACTTTTATCAAAAAAGGCACAAATTTAAAAGTCATACAAAAATTTGCATCTACATCACCTATGTATCATAATGATAAGAACCAAAATTTTCTACGATCATTTTTTATGTGTGCTTTTTTGATGTAAATTTTAAAAAATAACAGTTATTTTCTGTCCCTGGTTTATATAGTACATACATACGAGAGTTTATGTGCACATTATGCTTACCTTCATATAATGCAGTCATAGTCCCAAAGAATGTTGACACCACAAAGTCAAAAAATAGTTTATAAATCGACAAGTGTTCGTAATATTTCGCATATGCATGCATACCAGTGATGGGAATTGGAAATCTTGATTTCGTGCCAAATCTGCTTTTAAATAGTGCCAAAATCACTTGAATAGTGCCAAATCACTTTTTAAATATTATTTTAATGTTGGCACTTGATGTTCATTTAGGGCCAATTTCACCAACTCTATTTAAATATAAATTCGTATTTAAATGTCGATTTTCGTAAATTTTTTTATGGAAAAATTACATTTAAATATGAATTGATATTTAAATAAGTTGGTGAAATTGGCCCTTAAACTATGGTTCTTGAATGATAATTTATTGTGTTCATAATTAGAAAAATTTACGAATATCACAAAAACACGGTCCAAAATTAGTTGTATATAGATATTAATACATTTCTCGCTCTATTTTCGATTTAATCGTGAATGACACGTAGTAAAAAAAAAATTAACTTTTTTGTTATTAAAATTGAAAAATTGTTGATAACTTTTAAAATTCAGGCTGTAAAATCTATCGTAAGCGACAATTTACGTATGTACTCGTAAAACATATTTGAATATTATAAGAAAACCTTCTCGTTAATCGAAAGTAATGCTCGATATGTATGCATCATATATTAATAATTTGAACTTATTTACAAGAAATACAAATATAAAAACTCTTTTTGCGCAATAGTAATGATTCTAAAGGTCATACTTTAAGATTATAATAACCCTAAACTAATTTAAACTGTTAAACTGTTACTTTTAACTATCAGAACCGAACAGTTGTCAGCCTCAAATCCTACTAAATTTTCATTACTTAAAAACGTAAAAAGTACGAGAAGAGTACTAATTATTGCAATAAGAAAAGTTTCCATATTTAATGGACAAAAAGTGCCAGAAAGGGAGCGAGAGTGCCAGAGTGTCAAGCAACGTCCAATAGTGCCAAAAATTGCACAATTGTGCCACATTTCCCATCACTGATGCATACTATGTACATTAGAGTGGCCGTTATTTATTTATTTTTTTATTTCTTATGCTCTCTTCTCCCAAATCGGTTCAGTTTTATGTAACGAAAATACAAAAAATTTCATAGCGATAAGTAGTGTTTTAGGGGGTGAGTCCAGTCCGCCCCTCAAAGTTGGCCTTCAAGCCAATTTTTCAATATAAGTTTTTGCATGTGACTATATTTTAAAAATATCATTTTACAAGAATATGATATATGGGAATATTTTAGCTCTTCTTGTCAACAACATTAGTCTCAAATAAAGTTATGTGGAAATTATTTATATTAAGCATGTACAATAAGAGCTTATATCTATTAAATTATTTCATACACATACAAAAGAAAACTAAAAAAAAAATTACATTGAATATATGGTCTTGAGGGCCAACTTTGAGGAGCAGACGCACCCCCTAAACACACAACTTATCGGTATGAAATTATTTTGTATTTTTTTACATAAGTCTGAACCGATTTGGGGGGTGAGAATATAAGAAATCAAACCAAAAATATTCTCCATGCAACTAACGGCCACTCTAATGTACATACATATGTACCAGTGTTGGGATATGGCTATTCTTAAATTGTACCATGAAAATGGTATAATTGTACTAAATTAACATCAACTGTACCAAAAAGAATTTTTCATTTATTGAAAACAAAAAAAAAAAAAATTAACTAATACTATCGTACAAAACAAAAAGCCTAATATTGAATGCACACTCTGCAAAATGTTTCCGCAACACGTTTATATAGCATGTTGCATACTTTGACACAGACACTGCAACCTACAGTGCAACATATAAACATAAAATCATTTTGATAATTTCGAAACTTCGAATGCAAATTCGAACGCAACTAAAAACAAGACTGCACAATGTGCGACCGACAATGCAACTTGCCTGGTTGCATAAACACGTCGCTAAGTCTGTACCTACCATTAGGAGAAATTATGTTTACTGTAATGCAAAGCACAAATTTTTTCAAATTGTACCACTGAATCATAAAGTGTACCAGCGTACCAATGCAAATGTAATTGTACCAAATTTGGTACAATTGTACCACAAATCCCAACAGTGATATGTACATATTTCAAAAAACTAGATTTTCGAGTTAATGATGCAGAATTAATCCTTATCCTCGGAAAAAAATTTTTCCTGTGATAAGCACGTTTTATTCAAAACAAACCAAAAATCAATTAAAAGTTTTATTTAGGGCTAATAAATCAGTCAAAGTTTAAACGCTGGTTTAGTTAAACTAAACTCAAATTTATATGTGGTTTAAACGCAACACTACAATAAATGCCAAAAAGCAGCTATCAATCTTTGTACAATCAAAAAGGCAAAAAAGTTAAAAAAAAATTCAACTTAATGTTACCAAATTGTACTGAGAGAGGAATTATATTTATTCTTGGCAAAGTAGAATAGTATAAAAGAATACTAGAGTGTAAGCAAACAGGTCGAACAAGATCTGAAGAAAAAATACAGGCTTGGAAAAAAGTTGAGTGCTCTTTTAATGCAAAACATATGGTCTGTAATTAACAAAATCATATGGCCTGTATTGGTAGTTTAAACGACCAATTTTATGCGTTTACAGATGGTTTAAATACTGTATTGATTTATAGGTTTGCTAGTTTAAACACATTTTAAACCAAAAATAGAGATTAATTTGCACTGATTTATTAGCCCTTAGTCAATTAAACTTTTAATTAAATTAATTTTTTAAACAAAAGTTCATTTGAATCAATTACATTTTTAATTGATTTTTGGTTTTTTCAGTCAAACATGCATTTCGCAGGAAATTTTTTCTCTGTGTATTTATATAAATATCTTGTTTACTCAACTATTGAGAGAAATATAAAATTTTCTTTTTCCATTAATTAAATTGAAAACTTTAATAAACTCGTTTTCTGGCAAACTAGTTTTTTTATGTTAGGACGATGTGTTAATAAATGAGTGATATCTACATCCAATGCATGGTTCCTTAATTACTTATTATTATTATTATAAAGTACACTTTCCGATTTTAAAGAAAATGTAAATTCATAAATAAACTTACTTTTATATGTAAGTATGTATGTGTGTATGCACTTTTATAATTTTTTGGAACTGAGGATAAAGAGTTTGAGTAGAACTAAATGAGGGCAATTCCAAAATGTATGCAAGGTTTACATTTACCTATAAGAAAATGCCTTTTATATTGGATAATAAACTAAATTTCTTAGATACTCGTAATTAATCCATATGGATGTACAAGTAACCCTCGATTTACGAAATCTGGTGGGACCGAAAAATGTACATATGTATGTATGTGCGTGTAAATCAAATTCGCGTAAAATAATGTTCAATATTGGTATAAAATCTTTTTTTTATCAGTAATTTAGCATTTCGCGTAAATCAAAACGTGAGATAGGTACATGCGAAATTATATTTTGAAGCATAAGAATTGCGAGTTACTCGTAAACAATTTTTGAAGTTTCTGGCTAACTGCATTCATATGAAATGGTTAAAATTTTGTTTTATTTTTTTATGGTTCTTATAGTTGATTCATTTAAATCAGGAAATTTTGGCAAAGATTTTCTTAATTTTTCTGGCGATCCAAAATCTTAAATCTATCGAATAATGATATTGCATTAGATTTTTTAATAATTTTTTTCGTGCCATTTTTATAAAAAAAAAAACTAAAAATATTTTTATTTGTATTAGTTATGTACTTGTGGAATTGTTTTTATTTTACCACGCTTATAATGTTTTTCACCTTAAATCGAAGTGCTGCATTTCACGTAAAATGAGTGTTGGCATAATTTTTTAAGCGTTTTATATTAAATTCGAGTAAAAAAATTGCGTAATTAAAAAAACGGTTACTATTATTAATCCCTGTTATATCGAAATCGCGTAAATGAAATTTTTTTAAATTTCACTCACTTATTTAAATATCAATTCATATTTAAGTAATTTTTCTATACAAAAATTAATGAAAATCAACATTTAAATATGAATTGATATTTAAATAGATTTGGTGAAATTGGCCCTTATTGCTACTCCATTTAATATTTATAGCGAATAAAGTCTTTTAATGCTCTGCTAAACAATATGATTAAGTGACTGTTTTAATTAACTTTAAGATAAGACAGCTTGGTGTGCAGCCTTTCTTTTTCACTTGCATTTAAGTTTATTTTATTTAAAATGCTGGTTGAAAATGTGTAATTAGCTTATTCTCGAATACTGACTGTTTTTCTTTCTTTTTTTAGGGGGGTTTTCGGTTACAACTATTAGACTCACTTGATAGACCGCTTGTGGATTTAACACCTCAAGTTAATGGTTCAGAGTTTGTGACAACTGATACAACGTGAGTAATGTTTTAATATTATTGCTATTATTCCAATTTTGTCTCTTTATTCGTTTAGAGCGCAATCTTACCAGGTAACATTGCCAAACGATTTCGATTGTCACAATTGCACGTTGCGTTTGTTACGTCAGGCCGACGAATGGTCTAGCGGTTATCGATTTTGGTCTTGCGCTGATGTTGATATCAAACAACGTAAAGAATTTAAAGAGACATGTTCGGGAAATGGAAAATACTTCCCGTCACGTTGCAGATGTGAAAAGAATTTTTATGGACCACAATGTCAATATAGAGAAGAATGTTCTACCAACCAAGATTGTGGTATTCAGGGTAAATGTATAGACATAGAGGGTACAACATTGCCACGAAGACAATGTTTTTGCAATTATGGTTGGTATGGGGTGGGTTGCAATAAACGATCCCCTTATAAAAATACCAATTTAGATTTGAGTGTTTATGCAATGAAGCAATTGTCGCCGGACTATAAAGTATATTGGCGTTTGCTTGAAGAACAAAAAGAAATTGAAGTTGTTTTGAAAGTCAACAGTACAACTTGGGTGGGATTCGGTTGGAGGCCGATTTCATTAACAAAAGAATGCAAAAATTTCCCCTTAATCAAAAACATTAATGATTTAACGACTAGTCTGCAAGGGTCTTCATCTGCTGAGCCGGAACCTTCTTCTGAACCGGAACCTAAATCTGAACCTGAACCGGAGCCAAAATCTAAACCTGAACCCTCTCCAGAACCTGAACCAAAATCTGAACCAGAACCGTCTTCACAGCCTGAGCCAAAACCTGAACCGGAACCTTCTTCAGAACCCGAGCCCAAATCTGAAACCGCGCCAACACCCGAACCAGAACCTAAATCAGAACCTGAGCCTACATCAAAATCCAAACGCGTTGCTGAAGTTGAGAATCCTTTAGCCATGGATGGAGTCACATCTGTTGCCACTAGTGTTTCTTATCGCGTCAGCTCCTCAACTGGACGCAGACGTCGTGATATATCAGGTAATTGTCAAATATTTATCTATTAATTAAGGTATAGGCTGCTTTACAGAACAAAAACAATTACTTATTTTCAAACTAATAACTGATATTGTATGCACTACACATTTTCTTTACTACACATTACAACACTCGTCTGTGCGGTTTACTTTAACTAATACTGAATAGACACAACAGAATCTATAAGTCACTCTGAGCTACAATCTAAACTTGAACCCAATGCAGAACCAGAGCCTAAATCAGAACCAGAACCCAGTTCTGAACCTGAACCGAAATCCGAACCAGAACCAAAGTCTGAGTCAGAACAAACTTCAGAGCCTGAACCTAAATCGGAACCAGAACCAGAACCTAAATCAGAACCTGAGCCGAGTGCTGAACCGGAACCAAAATCAGAGCCTGAACCATCTGCTGAGCCAGAACCGGAACCTTCTTCAGAACCGGAACCAAAATCTGAGCCTGAACCATCCTCCGAACCTGAGCCATTAGCATCAAAGAAGACTGTTGCTCCCCAAAATCAACAACCAGGTATATAAGTTCTATCATTTATTACTAACTTTCATATTATCCTAGGCTTTCATTACAATTTATCATAAAAAACGCAAAATATATATGTATATGTTGAAAAAAATACTCTCTTATGGAATATATTTTATCAACTCAACTTTGTTAATTACAGACTCGAGGAAATATAAACTAAATCCTTACACTCCCATCCATGATTTCAATCCTATGGATTGTACGGATATTGTTATTGGTACGGCACGTGGCATGGCAAGTCGTGTAGGTGACTATTATACACGTGATAGGTCGACACCACGTCATGATGAATTCTTTGGTGGAAAGAGCGATTTAACTTTGACCACAGGTTTTGAACAGGATGGTGTCACCACTATAATCTTCCGTAAGAAATTGGTTGCTACCGAACCAACTGATCACACATTGGACGATGGTTTGACACATGTAATTTGGGCTAAAGGTCATGAAGCTGGACATTATGTACACGTCCCAGCCTCTGGTATTGAAACTGAAATGGCCTCAGTCAAAGAATTTTATCAAACCGACGAGTTGAAATATCACGGACATAGAATGCAACGTGGTGTTACGCAAATAAATTTCTATGGTATGTGTGTTGAAACAAATCACTTGTGTAAATAAAATTACATTGTAGTCACGTAAGCATACGTAATTAAAACACTTTTCCCTTTTAAAGAAAAAGAAAAAACTAAAAGCAACGAAGACGAAGATGGCAGTAATATTTTGGATAACGATTGCTATGGCCACTGGAAATATCCCTCGAATTGTTCACCTCAGAACCATACATGCCAATATTATGCGTCATGGGAAACTATTGGCCGCGGTGATGACATGCGCTGGCATATTGAGACGACTAATACGCAAACATGGACTGGTATTGGTTTCAGTAATGATGAGAAAATGTCTCAGACAGACTCAATTATTGGCTGGGTTGATCGTAATGGGCGGCCCTTCTTAATGGACACATGGATTAATGGATACTCGGCGCCCAAATTAGACGATCGCCAAGATATCGTTGATGCATCTGGGCATATTGAAAAGGGTGTAACTATTTTAGAGTTTACCAGGAAACGTATAAGCAACGATGAGCAGGTAATTTGAAACGACTAAACTTTGTTTTACGATAATGTGAAACGCTAAACCACTGATATTAAAAGGGAAGTAATTATTGTATGTTACAGTCATTTTTGCCATATTCCTTTGAGCAAAAAAAAATTGCTTACATAGAACAAAAAACTGACCGAAGAAAAAACTGCACAAAAAAATTATAGTACTATTATGATTCCTCTTAAAACGTAAAAAAGCTTTTGTATGTAGTTTGACAATTGTGTTGCACGTGTATGCCGAGACCTTGATGCACACCTATACCATGCTTGTGTCATGCATTTTGGCCGTGAATAGTGCGCTTTTGGCAGTTTATATACTAGTATACACGGAATATGCGGCAATAAATCAGTTATTCCACCCAATACCTCTCAGTTACAAAATTTTCAACATCACTTGTCTAGAGACACGGTTCTATTTTTGCTTGCTTTTGTAAAGATTTGTTGTAAAATATTGGCTTACATTTTACATTTTGTACATTTTTTAGTCTGATCATTAGAAAATTAACTTTAGAAAGCTTCTCACCAAGTAAAAATTATCTACATATAGGCATAGGAAACAAACAAAAAAAAATATCAAAACTTTTTAAAATTTTTCATGAAAATTCTTCCTTTCAAAATATTTGAAACTTGTATCAAAAACAAACTAATGTGTAACGCACAATCGCAACCCTGATCTAGTGAATTATTGTTGTCTTTTGAAAATATCCAAAAGCTTCATTAATACCATGTTCACACTTAAGGCAACTGTTTTAAAAAACTAAACACAACCATTCACATTACATTTGAAATGTTTAAGGTTGACGTTTTGTTAATAAATTATTGTATTTGTAAAAAATTACGAACAATTTTTTTGCTTTTTTATTAGTTTATTATTTTCAAACAACAAATGTTTTTGTAAATAATTGAGTGTTTTTTAACTACCCAGCAAAAAATTTCAAAAAGGTAATCGTGTTTGGAATTAAGCATTTTTGGTGGATTACCAACTTCTTGATAAGTACTTACTTTAAAGAATCATTCTCCTCATTTATCAATTTGTACAGCATTTTTTTAAGTTGTATGTAATGTGATTTGTAAGCGAGTAATGAAATTTGGCAATCAGAAAAGTAAGGTATTATATGGCAAGTACGAGTAATTCTGATGGTAATGTGTAATTATTTGCTAGGTAATTACCCAGCAAAAAATTACACATTACCATTAGAACTACTTGCCATATAATGACTTACTTTTCTCATTGCCAATTTTCATTACTCGCTTACAAATCACATTACCTAAAATTTAAAAAAAAATGACGTGCAAGTTGCTAAATGAAGAGAATAATTTTTTATACGAAATAGATTACGTGAAATGTTGACAAATAAAAAAAATGTAAGTACTTCTCAAGAATCGATTATTTTAGCCTTGTTAAAATCATTAAGCTGGTAATCCAGTAGGGAAGTGCTTCCACCAAAAATGCTTAATTCCAAACTCGATTACCTTTTTTGAAATTTTTTGCTGGGTACTTGTTTACAAAATAATTTTTCACGTGACGCCATTTAATAACAACATAAAGTGCCAGAGTTAAAAAAAACGGACTGAACATACTTCATTTAGGTGTTAAAGAATGTGTTTGTTTAATGGCCTAATTGTGTAACACAGAACAAAACGTTTCAAACAGAAAATTTTGGTTTATTTTTAATTTTGAATTTTGTAAAACATTTGAAAACGAAAATTCTATTTTACGTAAAATAAATGTATTTTGTAAAACAGTACCAAACGTTTTCAAACAACTTAACTGCCAGTTCATAGAAGCCATGTGAAAATTCTCGTCTGCCTATTTATATTAAAAACAAAAACAAAGCACTCAAAATTTGTTTTTGCTTTCATTATAAATAGACAGCCGAGAATTTTTACATGGCTTCTATAAACTGGCAGTAAATGTCATATGAAAACGTTCATAAAATTGTGTTCGTTTTAAAAGTTTTAACAACATTATTGTATTATCTAGGTGCACGATAGAGATCCAGGCCAGCTCGGCCTATGCACGTAGCGTCTATATTTACACATTATTGCTTGTGTTGTATACATGTGAGTTCTGACAAGAAGCCGAAAAACGTTGTGGCTTGTTTTTTTTACTCAACAAAGTTATTTTTAGATTAATCAAGACAATGCGCACACAAGAAATCATGTTTTGCTTCTATTCATTATTTGCTTATTCAAAAATGATTTGCTCTTTACCTGAGTGGTAAGTACGTTAGTTTATTAGTTAAGTGATTGCCGGTTCGACTCATTCCAAACACATTTAGTTTTAATAGCAGCCAAGCAAAAGCAAACAAAAAGGGGTTGAAACGAAAAATGTAACATTCATCCACACACACACACACCATAACACATTATCACTGAAAATAAAATTTCGGTCAACAACTTTTTTCTTTGATTCATTAAATTTCTTTGTTGACTGAATAAAAATATATTCAATAAACGTGCATACAATTTTATTTATCAATAATGCAAAAATCGTCATCACAGAAAATTCGAAAGATTTTTTTATTGAATCAACAATTTTCGTATTCAAATATCAAAATCATTTTTTTCTGTGTAGCGTTTTACAAAATTTAAAATATTTTCGTTTACGCTCCAAGCAGAAACGAAAACGAAAATTCGTTTTATTTTACAAAATCAGGCCATAAATTTTAAACACTTCATTTGAGATTTTTAGCACAACAAAATCGTCGTGTTTAAACGATGCAAGCAGTTTACCTGCTTGTATCTAGATTGTTTGGAATAAAGTAACTTTTCCCTAAAAAAAATAAAGAATTAAAATTTTTCATGCGGTGTAGGAATCCATTTAAATTATTATAGAATGTTATGTTTTGTATCGTTTTCAAATGTAATTTAATGACGCTCATTAAAATTGTTGATAGTTTTTATTAATTTTAATGTATGCGAACAGGACTATGAAGTTCTTTTGCATACTAAATTTGCATATTTCATTTCGCAGATGTAAATAGAGCCCCAAATAAATATCTTTAAATTTTGTATATAATATTCATATTCGTATTCGTGGATATTGTTTCAGATATTCATATTCGCGAATTTCGAAAATTCGCACTCGATAGCAAAAAATTAAAAACTATGTCAATCTTTAAACTCTTCGAAAATAGTATTACATAATATGCGAAAAGCCCCTAATATCTAAATTCCGGTAATCCCGCTATTTGCTTCCCTAGTAATCATATAGGACATTTCTAGCTATCGCATTTGCACTTAGGAAACTAAAATTTTTTAAACTTTTTCAAATTTCATTTGAAATGCGGTAATGGAACTAATAAATATTTGATATTTAAGGATTTATCATTTACTGACGATCATTGCTTGTACTTGTTCTTTCCTGTGTTGGGTGGTGCTTTCAACGCTGTCAACAAGAAAATACGCAAACATGAATCTGTACCTGCAATTTCACCAACACGTGTTTGCATTAAATCTTGTGGAAAAGGTAATTTATATATACTATTTTTATAAATTTTGTCGAAACTCATTCAATGCCTTTTAATATATGTATGTATGTAATTTCATTTTATATCACATTAGAACTTGAACAAATATCAAATGCTCCAGTTACGCCGGCACCCAATCGTCTAGTTTATGCTGTAGGTGTTAAACTTATGAATTTGGCTGAATCTTTTGAAGCTCCCAAACCTGGAACTGTTGACTTTAAAAATCTTGCTGCCACAATATCAGATTCATTCAATGGCGTCTTAAATAATATTCCCGGTTACTACAAGACCGATATCTTAAGTTTCGAAAAGTAAGAAGGGGGGAATACCACCCATCCTGTGCTGCAGAACGAGCGATTTTAAATCGTGCGATTTACAAAAACAAAAACTAATATTTTGTTAACTGTGATTTTCGGCCTTTTGGTGTTGTTCATTCTTAGAAATCAGACGATTTAACATAGCTCCGTTTGCAGCAAAGTTTGCCATGAAATAAATAATGGTTTTGCGATCTCATTTGCAGAGAGGGCGCAACATCCATGATTGCTAACCTACAAGCCATGTTCGATAAGGAAGAGTATGAAAAGGGACATGCATTGGCCTCAAATACTATACCAGTCGATGTAAAGGAGTCAGCAATGAAAAATGGAGACATTATTAAGATGGCCTTATTGGATAAGATATCTTCTGGCAAAGTGGGTTCTCTTACGGTTGATCCACAATTTTTAGACTTCCAAGCTCTAGAATGTAAGTTTTTAATTGACAAACAAATTTTATTTTATTGGTAAATTATTTAAAAAATTTTCTTATTCCAGATAAATCTCTAGATAAAAATGATAATGATACAAATTTATCATTTTTTGAATTATCTGAAGCACGTTTGTACACTGTTTTAGGTCTAATTGCCGCTTTAGTCTTTATAGCTTTAGTTCAGGCTTCTTGTACAATTTACAAGACGTCCAAAAAGAACAAGTCTAATAAGGTAAGTTTTATGCCTAATCATTTATAATAATTTTTTAGATACAAGTACATAAATATATATAAATTTGGAATGAAAAAATTGATCAGATGCCGTTCG
Organism: Tachina grossa; assembly: GCA_949987645.1. Lineage (NCBI taxonomy): Eukaryota > Metazoa > Arthropoda > Insecta > Diptera > Tachinidae > Tachina > Tachina grossa. The sequence goes on along the minus strand of OX465278.1, from coordinate 50,237,954 downwards.
AAATCTTCAATATTTTCACTTGACACAATCGATATGAAATTTAATATCATTTCTTCATTCCAGGTTACATTTTTTTGTTATACTCATTATACTTGTAGATAGCATTGTAGCAGTGAATGTGATTTTTTTAAAGATAAATAAAAATAATGCATTGAATTGAAAATATTTCGACAACTTCAATTAAATATACACGTTCAGACAAAATAAAGTACAGTTGTGCAATTCCACTAAACAATTTACAACAATTTGTTTTTGACTATGTTATGTCTTTCTTCTTAACAGTCCCACTGTTTTGAAACTTCCGTGTTTTACCTTTATAAACAATTGCTAAATTCACGAAATCTCTGGTATTCTTGTATCGACTGTATTATCGTATTAGTAACGGTGTAAAATTTGTTGTTGGTAATTTTCATATATTTTATTTATTTATTTATTTAGTACATATTATACAAAGTAAATTTGTATAATATGGTGTTGCACAAGTATGGGCGGAGTAACTAGACCATATGCCCAAGATGGTATTAACGGTATTTTAAAAGTTTTTGTGACTGACTGTACACGACCTATGCCTTCACATAGGAAGTAGCAACGTGGTTGTTAAAGAAATTCCACAAAAAAGCGCAAGATTATACGGTTATCCGTGGCAGATCAGTCAACCAGTGCGAGCGAGACGAAAAACTCTCGAAGGCCAAACAACACGCACAAGCCTGGCCGCACTTAAGAAATAATTACGATGACGCGAGAGATGTTCCTCGACCCAGAGCTGCTTTACGACTGAATTTTCATATATAAAAGAAATAAATTTTTAATTTTTTTAAGTTGTATTGGCATCCCTGTTATTAATATAATGTGAATGACGGGTATTGAGAGAAGCAGAAAAATACAAACAGCAGAAAAATTATCAAAGTAGATAATAAAAATGTAAATTAACGTATGTGAATGGCATTTGTTCTAACAACTCAGTTATAACTTCAAGTTACAGCTAAGTTTTATGTCAGGTGGAGACGTAGAGCTAAAGCAGAAAATAAAAATGTAAACTAGCGTATGTCATCACCCCTATCGTGAATATTTATTCCCTCGAAATATTTCCCTTTTCCCTAAAGTTGTAATCGTGAATTATTTCCTCGTGAAAAAACTCGCTTGTTCGAAAAAAATATGACATCGCCAATTTCTACTCTCGTAAAAAATATGTAAGTACTTGGTTTGTAATTTACGTGTAATCTGATATATCGTATGTTACTATACCCCTTTTAGACACGGAAAGTTTACTTTGCAAAGTTAACAAACAAATAAATAGAAAGGGTATTTTAACAAGAAATACGAAAAATATTTTTGTGAATTAAAAGTTGGCTACTCACTGTCCTACATAGTCAAACAAGTTTTGAGAAAATACCACTCTGATATGATGGAGTTTATGAAAAAAATTAACCAGGTGAGGGTTGTATTTTTTTTTCAAAAATCGTACGATTACGTAGGATAGTGAATACTTATTAGCCTTGAACAAAACTTAGTTTGAATAGCATTTTGTTTATATTTAGTAAGGACAAGCGGCTAAAACAGATTCAGGCGAGATTTCTGTTTTAAACTTTGGTCGAATATAAAGCTGTAATGCGGTTCACTAACTTTTTTTTAACGATAAGCGCATCGTTAAAATAATTATAACGAAACTTTATCGAATTTGCTATTCAGTAACATTTTAAACGATATTCGCTGTAGGTTAATGTCAGCCGTGTCGTTATTTAAGCGACAATAATTTATGTGCTGTTAAATTTATCGACAAAAATCAACAGAAAATATCACCTATAGTTAAAAAGAAGTTACGGAATCACACAACCGTTATTGGAAGGGACAAAATGTATAGACAAACATTACGACAATCGGATCGTTAAAAGTTACTGAACCGCACTACTGATATGATTTTTTTATGTTTTTTCAAATCCATGCACTGCTACTATGCGTTCTTAATTTAAAATTTGGTTAAATTTACTATAATAAATTAATATTTACTTGTAGTCTAAACTTTATTAAGCAGAAAAACTGAAAGTGAAAATTAATTACAAAAACTGCCTATTAAATTCTTTTTTTTTTCTTCTTTTTTTTTTGAACTTACAATTAAAATTATATATCCAATTACGAAAATACACATTTTCATTTACGAAAAATTAATTGATTATTTTTTTATTAATTTTTTCATTAAAAAGTTTTTAACAATTGGCCACTTCATAAGGTGTTGTGTAACGTCATATTGTCATAATGTTTTATATTATTTCCATATAATTCGTTTTGCTTTCAAACAAATATTTTAGTATATTATGACAATATGACATAATAGAACACTTTGTGAATTGGCCAAATGTTTTTTCTGTGTGAGTAAATATTAATAAATTTTACAAATTTTAAATTAAATTCATATTAAAAAAAATTATGTATAAATATTTCAAAGCTTATTTATGTAATACCCGATGAATGGCGGATATATCAGCAAAGGCAACATCAACGCTACTACCAACCTTCTAGCGATTTATAAAGAAATCCGAAAATTACGAAAACAAAATAATCCAATACACCACATTCCTCCCACCACCATAAAATAATTAAAATAAAATAGATTCAAAATATTAATTACTAATTGTTAAATGAAAAAATGTTACTTCATTTTTAATTTAATTAAAATGATAACAAACAATACAAATACAAAACAAAAACCTTAAATAACAACTTCCATATTACATATAATAATATCATCACATACGAGTATTTTATGTGTGTTAAAAGAATAAAAAAAGTTAAAAACTTTATAGACGAATTAAAAGTTTGGTAATTAAAAGTTAATTGAATTATCCAGTATTTTATTGTGACTACTTTACCACTATTTGTTATTTGTCGTAGTATTTTTATTTACTAATTTCTTGTTAAATGTTTTAGTTTTCCTTAAACGTTTGTATTCCTTTTATTCTATCTGTATCATTTCACTCCTTCTTAAACTCTTATAATTTTATTCTATCCTTACGATTATGTATTTATGATTTCTTCCATTCCAAATCAGTCAGCATTTTATTTATGCTATTTTGTATTAAACATTTTTGTTTGTTTGTTGCTAATTAAAACATAGTCCTTTTTCCAATATTGTACTAAAATTTACTTTAACAGATATTAATTGCGCTTTCGTCCTTTCCTTTTACCCATGCCCATTATTTTAAGATTAGCATAAGGGCCTTCAGACCCTTTTTACTACCAGCAATTATTAACAACCTGTGTATTCCATACCTTTGAGAATGTAAGGTTTTGGAATAAGCGATTCCCTTAACTATCTGGTGGTACCGATGTCAGCGAGATTACAAATTACTTCATTCCATAGCAACCGATATTAAATAAATAATACAATTTCAACAAAAAATTTTTGAAATTTCATTCGATATTGAATATCGTAATTTAACCCCATAACTGATTGTAGTATTATAGGTGCTGTACCAAATAAGTACTTGGTCGAAATTTTGATCCCGATACTTTTGACGGCCGATGTTTTGGATAGAAACTTGGCCAGTTTTAACGTTTATATTTTTCTAAGGATTTGTCTCCTTTTTTAAAAGTTTTTTTCCAATAAAACTTCTTTAATATAAACTTTCTAATCTGTTAGGTTTCCATTTATGATGAATATGTCAGTTTTAAAGGGCTGAGGTACATACATATATAAAATAATGGGTTAGAGATTGATGGGCGTATCCTAGCCTAGCCCACCTTGAAAAACGCATTATTGTGTTAATCACAACAGCAAGTTACGAGAGTAAGCACGAAGTTTCGTAAGAATCGTTTGGGTAGAAATACGTAAAATACAACGTTAAATTTGTATGGGCGTCACCACGCCTACTTTTTTAAACTCAAGATTTTGCTGTGGGCAGTGCATTCGTATTTCGTATTATAATTCCTCTTCCAGACTTGCAATTTTCGTTGATTCAATTTTTTAAAATTCTGCTTTGAAATTGCATTACTGTTTACATTATGAAATTCTAGTTTTTTCAATTATGTGTTAAAAAATTGTATTACACCACAAATTTCCTTGAAAAAAATTAACAAATCCATTTAATTTTTGTTATACTTTGTGTTTTTCATACAACTGAAGTAAGAAAATAAAACAAAACATCAAATAAATTTAAATTAACAAGTGCGAATTTCAAAACAAAAGAGAATTGCAGAGAAAATGAAACTGTGTACTCCTCCCCAATCTGCTCACCTCTCTCACCTATAAACTCAAGAATTGCTGCAACAAAAATTGTCAGTCTGGACGGGGACTAAGTACTTTAAATTCATTGAAAATGTGTCACTAATTTGGATTCGTAAAAGATGAAAATTGCTCTAAAACTACAAAAAAAAATTTAATTTCAAAATCTTGCAATATGTAAGCATGTTCGTAAGCTTCACCAAAAAAAAGTTGCAGTAAGAACCTGCTTATTACGAAACAATAGTTTTTTTATGAATTTGAATTTGACAATTATTGGAAAGTATGTGACACACCCCAGGCAGAAATTGCCAACCGTACAAAAATTGTAGCACTGGGAAAGCACTTTTACTCAAGAAACCCAAACGGTTTGCCAACGTTACGGGTTCCAATCTGAAAAATTATTTGGCAATGCTTTTTAATAAATTTTTATTTTTCTTTTCGTTTTTATTTATCGGTAAGAATACACTTACGGCCTTATGTATAATCAAAAACTGACATTAAGTTAGCATAAGTGACAAAATTGAACTACGTGTTGACGAGTTCCTCTATACAATTTTACATTAAAAATCGCCGCATGATGTAGTTTTAACACTCGATTATATCTTAGCATGATCTTTAATGTAAAATTGTATGGCAAAACACATTAAGACCATGCTCAATTTTGCCACTTATGCTAACTTTATGCCAGTTTTTGATTATACATGATTATACATACTTACATGCTTAGCTCTATTTCTGATATAAGGTCCGTTTGTTTACTTTTCCAGTAATATCCAGTAGTTGAGTAAATTTTGGGTAATTTTAAAATTTAACTCTCAAAAGTGTCTCTTGCACAAAAAGTACGCGAACGGAAAAATTGCACAAATTTGCAGATTAATCAAAACAACTGATCATAGTGTTGTATAATATGTTGTATAATATATAATAGTATGCAGAAATAAGTATTCACATAAACCTTACATCTCTAAAAAATTTAAGTTATTTACACAATTAAATTTAATTTAAAAACTGATAAATTTAACGATTACACTGCACAACAAAATAGAGGGTTTTTTATGATGTTTAAATAAAAATGACTGATCCTTATGTATTTTCGTCTCCTGATGGCGTCATTAGTTTTTCTCTATCAGCTCTAGTTTTGAAGATATAGTGTCATTAAGGATTTGCATAATTTGCATCCCTTTTCGTATTATACAGTTAATATATTACGAATGGTACTCCAAACTTAAAAATACTTTCTGGATTATTTATCTACACAAAAATCCCTTTCATTTAAATAGATTCACATTGATGAGTATATCAGGGTATCTGACTATTATTGCAAGGATGTTAAAAATCGTGTGTTTTTAGTTCAGTCCTTTTAACATTTTTTGATTATAATTTTTTTTGACCAAGTATAACTAATTCTTATGTATTTTTGTTGGCTGATTACAAAAATAGGTTTATTTATTTTCTAGCACCTCTAGTTTAAGAGATATTTTGTGTTACATAAAAAAAATTCTTGAAATTTTTCTTTTCGAAAGCCATCCAAAAAAATATTTTTTTTATTACATTTGTCCATTTACAAGTTATTAGTGGAATTATTACGCAAAAAAAATTTATGGACCAGTCCAGAAAATTTTTATGCTATTTGTAGTTAATATATCACATATTTTAATATTCCAGCTTTTACGAAATAAAGAAAAAATATATGTGATATATTAACTACAAATAGCATAAAAATTTTCTGGACTGGTTCATACAACATTTTTTTTGCGTAATAATTGCAGTAATAACTTGTAAATGGACAAATGTAATACAAAAAACAATTTTTTTGGATGGCTTTCGAAAAGAAAAATTTCAAGATTTTTTTTTATGTAACACAAAGTATCTCTCAAACTAGAGGTGCTAGAAAATAAATAAACCTATTTTTGTAGTCAGCGAACAAAAATACATAAGAATTAGTTATATTTGGTCAAAAAAAATTATAATCAAAAAATGTTAAAAGGACTGAACTAAAAACACACGATTTTTAACATCCTTGCAATAATAGTCAGATACCATAAAATACTCACCAATGTGAATCTATTTAAGTGAAAGGGATTTTTGTGTAGATAAGTAATCCAGAAAGTATTTTTAAGTTTGGAGTACCATTCGTAATATATTAACGGTATAATACAAAAAGAGATGCAAATTATGCAAATCCTAAATGACACTATATCTTCAAAACTAGAGCTGATAGAGAAAAACTAACGGCACTATCGTAATCAGGAGACAATAATACAGTAGGATCGGCTATTTTTATTTAAACATCAAAATCACTGTTGTGAAGTGTTATTATTCTTTAATTTGGTTCACCTTGAACATAATAATTTTAATTTTGTTTTTGTTAAACTTTTACTTGAACTTTTCTTCTTTTAAATGTTTTTATTAAAAAATTTATATTTTGTATCTGCTTACTTTTGTTTATTTTATTGAACCATATGTTTTTCTCATCTACTGGATTTTACTGGCAAAAATTTGTCCAGTAAAAATTTCCAGGCTCTCAGTCAACAACTGTTAATTTGCTCTCTCAACTGGCACTCTCTTTTGCAATTGTATGTGTAAACGAAAGCATTTCAGTAAAATCCAGTGCAAATTTGCACAAAATTACACAAATTTTTGGGGTAAACAAACGGACCTATAACCAGACATTTCCATTACTTAATTAGTAAACAGATGTTATCAGGAGGAACGGTTGTAATACTATAGCCATAAATTTTGACAAAACAAAATAGTGTTTTCGATTCAACTGTGTCTATAAATTTTCCCCACTGAATATTTTCTATTTTCAACAAGAGGAAATACTAATGGAATATTATTTGAGAAACTGTTATTATGGAAAATGTGCAAATTCCTTTGTATTTGCGCTATTGGATTTGTAATTGATTTAACATTACCAATTGACTGTAAATACCCCAAAAGCTGAAAATTGTGATAAAGGAGCTCCAATGTTAATTACATCATCTGGTATATAGATTAGATTATGCATATATTCATTAGACTTGTATCGAACTCTTTCAGTAGCTCGTTTTTGACACAAACCAATGATCAAACCCATGTACTTTAAATGGGTTTGATCATTGGTTTGTGTCAAAAACGAGCTACTGAAAGAGTTCGATACAAGTGTAATATTCATAGTTTGCGAATTAGGCCCGTAATATCGAGGCATAAGTTTAACAAATGATTTAACAATTCTTGAACGTATTTTGATTTTAATGTGGCTAACTAGGTTGTCGAAAAAATACAACAGTGCAGTTTTCCAGTTTGTTAAATTCATTAAATTATGATGATTTTCCTTTGAAATTCAAAAGCTACATTTTTAGATAACATTAGTAGGTTTTGTTGAAGCTCTGATACATTTTCTTGTGAAATATAAGAGAATGAATTCTTTATCTTTATCTTGTCCCACGCTGTCGACAGAAAACGTTCTATTGATTTGTATATTGAAAACGAACACAAGTTTCCTTATTTTATTGTTGTTTTCAATACAAGTTGTCGATCGAACGTTGTCAGTCGACATCGTAGGACAGGCCCGTTAGTTTTAATTTTTGAATTCTCATGTAGAAATTGTATAACAATTCTTTTTTTTTTTTTTTTTTTTGTTTATTTAGACTAACAATTCAATACACTTTGTAGCACTTAATCTATATTCGTTAACTCACTTCACTAATACTCCCAACTGTCTTCTAACTCTTCACTAGCGTCTAATATCTTTTTATTAATTATTATTATTATTATACATTAAGCATTTTTTTTCATGCAATTAGTTGCATGAAAGTTTTTTATTTGTCAATACGATGCCTGGAGGAGCAACTTATATCAAAAAAGTTGTCAAAAATGCATCAGAGATTCATTCTAAGCCCTTTTTTATATAAAATCCTCTTTTATAGCGCTGCAATTAGCAAATAGAAAAAGTTGCATGCAACAAAATTCATGAAATTTCATGAAAAAATGCTTAATGTAAATCAGGTATTATTTTATCAAACGAAAAATAGCATAAATACTTTTGTATGTGCACCTGCAATAAAATCGAAAAGTATCCAAAGTAGGGAAAAGTGTTGATAATCCATTGTAAAAATATATCTGCCCTTATCATTGGGTATGTATGATAACATATTATAATTTGCTATTTCAAATTTAAATTGTACAAAAAATGCTGACTGGTTAAGGATTTTTATCACATTTACATTTATTATCATAAATAATTGAAATTTATTTGCTGGTAGTTTAGCATGTCTATATACGTATTTCATTGGCGCTTGAACCAAATCATCAGTAGACTTTAACCACAAATTTTAAACAGTCACAAACCTCTTACTTTATGCATAGACTTTCAAAAACTATATGAAAATTCATAAAATAATAATACCCCTGAAAATCACAAAAGAAAAAATAAGCTTAGTAGGCTTTGAAACTGAGACAAAACCCAGCAAATAATTTATATCCAGGTGAACTCATTTTATTTTTCTACATCCTTATACAATTAGAAATCCATTGGATAACAATAAAAGTATTTACAAGGCTAAATGAAAAATAAAACATTAATTGAACTTTAAAGAAAATTTATTATTATTTTATGAATTTTCATATAGTTTTTGAAAGTCTATGCATAAAGTAAGATGTTTGTGACTGTTTAAAATTTGTGGTTAAAGTCTACTGATGATTTGGTTCAAGCGCCAATGAAATACGTATATAGACATGCTAAACTACCAGCAAATAAATTTCAATTATTTTATGTACACTTCTGACAAAATGTCAAATAATAAATTTTCTTTATTATCATAAATATAAAACCTAATCGCAACAATTGAAAAATTTCAGGAAAATCTTATAAAGAACTCACCATGGAGAGACTACTCATCGAATACAAATTATGCTTTTGATCCTTATGGCGAAACTGAAGAAAAAACCGTGACAACGGCTAGCGGAACTTCAAATAAAGATAAATCTCGCAATCAGCGATCATCGTCCAGTAGTCAGCAGACAACGTTACAAATGTCTCACTCACCTACAAGCAAGTCCCAAATGTATTACGATAATACAGCGAACGGTGGCAGCGAGAGCCATGCCGCACGCAGTGCCAACGGCAATGCGACGACCAATATGCAAGAATACCGTTCAAATGCTCGTTCACAACAGCGTAATGGAAACGGTAAAAGCGCTGCCACCGGAAACAATGACATCAATCATTACGATCGGTACGATCGTAGTGAACGTAATGAACGCAGCGAACCACAAAATCACTATCAGCAATCTTCATCGGGCTATTCACGAAATTCTTATGCAGATCGTGCTTATTCACTACCACGCCAACAACATCAACAACAAGCAAATATGCAACATTCGGGTTATTATACTCAAGATCGTCGCGATCGCAGTGCCCAAAGGCAAACGTCCAACGACGAGCGTCGCCAATATCGCGATAGATCGCGTGAGGATCCACGCTTAGTGTCGAATGGTGGTGCTGATACACCTGATTTCTATTTCATGCCATCCCAGCGTAAATATTCTGGCGAAGTTGTACGAGTATATGTTGATTACAACAAAGATCCAAAACACTGAAATTAATTAAATATCGATATATAAAAAACAAGTATGATTGATTAAATTATCTATTTAGATGCCCACATTTATCCCAAATGTACACTATGATATTTTGCATGAAATCTGTGGCACGACAACGTCTACATATATTTTCTAATAATAGCGCTAGAAAAAATAGTGATATAAAATCAGGCGTGGCATGAATCTTTAAAGCATTTTTGGCATACTTTTTTATCATCCTTTTACTTCTCCACGTCTCCTATTGACAAATAAAAAAGTTTGATGCAACTGTTTTCATGAAAAATTTCATAATGTCAATTCAGTTTTAGAAAAATGATTACATTAAGGGAAAAAATACATATATATAAAGACAAGACCCAATTTTTTCGCATTGTATTAATTGCGTTCGCGTACTCAAAAGTTTTTACAAATTTTTACTGAACTTTACTGCATTTTACTAAATTGCGTTCGTTTACCCAAAATACAGTAAATGAGAACACAAATTGAGAGAGTAAAGTGACAGTTCTTGATTGAGTGTTTTGCAAATTTTTACTGCAGAAATTTGTCGTAGTAAAGTTTAGTAAGATAAGAACATATGATTCAAAATGTAAACAAATGAAAAGTAAGCAATTGAAAAGTGTAAAAATTTGAGAAAAGGTTAAACAAAAATTGTGAAAGTCATTAAGTAATAATCCATTTATAAATCATAGTAATAATAGCTGTTAATATTCATATTTTGTAATATATTTTATTATACCTTTAGTTTGCAATTCATTTTAATTACTCAGAGTTGTAAAACGTAAAGTATATGGGTACTTAGTATCGCACTTGCTTTTAAAGTAATCAGTAACATTAACAAATAGTCATGTATTTTTTATTAATTTAGCCAACAACAAAACAAGGAAATCAAAAAGAAATTAATTACAAATAATACATGAAACATATTACAGAATTTATTCTTAGATTGTCCGTGTTATAAAAATATTGTATCGAGTACCAATAATTAAAAGAGTTGAATAGTCAAAAGGTTATATATTTTTCAACACTATGTGGAGTTAGAGTCAGCTGTTTCTTTAATCTTACTAATTTTTATTATTTTTCCGTTCGCGTACTTTTTTTGGCTACCGATCTTTTTGAGAGTAAATTTTAAAATTTTTGCAGTAAATACTCATTTACTGCATTTTACTGCAAAAGTGAACGAACACACTTATTGACGTGACGTCGACGTTGACAACTGGAATAAGGGTGAATATACTAAAGCGTTTTCAAATGATAACACAAATTAGCATTGATGGGCAACAGTTTGAAGAGATCTTAAAAGTCCGAAAATAAAGTGTGCCAATTCGAAATTTGTTTCGAAAAATTTAAAAACATGAAAAACAAATTAAAAACTTTTTGAAAAATTTTGAAAAGTTCTTGCAGTTGCCATTTTTGTTAGCGGTAGCCACCGTGCAGAAATTTTTTCAACTAAATGTGAAAAATTTTTACTTTTATTTTGTTAAAAAAAAATTAAAATTTTTTTTAGTATGGCCACCTGGGGGTGTACTCCTCAATTCGGAACGAAATGTTACATGTTATTAAAATACAAATTCGAAAGCATTTTCTTTCGTTTCGAACTACTGAGTAGATCCCCCTGTTTTCAATAATACCCCTTTTAGACATGTTACTTTGCACAAGCCAAAAAATTAGAGTTGTGCAAAATCGTACCTTCGATACGAAAGACAGTGAAGGAACGAAAAACGAGATAACGTCTCTGTCGCTCCTCAAAAACAATATTTTTTATGGTTTCATTTTCTGGCAAAATAAAATACTGAGACATTTTTAGATTTAATTGAACTGTAGTGAATTTTAATCAGAAATAATCTCTTAACCGGGCTTGAGTTCAGTAATTTCAATTCATATTGAATGAAATATTTGTATTAATTAATGTGAGTCTAGCTTAATTTTTTTTCTCTTCCTTAGAAACTCAAAGTAATTAATAAATATATTTCATTCAATAAGAATTGAAATTACTGAACTCAAGCCCGATTAGGAAATTATTTCTGATTAAAATATATCTAGAAAATACATGATATCTTCTAAATGGCTGGACCAATTTTCTTCATACATAGCTAAGAACACTCTTGATCAGGTCACCTGTCAAACAGAAAAAAAAATTAAAATCGGTCCATCCGTTTGGTCGGTACGTGCACTCGTACATTCACACAGATACACGGACGCACACTACAAGCTTATAACACACCCCCTTTTTTTGGTCGGGCGTTAAAAAAAAGCTCACAAGGAATAAATTTTTAAAAATAATAAAATCTATTAGGGCCATTATTACAACTTAAAGATAGTTAAAAGTAGGATTTTTTCGGACGTATAAAAAGCTTTCCATTATTGCATTATTGCATTAAGTTGTAATAATGGCCCTTAGGGCCATTAAAAGTAGGATTTTATCGGGCGTATAAAAACTTTATCATTTCCAAAATTTTACTTTAACCTAAAGTGAGCGATAAATTACATGCAAGTTTATCCTACCTGGTAAGTTAAATCCAATTTTCAATAATGGAAAGCTTTTTATACGTCCGACAAAATCCTACTTTTAACTATCTTTAAGTTGTAATAATGGCCCTTAGAAACATAAATACATAAATAAATTCTCTATACAAAAAAGTGTTGTATGTTTGTAAGTAGAAATATGTAAGTGAATGAAGCAAATGTATGAGCACACGGTATTGAACGTGTGTCTTTGACATCTCGTCGGGTGGTTTGCCGCAGTATTCTTAATATACTGTGTGGCAAACCAATAACCACCCGACGTTCTGTCAAAGAAAATTAATTACTCCTTACGTCTACTTTCAATTACGAAACAAGGAACGATACAAAATGAACCTTTAAAAAGTCCGAACCATTCCAATTATGAAATCGTTCCACGGAACTAAGTCGTTCCGGAACGACACAACACTACTAAAAATATATGGTATGTTTGTAAAACTTAACAGCCTTATTTATAAAACTTAAAAAGTCTTTATAAAGGTCTTTTTAAACAAATTTTAATACAAAATTTTTATTAAAAAGCCTTTATAAAGCCTTTTTAAGTTTTATAAATAAGGCTGTAAGTATTTAAAGATAACTTAAAAATATATATAATTTAATTATAGAGTTTATATTTGTGTAACCACTAATTTTTATAAATTTTAATTCCATCAGATAGATCAGGATTCCATTCCATGTTTGCAAAAAAATGTTTTTTTTTATTTTGCATTTTTTCGGCACTTTTAATTATTTGAAATCAATATTAAACAATCATACTTGAAAGATACAGTTTTAATAATTTAGTAAAAAGATGTCAATTGAAAACTTTATTTAAAAATGAATTTTTCTTCCATAAAGTACAATATACATACTTAAGGTATTCATGTAATTGGTGCAAAATCGAGTCACACATATTAGCTTTTCACAAATGTCTTGCATCAAAATCTTTTTATTTGTGTACGAGTTGTTGGTTTTTCTTTTTCTTAATTCTAAACTTTTATACATTCAAATGAAAAAGTTAATGAAGAGGCATATACCATGCGTTTACGCAGTAATGCGTTTCATGCTTTTTAAAACTTGTATGTTCATTCGGCTGATGAAATAATTCTTTCTGCCAAAAAAAAACCGACTTCAATGCATAGATCTGATAAAAGATAAGAAGTACGTGAAATATAAAATCAAATTTTAATGGGCGTGCCTCCGCCCATTTTTTAAGTGCAAGATTGTGTTTTTCAGAGCTCAGGGTACATGTTAAGTCTTGCAAAAATCGGTAAAGTAGAACCACTTCAAATAAAATATTAAATTTTAGTGGGCGTGTTTCCGCCAATTTTTTATTCGAGGATTGTGTCTACTTTAGAGCTCAAGGTGTGTGGCAAGTTTCGTAAAAATCGGTTAAGTAGAACTGCGTAAAATACTATAATAAATTTTAATGGGCGTAATCCCGCCCACTTTTTCAATTTTCAAATTGTGTAATTACAAGAACTAAAGGTGTTTTATATGTTTCGCAGTACTTTTTCTATACTCAGACAACGGAAAAAATTTTACAATCGGTCCAAAATGTACTGAGTTATGAAAATCCACACCTAAAAAAAAAAAAAATAGATACGAATTGTTAACCTCCTCCTTTTTTGAAGTCGGTTAAAAAATAAGAATGAGTACGAATACCTTCACTCTGATATTGATATTTTCATATATGTAATGTTTTTTAATTTAAAGTGAACAAAACGACACAACGCTTTACTCAAATAATTTCATTCTGAATTTTACAAAAATCGATACCTATAGTAAATTAAATGTTTTCTTTTTAGTAAAATAATTGATACGTTTGAAAATAAGAAAACAATAGCGGTATTCACTCGTTACGTAAGCTTGCTAAGATTTTTCGCTACAAAAAGCGAATGCCTTAAATTGCATTTAATGTAAACTAAAAAACTCAACTGAACAAATTGAATAACCTAAAGCAGAGATCACACGATCGGCGCAATGTACCGATTTTCGTCGGCTCACTGTAATCAAGTCATAAGTAACAAACCAAAACGGATTTATTTATTAATTAATGCTTAAACAAGGCTATATGGCTTTATTACCACTGCATTGAAGTGCAATCCCGTTCTTATTTTTCAATTAGTTAATAAATAAAGGCATTTTGCTGCTTTACTTATGACTTTATTTCAGTGAGCCGACGAAAATCGGTACATTGTGCCGATAGTGTGGTCTCGGCTTAAGGTGACCAGATTTCGACAAAAGAAAAAGATAACACCAACAAAAAGAGTGAAAAATTTATTTGCATTCAATGTCTAAAAAAAAATATATACACATAAATGTACTTTTGTACGTAAAATTAGTTCAATAACAAAAATTAAACATTTTAAGGACCCCCGACGCTGTAGCAAAATATAAAAACCGAGAAAAATCTCAACAAAATCACAGCCCGGTAAACATTAAGCTTACCAGGGTACACTCAAACTCAAGCCCATAAGTCGGCTGTTTATTTTAACTGTCAACCTCCATATAAAGCCAAAATAACAAAACAACAGATTAACTTGTACTGATTCATTAACCCTAAATGCAGTTTAATTTCATGATTAGATAACCTTTTGTAGCAGATTTTCTCACGCTGTAGTTTTAAGTTTGGGTTTTTGTTATTATTATTTAATCATTTATTAAAAATATATAAAATTACCAAATCGAACCAATTAGTTTTGCCGGAAACATGAACAGCTGTTCTACTTTGGTAAATTTAAAACAGGTATTTACTACAGTTTTCAACCAAAGCATAATAAATCACAAGTGAGTACATAAGTATGTATTTTTAATTGTTTGTAAGTGTAGTTAATATTAGTACGTTAGTGATACAAATCTCCTACATTAACAAGGCTTACAAGGGTGCTTTACTATAACGAGTGAAAACTGCTATTTTTCATAATGATAGAAAATATGAAAACTAAAGCTTAAATTAGACGTGCCATAACCATAACCATACAAAACATATCGCACACTAAATCATAAACAGTCACAACTCAAAATGATCAAAGTGGTTTTGCTTTTTTAAAAATCATTTACCTGAACAAAATTCTAACGACCGTAATCATTTCTTTTGCAATAAAGTCTTCTTGAAGAATATATAATACCGTTATTCTTGTTTTTATGTTACACACTTGCGTCATTTGTACAGTATCAAAAGTTGTTTGCTACTACTCATCATCTGACATATTCTGAGTTGTGACTGTTTATGATTTAGTGTGCGATATGTTCCAACCAAACTAATGGACATAACGTAATAGCCATAAGCATCATATAATAATTGTGTCCGCGTACTCAAAAGTTTTTAAAAATTTTTACTGAACTTTACTGCATTTTACTACATTGCGTTCGATTACCCAAATTACAGTAAATGAGAACACAAATTGAGAGAGTAAAGTGACAGTTCTTGACTGAGTATTTTGCAAATTTTTACTGCAGAAATTTGTCATAGTAAAGCTGCGGTCGGCAAATTAAGGGCGCCGCGCCTTTTCTTATACTCTTCTATTACGTATGTGTACACACGCATTACTGAGAACAACTTGTGTGTATCACATACTCTTAAGAATCAGTGTTGCCAACAAGAAGAAAATATGTGTGATAATAATTTACTAAATTTTTTATTTTCAGAAAATTATTGTGGCAAATCAAGGTTTGGTTTGTTAGCGTGCGTTGTCATGCATGAATAAATATGACATGCAAAGGCATTTTCAAGCATATATTTAAATTATTTTAAGAAAATTTTCTACAAAACTATCTCTTTACTCATCTTTAGGCTGATTACAGAGTGGCCGCTAGAAGCGAAGCGATGATAGAAGCCATAATATTTTGTGCTATACCATGCTATAAGATGTCAGAGTGAACGCTATATTGAACAAAGCGATTTTTTGGTATCCACTTCCATTACGTCAAGATTTTTTAACACACAAGTTTCTTATATTTTGTTTAATTTAATTTTTATTTGATTTTAATATACAAAAGTTTATTAAATAATCAAAATTTCACAAAGAAAAACAAAAACAAAAGGGAAGAAGCTACAACGTGCTAGAAACCATTACACAACCTGCTTTGTAGCACACACTCGCATCCCGCTTCGCTCGCACTCTGACATCATTTGAGCGATCACATAAGAAACCACAGGCGGTGGTTTGTAGCACATTGTAGCGCCATCTTATAGTATAGCTTCTAGCGGCCACTCTGTCATCAGCCTTACATTGCCGTTTGGAGATTTAAAATTTCAAGTTAGGGAAATAAGACAAAAATTTCACTGGCAACACCGGTTTGTGGTAAGAGTATAAAGGCTCAGTTAAGGCTCAGTTAGCCGACTGTAATATAATGTAACTGTAACGTAGAAAACAGCTGATTGATATTTTTATATGAAAAGTAGGTTACGTTACATTACATCTCTATAACCATTTTCATTGCTTTTCACATAACAAAATTGATCAGCTGTTTCTTACTGTTGCAGTTACTTTACATTACAGTCGGCTAACTGAGCCTTAAGTCATAGTTTACTGTTTTGAAGGAGAGCACTTTTAAGCTTTCAAGTCGATTTTCAGAAATTCTTTTCTTTTCCAGTTAAATTAGGAAATTATCAATGTTATGGCTGTTTTTTATATTACATACTTGCATCATTTCTACAGTATCAACAGTTATTTGTCACTCCTGAACATATGGGAGTTTTTGAGTTGTGACTGTTATGATTTAGTGAGCGATATGTATATCAAAAATACACATGCGATGTTTAAAATGGATCACACAGTTTAAATGTGCACATATTTAAAGAAAATTTTCGACATTCGGAAACTGTAATATTTTTGTATTCGTATATATTCGTTTAATTAATATGTATATGTATATTAATATATAGTTTGCTAATTAACAATATCGATTCATATATAATTTGATAAAAAAAAAACAATTTTACTTTAAATCAAAATCGATAGTCATTGATTATTACGAGTTATTTTATTTGTATATAATTTATATTATACACATGTATGTATGTGCATACATATATAAAATATATAATCCTGCTTGTTCTGTAAATCGAGACGATTTAAAAACGCTCGATTTAGAAAAATTAAACCCACTAATAGAGAATTTTTTCAGACTTTTTTGTACTTTTCTAAATTTTAGAGTTTGAAATATCAAATCTGAAATTAATTTAGTATATATGATTTAAAACACATCAATGGGGTCATTATTTAATTTACTCGTATTCGGTTTACAGAACATGGCCGAATATGTATATAAACACACATATACATAAATATATATTTATGTCGTATGTACATATGTATGTAATTTATTTTATAAAATATATTTAAAAATATTTAGTACGATATTTTATTTAGTTGCGTATTCTCAATGAGTTTTGTTTTTTATATAATTTAATATATTAATAATTCTATTAAATAATTTTTAATATAAAAATATAAAACAACAACAAAAAAACAAATGCAGTATATTTTATTTAAATTAAAAAATTATCCAACAATTTTTATAAATTTTAAAGGTAGTTAATTATAATGTTTCTTCTTTACAACTGAATACATACATAGTTATTTTTCGTACGTTTAACTTAGCATTTACACGTGCAAGTGCAATTAAAAAAATCAATACAATCGAAAATTGTTACTAGCACGCTTACACTTTCGGCACTTCCAACCAACTTTCAAGAAAGTATGTTACAAGACAGTGCTTTTTTTCAATTGCACCAGGAAAAATGACAAGTTAAATAACAAAGCTGCCTTATTAAAAGTCTAGTACAAATTATCTGGTTTGCAGTATAATGTTATTGTAGACAATACGAATATAGTTTAAAGCTATCCGTCTCCCTTAAAATTAAACATTTTTATGTTATTCAGAAATGTGCATTTTACATGACCGTATATGATAGTCGATCGTTTTTTTTCGAAATTTTCATTGATAATACATACACAGAAGATAGAAACAAGTACTTGCACGTCTAAGCGCAGTGAACTGTAATAAAAATAAAAAAGTTACTTAAGTGTAAAGTTTTCATAATCGAAATCACATATAATTTTTTTCTGCAATTTTATTCCTAATCTTACATAGGCTGCTCCACATGTTTAAATAGATAGAAGTATCGAAAATCTAAAATTAGTTATCACAAATTTATATTCCATATTCGCGAATATTATTATTATTAGTATTCGAGAATATCTAAAAATGTACATTCTTTAAATCTTTAATACATGCATACTTTGCAACCGCTTGGTATGAAAATTATAGTTTAATTAAAATTTGTTTATTTATATTTTTTATAACACAGAAAGGTTGCAAGTCCAAAATCGTATTAGTAGAGTGCATTTTTAGGGCTAAAAATTAATCGGTTCGACAACAACTTCAAACATCTTCTCAATAAAATGTCTATCGATTTTTCGCGAAAATATCAAGAATATATTAAAAATTACATTCGACTGTTAACCTTGATTGAAATTATATACTTCCAGTACTGTTGTCATACGTTTAAAGATTTGTTGTGACACAATGTAACAGACAACAATTGTGTTCTGAATCAAAATACAAACAAGACCTTTATTATTACACTAATTTGATTGCAGATGAAAATAAATGATTCAAATAATACTCAATCCAAATACATGACATTCCATGGGACTACTTCGAAGATATTTGATTAAATTCTACATCTCGTCGGTTGGTTTCTGGTTTGAGGCACAGTATATTCCAAATACATTGTCTGCAGCAAACCAGAAACCAACCGACGATCTGTATTTTGAGACAGCGATATATTAAATCGAATTAGAAAAAATATATTATTTTGTTTTAGTACATATTTTTGAAATTCTTGTATTTTAACGTGTTTTTTACGTTTCTTGGAATATTTTTAGTACACAAAGAGACAAAAAGTGTGGCATCACAACAGTTAGAGTTTGGCATTTACTTTGCAATCAAACAAAAAAATCTCTCAGCTGTTTCATTAAGTTGTGGTTGTGTTCGGAATATCTTTTGTGTTTTTTGTTTAAATAATTTCAATAATTTGCCCAAATAGCTAAATTATCGAAATGTGTCTGTAGACAATTATATTTATTAAAAACTTTTATCAAATTGGATCATGATATGAGGATATGAGGCAATAAACATCAACAGGAACTACTTCAATAGTAGAAGAAAAACAGCAGTGAAAGTTGTCTACGGTCTGGCCTCGACAAAATGTCTAACAACATATTCGCTCATACGAGAGAGGCAGTTCGAGTAAAAGTGAAGGTAACAAAAGTTAAATATTGAATCAAAAGTATACATGTATGTATGCATATGTTTGGTTTTTATATCCATTATTTCGCAACACAGAAATGTGAGCCCAATCTACCACCGGAATGGCGTAAATTCAGTGTAGATCCCCAAATTACATCTCTGGAGGTTTTGTATTCGCTTTTAGCTAAAGCTTTCGATATAAAATCGGACTTTTCCATTAAATATAAAGCATTTGATCCTGCTGGTAATGAGATTTACTTGTCTGTTCTATCCGACTGGGACTTGGATGCAGCTTTTCTAAGGATTCATAACATTTCCGTTCAAACCAGTACGGAGCCGTGTCTCATGTTACAAATTGATATTAAACCATTCACTGAAGTAAAAGAATGGGATTCCGATGCGGCATATAGTCCCTCGGCAGCATTGTTTTCATCGAACAGTGCCAGTGCAACTCCTACTGGCTCTGCAGCGCGAGAACTAATGTCTCCGCTCCAACAGTCTCTAGGTGCTTCCCAAAAGTATGTTCAACAAATGCAAACCAAATTACCTGGTTTGATCATGAATCAAATGGAGAAAACTTTTTCAATGGTGCAAAAGGCATTCAATTTGAATGAAGAAACGATGGCTGCTTTGCCTCCAAGACCTCCACTAGCAGACGATGAATTTCGTTTGTACCTTGATGCCTTGGGACAAATACAACGTTGTGATGAATTGCGAAAAGTAATATTTTTTGGAGGTATTGATCCCAGCTTGCGCCGGGTAGTGTGGAAGCATATTCTCAACGTTTATCCGAATGTAATGAGTGGTAACCAACGGATGGATTATATGCGACGTAAATCTGAACAATATTATAAACTACGTGAAACGTGGAAGACCGCCATTAAACAGGGTAAGTCAGATGTCGTACTTTGTTTTAAGCTTGTCAATCTAAAATGCATACTTATGGTAAAATAAAACCGACGAAGTACTAGTCAGTTATGTCCCAGGATTCAAAAACTTAGCATTTTCAATTAAACGCAAATTGAAAATAGTAGGGCATATGAAGAAAATGAAAAACGAATAAAAATGATTTTGGAAAGGTGTAAGGAATCCTGAACGATTTTCAGAATCTTTAGCCAATTTATTGTCTTAAAAAAATAAAAGACCCAGATTTGTTTAGCAAAAAAAAACCTTTATTCCCACTTTCTTCCTTCCTTAACATTTGAGGAAATTTTGAATACAAACTTAGTAAAGAAGATACTGTTTTGATTCAAATAACAAGTAGTAATTGAAAAAAACCTTTTAAAAAAAAGCTTTTAACGTTTTATACTAAACATGATATTAAAATTATCAAAAAAAAAAAAAAAAAACTATCCGCCATCATCAGATCAACTCTATGTCGTAATAATTAATATTGCATTGTTATCCCATTTATGCATGCGTGCAAAATTTCAGCTCAATTGGAAACCGGGAAGTGGATCAAATTGAATTTGCAAGATTTGATTACAGACAGACAACGGGACAGGTGAAACTAAATAAAAGGTTTTAAAAATGATTTCATCTGAATCATAAACAATTAAAAATGATAAAACTGAAAGTATCTAGAGATTATATAATTTTTTTGACTATTATAAAAACAAAATCCGTTTTTAAAATACATAAATAATGATAAATAAAAAATACCTATGCATGTACATATGTATTTATGAATTGTGATAAATGCGTATACAACGAACAAAATACAAAATATTTCATACTCATTATTTGTTTGAAATCGAGAATTTTGAATTTTTCGATACATAGATGTTTTCCTATCGAAATATACAAAAACCTCGATTTCAAAAAAATAATTAAGGCAACGATATGTATGTACGTGTTAATTGCCCAAATAATTATTTATGAACTTCTCACGTTTTATATTTATTCCTCCCAGCAGGCGTAATGGAAGGCCGCCTTTACCATGTCTGTAAAAATACGACGTTTGTAAGAAAAAAGGAGTTTAAATTTTTTTGGTTTATTTTTATTAAAATAATAATTAATAAAGGTTTTAAAAGATCTTTTTATTTTAGAGGCCATCGTAATTAAAATATTGAATTATTTTGACTCCAAACAAATTGTGGAGGTTTTCAATTATCCCGAAACACCAAACCGATCTTCACAACACTTGTTACAAAACTATTTTAAAATATTTTTTCTCTTCATGTTTTTTCTATGATCATAAATTATAAAAAAAAACTTCTGTGCCCCTTTGAAAAGAAGGGATGGATAATGTGTATCGAATTTTTTTTAGTTGGGAGTATTAGTCCTTATGAAAGTCCTTAATTAGAAGGCAGGGAAGAATGAGTATCGAATATTAAAGAAGATCTAAGAAGGCCTTCAGAAAGGCATGTTTGGGTTAGGACTTCTTTGTGTTTATAAATTTTAAAACGCTAACCGTTTATGATAACCATGTACACCATACTTATTTGTTAGATTTAGGTAATATACATATGTATGTATGTATTTTCTTTCCTAACTTATAATTTCGCAGGATATGTAGTTGGCGAACTGGCATATGTAACAAGTATGGTTAAGAAGGATGTTCTGCGTACAGACCGGCTACATCCATTCTACGCCGGCAGTGATGACAATCAAAATATAGCAGCACTTTTCAATATACTCACTACATATGCCCTAAATCATCCATCCGTAAGTTATTGCCAGGGCATGTCTGATATTGCTTCACCTTTGCTAGTAACCATGAACGATGAAGCTCAAGCCTACATATGTTTTTGTGCTATCATGAGTCGGGTGCGTGGAAACTTTATGCTCGATGGTATTGCTATGACACAGAAATTTGCTCACCTTACAGAAGCGTTAAGTTATTATGATGCCGATTTTTGGGATTATTTAAAAGGTCAACAAGCAGATGATTTACTTTTTTGTTATCGTTGGCTGTTGCTAGAATTGAAACGTGAATTCCCATTTGAAGACGCCCTGCGTATGTTGGAGGTACAATGGAGCTCTCTTAAGTATGAGACAAGCGGTGACCGTGAGGAATTGAAGTTGTACGAAAAAGAATTTGTACCCACTTCGGAAAGTTCACTAGCATCAGGTATTGTCGTTGGTATTCCGGCACCCTCAAGTATTATTTGCGGAAATGGTGCTGCGCCTCTTAGTCCATCATATTTAATGGCAAAACCAAGAGAAAACGCCTACACCAAAGTTTGCGCTTTAAGACGCCAAAGCTCTGCGGCCTCTTTAAATTCAATTAGTACTTCTTTAGGTTCTAGTGCAAATCATGTGGGTGTAGCAGATGGCCTTAGCTCAAAGTTGAATCTAGCAAAACGTCTTAATAAAAGTTTGGATGATAATATTACACGCCATGCTACACGGCGTCAGCGTAGAGCATCTGCGAAAGCACATAAATCTTTGGATGAAACAAAAATGTTTCAACTTCTAGAGCGTCGAATCGAAAACGATGGCAGTGCGAATGCTACTGATTGTGACCAAAATAACGATGATGTTTTTACTGAAGCGAATCATTTTAATTTCCACGATACAAACCCATTCAAAGATAATGACGATGATCTTCTTGTACATACGTGCCAGGAAAATCAAATTCCTAAAGCATTTTTAAGTACTTCTTTATCGCTACATTGCGAAGGTCTCACATCTTTTTCAGCCACTGCTTGTGGCAGCGTTAGCAGCATTATTGAAGTTCCCACTGATGGCAATAGCAAGTGTATTAGTCCTGATACTAAAAATATTCCAATTCCAAAGGGCATCGCAAAACTACAGAACAAGAATATACTCTCAAACTATAATGCCGTAAGCAATATTATTGCGAAACAACTGGCTACAAATGTTAGCGAAAGCGTTAAACGTGTAAGCACCACCGGAGGAGGACACTTCAGAGATCTCAAGGAGAAACTTGCTGCGTCAAGTAGAAAAGGTAATTTTTAGTTAAATATCTCACACATAATGAAATTAAATTTTATTTAATTTTCCATTTTTAGGCTTGAGTTTAGAGGATTGCAACGAAAAATCCCAACAAAAACTGGTAAAAAACTTTAATGAGTTCCTCAACTTTGCAACAATAAATAAAAGTCGTGTAGGGAATACAGAAAAAGTGAATGCAACCATATTATCTGCTGATGGAATAGCAACATCGGCAAATAAATCAAAAACACCCTCGCCAACACGCCATCAAGTCTCACCAATACCAACTCCTCATCCTCTAGTACAACTAACGAAAGAAAGTTTTGCTTCATCTGTAGATTCGGATTCATCATCATTGCCTGATACCACAAATAATACATGGAGCTGTTCAACAGCTGCCACAGCAATTCAACAAGCAAATAACTTAAGTAGCAATAGTTTACAATTAGAGCTCAATTCTCCAGAGCGTACACCAGTAGCAGAACGCCGCAGAGATCAATATACGTCAAATGTCGCCAGCAACAGCAAAAATCAAGATCAAGGAGATTCTAGTGCCACGCCAGATGACAGCCAAGACATGGACTATTACCCAATGACAACAGCCATTACTCGCGAGTTGCGTTTAGAAGCTGAAAATTTAGATCGTCAATTGTTTGGAGATTTGATTTCAATGAAAGAATCTACTGAAGAAATGAAAGAATCTACTTGCAGTGAAATAGAATACGAAAAACTAGGTAAAGATTCGCTTGACATGGTGGAAGATTTGCAAGAAAATGAAATCATTACTTGTCCCGAAATCAGTGAACTTATGCAGAGACGACGTCAACGTGATAAATCATTGGCCGATAAAAAGACTGAAGACTACAAGTCCACGCAATTGCTAAACGGACAGATTGACAGCAATTTAAATATACGTGATGGTAGCGGCAAATATGACCAGACGCAGAAGCATTTGGTGGATAGTCTAAAACTTAATCCGTTTTTGGATGAAAGCTTGCTAAGAGAGGAAATAATGTCAACAACACAAAAGACGAGTAACACTAGTAGTTGTAGTAGTTTATATAATCTTCCTACGAATTCCTCGTCCTTGCCAGAGGTTTTAGTGCCAATATCATCAACAGATGCACCCGACACAACAGCAATTGACGAAATGGCAACAACAGCTGCAGAGGAAGAGGTTACTTTTTCCACAAAGATTGCACAATTTTCAATTAATAACACAAACAATTCCACATCTACGCCTAAATTACCACCACCTTCAGAATTCGGTGGCGGTAATCCATTTTTAATATTTTTATGTCTCACTCTATTATTACAACATCGCAATACCATAATGAAAAGCAACATGGATTACAATGAAATTGCCATGCATTTTGACAAAATGGTACGCAAGCATGATGTCACTAGGGTCTTAAATCAAGCTAGGCGCATGTATATCGACTATTTAAAAAATCAAACAACATACAACCCGCCACAAAAACAGCAGACAACCAATTCAATTAATACTCCAAAGCAGCCAGCAAGCGATGAGAATAGAAATGCAACCGCATCCTCCAGTCAACTTCTAAAACATTCGAAAAACAATCATCATCACAATTCTTTAGTTGAGAATCCATCAGTCACAACAGCATCATGTTATAACAAGTCATCATAAGACATTTTACATAATGTGGGTATACGTATACATACACTCCAGGCGATATTGTTATGATTGATCGAACAAAAACACCAAAGATTTGTTAAAAATGCAAAGACTTATTTATTACCGTGTTTACATATATGTTTTTCCTTAACTTTTGAGATTTAAGAATAATTTATTTTATTCTTTTTTGATACGAATTGTTTACTGTCATTCTCGTGTACTTAAATTTTTTTGACCAATGGACAACAAAAAAAAAAATAATAAAAAATTCTTACGACACGATACTGGCAGAAGAGATAAAAAAATATAAATGTATCGATATCGCCATTGTAAAAGTTTACGTTAAAAGGTGGCCAAAACCTTGCATTTTATCACTTCCTTGTAAAATCTTACGAGGAACTTTTTTGGGGATCTTGTTACTTTCGATAGAGGGTGCGAAGGCGTGCGGTTGGCTAAACAATTTGTGCGTTGACAAGAATTGCCTGAGATTGTCTTTAAAAAAAAAATGGGGATCGCTTGTCTTTGCAGACCACCCCTGAAACCACAAAGTACTTTTTTTACAATTTATCCTATGTGCCTGAAACTTCCCGCCAGTCTTTAACTCTTTAAAAAGTAATGTGTATCAAAAAGCGAATTGTCTAAAAATTAAAGAATAATAAAATACAAACACTTGCGCATATTTTTGTCAATGATATCTCTCGAATCATTTTGCAGATATTGATCAAATTTGCAACACCCGATACACTTTTTAAATCCATAAAAGTCTGTTAATATCCAATGTCGATTTGACGAAGATTTTTCAAGTTATAAGAAAAAACGATTTTTTGGGGGAAATAACGAATACCCCTATTTTAGTCAAATTGTCAGCAATCAATCATTATTTTTGAGGCTAAGATGTGGTTAGATTTTGAAATTTACCGGCTTAGGATTTTAAAATTTGTTTAAAAAAGCAGTTGTGAAATTTGTATTTTCGAACATTTTTCGAAAAAGCAGCTTCAATCCCCATTCCATAATAGTTTCAGACATAAACTTTAAAAAATGCCGCTACACGTAAACATACATATGTTTTTGTCTCGTCTGTCGTTAGATCCTTTGTTGTTTTTTGAATAAATTTAATTTTGTTGTTCAGTGTGAGTGACGATGTGTGTTTGTGAATTTTGCTTTTAACTAAAAAAAATCGTTACTTTTTATCTTTTCCCATATAACTACGCATACTGGAAACTCTGAACATTAATTCTAATCAACAATCAATTCAAATATTTGCTGACATCTAAGAGCACAAAAAAAAACAAATAAAAATAACAGAACAGAGAATTCCAAAATAAAATTCCTCCCAAATTTACAAACATAGTAAAGTTATTACAAATTATGTGTATTATATTAAATGATATATATATATATATATATAAATATATATATATATATATATATAAATATATATATATATATATATAAATATATATATATATATATATATATATATATAAATATATATATATATATATATATATATATATATATATATATATATATATATATATATATATATATATATATATATATATATATATATATATATATATATATATATATATAATATTTAATTCATTATGTATACATTCGATATATAAATTAGTATATAAGTAAATTGTAAAAACACAAACCGTATTTCAAATCCGCTTTTAAAAGTCAATAAAAATTTAATTATTTATCGATTTAACTAAACTATTTCAACATGTTTTTGTTAATTTTTATAATTTTTCTACTTGTGAGAAACTTAAGAAGAAACTTAAATGAAGATTTAAATTGCATTTCCATGTATAGCCAATTTAATTTTTCCAAATGAAAAATATACTATGTATAGCTCATTTCAATTGTCTGTATGAAACATGTTTCATGTATAGCCCATTTAATTTTTGTATAAAAAATATTCCAAGCAATTTTTCTATGTGAAAATTACACCATTTTTCATACAAAAAATTCAATTTTTCATGCAAACAATTAAATGGACTATACATTGTCCATTTGTCATACAAAAAATTAAATGGGTTACACATCGTCCATTTTTCATTAAAAAAATTAAATAAGTTATATACATACATATATATCATCACCTTAAATGCAAACGGACGTAACTACACTTTTATATTTTTTACAGGAGAAACAAAAAACGTTTCAAAATCAATAATAATAGTGGTCTTAAAAATTTTCTTCGAAATTTGCTTGCAGTATGGATACTTTTATGTTTTTAACCATTTATTTCGTTTTTATATACCCAGCAATAAATTTCAAAAAAGGTAATCGAGTTTGGAATTAAGCATTTTTGTGCTTCCATCTTCCCTACTGGATTACCAACTTAATGATTTTAATAAGGCGTGAGACTAAAATAATCGATTCTTGAGAAGTACTTACATTTTTTTTTATTTGTCAACATTTCACGTAATCTATTTCGTCTAAAAAAAATTCTCTTCATTTAGCAACTTGCTCATTTTTTTAAATTTTAGGTAATGTAATTTGTAAGCGAGTAATGAAAATTGGCAATCAGAAAAGTAAGTCATTATATGGCAAGTAGTTCTAATGTTAATGTGTAATCTTTTGCTGGGTATATTTAAGCTTTTATGTTAGTTACGTTCCTTGCAATAAAAAATAGATGCATTCGCAATTACGTCCGTTTGAATTTCTTTAATAAGTCCATTTTTGATCGCAGAGGTCTAAATAATTATTTGCGTGACCATGTAGTTTGATAAAATGAACAATAATCAATCAAAAACTCGATTTCGAATTTTTGTGTAGTAGTTTTTCATACAAAAAGTTAAATGGGCTATACATCGTCCATTTTTCACATAAGGAATTAAATTGTCTATACATCACCGTTTGTCATAGAAAATATTTAATGTACTATACCTCGTCCATTTTTTACGCCAAAAATTATTTCATGCAAAAAATATAATGGACTACATCGTCTTTTTTATGCAGAAAATATAATGCACTACACATCGTCCATTTTTCATAAAAAAAATTAAATGCGCTATATATATGTATATCGTCAATTTTTCATACAAAATTTGCAATGGGCATTATTTTTCATTAAAAAAATTAATCGACTATACATCACCAAATTTGTATACAAAAAATTAAATGGGTTACACATCGTCCATTTTTCATTAAAAAAATTAAATGGGTTATATAAATATGTATGTATACCCCGTCCATTTTTCACAAAAAAAAATGGGCTATGCATTTTTCATACAAAATTAAATGGGCTACACACCGTCCGTTTTTCACATAAGGAATTAAATCGTCTATACATCACCGTTTGTCATATAAAAAATTAAATGGACAATATATCGTAAATTTTTACGCCAAAAATTATTTCATGCAAAAAATATAATGGACTTATAATACATCGTCATTCACTACACACCGTCCATTTTTCATACAAAAAAAATTAAATGGGCTGCACTTAGTCCATTTTTATTACAAAAAATTAAATGCGCTATATATATATGTATGTATATCGTCCATTTTTCATACAAAAAGTGCAATGGGCTTTATTTTCATTAAAAAAATGAATCGGCTATACATCACCAAATTTTTATACAAAAAATTAAATTGGCTATACATTGTAATTATATTTGTCATAGTAAAAATTAAATGGGGTACAATCATCCATTTTGTCACACAAAAATTAATTCCTCCATTTTCCATACAGAAAAATTGCGTCGTCAATTTTTCATGTAACAAATTAAATGGGCTATACATCGTCATACATGAGATGCGTGAATCCATAAGTGCTCGCCACTGTATACCATTTGCGAGTATACTCGTAAATGCTAATTCCCCGTTGCAGTAGTAAAATTAAAAAAAAAAAATATAAAAATTAATGTCCCAAGTACAAGCTTTCTTTATATTGCCATACAAATTTCAAAATGTGTACAAACCTCGACTTTGGGAAAGTGTGTGGTCCACATACTACGTACAAATGAATGTGCCTTAATTAGTGCCCTTTTACATTTGGGAAATTGAAAGACAGACGGACGAAGTTTGTTGAAGAAGGGGCGAAGATGCAGAGTGTGTAGTACACGACCCTCTCTCTGTACTGGACATTTTTAGTTTCTCTTTTCTACTTTTCGCAATTTATTCTTGTTGCTTACTTGATGTGTACTATCAATGCAAATGGTATGTATGTGTATGTGTGTAAATAGCAAACACGATGAAGAAGTAAACAAATTACAAAATTTCTGTCTGTCTATTAATGTCCAATATGTAAAAGCTTCGGGCAAGAACAAAAGAGAATTGAAAAAATGTCCGGCAAGAAATGTGTGAAATGTAAATTGGGACTTATGAAACTGTGCTGTCATTAATTCTTGTATCAAGATATCTAGTAGATTGCATTTGAACAAATCAAAAGGCTGACCTAAGCTAGGAAGGGTGGTGATATACCTCATCGGACACCCAATTGGGTCCATTGTGATTCCTTTTTTGCCCAAAAAATAATATTTACACCCCATTTGTAGTCAGAAGTGACCCTATTATCCGTCATTGAGCCACCGAATGCCCATGATGAAGCCACTGATGTCCTCTAGTTTACACTTCCCGATATCAGTAATGCTTTCATGGAAACATCTGCTCAGTCATCTAAGCCTATAACGTTGCAGCTTCCGACAGTGACAGATAATATGTTCAATGTTTTCTGGTTCCTCTTCATCCCCGCACATCATACAAAAATCTGGAGTGCCAGTTTCCCAAATGCTGGTTCTTGCTCTGACCTAGCAGTTCTATCCTATTCATGTCCAATACAGTTTGGATCTTCCTGAGTCAAGTTTTGGCCACATACCCCTCGAGACTACAATCCTCCCTACTTCGCCATGAACTAATGATCCTGCTTTCTACCCAATTACTGAGTTCCCTATTGGTAATTTCACCGATCTTTCTGACATTCCCTCATCTAATGCCGACCCTATTCTTGCAACCTCATCGGCAATTTCATTTCCCTCAACACTGCTGTGACCAGGAACCCAACATAGTCTGACACTATATTTATCCATAAGCAAGTTGAAGACTCTCCTACATTCACCTTCAGCTACATTCCTAGCCACCAGCTCCGTGGCCCAGAGGATCGCCAAGATCTCAGCCTGGAAAACACTACATTTATTCGGCAGTCTGAAGGAACTACGAATGTTCGTTCCCAAGACATAGACACCATCCCCTGTGTCTTCCCCCATTTTTGATCCGTCTGTACAGACTGCAATACCCTCATTCAGCCTATCGGATTTGACCCAATAGTCCCTATCCGGAATTACCATTAAGGGTGTTTTACTAAAATCGATTTCAGTGACCTTATAGCCCGTAAACCCAGGGGTTACGGATTCCTGATCACCAAAACAGATCTCATTTAAGATTAATGTGTCAGCTGTTATTCCTGTCTTCACCAAACCTGTTTCTACGAGCCTAAGGAGACTTCTAGTCGCCGTTCCCACCACAAAGTCCTCTATAGGAAGTACATGAAGAATGACGTCCAAGGCAGCCTGAGGTGTGCTCCTCTGAGCAGCTGTGATGCCCATCGAAGCACATCTCTTAACCTTAACTAGTTATATCCTGTGACTGTGGAAATAACGGGCCTGACAACAGATGTGTAAATCCAGTTTACTACGTTCGGTTGCAGACCCTAGTTCCTTCCTATGGAGTTCCTGCATACGTAGTAGGCATTGAGCCCTTTCTTTAGCCTTTCCTGCGTGTTTCTTTTCCAAGAAAGCTTGCTATCTAGGAAAACACCCAGGTGTTTAGCTCCCTCTGCTAGTCTCAGCTCCACCCCTCCCATCCTGGGTAGTACAAAGCTTTCTACTTTGTACCTCCTGGTAAAGAGGACCAGCTCCGTTTTCTCTGGGTTTACTCCTAGTCCTTTACTGCTGGCCCAGGAGGATAGATCTCCCAACGCCGACTGCATGATTTCACTGATAGTGAGAAAAAACTTTCGCGTTACCAGTCAAACCATGTCATACGCATATGCAACTATCTTCCGTCCGCTCTTGTCAAAACGCCTAAGAATTGCGTTTATTGCCAACAACCACAATAGAGGTAACAAAACTCCTCCCTGTAGTGTACCTCTTGTCACTAATCTCCTCAAGGTTTCTCTTTTCATACTCGAGTTGATGATTCTGCTGTTAAGCATGATAATTATCCACTCCAGTAGAAAGTTGTGAACCCTAAGAGTCTCCAGCGACTCCCTTATAGCCTCTATACTTATCTTGTTAAATGCTCCCTCAATGTCTAAGAATGCAGCCAGTGTGTAATCCTTGTGCTGCAGTCCTCTCTCTATAACACCAACCACGTCATGAAGCGCACTCTCAACAGATCTGCCTTTACGATAGGCATGCTGAGCCCCACTAATGACGCGGGTATCAATTGTGTTCTTAGATGCAGATCAATCAGTCGTTCTAATGTTTTCAAAAGAAACGACGAAAGACTGATTGGCCTGAAATTCTTCGGATTTGAGTGGCTTGCCTTACCCGCTTTGGGTATGAAGATTACCTTAACCGCTATCCAGCCTTTCGGTATGAACATCCTTCTTAAGCATCTTAAAACTATACATCAGAGACAGTACGCGCTCTGGGACATTCTGCAACATGGCCGGAAAAATACCGTCTGGGTCGGTGATTTATACGGTTCAAATGTATTTATTGCCCATGTTGCTTTTTCCAACGTCACTATGTCGTCCACTGCTCCTTCTAATCCCGGTTCCGACAAGTAGTTAAGATTAACCTCCATCGTTGCCTCTTCCCCTACTTCCCTACAGCCAGGAAAGTGAGTGTCCATCAGAACAATCAATCTCCTCACAGAATTTTCGCCCTTTTGAGATCACCCTTTTACTTATTATTCAACACTTTATGATTGTTCTAGTATTCAATCATTCCTGTGAGTTTCGCTCTATTGAACAATCTTCTAACCGAGGACTTCAGATCTTTTAGATCTTTGGTCCAACACGAAGGTTGCTCTCTTTTGCCCGGGGAAACCAATGGACAGGATTGTTCAAAACATTCCCTACAAGTGTTAGTGAAATATTCCACCTCCTGCTGAGTAACCCTTGCTGTAATATTAACAGTGGCCCTTTTGTTTATATTGTGTAAAAACTTTATACAAATATCTTTTTTACTCAGCTCTTGAGAGAAAAATAAAATTTTCTTATTCCATTAAGTGATGTGTAAATTGAAAACTTTAAACTCGTTTTCTGGAGAACTATTTTCTTTTTTGCAATAAAGGAGCGATTTATTTTTTAAACAGAGGTTGTTACACATTAGAGAGCTGCCTAAACAGTATTGAAATGTAAAAACGTCATGATTTTTAAATGCTGTCGTACTATAAGCGAAGCACGATGCATGTATTTGTGTACGTGTGTACCAGTGTTACCAAGCGATGGCGTCAAGACAGCTTGTCTGTAACAAACACTCAAAAGAAGTACTGTTGATTTGTGTATGCTTGTTATTTTTCATATTGTACGTTTGTGTGTGTGTGTAATATGTAGATGGTAAGCTATTATGTGATTAACCGCATACAACTAATGTTAATGCATGTGGGTGCCTTTGCATGTGCGCAGAAAAATAAAAAATCATACACACATACATGCATGACGTTTGTACACGCGCTTATGCGTATAAAGAAGCTAGTATCACAAATCCTTCCGTCACGAAGTGTTTTCTTCTTTACTCTTATACCTACAATACTCAAATAAATTTCTTGCAAACAGTGTTGTTAACGGTTGTTTTATAAGATTTCACTGTAGCAAAGCATTTGAAAAATCCCTCAAGTTCTTATAAGATATCTTGTGCAGGAGACTATTACACATCAAAAACATGCGTTTTTATTGAAAATATATACAAAATAAAAGATTTAACGCGTTTGAATAATAAAGTGAGATTTAATAGCATGCGAATACTCTTGCATGCCGCTTAAAACGCTACATATGTACATTAAAAAAAAAAGAAGTTGGTTTTATATCTAGAAATTATATTTTAATTTCAAACGTTCACGTATAAGAAGACCACGAATGAGTTTCTTCCAATTGCCATAAACGCGAGCTTCATATTTATCTTGTTCTTTCTTTTCCTGCTCCTCTTGATCTTGATGCCAAGCAGCAATAACTTGATCTTCAAATTCTTCGCAAACAATAAAGCCATCATAAGTTGGATGACAAAAGCCCTGATGGAAATCAAAACCAACGACAGCATTGGCGCAATCGATGCCCAATTTTTTGCAAATTCGATTCAGACCAGGCACTAAAAAAGAAGTTGATAGAGTTATAATTTGCAACTAAATACTTATAGGTACATATATTCCCATTTTTGCCTATGGTTGGGTTAATACTTACAGCGTATGTGCTTGGTTTTCTTCGGTAGCATGGAAGGTTTGAAGAGCTCTACATTTCCGTACGCATTACGTGGCACTATCCCGTTTTCAGCCGTTGGAGGCTCATAATCCTCTGTCTGCCAGAAACCAAATACTTCCAGAGGTTGGTTTTTAAGGATAGTTTGGGTGATCTTTGAATGAATGTATGAGTATTTAATTAATTTAAATTTTGTCTGTTTAGAAAGAAACAAAATTGCAAATAAACTTACTCTATCCCATTTAGGTCGATTTACAATTTTATACGGTTTTTCTCCCAATTTTACTGTTCTGGCCTGCTTAAGCCAAATCTCCCGGGAGTGCAAGGTGTGAACACAATCTCTGGAATATATTGCTTCTTTTCGAATATAACCTAGAGCAGGGGCATTGGGTGGATAAAGAGCTTCGAATTTGAGTAGATGGCGTTCTAGTGCATAAAATGGATGGTTTTTATAGTCACCAATGGCCGTTGGCATTGGTTTTTCCTCATGTATTCGTCGCAATTCTTGGTCTTCTTTTATGTCACGTTTAGTTCTGCTGCCCAAGTACTTGGAAATAGCTGCATCTAACCAGGCTTTTTCTACTCTGGATTTGCGTATAGTTGTGCTCCAATTTGCACAATATCGTGCAGTGACATCTTTAATACTTAGGTCATTTTGAAAAGCGAAAACGTATGCCAAGCTGGCAGAAGCCGATTTCTAAGCGCGAAATGAAGTAAATGTTTTTAAATAACTTGTTTATTGGATGAGTCAATGTTTAAGATAGCATTTTTAAATTAAGTGTACACATATTAGGCCGGGTCGACTCCCACACATAAAAATACATATTTCAACAATGATTCTCAAACTGCGAATAAAAAACTGCGTCGCCGTTTTAAACTCGATCGGGGGAAGTTTTGAATATTGTTGTTAAGGATTTGGATACAGCTTCTATTAGTCAAATAGTATGTAATAAAAACTTGTTTATTCTTCAAATAAAAATGTTTATGTGCTTCTTCTAATCTCAACTTGAAAAATTACATAACCGAATGACGTGCAAACTATATTTTTAAGGAAATTTCCTTGTGACGAGTTGCGTCGACGTGAGAACATCGAATTTTTGAAACCATGCACAATATTATTTGCAACAGCAGCACACAGTTCAACCCGCACTGAAAAAGATAGATATTCAGCCCAATCATCAGCCCTTTCCTCCTATTATGAATTTATGTTTTCCCTCTTTTTACCAAATGCGGGAATAAAAAAAATTCCCCGACGAAAAAAGTAGGTATTATGAACGCAGTTAAACTTGCTTTTTTCACTAAAAATCTTTCCCTTGCAAAACAGAACGGAGTTTACATAAAAACATAGTTAATACTCCATTAAAACAAAATTTATATACAATGGGCTTAATTACGAATGTCGTGTTTCGACTACGACTACGACAATTTTGTACTAGATTAAAGAAAAAGTGTTGCAGTTTTCTTTAGTCTAATACAAAATCGGCGAAGTCGTAATACGAAACTCGTAATAAGGCCCAATAACATTATTTTATAGTATTTAAAAAAATTTAAATAATGCCCAAATAAATCATTTATAAATTTTTTTTACATATTGTTTTCAAGTTGGTGAATTGTAATAATTTTGTTTACTCTCTCACCCAAAAAAAAAAAAAAAAACAGAAACAAAATGTCAACAAACAAGCAAACGAGATTCGTATTGCGGTGATGCCACGTATTACTCTTTTTTGTTCCCAAGGAATTTATGATTGGAGGAATGTTTCCTCGAGAAAAAATTTTTCCGTGAGATATAAATTCCGAGGGAATATTCATGATTGGGCTGATTGAGAAAACGAACGTGCGCCGGCTGTAAACTACTATTATATTAATAGACGGCAAATTTTCATCAAAATTATCAGCCCAATTATGAATTTTCCCTAAAGTTTTTTCTCTTCTCTAACATTTGTTCCCAGGAAAAGATTCTCCTATTCTCAATTGCCGGGTGTTGAAAATCTACTTTAACTTTTTCTACTACATCATTTAACCTTAAATTTAATCAACATCACACTGATATTTCTATATAATAAATCAAGGCAAATTCATATAAGGTATACTCACGTCAAATTTTTGAATTCGCTTTTAGTATTTTATATACTTGGGATGTCAAAAAAATCTGTTGTGGTTTAGAAAAAAAAGTATTTTTTTACCGTTTTGTTATAAAAATTAATAAACAGAAAAATAAAGATAAAGAAACTTAAAAAGTATTTTACGTGTCCCCCAAACCAGTGTTACTGTCCGGAATTGCATTAAGTTGGTATGGGTATTAAAAATATGCTGAAGAAGCCCGAGGAATAAGTTAATACCGAGTATGAACAGCCGGCTGCAACGGTTCTATCCTTGTTGGTTTTAAAACAATTGAAAGCTTCGATACTTTTTGTTATGCCTTTTAATAAGGGTCTAAGTGGGTGCAAATCGCTAAGCAGATGCTTTGTAAATCCCTCTATGCAATGGTTGTGGTTTTATGTACACCAGGCAGAGAAATTGATAATAGTTTAAAAGTAAAACGCATGGAACGTTTATCTATAAGTAAGTACACATTACATGTATGTGTACATAAATAAATGTATTATGCATTTTCAGTGTTTTAGGTTGTATAATGTATGGCCTGTAAAATGGGAACAAACTTTGCAATTTCAGTTATGGAGAAAGTTGATGCAAAATCATTACCATATAGATGCTGAATATAGTACCTATACCTACATATATATGTATGTATATACTTTTAAAAGTGATTTTTTAATAAAATTCCCTTATGTGTAACACAGAAATATTTTAGTGCAAATTAAAATCCTTTTTTCGTAATTTTTGTTAGATAAATGTGAAGCAAACTTTATTTTTACAAATAAAAAATACAAGTGATGAACCAAATAATAAATTTTTGTTTAAGTGCGAATGTCTGTCTACCTTCTTCCATTATGCGAATACGATGCACAGAAGCAGAACCTTAATTTTTGTGGGAGTTTTAACAATTCGTTTTAACACTCGTTTCCTGTTGAAAGGGAAAATAAGCTTATTACACACAAACACAATTATTATTTTTAATTAATTACGCGCATCCAGCACAGTCAAAATACAAAAATTACACAATTAATAAATAGTTTCTTCTTTTTCACAATTTTATGGTTTCAATTTAAATTTAAAAACAATATGTGCTGACAATATACATATGTATGTATGTATGTATGTAAATAATTTTTGACATCCCAAGTATACAAATGTACAAGAAGCAAAAAATAGTCACCTGAGCCGTCAAGGTCACCTGTTATTAATTCGCCTTGATAATAAATGTTATAAACTTTTACTTTTGTGATTACTCTGTCAATTAAAATAAATTGCGTTTATTAATTCCAATGGGTTATGGGCCCAGACCCAAACCTCATAAAGAAACAATAGTATTATTTTTAAGGCGAAGAAAATGGCAGACTTGGTTACATCAAATGGAAGCGGTTTTGTACAAAAATCGTTTATTACGTATGGCAAGAAATCAAGAAGCCAAGCCCGAAGTAGTCGCCATTAGTGAAAATGCAACAGCAGCAGAGAGAAAATTGAAATATGAAAGCTATTTAAAAAAACAACGTGATTACGACGATGCTGATCAAGATGCCCGTGCAGAAAAGATTGTTGCTCTAGATCCCGATGTTGTACGAATGGTAAGAAATTTCAAGACATCCCATGAAATTTGGTTGTATCTCAAAGATACTTATGAACGCAAGTCAACAAGAAAGTGCTAATTCACACGGTGAAATTTATGACGTCTTTTTTTCTTAATTCTCTTTTGAAGTTACTGCCAAAAATTCGTTGCATTCATACGATGTTTTTTTAGGACGTCTAATTTTACTTCTCTCCACTCATATAGCCAATAAACTAGAAGAGTAACAATAAAAAATAACAATAAGATAGAAGAGTAACATTGAATCGTAACAACAATAACAACAAGAGCAATGTAAAGATAAATATGAAAAAACCATGGAAAACAGAAATCGAGTCATTTTTTCTACCCCTCTTTCCTCTCTACCCCGTTCGCTAACAAACAAAAAGTGACGTCGAAACATAGACTTCATAAAAGTCTTCGTGTGAATTAGGTGAAAGAATGCTGAATTATACCGTAAATTGCTGAATTTAAAGATGGCTGAAAATCAAAATATTTCACAATATTTAGTTGAATTTGATATATCAGTCTCAGAACTTCGCGAAATGGTAGCCGATGTAGATGAAGATTTTCTGAAGGTAATTTTATTAGACGGTTTGCCAAGCAAATATAAAGCGGTGAAAGCAGCATTTGACATTGCCAATGAATTTCCAACTTTAAATGTTATACGTTCCAGACTCCTTGAAATTGGTGATAAGGCGGAAGAAGTAAATACACAAGACAATGCTCTGAAGGTATTCAAGTTTCAATACGGCAATAAGAAATAACATGGTAATTTTAACAACATGGCAAAAAACTGTAAGGTTAAATTAAATAAAGCAAATGAAGCGTATGAGTCATCAGGTTTCGCTTTTTCAACAATAGTTTGTAATAGTCAACCTGCTTTGGCTGAGAATAAATTTGTTTGGATAGTTGACAGTGGAGCCTCGTCCCACATGACATGCAATAAGTCACAATTCATTAAGTTAGATGAAAATTATAGCAGATGACAAGAGTTTAGAAATCAAGGGAATTCGGACAGCACAAGTTAAAGTCAATGTTGATGGAAACATTAGTACCGTCAATCTTCTGAAAACATTATACGTACCAAAATTAAAAAGCAATATTTTTTCATTAGGAAAAGCAGCGGATAATGGTTGCAGAATTAAAATATTTTCTGACAAGATTGTAGTATATAAAAAAGGCAATATTTTATTAACTTCAAAGAAAAATTGTGGTATATATTCCTTTCATTCGATAAAAGATTGTAATAAAGCTGCTATGCATATAAAAGAAACTAAAGATGAATTAGAGCTGTGGCATAAACGATTTGGTCATTTGAATACTCTAGATTTAGAAAAACTTCAAACGCAAGAAATGGTGTTTGGTCTACTAAAATTTAAATCTAGGAAAATTAATTGTATCAACTGTATTCGTGGTAAACAGATTAGACAAGCTTTCCCAAAGAAGAATAATAAAACAGCAACCAGAGTATTGCAATTAATACACACAGACTTATGCGGTCCGATGAGAATGGAGTCAACTGGCAAAAAACTTTACTTTGCTACTTTTATTGACGATTTTACCAGAAAGGTATACGTTCGCTTTTTAAGAAAGAAAAGTGAATACATAGATGTATTCAAGGACTTTAAGAAACAAGTTGAGTTGGAAACAGGCAGAAAGATCATATCTGTTAAATCGGATAATGCCAGAGAATTGACAAGTCATGAATTTGAAAGTTTTTTAAAAGACTGTGGAATTACACATCAATTTAGTGTAGAATATACACCTGAACAGAATGGTTT
Organism: Tachina grossa; assembly: GCA_949987645.1. Taxonomy (NCBI): domain Eukaryota; kingdom Metazoa; phylum Arthropoda; class Insecta; order Diptera; family Tachinidae; genus Tachina; species Tachina grossa. The sequence goes on along the minus strand of OX465278.1, from coordinate 50,198,996 downwards.
AGCAGAGCGAATGAACCGAACTCTAGTGGAAATGGCTAGAAGAATCATGATAGATGCAAAATTACCAGAATTTTTATGGGCTGAACTGATAATGACAGCATCTTATTTGAGAAATAGGTGCCCAACTAAGCTTAATAATAATAAAACTCCTGAGGAATTATGGTCGGGAAATAAGCCAAGTATTAAGCATTTACGGCAAATAGGAAGTAAAGCGTTTGATTTAGAAAAGAGTCCAGGAAAATCTAAATGGCAACCAAGAAGCTCAGAATATGTTACTTGTAGGCTATTCGACAGATGCAAAAGCTTATCGTTTATGGAAGCGTGGTACGCGAGAAATAATAGAAAGTCGTGATATAAGATTTATAGAGAATGATTTTTCTATTGACATAAATGAAATAGAAGATGAAAAAGTTGGCTTTTATGAATTCAACTGGGATAAAATCAGGGGGGATAAATCTTATACCTCTGATAAAGATCAAAGTGACTCACAAATCATTGATTCTAGAGATCAGAATCAGCTATTATTGGAATCTGAGAACCAATTAGAAGTAGAAGAAAAGAACATATTAACAGATGACGATGAAGAAATTATATCTCCAAGTGGTAATGAAAATGTAGCATCTGAACCCTCAATTAAAGAGCGCCTCAGGTCATGGTCATTATTTAAAAATAGAGAAGAAATTAACATTGTAATTGGTAATAACAGAAATGACCCAATAACGTATAGAGTACAGCTGCAAAACTATCGATAGTGGCTCCATTCGATAGTTTCGATTGTATTTTTTGATGCCATCGATACTATCGATGGTTTTTGATTCTTAGAAACACTCCTTTTACACACGGAAAGTTTACTTTGCAAAGTCTTAATTCAGCTGTGTGAAAGACAGAGTGATAAATACTATCTCTTTCTGTCTTTCTCCCTGCTGAATTAAGGCTTTGCAAAGTAAAGTTTCCGTGTCTATAAGGGCTAAAACTTATCAATTGTGTATTTTTCTAATATAAAATCTTGAATTTTTTAATCATTCCATAAAGTAAAAAGTTGATTTTTTTTTAACTTTTAGTTCCAATGTTTTTGATACACATATTCAACAAACATATATGTATACACGGTTCTATAAAAAAAATAAACGAAAAAGCAAACAGATAGATAGATGGATCAATAAAAATTAAATTAAAAAGCTAAAAAGTATTCGTTTAACAGAAGGAGAAGCAAACTATTTTGCGTCACCTTTTATTTAAAAGTAAAGAGCGGAGACAGTCCAGTAGTTGTCAAATTTAGCCGCCGTCAAGATTCTTCATGTATCAAAGCCGTTGGTACATAATAATTGTATTTTTATGCAATTTGCATCTAGTAGATAAAAACTGACATCTTATGTTGAAACAAATCAAAACTAATTAATTTGTTTTCCCATTTATATATGTAATGATAACCATTACCAAACCAGGCGGCGAAATTTGAATGTTGCATTTTTTATTACACATTCGCCATCATTCCGTTTTTATTGACTTTGATTTTTTCTCATTTAGTAGAGTGTTTTTGTCGATAGTATCGCTATCGAAAAAGAAATATCGATAGTCCACTTAAAATAAAACTATCGATAGTACCATCGATAGTTTTGCAGCTCTAGTATAGAGAAATGCTGAAATCGGAACATGCAGATGATTGGAAACGTGCAACTGAAGAAGAATATGGATGGATAATGAAGAACGAAACATGGGAATTAGTAGATTTACTTAAAGGTAGAACGCCAATAGGCTGCAAATGGATCTTCAAGACTAAGTACACACCTGATGGTAAAATTGACAAACGAAAAGCGTGTTTAGTGGCAAAAGGTTATTCACTTGAGTACGGTGTTGATTACAACAGTACATTTGCACCAGTTATAAGGCAAAATTCATTACGCTTAATATATGCACTTGCTGTTGAAAAAGATTTAAAATTGAGGCAGTTGGATGTATCTACAGCTTTTTTGAATGGAAGTTTAGATGAGCAAATATTTATGAACACAACCCGAAGGCTTTATAAATGAGAAAAACAAGAACAAAGTTAGTTTACTGAAAAAGTCATTATATGGTCTTAAGCAGGCTAGTCGACAGTGGTATAAAAAGATTGATTCAGTACTAAAGAAATTTAATCTTAATAAATCAAAGTATGACCAATGCATTTATTCGATGAAAACAGGGAGAGATTCTATAATAGTATATAATGCGTTGACGATATCATCATTGCAAGTAATAATGAAAACATGACGAATCGTTTAATTACATTGTTATCAGATAATTTTGAAATTCGAGATATGAAGAATCCTAGACACTGTCTAGGGTTGGAAATAAGTCAGAAGTCCAGAGTATTGACTATCTGTCAACCAGCATATATTCAAAACTTAATTGAAAAATATGGTCTTAAAATTGCAAGAGCTAATAAGATCCCAATGCAATCAAACATTGATCTAAAAAAGGAACCAATAATTGCTGGAAAGGGGAAAAAATTGATAAAACGAACTTTCAAGAAATTATAGGTTCCTTCCTACATCTGGCAGTATTTAGTAGACCAGATATTGCCTGCAGTGTCAACAAGCTTTCACAATTTTGTCAAGACCCTAGAAAACAACACTGGAATGCAGCTATAGCAGTTGTTAGATATTTAAAAGAAACAAAAGATCATGTTCTTATGTGTAGGAAAACTAACTCGCCTTTAGTTGGTTTTGTAGATGCTAATTGGGCTCAAGATTCTGATGATCGAAAAACTCAATCAGGATTTTGTTTTATATTCGCAGGAGCAGCAATATCGTGGGAATCACGCAAACAACGTGTTGTTGCAACATCAAGCGCAGAATCTGAATACATGGCATTAACAGAGTGTGCCAAAGAAGCAAGGTATTTGCGGTACTTATTAGAAGAACTTGGTTATGGTTTCAATGTTCCTACCAAAATAATGTGTGACTCTCAAATATAAACATCATTTTTGTATTAAAGGAATGGGACTGACTTCAAAAATGGTTAAAGTTGAGGAGGCGTGTTGAAAATCTACTTTAACTTTTTCTACTACATCATTTAACCTCAAATTTAATCAACATCACACTGATATTTCTATATAATAATTGTTATAAACTTTTTCTTTTGTGATTACTCTGCCAATTAAAATAAATTACGTTTATTAATTCCAATACCGGGGAATGAGCAAATGTTTACGTTTCCTTTTGCACTAATGATTAAATTAAATGGGATATACATCGTCCATTTTCCATTTTGAAAAAAAAAATTAAATGGGTTATACATCGTCCATTTTTCATACGAAAAATTAAATGGGCTATACATCGTCCATGTTTGATACAACAAATTTAATGTTATAACAAATTTTTCATACAAAATTAAATGGTCTATACAACGTCATATATGAGATGCATAAGTGCTGCTCACAGTATACCATTCGCGAATATAAATGCTGCTTCCCTATTGCACTTTTGAATTTTTTTTCAGAAAAAATTATTTCATGTCCCAAAAGAAGAAGACATTTAAGCTTTCAAATTTCAAAATATGTATGTACAAAGATCGACTTTGGGATAGTTCGTGATCCACATATGTGCTCTTAATTATGAAAGTAATCTAAGAATTGTACTAGGCTCGATTAATATAAATTTATTTAATATTTATTGAAGTTTTTTTAAATTTCTTTAATATTTTGAGGTTGTTATTCATGCGAGGCATGCGTTTTTATTGAAATCGTTTTTTGTACGTAGAAAAATATAAAATATAAAAGGTTTAATACATAAGCAATAAACACATAATTACTGGAATAATAAAGTGAAATTTCATAATATGTGAATACTGTTGCATGCCGCTTAAAACGCTACATACATTTAACGCAAAAAAAGAAGTTGGTTTTATATCTAGAAATTATATTTTAATTTCAAACGTTCACGTATAAGAAGACCACGAATGAGTTTCTTCCAATTACCATAAACACGAGCCTCATATTTATCCTGTTCTTTCTTGTCCTGCTCCTCTTGATCTTGATGCCAAGCAGCAATAACTTGATCTTCAAATTCTTCGCAAACAATAAAGCCATCATAAGTTGGATGGCAAGCGCCCTGATGGAAATCAAAACCAACGACAGCATTGGCGCAATCGATGCCCAATTTTTTGCAAATTCGATGCAGACCAGGCACTAAAAAAGAAATTGATAGAATTATGAATTGCAACTATATTCCCATCTTTGCCATTGGTTGGATTAAAACTTACAGCGTATGTGCTTTGTTTTCTTCGGCAACATGGAAGGTTTGAAGAGCTCTACATTTCCGTATGCATTACGTGGCACTATCCCGTTTGCAGCCGTTGGAGGTTCATAATCCTCTGTCTGCCAGAATCCAAATACTTCCAGAGGTTGGTCCTTAATCATAGTTTGGGTGATCTTTGAATGAATGTACGAGTATTTAATTAATTTAAACTTGGCATGTTTAGAATGAAACAAAATTGTAAATAAACTTACTCTATCCCATTTAGGTCGAGATTTTACAATTTTATACGGTTTTTCTCCCAATTTTACTGTTCGGGCCTGCTTAAGCCAAATCTCCCGGGAGCGCAAGGTGTGAACACAATCTCTGGAATATACTGCTTCTTTTCGAACGTAACCTAGAGCAGGAGCATTGGGTGGATAAAGGGCTTCGAATTTGAGTAGATGGCGTTCTAGTGCATAAAATGGATGATTTTTATAGTCACCAATGGCCGTTGGCATTGGTTTCTCCTCATGTATTCGCCGCAATTCTTGGTCTTCTTTTATATCGCGCTTAGTTCTGTGGCTCAAGTACTTAGAAATAGCTGCATCTAACCAGGCTTTTTCTACTCTGGATTTGCGTATAGTTGTTGTCCAATTTGGACAATATCGTGCAGTGACATCTTTAATACTGAGGTCATTTTGAAAAGCGAAAACGTATGCCAAGCTAGCAGAAGCCGATTTCTAAGCACGAAATGAAGTAAATGTTTTTTTAAATAACTTGATTATTGTTGGTATTGATAATATTGTAGGCGTGCAAAATTTTGTTTTTTTTTGTATTTTTTTCTGCAGAAGTAGTTCATATTTTTAAACTGCATGTTTCCACGGCTTGGATAAAAATTCCTCAAACAAGAGGGAAATATAACAATCCGGTTCTTATTTAAAATTTTCGTTCTAAATAAAAGCGTATTCCATTGTTTTACATAATTTTTTTGATTTTATTTTTAAATTTTTGCTTTAGTTCACTTCAAAATGATTGAGGGAAAAATAACAAAAAATTCTCCGTCTCTTTCATATTTAGAATATCTACTTTTTTCCCTGGGTATTAACGTATGACGGATTCATTGTGCCCCGGCCTTAACATCCCTTTTCCACACGCAAAGTTTACTTTGCAAAGTCTTAATTCAGCTGTGTGAAAGACAGAGCTAGTAGTACAGTCTCTTTCTGTCCTTCTCCCAGCTGGATTAAGACTGCAAAGTAAACTCTGCGTGTGGAAAGGGGTGTTAAGGCCGGGGCACTATGAATCCGTCATACGTTAAACTTCGCCTTTTTCAACTGACAGCTAAGTTGAAATACATGGTTTTTTATGAGGGCTGTTATATCCAGTACGTGTCCGTCAACGCAAAGTACAAAAACTCGTCAACTTTTAACTTTTTTCGTACGTTGAGTTGTTTGACAGATATTGGTTGTTTTTTTTTTGTGTGTTTTGAATTAAGTTTTTGTGTTTTGGGTCAGCAAAAATAAAATTAAACGAAATAAATAAAATAATTTGAATTTAATAAATAAAATGGAGAATCAAACTATTGAAGCTGTTCAAATGCTTCCGTCAATAAAGTAATCGTTGTGCCAACCTTCTCCGTCGTTGCGATAATGTCAGTTGAAAAAGGCGACCTTTATTCTACTATTAACACTAAATGCCGGGGCACAACGAATCCGTCATAAGTTAAACTTCGCCTTTTTCAACTGACATTAACTCAACGACGGAGAAGATTGGCACAATGAGTACTTTATTGACGGAAGCATTTCAACAGCTTCAATATGTAGGTTAATTTTCCATATTATTTCTGAAATTCAACGTTTTTTATTTTTATTTATTTCTTTTTTTTTTTGTTTAATTTTATTTTTGCTGCCACAAAACACAAAAAACCTAATCAAAACGTACCAAAAAAAACCAACCAATATCTGTCAAACTCAACGTACGCAAAAAGTTGAAAGTTGAGCAAATTTCGTACTTTGCGTTGACGGTCACGTACTGAATGTAACCTCATAAGAAACCATTTATTTCAACTTAGCTGTCAGTTGAAAAAAAGCGAAGTTTAACGTATGACGGATTCATTGTGCCCCGGCCTTTACTTTAAGTACACGTCAGTCTCTCAAACGCATTCGTACAAGCATGCATTCTACTCTCATTCATACTCGTATTATACACTAATACATAAATAATATAAAGATGCATGTGTTTGCCGGGCTTTGTTCTATACATCACCTAACGATGATACTTTGTCCCGGTTCACACACTTCAACTTTTGTTGATCAACTCGTAATTCAGCTGTAAGAAGAAGAAAAAGAGATACACTTAAACCTTTTTTATGCAGTAGGTGTTCCAAGGAAAACTGCATTTAAAAAATCGCATAAAAAAGGATACTACTTCTATATAAAAGGGGTAGATACGTTCCTGTTTAAAAAACCGCATAACTTCAAATCACACCGCATAAAAAAAATTATGTAGAAAATATATATTTATTTATTTTAAGAAATCCATTTAGTTTTTAATATATAAGAAGCAAAACAATACATAAATTCAGAAGATGCTAAAGAAATTAAATTTATAAATTTATATTAGAACTTTCGCTTGAAAACCCAATAAACTCCTCGCTTTAATAAGCAGAAGAAATTGCATAAATGCTAGTATGTGATGTGATGTAATGTGAAGTTTTGAGTGTATTTGTATTTCCTTCTCCGTCTTTCTTACCGATGAATTGCGATTGGATCAAAAAAAGCTGTAGTGTGTGAACCGGGACTTTCAATCATAGATAAGGTCCGTTTGTTTACTTTTCCAGTAAAATCCAGTAGTTGAGTAAGTTTTGGTTAATTTGAACATTTTACTCTCAAGAATGTCTCTTGCACAAAAAAGTACGCGAACGGATAAATTGCAAAAATTTGCAGATTAATCAAAACAGCTGATAATATTGTTGTATGTTTTTGTTATTTTTGAAACCCATCAAATACAAATTTCTTTGGTAACTGATGTATGCATTTGTATAATTATAAATTTTAAGCGATATATACACACATACATATTTCTAAAATAGAAGTTGTGTGAAAGCTTTGACTTGTATTTGGTTTTTAGTTTTATTTTTTCTGGGTAAATGGCATAGGAAAATACATCAATATTTGATTTCTAATAGTAGGTACCCTGAATAGTATGCAGAGATAAGTGTTCACATATGCATAAACCTTACATCTCTAAAAAATTAAAGTAAATAACACAATTAAATTAAATTTAAAAACTGATATACTTAACGATTATTATTCTTTAATTTGTTTCATCTTGAACATAAAAATTTTCAGATTTGTTTTGTTAAACGTGTACTTCAACTTTGATTCGTTTAAATGTTTTTATTAAAAAATATTATACTTTGTATTTGCTTACTTTTGTTTATTTTATTGAATCATATGTTTTTCTCGTCTACTGGATTTTACTGGCAAAAATTTGTCCAGTAAAAATTTGCAGACTCTCAGTCAACAACTGTCAATTTACTCTCTCAATTGGCACTCTCTTTTGGAATTTTATGTGTAAACGAAGGCATTTCAGTAAAATCCAGTACAAATTTGCACAAAATTGCATAAATTTTGTGGTAAACAAACGGACCTATAATAAATTAAATATAAGAACTTACCCGTATAGTGTCGATGCAATGTATTTTGCTTTTGAATATATCAATGCACACCCACTGTTCCTCAACATCACACCAAACTTCAACCCACATATCGCCCGCTGTTTGATTACGTTTGACATTCTCCGCAATGTCTGTTTTGTCTATTTCATCATCAGATGAGATAACTCGACGATCTCGTTTGGATGGCGCGGGAGCAGCTTTTGGTTTTTTTGGTTGTGAGGGTTCAAAGTCTTCATCGGAATTTTCTGTGTGGCGTTTAGACTTTATTTTATTCAAATTTATTTTTTTATTTTTGGCATGTTTTTCATAATCCGAACTAACGTCATCATTGGCACCATCTAGTTGGGGTATTTGAGATTTTGTTGAATCGCCAGATGTGGCTTCATTTGGCTTTTGCTGGGAACGCAGGACGCGTTTCTGGTTCAGACCTGTTTGATTATTTTTCAGGAAATCTGTTGATATTTTTGCTTTATGAGTATCACTAGGGCTTTTACCACGTGTAGTTTTATTCTTAACATTTGTATTTTGCTTTATAATACCGGGAAATAGCTCTTCATAGTGAGTGCTTTGTACTAAAAATGTAGGAGAAATGTGAGCTGGCGGAGATTTGCCACCAGATCTCGTATTTCGCCTTGCTCTTGAAGTAGTTGGTTTTTCTGTGGGATTTGGGTCTTTTATAGAATGTACAATAAGTTCGGGTAGGACCACAGAGGCGGTCTCAATGACAGGCTTCTTTTTGGGTCTCGCTTCATCAGGTTCGGTATTATCTTTGGCCTTTGTTCGTTTTAAACGAGCCAAATGAGGCTTGCAAAGAGCTTGAACTTCATTTTCTTTTTGTGAATTATCATTGCAGTTTTGTGTTTGTGACGTTAAGGCTTCTTCTTTTGAAGTTTCTTCTGAAGCTGTGCTAGTTTTTACTGCAGTTTTACTTGTCTTTTTACTTTTAACAACCTTCTTTGCATTAGTTGTCTTTGATTTGGAACTTTCTTCTGATATGTTTTCATATTTAGTATTTTCATCCCTTGACAGGCTAGATGCATTATTATCATTCATACGTGCGGTTAAATGATTTGCTTCTTTCTGCTGGATTTTTCCAGCTGGGTTGCTTTTTCTTGTATTACCTTTAATTTGCCTTGAAATCCCGATAGATTCCGTTTCAACATTGTCTGTTTTATCATCAGATTCTGCTTTGCCGCCTTCATCGTGTTTGAGTTGTTTAGTTATTTTATTATTTTTATTTAATGAATTATCATCTTTATCACTTCTAGCATGACGAATCTTAGAATTTATTATAGCTGCTCCTTTTTGTGTTTCCTTTGGGATGGTTTCTGATTTTACAACCTTCACTTTCGGGGAAGTTTTATGTTCCATATCAGTTTTATTGTGTAAGTTCGAATCCTTCTTTTTGCTACTTTCGTCCGATATAGAAGTGTTTTTATTTTCACTTTCATCTTTCTTCATTTTAATCGTTAACAAATCTGACTGTGCAGGCTTTAGAGGTAACGGTTGCATATTTACGATCAAGCGGCTTTGTAATCCCATACCACGCAACAGAATGACAAACAAAAATATCATATCCTGCTTGCAGCGAGCTTCTTTTTGCTCAATTTGTTTTAAAAGTTCTATCTGTGCTTTGGACTTGGTCTTGGCCGCAGACTTTTCAGGATATAAATTTTGTGTTTGCAATTTAACGGCACTCTTGAACCATGTGACCATCGATTGAAAGTATTTAATTTCAGTACCTCTATCAGGCGGGTAGGCAGATTTGCTGGGCAGAAGCTTCAAAGCGTTTTTCATTAAAATTGTGTCGTTTAATAAACGATTGTAAAAGAATGAGCGACCGAAGCGGCACAACAAACTAGCTTTGTGCAGGAGAACTTGACGTTCTTTCATATCTCGATTTAATCTGCGCTTAAAAGCCATTTCGATATCTTGTTGGGTCTTGGTTTTCTTCTCACGATTGCCCGATTGCAACTCTACGAATATTTCGAGATTGCCAACTTGGGAAATATCAGTTGAAGTTGTTGTACTCTCGACACTTTCCGAGTGATCTGAAAATACATATGTATGTATATAAAATTAAGGTTTACTTTACTTCGAGAAAAGTTTTCTTTCTATCTTCTACCTGCCGCGTAGTGGATATCAGTCAATTTTGCATCTAATGATGCAATTTATTTGGTTGGCAAGAATAATAGGTGCTAATGCAAATAATTATGTCTCAAATCAACGTTCTCCTTGTTTTTTTTTCGTTCATTATTATTTCAAACGCTAACCTTGATTACGGTGCAATCTGGTTGTATACTTTCGTAACTTGCATCCCATGATTCTTAGAGTAGTTTACAACATTTACGGACTTATGTATAATCAATGTGTGTAATTTTTGAAGTCATGGAAATATAACCATATGCGAACACCCCCAAAAATTTGGGGCCTCGGTGTCATTTTTGCATTTTCTCAGGCTCATATCTTGCAAACCGTTCGGAAATCTAATATACTCTCTGCGGCAAAGTTGTAGCTTTTGTCATAAAGGACATATAAAATCAAATAACGTCATCTTCAAGATCAAAATCGCAAGAAATTTTAAAAACTTCAATTTGTTTACCTTTTTCCCCTGTTCAGGTCCATAGGTAGCAAACCGTTTAAAATTCAAGGAAACAATCAACTACAAAAATGTGCCGAAGATCTCTATAAACAACTTTCTAGAACATATGAAATTCATAGGAATGATTCTTAACACCGTTTAGGTAGCGCTTAAGTAGCCACAAAAGTGAAAAATTTCCAAACAAATTAAATTAAAAAATTTTCGGGAAATTTTTCACTTTTACGACTACGATGATTTTGTACTAGATTAAAGAAAAAATTTTGCAATGTTTCTTTAGTGTAGTACGAAATCGTCGCAGTCGTAGTCCAAATACTACACTGGTAATCAGGCCCATTATCTTTGGAAGGTCAAAGTTTGTAATGCATTTTTTGTTAAGAGTAATTAGGATGTGCTAAGTACGAGAAAAATAAAATAAAAAATTTCCTTTTGGTCATTGTTCAGATAACGGTACATTTTTGTTTTTCGATATATACTTGCATTTAAACCGTCACCCAGCATTAAAAACTAGTTCGCTGAGTTATTGGGGTTCAAATTTAAAATTTTATAAATTTGTTTTCTTCCAACTAGACAATTGAAGCATATCCGCGAATAACGTTGTAAAAGATAATTTTTACAAAACCAGTTTTTTCACAGATTACCGTTAACATTACTCTCTTGCATTGTTCTTATCGCCGTCAAAATACAATTACAAGCAGTCAGTCAGTGAAAGAACTTTGTAAGTTACTGACAAAATCATGAAACGAAATTGTCGAAAATAATTGATAAATGTAACAGAGATACAAAGAGAAACGTTAATGCTAATTATCACTATTTTCGATATGCTGAAAAAAATTAAATGAAAAAACAATCTTGCTTTAAAATACGTTTTTTGGCTCTCCTGAAAAATTATTATGTTGTCACTTACAACGTTATTCGCGGCTAACCTTCAATTGGTGAAAAACGCAAAAAACACTTCATTTGAGAATGGCTGGATCGATTTGATTGAAATTTTTTTTATGTTTAAAATCTTCAGGAAATCCTTAGGTTAGGTTAGATAAGACTCGCTTAAAACCTTCTAGTCCATCTGCTCATGCGGAGTACCCACCATCGAGCCAACCCGAGCTCAATAATGAAGCTACTAACCCCTTGTAGTTCAACACTGGCAACGTCAGAAAGCTCCCGCAAATTAAAGAGCGCGCAGTGTCATTCTCTTCCTTGCTAGTCCAGGGCAGTGACGCAGAAAATATTCTACACTTTCCTCTTAATCGATGTATTGGTGCTTGGTTTACTCGCTCTCAGGAACAATTTTGTGCAACTGACAATCTATTTCCGTTCCCTAAGGTCTAGAAAATAGTATAAACCTGCCAACAGGAGTCGGTTGTTTTCGACAACGGCTACACAAGCCCCAATTTTTTGGTATTGTGTTAAAGTGACGTCGATGCAGACAACTGGAATAAGGGTGATTGTGTTCGACCTTTAATCTTTGTGCATGTCTACCTATGAGACAGTATCCGGTTAGCGCGGACGCTATTATAATCGAGATTTGCTTCCTATTTCTTAAAAACAAAGAATGTTGCATTTTCTTATTTAACTAAGTCCATAATTGCCTGGCGATCACATGTAAGGTTGTCCCAGTTCTAAAAATCCCATCAGCCCTGGAGTTCCGCTGCCCAGAGATCCTGATACAAAAAAAATGGGGCTTGAGTACCCGTTGTCGAAAACAACTGACTCCTGTTGGCAGGTTTATGATATTTTCTAGACCTAGAGAACGCAAATAGATTTTCAGTAGCACAAAATTGATCTCGTGAGCGAGTAAACCAAGCACCAATTTTTTTTGGCATTGTGTTATAGTGAATAAGAAGGGTGATTAACTAAAAATATTGGATTTTGAATTATGAAGTTATTTCAGTAAATGCGTGATATATATGTACATGTCGCGCACTAAATTATAAACAGTCACAACTCAAAATTATCAAAATTATTTTGGTTTCTCATAAATTAGTTAACTCAACAAATCCCTAACGACCGCAAAAATTTCTTTTGCAACACATTCTTCTTGAACATGTTTTTATGTTGCGAAAATATCGATAGAAATTTAAGTTTTATTTTTGACCGAAAAAATACCGGGGTAAAACAGTTAAATTTTGAATTTGATCAATATTTGTGTTCCTTCAATAATAACCATTAAAAAAAAGATGACAAAAAAAATTAACTTATATTTTTGACTAAAAAATGTCGAAAAAAAATTTAACTGAGGTCAAAAACTAGTGAATTAGTGTATCTAAGTCTGCAAAAGCTGTATTTTTTGGAGTTCTACGTATAACGGTATTTAAACAAGATGAACTAAAGACGAAACAACGTTTACAGATTTAAAAGGCAAAGTTAAATTAAAAAAAATTGTTCCTCCAGAATACAACGATATCTCTTTGTAAGTATATTAAAAAAAAAAGACATGCATTTAAGGGTTAATAGATAAGCGACTACTCAAAAAAGCAACATTTATCATTAAAAAATATATACTACAAGTATGTAAGTAAATAAAAAGCCAAACACACGATTATTTTTACCTTGTTGCAATTTTAATAACATTTATTTTAGTGTTTTTATTACAATTATTTATATTTTTTTTTTCATCTTCTTCAGCAAGTTTTTGTTATGTTTTAGTGCTATTAAATAATTAATTTTCGTTTTATTTAACTTTTCTCTATTTTAATATTTATTTTTTTTATTATTTTAACTACATAATAAGAAGAGTGATAAACACACATATTTTTTAATATCATTTTATTATGTTATCATGTTAAGACAAAAAATTTATTTTCAATAATACTGTATTTTATCTATTATTTAGTACAAGTATCTACTCTTTAAATTTTAGGAAAAGAAATACCAGCTGTATACTATCATTCTCATTATACAGGATCAGGTCAGGTAACAATAGTAGATTTTTGGATTTTATTAAAAGATTTTCTTAATACATGTAGAATAGGCGTATCTCACAGGAGAAGGAAAGAAAATTCATAAGGACTAAAAAAAATTATAAAAATATTTTTAATGCGATTTTTAAAGGATCATTCATCGGTTATTTTTTTTTTTTTTTTGCCATGTTGAAATATTAAACCCTCGTTCGTGGATTGCATTCAATAGAAAAAAATTGCTGCGTATGGCAACATTGAGAGGAGCGATTGCAAATTAAAACTCTCGTCTGGCCGAATAACTGCCGAAGACAAATGGCATGACCGCCGGCAAATACAATTTCTTGATTGCCAGAAAAAAGTGATTACGTATTGAAAATTAGAGCTGCCAATTGAAGTCGATAATACAGTTTTTAGCAACTTCCAAGGCAGCTAAAGTTATGTTGCTATGCATAATCGGCCCATTGCAGAAAATACAATGAAATTAACGACCTGTCTCATGATGTCACCAGAAATCGTTCGATCGACAACTTGTATTGCAAACCAGAGAACAGATTGAATGCCTTATTTTGTTGTTTTGAATGCAATCACAAAAAACCTGCATATTGTTGTCAATCCACAACATTTGAAAAAAAACAACGCATGACACAATCGAAAGAGATGAGTGCGTCGAATTTTATTGCGTGCATTGCTTGTTTTATATAAATGTTCACTGGTCTTGTCAAAAGCAACGAATACTCAGTGAATGGTGCGAATAATTTTTACTGTGATTGAACACAACGTAGTCTTTGTACTTTATGTTTGTATAAAACTCTTACATTAGTATTCATAAAACACGATATATATTTGATGTGCATTTTATGTAAAATTTTATATTAAACCGTTATTTGAAATACATTTCAGATCTATTTTATTTTTCCAAATTTTAATTTTTATATTTTCTTTTTTTCTAACACTGTAAATATGGGCATTTATTTTTTCTAAAATTTCTTCTCTCACACTAGCTTTTTTATTTATGACCATTAAAATCACGTAAAATAAACTTGTTATTTAAACGTGATATACAAAAGATTAGCGACTACTGAGTGAATGGAAAGAAATCCATTAGTGTCCTGCACAAGACATCTTATAAGAACTTTCAAGACGAGGGATTTTTCAAATGCTTTACTACAGCGAAATCTTATAAAACAAACGTTAACACTGTTTGCAAGAAATTTGTTTGAGTATTGTAGGTATAAGAGTAAAGAAGAAAACACTTCGTGACGGAAGAATTTGTGCGCGAGTACAAACGTCATGCATGTATGTGTGTATGATCTTTTATTTTTCTGCGCACATGCAAAGGCACACACATGCATTAACATTAGTTGTATGCGGTTAATCACATAATAGCTTATCATCTACATATTACACACACACTCAAACGTACAATATGAAAAATAAAAAGCATACACTAATCAACAGTACTTCTTTTGAGTGTTTGTTAAAAACAAGCTGTCTTGGCGACATCGCTTGTTAACACTGGTATACACGTACACCAATACATCCATCGTGCTTCGCTTATAGTACGACAGCATTTATTATTGGTTTAGTATAATACATGCGACGTGAATACATTTAAAAATCATGACGTATTTACATTTAAAGACTGTTTACGCAGGTCTCTAAAATCCATTCATTCATGATGCATCATTTCATATCACTGCTTGTGTTATAACGACATTGTAATACCAGAGTGCGTATGAGCAATCAAGAAATCGCAACGAATTGTATCATAGCAATAAGATTTGTTATTGTTGTCGAATAAATGCATGGCAAAAGCAATGAATTTATGAATTGTCAGCAAATGCGAATGGTTTCCTTCTGTACTCTGTTGCAAACAACAACATTAGAAAATTTGTTGTTGTTTTGAATACAAGTATTCGATCGAACGATTTCTGGTGACATTGTGGGACAGGCCGTAAAAACAATTTAAATACAGTGGAGTTTGGTATGGAGCTATTCGCATATTACGCAACGCTATTTTGGAAGTTTTTATACACCTCCCTCTCCCGTTTTAAAGCTTTTTACAACATTTTCAGTATAAATTTTCTAAATATGTGAATAGAATGTATAGCGAACACCGTTTACATCTGTGTGCCATGTGCCACACAAGCGGAAAAACGCGTAACCACTAATTACTAATGACACGTATTTATTAAGTTAAACAGTTTCATACATAACTAATACACAATTTTATTGAATCTAACATGATTGGAAACAGTTTAGATCAATTACAATATGAATCAAACAGTTTTTCATTAGTAATTAGTGGTTACGCTTCTTTCGGCATTTGGTACACAAGAAATGCCAGATGTTAACTCAGCCTATTATTATCATCGCCTTATCCCTTCCCGCGAATTTGCATTTATTTATTGTCTGATGTTTTTAATTACTCATACTTTCTCAAATTTAACAAAAGAATATTCCTATTTTAAATTCATTATTTTGTTTCGTTACTTCCTTTGAATTATGGAAAATATTTACTGCTCGAATTTTTATGCTGTTATACACAACACTCACACACACATATTCAAGAATAATGCATTATTTTTAGTATTATTCGTGCATTAAAAATAATAAATTTTTCTAATTAAGTTTTCCTATCAGTGGAATGCATTAATAGTGCACTATCACGCCTAAAGCTGGAAAATCCTTTCACATTTTCAATAAATTAAACATTTCATAGATTTTCATTTAATTTATCTTGATATAAATTTAACTAGCAATAATAAAATTTATTAACTTTTTTATGTTATTTTTTACAAGTACTAGAGTATTACAAGCAGACTTACATTTTTTTTACTGTTCCAACAAATTCATTATTTCAATTTAAGTTAATAAACGAATGCATTTATTTTATATTTAGCTTTGTATATATTTCGTAATAAATGTAAATACAACATTTAAAGTAAATTCGTTTTTGATTCAGTTCTCAAATAATGTTTAAATAAATAAAAAAGCACTATCCGCAAATTTATAAAATCTTGAATTTTGTCTTTTATAAATTTTTTAATGCAACAAAAATCAATTCTTCAAATTAAAAAAAATATCAATAATGCGTTTTTTATAGAATTACTCTATTCAGGCTTCCAAGGTCATTCAAATTGATTCAAATGCAAATAAAAGACAATTTTATTTCATTTTTTTATAAAAAAAAATATTATCTAGTTATTTCACAACTAAAGCCTAGATCCCTCCATAGGCACAATGTACCGAATTTCGTCTTCTCACTGCAATAAAGTCATGCAGAAACTAGCAAAAAGAGAGAGTAAGGCAGAAATTTATAAAATTGCTCTCCCAAATATGAAAAAGTAAATGAACGCTTTACTTGTAAAAACTTGCAAAAAAAATGTTATTCATATTAGAGCCATGGATGGAAATCGTGATACAATTGTACTTTTTCTGATGTATTTTGTTTGGTATTTTAAATTGCAATTTTTATTAGAAATTCACATTTAATATGAAATACTTTGTACAGTTTCATGTTTTATTTTATATTTTTATGCATTTTTCATAATTTTTTAATTTTATTCCATTAACAAATACGAAAATTACACTTTCCATCTCTGATCAAATATGAGAAACAAACAAAATTCATGTACAACAAAATTGATTGCGGCTTAATGAAAGAAAAACAATAAATTAAGAAAACATGCTTTCTTTTTACATACATACGTATGCATATTTTTTAACATAGAAATGCAAATTTTTCAATATATATGTATTTGTATTTAATTACTCGACCTTATTTTTAATATGAATTAGTGTGGTTTTATAGATATTGTATCTATTCAGGCTTTCAAGGTCATTAAATTTCTTTAAAATGTAATAAAAGACGTATTTTTATTTCATTTTTAATGTATCCGACGTTTCGTTGGGATTTTCCAACATCTTCAGGGATAATTCTTTTTATTGAAATCTGGTAACATTGGTAATATATAAAAAGAGCGACTTTACATTCCGACCACACCAGCAATAATCTTGGCAATTATTGCCGTGGCAACTGAAAAATTCGATTGCCGACACAAGATATTAGCGTGTGGACCGTATGAATATGTGTTCAAATATGTATCCAGCAACAAATGTTAAAATACATTACTGAGCAACAATCTCTTAACACATGCTGTCAAATACAAATTATATTAAATTTTTTTCAACGTAAATGTAGAAAACAAAAGTTTTAACCATGATACAATAATATAAAGGTAAGACCGTTCTCTTTTTTTGTCGCCATATTAACCTTCTGACGTTTGTCCCGATTATTTTTTACTCTCAAAATTAATGCTACCTTATTAGTTTATGAAATCCGAGTTTTTGATTAATTGTTTGACTTTGTTGTTTATTTAATTAAAAAAATTTAAAAATATTTAAATTTTTTCATTATAAAAAAACAGCAATCAAAAATACAGCAGCACCAACAACGGCAGCAGCAAAGATAGAACAGCAAGGAAATGAACAGCTACATGAAAACTTCTAAAAAGGAGGTTTTGTGCTTTCACACCGACAGGAACAGAAGAGATAACATCAGCCAATAAGATCTTGACGACAGCAATGCTTACTCTTATTTTGGAAAGAAAGAAGAAAAAATTCAAGAGCTTTCAAAGCTTTTGTGTATTTGGACGAAGCTGCTGTAAACACAACTGTAACCAACGACGATATTCTTCGCAAAATATAAAAACACTTTTGTGTATATGAAAATACACACAATCAGTACGTTGGACGAAAGTTTCCTTGTGTAACTAACTGGCGAAAGATGACTAAATGTTTTAATGTTTATGTCCATTGTAGTTTCATTTCGAAATGAAAATTATACAAAAACTTTTACTAGACATTGCAATTTCTGCGATGTTAGGAATTTTTTTGTGATTTGTCTGATTTTCTGGGAGTTTGTTATTCTTTGCAGTGGAAGTTATTTCTTCAATGCATTTAAAATTTTTTTCGCGAACTTGCGATTTTTTCGCGTTATTTCCGAGTTAATTTTCTATTTAACAGTTTAAGCGATTTCTAATAAATGTTAAGGCTTTTTTCCGATTTTGCAACTTCTCGAGTATTTTTGCAATGTTCGCCATGTAAGCGAGTGTTTTCAAGTATTCTGCTTCCTAACAGTTTTCAGTAATTTTAAATTTTTCTGTTATGCCGCTTTAACCAAAACATCGATGTTTTTAAGACTGATGTTGCATGCCTAGCCATGAAGATCATATTACATACAGATTTCGTTATCCTCATGTCCAATAAATACAGCATTTAAAAAATGTGGGAATTAAACTATAATTTTTTAACTCAAATTACACATTTCAAAAAGCAAGAAAGTTGCCATTATATGTGTGTGGCAACGTTCTCCTCTCTGTTTACAAAAAAACAGTAATCAAATAATCGGGGGAAAAGTCATAATTAATTTTGTACGTCAAATGTGATTGTACCTTTATATTATTGTATCATGGTTTTAACTAAATAAAACCAATAAAAGTTCAATTTAAAATTAGAAAAGGATAAAATTATTGATAATTGAAGTAATTATGTGAATAAAAACCAAATATATTTGAATATACGTGTTCACCACCTCTAGATACATTGTTGAACACAAGCAATTTAACGTCATCATTCTGCCGGCGTTATTGCTTGTGTTAAGACACATCAAATTGCTCGTGTGGTCGTAGTGTTAATATATGTATGTACCAGCGTGACCATTTTAGCATTTTTGCAGCTAAATTTAGCATTTTTTTTTTGTTGATTTAGCTGCAAAATTTTCGACTTAGCAGTTAGCATTTTTCAATTATTTATTTAGCATTTTCTAGCATTTTTTCATAATATAATCAACGTAACTTGTAACAATTTCGGTTATACGTAAAAGAGGCTGAGTTCCAAAGCGTCAACTGCCTTGCCTTCCAACAGATTGTAGTATTTCATAATACAACAGAACAAAACATTGACAATGCATACCCTTTCAAAACGGCCTTGACAAGTATTAAGAACACCGCAAACAATCAAGCAGCGCATCGGTTGCAAAGTTGGTGCTCATACTTACAATGTTATGCAACTTCTGATCTGTGCACGTAGTAAATACCGTATCCGAAGACTGTACAAACTTTTAACTTTTTACGTAAAAGTGGAATAGACAAAAGATTTAGAGTATTTAAAAAAAAAACAGTTTTTAAACGTTGTTTATAAATGAAACGTAAGTGGGAAAAGGCTTCTTCTAGAAGAACCGTGCGTGAATAAATATTTTTAGTCTGCCTTAAATACTTTTTCGGCATTTTGTATAGTGAAAAACTGGTATGCAGTTATCATAACCCAGCAAAAATTACTGCTTCCTAGAAGCGTATTTGTAAGGGGTAAAATGTTACAGAATCACTTTCTGTTGCGCATGAATAAGGCATTTTTTTTTTTTTTTTTTTTTGTTGTTCGAGATGAGCCAGCTAGAATTTATACCTTTAGCTTCATAAAAGCCATGAATTTTTTGCCTTACTAAAGGGCTTCATAGAAGTAATACTCAGATCCAAAAGTTGCTGGTTTGCAAAATTTTTTGTAATAATTTTCTATTTTGTTAGAGAGACTGCCTCACGTTAGTGCTTTTCAAAAGCATTTTTCGAAGCTTTTGTTATCAAGTAAGCAATGCATAGCTTCCCTCAATTTTTAGTGCTTCAAATCACATTTTTAACGAGTTGCACCATACAATTTGTCATTAAAAATCGACGCATGTAGTTTTCACCGACTATTAAATCCTAGCGTGAAGTGTAATGTAATCAAACTATAGGCGAAAAATCCTTAAGCGCATGCTTCATTTTGCCACTTACATAATGCAGTTTATGTTCAAGAAAAAATTTGTAATTTAAAACAAAATTGTGTTTCATTCAAAGGAAATAAATATAAGTAAGGCAATGTAAGCAGAAATTAAAAAATGACATATAAAAGAAACAATTTGATTAAAAAAAGTACATATTAAGTTTTAGCATTATGTTTTAGCACTTTAATTATTTTTTAGCATTTTTTTAGCTTTATTTTGAAGTCAATTTAGCCGCAAAAATTTTTTGGATCTGGTCACACTGGTATGTACATGCATATGTATGTAATTACAATTAATGATAATAGAGCATAAGCATTGACTTACATATTTTATCTTTTATTCCAATTTACTTTTAAGTTTTTGCGATGTATTTTGAAGAGACATAAAATGTACAACACAAAACACATAACGTAAAAAATAATTGCAAATATAAATAAAATAAAAATAAAATATCACATCCTTTTCTTAACTTCTAATATCACAGTTGGAATTACACTAAAGTCTAAACTAATACAATGCTAAAGCTGGCATTGGTGTTTTTCAGTTTTCCTTTTTCAGATATTTTTGAAATAATTATTTTATATATTTATAGTACATATTCTACAAAGTAAATTTGCAGAATATGGTTGCACAAAAATGGACTTGTGACTAAGACCATATGTCCATGATGTTATTAACAGTATTCTTAAAAATGTTTTTGTGACTGACTGTACACGACCTATGCCTTCACATAGGAAGTAGCAACGTGGTTGTTAAGGAAATTCCACAAAAGCACCGCAAGATTATACGGTAGTGCGTGGCAGATCAGTCAACCAGTTCGAGTGAGACGCAAAACTCTCGAAGGCCAATAAACAACAGTGGCCTGGTTGCATTTAAGAAATAATTGCCAACGACGCGTGTTGTTGACTCGCCCAGAGCTGCTTTACGACTCTTGAAATAATTAATTTGACAACAAAACAAACAACAGGTGCTTGGATAATTCTTGCAAGTAAAAATTTTACTAGTAATAATTTGTAGGAATTTTTTGTCTCTCAATTTTTTTCTTTCTTTTGACGCTCTCTCCTTGCAAACTTTGTGAGTTATACCTAATTTACATTAAGCATTTTTTTCATGAAATTAGTTGCATGAAAATTTTTTTGTTTTTGAATAGGAGGCCTGGAGGGTCAACTTATATCAAAAAAGTTGTCAAAAATGCATCAAGGATTCATTATACGCTCTTTTTTATATAAAATTATCTTCCATTGCGCTGCAATTAGCAAATAGAAAAAGTTGCGTGCAACAAAATTCATGAAATTTCATGAAAAAATGCTTAATGTAAATCAGGTATTAATGAACACAAGTTCGTAACAATTTTTTTTTGTAAATGAACAAACCTAATTTAAGTTTAACATTTTTCAACGCACTAATAATCCCAAGTTATTATTTTACTTATTTAGTAAGATATATTTTTTTTACTAAAAATACATTGAAATTGATTATTGAGGGGTTTATCTCGATGCTATGCGCATTTCAATGTTGCTAATGCGGATGATAAGGGAACCTTTACCCAAAAATTTGTTAGAACAACTATGTAGTTATTATGTTATAAACTTTCATTTAACAAATAACAAAGTTGAAACAAGAACTCAATAATCAAGATATTTTTTATTTTCTTACTTTACTACATTGACATTATTTCTCAATTAATGTTGGAATAAGTCTATGTGGCTTTATTAACAACGCAGTGTGGTGCAATTGTGTCTTTATTATTATTATTATTATTATTATTATTATTATTATTATTATTATTATTTAAGAAATAAGACAAATTTAGCTTATTACTTATGACTTTATTTCAGTGAGCCGACGAAAATAGGTACATTGTGCTGATAATGTGATCTAGGCCTAAGGTTTGTTTTTATTATTACATCAATTAGTATGCATATAACATTTAATCTATTGCCAAATGAATTTTCTAAATTAGCATTCTTTAGTCCCAAATCACACTGTGCAAGTCTTATTGCTAAGCAACGTTTCGAAAGATCATGCCAAATTTTTTATCAGGATCTTTAGTATTGAAGTAAATAAGCTGCATAAAACTTGTATACGTATGCTATAGAATTATTTTCGAACCATAATTTTTGAAATCATATTTTTCTATTCCATTTGTTTTTGATTTTTTTTTTTTTTAGAAGCAGGAAATATTGTTGCAATAGCTTTTATGCTTAGAATTAAATTGGATAAAGTCTTTTTTAAACGAAACTTTGAAACATGTACATACATAAAATTGTATTTAAAAACGTTAACTACATATATTAAAAGTTTAAAGTAGGTTTATAGATGGCATCCACTTAGTATAAACTTTCCAATAAGATCATATCATGGAATTATCAATTTTAACTTCAAATATCTCTTCAAATTTAGCACTCAGGAAAACATAATATACTTTAAATGAATGATGCTTGAAGTCTTGGCTATAAACGTTTTAGTATGATTTTTTTTTAATGATGGACAATGCCACTAAATTATTTAAGTTTAAAAAAAAAATTACAAAATTAGCAAAAAAAAAAAGTACTCTGATCAAAACATATTTATAAAACAAACAAAAAAATGTTAGTGATGTACAAACAATCAAGACAAATGAAAAACCTGAAATTATTATGTTAGGTTAGGTTAGTCCCGGCCCAGACTTGCAATTTTTGTTGCAGCAACTTTCCTTTTTAAATGAGAGAGAGCGAGAAAAGAATACAAAATGTATATATTCTTATTTCAACACTCTCCCGCACATTTAAGAATTTGTGCAAAAAAAATTGCAAGTCCTAACAGGGACTTAGGAAGGGTGGTGTTGAAACACAGCTCCACTCGGATACACAGTTGAATCAATTGTGGTTCCTTTCTATTAATACCCGTTAATAAAAACGTAACTCTCATTGTACCCAGGAAACCCTCTATTATCTGTGACTAAAACACCGAATTCTTATGATTAAGCCTCTGATATCCTCCAGCTTGCAGTTTGCGATATGACTAATGCTCAATATCGTATGCAGTGTTTAGGAATACAAAAAGTTTTTAGCCTAACCCTGCGTTTAGACATGCATGTAAGTTCTGTCTACGTATTATCAACGAAAATTTCGAAATTTGCTGTAAGTCCCAAGTGTAAGTGAGTTTTTAAAAATTTAAATGTAAGTAAAAGTGTCCAAAAACATGTGCTTATTTTAAGCCAAAAATAAAAAAAAAATTTACGAATAGGGACGTAAGAGATTACCTAAATGAAATTATACATATGTATATTTTAATGTGATTATTGTCAAGAATATCAATCGATTTAACAAGAACTTTTGGAACTATCAAAATAAAGATATTTTTAGATATTTTGCGAACGAATCAGCAATCGATACGAGTTTAAGTGCTGACTAGATTTTGGATTCGATCGGTTTATTTAAAAAAAATTCGTAAACAATATTAGATTGCCGTACATTTGGTTGTGATCGGTTAAGCTATTCTTAAGCTATGAAAGGTTAAATGCCTATAGTACACACACACACACAGGCATACATACATCCATACGGACAGCATCGTAAAAATATGTAGTCAGGATAGATTCCGATGACCTCAGAAAGTGGAGATCTGGGGGCAAATTACGCCATTCGATATCGAACAAATTTTACTTGTGTTTATATGGAAATTTCGATCGATACCAAATCCCGATAAAAAATTGGTTTTCGAAAAAAAAAATTTGTCCGGACAAAAATTTTGTTCGGAAACAATGGGTGAATCCAGCTTTAGAGTCTTACTATAAACATACAAAGTTTGACTAAAAAATTTAATGTTTTTTCTATTAATTGTGCTCAATATATTCTTATGAAATTTTAACTTTAGATGATTTTCGGTCATTTGAAAACACAATGTTTTTCTTCGTATCGTTCAATAGATAGTCCTATTTTAAAACAAACACAAATTAGATGACTTAGTTACGATTTTCCGTAACTAATCCGAATATTAATTCAATTAAATTCAGTCCACTTATTAAAAAGTATTTTTTTTTTTCGATAAAACGACCAAGGAATAATTTACTGTCTACTACAACAATAATTTCATGTATCACTTTCAGGTTCAGTCAGCTTCTGAAACTAATTTTTATTGTTTGCTGTAATTAAATGATCTACGAAAATAAATGCCATGAAATTCTGCTATAACTGGCATATTCATAAGAAATAATTTTGGATTACAAAAAGGTTTACAAAACAAATTTTGTATGGAAATTTGTTTGTTAAAAGTTTTTCAATTATTCATCAATATACATATATGTAAATCAATTGCTGCAGGAAAATTTGTCATGTTTGTGCATAGCGAAAATATTTTTTATTTAGAAACTCACATTAATTAATAAAATATTTCATTCAATAAAAAGAATTGAAATTACTGAACTCAAGCCTGACTAAAAATTATTTCTGATTAAAAATTCACTATAGTTCAATTAAAAATCTAAAAATGTCTCAATTCATCATGGGCACGTGACAAAAATATGTTCACTTGGCAATCAAAGTTCACTTGGTAATCACTAATGTTCGAAAACCAAATAAACGGGAGAATGCAACAACAAAAGTAACATAATATCCACTACTATAATATAGGGTGTTTTTTTAAGAGGTATAGAGCTTCAAATTGAAATAAAACACAAGAAAATCGTTTTAATGTCCATCAATTTGGCTTTATTGGAAGGATAATTTTATGCCATTAATGTTTAAATATGATTTCGGGCATGCGGCCGCCGCGGCTGGCTCGAATAAAGCCAATTCTACAGGTCCAATTTTCAACCACTTTTTCGAGCATATGGGGCCGTATGTTGGCAATAACGCCACGAATGTTGGCTTCCAAGTCCCCTAACGTTTCTGGTTTGTTGGCGTAGACGAGCGACTTCACATATCCCCAAAGAAAATAATCCAATGGTGTCAAATCACACGATCTTGGTGGCCAATTGACAGGTCAATTCCGCGAAATTATGCGCTCATCGAATGTTTCCTTCAATAAATCGATTGTGACGTGCGCTGTGTGGCATGTAGCGCCGTCTTGTTGGAACCACAACTCATCCACATTCATGCCATCCAATTCGGGAACAAAATAGTCGGTTAGTCGGCTCCAATTGCTGTGCACGGTGGCGAATTGATTCATTCGGGTCCTCTTCAACACTTTGCTCTACAGCGGCAATTGTGTCTTCGGTGCGCACTGTTCGACGTCTCTGCGGATGCGTATTATCACATAGAGTAAACGTAGTGCGAAAACGATCCATGGTTAACCGAATTAATTGCTCTGATGGACGATTATGTCGACCATAAAATGGACGGAGCTTGCGGTAAACTTCGCGAACTGAACCCTTATTTTCGAAATAAATTTGCACGATTTGCAAGCGTTGTTCTTTTGTCAACCTGTTCATGATGAAATGGCAAACCAAACTAAATATTAATCACTTGGCAGCTGACAAAATGGCCGCCAGTTAAAAAAGTGATGCCAACTTAAAGTTCTATACCTCAATAAAAAACACCCTTTACTTATATGCATGTACCGACGGTACATCGAATAAGTAAAAATAATTAATGTGATGATCGTAAAAAGATAAGCAAGAATAGTTAAACATACGTAGGTAGAGTAATATAACTTCGTGCTAACCTAAATAGAAAAAGGAAAAAAAAACATAGAAAAACAGGGGAAATAAATAGAGATACTTACATATGTATTTACCAAAGGTAAATCAATAATTGTACACAACAATCATTTCTCACATTCCGTTTCATTAGAATTTACGTTAAATAGCTGATGTTAATAACAAGATCTACCCAAGTAGATAGACTAGGGTGCTGATGAAGTGCTTTGCTGCACAGAAAAATATCGGTATTTCCCCCAGCTTAAAAGTCTAATTTAATTTTTCTTCTCTTCTTTAGAAACTCACATTAATTAATAAAATATTTCATTCAATAAAAAGAATTGAAATTACTGAACTCAAGCCTGACTAAAAATTATTTCTGATTAAAAATATTTTTTATTTTCTTTTTATAGCAAATTTTAAACTCAAAGATAAAACTAAAAAAATATTTCTAACATTATTGTTGAATGAAAAGATGTAGAATGAAATGTTTGTTTGTTATCTATAAACCAAGATATGATTTGCTATCTATAAACCAAGATTGTTTTTGTTTCGAAACGCGTTCCCACAATATCCCACTTGAGAAGTCAAAAATGCGCATAAATATTCACTTAGAACCGTGTGTTATTCGTTTTAATGTCGTCGAATTATGTGGCAGACGAATATACAAAAATGAATAAATAAGAGATAACACATAAATGAAATTAAATAAAAAATTAAATTTTTATCTTGCACATTGTTTATATATTTTTAAATACATAAATGTAAATAGCCGACCAACTACTTCATAATCTCTCTTTTTCGCATCCTCGCAAGGGCATCATAAATGGAATAGGTTTGAGATTTTAAAATCGTTATTTTTTTATAGTAATACATACATATTTACAGTGCATTGGATTGAATTCAATAATGCACCGTTACTATTTAGAACGCAATTCAGCTTGTCTATTACTTGGTCAAGGCGAATTGATACAGTGGTCTTGTTTTGCAACTCTGCGTATTCACCTTGTATATTTGTTAGTGTAAAAGTTCCTGCTATCAGAATATTTCTTAACGTTTTGGTTCATTTGACAGCAGGGAAATTATGTCAGCTGCTGAATTAAGATTACCTTATGTGGTCACCTTCTTACTTGGTTCAACAAAAACTAAACTGAAATTTAGTTCTCTTGACTATGACACAATTGGAGTATATACTCGTATGTACATACATATGTAATACTAAAAGAAAATTATGTGAATGTAGACATATGAGTATGTATATTAATTATTAATGATTTTAAATTTGTGCTCTCTGCTGTTCTCAATTGCTTTTCATTCAATATTTCATTCATAATGCATTTTTTTTAAATATGTATGCGTTATGTTATATTTCATTCAATGTTGTGCAATTTGAACATTTTAGTTTTTACCTCTCTTTATATTAAAATAAAGTTATATGTATATGTAGTCGAATTTAAAAACATAAACAGAATGCATTTCAATTGTTATATTAGATAGCAGTAGTACTTAATTATTTTATTCCTTTTTGTCTACACAACAAATGAAATAAAATTGAATATTAATTAATTAAAACATAAATAGATTTTAATGATAGCATCCAAAATAAAAAAAAATATTTTGAAACCTATAAGTTTGTTTTCACTGCGTAATTTTTTTGTACATTTTTTTTTTTAATTTTCTTTTAATACACATTTATATTTTCGTTTAATCTAATTATAATCAGACCATTAGTCTTTTTTGTTACTTATTTGCAATATTTGGTAACAGAATTTTGACTTTAACATCTACGCAGTCTCACAATTAAGTTTGAACGAGTGGAAGCGCCTAATGAGACAAATATATTTACTGTATTTCTAGCATCTTTGAGTTATATGCATATAACTAATGATATATGTTTCTTAAGAAGAAAAAAACTGACTAAACATAAAAAGATTACAAAAACCATGTCACCATTAACCAGTTAAGAAAATACATACATATGCTATGAATGTCTACTTGCGTTTCCTACCTGCTACTTCTTCCCAATCGGAATCGTCGGTGTCATTGACAGCCACGGTTGATGACGGACGCGTTTTTGTATGACGTTTTACTCGAGTAGATTTTGTTTTGCTTAATTTCGAAGGCTGTTCATCACCTAAGCCTTCATCATCTTCATCTTCATCTTCTCCATCGTTGTGCGAACGATTCTGCTGCTTTTCGCCCAATGCAAGCACGGAATATACATCCAAAGTATCAATATTTTTTGCGGCGGAAGATTTTTTCTTCAATTCTTCGGCATTATGCTTTTCGACGCTTTCTTTAAGACGTTCCAGACCTTTTGCGTATTCAAGCAAATGGTTGAAGTCAAAAGCTTTATCTCTTCTTTTAGATCCATCTTTCTCATCTTCTGAATCAAAATCAGAAAGATTTTCCAGACCAGCGTTACAATCGAATACGGGAACTGGAGACATAGAAGACTTTTTTGCCAACTTCGTTTCTATATTGAAAAAACTTGATTGAACATCTAAGTCTTCGGGATTTACTAGATAATTGTCGATGCTGGAATCACTGCTGGAACCTGAATCTTCGCTATTATTAGTTTTACGTTTGATACTTTTGCTTTCATTGGGCGCTGCGGCGTTTTTTGAATGTGTACCTGATGTAGATGCTGTTGGAGAATTCTTTCCAACTAAACTGCTGGGTGGTGAAAATGTTTTAGGCGGTGGCCTATATTTATTATAAAGCTTTGCACGCAAAGACAGACCAGTGCGTTTCTTCGATATTTGTTTAGTAGCACCGCGAGCTTTCGGTTCGCCCCTTTAAAAATAAGCGTTTGATTTTAGATTAATTATATTTATATACACACACAGGGCAAATTATTTAAAACGTACCTTCTTTTTCCGGCACTCGCCCCACTTCCACCACTTGCAACTCCTGCTAATGTTGATCCTTCAAAATCGCTGTCATCATCATCTGAAGATTCGCCACCTCTTATATCCTTGCTTGGTTTCCATTCGTCCTCACTGGCTGAGAATGCTTCAGACATAGAATCTTCTTCGTCTGACATGATCTAGTCCTTTATGTGCCAGATTTGAACGTTCTTTTTACCGTTTGATGCTGCGTTTGTTTTGCATTTGCTTGCAAATGCCTCTCGCAAGAATGTTTTTTATCGATTTTTCTGTATTTTTGTTGCTACGGTTTTCCTACCACTTTTCTTCCATGAATTGCTTGCTGCAAAATATCATTTATTTTGCAATGGCGATGATAGAAATTTATGAATTTGCACTTTTTATTCAAAATGTTTTTACTGTGGTTTTTAAACTGCGTATTTATGCTATAAAATTACTTATGAAATTACCCTTGTGCCCTCAAGGACCCAGTAAAATTGAATAGAAGCTAAGTCAGTGAAGAATAAAACTGTAGTAGGAAAATAACAAAAACGCATTTAGTAGAAGCTGCCAGACTTCAATTTAGTACAGAAATAAATAACACATTTATATTTCCGTTAAAAATATTATTTTGAAGTTTACTGATGAGTTCCAAAAGCAAGAACGAAAAGCATTTAGACGTTGCTTAACCAAAAAAACAAGCAAAAGTTCCTTTTATTTTAAAATAAGATTAGAACCATTAAATAAAGCTATCAGACTCCACCTTATGTAGACCGATTTTAAAAATTATTTTTTTTTCTGAAAACATTGATTACAATTGGTCCCGTTGCCAAAAAATTTGGCGGGAATATGCCCATTGATTTCTTTTCTTTTGATTTTGTGCTTTTACTTGTCCGCTTGCTACGAGACTTGGCACACCCAAGTAGAAAGGCCCTAACTCGTGTTTTTATGAAATTGAGTTTTTCAATGATTCCAATACACCTCGTCACAAAAATTTATTATTTATTTAGTGTAAAAAATAACGCTTTCACAAAAAAATTACATTGTGAACATTACCGCTTCTATTATGTTTTTAACCACTGTAAAGTTATAGTTATTCTACTTGATATAAACGACATGTGCTTCTACTTATCCAATTCCCACTAAACTTCGCAAACAGTTTGGGCTCTTACAATATCATAATCTTGTACTTAAAAATGTGGACGAAGCCACGCCATTGACATTTATTATATTCTGGTATTTTACCCATTCTTACGAAATTTGGCACATACCTTGACGCGATTTTACACTTTAAAAAGTGGGAATACTCATCCGATTCCCACGAAATTTGGAAAACTCTGAGCTCTTGAACTGACATAATCTTGTGATAAAAAAGTGGGCAAGGTCAATGCCGTTATAAATTATTGTTATTATTCACGTTTTTCTAACCATTCTTACGAAACGTGGCACACATCTTGAGCACTGAATCTGGCACGACCTTGCATTTAGAAAAGTTGGTGGTGTCACTCCCATTACAATTTAGTATTGTAATAATGCAATTTGATGTTTGTAAAAGTGGGCGGGATCATGGCTATTAAAATTTAATAGCCAAATTCACAATCTTGTGCAAATGGTCTTGCATCGTTGCATGTGCAAAATGGTATAGTATATTGATACTCACCACTAAGAATTGTTAAGTGGTGAGTAGAATATACTATACCATTTTGCAGATGCAACGATGCAAGACCATTTGCACAAGATTGTGAATTGGGCTAATATGTATTTTTTAGCACATTCCCACAAATTTCTACAAACAGTTTGGACTCTTATACTCAAATAAAACTTGAAAAAATTAAATAAACTATGTATTGTATTTAAAAAATTACCATAATGTTTCCACTTCAGTATTTTTTGTTATTATGTACTTATCAATGAAAATAAATAAAACTGCTTGAGATAAACAAATATTACATATATGCATGTATTATAGCATTGCACAGATACATCTGTTTGCACCAGTTTTGCGTGTTTTTGGTTTTGAAATGAAAGAATATGTTATTTAGCGTTTTCTGTTACTAGTTGTAAATGTTGATTTTTTAAAGCAATTATTGTATGGTTGGGCAATGAGCAAATGAAAACAACACATTTATTTTCTTTGTTTTTCTAAAACAAATAAGATACATAATAGTGTCCTGCACAAGACTATTTATAAGACCTCTCAAGACAAGAGATTTTTTCAAATGCTTTACTACAGCGAAATATTCTAAAAGAATCGCTAAGCCACACTGTTGGCAAGTAATTTTTTTCGGTGGTTTGTCTTGTCAACAGCGATTCTTTTAGAATATTTCGCTGTAGTAAAGCATTGGAAAAAATCTCTCATGTCTTGAAAAGTCTTATAAATACTCTTGTGCAGGACACTAATACATAAAACTGCTTTTACCGTAAGTGCCTTATGTTGTGTTGAAAAAAATATACATGGCTGACAGTGATGGTATTTTGGTGCGTTTCGGGTATTTTTTGGTGCTTTTTGGCTCCTCATAAACGCGAAATTTTGGCTAATACACTTTTTTAAAAAGCGGGTATGTACAGTGCTTTTAACAATTTCTTACAGTGATTTTCGTGCTTTTTTGTTAAAAAAAATATTTTTAATTTACAATACTAAAGTACTTTTAAGCGCTAATATCAGCATCTTTTAACTGAGGCTTCTTAAATTGTTTTTAATGACAATAACGGAAACTATGTTAAAAACAGTGTAAAAAACTTTTCATAATTGGGATTAAAAAATTTAATTTTTTTTGCAAAATAAAAACGGAAGTAGCTGGAAAGTACCAGATAATTCTCTGCATAATAATTGCTTGAAAGTAGTATGCAATAACCATTTGTTAAAACTTACACAAATATTTAAATAAAATATATTTAAATTAAATATTTAAATTTTAAGGGCCGATTTCTGAATTTTCATAAGGCTGTTAATTTGTAATTGTTAATTTGTTTTGTGTTGTAAGTGCAAAGTAAATCAAAATGTTCACGTTTACAACAAAATGTAGGTAAATTTTTATTCAACGCAAAAGAGTGGTTACATATTAAGGACCTATTTCGATTGAAAACATGACGTTATCAACAGCAGTCAGTTGTTTTAGACAACGGGTAGCCAACCCCCAATTTTTTCATATCGTATTGACGTGCTGTCAATGTTGCCAAGTGGAATAAGAGTGACTATCCCAAAAACAACTATGTGTTCTTAAGGCCCAACTATAATATGAATAAGCTAGCTTAAGCAACTGTGCGGTTACATATAAAACGAATGTGGCAAACTATAATGTACTTAACAAACTTTTCGTCAAGTTTCGTCAAATGTCATTTGCTTAAGTAAAGTGCCAAACTGAACGCACATTCCGTAAGGAAAAAACTGTTTGTGCATTTTTTTAACTCAAACAAGCAGCAGCAGAAAATATTCATTGATTTTAAATATTTTTTTAAATAAATAAGGAAAATAAAGCAAAACTTTTATTTTCATTGTTTGTTTTACAATACACATATACACACATGCACATGTACAGTGTGGGCCAAAAGAAACCAAGGGGTGTAAAAGTTTAATAACTTTTTTGTTTATTAACTTTTTTTATTTTTCCTTTCAGATTATATAATATACAAAATGGAAATTTTTTTACACTAAGTATGAAAAATGATGTCTCTTAAATGACCACCGTTTTCAGCTTCGCACTGATGGGCTCTTTTTGGAGCATTTTCCATAACATCTTTCAAAACTTGTGGCTGTAGCGTTCGAGTTTCTGCAACAATGTTTGCCTTGAGTTCAAGGATTGTCTCTGGCTTGTTCACATACACTCGCTCCTTCAAAAAAACCCCAAAGAAAATAGTCGGGTGCTGTCAAATCTGGCGATCGCGCTGGCCAAATAATTTCCGAATTTCGAGAAATTATTCGCTCTCCAAAAATTTGACTTAAAAGTGCCATTGTGTCTCGGGCAGTATGGGCAGTGGCTCCGTCCTGCTGAAACCACATACCAGGTCTGTTTTCAAGAGCAGGACGTAAAAAATTTTCTATCATAAACCGATACAGCTCTCCATTTACGGTTACAGCATTTCCATCTTCATTCTCGAAGAAGTAGGGCCCAATGACATTTTCAGATGTGATCCCACACCATACTGTACACCTGATGGGGTGCAATTGGCGTTGATGAATGGCTCTTGGAT
Source organism: Tachina grossa (assembly GCA_949987645.1). Classification (NCBI taxonomy): domain Eukaryota; kingdom Metazoa; phylum Arthropoda; class Insecta; order Diptera; family Tachinidae; genus Tachina; species Tachina grossa. The sequence goes on along the minus strand of OX465278.1, from coordinate 50,166,106 downwards.
TTTGAGAACCCCAGAACCATCGCTTCAGAGGGCGAAATTCTGACGTTAAAATGTCGACGATATGCTCTTTGCGTTAAAATAATTGATCTCTGGTTTAAATAATAAAATTCTATTGTTCTGGTTCTCTGTTCAGTTGTGAACCTCTCCATTATAAATTCTCCAAGTGTTGTCTATATAATCTGAAAGAAAAAATAAAAAAAAAATTAATAAACAAAAAAGTTATTAAACTTTTACACCCCTTGGTTTCTTTTGGCCACCCTGTATTTACTTATGTATATTCACTGTTGTACTTTTTAGTAGGCAAAACAGATAAAACAAATAATAAGGTGATATATATATATATTTATATGTGAATGTTTAATAGATTAGGACATTCTTTCAAGTTAGTTTGATTGAATTGCATTCATTTAGGAGTTATGAGAAGAAACAAAATTACTACAAAATTATTGACAATACCTAGATGTGCAGATGTGGCTAAAGAATACTTAAGTGCAAGTAAGTACATTATGGCCACCTAAAAGTCACATCTGAATTGCTTAAGTATTTGACAGACTTATCGTTCAATTCTGACATTAGCCTAAGCCAGCTTATTCATATTATAGTTGGGCCTTAAGTCAGAATATTTACAACAGACTAGAGCTGCAAAACTATCGATGGTACTATCGATAGTATCGATGGTTTTATTTTAAGTGGACTATCGATATTTTTTTTTTTCGATAGCAATACTATCGACAAAAACACTCTACTAAAAGAGAAAAAATCAAAGTCAATAAAAACGGAATGATGGCGACTGTGTAATAAAAAATGCAACATTCAAATTTCGCCGCCTGGTTTGGTAATGGTTATCATTACATATATAAATGTGAAAACAAATTAATTAGTTTTGATTTGTTTCAACATAAGATGTCAGTTTTTATCTACTAAATGCAAATTGAATAAAAATATAATTATTATGTACCAACGGCTTTGATACTTGAAGAAACTTGACAGCGGTTAAATTTGACGACTACTGGACTGTTTCCCCTCTTTACTTTTAAATAAAAGGTGACGCCACAGAATATTATAATATTTTTTATTTTATTCCTTTTTAATCTATATTTTATTGATTCATCTATCTATATGTTTGCTTTTTTGTTTATTTTTTTATAGAACTGTGTATATATGTTTGTTGAATATGTGTATTAAAAACATTGGAACTAAAAGTTTAAAAAAATCAACTTTCTTTTTACTTTATGGAATGATTAAAAAATTCAAGATTTTATATTAGAAAAATACACAATTGATAAGTTTTAGCCCTTATAGACACGGAAACTTTAGTTTGCAAAGCCTTAATTCAGCAGGGAGAAAGACAGAAAGAGATAGTATTTATCACTCTGTCTTTCACACACCTGGGGGCAAATCACGGCATTCGATACGACTCGTAATTTAAAAATATTTCTATATAAACTCTATAAATATTTTTAAATTACGATTCGTATCGATTGCCGTGATTTGCCCCCTGAATTAAGACTTTGCAAAGTAAACTTTCCGTGTGAAAAAGGGGTGTTTCTAAGAATCAAAAACTATCGATAGTATCGATGGCATCAAAAAATACTATCGAAACTATCGAATGGAGCCACTATCGATAGTTTTGCAGCTCTACAACAGACTTTGTTATTTGTTCATTAATAATTATCGCATGTAATTTGGCTTAAAAAGCAATACGAACCTTAGCCCGTTCAAATCACAAATATAGAAACAAATGGAGTTCGAATAATAATTAAAATTAACTAAAATTAATAGCCATGGGCCTGTGGCAAAAATTAAAAATAAAAAATATACTTAATAGTAACAAACCAAAAAAGTTTGTCCTAAGTAGAACAAAAATAAGCAAATTAACTAACATGTGCATAATTAGTAAAGAACAAACGACAATGGTAAGACTGCTGTAAGTACAGAGATGGTAAAATTGAGCTTTCATTACAAAAAAAGCTTTCAGCAAATTGATATAAGATGAATCAAAACAATTCACACATTCCATTTGCAATAATGCTAAGTATATAAAGCAGAAATCTACATCTACTGACACCACACCAGAGTAGCAAGCCGTAACGGCGCGGCTGGCGGCTAGCCACTCAGCCAATTTTTTTTAACAAGCCAAGCCGCCGCCGAACCAATCGGCTTATTGGCGGCTTAATACTCAGCCGATTGTTGTCTTTTATTTTTTATACTTTTTGAATTATGTTTAATATTGTGTCTACTCAACTTGTTTATGGTTTTTATTTATATGTATTTCGTATTGATATGGTAGCGAGCGTCCCTGAAAAATAGTTGATTTTGCTTCCACATAGCGAGAAAATGTGTATATGAACGGTAAGTCCTGGTTCACACGCTTCAACTTTTGTTGATCAACTAATAATTCAGTTGTAAGAGAGAGGGAGGAAGAAGTACAAATGTCTCTTTTTTTCTTACAGCTGAATTAAGAGTTGATCAACATAAGTTGAAGTGTGTGAACCGGGACTAACGTAGCTGCGACAAAACTTACGTTCTCTATTGGAGTCCCTTCTTAAATCCATGCACGTTTACATAGACTTTTTGTTGCGGCAGTCAGCCGACTTTTTATAAATATTTGATAAAAGCTTTTTATTTTCATCCGTATCAGTGTTGCAATAAAGTAACTAATTTTTAATTCAATCAGGAAGCTTAAATGAAATTTATGTATAGTCTAGTTTCTATGGTTTAACAAATTATTTACGAAGTTATTTTTATTGGCATTTAGGACATCAATTACTCCAACATTCAAACTATTGCAAAATAATTAATGTTACAACATGGTGATTCAATAATTCACGTACTTTTCTAGAAACAGGCTGGGTTGAAACATTTTTTATGTGCTTAAAAAAATCGGCGTTAAGCCGTTCAGCCGCCGCCGAAAATATTTGTCTTTCAGCCGCCGCCGGAATTTTTTGGTCGGCTTGCTACTCTGCACCACACACAGTGGACCAAACACAAAAGAACGCTGATGATGAAGGTTTAGTGGCCTTCGAAAACGGCTGGCTGTTCCGTTAAACTATGTGTTGTTAGTCAGAATATTTACAACAGACTTTGGTGTTATTTGTTCATTAATAATTATCACATGTAATTTGGCTTAAAAAGCAATACGAACTTTAGCCCGTTCAAATCACAAATATAGAAACAAATGGAGTTCGAATAATAATTAAGTTCGAAAAATAATAAAACTTTTAAGTTAAGAGTACTTAAGAAAATATTGACGCTTTTAATGCATTCTTTATGTGTAAATGATTTTTCAGTAACACACATATCTTAATCTAAGGCCCAATATTTAGCTAATAGCCACTTAATGTTAAGTTGCACTTAATTGCAGTTTCATTTTTTCAGTCGTAAAATTAAATGATTACTTAAATATTATGAAAGTGTGGTAGCACTGTGAAATGTTGATAGTTCTAAAAGAAAACAGATGTTCAATGTAAATAAGAAAGTTAAGTTATCAACATGTAGAAAATTAAAATTGCATAAAAACACATTTTATGAAACCAAAAGAGCATCAGAACGCATTTTTCTATTTATTTATTCCATGATATGATACTATGCATTGTATATGTTATACATATTGTTACATTTTTCTCTCTATAAAAACGCTTTTCCGTAGATCCGAAGATTTGCAAATGAATACAAGCGCCGAGTGTAGTAATTAGGGTTAAGAATGATACAAGTATTATTTACAAATACACTTATACTAAATTACTCAAGAGCTTAAATACACTAATACAACTTAAACTAATAAATTACACACAGATATTCACAACTGGTTACCACTACGCCTTCCTCGCTGTAGTTTACGCACGTCTCTTAGCTGGCTGCGCAAGTAATCAGGTGACACCTCTTTGTCTGCTGCTCGTCACTTACGAGACTCACTCTGCCGTCACTCACAGTTGATACATCAATACCTCTTTGTCTGCTGCTCGTCACACACGGCACTCACTCTGCCGACACTTACAGTTGATACACCAATAAACTCACTGGCTTTACTTACACCCTTATACACGTCTATTTGCTGCGCTGTTCCCTTTACTCCAGTCGACACGATAGACTCCACAATAATCTCAATTCCACGACAGACTATTATTAATTCACAACTTAATTATCAACTGACTAACGAGTTCTTAACTTCACTACTTTCTGATTAGCACTAACTATAACTGTTCGCGACTGACTTACAACTGCAAGTAACTAACTCATTGAATGCGTCACCTCTTTTTATATTTCACACAAATACCACTAGAAGTTTCAAGCAATGTCTAGACGATCATTATCATCTTATATGCTGCCTAATTAAGTTCATGTGGTAACTATGTACTATACATCTGCATGAAACTTAATAATGATGTTTATGAAACTCTCGCTATAATTTTTTATTCGTTTCATTTCTATTTCATACAGATTAATAACTATGAAACAATAGCAATGAATACTCAATTGTTAAAAACGCAGTAAAATGATGTTGGTTTGTTTACTTATACAAGAACAAGAGCATACTAACATCTACAAATGTGAAACAGAACATGTGTTGAGTAAATCTCGATTAAGTTCATGCAAAACAATAAGCTTTTAAAGATCAGTGTTACCAGTTGTAGGAAAAGGGAAAATATAAGAATAATCGCCGAAAAGGAAGTTAAAAAATTTAATGAGCTCTAAATTAAATTCAGTTTTTATTAGTGGGAGTAGTGATCTGCAAATTCGGTGAAATATTTCATTTATATAAAAGTATTTAATTTTATACTATCTTTCGCTTTTACGAAATGGATTACATATAAACATAAGTTAAATGTACACATAATTATATTTTTCTTAAATGCAATATTATTGTTGCTTAAAATTTCGTATTCTTACATAGGGTGATGATAATCAAATTTTTTTAGTTTTATTACAAATATTAATTTCAAAAATAATTTTTAGTTATATTTTTGCTTGGAAAAATATAAATAGTTATTTTCGCTTGGAAACGAGTACTATTGTTGTGTTTTATTTAATTTTTGTCAATTTCAAATTTTTTATATCATACCGTTGTATCATACCAAAACCGTTAGACACCTACACAACTAATAATCAAATTTGCTTAAGAATATATTCATTTCTCTTACACCAATTGATTTTTTTCATTTTTCATCTAAAAGTGTGTGTTTCTTTCCATAGCATTTCATATCAGGGTTGTGTGCAGGTCATTACAAGAATATATAATATATTAAAATAGTTTAAAGATTTATATTATTTAAAAATGCAAATGACAAATTAAAATATGTATTACTAATATGTATGGTATATACATATGTACTTAGTTATGTATGTATGTGTAAAAGTTAAAACTTTAATATAAAAGTGAAACCTATTACACATGTGCGACGCATACAAAAAAAAATCCATGATTTCACTATATTGGCAACATTGCTATTGCGAATTCATAACAAAAGATGAGATGAGAGAAAGCAGCATGAACAAAAGTCGTTTCAATGAACAATCTCTTTGTGTTAACAGTATGAAACGAAACGTTTTCACTCACAGTATGATAAAAGCAACAGTTTGTTGTGTATTAACATATTTATTCGGAGTTGGGCTTTAGTAAACAAACATTTCAGTAGTTTCATGGATGAAATTGTTCATGCAACCCTGTACTATGTACATAAAGTGTATATGCATACGTGTGTACATCATTAACTAAGCAATACACGGTGATTCGTTTGAATTAGCATGTATGTATGTGTATAAATATGTGAATCTTCTTAATAAGCAGACGCTTTTTGTTGTTGTTGCTTTTGCTTGTTTACGTTTAATCAAGCTAGGCATGCTTATTTAGTTATTGGCTACTATTCTAGACTATTCTTTGCTTTGACCCTGTAGGAATATTTTCGCGTAGCACTTACATTAACCCTGTTGGAATATTTTTGTGTAATGCTGCTTAAGCCTGTCGACGGCTATTTTCGTAACAATATATATGAAAATTAAGCGAAATTCTTTTTAATACGACCACATGATGTTTATGTACATGTTTGCTCTTCGTAGAGATACCAACACTGATGGCTAATGATGAATGAATAAAAGCAAAATTTCACATACATACATATGTAAGTAGATGATACATCTACATCAAGGCGCATTTATTAGGTGGCAGCACTACACCAGGTGACTAATGTCATTATACCAATATAAATGTCAAATTTGGATTGTGTAGGTATAAGTCTAAAAGCATGCTTTTATTTGGGTATACATAAACACCTTTCGAATATTCAGTTTTGTATGGTGTTTGACATTTCCTACAAAAACATGCAATCTGACGATGCTACCCTGTTTTGAAAAGTAAGAAGGTAATTTATACCAACAAAGTACATGTGGTTGTTGCTGTTGTAATATTTGTTGTAGAATCGCGGGTATCTGATTGATGTGCCTTGATGTACATGAAGCACATGAGCTGCAAATCAGCGATGCCAACTTGGTGCTTTTGGCACTATTTTTAGTGCTTTTTGAAGACTCAAAACGCCAAATTTCGATCGTTAGTGCCAAAATAAGAAAAAGCACTAATTAGTGCTTTTAAGAAATTTGTGTATTTCTTAAAATTATTTTAATAATTACTCGACGTATTTATTTTTTCAGTGTAATTCATACATTTTTCGTCTGATATATTTCATTAAATGGCGAATAGCTAAGAAAATTTTAAACATTATTCAACTTCACATTAATTCACGTTATGGATTTTCAGTAGTTTTTCACGAAAGTGCTTTTTACGCTATTTAGATATCAAAATTACGCTTTTAAGTGCTTTTTTTAAATGTTGATGTGCCTTTAGAGCCAAAAAAGTTGGCATCACTGCTGCAAATACAAAAAAAATGACACACGATCACTGTTGCCAGATCTTTTAGGGATGAAATCGTCAAAAACTGCAGATTTCTGTGCAAAAAATCGTCGTCATTTTAGAAAATCGTCGAAAAAACGTCAAATCAAATATATTAAATTTTTTTTTTAACCCCCATATTCATAAAATTTGAATCGAATTTGAAATGTATTTTATTTCAAATTTTCTATACTGGGGGTCTCCACGCGCAATAAACTTGGAAATAATTATTTTTTCAACTGTCAAATTCTATTTCCAACACCATATGCCCACGTGTGGACCGAATAGACATTTATTTGCAAATAAATTTCGAAATAGTTGTTCAAACTTATTTCGAAGAAATAATGTTGAAAATAAGCTGTCAAACTTCATAGACATTTGTTGTTTATGAAAATTAAATAAAATAAACTTGTGACTGGGGTAAAAATACAGAATTTTTAATGTATAATAAAACAAATATAAACCAATTAGTTTTAAATCAAAGAAAATAAAATAAAATTAACATAAAAAACATCGATCTATACACAGTGAATTTTTTATTCCCTTTACCAAAAAATGGTAAAAGGGTATATATAGGTTTGTCATTCCGTTTGTAATTTCTAGAATATTAATAAGCGAGCCATAAAGTATATATATTCTGGATCCTTATGCATACGGAAGACGAATAAGCGATGTCCGTCTGTCCGTCTGTCTGTACGTGAAATCGGTTTTCCGAAGCTCCCAGAAAAGCTAGAGACTTCGTTCTTAGACTGGTTTGTCAGAAATGGTCGAAATAAGATTGGTATTGAAAATCAGCAAAATCGAGCAGACGGTTTCAGAGCTGGGAAGCTTAAACTTCATTTTGCCATACAAAATAACTACCGAAAACTAGTTATTATTTTTTTTTTGTTAAATAATCTTATTTCATACTTCAGTATGAATAAAATTAATATTTCTTAATAAAAAAAATATATAAAATAATTAAAAAAATTAAATAGACGTTTCCAGGGTTGGAAAAGTTTAACTTTTTTATACAAAATTAATTTACTAAAAGAAATTTTTCCTTTTTTCTATAAATTAAATATATCTTATATTCTAAGAAGAAAGAGATTGGGTTAAAAAATCAGAAAAATCAAAAAGGATAGTTCCAGGGTTGGAAAACTTAAAATTTTTGTGATATAAAAAATTAACTACCGTAAACTAATTTTTATATTTTTTTTTATTAAATTAACTTATTTTATACTTCAGTACAACTGAAATTGGTATTTCAAATTAAAAAAGAAAGTTAAAAAAATTAAAGAGACGTTTCCAGGGTTGGAAAACTTTAATTTTTTTTTCATATACAAAAGTAACTTACTAAAACAAATTTTTTTCTTTTTCTCTATAAATTAAACATATCTTAGACTCTTAAAAGAAAGAAATTGGTGTAAAAAATCAGAAAAATCAAAAGGGATGATTCCAGGGTTGGGAAACTTACACTTTTTGTAATATATAAAAGTAACTAGGTCTTACTATTTTTTTTTATTTTTTTATTAAATTAACTTATTTTATACTGCAGTACACATTAAATTGATACTAAAAATATAAAAAAGTTTAATACATGAAAAAGACATTTCCAGGGTTGGAAAACTTTAACTTTTTTCTTATACAAAAGTAACTTACTAAAACAAATTTTTTTTTCTCTATATATTAAACATATCTTACATTCTTAAAAAAAATATTGTTTTTAAGAATACAGAAAAATCAAAAAGGGGGATTCCAGGGTTGGGAAACTTACACTCTTTCTGATATAAAAAATTAACTACCGAAAATTAATTTTTATTTTTTTATATTAAATAAACTTATTTTAGGCTTGAGTACGAAAAAAATTGGTATTGAAAATAAAAAAAAACAATTAAAAAAATTAAAAAGACGATTACAGGGTTGGAAAACTTTAACTTTTTTTGTACAAAAGTAACTTACTAAAACAAATTTTTCCTTTTTTCTATAAATTAAACATATCTTAAATTCGTAAAAGAAAGAGATTGGTGTAAGAAATCAGAAAAATCAAAAAGAATGATCTCAGGGTTGGGAAACTTACACTTTTTGTGATATATAAAGTAACTAAGTCTAATTAATTTTTATCTTTTCCTTTATAGATTATACATATTTTACATTTTGAAAAGAAAAGTTTGGTGTAGAAAATTATAAAAATAAAAACCACAGCTCCAGAGCTGGAAACTTTGACCTTTTTTCTGGATATTAAAGTAACTAAATAAAACATTTTTTTTTAATTTATATTTTACTTTTTTTACTTAACACACTTTCTATATTTTTTTAAGAACTACTAGATTGATATAAGGAATCAGAAAAATCTAATTTAATGATTCTAGGGTTTGTAAATTTATTTTTTTGTACATAAAAGTAACTAGGTCAAATTATTTTTTTCTTTTTGTTTATACTTTATGTATGTGCTTATGTATGTATCTCTATACTACATAAAAACACTTTGGTAAAGGGTATATAAGATTGGGCACAGCCGAATATAGCACTTGTTAAATTTATGTCCAATACCACAATGCGTGTTCTATAGCCCAGAACATAAGCTTGTACATGAACATATTTGTGACGTCATGCTGCCGACGTTATTGCTTATGTTTGGAAATAAATATTGCGCGTGGAGACGTACTGATACAAAATTTTCCTAAAATGAATTTCAAATTCATTTTATTTTTTTTAATAAATATGAGGGTTATTGTTTTATTACAAAAACTATTACAATGGTTCAAACTTATTAACTATGCTTTCAACAAATATACACACATACATTAAATATATGTATATTACCTAACCATGAAAACCATTAAAATTAAAAAAAAGTTAAAAAAACTTAAAATGAAATCAGAATTCACATACGTACATATATATTTATCTTTAAAACAGATAGTTTATAACAGCCTTATTTATAAAAACTTTATAAAGATTTTTTTAAAACAAATTTATATAAAAAAATTTTCTTAAAAAGCCTTTATAAAGCCTTTTTATGTTTTAAAAAATAAAAAATAATTAGCATTTTTGTTATACAAACATTTTATATATAAATATCAGAATTTAACATTTTGAACACAAAAAAATCATAGCATAACAAAAAACCAACTATAAAAATGCAACACTAAAAAAAGTTGCCATATATATTAAATTCAGAAAAATCGTCATTTCTGGACCTAAAATCGTCGCTAGTGTATTTTGAGAGGTGAAAATCGTCGAAATGCAGAGAAATCTCCAATTCTGACAACAGTGCACACCATGATACAATAATACAGGTAGCCGTGAATCTACAACAAATAAAACAACAGTGATTTTTATTGCTGTTTTGTGATTGACAAGAGAGGAAAACAATATACATGTACTTGCGTTTTCTCTTGGCAAGTGTAATTACTCTCGGAGCAAAATTGTTTCTCTCTCTCTCTATACTTGGCTGCGCCACAAAATAACATAACGAACAAGGCACATCAATCAGGTACCCGCGATTCTACAACAAATATTACAACAGCAACAACCCCATGTACTTTGTTGGTATAAATTACCTTCTTACTTTTCAAAACAGGGTAGCATCGTCAGATTGCATGTTTCTGATAGGAAACGTCAAACACCATGCAAAACTGAATATTCGAAAGGTGTTTATGAATACCCAAACAAAAGCATGCTTTTAGGCTTAAACCTACACAATCCAAATTTGACATTTAGATTGGTATAATCACATTAGTCGCCTGGTGTAATGCTGCCACCTAATAAAGGCGCCTGGATAACGAACGTCCGCACATACATACATCCATGATACAATAATAACAGGTACATGCACAAGCCCAGCCTGTTAATGTATACAATGCAAATAGTTGTCAAACTTTGTTTACAAGCTGCGAAAATGTTAGTGTATGTGTGTGAATAAAATGATTACAGTGTTGCCAATGAATTTACACATCGCTGTGTCTGCAATTACACATCGAAGAAAATTACACTACACATCTTTTGTGTAGGTTAAAATTAAAACAAAAATAAATAAAAATAGAACCCAAAGTAGAATTACACACAGATTATACAAGAATTTAATTACATGGCCTACACATGTGAGTAGAAATTACACACTGTCTAACTACACAAAGATTGGCAACACTGAATAACTATAATCATGCAGGAATGCCGCGTCTGCAATTGTACTTTAGTTACCAAGGTGTTTTCACATAAGGTGATCTTAATTCGCCAGCTGACATAAATTCCCTGCTGTCAAATGAACCAAAACGTTTAGAAATATTTTGATAGCAGGAAATTTTACACAAACAAATATATGAGGCGAATACACAGAGTTGCAAATCAAAACCACCTTATATCAATTCGCCTTGTTAGTTACCCTGTAATTGTTATTTTTAGAAACAAAAGGCATCTGTTTCTGCCAATTATTCGTTTGTTTATACCAACAAAATGAATGTGTTTTTTGGTGTTGTAATTTTGTTGTAGTCGTGCATGTACCTAGTATAATTGTACCATGCATACATCTGTCCATCATGTATATGTTTCAACAATGGGTTTTTTCATATAATTGTATTACAATATGTATTTTTGTTTTTGCAAAAACAAATCAAACAGTTGCTCAGCAGCAATAAAATCAGCAATTGAGCAATTGTTATTTGTTTTTAATTGTATTGTAATTTGGAAAAGCACGCACACACAATAACTCTTAAGGCTCAGTTAGCCGACTGTAATGTAAAGTAACTGCAACAGTAGAAAACAGCTGATCGATATTGTCATGTGAAAAGTAATGAAAATGGTTATAGAGACAGTCGGCCGACTGTAATGTAATGTACCTGTAACGTAGAAAACAGCTGATCGATATTTTTATATGAAAAGTAGGTTACGTTACATTACATCTCTATAATCATTTTCATTACTTTTCACATAACAATATCTATCAGCTGTTTTTTACTGTTGCAGTTACTTTGTTTGTATTTGTTTTGGCTGTACAAACGAGTATACAAATGCAACCCTTTAGTATGTATCACAAAATAAAACACAATTGAAGGTTCACCGCGAATATCGTTGCAACGTTGAGCAACAAAAAAGCGTTTTTAAAAGCAGGAATTTTTTTTTATTTTACAAAAATAATGTAATTAACATTAACATCTGTTGCATTTATGAATTACATTCGACAATTTCGTTCATTTTGTTAGTTACATACTTACAAAAGCCCAATTCACAATCTTGTGCAAATGGCCTTGCATCGCTGCATGCGCAAAATGGTATAGTATATTGATACTCACCACTTAACAATTATTACCCTCATACCTAAATAAGAGCGGCAAGCGTTGCGTTAGCAGCAGGGTACGCATTTTTAGTACATTTAAATTTAAAAATATTTATTGATTGTACCGAAAATACGTACCCTGCTGCTAACGCAACGCTTTGTCATGTTTTAGACTTAGCAGTTTTTCTTGAAGCAATTATCTTCAATTCTCTTTTAAAACTGCTCGTTTGTTTACACTCAGACGGTTTCTTGTTCAATTTTCCTATTGTTTTAATGCTGCGAATGAAATAACAGAAGAGAATTGAAGTAACTTTTCTGTACAAGCCAGTCAGTACCCCTCCTCTTTCTTCTTTCCTCTCTCTCCCATAAACTCAGACTTGCTTCAAGAAAAACTGCCTAGTCTAAAACATGAGTTTCCGCTCTTATTTAGGTATGAGGGTTAGTTAAGAATTGTTAAGTGGTGAGTATCAATATACCATACCATTTTGCACATGTATGATACAAGACAATTTGCACAAGATTGTTACATAGCGTCTACAACTGCGATTAACTCTGACATAATATTTGAGAGAACGTCGGCAGAATAACAAAAATAAAATGCCGATATTTCTCTTCATCTCATACAACGGGAACACGTAATTTCAGTTTTCTTATAACATTTCATTTAATGCAAATTCTCATCGAGTTAACATGTTTTATTTTTGTATAATTAGTTATTTTATTTTCGCATTTTCACACAAAATTTAATTTATGAATCAATTAAGCACATTTAAACATACAAAATCCCAGAAATGTGGTCCAAATCATTGTTTTTCATTTATTTTAATAAACACTCACACATGCATACTAATTTACTTTCAAATACGTGTGTTTTTTGACACTTCATCTCATAGGATTGTTGTTATCGGATTTCTTATAACAACGCTCTTATAAAAAATCTTATAAAATTGAGATAACACTAATTTGAAGTCTACACGTAACATGATTCGCTCTGCGATTGAATTTGACGCTCTTATCTTACATATTATGTTAGGTGTAGACCTTATGTTAATTGGACCGAAGTTTTTCCTTTGTAATTGTATTTGACGGGGATAATATGCATAACTTTCAATGGTTTGATGTTTAAACAATGCAAGAGAGCAGTAATCTGTGAAAACACAGGTTTCGCAAAATTTATTTCTACAACGTTAATAGCGGCTTTGCTTCATTTAAGCAACATAGTATTAACATATTAAAATTTTGTTTATTACATGTAATTAATATTTACAATTATTACTTGACACTTAATGTTTAGATTTAAATAAGAACTATTGTATTTTATATGTACATATGTATGTATGTTTATGTATTTAACTAATAATTCCGTATTAAAACCAATTATAAAATATTTAATGAAAAATAAAATACTTATCCTAAGACGATTGCACACAAAATATGTAATAGTAAAATTTTCTAAACAAAATAACATTTTACTAAAGGACAGATTGCACAAAAACAAAGTCGAAAAACATTTAAATATAATAAACCATACCTTAATGGTTTGAATATTATCGCAAATAAAAACAAGTCGTTTCGACAATTTAAAATACCTGAAGAAGATCAATATATGTACATATATCAATACATAACATGGAGAAGAAATTTCTTGACCGTCCCGTCGTTGTTTGAAATTGCCTAAGAATGCACCAATAGACGGCTTGGACGATCTACTAACAGTAGCAAATATTATTCCTGAATGCCAAAGAAGAGCACATTGAAGCAATCGGGAAAAATGCGTGCTTCATCTGAGGAAATGGTGTTCAAAGGCAGGCAAATTATAGAACAGCATAAGTTACTAAGAAAAATTTAGTTAATATTAACCCCATTGAGCACGTTTGGGATATTTCGAAAAGAAAAATTCGACATGTTAATGTAAACAACAAGGAATCTTCTAATAACAGCTTTACAAACGTGCTGGTCTCAAGTTACTCCTGAAGGCAGGCAGTGATTAAGGCTAAATACAACGACAAAATATTAATTTTATAAAAAAAAAAAGATTCAAAATCACTCATTCTTTATAAAAAAAACTGGTTTACGCGATGAAAATCCAACACGGCAATTTTACAAATAGTTATATTTATATTCTTGGAAGGAAGTCATTGAGAATTTCAAAACCAAGTTAGTTGTTTGGAATTTATCGGACTTGATTCAATTCAGTTGTTCACTGTAACTACATATTTCGCAACTTCACATTAAAAAAGGTGCAGCCGAAAGAGTTATCAAGAGAAACATTTGGGGAATGACCAAAACAAAAAATATTATTTTAACTAATGTTTTTTCTTTCTACAAATGCAGCTCATTCAAAAATAATATTAGATCATAGTGCTACTACTTCTGATATCTTTAAATATGTTGCGGCATGAACGGGAAAAAAATAAATAGTACAGATGATCTTCCACAGGTGCCCCAAGACTGTCACATATTTATATTCACTTTGAAAGTTTCAGTAGGGTAGAGCAAAAGTGTTAATGCAAATAGGTTAGGCTAGCTGAGACTCCACTATAAGCAACGACCGTAGTTACGCCACAACTCAGGCCACTAGATAGGGAAGCAAGTTAAATGGTTCTTGGAGCACAGCAGATAGGAGTATTGTCTCAACTATACATAATATTCAAAACCGTACAACCTAACATTCAGTATCAGAAGATATAAAAATATAAATCATTAAGCTAAATAGGAGAAATAATAAAAAAGGAAAAAAGAGAACCAAAAAAGAAGAAAAGAAAAAAGGAAAAAAAAAAGGAAAAAAGAAAAAAGAGGGAAGAAAAAAGAAAAAAGAAAGAAAAAAGATCCACTGGCAAACAATTAAAGAAGAAAAAAGGAAAGAAAAAAGGGTTTAACCAATAACCAACGGCATGAAAAACCGAGATAAAAGAAAAAAGGAAAAGAGAAAGAATGGAGAAAAGGAATTAAAGAAAAAGATAAAAAAAGAAGAAAAAAGGAAAAAAAGAACAAGAAGAATTCTACAAGGAGAAAATATAAATAACGAGACATCAGATTAGGGAATTGAGCAGCAAAGTAAAAAACAATGTCTGATGCCGAAGATCAGTTCGATGACGGGCCATCGAAAAAAGACCATTTTGGAGAACACTTCAAGTTTCTCGAAGAAAAAACTAAAGACGCCTTCGTTGCTGAAGATAAATACATTAATGAGTGCATAAAAAATTGTCATTTCAAAATCGATGAAAATCGGATTCATGATCGGGTCATTTTGTCGGAGCAGGTAGCACAGTTATTCCAGGTCATTTGAATACACCCATCACTTCTGAAGATCAGGAAGCAATTATATCTTATAAAAAGGAAAACATGAAATGTTTTAGGCATAGAACATGGCTTTTTATAAGAGAGCAAAACAAAATAACAAAACATATTTATCAACCCGAAATTGCTTGTATTCCCCATAGGTGTATTTCTGAATTGATTGATGTAATTTGTGAGCCAGTAAAGTCAAGATGGGAACCGAGAAAAGTACTGAACAATCTTGAGGAACTATGGTTCACAACACTCCAGGCGGCCTGCATTAAATCTTACAATTTTGAGAGACCTTCAAGAAAGTTGTTGTCTAATTATCTTAAGTATGAAGAGAAATTTTTAAAAAAGTATGAACTTACTAATGAAGAGAAAAAAAGGCTCCTTCCTATATACACGAACAAAATCAAAGCAGAATATGTGAAAGATCTAATCTGTAATAAAAAGGTTAAAATGGGATTCTTGAGGTGCCCACACCCAGAAATAATTTACGATAAAGAGAGTGTTCTTTTTTTCTGCAGAAATCATTCTCAGGAACTATTGGCACCTACTGCTCTTCTTTTGAATGTATTGGACATTAGGCAATCGAAGTTTGCTTTAGCTTTGTGTTGGACATTAGACGACAAACAAAGGAAACACGGCTCATATAAGATGTATGATACAGGAATGAAAACTTGGAAAACTATTGAACTCATTCGCGATAGAAAACTGATAGAAAAATTCTATGATTTCTTGGGCTCTTGGGAAGCGTTGATGGTGGCCTACATAATAAAGAACCCAGAAGATGAGGGATGCATCACCCTGTATGAAGAACTTATAAAAACAGTCCCCGACAATATTATAAATTTGGTGCAGAATGATTTGCTTCCTAAAACTTACAAAATAGATGAACTGAGAATGTACCTTGAGCTCACAGGAATAAGTAAGTGTTTCGGGCATCCGTGCATTGATATGAAAAAGAGTCTGAATGTTGTCCGAGAATATGGAGGTAAACATATAGATGTATGCCCTATAACAATGGAAAAAGTTAAGGCTAAAATTATTGAGATCTTTTGCAAGCAATATTATCAGAAGCATCACCGATACCCTCCAATTAAGAACAATCATGAGAAAATCAGCAAAATAATGGTGAAAGAAAACCGACCAATCACGAGAGCAGACAATCTCAACTATAAGGATTACCTCAGATTAGAATTTCAAAAGACTTTTGATTTCGATTACAATTATGATACTACATCCTTTATCAAAGACTCCGCCTCTGCTCCTCCCGTGTCTTCTTGGGCTTCGTCATTTGACTACTGCTCTTTCTACGAGCTTTATGGGAAGGCAGGGCCTAGACACTCTTTTAATTTCAATTCCACAAGGGTGATCTTGAATTATCTTCAAGGGGATAAGAATGATATTAAAAACAAGATAGAGGACATAGAGAGAGGTTTCCATGATCCTGAGCATGCTGTTTGTAGTTATTGTCGAAAGGAACAAGAACTAAAAGAAGATGGAAGAGTCTTTGTAAAACAATGTTATTGTCAAAGGCTATTACAAGTTTTAAGAGAATTTAACATTTCAACATATGTATTTCCGTATTTTGAAGACCAAACTATGACGAATTCTGAAGCACAAGTATTGAAAAAGCAAGAATTGCTCTCTATAATACTGGGGAAGAGTCTTCCAATATAATAATTAATATTGACTTGTCCAAATGGAACCTACATTTTAGAGACAGAAGTGTACGACCTATAGGAGCATTTTTGGATCAACTTTCGGCCTTAAAAGACTCTATCGGGAAGCTCACAGGTGGATTTTAGCTTGTAAAATATTTTGTAACTCTAGATTGTGTCCACCTGATTTTGATCCTGTAACAAAACAACCCATTCCTGGTCCTTTTTTCATAAACGACCATCTCGGGGGAGGAGAAGGTATGTGCCAAAAACTTTGGACACTCATAAACATCGGAGTTATCCGGATGACAGGAGATGATTTGAATCTCAATATTAATGTTATGGGTCGCAAAAATAAATATTGAACGGAGAGTTTCGCGACAAGGATGGGAGGGCTGAGGAAACAACACCATCTGTTTCCCGTAGTGTTTTTAATGTGGTATGTTGCAGTGTAGAGTCAGGTTGATAAGTTGTTTGTTTTTTTGTTGAATAATTTTTGTGTGTGCGGATACGCGGCCGGCAGGAAGGGTTGGGACCTCCTGAGAATAACCGAGCTAGTTGGCAACCTCGCCGCGTCAACAGGTCCGTAACAAATATTACTAAAACTTAAAATATATCTGTGAACATGTATGTATATATAATAAATATGAGATTTTTCGTAGTTAATACCATACTAATTTTAACTAATCCTTATTACAAACGTGGTAAATATTTCCCGTGCTAAATCATGCTAAATATTGTTGGAAAAAAGGAGGAACACAAATATTTCAATATGAAAACTATCAACAGAAAGCCACATTATTCCACTTAAGCTTAAAAGTTAACTTTCAAAAATTATGTTCCGATTCGAAAATCTTTAATTTTTCTAGTTGCTGTCTACAAAGAGTTCTAAGCTTTGCCCCGTTTCGTATACAACATATGTATATTGCTTGTACCTATGCGCTAAATATAACTCTATTTAACCTGCTAAAAAAAATTTAAACAAGAAAAAACGCACGATTTCTTTATTTTGTCTCACTAAAGGCGAGCGAATGTCGCGTTCTAGATCCTGAAAATACCCATATACGAACTTTAGCCTAATCAAGTTAAAAAATAAAGTAAAAATTATAAGTGAATGAAAACTTTATAATTAAATACTAAAACCGAAGTTGATTTGAATTCGTTCGTCCCCTTAGGGTTTCCTTCAGCATTGAGAAGCAGGCTAATTAATAGCTTTGGAATTTTAGTATAAATTAAAAGAAAAAAGAAATCAAAAACGTCAAATCTTTGCATAATATTGGTATCCATTCTGCAAAACGCATCGAAGAAGTGAAAATTTCCAGTAAAACAAAAAAATGAAGTTTCGACAATTTTTTTTGGTTTACCATACATTTCTAAAATGAAATAAACGTGGGAAGTTCAATGCTTTTCTGCTTTTTTTTAAACGGTGAATTTTGTATGATAAGCAAAAACGCATTTTTTTACATTTATGCAGTTTTGTTTTTGTTGTGCATGTAACTTTCACCAGTACCTGTATTGAGTAACTTTTATTACGATAATCGTATCGTTATAATAAATGTAACGAAAATTTAAGGACTTTGCTATTCAGTAACATATTTTAACGATATTTGCTGTCGGTTGGAGAAAACAAAAATTAAGTCACAAGATCAAGTTTGTTGAGTTTTTCTTTATTATTCTTTGTACTTTTCGCTTATTATCACATTTGCTATACAGAGATTCCACATAATATTGAATTAAATGGTAAATAACATCAAGCAGGAGACTATCGTGAAGCAAGAAGTTACTGAATCCAGGTACATGTCGACGCTTATTTCAGAAACGATACCATTATTTTTCTCTTTATCGCTTTTTACTTCACATTTAATATTTTTGTATAACAAATTTAGAGATGAAGTTAATGAATTATTATTATCATTTTAATGATAATTAAATTTTGAACTTATATCAATATTAAGGAAAATATCGAAAACTGTGCAATGCAGCGATAAAAATTTAAATAATTGGTTTTGTTTTAACACTAACGGGGGGCAAATACTAAGAAAAATTTTTATCTAAATTAAATTTAAATCTAAAAAAAAATATAAACAAAAAAGTGTCAGTTCACATTCACGATTTTTTGCAGCAATCTTCTAATTTTTATCCTGAAATTTTCAAAATATGTTGTCATTCCAATCATGATTGCTTAAATTTTCGCATGACAACAGAAAATGAATCTTGACTTTCGCCTTTCAATCCTTTTGTCTCAGTTGCCGCAATAAACCGCAGCTCATGTGAACTAACTCTTAAGAAATACATTTATATGTAAGTATGTATCTTCAAAATTATAAAATTTTTTTAACATCTGCATGAGGTACAAACCCCTTTGTTTGCGAACCAACAGTCTCGCGCATGCGTGAAAACAATGTTGAGTTACGTACATTTAAAACACCGCTTCCTATAACACTGTCATTAGCATTCAATTTAACAATAGTTGGTTTCCTTTTAACGATATTAGCTGGCCCAACAGTTGAATTAACTGACTTAGAAGAGGGTTGATTTTTTTGATGATCCATCCTAAAGTAAGTACGTGGGGAAGGTTGTTTCTCTTTTGTTTCTTCCCTCTTTATGGTTGAATCTTTTGCTTTAGTTACTGTAGTTGGAGATGGGCCAGTTATCGCATTGTTAGCGACATCATTTGAATTTACTCGTACATTTCCTGAAAATTTAAATGGTCTGAATTTTTCCGGTATCATATGGGATTTGATTTCCAATTCTGTTGTATTTAGGACTTCACAATCAATGTGCATTAAAACAATATCTCCATTACTCAAAGGATCGCCTGCTGGCAACATAAGCGAAATTTTAGGGCGAGAGCTATTATTATCAGAAGATGCCGGCAATACTATATGGTCCGTGTTAAAGGATAAAACGTAGAAAGTATCATCTTGTCTGTTAATGCCTTTAAAAAGTCTCAAATATTCTTCAATAAGTCTTGGTTTAAAAATTCCCAAAGAATTGCGATCACCTTCAATGTCCAATTTTGCATGTTTTTCTGACGTATATGGATCCAATGTAATTTTGCGTTTTCGCTTTTCGCCAATTGGTGCCTGCAACGGCAAATTGTAGTCCATATCAGATTCAGGTCCAAATTTAAGACGCTGCATTTGTTCGATATCATTGAAAATTCGTGCACCAGTTAAATTGAAATAGTCATTACCACCAACCCATTTATGTAAATTTCTAGCCAATCTCATATTTTCCAGTGTTGCATTTGCATGAGTTTCTGTTTCCGTCGTTTCTGTAGCTGCATGTCTTTTTATAGGTGGATCATCTTTAGCGGAAGTGCTGTTCATTTTATCCGCTGCATTACGATTTGCCAGTGTTGCATTTGCATAAGTTTCCGTTTTCGTCGCTGCTGTAGCCGAATGCATTTTTATAGGTGGATCCTCCTTAGCCGAAGTTTTATTAATTTTATCGGCTGTATTACGATTAACCGGACGCAGAAAATGCAATGGCGGTGGTGGCATATTGTCCATTTCGGCTTCTCGCTTAGAGCGATTCGCTCGTTCATGAAACTCATGTTCATTTGGAACCCACAGCAAACGGCGGCCAGTTTGAGGTACAGCCTCCTCGTTATAACTTGCTTCAATATTCATCTCGAATGTTGATTTATTCAAATGATTATTTTGAAAAGAGCCGAAATTAAATGAGATGAAACAAACCAAGGCAAAGAGAACGGCAACATTTCTCCTTACAGCTGTCGCATTCATGCGTTGTTTGTAGCCTTTATTAATAAATGGACCAGCATTTGGAGGCTTGGGAGCTATTTTTATATGGTTTCTTGTTGATGCGAATGTGTTATTGCTGATCGCACTACTATAATTATCAGTTCCATTATGTTTTTCATTTTTAACAAGATATGATTCATCGAATGCTGCCCCATTATTATCATACATATTAAGTGTATTTAAAATAAATTCGCTGACATTTCCCTGTTTACAATTGCAGGTTTGAGCGAATGCCATCAATTGCGAACGTAGAGAAGAATTTTCCTAAATAAATGTGAATAAAATATATTATCGTCAATATTATATTACGATTTAAACATAACAAAAATCATACATATCTAAATAAACAACCCTATAGACAGATTAAATACTTATGTGGCAAAAAAGAAGAAGTGCTTAAGTCGATTTACGCTAAAATTGAGTTAATAACGACACACCTCGGCCAAATTTCAGTTTTTTTGTGATTTTTAATAAAGTTGCAGCAAAATTAGTGTTGGCTTAATTTATTGAAATATGCGATTTCTTTTGGAATAAAAGCTTAACTTGTCTTTCGATCTAACATATTCTAAATTTATATACACATAAGATCTTTCAAATATTATTGTGCAGCAAGAAAACAACATCTTTTATAGAACTATTTCTATAGTTTAAAAAAAAAATACTAAAAGTTAAAAAAAGTTCTCTCCTGAAAAATGGTAACATTTCTGTAGCAATAAGGAAATAAGGTAGTGGTTGTGATATAATGTGCCCAGTGGGCCACTTTTGGTAAGCAGAACTGGCGCTGTGGGATGAACCAAACGTAATGTTACGGTGCCCAAAATGTTATCATTAACATGTTATCATTAAAATATAAACATCATATGATGATTATACAGTTTCTATAAGTGCGTTCGAGAACTCAAAAATTTGTAAAAATTTTTACTATTTTTTACTGGATTGCGTCCGAGTACACAAAATCCAGTAAATGAGAGGACGAATTGAGAGAGAATAATGACAGTTCATTTACTGAGTAAATGCAAGTTTTTACTGGACAAATTTTTGCCAGTAAAATCCAGTAAAAAAAACCATATGTTTTTAAATAACTATAAACAAACAAAAGTAAAGGGAAACAAAAATGTTGAGTTTTTGATGAAATTTTTAAAATAACAAAACACAAATGTATTAAGTTATAAGCATTATAACATTTCTTTAGTTTTGATGCTAGAAAAATATTCGGGTATGTTAGTATTCCACGTGAAATTAAAACGTGCGGAATTTCCAAAGAATTGTTGGAAATATGTATGTATGCACATATGTATGTATGTATGTATGTATTTATAATAACAATGCTATTGCATTTCCGAACGATTTCATTTGACATGGAATTCAGAACATAACCGATTATTTTTAAACGTGAATAAAGTTAATAGATTATTATATTGAAATTTTTGTTTTTACATATCGTCTGGTCGACGGTTCCTGGTTTGCCGTATGGAACATTTAAAAAATATTTACTTTGTGTACTTTTTTGAATGATTTCCCAGTTTTTCGTTGTCCTGAATGCATCATCCTAATAACTTCTCACGTTCAGGGTAAAAAGATTAGAAACTTTAACGGCCTGACCCGCGATGTCTACAAGAAAGTTTCTATCGCTTACTTATATTTAAAACAAAATCAGAATAAGAAAGTTTATTTTTGTTTACAATTTAAGTAAGCTATAGAAAGTTTCTTGTCGACATCGTGGACCAGCCAAATAAGTTTAAATAAAAACATATGTCAATATCTATTACTTTTATAAGTCCCAATTTACACTATGCAAGTCTTATTGCTAAGCTGATTAGTTTGTTAGCCTAGAGAGACGGGGGGAAAAGAAACGTTTCTGTTCCCCTTGTCTCTCTCTCCCTGAAACGAATCAGCTTAGCAATAAGACTTGCATAGTGTGATTTGGGACTTATTAAACAAAATATTCTATCGAGTATTTCATATGTATATTTTTTAGCGCCAAAATTGGTAATCAGCTGTTGTATATATTTTACTGGATTTTACAATTTTTCCGTTCGCGTACTTTTAGATGCAAACTTTTTTATTGAGAGTACTTTCTTTAAATTACTCAGTATTTACTCAGTTACTGGATTTTACTGGAAAAGTACTCAAACGCACCTTATGTGATTGCTTGCCAACTTACTTACCCCTTTCAAAGTGTAATTCTCCTTTTCCAAGTCACTTATACGATTTTCTAATTTTTCGATATATTCTTTCTTCTTTTTGCGTGACAATGAAGCCGATTCGCGATTTTTCAACATACGCAATTGTTTTTTCAACGATTTTTCATCGTTAAAACTTTTCAGCATGTTAAAGTCGGTACGGCCAATTTTTGTATGGCCTAGCGTGGCTCTTGCAGCTGCCATAACTGCAGCAGACCGAGCACTTGAAGTAACAACTTTAGATGGCTGATGTTTGATTATCATTGGCCCAGATGCTTTAAGTACTTTCGATACAAATTGTACAGATTTAGAATTTGAAGCTGTTGATGTTGTTTCTGCACAGTTATTAATAATAACAGCGGATGATGTATTACTATTGGAATTATTTATTATTTTATTGGCTGCTATTACTTTACCATTAGCAGTCTTCATTATAATTTTGGGCATTTGGTCATTGGTACCTGGAATTTTTTTGCCATTCGTATTTATTTTTTGCATTAGAGCTTTGAAGTCATTCGAGGACAAATATATTGTTTTAGGTTTTGCATTCGGTGGACGAGTTAATTGAGGAGTAGCATCTTCGGCACAAGTACTTGTAGCGGTCACTAGTTTTAAGGGTTGTGTGACAATAGTTTTCTTTCCAGAAAGTTTGTTCTCACTTTTTATTGCTGTAGGTGATTTTATATTTGCCACTGAATTAACTGTTGTTAGTGGTAATGTTTGTATTGGTATTATTGTTCTTTGTACATAGTTCATCCGCTGTTCATTTGACACTACTGTTACAGGGAGCAGTGGCACTGTAAAAGGTAATAAATTATTTTCTGCGGAAACTTTTGTAGGAGGTACGACATCTTCTTTGACAACACAGTCACTATCTGGTTCAGATTTCAGTGGAGAAGTTTGAGTTACTTGAGTGTCTTGGTCCGATTTATAATTTTTGAATTTAATAAACTCAAAGAGTTCATCGCTCCCTTCTTGACTCATGGCTCTCTTAGGATTTTGCGACATTGAAGCCATTGAAGAAGCATCACTTTGTACACCACTTGTTGAACTACCACTAGAACTTGTACAACTGCCAGTTGGGGAAGGCGTATTACGATTATTATCGTTTAGTTTGAACATTTTGTCAGTTGTCAAGTAATTGGTTTTTATATCGTCGTCATTGGAGAAATTAATGAAGTCGTCTGGATTGAAGTGGTGGTCATCATCCATCGAAGTCGGAGATGATGTTCGACCAGGGGTTTCATATGGTGATGAATAAACATCAGATTGATGAGATGTAATTGGTGAAGAAAACGCCGAAAAATCAATATTATACTCATTTTCATAATTGTGTTTAGTCTTTAGCGGTTCGTGTTGTTGAACATTATTTTCCGCCTTTAAATCAAATATCCCTGAGTCCGCTATTATAGTATTGAAATCGGTTTGATCTAGGGGATTTCCAAACGAGTTTAAATCCAAGGAGGCATCTAAATGGGAGTCTGTCGAGCGTATTATCTCTTCCAAATCTTCGAGACTGTAATCTCCCGGTTGAGGCATAAGCGAAGCTATTTCATCTGAAAGTGAACGTTTATTAATTAGACATACATACTATGTATCTGTGGCAATAAATGTATTATAATCGCTTAATTCGACTTGAGAAAAGTAGTGCTTTTGGAAAGTTCTGACACTACCTCTAAGAGATTCAAAGTTTTTAACGCATGATTCTACTTTCGTGTAATCCTTTCCTTACATATGTATGTATGTATGTAGCATTTTAACTACTACAACTTTCTGGGACTGGGGCATATTACAGCATATCGTCCCCTATAATCCAAAAGGCCGTACGAACACTTTTAACTTTTTTACAGGAGAAGCAAAAAATCTTATAATCGGTATTTTTAAACATATGTGATTAAAATTTTAAGGAAATATGTATTTTGGTTAATCACATCACAATCAATCAAAAAATATATTTTGAATTTTTTGATTGTTATGGCCTTTTGGATTTTAGGTGACGATGTGTACATACATACATATGTATGTATATGTAGCCTGCAGAAAGTGCGAATAGTGAAATTGTGGTGATTTGCTAGTGACGTTGTCAGTAGTACTATTGACCAGGTGTGCCCCAGCCAATGTAATCATTTATTGACATTTAACATAGCTTGTCATTGAAAATCCACCACTAGACTGTAGCACTACTGACTAACCAGTTCTTTTGGGACCACATGGAGACATTGACACCAGAGATTCACTAGTAAATTTTAGGAGCTCTAGTATACAAAATCGATATTTCCCCGCTCGTTGGCAATAGTAAAATTATAGTGATTTTCTAGTGATTAGGTGTACCGCAGCCAATGTAATCGCCTATTGACATATAACATAGGATTGTCATTGAAAATCTACAAGTAGACTTTGGCACTATTGAGAAGGTAGTTCTTTTACGACCATATGGAGATATTTGAACCAAGGATTCACTAGTAGAAGTTTTTGGTGACCCTCGTCTACATATGTATGTTTATTTAATATTATTGCATAGCATAATGAAAAAGGAAAACAAACTATTGACGCGTTCATTGACAATATCACCAGAAATAGACGTATCTCTACTCGCACATAAAAGGAAAGTTGTCGACATTTTACATAGTGCAATTGTCGCCGGAGAAAGAGTATTGACATAGAGACATATTGTTCTAGGCTGACTAGAGGGTATGTAAACATGTATATCTATGTACATATGCATGTATATGTATTGTTTAATAAATGTTTTTCTCATTATTGCTTATAATAATACATTTTCCATTATTTGTTAGCGAACAAAATAAAATCTGAATAAATCCATTTAGAAAATATATTACCACAATTAAACGAGATTTTATTATTAAGTGTGTTCGTTTACTTTTGCAGTAAAATGCAGTAAATGAGTAGTTACTGCAAAAAGTTTAAAATTTGCTCTCAAAAAGAGCGATAGCCAAAAAAAGTACGCGAACGAAAAATAGTAAAAATTAGTAAGATTAAAGAAACAGCTGACTCTAACTCCACATAGTGTTGAAAAATATATAATCTTTGTACTATGCAACTCTTTTAATTATTGGTACTCGATACAATATTTTTATAACACGGACAATATAAGAATAAATTCTGTAATTTATTTCATGTAATATTTGTAATTAATTTCTTTTTGATTTCCTTGTTTTGTTGTTGGCTAAATTACTAAAAATTACATGACTATTTGTTAATGTTACTGATTACTTTAAAAGCAAGTGCGATACTAAGTACACAGATACTTTACAATTTTACAACTCTGAGTAATTAAAATAAATTGCAAAACAAAAGGTTCAATAAAATATGTTACAAAATATGTATATTAACAGCTATTATTATTATCATTTATAAATTAATTATCTTGTTACTGACTTTCACGATTTCCATTTAACCTTTTTTCAAATTTTTACACTTTTCATTTGCTTACTTTTCATTTGTTTACATTTTGAATCATATGTTTTTATCTTACTAAACTTTACTACGACAAATTTCTGCAGTAAAAATTTGCAAAACACTCAGTCAAGAACTGTCACTTTACTCTCTCAATTTGTGTTCTCATTTACTGTATTTTGGGTAAACGAACGCAATTTAGTAAAATGCAGTAAAGTTCAGTAAAAATTTGTAAAAACTTTTAAGTACGCGAACGCAATTATTATGAATTTATTGTTAGGTTAGATTCAAAAATATGAATAATCTACGTTGACCCTAGCCCATTACGGGATTACACTTATGCTTTTAAATCATGTTGTGCGCTTTGTTTTGGAAATAAGGGGCACTTCCCAATATAGAAAACGATAACCTGTGTTTTAACTTTTTACTAGGATTTACAAATAATCAAATATGTAAGTTCTATGAGTATACAAATAATCGTGATAAATGACCACTCGAATTATTTGTATGGTAAGAACTCTGACATTAGGTGCGTTTGAGTACTTTTCCAGTAAAATCCAGTAACTGAGTAAATACTGAGTAATTTAAAGAAAATACTCTCAATAAAAAAGTTTGCATCTAAAAGTACGCGAACGGAAAAATTGTAAAATCCAGTAAAATATATCCAACAGCTGATTACCAATTTTGGCGCTAAAAAAATTATGCATATGAAATACACGATAGAACATTTTGTTTAATAATAAAAGTAATAGATATGGACATATGTTTATTTATTTATTTAAACTTATTTGGCTGGTCCACGATGTCGACAAGAAACTTTATATAGCTTACTTACATATATTGAAAACAAAATCTTATTTTGATTTTGTTTTAAATATAACTAAGCGATAGAAACTTTCTTGTCGACATCGCGGGCCAGGCCGTTAAAGTTTCTAAGCTATTTACCCTGAACGTGAGAAGTTATTAGGACGTTATATTCAAGACAACGAAAAACTGGGAAAGAATTTAAAAAAAGTACACAAAGTAAATTTTTTTAAATGTTCCATGCGTCAAACCAGGAACCGTCGACCCGACGATATGTATAAACAAAAATTTCAATATAATAATCTATTAACTTTATTCACGTTTAAAAACAATCGGTTATGTTCTGAATTCCATGTGAAATTAAATCGTTCGGAAATGCAATAGCATTGTTATTATAAATACATACATACATACATATGTGCAAACATACATATTTCCAAAACATCTATGGAAATTTCGCACGTTTTAATTTCACGTAGAATACATAACATACCCGAATGTTTTTCTAGCATCAAACTTAAATAAATGTTATAATGCTTATAACTTAATACATTTGGTTTTTGTTATTTTAAAAATTTCATCAAAAATTAAAAATTTTTGTTTCCCTTTGCTTTTGTTTGTTTATATTTAAAAACATATGGTTTCGTTTTACTGGATTTTACTGGCAAAAATTTGTCCAGTAAAATCTTGCATTTACTCAGTAAATGAACTGTCATTTTTCTCTCTCAATTCGCCCTCTCATTTACTGGATTTTGTGTACTCAAACGCAATCCAGTAAAAAATAGTAAAATTTTTTACAAATTTTTGAGTTCTCGAACGCACTTATTGACTAACTATAAAAATTATTATCGTCTAAGTACATCAAATACTCTGAAGTAGTTTTAAATAGTCATGAAGGAACTATTTCAAATGAATTCCATGATATTTTTTCCACTCACTAGTTCTATTTTTTAAAAAATTTTGAACACAAGATTAACTATTTTTAAAAGGTGTGTGAAAAGTTTCCTTAAAATTCGTAAAGTAGAAGCACATAGAATATAATATTAAATTTTAATGGGCTTAATCCCGCCCTCTTTTTTGAATGCAATATTATCTGTTTTTATGAGCTCAAGTTGTGTGTCAAGTTTGGTATAAATCGGTTAAGTGCAAGCGCTTGATATATAATATTGAAATTTAATGGGCGTGGCACAAACCACTTTTTCGAATGCCAGATTGTATATTTCTTAAAGCTCAGGTTGTGTGCCCAGTTTCGTAAAAATCGGTCAATCGGTTATTGGGCCTGGCTCCGCTCATTTTTAACCCCCGACTAAAATAACAAGTGAAACGTCAAAGAATATACAAATTTGAAGACGCATATTTTCATGGCAAGAAAATGAAAACTAAAACTAAAAATTTATATTCAAATTGCTTTTAGAATAAATTTATGGTTAAACTATATGTATATAACAAAAATTAATCATTTTAAAAACCCCCGACTTTTTTCAGAAAAGATGTTATATCTTCTAAACGGCTGGACCGATTTTTTCAAACATAGCTAAGAACCCTCTCGATCAAGTCATCTTTCAAACAGAAAAAACTAAATGAAAATCGGTCCAGCCGTTTGGCCTGTACGTGGACACAGACAGACACACAGATACACACTACAAACTTATAACACCCCTTTTTTTAGTCGGGGGTTAAAAAGGTGTGTTATAAGTTTGTAGTGTGTGTCTGTGTATCTGTGTGTCTGTCCGTGTCCACGTACAGGCCAAACGGCTGGACTGATTTTCATTTAGTTTTTTCTGTTTGAAAGATGACTTGATCGAGAGGGTTCTTAGCTATGTTTGAAGAAAATCGGTTCAGTCATTTAGAAGATATAGCATCCTTTCCATGCTTTTATTTGGGTATACATAAACACCTTTCGAATATTCAGTTTTGTATGGTGTTTGACATTTCCTATAAGAAACATGCAATCTGACGATGCTACCCTGTTTTGAAAAGTAATAAGGTAATTTATACCAACAAAGTACATGTGGTTGTTGCTGTTGTAATATTTGTTGTAGAATCGCGGGTACCTGATTGATGTGCCTGATATACAACAAGTAATTTTTACTTACCATAGGTATTTAATATTAGGGCAGCTCGTTTAAGCTGGCAAATGTATATATAAATCAGTGCAAGTTGATCTGTATTTTTATGGTTTGAAATGTGTTTAAACCAGCAAACCAAAATATTAGTACAAGCATTATTTAAACAATCCCTAAAACTCATAAAATTGGGCGATTAAAATACCAATGTAGAGCATATGTTTTCCGTTAAAAGAGTACTCAACTTTTTTCCAAGCTTCTACAATATTTATTCTAATTCCTTGTTGAACAACCGAACTGAAAAGAATAACTTAGTAAAATTCATAGCACTGTGTTCTAAATTTCATCAAAATCGATTTAGCCCTTTATATCATAAAGCCTAAAAATAAAGCTACTTTTGCATTCGGTACGGCGACGGATGGGCGGATAAATTAACTGGAGGGCAGACAAATGGACTGTAGGGCGAACCGTATACTCTAGTGGGTAGCCTTCTATTTTTCTTTTGAGTACAGATCCCTAAATAATAAATATTAAGTATAATAAATAAACTCTTTTCTAAGTTTTGCTGAAAGAGTTTTAGAAATCGTACTAGTGGTTCGAAAGAAAAATCAAGTGACAATTGCGAAATGTGCCGCCATTTGCAATAAAAAATAACTATCATTATTTTATAATAATTTTCCTTATTATTTTTCTTTTAAACCAAACCTGTAAAAATACTTAAATGACGAACACACATATAACATCCTCCATTTTTGAAGTCGCTTAAAAAATAGTACATATTTAAATCGGCCAAACCGTTTTTGAGTTTGAGTATAATTTTTACATCTGATTACTTCTTTTTAACTGACTTCAAAAAAAGATAACCTTCTTTATGACTTATAGACCGTTTTTTCCTTTTTATCATTTAGTCTTATTGTAAAACAAGTGGGCGGGGACACGGCTACTGAATTTTTTCTATGATTTTATGATATTTTACAAAAAAAACCCGACTTCAATGCAAAAATCTAATAGAAGATAAGAACTACGTGAAATATAAAATTAAATTTTAATGGGCGTACCTCTGTCCATTTTTTAAATGGAAGATTGTGTGTTTTTCAGAGCTGAGGGTGCATGTTAAGTCTTGTAAAAATCGTTAAGAGCTAAAAGTGTGTGGTAAGTTTCGTAAAAATCGGTTAAGTAGAACCGCGTGACATATTATAATAAATTTTAAAGGGGGTAACCCCGCAACTTTCAAATTGTGTAATTACAAGAAACAGAGGAATTTTATAGGTTTCGAGCAATCAAATAAATATATCAAAAAATTAAATAAAAAAAATGTGGGCGTGTCTCAGCCCGCTATGGAAAGCTATACCTCCTCAGACGAAAAAAGAATTTTTACAATCGGTCTAAAATGTACCTAGTTATGAAGTAAACACACCAAGAAATAATAAAAATTTTAAAAACCCCCGACTTTTTTCAGAAAGGATGCTATATCTTCTAAATGACTGAACCGATTTTCTTCAAACATAGCTAAGAACCCTCTCGATCAAGTCATCTTTCAAACAGAAAAAACTAAATGAAAATCAGTCCAGCCGTTTGGCCTGTACGTGGACACGGACAGACACACAGATACACAGACACACACTACAAACTTATAACACCCCTTTTTTTAGTCGGGGGTTAAAAAGGTGTGTTATAAGTTTGTAGTGTGTGTCTGTGTATCTGTGTGTCTGTCCGTGTCCACGTACAGGCCAAACGGCTGGACTGATTTTCATTTAGTTTTTTCTGTTTGAAAGATGACTTGATCGAGAGGGTTCTTAGCTATGTTTGAAGAAAATCGGTTCAGTCATTTAGAAGATATAGCATCCTTTCTGAAAAAAGTCGGGGGTTTTTAAAATTTTTATTATTTCTTGGTGTGTTTACTTCATAACTAGGTACATTTTAGACCGATTGTAAAAATTCTTTTTTCGTCTGAGGAGGTATAGCTTTCCATAGCGGGCTGAGACACGCCCACATTTTTTTTATTTAATTTTTTGATATATTTATTTGATTGCTCGAAACCTATAAAATTCCTCTGTTTCTTGTAATTACACAATTTGAAAGTTGCGGGGTTACCCCCTTTAAAATTTATTATAATATGTCACGCGGTTCTACTTAACCGATTTTTACGAAACTTACCACACACTTTTAGCTCTTAACGATTTTTACAAGACTTAACATGCACCCTCAGCTCTGAAAAACACACAATCTTCCATTTAAAAAATGGACAGAGGTACGCCCATTAAAATTTAATTTTATATTTCACGTAGTTCTTATCTTCTATTAGATTTTTGCATTGAAGTCGGGTTTTTTTTGTAAAATATCATAAAATCATAGAAAAAATTCAGTAGCCGTGTCCCCGCCCACTTGTTTTACAATAAGACTAAATGATAAAAAGGAAAAAACGGTCTATAAGTCATAAAGAAGGTTATCTTTTTTTGAAGTCAGTTAAAAAGAAGTAATCAGATGTAAAAATTATACTCAAACTCAAAAACGGTTTGGCCGATTTAAATATGTACTATTTTTTAAGCGACTTCAAAAATGGAGGATGTTATATGTGTGTTCGTCATTTAAGTATTTTTACAGGTTTGGTTTAAAAGAAAAATAATAAGGAAAATTATTATAAAATAATGATAGTTATTTTTTATTGCAAATGGCGGCACATTTCGCAATTGTCACTTGATTTTTCTTTCGAACCACTAGTACGATTTCTAAAACTCTTTCAGCAAAACTTAGAAAAGAGTTTATTTATTATACTTAATATTTATTATTTAGGGATCTGTACTCAAAAGAAAAATAGAAGGCTACCCACTAGAGTATACGGTTCGCCCTACAGTCCATTTGTCTGCCCTCCAGTTAATTTATCCGCCCATCCGTCGCCGTACCGAATGCAAAAGTAGCTTTATTTTTAGGCTTTATGATATAAAGGGCTAAATCGATTTTGATGAAATTTAGAACACAGTGCTATGAATTTTACTAAGTTATTCTTTTCAGTTCGGTTGTTCAACAAGGAATTAGAATAAATATTGTAGAAGCTTGGAAAAAAGTTGAGTACTCTTTTAACGGAAAACATATGCTCTACATTGGTATTTTAATCGCCCAATTTTATGAGTTTTAGGGATTGTTTAAATAATGCTTGTACTAATATTTTGGTTTGCTGGTTTAAACACATTTCAAACCATAAAAATACAGATCAACTTGCACTGATTTATATATACATTTGCCAGCTTAAACGAGCTGCCCTAATATTAAATACCTATGGTAAGTAAAAATTACTTGTTGTATATCAGGCACATCAATCAGGTACCCGCGATTCTACAACAAATATTACAACAGCAACAACCACATGTACTTTGTTGGTATAAATTACCTTATTACTTTTCAAAACAGGGTAGCATCGTCAGATTGCATGTTTCTTATAGGAAATGTCAAACACCATACAAAACTGAATATTCGAAAGGTGTTTATGTATACCCAAATAAAAGCATGCTTTTGGGCTTATACCTATACATTCCAAATTTGACATTTAGATTGGTATAATGACATTAGTCACCTGGTGTAGTGCTGCCACCTAATAAATGCGCCTTGTTGTATATGTATACTAAAGGGTTGCATTTATATACTCGTTTGTATAGCCAAAACAAATATACCATGGTATGTACCATATAATTGTAGTGTGAGCGACAGAACTAGTATAAAGGTTGAGGTACATACCACGCGTTACGCGGCAACGCTTTTCTGGCTTGTTAAACGTTTAAGGCTATGCAAATGTAAAGTTACACACCACGCTTTTGAGGCTTTTTTAGTTGTAAAATTTAAAGCCTTTAACGGGCTATTTTTTTTTTTTTGTCTTGCATTGGCGTTTTATTTTTCTTTAAATATTTAATGCATTTTTTAGCCATTGTTTGATAAATAAAATGAATTTCTAATCATTTTTGTGTATGTTAGCATATGAATCTGGCAATACTAGCTGTCATTTTGTATACAGCGCGTGAAAGTTGAAGAATGTTGAACTTTTTGCGAGATACGCGCGTTGCGAATTTCTCTATGTAACTTGCCTTATGAAAACACACTATTTCAACATTTTTGACAGACGCGTGTATCGCATTAGCGCATTGAACGCGTATTATGTACTTCCACCTTAAGAGTTATTGTGTGTGCGTGCTTTTCCAAATTAAAATACAATTAAAACAAATAACAATTGCTTATTGTATTGCTGCTGAGCAACTGTTTGATCTGTTTTTGCCCAAAAATACATATTGTAATACAAACATATGAAAAAAAACCATTGTTGAAACAAAGATGGACAGATGTATGTGCGGACGTTAGTTACGTTATTTTGTGGCGCAGCCAAGTATACAGAGAGAGAGAGAGACAATTTTGCTCTGAGAGTAATTCCCAGTGATGCCAACTTTTTTGGCTATAAAAGCATATGAACATTTAAAAAAAGCACTAAAAAGCGTAATTTTGAGATATAAAAAGCGTAAAAAGCACTAACGTGTCAAACGAGTGAAGTTTAACAATGTTTAATATTCTCTAAGCTTTTCTCTATTTAGGCAATATAATCATATTAACCTACCATTTACATACGAAACTAATTGCAAGAAAGTAGCAATACAATCACATTTTTTCACTACCACACTCACATTATTTTTAATTTCCAGTCAGCTTTCAACGATTTTTTCAAGAAAGTAACGCTACATTTACACATGAAATTACTTTCTTGAAATTTCTGTATACGTATTATAAATAAAATAATAATGAAATAAATGACTTTCATGAAAATTTCTTGTTAACTTTCATAGGAAAGTGAAAGTTCATTTTAAAAATGTCGACGAAAAGTAAAGTTGAAAAAAATTGTTTTGTTCACTTCTTAATTAGAGTTACCTAGAATGTCACATACACAAATTCATAAGGCAATAAATTGGGAACAAGTATTACTGTTAAAATTGTAACAATATTATTGTTTTCAAAAGGTATGAATTGTCTTCTTCCTGTACATTTGAACGTAACATATTATAATTCTTTAAATATTTATACAAAATAAGGATAATAATATAATAATAATCTATTTACCACAATCCTGTATATTTGTACAAATCTTTAAAGGTGGTAACACTGTTAACCTTTTTTATTTTACTTTATGAAAACATCAAAAATTTACTTTGAACAAATCGTTGAAAGCTGACTGGAAATTAAAAACAATGTGAGTGTGGTAGTGAAAAAATGTGATTGTATTGCTACTTTCTTGCAATTAGCTTCATGTGTAAATGGTAGGTAAATTTTTGATGTTTTCAGAAAGTAAAATGAAAAAAGGTTTACAATGTTGCCCTTTTAAAGATTTTCATAAATATACAGGATTGTGGTAAATAGTTATTATAAATTATCCTTATTTTCTATAAATATTTAAAGAATTATAATATCGTCCCTACCACGTCAAACTATCCGGTATACAAATTTGTACTTTTAAGAAGAGCGCGAAGACCCATCAATTATAAATTTAAGGTCAGCGTGTTCCTAAAAGTGCCAGGCTTAACAAATTTCTTATTGAGTTATCTATCGTCCGTGAGAATTTCATTATTTTGAAACAAGGCATATCGTAAAAATTAGTGTACCAAGATAACGAATCTAAAATACCATTGTTCAAATATACATGGAGAAGACACTTCATGCCTTTTGCAAACGATATTATTATAATATTAATAATAATATTTATTCCCAATTTATTGCCTTATAAATTTGTGTAGGTGATGTTCTGGGTAACTCTAATTAAGAAGTGAACAAAACAATTTTTTTTTCAACTTTACTTTTCGACGACATTTTTAAAATGAACTTTCACTTTCCTATGAAAATTAGGTGGCAGCACTACATCAGGTGACTAATGTCATTACACCAATCTAAACGTCAAATTTGGATTATGTAGGTATAAGCCCAAAAGCATGCTTTTATTTGGGTATCCATAAACACCTTTCGAATATTTAGTTTTGTATGGTGTTTGACATTTCCTATAAGAAACATGCAATTTGATGATGCTACCCTGTTTTGAAAAGTAAGAAGGTAATTTATACTAACAAAGTACATGTGGTTGTTGCTGTTGTACCTGATTGATGTGCCTTGGTCATTGCCCAACCATACAATAACTGCTTAAAAAAATCAACATTTCCAACTAGTAAAAGAAACGCTAAATAACATATTTTTTCATACAAGAACCAAATAACACGCAAAACTGGTGCAAACAGATGTATCTGTGCAATGCTATAATGTATACTAGAGCTGTGCCAAATCGTTCTTTTCAGTGACCGGTCATTTCCGTTCAATTAGCAAAAAATTGACCCGTTCGTTCAATCGTTCACTTTTGAACGACAGTATGAAACAATGTTATTTTGTAAGAATAATAAAATCGGTTGTATATACGAGTATTTAAATAATGCGTATGAATGAATTGAAGAATTTATTAAAAAATAGTTTAATTCTTTATTTAAAAAATTGTATTTAAATTCATTTTATAAATAATTTCATGTTCTTTCTTTCGACTAGAATATTGTACATTTACTTTAATATTAAGATTAAGATTAAGAAAGGTACGTTTGTTTAGTTTTATTAGTTTTTTTTCTTCAGATAATTAATAAAAGCATTGTAACTCTTTTATCGTTATTTATATATCAAAAGCGCATCATTGTTTGAATGTTACTTCTCGAAGTCTAAGTTAAAGTTCTCAAGCACTACAAATTCAGTTTAGATTGAGGTAATGAAATGTATGTATATGCTTATATACAGTTAAGGTCTAACATCTCTACTTTGTAAAAACACTTTATAAAAAACACTAGTAAAAATACTTCTTGTGAAAAGACTTAAATCAAATTATAAAAAAAATGATGACAGTGCCACAGAGATGTTAAATAGAATTTAGTATACACGTACCTAAACCTTTTAAAACACAAAAACTCAACTCAAACAAAAAGACATAACATAAATAGCAAACATGAACGAAAGCAAATTTGACATAAGACTTGAAACACAAACTGAATGAAGGAAAACATCGAGCGGTACGCTACTGATCCAAAAGCGTTCAGTAAAATCACCGGATCAGGGGGCAAATTACGGCACTCGTTTTCGAACGAAATTACGAAATATTTCAAGAGTTTCTATGGAAATATTTCGTAATTTCGTTCGATAACGAGTGCCGTAATTTGCTCCCAGTTCGTTCAATTAAGTGATTCATACAATTTAACCCGTTCGATCATGAGCTACACAGCTCTAAGGTATACTACACATAAATTCACAATTTTTTTAAGAAAGTGAAGGGCGTATATTCAAAAGTATGAATTTGTATTGAAGAAAAATTATTGAATGAGTTCACACTGTGGACTCCACACTTTGCAATGCTTTTCATGCACGCACTCATGTACTTATCCCTTGATTTGACCTCTTTCACACTTACCAAATAGATTATTTACTTTCAAACACTATAGCACACACCTGCAACAAACCTGCATACATTTTAATTAAAAAAATCAATTGCTCACCATAAAAGTTTTCATTGTCCACATCCATTTTTAAATTTACTTTTATAGTTTAATTATTTATTTCACTAAATAACATATTATTTGTTTAGAATTTCTTTTTTGTTTAGCGATTTTCTACATCACAATTGTTAAAAATAATCACCGGCCGTACAAAATAATTTAAGGGATCACAAAGTAGAAAAAGAAAATATTTTTGTCGACGAGGCAAAAGTTGAACAACAACTAAAAGAGGAAATGTCAAAAAGCATTGCCAATTGAAATATAGATAGTATTTACTCATATTTTAGACTCGGCAGTTTTTCTTGAAGCAAGTCTGAGTTTAAGGGAGAGAGAGGAAAGAAGAAAGAAGAGGGGTACTGACTTGCTTGTACAGAAAAGTTACTTCAATTCTCTTTTGTTATTTCATTCGCAGCATTAAAATAATAGGAAAATTTAACAAGAAACTGTCTGAGTGTAAACAAGCGAGCAGTTTTAAAAGAGAATTGAAGATAACTGCTTCAAGAAAAATTGCCAAGTCTAAAACATGACTTACAGTGTTGGTATCTCTACGAAGAGCAAAAGCACGTGCTTTGTCATGTTTTAGACTTGGCAGTTTTTCTTGAAGCAGTTATTTTCAATTCTCTTTTAAAACTGCTCGTTTGTTTACACTCAGACGGTTCCTGGTTCAATTTTCCTATTGTATTAATGCTGCGAATGAAATAACAAAAGAGAATTGAAGTAACTTTTCTGTACAAGCAAGTCTGTACCCCTCTTCTTTCTTCTTTCCACACTCTCCCATAAACTCAGACTTGCTTCAAGAAAAACTGCCGAGTGTAAAACATGAGTTTGTGTAATGTACATTAAGCTGTTGCAAAAAGGGTAAAAAGCACACAAAAAATACGAAAAAGCGGGTAAAAAAGCAGTATCCTATCCTATACAAATATGACCAATATTGGTATCCCAAAAATTTTAAAAAAGTACCGTATCTTATAAAAATTTGAAAAATAAGAAAAAATTCAACAAAAAGACTGGCGGCGAGGCTTAATTTCCGAGTTATGGGCCTCTGAAATTGTAATTAAAAGTATAATTTAATATATAACTATGGTGTTTCCTAGACGGCGCAGCATAGCAAAGATTTTCGGCCTTGCAAAGTTTTCTTGCCTAATAACATTTTCCTGCATTGCCGGCCTTCGGCCGGGCTTAAGCATTTTCTCCACCATGGTGTTTCCCGAGAAGGCGCAGCCTAGTAAAGATTTTCTGCCTTGCAAAGTTGTCTTGCCTAATAACGATTTATTGCATTGCCGGCCTTCGGCCGGGTTAAGAATTTTTTCCACCATGGTGTTTCCCGAGACGGAGCAGCATAGTAAAGATTTTCTGCCTTGCAAAGTTTTCCTGCTTAATAGCGTTTTCCTGCATGGCCGACAAAGAGTCTATTTTTCCCATTTCATGAAAGGTATTCTCAAAAGCTTTAAGATGATATCAATATTGGTCATATTTGTTGGAAAACACCGTATAATCACAATATTGTATTAGAATTTCAGAGGCCCATAACTCGGAAACTAAATTTTTGGGAGGTGCCCCTAAACTTGATTTAATCATAATTAATGTTCTAGTATGATTAAATATTTGTGTAAGCTTTAACAAATGCTTATTGCATACTACTTTCAATCAATTATTATGCAGAGATTTATTTGGAACTCTCCAGTTACTTCCGTTTTCTATTTTGCAAAAAAAAAAATTTAATCGCAATTATGAAAATTTTTCTATATTGTTTTTAACATAGTTTCCGTTATTATCATTAAAAACAGTTTAAGAAGGCTCAGTCAAAAAATGCTGCTATTAGCGCTTAAAAGAAATTTAGTTTTATAAATTAAAAATATTTTTATTTAACAAAAAAGCACCAAAAGCACTAAGAAATTGTAAAAAGCACTGTAAATACCCGCTTTTTAAAAAAAGGGCATTAGCCAAAATTTCGCGTTTAAGAACAGGCAAAAAGCACTAAAAAATACCCGAAACGCACCAAAATACCATCACTGAGCTGATTGAAATTACTCCAGCAGAGATCTAGGCCATGATGGCTCACAACCGGCTGAGCCGACCCGTTGATAATTTTAGTCAGCTACGCCGCCGCTGGAAAAAGTTTGGTTTATGTTGCCTGAAAAATAGCCGCCGATTCTTCATGTACAATTTAATCTAATAATTATTTTATTTATTTAAAAATATTTATTATATGACATATTTTCATACGTTTATTTTAATTGATATGTATTTGATCGTGGCTAACCATTGTCTATATATTTCATTGGTGCTTTGCCAAATCATCAGTAGACTTCAACCATATATTTTGAACAGTTACAAACCTCTTATCTTATGGACAGACTTTCAAAAACTATTTGAGAATTCACAAATAATAATATATATATTTGAAAATCACAAAAGAAAAATAAGCGTAGTAGGCTTAGAAACTTTAACAAAATATATGGTTGAAGTCTTCTTAATGATTTGGAAAAGCACCAACCAAATATATAGACAATGCTAAACCACCAGCATATAAATTTCAATGAAAATAAACTTATGACAATATGTCAAATAATAATTTTCTTAAACGTTTATATACTTTATTTTTCATTTTGCCGTATAAATACTTTTATTGCTATCCAATGGATTTTATATTGTATAAAGTTGTAGAAAAATAAAATATACGTATTCATATCGAATATAAATTATTTGCTGGGTGAATTCTCAAATAGTTTTTTACATAGGAATTTTTGAAAGTCTGTGCATAAGATAAGAGGTTTGTGACTGTTCAAAATATGTGGTTGAAGTATGCTGATGATTTGGCAAAGCACCAATGAAATATATAGATAATTCTTAACCACCAGCATGTAAATATCTGCTTTATTTATTTTTTAATTCTTTTTTATCTTAAATTTTGTATTTTATGTTATTTGATTATCAGCTTCCGCCGACAAGTTTTCCAAGAGCTGGCGCCGCCGAAAAAATTGTCCGGCGCAGGTCTGTATATGTAAACAACTTTTGACATACGAGCCAACAATTATATGAATTCGCCTTGAATTAAGCAAAAAAAATTGATCAGCTGTGTTTTCAACTTTACTTGTTATGAATTTGCCTTGTTTAGGGTCTTTTCCCTTCAACAATCATTGTATATATATATTGTGGCCACGGTACAGAGGCCTACAGAGACATTCGCCGAGCGATTTTGTCGGCGGCGGCTGGCTCATAAAAAATCATCGGCGGCGGCTGGAAATCGGCTGTCAGCCGGCTGAAACACCTTCAGTTATAACCATGATACAATTATATGGAGGTAGAGAAATTCAAATGTAATAGGAAACAATATAATAAAAATAAGATAATAAATAGGAAAGAAGTGAAAATTTCATAGCTTCAAATACTAAAATGAGTGAACTAAATATAGGTTTGATCATTTACTAAAAATTATTACGAATTTGTAACAATTGTTACTGGAAAGTGTTCATTAACCTTAAAAAAGTTTACATGGAGAGGAGCGTCAAAAGGGACAAAAATCATTCCAAATATAAATTACTACCAGTAAAATTTTTCATTGCAAGAATTATCCAACCACCTGTTGTATGTTTTGTTGTCAAGTTAATTATTTCAAAAATATTTGAAAAAGGAAAACTGAAAAATGTGCATTTCTTTGCTAAAACAGAATGTATGTTTCCTTAATTTATTCTTTTTCTTTCATTAATTTAATTTTAATGGCAAATAATTTTGTTTGTTTCTATTACATGATCAGAGATTGAAAGTGGAATTTTTGTATTTGTAAATAAATAAATTTAAAGAATTATGAAAAATGCGCAAAAACCTGAATAGGAATGAATAAGAATACATGAAACTGTGTAAAGATTTTCATATAAAATGTCAATTTCTAAAAAACATTGCAATTTAAAATATCAAACAAAATACATCAGAAAAAGTACAATTGTATAATAGGAAAATAAATGAACAGACCTTATGTTTTAAAAATTTTCTTTCAATTTTATTCAATTAAAAACTCAATTTTTCTATATTAAGGCAACGATATGTACTTAGTGAAAAATTTACAAATTGAGTAAATTCAAATCTATAATAATATCCAAGAAACAGTTTTTCAGCCGAAAAAATATTAATAAATAAATATTAAAAAATAATATCAATCGGCGGCTAATTTCCAGCCGGTAATTAGCCGAAAAAATCGGCGGTGGCGGCTGGTCAAAAGCATTCGGCGGCTCGGCTAAGCCGGCTCTCAGCCAATCGGCGCAGGGCTCTGGAGGCCTATCGTATATGAAACATTCATTAGTTTACTAAACCTAGTGAAAAAATATGGGAAGAATGATCTTGAGGCCTATATTTCTAAAGCTACTTGGATTCAATAATGTAAATAATTGTATTTTGCCTTACATTACCATGCTCGAAAGCTCTGCCTATATTTTTTGGAACTTTGTATTGAAGTTTTCTTTGTTTTCTCCAACTACCAGCCTACCTAGGTAAAACTTTATGAGCCTTGAACTAATCATTTTATTCAAAAGGTTTTTATTTACACAGTAATATAAAAAATAATGTAAGTAACTACAAAACAAACATTCAAATTTTGACACTTCTTTCGGTTTGCTTCTACCAAAAGAAAAATTTTTGTATTTTTTATTTTGTAATTTTTTTATAGAGCTGATGGTACCCGCAACGATGAAAGATTCACTTCAATTGTCAAAATAGCCTATTCTGACAGTTGCGGACTCACAAATCAAAACTGAACACCCATATTGCAAGGCACATTTATTAGGTGGCAGCACTACACCAGGTAACTAATATAATTATACCAATCTAAATGTCAAATTTGGATTGTGTAGGTATAAGCCTAAAAGCATGCTTTTCTTTGGGTATCCATAAACACCTTTCGAATGTTCAGTGTTTTTCTCATTTGGTCATTGCCCAAGGCGCATTTATTAGGTGGCAGCACTACACCAGGTTACTAATGTCAATATACCAATCTAAACGTCAAATTTGGATTATGTAGGTATAAGCCCAAAAGCATGCTTTTATCTTGGTATCCATAAACACCTTTCGAATATTCAGTTTTGTATGTTGTTTGACATTTCCTATAAGAAACATGCAATCTGACGATGCTACCCTAGAGCTGCAAAACTATCGATAGTACTATCGATAGTATCGATAGTTTTGTTGTAAATGAAATATCGATAGTTTTTTCCACTATCGATACTATCGAAAAAAAACAAGTAATTAAAAGAGTAAAAATAATCGAAGTCAGTAAACAGTAGCCGGCAGCTTTGAAGCAAATTATCCGTCGTTGATTTAAGCTTTTGTACAGCGATGCAAAAGATGGTACAATTGTATAATTTTAGCGCTATTTGAATGCCAAAAGTACCGTAGCACCGCAATGACCAATTTAGCACTACTGGAATCTCTTTATATTTATTACATGCCAAAAATAGCATTAAAATATAAAAAATTTTATTTTCGTACCAAGGAGAGAAGCCGACCATTTGCATCGACTGTGAATAATCGAATAAAAAAGGTTATAAACGTAGTATATCGTAAATGTTACTTTTATATTCAGATCCCAGCAACTAATATTCTTTGTGCACCTTCTGGCGTTTTGTTAATTGATTTTTAGTTAATTAAAAAGTACAAGTATTAAAAATATATAAATAAAGAATAAGGTACAATCGTACTGAAAAAATTAAAATTTTTTTTGAAAGTTAGTACAATTTGTAAATATGACATCGCATCCCTGCTTCTGTGTATACATAAGTACTTAAATACATATGTACATATGTATGTATATGAATTTATTTATAAATCCAAGTGTTATTCGACAAATAGTAGTCACAAGTATCTTAATAAATTCAACATCGTCGACACAAAGATAAATTTTGGTGGTACTGATGTCGCGACGGCCGCCAATCGTCTCGGATTTATTTTGGCATACCCTAGCGTGTTTCCCTACAATTTTTTTTTTTTAATTGTACCTACATGCCAACATATCCAGCCTAATCTTTGATGTAATCGTATGCGATAAAAATTAAATTTTTAGAAGAAGGTTAAAATTGTCGCTTACGATAAAACTTTACAGTTAGTGTCTTAAAAGATATCAACAATTTTCGCATTTTGATAATTATAAACCATGGGTAGGCCCATACAATTATAGGTTCAATAAAAAAGTATATTTTCGATAATGTGCCGCTTACGATAAAATCGAAAAAAAGGCTTGATATATTTTTATATACTAATGAAAATGTTGAGGACTCTGGATTTTTTTTCGAGCCAAATGTAGTTTATGTGGCAACTTTTATAAAACTATTCGATACAATCGATAGTATCGATAGTTTTACATAAAACTATCGAAACTATCGAGTGGAGCGACTACCGATAGTTTTGCAGCTCTATGCTACCCTGTTTTGAAAAGTAAGAGGGTTGCTGTTGTAATATTTGTTGTAGAATCGCGGGTACCTGATTGATGTGCCTTGCCCATATTGCTATTGGCGAACACTTATGGCCTATTTCCCAACTTCGAAAGAAAACGTTCGACTTACAATTTATATTGAAAACAACAATAAAATAAGAAAATTTGTTTTTGTTTTCAATATAAATTGTAAGTCGAACGTTTTCTTTCGCAGGTAGGAAATATGCCATTAAAAATTCATCGTTGCGGAATCCGGCCCCTGGGCATTTTATTGTTGGGTGCTCTGAAAAAATCGTGGACTCTTTGTCCATTCTTTAATATTGCTGTCTGGCATCATCGACTTAAATATTTTTATTTCTCTTAAGTTGGTTAGAAAAACGCTTGATTATCATCACTGATAATGGCTGCCATTATAAAATTAATTTATTTGTTGATAATATTTTACATAAAAAATGGAAAAGGTATTTAAAATCTGTGTAAAATACGAATAAAAGCAGAAGAAATAAACGAGCAAAGTTGTAATTTTTGGTGAAAAAAAGTTGTTTTATCAATCTAATGAAATATTTAAAATAAAGTCCAGTGGTGCTAGCAGAACTTAATATTGTGTATATGTGTATGTTTATTGTTTGTGTTCTAAAAAAAAATGCATACAAGCAATAAGGAACGCTAGCGCTTGGAATTACATATTGAAAAATCCAATTTACGTATAATGAAATACTTTTGTATACATTTAAGGTGAAATTAGTG
The DNA here is from genome assembly GCA_949987645.1 of Tachina grossa. Classification (NCBI taxonomy): domain Eukaryota; kingdom Metazoa; phylum Arthropoda; class Insecta; order Diptera; family Tachinidae; genus Tachina; species Tachina grossa. The sequence continues at coordinate 50,122,071 of OX465278.1, read as the reverse complement.
GTCGTTTACTAGATGAAAATCAAGAAAATATGGATTTGGAATTAACACACTCAAACAGCAAGGAATTTTCATTGGTACCTGCACAGAATTCTGTACAAACTCATCCAAGGTATGTAAATTATATAAATTTGATCATTAAAAAAATTATATTTTTAATATGACATAAATACTTTAAGGCTAACATTACTTGAATTTTATTCCTTAAATTCTCCCCACAACTTTTTTTCTTAATGCTTTCCGCATCGTACGCTAAAAAAATTAATAAACCAATAAATCCTTGTAGGAGACATTCAAAATCAAAAAGACGCATGAAAAGAAGGTAACCTCCTACCGTTTGTTGCAGTTTGTTTTAATTATTTTAATTTTTGCATTTCTGTTATCGGTAGTTAAAGAAATAGTTGATTGCTTTTGATACTATTTTGTGGCAGTTATGTTCTTATCTTCAAGCAACTTTTCGTTATTGTTGATACATATTTTAAATTTGATGATTTCTATTTTAGATTCAAATGTTATTCATGTGAAGCTCCATGTGTCGATCCCTCGCAACATGCCCATATGTGCCAGAATGCTATACAGGCAAGTATAAATTTGTTTGAATGTAACTAAAATGATTCTGAACTTTTTTAATGCAGTGTTACAAGTCAAGAACAAGAGATGCTTTTGGAGAAGAACGAGTTACTCGCGGATGTACAACAACACCAGATCAAATACCTTTAATATGTAACCAGAATAATGTAAATACAATGGGTGGCCCAAGGAAACGTAATACTCAAGCCTACATTAATGTTATCTGCTGTGCAGGAGATTATTGTAATGATGGCGCATTTCCCGAGTTACCCCCATTAAACGGTACATTAATATAGTATTAATTTAGCACGACAAGTTAGAACAAAAAATTAGATCAAAACCTCTCGAACTGCCCATTTTCTTTACCTATCGTTTTTTTTAACAATATAAATGAGAATTAAAATAATATAAAGAACATAAGCTAAGAAACTTTTTCAAAAACCCAAGAATCAATAAATAATTGGCTTAATTACGAGTGTCGTGTGTCAAAAATTGTTGCATTGTGAAGTTAAAATTATTATAAATTTTTTTTCTTTGCAGCTGAAGTAACGCATCTTAGCGCTGACAGTAGTAATTTACTTAAAATGTCATTTGCTATACTTGGACCGTTCGTTATTATCTCAATACTAGCATATATAGCAATATATTTCATAAGACGAACGCACCGTAAGCGCTTGGAATACTCAAGGGCTAAGCAAGATCCAGACTCGTATTTGGTTAATGATGAACTCTTGCGCGTTACTAGCGCTGGAGACAGTACACTCAGGGTATATTAAAAAAAGTTTTTTTGTACTTACCTTTATACAAATTTTCAATTCGTTTTTCTGCTTTTTTGATGTAAAGGAATACCTACAACATTCAGTTACGTCTGGTTCGGGATCAGGATTGCCTTTACTTATACAGCGAACACTGGCCAAGCAAGTGACGCTGGTGGAATGTATTGGACGCGGAAAGTATGGTGAAGTGTGGCGTGGTCACTGGCATGGTGAAAATATTGCTGTGAAAATCTTCTTCAGTCGCGACGAAGAATCCTGGAAACGAGAAACAGAAATATACAGGTAGATTATTATCATTATTATTGGTCAACATAATTAAAACTTGAAATTCCTTTCAGCACCGTATTACTGCGTCATGAGAACATATTAGGATTTATTGGTTCGGATATGACATCACGCAATTCATGTACCCAATTATGGCTTTTAACACATTACTATCCACATGGGTCCTTGTTTGATCATTTGAACCGGAATGCCTTAAGTCATCGCGACATGATCTTAATATGCTTATCAATTGCAAATGGTTTAGTTCATTTGCACACAGAAATATTCGGTACTGAGGTAAATGAAAAAAACAAAAAAAAAATTTACGGGACATTTGAGTGATATAAATACTTTTCAGGGGAAACCTGCTATGGCTCATCGTGATTTGAAATCGAAAAATATTTTGGTTAAACCAAATGGAACATGCGTTATTGCCGATTTTGGCCTAGCCGTGATGCATTCAAATGTTACGGGAAAATTGGATCTAGGCAATAATCCTAAAGTAGGTACAAAACGTTATATGGCTCCGGAGATTTTAGACGAAAGGTAAAATTGTTTCCATATTCTTACGAAATGAAATATTCGATTGGTTTGGTTTTTTCATATGTCAACTTATTACAGTATTGATATACATAACTTTGAAGCACTACGACGTACTGATATCTACGCATTAGGCTTGGTGTTATGGGAAGTCTGCCGACGGACTATATCATGTGGCATTGCCGAGGAATACAAAGTGCCCTTCTATGATGTGGTGCCATCTGATCCCAGTTTTGAGGATATGCGTAAGGTGGTGTGTGTTGACAATTACCGACCTTCCATACCAAACCGTTGGAGCTCAGATCCTGTAAGTATGATTGTTATTCATTATATATTACAGCGGGTGTTATAATAATATAATTAATTAATATTGGGTTTAGCTTTTGGCAGCAATGGGCAAACTTATGAAAGAATGTTGGCACCAAAATTCAAATGTACGCTTGCCTGCATTGCGTATTAAAAAGACTATACATAAATTGGCTTCCTCAGATGAAAAGCTGCGCTTAGATTATGATGAAGTTTGTGTTTAAGTTAACTTAGTTTCTATATTTTAGTTGAAAGTAGTATAGAAAGCCTTATTTCATAACTCAACAGGCTAAGTTGATTTTTGTTAATTCAATTTTCAGACACCTTTGCTACACATCGAAAGAAGTCGCTTTCGTATTTCAATATAAAAAAATGCAAATTCGAGCATTGTAGACTAGATTCGAATTAAAGAACTTTTATATATTAATACAGTAATAGACCAAATAAGTTTTTTTTTAATCTGAGATCGTTTAAAGCCTTTGGATATTTAAAACATTGGAACTGCTAACATATGTAGTTCGAAGTGACTTAAGTGACATACCCACAAAAAAGTTGTGTTGGTAATTTTTCTAGTTTTCGATTTGGAAAAACTTTATTTACATCCTAAGACTAGAATGCATTCAACAATATAGACATGTATGTAAATAACATACATATGTTACACACATACATATATGTATATGTAAATCATCTTGCATATTATATTAATACATGTTTTGGTGTAGTTATAATCCTATAACTTAAAAGTTTAACTCTCTGTTTCTGTAAATAAAGTACAATTTTTCGGTTGGGAATTTTTATTAAAAACAACCAGAAAATTTAGATTTTTTATTGTTTCTTCAATATTTCAAATTCCCAAACGAAAATATTTATTTTATTTAAAAAAATAAGCATTCACTACTTTTGATTATTTAAAAATACAATATTTAAATTTTATATTTTATAAAGTAAATTTTAAGTTTAGGGTGTATAAATTATTTAATAGAGAAAAAAGAAAAATACGTTATTTAAAAGTATTTTTTATATAAGTAGCATTAATTTAGCTATAAAGGAGTTATTATACACTTTTTCTTAATCATTTTGTTGCACAGAATATAATATGAATAAAAGTTTAACCGGCCTTAAATAACAATGAATTTGATCAAATAAATATTAAACTGTGCCTTTTTTCAAGAATAAACAAAAACCCTTAAAACTTAAATTTATGCTTTAATCATGCTTCCATTACCGACTTTTTTTCTATTTACATGTCAAACTATTCCACCATGTGCCATTTTCAAATTTAATTTCATTTTGTTTTCGCTTTAAATAAAAACATAACTTCTCAATATTATTAAAAATAACAAGATTTTTTAATATAAATTTAGTTGTATTTTCTTAAGAAGTTAAGTTTAATGTTTAATTATCTAGAGATGTAGTCTATAATAGTTGTAAGTAAATACTAAAGATAATGAAGTGTTGTATACAAACATTTGTACAAAGCAAAATTTTTTAAACGTTAATGTAAAAACAAATATATAGTACATATAGTATTAATAAAATAATATTGATTAAAGTATAATTGTATACTTGATATATAAATATGCACATTAACGAAAGTGATTTTAAAAATTATGTTCCAATGAGCAAATAATTATAGGGATCTCTGTCCGAAATATTTTTCGTTTTTAAAAAAAACCGCATAGGTTATGTTAGGTAATCAGGTTGCTGAGAAGAGAAAATAAGTTTTCAGCTCCAAATAATAGGTCTAAATAATAGCTCCCTTTGTGTTACCTGAGAGTAGGAAAGGGATAGTGCAAGTTCAAATGGAAGAGATCTCAAAATAAAATGTAATTGCTCTAAACACAATATGGCATATACTCCAAAATGCCCAACCTCCATGATGTGTGCATCATGTGGAAGGATTTTCTAAAATGAAAACTCGTTATAAACTGTTTGTAGTTCTTGTTGCCATATTTTATTTGAATATTCATTTCAAGAAACCGTTTTTTATTACCAGCCCCAATCATGAATACTTCCTCGGAATTTATTTTTCACAAAGAAGAGTAATACGCCACACTAGGAAGTTCGGTGTTTTGTTTGTTTGTTGATATATTGTTTTCTCCGTTTTTTTGCGTGCAACTAATTATAAACAAAATTATTCACCCTTATTCAACATAAGACGACGTCATTTTTAATGTTTTTTGGCAAATCGGTATTCCTGTAGATAGTATTGCCATTTATCGATGACTGTCAGCAAATTTTTAGTATTCTGTAAGAAAAATTGATGTTGATGTTGCCGTTCATTTTGTCGTCAGTGTTTTTGATGTCGTGTTCTGTTGTGTGCATGACTCAACGAATTTGAAAAATAATTTAAATGTTAAAAAAGTGAAATATAAGAAATACCAAAGTAGATATAAAAATGTACGTATTTATTTAAACAAATTTCTTAAAAAAAGTGAAAAATATATGGACGAAATTAAAATGACTATCCCCAACCAATTTGAAAAGCTTGTGGAAAAGTTGAAAAAAGTCCCTATTTTGCTAGTGGATTCCGCAGAGGTAATGTTCCCAATTATTTCAAGGTACAGTGGGGACTTGAGGTTTAAATTAAAAAAAGGCTGCAAACAGTACTGAGTGTGAAGCAACTGGAGGTGGAATATATAAACAATTAGCACTGAACTCCTTTGGAGGAAGCTCTAATCTCCAATAAACGTTGATCTGATCCCTTTTGTTTCAAAAAATAGGCTATATGTATTTTGTCCAATACTTGCCTAAATGATGTTTTGTTCAGCCGAAAATAACTTGAAAATATTAAAAGGATGAACATTACTCATTATTTTCCAAAAACATGACGGAATTTATCACTTACTTTTCCTTGGGTATTTTCACTATTAAATTTTTTTATTTTCATCGTCCCAATAGGAAAGAAAAACATTTTATTTTAATTTATTTACAAAGCTTTTGCTTATTCAAAAATACTTTTACCAAAAATAGTAAACAAAATGGACCAGCTGACTCAAATATTGGATATGTGTATTGTATTTATCGATAAACAGGCAACGTCGTCATAACACTGTTAAGGAATACAAAGTTAGCATTGATATTGTGTTATATTGATGTTGTCAAATAGAATAAGGGTGATTGAAATTCAATCACTTTAAAACAATATATAAAAAGTTTGTAATTGATTTACCTGCACATTATTAGTGTTTTTCGAAATATAAGAACTATAAATTAGGTACATATATGCACTTACTGATAATTTGTTGGGATTTTATTTTTAAACTAAAAAGATGTTTACCATTTTGGGCATCATTGATGTTTAGTTTAAGTTTGTGTGTGTTTAAATGTGTGTTATTTTTTGTATTGTTGTATTTTTGTAGAGTAGCAAAGACTGCTATATACCTACCACAATTTATGCTCAAAATGTTTGTTAGTTTTATAGTTTGCACTTGAAACGCCTCATGGTTGAGCTAAAAGGTATTTTAAGAAAGTACTAAACATACAACCATGTGACAAGCGCACAGAAACTTTTTGACAGTTTATTTTATACAATTTGTGTTTACAGAAAATAAGTTTTTACTTCTGTTTAAAAGAGGTAAAATAATAGAAAAATTATAGAATTGTGACCACAATCCCTTAAAGCAAAGGAATAAAATGTCTGACAGTGCCGAAACCACGCAGCAAAGAATGGATCGGCGTAAGAAGAGGACGTCCACCAACCAATACATGCTGTATATCGAAATGATGGAAAAAGATGCCGTGTTTGCCACTGGACGCATACCGCGAGAATACGACTCCAATTACTTGACAAAAAAATGGAAGGAACTATCAGACAAATTGAATAGCTGCCCCAGTGGTCCTACATTGACTGCCGAAGAATGGCGCAAGGTAAGTTGATAAGATGATATCATGGACATAAACTTCAGGGAAGAAAATGTCAATTTTGCGATTTTATCCAGCGCCTCAATGATTGGAAAAATACAACAAGATGCAAGTATAGGCGAAGCATATCGGGGGAAAAGGATATAACCATGACATCTTTGGAATTAAGAGCATTGGAGTTATTCGGTAAAGTACCTGCAACTGCACCGCCTGACCAGATTTCGCATTTCAAGTCGGAAAAATACGACGAAGATGATGAAATGGAGCATATACCAACAACAGAGACATTCCAAAAACAACTGCAGGCAGCCGTGGAAGAGGCCATAGGAGATGAGGAAGCCGAACACATGGTTCAAACCGATCATGAAGACCATGAAGAAATTGTACCCGAAAACACGCACAGTACTACACTAACACATGGCGGTAGTGGAGGCTCAAATAATGGTAATTCTGTTGGTGGAGGCACCACATATCGTACCATTGTTGTCGAAGATAGTGCTTATCCCGAAGAAGATAATCAAGACGAACAATTAGAATTTATTACACATCGTCGTTCTACACTAGCACCGCCAAATACAGGTTCCGCAATACAAACTGCTGTTGTGACGACCGGACCCTCGGCGACAGTGACGAAATTGATTAATGGCGATATACCGCTAAAGCGAATACGATCACAAATTTCTGATCAAATTATATATGAAGGTAAATTCAAATTGAGTTGCAAAATTTTTTTAAATGACATTTCCACCTGCACGAAATCTATGAGATTTCAATTAAAACTTTTATCAAAATCTATACTGTTTACACCAAGTTTTTTTGTTTGACATGAAGATTTTGAATCCAAAACAAAAACCATTGACTGAAATTGCTCTTAACTACAACAAAACAACTGGAATATAGCTAATTCACGCATATTTTTAAGTACAATTTGGAAAAAACGATAATTGCATTACTTAGGGCCAATTTCACCATCTTATATAAATATCAATTCGCATGCAAATTCGAAACCATTTTCATTCAAATCGAATTATAGAGTAGACTTCCTGCTTCGTTATAAAAATAACGATGTTATACATATGTATATTAAAGGCCTTATATAATACAAAACTAGCATGAAGTTAGCATAAGTGACAAAATTTAACTACGTGTTGAGAAGTTCCTCTATATAATCTGACATCAAAAATCGCAGAATAATGTAGTTTTAACACACGATTACATCTTAGCATGATTTTTAATGTAAAATTGTATGGCAAAACACGTTAAGACCGTGTTAAATTTTGACACATGCTAACTTCATGCCAGTTTTTGATTATACATAAGGCCGTAATATTATGGGAAACTTTCTTACTTTAAAAATTATTTTTAAAAGTGCAGCATTTTTAAACGAGAACCCAAAATTCTTGGGTTAGTGTACTCATGGCTACCTTAAAAACTAGTTTTATTAATTAAAAATAATTTGTATGATTACTTTTTCATAATTTACAAGTGCATTTGCTAAACTCATGATTGGAAATTAACCTTTAATTATTGTGAAACCTAGTATTATCTGTGAATCATATACTTTGAGATAATCTTTTTGTTAATATTTGATTTCAGTTAAAAAAGCGCCCCATGCAACTCGAACCTTCACAGTTTCACATCCTCACATACAACAACACCAAACACAACCACAGCAACAGCAACAGCATCATCATCTCCCACAGCAGCATATTATTAGCCAAGAAATACCAACGACATCATCTGGGACCTTGGGAGGACAAATTTTGGCTTCACAGGACGTGCGCGATGTTGCCAGACAGCTGAAACGTATTGCCGATATTAAAGCCGAAAAGCTTAAATTTAATATAGCTCGTTTTAAATTTAATAATCCAGGTTTTAGTTACAACTTCCATCCATCATAGTAGAATTACATGTGGCAAAAATATTAAATACCCTCAACTAAGAAACAAAATAATTTTAAGGTTTTAATCTATTGCCACACAAACTCAATACTAAATGATTTATTTTTCTTTTGTAAGATCTAGCAAGTCAGTTTTACACTAGCAAGTCAGTACACACAATAATATACTACGTAATAGATTAAAAACTTGTTTTAGTCGTGAATGTAAAATATTTTCGCCAAATCGAGTGCTAAATGTTGTCTATTGTTTTCTTATTTTTATATTAAACATTATGATTTTATTTTTATAAAGATATCAATTCAAAATCTGTACTCGATTTCTGTGAAGACCGTAAACAATTACGTTGTTCTAACGTAGCATACCTTTTTCATAGTTTATTAACGTTTTCACTAGGCCTATAACTTATTTAAACAAACAACTAAACCTTTCTTTCTTTTTAAGTAAATTGTAACAAACAATAAGGTTCAATTCAGTTTATAGTCATTTTAGTCTTAGAAGCCATTTTAATTTAATAAAGAACATAAGCAAAATTTTAAATTTATTATTTGAAAATTTAATTGAACTTTTATTTGTCAGGGCAATTATGAATAAAATTCCACGAAAAATTTTTCCCTTTTCCAATTAGAATTTTTTGCTTTCCCTATTACTTGCTATTAGTTGGAATTGTTCCCTGGGAAAAAAATCTCGCGGAATTTTATTCATAATTACCCTCTATATGTTATTTGAAAATTGTTCATAAACTCAATGTTTATAGATAAATAAGTAAATAAAACAAAATAAAAACTTAAAAGCAGACATATGTAGCAATTTTTACCTTGATTATGAATGGCATTTCTCTTGAATTTTTCGCCTATTAAATGTTTCCTTATTCTACACAAAATTTCCTCGGGAAATGTTTTTTCCCTTGTTCCAAACGGAATTCCCGAAAGTCATGTTTTAGACTTGGCAGTTTTTCTTGAAGCAATTATCTTCAATTCTCTTTTAAAACTGCTCGTTTGTTTACACTCAGACGGTTTCTTGTTCAATTTTCCTATTGTTTTAATGCTGCGAATGAAAGCACAAAAGAGAATTGAAGTAACTTTTCTGTATAAGCAAGTCAGTAACCCTCTTCTTTCTTCTTTCATCTCTCTCCCATAAACTCAGACTTGCTTCAAGAAAAACTGCCGAGTCTAAAACATGAGTAATACCTACACCTTTCCCTTCGAAAAATTAAAAAGGGGAATGTGATGACAAATCTTGGAAATAATTCTGCCAAAAAATGCACACATCGCTCATGTACTAAAATTAATATTCATATCCGTATTGTATAAAAGTTTAATAAAAATATAATGTATAATCAACTCTTGAGAGAAAAATAAAACTTTCTTTCAAGTTGTGTATAAATTGAAAACTTTAAATACGTTTTTTTTTTTGAGTTATGACCTTGTTTTAGTAAATTTAGTAAATTAGCGATATGTAAGTATTTGCCGTTTTTGTAAAAAATGTAATAATTATTGTTATTTATTCTTATTTTAAGACCTTAACAACAACAACAACAAATTAGAGGATCTAAACCAGATATAACGCATCTCGAAGAGGGAATTGAACTTAGTAGGTCCATCATCAAAAAGTATGGCCGAGTGGAAAATGTGGAACATACACACACACATGGTAAAAATGTAAAATATTTTTCATGTATCGTGTTTTTCTTTAACTTTTGGGTAAAGTATAATTCTCTCAATATAATACACAAAAGTACGGCAACGCGAAAAACCAACTTGTTTTTAACATGAAAGAAAACGACAATGCATGTGTGCATAAATTAATTTCTATAAAAACTTGTAAAACTTTGTTCTGGTGATGAATTGTTTTAAATATTTTTTCATATATTTTGCAATTTCTTTTTTTAGAATATTATTATTTACACTGAATACACAGAAGTGAAGAAAGTGTCAGGTAAAAAAAGCTCCAATCAGGTTTTTGTTAAAATTCATGGATAGAAAGACGTAGCAAAACAAAACCGACGACAAAATTTGAGGGAAAACGAGACAAACTGAAAAATACCCGTATCTTCCGTCTCGTGACACTTCTGTATGTTTTGTGTTATTTATTTTAAAAACAGCTGATTGATTTTCCGTGTGCCCAAACTACCACGAAGAAAAAGTACGGGCTGTTTCGTGCAAGAAGAAGAACATTGCTCTCAAAAAAACCTTCATTTACTAAATTTTCGAGTACGGGAACGCTTTTCGTGCAAATGTAAAGAAACACTCCTAATAGAATAAGGAACAAAACTTTGAATTTTCTACTCAATATAGAGCAGATATATAGGTTTGATCCCTTACTTTTTGGGCAAAGTTCGGTAAAATGAGAATAAGCTATAATTTCTCTCAATAATACAAAAAATTTACAAAAGTACGGGAACACGAAAAACAAAAAATTTTACAAAAAGCCAACGTGCAAGTAAATACATAATTATGTACAGTTACTCTCAGAAATATTTTGAATACATTTTTTTTTAGCAAAATTATTAAATAATTTATTTAAAATAAGAAATTGAGGCAACATGTTAAATTTATTTCTTTTATAACTGAGCAACAAAGCCTATAGAATAGAAAATACTCAAAAACAACAACTTTGAATTTAACTGTTATACTTTTGTTGCTTTTTCTTGTGTCAACTACGAAATTTCAACTTCACAAAAGTATTTTGCAATCACATCAATCAGGTACCCATCAATCAGGTACCCGCGATTCTACAACAAATATTACAACAGCAACAACCACATGTACTTTGTTGGTATAAATTACCTTCAAACACCATACAAAACTGAATATTCGAAAGGTGTTTATGTATACCCAAATAAAAGCATGCTTTTAGGCTTATACCTACACAATCAAAATTTGACATTTATATTGATATAATGACATTAGTCACCTGGTGTAGTGCTGCCGCCTAATAAATGCGCCTTGGTATTTTGCTTCTTTTAACGTTCCCGTTATTTTTCAAATATTTCTGTTGTCACATGGGTTTTTTTTTTATTTTTGTTTGCAATTATTATTGTATTGTAATTATTATGCGTTTTTGTTTATAATTGGTTCCAATATTTTCTTAATGAGTGCAACATGTGAAGTTTTTGTAAAAAAAAATGGTTAAAAGTAAAGGAATTAAATTGATCTACGAATAAGATCATTTTATATCTGTATAATAGGGCAAATCAGTCAAATATATTTGGGATATGTTTGGTCGATGTAGAAAACAATAGAAAATGCAATTCAACGTGTAAAAGAGCGCAGTTACATTGAAAATATTCCATGAAAAAGTCGAGCAAAGTTGTTAACGGTAAGAAACGCACGACAAACTATTAAAGAAAATAGAGAAAACCACCATTTATATGTGCCGAGTCTTAAAAAAATGCTAAAGGGGATACTACGGACACACCTAAGTGGCAAGTCCATCAGTAGCATTCTAAAAGCCAACAATACTAACGGGAGCGTAGCTACAAAAAAAATTGATTTCTGAAGTTAATAGACAGAATCGTTAGTCAATTGCTGAACTACATAAATTTCAGACTTTTGATTTCGGGAAAACGATAATATTTAGTGCTAAAAGTAAGTGCATAATTTTTGGGTGATATAAACAATGTATGGTGCGGCGCAAGCCAAATAAATCACTAAATATTAAGAATATAAGGCCAACAGGAAAACATCGTGGTGGTTGTCTCATGGTGTGGGGCTGAACGTCGGCAATAGGAGTGGGAAATTTGGTGTTTATATAAAGCACAATAGATAAACATCTATAATTGTTCATTCTTAGAGAAAATCTACATGCCAGTGCTGAACAAATGGGTCCGTATATCAATGGATATTACTTCCAACATTACAACGACCCAAAACATATAGCCCTGACATTAAATTATGGCTCTTATATAATACCAAACATCTGTCAATAAAACCACAGTCTTGACATGAGTCGTATAGAGAATCGTTGGGCTTATTTCGAGAGAAAAATCCAAGAAAATAGTAGGCAGAAGAAACGTTTAAAAAAATACCTCGAAATTTCCGAAATTTAGTAGAATCTATGATAAGGTGTCTGCAAGTGATAATTTCTAATAATATATATCACACAAAACATTAAAACATAATTTGCTGCTATAATAATGAAAAATCTGTATAAAAAATTCAAAAAGCAAAATACTTTTGTGACCTGATATATATATAAGCGATTTTTTCATTATTTTTTAAAAATTTCATAAACTATTCTTTTGTTTTTAAATTTTTATTAAAATAATTGCAGTTAAGGCTTCTCTTATTCAATTTGTAAAAAAATAAACATAAATTTTTAAAAGGAGATATTTTTATGTAGCATTCTTTTCGTTAATTTATTGAGTTATACATATGCAAAATATTTCTGTGAGTAACTGTACATACACACTCATTCGTTTACTTACATGATGTTGCATATCTAGAATGTTTTGTTTCTTAATTTTATATAAAAACTAATAAAATTTAGTTTACTACTTTATAAACCTTTTTCATACAATTTTTTAATATTTTTAGTGTTCAGTACAATTTAATTTTACTTTGTTATTGGTTATTTTTCAAACAGCTGATTGTTTTTTGGCTTGCCCAAACTAACCCAAAGAAAAATTACGGGCTGTTTCGTGCAAGAAGAAGAAGCCCATTACTCTCTCAAAAGCTCCCTTACTTGCCCAAACTTTGAGTGCGGGAACAGTTTTCGGTAAGATTGGGAACCCGCGGGCGCCCAATGTGGAGTACGGGATCAAACCTAAGAAGAAGCATTAAGAGATAAGAACGATCATTCCTCTCTGAGATGGCGGTTAAAATTTAAAATTTCTGAAGGCCAGCTAGGGTGCTGGATAGAGTGTCTTCATAGCTATGACTTCAGTATATAGCATGGGAAAGGTATAAAACATGGTAATGCGGAGGCTTTCTCACATTGGCCCTGTACTTTGGAATGCAGACATTGCATTAAGGCCGAAAAGAAGGAGCATGTTGATGTTCGACTAACGCATATAGATGCCAGTGGAGATTGGGCGACAGCACAGAGAAATGAGTCCACTCGTAAGATCTTATTGGCTAGACAGCAACATTTTAAAACTGATAAATGGATACTTATATCGTAATCGGAAAAGTGCAGACGGCAAAACGGTTTCCAACTTAGTAGTGTTGTCATCCTCTGATTTGAACGAAGTATTGACCGAGTTTGATAATGATCCGGTTATCTTGGATTAACAAAGGGGCTTGCAAAATTAAAGACTCGTTTTTATGGAGTTGGATGTCAACAAGCTGTAGTCGATTGGATCGCCAATTCGCAGTAAGAAGAAGACGAGATAAGTTGCAACAATATACCTCAGATGCACCATTCGGGGGCGGATAGTAATGGATGTAGCAGGTCCTTTCATTATCGCCTTGAAATCTTACGATCTCGTGGTTATGGAAGAACCAGAATACAAAAAAGATTGTGGGTGCATTTGTGAACAAATGCGTATGCTGCTATGCTGTTCCAATATATAAGATATTTAAGTAAATGTGTGAGCAATATGGGATAAAAAAAAACTAGAGTGACGCCGCGTTACTTACAAAATGAGAGAGATGCAATCGTACCCTTGGAGAATAGATCAGGAAAGTGGTGATCGCGAATGAAAATGTTTGGGATGAGTACATTTCGAAGTTCCTGCTTGCACGACTCAACATCGAAAACACCGACAAACATTATCTTCAAAACGGAACTGAAACTACCGGAAGATTTGGAATTTGGCATTACCCCTATACCAACAGATGAAAGCTGTGCAAACTCCTCCTGATTTCGAGAAAATATTCATGAACTATATAAATTTGTTCGCAGTCGGTTGAAAATCATCAGCTATAAGATTAAAGCTAGTTATGATCCATTTGCAAATACTAAATCGTTCAATAAAGGCTAACTTGTTCTACTATTTAAACCACAAAGGAAGTAAAGGACTACGTATCTCCCAAACTACAGTGTCATTGGGATGTACCCTAAAGTGTGTTTAAAAGATTAAATAATGACGTCCACAGTATACAAAAGTACAGTCCAAGGTGGAAAATGAAAGTTATAAGCTTATAATGGAAAATATATAGTTATGCAAAATATAATTCCCTTATAGTGGTTGGTGTATTTCGACTTCAACTACGACGTTTTTGTAACAGATTAAAGAACACTGGAACATTTTTTTGGTTGGTGGCGCCAGCGTATATGTAGGAGATGAACATCTCTCCTTATCAAAAAGAAAATCTGCTAGCTTTAAGATAATGCTACTGTTAATGGAGATCAACCTCCATCGGATCAAGACAACAACACAAGCTCTGATGGAACAACTACAAAAAGGTAAGATGCAGGAACCTTGGACTATAAATGATTAAGTTTCTGGATTTAACGTCGAAACATGCATCAGTGTATCTCCCCTCTGTTAATACGACACTACCACCAGCGATGGATTTAAGGTACATCATTTCACCCGGCTGAATCAAGGTAGGAATATTTTAATAGGCAGTACGCCAACTTGCATCATTTCCGACAGCAACAAAAGAGGTGATGCGTTATTTGAATTCATAAATGAAAATAACCTCTTCATCCTAAATACTGGAAATAAACAAACATTTATTAACATAATAAAGGAGTTTACTACAACTTGATTAGATTCGCCACTTACACGTGTTGAATTTTCATTCCTTCTCTGACCGTCGCTACATTTTCACAACTATAGACCACCCGCTCCCTAACGCTATAACGTTCAGAAATAGGGCCAAAACTAACTTGTCAAAATTTAGGTTGAACCTACAACATAAACTCCAAAAACTCTCAGCACCAACTGATAGTGTGAGGATGGGGTTGGCTGAAGTAGTTAGCACATTGATTACAAAACGGAAGGTCCTGGGTCGAGCCCGGTCTCCGACAGTCATTAAATAACAAAACAAAGTTCTACTGATGAAGGCATAAATACTGGTCACTGAACTATACCGGCTTCAGCGAAAGCTAATCCTGATGTAACTCGCTGGTATTTTGCAGCAGAATTATCGGCGAAGTAAAATAACCAACAAAATGGCTACTAAACACAGCTTCAAAATTGAATACTCGCCAGAGGCGCTGCAACACTGCATTATTAAAAACGTGCAAAAAGCAGAGTTGTAAAATAATGAAGCTGTCCTCTATCTCTTCCTTCGCCACCTCTCTTCTCTATCTATCACAACTCTCTCACTATGTTCTCAACTCACATGTAGCACAAAGGGATCACTGTATTGAACTCAAGTGAGCTGAATTCTAAATTTCATCCTACCTTACCAGCAGCTTGGTAACTTAACCTAATCTAACTGATAATGCGGAGCTGATATATTCGGAAGTTTAAAAACTGGTTACTGATATTAGAAATACCTTTGAAGATTGCTGTCCTCTCCGTAACAGGCAGACTCCGATAGAAAAACCTTGGATGATAAGGAATCTGATAAATCTCTAACAGAGACGGTAAGGCGGTAAAGACTTGAAGTATACAATAAAAAATAACAGAAGTGAAACGCCAATCCTGAATGGTTTTTTACGAACAGGTAGGCAATGTTAGCGAAACATTCAAAATTTCTATCGAAGACTAATACTCAACCTATGCATTAGATATATTCGTTGATAAAGCAGCAGTGTTTCGACGTCGAGTCTTATTGAATCCCTAAGCATAGTTGACTTTGATCTTGGATCTTGGATTAACCACTTGGATATTTCATACGCTTAACAGCAGGTGGATAAATTTACAAGGTAAACGATACAAAAATAAGAGATCTTGTATGTATGCCGCGGAATACCACAGGGTTGTATATTATCTCTCTTATTATGTATGTGTAACCACCATACGCAGCCTACTAAAAATTCTATCACTAAAATAATAGTTTAAGCTTAAATTAGACGTGTCATACTACGAGGGCAAATCAATAAATCCATAACGTTTCTCCAGTTTTTGTATCCCTTAAAAAAATAGGATTTTTTGAGGTCCTTAAAATAGGTATTTGTTTGGTCAATAATTTTACCGTTGGAGCTAAATCTCTCTCCACCGAGCCATTTCTTTAGGTTTGGAAATAGAAAGTAGTCACTAGGGACTAAATCCGGAGAATATGGCGGATGGGGTACCAATTCGTAGCCGAATTCATAGAGTTTTGCCATTGAGACTGCACACGTGTGCACTCGTGCATTATCTTGATGAAAAAGAACTTTTTTCTTGGCCATGTGGGGTCGTTTTCTTTTTAAATCCTCATTAAATGGGTCTAATAAGTTGGCATAATATTCGCTGTTTATTGCTTTCCCTTTTGAAGGTAATCAATCGATGTGGATTATCCCGCGTGCATCCCAAAAACTGTTGCCATCACCTTATTGGCCGACAAATTCACCTTGGCCTTCTTCGGAGCAGGTCTAGACTGCTGCTTGGTCTCCGGAGTACAGTAATGGATCCATGTTTCATCCACATTTACATAACACCGCAAAAACTCATTCGGATTGCGGTTAAACAACTCCAAAAAATCCTTTGAAGTTGTCACACGTTTACGTTTATGGTCAACTGCGGCACTCATTTTGCAGACAACTTTCTTAAACCCAGCTGATCATTTAAAATCGAAACGACAATGCCATATGAAAAGTCTATGGCATTAACAACCTCACGCACTTTTATTCTTTGATCGGCCAACCCCATATCCTGGATTTTTTCGACATTTTCGGGTGTACTGATCTCAATTGGCCGTCCAGAACGTTCAGCGTCATTTATACTTGTGCGACCACAACGAAAGTCACTAAACCACTTTTTTACCATTGCAATCGATGGTGCAGAGTCCCCATAGTATTTATAGAACTTTTCCTTGGTTTGATTGACGGTTTTTTTTTCGAAAAAAATAATGAAATTCACTTTTTTCATTTTCTTCTTAAAAGGCGAGGTGGTCTGTTATCAACGGCTGCCAAAGACAAGTTAAATGACACAGCTTGTTCAAATTTAGACAGGAGTCAACTGACAGTTGCCTCTTGACAGAAGCAGTATTACTGTTTCAATCAAGAAGCGGGAAATTCAAAAAGACACTGAGTTAATGATCCACCCTCGTATATTGCCATAGCCATAACCAAAATTTAATTTGTTTATATGGCTATGGCGTTATGGCGAGTCAACTGTATTCAAAGTGTTGCCCCTTAGTTTGGTTCGAACAGCTGTTTTGTATGGTTATCGTTATGACACATCTAGTTTAAGCAGAAAGTTGTTTATTCACAAGAAAATTTTAAGTTTTGAATCAACCGTTATTTTAAATAAAACGATACAAATTACCAAAAGGTCAAATAGCTAGAAGTAATACTTGATTGGAGATTTTACTGGAAACTAAAGCTCAAAGAGTTTGGGCCTTTTGCAGAAAAGTAATTGGGTGCAAATGGGGAATAAATACTAAGTTAACACACTGGCTTTACACGAGTGTGATACGACCAATAATGACGTTAGTGTGGTGGAAATATATAGAAAAGATGGTTAATGTAAAACCCCTTCAAAAAATATAGAGACATTGCGGTATCAGCATCTATGACGCAATAAGAATCACACCAACCAAGACAATGACAAAGTTGGTATACAGGTTAAATATGACAATTGGTATACAGGTTAAATATGAAACAGCTTTAACCGTCAGGAGACGGGTGAGTGGCTAATAATAGAAAATACAACCAAATACGAAATAAGCAAGAAGGAACCATAAACCCTCTAAATTTTTTTCAAACAAACTACAAAGCTACTTTGGCTTGTCTGCAGAAACGCTTAGAGTCTCAGGCAGGAATCGGAACCTGTGACAGTCCGACCACTAGCGCCCTCTTGCCTAAAAGCCAAGAGGGCGCTATTTTTTGGTTCGAATCCTTAAGATGCTCTATATCTGGTATATTTTCCATAATATTTGTCTTCGATCATAGTCTACATGTTGTATCGTCAAAAACAACCATGCGAACCAGGTTATTTTTGAACTATGTTAACATGTTAATTTTTAAAGCTAGTCGACAAATACATATCTATTTCTAAACGAAAGTTTCTATATCATACACCAGAACTTAACTTGGAAGCTAATGAATCTTATTGTGATTGGCGTATTTCGACTTCGACGTTTTCGTCCTATATTAAAGAAAAAATATGACGATGTTCTTTAATCTATAAAAAACGTAGAAATGAAAATGCGCCAACCACGATAAGGGCGAATGTGACACTTCTGTCGCTAGCTTATTAAAAAGCAGCTCAATAAAAATTTAAATTTAAATTTAAGCTTTAAAGTTGAAAGGTGAAGTTTGGAAGATTTACAATGAAACCTCCTTCCTGAGATTAAACGGTTTACACATGAAAAGTATAGGGTTATCCATGAAAATTTTATTATAATGTTTGGACCTTACCATTACGTACGAAATGCAATTTCATTTAAACTGCCGCTTCTAGATTGGTTGCAGCAGTTGATCCTTATGATGTAGTTTTCGAACACCTTTTCGCACATTTCGGGCGACATTTCAGCGATAACTTGACGAATGTTGGTTTTCAAATGATCCAACGTATATGTGGGAATTTTTCCTGGAGCCTCTAAGGTGTTCTATTTTCTCCTCCCACAAGTCCAGCAGCATATTTTCCATGTCTAGGCACCATACAACACGGAGGCAGGTTTTTTTGTTCACTGCAAATATTAAATTAAGTAATTTAGTTGTATTTAAATTAAAAACAATAAAACTTACGTGTGCCACTCATATTGTTGATAAAAATATTTATTACCAAATTTAAATGTCATGATAAAATCTGTTCAACTTTTTTGTCATTTTTCTAGTGATGACACTAAACTTAACGAAAGATGTTAGATGAAACAAAATGAGTTAGGAGCATCTTTTAAAGATGTAGAAATATGTTGTTTTTTTTTCTTATGGGAAGATGTTAACATTTTCGCAAATTGATGGTAGATATTAGATGTGTGTGAGTGTAAAAAGCCTATTGGGGAGTTATGCGCATAGACACGGTGTTTGGCGTAGCCCTACAAACAAAGTCTAACGGCGTCAAGTTGCATGATCTTGCAAGACAAAAAAGTCGGTTATCATGCGGTCATAGTCTTTAAACTGACGGCAACGGTTCTTCACTTTCAATAACAGAAGCGATATTTTCGGAAGTGCGCACTTTGCGATGATTCACAGGCCCACAGGCCTGGCCAAGAGGTAAAAGAATTAAGCTTTCCTATATATCTTCCTTCACTACTTGTCTTCTCTATCACTATCCATTTCCTAAAGTAGGTAACACCTAGTAATAGCAGTAGGAATTGATTGCCTGAGTGTTACTTCTTTATAAAAACCAAAACATTTGTAATACTTCTAATAATTTCTTTCTAATCATTATAACATCAATGTCTCAGCTAAAAAAATAGATCATCAAGCAAACATTTTATCCTCCTCTTTCTTGATCTCACTACTTTTAATGGACTAAAATTTTGGATGGGAAACTGATCTTGTTTAAATATTTACATATGTTTTTCTCTTTAATTTTTCAGCAAGAGTTTGTATACTTGTAATCAAAATGAAAAATGAAATATTGGCTGCTTGTATCATTATTATACGATAATTCATGTTGTTGATACTTTTCTTCAAATAATTTATTGTTTAAATTTAAATTATTCTTTTACAATGCCTAAAAAAGAACATCTAGTGGAACATCTGTTAAAGTGATGTTGTTGACCTTTTTTCTATCTGAGTAGTTTTTTTTTAATTTTGATATAAAATTAAATTTAGTTCACGTTTGTCTTCCTATTGACAACTATGTGAAAAGAAAGATGTGGAATTAAAAAAAAAAGAAAAAACGACAAATAAGTATATTTAAAGGGTACTTTTAATCGTGGTGTTACTTCTAATAAGTTGTTCGTGATGAGGCAATTTCATGAGCTGCTAGTTTAAAGATATGTTTAAATTCTGGGAATTTACAATATCTTAAACAGCAGTGATTAACAGCCGGGTAAAAAAGATGAAAATTAAACAAAAACCTGCCAATATGAAAAATATTTAGAAAGGTTTTGTTTTAGTCCCTACACAACACTATGTAACAAAAGCTTTTAGCCAACGAAATGAATTTTCTTTTTTAACCCCCGACTAAAAAAGGGGTGTTATAAGTTTGTAGTGTGTGTCTGTGTGTCTGTGTATCTGTGTGTCTGTCCGTGTCCCCGTACAGGCCAAACGGCTAGACCGATTTTCATTTAGTTTTTTCTGTTTGAAAGATGACTTAATCGAGAGGGTTTTTAGCTATGTTTGAAGAAAATCGGTTCAGCCGTTTAGAATATATAACATCTGAAAAAAGTCGGGGGTTTTTAAAATTTTTAATTTTTTTAATTTTTGTTATTAATTTAAAAAAATTAGTAATAAAAACTAGTTAGTATACACAGATTTTATGGTACACAAAATCCGCAAAATTTTTCTCGAATTTGGTCTGTATATGTATATAGAAGAAACATAATCATATCTTATTTCGATTCCTCAAAATATGAACTTTAACATAATTAAATCAAACAAAGAAACAAAACTAAGTTCGAACAGAAATTAAAACTTAACTGAACACTATTTAACTGAATACCATTTGTTAGCTGTTTGCTCGTAACGAGCTTTCAGTGATACTTATTAGAGTTGCAATTGATAGTCGTCATTCAGCAGTCATTCCTTCAACTGTACAATAACGACAACAGTGTCAGAAAAATACGAAGGACTGACAATCCAAAAATAAAGTCATGGTCATGGATGGTCTTGCAAATGATGCGTTTTCCTCAAAATCTTTCTTTTTTTATTTCTACCTCGCCGCTTGCTGCTACATTTTATTATGTAGCAGAAACAACAAAAAGCAATAGATGTTGCTGCCACTTCACAACTGCTGCTGCTGTGTAGTTCGCAATATTTTAATTTTTTTTCCTCAAGTACAAGTATTTTATATTTGTTTGCATCGTTATATTCTTGTTGGAGTCATTGTTGCTAATTTTTGTTGTTGTTCTTGTTGTGTTTCTGTAAGTCTTTCTACTGTCCTTGTTGGCTTTTTGTTGTTGCAATGTTCTGGTAACATTTGTTTTAAATTGCAGTCAGCTTCTAAAACAAATTGTAACTATGCGCATAATTGCAAAAGTACATTTAACTACAACGAATCGAAATAAAAACAATCATCAGTCAAGCAATTGTAACAAAAAGCAGCTAACTGACTTGAGCATTACAACATGGTGCCAGGGTTACCGTTGTGTTTTAAAAAAGAAGTGGCGCAAAAAATTGTTGTAGGGAAAAGTCGCACAACTTTCTTTAGTCCTCGTCCATACAGTAAAACATTTGCTTCGAAACATTATTGATTTCTCTTTTGAAATTGCATTCGTGTCAACACTGTGAAGTTTTTGTTTTGCAGCTTGATACATTTTCTCATATATTTCTCATGAGAATGAGACGAGAATGACGTACTCAACAAGAAATGCATGTATGTATCTACATGAAACAAAGTACCCTTTTACACTCCTCTTTCCCCGTTCATCGATAAACTCAAAAGTTTTGCAGCAAATGTTTCATTGTATTGATGGGGACTTAAGGGCATGTCCCATAAATTTGAAAAATTTGCTTTTATTTCAAATGTAATCAATGAGTGGGCAACAAGTCGAACGTTTACGACATCGTGGGACAGGCCCTAAGGAATAAAATACCTTTAAATTGAGATGAAGTACCGTTACGTAATTGTGAGTTACTCATATGTACATAAATATATCAAAACGAGAGTCGATTGCTTTGAGTATTTTATCCATATGGGCAATGAAATAAATTAATAAAATTTTTGTTTGTTTTATGTTTACAAATAGATATTAAAATAACAAAAATTAAAAATTTTAAAAACCCCCGACTTTTTTCAGAAAAGATGTTATATCTTCTAAGCGGCTGAACCGATTTTCTTCAAACATAGCTAAGAACCCTCTCGATCAAGACATCTTTCAAACAGAAAAAACTAAATGAAAATCGGTCCAGCCGTTTGGCCTGTACGTGGACACGGACAGACACATAGATACACAGATACACAGACACACAGACACACACTACAAACTTATAACACCCCTTTTTTTAGTCGGGGGTTAATAATAATATACAAGTTTTTTTAAATTTTTTTAGTGAAAAGCTTTAACAGGAAATTTACTGCCGTATACATAAAAAATATTTAAAGTTTATTAAAGGTATATACCAACATACGACATGTTTTTTACATGTGTTTTTTAAGTTTTCGACTCGTATGTTTTTCTTTATGCTTGTCAATATTGGTTAATTTACATAAGGTTTATAATTTTTGGTCACAAACGTACATGTAGTATCACTTCTTCTTTTTCAGTACATAAATATCCACGTAGTTTGTTTTATAAATGGCTTGCAGCCTTGGAAATATTTTTGGTTCCGTCGCTGTAGTACTGGCGACGCAAATTTGCTTTTTTAATTTTTTCTTTTTTAAACAAGACGTTGAGGTTGTATCTAAAAATCTATAAATTTTTGGACTTATTTTAATAAAACGACAACGTCAAATTAAAAAAAAAGTATATAATTAATTTGTCTTGCAAAATACTTCATTCAGACGGCTAATGATAGTGCACATAATCAACCGCCGACGAATTTGTTCGCATGAAATAGACATTTGGAGCTGTATGTTTAACATAAGAAAATAGAGCACGCTCTATTTCAAATAATGTCTTATGTTTTTTGTCATGTTTTTTACACAAGCAATGTTTTAAAGGTAACACACGACATGTTTTCGTTTACATATGTAAATTCTGGCACATACAATGTGAAAAACATGTCGTCTGTTGGTACCTTAAGGGCTTATTTGACATATTTCTATGGGAAATTTGTCAATTAAACCTGTTATAAACCTAACATATATTTTATGAATACGGCAGTTATACTCTTGTATTACCATACAATAATACAGCATTGCAGTGGGCTTGTAAATTAAACAAATATTTACATATTCACCGCTATCGTGAATATCAATCGGAATTTTTGTTCATGTAAAATTTTCATTCCTCTCAAAAGAAAAGTGCTATCGTGAATCTCCCGTGAAATTGTTTCCCCGCTATCAGTCCCAATGAATGTAAAAAAGCCAAATTTAACTTAAATAATAAGAAATACACAAACTTTAGGTTCCAAATGATTTTTTTTAGCTTTAAAGTTGTGTTTTTAAATATTCTAGGTGAAGTGGAAAAAATTCTTTATCAAAAATAAAGTGAACAGAACCAGGGGAAAAGTAAAAAATTCACGAGAAAAATATTATTCACGTTAAGGGTTATCAAAACAAGGGAAAAAAGTTTCAAAGGAAAAATTTTTCATGATTGCAATTTGGTGAAAGGTGGAAATATATCGAAGGAAAAAATTTTTACGACAGGCGTGATTAATATACATCAGTCACAAGTTCATATTAAACGGAAATATTTTATTATTTAACTCTGCAAAAGGGAAAAATCTCGTCGAGAAATAAAAATAGTTGCACAAAAATTAGCCGGCCGTATAAAAGGTGTCAGATTGCTACTTCAGTCGACAAGCGGCGGCACTGCATAAGACAATAAACAAACTGCAGAGGCAACAATAATAAAAGCATTATTAGCAATAGCAACAGCAGTTCAAAAACATGAAAATTTGATTCATTAAATATATGTATGTATGTACGTGCATGCATATATATGTACGTACGTATGCGTACGGAATATGCACAGATGCGTTACATATTATATTCATCTAAAGGGGTGGGGAAATGATTTTCTTGCGTTTACCCATATTCTGCGGAGCATAAAATTTTGAGTTATTGTTAAGGACTGAAAACTTTTATGTGGTAAGATTGCTAAAAGCCTTCCTGCATAAAATATAGATTTTAAATACATACATAAAATAAGTAGTTTATTGCCTTTTTTAACCGATTTCATAGCTCGGTACATTTTAGACTGATTGTAAAAATCCATTTTTTTTGTCTGAGAGGATATAGGTTCCCATTGGTGCCATTGTAAAAAAATGGGTGGGGACACGCCTCCAACTTTTTAGTGTAATTTTATGATATTCTACTTATTCGATTGCTGCGAATCCTATAAAACATCTTTCGTTCTTGTAACTACATAATTTAAAAGCTGAAAAATAGGCGGCGTTACGCCCATTGAAATTTATTATAATATTTCACGCGGTTCTACTTAACCGATTCTTACAAAACTTACCACACACTTTAACCTCTAAAATAGACACAATCGTCTATTTAAAAAAATTTGCGGAGTCACGCCCATTAAAATACAATATTTTATTTTAAGTGGTTCTACTTTACC
The DNA here is from genome assembly GCA_949987645.1 of Tachina grossa. Classification (NCBI taxonomy): domain Eukaryota; kingdom Metazoa; phylum Arthropoda; class Insecta; order Diptera; family Tachinidae; genus Tachina; species Tachina grossa. Next base: position 50,097,522 of record OX465278.1, on the reverse strand, counting down.
GATTTTTACAAGACTTAATATTCACCCTGAGCTCTGAAAAACACACAATCTTGCATTTAAAAAATGGGCGGAGGCACGCCTATTGAAATTTAGTTTTATATTTCACGTAATTCTTCTTATCTTCTTCTATCAGATCTTTGCATTGAAGTCGGTTTTTTTGGCAGAAATAATTATTTTGTTTCGCTAGACATGTAATTTAATGGCATTCATAATAATCAATCAAAAACTCGATTTTGAATTTTTTGTTAGTTACACCTTTTTGTATTTTAACTAACGATATGCACGTGCTACATCTAGAAACACTTCCTCATTGCTATAGAGAGCTGAAATTTTATACACCAGTAGGTCTAGGTGAGTTAAGACCTAGAAAAATCTGGAAAGCCAGACATTTTAATCAGGGGCCGTGCCACACCTCTAAATCTCGGAATAAAAAAAATTTAACCCAAGTATTTTATTGAAACTTATCATTTACTGCATATACTGCTAATGTCTGCTAAATCTTTGTGGGTATCCTTCGATACAGGTAACACGAACTAGGCTGCCATACTTGCAGGTTTCTTGTCATCTGCTGTTATGGCTAAGAATCAATTCCGGTCTATGCGAGGTCTTTGAACACCCAGAGTAACCTAATCTAACCTTGGTACAATATTCTATGCATTATATAAACATTTAAATTTATCATCGCCAGTGTGTCATCTCAATGCGCTGATTTACACGAGCATAATTGTGCTGCCAAACATGCCAGTTTGTTGGTGAGAGATGCAAAGAGAGTGGTTTTGCGGTTGGCATAACTTTTCAACCAGCTTCAACCCCGCATTAGCAGCATAAAACCAATACACACACAAGTTAAAAAACAGCAAATGTTAAATGAATATTAAAAACACTAACACACACACAGCTGTGTATACGAATACATTTTGTGCCAGATGAATTAGTCTCGTGTAATTTGGAAAAGAACAAAAACTGTGCGGCTTAAAAATTGTTCTCGTCTAAACTACCTCAATGCTAGTTAACCTGCAAACTTGGCAATATATGTATGTATGTATGTGAATTCGAACTTAAGTCCTTTGTAGCTGTGATTCGCAATGCAATAATTCTTGGCATACAACGCTACTGTTTCTCAACATACTGAATATGAATTGAATGGTAGTTTTTAGTTTGATTTGTATTTGATTTAATCCTCTCCAATATTGTGGTTGTCGCTGTTCTTCATGTTGGAGCTGTTATTTATAGGCCATCGTATGTACTGCAATCGCATGTACACAGTTGACGCTGCCAAGCCGAATAGGCCAAACATTCATCCAGTCAAATTATACCCTTATATGCAGGAATGTTTGCAACAAAGCCAACAACTGCAGCAATGATAAAGAATACAGTTTGTTACGTTTACACGGCCTCAACTTCTAGGATAGTAAGTGACTGCCATGCCATTAAGTTTTTCATACAAATCTTCAATTCTGCACAGTTCAATTCTATTGTATTTCGATTTGATTGCTACTGTTGTTGCTGCTGTTGTTGTTGTTGTTTCAGTCGTAGTGTTATTTGTTGTCTATCGTGTCAACAACTAACAATTGCATTCATTTCTTTATATTGTGGCAGTTGTCAATTTGTTTTTGTTTCCATTTTAGTTGTTGTTGTTTGTTTGCCTTCCTTGGGTGTGTGTGTGTGTATTTTTTTAACAAAATATTTTATACTTCTTGAACTTGACGGTGGTGGTGGTTCATTTCAAACTTGAATGTTGTTGATGTACGTAGTTACTGTTGTTATTATTGTTTGTTGCACACACTAAATAGTTCTGGCTGCCACCGATCCTCCACAAGCAGCAATCGTAAACAACTGGCGAAATACTTGTAGTCCAAAAGTTTTTTGACCCTTGGGAGTTGTTTGAAAGCACGTTCAACGTTCAACAAACAACAACAACAACAAAAACAACAACAACAGCAACAGTAACATTAACTTTGGTACTAAGGAAATAAGTATGTAATATTAAGCGTATAACAACTGGGGCCTAATTCCTGCACTCGTGATCTGAATTGCATTCGAATAGAAATTAATTCCGATGGCAAGAAATTTTCTGATGATGTCACTCGCTACCAAGCGAATCGAGTTTTGGTTTTAGTGTTGGAAAAAGGCAAATATATTTATATACAAATTCATTTCACAACACTGAATAAATTGTAAGCAAAAGCATATGTTTGTATATATGTATGTATGCAAAAACATCTGTATTTACGTACATACACACGTATGTGCAGAAAAAAGAAACGAATACATAAATGTTATTTGCATTTTAATTTTATTAATAACTTAATAATAATAAATTAGTGTAAAGTTAGAGAATAGAGCATTAGCGACATGTTCGATACTTTTATTGCTTGACCAGAAGCATTTAATTTGTTATTTAGGTGCTCCCGGAGTTGGTTGATTTTTTTTATTTTCCCCGAGAAAACTCTTGGGCAAAACATTATGTATTTGCCAATCCAGTGTGTTTTGTTATATTTAAAGTCAACTAGAAATTTTTTAATTTATATTTTTTTATACATACGTACATTTGTGCATTCATTCATTTTTAAATAAATAAGTAAAATATTGAACATACATTTTCTATTTCTTCGTTTTTTCTATGTTAAAAATGATTTCGAATGCCTTTTTGCTTGCGAGTAAGAACACGAACGGTTGCATTCGAATGTATGTACGTTATCGAATGCTGTCATTAGAAATTTCAATATGTGTTACTCGAAACCGAATGCGAAAATCCCAAAAGTTAAAAAATCGCACATTCGAGTAATAACTCGCTCGCAATCGAATGCGGGAATTAGGCCCCTGGACTGCATCTCCATATCAAGAAAAGTATAGGAAATTTTTTAGATGAGTACCTATTGAATTTGCTTTAGAAAAATTTGTTACGTGATTTGAGTTGCAAAATACTGAATATGCAGACATTGTTTACGTATGTCTAAATACTCTATGCTCTAAATTGTTAATATATGTATGTACATATATGTTATCAACATATTAGAGAATAATAGCCTATTTCCCACCTGCGAAAGAAAACGTTCGACTTACAATTTATATTGAAAACAACAATAAAATACGAAAATTTGTTTTTGTTTTCAATATAAATTGTAAGTCGAACGTTTTCTTTCGCAGGTGGGAAATAGGCCATAAGTAAACTCACTAATACTGGATGATTCTAAAATTTTAATTCTTCTATTTCAAAAGTATTAGTGTCAGAAATCGTTCAATATAAAGTTTGACTTTTGTTATGATAAAAATACAGGGTGGGCCAAAAGAAACCAAGGGGTGTAAAATTTTAATAACTTTTTTGTTTATTAACTTTTTTTTATTTTTTCTTTCAGATTATATAATATACAAAATGGAAATTTTTTTACACTAAGTATGAAAAATGATGTCTCTTAAATGACCACCGTTTTCAGCTTCGCACTGATGGGCTCTTTTTAGAGCATTTTCCATAACATCTTTCAAAACTTGTGGCTGTAGCGTTCGAATTTCTGCAACAATGTTTGCCTTGAGTTCAAGGATTGTCCCTGGCTTGTTCACATACACTCGCTCCTTCAAAAACCCCAAAGAAAATAGTCGGGTGCTGTCAAATCTGGCGATCGCGCTGGCCAAATAATTTCCGAATTTCGAGAAATTATTCGCTCTCCAAAAATTTGACTTAAAAGTGCCATTGTGCCTCGGGCAGTATGGGCAGTGGCTCCGTCCTGCTGAAACCACATACCAGGTCTGTTTTCAAGAGCAGGACGTAAAAAATTTTCTATCATAAACCGATACCGCTCTCCATTTACGGTTACAGCACTTCCATCTTCATTCTCGAAGAAGTAGGGCCCAATGACATTTTCAGATGTGATCCCACACCATGCTGTACACCTGATGGGATGCAATTGGCGTTGATGAATGGCTCTTGGATTTTGAGAACACCAGAACCTACAGTTCTGCTTGTTAACAAAGCCATTCAAATGAAAATGAGCTTCATCACTCATAATCAAATTTTCAATAAAGTTGATTTCATTTATTCATTTCTTATTTTCTGATTTTCATTTATTATTTTCATTCATTATAAATTCTCCAAGTGTTGTCTATATAATCTGAAAGAAAAAATAAAAAAAAAATTAATAAACAAAAAAGTTATTAAACTTTTACACCCCTTGGTTTCTTTTGGCCCACCCTGTATATCAGGTGTAGACGTAAAACATCTTAATTAATTATTTTTATATTGTTAATAAGCGATTCATGAAAAGTAAAAAATACACAAATTTTTTTTTGGAAGTAGAAAAAAAGTTGTTTCTGAATAATTACTTCCAGTTTTTTTTCACTGAGATATACTCGTATATTTAATAAAAAAAGGAATGTGAGTCCAATCACAGGGGAGATGTGTTAACATCTAGTAATGAAAATTTTTTTTAAGTTGGAAGTACTATGCTTTTAGTATATATTTTTTAATTAATCAATTAAAAGTATCAAAACTTTCAATATTGTAAATAAGAAGTTGCTGGATTTGATTGTTTTATTTAACTTATTTGGTTAGTAAATGGGCACACTGCTTTTTACTGAAATGTAATGCATGTAGTTATTTTACAGCAATGGTTTTCGAAGTATACAGCGCTAGCGCAATTATATGTTAGTGAAAATTAGTAGCTACTATTGCACACTAGATGGTGTTTACATGAAGCTGTTAAGTCTCTCTGTACTTCTTGTTGTCCGTTTGAATGAAAATCTCAAAGACAAAGAAGACTTTTAGTTTGACAAGTTTAGGTTTTTGTTGTCCTTATTTTGCTTTGTTTTAGTAAATTTCTTATAAAAGTGCAACAAATCTTCTTGAAAGTTATTAAAATTAAATGTTTTTGTATTCATTTTGTTTATTTGTTCTTATTTGCCTACGATAACGTAATGTACGACAATTAGTAATAAATTCAGTGAAGGGATACGTGCGGACACTAGATATGTAATTCAATACGAACTTTAGCCTATATAACAAATAGTTTTGGCTTTTTTTTTCGTTATTTGCATTTTTTCGTTTTTTTTTAGTTTTGGCACTTTTTTCCTGTTTTGTCGATTTTTCGGCTTTTGGCGTTTTTTCCATTTTGGCGATTTCTTTTTTATGTTGGTGATTTTTTTCATTTTGGCGATTTTTTTCATTTTGGCTATTCTTTTTAATTTTTTTAGTTTTCGCGCCTTTTTCGCGTTTTGGCGATTTTTTCGGGTTTTGGCGTTTTTTTCTTTCATTTTAGTGATTTTTTAATTTTTTCAGTTTTTCGGTTTTGCCGATTTATTTAAGTGTTAGAAATTTTTTTTTAATTTTTTTTATATATTCGGTTTTTTTTAGTTTTTTCCGTTTTTGAAAATTTCAAGAGTTTGCCTCTTACGGTTTTCAAGATATAGCAAGTTGTCAAAATTACACAGTCAAAATTGCATTAACTGATGGATCACCATTTAATTTAAATTTTTTAAAATTGTAGTGTTAATTGTTGTAGTCTGTATAAAAATACACTAATTTTACAAATTTCAAGTGCCAATATATATATGCACATTGTATGTATATTACATTGGATTTTAACATATTTAGTTTGCCAGTTTTGGAACACCCTTTAATTTTTAACTCTCATGTATTTGTTGTTGTTGCGGCCAAGGTTCTACATACTCTGTCCAAATGTTGATGGTGTTGAGTGTATTTCTATTGAACTGTTAAGTTTCTCTGTACTTCTTGTTGTCCGTATGATTACACTAATACTCTCATACATAGATCACACCGATTTGATAACGCGGTGTGCATCTTACTCAAAATTTGTGATTGTATTGTAAAAGAGATTTTTACCCCCAAGCGAAAAATATTTTACTGCATAAAACCTGGAGTCTAATCGTCGCTTTCGATAACGAGCTGATTCGATCTCGTTTTTTCAGTTTGAGATTATGGCATTCGATATTGTACCATATTATTACATTGTTCGATAGCGAATGCCATAATATCAAACTGAAAAACGAGATCGAATCAGCTATCAGATATCGAAAGCGGCGTTTAGACCCCTGGTACGGAGTTAATATGGAATTTCAGGTTCTCATACAAACTGTATGTAAAAAAATTACGGAAATTCAGGTTGGTAAATTTCATAAAGATAATTCCATTTGCTAGTACGGACTTTCAAGAAAAATATACACGGAATTTGTAAAATTTATTGCCTATTTTAGGGATGTAATATTTCTAAGTGGAGACTTCTTTCAGTGAACTGAAACAAAAATTAACTTTAATTTTTGACATTTCTAATGAAATTTTAATTAATTTTTGTGTTTTGTGTGTTGTTAATTCAAAAATAAATGATTTTTTTTGTATGGAAACATAATTCAAGACAAAAGGTTACACGATTATTTTTCCGTGTAGAAATAAATGTAAATTTACAAATGTGAAATTCCGTAAGAACTCCGTACTGGGCTTTAAGCCTGGTTTTAGATATATCCGGGGTTTTTGCAACTTTTGGAAGGGGAATTATGAATGTACTTATATATCTCCAATCCATTAGAACAATTAACTTTTTACTGATATATGTATGTATGTACATATAATGAAATACAATCATAACATGTAAATGTATTTAAATGCTGACTTTTTAAATACATACATACATACTTACACTATTTAATTTTTTTTCAGAAAATGTTAAAAGGGAAAGTCATGGTAATAGAAGCAATTAGTTATCGTTTTTACACATACATTCATACGACAACGAAATGCTTTTTGCTGAAACGAAGTTGGATTTGAAATTTATTTGGAATTGCATATCAATACAATAAAAATACAACAATACACATGCACACGATGTGTTATGTTTGTGATATCGTTACGCCAAACGTCAAAAGGTATATGTTTCTAACAGTAACGCCATGGTTACTTCTTTTACGGAGTAAAGAAAAACAAGAAATAATGATGCTACACAAATATTTTAGAAAATCTGCAATTTGACAGTGAAAATCTGCAAATCTCACTTGATCGTTTTTGCAATAAAAAATCAACACAATGCAGAGAAATCTGCAAATCTTGGAACAAAGGTTGGATATAATGGCTTGGAACTAAAGATGGGCACATGTCAAATTTTTCTAACACGACACAACACGAATACCAAGACGCTCAACACGTACGAAACACGCACGCGAAAAATTTTGTCAACACGATACTGCACAACAAGCACGAAATATTGGTATGGTATTTGAAAATCAGAAAATTTAATTGATTTTTTTCAAGAGGCGCTTTTCAAAATATGGTAACAAATTGGCACTGCCAGCTGATACAATCTGCTTTTTTGGCTCTAAAAGCACATTAAAATTTATAAAAAAGCACAAAAAACCTCATTTTGAGATCTATAAAGTGGGTAAAAAGCACTAACGTGAAAAAGGAGTGAAGATCCAATCAAGTTTAATATTGTTTAATATTTTCGAAGTTATTCTCTGTTTAATGAAATATATCAGACGAAAAATGTATTCTTTACACTGAAAAAATATATACACCAAGTTTTTATTAGAGTAATTTTAAGAAATAAAAAAATTTCTTCAAAGCACTGCTCACTGCTTTTTATTAGTTTGACACTAACGCTCAAAATTTGACGTTTTGAGTATTCAAAAAGCACTAAAAATAGTGCGAAAAGCACCAAGTTGGCATCACTGCTATGACAGCCAATACTATAGGTTTACCTACAGAATTTTAAGCTTCAGAGGCCCATACAATATCAACATACATATGTATGTATATGCTGGTGTTGTATGGTTGACGATACAAAATATTAAATTTTTTCTCTACTGGAAATTTATTCCTACTTATTTTACATCCAAAATCGTTTCGTGTTTTTCGTGTCAATTTTGCTCAACACGAAACGACCCGAACATGCACGAAATCAAGTTTTTTGTCACTAACACTGTGTTGGATCGTGCGTGTTCGTGTCACGAAAAAAACACGACACGCGCCCATCTCTACTTAGAACAGCAGTGTAAAGCATATACAAAAAGCTTCTAGCATAGACAATAACTAATAATTGTCTTAGGGCCATTGTTACAACTTAAAAATAGTTAAAAGTAGGATTTTATCGGACGTATAAAAAGCTTAGGTAGGATAAACTTGCTTGTAACTTATCGCTCAGTTTAGGTTAAAGTAAAATTTTGCAAACGATAAAGTTTTTATACGTCCGATAAAATCCTACTTTTAACTATCTTTAAGTTGTAATAATGGCCCTTAAAGAATCACAACTTCGACTTTAAATTTATTTGTACTATATATATATCGGTCATTTACTCAAATAACGTCATAAATCAAAAAAGAAGTACTACACCAGAAAACGAGTTCAAAGTTTTCAATTTACACACAACTTAAATAAAGCAGAAAGAAAATGTTATATATCTCTCAAGTGCTGATTAAAGAAGATATTTGTGTGAATTTTTACACAATATGAATAACGGTAATGTGATTCTACATCATTAACTCAAACAATCAAGTTTTTGAGTTGTGACGTTGTTTTATGCAAATTAGCGATATGTACATACATACATATTCATCAATTGAGCCGCGGTAGCAACACCTTTTTTTATTTTGTCTAGAGTTATCATCGTTTTATTTGCCCTCAGCACATCCTTTTCATCTGAAACATGTTAATACTAAAGGGTTGCATTTGTATACTAGTTTGTAGAGCCAAAACAAATATACCATGGTATGTACCATATAATTGTAGTGTGAGCGACAGAACTAGTAAATATAAGAGTTATTGTGTGTGCGTGCTTTTCCAAATTAAAATACAATTGAAAACAAATAACAATTGCTTATTGTATTGCTGCTGAGCAGCGTTGTCAACTTTTAAATTTCAAAAAGCACCGAAACCAAGAAAAAAGCGCGTAATTTAAGTAAAAAAGCACTAAATTTAAAATATTTTTATATTATTTATTTAAAAAAATTTTACACATCGTTTGGTTATTGATTTGCTGCAGACATAATGTATTTTAAATATACTGTGCAGCAAACCAATAACCAACCGACAACATGTACATAAATTCTACAAAAAAAACATTTTATTTTTATAAGACGAAGCATTTTCAAATTATTATAAAATTTTTTTAATTTTTTCCGTCAATGAACAAACGAATCTTTCGAGTTTAGTCAAATTGGCAGTAATCCACAAGTCTTTCTGAGGTTAAGAGCCGATTATTCGTACATTTTGAGCTCGATGGGCTTAGCAGTTGAAAATATTTTAAAATCAAGGCTTACAAAATTTGGTTTTTATTAAATTATGTGAAAATATTTTCTCGGCTGATATGTGACAAAGATAATAAATTTTTATCGAAATAAAAATGGTGACTTCTGCGTTTCAATATGGAAGTAACAGAAGTTTGATGGGAATGCAAGTTTTGATAATGATTCAAACGAGTTCATATCAACTGAATCTCTCAATAGTGGACTCAATATTTTTCCCATTGCATTAAGTGAATCAATCTTTCTCCACCCATAGTCTATACTAGACAAAATTTCGCTATTAGACTATATTTGAGTAAATACTGGCATTATGTCTTCTTTGTTGTATGGCAAAACACTATTTACATTAATTATGCTTAAAATGTTAAGGTTTGATGGTAATATGACACGTGTTTATTAAACCAAGCCTTTTAAAATGTTAGTAGATTTTTTTGAGATGCTCCATTTAACTTCAGAGCTTATGTTTTTGAATGAAAGACTTCCTCGAAAAAAAAATAGGTAAGGAAATTTTCCTTTGAGTTTTTGGCTTAGTGCCACCGCCTCGAAACAAAAAGCACTGAAAATTAATTTAAAAAAGCACTGAGCACTAACTTCAAAATTTGTCGCGTCGAACATTTCAAAAAGCAACATTTGCTCAAAAAATACATATTGTGATACAAATATATGAAAAAACCACTATTGAAACAAATACATGATGTGCAGATGTATGTGCGGACGTTCGTTATGTTATTTTATTGCGCAGCCAAAGTATAGAGAGAGAAAGAGACAGTTTTGCTCTGAGAGTAATTACAAATGCATGTGTTTCATGTACATGTATCATTTACTTACATATGTATTAGACTTGGGTCGAACTCGTTCACTAGTTCATTTTTGCCACAAACCAATGATCAAACCCATGTAATTTAAATGGGTTTGATCAGTGGTTTGTGGCAAAAATGAACTAGTGAACGAGTTCGATCCAAGTCTAATATGTACTTATGTGCAATTTTGCTTTCATTCATTCATCCATCAGCCAATTACATTTTTTCTCAATACATCATAAGGCACTTATGGTAAAAGCAGTTTTATGTATCTTATTTGCCTTAGAAAAACAAAAAAAAATAAATGTGTTGTTTTCATTTGCTCGTTGCCAAACCATACAATAATTGCTTAAAAAATCAACATTTACAACTAGTAACAGAAAACGATAAATAACATATTTGTTCATACCAGAACCAAAAAACACGCAAAACTAGTGCAAACAGATGTATCTGTGCAATGCTATAGTTAATACACATTCTTCATATCGGCACATATAAATGCATCACTTTGAATATCTTGGACATGTTGACTCTTACTTCAACTGGTATGCAGACTAAAGAAGAAAAAAAAACTTATAATTTTTCTTTATTTTCCTTAAGGGTCACTTGCTATCTCAGGCTTACAATAACACATGCGATCATATAGAAAATTAAGTATCATGCCGTGACAACTTATAGTAAATGGAACTGCTATGACGAGCACATTACCTCCATTAAGTTTGAAAATGTATTGATACTATTTTTGTAATTTATTATACCAGAGAATTACGATAGTATTAGCTTTAACTATTGTTGGTTGTATATAATTTTTGTAATAGAGTTAAATATTTTAAACGACATAAGCGTATAAGATCATTAAAATTCTGTACAATCGAGCCTCTGCTGCAATAGAGTCATAACGCGAAATACTTGCTTTACAGAAAACGAATGTAAAGTTTTCAATTTACTAACAGCTTAATGGTAAAATAAAATGTAATTTTCTTCCCAATAATTGAATATATAAAATGTAGTTAAATTATTATTCACAAAGCATTAATGTGATCACTAGTGATTGATGAATTTCTCCATGATTTTAGTGAAAGAAGCATGAAAAATACGTCAATTACGTTTTTGTTATGATAACTGGGAAATTTGGCAAAGTTCTCTCAAATGATAAACAGAGCTTTGTGTACTACTTTGCAAAGATGTGAAGTTCGGATTCGCATAAAGAGATAAATCATCGAAACATAAGGCAAGCAGAGACATAAAGAAAAAATAAAGAAGAATTGGGTGTGAGCTAAGACTTTTGAGCTATATAGCAGGATGATGATCCTACTGCAGAAGTGCCTATAAGTGCATATATCGATATTTTTGGACCAATCACAAAACTAAAGCTATTCAATAAAGCTTGACTTCCCATGTCAAAGCGGATCTAAAATCTCCTATTTCATGATATTTTTAATAGGATCTGAACATTTAAGTTGAAATCAGGGAACGTTTGCTCTTCTATGAATTATATAAGTAAACGATTTTGTTTGCTGTGTCGTATAATTATTTCGCATTGAACTTGAGCAACATGAATGACACAAAAACATACTCCATGGATATGTAGTAAAAGAACTTGTGGCTTTTTTATGTTCCAAGGATATTTGACAGTCTTCTCCAACTTTGATGTCGTAGTCCGTGGCGGATTTATGTTTGATATCGCCCTAGGCCCTGTAAAATATGCACCTTTTTTCCTCTATGAAGAAAACCTTTTTAAAACTAAATATGCAATAACCTTGGTTAGGTTAGGTTAGCAGGCTGCTGGTAAGGAAGGGGGAAATTTAGAGTCCAGCTCAATTGGGTCCAATACAGTGATACCTTTGTGATACCCGTGTGTTGAAGAGAAGTTAGTGAGAGAGGGCGATAGGGAAGGGATAGTGAAGTATGTAGAAGAAGGAAGATATAGAGGAAAGCTTCATTCTTTTACAACTCTCGTTTTTTGTACGCTTTTTTTTAATAATGCAGTGTTGCAGCGCCTTCTGGGGTCCAATGAGGTGTATTAAATTTTTAAGCTGCGTTTAGTAGCCATTTGATTGGTTATTTTACTTCGCCAATGATTCTGCTACACAACGAAGGAGGGCGCTCTGATGTTACATTAAGGCGGTGTCAGATATAACTTCAACGCTTTGCGTCACGTTTCTAACTTTGTAAAAAAAGCGTGAAGAAAATGTGTATGACAAAATAAAACTTTGACAACACTCACTGTTTGTTTCACTGTTTTGTTTTATGCATAAAACACATCACAATTCTATAACTCTGATGCCACTAACGCGTCTTTTATGTAAATTTACCGAAATTTTAATAAAAATTTTATATCTACATGCGAGTTTGGTAAAAAAAACTGATTGTCAAAGCACGCAAAAAGTTGATAGTTGCCTGACTTTTCGCTTCGCTTTACGTTAAAAGTTCTTTATGTGACATGTTTCATATAAGCACGTACATTTCATCTTAGATGTCAAAGCGAATCTTCGACGCAACGCGAAGCAAAAGTTTTATCTGACATGTCCTTTAGGATTAGCATCTGCTGAAGCCGATGTAGTTTTAGTGACCAATGACTTATGCCTGCATCACTTGAACTTTTCCCACAACAACTTATACAAAGGAAACTAATGCACATCAGAAAACTGCGTGGTGTTGTTATTTTTTTTTAATGACTGTCGGACACCGGGCTCGAACCCAGGACCTTAGGTTTTGTAGTCAACATGCTAACTACTTCAGCCAACGCCACCCAATTATAAATAATTAAATTACACTGTACAACAGTACAAAACGCACGGTCGTGACAGTATAGCTTCGATAGTATTATCAAGGGGAAGTAAGCCCTATAAAAACTCAAATTGGCGATTTTGATGAAAAATTAATTTTTATGAATCTCCAAAGATTTCGAAAATTAGTGCGCCCTTAAGAAATGGCTTTATAATTTTTTGGCCAACAGCTACTTCAGATAGCACTTTACTATATATGGCAATAATTTAGCTAAGAGTCCACTAAATAAATCTCATACATTTTTTGTAACTAAAGTGTAGTAAAAAACGAAAATTTAACATCCGAAATTATTTAAAGGAGCAGTCAGTAAAATCTACAACCGTTCGAACATGTTGACTGCTGAAATTCTCCGTTGTGTATAACTTTTCGTTTCATTCATTCGCTTTGCCTGCGACTGTTTACATTTTCAGAAGCAGAAGTCTCCTAACTAGAGTGCGCTCTGTAGTGCGATTCACTAACTTTTTTAACGATAATCGCATCGTTAAGATAATTATAACGAAAATTCATCGAATTTGCTATTCAGTAACATTTTTAACGATATTCGCTGTAGGTTAATGTCAGCTTTGTCGTTATTTAAGCGACAATAATTTAATTTATTTTATCGACAAAAATCAACAGAAAATATCAGCTGCGTACTATCGTTAAAAAGAAGTTACAGAATCACACAATCGTTATTGCAAGCGACGACAAAATGTATAGACAAAAATTACGATTGTCGGATCGTTAAAAGTTACTGAATCGCACTAATCGCATGTAAAATACATTTACCCGAACTGTCGTTAAATCTCAACAATGCACAATGGTCTATACAAATGCTTTAAAATACTATCACATAGGGCCTGTGCCAAACGGTAGCAAAGTACTATTGTAAGTAAATTTTTGACACTTCTGAGGTGAATAAAATTTAACTAGCCCTAGGGGCTAGTAGAATTTTTGACACAACAGATAAATTTTTGACAAGCAGCAAATAAGAAGCATGGTATCATAAAAGGCAAAACAACCGCCGTCGCTTCGAGCCGTCGCCTTTTACATACATTCTTACGTCTCTTAAATGTAGTTAGACTGTGAAAAATGCATTGTTTATTTTAATTTGTGAAAAATTTTGCATCATTTATATAATATTATATAATTTTTTGCTATGAGAATATTGTTTTATAAATTTTTTTTTTTTTAAATTGATGGTAGTCGGCGGCTTGTAGTCAAATTTTTTGTTTCGCCGCCTCAGCATTATTTTCATCAGCTTCTTTCTATGCTAAAGCGAATTTGTCAAAATTTTACATTGTCAAAAAAGATATCATTTGGCACAGCAGAAAAATTAAATTTTTTCCCCACAGGCAAATATTTTTTTACCATAGTACTTTTCTACCGTTTGGCACACGCCCATAAATGTAAAAAATGTACATTGCACCAATAAATTAACTGGCAAGTGCAGAAATATATTCGAAATTTTTCATTGATATAAAGCAAAAATAATCCACAAAAATTATAAATTTCAAACTATTTAAAATGTTATGTACTATCATAGTCTGTCACTGCAATCTTAGGTTATTCCATAAAGTTCTTAGGAGTCGCTAGATATCGTACCATAGTTAAAGATGTTTAACACAAAACAACTTAAATTTATCACTGCTTTATTTCCTTTGTAACTCTTTATAAACATATAAAAATATTAAAACTTGCTGCAACAATCTTGCTTCTTCGACTTTTATATAGTGATCAATATAAAAATGCTATTAAAGCAGACACTTATCAATACCTTTGAGAACATCAATTCCTATGTATGTACAAGATTCAAACTCTCAAGTTTGCTCAGAAAGAGTGAATTGCATGATCATGTGGATGGAAGTTTGTGGTTGTAGTTTTCCATTGCATCATAATGCACACAACGTTAATGTTGCGATATCAAAAAAAAAAAAAAAAAATGGGAAACATTTTTATTTTGTTATTTTCTGTATTGCGTGGACATTGGCAATTACTTAAGATATCAATTCGTAAATGAAAATAAAGGGAAAAGTTTTGAAAAACTCCTGGGTATCATAAAAACGCATTTGTGTGCGTATGTATGCATGAGTGTGTGCGTTTGTGTATTAGTCTCCTGCACAAGATATGTTATAAGAACTTTTAAGACATGAAGGATTTTTCAAATGCTTTGCTACAGTGAAATCTTATAAAACAAACGTTAACAACACTGTTTGCAAGAAATTTATTTGAGTATTGTAGGTATAAGAGTAAAGAAGAAAACACTTCGTGACGGAAGAATTTGTGATACTAGCTTCTTTATACGCATAAGCGCGTGTACAAACGTCATGCATGTATGTGTGTATGATTTTTTATTTTTCTGCACACATGCAAAGGCACACACATGCATTAACATTAGTTGTATGCGGTTAATCACATAATAGCTTACCAACCTGCAGTCAGACTGGGGCCAAGTGTCTCTATGTCAACACTAAAATTCTAGTAGTAGTTACATTGTCTACAATTTCTCTTCTATTCGTCAGTATAAAAGAAATAGAGAAAACAGATGTGGTGTATTTCTGGTGGATTTTGCAACAACTTGTCAATATACATAAATTTGTATATACTTAAGGTATAGAAATGTACCAGTAAATGTCTGGTTGGTATGTCTCCATGTTCCCATAAGAACTATTAATTCACTACCTAGTCAATTGTTTTAGTATTACTAGTAGATTTTCAATGACAAGCACATGCTAAATGTCTATAGCACAAAGTATTTTATGGGGAATAATTGTAGAGTAGTACTGGTGACAAAGTTAAAAGCGACTCAATACATATTCACTATTCGCACTTTCTGCTGGGCATCTACATATTACACACACACTCAAACGTACAATATGAAAAATAACAAGCATACACTATGTATTATGCTGATTACGATGGCATCATTAGTTTTTCCCCAGCTGATCTATGAAAAATAACAAGCATACACTATGTATTATGCTGATTACGATGGCATCATTAGTTTTTCCCCAGCTGATCTAGTTTTAAAGATATAGTGACAATTAGCATATGCTTAGTTTATGCCACTTTTTTATAATTCACTTAGTATATCACGAATGGTCCCCCAAACTTAAAAATACTTTCTGGATTATTAAATTTCATTAAATTCTATTTGAGTAGATGAACATTGAGTATATCATGATATCGTACTCTTATTACATGGATGTTAAAAATCGTGTCTTTTTGGTTTGGTTCTTCATTTTTTTTTTAATTTAATTTTTTGAACTGGTTCTTATGTATTTTTGTCCGCTGATTACGAACATAGTTTTATTATTTATCTATCATCTCTAGTCTCACAAAAAAAAAAGACAAAAATTTTGGCTTCCAAAAAAATTTGTTTTTTGTATCACATATCTGATCAATGCAATTATTACGTATAATAAATGTTGTATTGACCAGTCCAGAAAATTTTGTTTTATTTGTAGCTATTATATCGAAATTTGCAGCTTTTACCAAAAAAAAAAAAAAAAAAAAAAAAAACAAAAAACAATTTTAACATATTTATAAGAAATTTAAATTTTATTTTTAATTTTGCCTTATAATTACTTTTATTGTTATCCAATGGATTTCTAAAGGTGTAGAAAAATAAAATAGATTCAAATCGAATATAAATTATTTGCTGGGTTTTTTTTTTTTTTTTTTTTTTTTGTATTAGTTTCTAAGCCTACTACGCTTATTTTTCTTTTGTGATTTTCAAAAATATTATTATTTGTGAATTCTCAAATAGTTCTTGAAAGTCTGTGCATAAGGTAAGAGGTTTGTGACTATTCAAAATGTGTGGTTGAAGTCTACTGATGATTTGTTACAGCAACAATGAAATATATAGACAACGCTGAACCACCAGCAAATAAATTTCAAATTAAAAACAATTTTAAGGAAAAATTTAAATTTTTAATGCAAAATTATTGGGCCTAATCACGAGTGTGGTATTTCGACTTCTACCACGACTATTTTGTACAAGACTAAAGAATATTGCTTTGCAAACTCTTCGTATTCGAAATACGACACTCGTAATTAGTCTCACTAAAATAATCAGAACTTATAAAAAAATAGAGGCTACATTCAAAATCAGCTACGTCATATTATTAGAAATAATATTTTTTGATGAAGAAAAATTCGAGATACTATTTCTTAAATATAATGCACAAATCTCTGAAACTAGAGGGTATAAGAATATAAGAAATCTTTTTTCGTAATTAGCGGACAAAAATTCATATCGACTAGTTATTTAAGTAAAAAATATAATAAAAAAGTTTTATGGACTAAACTATGCTCCTCAATGTAAAGCTATCGAAATAAAGGAAATTGTTTTACAGGTTAAAACTAATGACGGAATCGTAATCATGAGATAAAAATACATAAGGGTCAGCTTTTCTTATTAAAACAAGGCAAAAATTTCTGTTTTCTGGTTGTGTTTTTATATCTTCTAAGGAAAAAATTTTTAATACTAAATAAAAAGAAACAATAGTGCTTGCAAATGTACAACCAGTTGTAATTTTCCCTAACACTGATTAGTTCCTCTATTTTGTACATCACTGGCAATTTACAACCAAAACAATATTTTCAAAAAGCATCAACACTTTGCTTTTTAAGCTTATTTTTAAATTGTCCAGTTATTTTTTCAAAATCCAGTTGAATTTTTTCCATTGTCCAGGTATTTGACTTTTGGTATCTGGCAACCCTATACATGCATGACGTTCGTACACGCTCTTAGGCGTAGATAGAAGCTATTATCACAAATTCTTCCGTCACGAAGTGTTTTCTTCTTTACTCTTATACCTACAATACTCAAATAAATTTCTTGCAAACAGTCTTGTTAACGTTTGTTTTATAAGATTTCGCTGTAGTAAAGCATTTGAAAAATCCCTCATGTCTTGAAAGTTCTTATAAGATATCTTATGCAAGTATGTACATATATCCACACTGCCCAGAGAAGCGCCAGAGTGCCGAACATCAATTGTATATAATGTTCATACATACTAGACCCCTGCACAAGGCCACTTACAAGAAATTCGCTCGTCAATACTCTCCAGTTTCTTCAAATAATGAATTATAATAATGGAAATTTGTAAGTTTTTATTCCGTTTCTTCAACTAATTATGAATGGATTATAATATTAAGAAAATTTCAAGTTTTCAAATTTATATTTTCTCTATTCTCAGCTTACTTACCTTTTCTCCAATTATTAAATTTGAAAGCTATGAATTATGTTCTATAATATTATTTTTTGGATATATGTATTAAATTGTGAATTTTGCAATAATTAATTTTAACGAACCATTTGAACGAAAATTATTTTAACGACCTAGCCGTTCAGGTAGGATTTCTTAAGGTCATTCCGTTCACTAAAACTGCCAAGAACTCATGCAATTGAAGGAAGTTGCGATTGTTAATTCTACCATTTTGATTTTATCAAAAATAAACGATTTGTAAAATTTACTTCTTTGCTCTCTATTTAATCAATGTAATATAAGTTGGTTTTTTTCATTTCTTATTCCCAAAATCGTATCATTCATTCTCCTCTCCTGAGACGAGATCCCCCAACTGATGCATACATATGTATGTATGTGGATACATTTCTCATTTTACGCCACGGTGAAGTATCCAAACTTATCAGTGGTCGATAATTAAACCGATTATTTTATCTTGTAAATTATTTTTTGCAAAATTACACAACTTTAAGGTACAATTAGACGTGACATGGCCATAATGCCATAGCCATAACCAAACCAAAATTCAATTGGTTTGTATGGTTATGGCGTCATGGCGTTATGGAGAGTCACCTATAATCGAATACAGTGTTGCCCATTAGTTTGGTTCGAACGGCTGTATGTACGGCTCTATGGCTATGGTTATGTCACGTCTGATTGCATCTTTGCTACAGCGAAATCTTCTCAAACAAAACTTAAACAACAATGTTTGCTAGAAATTTGTTTCAGATATTGCAGATATAAATAGAAAATACTTCGTGACGGAAGAATTTGTGATAATTGCTTCTTCATACGCATGGGCGCGTATACAAACGTCATGCATGCACATACGCACACACGTTGTGTGTATGATCTTTTATGGATTGACATTAGTTGTGTGCGCTTGCTTAAAAAAACCACCCTTAAGCACATAATAGCCTTGCAAATAATATTGGAGTACGTGGTCCAATCTAGATGAAACAGACTAGTTACATCATGGTCCCATGTAATGCAGTCATGGATCATGTCGTTCGTGTTCGTGTTTAAACGAATATGATCGTTCACCTTAGGCACTCACAAATTGTATGCGAGTAGTCTATACCTATTCCATATGGAGTAGTTTTGGGACTAGTCCGATGTAATGCAAAGTTGGACCCTAGGACATCGCAATGTTAAGTTGACCAGTTTTTTTTCATATATTTGGAGTAGTTTTGTGGTACTCCTACTCCTCTTTGGACTAGTCCTTACATGTATGCATGGACTAGTCGCATTATTTGCAGGGAGGTTACCATTTACTTCTTACACACACTCTCAAACGTACAATATGCAAAATAACAAGCACACACGAATCAACAGTACTTTTTTTGTCTTCGTGGCATCGCTTGTAAACACTCATATACACGTACATCAATGCATCGATCATGCTTCGCTTACTAAACGACATCATTTATTATTGGTTTAGTATAATAAATTATACGACAATACAAAAAACAAGAAGTATTTACATTTCAAGACTGTTTACGCAGCCCTCTAATCCATACATTAATGTACCCTGTTGGATTATTATTAGCTAGCTCAAAATATAAGTGACTTTTTGCTAACTCATTTGCAACTAGCTTCTGAACTAACTCATAAATGATACAGATGTGAGTCAGTTGCTTTTTGTATAACTGTCTTCTTCCCGATAAGTATCGAATTAACTTTAAGCTAACTCAAAACTGATGCTGAGATTAGTGAGTTGTTTTTGTACAACTTTGAATTAACTTTTAGCTAACTTAAAGCTGGTGCACAGATGAGTCAAAGTTTATCGTGAAGATGTCAGCATAAGATTCATGTTTATGTCAACACTCTGCCGTCTTTATTTTATATGGCGCAATAGCAAAGTGTTAAGTATGATAGCTGACAAAAAAAGTGATCACGTTTCGATACCCATTCTCGTCTCTAAAAAAATTTGAAATTTTTTAAAATTTAAGTTTACTGAAAATGTTAACCATTAGTAAGTTAAAAATAGTGGTTAGTTAAGGAAGGGCTTTTTTTCTTCTTTTTTGATGCGCCACAAACTAAGTAATAATGGGCCAACCATTAGTTAGTCAGCTAGTAGCTAACTAATAACTCACTCGAAATGAGCTACATAACTTGTGGTTATTTGAAACTTATGCAGCGTGAGTGAGTACTGACTCGTTCTGAGGACATTACGTTAAAAAACTGAATAGCGTTTAACATGTAAAATGAGTTAGCTTTTGAGTCAGTTGTCACTCGTCTCTGATTAACCATTAGTTACTTTTAAGTTAGTTCAAATCCCGACAGGGTATTTTAATGATACAACTACTTCGGCTTGTTACATACATATTGTATTTTTTGTTGCATTAATGATGACTTTATATTCAATGTTCAAGATAAGTTTCTGTTACAAAGTAACAAATAGGAAAGCCGAGAACTTGGTGAACATTAACTTTAGGCTAATATCAATTAATACTCACATTATTCTGGTATATAATAATGATCACAGTCGTTAATATTGTATTTTTAGAATTGCTTTAATATTTACGAATGCCTATAATGGGGAAATTATTTAACATTTTACGATTTCAGTCCAAGAAAATTTGATTGTAATAGTATAGTTCAAATAAAAAAGAAATAAATTATGCAACAAAATAGAACTTTAAGCATATTCTAACTTCAACATACATATCGTCACCTTAAATGCAAACGGACGTAACTACACAAATATTCGAAATCGAGTTTTTGATTTGTTTATGGTTCATTTTATCAAACTACATGGTCACGCAAATATTTAGAACTCTGCGATGTATAATGACGACTTTATTAAAGAAATTCAAACGGACGTAATTACGAATGCATCTATTTTTTATTGCAAGGAACGTAACTAACATAAAAGCTTAAATATACATAAAAAGGAAATTAATGGTTAAAAACATATAAGCATCCACACTACAAGTAAATTTCGAAGAAAATTTTCAAAAATACTTTATTATTATTGATTTTGTAACGTTTTTTGTTTCTCCTGTAAAAAATATAAAAGTGTAGTTACGTCCGTTTGCATTTAAGGTGACGATATGAGGCTTATTATACTCCTACATAATCACCCTTATTTTATTTGGCGTCGGCAACATAACAAGACGTCGTTTTTAATGATTTTTAGCAAATCGGTATTCTCGTAGATAGTATTGCCATTTATCGATGACTGTCAACATGTGTTTGGTATTCTTTAAGAAAAATTGATGTTGATGTTGCCGGTCATTTTGTCGTCAGTGTTTTTGATGTCGTGTTCTGTTGTGTGCATGCCTCAACGAATTTGAAAAATAATTTCAATGGTGAAAAAGTGAAATATAAGAAATACCAAAGTAGATATCAAAATGTACATATTTATTTAGAAAAATTTATTAAAAAAAGTAAAAAAATATAATATGGACAAAATTAAAATTACCAACTCCAAGGTGTTGCGACTGCACTAAATTCCTTCGGTCCACCAATTAGAAGTAGTGTTGGATGGCAAAATTTAAGGTAAATAGTGTGTTGGGAAAGTATACTGTATGATAAAATTATTTTTACAGATCTGGCTGGACTTGAGGTTTAAATTAAAAAAGTTTGCAAACAGTGCTGAGTGTGAAGCAACTGGAGGCGGGGTTTATAAACAATTAGAACTGAGCCCCTGTGGAGGAAACTTCAATCTCCAATAAACGTTGATCTGATCCCTTTTGTTTAAAAATTAGGCTCTATTGTATCCAATACATGCTTAAATGATGTTTTGTTCAGCCGAAAATAACATTAAAATATTAAAAGAATGAACATTACTCATTATTTTCCAAAAACTTTACAGAATTTATCACTTACTTTTCCTTGGGTAACTGGCAAATGCATGACTTTTATCTGAGAAATCTTATTTTCACTATTAAATTTCTTTATTTACATCATCCCAATAGGAAAGAAAAACATTTTATTTAAATTTATTTACAAAGCTTTTACTTATTCAAAAACACTTTTACTAAAAATAGTAGACAAAATGAATCAGCAGACTGAAATATTGGATATGTGTATTGTATTTATCGATAAACAGGCAACGTCGTCATAACAATGTTAGGGAATACAAATTTAGCATTGATGTTGTGTTAAATTGATGTTGTTTCAAAATTGACGACGATGTTGCCGACGCTAAATAGAATAAGGGTGAATATTACTACTCGTAATTTCGAATTTAAAAAGGTAAACCAAAATTGTGGCAAAGTTCGAAAAATTTTAATAAAATATGGTCACTTAAGGTTTTTCAGTGCTCATTGAAATCCTATTTCAAAACTTTTACAGTAGTGCAATGAAGATATTATCGACTAAAGCGCATTATTTACGGTCAAAATGCACGACCTGCATTGTAATAATATTAGTGAAATTTTGTCTGCACGAGTCACACCGACGATGCTTGAAGCAAAATCAAGTATGCAACACAAACATAACAAGATGAGCTACTCAAAGCAGTAGGCTATACACCAAACTGTCAAATTCTAAACATAAAAAGTTTTTTTTTTGTAGTTTGACAATTGTGTTGCACTTAGCTTATGTATGAGATGATATTAATTTATCATGCAATGCATGCACATGTATGCCGAGACCTTCATGCACACGTATATATATTAGGGCTAAGCTAGAATTTTTTTTACTGAAATGATCACTTCCGGTTTTCCTGGTGCTAAATCCATGCACAATTATTTACGTATCTTTTAAACTATTACGTACCTTTTCACAATGTATGGAATATAGGGCCGTATACGGTTTCGGTAATTAGGTTGTTTTAAGACGAATTATTGATCAGGTCATATCGTCCGATCCTGATGTACTAACTAACTGTACACTCAGGCATGCTGCGTTGCTGCAGGTATTTACTTCATTATGCCTTTAGAATTATAATGCGGGTTGGTAGAATTGTTAGCTCGACACCAAGTCTCGTGTGGACTGTGGGTGAGTTTGACATTTAGAGAGGGATTGGCTGTATATACAAATGTAGCATTTGTATACGCATCACTTACCGTTCGGTTCTCCGTCCGTTATGCGTGTAAACAAAAAAAGTGTCAAAATTAATTGGTAATTTCCGGTTTTGTGTATGATGAATTTTTACAGCTATGCTATTTATTGCGCAATACAGGAGTTAGGACGTGATTTTCGTAACAAAAATAATCGTCACTATTGCAGTTATAAATTTATTTTTGTTTTGATTTCTTTGTACTTAAAACCAGAGTACGAAAATAAACGAAACAAATTGTTTGACTTTGTTTTGTTTCGTTCTTTGAAGTGGGTGAAACAAAAACAATAAGAACGATTGCTCAATTTGTTTTTGTATTGTTTTTATACATGAGCACAAACCAGACAACACAGCCGATCGAGTATAAGCCGGCTAACTCCCCCTACCGCACTGTGGGGAGAAAGCCTTCAAAAGTGGCGATTAATTCAAAAGATGAACTTTGTTTGGTACCATATGAAAGTAGATAAAAACTTCAAAACTAATAGTTCTTGGTAGTTTACTTTATTTGCAGTGTGTGTTCAAAGTTCAATAATTTTAGTTATTTTTGCGCGCATTGATTAAAAGAGAAAATTTTGGTATTTCAAGTGATTATATTTTTTGTTAAGACTTCTATATGCAAAAGTTTTATAATGGAACCGTCAACTTCAAAAATATAATAGCAATTAAAAAATTGTTTTTTCTTTAGATAAACGTTTTAGAAATACATATTAAAAAAAAAATTAATTGCTCTAAAAATGTGGTATTTTTGATATATACATTGAGTTTCAACAACATTGCGTATGAGTGCAGGGAAAAATGCTTTTATGCTCTTAAAACATAAGATTTTAGCTAATAAATTCCAGAATACCTATTTGCGCATTTGTGCGATTTTTGAGTTATGAAGGTTTTTGTGAGAGAATTCCAATTGCTAAAAATCAATGTGAAAAATACATATTAAATATTTCTTTTTTTTATTTAAACAAAAAAAAAAAAATATATATATATTTTTTAAAGGCACATAAAGTATGCTCTAATTTACTATTGAATTTACTAGTTTATCTCTTTTCATTCAAAAGTTACAGCAAAAATAGTCAAATAAGACCATTTTCTTCAAAATACAAAAAAGCCCATAAAAGGTTAAAAAATTTTTTTTTAATTTTTTTAAATGCTGGTTTTTTTATGTATTTATTAATAAAAAATAACAACACTTTAAAATTACGACTTCTATGAATTAATTGCCACTTTCTCTACCATTCATTAATTTAATCGCACGCCACTAGACAAGAAAATAATGGGAAATAAATGAAAACGTTTTCAAATATTTACAGGGAATTTGACATCATCATATAATATAATTTTAGTGCATTGTTATTTCACACATGAAATTTTTTTTATATCACTAAGCAGCATAGCTATAACCGGGTGTCCAAGGACACCTCTCTTCTTTTTTTATTGATTTTTTTTTAAGATTAGACGATTTTCTATATGAATCACTTATCTTAATTATTTATTTTTATTTTGTAGCTCAAAATAATCACCTTTATCGGGAATAAAAGTTCACGTGGAATGTGTTCCCTTTTCCTAAACAAAAAATAATATTCCAAAAATATTTTCAAAACCCTGTATTGTTGAATATGGAAAAATAATTCAATAAAATTCTGTATTTGATTCAAACACATTGCTTATCAAAATTGGAAGCAAGTAGACTTGGGTCGAACTCGTTCACTAGTTCATTTTTGCCACAAACCACTGATCAAACCCATTTAAATTACATGGGTTTGATCATTGGTTTGTGGCAAAAATGAACTAGTGAACGAGTTCGACCCAAGTCTAGAAGCAAGCATTAAACTGTACATATGTGTATACTAGTGATGCAAGAATATCGTATTCGTATTCGAACTGCCGAATATTCGTCCATTTTTAGATATTTGTATTCGTATTCGCCAAATTCAGGTGAATACTTTTTAGAAAATTTTTAGTGTTCTTCCAAAACAATGAGCAATCGTTTAGTGAAATATATACTATACTGATACTTTAGTTAAGTGCAGTGTAACAAACAGTGCAAAACTTAAGTAAGAAATACCAGCTAAAAAGCAATAACAATTCGTGCTTTCAATAAGAATTCGCTACGAATAATTCACCATACACCTAGTAAAAAAAACTAAAAATTGCCTAAATGGCTCAAATAGAAACAAATGCTCAAATTTCCTTTAATTTTGACAGTAAATAACAAATTAGCAATAACAACGAAATAATTAACAATGAACAACAACCAACAGTTACAAATGAACAACAACAACAAAAACTAAAATAACAATTGTCTTAAACATAAAAATTAAAGGAAAATAAAACATTAGAAAATTACAAATAATTAAAGCGTCAATACAACTTGATTTTGTCCATAATGGGACTACGTTAAGTGCGCAATGATTACAGCAATACAAATAAGATAACTAACAACAGTAACAACAACAACAACTTCAGGAACAAATTTAATGACAATAGCAACAATAACGATTTAAACGTGACAACAGCAGCATCAAATAGCAGGCAACAGCAATTGAAATGTATCTGGCGATGTGTTTAAATGAATGAATGTGTGTGTGTGTGTGTGTGTGTGTGAAACTTTCACTTTTAAATAAATGAACAAAAAACTTAGATTCAATAAAATAAAGAGAACCTAAATGCACAGTGGTTGGAAATCGGAAAAATTGCATTTAATGCAAATTGCATTATGTATATTCAAATATTCAACACTCAGTCTTAAGCCTTTGATGTCACCATGAAGCTACATGCTGTGTACCAGTGATTGGCAATGAATCATGTTTTCGCTATTCATACTGACTCATAAAATTTTAAATATAAGTGAGTAGAAATATTTTAAAATCAACTACTCTGATTTACGCACACTCACAATAATATTGATTAATGAGGTAGTTTAGACGAGAACAATTTTTAAGCCGCACAATTTTTGTTCTTTTCCAAATTACACGAGACTAATTCATCTGGCACAAAATGTATTCGTATACACAGCTGTGTGTGTGTTAGTGTTTTTGGTATTCATTTAACATTTGCTGTTTTTTAAGTTGTATGTGTATTGGTTTTATGCTGCTAATGCAGGGTTGAAGCTGGTTGAAAAGTTATGCCAACCGCAAAACCGCTCTCTGCCTCTCTCACCAACAAACTGGCATGTTATGCCAGCACAATTATGCCCGTGTAAATCAGCGCTATAAGTATAGGTTGCAATAAATATGAATAAGACGTCAACATCATACTCATACCACACTCACACTCATAGATTACCTCAGTTTGATTTATAATTTCAGAAAAATACTTATACTACTTACATTGATTCAGCTCATTCAACTCATCTACATATATAATGGGTGTTTTTTATTGAGGTATAGAACTTTAAGTTGGCATCACTTTTTTAACTGGTGGCCATTTTGTCAGCTGTCAAGTGATTAATATTTAGTTTGGTTTGCCATTTCATCATGAACAGGTTGACAAAAGAACAACGCTTGCAAATCGTGCAAATTTATTTCGAAAATAATGGTTCAGTTCGCGAAGTTTACCGCAAGCTCCGTCCATTTTATGGTCGACATAATCGTCCATCAGAGCAATTAATTCGGTTAACCATGGATCGTTTTCGCACTACGTTTACTCTATGTGATAATACGCATCCGCA
Source organism: Tachina grossa (assembly GCA_949987645.1). Taxonomy (NCBI): domain Eukaryota; kingdom Metazoa; phylum Arthropoda; class Insecta; order Diptera; family Tachinidae; genus Tachina; species Tachina grossa. The sequence goes on along the minus strand of OX465278.1, from coordinate 50,070,779 downwards.
GAGACGTCGAACAATGCGCACCGAAGAAACAATTGCCGCTGTAGAGCAAAGTGTTGAAGAGGACCCGAATGAATCGATTCGCCACCGTGCACAGCAATTGGAGCTTTGTCCATCAACTTTATGGAAGATTTTGCGCAAAGATCTTGGCTTGCGACCTTACAAGATCCAGCTTGTGCAAGAATTAAAGCCGCGAGACCATGCAATGCATCGTGATTTTGGTGTATGGGCCGAAAATGAGATTGATCTCGATGCTGATTTTCATCGCAAAATTTTGTTCAGTGATGAGGCTCATTTTTGGTTGAATGGCTACGTCAACAAGCAAAATTGCCGCATTTGGAGTGAAGAGAATCCACATGAGACCCTTGAGACGCCATTACATCCACAAAAACTGACTGTTTGGTGTGGTCTATGGGCTGGTGGAGTCATTGGGCCATACTTCTTCCGAAATAATGCTGGAGAGTCAGTTACCGTTAATGGAGACCGGTATAGAGCCATGATAACCGACTATTTTGTTCCCGAATTGGATGGCATGAATGTGGATGAGTTGTGGTTCCAACAAGACGGCGCTACATGCCACACAGCGCACGTCACAATCGATTTATTGAAGGAAACATTCGATGAGCGCATAATTTCGCGGAATGGACCTGTCAATTGGCCACCAAGATCGTGTGATTTGACACCATTGGATTATTTTCTTTGGGGATATGTGAAGTCGCTCGTCTACGCCAACAAACCAGAAACGTTAGGGGACTTGGAAGCCAACATTCGTGGCGTTATTGCCAACATACGGCCCCATATGCTCGAAAAAGTGGTTGAAAATTGGACCTGTAGAATTGGCTTTATTCGAGCCAGCCGCGGCGGCCACAGGCCCGAAATCATATTTAAACAATAATAGCATAAAATTATCCTTCCAATTAAGCCAAATTAATGGACATTAAAACGATTTTCTTGTATTTTATTTCAATTCAAAGTTCTATACCTCTTAAAAAAACACCCTATATATGCAAAAAAACCTGAATATAATATTGTACTACGTGGTCCAATCGAGATGAAACAGACTAGTTACATCATGGTCCATGTAATGCAGTCATGGATCATGTCGTTTTCACACAAGCATTCAATGCAATATGGAGTAGTTTTGGGGTTAGGCCGATGTAATGCAAATTTGGATCATTTAGTCCAACCCTAGGACATAAACCTCCTTTTTTCACATATTTGGAGTAGTTTTGGCCTTATCCTACTCCTCTTTGAAGTATTTACATACATGTATGGAATAGTCGCATTATCTGCAAACAATATACAAAACTATACATACATAAGTATATATTATTGCTTCTGTGAAGCACTTTGGCAAGGCAAAAAATTATGGCATTTTGGAAGCTGAATAAATTGCTTCTAGCTGGCTCATCTCGCACAAAAAAATCTCCTTATTCATGCGCAACACCAAGTGATTCTCTAACATTATCTCCCTTACTCGCGGTCTCCACCTGACATAAAATAGCTAACTTTAACATTAACTTCTAAGAACTGTTAAGTGGTGAGTATCAATATACTATACAATCTTGTGCCAGACCATTTGCACAAGATTGTGAATTGGGCTATAGTTTTTATGTACTCAGATGCAAAAGTTACTAGCTTGCAAATTTTTTTTTTACTTTTTCCCCTATTTTGTTAGAGAGCCTGCCTTATGTTAGTGCTTTTCAGAAGCAGTTTTCGAAGCTTTTGTGATCAAGTAAACAGTACATTGCTTCCCTCAGTTGTTAGTGCTTCCAAATCAGATTTCTTTTGCTGGGTAGTTATTGGCTAGCCGCATGGAAAAATTATATGGTTTTGAGAAAATCGATGAAGAATGTTTTTTTCATTTGTTTTATAATAAAAGTAATAGATACATATGTTTTTATTTGAACTTAAGGACCTGGCCCACGATGTCGACAAGAAACTTTCTATAGCTTACTTGCCGACATCGCGCGTCAGGCCGTTAAAGTTTCTAAACTTTTTACCCTCGACGTGAATAATTAGGATGTACAGAAAAAGACAAAAATGTTTGTTGCCGCTTATACCAATCACCACAACAATATTGTTCACTTCCTTTCAAGTAGTTCCAATGAGTGCATTTATTAAGAGAAATATACAATGGGAAAAGAACTTTATATATCCTAATATATTCAAGATATCAAAAAACTGAAAACAAATTTAAGAAATGTACACATTAATCATATTTAATCGATCAATAACTAAATTTTTTGAATGTTCCATGCGGGGAAACAGTAACCATCCGACTGTATGTATAAACAAAAATTTAACTGTAAAAATCTATTAACTTTATTCACGTTTAAAAACAATCGGTTATGTCTGCATTTCACGTGAAATTACATCGTTGGGAAATTATTGTTATAAATACATATTTCCAACAATTCTATGAAAATTCCACACGTTTCAATTTGCAGTGGAATACATAAAACATACCCTTATATTTTTCTGGCATCAAACTTAAATAAATGCAATATTGTTCATAACTTAATACATTTGTTTTTTGTTATTTTTAAAATTTCATCAAAAACCAAAAACTTTTGTTTCCCTTTGCTATTGTTTGTTTATATTTAAAAACATATGGTTTCATTTTACTGGATTTTACTGGCAAAAATTTGTCCAGTAAAAACTTGCATTTACTCAGTAAAAGAACTGTCATTTTTCTCTCTCAATTCGCCCTCTCATTTACTGGATTTTGTATACTCGAACGCAATCCAGTAAAAAATAGTAAAAATTTGTACAAAATTTTTGAGTTCTCGAACGCACTTATGTATGAGTGCGCATAAAGCTGTCTTTACATGGTAATACAATGTATTACGACATGTCAAAATATGCTGTAGAACATAGAAAATCTTATCATGCAAACGCAAAATGTATCGCGTAGGAGAGAATACGGATAGAAAATTTGACAAGGGGTCGGTAAATGTTTATTTTCTAAACCATTTTAGAAACTTAAGTATTCTCATCACACCAGAGGTGTATTTCAAAGTAAACGTTGCCAGCACTGATGGTATTTATTTAAGGGCTTAACACTTTTACACAAACAACCAAAATCAACTCAGGAAATGTTCATGTTGTTTTTGTAATCATTGTACAACTGCGACCATCAGCTACTTAACCCGTACCACAAAACCAAACAAACAATAAACAAAGCTATAAAAAATATATTTTGTAGCAAAATTAAATTGCAATAATAAAATGTTTTCTCCAAGATTTAGTTATATTATTTCCCTAAGCGAATGTTGCTGTTTTATCAAGGTGCTAGCGAGGGGTTTTAACTCAATTATGGTTTCCCACAATTGCTTTTGCTCATCCTCACTTAGCTCCATTCCTGACTCCAGGTACATATTTTTTTGCAATTATCAAATTTTTATTTTTACCTCAAAAGTTTAATGTCGTTGCTTGCATTTTACTTATATTATCAGCCCAGCAAAAAATTTAAAAAAAGGTAATCGAGTTTGGAATTAAGCATTTTTGGTGGAAGCACTTCCCTACTGGATTACCAACTTAATGATTTTAACAAGGCGTGAAACTAAAATAAACGATTCTTGAGAAGTACTTACATTTTTTTTATTTGTCAACATTTCACGTAATCTATTTCGTCAAAAAAATCATTCTCTTCATTTAGCAACTTGCACGTAATTTTTTTAAATTTTAGGTAATGTGATTTGTAAGCGAGTAATGAAAATTGGCAATCAGAAAAGTAAGTCATTATATGGCAAGTAGTTCTAATGGTAATGTGTAATTTTTTGCTGGGTACCTACAACAGACTATTGTTCTCTTTTTTTTAACTCGGAGAGAATTTCATAATATTTTGATTCTACAAAGTCGTAATACTTTTAATATTGCCAAGTTAGCAGATTATCTAAAAATTATATGACACACTTACGATTACAAATGTATACATATAATGCAAAGCATATTTTAGTGAAAGGTTTTGTGCCAAACAAGAACTTGGTCAAAATATATATCTCACTGCTTTTGATGGCCGAAATTTTTGATAGGAACTTGGCCTTTTTTCACATTTATGTTATTGTGAGGATCTGACTACTTTTTGAAAAATTTTCTATGATATCATTTTTTAAACTTAAAATTTCTAGGGAGTTTTATTTCTATTTATGATCACTGTGCCAGTTAAAAATTTCATAGTTGCATGAAATAATGGGTTAGAGCGTGATGAGTTTTGGATTGTACACTTTAAAAATGAATTATTGTGTTATTACAACGGGTCGCAAGTGTGTACGTAATTTGTTAAGAGTCGTCTGGAAAGAAACATGTAAAATACAGCGTCAATTTTAGTGGGAGTGATCCCGCCTATTTGCTCAATATATTTACATATTAAAGTCTGCTTGGCCGAAGTAAATACAGGCAAATCCCGGTATAACGAACGATATAATGTCAGGCCCATTCGTTATACCGAAAAATTCGTTATATCGCAAAGTTTTTTCAAGTGTTATTTTAATTATTATTATTGTATACAAGATACAATACAATAAAAATAATAAGGGTAATTTGTTTTCAAATAATCTACCAAGTGCAAAGTAACGCTATCACTTTTCTTGCATTTTCATTGCGGCTGTTGATTTTGTTTAATATTTTTTGCCGTTCGTTATATAAACCACATATGTACTTATTTATCAAAACATTGGCTATATAAGGTAGAACTAAAGGTTAGAGATATGTTCCTAGCAAGTTTTTGTGTTTTATTTTGCGATCTTTTCTTTATCATTCGTTATATCCAGTATAAAATTAGGATAATATTCGTAATATAAGGTAGTTAATGTAAAAAATTTGGACGTTGGTTATATCGGATTTTCGTTAAAGCGAGATTCGTTACACCGAGATTTGCTAGTAACTCACAAGGATATGAACAATGTGCATGCAAAGTTTTAATAGGGTAGCTGGTGCTTTAATTTTTGGATTTTCCGATTGAGTAAATCAATTAGGACTAGTTGTTTACAAAATATCAGCTTTCTACAGTATAATATTATGTAAAATTTTTATGGTCCTGGCCCCACCGACTTTTATAACTGTTAGTGCTTATGATTCATGTAAAGTTTTTTAGGAAAAAGCTATTGAGAAATACATGAGTAATAGACTAAAAACTGCTAACCCGAAGTACATGAAAGAAAAAGCTAAGATTTATGGAAGTAGTCGAGGCCAATTTCAAAACTTTGGACAAGTGCAATGTGTATGAAAAGTTTCAATAAAATTTAACTTAATTTTGTGTTTACAGTGCTTGTTCCCAACCCCTGATTGAAACTTCTGGTTTCTTAAATTTTTTTAGTGATCTCTAATCTAGATTAATTTTTGTACCAAATTTCAGCTCTCTAGCGCAAATTAGAGTTTTAGCGGATAAAACTTCTTGGTTTTAAGATTTTCCCACTGGCTTACTCATCTACAATTGCTTGTAAATATATAAAATTTCAGCTCTTTAGCGTGAACCATACCTTATAATTTTATGAGAATTACCCCTCCTACTATTTTAAACTCAGAATATTGTTGTGAGCATCGCTTATAATTCATGATAATTTTCTTCTAAAATATGCTAGACCGAAGTAGATTAAACACAAGGCTAAAATTTTATGGGAGTGATCACGCCCACTTTTTTAGGTGATAGTTTAAAGAATTGTATACGTGTAACGTATATGCAAGGTTTCACTAAAATGGCTTAAGCTAAAAGCTGTATATTAACAGCCTTATTAATATAACTTTTTAAGGCTTTATAAAAGGGCTTTAACACAAATTTTCATAAGAAATTTTTCTTAGAAAGCTTTAATAAGTTTTATTAATATGGCTGTAAGTTTTCAGGTTCAAACAATAGTAGCGCGGGGCTACGCCCATTCTGAGATTTTTTTTGGGGTTTTCAGATTTTTCTAGTTGGTTTCTCACCTAGACCTACTTGTGTATCAAATTTCAGCTCATAAGCGCAACTTTTAATTTTTAATTTTATGGGCGCAGCCCCACCCCTCTGACTAAAATTTCTGGGTTTTCAGGTTTTTCTTGTTGTTTTCTCACCTATACCTACTCGTTTATCAAATTTCAGCTCCTTAGCGCAACTTTTAATTTTTAATATTTATGGGCGTAACCATGCCCACTTTTCCAAACTTAAGATTTTTTTCGGCCAGTATTTATTATTTGTGTCAAGTTTCGTTGCAAACGGATAATAATACATACAGAAATAAATAGTATATCTAAATATGCTGAGCCGTAGAACACGAAAATGAGGTTGAAATTCTATGGGCGTGTCAACGCCCACTTTTTTAATGCAAAATTTTTATGCTTGCCCTATCGCAGTATGTATGCCGAATTTCAATAAAATAGCTTCCATTAAGCGCCTTAGATTTGCTTTTTTAATTCTAGCCTTTAAGGGCGTAGCCCCGCCCTCCTGGCAAAATTTTTGGATTTTAAATTTTTTTTGTTTATTGCCCACCTAGACTTAGCTCTGTACCAAATTTCAGCTCACTAGCACAAATTTTAATATTTATGGGCGTAGCCCCGGCCCCTTGTTTAAAATTTTTGGGCTTTCAGATTTTTCTAGTTCATTGCTCACCTAGATCTACACGTGTACCAAATCTTAGCTCTCTAGCTATAGCGGAAGTGCTTCATCAATTTGATGAGTCATCAGTGAGTCAGTGAGTATGTCTTAAAATATGCTCTTTTTGCACCTTCATATATCCGGAACCTTTCATTGTAAAACTTTCAAACATGCATGTGAGGTTACATGAATTTATTCTAATTATGATTTAAATTTCATAATTTTACAGTCTCGGGGAACAAAGTTATGAGGGGGGTAAAAACAGCTCGAATAGCTTCCTGTAAATATACGCACTGCGTGCATTGGCCGGAACTTGGCCTGGCGCACTGCCGTGCGCCTAGATATAAATCAAGACTAGTGCAATTCTTAATTAAAATGCTGCATAATATAAAAATACTTTTTAATTTGTTAAAATGTAATCTAATAAATATCTCGACCAGAGAAATCAGGCATGTTCTGAAAATCACATTTTTCAAATCACTAGTAATTTTAAAAGTAATAATGGTCATGCAGATGTTTGTCCGCACTTTTTTTTTAATTTTTCTATTTCATAGAGCATCAAATATCTTTTCTGAAAGAAATTTATCGTATATGACTTTAAAAACGTCTTCAGGACCATTATTACTTTTAAAATCACTAGTGATTTGAAAAATGTGATTTTCAGAACATGCCTGAATATATGACTTAGACCACTTTCATTTTTAAGGGCATATTTACGATTTCATTGGGTTAAAGTTCGTATAGCTCTGTAAGCCAAATTACATATTATAATTTTTAATGATCAAATAACACCAAAGTTAATTGTAAATATTGTGACAGATACTAGCAGAACAGAACAACTAGCTCTTTTCGAAGGTCACTGCAACTTCATCATCAGCGTTCTTTGTATTTGGTCCAGTGTGTGTGTGATATCAGTTGATATAAATTTCAGCTTTATATACTTAGCTTTTCAGTGCAAATGGAATATGTGAATTGTTTTCATTCATCATAAAATTAGCTTAATTGGACTACAACCTGCCGCCGTGTCCTCAAAAGAATCATTTTCATATAAACATGTGTATTGTATCTTTGACATTCTGAAGTCGGTAGCTTGATGTGGTGAATGTGTTTAATGCTTTACTTATTTAAAAAATGCAACCAATCTGCCTTATCATGGCTGGCGTATTTTAAATACGACTACGATTGTTTGGTAATAGATTAAGGAAGACTTCAACAGTTTTTCCCTGCCAACCACGATAAGGGAGAATATGCTGAAAACTATCGCGACGACATCAACATGTGGCTTTTTATGTAGCGCGTACTTTAGGCTTCAGTTAAGATTCAAATTTGGGTTATTATAAGCGGAACATTGAGAGTGATTTGGTTTTTTGTTGCAATATTTACAATTTTTAATTCTATATTATTAGTGCGATACCGGCTTGCTCTAAGCATCTCTTCTCACAGTCAGCTGAAAGAAACTAATCACAAAATAAATGCAGTTTTGGACGCCCAACGATCATTACGAAAAAAATTTAAATTAAACCTCAAAGGAAAACTTTGGCCAAATTAGCGATTTACTTGTACTCGTTTCAAACATGACATTTTCGACCTGTTTCAACCCAAAGTGCAATATTTTTACTTTCAATATCAAAAGTTTTACTAACTTTTCGCTACAAAGTAAATCCATTAACAGTTAAAAGCATGTGCAATATTTGTTGTTGTATTTTGTCACACGTTTAGTAACACATTTGATTTAAACTTTTTAAGGCTTTTAAAAAAAGTTGTTGCATTTCCTTTTTTCGTGTTTCAAAATGGCATAAAACAATTATGCCTTAAATGCTTGCAGTTAGTGTGAAAGTGTGCATATTTTAGCAGCATTTAGAATTTTGTAATAGTATACGTAACTTTTAATCACATATTTATACTACATACATATATGTATGTAAGTATAAATTTAAACATACCTAGAATACGGAAGATTTTTGCTTCTAAAAGTTGCAACATACATAAATATGCATCCTTGCAACAGTAAAAAAAGTTATTATGCCCTAATAGGGATATGGACACTGACAAACAAATGAAATTAAAAAATTTTCCGGAAATTTTTCACTTTTGCGTCTACCTAAGCGCTACCTAAACGGCATATATTTAATTAGCAAAGAAACAAAATTTATTTTATTTAGTAATTTTTTTATATAAAAAAGTTTAAATTTTCTAGCTCTGGAGCTGTGTTTTGTATTTTGTGATTTTTTTATACTAAACTATTTCTTTCTAAAATATAAAATATATTTAATTTATTAAAAAACCAAATTATTTTGGCCCAGTTACTTTTAAATACCAAAAAAAGTTTAAATTTTCCAACCCTAGAGAATCATCCTTTTATATTTTTCTGGTTTATTATACCAATTTATGAAAAAGAAAAATTAGTTTTGGTGAATTACTTTTATACATATACCAAAAAAAAAAATTAAAATTTTCCAACCCTGGAATGGTCTTTTTGATTTGGTTTTGAAATTTAATACTAGTTAGATACTTTTAAATACCGAGAAAAATTTACATTTTCCAGCTCTGAAACCGCTTTTTCCATTTAGCTGATTTTCAATACCAATCTATTTCGGACCATTTCTGATATGCACATGTCCCAGACCGAAGTCTCAAGCTTTTCTAGGAGCGTCGGAAAACTGATTTCACGTACAGACGGACAGACGGACATCCCTTGTCTTCCCTATTCACAAGGACCAAGAATACACATATATAGTTTTTGTGTCGCATATTAATATTGTGGAAATATATCGTTACCTTAATACAGAAAGGTCCTAACTAATTTTTTTTTGAAATCGAGTTTTTTGTATATTTCGATAGAGGAAAATCTTATGTATCGAAAAATTGAAAAATTATTATTAGTCCGATATATAAAAATTTTTGTTCAGAGATTTCGAGGGGATAATATAAGAACCGTTGACAAGTTGGTAAATGTTTTACATAAATATGAAAAAATAGTTTGTTTCTGTGTTACGCATATCCTCCATTTCATCCGTTTACCTTAAAAACGAGAAAAAAATATGAAATAAATTAAAATATTTCATCAAAATAGTTTAATACTTAGCACATCTTAATTATTTAAGTAAAACAGTATTTTTAATTTCATATTTAATTATATTTTATTTTTTTTCTTTACTTTTTAATGGACATAAAATATATTTACGTATGTTTTTTTTATATAATTTTTTATTTCTATGTAAGGTTGTGTAAGCATGTATTTGTATTTATTGAAAGCTAAAATTAAAATAATAATAATGATAATAATAATAAATTTAATTATTGAAATGACTGCATTAGTGCAAATTTCATTTTCTTACACCGATTCAACTCAATAATTAATTAATACAAAGACAATTATGTCATTTATTAAAACTATTAAAATTGTAAAAATTAATTACTAAATACAGCAATAAAAAAATAATATTTATATACATTTAACGGCCCTTTTCACAATGTACAATTAAAAGCTAACAGGGACTTTAACGGGAACTTTTGTATGAATAACTGTCAGTTAAAGTTCACGTTAACTCTTAATCATACATTGTGAAAAGGAACGTAAATGTGTTAAAAAAAAAAATTAAAAAAAACTAAAACTAAATAATGACGAGTTAAAGTTTTCATTAAAACTTTTATACATATGTTTATGCATTGTATATAATATTTTGCTTTTTAAGTTTTTTTTTTATAAATTTAATTAATTTTTCTTCATAGACATTTATGTTTATTGCTGTTCAATTAATTATTGCCCCAATGGGAACTAGTTCTAGAGTGCGTGGAGTTATGGCAGGCTTTTGAACTTAGTGGAAGTTTGGTTGGTAGTGGTATGCAGATCTTAATGAATCAATTCCAATAATCAAATAACTATAAAAATAAAAACCATACTGATATGGAAAACTACTCATCAAATTTAAACTGAATACATATAATTATAAGCAACCAATGACTATGTTGCTACACATTCCTTAAAATACACAGTACAGGCGACTTTTACTAAAATTTAAATATTGTATCAGCTACACTAATACAGATGAGTAAAAAAATACTCTGAGTATTTATTCGGCTACACGTGAGTATATAGTGGACCATTTTATTTGCACACACTTCAAGCACCAGTGCTGCCAGAAAAGTGAATTAGTAAATGTTAAAATGGTAGCGGTGGTCAACTGATTGCATGACAACGATGCAAATAATTAAAAAATGGCATTGGCCATTGAAGTTCCTGAATTCAAGCCCGGTATGCAGCATTCATTTAATAACAACGCAACACATTTTTCTGATGTGCATTGATGTCCCTTTGCAACCAATTGTCGTAGGAACGTTGAAGTGATTAAGGAATAGTCACTAGTCACTGAACTATACCAATGCTAGTCCTAATGTAACTTCAGAGCGCCTTCCTTCGTCGGTATTGTGTATCTGATTCACCAGTAAAATAACCAATAAGATGGCTACTAAGCACAGCGTCGAAAAGCTTAATACGCCAGAGGCGCAGCAGCAAAAGAATAAAGCTTTCTACCTATCTTCTTTATCACTATCCCTTTCCTAAAAAAGGTTACACCTAGTTAATCAACAGTATTGCGTATGTCGAGTCGAACATTTTGTCACAGAATAAAGAAAACTTGTAAAAGTTTTGTTTAATCATATACAAACTTTTCGTAGACGAATATTCGACGCGACATACGCAATATGGGTGAATAGTAGTAGGCTTTCATTGCCTGAGTGTTACTTCGTTTTAAAATAAGAAGAGAGGTGTCTTTGAACACACGGTTATAGCTATGCTGCTTAGCTGTATAAAACAAAATTAATTTGATACAATAAAATTGTATTATATGATGATGTTAAATTCGCCAGAAATATTTCAAAACGTTTCCATATATTTTCCATTATTGTCTTTTCTAGCGACTTACGATTAAATTGAAGGTTAGCCGCGAATAACGTTGTAAGTGACAAAATAATAATTTTTCAGCAGAGTCAAAAAACGTATTTTAAAGCAAGATTGTTTTTTCATTTAATTTTTTTCAGCTACTCGAAAATAATGATAATTAGCATTAACGTTTCTTTTTGTATCTGTGTTACATTTATCAATTATTTTTGAAAATTGCGTTTCATGATTTGCTCTGGTTTGTGCTCATGTACAAAAACAATACATATATAAACAAATTGAGCAATGTTGTCATTGTTTTTGTTTCACCCACTTCAAAGAATGAAACAAAACAAAATCAAACAATTTGTTTATAACTGTAATAGTATCGATTATTTTTGTTACGAAGATCACGTCCTAACTCCTGTATCGCGCAATGAATAGCATAGCTATAAATATTCTGAGTATGGTTTGCAAGACACTCAATACGCACGCATATGGAATAAAAAATATTAAGACCAATAGTGCTGTTATATTTTCTACTATTCGAACTAAATTATTATTATTTAAATTTAGATTATGTAGACTTCATATTCCTACGCACTCGTGCTTGAAAATTAATCAGTTTTGAATGCACTAGTTCTTGAACTATTTATTAGAAATTCTAAAATTTCTCCAGGGCATAGCGGTTTATTCTATTTCCTTTTTTTATAGCAACAATTTTCAATGTATTTTAAGTATGGTTATGTATGCAAGTATGTGTGTATGTATGTATACATATCTCGGCATAAATATTTATCAAAAGGGATTTTTTATTTTATTGACGGAATTTTTTTTCTTTAATGTAACTTTAAGAAATTTTATAGTTTAAAATTATTTTAGTTAAACTTTTTTATCATGCTTGTCTTCTTACTTATTTCTATTATTTTTTTTGCAAAATTTTTCAAACTATTTTTTATTAACACAACTTTAAAATTATTATTTTTATTTTAATTTTAATGAAAAAAACCTATAATAAAATCACAAATTTAAAGACTTGATAAATTTTTGAAAATTTTTTACTTTCTCTTTTCGTTTTCTTATAGTGAATGTTAAAAGCTAAAAACTTCCGTTTTAAAGTCCTCAGACCATAAATGAAGTTTTATTTCTGTATGTGTGTCGTTTTATTTAAAACCAACATTTCAATATTCATATTCAGCTGATGACTTGATCCCAATATGAAATATTTTTCTTTAAAGAAATATTTAAATGGAACAGTTAATAATGCATGTGTTTCGATTTAAGTCATATTTAGGGTGCTGAAAGAGTGTTTTAATAATATTTTAAGTTAAAAAAAGGCACATTCTATTCATAATAATTTTTTTTATTTTTGAAACAAAACAATTTAAAGCTATTTTTGTGTTTGGGGAATAATAAAAATTTTGAACACAAATCAAAGACAGTGGGTAAGTTATTTTTTAATGCTGGTCCATTTCCAGTGAATTTTTATTTTATAAAAAAGTAATAATTTAGTTTAATATCCTTGGTATTTAAGAAATTCCGGATATGTTAATCGAAAAATCTGTAAAGAAATTAAGAAAAGGTTTTTGTTTTAGTAAAAAATATATTTTGGTGAATTTAAAATCCGTTCATTTTTGATTTGTAACACTTATTATATTAATAATTTATAAATATGAAAATGATTATGATTATTTCATTTAGATGTTCGCAGCCATTTTGATTCATGAGTGAAGGAAAAATTACTCATCATTCTAATTTCAGTCTGTAAGTGAATTTGTAGCCTTTAATTTAAAATCGTAGATTTCAGACAATCAAAAGTTTACATTTTTTAATTTTCTATCTAAAAAAATTTCTTTTTCCAATACGAAGTGAAGCAAATGTAGTAGACTCCCGATAGCTCGTACTCCGTTAAATCGAAAATCCATACAATTCATAACAGACTATTGGTCCCTTAAAAATGGGTTGAAATCACAATAATTCCATACATTTCGGTCGCCTCGCTAATTTGTATTTTTTTTCCAATACAAAGTCTGTTTAACAACTTATAAATCGAAATTGATGTTATTGAATATTTTACAAGGGACCTGGGAAACAGTTTTAAATTATCACGAGTTTAAAATTATCAAGAGTCTACTGTATCGGGGTTTCATTGTAATACACTTTTCAGAAATTTTCTTTAAGAAAATTAAAGAGCTGCATTTGCAAATTCTTTGAAAATTATTTCCTTTGTACAACTATTTGCTTTGCATTTATTTTCTGGCCTAATCTGAGGAAAAAAAGTTAATTTAAATTTAACTACAAAGACGTTAATATGTTAACAACTTAAACATTAATCTACTGCAGTTAAACTCCCGCGTCTACCATCCCACCAGCAACATGACCATTTTCTGCTTATTTTAGTTCTGTTTTGTTGTTTATCCGTATTAAAGGAACATTAAAATAAATAAGGAAAACTGTAACTGCAAACAGCAAATAAAACATTGCAACCCATTTGTGCTTGACGTTTACAACGAAATACAAGAAAAATCGGGACACTAAGACACGATTCAATTTAGTGAAATTTTCCACACAAAAATTAAATGTTGTGAAAAAATTTCAATATTCTCTAAGCTGGATGTATGTAAATCGAAAGGAAAGGAAATTATCTCTCTTGTGGTTTATTTATTTCCGAAATTAAAAAAATAAATTATTTTTTGCTTGTACATATAAAAAAAGGAAAAAGACTTACTTCATTAAATTAATGCAACTCATTTAAAAAAAATGAAATTCTACGTGAAATGTGGATTAGGCTTTATTATATTAGGAAAAAATGTGAAGAATTATTAGTTCTATACAGTTAATCAATTCTGTGTGCTCAAATAGTCGAAAAACTCAACTATTCCGCATTAATACTGCTACTAATACATTAAACACATTCACGACAGTAGGTTACAGACTACACGACTAGAAATGCCGCTAGCAACAATTGTAGCCATGCAGCCAGCTTCTTGCTTATTTTGAAAGCGGCAGAGACATCATAAGCACTAGACATTGAAGTATAGACAGATCTTTCAGTAGTGGCAATTTCAAATACTTCACATTTATAAAAATAAAATTACTTATTTAACAAGTACTTATATCACGTAAAAGTATAGAAATTAATCCATTTGTATTTTTACGAGTTTTGAGATTTTTTCTTCTAATAATATCCAATAATTTTAAGCTACCATGCATTTCACATTTTGTATTATATTGGCAGCACTGTATTTGCTCATTATCTCCAAAAAAAAATATTACGGCCTGTCCCAGGATGTCACCAGCAAACGTTAGATCGGCAACGTGTATTGCAAACAACAATAACATAAGAAAATTTGTTGTTGTTTGCAATACAAGTTGTCGATCGAACGTTTACTGGTGACATCGTGGGATCATCACAACTACACTATTCGCGCTTTCTGCAGGGTGGTTGAAAAATTATGCCAACCAGAAAACAATTCTCTTCACCGAATTTGCCTACAAACTTCCATGTTATGCCAGCATAATTATGCCCCTGTAAAGCAGGGCATTGAAGGGAATAAAAACTTTATAAAGGTGTCCCAAAATTAACGTAAGATTTCAATTTGGCAACTCTGAAAAAACAATTCGACAGCTGACAGTTTGGGGTTAGTAAAAATGGAGTGTTACACGGTAGAACAAAGTGTCTTCATTATTGAACAATATTTTTAAAAGAATGAAAGCGTGGCGGCAGCAGTTCAATACAAAATATGGTCGCAAACGCCAAACGCACTGGTCGTCCAAAAACTAGCGGTTCAAATGTCAGTATTGAAGCAGTACGAAGAATGATAGATATCGCGACATGATAACACAGTTCCTTCTGCTAAAATTGCATAATATTGATGTGCCCATTATGTGGTTTCAATAAGACGGTGCCACATCCCGTGAGAATTACTGCAGGACACACTTCCAGTTCGTGTACTTTCTCTTTTCGGTGATCAGAATTGATCCTCTACATCGTGTAATTTAAAACCATTAGATTTCTTTTTATTGGGTTTTTTGAAATCACAGGTCTATGCACCCAAGTCCACAACCACCCGTGCATTAAAGGAGGAGATACCAAGCTGCATGAACAAAATTCAGCCATAGTCATGGATAATTTCGACAAACTAGTGCGTATGTGTTAATTCGTAAATAACCCTATTCTATGTACTTTATGAATCAATAAAAAAATAACAATCAAAAGACTCAAACCTGTGTTTTCCATTTAAGTAAAATCTTGCTTAAATTTTGGGACACTTTTTATTTGTACTATTTGATAGGTCTTAGATCCAGATTCATCGAACTTGTTCAGTGCCGTTTGCAATATTAGACCGATTCTCAGTTAAATTGACTGAAGATTAAGGTGTGGTCAAAATGGTGAATATGTCACAATTTACACGATATGTATTTTTTCACCATACAATACTCCCTAATTTTGGTAACACTCCCATTTTCTCAAAACCATTTTCTAGACTATGGGCGTGTGCCAAACGGTAGAAAAGTACTATGGTGAAAAAATATTTGCCTGTGGGGAAAAAATCTAATTTTTCTGCTGTGCCAATTGATATCATTTTTGACAATGTTAAATTTTGACAAATTCGCTTTAGCATAGAAAGAAGCTGATGAAACAATTGCTGCGGCGGCGGTTTTGCTTCGCCTGACTACAAGCCGCCGGCTACCAACAAAATTTTAAGAGGACATTTTTATACAAAACAATATTCTTGTAGCAATAAATTATATAATATTATATATACGATGCAACATTTTTCGCAAACTAAAATAAACAATGATTTTTTCACAGTCTAATTAAACTTAAAAGACGTAAAAATCTTTGTATTGGGCGACGGCTCGAAGGGACGGCGGTGGATTTAAATTTTATGATACCATGTTTTTTATTGCAGCTTGTCAAAAATTTACCTGTTGTGTCAAAATTTCTACTAGCCCCTAGGGCTAGTGAAATTTTATTCACCTCAGAAGTGTCAAAAATTTACTTACACTAGTACTTTGCTACCGTTTGGCACAGGCCCTATGTATAGATCATTTGACACTATATTTTTCGCAAGGTAATTTGACCCACCAGCACACATTTTTCCACATGTTTCACAATTGCTGACCAGGACGACCCAAAAATGCTTTAGTTTTGTAAACTTTGAACGCAAAATTTTCATAATTTTTGTAATTTCAATCATGCGTATCGTTCCATTTTTATTAATGGCATAGTTTTCACTTGTTATCTGTCCGTTGATTACAGTTCAATGTAATAACCTCTATCGTGTATATATTTTTTCCCTCGAAATATTTCCCCTTTCAGCTATTGTGAATAACTTTTCGCTAGAAATGTTTTTCCTTTTTTTGATTCCCTTTATCCTGAATGATTTTTTCACTTTTTCTAGGTTTTGTTCACTTTGTTTTTAAAAGCGAATTGAATTATTACATCGCATAATTTCGATATTTTCCATCGAATTACATATTGAAAGTTATAAATATTTATTTTTAGAGCAAGGTTAGTAAATAAAGTTCACGATTGTTGACATTAATTCCCTGCAACAACTTTTTTCATGGAGTATGAATCTCTTTGGTTCATACACAGTAAATTTTATGTCGGTGCACCACGGTGGTATACTAAAGAATTTTTTTCACTGCACATAGAATATTTAAAAATACAACTTAAAAGTAAAAAAATTTCATTTGGAACCTATTATTTATTTTTATTAAACTTAATAGTTGATTAGTTTTCAATTAAATTTTAAGGGGATGGTCACACTTGGGCAAATATTTGCTCAAGAAACGTAACCACAAAATATTAATGAAAAGGCTTTCAATTCAGATACGTATTTGTTAAGTTAAATAGTTTCCAATAATATTGGAATCAATGACGTTGTCTATTAGTTGTTTATGAAACTGTTTAACTTAAGAAACACTTGTCTGAATCAAATGGTTTTTCACAAACATTTAGTGGTTACGTTTTTTTGGGCAAATGTTTGATTTACAAATCTTCTTCCCTTTTTTACATTCACTGGCACTGATAGTGGGGAAAAATTTTTTACGGGAGATTTACGATAGTATTTTTTCCTTCGAGGGGAACAAAAATTCCACCTGTTATTTACGATAGAGGTGAATATTTTTATAAATCGTCGGCTTATGCATTAAACACATTCACCACAACGAGCTAGCGACTACCAAATGTCAAGGATAGAATACACATGTTTATATGAGAATGATTCATTTGAAAACGAAGGCAACAGCGCGACAGGTTGTTGTCTATGCTAATGTTGTCGTTGTAGTCCAATTAAACTAATTTCTATTTCTTTGGATACAAGCATTAAACACATTCACCACAGCAGGCTACACGAACACACGACTTCAAATGCCGCTAGCAGTATTTGTCGCCTCGTAGCCGGCTACTTAATTATTTTGGAGACGGCAGCAGCACCATCTGCAGTTGATGTTCAAGTACAAATACATTGTTCAGTATTGCCACTTTTATATGTTTTGCATTTATAAAAATTAATTACTCTTTTAAAATGTACTTATTTCACTTAAAAGTACAAAAATGAATCAATTTATTCCTAACATCAATTTTTGGACATTGTACAAAATCATTCATTCAACATTTTGTATTATACTGGCAATACTGAATTTTCTCATTGTAGCCAACAAAATAGAAATTAGTTAAATTGGACTACAAAGACAAAATCAGCATAGTCAACAACCTGCCGCCATGTTGCCTTGCTGTCTTCAAAAGAATTATTCTCATATAAACATAATACATATTATGTATTCTATTCTTGACATTTGGTAGTCGGTAGCTTGCTGTGGTGAATGTGTTTAATGCTACGATGAGAAAATTCCGTGTTGCCAGTATAGTACAAAATGTTGAATGAATTTACTATTTAACAGAAACAATATCCAAAAATTGATGTAAAGAATAAATTGATTCATTTTTGTACTTTCACGTGAAATAAGTGCATTTTAAAAGACTAATTAATTTTTATAAATGCAAAATATATGAAAGTGACAATACTGAACAATGTATTTGTACTTGAATATCAGGTACAGAAAGTGCTGCTGCCGTCTCCAAAATAATTAAGTAGCCGGCTACGAGGCGACAAATGCTGCTAGCGGCATTTGAAGTCGTGTGTTCGTGTAGCCTGATGTGGTGAATGTGTTTAATGCATTAGAGTGTAAATCTGCTAAATACACTTTTCATAGCGCATACTGTTCGAAAGGAAAAGAGACGCCTCATAGACTGGCTAAAATATTTTTTTTTAATTTGAAACTGTATCTCATTTTTTATCGATTTTCCAAGTTCCCGTTTTTTGACACACTAGGTCCCTTTTATCGGAGAAGGTCACATACATATGTCGAAAAAGCTTAATTTATCAGGCTAATTTCCTAAACTTTGTATAAAAAAATTTAACAGTATTTTGTTTCTCATGTAAAATTTGATTGCAGTGAGTTAGCAGGATTACACTCTAAGCCGACAATATTCTTGTAACCTATTATTACAGGACTCTTTCTTCTCATAATTCAACCATTTTCCATTTAAAAAATATTGTATATGTATGTATATGTAGATTTGACTCACCTTAATAATGTTGTATTACAGATCCTTGCCTTCTTTTTATTGTGAACTTTTTGTTTAAAAATTTCATAGTTTTGTTTTTTGTTTCGTTTTCCTTAATGTTTTGTTTAAAATGGCAACATTTAATAAAGTTAAAAGAAAAATATGTAACTGCTACAACGACAACAATTATAACGATGACGACTAAGTAAATATGATAAAAAAATATACATAAGTTTATGCAGATGTCCTTAGGGATGTTTATAAATGATCCCGTTTAAGGGCAAGTCTCTGTTTGTGTGTAAATTTAAGTTAATTTAATTTAAGTTTTACAAGATTTAAGAAATATTTTTTCTGTTAAACAGAAATTTTGCTTACATTCTTATCGTTTTTGTTTGTTTGTAAAATAATTTGACTTTTTTCTTTCACTTCACTTTATTATGCTTTTCCTCTTCAGCATTAATACACACAACTACAATTTGACTACAAATACAAAGTCGCCTGCTGACGATGATCAAAATGATGAATGTATAATTTCTTTTTGGACTTTTCTTTGGATGGCCTTAGATCCCAGACTAAATTCGATAAACTGCGTGGTCGCGACAGACGTCGAGTTTTCTTTTCAGGCAGTTTATTCGAATCGCCCGATGTGCGGCCACCACTGCGTGACGAGTCCAGTGTTCCCTCGCGGGGATTATGATTGTGATTGTGTGCTGTTGCGGCGTGTAGCATTCCGTTTAAGCCACCAGTTGTACTTGAACTTTTACTTAATGGCAGTGGTATTGGATGATTGTTGTTGTTGTTGTTAATATTACTGTTACTACATTTAAGTACTAGATCGGGTGGTGCAACAACGACTGGTTGTCCTTTGGGATTTATTGAGATCGGCGGTGAAATTGAGTTACTATCGGGTGTCAACTGTAGACTACTGAGACTTTTATATCTACAAGATGTAATAAAAAGAAAATATGGAAAAGGGAAAAAAATTAAAAAATAAACAATTTACTAAAGCATAACAAGTTTTTGTTGTAGTTATTTTCTTTTTCAATTAAAACTTAAAATAAATTTGGTTTTATTAAAAACAATTGTAGTACTTCAGCTATTTAAATTTGTACAGTAAGTGTAAAAAGTTTATCAACTAGCACATGCGCAAATATTCTGATATTTTATTGACATATACTTTTAGCAAATATTACAAAATATACATACATACATATGTATTAGATTTTTATTAGTGCAACGTATAGAAAGTCGCACTTCTAATCAGTACTCTAGCATTGCACAGATACATCTGTTTGCACTAGTTTTGCCTGTTTTTTGGTTCTGGTATGAACAAATATGTTATTTATCGCTTTCTGTTACTAGTTGTAAATGTTAATTTTTTAAGCAATTATTGTATGGTTGAGCAATGAGCAAATGAAAACAACAGATTTATTTTTATTGTTTTTCTAAGGCAAATAAGATACATAAAACTGCTTTTTACTGCCTTATGATGTGTTGAGAAAAAATGTAATTGGCTGATGAATGAATGAATGAAAGCAAAATTGCACATTCATATGTAAGTAAATGATACATGTACATGAAACACATGCATTTGTAATTACTCTCAGAGCAAAATTTGTTTCTTTCTCTCTCTATACTTTGGCTGCTCCACAAAATAACATAACGAACGTCCGCACATACATCTGCACATCATGTATTTGTTTCAATAGTGGTTTTTTCATATATTTGTATTACAATATGTATTTTTTGAGCAAAAACAGATCAAACAGTTGCTCAGCAGCAATACAATAAGCAATTGTTATTTGTTTTAATTGTATTTTAATTTGGAAAAGCACGCACACACAATAACTCTTATACTAGTTCTGTCGCTCACACTGCAATTATATGGTACATATGTACCATGGTATATTTGTTTTGGCTATACAAACGAGTATACAAATGCAACCCTTTAATCAGTACTTGAGTCTTGTTCTTATTTTTTTGTCAATTAACCTGCATTTTCTTTTTATTTTTTTTCATTGTATTGCAAATCATTCTATTTGAAAAGAAAAATCTGACACGAGTAACAAGACAAAATTAAAATTTATTTTGCTACAAGGAGTAGAACTAAATACAATGTGGGTGTATGTATTACATTTACTTTTGACTAGAGCAACGCTAAACTATAGTTTTAATTATTCTCTAATTCAGTGTCCGTATTTTTGTTTTGTTTTAACTTTTTTGTTTTGGAGCGAAGTTAACTTTCAAAGTTTAGTGCAGCAACTCACCTGATATGAAATAATGGCGATTGAGGCTCTAAACCGCAATCTTTGCTTAATATGCCAGCACTTAAAGGTGCCACCACATGGCCACTAATGGGCGTATGATGATGATGATGATTACTTGGTGTTAGAATTCTGCTGTTAGACGCTGCATTGCCATGATGATGGTGATGATGCGTATGATGATGAGCTGCTACCGCGGCAGCTACGGAGGACGACGTTACATTAAGCGCTGACGCTTGATGACTATGGGGATTTGGATGATGTGTCTGATGATGATGGCTGTGTTGCTGTTGATGATGAGTAGCGTGGTGGTGATTATTGTGATGACTGCCATTGGAACTGCTGGTGTTGGTGGTGTTGCCACCACCTCCTCCGCCTCCTCCACCGCCACTGCTGCCAGCACTATGAGAGTTTTTCAAATAAAGCTTTGGTAGTGTGGGACGTTGGCGTTTTTCTGGTAATTTTTTACCAGGTATTGTTTCGATTGGTGGTGGCACTGGCTTGATATCCTCCTGGACATGTGAGTGTTGGTAATGATTGACTACACCGCCACCTCCTGCTCCGGATGTGGGATGATTATGCGAGTGATTCTGATGATGGTGATGCTGCTGGCCATGATGTGGCAACTGTTGGCCACTAACGGCTGCTGGCAAATGGTGTTGGTGATGATGGTGGTGGTGGTGCTGTTGATGACTCTGATTACTACTGCTGTTGTGACTGCTGTTGGTGTTCGTATGCTTGTTTGATTCGAGACTGCTGTAGTTGTTGTTGTTAGTGGAATTGTTGTTGTTGTTGTTGCTACTATTGCCTGGGCCACCATTGCCACTATTATTCAAACTATTATTATTGCTACTTGAATTATTATTGTTATTATTATTGTTGGTGTTGTTGTTATTATGGCTGCTTGAATTCTGATTGACCCGTATTAGACTGCAGTAGTTACCACTGCTATCAGTGTATTGTGACTTGATTGTAGGTGTTTCGTTAATGGGCTCAAAACGCGATAAGGCTTTTGAGAGTGGCGTCAAGCCTCTCACATAATCATATATATGGTCGATGTCCTTGTAGTCTTCGGACACTTCTGCAGGCTGTTGGTTCTTATTATACGAATCACAGCTGGCGCTACGCTTGAGGATGTAACCATTTTCTAGGAGACCATTGGCCACATACGCTACACCTGCTGCTGATGGCAACATAACCACGGGTAATTTGTTACGACTACTGAATTTCGAGTCCTTCTTCTCTTTCTCCGACAGCTTAATATCTACTATTTGTAGGCGATCTCTTGCATCGCTTAGCAGACGTTGAGCTTTCTCGAGAAATCGCGTGTACTCGATAAAATGTTCCAATTGATCCATATTTTTGGCCCGTTGCAATTTTATTTTAGCATTTAGGGGTACTGGCACCAAGTCATTGTCTTTTTGCAAAGGCAATGCAAAAATACGATCAATTTCAACACAGCCCAAAAGACGCATTTCCGGCACGAAAGGTTGTTTCAGACCCTTCGGCGCACTGCCATGAACTAATCTATTGGGAAGGAAAGGAATCAGACTAAGTAAATTGTATACAAGTTTTTCTTTAGGAGATTGAATAAATATTAAAAATAGTGTTTAGCAGCCGCCCAGCTTACTTACCTCACAACAACTGGCATTCTTTTCAGCAAAAGATTCTTAACAGTGTGAACACCACTTATACTGTCCTCCTTAGCTATAGGTGAAAATTTCGCTTTGGTATCGAGTGGCAGATTTACGATCTCATCTTTGATATTTTTACACTGCAACACTTTGCCATTGTCGTTCATGGTAGTCAGCATTTCACCCGCATGTATGGTACGACTCATTTGAGGGCAACGAAACGTTTCACGTACCAAAACACGACAATTGCGACGTTTCGACAGCTCCAAAACGGATTCGATGCAGCGCGTCGAGCGACCATCTTCGCTCAAGAGCTCGAAATAGCCAGGGTAAGTTTCGGGTATTAGAACCTTAGCACCAACATTTGTAGGCTTACGACCCTCTTTCAATTTTATGGGCTGAGCCAGAATCTGATATTTCTTGCCCGAACTGAGAAAGAGCGCCGTGCTCTGTAGTGAAGGTGCTGAGAGTGTCGGAACACCGAGATTTTGATGCTGGCCCTTGACAATTTTCGCTACAGCCGGCAGCTTTTGTTTGGAAAAGTCACGCAAATAAACGGGTGGCGATGATGTTGAGTCCCCAAAACGGGATGCGGCCAATATTATTTGGCCATCAGTGGCGGCCATGTCGCGATTAAAGAATGAGAACAGTTTGTTTCGCGCAAAGCTAACATTAAATGCAAGTAAATTTCATGGACTTTGTGTTGGATCTAAGTCGCTACAGTTGGCCTGGGTATGTGTGGATGATGATGATGGTGGTTCAAGGTTAGCGCTTAAATTCGTTTCCCAAGGATTGCTGTTGGAAGGAGTACTATGACTGGAGTTGGATGCCAAATTGTTGGTTTGTTTGGGTATTGCAAGTTCTGGGGTGTGCGTTGACGGTGAAGTTGTTGTTGTGGTTGCTGTGGTTGATGGTGACGTTGAGGTTAGGAAACGTGAGGAAGTTTGAAGGGCGTAGTTAAAATACTGCATTCGATTTGAATCTCAATACTATAGAAGTTATTTGCTTATTGCTTTTCTTTTTAAGTTGCACAATATTTCCGGATTGCTGGTAAATTATTCTGCAATAAAGAAGAAATATAAAGAAAATTAATGAATAGTTGATTAATGGCATAGAGGAGGGTAGGTTTTTAATCATTTATTTGTTTTTTTTTTCATAAATACTTTACAAAGTAAATTTGTAAAATATTGGTGCACGAAAATGGGCGGAGTGTTGACATTAATAGTATTCTTAAAAATGTTTTTGTGACTGACTATATACAAGAAGTATGTCTTTACATAAGAAGAAGCAACGTGGTTACTACTTAAATTCCACAAAAGAACCGAAAGAAGATATAGTTTTCCGTGGCAAATAAGTCAGCCAATGAGAGCGAGACGAAGAATTCTCGAAGCCAAGCAACACAGACAAATCTGAGAGCACTTAAGAAAATTACAATATCGCGAGAGCTGTTCTTCAGCTTAGACCTGCTTAGCGAAGGTTTTTTTAACCTATATTTTTTCTTTCTTCTCAGAGAAAACTAACATTTGTTAGACCCTTTTGAGACACGTAGGGCGACTTTTTGGGTTCGACATCAAGATTAGTTTATATTTCTAATTAGCTAATCCGAAAATTAACTTAATCTGAAAATAATTTAGTTTGATATTTTTGAGTGGTAGTTTAAACTTCTTATTATGTGTAGCATTACCATACTGAGGAACAAAATAGTGGCAACATTTTCTGTGTAAAAGTAATACATGTTATCAACACACTTTGATTTTTTGTGGGAAGAAGAAGAAACTGCCATGTTTTATTATTTACAAGTAAAATATTGCCCGTGTTAAAGGAAATCGATAAATAATATAAAATATATATATTTATTTATGTGTTTTTAAATTATTTTATCATATAATTTTTACAAAAAGTTATATATTTCACAAGTATATACTGTCAATATTAATGCATGGTTAAACCACCACGATTGCCCGCTTAAACTACCCAAAAATCACAAATGAAGATTAAGGTTAATTTAATTTCTAATCTTGAACTCAAAAAGTCGCCCTTAAAGTTTACTTTGCAAAAGTCTTAATTCCGCTGAGAGAAAGACGGAAAGAGAAAGTATTCCTCTCTCTAAGCTGAGTTAAGGTTTTGCAAAGTAAACTTTGCGTGCCTAAAAGGGGTCTTGGAATTCCTACGACACATTTAAATATTGCAATTCGAAAAAGACTACTATAAAAGAGATATAAGTTTATACAAATTGTATTTTTTGCAACTGTTAAAAATACCTTTTGACACACGATTTTAAAAACTTTATCAGTTCATTAACAGACCTCTAACAATGCATATTTTTGGGCCAAAATATAGAGAAAACAACTGAGCAACTGTTAAATTTCATGAAAAACAAAGTTTTAAAATTTTATTAGATCTATGCTCTTTGTGCCACGACACAGGAGCTAGGATGTGATTTTCGTAACAAAAGAGTAGAAAAATACACGAAACAAAACGTTTGATTTTGAAGTGAGTGAAACAAAAACAATGAGAACGATTGCTCAATTTGTTTTTTTTAAATTATTTTTGCACATGGACACAAACAAAACATTAATTTAATCGTACTCAGCTAAAAAAGAAACTAATGGGAAATAATTGAAAATGTTTTGAAATATTTGCGGCGAATTTACCGTCATCTTATAATATAATTTTATTACATTGTTATTTAATACAAGCAGCATAGCTCTAACCGTGTGTCTTAAGACACCTCTCTTCTTTTTTGTTTTTCCTAGAGTAATTTGTAGAATAGCAATTTTCCATTTATACAATGCTCATACCTACATGTTTAACGTCTCATTCGTGTTTAAGAGCTTATAGTGTTTTTACACTGACATGGTTTTAATAAAAGTAGGTTTTAACGTTAAAACCAATTGTTAAAATCTGGTTTTACCACACAAATTATTTTTGTTAAAAACCGAATTAAAACCATTATTTTAGAATTAGTTTTAAGTTGGTTTTATGAAATGCAACCTTATTTTACGTGTGCTAAATTTAGTGCTGCCAAGTTAAAATGACCGGGAGGAGCTGATAATGTTTATGCTAGTGAATAATAATAGATGTCGCTTGAAAGATTTTCAACTTAAAAATGGATGCGGCAGCAACAATAATCAGAAAATTATGGAAAAAGAGTTTTTTGGGAGGAAAGCAACGAAAATATTTTCATTGACCTCTGGGAAGTGAAAATAGACGATATGACTGATATCGATCTGGCGATAAAAAACTTTTATTTTATGATGTATTTGTGCATTTTTTATATACAATAACTTGATTTCCAAGCACTTCTTCACTTTGTATTACTAGTTTCATAATATTAAAATATTTATTTACAAAATATAAAATAATTTCCATTTTACAACGCATTGCAAAATTTGCGAGTTTTTCATACAAACAAAAACAGTTGTTGTACAGTTTGTTACAAATAAGTGTTATAAAAAGCGAAAAAAATACAACAACAAATACACGCATTTCTGCAGGAGATTTATTTTATTTTTGAGCAAAGTTATTAGAAAGTCTGTGAGTTAAAACCTGAATTTAACAAACTTGCAGTGTGAATGCAAAATCAGCTGTTTATGGTTTTAACGTTAAAACCAGGGTTCAAATCGTTACATACGTGATCGTATTGCCAATCGTACGAAAACAAAATAAGTGATACGCCAATCGTATAAGCTGAATGGGATTTCAGTACGTTCATGGATGTCATAATCCGAAAATGGTTTTTCTACGTGACGAGTTCTACGTTCACGGATGTAACGATTTGACCCCAGGTTTTAACTTTCAGTGTGAAAATACTATTAAACGCGACGATTTTGAGATGTTTTACCATACATTGACTTGTTTCGTTAAATACGTAAATGGAGTATGTTCAGTGCGTTTTTTATAACTCTGGCAACTTTGTGTTGTTATTAAATGGCGGCACATGAAAAAAATATTTGGTACACAAGTAATTGGTTAAAACTACGAAATTATTTATAAAAACATTTATGCCTCTTTTCACAATGTACGATTAAAATCTAACAGTTTTTTTAACGGCAAGTTTTGTATGAAGAACTTATTCGGAATTTCTTACAAACACAATAATTAACAGACAAAACGACAACCTTGTTAAGTTTTTAAAAACCTTGTCTTAAACATGTTTAAAAACACAAGTGTGAACGTTTCCGTTTACGGTTAAATTTTATGAAAGATAATTTTTCTTCTTCTTTAAAAATTTTGTGATTCCCTACAAATTTGTTCCCGTTTCTTTCTTTTTGTTACATTGCCACACTTTATTTTTCGTAACATTCTATTAAGTAACCGATGGCTGTTGAAACTTAAATCGTTAGCTATTGATTATTAGTTATTATTTATTAGTTAATAAATTAATCATAAATAAAATAAATTAATTGTAAAAAAAATTTTTAATTTATAAAAGGTTTATAAATCGATTTTACACAAAAATTTTGTTTTATAAAACTTTTATAAACCAAAAATATTTTTTATGAATAAGACAGATAGTAAAGGGTCCACCATCTAACGTTTTTTTTTCAACTAGTGCTTATTTCGTGAATGGTAACACTTAGCTCATGTCTGATTTGACAGATAATTAGTTTTATCCTTCCGCTGAACGAGCCAAGTGACCATCCAATGCGTTTCCGCTTCGCTAAGTGGGCCTGCGATCGACTCACAGAAGATGTCGATTTTGCCAAAAAAATCATCTTTTCAGTTGAAGCTCATTTTGATCTTGGCGGGTATGTATGTAAACAAGCATAATTGTTGCATTTGGGGCACAGAAAACCCGCACGCATACATTGAAAAGCCGACGCACCCAAAACGAGTCACTGTTTGGTGCGGATTTTGGTACAGAGGCATAATTGGGCCATTGAGCAAGGAGTGGCCGTTGCAGTCAATGGCGATCGTTATCGGGCCATGTTGAACGAATTTTTGTTCACAAAAATTGAAGAGGAGGATATTGGCAACATTTGGTTTCAACAGGACAGCGCTACGTGCCACACAGCCGAAGCTTCAGTAGTTTTTTTTATAGCATTTTCAAAAAAAAAGTTATCTGGCGGACCCTTTATATTTAGTAAGTTTTAATTTTTATTTACTACAATTGGCTTGCATCTCAAATTCTATCTTCATTCTTAATCTTAATCTCTGACTGTTTCTTTTTAATATTTTATTGCTAATTTTTTCTTAACCACAATTGAAAAGCTCAAATCAATAGAAATAACGTTTTCTGTTTCCTTGAAAGCTTAATGCAATTTTCAAAGAATTCCGTTATTTACAAAATCATGCTTTAATTTTAAAATTTTCCCAAATGAATCAGTCGGTGTCATTCGCAATTTGCATTAAGATCGTAATTGCGTATATTTGAAATTTAACTTTATAAAAAAACCATGCATTAATTAAAATTAATTTAATGATTCATACCCTCAAATGGTTTAAAAATTAAAAAAAAAATCCACTTTCAGTAGAGGCGAAGTAAATATGAAACTGAAGAGTTCTTATTTAAAGAATTTCTTAGTTTTCTGTAAATTATTTTTGTCTATGTAAAGTGAATCATTAAAGACTTATTTTTGTTTTAATTTTAAGCAACTTCTCTGCTATACAAATATCGCAGAAGTAGTTTTGAATAAAATATTGTTTGCTGATATAATTTGCATTTTTGCCGTTCGTCATTTGTGTTTGAAATTAATTAAAAACTTTTTAGAAACAACTGTGATGTCTTAATTACGAGAATTGTTATAAATGACAGTATGTAACAAAATATTATGCAAATTAGATTATTGAAAAATTCTCCATTAGAGCCAACTTCGATTTTTGACTAATGCATTAAACACATTCACCACAGCAGGCTACCGACTACAAAATGTCAAGGATAGAATACACATGTTTATATGAGAATGATTCTTTTGAAGACAGCAATGCAGCAGGGCGGCAGGTTGTTGTCTATGCTGATTTTGTCGTTGTAGTCCAATTAAACTAATTTCTATTTAAGTTTAAAATTTTTTAAACGCACTAATAATCCCAAATTAATATTTTATTTATTAAGTAAAATATTTTTTTTTAATTAAAAATACATTGAAATTGATTTTGAGGGGTTTAGCTGGATCCTATGCGCATTTCACTGTTGCTAATGCAGATCATCAGGGAACCTTTACCCAAAGTTTCGTAGAACAACTAGAGTTATTATGTTATAAACTTTCATTTAAGCAAATGAGAAGCTTAAACCAAATAACAAAGTTGAAACAAGAACTAAATAATCAACATGTTTTTTATTTTCTTTACCATTACTACATTGGCGGACTTTTTTTCAGCTTCAAATTGTAGTCGTAAGAGTATGTAAAAGAAAATAAATGCAAATAACAACAACAGCTATTTAAGAATAGAGTGTTGCCACACAAGTATTTTTTGACCTGGTGCAGTCAATTTAATAATTAGTGATTTTTTATGGGAATTGTTAAAATTTAAGTTTAAAATTTTTTAAACGCACTAATAATCCCAAATTAATATTTTACTTATTAAGTAAAATATTTTTTTAATTAAAAATACATTGAAATTGATTATTGAGGGGTTTAGCTGGATCCTATGCGCATTTCACTGTTGCTAATGCAGATCATCAGGGAACCTTTACCCAAAGTTTCGTAGAACAACTAGAGTTATTATGTTATAAACTTTCATTTAAACAAATGAGAAGCTTAAAACAAGTAACAAAGTTGAAACAAGAACTCAATAATCAACATGTTTTTTATTTTCTTTATTTTTTTAATGGTAAAGAAAATAAAAAACATGTTGATTATTGAGTTCTTGTTTCAACTTTGTTATTTGTTTTAAGCTTCTCATTTGTTTAAATGAAAGTTTATAACATAATAACTCTAGTTGTTCTACGAAACTTTGGGTAAAGGTTCCCTGATGATCTGCATTAGCAACAGTAAAATGCGCATATGATCCAGCTAAACCCCTCAATAATCAATTTCAATGTATTTTTAATTAAAAAAAATATTTTACTTAATAAGTAAAATATTAATTTGGGATTACTAATGCGTTTAAAAAATTTTAAACTTAAATTTTAACAATCCCCATAAAAAATCACTAATTATTAACTTGACTGCACCCGGTCAAAAAAATACTTGTGTGGCAACACTCTATTCTTAAATAGCTGTTGTTGTTATTTACATTTATTTTCTTTTACATACTCTTACGACTACAATTTGAAGCTGAAAAAAAGTCAGCCAATGTAGCAATAGTAAAGTAAGAAAATAAATAAAAAACATGTTGATTATTGAGTTCTTGTTTCAACTTTGTTATTTGTTTTAAGCTTCTCATTTGTTTAAATGAAAGTTTATAACATAATAACTCTAGTTGTTCTACGAAACTTTGGGTAAAGGTTCCCTGATGATCTGCATTAGCAACAGTGAAATGCGCATAGGATCCAGCTAAACCCCTCAATAAACAATTTCAATGTATTTTTAATTAAAAAAAATATTTTACTTAATAAGCAAAATATTAAATTGGGATTATTAGTGCGTTTAAAAAATTTTAAACTTAAATTTTAACAATTCCCATAAAAAATTACTAATTATTAAATTAACTGCACCAGGTCAAAAAATAGTTGTGTGGCAACACTCTATTCTTAAATAACTGTTGTTGTTATTTACATTTATTTTCTTTTAACATACTTTTACAACTACAATTTGAAGCTGAAAAAAAGTCAGACAATGTAGTAATTGTAAAGAAAATAAAAAACATGTTGATTATTGAGTTCTTGTTTCAACTTTGTTATTTGTTTTAAGCTTCTCATTTGTTTAAATTAAAGTTTATAACATAATAACTCTAGTTGTTCTACGAAACTTTGGGTAAAGGTTCCCTGATGATCTGCATTAGCAACAGTGAAATGCGCATAGGATCCAGCTAAACCCCTCAATAAACAATTTCAATGTATTTTTAATTAAAAAAAATATTTTACTTAATAAGTAAAATATTAATTTGGGATTATTAGTGCGTTTAAAAAATTTTAAACTTAAATTTTAACAGTTCCCATAAAAAATCACTAATTTCTATGTCTTTGGCTATAATGAGAGAATTCAGTGTTGCGAGTACAATACAAAATGTTTAATGAATGATTTTGTACAATTATTTCATATTATTTAATAGAAACAATATCCAAAAATTGATGTAAAGAATAAATTGATTAATTTTTGTTGTTTTACGTGAAATAAGTACATTTTAAAAGAGCAATTAATTTTTATAAATGCGAAATATTTGAAGGTGGCAATACTGAACTATGTATTTATATTTAAATATGAGGTACAGATGGTGCTGCTGCCGTATCAAAAATAATTAAGCAGCTGGCTACGAGGCGACAAATGCTGCTAGCGGCATTTGAAGTCGTGTGGTCGTGTAGCCTGCTGTGGTGAATGTGTTTAATGCATTAGCATTAAAAATGTGTATCTAAAGTTGTTGTGGCGATGACTTAGAGTTAAAATCTTGGCCAGAAAAGGCAACTATAACACAAAATTCACACATTTTTCTGATGCCTATGCCAATATACACAATCACGTAAGTCAAATTATAATAATTAATCACCTCTATTGTGAATATTTATTCCCTGGTAATATTTCCCTTTTTCCTAAAGTTGCAATCGTGAATTATTTCCACGTGAAAAAACTCGCATGTTCGAAAAAATATGGCATCACCGATTTTTAATCCCGTGAGTTTTCCCCAAAAAATATGTGTATTTTTTCACAAACGTTTTGTTTGGGAATTAGAAAAAGTTGTTGTTTTTTAAACTTGTTTGGTTTTATCTTTAAAAGGAGTGAAAATGCATGAATTTATTTGTACATATGCCAATTTAGATACTGTTTCCCATAAAGAGTTTTTAGGTTGAAAATATTTCGTAACTCTTGAAATTGTTGGAATCACCTCGGAAACTTCTATTACATCTGTTTCCATGCTTATACCAGTATTATGTATCGTTACGAAATTATACTTTTAAGTAATCAGGGCTATCATGAATAAAATTGCGCGTGAAATTTCACCTTTTTAAATTAGAATTTTTTGTTTTCCCTATTACTTGCTATTAGTTGGGATTGTTCCCCGGTAAAAATTTCACGCGGAATTTTATTCATGATAGCCCTGAATAAAACATCGAACAGCAATGTAAAAAAAGCAAATTCCAAAAACGTATATATTGAATTACCGAAAATTCCCGTTGAAAATTTCCCGGGATTTTCAAAAAAATAATTCCCGGGATTTTTGTCCAGCGTACAAACTCTATTTTTTTTTTGGTTAAAATAAAAAGCAGTATACAACATATACACTTATTATTTAAAATTTAACCTAATTTCCACAAATACTTGTCTCCCATCTGACTATCCTTAATTCTTGAAACTTCAGCCAAAAATATATTTATTTCCCTCACGTGATTGCTGCCAAAGTTAATTAATTTTAACATAAACCTACATCTTTTGCGAAATAAGTACTTTTAATAATAATTTCTTTACAGATAGTTTTAATTTGAAAAACAACGAAAACAAAAGAACTAAACCAAAATAGATAAATACTTGAAGACATGTTACCTTGCAAGTTGCAACATCAAGTGTAGAGGAACATCAGCACACATACGAGTACAATGAATTCACGGCATATGTATGTATGTATGTATGTATTTAAATATCTAGAGGAAAAAATGTGAAGTGGAAGCTTAATATAATCACAAAATATGTGGCAATGTTAACATGATGAAGAAAAACAAGAAATATTGATGAGTGTAAAAAATAAATGCATAAATGCCTTAAAACCTTTTTAAAAAGTTCATATTTTTCCTTTAAAGAAACTAATGATATTTAACTCATCTAAATAAATGTACTTTTCAGCTAAGCATCGCCATTATGACCATTATCATATTTACGTCATTATCATCATCGACATTAAAGAAGTATAATCGTACTGAAAATATATTTGAGTTTAGCTTAAACATCACGTTCGTTCGATTTATTACGGTCACAAGGCAAATGATGGCAAATAAAAGTCTTTTATGTTATTTTTTTTATTACACGAGTACTTTTGTTTTGTTGCTTAACTCTGCACATGAATAGCAAAAACATCATCATAAAGTTGGCCATTTAAAAATTTCTTATAGAAATAGATAGTGTGCGCGGGAAAGGTCAAACAAACGTATGATATTATACTCAAGTGTGTTGAATTCACTCACCCAAACCGGGGAACAAACACTTAATTTGAGCAAAAACAAAAAAAAACTTGTTTAAAGGGTTTAAAAGGTTATAAAGAATTAATTTCTCAAAATAGAGTCTTTTATTTGCAAGAATACAACGAGCGAAATCTACATTGCACAGTGGCTGCCAAGATTAAAAAAAATCTTTTTACGTTAACGCAGAGCAGATTAAAAAATATGGCAACTCGGATCAACATCATGGAATAAAATTGGCATTGCATCGCAGCTGTTATCAGTGATAACGGGTTATACATTTTTCGGTTTCAAAAGCAAAGTTGAATAAATCACACATAACACCATGTCCGTTATTTAAATGGCCGCCGCTAGATCGTTTGCAGCAGTCGATCCTTTTAAGGTAGTTTTCGACCACTTTTTCGCACATTTTGGGCGGTATCTGGGAAATAACTTGCCGAATGTTGGTTTTCAAATGCTCTAATGTTGGGGGATAATATGTGTGTATATGTTCTTTTGCGCAGTCTCACAAAAATAGCCCAACGGCGTTAAATTTCATGATCTCGGTGGCCATTTTGACGTCGGCAAAAAGTTAAATTAATCGTGCTGGAAACTTCCCACATAATAAATCCAAAATCGGTTGTGCTATGTGGTCCGTGGCATCATTTTATTGAAAGCACATGTCGTCCAGCTCATAATCTTCAATTGCAGGCCAAAAAAAGTTGGTTATCATACGGCCATAGTTCTCTAAAGTGACTGTGACGGCTCTTCGAACTATGCGCAACACTTTTATTAACAGAAGCGATTTTTCGCAACGGTGATGCACGGTCCTCTGCACATCTGTAATGCTTCCAGTCTCTTCAGGTTTCTTTATAATCTTGTCAATTCCTTGCACAGTAGTTCGATTACGACGCCCATAATCATCCAATAATGTTTGAAAAGAGGCCACGTTTGAACCACCACTTTTATTGTAAGTTTTAACCATTTTTTCAGGTTCTTTGGTTGTTAAACGATCCATATTCGTAAATAGAAAAACTTTTCCTAAAAAAATTACAGTTCAGGTGGCAGATATATTTTTTTTTTCAAAGAGAAGTAACACTCAAGCAATGAATGTCTACTACTATTACTAGGTGTTATATTCTTTAGGAAAGGGATAGTGATAGAGAAGACAGGCGGTGGAGGAAGAGACAAAGAAAAGCTTTTGTTTATTTATTTGCAAATTAAACCAACTATCAAAAGAATTATTTATCACCACAGAGTTGAAGATCTTCGACAGAATCTACATCAATATCAACATGATCATAAATATTTTATGATGACAACTTGAGGTTTTGAGTTTATTTCGAAAGAGGTCACTGTTTCGTACAAAAAAGGATTTCTTGGGCATATTTTCTCATAGTGCACACACACAAACACCCGCTTAAACTGTTCAAGTCCATATTTGAAGAGAACGAACATGAAATATTTAATGGTTTTGGGTTAAATTCTTCCCATCATTAGTTGAATGTTGCATTACATACAGACACACACATGTCTATAAATACATATGTATGTATATATGTCCATACATATGTACATATTTATTTTACTCCAGCACCAGCAACTTTAACATTTTAAGTGGTTTTTACAATACATTTTTGTTTGTATGTTTAAATTTTTAAACTAGATGATGATGCTGGTTATAAATTCAATACCTTTAAACAAACATTCTACAAAATATGTATTTATATATGTTTGAATTTGTAACTCATACTAAAAGCATAAATGCAAGAGTGAGTATCTGTGTGTATTACTGGGCTGCATAAACAGTCTTGAAATGTAAATACCTCCTGTTTTTTAAATGTATTTTCATAGCATGTATTATACTAAACCAATAATAAATAGTGTCGTTTAATAAGAGAAGCACGATGGATGTGTTGATGTACGTGTATATGAGTGTTTACAGGCGATGTCGCGAAGACTTCTGGTTCATAACAAACAATCAAACGAAGTAGTGTTGATGCATGTATGCTTGTTATTTTGCATATTGTACGTTTTGAGAGTGAGTGTGTGTGTAAGAAGTAGATGGTAAGCTATTATGTGTTTAAGGGTGGTTTTTTTAAAGCAAGCGCACACAACTAATGTCAATGCATGTGTGCGTTTGGATGTACGCAGAAAAATAAAGGATCATACACACAACGTGTGTGGGTATGTACATTAATGACGTTTGTATACGCGCCCAAGCGTATGAAGAAGCAAGCATCACAAATTTTTCCGTCACGTAGTATTTTCTTCTTTACTCCTATACCTGCAATAACTGAAACAAATGTATTGCCAACAGTGTTGTTTAGCGTTTATTTTAGAAGATTTCGCTGTAGTAAACCATTTGAAAAATCTTTCATGTCTTAAAATTTCTTGTAAGTGGTCTTGTGCAGGGGTCTAGTGTATATTATTCAATTGCATACATTCTTAGCAAAAAAAAAAAAACAAAAAGAGGTCTGTAGTTTTCTGTATGATGTGGCTTAATTGTTGTTATTTTTACTAGCCTCAATTCATGAGGGCCTAAATGCTCCATTTTTTCCCTTCATTTGCTGCTGTTGTTGTTGTCTTAAAATATAATGTAAGCAACAAAAAAAAAAAAAAAAAAAAAAACATTTAATATAACCCAGTATCCAGTTACCTTGTTATAGCCAGCCACACTCAGTTCGTTATTTCAATATACTTGTTTTATTTTTGCTCATTTTTTTTCTTCTTTTAGTTGCTTGTTTTAAATTAATTATTTTCTCATTTGCTAAATAAAATGAATTCATTTTCACTTTGTTTTTTTTTCTTTCACAAAGACCATACAATCTAAGGCTCGACCATAGACTCTTTTCTAAACAGACTCTTCACTTTAATTTTTTCACAATATAAGAAAAAAACTATTACAGCAATAATTTTCTTGTGAAAATTTCTTTTCGTATTTGTTTCCTTTTGAGGCGGTTTTACAGAGAAAAAAAAGGAACTTTTTACTTGTGGCCGATGCCAAGAAAAATGGAAAAAAGTGAATCAGTAAGAGAAAAAAAAACAATAAAACAAACTAGAACTGAAATCAACATTATTTCTCACGCTCTTATGTTATTAGTCTTTACAAGCGACAATTGCTACTTAGGGATATATTTCTTTATTCTGCTAAAAATCTATTACACTTTTTATATAATGTTGCTTTCTCAGTTAAACGAGCCTCAGAGATGTGGTTTTGAAAGAGAGATGTAAAGATTTTAAGATCGTTTTACTGGATTTTATTTAGCAAAAATTTTTGGAGTAAAAATTTGCATTTACTCAGTCAATGAAGTAAAATTTTTCTCTCTCGATTCACCTTCTCATTTATTGGATTATGTGTACGCAAACGCAATCCAGTTAAAATAAATAAATAAATAATAGTAATAAGTAAGTCAAAATACATAAAAAATAAAAAATAATAATTTCAATATATTTGCATGTGAGCAATTGAACTCATAAGTTGTCGAAAAAAATCAAATATTCGGAAAATATGGGATTGGATTTATTCACTCAATTGCTTATAACTTTGTCATTTTTCGGTCGATTTTCTTCTGGTTGGTCTTAGTTCCTACGTAAAAGTATTTCATCGATATATTTTGAACCGCTTCACCAATCAAAGATCCGATTATACACATTTATTCGTCATCTCAATATCTTGCATTTGAATACCAAGAACGACCCTATCGGACATTCTAGCCCGAGATGTGATCGGTCAAGTGAAAAAAGGTAAAAAAATTAAAAAATTACAATATCTCGAAAACTGTTCCATAAAAAAGATTTTACCTTGATTTTCGAATTCAGTGGAAGAAAATACATAAGGAAAATCACCTCTCATCAAATGTACATTTTCAATGTAAACTAGTGTAATTTAAAGGGGTTTGATCAAAGGTTTGTGTCTAGAGTTGTGTCAAACAGCTCTTTTTGAACTAGTTTGAGAACGTTCGAATCGAAAGTTGTTTCAAACCCATTTACTTTACATTGATGTTTTTGACCGGACTTGTATCCAACAGAATGAACTAGTTAAAAAAGAACTGTTGGACACAAATCTAAAAACGAGGTACTGAAAGACTTCGGGTATACGGGTATACAATACGTCTCCAGTAGCCATCAACTTGGACATGACATGGACATGACGCCAGCAGAGCAACTGTGCAAAATTCATCAACTTCTTTGTTGTGGTGAATACGTGCGGCAGGCACGTCAGAGTGATTAGCGTTAGTGCAATAGAGATGGAATATTTACCAATTTTGTTCTGTCTCTTTTCTTTCTATTGCAAATGGTTGCCGACTGAGAATCTCATGGCGAACATTGTTGCTCAGACATATGTATGTTCGGGCATCCATGTCAGAGCGTGGACGGAAGTTGGACATGAGCGGTCTCCATTAGCCATTTGCGAAGTCCGACATGATGCCCATACCAAGTTCATGGCTAGTGGAGACCGCTAGTAAGGTGCAATCAGACGTAACATAATCATAGCCATAGAAAACAGCTGTTCGAATCAAACTAATTGGCAACACTGTATTCGATTATAGGTGACTCGCCATAACGCGATAGCTATTACCATAGAAACCAATTGAATTTTGGTTCGGTCATGGCTATAGAATTATGGCCATGTCACGTCTAATTGCACCTATAAGTCTAATTTACATTGACGTTTTTAACCGGACTTAAGTCCAACAGCTCATTTTAGTTCAAAACTAAGTGTTGGACACAACTCTGGTTCAATCTACGCCAGCTACTTAAAAGCACACCCTTCCTTTTCAGCCTCTCAACTACGCAACTGTAATTGCACGGTATCGTTTTGTTTTTTCATTAAAACTCTGACTGCAGAACCTACGACAATCATAAGTTATGCGAAAACGTGACATTTTCTCAGCTACTGGACGAAAATTGATGCTGTTTTATTTTGTAATTTTTTCTTTCTTTGTTAACTGTTTTCTTCCTACATTTTTCCATTTCAACCAGTTTGATACTTCGAAACACTTATTATTAAAAAGCAAGCAGCTGTAACAGAGGACGAGGAAAAAATAATAAAACTTTTAGAAGAAAAACTTTACTGTCATGGAGACAAAGTATGAGAGTACTTGTTAAATTACTTTGTCTGTTTTTTTTTCTTTCTATCAGGCCGTTGTTTTTAGAGTTTCGTTATTTTTTATTTTCTACTCTTGTCACTTGCAAAATTTTATCTCGGGATGTTTGAGTTCATGTCATTTATTTTTGATGACACAATTTTATGTCTTTCGCCATTTGTCGTCGTTTGTCTGATTCGTCCGCTTTTTTCCTGCTTTACCAACCTAAATACATACACATATATGTATTTGTGTATACAGAGAAAAATAAGTGGCTTAAATACAATTTCGATTTAATCTGAAATAGCTTAATTAATTTCTAATTAATTAATTCTATGTTGGAAAAATGTCTGAATACACTCTTCCTAAAATAACACTCACTCACACACATACATATGTATGTATGTACATACAAACATACTCGGTTTTGAATTAAAATGAAACGAAACAGTACGGTGTTTAATTTGTTTGTTTCTATTTCATAGTGGGTCGATAACGAAATATGTGACGCTAAAACTTTAACCTTTCCCACTGAGGTCAACCTCTACATTTAATACCAATAGTATTTATAAAAAATTATTTATGTTTACAAAATCTTACAAAACAAATTTTGTATGTACATTTGTTAGTTAAACATTTTGTAAACCAAAACTTTTTTGTGAATAAGGACTTAAGTATAATTCATCCATTATTTCGGAACAATGCTTTTGTGCGGATAAACTTTTTGGAACGCATGTAGACCAAAAATTTTTTGAAAATTAAAAACATACTGGCGAATACTGGTTACAAATACTGGTAACAACTACACAGCATAATGATGCTGCCACTGCGGATGTTTACGATTTTTTTCGCTTAGTTTTTGAGGAATTTCCAATATGATTTGTGCATTTGCTAAAAAACTAGTGACTTGGATAAGTGCTTCGTGACAGTGATAGCTGAAAGTGTCTCTGCTAACTAATATTATAAATGCGAAAATTTATTGTTTATTTGTTCCGCTTTATGGACACATTGGTTATATATTTTTCAAAAACTAGGATAGGGGCAGGGGGAAAGTTCCACCTCTCAAAAACCATTTAACCGATTTCCCATTAAATTTAAATTAATTAAATTAATTTGAGTCCACAAGAAGATACAGGTTATACATGTTTTTAAATAGGACTACGAGAAGAGGTAAGGGGAAATTTCTTCCTCTTTTAAACTATCTATACGATTTTTATGAAATTCAAAACATAAGATAGTTCTGAGTCTTGGAAAGCACATGGCTATACAATGCTTCCAAAATATGCGTACGAGGAAGGTTAGGGGGCGATTTCTGCCCCTTTGAAATTCAAAACATGGACAGATCTGAATCTAGAAGGATACAAACGCTATATATGTTTGATAAAAAATAAGTTCACTATGAGGTAAGAGGGAATTTCTAAGGTAAGTAACAACAACAATTAGGGTATTCACAATGATTATCTTAAAATTTTCATGTGGCAACATTGTGTCATATTAAAATTTTCATTGTAAGCAGGCAACAATACAAAACACAGCATATTAACGTAGTTATATAATTCAAATAATATTAATTAGAAAAATACAAATACTCGTATTTTTTTCAACAACTCACTTTTAATTTGTTTAGTTTAACATTACTATATTG
Organism: Tachina grossa; assembly: GCA_949987645.1. Taxonomy (NCBI): domain Eukaryota; kingdom Metazoa; phylum Arthropoda; class Insecta; order Diptera; family Tachinidae; genus Tachina; species Tachina grossa. The sequence continues at coordinate 50,030,928 of OX465278.1, read as the reverse complement.
CCATATTTTAATAATTTACACTTGAATAAAAATAACAAACTTGACAAACCATATTAAAGTATTAAAATTGAAATGTTGCAATATTATTTTAAAACGCTTTGTGAAATCTCTAAAGGTGTCTGAAACTAATCGTATTAATCTTACAAGGTGGCAGCTCAGCGCCTGATGATTACAATTTGATATTTTCTTGGTGTCGAGCACATATTTTCAACTCTTTAATAAACAAATTGTAAATTAAAAAAATTAATAATGAAAATTGTGCCAAACCAATAAATTTTTACTTTTACTTTACTTTTTTTTTACTATGATCTGGCAGCTCAGTTCAATTTTGGTTTAAAAACTAAAATAGCAGGCAGCACAGTTCAATTTTGTCCGAACAAAAATTAAAATTACACCAATTCAAGCTGAGAATGTTTCGAACGAAATTAAAGCTTAAATTAGACGTGACATAGCCATAACGCCATAATCATAACCAAAGCAAAATTCAATTGGTTTCTATGGTGAGAGTTATGGCGTTATGGCGAGTCACGTATAATCGAATACAGTGTTGCCCATTAGTTTGGTTCGAACGGCTGCTCTCTATGTAGGGTTGCCAGTCGTACTGATTTCGCCAGTACATGTACTGATTTTTGTTTAAGGTACTGATTTATGCATAACTAGCAAATCAGTACGAAAATGTACTGATTTTTTCATGTATGTACTGTTTTTGTACTGTTTTTATATATTAATTATGATCAATGTATGAGAAAGCCTGTCATAGTGTTTATTTATTTTCTTTAAATCACCAGTGATTTTTACTTTACCTTCGCTCTAAGCCGAATTTATTTTCAAAGTGGTATCCATATAATACTCAAGCAAATTCTGCCAAAACTGTCAGAGATCATATAAATTTTAGTTTTAGTTAACGTTAATGTTAATTTTATTGAGATTTTTTAAATTTAAATTTGCAAGAAAGATTTGCTATAAATGATTTCTGATACATGCAAATAATGAATTTAAAGTTTCTTTTTCGAAAATTTTTTTGATAATATTATTTTTATTAATTACATATGCCTTGGTACAAAGTATAGATTGAATTCATGTTTTGTTTTAAGAATGGTTAACGCTAGGAATGTAACGAATGTTCGCCTTTGCAAATTTTTCGCTTATTTTTGCTATTTGCATTTGCTAAAATGTATGCGAATATTTAAGACAAAAAAATTTTGTACTTCTTTTACGAAAAAAGTTTGCCATTAACAAACGTCAAAAACACGAAAATTATTTTAAGCCAGCATGAAAAAGATAAATATAGGGTACGTTCGTAGATTCAGCAAATTTATGTAGAAGTTCTGCGAATGTTTTCTGCGTATGCGTAATCAACTGTTGCACATGCTTTGCAACTGCTGAATATCTGTACATAGTTGGCATTTTTGAGCGAACTGCAAACAATTTTTAAGCCGGCAAGTAATTTTATTTAAGAAAGTTGTCATCTCGTCGATGTGAAAGCACAAAAAACTATTTATAAAAGTTTGCACATTGTGCACATGACTTGGACGTAGCTGACTTATAAGTAAGGCATTCTTCAAAGCTTTATCAGAAAGCTTTTCTATAAAAAAGTTCTCATAAGCATCAAAATTAAACTAAAGTCCAGCGGTGTTTGGAAATATACCTATTTCATTTTTTGAAAAGACTAGTCTGTTAAAACTTTAAAATCATGTTTTGAGCACCATTCATTACTTCGTACAAACAAATTTGAATCGCTAACAATATTAACTAGTTATTGTTGTAGTAAATTCCACGCGAAACAAGTGTCACTCATTAATTTCATATACAAACATATGTATGTATCTTTCTGTTTTATGAATTCATGTTTTTAATAAATTAATACATATTTGCTCAATGCAAGACTCAGTTTAAATAAAATGCTATATGTAGTACATCCATGTATGTAATACAACTTCATGTTCTTATATAAATTTATTTTCATGTGATTTTTAACGCATTGTAATATTTGCATTCGCTTTCGCAAAAATTAAAATGTAATATTCGCATTCGCATGCGCTAAACTGGTATTAGTTACATCCCTAGTTAAAGGCTTTTATATTGAAAAAATTAATGTACTGATTTTTTTTCAATTGTACTGATTGTTTTTCTCTCATGTACTAATTTCTACGATTTCAAAACTGGCAACCCTATCTCTATGGCTATGGTTATGTCACGTCTGATTGAGCCTTAAGGTGGATTCAAACCAGTGTTGCCAGAAAATGACGATGAGAGAATGCTAACTCGGTCAAAAAATTCTGCTAATATTTTGCAGAACAAAAGTATAATGCCAGTTTTAAATGAAGAAAATTATTGGAATAACTCTGAATTTCATGTAAATACAAACTTATTAGTATTTACAGGTATTTTAACAGCACATACAAACATAAATAGTTAATAATTGGCAATTTTTGGATATGTTAAATTACGTTTAAAATTTTTTTAACGCACTAATAATCTCAAAATATTATTTTACTTATTCAGTAAAATATTTTTTTATTTAAAATACATTGAAATTGGTTATTGAGGGGTTCTCTGGATGCTATGCGCATTTAACTTTTGCTAGTGCAGATCATCGAGGAACCTTTATCCTGCAGTGGATGTATATTTATGAGAAAAATCCTATATACAGAAGAATATTTTCAAAAATTAATGGGTGGTATTATTGATTCCGCACGGAAAGGAAAATTCGACGGAAAAAACTATCGATCGATATGCAAATTGCAATTATTTATTCCTGCGGTATACGCTTTCCGTGAAATTGATTCAAAGTCCCTGTTTTTATTAATTTTGACGTGGTGTAGTATCGGCTGTTGTTAAAAAAGCATTTTAAAATATATACATACATACACGTATATGTAAATACATACATACATACATATGTATGAACATGTGTATGTATGTCAACAAAATATAGAAAGATGTGTTACAGAGTAAGTGGGAATAAACAAATTTTAATATAAGTTAAATTAAATTAATAATTGCTTCTGTTTGCTTTTTTTATATTCTTATAAAAATAAAACAAACAAATTAAATTAAAATAAGCTTTAATTTTGCTAATTTGTATGTTTTCCTTACAATTTTGTTCTTTCCGTAGGCTTTCCGTCATAAAATTTGAGCGTAAGCAAAGTAGAGAAAAATACCGCATCAACGGAATGAATAATTGCAAAATGCTTTCCCCAATCGCGGAACGGAATGAATAATTAGACCCAATATTTTTTATTGTCAACAAATTCTGCCAGAAAGCATTTAGCAGAATTTTTAAAAAGTTGACTGTTTTTTAACTAATGAAAATGCCAGATCTGGCAGTAAAAATGCTAAAATGGCAACAATGATTCACACATGTTGTCTGAACGAAATTTTTGTCGGGATACATTTTTTTTGATGTCTCCATGGTACAATTATACTAGGTACATGCACGACTACAACAAAATTACAACACCAAAAAACACATTCATTTTGTTGGTATAAACAAACGAATAATTGTCAGAAACAGATGCCTTTTGTTTTTAAAAATAACAATTACAAGGTAACTGAAGTACAATTGCAGACTCGGCATTCCTGCATGATTATAGTTATTCAGTGTTGCCAATCTGTGTGTAGTTAGACAGTGTGTAATTTCTACTCACATGTGTAGGCCATGTAATTAAATTCTTGTAGACTTGGGTCGAACTCGTTCACTAGTTCATTTTTGCCACAAACCAATGATCAAACCCATGTAATTTAAATGGGTTTGATCAGTGGTTTGTGGCAAAAATGAACTAGTGAACGAGTTCGACCCAAGTCTAAATTCTTGTATAATCTATGTGTAATTCTACTTTGGGTTCTATTTTTATTTATTTTTGTTTTAATTTTAACCTACACAAAAGATGTGTAGTGTAATTTTCTTCGATGTGTAATTGGAGACACAGCGATGTGTAAATTCATTGGCAACACTGTAATCATTTTATTCACACAAATACACTAACATTTTCGCAGCTTGTAAGCAAAGTTTGACAACTATTTGCATTGTATACATTAACAGGCTGGGCTTGTGCATGTATCTGTTATAATTGTATCATGGATGTCTCTCTTCTTGAGAGAGGGAGAGAATATTTTTTTTACAAACAACTCTCGGCTTGTATCAGTGATGGGAAACGTGGCACAATTGTGCCATTTTTGGCACTATTGAATGTTACCTGGCACTCTCGCTCCTTTTCTGGCACTTTTTGTCCATTAAATATGGAAACTTTTCTTATTGCAGTAATAAGTACTATTCTTGTTTTTTACGATTTTAAGTATTGAAAACTTAAGGCTCAGTTAGCCGGCTGTTTCCTACATTGCAGTTACATTACATTACAGTCGGCTAACTGAACCTTTAGTAGCATTTGAGGCTGACAACTGTTCGGTTCTGATAGTTAAAAGTAACGGTTTGTCCAGAGATATTGACGAATTATTAAAATGAATGCGCATAGAGAAAGGGACCTAAGGGTAAAAACCTGTTTTGTTCAGGAGAGCCATTTTAAAGATTTAAATACGTGTATTTTTGGTGTACCATCACTGAATAAAACGCGCATATCTCTGGGAGGCAACACTTTTGGGGCATGGGATCGGTCTCATTCGATGCTCAGATGTTGTCCACATCAAAAAAAAAAAAAAGTGAAAATTGATTTTTTTACCCTTAGGTCCTTTATTTATGCGCTGTCACATATATAAATTTGTTTGTAACAGCTCATGTCGTAGAGATGATTTTATAAATGTTTAGAAATATTTCAACTCTGAAATTTATGAAATTCTTAAGTATTCCCCAAACCATTGGTGTCTGGTCAAGTTGTTGCAGATAGAGTCTTTTAACAGTGGGTCTCCTTCAAATATTTCTTCACATTATAAAATTTTCAGTCATAATGCAATGATATAAAACTTAATTCATATTAAATAGTATAATGGATAATATAAGCAAAATGTATTTTTATCTTATGTCCTTGAAATAGTAAATTATCGAAATGTAATCTAAAAATGTGAGACTACATTTAATTTTAAAAGGGCTTTTTTATTTCGTCAATTATGTAGAAATTTTTTGACAATATACATAGATCAAAATACAACTAATTTTAGACTGTGTTTTTTGTGATATTCGTAAGCTTTTTTTTTTTAGCTATAAATACAATGAAAGCTTTTCAGCAAATTGAAATACGATGAATGAAAACAATTCACATATTCCATTTGCAATAATGCTAAGTATATAAAGCAGAAATCTACATCAACTGACACCACATACAGTGGACCAAACACAAAAGACCGCTGATGATGAAGGTTTAGTTTTGTGTTGTCAGAATATTTACAACTAACTTTGGTGTTATTTGTTCATTAATAATTATCACATGTAATTTGGCTTAAAAAGCGATACGAACTTTAGCCTGTTAAAATCATAAATATAGAAACAAATGGAGTTCGAATAATAATTAAAATTAACTACAATGAATTATCATTCAAGAACCATAGTTTGAATGAACATCAAGTGCCAACATTAACATTATATACAAAGTGGTTTGGCACTATTCAAGTGATTTTGGCACTACTTAAAAGCAGATTGGGCACGAAATCAAGATTTCCAATTCCCATAACTGGCTTGTATTGGTTTAGTCAAGGTGCATTTATAAGGTGGCAGCAGTACACCAGGTGACTAATGTCATTATACCAATCTAAATGTCAAATTTGGATTGTGTGGGTATAAGCCTAAAAGGATGCTTTTATTTGGGTATCCATAAACTCCTTTAGAATATGCAGTTTTGCATGGTGTTTGACATTGCAATCTGACGATGCTACTCTGTTTTGAAAAGTAAGAAGGTATTTTATACCAACAAAGTACATGTGGTTCCGGCTGTAATATTTGTTGTAGAATCGCGGGTACCTTATTGATGTGCCTTGGGTTTAGTTTTATATTTTGTCCGGACAAACTTGAACTGAGTTCCCAATAGGTTGAATTTTTTCACAGAAAGTTGTATTGAGTTGCACCGTAGTATAAAAATTTTTATAATCATTTTGTGTATGTTAAATTAAATTTTGAGTGACATTTGCTTGAAAAATAATTAATAAAAATCAAAAACTAGTTTTGCTTACATATGGCGTCTTAAATTTTCCGGACAAATATTTGGCAGTGAGTGAATCGTGCTACAGGAAACTCTCATTAAAAAAGTTTGTGTGCAGGCAAAAATTTTGTTCGGACATCACCTTAATTTCGTTCGGAACATTCTCAGTTTGATTTGGTTTAATTTTAATTTTTTTCCGTGCAAAGTTGAACTGTGCTGTCAGCTATTTTAATTTGTCAGCCAAAGTTGAACTGAGCTGCCAGATCATAGTACTCGTATATGTATAATAAAAGAGAGTATACTTGTAGTAAAAATTTTATGTGTCGTTTGTGTGATATGAACAGCTGTTTAAAATGTGTAGGAAGCTGTTTAAAATGTGCAGAAGATATTAAGCTCTCTATCACATTTCTGCGAGACCATTAGATTGCTGCAAGAAATCTGTACGCCTAGTCGACATTCTTTCAGATATTTCTCAGAAAATAATACGAATGTCGGTCGGCTAACATATGGGAATTTTCCATTATTTTGCATAAAATTTTCTTCAAGTTTCTATTAGTTATGTCGGAAAACAACTCAGAATTGCCCACTGTCAGAATTCGTGACAACCACATTACACATTTTTGGATCAGAAGTCTGTCAGAATTCGTATTCGATTCGGACTTTTTTGTCGACGTTTCTCTCAGATATCTTACAGACGTCGGATATTTTGATGACTGTGTACTGATTGTTACTTTTCCTATACAAAATATTAAAATTTTTTGGTTGCACTGTAAATAAAACAAAACCTTTATATATTGCTATTATTGAATGTTGCTTATGAAAGCTATTATCTTCGAAATTACTTATTTATTTTCCCCCCTCTTATTTCCTTTATCAATTTTATTATCGCTTTGATCAGGTAATACTTATACAGTTTTTATGCGTGTTTTAGTTACATTTTAATTTTACGAAGAAAAACTAGTGATGATAACGTAAATATGCTGCGAGCCCACTGTGCACTTCTACTTATATCGTCGTATTAGAAAAGTTTAAATTTGAAAATTTGCCACATCTTGTCTAATAACGACGACATTTAATGAGTTAATGAAGGTATAGATGAATGAATGACTGACTGGCTGAATGGTTGTTTGGATGAACGGATAAATGGTTAGATGATTGGTTGTTTGTTTATGTGCACACTTGCGTCGTTGCTCTGCAGGTTTGCATGTGCTTATGATAGTCAAAATAAATGTGTGAATAAGTTTCAACTCTGGCACAAGGTAGCGTGATAATTGTTATTTGTTTAATATTAAATCATGACAACAGAGAGTATAAATCCTAATGCTGTATCTTCAGTTTACTGGCATCGTTTTTATTTGTGTGCCATGTATTAGAGTGATTTCTTACTTTAGCTTTTGATATGGTTGCTGCTACTGTCACTGTGAAGCTGAAATGAGAACTGACAGATGCAGACTAAAGTGGAAAGTGGCACGAAATTTCTGGAGGTTTTTCTTCTCTTTTCATATTAATTTTTTACAATATTTAGTTTATTTTAAAAATTTTAAAGAAATTTTTATTTGAAAAGTTTTTTATGTAGGCAAAGGAGAAGGCAAAATAAAGCAACGAACAGTTCAAGGCAAATAGATGCGCCTTGCAATGGTTAAAACATTCCGATGTCTAACTCGAGAACTATTTAAATTATTTACAAAAATCAAATATATAATATTTGGGAGATTCAAATGGTAATCTTAAGTGTCATAGTGTCATAATGTTTTAACTTATTTTAATGCAAATTTTAAAACATTATGAACTATCATTTGAATACCCCAACTATATTATTCGTTCTTTTGATTTAATAAACTGGAAATATATTTCTACACGCAAAGAAAAGATATGGTTGTAGAATGATTGAGAAAACAATATTATGTTCTCCGAAACAAATGTGTGGTCGTCGAAAACTTGTTATTGTTATTTTAAACATTTATTTCGTTACGATAAACAGAGTAATATTTGAATTTAATAATTACATTATCACATCCATAAAAAAGTGTGATATGGTTAGATTTTAACAATATAGTTTTGTTAAAAATTTATGACTACAACATAATTTGTATTATTATTTAAAAATAATATGATGTAAATAACAATATAATGTTATCCAAAACCATACTATGTTAAGTTTTTAAAAAAATCATTTTCAGAAAAATCTGTCAGCTCAGTATTTCGTTTGTAAGCTATCGGTATTGCACGGGTGGTGTTAAATAAATGATTAAATAAATAAAGAATAAACAAAAGGATAGACCAATTAAAATATATAAACATTTGTGTATCTCTTTACACAGACATGTCAGTATGTCGTGTAATTATACATTTCTATATATACATTTTACTGCAACAATATTAAATTATTTTTATTCAGATTTTGACCCACAGCTGTTACTACAATAAATATATGATTAAAAAATAAAATAGTATTATTATATTAAATAATACTGTGGTCGTATTTAACAATATTAATATAATATTAGAACATGGTGTGGTGAGTCTCAATTAAATTTTAGTCACATCTAACAATAGTGTTGTCATATTTAAAATACTAAGATTATAATATAATTAACTCAGATAATATTATAATTAACTTAGATAATAATATTGTTAAAGTTTTGTTTTTCTATTAACAATAATATGATTTGACTGCAATCATATAATTCAATCATATTATGCTGCTGTTTGATTAGGTTACCTCAACCATATTTTTTCTTTGCGTGTACATCCAATTTCTTTTTCAGTTACTTTTTGTAATACGATGCTTGATATTTATGTGAAGGAACTAACTGTAGCTTATGTAGTTATGCATAATGTACTTGCGGGTATACCCAGCTTTCAGTAGAAGTAATTTATTTCTGGTAATTGCATTTTAGCTTTAGACTTTTACTTCTAATTTTCTCTCAATTATTTGGTTATTTCATCTTTATAAATAAATTCTCGTTAAGCGTATTTAAAAGTGTTACTACAGCAGCTTCAATGCTCGTATAATTGGCAATGGTGTATGAATATTTATTTTTATATGAAATCTTATTTGCTTACGATTACTTTATTAAAGAATGCAAATTATCAAAAACAAAAAAATATTAAAATAAAATTAAGAAAATACTCATCAAGAATATTCCTTATTCATGCTTCTTCGGCCCGTCAGCTCTACTTATAATGACTGCATCATGCAGCAGTGGCAATTATGAAATTTGGAGAGTTCTGACTGACGCCATCAGAAGACACCAAATGACGTTTGGGTAATGTTAACGATGGAAATCTAAAAAAGATTTAGCAAAGTTATTTGTGTCACACAATTAATGAAAATGACTTAAAAACCACAACAGCAAAATAAAGTAGAAATTATTTAAAAGTATTTAACGATTTGCAAACATGTAATTGTAAACTACAAGATACAAAAATACTTGAACAAAATACAATTCATCTTGAGTTTAAAAAGTTGCATGAATCAGTATGAGGCTAAATGAAGAATTAACAAGTTGCGTTATTACGTTTAATTATTTTATAAATGGCAAAGAAAGGCGAATAGATGGAGTTTTTTTTTCTAAAGCAAAAACATTTAAATGTGAGTCGTATCATTCTTTTTCTTATCGACGGTATTAGCAAAGTCGCCTATACAGGCAAATAAGTATTTTTGCAATGAATATCTGAGATCCAGTGCGTCGCCTCTTCATGGCAAAAAATAATCGAGTTCTTGGAAGCAGTACAGATTTTTCTTAATCAAAAAATGTGGCAGTAACCGGTGTTCAGCATTAAAGATTTTTAAGAGATTCGACCCCTCAAAATCCAATTTGGACTTATTTCTAAAACGGGTACTAAGTTTCGTCTGAAATTCACGTTTGCACAAAGACCGAGTCACATAGAATCCTTCATACGTTATAGGTAACCCCGCTTTTCATGGGTCGATCCCACCTTGAATTTCTGTCCACTTTATCCCGCCTTTTAGAGTATTCGTATTCTTATTAAAATGTAACTGATAAAAATTTAATCCAAATATTTTTTAAGTATAGTTGTTGCTTAACCAGCCAAGACCTTGTCTTTTTCGCTACAGTCGATGTATGTACATACATATCGCACTTGATCAACAAGAGGGTATTAACTCAAAATTTTAAAATTTTCAGTAGAGACGAAAAACCGTTTGTGGTTACATTTTAGGAGAATTTGAAAATCCAAATACATCATGGTAAGCAAACATCATTTGAAAATATATTTACATTCTTTTTATTTTAGAACCTTGCAATTATTGGGAAAGAATATCTATGTTTCGAAAAGAGTCACAAATCAGAAAAAATTTGAGCAATTTTATCATAAAAACAGTCACATTTCGAATAAAAATTATAAAGTAAAACAAATTTTATCAACAAATGAGTGGTCAAAATACATTGAAATTTTTACAGTAGACAGATATTGTTGTTGTTAGTTTATTTCTCGCAGAATATGAAAATTTAAAAATTTTGACATAATACCCTCTTGTTGATTGAGTGCGATATGTACGTTTTGAGTGCCACGCATGCGGTTTAACCTTCACTATTTTCTAGGATATAATTATTATTATTAAAATACATAGTCATGAAGAATTTAAAAATTCTTACTGCACTAGAGTCCACGATATTTTTTGAGTAAACGTTTTCTCTATTTGAGAGCAGCCACGTTCACTTTTCCAATCCCGATTATTACAATATGCAAAAAAAAAAAAAAAATTAACCCCTGAAATGAGACGTTTTCTTAGCTAATTTAGGGTCGCTGAACACGAAAATGAAACTCATTTATTTTTCTTAAGAAGCGTTTTCTAGATATTCGCGAAAAACGTGTTTTTTTGCAGTTTATAAAGATATTTCCAAAAATCTTGAGAGCTGTTTTTTAAATTTAAACAAATTTAACGCCGTTGAAAAGATATGTTTTGCTTTTATCAGTCCATATTTTAAATGGGGTGATAGGATAAAAATTCACTGAGTTACGGCCCCTCAGATTTAAGAAAATGTTAAGATTTTAGTTTTTTTTGAATTCAGCATTTTAATTTGCACCCTTAAGCAAAAAAAAAAAAAAAAAATTCAAATATTTTTTTTAAATGTGTGAGTTAGGGCCAATTTCACCAACTCTATTTAAATATCAATTCAATTAATTTTTGTATGGAAAAATAACTTTTAAATATGAATTGATATTTAAATAAGTTGGTGAAATTGGCCCTTAGTGTGTGTTTACTGAAAACATGCACATGAGCATCATGCTGGTCGTATTAAAAGGAATTTCGTTTAAATTTCATAAATATAAAGGGTGTTTTTTATTGAGGCATAGAACTTTAAGTTGGCATCACTTTTTTAACTGGCGGCCATTTTGTCAGCTGTCAAGTGATTAATATTTAGTTTGGTTTGCCATTTCATCATGAACAGGTTCACAAAAAAACAACGCTTGCAAATCGTGCAAATTTATTTCGAAAATAATGGTTCACTTCGCGAAGTTTACCGCAAGCTCCGTCCATTTTATGGTCGACATAATCGTCCATCAGAGCAATTAATTCGGTTAACCATGGATCGTTTTCGCACTACGTTTACTCTATGTGATAATACGCATCCGCAGAGACATCGAACAGTGCGCACCGAAGAAACAATTGCCGCTGTAGAGCAAAGTGTTGAAGAGGACCCGAATGAATCGATTCGCCACCGTGCACAGCAATTGGAGCCGACTAACCGACTATTTTGTTCCCGAATTGGATGGCATGAATGTGGATGAGTTGTGGTTCCAACAAGACGGCGCTACATGCCACACAGCGCACGTCACAATCGATTTATTGAAGGAAACATTCGATGAGCGCATAATTTCGCGGAATGGACCTGTCAATTGGCCACCAAGATCGTGTGATTTGACACCATTGGATTATTTTCTTTGGGGATATGTGAAGTCGCTCGTCTACGCCAACAAACCAGAAACGTTAGGGGACTTGGAAGCCAACATTCGTGGCGTTATTGCCAACATACGGCCCCATATGCTCGAAAAAGTTGTTGAAAATTGGACCTGTAGAATTGGCTTTATTCGAGCCAGCCGCGGCGGCCACATGCCCGAAATCATATTTAAACATTAATGGCATAAAATTATCCTTCCAATAAAGCCAAATTGATGGACATTAAAACGATTTTCTTGTGTTTTATTTCAATTCGAAGTTCTATACCTCTAAAAAAACACCCGATATAACATATACAGTACAAAGTTTCATATCATGGAATAAATTAATATAAAAAGGCATTATGATGTTCTTTTGGTCTCATAAAATGAGTTTTTATGCAATTTAATTTTCTACATGTTGATAACCTAACTATTTTGTTTACGTTAAAAAGCTGTTGATTGAAAAGCTTTCAATAATACTGGGAAATTTTGCAGTGCTACCGTACTTTCAACGTAATTTAATAAGAACTTTAAATAACCACTGAAAAAATGGGTGCATTCGTAAGACGTAGCTGTTGCGCAACCGTTGAGTATTTGTCTTAGAAACGCACAGTTGAGTAATTCCGCTCCACTCAACAGTTGAGTAATTTTCCATCACAAAATTTTTTCGCTACCTGTAGTCAACATAGAATAGAGCTTTGCCATTTATATGCTTTGTTAGGTGACAGTAGCAAATATTTGTTAAATTTTATATTACAAATGCGACGAAGTAGCGAAATAAATATATAAAATTAAATTATATCCATCAAGCCGTTTCTAAGACGTAGCTGTTGGGGCCAACAGTTGCTAGTATTTGCACAACTATTGAGCTCAACAGCTACGTCTTATGAATGCGCCCAATGAAATCGTATTTAATTACAACTTAATTTTAAATAAAAATTAGCTAATTACGTACTTAATTTTTAAGTTAAAACTGGGTGTTATTAAGCGTTAAATTTTTATCATCGGACAAAAAGTTAAAAAGTTACGACATATTTACTGAAAATATCCGAATTTTAATTTAATTTAATTTTACAATTTTAATTTTTTCAAATCTAAAGGGCCGTGTAACTAGGTCAATTTATATCCGATCAACACAATATAAATATGAGGAGTTAAAGGAAAAACATATCTTTTCAGCAGTGTATTTTGCTAAATTTTAATAAACAGGCTTCAAATCGTTACATACGTGATCGTATCGGCAATCGTACGAAAACAAATTAAATGATACCTCAATCGTATAAACTGAATGGGATTTCAATACGTTCACTTATGTCATAATCCGAAAATTGTGTTTTTACGTGACGAGTTGTACGTTCACGGATGTAACGATTTGACCCCAGTTCTACAGATTTTTGAAAATATCTTTGTAAACAGCAAAAAAAAAAAACACGTTTTTCGCGAATATCTCGAAAAATAAATGAGTTTCATATTCGTGTTCAGCGACCCCAAGTCAAAAGATATTTCATTTTTGAGGTTATGGCAAAGAGACAAAAATTTGTTGCATAGTGCTATCATTAGCAGAATCAGCACAACTTCAAGTTTGAGTTTGTAGCAGATACCAAGATATTATAAAAAAATTAATATTTAATTTACTTAAGAAAATATATGCTTGAGGTGACCATAATCAAACAAACCAAAAATCAAACAAACTATGATTGAATTATATGGTTGCAGTCAAATCATATTATTGTTAATGGAAAAAAAAACTTTAACGATATTATTATCTGAGTTAATTGTAATATTATCTGAGTTAATTATATTATAATCATAGTATTGTAAATATGACAACACTATTATTAGATGTGACTAAAATTTAATTGAGACTCACCACACCATGTTCTAATATTATATTAATATTGTTAAAAACGACCACACTATTATTTAATATAATAATACTATTTTATTTTTTAATCATATATTTATTGTAGTAACAGCTGTGCGTCAAAATCTGAATAAAAATAATTTAATATTGTTGAAATAAAATGTATATATAGAAATGTATAATTACACGACATACTGACATATCTGTATAAAGAGATACACAAATGTTTATACATTTTAATTGGTCTATCCTTTTGTTTGTTCTTTATTTATTTAATCATTTATTTAACACCACCCGTGCAATACCGATAGCTTACAAACGAAATACTGAGCTGACAGATGTTTCTGAAAATGATTTTTTTAAAAACTTAACATAGTATGGTTTTGGATAACATTATATTGTTATTTACATCATATTATTTTTAAATAATAATACAAATTATGTTGTAGTCATAAATTTTTAACAAGACTATATTGTTAAACTCTAACCATATCACACTTTTTTATGGATGTGATAATGTAATTATTAAATTCAAACATTACTCTGTTTATCGTAACGAAATAAATGTTTAAAATAACAATAAAAAGTTTTCGACGACCACACATTTGTTTCAGAGAACATAATATTGTTTTCTCAACCATTCTACAACCATATCTTTTCTTTGCGTTTGCGAGCAAATCAGCAAGATCAGTACACTGTTATTATTTCTGAAGGCAAACAAAAATTTGCACTTTATGCTGAAATTGTTTCCAAAATTTAAACGCTCTCCCTTTATTAGTTTTCCAGATATCTCAATATCTCAAAGTAAATATTTTTTTAATGGAGTTGCCACACCCAAATGTCCAATTCGAACTGTTTTTGTAAGACAGTGCACATTATAAAAATTCTTACTTACACAAAATTTCTCGTTTCTTGCTAAAATATTTTATAGGCGCTACCTCGTCCACTTGTTTTATTCTGACTTTTTCCTTTTAACAACTTATAGGGAGAAAAAGTAATGGAGTAAACCTTGCAAAATCTCAGCTGTTTTACGGTAGTAGTTCCCAAAATATTTGCTATATATACGAGGTGCCACTCCTACTTTCAACTCCTTAATGCTATTTCTTTAAAATACCACGAATATTAAACGAATTAGACAAATCGGTCCAGTCGTCCTCTGATTTTCGATAAATTTACAAAAGTGGGCGTTTTAGATTTTTCTTTCCGTAAAAACCTTAGATAATATTTTTGTTTGTAAAAAGTTTTGTTTGTTTATATCAAAGCGTCTCTTTTAAGTTGAAAACTGTGTTTCCCAAGTACATACGAAAGTGTGCACGTGCGCATTTCACATCCCTCTTTCTAAAAGATCTTTATTTGTAAGTCCTGCTTTTTGGTGGTATTTTCTTCAAAATCCCGCTTTTTTTTCGATCATGTCCCGATTTTTGCAAAAAACCACCTGGTCGCGTTAGTTATACTTCACCTTTTTTAACTGGCATCAAATCAATGACGGAGGAAGTTGACACAATGAATACTTTATTGACAGAAACATTTTAGCAGCTTCAATAGGTCTATTATCCATTTCATAATAGTTTGGGAGCAATTTTTTCAGTGTAATTTCAATTAATGATGGTGTAGGATCAAAGGGGGTTCTCGGTATTAGCGCTTCTTTATATATTTTGCACACTCATCTAACTTACTTTTGTCCATAAAATTTTAAGAACAAAACTACTTTTCTATGCAAAAAAAAAAAAAAATACAAAAAGTACCTCAACCAATGGAGGAACACTTTGTGATGACTTAAAATAATGAAGTATATGTATATATATATATATATTTAAGTATGTATGCATATACATATGTATATATGTACATATGTATATGTAAATAGTATTAGAATATAAAGGCTTTTCCTTGCATTTTGCTTCGTTTGGCTTCTTTTCAATATTGTTCTAAAAAAAAGTATTTTTTTAAAAGAAATATGATGAAAAGGATAAGAAACCATAAATGTCGTGCGATGCATTATTAATGTATTTCTTTGTAAATGAATTTGTATCGGTGGCGTAGTTTTTTTATGCGAAATTCTAAAGTATATGTACATATATGTTTTTTTGTAAAGGCACTTTTTTTTTGATGTATTACACATGTTGCTCATATGAAATGCACGAAAATAAAAGTATAAGAGAAAAAGAAACGCATGAGTATGCAGAAAATAAAACACACCTTTTTAATGCAAATGCTTGGAAGTGGGTGCATTGAAAAGAAACTTTAAAGATAAGATTGGCATGTTAACACACATAAATTTACATATGTACATAGATACATATCGTTAGCTAAAATGCAAAAAGGCGCAACTAACAAAAATATAATTTTACAGGAGAAGCAAGGACACTAAAAAGAAACTAAACAAACTTGTAGTTGAGTCTCATTGTTTTTTTTTTAAATTAATATAAGCGTCATTTTTGATCGCAGAAGTGTAAAATTTTATCAAGACAAGTAGCTTAGTGGCATTAATAATAATCAATAAAAAAAACTCAATTTTGAATTTTTTGTTAGTTACGCCTTTTTGAATTTTAGCTAACGATATATTTATGTCATAGCTGTCCGAAGTGGCACCAGTGTGCTGAGCTTTACTCGGCTTCTTATACAAATTAATACACCTACGTAAATGCTTTTCTCTTAATGCCCAGCGATGATATACATCGTTACCTTAATATAGAAAGGCCCTAAGTCATTATTTTTTTGAAATCGCGTTTTTTGTATATTTTTATAGCAGAACATTTAATGTATCGAAAAATGCAACAATCTCACTTTCAGAAAAAATAATGAGTTAGGGCCTTTTTATATTAAGGTAACGATATGCATGAATGATGAATGCATGAATATTTTCTACCGACATTTCTGATAACAGACAGACTCTGAAATTTTTTCGAAACAATTTCTGCAACTTTTAATTGAATCTTTAAAAATATATCAATTAAATTTTAATTGAAACTTTAAAAAAACATCAATTAAATTTTAAATTAATATTATATTCTTTTTAATTGCAAAAAAAAAATCAATTAAAATGGATGATTTAATACTAGAATTTCCGTAATTAATTGAAAACTAATTAATTTTTTTATTTAATCTTTGGTTTTTCTAATTTAATCTTGTTTTTATCTTTTTCTGTGTAAGGAGCTGCATTCCTAGTAGAGGGCAGCGTAAACAGTCTTGAAATGTAAATACGTTTTGCTTTTTAAACGTATTGTCGTAGCGTGTATTATACGAAACCAGTAAATAATGTCGTATAATAAGCGAAGCACGATCGATGTATTGTATATGTATGTACTCTTGTTCGTAACAAACACTCAAAAGAAGTAGTGTTGATGCGTGTATGTTTGTTATTTTGCATATCGTACGTTTGAGTGTGTGTGTAAGATGTAGATGCCCTGAAGGAAATGTCGATGGTGAAAATGTAATGAGTCGCTTTTAAATTTGTCACCAGTACTACTCTACAATTATTCCCCACACAATACTTTGTGCTATAGACATTTAGCATGTGCTTGTCATTGAAAATCTACTAATAACACTAAAACAATTGACTAGGTAGTGAATTCATAGTTTTTATGGGAACATGGAGACATACCAACCAGACATTTACTGGTACATTTCTATACCTTACGTAAATACAAATTTATTTATGTTGACAAGTTGTTGCAAAATCCACCAGAAATACACCACATCTGTTTTCTCTCTTTCTTTTATACTGACGAATAGAAGAGAAATTGGAGACAATGTGACTACTACTAGAGTTTTAGTGTTGACATAGAGACACTTGGCCCCAATCCGACTGTAGGGTGGTAAGCTTTTATGTGTTTAAGGAAAGTTTTTTTTAAAGCAAGCACGCACAGCTAATGTCAATGAATGTGTGCGTTTGTATGTGCGCACATGCATGTGTGTACGCACATGCATGACATTTGTATATGCGCCCATGAGTATGAAGAAGCAATTATCACAAATTTTTCCGTCACGAAGTATTTTCTTCTTTACTCCTATACGTGCAATAACTGAAACAAATGTATTGCCAACAGTGTTGTTTAGCGTTTGTTTTAGAAGATTTTGCTGTAGTAAAGCGTTTGAAATATCCTTCATGTCTTAAAAGTTCTTGTAAGTGGTCTTGTGCAGGGGTCTAATTCCTACCTGGTTTTCCAAGACGCACGATGCGTTTTTGTTTTGATTTTTCTTTGCCAAGTCATTGACTTAATTTTAGGCACAGTACAAACTTAACAACCCCGAACTGCAAATTATAAAGAGTTGCACTTGCAAAAAAAAAAAAAAAAAAAAATAAGTCATTGGTAATGTTTAGTTACTTACAAAGCGTTACACCTACACTGCTGCTGGCATTATAATATTAATATTTTTGACGGCTTTTAGTGCATACTATTTTTTATTTTGCTCGCCTTTTCTAAAAGTATAAACGAGTCGTCATACGCATAAGCCTTTTTATGGAGTACGTGCTTGCAGCCTGATGTCTCTTTTGCTTCTTAAATTTTTAGCTTAGTATAGCCGGTAACGATGTATGTATGTAGATGGTGTGCTGATAGTGGCAGTGTAGGTGTTTTTCTTTGGTTGAACTTTATAGACTTGCAAGAAAACTTTTGTAGAAAAATAATCTGCTTCATAGTTTGTTTCTTTGAAATAGAAAAAAAAAACAAAAAACATCTACAAGGAAAGAAAAAAAAGGAGTAAGCAACCTACGGTTAAAAGTGAAAATGTTTTTTTAAGGAATTGTACAATAGTAGCACTACATCTACAACCAGTGTTGCCACAAAAAATATTTTAGACAGTTTTCTTGATCATGTTAAAATGTGTTTAAGAAAATTGATTTATTTTTCTTGTTGAAATTAACTGTACCTGGATTCGGTAACTTTTATTACGATGATCGTATCGCTATAATAAATATAACGACAATTTATCGACTTTACTATTCATTAACATATTTTAACGATATTCGCTGTCTATTGGAGGAAAATAAAATAAAGTCACAAGCTGAAATTTATTGAGTTTTTCTTTATCATTCTTTGTGCTTTTCGCTTATTTTTACATATTCTATACACAGTTACCACATAATATTGAATTAAATGGTGAGTAAAATAAATCTGGAGACTATCGTAAAAAATAAATTACCGAATCACATTATCTTTGCCGCAAACGAATATATGTATATGTCGATAAATATTACGATTTTCGGTTCGCAAAAAGTTACAGAATCAAGGTACTGATGTGGCCATAAATAAATAAATAAGTAAATAAATACATTTTTTAAGTTGGAATTTACCATTTTCTTAGTTAAATTAACTGCTATGCACAGTTAAAAAAATCAACTTAAAAAAATTAACCAAAATTAGCTATTGCTTTTACTTTATATAAAACCTGTTTTTGCTATTTAGAAGAACAAGTTACTCGTATATTTAATATAACTACATAGTTTTAATTGTTAACTTACTGTCAATATAAATTCTGTGGGAATAAGGAAGAAGTGCTTAAGTCATATTTTACTGTTTTGCAGGAGAGCACTTTTAAGCGTTTTCCCATTTAAATTGGGAAATTTCTCTGTAAAGCTTATTTTTTTAAGCAAACATCGTTCTGCATACTGTAAGTATACATTTAAGTTGAAATATACCAAAGTATAAAATAAATTAAGCTATTATTCTAAATGAGATTAGAAGTCTAAAAAAGATAAGTCACAAGTCATAGTGCTATACTTTCGAGGGTACTTTCTGGTATGCAGATTATGGAGGTACCATTAACTCAAAATCAACTTATATCGACTTAAGCACTTTTTTATTTTTGCCACAGAATTTGCCACAGTTTTGCTGGTTAAATATACTTTAAATTTTTTCCTTATGCGTAACAAACGCAATAAAAAAGTTCAAAAAGCAGAAGCTAATTGAGAGCCTTCTTCTTCTTCTTCTTTGAAGTCGGTCTAAAATTTAGCAAATATTTTCAACTACAAAGTTTGTTAGTGATTTTTTTTATGGGAATTGTTAAAATTTAAGTTTAAAATTTTTTAAACGCACTAATAATCCCAAATTAATATTTTACTTATTAAGTAAAATATTTTTTTTTAAATTAAAAATACATTGAAATTGATTATTGAGGGGTTTAGCTGGATCCTATGCGCATTTCACTGTTGCTAATGCAGATCATCAGGGAACCTTTACCCAAAGTTTCTTAGAACAACTAAAGTTATTATATTATAAACTTTCATTTAAACAAATGAGAAGCTCAATAACAAATAACAAAGTTGAAACAAGAACTCAATAATCAACATGTTTTTTATTTTCTTACTTTACCATTGCACCATTGGCTGACTTTTTTTCAGCTTCAAATTGTAGTTGTAAAAGTAAGTAAAAAGAAAATAAATGTAAATAACAACAACAGCTATTTAAGAATAGAGTGTTGCCACACAAGTATTTTTTGACCTGGTGCAGTCAATTTAATAATTAGTGATTTTTTTATGGGAATTGTTAAAATTTAAGTTTAAAATTTTTTAAACGCACTAATAATACCAAATTAATATTTTACTTATTAAGTAAAATATTTTTTTTTTAATTAAAAATACATTGAAATTGATTATTGAGGGGTTTAGCTGGATCGTATGCGTTTGTTATTTTGCAAAAAAAAATCTTAGCATCAATTTAGTGTGATATTTGAAATTAATTATTGGAGCCAGAAAAATAGTTTTTTTTTTGAAATAAATAACAACATCAATTTGTTCTACAAATTAAAAAAACAATTTAGATTGGTTGGATTAACCAAAGACATTTTTGTTAATTGCAATTACAACAACAAGAGATTATTTCACCAACACTTTTTAAATTTAAATTCATAAAATTTGAAAATTTTGCTTGTTTTTATGGTTAAGCAATTGTCTATATGCATTTCGTGCCCGCTTTTGAAACTCATCAGTTGACATCAACCCGAAAGCAAAAAAAACAAACTTCGGGACGAAATGCTAATGAACAATTGCTTAACCCTTAAAACTAGCCAAATGTTTAAATTAAATAAATAAATACTTTATGTCCAATAAATACACTTCGGTATGTATATAAACTCATATTTAAAAAGAATTGGTGAAATAGTTTCTGATTTGCAGCCATTATTAAAATTACAATTTAAGTTGGTTAGATTAAACAACAAGATTTTTTTCGTGTGTGTGCCTTACAAATTTGTCGTTTGTCAACCGATTTCATAAATTTTCTTTTATTTGGTACTTTTATTAAAAAAGGCCAGGGTGACGGACTACCAAAGTTTATTGTACCCACCTGACTCGTATGAAATTTTGCACTTAAGACCAGATACGTCCATGCCATATGCACAATGTGTAAACTTTTACAAAAGAGCTGTTATGCTTTTCACACCAACGAGAGCACAACAGCCATTCAGATATAGGCGGCCACAAGGCTTTCTCTTACTTTGCAAAGAAACAATAACAAATTTAAGAGCTTTGAAAGTTAAATATCCGAGTATGTGTATTTGAACCAGACTTGGATCGAACTCGTTCAGTAGCTCATTTTTGGCATGTGTAATTTAAATGGGTTTGATCATAGGTTTGTGTAAAAAATGAGATACTGAAGGCCGGGGCACAATGAATCCGTCATACGTTAAACTTCGCCTTTTTCAACTGACAGCTAAGTTGAAATACATGGTTTCTTATGAGGTCTGTTACATTCAGTACATGTCCGTCAACGCAAGGTACAAAATTTGGTCAACTTTTAACTTTTTGCTTACGTTGAGTAGTTTGATAGATATTGGTTGGTTTTTTTTTGTATGTTCTGATTTAGGTTTTTGTGTTTTGTGGCAGCAAAAATATAATTAAACAGAAGAAGTAAACTAATTAAATAAAAAAAGTTTAATTTAATAAATGAAATGGAGCCATTGAAGCTGTTCAAATACTTCCGTCAATAAAGTACTCATTGTGCCAACCTTCTGCGTCGTCGCGTTAATGTCAGTTGAAAGAGGCGAAGTTTAACGTATGACGGATTCATTGTGCCACGGCCTTGAGTGAGTACGATCCGAGTATAGTTTGGACGTAGCTGCTTGAGACATAAACCTATGATCAAACTAGATTTATGTCAAATTCTAAATAGTATACTTGGGTCGAACTCATTCAGTCGCTCATTTAAAACAAAAACCTATGGTCAAGCTGAACTTGTGTCGAACTTGTTCAGTTTAAGCAAACTTAGCTAGAACTTGTTTGTTAGTTCGTTAGTTCGCTTGAGACACAAATCGATGATAAATCCCTTGTAATTTAAAGGGGTTTGATTATCGGCTATTGTATCTAAAATGTAGACATGTGTTGAATTCTTTCAGTGGGTCACTTCATTTTTGCCACAAACCTATGATCAAACCCATGTAATTTAAATGGGTTTGATCATAGGTTTGTGTTAAAAATGAACGATTGAACGAGTTGGATCCAGCTCTACTTCAAACCCATTTAAATTACGTGGGTTTGATCATAGGTTTGTGTCTAAGATATCCACCTGAATGTGTTTGTCGCAAGTTTATTGGTAACACATGTTAAAATTTAATAGAGCTGTGACCAAATCGTTTAGTCGTTCATTTTAGACACAAACCTATTCTGAAACCCATTAGACTTGGGTCGACCTCGTTCACTAGTTCATTTTTGCCACAAACCAATGAACAAACCCATGTAATTTAAATGGGTTTGATCATTGGTTTGTGGCAAAAATGAACTAGTGAACGAGTTCGACTCAAGTCTAGTTAAAAAAAAAACTGTTGGCCACAAGTCTAGCTATGACCAACTCGCTCAGTTGTTCATTTTACACACAAACCCATGATGAAACCCATGTATGTAGTTTAGATGGGTTTGATCATACGTCTATTTGTAACACATGAGCTGTGACTAAAATAAACGACTGAACGACTTGGACTTAGCTCTAAAATCTAATCTAAAATTGTTTTAGACTTTACTTTCTTGTGCCTATTTTCGGGAACAGTTGAATCTTTTTGAGATAAATTTTTAAAGTAAAAACTAAAGTTTTGTTTCGTATGCACATTAATCACTTTCATTGCCACAACACAATCAAATGTATGTGTCAGGATTACAAAAAGATTTTAGGAGCGCTTTTTCTGTTGTTGTTAAGAGGACTGACTGATGTTGCTTTTAAGTTGTTTACTTGCTGCATTCAATATAACACAATATGAATTCGTTGCATTTCTGTTGGGATAAGTATTTATATGAATACATTCTGATGTATTTTTGTTGTTGTTGTTGGAAATGAGTTTTTATTTCTTAAGTACTCTCATGTCACCGTGACTAATGATATCCGCAACATCATGCAAGAACTTAAACACAAGACAGTCTGCTTTAGTTTCTTTTTTCACACATACATGTTGCATGTTGAAAATTTTAAAACAGGGGGCAAATTACGGCACTCGTTATCGAACGAAATTACGAAACATTTCCATATAAATTCTATTGAAATATTTCGCAATTTCGTTCGATAACGAGTGCCGTAATTTGCCCCCAGAATTGTAAAGTATTCATAAAAAAATTTTTGTTCTATAAGAGGTAAAATAAAGCAGTTTTAGAAAATTTTCCTACACTTTTTAAAATTATAATTAAGAGAAAATACAAATTGATAACAAGAAATTCAAATTGATATTGAGAATTTATAAATTGATAGTGAGAAAGCGTAATTATGTTTATTTAATGAAATTTCAAAAAATTCTCACGGAGATCATATTGAAATGTTTAAAAAATTCGAACGATATTGAATGATCTAATGAAGCCCAAGTTTCAGCGAATTTTAGTACATTGGAGTTTCAATTGCAAAGCACATTGACACCAGTGTACACACTTAATTTTTTTCAAATTCGGTAGAATCGACAAAAAATCGGTAGAAAAATGAAAAAATGGAAAAACAGGGGAAATAAATAGTGATACTTACATATGTATTTACCAAAGGTAAACCAATAATTGTACACAATAATCATTTCTCACATTCCGTTTCATTAGAATTTACGTTAAATAGCTGATGTTAATAACAATCTCTACCCAAGTAGATAGACTAGGGTGCTGATGAAGTTCGTTGCTGCACAGAAAAATATCGGTATTTCCCCCAGTCTAATTTAATTTTGCTTCTCTTCTTTAGAAACTCACATTAATTAATAAAATATTTCATTCAATAAAAAGAATTTAAATTACTAAACTTAAGCCTGACTAAAAATTATTTCTGATTAAAAATTCACTATAGTTCAATTAAAAATCTAAAGATTTGAATGAAATTCGGTAGAATTTTTTTTTTTAATCAGAGAAACATAAAAAATAACAATTCAAAGAAACATAAAAAATAACAAAATATATGTACTTATATATCGGGTGTTTTTTTTAGGGGTATAGAACTTCAAATTGAAATAAAACACAAGAAAATCGTTTTAATGTCCATCAATTTGGCTTTATTGGAAGGATAATTTTATGCCATTAATGTTTAAATATGATTTCGGGCATGTGGCCGCCGCGGCTGGCTCGAATAAAGCCAATTCTACAGGTCCAATTTTCAACCACTTTTTCGAGCATATGGGGCCGTATGTTGGCAATAACGCCACGAATGTTGGCTTCCAAGTCCCCTAACGTTTCTGGTTTGTTGGCGTAGACGAGCGACTTCACATATCCCCAAAGAAAATAATCCAATGGTGTCAAATCACACGATCTTGGTGGCCAATTGACAGGTCCATTCCGCGAAATTATGCGCTCATCGAATGTTTCCTTCAATAAATCGATTGTGACGTGTGCTGTGTGGCATGTAGCGCCGTCTTGTTGGAACCACAACTCATCCACATACATGCCATCCAATTCGGGAACAAAATAGTCGGTTAGTCGGCTCCAATTGCTGTGCACGGTGGCGAATCGATTCATTCGGGCCCTCTTCAACACTTTGCTCTACAGCGGCAATTGTTTCTTCGGTGCGCACTGTTCGACGTCTCTGCGGATGCGTATTATCACATAGAGTAAACGTAGTGCGAAAACGATCCATGGTTAACCGAATTAATTGCTCTGATGGACGATTATGTCGACCATAAAATGGACGGAGCTTGCGGTAAACTTCGCGAACTGAACCATTATTTTCGAAATAAATTTGCACGATTTGCAAGCGTTGTTCTTTTGTCAACCTGTTCATGATGAAATGGCAAACCAAACTAAATATTAATCACTTGACAGCTGACAAAATGGCCGCCAGTTAAAAAAGTGATGCCAACTTAAAGTTCTATACCTCAATAAAAAACATCCTTTATAAAGGGGGTAGAATCTACCGAATATCGGTAGAAGTGTGCACACTGATTGACACACCAAGGCCTTTCTAATTTTGATTTTGTTAAGCGCCCAGTTCAAAATGAATAATTTTGGAAATAAATATATTCATTCATTCCTTTACTTTACATACTTGAACTTTTTGAACATTATTAATAGTCATCCTAAGAATGAAGTGGAACTCTAAAACACTTTGTCTTGCATGGTGATGGGTACCGGTCACATGATGCTTATAACTTGAGTTCGTGAGTAGAACAATTTACCTTGAAGCACTCATGATTAATAATTTCTAGGGATTAATAATAATACATGAAAACCTACTCACGAACTCATCTCTAGTGTGTAGTCATTTTAAGTTTTTAATAATTTTTGTTTGTGTATGCAAAATATTCGTGTCTTGTGTAGAGCAGTTTCAATAGTCGAAAAGTGTTTTTTCATTTAAACACTCTCCTTGATTAACGTTTTGAAAATTTATTTAGACTTTTTTCGATTAACGCTTAAAAGATTTGTTTTAAAATTGAAAGAAAACATCTAGAGCTGAGCATTATTAATTACTTTTTGTGGCATAAAAATGTTTTAATATTACAAACGTACGAGCCAAAAGATGTTTTACATTAATTACATTTTGCGTATGTATGTTTGTACAGCAGAGAAAAAAGTTTCAAGTCTTTGTGTATTGTGGGCGGTATATCTAGAGTCTGTTGCATAAAATTAAAAGAAAAAAGTTGAAATGTTCCTTTGGCACGAATATGTGTTTAGTTATCAGCAGTAGTGTTTCAAGTATGTTTAGAAAATAAAATATACAGGGTGTGTACTGGTATGTTTTAATTATTCCTAAAGGAGTTTTGTGCTTTAACTTATTCCATTTAAACTATTGATGGAGCAATTGTTAGTTTGAAAAATAAAAAAAAACTAGGACGTACTCTGCCTGAATGTGAATAATTAAAAGTTACACCCGTAACGAAGTTTTTATTGCAGTTTCTTATTTAAGCGCGAAACTAATTTAAACATTTTTAAAACGAGAATAGTGTTAAGAAAAAAAAATATCAAGTTAGATATTTATAAATACACACATATATGTATTTGTACATCCAGTTCATGTTAGAAGTATTACTAAGATTTTGTGTTGGGGTATAATGGAAAATTCCTATAAAAATTAATAATAATAACTTTTCCATTCCGAATAAGCTTTTTTTGTCCCAGCCTTATTAATATAAGGCAGTCAGATTTTATATGCATGCGTTTTTGTTGCTCAAATTTTGATTTAATAATGATAAATAAAAAGATAGGTATACCAAAGGTATACATTACTTTTTTTCGCTCTCACCCAAAATCAAACCTTGATCTTAAAAAAGAAATGTATGTAAAACGGAGTGCTATGACCCGCTTTTGCAAATTGTGTGACAAAAAACATCTTCCTACTCCAACGAGTATGAGTATTATAGCACATTCGCATCAACAAGCATGCTTACATACAGGCATTCATATCTAGCTAAAAACACAAAGAAGTGCGCATATCGATAGGTGGTAGTTAGTTCTATTAAACAAATGTGCAATACGTATTAAAGTCCTTCACAAGACTAATTACAGGAACTTTTAAGATATGAGGTATTTTTCAAATGCTTTACTACAGCGAAATCTTCTAAAACAAACGATAAACAACACTGTTTGAAGGAAATTTGTTTCAATATTGTAGGTATAGGAGTAAAGAAGAAAATACTTCATGACGGAAGAATTTGTGAAGCTTGCTTTTTCATACGCATGGGCGCGTATACAAATGTCATGCATGTACATATATATATCAGAGAACAGAAATGAGTAGTGAAAAAGTGAGGATAGTTGAATAATGATTTAAAAATTTCTTGTACTTATTCTTATTGCAATGTTGTCTATGAATCATATTCACTCACAAGTATGAATATATTTCATCGCACTCATACTTAGCAAGATTTATGACTTTGTTGATTTCGACTCTCCTGAACTTAATGTTTATAGACGACGCAAAATAAGTATTGTATGGCAAAGCCAACTTCGTGTACGAACATTAAAATAATCATTATGAAGTTATATTTCTGCTCATTATGAGGTTAAAAATGTGCTTTTTTATACACTTTATAATGTTGTAGTTGTAGTTGTACTATATAAATAAGTTGAATGAGCTGAATCAATCTAAGTAGTATAAGCCCAGCGGGAACTAGAAGGAGTAGGGATGCCTTCTATTTAGAAGGCCTCTGCACGCCTTATTTTGGATGCACAAGGCCTGCTCGCTGCATTCCATACTCATATCTTTTTTACACGTGTTGTCATTGCGGAGCAGGCCTTCTGTTCTTGCTTCTTTCGCCAAAGATTCTGGAAGGCCTTCAAACTAATAGATTTTGTTTTTGCTTTGATAAAAAACTGAGTAGATTTTGAGAATCAAAAATAATCTTATTTACAAAAAGTTGCAAATAATTTCTCAATAGAAAATTATTAAAAAACGCTTAAATTGTAATGAGTATCAAAAACTTGGAAAAATTTGCGACAATGTCGAAAATTCGCAAAACCTTGGTAACATCAAAAAGATGAAAGTGTCTGATACTGATTAAAAATCTTTGAAAATATCAAAAAACAAAGAATTGGAAACAATCACTTTTATTGCGAAAATAGAGAAAATCGCGATAATTTGCAAAATTGCAAACAATCCCTAAAATAACTTACAAATACCTAAAGTTCTAAGATCATATTAGACAACATCAAATAAATGGATTATGGTAAACTGGTAAAAAGCCAAGATTTGGCCAAAAAACCACTGTAATGCGAAAATTGGTGACAAATTGCAAAAAAAGCGCTAAAATTGTAAGGATACTATGATTAAGCCATTTGGCTTTTAGCTGAAAATTACTCCCGTAAATATTTAAAAACCCGAATGTTTTGCAAGTCATGGGTTTGTCGATAGATATGAGCGATGTAACCAGCGTTACCATTTTTCAAGTTTTTCCTGTTTTTTTTTGAAGTTTTTGAGATGCCAAAAAGTTTTTTGAAAATATAAAGTTTTGTAAAGTTTTTTTATAAATATGTACATAATTTAACTTTGGCAGTATATTGAATGAAAATATTAAGTGATGTTTGCATGCAATAAAACGATCTTATATTTTCTCACTCCCTTATTACTGCTACATTGTCTATATGTGTTTACTCCCTCTTATATATGACTATGCAGTTTAAATGCCTTTAAATTCTAATAAAACAATGTACAAATGAGAAATATGAGATCTCTTAATCTAAATTTGAGTTTTATTTTGTTTTTTATTGTATGTTACTTCTTGATTTAAATTGTTTTTATATTTTTAAATAAAATGAATTCCAAATACATTTTTTTGGTACTTTTTTACAAAAAAGTTTTTTTTTCTCTTTTATGATATAAGTTTTTAAAAAAATATATATGGTAACGCTGGATGTAACGAAGAATGAGTATTGATGTATACAAGTACGAAATAAAGTGCGCAGTAGTATGTATATATGAGACTGAATGGGTATCAATACGCACTAGCATAAAATAAGTTCGATATCCAAAATATTTTGTATCGATTGTCTTTCTTCGGCCATCAGTTTTTGGTCAACAGCTAGATTTAGCGAAAGTTCTAAACTATATGTGGTAGTAGAGATGGGCAAAAATTATCGATATCGCGAAATATCGATATTTGCGAAAATAAATATCGATATATATCGCTGATATTTTAAAAACCGATATATCGATTCTTATTTACGAGTATCGGGTTTAGATACTTTTAACACAGCTTTATGAATTTTGGCCGTTTTTACTGCAAGTGATGCGAAGAAAGAAAAGAGAAATTTCATAATAACAGCCAAGGCGCATCTACAGGGTGACCCGATTAAAGGTGCAATCAGACGTGACATAACCATAGCCATAGAAAACAGCCGTTAGAACCAAACTGACGGGCAACACTCTATTCGATTATAGATGACTCGCCATAACGCCATAGACATTACCATAGAAACCAATTGAATTTTGTTATGGTTATGGCTATGGCATTATGGCCATGTCACGTTTAATTCGACCTTCAGCCAGGTGACGTTTATTTCTTTTATTTGTTAGCTAAATGCCAAATTTGGTTTGTTTTGGTATAAGCCTAAAGGCACAATTAGTGTTCTGCTACGAATCAGCTAACTCTAAGCTGTGATTGTGGTATAAGATTAAAAAAAAAAAATTAATTTTTATAAGAAAAACATTAAACTATATTCAAACATAACAATGTACGATTCAAAACTCATCATCTTAATGTAAAACTGTGACCGTTCTAGTCAGAAACAGCTGACAATTTATTACAGAAGCAGTAACTACTCGTATTAAAATTTATTAACAGAACGGCACAGCGCAGAACAGCAACATAAAGTAAAGACTAATGATGCCTTAAGGAGCTACAGTAGGTTATGTATAACTTAACAAATGTAGTTATTTTGTATTAAATTTCTTAAAGTGACTAATTGTGCATTCGAAACTAATGCATACTTTTCTACAGTTTTTCAGAAATTATAAGATAATTTATAATATAATACAAACTAAACATACAGCTGTATGGATATATTAATTTCCTTTTTTCATATCAATATCAATATGAGTTTTTTCCAGTCATGGAGTTCATTAAATTTTAAGTTAGTTGTTCGCGATTTCTTTAAATATTGTTGTTTAATGGATGCCCAGTTGAACTTTGAAGTGTTTAATACTGGGCATTCATTGAACAGTGATTAACATCCTTATTTATAAAAATTATTGAGGCTTTCTAAAGGCTCAGTAAGCAAAATTTTTTATGGAAATCTGTTTTAACAGCCCTGTATAAAGTCTCAATATTTGTTTAACTGAGAGTAGCTGTTGTTTATATTTTATGCCACAAAAATAATTCCTTCGTGCACTTTTTTTTTCAAAAGTCTTCATTTGTATGGCACAAATGTTATCAAATAATTTTTTCAATAGCAACATTTGAAAGCACCCTGCAGAAAGTGCGAATAGTGAAATTGTGGTGATTTACTAGTGACGTTGTCAGTAGCACTACTGACCAGGTGTACCCCAGCCAATGGTATCATCAATTGACATTTAACATTTGCTCGCCATTGAAAATCCACTACTAGACTATAGCACTACTGACTTAGTAGTTCTTTCGGGACCACATGGAGACATTGGCACCAAAGATTCACTAGTAAATTTTAGGGGCTCCAGTCTAAAATATCGATATATCCTCTCTCATTGTCAATAGTAAACTTATAGTGATTTTCTAGTGACATTGTCAATAGTGCTACTGATTAGGTGTTCCCCAGCCAATGTAATCGCCTATTGACATATAACATAGGGTTGTCATTGAAAATCTACCAGTAGACTTTAGCACTATTGAGAAGGTAGTTCTTTTACGACCATATGGAGATATTTGAACCAAAGATTCACTAGTAGATTTTAATGACGCTCGTCTACATATATTTATTTAATATTATTGCGCAACATAATAAAAAAGAAAAACAAACTAATGACGCGTTCATTGACAATATCACCAGAAATACACTAGAACTGTCGTCTCTAATGAATTTTTACTCGCACATAAAAGGAAAGTTGTCGATATTTTAACTAGTGCAATTGTCGCTGGAGAAATAGTCTTGACATAGAGACATATGGTTCTAGGTTGACTAGAGGGCAGCTCTTACTTCACATTATTAAATACTTCAAATTTTTCTTACATATGTATATGTGCCCTTAATTATGAAAGTGGTCTAAGTCATATATTTTCCTGCTAGCGATATTTAGTAGATTATATTTAAACAAATTTAAATATATTTTCATATTTTGCAACATTTTAATTTAGAGTTGTACTAGTCTCGATTAATATAAACTTATTTAATATTAGTTAATTATAAATTAAGGTTTTTTTAAAAGTAATTTAATATTTCGAAGCAAAGATACAGATGACTTAGACCACTTTCATAATTAAGGGCACATATCAAATCAACAACTGCAGACAGTCCTCATAATTTTTTATTTATCACTTCATAAAAAAATATAATTTTTTTTTAATTAACTCGTTTAGAGCTGTCGATGGCGACAAATTATAAATGTATACCCGTGAGAAATATTTTTAGTAAAATCTAAGCACATTGAGCACAAAAGAGTATTTTTTATATAAATTAATTAATATGCAGTAGTGATATTATAATAAACAGAAATATGTAAGTGACTAAAAAAATTATTAAAACAAGCCAAACTAACAAATTAACACAAAACGAAGAATTATTTATGAAGAAAAATTATTTTTAATATGAAATTAAAACCTTGGAAGAGATTTTTTTTCTGATTAAAATGCGCCACTTCAACAGCGTTTTAAGCAAGTCCCATAGGCCTGAGAGTTAATTTGAATAAAGTTTTATATAATTAGACACAAATGATATACTTATGTATACTTAAATATGAATGTGTGCATGCATTTGTTATAAATGTATAAATTAAAGAAAGATAACTAAAGTTTTGTTTCTAACTTAATTTATTTATATTTTATTCTAATTGAGACGTTGTTTCGATTATTAATACAACAAATTATAATAAAGATTTATGTTTTGTGTATGTAAACCTTTCGTTCGTTCTCTTTTCATATCGTAACATTTGCAGCAGTTTGTATTGAAAAATTTCTTTATAAAAAAAAACACCAAATCGTTAGTTTGGCCCATAAAAACTTTCCCACAACAGGAAGTTAAAAAAAAGCAAAAAAGTATTCAGCACAAAAATAAACAGGAAAAATGAATTCTACCGCACAAAAAAAAAGTTCAAACTAAACAATTCATAAATAAGTTTTATACTTTGTTGTGCTGCGGAAACATCATATGGGACTTTGTTCGATATGTCCACCTATTGTATTGAGGTTAAATTCTAATGCAAAGCGTTATAAAAAAGAATTAAAAAAAAATATGTATGTATATACATATTTACATATATGCAGAAGGAGAAGCAATATGGTTGATATTGTATTTAAGGTCTGGCTGAATGTCAGTTTTTATGGTTAAATGCAAACACAGTTTCAACTAAAAGCAGAGCTTTAAAACTTTGCATTTTTCTTCTATTTGCTTGTCGCTAGATTATTTTTTTAACATAAGTATTTTAAATATTAATATGCTTGCTCTTTTAAATTATTAATTTCATATTTTTAAGTTATAAAAAAATTATGAGACTTAGAGTCACACCTGTCACAATAGAATTGCTTTAACATAACAATTTAGTAAAATGAAACATCAAAATTCAATTTGACAATGTTGTTAGCAACTCGATTAATACTAACAGCCGTATTTATATAAAAAAGTTGATTGAGGTTTAAAATTCATATTAAACGTTTTAAGGCTAAATAACGTTTTTTAATAATTGGCATTCATAATCAGTTTTTTAACTAAAAATCAATTAACTAATTTTTTTTTTAAAATATCATGGCAACACTGTATTATTTATTTGTCACTTGCATATTAGTTGTGCAAAACAACGATTGTTAACTCACAAAGTACTCGTGTCTATAGTTGTTTATTTGTTGCTTTTCAGAGAAATATTGTTTCAACTTGTATTTAATAAAAAAATAAAAAAAAAAGTTCACAACAAATATTTGTTAAAAGTGCTTTTTATATGATTTATTTTATTGCAGATAAAGAAGCACTAGAATAACGAGCTTTATTTTGTTTGTCTTGAGTGTTTATACATCACTAGTTAATTTTCTATAATTATATTATTTTTGTTAACACATAAAATGAGAAAACAATGACTGGGAATGGAAACTGGATCACTCCTTTTCTTTTAAAAATTCTTTTGGAGTATATTTGATATTTCGGCAATAGTTTCTATAAAAAATTACATTGTTTTCTTCTAAATAACACTGGCATATGCATACATACATACATACATAAGTATATACATACATACACACATATGCACATACAGGTAATAGTGTTTTCACACTGAAAGTTAAGACCTGGTTTTAACGTTAAAACCATAAACAGCTGATTTTGCTTACACACTGCAAGTTTGTTAAATTCAGGTTTTAACTCACAGACTTTCTAATAACTTTGCTCAAAATAAAATAAATCTCCTGCCGAAATACGGGTATTTGTTGTTGCATTTTTTCTGCTTTTTAATAACACTTGTTGGACATACTGTTCAACTGTTTTCGTTTGTATGAAAAACTGAGATATTTCACAATGCGCTCTAAAATGGAAATTATTTTATATTTTGTAAATAAAATTTTTTTAAATTATGGAACTTCTTATACAGAATGAAGAAGTGTTTGGAAATATTGTTAATAATATAAAAATTCACAAATACATTATAAGATAAACCTTTTTTATAGGCAGATGAATGTCAATCATATTGTTTATTTTCACTTTCCACAGTTCAATTTAAAATATTTTCGTTGTTTTCCTTCGAAAAATCTCTTTTTTCATAATTTTTGGATTATTGTTGCTGCTGCATCCATTTTTAAGTTGAAAATTTTTCAAGCGCTATCTATTGTTATTCAGTGGCATAACATTATCAGCTGCTGTCGGCCATTTCAACTTGGTAGCACTGAATTTATCACAGCGAAAACAAGGTTGCATTTCATAAAACAAACTTAAAACCAATTCAAAAATGTTTTTAATTTGATTTTAACAAAAGAAATTTGTATGGTAAAACCAGGTTTTAACAGTTGGTTTTAACGTTAAAGCCAACTTTTATTAAAACCATTTCAGTATGAAAACACTACAAAGTTCAAAATGTAAACAAAAACGAAGAAAAATTACAACAACGTCATCTTAAAATTGGTTTAAACATGGGGCAGTCAATTTTAAAATTTGCTGATCTACACAAGGTTTAAAACCCGTTTTTTAAGACTAAAATTCTATTATGAATACAATTTTAGCGAATTTTGCTTAAACAGCATTTGAAACTCTGTTTAAAATTTTTTATGAATACGTCTGTAAGACCATAAATTTAATTGACCGTGACTGACTTGCCTCGTTAATATTCAAATTTAGTGAATACCTTCTTTTACAAACTGCTAACAATATTTATAATTCATTGAGCATTCATTGAAGCTTATCAGGAGACAACAGAAGACAATAAATGTCGTTGTTGTTGTTGTGATTATGCATTCGATTAGAGTTTTATTTTTAAAACAAAAAAAAAAAAACATTTTTTGCTTCTTGTTCTTTTGATTCTTTTGTTTTACTTCGTAGTTTTAAGCCTTTTATTTTGTTGAAGTGTTTTGCCTGAGTTCTTTTGTTTTCCATTTCTTTTACAAGAAGTAACAGTTTGGTGTGTGACACTTGCCTTTTCTGCTAAAGCAAAATACTCGTATATATACATATGTATGTATGTATATAAAAAAAACGAAAAAAATTCATAAAGAATTTTAAATGAGTTTATGAGCTAAAATGCTTATTATATTTGTATTTACTTATAGAGTTGTTGCTATTGTCGCTAGCGGGTCTTTGGCCAAATCTGGCAACGATGCGCTTCATTGAAGTAAAGAATTAAAACTCAATTCATACACACACACACGCACACATTCGTGCCTTTTGAAAACACTTGCTAAAGATGGATTGTTAGCTTTGAAAGAAAAAAGAAAACGATTTTGGACATTATGGCATGGTTCCGTATGGCTGGCCAAGGCAAGGGTAAACCCTTTTTCGTATATTAATACAAGTTATTGTTGCTGCTGCATAAAAACAATGGGAAAATTTTTCTTTGATTTTTGTTAGACACATACTACATATTTCTGTTTTGTTTTTTAATTTATATTTTCTTTTGGGTTGGGCAACTCCCATAGAGAGCGCATATAGAAATTTATTTATTTTTTATTTTTTTTTTGCTAGCACACTTTTGTTATATATTTTGGTAGTTTTTGTTTATTTTAAACTTTGCAAAAAAGTTTTTTTAACTTATTGACCTTAAAAAGCAAACAGCCAAACAATAAGTGTGTCATATGCCTTTAAATAAAAGATACATATTTGAATTTTTGCTATTTTTTTTTGGTAATCGGCAGTTAAAACTTTTTGCTATTCCTTAAAAATATTTTTATTTCTATTTATATCTTTTTAAACGATTTTATGTTTGTCGTATTGTGTCGCAAAAGAAAGTGAGTTAAAAGTATTGTTGCATTATTTATCGTTTTGATCTTGTCGCTATCACGTTTTGATTTGATTCCATTGTTTCGATAATAGTTTTTGAGTTAGGAATATAAGTTTGTTCGTTTTTTTTATTATAAGGAGGAATTGGGTTGCTTTAGGTATTTCTTGTAGAGAAATTAGCACAAATAAATTTATTCTTTTAAGCATTTTTTTCCTTTTTTCTTTGGACCCACAAAATTGTCTTATACTTGCATGTTAATGCACGTTCAAAGTTAAAAAAATAAAAAATTGATCAATAATAATTCTGTGGCAATGAGGAAAGAGTGATTAAGTCATAATTTACCATTTTTCAGGAGAGCACTTTTAAGCGTTTATGTTTATTTTTAGAAATCTATTTCTTTTACAATTAAATTGGAAAGAAAAATAGTATGAGCAATTCTATAGAACATATAAAATTAAAGATTCATTAAATTTGCATGAGTAGAGAAATTAATAGTGTCGGAACGGGTTTAATCGGCTATGATTTCTCGGTATTGCCCAAAAGTTATCACTCGAGCAAAAATCGGTGTTTGATAATAATTCTTCCGAAGACATAATTTTTTAGACAATTATTTCTTTTTGAAATTAGTACATACTTACTTCTGCCTGAATTCAACGTTCCCATAAGAATTGTATGTGGAAATGTGCAGAAGTTCGGATTGGAAAATTTCTCCAGCAACTTCCCGTGTGATACTGGTTTCATAGTTTTTTTGTTTAATTTTTTTTTTTTATAATTTGACTTGTTAAAGATGAGATATATGAATTTATATGAAATCAAATCTGTTGCACTACTAATAATTATGGTAATTATCTTTCCTTACATAAACCCATAAATGTGAAAGTCTATGTGAAATTCTTGATTTTTTTCTCTCTTTTTACACACAAAATTTTTTTTGTTTGAAAAAAATAAATGAATTAAAACATTGATATTTTTTAGTTAATTTTAATTATTATTCGAACTCCATTTGTTTCTATATTTGTGAATTGAACGGGCTAAAGTTCGTATCGCTTTATAAGCCAAATTACATGTGATAATTATTAATGAACAAATAACACCAAAGTCTGTTGTAAATTGTTTTGACTTTTGTTTTAACTTTAACTTTTTTTTTAATTATTCTAATTGACTCAATTCAAGTTTTAATTAAACTATCAATTTAAGCAATAACACTTTGGCAACGCAACTATAGTTTGCTTGCCATCCACAATTCAGCGATTAATTTCAATCAATACAGGACTTGCAGCTTAGGCTAGTTGATCGCTCGCAAAGAATGGCTGCTAAAACTAAAAAATCGAAAAGTAAGAAAATCGCAAAACGAAAAAATCGCCAAAACAAAAAAATTTAAAAAAAAGAACTAAAATAAATTGCCGGAAATAGAGAAAATCGCCGAAAAAGAAAAAAAAACGGCAAAACTAAATAAACGCCAAAAACCAAAAAAAAAAAGACAAAACCAAAAAAAAAGAGATAAAAACTAAAAAAGCACCAAAGCTGAAAAAAATCGAAAAAACAAAAAAAGCAGAACTAAAATAAATTGTCAAAAACTGAAAAAATAGCCAAAAATCTAAAAAAAATCGAGAAACCAAAAAAAAAAACTCAAAAAAACAGCACGAAAATAAATCGCCAAAAATGAAGAAAACGCCAGAACTAAATATAACGCCAAAAACCAAAAAAAAAAAATCCCAAAATCGTTAAAAATGAAAAGCACCAAAGCTGAAAAATCGCAAAAACTAAAACAAATTCCAAAAAAAAAATCGCCAAGAGCGAAAAAAGTCTCAAAAACAAAAAGAAACCCCAAAAATTAAAAAAAACAAAATTAAGAAAATAGCCGAAAAATTAAAAAAAATTGCTAAAAAAGGGCCAAAACCAAAAAAAAAGCCAAAAAAAAAAAATATATATATATATATGTATGTATAAACCAAAACAGCGCCACAACTAAAAAATCGCCACAACCGGAAAAAATCGCTAAAGCAAAAAAAAACCTCAAAAAAAAAAAAAATCAAACGGAACCAAAATCAATCGCTGAAAACTGAAAAAAGCCAAAAAATAAAAATA
This sequence comes from Tachina grossa, assembly GCA_949987645.1. NCBI lineage: Eukaryota > Metazoa > Arthropoda > Insecta > Diptera > Tachinidae > Tachina > Tachina grossa. The sequence goes on along the minus strand of OX465278.1, from coordinate 49,993,561 downwards.
AATAATAACTAAGAAAGCACCAAAACTAAATAAAAATCGAATAAAAAACAAAAAAGCAAAACAAAACAAAGCAAAAAACTAAAAAATCGCCGAAAAGCGAAAAATTCGCCGAAGAAAAAAATAAAAAATCGCAAAAAGGGGACTAAAATAAATCGCCCAGAAAGAAGAAAACGCCAAAACTGAAAATAACGCCAAAATTAAAAAATAAAAAAGGACCAAAGTTAAAAAAACGCAAAATCTAAAATAAATCGCTATAAAAACGAAAAAATCACCAAAAGCGAAAATCAAAAAAATAAAAAAAGCTCCAAACCTAAATAAACACAAAGAAAAGAAAAAAAAAAATCACAACAAAAAGAAACCCAAAAACTAAAAAAACACCAGAACTAAAGAAAATCGCCAAACCCCGAAAAAAGGTTATCATGTTCTTATTTTTTTAATGTCTACATCAGGAAAGATATTCGATTATATAAGCTAAGGTTCGTGTAGTATTACATATGTATGTAGTAACCGTGGGGTTTTCCTTCGTATGCTAGTCGAAGTCGCATTTTACTGAATTTATTTTTTGCTATTTGGATGTCCTGAATATTCAAAATTTATTAGATTTAATAAACATACATATTTTTTTCTGTATATTTAAGACTAAATTTAATTTGCTAAATTTAGAAAAATACTTCCTAGAGAATGTTATGAGCATTATTAATAATAATTTCATCACAAAAATATATTTCGAAGAATCTCTCCAAACACCTTTTGGTTTTAAGGATTTTTTTCTTCTGGACTGCCTCCTGTTTCCACAATATTAATCGCTCTCATATTGAAAAAAAAACTATAATGCAATTATTAACTATTATTAAAATAACAGCTTTATTTATAAAAACTATTGAGGCTAAATAAGAATATTTTTTTATGAAAATTTGTTTTAAGAATCCTTTATAAAGCCTTAATAATTTTTATAAATAATGCTGTAAAAATATATATATTAATTAAATAACATTAATAAGCCTTTTCTATATTTCAGAGTTTTTTTTTTAAATTTTGAATAAATTTCAGTTGCATTAGAAAAAAAATTTAATTTTTTTTGGAATTAATTAAAATTTTTGACGCCAGTATTTGATTGTTTGTTGTTGTATTGGCTTTGCGGGTTTTCGTTTAAAGTATTTATTATTATTATTGACATTTGAATTTTAAAATGTCTAGTTTTTGTTTGTTCGAACAGATTTGAAGTCATCGCAGAGCGAATGGATTGGAGTCCCATTGTTTTGTTTTGTGCCACAAATGACGTACATAAAAATTAAATTGATGATTTTGTATATTAAATTTAACTGGTTTTGCTTGCTTTCCCAAAAGAAATTATTCAACACACTGTTTTTCTATTTTGAAAATTTGATCCGCTCATATGTATAAATATTTGAGGTTTTTAGACCAATCAACGACCTGATGATGTTTACAAAACTTTGTTTTTATTTCTACATACATATTTAATTTAAATAAAAAGTTTGTTTATTTTATAACACAAAGCTGTTTAATACATAATTAAAAATCTTTTTTTTTCAGAAATAAAAGTTGTTTTGAAGTTGATTTTGAATAGAAACTCTTTGTTAATATGAGATGAACGCTGATTATCGATTAGATAAGGTGTGAGTTGTTATAGTTTTTGTGGGCGACAACTTTAATTTATGGATTATATTAAATCAAAAATAATTACGATATGAAATTTTATAAAAATATTTGAGAAAATTTTCAGAAAGGGAGGGAATGAATGACAGACTTGTTTGTGGTAACGCAGGGTTTTTGTAATATTTCCTTTTGTTTAAAATTAAGGTAACAATGATATTATGTTATGTTTTTTGTATTATTAATTTCGTTTGTAAATACAAACTTTTTGCTTTAATTTATTAAATAAAATATAAAATTTATAGGAACTGTAGATTTAAATATTTCCTCTCACTTTTAAAATCTTCATTAAGGTGCATCACTTCACTTATTAAGTTGTATTTTATTTATACAAAGTATTTCAATACGAATATATAATTTACGTTTATTGTTGTCTCAGCAAGTCTATATATTGCAATTCGTTGTTTTTAATGTCAACTTATGAGTAGACCTTCGAAATATATTGTTGATAAATAATAATAGTTTGTCACTAGATTTTGCTAAAACCTCTCAAAATCTTATGATACAACTGTCGTATAAATAACTTCTACCTCCTAAGAGAAGAATATTTTTTTAAGGTCTTCGTTGAAAACTTTAAATTCGTTTTTTTGAAAAATTAGTTTTTTTTTACTTTTGACAATATTGAAGTAAGTGAGCGATTTGTATACATTAATAGATCGTTATCTTAATAAAGTTAGTGCCTAACTCATTTTTTTGAAATCGAAATTTTTGCATTTTTCGATACATTCGACGTTCTATCCAAATGTACAAAAAAAACTCCATTAAAAAAGGGGGAAAAATAATTAAAGCCTTTCTATATTAAGGTAACGATATTTTTTAAGCATGGCTTAGAAAAAATACTTCAGGGCAAGACAATGTTTGCCAGACTCAGCTAGTATTTTTATACAAAAACTCTCACAAAATAATTAAGAATTACTACAATAAAATCGAAATATTTGCTTCAACAACAAAAAACATTTTTATACCCTTTACCAAAAAATGTTAAAATGGTATATATAGGTTTCTCATTCCATTTGTAATTTCCAGAATATTAATAAGTGAGCCATAAAGTATATATATTCTGGATCCTTATGCATAGGGATGTCCGTCTGTCCGTCTGTCTGTACGTGAAATCGGTTTTCCGAAGCTTCCAGAAAAGCTAGAGACTTTGATCTTGGACTGGTGTGTCAGAAATAGTCTGGAAAAGATTGGTTTTGAAAATAAGCAAAATCGAGCAGACGATTTCAGAGCTGGGAAACTCAAACTTTATTTTGCCATACTAAAGTAAGTACCGAAAAGTAATTTTTATTATTTTTTTTATTAAATAAACTTATTTTATACTTCAGTACGAATAAAATTGGTATTTCTAATAAAAAAAAAATTAAAAAAAAATAATAAAACGACGTTTACAGGGTTGGAAAACTTAAAATTTTTTATACAAAATTAACTTACTAAAACAAATTTTTCCTTTTTTTAACCCCCGACTAAAAAAGGGGTGTTATAAGTTTGTAGTGTGTGTCTGTGTGTCTGTGTATCTGTGTATCTGTGTGTCTGACTGTGTCCACGTACAGGCCAAACGGCTGGACCGATTTTCATTTCGTTTTTATGTTTGAAAGATGACTTGATCGAGAGGGTTCTTAGCTATGTTTGAAGAAAATCGGTTCAGCCGTTTAGAAGATATAACATCTTTTCTGAACAAAGTCGGGGGTTTTTAAAATTTTTAATTTTTGTTATCTATAAATTAAATATATCTTATATTCTTAAAAGAAAGAGATTGGTGTAAGAAATCAGAAAAAGCAAAGAGGATGATTCTAGGGTTTGGAAACTTACTCTTTTTGTGATATAAATAACTAACTACTATTTTTTTTTTTATTAAATTAACTTATTTTATACATCAGCACAAATTAAATTTATATTTCAAATTAAAAAAAATTAAAAAACGTTTTCAAACTCCGAAAACTTTGACTTTTTTATACAAAAGTAACTTACTAAACCAAATTTTTCCTTTTTTTCTATAAACTAAACATATCTTATATTCTTAAAAGAAAGAGATTGGTGTAAGAAATCAGAAAAATCAATAAATTCAGTAAAGTGCGACTCTGACTCGTGCACGAAGGGTTCCGTACGAATACTAGATATGTAATTTAATACAAACTTCATCCTATATAATATATAGTTTTGGCATTTTTTTTCGTTTTGGGGTTTTTTCGGTTCACTTTTTTGTTTTGGCGTTTTTTGCGTTTTTTCGGTTTTGGATATTTTTTTAAGTTTTGGCTGATTTTTTAGTTTTGGCACTTTATTTTTTTGTTTTGGCGATTTTTTTTCTGTTTTTGGCGTGTTTTCATTTTGGCGATTTTTTTTATTTTTGGCGATTTTTTTAATTTTTCGACTTTTTTTTAAATAAATTTTTTTTTTAGTTTTGGCGACATTTCCGCGTTCTGGCGATTTTTTTTCGATTTTTGGCGTTTTTTTCATTTTGACGATTTCTTTCATTTTGGTGATTTTTTCGAATTTGGCGATTTATTTTAGTGTTAGAAATTTTTTTTTAATTTTGGCGATTTTTTTCGTTTTGGCAATTTTTTTAATTTTTGGCGATTTTTTTTTTTTTGGTTTGGCGATCTTATAATTTTCGGTTTTTTTTAGTTTTACCATTTTTGAAAATTTCAAGTGTTTGCCTCTTACGGTTTCCAAGATATAACAAATTGTCAAAATTACATAGTCAAAATTGCATTAACTGATGGACCACCCTTTAATTCAAATTATTTTAAATTTTAGTGTTAATTGTTGTAGTCTGTATAAAAATACACTAATTTTACAAATTTCAAGTTTCAATATACATATGTTCATACAATTGCATGTATATTACATGGGATTTTAAAATTTTTCGTTGCTCGTTTTGAAACAACCTTTAATTTTTAATTCTCATGCATTTGTTGTTGTAGCGGCCAAGGTTCTACATACTCTGTCCAAATATCAGGTCCATAGCTCTTACGATTCCTGAGAAAATACCGTGTGACGGACAGACGGACAGATGGACAGCGTAGCGAAAACAATAGGGTTCCTTTTCACCTTTGGTGTACGGAACCCCAAAAAGGATGATTCCAGAGTTGGGAAACTTTCACTTTTTGTATTATTTTACATACCATATAACTAGGTCTAATTAATTTTTTCTTTTTCTTTATAATTTATATATATTTTACGTTTTGGAAAGAAAAGTTTGGTGTAGAAAATTATAAAAATTAAAACCACAGGTCCAGAGCTGGAGACTTTGAAGCTTTTTGTCTGGATATTAAAGTTACTAAATAAATCAATTTTTTTAATTTGATTTTTTGATATTGTGTGACGTGACGTCGTTTTTGACAACTGAAATAAGGGTGAATGTAAAATATTTCTGAAACACAGAGTGTAGAATAAAATACATACTCAACTTATTGCTAATATCGAAAAAAAAAATATTTAATCGAAAAATACCGAGAGGTCAAAATTGCACTAGAGCATAAAATTATAAATTTTTTCACAAAACATATGCATATGTATGGATGTGCTTATGAATGTATTTCTATACTTTATATACGCACTTTGGTGAAGGGTTTCGGCACAGCCGAATATAGCACTCTTATTTGTTTTACTAACACATTTGCAACAATTTTACATTCAATTCAACAGCGATTATACTAGTTGCTCTACTCTAATATACATATATGCTAGAGTGGAACATCTAATGTACATATGAAGTTTACTGAAAATAACTTATAGTTCGTTCGGTTTGTAAAATTAAAATGAATAAAATGAATAAGAAAATTATGATGTGTGTGAAAAAGTAAGATAAGGACAATAATTTACAAAAGACATTTTATAAAGTTTAATTTTAAAATATACATACATACATATGTATGCATTCGTTTCTTCAGCTCTGGCAATGTTTAGATCAGTACTGATTAGTCAGATCTGACGATTTTTACATCAGTGCTGATTAGTAAAATACTGCGGAGTGAGCAGTTCAGATATATGTTTTACTACTCCATGAAGTTCATAAGTATGAGGGAGAAACAAAGTCACACATACACGAATATTTACAACAGCTTTTCATATTTCCCTTAACTAAATGATAGAAACTTCTGATGTACACAGAAAAAATTTAAAATCAACTTTAATTAATATTTTAGTTATAAATTTGTACTATTAAGTAAATCCTGTACTGATTTTCGTCCTGCAAACAAATTGATGATATCAATTAATGAATTTGTAACAATGAGGTTTTCTTGCTGTTTGAGATCAATTAATAGAGTTAATTGAAAGTGCGCGTTTATTTTAAACAAATGATTAATTGGCTCGGTTAAATTAATAATTGAATTTAGAGATTTTAAACAAATAAATTGTTCGTTGAATGAATTAATAAAAGTAATTGAATTGTATAAAATTTTAAAAAGTAAAAGTAAAAAAATTTTAAAAAGTAATTTTTTTATTTATTTATTTTAACTTACTTATTTTATTTATTTGTTTAATGCCGTAACTTACGCTACAGGCTTTGAACATGGTACCTCCATTCTAACAGGCTAACACACATCCACTAGGCTATCGTGGCAAATTATTTTTCATTCAATTATTGCACATATGTAGGTATGTGTTTTTATTTTATTTTTTAACTTACAGTGCTGTCATGCTTCGAACTTGGTACTTCTAGAATAACAGGCTGACACACTTCCATGAAAACATGAACAAACACAAACACAAACTAAAATATTTTTTTTCATTAAAATAAGTTAATTCAAACAATGAAAAAATTGGTTGAATTTTTAATAATTCGTACAAAAGTTTAATCTTCGTCTGTATGCTTGCATATTTGCTAACATCCATACAAACATTAAACTTTTTTGTTTTCAATCAACAAAATTTAATTGATTATAAAATTGTTTGAAACAGCATTAATTTTAATTAACACTAATTAATTGATTTAATTGGAAGCATTTTGGCTAAAATTTTTTCTGTGTATGTACATTGTATACACCCATCAGAAATGGCCATCAGATGATGCATCAAATGACCGTCACTGTTCTTGTGGGGTTTTCAAATGATTTGAAAAAAGCAGGAGGTTGTCAGTTTGTATGTATTTTTTATGACCGTTACTTCATAATTGCTACCCTTTGGTCATTTTTTCAACAAAAAGGGGGCGGGCCCACAATTTTTTTACGATTGATTGATTTTATGACCTTTTACTTATCCAATTGCTGCAAAACTTGGTACACAGCTGGAGCTCTCGTAATAACCTAATCTCAAAGTTGAAAAAAACACTTTCATTTGATATCCATATTACAGGATTACTTAAACACTAACGGCAAACATGAAGTTAGCATAAGTGGCAAAATTGAACATGATATTAAAGAGTTTTGCCATAAAACTTCACATTAAAAATAACACTAGGACTTAGTAGTGGATTAAAAATATGTATTGCGACCATTTTTAATGTTAAACTGTATAGAGGAACTCGTTACCACCTAATTCAATTTCGTCACTTATGCTAACTTCATGCCAATTTTTCCTTAAACATAAGACCACAAGTAAATAGTTAGCTGTCTTATTATTAAATGCTTTTAAGATTCACAATATTGGGAACCGCACCTTTTTTTATATTATAAATTTTATTTATATTCTTACAGCTTTATTTATAAAACTTATTAAGGCCTTATAAAGGCTTTTTAAAACAAGTTTTCACACAAAATTTTGCTTAAAAAGTCTTTATAAAGTAAAACTAAGTTTTATAAATAAGGCTATTAAATTATAAAAAAAATGTGTGTATCATGTCACACCCGTCACAATGAAATTACCCTTTTCAAACAAATTAGTGCAAATAAAAGGCGTCGAAAGGTGAATATATTAAAAAAAATTTTGGACTCTATTTGTGGCCATATTTTTTTAAAATCTTAATGCTTCAAAATTATTTAAATGCATGGAGAAAGCATAACTTTGTTTCTAGTCATAACCGCTTAAGATTTTTGTATCTGCCAAATATGTAGGAACTACGGGAACGTATATATAATAATATATGTATATATATATATATCACATGTACTGCAGCCATGGATCATTCCAACAACCGTTTGGCAGCACTAATAATTATTGGTGTTAAATTATTCTTCAGGGTTACCAGACCAGATATCAGTTGTTTATAAAAAGCACTAAAGTTACGCTGCGGAATTCATAAAAATTAGTTTTGGTTTACAAAAGAATTATAAAACGAATTTTTTATGAAAATTTATTTAATGAACGTTTCGAAAACTTAAATTACACTACTTTACACCAAAAATGAGAGGTGATTTTCCTTATTAATTTTCTTTCGCTGAATTCAAAAATTTAGGTTAATTTTTTTTTTTTGTGGAAAAGTTTTTGAGATATTATAATTTTTTCTTTTTTTCGACCTTTTTCCACTTGACAGATCACAACTCGAGCTAGAATGTTTGATTGGGTCGCTCTTGGTATTCAAATGAAAGGTCCATTATCTCAAAAGCAAGGTACAGTATCTAAAAATTTTAACCCTGATTTTCGAATTCAGCGGAAGAAAATACATAAGGAAATTTGTCTCTCATCAAATGTACATGAAAAAATGTAATTTTGTAAACTAGTGTTATTTTTTTATGAATACGGCAGAAACTGTATGAGGAGCTGGCGAACAAAACTAGACTAGTCCAGCTATCTGTTTTTTGTAGGACAGAAAAATAACGAAATTACGTATGTAGATAGAAAATATTTGTGGGATATAAAATTAAATTTTAATGGGCGTGCCTCCGCCCGTTTTTCAAACGGAAGATTGTGTCTATCTTAGAGCTCAAGGTGTGTGGTAAGTTTCGTAAAAATCGATTGAGTACAACCACGTGAAATATAATAATAGATTTTAATGGGCATTGTCCCGCCCATTTTTCCACTTTAAAATTTGTGTAATTGCAAGAAATAAAAGTGTTTGATCGGTTTCGCAGCAATCAAATAAGCAGAATATCATAAAATCAAATAAAAAATGTGTGTGTGTCCCCGCCCACTTTTTTAGAATCGGACCAATTCGAAGCTAAACCCTCTCAGACAAAAAAAAAAAAAGAAAATAACTTTTACAATCGGTCTAAAATGTACCGATTTATGAAGTAATACTTCAAAAAAAGAAAAATAGAGACAAATTGATAACCTCCTCCTTTTTGTTTGAAGTCGGTATTTTTTAAGGTAGAATGGAATTGGTTTTGAATGCAAATACTTCGTGACTTCATACATGTGTGCTTGGGGAGCCCGAAAAAATCCTTTACTGAGGACATGTCTAGTTTTGTTTGTCAGCTCCTCGCATGTACATGTAAAGGAGCCATATGGAGTAACTTTGGGAATTCACCATTGTAATGCAAAACAGAGATATGTGATCCAGCCGTAGGGCATCGAAACTAAAATTGGAGTACATATATTTTTGCATACATTGTGGTTAGGTTTGGAGTATTTCTACTCCATTATGGTTCAGGATGCAAATTACAACATCGACACGGAACAAAATTTTCAAATATTTCCACATAAACTCCACTGATGTATTTCGTCACTGCGTTCTATATCGAGTGCTTTAATATAACCCTAGTTTTATTATATTTTTAAAATACTTTTAAATACCAAATTTTTTCCTTTATTAAAAAAGTTTTTTTTTGTAGTTTAATAAAGAGGCTCAATTTAGACACAGCGACAATATAAAAAAAGCTTAAAATATATTTGAAGCCTTCAACGCGAACTTGGTGTAACTCCAAACTATTTAATTATCTCATTGCTTTATTTAGTCATTGAAATGCTCTATTACTTTGTTATATTATGTTCTGTGCAGAAACGATTGTGGCTTTCTACACTTTTGTATTGATAGTTGACAATATAAGGAGTGTATGTAACATCGAAGCACAAACAAGAAAAATTGTGAGTTACAACACTTTTGAGCTGATGGTCTCATTTTTGCTTTAATTAACAAATCCTGTAAACGACTACACATATAAAAGATTTTAAGTAATTTTGATTAAAATATTTTAAAGCGTTTTTATATTGCGAAAAAATTTTGATTAAAATATTTTAAAGCGTTTTTATATTGCGAAAAAAAGAATGTAGACACTTAAAATGTTTAAGCAAAAAAAAAAAAAAAAAAAAAAAAAAAAAAAAACTGCAGTTCTTAAAAAAAAATTACCTGACTTAATATCATAAAAATTTAATTTAAATTTAATTTAATAAACAAACTTGTTTTCTTGCCATTTTTTTCTAAATTATTTTGAACTTAAAATTATAAATTTAATACGTGGAATAATATTAAAATTTTAGCACAAGGTCAAGACAATATTTCACGCTTAATATAAAGAAAATTTCTATTGTATACTTTTAGTAGAAAAAAAGCTTCTCTCTATAATTTTAATACAAACACAATTTCTTTGAATATTCATTAATTTTTTCATATTATAAAAAGTTTCTTTTTACCATTTGAAAGCACTTCAAAAATTACGCATGTGAGGAATTTATGGCCCACATATCACATGCACACTGATAAACACTTTTTCTTTCAATGTCATAACGAATTTCGTTTTCTTGTGAAACCTTAAACAACAAAAATTTCACCAAAATTTCTTGATTTTTAAAATTTCATTTTCAAAACGGTTTATTACTTAACAAAATGAATCATGTCATTTTGGCTTTTAAAAATTAAATAAAAGAAATGTATTGTAATACTTACAAACAATAAAATATATTCATTCAGCACTTTGGAAGTAACAAAAAATATTTCGCTTTCATTTAGGTTTGTCTTTGTGCGTTAAATAACTGGTCAAAATTAAAAAAAAAACTTTTAATTTGTGAAGACTTTTTTTTTTTTATTTATTTATTTATTTATTTATTTACATACAATATATTTTTGGCTTTGTTTAAACAATTAACACAATGGTATGGGGGCAGCTGCTTAAGCGACTATTAAAAGCTTATTCTCGGCAACTGGAGCTAAAAAAAATATATTTGAACAACAACAATAACAACAAACGTAAAGTTGTTAATGCTTTTTTTTACTTTTAACACACTTTATTTTGTTTGAAAATTAAATAACGGTTAACTTCTTATCATTTATTTTTAGAAATGAGTTAAAATTAAAAAAAAAAATTATTTATAATATTTTTTTTAGCTTCATTTGCATAAAAAGCTTTTTCAATATGAAATCATTATTTTGCAAATTTTTTACTCTTGTTGTTCTTTTTTTTTTTTTTTTTGCTTTATATTTCTTTATTCTGTTTCTTTTTTGCTATTATTTTAATCAAAAGAATTATAATTATAAAACACTTCTTTTTTGCAATTTTTTTTCTCTATTAAACTTCTAAACACGCGCTTGTGTCTTAAATCTTTTGTTTTTGTCGCAAATTTCTTCTTCCGTTTTTATGGCAAAAAATTTTATTAATAATTTTTAATTTCAATTTAGCTCTATTAATAAATTACATTTGCTGCTTTATGGGCTTATTGTTTTTTCTTTCTTTTTTTTCGTTCTTTTAATATTTCTTTAAAACGATTTTTCGTTTTTTCCCGCAACCGCAAAGACTGTTAAAAGACACATTAATAAAATGGATTCTGAGTGAAGACTAAACCTACAGAACCCGTACTGACATTAGTGTGGCTAACAAAACTTTTTCCCCCAACTTTTTTTTTCTGTTGCTGTAGCTGTGGTCGTCGGTGTCGTTATTCTTGTTATTGTTGATATTATTATTTCCTCTCTTTTTTTTCAAGCGACGACAGCAATACACTGACGACGACTACGACGACGACAATGACTACAAACACTAAAGAAATTTCTCAAGTTTTGTTCACTATTGATTTTGCTGTTGTTGTTGTCTACAACATTAACAACGTGTATGGAAAAAGAATTACATGAAAGAACGTTGTTGTATAATAAAAAAGCAGAAGATTTCTGCTGTTAGTTAGCTGGCTGGTTGGTTGGTTGGTTGGATTGAATTTATTAACCACTACGATGACTGGGAGAGAGAACCGTTTAGAAAGAAAAATTAAACTTGTTAAAAATCGTCATTTAAGCGAAAATACACACACAAACACACACACACACATGTATGCCTGTATACATATGTATGTATAACAGGGATGACAAAGTTGGTACAATTGTATTTTTTTTGGTACTATTCAAACCCTAAAAGTGCGTTGGTACCCCCATGACTCATTTGGTACTATTTGAAAAATTTGCGAGAGACAAAAATAATTAATCGCGATCATTTAAAGTATAATCAATTTGAGAGAAAAGTGGCGAATTTGTTTTGTTGTTGAGAGCGAATACCTTTTTAGATGTGCATTACACTTGATTGGTTTATTATAGAGAACTACACCTAACTTCAGTTAATTTTAATTATTATTCGAACTCCATTTGTTTCTATATTTATGATTTTAACAGGCTAAAGTTCGTATCGCTTTTTAAGCCAAATTATATGTGATAATTATTGATGAACAAATAATACCAAACTTCACCGGTGTTTCGTTTTCAATATGATTGCGCCGTCTTCATTTATTTCATCCATTGTATTGATATAAAATTTGTAAGAAATAAAAAACTTGCTATATTATTATCATATCAATCGTTTAAGTGATGAAATTAAATGAAGCTAGGTATACTACATACATATGTAAACGATTAAAGTTTACTTTGAAATTAAAAACTTTATATATCTAGAAATAAAATTACTCCCGAATATGTTAGTAGTATAGTATCTCTCTTATTAAAAAAATATTCCTAAAAGAAAATGGAAATTATAATACAATAAATAACGAGTTTCGAGCTTTAAAAAATTAATTGGATGAGCTAATGAGCTTTCAAAAGTTATCAGGAGAATATTGTCAATTCTTCACTCATCAGCGAATGTGGAAAGAGAATTTAAATCATCAAAACGAAGACTTGAAAGTCTAATACAAACAAAGGACTTATTGGGAGGCTGTAACTCATATTTTTTTACGAAATTCAGTTTTTCAGTGATTCCAATATATTTAAAATAGTTTGAAAAGTAACGCTTTTACAATCAGTTGTCCAAAAATTTTACAGAAAGAATATTACAGTTTCTATTGTGTTTTTACCTTCTCCTGTGAAATAGCAATTATTTGAGTTAGGGCCTTTTTACTTGAGACCAACGATATGTATTCACTGCCTGTTTCATTCGTTAATTTTAATAAAATTTCAGTTAATGATGCAGATTAATCCTCATATAGTTCTTTTTTTTTTTTTTTTGAAACAAACACAAAATTTTCATTTTTCATTAAGACGTGTGTAAATTGAAAACTTGAAATTTGTGTTATGAGTTATGACGTTGAGTAAATGAGCGACAAGTTCCAAAAATATAATAAAGAAAGTTAAAAATACAAAAAATACCATTTTAGTACTATTGGGTTCGAAAAAGTACATTTTTAAAAGCTAATTGGTACGAAATTGGTTTTCTCATTTATCATCCCTGTGTATAACCATATATGCATATATACTATAAATAAAAACGTTATGTTCTGCAAAAAAAAAATCTGAAAATAATACACAAATTAAATTTTAATTTTTTGCCGATAGCTTAAGAATAAACTACACAACAGCCAAGAGCTACGAACAAACAAAGTCAGCTGAGCAGCTGCCAGAAAAATTACAAGAAAAAGCTAATGCCAGAGAGAGAGAGAGAGAGAGATAGAGAAGTTTATCATAGAGAGCAAAAGTTTTGAGAGCCACTGCAGCTTAAAAGCAGTTTAAGAATGTCAAGTGATGTCGTTTTCATTTCATTTAATTTGTTATTTCTTTTAAAGAGTGAAGTAATTACTTGAAGCGACTCATTAGAGTGTTAAAAAAAATATTTGTATTGACGGACGGACAAGCAGAAAGTTGGATAGATATAATGCTTAAGCGCATGATCAGCGTTTGTTGACGTCGCGTCGCTGTCATTGAAAATGATAAAAATTTAACATTAACACTGTTAAATTCAACAGAATCATGTAAATTTTATTGAGAAAACCAGTCTGCGATCATTTGATATTTTTTTATCTGTGCTGCACAGTGTTCCCAGTTTTTTTTATAGAGCTTATCCCCAATTGTTAATGTGTCATCCCCAAAAATTAACCAATTGAGTTTTTTTATTAAAATTTTTTATTTTGTGAAAAAATAAAATTTTTTTAAATTTTATTTAATAACAAAAATTAAAAATTTTAAAAACCCCCGACTTTTTTCAGAAAATATGTTATATCTTCTAAACGGCTTGACCGATTTTCTTGAAACATAGCTAAGAACCCTCTCGATCAAGTCATCTTTCAAACAGAAAAAACTAAATGAAAATCGGTCCAGCCATTTGGCCTGTACGTGGACACGGACAGACACACAGATACATAGATACACAGACACACACTACAAACGTATAACACCCCTTTTTTAGTCGGGGGTTAAAAAATAATGACAAAAATAACATATTTATTCAATAAAACTCATTTATGTGGATAGATATATTTACATTCATATTAATATAATTTGTATGTACTTATAAAACTTTTAAAGAAAAAATTACACATAGTTTAATATACATAAGTATAAAAAAAAATTTAACTAAAGTTCAGCATTTCAAAAACTTCTGAATCGAAATCTTCCGATTCATCAGCCTTAGAATTTTTGTTGTACACAGTACTTGTATTAAAAATTATTCAAGTTTCATATGTATAGGTACATATAATTGTATGTACAGGGTGGGCCAAAAGAAACCAAGGGGTGTAAAAGTTTAATAAATTTTTTGTTTATTAACTGTTTTTTATTTTTTCTTTCAGATTATATAATATACAAAATGGAAATTTTTTTACACTAAGTATGAAAAATGATGTCTCTTAAATGACCACCGTTTTCAGCTTCGCACTGATGGGCTCTTTTTAGAGCATTTTCCATAACATCTTTCAAAACTTGTGGCTGTAGCGTTCGAATTTCTGCAACAATGTTTGCCTTGAGTTCAAAGATTGTCTCTGGCTTGTTCACATACACTCGCTCCTTCAAAAAACCCCAAAGAAAATACTCGGGTGCTGTCAATTCTGGCTATCGCGCTGGCCAAATAATTTCCGAATTTCGAGAAATTATTCGCTCTCCAAAAATTTGACTTAAAAGTGCCATTGTGTCTCTTTCAGTATGGGCAGTGGCTCCGTCCTGCTGAAACCACATACCAAGTCTGTTTTCAAGAGCAGGACGTAAAAAATTTTCTATCATAAACCGATACCGCTCTCCATTTACGGTTACAGCACTTCCATCTTCATTCTCGAAGAAGTATTGCCCAATGACATTTTCAGATGTGATCTCACACCATACTGTACACCTGATGGGGTGCAATTGGCGTTGATGAATGGCTCTTGGATTTTGAAAACCCCAGAAACTACAGTTCTGCTTATTAACAAAGCCATTCAAATGAAAATGAGCTTAAAATAATTGATCTCTGGTTTAAATAATAAAATTCTATTGTTCTGGTTCTCTGTTCAGTTGTGAACCTCTCCATTATAAATTCTCCAAGTGTTGTCTATATAATCTGAAAGAAAAAATAAAAAAAAATTAATAAACAAAAAAGTTATTAAACTTTTACACCCCTTGGTTTCTTTTGGCCCACCCTGTATATTAGATTGTATTTTAACATATTTCGTTGCTCGTTTTGGAATACCGTTTAGTTTTTAATTCTCATGTATTTGTTGTTGTAGCGGCCAAGTTATTCATACTCTGTCCAAATCCGTCCAGGTCCGTAGCTTTTACGGTTCCTGCGATAGCGTGTAATGGCCAGACGAATAGACGGACAGCGTAGCGAAAGGAATAGTGTTGCTTTTCACCTTTGGTGTACCGCTCTCGAGATATTCAAAAACCATGCTACTATTTAATAACCCTAAAATAGTCTTACTGCCGTATTCAGAAAAAATTATTTTGATTTACGAAAGGTTTACAAAACAAATTTTGTATGGAAATTTAAATTATTGTTTCCTGAATGATTCCTTTAGTATTTCACATCCATACTAAGTAAAGTAACTTTCTGGCTATAATTTCCGGGTTTTAAGACTTTTTTAGTCGATTGTTCACATAGACCTAGTTCTGTATCGAATTTCAGCTCAATAGAATAAGTTTCAATTTTTATGGGCGTAGCCCCGACCCCTGGATAAAATGTCCGGGTATTAAAATTTTTCTAGTTAATTGCTCACTTAGGTCTACTTGTGTAAAAAATTTCATATCTCTAGCTATAGCGGAAGTGCTTCATAATATTGATGAGTGAGTCAGTGAGTCAGTGAGTATGTCTTAAAATATGCACTTTTTGCACCTCCATATCTGCGAAACTTTTCACTCTAAAACTTTCAAACTTCGCATGTGCACAGAAAAAAAATAGACAAGAATTATTTTCAATAAAACCATGTTATTGAATAAAATTTTAATTTCAATAATATTTGTCATTAACTTGAATATTTATCAATTCCGCACATTTTAAAATATCATTTAATGTCATTTATTTGTGTTAGTGTTTTCCTTGCTTGTTGATTGACTAAACCTGGTTATGTGCTGATGTTGTTGTTTATTTTGATTGTTGGTGTTGTATACGTGTGAATTCGGACAAGAAGCAGAAAAACGTCGTGGCTTGTTTTTTTTTACTCAACAAAGTTATTTTTGGATTATATCAAGAGAATGCGCACATAAGAAATCATGTTTTGCTTCTATTCATTATTTGCTTATTCAATAATGATTTGCTCTTTAGCTGAATGGTAAGTACGTTAGTTTATTAGTCAAGAGATTGCCGGTACGAATCATCCCAAACACATTTAGCTTTAATAGCAGCCAAGCAAAAGCAAACAAAAAGAGGTTGAAAATGTGACATTCATCCACACACACAACACAATAACAATTATCACTGAAAATAAAATTTCAGTCATCAACTTTTTCTTTGATTCATTAAATTTCTTTATTGACTGAAAAAAAATATATTCAATAAACGTGCATACAATTTTATTTCTCAATAATGCAAAAATCGTCATCACAGAAAATTCGAAAGATTTAAAAAAAAAAAAAAAATCATTTTTTTCTGTGTGAGGTAACAAGAATTTATTCTAATCTAAATTTTGTAATTTTAATATGGCTTCTTGTCAACATACACACTGCGTGCATTGGCCGGAACTTGGCCAGGTGCACTGCCGTGCGCTTAGATTTGTTTTATATTTTGTTTGTATTTCTGAACTTCATACCTAAATACTCGTATATTGTTGATTTGAAAAGATACATAAACCTAAATTTTTAGCATTTATTTAAGCTAACAATTTCTTTGGCATCGTTTTTTTTTTCTAAACAGATTAAAACAACAATGTTAATGAGTTCATTAGTACATTTACCATTTGTTGTTATGGTTTATCTATTACCAGAAAAAAGTGAAATAATTTTTGTTTAACTAACATCTCTAAATATTCTCTTAAATCTATAAAACGAAAGAAATGCAGGAAGACTTTCCAAATACGTTAAATTGTTTGCTTTATTAATTTCTTTTTCGAAAAATTCCTGGAGGTTTAAAAAAAGAAGGAAAACAAAAAAATTAAAACAATCTTCCTAACATCATTCAAGCCGATAATTTGATTGTGTTTTTTATATATGAGAGACGCCTTTTTTATTCTGCTATTCTATAGAATAAAATAATTTTATTACCTTTTATTTAATTGTGCATTCGGTAGCCCAACAGTCTTTGGAGTATAACTCTGCAAATAAATTGAGAGATAAGCAAAGATTTAATAATAGTGTTGAATAATTTATTTAAGAAGAGAAAAAGGTATATTTTTGTTTTAAATTAATTAATACTTTTATAAGTTTGTTTCTTAAGTCTTTTGTTTTGTACTCTATTATTTCAAAACTTTAAAATAATAATATTTCATACTAGAATTTTTTAATCTTTCTTTCATCTTTTTTATACAGATACATTAAAAAAAAAATTTCATTCACTTACCAACTGGATATATATATATATATATATATATATATATATATATATATATATATATATATATATACAGGGTGGGCCAAAAGAAACCAAGGGGTGTAAAAGTTTAATAACTTTTTTGTTTATTAACTTTTTTTTGTTTTTTCTTTCAGATTATATAATATGCAAAATGGAAATTTTTTTACACTAAGTATGAAAAATGATGTCTCTTAAATGACCACCGTTTTCAGCTTCGCACTGATGGGCTCTTTTTAGAGCATTTTCCATAACATCTTTCAAAACTTGTGGCAGTAGCGTTCGAATTTCTGCAACAATGTTTGCCTTGAGTTCAAGGATTGTCTCTGGCTTTTTCACATACACTCGCTCCTTCAAGAAACCCCAAAGAAAATAGTCGGGTGCTGTCAAATCTGGCGATCGCGTTGGCCAAATAATTTCCGAATTTCGAGAAATTATTCGCTCTCCAAAAATTTGACTTAAAAGTGCCATTGTGTCTCGGGCAGTATGGGCAGTGGCTCCGTCCTGCTGAAACCACATACCAGGTCTGGTTTCAAGAGCAGGACGTAAAAAATTTTCTATCATAAACCGATACCGCTCTCCATTTACGGTTACAGCACTTCCATCTTCATTCTCGAAGAAGTAGGGCCCAATGACATTTTCAGATGTGATCCCACACCATACTGTACACCTGATGGGGTGCAATTGGCGTTGATGAATGGCTCTTGGATTTTGAGAACCCCAGAACCTACAGTTCTGCTTATTAACAAAGCCATTCAAATGAAAATGAGCTTCATCACTCATAATCAAATTTTCAATAAAGTTGATTTCATTTATTCATTTCTTATTTTCTGATT
Organism: Tachina grossa; assembly: GCA_949987645.1. Lineage (NCBI taxonomy): Eukaryota > Metazoa > Arthropoda > Insecta > Diptera > Tachinidae > Tachina > Tachina grossa. The sequence goes on along the minus strand of OX465278.1, from coordinate 49,975,086 downwards.
TTCATTTATTATTTTCATTCATTATAAATTCTACAAGTGTTGTCTATATAATCTGAGAGAAAAAATAAAAACAAATTAATAAACAAAAAAGTTATTAAACTTTTACACCCCTTGGTTTCTTTTGGCCCACCCTATATATATATATATATATATATATATATATATATATATTATATAATTTCTCAAACTCTTAATTAAACAATTTATTATTTATATATTCGAAAGCACTACTGTCATAAATAGTTTTATAACGATTGTTAAAATATTTTAAGAAGGCTTTCACCACCTGCTGTGCTAATTTTTTTCTAAAAAAGATTTAAACAAATGCATAAAAGAAATATTTTATGTAATAAATACCGAAGTATATTTATGCCATGTTAAGTCTAATGAATTATTTATTGTGAAGAATTTATGTTTGTTGTTATTGGTTAAGCTTGTCTAGATGCATTACGTTGCTACTGAATTCAGTAGACTCCACTCAAAAAATTCTTAAAAGAACGAAAAAGCTACATAAAGCTACAGAAAAAAAATCCTAAAACGCTGTTGAGAGTTATTAAATATTCAAGCATATGAAGCAATCTAAAAAAAAAGCCTGCAAAAATTTTAAAATCACAATAAAAAAAATTGTTATTTTAAAAAGAGTTTCAAAATTGAATAAAAAAATGTTTGCTGCAATTTTAACTCTCTCATGAGTTGCCTCAGAAGCAAACGAAATGCATCTCAACAAGCTTAAACAGCAACAAACAAAGTCACGGTTCACACTATGAAGTTTTTCTTTGAAAAGCTTTGGTCTTAAGGGTGAGAGGGGAGGGAAGAATGGGATGAGGTACACACTTTCATGAACTTTAGGATGTACTTTTGTTTTATAATTCGAATTAAATTTTTGGGATTTAAGAAATTTACTATTCGACATACTGTCATAAGTCTATTTTAATTTGAAATTTATTTGCTGGTAGTTCAGCATTCTCTATATGCATTTCATAGTTGCTTGCTGTAACAAATCGTCAGTAGACATTGTGAACAGCCACATACCTCTTATCCTATGCACAAATAAGAAATGCATATAGACAATACTGAACCACCACCAAATATTTTTCAACTTATATTTTTGAGTTTTTATTACGCGGCCCATACACTACAACAGCATGCACGCACAATCAAGCGGTTGAGCATTCATGCTCGAACCACACAACATACCAGCAAGTTGTTACAATATTAATTTCTTAAATAATTGCGGGAAGGGTGGTTATGTATAGTGACACAGTGTTTGTTGCAATTATTATTGGCATGTTGTTAAAATTAGCAGCTATGTAAAGGGGGTCCCAACAAGAACGCAAGATTTAAATTTTAAATAAAACACAGATATTTAAAAAAAAAACCAATGTGAGTCCGATCACAGGGGAGATGTGTAAACATCAATTAATGAAAAATTTTTTTAAGTTGGAAGTACTTATGCTTTTAGTATATTTTTTTAAATTAATCAATTAAAAGTATCAAAACTTTCAATATTGTAATAACATAGGAATTTGTTGGTTAGTTTTTTTTATTAAACTTATTTGGTTAGTAAATGGGCACACTGCAGTATATGTATATGTACTGCATTCAAAATTGCAGTAAGCAGTAAATTTACTGATTACTAAAAAAATTCAGTAAATTTTTACTGCTAATGAAATTTAATTTGCATAATAAAATTGCAGCAAGTGGCAAAGTTTTTTCAATCAAGTTTTGAAACTTTTGTATGAAAAACATTTAGCCACTTGGTAGAATTTCATTATGAATACGGGCATTACTGATTACTGAAAATTCAATGCACCTCATCATATAACAAATCATTTAGGCAATTTATAAAAATTGCAGAAACAAAATTTTAGTAATCAGTAAAAATTTACTTGTTAAACATTTGTTATTGTTTTTACTGAAACTTTAGTGGTACTGCAGTGCTCATCTATGGTAAATGCCTTCACTTTTACTTTTTAATTTTTAATTCCTGTTGTTCATCGTTTAGTTGTTGCTGTTCTTGTTGTTGTGTACGCATTGCAATTAAAATAAAGTAAAGTGCGACTTTGACTCGCGCAAATTCGGTTTTGATCATTGTTTTTGATTTAGCTTCCTTTTTTAAGTTTTTTCAGTTTAAACGATTTTTTTTTCAGTTTTATCGCTTTTTTCTCGTTTTGGCGTTTTTTTTCTCTTTTTGGGTTTTTTTAATTTTCGCAATTTTTTTCATTTTGGCGATTTTTTCATTTTGGCGATATTTTTCTGTTTTTTTGGAGTTTTTTCATTTTGGCGTTTTTTTTCTGTTTTTGGGCTTTTTTTATTTAGGTGATTTTTTCATTTTGGCGATTTTTTCGTATTGGCGATTTTTTGCATTTTGGCGATTTTTCCGGTTTTTCGCGATTTATTTTAGTCCTAGAGATTTTTTTTTAATTTGGTGCTTTTTTTCATTTTGGCGATTTTTCTCTGTTTTTGGCGATTTTTTATATTTGGCGATTTTATATTTTATTGATTTTTTAGTTTTACCGTTTTTGAAAATTTCAAGAGTTTTGCTCTTACGGTTTCCAAGATGCAGCAACTTGTCAAAATTGCATTAACTGATGGAACACCCATTGATTTAATTTTTTTAAATTTAGTGTTAATTGTTGTAGTCTGTATAAAAATACACTAACTTTTAAAATTTGAAGTGTATATATGTACATATAATTGTATGTATATTACATGGGATTTTACATTTTTCGTTGCTCGTTTTGGAATACCCTTTAGTTTTTAACTCTCATGTATTTGTTGTTGTAGTGGCCAAATGTCTACATATTGTGTCCAAATTTCAAGTCCGTAGCTCTTACTGTTCATTTTCACCTTTGGTGTACGGAAATATACAGAAAAATAGCCGGCGGCGGCGCACCGTCGGCTTCGAGCCGGTCGACTTGTTTCTCTGCTTGGTATTGCTTCTTTCAAACACTAATACACTCATACATAGCTCACACCGATTTGACAATGCTGTGTGCATCTCAGCAAAGAAATCTAAGCAAAGAAATCTCAGCAAAGAAATCAAAGTCAAAAGACTTTTACCCCCTAGCGTATAGATGTTTACACATCAAAAATCGTGAAACTTTATTATATCGTAAAGTAGACAAAATGAGGTTATGTGTGGAACAACAAATCGGGCAGATGGCCGCCGCGGCTTTGCTGGCATACACGCGATCTTTTAATGAAATTTTCAATGGCCGTTTTGCATAAATGCTGCGGTATTTTATTAATGCATCGTCCAATTTCCTCTTTTAAGGTTTGAGTCGTCGTCGGCTTATTCGCGTAAACCATCGACTTCAAAAAACCCCAAAAAAAGTCTAATGGTGTTAAATCGCACGATATAGGCGGCCAATTCTGGTCTCCAAAACGCGAAATAACACGACCGGGAAATGACTGATGTAGCAATTGAATTGTTTCTCTGGCTGTATGACATGTGGCGACGTCTTGTTGAAACCACATGCCCTCCACATTCATTTCTTCAAATCTAGGCACGAAAAAACTGGTTATCATTTCACAATACCGAACACCATTGACTGTTTGCCCTATACCTGCGTTTGAGCGAAATCATCACGTAGAGCTGCGACATTTTCGTTCGATCGACTTGGTCAAAGGCGCGTTGTTGTCTTTACATCACTAACAGACCCAGTTTCGGCAAATTTATCCATTAATGTCTTTACAGTTGACTCTTTTGAAGCATTATTGCGACCCCAAATTGATCGCAAATTTGCGAACTGTAGCCGCAAAACTTTCACCATTTTGGTAAAACAATTTCACAATGAGAATGTGTTGTTCATTCGTGTAGCGCTCCATTTTTACTAACCTCGTACCTTCTACTAGCAAACAATAACAATTGTTCAAATGTCAAACAATGACACTTCGAATGGCGCCAAATTTAAATCTTGCGTTCTTGTTGGGACACCCTTTATAACTTAAGTGCTAAAATTCTGTTTTCCATTGAAACAAATTATGTTTCAACAAATTATATTTCTTAAATGCATGTTTACTCCATGACAACTTTGCTCAACTGAGCTAATTTCACCAAATACCACACCAGCAAGCTGGTACCATCAGCAAAATATCAAACTCTATTTGACACCGGTACAGCAAAACGTACAATTGTACAAAACGCCCATACACGACCAAACCACTGGCACAACCACTTGATTACGCATGCATGCTGTTGTAGTGTATGGGCCCCTTTAAGCTCTAACATTTTTAATATCCCACTAATATAATACTCATATACACATACATATATCGCCGTTTTGATGTCTTAAGAGTCGATTCTGACTATTTTCGAAAACAATATTTTCACAAAACTTTTTTTATAAAAATTTTAAAGTACAGAGCTGACCAAGTAAGCTTAAACTGTAGTCAGCAGTTAATTCAAAAAGACATGACAAGTGCTGCCAATTGGGCTTAAATCAGGTGATTTATTCGCTGCTTTTTATAGATTAAAAAATAGTTTTCGATGCCGCATATTTGAGCAACTCTATAGCTTAGCCGAAGGTTTCAGAGATAGTCTGAAAGGTCTCTTATTGCCATATTTGCTAAATTAAATTTTTGTGAACACATTTTAGTTTTTATTTTGGAAATGTCAAAAAAAGTTATATTAAAGTAAATACATTAGAAAAGAGTTTCATTAAGAAAATTTCATTGTTTATATGCAAGTGAAAGCTTAAATGATAAAGAATATAAAAAAAATTAACACGTTTACTAGGAGCAATATTATTAAAAAATCACAGGATCGCTCATCTCTAATGTGCATAGAGTTGAAGTTTACACCAATTGACACCACAAAAAGTGGACGAAACATAAGAACACTGATGAATGAAAGTGTCACGGCCTTCGAAAACAGCATGTTGTTTCGTTCTGCTAGCTTTTGTCAAAATAATTTAGAATCTGTCTTAAGTGCAATTTGTTCTATAAAAATTATCACATGTAATTTTGTTCTATAAGCCAACACCGGTACCAATTTTAGCATAAAGTAAAGATGAGTATTCCTTGAACTAAGATTTCGCCGCAACTATGCGCAGTAATATAAAAAATTTAATACTGCACTCCGCTACATCCCTATTTTGCTGAGTGGCAACTCAGAGCTTTATTTCTGCTCTGCATTAAAATTATGGAAAAAGTTATTTTAATAATTAAACATTTTAGTATTTTCTGTCATCTGCTAAACTTTAATTATCTTTTCTTTCAAAATAATTTTATTATATAACCAGAGAAAATATTTCTTATGATAATTATGAAGAAATTAAAACATTAAAAAGTTTTATTTTTTATTGTCATACAACCGTAAATTAAAATAAATTTTTTTTATGCGTATTTAATAGTTTGTCGGCAAGTCAACAGTCAGTTTTGTAACTCGCAGTAGCTGAACTTTTTTTTTTTATTACACGTCAGTATGATTTTATGGACAAGTGACCAATTTAGACTTGCAATAAAAAAAAAGCAAAAGAAATAACAATAATAAAAAATTCGATGATAAAAAGAAAACTGAAGAAGACAAAGAAGTGCTAACATTTTTTCTTTTACTTAAACAACTTTTAACCCACTTCCGCTGCGGAAAGCACGTAAATTAAACGGTTTTTATGCACTTTTTTTATATTTTTAATATAAAATTATGCATATTTCTTGGAAAAGAAATAAAATTATGTTTCTAATATGTACAAAAGTTATTTGTAAGCAATGTATGATAGATAATAACAATTATGAAAACACAATTTTATGAAAATAATAAAAATATTTGTGTGTATTGAAAAAAATTCTTTTGTGTCATAAATAAATATGAAATTAATCTTTACTGCAAGTTTACAGAAGACAATTAGAAATTCTCGTCCGTCTATTTATATTGAAAACAAAAACAAATCACTCCAATTTGTGTTTGATTGTGTTCTATCAAATGGCAGTTGTACTTACGGCTTTTATACACAACTTATGCCCTAATTCTGTTCGAAGATTGTATCGTCTTGTCTATGAATGAAAAAAAGTCTTGCAGTTGTGATTCTACAAAACAATTATTATTTATTGTCTATGGTAGAGGGTTCGTGTATTTGCTGCATGATTTTGTTCCAAACATCATTTCCAACACATATTTTTTCATATATGTATTTTTTGAAACTATTGTATAATACTTTACATTAATTTTTATGTTTTTAAAACATGGCAATAATATTATCAAAGCCAACAACCATTTTTTAAAGAAAATAAATTAGAGAATTCAAACACAAGAACTCTAAAGTATTTTCAAACAAAAATGTCCTAAATCTTCTTACTGAATCAGGCATAAAAAGAAATAATTTTCTACACTTATCGACTGTCTAATAAAAATTTAAAAGTTCTATAAAGCCCATGTTTATACAAGCCAGACATGCGGACGCTCTCATTAAAATTTAGTGACTTTCATACAAATCTTCTAGACGAGTCAACTGCCTGGGTTGTACAGGGTGGGCCAAAAGAAACCAAGGGGTGTAAAAGTTTAATAACTTTTTTGTTTATTAACTTTTTTTTATTTTTTCTTTCAGATTATATAATATACAAAATGGAAATTTTTTTACACTAAGTATGAAAAATGATGTCTCTTAAATGACCACCGTTTTCAGCTTCGCACTGATGGGCTCTTTTTAGAGCATTTTCCATAACATCTTTCAAAACTTGTGGCTGTAGCGTTCAAGTGTAGAGTTCAAGGATTGTCTCTGGCTTGTTCACATACACTCGCTCCTTCAAAAAACCCCAAAGAAAATAGTCGGTGCTGTCAAATCTGGCGATCGCGCTGGCCAAATAATTTCCGAATTTCGAGAAATTGTTCGCTCTCCAAAAATTTGACTTAAAAGTGCCATTGTGCCTCGGGCAGTATGGGCAGTGGCTCCGTCCTGCTGAAACCACATACCAGGTCTGTTTTCAAGAGCAGGACGTAAAAAATTTTCTATCATAAACCGATACCGCTCTCCATTTACGGTTACAGCACTTCCATCTTCATTCTCGAAGAAGTAGGGCCCAATGACATTTTCAGATGTGATCCCACACCATACTGTACACCTGATGGGGTGCAATTGGCGTTGATGAATGGCTCTTGGATTTTGAGAACCCCAGAACCTACAGTTCTGCTTATTAACAAAGCCATTCAAATGAAAATGAGCTTTATCACTCATAATCAAATTTTCAATAAAGTTGATTTCATTTCTGGCCAACTCTTGAAATTTAACTGCAAAATTTAGACGTTGCCGATGATCTGCGGGTTTTAATTCTTGGACCAATTGCACCTTATATGGGTATAACTGTAAATCTTTTTTTAAAATGCGCCGTAGTGACGTACGAGACATTTCTAGCTGAGCAGAACGCCTTCTGCCAGATGTTTCTGGTGCTTCGTTAACACTTTGCTGTACTCGTTCAATATTTTCCGCAGTGCGACTTAAACGTGGTCTACCGGTTCGAGGCAAATCTCTTACGCTGCCGTGTTGGTGATGACGATTAACTAAGCAACGAATCATCGCTTCAGAGGGCGAAATTCTGACGTTAAAATGTCGACGATATGCTTTTTGCGTTAAAATAATTGATCTCTGGTTTAAATAATAAAATTCTATTGTTCTGGTTCTCTGTTCAGTTGTGAACCTCTCCATTATAAATTCGCCAAGTGTTGTCTATATAATCTGAAAGAAAAAATAAAAAAAAATTAATAAACAAAAAAGTTATTAAACTTTTACATCCCTTGGTTTCTTTTGACCCACCCTGTATAAACTGGTAGAAAACTTATTGTCCTCAACAGTGTAGATGATATGATGAGGGCAATAATATGATGATTAAAACTAATATCAACTTCAAACTGCCCAGCTGGTTCCCAGCAAAAAATTATCGACTCTTAGAAGCACTAAAAGCTGTTAGAAGCAATACGCTGCATATTTAAAAGCACTAACGTAAGCGAGACCATTAAAATATGTTCTACGATCGTACACGAACAGTACACAATTTTATCAGGGTTGTCAGATTTTTTCCGACCTGTTTCGCCAAATTGATTTTAAAAATCGCCAAAAGTCGCCAAAAATCAGTTTTATGTAGTTTTTTTTAGTAAATATTTGATAATAAATTTGTTTTGATATAACAGTTTTTTAATAGAAATTTTTATAAAATGGTCGTGTTAAAATTTATCAGAAAATCTCCAAAAATTAGAAATAAAATCGCCAAAAATTATTTCTTGTAAATTTTTCTCATCCAAATACAAAATTCATCAATAACTGTAATTAATATAAGAAAAATCATCAAAGTTAAATTGTGTTAACTTCTTGTAGACGAGTTTTGGTAGGATTTATTTTTGAAACTACTCCTTCAACAAACTAATTTTCCTGAACTAGAAAAATTTTGAAGTTCAATTTTGTTAAAAAAGTAGCCATAATAATCGCCAACATATTTATTTTTCGCTAGAAAAATCGCCAACAAATTTAGTTATTGCCAGAAAAATCGCCATGCCGTCAGACCAAAAATTTGGACGGCAAACAAGTTGAAAAATCGCCACGCTTGGCGAGAAATCGCCATATCTGACAGCCCTGAATTATATATGTATGTGTATAGTGCAGGTGGTTTGGTGGTTGAATTATTGCTATTGCTTCTAAGTGGCTCATCGCGAACAAAAATCATGCATTATAAAAGCGCAATTGCAAGTGATTCCGTTTCATGGTCTCCCTTACAAAAATGCTTCCAGCAAGCAAAAATTTTTGCTGGGTTGATTGTTAATGTATTATAAGCGAAGTCTACGGAACTTTGGCTGAACTGGTCACCCATTTTCATAAGGCAATTTAGTTTTTTGCACATATTGCTGAACACTATATCCATCCATCCAGACTAAACAAGCAGCTTTAACAATATGGCCACTATCATCTGTCAAAGTTCGGAAATCCCTATTTATTTTATTTTATTTATTTATTTATTTCATTTAGCTAGAACTTTAAGAATCGAAGTCTTTTATAGTCCATAAAAAACGCCACACATTAACAATGTTAACTAAAACAAGTTTACAAACTATAAAATGAGAAAAAAATATAAAAAATTAAAAAATATTTAAAATAGTATACATACATATATATAACAACCAATCTTACATTTATAAATAATAATTGTAAATAATATAGAATTTGAATAGAATACAAATCAGAAAAAACCTCAATATACAAAATATAATCTCAATACAAACAAAATATACAAAATATAAAAATAAAAAGAATATAAAAAAATATATATGTATATATGTATATATATATATATATATATTGCAAAGAAAATGATAAATAAAAATTTAAATAAGAAAAGAATAATAATAATATGAGCAATTTGGACAAAGAAAATAACAAAGAGAAAAATAAAATTAGAGGCTAGATATTTCGAGTAACACATTCTCTAAGGGCTTTCTTAAAATTCTGTCTTTCTGTAATTAGTTTTATATAGTTGATGGCAATAAGTTCCAAAGCTTTATGGCATTGACGAAGAAAAACCTGCTTGTGTTTAAATAGTTGTGCCTTGGTGGTATTAACGTCACACCTCTAGCTGACTTTCCGAATGTGATTTTATTAAATAGATAAGGTGGAGATTTGATATTTATAAGTTTGTGTAAAAACAGCAGATTCCGTGTGCGAAGATAATCCACAATGTCGCAACCGAGAATCATAGTTCTCCAAGACGAGACACTACTGAATCTATGAACACTATATACATATCGCATAGTATTATTAAAAGAGACTTGTAACTTATGAAGTGAGCATGAGTCCAATTTACTATATACCTCTGCAGAATTAGTAATAAGAGGTATAATGAGTTGTAATACGAGACGTTTATTGATCTCAGTCGGCGTATAAATAGAGGTTATTCTTAAATTACGTAGCGTCAGATACACACTGCGTAGTATGCTATTAATATGATCATTGCATGATAGTGAGGAGTTGATGTGAAAACCTAGATATTTAACCTGTTCCACGTAAACAAGTGGAGTGTCACCCAAGCTAACAGCTGGAAGCTGATTGAAATAAAGCTTGTTCTTGCTAATGGGTAATAGAACAGATTTAGCGGGATTGAGCATAAGGTTGTTCATATTAGCCCACATAATAACGCTTTTTAGATCTTCGGTAAGTTTATAGCACATATCGTCAACAAGGCCAATACGGCTGGATATATACAGCTGGATATCATCAGCATATGCATGAATATTGACAAAACTAACGACATTAAATATATCATTGATATAAATAGTGAAGAGCAAAGGTCCAAGGACTGAGCCTTGAGGGACACCAGAATTCACACACATAAACGCTGATTCCCTTGAACCCACAACTACTTTTTGTAAGCGTTCAGAAAGGTAGTCACTTATTAGCAACACTGCGCTATGATTAAACCCAAAGAGGCACTCCAGTTTTCTACAAAGAATAGAATGATTTACTCTATCAAAGGCTTTTGAAAAATCTAATAAGCACATCAGCGACAAGTCACCCGTATCATACGCAGGTCTGATATCATCAAGTACTTTTAGTACAGCAGTAGTACAGCTATGGTTAGAACGAAACCCAGATTGGAGCAGAGACATTAGAGAATTTACATTGATGAAATCAATCATTTGTCGGGACATTAATATTTCAAACACCTTACCAAGAACAGAAACTATACTTATGGGTCTAAAATCACTGGGGACAGTTGGAGAGTTCTTTTTTGCAACTGGCATAATCCTGCCAATTTTCCATACTTTTGGGAAAGTGGAAGTTGTGAAGCAATGATTAAAAATGTGTGTAATCAATCAGACAACATACGGTAAAATTATTTTTAGGAATCGTATACACACACCATCCTCCCCAATAGCATTGGAATGAATGCTCATCACAGCTCTATATACCTCGTCATCAGATACTGTGGAAAATTCAAATCTATGTGGGCAATCATAAGAATACTGAATATTAGATAAGTCAGGGTTATTTGAATTATTTACAGAGAAAAAGTTATTTAAAGTGTTAGGGTCAATAAGGCAATCCGAGTTTCCACGCGAGTAGATACCTAATTTTTTTATATTTTTCCAAAGCTGTCCAGATGGTAGGGACGTACTTAGCTTCCGAGAAAAATAGCTTTTTTAGCTTCTCTTGTAATCAAATTAGCACGATTTCTGGCTCTATTATACAAAGTCCTGTTTAAAGTTTATGGATTCTTTTTCCATCTGCTATAACAGCGATTACGATCACGGATGGACTGATTTACAGTTGTATTGAACCAAGGACTCTTTATTATGACTTCTTATCAGAATTCTTGTTTACAGTTTATATAACCGCCTATTTCTACAACGCACTCGGTCGACTTGAGCATAAAATTTATATGGAAAGCACTCAGTTTCTTGAGTGATTTTCATACAAATTTTCTAGACGAGTCGTCTGCCTGACTACTCTCACGGTCTGCTTAGAAATGCAGTCAGAAGACGCACGTTTGTATATATTTTTGTCAAGAATTAAATTTCTTTTTCGACAAATGGCATAAAACTTTATTAATAAAGATATTTTAACAAATGATATTTTCTGCGGGACAGAAGTTGATTTATATATAAACAGAAATCATGTTGAAACAACTGTTTTAAATCAGTTTAAAGAAAATTGTAAAAAGCTTTATATTAAACTCTGTCAAGTTCTAAAGTGGACTTTGACAATGAAATGTTAGTTTCGATTAATAAGATTTCCCCTAAAAATGTTTTATCTGGATAAAGCAACAGCATTATACCACTTTGAATTAAAATGTAATGTAATGTAAAGAAAGTAAAAAAAAAAGTAATCTACGGAATTTTGTCTATAGTTACTTCACTTCTCTACAAATGTCGAAAGGATTCTTTCTTACCAAAATCTCATGAAAACAAAACCAAGGCACATACTTTATGTTCCGACAGTATCAAGTCTTATCCAGGCCAAAAATTTATATAAGTCTTAAAACTCTTCTTGTTATAACTTTAACATTTGTACCTATGAAAATCAGTGATTAGAAATCTGGCCTAATTTTACTATTTTTGGATTTATTGGCACTTTTTTTGTCCATTCGAGCCATAACTGCCAAAAAAAAACTTTAAGCAGCATATATTTTTAACTTCGTTTTTTAACGAAAATCTATTATCTGCGATCGTAACTAAACGATTTTCATCAAAAAATTAGGCTCGAAAATTGTGTTGTTTAAGCTCTTTGGCGCTTATAGCTCGTATTAATATGGAAACTCTTCTTATTCCGATAATAAATAAACAGATCACAAGCATTTGTATTTCTTGTAAATAAGTACAAAGAATTAATAAATCATACATATACATACATATGTATATGTCTTTTTGTAAACAACTAATTTTGGAAATGATTAAATTAATTATTATTGAAACATTTTAAATTAAATATAAAGTGGTTTGGCACTATTCAAGTGATTTTGGTAATATTTAGAAACAGATTCGGCACGAAATCAAGATTTCCAATTCCCATCTCTGATGAACATACGTATATGCTATGTGTTCCTTATTTTATTTCTAAATAAATTTTATATAATTTTTTGCTAATCAAATTTAAATTAAAAAAAGCAATGTGAGTCCGATCACAGGGGAGATGTGTAAACATCTAGTAATGAAAATTTTTTTCAAGTTGGAAGTACTTATGCTTTTAGTATCTTCTTTTAAATTAATTAATTAAAAGTATCAAAACTTTCAACATTGTAAATACTAATGAATTTGTTAGTTTTTGTTTGTTTTATTAAACTTATTTGGTTAGTAAATGGGCACACTGCAGTATATGTATATGTATTGCATTCAAAATTGCAGTAAGCAATAAATTTACTGATTACTAAAAAAATTCAGTAAATTTTTACTGCTAATGAAATTTAATTTGCATTACCAGTAAAATAGTAGGGCCGTAATCACAATAAAATTATAGCAAGTGGCAAAGTTTTTTCAATCAAATTTTGAAACTTTTGTATGAAAACCATTTAGCCACTTGGTAGAATTTCATTATGAATACGGGCATTACTGATTACTGAAAATTCAATGCACCTCATCATATAACAAATCATTTAGGCAATTTATAAAAATTGCAGAAACAAAATTTTAGTAATCAGTAAAAATTTACTTGTTAAACATTTGTTATTGTTTTTACTGAAACTTTAGTGGTACTGCAGTGCTCATCTATGGTAAATGCCTTTACTTTTACTTTTTAATTTTTAATTCCTGTTGTTCATCGTTTAGTTGTTGCTGTTCTTGTTGTTGTGTACGCATTGCAATTAAAATAAATTCAGTAAAGTGCGACTTTGACTCGCGCAAATTCGGTTTTGATCATTGTTTTTGATTTAGCTTTCTTCCTTTTTTAAGTTTTTTCAGTTTAAACGAGTTTTTTTCAGTTTTATCGCTTTTTTCTCGTTTTGGCGTTTTTTTTCTCTTTTTGCGTTTTTTTAGTTTTCGCAATTTTTTTCATTTTGGCGATTTTTTCATTTTTTAGATTTTTTCATTTTGGCGTTTTTTTCTGTTTTTTGGGTTTTTTTCATTTTGGCGATTTTTTCTGTTTTTGTGGTTTTTTTTATTTAGGCGATTTTTTCATTTTGGGGACTTTTTCATATTGGCGATTTTTTTGTTGAAGGATTTTTTTCATTTTGGCGATTTTTCCGGTTTTTCGCGATTTATTTTAGTCCTAGAGATTTTTTTTAATTTGGTGCTTTTTTTCGTTTTGGCAATTTTTTTATATTTGGCGATTTTATATTTTTTTGATTTTTTAGTTTTACCGTTTATGAAAATTTTAAGAGTTTTGCTCTTACGGTCTCCAAGATACAGCAAGTTGTCACAATTACAAAGTAAAAATTGCATTAACTAATGGAACACCCTTTAATTTAAACTTTTTAAATTTAGTGTTAATTGTTGTAGCTGTATAAAAATACACTAACTTTACAAATTTCAAGTGTATATATGTACATACATACAATTTTATGTAATTACATGGGATTTTAACATTTTTCGTTGCTCGTGTTGGAACACCCTTTAGTTTTTAACTCTCATGTATTTGTTGTTGTAGTGGCCAAATGTCTACATATTGTGTCCAAATTTCAAGTCCGTAGCTCTTACGGTTCATTTTCACCTTTGGTGTACGGATATATACAGAAAAATAACCGGCGGCGGCGCACCGTCGGCTTCGAGCCGGTCGACTTGTTTCTCTGCTTGGTATTGCTTCTTTCAAACACTAATACACTCATACATAGCTCACACCGATTTGACAATGCAAAGCAAAAGCAAAAAGCAAAGAAATCTCAGCAAAGAAATCTCAGCAAAGAATCAAAGCCAAAAAATTTTTACCCCTAGCGTACAGATGTTTACACATCAAAAAAAAAAAAAAAAAAAAAAAATATAACAATTTTTGGTACTCTCGGGACCAAAAAAGTACTCAAAGTACTTTTTTTACTGATACCGAAATGCAAATCTCATTTCCCATCACTGCTTCACACACGGCAATTTTTGTTCAAGAAGAGAGCAGAGAATATGAAGAAATAGGATGCCATCAGCGTTGCCGTTTTGGTTACTTGTAACCAAAATTTGTTACTTTTTTTTCCAATGTGTACTTGTGTACTTTTTTTCCATTTTGATTACTTTTTTTCAACGCAAAAATAACCATTTTTTATATATATATGTACATATGTGGTATGTTAAATTTGCACATAACTAATTATCTTGATAAAAGATCACAATTTAAGCATTTTTACTACGTTGTAAAGACAATACTGGATAATCAACATAGCGTTTAAAAAAAAAAAATACATGTCTGTCTCTGAACATAACAAGCCTGGTTTCAAAAAACAGATGAATTCATGGTTACAAAATCTTTAAACGTCAAACACTATGTAAAAAGTTAAAAGCGAATTTTTTTTATTTAAGTTTGAGAGCCTAACAAGTAGGGAACGAAGCCGATCGGCTGTGAGTCGGGTAACAGCCGCCGCTGGCAAATTTTCTAAATTAGAAGTAAGTGCTGATATGCACATAGTTGAATTTTGGGACGCGGTTTCAAAACATACAAATGGATTGAACGAGAAATCTTTTTATGATTAAATTAATTTTGTGCCACATAGTTCGGCTGCTGCTGAAAGGATATTTTCGCAGCTAAGTCTAGTCAAAACTAAATATAGGAATAAGCTCGATTTTAAGACTGTAAACTCAAAAATGCAATCTAAAGAATTGTGCGTCAATCGAAACAATTCCCATTATGTTTGGTCTGCCAAGGATTTGTTTTAATATTAACAAATTTAATACTTTATCTACAAAGTCTCTTGTTTTGATAACGAATGTAATTAAATTACATATTATTTGTTGTTACTAAAAATAGTTTTGGTTTGGAATTTCTAATAAATAAAATAGATGTACAGTTGAATAAAGATGCTTGTTTTGTAAAGAATTTTTTTGAGGTTTTCAAACTTATTATGTTTGTATATTGTGATTCTCAATATAGTATTAAGAGTCTTAAGGCTTCATTAGTCTTTTCTTTCTGTTGCTGTTCTATGCTGTGCCCTTCTGCTTCTAAATTTTAGTACTTACTTTTTCTGTAGTAACTTATCCGCTATTTCGGACCAGAAGGGTCGCAGTTTTCCACTAAAGCGATGAGTTTTGCATCGTCCATTGTTATGTTTAAATTTTTCTTGTAAAAATTCATTTTTTTTATTCAAAAAGCGCAATATAATTTATTTCAATATGTTTTTATTTAATTTATGCTGTCACTTAAAATTTTTTTAAATTTTCAGAGGTTGAACCGAAACAGAACAGAACGAAACAGAAAAACTAACTACTTGTATTAGATTTCTACAAACAAAAAAGAGTCAGCTGATTCGTAACAGAACAGAAAGTAAAAACTATTTCTGGCTTTACTATAAACATACGGAGTTTGTTAGCTAAATTTAAAAATTTTTTGGGTTCAAGTCTACTGACGAGTTCCACAAGTGGGAACGAAATGCATAAAGACAATTGCTTGACCATAAAAACAAGCCAATTTTTGAAATTTCTAATAATTTACCTGAGATTTTTTTTTTTACAAAATTTATTTTATTGACTGTTAATTATAATAAGATATACTTATAAGACTGAAGTACAAACTTAAATGTAATGGTCCATTTATATTATACGATTTTTTATATAGGGTGTTTTTTATTGAGGTATAGAACTTTAAGTTGGCATCACTTTTTTAACTGGCGGCCATTTTGTCAGCTGTCAAGTGATTAATATTTAGTTTGGTTTGCCATTTGATCATGAACAGGTTGACAAGAGAACAACGCTTGCAAATCGTGCAAATTGATTTCGAAAATAATGGTTCAGTTCGCGAAGTTTACCGCAAGCTCCGTCCATTTTATGGTCGACATAATCGTCCATCAGAGCAATTAATTCGGTTAACCATGGATCGTTTTCGCACTACGTTTACTCTATGTGATAATACGCATCCGCAGAGACGTCGAACAGTGCGCACCAAAGAAACAATTGCCGCTGTAGAGCAAAGTGTTGAAGAGGACCCGAATGAATCGATTCGCCACCGTGCACAGCAATTGGAGCCGACTAACCGACTATTTTGTTCCCGAATTGGATGGCATGAATGTGGATGAGTTGTGGTTCCAACAAGACGGCGCTACATGCCACACAGCGCACGTCACAATCGATTTATTGAAGGAAACATTCGATGAGCGCATAATTTCGCGGAATGGACCTGTCAATTGGCCACCAAGATCGTGTGATTTGACACCATTGGATTATTTTCTTTGGGGATATGTGAAGTCGCTCGTCTACGCCAACAAACCAGAAACGTTAGGGGACTTGGAAGCCAACATTCGTGGCGTTATTGCCAACATACGGCCCCATATGCTCGAAAAAGTGGTTGAAAATTGGACCTGTAGAATTGGCTTTATTCGAGCCAGCCGCGGCGGCCACATGCCCGAAATCATATTTAAACATTAATGGCATAAAATTATCCTTCCAATAAAGCCAAATTGATGGACATTAAAATGATTTTCTTGTGTTTTATTTCAATTCAAAGTTCTATATCCCTGAAAAAAACACCCTATATTAATATATGTATGTATATTTTTCAACTGAATTACAAATAAAACAGTATTTTAAATACATAAAAATTTTGGTTAACTTTTTTTTGCATTTGGTTACTTTTTTTGTATTGTTGTTACAAATTTTTTTTGGCCGTGGCAACGCTGGATGCCAGCGTGACCATTTTAGCAGCTAAATTTAGCATTTTTTTTGTTGATTTAGCTGCAAAATTTTCGATTTAGCAGTTAGCATTTTCGTTAGCATTTTTCAATTTTTTATTTAACATTTTCTAGCATTTTTTCATATTAATCTACATAACTTTTAACAATATCTCTTATACGTAAAAGAGGCTGACTTCCAAAACGTCAACTGCCTTCCAACAAAGTGCAGTGTTTCATAACACTGCAGAACAAAACATTGACAATGCATACCCTTTCAAAACGTCGTTGACAAGTATTTAGAACACCTCAAACAAACAATCAGCGCATCGGTTGCAAAGTTCATGCTCATGGTTACAATGTTTCGCAACTTTGGATCGGTGCACGTTATAAATACCGTATCCTAAGACTGTACAAACTTTCTACTTTTTACGTAAAAATTGAACAGACGAAAGCTTTAGAATATTTTACAAAGACCAATTTTTAAACGTTGTTTATAAACGAAACGTAAGTGAGAAAGGAATTCTTCTCGAAGAACCGTCCGTGAATTAATATTTTTGGTTTGTTGTAAATACTTTATGTATAGTGACAAACTAGTATTTACTTAGCATAACCCAGCAAAAATTATTGCTTTCCCGAAGCATATTTGTGAGGGATACAATGTTACAGAATCACTTGATGTTGCGCATGAATAAGGAATTTTTTTGTTCGAGATGAGCCAGCTAGAATCACCACATTTAGCTTACTAAAGTGCTTCAAAGAAGTAATACTCAGATGCAAAAATTACTGGCTTGCAAAATTTTTTGTGATAACTTTCTATTTTGCTAGAGAGTCTGCCTTAAGTTGGTGCTTGTTGTTGTTATTGCTTCCAAATCACTATTTTTTCTGGGAAGTGACGAAATTTAAATAAGTAAAATTTTCTAGCAGTCTAGAAAACGTTTTTAAGCAGGGAAACTTTGCAAAGACAGAAATCTTTATTATGCTCCGCAGTTTCAGGAAATACCTTGGTGGAGAAAGTCGTCAACCCCGGCTAAAGGCCGGCATTTTAAAAAACATTATTATTATACACGAGTTCCTCCATAAAGCTTGTCATTAAAAGTCGGCGCATGATGTACTTTTTACCCACTATTAAATCCTAGCGTGATTTTTAATGTAATAATATTATGGGCCAAAAATCGTTAAGCGTGTGTTTCATTTTGCCACTTATGCTAACTTCATGCCAGTTTTTCATTATACATAATGCAGTTTAGGTTCAAGAAATAATTTGTAATTAAAAAAAAATCTGTTTCATTCAAAGGAAATACATTTTATTTAATATTAGTAAGGCGATGTAAGCAGAAATTACAAAAATAACAACTTTAAAAGAAACAATTGGATTAAAAAAGGTAAATATTAAGTTTTAGCAGTATGTTTTAGCACTTTAATAATTTTTTAGCATATTTTAGCTTTATTTTGAAGTCGATTTAGCCGCAACAATTTTTAGGATCTGGTCACACTGCTGGATGCTATCAGATTCTCTCTCTCATAAACTAAAAAGTTTCTCAACAACAGCGTTGCCAAATGTGCAGTTTCCCCTAATTTTAGCAGTTTTTATTAAGCATAGA
This sequence comes from Tachina grossa, assembly GCA_949987645.1. NCBI lineage: Eukaryota > Metazoa > Arthropoda > Insecta > Diptera > Tachinidae > Tachina > Tachina grossa. Next base: position 49,956,271 of record OX465278.1, on the reverse strand, counting down.
GCAGTTTTTCTATAAATTGTGCAGTTTTTAATTTTAACTTTATCTTAATTTTGTAATTTGAATTCCAATATCTGAAGCCATAGTTTTTCCCATTTTGCTTAATATAACAGTGAAGGTTTATTAGTACTTTTTCAAACAGCAAGCGGGAATTCACACGAATGTTGTGTTTTTCTTTATGGAATTTGGTCTTATTGTTTGCAAGTTGAGTTCATGTGGACGTAGACTTGCCCTATTGAAAAAGAAAAACATATTTCACACTTTCTTCATTGAAATTGCTCGATCTCTTATAGAACGAGACAAAACACGACGCAATATATACATATATCAAATTAAAGGGTAGACCCCATGGAATTTTAAACCATACAAATTTTTTTCAAAGCTCTCTTAGCGAAATTTTAGTAATTCACAGAAAAAAGCAACGCTTTATTTTGGCTAAGCAAGTGTATTAAATAAATAAATCAATGTGCTCTTAAAATAAAACAAAATCTTAAAAAACAGAAGCAAATAGTTTAGTTACCGTATTTATTGAATTTTTGATCGACTTACGCCTTTAGGTTGATTGAAAAAACAAAGAGTTTCCCTATGTAATTTAAGGCGACATATCCCATAGTGCAACCCAGATTCCTTTCAATTAATTAAAACATGTAGAAATTTGTAGAGCCATATTTTCTTAACTGATGCCGATGAGGCATGAAGTTATAATAAAAATATATCTATCAGGTAAGTTTTCCAAAAATATTTTATGGCAACGCTACTCAACAAAGTCTTAAAGTTGTATTTACATTTTATTTGGCTTCCACTTTTATTGGTTTCAGTCCTTGTGCGGAGTGCAGTAAGCTTTAATTTCAGTCATTGTGCCATCTTCTTAATATACTCTACCATTAAATGTTGATTATACACTTTTTTTTGCTCATAAGAAGAATTTAGTTTTTATTCATTTATAGCTTATGGCCATTTAAATATTACTGATAGTTTTTATTGTTTGCACATTTTGATGCGATTCTTTTTTTTTTTTTGCTGGTTTGTTTGTTTGCTTGAAATCTTTAATCAATATATTTTTATCTGAAATGCATGTGACTTCATGCTTGTACAATGAAACTGAAAGGTTTTCATTGAAAATAGAAGGAAAAATAGCAAAGTTGAAATCATCTTCGAACGATGATGGTTCTGGGTACTTTTAGTAAATTTGTATCTACGAGTAACACACCAACAAGCAAAGCAATTGCAACTGAAGAAGGCTTTGAAAGTTCAACTGATGCTGCTACTACCAGCCAACCAGCCATCTCTATAGTCATCGTCATCATCTAGTGATTCCACACTGGTATCACCACCACCAGCATCATTACCAGCAGCAGCAGCAACAGCAGCAGCACCAGCAGCAACATCAGCAGCTGTAGTAGTATCTAGTTGTTGCAACTGCAGATAACCCTCTTCATTATTTGTTGGCTTACTGCATGTGTTTCTATTATTTTTTTTCTTATTAATTTTTTATTTTATTTATTTTTTGTTCTGTTTTATAAAGTTCAGGATTATTTTTCGATTTTAACTTAAATTGCACAACTCATTGTCTATTTTTCTTGCATTTTATTTGGTCTATTTGGTTAAGTTTCTGTAAATTCAATTCACTTCTTTGTCGTTTGCTTCGTCTCGTTTCATTTGTTTGTTTGTTTGTTTTTAATGACATGCAAAGTTCTATATTTGTTACTCTGCATTGTATTTACAGGAGCCTCGGAAAAAGAGGGGGCGGGGGGTTCCTTTACGATTGTTACTATTATATTTTGGTTTCTATTGTTAATTGAAGGTTTTTTTAAAACCTTTTCAACAGTTGCAGGTAAAGGATTTCTTCTTGTTTTTTATTTTGTGGTAGGAATAGTCTCAAGCCACCGTAGTTTTGAGTTAGTTGAGAGACATAAAAATTTAAAATATATTGAAAAGTAAAGTTTTCACACTATGGGTCGTTCCATAAGGGTTCACAATAGAAGCAAGCATTATCTGCCAGTTCATAGAAGAAAATTAAATACTCTCGTCTGGGCTAGTTTTGATTGTCTTCGATAAACTGGCAGTATATGAAAAGCACTTTTTCTTATACAATGTTGTGTTGTGTCTGTGGATTTGTTTGAAATATTAAAACTTTCGGTCACTCCCGTCACAATAACAACCGAAAAAGTTTAATACAATTTTAACCATACAAAATAAATCCATAATGCTTTTTTTTATATATCTTAAATGTTCTGCACTTTGCATGTTTTTTAATGAGTCAGTCACACCCGTCTCAGTAGCAACCAAAAAAGTTTAATAAACTTCTAACTGCACAATAAAAATCCATAATTATTCCTTATATCTTTTGAATCCTCTGCACTTTGTATGTCTCTTAATAAATTTTGCGAATTTATTTTAATATTGAAATTTTCGGTCAAACCCGTCACAGTAACAACAGAATTGTAACTGTACAAACTTACTCTATAATACTTCCTTATATATTTTAAATCCTCTGTACTTTGTATGTGTTTTAACGAGTTTTGTAGATTTATTGAAATATTAAAGTTTTTGGTCACACCCGGCTTAGTAGAAAGCGGAAAAGTTGACAAAAATATATAATACTTCTTTATAAATTTTAAATGCGCTGTAATTTGCATATTTTCTAATGAGTTTTGGGGATTCATTGAAATATTAAAATTTTCGGTCACACCCGGCTCAGTAGCATATGAATTAGTTTAATAAAAGTATTACTGTTCAAAACAAATGCTTTATACTTCTTGATAGCATCCAATTTAATATTCCAGTAATTAGTTATAGGAAGAATTGTGACCAAATTGTGACCGTCAAACCAAAGCTCAAGTACTACTTTTTCAATGGGAAATAGGAAGACACTTGGAGAAAACTAAAAAAAAATATATGATCAACATTTATTTTTAGTGATAGAAAGAACAAAAAAAAAAAAAGAAGATATGCCAAGAAAATAAGTATAAAGAAGGAACAATTGCAAACAAAATTAAAAACTGTCTTTATGAAGACATATAAAATCATTAGTTATTTTACAGAAGGCAGTCACTAAAGTAAATTGTAATCTTCCTGGTAGTCCCATCAAAAAGAACTGCTGTTAGCGTTAATTAAAGAACTTCCTTCAAAATGTCTGCTAGCTGCAATAATCAAAAGAATCAAAATTCCCTTATATTGATTATAGGAATGTAGGCAATAAAGAGATTTATTTCTTCAAACTTGTTGAAGTTTCTATATTTATGATTTGATTATTAGGTCACATCCGTGACCTATTTCGAAAATATTTTTTTTTTGAAGAAAAATTTATTTTGTTTTCAGGCAGCAATTATTTAATACAATCAAAAAGACTGTGAAGAATTGAGGCTATCAGCGCTGAAGTGGTGTAACCCACATTCAATTTTTGGTTGCAGTTCTGATGATAAATACATTATTTACATTACTTACTATCAAAAAAAAAAAAAAAAAAGGAGAATAAGCCACATTTTGGTATTCTAAAGAGAATCGAGCTGAGAAATCGTTTTTGCACAGATCATAATATTGCAAAGTAATAAAGCAACCAGATGTGGGTTACACCACTTCTGCGCTGATAGTCTCAATTAACTGCACCAAAATTATTGCATGCGTTCTATGGAATATTTGCAGAATATACCTTAAAGTAAAATTCTACAAGGGCACACCCGTCACAGCCTTCTGAAGCCCATTCTGAGTCGAAGTCATACTATTTTAGTATCTACCGTTTATTAAATGTTTTTATGATTAACGTGTGGTTTCCACAGTTTTTTCATTTGTAGAAAAATAAACGAAAAACACTAAAATTTTCGAGTAATTCCTATTGAACTTTTTTAAACAAGCCGCTGGCTTGAATTATGGAAACTACACGTAATATGCTTGGGAGCTGCACACTTTCTTTAAATGACCAATGTTATATTTTTGAATTATAATAAAGAAGTTTAGTAGTATGGTCACACCCGTCACAATGCAATTGTCCTTCTTCCAAAGCCTATCATTTGCACCATATATTCAGAGGTTTTCCTCAGGTATTTAATATTGTTGGCGCATTTTTTTTACCTTCATTAGACAATCTAAAGGAAAGTATTTTACATTTGAAATGAGAAAAATTCTTAATGCATTAAATACATTCACCACAGCAGGCTACCGACTACAAAATGTCAAAGATAGAATACACATATTTATATGAGAGTGATTCTTTTCAAGACAGCAATGCAACAGGGCGGCAGCTTGTTGTCTATGCTATTTTTTGGTCTTTGTAGTCCAATTAAACTAATTTCTATTTCTTTGGCTGCAATGAGAGAACTCAGTGTTGCCAGTGTAATACAAAATGTTGAATGAATAATATCGTACAATTATTTCATATTATTTAACAGAAACAATATCCAAAAATTGATGTAAAGCATAAATTGATTCATTTTTATACTTTTATGTCATATAAGTACTTTTCGAAAGAGTAATTTAATTTTTATAAATGCGAATTATTTGAAAGTGGCAATACTGAACGACGTGTTTATACTTAAATATGAGCTGCAGATGGTGCTGCTGTCGTATCAAAAATAATTAAGCAGCTGGCTACGAGGCGACAAATTCTGCTAGCGCCATTTGAAGTCATGCGGTCGTGCAGCCTGCTGTGGTGAATGTGTTTAATGCATAAGATGTTCTACGGATATCCGCAAAAGTTCGCTGTTAAATAAGTTTTAAAGGCTAGTGTTATCATTAGTGTTCGCTAGGATTTCAAGTGGATAAGATGTTTATCCGGAACTTGTACGTCCAACTAGACTGTGTTAAGTGTCACAGAAAGTATCAATAACTTAAAGACATCGCCAAGTTGTTCAATGAATTGTTCAGCGTCTCTTGGATTATTTGCTCTGCAAGTTATATGAATTGTGAGACAACATTGTACGTAAAAACTTTCGATTAAATCAGTAAATTCAAGACAGCCAGCGGCATCTATATGCTAAAAATGTATGCAAACTTTAAAGATAAAGAGTTATCATTTGAATGGAGATAATTTATTATACAGAATTTTCGTGTGGACCTCAAAAGAAACATCATGCTTACAAATGCAGGCCTACTCTATACTGTATGCAAATTACTTTATTCGATGCCCTATCGGAATTTTAATATATTTCCATATAAACTCTATGAAATATTTTATAATTTCGTTCGATAACGAGTGCCATAATTTGCCTTCAACTGTCGTACAACCAAACTACAGCAAGTTGTTTTTTTTCACAAGACTATGACTCATTTAGTTTCCTAGAAGCACAGATCCTCTTTTCATGCATATCGGATATCTGGCTCATTTAAATCCCCATACCTTTTACTAAACATTTCTTAAATAAAAAATCACATCTATTATGTTGACATTTTATTTTCCCTTTTTTTAAAGTTCTCTGTTTTTTTTTCTTCTTAAGCAGGCAACAAAAAGTTCAAAAAACATTTTTAAATTAATATCTGTGGATTTTTTTTGTAAAACCAATGCAAACAAATATAAATCTGTGAATGTTATTAAGCTAAAAAAATATTGAAAAAAAAAATCAAACTGACAAAAAGAATATGGTTTCTTTTAAGCCAAATGGCAAAACAAATGAATATTTTGGAACGCGTAGCATCGCATCACGTTTCACGAATTCGCGGTAAACATGCAGCAAAAAAAAACAAAAAAAAAACAAAAAACAAAAACAACAACAATAAATTTAGTATATACAAATGTAAGAAAAACTGGCAACAAATCTTAAAGAAGAGTTTCTAAGCTGGTTTTAAGAAGTAAAACAACCACGAAAAAAATAAGATAAAAAGCTTAAGCTTCAAGCCCATTTTGGCCCAATAATACTGACAGTGTTACTGCCAAAAAAGGAAAGAAACAAAAAAAAAAAAAAAAAAAAAAAAATACGTAGCCAGCAGACATTTAAAAATCTTGGCGATTCTAAACAAATCTTCTGCAGCTTAAATATCGCACAAAAAAAAAACTCGTATCTATTGGGTTATGAACACTTTTAGTTTTTGGTTTTTGGGAAAAAGTGTCCTTTTTGATTCGACTGCCTGAATGTTTGAATGTGCCTTTGTTTGTCTGTGCTACTATAAACTGATATATTGTTGTTGTTGTTGCTATTTACGTTTTCACGACTATTCTATTCGGTTACTTGGTTAAAAGTGTCTTCTGCTTGTTTTTTTTTTATTGATATTTTTCTCTTATCTTCTTTATTTATATTTTTTTTTTGCTTTCTACTTATGTTGTGATATTTTTGTCAGACAATGGTAATTGTGCTTAAATGTGGGATTTACATGACATTAAGAGTAGAAGAAAAAACAAAACAAACAACATTTACTAACTTGTTTACTTACAAACAATATGTTTCTTTAAGTCTAAAGTTAATGTCTCGAAGGCTTTTTTTCGTTTGGGTTTCTTATAAAAAGATTCGTTGATTGGCTTTTTTATTTTTAAAATTTTTGTTTTTTTTGGGTGTGTTTTAAATGTTCTTGTCATTTATGTTTCTTATGAAAAAAAAAACAAGAGAAAAAAGTTTAAAGTAGAGAAAACAGCCCTAAAAACATTAACGCTAAAGGAAAGTAAACGAAACTAAGGTTAATAACAATAACAGCAACAATAGCGACGACAGACAGCAGCATTTGCAAAAAAAAAAAAAGAAAAAAATCTCTGACATTAACTGAAATCGAGTTTGTGTTTGAAGTCTTTTGTTTGGCAAACGCTGCTCTTCGCGCGTTCAGGCTGAACACAAAAGGAGGTTGTATTTGAAAAATTTAGCAAAAGTTTTCAACATAAATAAGAAAAAGTTTTATAATTGATCACATACAAACATACATACAGACATATTTTTGACAGCATTTCAAACTTGTTGCTCATTTCAAATTAATATCTGATTTTAGTATTTTAGTTCTGCAAAAAAATTTTTTTTTTTAAATAAAAATTCATGTTATATATAGGGACATTAATGTCTTTAATTCTAATCCATTGTCAGTTTTCAGCTATCACGTATAGTTTCCTTATAATGGGAGTGGCTAATATGACCCCCTAAACCAGACGTGCACGCTAACTTATTTCAATATAACTCGATAGCTCAGGCCTGTTTGAATTATATAACTTTTTTCGATTTCCAAAGGTTTCACAGATATTAGGAAACTATTGGAGAAAAAAAATATTTTGAATGCAAAATTAAATTTTTGTTTTGTCTTCAAAAATTTACAAAAAAAAAAACTAAAACCAAAAATATTTTACAGCTTTGTGATTTAAAGCAAAGCTAAGTATGCCGGAAGTAAAGTAAACTATAGGTTAGGTTAGGTTAGGTTAGGTTTAGAAGGGTGGTGCTTTACCGCACCTCCATTCGGAGACCCAATTGGGTACATTGTGATTCTCTTCTGTTGCCCAAAAAAAAAGTAATATTCACCCTCCCATTTGCAGCCAGAAGTGACCCTATTACCCATCACTAAGCCACCGAATTTCCATGATAAAGCCTCTGATGTCCTTTAGTTTACACTTTGCGACATCAGCAATGCTTTCATGGGAACGTCTGCTCAGCCATCTAAGCCTATGACATTGCAGCTTCCGACAGTGACGGATAATATCTTCAATGGTTTCTGGTTCCTCTTCATCCCCGCACATCCTACAAAAATCTGGAGTGGTAGTCTCCCAAATGCTGGTTCTTACTTTGACCGAGCAGTGATCTGTCAACACGCCTATCATGATTCGCATCGCCTTCCTATTCATGTCCAGTAGTACTTTAGATCTTCCTGAGTCTAGTTTTGGCCAAAAACTTCTCGGGACTCTACAATCCTTCTTACTTCGCCATGAACTGTTGGTCCTGCTTTCTACCCAGTCACTGAGTTCTTTATAGTAATGACTTATCGGTAATTTTAGCAATCTGTCCGACAATCCCTCATCCGACGATGACCCTGTTCTTGCCAGCTCATCGGCAATTTCATTTCCCTCAACACTGCTGTGGCCAGGAATCCAGGAACGTAACGAATAGTCTGACACTATACTTCTCCATACGCAAGTTGAGGGCTTTCCTACAGTCACTAACAAGTTTCGATTTGACATGGTGTTCCTTCGAAGCTTTTAGCGCTGCCTGGCTGTCAACGTTACTGGCTACCAGCTTCGTGGCTCTAAGGACTCGCCAAGATCTCAGCCTGGAAAACACTACATTCATTCGGCAGTCTGAAAGAACTACGAATGTTCGTTCCCAAGATATAGACACCAGCCCCTGTGTCTTCCCCCATTTTTGATCCGTCTGTAAAGACTGCAGTTTACTGCCTGCGGTTGCAGACCGAAGTAAAATAAAGTAAGCTATAAGTAATGAAAATGTGTGCAAAAATTTGGATTTTGTTTAAATTTAAAGCAGATATCCCACCTTGACAAACACTTTTTAATAAATACATATGTTCGTAACTCACTTGCACCTTGTATTTCAATTGCAAAGTCATAATTGCATAAGTCAAAATAAAGGAATTATTTCATTATGGTTCTTGGAATTAAAAAAATGTAAAGTAATAATAAGAATATACGAGTATGTTGGATGTATATTGGATTGAAAAGAAGTGTTGCTATATAATGGAAATCAATATCCCTCCGTACCATTAGCTCATGCACTAGCTATGAAAGAGAGGTATGAAAACTTAAAATTTTTGCTTAATAGAATTCAGTACGATCGCTATTTGTAGAACATATGTAGCAATTAAACAAAAACGGGATATGCTAGAGGGATATAAAATATATTTTGTGAATTCGTCCTTAAGATCACACGCCATTCCTGGATACAAAAACACTACAAATGAGGCTTTAGTTGAGGGACCAGAAATATTTTTTGCCAGCAATGTGCATCAAATTAGGCTCAATAAATGATTTGGTATAAAGTAAGAACAGAAATGGAGAGGCATTTAAATAAGTGAAAGTATATTTCCATGTAAAAATTATAACAAATTGAAGCAAGACACATTTGTTGGTTCTCAAATATGACAAATCTAAAGAATTTTTTAAATCTAAGCTAAACAATAAAGAATGCGTAACTTTCAAAAATGCATGTCACAAGTTTTATTGAAAATAAAGAAGCTGCAAATTGCGAATAACTGGTACAAGAACTTCTTCTTTCATATTAACAACTGGGATGCAACATGTCACTAAAAAACATTTACATACTAGATTTGCGTTTAGATTTTTTGTTTATTGTCTGCTGAGCATGGTGAGAGGTTTTATCGAGATATTGCTTTTTTTTTGCTGGTATTTATTTATTGCATCTTCAAAAATTAGCCAATAATAAGTATAAATATAACTAATTAGGCCGGACCAGGGGGCAAATTACGGCACTCGTTATCGAACGAAATTACGAAACATTGCCATATAAACTCTATTGAAATATTTCGCAATTTCGTTCGATAACGAATGCCGTAATTTGCCCCCAGTATCGGACATGAACATATTGATAGTAATTAATAATACATATTTATCGTGTTAAGCACAAAAATATTTTTAAGAAATTTCATTTACGTCCCTTTTCACAATGTGTGATTAAGAGTTAACATGAACTTTAACTGACACTTCTTCATACAAAACTTGTTGTTAAAGTCTCAGTTAGCTTTTAATCGTACATTGTGAAAAGAGCCGTTAGAGTGTTGAGTATTAGAGCCGTAGCGTCCCTCGTTTTTAAGCGGATGTGTCCAGTAAAGTTCAAGATATTACGAGCAAGAGGATTAGAATGTAACTACAGATTTTTTAAATATTTGCCTGCATATTTTGCAATTTTTTCAGTCACTAGTGGCATATTTAAATCACGATGTAAATTTGAATTTTTAATGTACCTTGGAGCCGATGTTATGAAACGTAAAATTTTGTTTTGTCTTCGTTGGATTGGAAGCTGAAGCAGTGCCCCAGAGCTTAATTCTGTAGCACCACATTGTTTTCAAAAACGACTTGTATATTAACAGTTTGCAGTGTAGGCTGAGTGTTGAAGTTCTGCCAATCAACCATTTTGAGTTAACTTAAGTTTCATCTGAGTTAGCTTAAAGTCAATATGATGTTTCCATGTAAGCCTATGATCGAGTTGTGTACCAAGGTATTCCACTTGGGAATATTGAAGAATATTTTGATTGTTAATTCGAATTGGAGAAGAAGTATCACTTCTTAGGGTAAATGTTATATGGACACACTTTTGTTCGTTTACTTTAATTCTTCATAAGTTTAACCTTATTTCCATTTGCGTTATATGTTCTTGGAGATCGCGGGATGCCTCATAAGGGTTTTCGTGCGTACTCATACATGCTGTATCATCGACAAATGTTTGCTCACAGGCAAAACACAAGTATATATTAATTATAAGACTGGACCCAGAATACTACCCTGTGGTACACCGGAAGATATAGATTCGGGCACACTCATATAGACTTATATAGACTTCCTATCAATAATATAACTTTGCAAAAGTTTTTGTATTTTTATTGGCAGATTGGTCTTCATTTTTAAAAATAGGCCTGAGAAACATCAATAAAGAGATCAAAACAATACTTATTTTCTTCAAATTTTCTTCTTACAACTTGGACCAATCTATGCGTTTGTTCAATGATGCTATGTTGACTTCTAAAACCAAATTGATGGTCCGGGATGCACCCATTAACAGCTAATATTGAGAGATATTGCTTACAAGGAAAAAATATATAATAGCAAGTGGTCTTCAGAAATGTTGGCTGACTTCTGCTCGGAAATCAATTGAGAAACATTAACATCAAACTTATAAAAGAAAGTGAGCTACTAAATAGTAGCTAATTTTTGTATTTCATTTGAATTGAATTTCATTTAAGATTTTAATTTACACCACGGACGTCATTTATATGTGACATTTTTTAATTTTATCACAATAAATATGTATTTAGTATTCTAATATCAGTATTTTATTTAATTAAAAAAAATCTCCCCAACTAAACGTGATAGAATCAATCTGCGAACAGATTTGGATTAAGCACGCTAAAGTCCATTAACATCACACAATGAAGTTCTTGCTCACGTCTTTTTTTATTCTTTTCTCAGAACAGTGGTATTAGCAATTAAATCTTTTCTGAAACTCCAAAAAAAAGCAGTTCAATATTATTCGGACCGTTGAAAATTTTGTCAGCTATACTAATAATAACGATACCAAAAACTAAATGAAATAAGCATGCATAATGATACAAACCTATCATATCACTTCTGCCAAATGTTTTGATTATTTTCGTACACTATTTTGAATGGACAACTACAACAACAACAATAAACCTAATTTTTCTTTTAAAATATTTATTAGGTTCAAGTAAAGCAAAATAATTTATGTAAAAAATGTTTTAATAAAAAAATCAAACATCATTAATTTAAATCTATTTAGAAAATGTTTAGATCTTGTTCACTTACATTTGTTAAATTTTTTTTCTAGCAACTTTACTAAGGGCCGGGCGTTAGTTTCAAGCACAAAGATTTTTTACTTCCTTGGAAATTGATTAATTACCGCGGTGTCTTATCTAACCCGCACAAAAGTGTAAAAATTTTCACTTCTTTGCTCAACAAGAAGCCAACATAGAAAAAAAAAAATAAATACAAATTCCAAGCGAAGAAAAAAAAACACATATACTCTTCCTATCATTAGAAACTGCCAACAACATTCTTTGCAGCAGTCTTTGGAAAGTGTTAACAGCAATTAATATTTGTTTTCGTATGAGCAACATCACATATTATAAGAACATTTCTCTGTATGACTGACTGTCTCTCCGGTTAATTTATCAGTCTGACTGACTATTTGTCTGCAGTTACAAGTATACGGACATGTTTGTTAATTGTATTTTTGGCCTGAGGCTATTGACAGAACATCTTTCTTTTCTTTATGATGTTTATTTTTTTTATTATTATTATTGTTATTATTACTGTTAAGTGTTATTGTAGTTGTGAAAAAAAAATAAAAAAAAAAATGCAAACTTTGAAGTGTTAATGCTGTTGATATTCTAAATTAAATTTTGTTTGTTAAAAATGGCCCACAATTAGGTCGAGACGAGCGAGCTGTTATCTTAAAAGTATTTTTTTTTATTAATATGAAAGAAAAACAAAATATTATTGCTCTGGTTTTTTTCAGTTTATTTTAACAGTTATTGTTGTCTTTGTTTCAAAATTAATATTTTTGCTTTTTTGTTTCAATGCGCAAGAGATTTTGCGGTCATAAGAAGTAAGTAAGGACGCACTTAAATTTAATTGTTTTTGATTATCTTAAGAAATTAAAAACTTGATTGACCTGTTGCCGTGGCTTTAATTAATTAGTGAGCAGAATATGACAGCGCAGGAAATAGCTTCTGTCTTAAGTCTTTCGTTCAATTAGAATCTCCTGATATGGGGTTTGTTTTCTAGGTCTTTTGTTTTATTTCACATGTAAAAGTTGTATGAAACTATAAGATTTAGTTCTATTTATTTTTCTTTAATTTGATTATTTTGTCTGCAAAAATAAAGAGGAAAACATTATGTTTTTGAAATTGCTTCTTGTTAACAATTTAAATGTACACAAATTTAATTTTAAGTTGTTCCAAATTTTTTAAACTGGGAATAGACTTGGTGTTTATTAGAAGTAAGACTCTTAAGTCTAAGTAATTTTAATTATATAAATAAATTATACACTCGATTGATCTTTTGCGGTATATGGCAGCGGAGTAAACGTTTCTGCCTTAAATCTTTCTTTAAATTAAGTTGGTTTCTTAAGTCTTTTATTTTATTTCACATCTATGTACAAGTAAGGCCGGGCTATATCTATTGAGCAAAAACTTCAAGTTTTCATACTCGTACCAGTCTTTCATAGCTACTGCTTGAGCTAAAGGTACGGACGGATATTTATTTCCATTATAAAGCAACACTTCTTCCCAAGCCATTGGGTACACATATTCCTTACTTGATATGACTTTGCAATTGAAGCAGAAGATTCAACTGTTTTAAAAAAGAAGAATTTTATTTTGCATTAAAAATATTTTGTTTTCGCCAATAGTTTCTGAATAACTTCGAAACCGTTGAAAACAAAATTATATAAATTTGACTTAAGATACGTAATTTTATTTTGCATCTTTCAGTATTTAATTTATTATAAAATGGAAAAAACCCAGTAGAGTTAGTATTTTATAGTATACTAAGATAGCGGCCCACTCCGGCTTCGCACGGGTATAAAATATATAACGTATGTCATTCACTGAAAAAATGATTAAAATCTATCCAGTTGTTTTTATCTATTCATTACTGCCCGTGGCCCGCACGCGTTAAATTTAGAGTAAGACAATTCTTCTCTCCCTAAACCATGAAGATTTCCTGCTATCTTTGGAATATCTAAATTCATACACTACATTTTTATTTATTTCCTTTTTTACATTTACTGCAATCAAGCCCTTTTTAAGCAAAAAAAAAAATTAAAACGATTTTAATTTAAACTGATTTATATATGACGTAGTATTTTTTTGGGGGGGGGAGGGGGCAGCAAAGTCTCCCACCGATTAAAAAAACATTATGGAACTAAACTGCAGGCGAAATCTTTTAAACAAAAAATCAATTTTGAAAATTGGTTCATAAATGACGGAGTTATGACGCATTCTGATTTTCGTAAAAAATTATAAGTGCTAACTTAAGGCAAAACCTTTTCAGACGAAAAAAGAATTTTGAAAATCAGGTCATAAATGACCGAGTTATGCCAGAGGGGAGCAAATTTCCCCATCCGATTTTCGAAGAAAAATTATGGGACCCAACTGCAGGCAAACCCTTTCAAACAAAAAAAAGAAAATTTCGAAAATCGGTTTAAAAATGACCGAGTTATGCGTGTACAAATATAAAAAAAGAAAGAAAAAAATACACACGAATTGATAACCTCCTTCTTTTTTGAAGTCGGTTAAAAATGTCATTAAAATCACTATTTCTGAAAGGGGCGTAGCATTTACCGGGGTAGAATATATATAAAAACACGCGCCGGTCTTTTACAAATATTTTGTGGGGTGGAAGGCGAAAATCTGTTGGGTCATAAAAGAGTTCACCCCTAACAAGTAAACGTGTTTTTGATTTTTATATATATTAAGATAAGATAAGATTAGAAATTTATTGAACTGTAGTGAATTTTAGTCAGAAATAATTTCTTAAAAGGGCTTAAGTTCAGTAATTTCAATTCTTATTGAATGAAATATTTTAAGCCCCGACTAAAAAAAGGGGTGTTATAAGTTTGTAGTGTGGCTCTGTGTATCTGTGTATCTGTCCGTGTCCATGTACAGACCAAGCGACTCGGCCGATTTTGATTTGGTTTTTTCTGTTTGAAAGGTGACTTGATCGGACAGGGTTCTTAGCTATGTTTGATAAAAATCAGTCCAGTCGTTTAGAAGATATCGCTTCTTTTCTAGATATATTCGGGGGTTTTTAAAATGTTTAATTTTTAATCAGAAAAAATTTCTTAATCGGCCTTAAGTTCAGTAATTTCAATTCTCATTGAATGAAATATTTTTATTAATTAATGTGAGTTTCTAAGGAAAAGAAGAAAAATTTCACTAGACTTTATTAGATGGGGAAAATACTGATATTTTTCTGTGCAGCCACGCACTTTATCAGCACCCATGTCTATCTACTGCCGTTTCGTCTGTACGTAGACACGGACAGATACACAGATACACAGACACATACCACAAATTTATAATACCCCTTTTTTTGATCGGGGTTTAAAAATCAAACGAACCATTATATATGTTTTATAAAACTAGAATAGTTGATAGCTTTACAAGGAAATTTTAGTTATTTACACTTCACTTCACATGAATAGGTGCAGTGTTCTACCAATCTATTTAAGGTTGCTGCTCTCATGATAATTAATGGAAAGGATTATGTTGTACTTTTTATTTAAAGAAAACAACCATTATGTACTCGAAATTGCTTCTTGTCAACTATTCAGACAAAATTTAGTTTTATACTGTTCTATATTTTTTAAATTCGAAAGAGATTTTGCAGTGAGAAGAAGTAACACACGTATGCCCATTTTTTCAGTTAGTGATCAAATTATCATTATTTTTAAGTTCTAATTAAGTACGAAGTTGTGTTTTTGAATGAATAATTAAATAATAATTAAATGATCAACCTTTTGTAATTAAGTATTATTTAAGTTTTATGAGCGCACCATATGATTTTATGCTCGTGTGTGTGTATTGAAAACATCATGTGGTCGTACTAGAAAGAATTTCGTTTAATTTTTATAAATATATAACAAATGGAATAAATAAATAGAAAAATGCATTCTGATGT
Organism: Tachina grossa; assembly: GCA_949987645.1. NCBI lineage: Eukaryota > Metazoa > Arthropoda > Insecta > Diptera > Tachinidae > Tachina > Tachina grossa. The sequence goes on along the minus strand of OX465278.1, from coordinate 49,940,985 downwards.
TTCTCTGGCTTCATAAAATGTGTTTTTATGCAATTTTAAGTTTCTGCACTTTGATAACCTAACTTTCTTATTTATGTTAAACAGCTATTGTTTGAAAAGCCTTCCATAATACTGGGAAATTTTGCAGTGCTACCGTACTTTCCACGTAATTTAATAAGAACTTTAATTAACCACTGAAAAAATTAAATCGTATTTAATTACAACTTAATTTTAAACAAAAATTACCTAATTACGTACTTAATTTTTAAATTAAAAACTGAGGTTTAAATATAATTATTTTTAATTAAATATAATTATTTTTAATTATCTAAAGAAATTAAAAACTCGATTGACTTGTTGCAGAATATGATATAGGAAAAAAGTTTCTGTCTTAAATCTTCCATTCAAATAGAGTATGTTGAAATAAATATGGCAGCCGCGGAAAAAGTTTCTGTTTTAAGTCTTTGGTTAGAATGCTTATATGGAAATAAGGTTTGCTTCCTAGGTCTTTTGATATATTTCGTATGTAAAAGTTGAATAAAACTAGATCATTTAGCTCTCACAAGTCTAAAAAGAAATTTAATTTTTTTTTATTTTATCTCCGGAAATAAAAAAGAAAACATTATGTACTTGAAATTGCTGCTTATTGTTTAATTTTAAACTGTTCTATATTTTTTGAATTCATGTGTTTTTTTTCTACAATTAATTTGTTAAATGTGTTCATATAAAAAATGACCAGATCTTACCCCCGCTAGTGTTGGGTACATTGTCAAAAGTAAACGAAAGAAAAAATAAAATGATGTTGGAAAGAAACATGCTGTACTTTATTTTAAATTTTTATTTTGTGTACACAGCTACATTTTATTTACGGTTAATTGTTTGTTTTATTTACTCACAACTCATTCATTCGCACTTTGATTAATAAGGTACAGAAGTACGAATACAAACAAAGTCCAAAGAAAAAAAAAATAAAATTAAGAAACATCAGTTATTGTCAAAAATAAAAATACTGGTAGAGTAATTTTACGTGAGCAATGATTTACTTTGATAAGTAGGTCAGACGGCTGTTACTGTTTTCGAAACCGAAAAAAAATTGATTCATGTTGTTCTCTTTGTGTTATTTTACTGCTGTTAAGTGTTTTGTTGTTTGTTTGGGTTTCTTTCATATGAGTCAGTTAGAATCATGTGTGATTAACTGTTAAATGCATGTTTAATAAATTAAAGACCATGATGTTACATGTCATATTTAGGCCTCTTGTGAAATGTTTTGTGTTAATTTATATATTTTTTTACATTTATACATACGTTTGTGTTTAGTTTCATTTAAGAAAAAAAAAATTATATTATACAAAATTAAAAATTGATTGCTTAATGTATAAATTTGTTTCTTGTTTCAAATAAGTTCGAAGAAACAAATAATAAGATAAATGTTGTCGCATCATTAATAATAATTTTAACAAGGGCCTGTTACATAAAGTTGTCAACATTTTTTATTATCTATTCATTGAATCTAAAATCATGTTGGCAATTTGTAGTTAAATATTGATTTTATTGATGTTTGTTGTTAGTTAAACAAATAAACTAGCATTTGTTTTGCTTCTGTAAGGCAAGAAAATAGTAGTTCAGTCAAAATCGAGGTATTTTTCCAAAAACAAATAACAGTTTTGGTTTGTTGGGCCTTGAATGGGTTTCCTGTAACTAAAAAAATTAACGATCAAATGATATAAGATATATATAATTGAAGAAAAAGGTTCAAACATGCACTATTCATGCCTTGAACTTGTCAGTCAGCTTTGCTTCTGTCTTAACACAAGTAATAATATCGTATTGTTATACGCCAGGATCATTCCATAATACTATAATGCAGATTTGCATTATTTTTCCTCACGCTTAACTAAACTGGAACTAATTAGGCCAATTTTTCTAGAAATGTTAAAGACAACTCGTATTTTAACTCTTACACTTCAGTTTATGCAATTCTAGCAGTCAAGTCGTCTATAGGACTTTTATCACTCAAAATAATGAGTTTCGCTCATAAATATAAGTTTTTCACTCAAATAATAGTTAACTTTATTTTTCCGCAGCCCTCATTTTCTTGAGTTGTGGAAACGTGGGACTAGTCTTGTATATTAATACCATGTTTTCACAAGTCAGGAAGGCGACTCGTCTAGAATTTGCTTTTTCATATAAATTTTCTACTCAAGTCGATCGTCCGTGTTGTAGAAACAGGAGGTAAATTTTATTCATTCATCTGCCGTTTGTGAACAGAATTTTCTAAATAGTCCGTGACATTTTTTAAAACCAATCACGTTAGGACCCATGGATTTCTATATTTACGAGAATATTTCTTCCTTATTTATGTTTGCGTTCGTTATTTAAAGAAAAAAGATACTATTTGTCATTTATTCGAATAAAATATTATTATTCCTTTTATAGAAATTGTTATAAACGAAAATTCATTGTTCTTTCAAATAAAATTTGTTCGATAATCATTCAAATAAAAATTTATTTGAATAAAAATTTCGCATTCGTTGTTATATTTTTTCTTTAATATTTTATTCCAATAAAGTTTTTTTCCTTTGAATACAGTTTTTTTGTTTATTCGAACATTGTTTAAATTTTTTTTTAAATTTTAGTTATTCCAAACAAAAAACTATTTATTACTGTTTTTTTATGGGAATTGTTACAATTTAAGTTTAAAATTTTTTAAACGCACTAATAATCCCAAATTAATATTTTACTTATTAAGTAAAATATTTTCTTTTTTATTATTAAAAATACATTGAAATTGATTATTGAGGGGCTTAGCTGGATCCTATGCGCATTTCACTGTTGCTAATGCAGATCATCAGGGAACCTTTACCCAAACCTTCTTAGAACAACTAGAGTTATTATATTATAAACTTTCATTTAAACAAATGAGAAGCTCATAACAAATTACAAAGTTGAAACAAGAACTCAATAATCAACATGCTTTTTATTTTCTTTACCATTACTACATTGGCTGACTTTTTTTCAGCTTCAAATTGTAGTCGTAAGAGTATGTAAAAGAAAATAAATGTAAATAACAGCTAAGCCCCTCAATAATCAATTTCAATGTATTTTAAATAAAAAAAAAATATTTCACTCAATAAGTAAAATATTAATTTGGGATTATTAGTGCGTTTAAAAAATTTTAAACTTAATTTGTAACAATTCCCATTAAAAAACACTAATTATTAATTTGACTGCACCCGGTCAGAAAAATACTTGTGTGGCAACACTCTATTGTTAAATAGCTGTTGTTGTTATTTACATTTATTTTCTTTTACATACTCCTACAACTACAATTTGAAGCTGCAAAAAAGTCAGCCAATGTAGCAATGGTAAAGTAAGAAAATAATAAATTCAGTAAAGTGCGACTATGACTCGCGCACATAGGGTTCCGTACGAACACTAGATATGTAATTTAATACAAACTTCATCCTATATAATATATAGTTTTGGCATTTTTTTCGTTTTTGGGGTCTTTTCGGTTTTTTTGTTTTGTCGTTTGTGCGTTTTTTTCGGTTTTGGCGATTTTTTTAAGTTTTGGCTCTTTTTTTAGTTTAGACACTTTATTTTCTTGTTTTGGCGATTTTTTCGGTTTGTTGGCGTTTTTTCACTTTGTCGTTTTTTTATTTTTGGCGATTTTTTTTAATTTTTGCGATTTTTTGTTTATTTAAATTTTTTTTAGTTTTGGCGACATTTTCGCGTTTTGGCGATTTTTTTAAAATTGTTTGCGTTTTTTTTCATTTTGGCGTTTTGGCGATTTTTTTTTTTTTTTTTTTCATTTTGGCGTTTTTTTTTTCATTTTGGCGATTTTTTCGAATTTGGCGATTTATTTTAGTGTTAGAATTTTTTTTAATTTTGGCGATTTTTTTTGTTTTGGCGACTTTTTTTTAATTTTTGGCGATTTTTTTTGGTTTGGCGATTTTTTAATTTTCGGTTTTTTTAGTTTTACCGTTTTTGAAAATTTTAAGTGTTTGCCTCTTACGGTTTCCAAGATATAGCAAATTGTCAAAATTACATAGTCAAAATTGCATTAACTGATGGACCACCCTTTAATTAAAATTTTTTAAATTTTAGTGTTAATTGTTGTAGTCTGTATAAAAATACACTAATTTTACAAATTTCAAGTTTCAATATACATATGTTCATACAATTGTATATATATTACATGGGATTTTAACATATTTCATTGCTCGTTTTGGAACACCCTTTAATTTTTAATTCTCATGTATTTGTTGTTGTAGTGGCCAAGGTTCTACATACTGTGTCCAAATTTCAGGTCCATAGCTCTTACGATTCCTGAGAAAATACCGTGTGACGGACAGACGGACAGCGTAGCGAAAACAATAGGGTTCCTTTTCACCTTTGGTGTACGGAACCCTAAAAAACATGTTGATTATTGAGTTCTTGTTTCAACTTTGTTATTTCTTATGAGCTTCTCTTTTGTTTAAATGAAAGTTTATAATATAATAACTCTAGTTGTTCTAAGAAGCTTTGGGTAAAGGTTCCCTGATGATCTGCATTAGCAACAGTGAAATGCGGATAGGATCCAGCTAAGCCCCTCAATAATGAATTTCAATGTATTTTTAATAATAAAAAAGAAAATATTTTGCTTAATAAGAAAAATAATAATTTGGGATTATTAGTGCGTTTAAAAAATTTTAAAAAACTCTTTACTTTTATTCATTACATTGAAAATTGGTTGTTCATTTAAGTAAAAATTTGATTCGATAAAATTATGTGAAAACTTTTTATTCCAATAAAATATTTTATTTATTCGTTCGAATATTAATTTTTCTTCAATCGAATAAATTTTTTTAATTGTTTTTAGTTTCAATAGAATTTTGAATCCAATGTATAACTATATTCTATTCCGGTTTTTGCTCTTTTCTGACTAAAGTTTTTCATTTGTTCGAATATAATTTTAAAAATTTTCATTAAAACAAATAATTTTAAATGACACATTTTTAGATTTAGTTGAACTGTAGTGAATTTTACGTCCCTTTTCACAATGTATGGTTAAGAGTTAACGTGAGCTTTAACTGCAAGTTCTTCACACAAAACTTGCCGTTAAAGTCTCTGTTATCTTTTAACCAGACATTGTGAAAAGGTACGTTAATCAGAAATAATTTCTTATTCGGGTTTTAGTTCAGTAATTTTATTTCTTATTGAATGAAATATATATATATGAATATATTTCATTCAATAAGAAATAAAATTACTGAACTTAAGCCCGAATAATAAATAATTTTATTTGATATTGATTAAAAAAAAAAACATTTGGACTAAAATATTTGATCGGTTGCAACACGAATAAAATTTTAACATATTCAGTTTCATTCGTATAATAATTTGTAGTCCGTATTTATTCGATTTATGTTTTTTCGTTACATTTAAATTTTCATTCGTTCCAATAATTCTCTTTTTAAAATATTTTATTCGAATAAAATACTTTATAAGTTCGCTCGAATGAATCAGCTAATTTTTATTCATTCGAATAAAAATTTTGTATTCGTTATGAGTTTGAAAAATTTTTTTTTATCTATTAATTGTTTGCTTAAGGTTCTTTTCTACTTTAAATAAAGTTTTTATTTATTCGATTAAAATTTTCACAACTCTTGGCAAAAATTTTTTTTTACCACTAATGCTACAATAGCGAAACATTCATGGAATAAATTTTGCTATGGCCACATTATTTTTAACTGAAAAGAGCATTACACAAAACCATTAATTTCTTGCAAAATATTTATTTATTCGATAAAAAAAATATGCTGGTAATACACCGTATGAATTTTTGATTGCTGCATTCAGTTGTTGCTATACTCCATCTGCTGCCACAAAATACTTTTCCAATGTTTCATTATCAAAACAAACATGTAATTGTCAAATACGCATAACTGCCGCATAAGTGCAGTGCGGCGGGCGGTGGCAGCTACAAGCCAATGTAAGTTCAAAGGAATTTTAAAAAGCGGCATAAGTTAAAGAAAAATATTCGTACATTAAAATAAACCCATAAAACTAAAATATACTTAAGAGCAACAAGTGTTTTTTCTTTTGCCACATGGTTTCCTCAAAACATTTTAAATGCCACGCAATACAGTCAATGTATATGCAACATTAAAAAAAGGAAAATAGCATTAAATACATCACATACCTCTGGGTTATAAATGAGCAAGAAAAACAAGTAAGAGTTTTTAGTTGGGCATGATAGAACTTGGGGCACACTACCCTCTAGTCAGCCTAGAACCATATGTCTCTATGTCAATTCTCTTTCTCCAGCGACAATTGCACTAGTTAAAATGTCAACAACTTTCCTTGTGAGTAAAGATACGTTAGATACAACAGTTCTAGTGTATTTCTAGTGATATTCCTCCCTAGTGTGAATGGAGTCGTCGACGTCGCATCAAGACAATAGTAAACATTGTTACTTGCCTACTCTTTATCGGCAACAATTGGCTCTTCTTGACATTCTCTTACTAATCTCTAAGGCTTTGTAAATTAATGTAGCATGTTAATTGTAATCAATTGTTGTCGACAAAGAGTGGACAAGTGACAGTTTTTACTGTCGTCTTGATGTGACGTCGACGACACCATTCACAATAAGGGGTATTGTCAATGAACGCGTCAATAGTTTGTTTTTCTTTTTTTTTTACTATGCTGTGCAATAATATTAAATAAATATATGTAGACGAGGATTACTAAAATCTACTAGTGAATCTTTGGTTCAAATATCTCCATATGGTCGTAAAAGAGCTACCTTCTCAATAGTGCTAAAGTATAGTGGTAGATTTTCAATGACATTCGTATGTTATATGTCAATAGGTGATTACATTGGCTGGGATACACCTAGTCAGTAGCACTATTCACAATGTCACTAGAAAATCACTATAATTTTACTATTGACAACGAGCGAGGAAATATCGATATTGTAGACTAGAGCCCCTAAAATTTACTAGTGAATCTGTGGTGTCAATGTCTCCATGTAGTCCTAAAAGAACTATTTAGTCAGTAGTGCTACAGTCTACTGGTGGATTTTCAATAATAAGCTAATGTTAAATGTCAATATATGATTACATTGGCTGGGGTACTACTGACAATGTCACTAGTAAATCATTACAATTTCACTATTCGCACTTTCTGCAGGGTACTTATACTGGAACACTATTGGACACAGCTCTTTTTGGACCCATTGGTTTGTTTTATCATCGGTTTTTGTCTAAAACAAGCTACTGAAAGAGTTCGATACAAGTGTTGACAAAATTTTACGTTTTACATTGGGAAACAACTTTCTAACCTGGCCACATTTTACTGTTCTTTATTTCAAGTCACAATTATCATTTCTGTATACAGTTTGTTTACAAAAAATAATTTTTTTTTTAGCAAATTATAAAAATTATTTAATTTTAAGAAAAAAAAATATTTTCATCGTCAATATGAAATTTTTGATGAGCTACGAAATCATAAGTAAGGTAGGGTATAATATACCTGCAACAAAAACTTCGGGACCAATAACAACCAAAAACTTATTAATAATCAAAACGTGTCCAGCATTTTTCTTTACTGAAATGAAAAATTTCCTTTTTTTGATAGAGAAGTTCTTTCACATAAAAATATTCTGCAGCATTTTTATTTTATATTTTATGAACACACAGCATACGCACACACATATGCACACATTCAAAGTAAAACGCACTTACCGCCATACACACTGAGAAATACCAAGAAAAGCAACAAAAGTAAGGATACAACAGAAAGCATTTAATCATTCGACATAATCAGAATTTTAAAACAAACGGGTGTTTACCACTTGGCGCTTTAAGAACTGACTCCATCGATTTGTTTAGTGAATTTTAAAAGGTTTCCAGCACAATTTCAGCAAACTGACAATTAAAACCTTAAATCATGCATACTGTAGTTCTTAAGGCAAACACACATACGCGCGTTCACACGCGCGTAAACGCACACACGTATAAACGCACTCACGTATGCACGCACAGAATTAAATATACATACAGTTGCAAAATTATGAATTTGTGTGCAAGATATGCCATAAAATCCAATAGTTTCTTATCTCTATTAATCAACGTCAGTCACTTTATGCAAATATGAAAGAAAAAATATTTAAGATTTTTATATGAAATAAAAACACAATTGCGGTAAAATGCTTGCAACCGGATCTTATGGCACCCTTAGCATTACTCAAACATACAAAACTTGCAGTTAAAGTTCGTGTTAGCTTTTAATTGTACATTGTGAAAAGGGCCGTAAGAATTTTATCCTTTGACTAAAGTTTTGTATTTATTCGGACAGAATTTTGAAAATTCTTTTAATGTTAGTCATTCGATAAAGGTATTTATTTTTATTCGTTCCAACAAAAAATTTTTAGTTATAATAAACATTTTTATTCGATATTTATTCGAATAAAAAATTATTTGAATAACAATTTTGTATTCGTTTTTATTCGATTTAAAATTTTTTGATGGTGCATTCCATTCGAATAATAGTTTTTAATCGTTACTTAATCGATTAATTTTTCTTTTCATTATTGTATTTATAAAATATGAAAGAAAAAATATTTAAGATTTTTATATGAAAATAAAAAAAATATTGAGGTAAAATGTATGCAACCGGATCTTATGGCACCCTTAGTATTACTTAAACCAGGACAAATTAATGTATATGTACTTAAATAATAAAGAAAACCTTTTCTTTTTCGATTTCAATAATTATGAAGCGAATCTGTAAATTTCCAGTTGCATTCTTATGCTTCCAAAAGTTAAGATAATTCCTCTGAGTACTACTTAATATTTCGGCATTCCATGTGTAACATGCCCAGAATTTGGAGTTCTTCGGCAAATGCATTTTAACAAAATCAAAACATTTTACAGCATTTTTTTCGAAAAAAAAAAACAATTATCGATCTCATGACAGTTACAAAGATTTGGAATCCTAATATATTTAGCAACTACTGTTAGATAACTAACAGTGCTCTGTTATGTTCAAAACATGTTAGAAACTTTGATTTCTGTCTCTGCTAGTTAAATTAGAACTTAGTCATGTTTTAGACTTGGCACTTTTTCTTGAAGCAGTTATCTTCAATTCTCTTCTAAAACTGCTCGTTTGTTTACACTCAGACGGTTTCTTGTTCAATTTTCCTATTGTTTTAATGCTGCGAATGAAATAACAAAAGGGAATTGAATTAACTTTTCTGTACAAGCAAGTCAGTAACTCTCTTCTTTCTTCTTTCCTCTCTCTCCCATAAACTCAGACTTGCTTCAAGAAAAACTGCCGAGTCTAAAACATGTGTTATCTTCACACACATAAAATAATTTGGATTCAGTTTAATAAGAAATCATTTTATATGTTATGTAGAGTGGCGTTGATTGCCAACGCAAGATATTAGCGTATATACCATACCATATCCAGCAACATATCGTCGGTGCACCGACCAAAACACCTATGTGTTTTTTATGAAGTGTTAAGGAGAGCAAAAAAACCGTTTTATTTTGCAAATTCGCAACATATTTTAAAAGTGAATTTTTTTTAATTTTTCTTAGCCCATTTAAAAATATTACACGTTGAAAAAATACAAAATATTTTTTTTAACCTGAAGTGGTACAAGAATTTAACAAAAAACAACTACACATAGCTGATTTTGTTTCGAACTTTTTAAATGTGAATAGAACAAATATAATACACATAGGTGCTTTTGAAAAGAAAAGAAAACCAAAGGCAATTGTAAAGGTTTTACGTTTAAATCAAAAACAGTTATGTGTACTTATAACCAAGCGTCGGCAGCCACACTACCAGTAGCCGATCACTTTTCTTCTACCGAAAATTTTTCGTGCATTTTGATTTGTAAAAGCTGCCATCACTGAGCTTTTTAGTCTCATTTATTACTCCGTTCTCTTTGTGTCGGCCTTTGATTATAACATATAACTGTTTTTGCCGGAGATTTTCTATTATAGCTTACATATAGGAATTTTAGCTAACTTTGAAACCATTTGAGATAACGGGAAATGCTTTGGTGGATAAATGCATTACCAGATAGGCTTCCTAATGAGCCAATAAAAAAAAATCGAAAAATTACACATAGGTGTTTTGGTCGGCGCACCGACGATATGTTAAAATACATTGCTAAGCAATAATAGGTATGTTCATTTACTTTCCCAGCAGAAACTAGCAACGAGAGAGTGAGGCAGAAATTTAAAAAATTATTCTCCCAAATAAGAAAAAGTAAATGAACGCTTTAAGGTAGAATTAGCCGAACGTCCACGTAAGCTAACGAAACAGCTGATCATTTTTGTTGATTGAAAACAATGCAAACGCTTAAGCCGCGTTCAGACTATTATACTTTGTATTTATACTTGTCAAAAATTCAAATAATACGTGCAAGTGTGATAGTCTGAACACAAAATGTCATCAAAGTGGCAATTAATACGATAAAAATTTTGACATCCCATAAGACTTTTTCGTTTTTAGAAAATTTTCTAAACGATAATACTTTTCATTAGATCAGGGTTGCATTTTCACACAAACCAAATTTCCAAGTCGGTTGTTTCGCCGCCGATAGCGTGTCGTCATTGATGTAATGTTTTGTCATATGTATATCGGCTCAAAATTTTGAATAAGTGAATCGTATGGAAGTATTGACATAATTTTTTAACGTTTTTGTAATATTATTTCTTAAATGTTTTCTATTATTTAAGAATATTTTTAACTGCTGCATTTTTTCAAGTGCCGGCACGTCCCCGCCTGCATGAAACCGCTTTGTCGCCGATAGTCAATGAATAGCACAGACATTTTCATTGAACAGCTGTTTTGATTTCTATTTTTTATTATTTGAAGTGTGATAGTCTGAACACAATATGTGATTTTACGTTAGATTTTTTGACAGTCGCAACGAATGTATTTAGATTTCTGTATCGTAAAATGTGATGAAAGTATTAATACTTGTATAATAGTCTGAACGGGGCTTTACCGAAGTTTGCTGTAACGTTGACGGCACGTCTCAACCTGTATAAAATAGAATTTCCTAACGTTGTTAAGTGACGTTTGTAAGCCAGTGATGGTGTCATTGTAAGTTAAATGGAATAGGGGTATTTTGGCTCTGTTTTTTGGTACTTTTGTTAATAATATCTGTGTGGAAAAACATAATTATATAAATAAATATTTGGGAATGTACATATATACATACTTATATACACAAATATATTCATGCATTTGTATGTATATGTACTTATATATAATAAAGAAATGCATAAATATGTATGAGCATAATATAAATGTGATACATATGTATTAAAGGATATAAATGGTATCAAAACTTCTTATTGTGTATGCACACATGTAAAAATTATTTCATGTTGCATACATATCGTTGGTCACAAGTAGAAAGGCCCTAGCTCAATTAATTGTAATTTTACAGGGGAAGATAAAAACATAATAAAGGGTGTTTTTTATTGAGGTATAGAACTTTAAGTTGGCATCACTTTTTTAACTGGCGGCCATTTTGTCAGCTGTCAAGTGATTAATATTTAGTTTGCTTTGCCATTTCATCATGAACAGGTTGACAAAAGAACAATGCTTGCAAATCGTGCAAATTTATTTCGAAAATAATGGTTCAGTTCGCGAAGTTTACCGCAAGCTCCGTCCATTTTATGGTCGACATAATCGTCCATCAGAGCAATTAATTCGGTTAACCATGGATCGTTTTCGCACTACGTTTACTCTATGTGATAATACGCATCCGCAGAGACGTCGAACAGTGCGCACCGAAGAAACAATTGCCGCTGTAGAGCAAAGTGTTGAAGAAGACCCGAATGAATCGATTCGCCACCGTGCACAGCAATTGGAGCCGACTAACCGACTATTTTGTTCCCGAATTGGATGGCATGAATGTGGATGAGTTGTGGTTCCAACAAGACGGCGCTACATGCCACACAGCGCACGTCACAATCGATTTATTGAAGGAAACATTCGATGAGCGCATAATTTCGCGGAATGGACCTGTCAATTGGCCACCAAGATCGTGTGATTTGACACCATTGGATTATTTTCTTTGGGGATATGTGAAGTCGCTCGTCTACGCCAACAAACCAGAAACGTTAGGGGACTTGGAAGCCAACATTCGTGGCGTTATTGCCAACATACGGCCCCATATGCTCGAAAAAGTGGTTGAAAATTGGACCTGTAGAATTGGCTTTATTCGAGCCAGCCGCGGCGGCCACATGCCCGAAATCATATTTAAACATTAATGGCATAAAATTATCCTTCCAATAAAGCCAAATTGATGGACATTAAAACGATTTTCTTGTGTTTTATTTCAATTCAAAGTTCTATACCCCTGAAAAAAACACCCTATATTAAACAGCACAACTGCTTTGTTAAACTGCTTTTAAAAGTGTTATTTTTACGATATTGCAATAAATTTTTGTGACGAGGTGTACTTGTGTCCATCGATATATATGTATGTATGAACATATTTATTTGTTATAAATGTATAATAGACAGTATACAGTTTTAGTAGCGTTTACATATTTTAGGTACTTTTTCTTCGCTACATTCACCATTTGAACTTTTTTATTTCCCATCACTGTTTTGTGAACAGCTGTTCCTTTTTAATATTAAAACAACAAAACGAAGTAAAGCATACGCACGTTTTTAAATGTTCTATAAGTGCATCAACGTGCTAACAGTACAGTACGATACGGTACAGCAACAGCAACGTTCGGCTAACCCAGCCTTTACTTGTAAAAACTTGCAACAAAATTTTATTCACATGAGAACCACAGATGGAAATCATTATACAATTGTCCTTTTTCTGGTGTATTTTTGATAATTTTTAAATTGCAAATTTTTTTTTAGAAATTGTCATTTAATATGAATTTCTTTACACAGTTTCATGTATTTTTACTATATTTATGAATTTTTCATAATTTTTTCATTTTATTCATTAACAAATACAAAAATGCCACTTTCCGTCTCTGATCATATATGAGAAACAAACAAAACAAAGAAGTCCAAAATTTTCAATTTTCCTTTTATATTTTATTTAGATATTTTTGAAATAATTAATTTGACAACAAAACACACAACAGCTGGTTGGATAATTCTTGCAAGTAAAAATTTTACTAGTAATAATTTGTAGGAATTTTTTTAACTCTCAATTTTTCCTTCTCTTTTGATGCTCTCTCTTTGCAAAGTTTTTGAGTTAATGAACACTTTCCAGTAACAATTGTTACAAATACGTAACAATTTTTAGTAAATGCTGCCAAACTCAAATAATATTAATTTTTTTTTCAACGAAAAAGAAAAAAAAAAGTTTTAAACAATATAAAATGAATAAAAGCTTAATTTGTAAATAGCCAAACCCCTAATTATTGCTAATTTTGGTATGTATATGCATACAAAACAAAGATATTTGGATGTACGTATTCGTCACCTCTAGATACATTCTTGAACACAAGCAATTTGACGTCACCATTCTGCCGGCATTAGTGCTTGTGTTAAGACACAACAAATTGCAATTGGATTCATAATTACTTAGTTGCAACTCAAAAGCTAAAGATTTTATATTTGATATGTTTTCCAGAGCTTTGAAGAACTAAATAATATACAAATTGCTTTTTTATTTAGTAATAAGTAGTTACACATCGTCAGCTGAAATACAAAACTACTTAAATAACAAAAATTAAAAAGCGCAGTTATATTTAATTATTGTGTATTACATTGAAACACATCTCCCTACATATTTTAAAGCCGAATTAAAAATGAAAATAAATAAACTTTAATTCACTCACTTTTCACCTATAAAATTTAAAAAAGTCTAGTTTTGAGTGCATATTTAAATGATACTTAAATAAAACATAAATGCGGAATAGTGGACGGCTCTTCAGCCACACTGACGCGAACAGCAGCAATATTTTTTGCAGTACGAGCTGTACGAGCATGCGCTGGCGTTTTCACATCTCCCACAGGTCCGGGTTGTTAAAATTTTTTCACGATTTTTCCGATTGTACGCATATTTGGTCGATTGTGCTCGCCAAAAAAAAAAAAAAAAAAAAAAAAAAATCACGACGTGCACGATACGCATTTTGATTTGAACGCCCATTTTCATAATAAGCCTGAATAACTTTAACACGCTGCTCGATTGTGTATCTTTCCATGGTTCAAATTGAATTAGTCTGAAATTGGGAATTGACAAATGAAATGCAGAAAAAACTTGACGTTTAGGTGTGGTTCACATTCAATATCGGCCCTTAAAATTAAAACAAGCCTTTCATGAACATCAATCACATGGTCTTATTAAAAAAAAATTCATTTAATTTTCATAAATCTGTGGCAAAAAGGAAAAAGTGCTTAAGTGGAGATAAGCTGCTTTCGAGTTAATGGTACCTCCGTAATCTGCATACTCTAAAGTACCCCTGGTCTAAATTCCAATTAATTTGTGAGATTTTTCAGGAAGTTATAGCACTATGATTTGCGACTTCTCATCTCGTTTAGAATAATATACCTTTTTTTTTGATATACTTCAATTTAAATGTATTATATATAGTGTGTAGAACGATCTTTGCTTAGAAAAATAAAGACTAACAGAGAATTTCCCAATTTAAATGTAAAAGAAATAAATTTCTGAAAATGGACTTGAAAACTTAAAAGTGCTCTCCTGCAAAACAGTAAAATATGACTTCAGCACTTTTTCCTTATTGCCACAGAAATACATGTATAACATATCATGAAATAAATAAATGAAAAAATGCGTTCTGATGCTCTTTTGGCTTCATAAAATGTGATTTAAGGCAATTTTAGTTTTCTATATGTTGATAACCTAAATTTTTTATTTTCGTTAAACAGATGTTGTTTGGATTTTTTTCAGAGCTGCCGTACTTTCAACGTAATTAAATAGGCATTTTAGTTAATCACTGAAAAAATTAAATCGTATTTAAATACAATTTAAATTTATATAAAAAATACAGACCAACTGACAACCACCTCTCATTTTGTTGAAGTAGCTTTTTAGGCATGTCTTTTCTCTCAAATATTTTTCCATTACTGGAAAAGTAATTAATTTCTTCGATTCTTTGCTAACAAGTTGTAAGAGCCTTGTCTCAGATCAAAATTCAAGTTAAGCTGTTATTCCAAATAATATACATTGATATTCATTAAGTATTGTTAAAGTTATGCTACAAAGCTCATGCTTTAAGCCAACATTAACTTAATTAATTGATTTTAAATAACAATGATAGTATTTAAAAATTTTATAATCGAAAATAATTTTCGTTCCAATTGAAATTTATTTGTTTGTGGTTAAGCATGCCTACGTCGTTTCATTGGTGCTTTTCCAAATCATCAGTAGACTTTAATATGCCAAATAATAAATTTTTTAAAATAACTTTCGCTGCAATTCATGACAAATAAACAAATAACCAAAATAAATTGGAATTGGGCTTAAGGGTACCTGTAAATTGGAAAATCATAGTAATGCAACCATTGCCAGTTCAGCTTAAGTCGACTTATGCACAGATTTCTAAACACAATTACTATATTTGTCTTTTTGCAAGAAAAAAAAAACTTTTTTGTATTAACATTCACCAACAAAATATATAATATATTTAAATGTGAGAGCTTTGAGTAAAAAAATTACACTCATTCATCATTTTATTTTGAATAAAAAGCGACATGATTTTATTTCAAAAAATTTTCATATTTTCATATGCACATATACATACCATACCCCTGCACAAGACTACTTACAAGAACTTTTAAGATATTAGGGATTTTTCAAATGCTTTAACAACACTGCAAGAAATTTGTTTCAGTTATTGCAGGTATGGGAGTAAAGAAGAAAATACTTCGTAACGAAAGAATATGTGATGCTGGCTTTTTCCAACGCATGGGCGCGTATAAGAACGTCATGCATGTACATATACACAAGTGTTGTATGTATCGTCTTTTATTTTTCTGAACACATACAAACGCACACATGCATTAACACTAGTTTTGTGAGCTTGCTTTAAAAACCACCCGAAAACACAGAGTGGCTTACCATCTTAATCTTACACACACTCTCAAACGTACAATATGCAAAATAACAAGCATACACGCATCAACACTACTTCTTTTGAGTGTTTGTTACGAATAAGAAGTCTTTGCGACATCGCTTAAAAACACTCATGTGCATGTACCTCAATACAACATCGTGTTTCGCTTATTAAACGACATCATTTACTATTGGTTTAGTATAATACATGCTCCGACAATACATTTATAACACAAGACGTATTTACATTTCAAGACTGTTTACGCAGCCCTCTAATACATACATATAAGTATGTATATTAACAGCCTGCAGCCTGAAGTATTTCCATTTTAATACTCTTTTCTTGCTTCAATATTCGTCATGTTCAAATTTTGATTTATTACTGAATATCTGGCGCGAATCTGGTCGAGGGGTTGATTCCGTTTGGTTTGGTTAGTGTAAAAGTAACAATTTATTTTTGACAGCCTGTTAAATAAAATATGTATCTGCCAAAACAAGAGAAAATTCTTTAATACAACTAATTTGTTTTTCTTTGGTCTTTAAGAAACGAAATGTTTTATTTATTAGTATTAGTTTGAAAATAATAAATTGTACGCATGTGGGCATTAAAACTCTTTTTTTTTTGTTTTTTTTTTTAATCAGCAACTAAAGTTAATTTTCCGGCATTCAAAATAATTTACTACGTGTATATATTTTCAAATATAAAAGTTTATAATAAAACTTGATAATAAACTTTATACATAAATGTTCTAAACTAAAATATTTGTGTGTTTTATTTGCTAATTAACTAGAAGAAGTCAGTAAACCTTGAAAATTTATTAAGAATTAAAAAAAAAAAAAAAACTACATAATGTTGGTTGTAAAAGTGTTTTTAGTTTTGTTAATTTATACCTTAAATTTAAAGACTTGTTAACATTTGGAAAAACTTTTGACCATGAAAGTCTTTGGTCAAGTAGACAGAATCATTTAAATTACTTTTTATTCCACGTAAAAGAATTATTATCATTTGGATAACTTTATGAATGGCTGTGACTTTCTGCTTTTTGGAATTTATTTAACAATTTTTCAAATTAAATTTATTTGAGTGATTAATTGGTTTATTAAAAAAAAGTTTTAAATAAGATATTTAAAATTATATATAAAAGGCCTTATTCCAAAAAAATTATTTCAGTTTACAAAACGTTTAAGAACCACATTTCTTTACAAAATTTGTTTCGTAAACCTTTTGTCAACCTAAATTATTATATTTTATATACGGCGGAAAATGTTTAATTTCTTGTATCTAAGTTTTTAATTAATATATTAATGTCTTCTCGATTTCTTTTTTTTACTGAACCAATTCTAGTGTTTTGCTCGGTGTTCCCTATTTGAGTAATATAAGGTCTTCCGTGGCATATATAAATCTTTTTTGTTTATGAAATCTTGATGTTATAATATAGTGAATAAAAACCTGCACTGATTGTACTAATGCTTGGCCGGAGTACGGCCCATACTCCTCAGCTTTAATCTTAACACTAATTCTTGGTGATAAGCCTACAACGTTGCATAGTGGCATGACTTCATTATTTTTTGTGGAAAAACTATAAGAAAGAGTCTTATATTGTTAAAAATTGTCAACGATCATTATATTGACTTAATAAAAAAAATGGGATTTCATCAAAATCGTCCAGCCTCACCACCCACCGCCCAAGCAATCCAAATCGATTTTTTCACATAAAATTTTTCTATCCAAATTTGATACATATATTCTCTAATATTGCACTTTATGCAATTTAACCATTCCCACCGCCCATGAAACCCATACAACGACGACGAAATTCTCAGTAATGGAATGTAAGATGGATCAATTCACAGCAAAAAATTACACATTACCATCAGAATTATTTGCCATATAAAAACTTATTTATCTGAATTACCAAATTTCTTTACTCGCATACAAATCACATTACATAAAACTTAAAAAAGGCTGTACAAGGTTTTTTTTTATTTTTTTTTTATTTTTCTTTATTTTTTTTTTTAACAAACACAACCCGCAAAGCGATTAGCTCGTCTGCGAAAAACACCCAGGGTCTATGGAAGGAATCGAACCCACGACCTCTGGACTGAGAGGCTAGCATCGCTACCACTCAGTCACAGAGGCACCCTGTGAATTATTATTTCACATTTAATAGATTACGCGAATATGTTGATAAATAAAAAATGTAAGTACTTCTCAAGAATCGATTATTTTAGTCTCAAGCCTTATTAAAATCATTAAGTTGGTAATCCATTAGGGAAGTGCTTCCACCAAAAATTCTTAATTCCAAACCTGATTACCTTTTTTGAAATTTTTTCCTGGGTTTCAATGTATTTGTAATGGTTGGTTGTTTGATTTACATGGCTGAATTATTCACGTAGGCATTAAAGTATAATCTAAATGATTCCTTTTTGAAAAACCACTCTACTCGTCGGTGTCAACCTATGTAGAACCGTATCTAAGTGCGCGGATACGGTGATGGGTACTAGATCCAACCCGTCGCGTTGAGATATCTGACAAGGCCACTTAAGCCAATGTCAGAGAAATCTGAAAGGTCGTCTAGTGCATTATTGCCTAAAAACTTGTGTTTCGAGAGATGCAAAGCTAGACATTCGCAAAGAAAGTTGAATATTGTCTCTTTTTTGTTTTCAAATCGATAACTTCGGCAGAACTCATTATAGCTCAGAATTATTCTTCTGACTGCAACGAACCTCTAGATGTCCCTATGATTTCTAATTGTTAATTCTATTGAGTGGCCATCATTTTAGCAAGGGCACATTTTCTTAGCAACCTTGCACGCGACATTTGGATTCAGCCTTATCCCTATAAGGCTTATCCATATAAGGCCTTATAGGGATAAGGCTGAATCCAGTGCTTGAATATACTGTTTGTAATATAGCCCCCCCCGGGGAATCTATTTTTGACTACGGGTGTGGCAACCCCGGGGAACCAGCTGAGGTGATGTGGCTTTTTCCATTGACGTACCTTTGGTACATTACCCATAGAACTTATGTGTTACTACCCGATCTCTGGCAACAGAGCAAAGGATGTGCACATATTTATAAGAGGAAGACAGGTCCTGTTGATGTCAGTTAGGTGCAGCGTCACCTAGAACTGCCCCTGAGTTCAAAAGACGATAGAGGTGAGGCCCTTGTGGTGGAACTTCGAGGTCTGACCAGAGGCTACTTCTGGTGCCACGGGTGCCGGTTGCCCGACAGCCCAGTTGCTTTGAAGTTTTGAGTGCATGTAGCGGTTGTCAGGATCCTTTGCTAAAATGCCGAGTTCGTCCTACCCCACGGGGTTTAAGGGATGATTTTGGTATGTGTGGAGTAGGCACTGGATTTTTGGCGACACAGGCATGGGTTCATCTCGGATGAGTGGTTGAGCTGTGCCGGCAATGGTTGAGGAATTCTCTTGGGGACCTCGCTATGGGTGTATACACAACACCTTAGCGTAGAAGCCGGAGAATTATCGTGGTGGCTATGGTTGCTACCAAAATCGCTGGGAGAATAGTCTTGGCTTCCCAGTGTGAAATCAATGCTAGTGGTTGGTCTGACGCAGTCAGCCAGACATTATTCTAGGTGCTGTTGCCATTCAACAGAAGCTGCTATGGGCACGGACATAGCAGCAGAGTTTAGATAGCTCAAATTACCTCAGCAAGGTAATTGAATATAGTACAGGGATAACTATATCAAAGATTGCAACCTATGTGCCTTGAGGAGTGGGCCTTAGGTTCATTCTAAAAGGGTGCATGGGGGCGATGGTCTGGCGTCTTACCTGCACCCGGTGCTTTGGCACCCATGAGATAAGGCCGTAATGGCATGTGCTCACGGAAAGCTATTGCACATCTGTTTGAAATGTAGTACCAAACGATACGGCTACCAATTCGGCATAGAAGACATTCATAGCAGAGCCAGCTCAACCGCCCATTCGTTACCTATAAAGTTTCTATGTACTGGAACCCAGATGAGGGTGAGGTCAACCTAACCAACCATCCTAGATAGCACACTCCTTACACTGCCCAACTAAAATAGAGGAAGTGGTACATAATCCTAGAGATAGAAGAGCTGTCGACAAAGATAACAACTTTACACTGCACCCTCCTATCAATCAGCACTCTTGCCGCTTCCCTAACCACCGAAATTTCAGCCTAAAATACAGTGGCTTCTTAAATGAGATGAAGGGAGAATTCTACGACTATACCAAGATCGTCTGAAAAGACTCCAAGACCTACACGGTGACCATTCTTGATCCATCAGTGTATATTATGACGTCATGTTCTCTTACTATTGTGCCTCCCTTCCATTGGATAAAATCACAACTTTATACATCTTGTCAAAGTTCAGATGAGGCACCATTTAATCAGTAGATTTCCTCAGCATACGGGGTAGTTCATCTAGGATTCTGGCATGGCCATAAGGTCTTGTTTTCCACAGCACTACTTGAGGATACCGCCAATATATGAAGATCGATTGGAATAAGATTAAGGTATAGCATTCAGAGCCTCCAAAGCACTAGTACGTAAACATCCTGTTATCCCTACGCAAGCGGATCTCTGTATTCCATAAACTTGATCTACCATGTATTTCTTGTTTGTAGCAGACCACCATATTACAGAGGCATAAGCCAGTATTGGATGCATAATTGCTGTATACATCCATTTAAGAATTTTGGAATTTAGTGTCCATTTAGATCCAAACATTCCACAACAGGAGTAGTAGGCAACCGTTGCCTTTCTAATTCTGTGTTGAATACTCAGTTTCCATGAAAGTTTTTGGTCCAGTATAAATCCTAAATATTTTGCGTTACCTGATAGTAACAATTCTAAGCTTCTGTATCTTGGTTTTTATGACAAATACCCAGCAAAAAATTTCAAAAAAGGTAATCGAGTTTGGAATTAAGCATTTTTGGTGGAAGCTGTTCCTTACTGGATTACCAACTTAATGATTTTAACAAAGCGTGAGACTAAAATAATCGATTCTTGAGAAGTACTTACCTTTTTTATTTGGAAACTTGTTCACGTAATCTATTTAATCTAAAAAAATCATTCTCTTCATTTAGCAACTTGTACATAATTTTTTTACATTTTAGGTAATGAGATTTGTAAGCGAGTAATGAAATTTGGCAATCAGAAAAGTAAGTCATTATATGGCAAGTAGTTCTGATGGTAATGTACAATTTTTTGCTGGGTAGTACCAAGTCCATTTTGTTTGGGTTCACTGCTAGTCCACAGTCTGTCGCCGAGTTACTAAGTGTGCCCAAAACGTTGGACATGATATCGCTTATCACATCTTTGAGACCATTATTATTACATATTCCGCGTGCGCTACAACTTTAAATCTTAAGGCATCTGATCTGAAAATCCACATGTTAACCACAAGAAGCCAGAGCAAGGTGAGATCACCCCACCCAGCGATGTCTCTCTGTATGACCATTTTGACCTCTCGCTGTCACCTAATTACACAGTGACATTTCTTGCCCCCAGCATGGCTATTATACAGTTGCTGATTTAAACCTCAACATCAGTATCCCGATGAGAAATTTGGATGCCTCTCACCGATAATTTATTGAGGGCGTCATCTATGTCTAGAAAGGCAGCCAGGGTATATTGTTGGTGCACCAGGGATCTCTCTATAAGCCTTGCCAGTTCATGTAGTTCTGTTTCTGTAGAACGTCCCTTAAGTTAGGCTTGCTGCCTGTTTGAGAGTCCTGACGATCTCAACAGCCATTGCCTAATATGACTGCCTATTAGTCTTTACAATTTTGTGATCAGGAAGTGTGAAAGGCTGATTGGTCGGAAGTTCTTGCGCGTCTTAAATAACTTCTTTTCCAAATCTTCGAAATGAAGACAACTCTGACTTTTCTCCAGCTGCTTGGAACGTAGCTGAGAAAGAGAGAGAGAGAGAGACAGATACAGAGCTTATAGAATTAAGAAGGCCAGGTGATGACGAAGCTTTTCGCGTTCTGTAGTATCTTTGGCATGATGTCATCCAGACCTGGTGATTTAAACGATGAGAAACTGAGATTTTATCTACATATAGTATCTCATTATAAAAAATCGTGTTGTTGCCCACTGATAAAACTGTTAGTACTTAATAAAATAACATATTTTCCTGAATCAGTAAAATAATAATTTCGAATTTTTAATGCGTTAAAAAATATTAGGCTTAATTGTAAGAATTCCAAAGAAAGAAAATACTGATAAAAAATTGTTAATTGTTTATAGTTATTTTCCCAGTCCTGAAATTGTCTTTTTGATATTGCTAATTTGCAACACCAATCTACTTCTATTTAAAAATAAAATATGTTTAGCTAATAAAGAAAAAATAAGCTAGTCCTATATAACTTGGGCTTCGGAAAATCGATTTCACATATACACAACTGCACATTGCTTATTACTCTTCCCTTTTCATAAGGACCCAGAATATATAATAAATATACTTTATGGAAATGAAAAACCAATACATACTCTTTCCATTTTTTATGGAATGTATAACAAGAGGTAAAATTTTAAAACTAACACAATAGAATTAATAGATATTTTATTATTTGAAAGAAGTCACTGACCACATTTCATATTCAAAATATATCTATTCAAGCTTTTATTAAAGTTTTTATTAAACAGCACACATGCATAACTAATTCAGCGCTTAATCATTTGTATAGAATTTAAACATAAAAGAAATTAAACTAATGGGCGTCTTAATGAAGTTTCACGTAATTCGCATGCGATTCAATTATACAATGAACTTTTTCAAAGGAGAAAAATTGGCCTTGAACTTGGCACAATGGATACACCCAACAAGGTCATGGACCATTAAGCCGCAATAACAATACAAAACAGCAGCAACATCACAACAATACGTAATAATAAAAACAACAACAAGAGCAATAGCAGCAGCAGCAACAGCAACAGCATACGTAGCAACATGCACAGACAATGAAGCAAACCAGCAGGAATGGAAGTTTAAAAGTGGCAGCAAAAAATTAAATAAAAGCAAAAAATAATACGAATGTATAAATTAAATTGCATTAAAAAAAGAACTAAACAAAAAGAAATAAAGGGGCAAGTTGAACAATGATGTAACAAACTTTGATTTAAATTACTTTTTGCTGTACCTGTTGCTGGTATCCCCAAGCCAGCCCTGTCTGGCGAATGTTTCCAAGAATTTGTAGCCAGCCACTGCACAAACAGACCAGCCAAACGCCAAGAAACAAAATTAAAAACATAAAATCAAACCAATAAAACAAGTGAACTAACTAACCAACAAAAAAAAAATTAAAAAAAAAAATAAAAAAACAAAGACAACAAAAGTTTGCAACTAAATAGCAGCAAACAGCAACAACAATAATGTTTAATTCGTACATAATTTAATAAAACGCTGAAATGATTAGATACATTAAAGGCAGCCTTTTGATACTCGTACCATTTGCAGAACAGATGAAAATGGGAGGAAAAAATGCGGCAACAGACTCCGTTTACTACTTGAAGCGAAATAAAAGTTTCAAACCAAAACTATTAGATACGGTTATCTGAAATTAAGAACAACCACAACAACAACAACAATAAATAAGAAAATAAAATCAAGAGGCAAAAAATAGAAATTCTCCTTTATACATACACTCCCCATGACAATTGAAGTTCATATTGTTGTTACAGCACAAAAAGCGAAACCCATTACACAAACAAAACAAACTGAAATGAGGCAACAAAACAACAAGTGCAACCAAGCAGCACCATCAGCCAGACAAAAATTAAATCTTTTGCAACTTCAGTAACCAAACGAAGAGTTAATTCTCAAGGAAAGTTGTCTTGAAGGAAAATGAACGCTCCTTGTTTTTACATAAAATAAAATAAAAAATTTACTCTGGTTTTGTTATTAGTGAAATCAGTTTCAACTACTTACATGTCAGTTTGCGAGTTGTTTAATATAACATTTATTAAAAACCTTGAAGGGGAAGGTTATAAAATTTTTAAACGATTACACAGAAAAAAGTTATTTGTAAATACAATTAATTTTTTTGTTATATGAATAAATAATTAATTGATTTTGAATCTACAACGATTTTTTGTAAATACAATTAACGAAATTGTAAGTTAAAGGAAAATCTGAAAAATATTTTCAATTACACAGAAAAAAATATCATCGAAATGCAATCAGCAAAACATATTGTTAAGATTTAATTTAAAAATTAACAATCATCATTGTTGATATAGCAAATTTAAATTTTTGTAGTCAATTAAATTACTCAACAAAATTATTTGTTAAATTATATCATAATGGAATGTGCACATGTAGAAAAAACAATAAATCATGTTTTGTGTGTATTCATTATTTATGTATCTAATAAAGTGTTGCTCTTTAGCTGAGAGGTAAGCAAGTTAGTTTATTATCCCTGAGGTTGCCGGTTCAACTCCGCTCAAAGATATTCAGTGTTTATCGCAGACAAGCAGAAAATCGTTTTCGAAGATTGTGATTGCGTATAAAAATAATATTGTTAGTATTATGATTATGATTATTAACATTTGTGCGGAAATTCAACAATTCACATTGTCAATATAACAATAGCTTTAATAACAAAAAAAACTTTGAAATCTAACAAAAATAAATGTTGAAAAAATAAATAAATTTTAACAAACTATTTGTTGATATATTTAATTGAAAATATTTTTCAGATTTTCCTTTTACTTACAATTTCGTTAATTGTATTTACAAAAATCGTTGTAGGTTCAAAATCAATTAATTATTTAATTGATATAACAAAAAAAATTAATTGTATTTACATATCATTTTTTTTCTGTGTAAATATATCAACAAATAAAGAAAATTTATTATTTGACATATTGTCAGAAGTGTACATAAAATAATTGAAATTTATTTGCTGGTAGTTTAGCATGTCTATATACGTATTTGATTGGTGCTTGAACCAAATCATCAGTAGACTTTAACCACAAATTTTAAACAGTCACAAACCTCTTACTTTATGCATAGACTTTCAAAAACTACTAAGTTTATTTTTTCTTTTGTGATTTTCAAAAGTATTATTATTTTATGAATTCTCATACAGTTTTTGAAAGTCTATGCATAAAGTAAGAGGTTTGTGACTGTTTAAAATTTGTGGTTAAAGTCTACTGATGATTTGGTGCAAGCGCCAATGAAATACGTATATAGACATGCTAAACTACCAGCAAATAAATTTCAATTATTATATCAACAAATATTTTGTTGAAATTTATTTATTTTTTCAACATTAATTTTTGTTAGATTTCAAAATTATTTCAATTAAAGTTATTGTTATATTAACACTGCGAATTGTTGAGTTTTTGTACAAATTTTTATTATCATAATTGTTATATTAACAATGTTTCTTATAGACAATCACAATCCTGGAAACGATTTTTTGCTTGTCTGCGAAAAATACTAAATGTCTTTGGGCGGAGTTGAACCGGCAACCTCAAAAATAATAAACCAACTTACTTACCTCTCAGCTAGAGAGCAACAGTTTATTAGATACGCAAATAATGAATACACACAAAATATGATTTCTTGTTTCCTCTACATGTGCGCATTCCGTTATGATATAATTTAATATATAATTTTGTTAAGTAATTTAATTGACTAATTAAAATTTGTTATATCAAGAATGATCATTGTTAATTTTTAAATTATATATTAACAATTTGTTTTGTTGGTTACATTTCGATGATATTTTTTTCTGTGTATGCTTGGTTTATGTTTTATAAAAAAAAAGAAATAACAGGGCAAATTATGGCATTCGATAAAGAAGGAAATTTCAAAACATTTCAAAACAATTTAAATTGAAATATTTTTAAATTTCGTACGATAAGGATATTACAGCTGACTTGTCAAATTTCTCAACGTTTCGTTTATTTTCATACTCTGGTTTTAAGTACAAAAAAAATCAAAACAAAAATAAATTTATAACTGTAATAGAGTCGATTAGTTTTTATTACGACAATCACGTCCTAGCTCCTGTGTCGTGACATAAATAGCATAGCTCTAAAATATTCACCCTTATTCCAGTTGCCGACATCCACGTCACTTTAACACAATACCCATTGTCGAAAACAACTGACTCCTTAATGTTGGCAAGTTGATGCTATTTTCTAGACCTTGATTAAAGTTCGGCACTCTAAAGCCATTTTTGCCAGCTTTGATCTAAAGTCTACTGATGAGTTCCTTAAGCAGCAACAAAATGCATATGAACATATTCCTAATTATATTCCTTAACATTAAATACAATAAAATATTTATATGCATTGTAAATTATTTTTTTCACCTCTATACAGTTTCTACATATAAGGTTTTATTTATTTATTATATATTTTTTTTCTAATAAAAAATCAGGACTTGTGCAGTATAATAGTCTGTCTGGCTCCAGCTTCTTTATTGTGGCTATTTGCTTTGTGTACACCCTTAAATGTTGAATGTTTTGAAATTACTGTTGGTAAATATAATAAATCTGAGGTTTTTATTGTTTGCAACTTTTGCTTGGGTTTTCTTGTGCAAACCAGTGAGTGGTCGGTCTGTCTCTTTTTTCCCTTTTATTATTTTATATAAATTATTCCTTCAAGTTTTTGTAACTGTTTGAAAACGAGATTTGTTTTAGTTTGGATTATATTTCACTAATAGAAAACATTTTTTTTTATGATTTTACTATTTCGGTAAGATAAAAGTGCAGTAAATGTAAAGGAGATTTTATTTCTTGTGGCCAGATATGGTTGGAAATTAGTGAATTTAAATGTTGTCTAGTTGATGAACTTTATATGTATATGTGTGTATTAGGTTGGCTGGTTTAAGCTTTAAGAATATTATGTATAAAGTGTGTATGTATTCGTACGAGTGCAAGGCTGAGCTTTTTATAGCCTTCATCAAAAATGTTAAGGGTATATAAAGGTTTGTCATGCCGTGTGTAATTTCCAATATTTTCATATGCTTCCCCTAATGAAATGGAAGTGGTTTATAGTGTTTTCACACTGACATGGTTTTAATAAAAGTTGATTTTAACGTTAAAACCAACTGTTAAAACCTGGTTTTACCATACAAACTGTTTTTGTTAAAACCAAATTAAAACCATTTTTGAATTTGTTTTAAGTTGGTTTTATGAAATGCAACCTTGTTTTCGCTGTGATAAATTCAGTGCTGCCAAGTTAAACTGACAGACAGCAGCTGATAATGTTATACCAGTGAATAACAATAGATGGCACTTGAAAAATTTTCAACTTAAAAATGGATGCAGCAGCAACAATAATCAAAAACTTATGGGAAAAAAGAGTTTTTTGGAAGGAAAACAACGAAAATATTTTAAATTCAATTGTGGAAACTGAAAATGGACAATATGACTGACATTCATCTGCCTATAAAAAAGGTTTATCTTATAATGTATTTGTGCATTTTTATACTATTAACAATATTTCCAATCACTTCTTCATTCTGTATAAGAAGTTCCATAATTTAAAGAAAATTTATTTACAAAATATAAAATAATTTCCATTTTAGAGCGCATTGCGAAATATCTCAGTTTTCCATCCAAACAAAAACAGTTGAACAGTATGTCCAACAAGTGTTATTAAAAAGCAGAAAAAATGCAACAACAAATACACGCATTTCGGCAGGAGATTTATTTTATTTTGACCAAAGTTATTAGACAGCCTGTGAGTTAAAACCTGAATTTAACAAACTTGCAGTGTGAAAGCAAAATCAGCTGTTTATGGTTTTAACGTTCAGTGTGAAAATACTATTAAGCGTTTTCCGTTTGTTAATTCTTCCAGCTGTCTGTACATGAAATCGGGTTTCCGAAGATCCCAGAAAAGCTAAAGACTTCATTCTTGGACTGAAACCCAAAGAAAATTTAGAGACTTCTCTCTTGAACTGATGTGTAGGAAATTGCCGAAATTACATTAATATTGAATATCAGCGTATTCAAAATACAGGTATCAGAGCTGGAAAATCGAACATTTTTGTTTTGATATTTAAATGTAGCAAATCCATTGAATAAAATAAACCCCAAAAAATATTAAGTAAGGCCCAAGGAAAAATTTATTTAAAAAAACGAATATGGATAAAATAAATCCCAACTAAAAAATCCCAATGAAACCGAACTCAAGATGTAATGAAAAGGTAAGGAAAAGCAAATGATTGATTAACGAAATTATTTCGGAAAAACCAGCGAAAAAAACCTTCTCATTGAATCTATTGTTAAGATTTATTTAGGGTTCCGTACACCAAAGGTGAAAAGGAACCCTATTGTTTTCGCTACGCTGTCCGTCTGTCCGTCACACGGTATTTTCTCAGGAACCGTAAGAGCTACGGAAATTTGGACACAGTATGTAGAACCTTGGCCGCTACAACAACAAATACATAAGAATTAAAAAAAAATCGGCAAAAATTAAAAAAAAATCGCCAAAACGAAAAAAATCGCCAAAATTAAAAAAAAATTTCTAACACTCAAATAAATCGCCAAATTCAAAAAAATCGCCAAAATGAAAAAAAAAACGCCAAAATGAAAAAAAACGCCAAAAATCGAAAAAAATTGCCAAAACGCGGAAATGTCGCCAAAACTAAAAAAAATTTTATATAAAAAAAAATCGCAAAAATGAAAAAAAATCGCCAAAAATAAAAAAAATCATTAGTGTTTTTTATGGGAATTGTTACAATTTAAGTTTAAAATTTTTAAACGCACTAATAATCCCAAATCAATATTTCACTTATTAAGTAAAATATTTTTTTTATTAAAAATACATTGAAATTGATTATTGAGGGGTTTAGCTGGATCCTATGCGCATAGTAAAATAAGAAAATAAAAAACATGTTGATTATTGAGTTCTTGTTTCAACTTTGTTATTTGTTATTGAGCTTCTCATTTGTTTAAATGAAAGTTTATAATATAATAACTCTAGTTGTTCTAAGAAGCTTTTGGTAAAGGTTCCCTGATGATCTGCATTAGCGACAGTGAAATAATCAATTTCAATGTATTTTTAATAAAAAAAATATTTTACTTAATAAGTAAAATATTAATTTGGGATTATTAGTGCGTTTAAAAATTTTGAACATAAAAAAATCGCCAAAATGAAAAAAACGCCAAAAACCGAAAAAAATCGCTAAAACAAGAAAATAAATTGTCTAAACTAAAAAAAAGAGCCAAAACTTAAAAAAATTGCCAAAACCGAAAAAATGCAAAAACCGCAAAAAAAAGCCTAAAAGACCCCAAAAAGGGAAAAAATGCCAAAACTATATATTATATAGGATGAAGTTTGTATTAAATTACATATCTAGTGTTCGTGCGGAACCCTTCGTGCGCGAGCCAGAGTCGCACTTTACTGAATTTTTTTTTCTTTTGTTAACAGCATAAAATTGCTAAAATTACTATCGGTATCCGAACATATAGACTCGCAATTGCATGAATACCAATCACCAAACTGACTGACCACTAAATGTCTGCGATTGTTGGAGCAAACAGACTAATTCAGTCAAAGACTTACCACCATCAGGTATGAAATCGATTAAATAAAATGACATAAGCAGAAATTGCTCAGCATGTGTGTATGTGTGTATGTACATAAACACTTAGATGAACATGTACATTGTACAAAGAAAGAGTAATTGAAGTCTTTTTTTTTTGACAAAATGATGTTATAAAATTGAACGTGGTAATGAATGTTAAAATCTAAGTCTTCTCAATCTGTTGATATTCATGCTGCCAAATATCTAAGATGAAGAACATAAGGAAAAGAAAAAAAAACAAAAAAAGTAAATATGAAAAAGAAAATATGATAAGAAATTAATAATTTCAATAGATGGCTGTATTCTTTCAGCTGTACGAGTAGGCGTAGGTGTTAAATATTTCATTCTTAAAGTTTGACTGCCTGACAACAAGCATTAATTCATACTTTGCTTATAATTATATAAGTAGTATTAAACATACTTATTAATTAAATAACAAGACACACCTTAATTCGGTTCTATAATTAAAAACATGATCGATTAAATTTTTTAAAAAATTTTTGGATAAAAAGCATATAAATCTGTTGATATTTGATAAATTTTGAAATTAATCGTTAATGATTTAAGACTTGTTTACTATTTTTTTTAATGAAAACATAAACTAATTGAATTCCAGTTGGATTTTTACTTTAAAAAAAAATATGGTTGAGGCAACCATAATAAAATAGCAACATACTAGGGTATTCAATTAATTGGGTTTTGAATTTAATCGGTTAATCGCTCGGTTAAGTAATCGAGGTTTTGGTTTAATCGGTTTATATTTGGTTTATTTTTGACTATTTTTGACGATTTAAAACAATTTTCACAAATTTATTAATTTCAATAAATATAAATACATAAATTATTTATTATTTTAAAATTTTATTGATAAAAACGCAACGATAACAAAACAAAAATAAAAATTTTCGAACTAAATCAACGTAGTAGTTAAAAATTAAAGGGTGTTCTAAAACGAGCAACGAAATATGTTAAGATGTCATGTAATATACATGCAATTGTATGCATATAGACACTTGAAGTTTGTAAATTTAGTGTATTTTTATACAGACTACAGCAATTAACACTAAAATTAAAAAAAAATCTAAATTAAAGGGTGTTCTATCAGTTAATGTAATTTTGACAACTTGCTGTATCTTGGAAACCGTAAGAGGCAAACTCTTTTCAAAAACGGTAAAAATTAAAATTCCAATATTATAAAATCGCCAAAAAAACCGAAAAAATCGCCAAATTAAAAAAAGTTTCTAAAATTAAAATAAATAAATAAAAATTGCCAAAATGAAAAAAAAATTGCCACAATAAAAAAAAGCCAAAAATCGAAAAATCGCCAAAAATTAAAAAAAAAATCGCCAAAATAAAAAAAAATTGCCAAAATTAAAAAAAATTATCAAAATGAAAAAAATCGTCAAAACGAGAAAAAAGCGCCAAAAGTAAAAGAATCGCCAAAACCGAAAAATCTCAAAAACGCCAAAACTAAAAAAGGCTCAAAACTGAAAAAATCCTAAGAACGAAAAAAATTACAAAACTTTATTATAAAGGCTAACGTACCTTTTCACAATGTATGGTTAAAAGATAACCGGGACTTTAACGGCAAGTTTGTATGCAGAACTTGCAATTAAAGTTCATGTTAACTTTTAACCATACGTTGTGAAAAGGTACGTTAGCCTTTATAATAAAGTTTCGCTTGATAGCGAGTGTACGTAGCTATGTTTGAAGAAAACTGGTGAAGCCGTTTGGAAGATATCACGTCTTTTCAAAATGTATTCTGGTGAATATGGGTGTATTTGACGCCCCAGCTCCCAAACGGCTAGACCAATTTTAATTTGGTTTTTTTTCATTTGAAAGGTGAAAATCACCAACATAAAAAAAAAT
This sequence comes from Tachina grossa, assembly GCA_949987645.1. Taxonomy (NCBI): domain Eukaryota; kingdom Metazoa; phylum Arthropoda; class Insecta; order Diptera; family Tachinidae; genus Tachina; species Tachina grossa. The sequence continues at coordinate 49,909,523 of OX465278.1, read as the reverse complement.
TCGTCCAGCCATTTGGTCTGTACGTTGGGCGTTCTTAAAATTTTTAATATTGGTTATTTTTACAAGAAAAAAATTAATGAAAATACATAATGCTTGTACAATGTGTTTGTTTCTTTAACATTTTATTACAAAAAGCTTTTAACGTTACAATAAATTGTGGCAAGTTTACAACAAAGTTCGGCTAACGAGACCTTTAAGCCTGTGATGCACTAGTTGAGAGACATTTTCAGTCAAATTTCACTTTTACTTGCAATCGTAATAAATTTGTCAACAGTCCTAAATATTAAAAAAAAATATCTCAATGAAATTTATAAGAAAATAAGAGCATCCGCATTGTTACCGGTGTCAATTACAAACAATGTACGTTACAACAGTAATAAAAAAGCTCACAGCAATGCACACACATGCAGCCACCAGCGTTGCCACAACAAAAATATTTTCGTAACCAAAATATGAGAAAAATAAGTAATCAAAGCCAACAACAAAAAGTAATCAAAATATTTATGTTTTTGATATTTCAGTTGAGAAATATGTCTGTGGCTACATGGAAGAATAGCTTAAGTCGACTTAATCAAAGGAATGTTGTCATCATTATCTTCTTTGTATATGTGGCATTGAAACCACTGCACAGGGAGATAAAAGCTAAATTTGCTTAAAATATTCTAAATAATACAAATAAAATATTATTTAATTATATTCGATATACAAACACATGACTGGATAGATAAATCAAGTTTCGACAAAACTTAGATGCGAAAATATCCTTTCAGAAGCTGCCGAGCAGCATTGCTGTCTGGCAATGGCCACTAAAGCAAAACATTTTTTTGTTGATAATTTGCATGTTTGGAAACTTCGTGCCAAAACTCAACTATGTTGAAAATAGTAATTAAAATGAAAGAAAAGTACACGAGCCACACATTGGAAAAAAAGGAACCAATTTTGGTTAAAATTAACCAAAACGACAACGCTGGCAGTCACACACATCCACACACACACACACACAAACATACACACAAGCGTGCGCGAACGAAGGAAATGCAGATTGTTAACAAAAATATGTAAAAGTAAAATAAATAAAAATTCAAATAGTTGCAATAAATAATTGTAGTAAATTTCCGAATTAATTGAAATTTCAATGGGCACCATGTTACGCCATATCTTATTGTGATTAAATTAGTTATTAAACAGTGACAGTGGAGTCGATGACAAAATAAACCAATAATTCAACTCACGGAAATGTTGTTTATTTCAAAAAAAAAAAAAAAAAAAAAAAAAAAAAATTATGTTTGATTTATCTGACAATAAATCTGTGGCAACAAGGAAAGTCATATTTTACTGTTTTACAAGAGAGCACTTTTAAGCGTTCAAATCGATTTTCAGATATTTATTTCTTACAGTTAAATTGGGAAATTCTCTGTTAAACATTAATTTTTTAAGCAAACATCGCTCTACATACTGTAAGTAATGCATATAAGTTGAAAAATACCAAAGTATGATCTAAATTAAGCTATTATTCCAAATGAGATTAGAAGAATGAGTGCTTGTTGCGGTTTATGGTTCTGGCGGCATCATCGGGCCGTATTTTTCCAAAATGAGGCCGGTCAGGCAGTTACTGTAAATGGTTTTCACTATCGTGAGATAATAGCAAACTTTTTATGGCCCGAATAGGGAGATATGGATGTGGACGATATGTGGTGCCACACAGCCAACGAAACAATGGCTCTTTTGCGCGACAAATTCAATGGCCGTGTTATCTCACGTGGTGGCGATGTCAATTGGCTGCCAAGATCATGCGATTTGACACCGTTGGACTTCTTTCTTTGGGATTATTTGAAAGAAAATGTGTACAACGATAAGCCAGCAACAATTCAAGAGCTAAAGGATGAGATAATTCGGCACGTTAACGGCATAGAACCTCAATTATGCCTCAGCGTCATCGAAAATTTCAACCATCGGATAGAGGTGTGCCACCGAGGTCGCGGCGGTCATTTGGCCGATATTTTATTCCACACATAATTGAACTATACCATATTATCATAATAAAAGGAAATGACAATAATTTCCTAAATAATTTGTGTTTTATTCAAAATCAACATCGGCCCTTAAAATTTGTGAAATGGTTTATGTTGGACGTGAAGCTACAAAGAGGTATTTTTATGACAGAAATCGCCGACTATAGCAGGAAGATATTGAATATTTAAGTCTTAATGTAGAAACAGAATAAAGTCTTCAACTTCAGGAAAATCGCTGACAAATTAATCAAGCCCATAATAACATCGACGGCAGTAACTTCAAATGCTCTCTAATTTTTGTTTTATTTTCTTTTGTGATTATTTTTCTTTGTAGTTTTGTTTACAAAATGTATGAAATTTATTGAAAGTATGGTAACATTTTTGTGAGAATGAACATTGATATGTGAGAGTATAAGAAAAAACGCTCTCAAAATAAAATAGATTCTATCTCACGACCGGTTTCTGCGGCTGGTTTTTTGTGTCAATTTGTATGGAAAATGTGTTGAAGCCGGTATTCTGTTTAATCATTTAGGACCTTGTCATCTTCACTACCTCGGTTGGTTTAATTTGAGATAAATATTGTGACATATAACAGTTGGCCGTGCCAACCGATCATTAGCATAGCAGAATGAATAATTTGAAGAAGTGTTTGGCTTTGTTCAATCAAAGACTGAATAAACTTTACAATAGTGTTTATAATCAGTGGAGCGTCAAAAGCATTCACATTTTTATGTAAGCGTACCAATTTATTTAAGATATTCATATGAAACTGCAGCGGAGATGTTGCACATTATGTACCCTGTTCTGTAAATGGTCTTTGAGAAGTAATATTTGAGGCTCTATATATTGGAGAAAAATTAAAAACGATTTGAAATAGTCTTGATTTGTACAACCGGGCAGTATAATGCAGCGATAATGCGCTACATATCGCACATCCAGTTCAATAGTGTCATAGCTCAAAAAAACTAGTTTTGCAGAAAACACGTTTAAAGTTTTCAATTTACATACAACTCAATGAAGGCATGAACAAATATTTTCCTCTCAGGAGGTGATAGTAAAAGCTATTTATATGAAATTTGTATGCAAGATAAAATACGAAATACATTATTACTCTGCATTATTAACTCAAAAAACGAATTTTTTGAGTTATGTCACTATTTAACTGAATGTGCCATATGATTTTCATCGAAACGAAACTTCACTGTACATATCCAGCCTTATATTCGATTTTATCGTAAGCGACATGTTATCGGAAATTTACTTTTCTATTAAATTAATTAAAATTTTATGGGCCTACCAATAGTTTAGAATTATTAAAATGCCAAAATTGTTGATAACTTTTAAGATATAGGCTGCAAAATTTTATCGTAAACGTAAGCAAAAAGTCATGGAGTTTTTCAATTGTTTGTATTTAGCAATTTGATACGGTATCATGAAATAAGTCCCAAATGAAATAACTCCCAAGAAAAAAAGGAATTAACTCCCAATGATATTTCCATAAAAAATTGGGACTTATTTCATTATGAAATAAGTCCCAATGCAGTGGGAATTATTTCCATTTTTCTGGTTGGGATTTATTTCATATGAAATAACTCCCAAATGAAACAACTCTCAACGAAAAATCTGTTGGGACTTAATTCATTTTCGTTTGCCATTGGAAATTATTTGATTTCTCAATTGGGAGTTATTCCCTTTTTGAGTGGGAGTTATTTCATTTTTATTTGGGAGTTATTTAATTTTTTTTTGGGAGTTATTTCATTTATCTTATTATTTCTTTTTTGAATATTATACATACATGCAAATTACAATAAAATTTACAATAAAAATTTAAAAAAAAAACATTCATTAGTTTTCTTCTTGGTTTGAAACATTCAACTGGATGAGTAACTCCTGCTTACAACAGGGCTTGAGTTGGGGTTAAGGATTTTTCCTCTATGATATTTCCAATAACAGCACTGTCAAAATAATATTTTTTGGCTTTCAGCTGGGCTCAAAGATTTTCTCCACTTTGGTATTTACCAACACGGCACCGCTTCCTAAAGGTTTCTTGCATAGCCGGCCTTCGGCCGGACTTAGGGATTTTCTTCACTATGGGTTTTCCCGACACGCCGCGGCTTACCAAAGGTTGCTTGGATAGTAAGCCTTTGGCCCGGCTCAGGGGCCCAAGGCCGGCTATACAAACAACCTTTAGTAAGTCGCGCCGTGTCGGGAAAAACCATAGTGGAGAAAATCCTTAAGTCCGGCCGAAGGCCGGCTATGCAGGAAACCTTTAGAAGGCGGAGGCATGTCGGGAAATGCCATCGTGGAGAATCTTGCTAAGTCCGGCCGAGGGCCGGCTATGCAAGAAACCTTAAGTAAGCGGCACCGTGTCGGGAAAAACCATGGTGGAGAAAATCGAAGGCCGGCTATGCAAGCAGCCTTTAGTAAGCGGCACCATATTGGGAAATTCCATGGTAGAGAAAATGCCTAAGTCCGACTGAAGCCGATTATGTAAGAAACCTATAGGAGTTATTTCATTTTTCTTAGGACTTATTTCATTAAAGGCTACTTAATTTTTATTGTTTCTAGTTATATTGGGACTTATTTAATTTTTTGGGAAATATTTAATTTTTTTTGGGACTTATTTCATTGGGAGTTATTTCGCTTTTAATGAAATAAGTTACAATTATTGGGAGTGTTATTTCATTTGGAACAATTGGCAGTTATTTCATTTTTTCTGATTGGGACTTTTTCATTTTGGAGATTATTTATCATTGGAAATTATTTCATGCTACCATTTGATACGTTCGGTATTATTTGCCAAAAAAATTTTTTTAATGATAGATTGTCAGTTAAGAGAGATTAAGGGCCTGTCCCACAATAACGACAATGTTCGATTTGTCACACACTTATGAGTACATTTAAGAAAAAAATATTAAAATTTGTTTGTGGTGTGCAACAAGTCTTACATTGTCAACATTGTGGGATAGACCCTTAGGGTCTTATGCAAAAAAACTTAATAAAGCTTTGCCAAGCAATGTTAAGTAAAGTTGTATTCTAAAAAAATTATTGTATAAAAATTCTAAAGTAGGCACCCACGTTTGTTAAGACTACTTTAAGTTGATATTTCCAAAATGTGTATTTTGTACCTCAAATATTTTTACTAATATAGCACATACTGATTCATGTTACATGTTACATCTGAAAATGAAGAAGTGCCTGCTCTTATCTTAAATTTATTATTTCTGTCATGTAATGGGAAACATCACCAAATTATCCAACTGATTCGAAATACATAGCAAAATCCATAAAAAAATATCAAAATAAATACAATTATACAAAAATGTTTTAGTGATGTACATACAATCAAAACAAATCGAAAAAAGCTGGATATTCAAATACTCGTTTCATTCGAATAAAACAAATTGTGATAATTTTTCACATTTTTTTACTTTTACTTCATGGTTGTGTTTATCTGTTTTCCTATTAAGTCAGAAGCTCATATTTTTTAAATTAGGTTGCTTTACTTCAAGATAATAAAAATTTATTTAATAAAATAAAAAAAAATATTTGAATACCAGAATGAAATTGTATTCAATTTTGTACATCATAAGCTGTGAAGTGGTTGTTGAACACGGTGGTGTTACCAGTATTTATTATTAAATCACAAAATATTTAAAGTTGTCTTTTGCATATGATTTTTTAATAAAGCTGTGTTAGCCTTAAAGTGCTTATCAACTACTATGAACTTTAAAGCTAAATTAAAATATTTTTTTGCATAAGGGGGTTAGTCTTAACTAAATTTCTTAAGTCCCTAGATTTCATTTTCGTAGTCTCTGCTGCGGACAACAAACAAAATCAAACAATTTGCATAAAAAAGTTAAAAAAATTCCTTGTACTTCATTCAGCATCAAACTATACACACACACACTCGCTCTCCTTTTGATAAATAGACTTGTAGTTTCTTTTTTTATAATTTTACAATAATTTACATTTGAAGCAATGAATCAATAATAATCATTTGGCAGCAAGACGATCAAGTTGTAAATCATATACAAATCTTGGGTTGAGTCTCAAATTTGATTGAATGTAAATTTAACTTCGAATCAAGCAATCAAGTTTTTAGTTTTATTGCTGTCATCTGGGTATACTCGTAAGTGTGTGTGTGTGTGTGTGTGTGTGTGTGTGTGTGTGTGTGTGTGTGTGGATGTATGTAAATCAAAATTGTGTAATACATGGAAATGAAATCGTTTAAATTAAAATCCATGAGTTTTGATTTCTCTAAACTTTTTTGTATGCTTTTTGGTCTGATTTTATAACAGCAAAACTTTTACACGCCTACGCTGCAACAATAAACACTCCCATCGTCACAGCCATCAGCGTCGTCACAAAATCATCGTCATTATCATCATTAAAATTATCATTCACAACAAAGAAAAAAATAAAAGGCAATTCAAACTAAAGTCAGAAATTAAATTGAATTTAGTACATTTAATGCATTTTAATAAACAGAAATATTTTTGTACTAACTTCAGATGGAGCATGCAATTACTGTGAACGTTCAAAAAAAAAAAAATAAAATAAAAAAATTGTGAACATCAAAAATTTATGTTAACTACAGTGCCAATCCATATTATGCTGTCGCTCTAAGCCAAAGTTTATATTAATTGTTTTCTTGAAACAAACACATTGCTATATTGCATTATTATTTAAAAGGAAGAAAATTCAATAGATCAAAAACAAAAACAAAAAAACAGCAAAATGGTCGAATATTCCCTTAAGGTCGGGTAGTCGGGGTACTAGGTGTCCCTTGGGGCATAGAAAGATTTTAAGACTTTAAGTTGAACCAATATAAAATATTTTTTAAATAACAATAAAAAATACAGAAAATTATATTTTATGGAAAGTTCGGTTGAATAGTAGAGATATACGATTTTCCCTGATGACGATCCCCCCTTCCACACACAAAAAAAAAATTATTAATAAAAATATAAAAAATTATGCTGAGTGCATTGTAAAAACTTTTCCTGCAACAAACAGGTTTAATTGAAAAAAAAAAACAAAAATCAATTAAAAACTTAATTTAGTCAATTAAACTTTTGCTTAAAAATTGAATTTAATCAAAAGTTTAATTGGCCCAATAAAATGTTAAATTGATTTTTGTTTTTTTTTTCATTAAACGTGTTTATTGCAGGAAAATTTTTTTCTATGCATTCAGCAAAATTTTTAATATATCCTCTTCTCTTAGAAAAATATCTCATTAATTAAAAATATTCCCACTACTAAACACAGCATTGGAAAACAAATTCGAATTGGACTAAAATTATTCATTGAAGTGGAAAATGTATCTGAAAGTCGACTTATTTTTGTAGCTCACAGTATATGCAAGTGCTCTGAAAGATAAAATATCATCGTCACATAATTTTCATTTCTTTAATGGAAACAGTTAAAGACAAGATGTCAATATGTCGCTGGCTGATGGGTGTATAAAATAATATATTCAACAGAATTAAAAAAAAAAACAATTTGTAATATTAAAAAAACACAAATAAACACATACATTTTATAACGTCAAATAAATTCAGTCGTATTAACGTAAAATTTATGATCATGATGATAAAATTTTTGATAATTTTGATGAGGGTTTGTTTACATTAATTATAATTAGTGTGTTGAATTCATAATTTATGTATTTAATTCATTGTGTTCTTTGAATGGGAAACACTAAAGAATATAAGTGTTCTACAGTATCTATAACAAAACAAACATATGAATCATATAATCACAGGTTTTCTCTCTTTTTTGTGTTAATTTTTCTATTATAGCAGAAAAATCTCTATTGTTCATATTTGTATTTGAGAATCAGTACTGACTTTATTATTATTTTTTACTTTATAAATTTGATTAAAATTTCTTAAAAAATTTTACATTAGCCCAATTCACAATCTTGTGCAAATGGTCTTGCGTCGTTGCATGTGCAAAATGGTATAGTATATTGATACTCACCACTAAGAATTGTTAAGTGGTGAGTAGAATATACTACACAATTTTGCACATGCAACGATGCAAGACCATTTGCACAATATTAGCGGAGTTCGATATTTGGTTGCAAATTGTCTTGCGTAAGTGCAAATGCAAAATATCGTAGCTTTTCTTTAAAATCCAACAACAAAATACGCACACAATCCAAAGAAAAGCTACGATATTTTGCATTTGCACTTAAGCAAGACAATTTGCAACCAAATATCGAACTCCGCTAATATTGTGCAAATGGTCTTGCATCGTTGCATGTGCAAAATTGTGTAGTATATTCTACTCACCACTTAACAATTCTTAGTGGTGAGTATCAATATACTATACCATTTTGCACATGCAACGACGCAAGACCATTTGCACAAGATTGTGAATTGGGCTAATGTAAAATTTGCTTTCTTTCAAGTCAAACAATTTGTAACAGAAAATATAAGAACATTGATAGAACATTGTCTATATATAATAGCCCAATCTATAATCTTGTGAAATGGTCTTGCATCGTTGCATGTGCAAAATGCTATAGTATATTGATACTCACCATTTAACAATTATTAGTGGTGGGTATAAATATACTATACCATTTTGCACATGCAACGATGCAAGACCATTTGCACAATATTGTGAATTGGGCTAATGCTAAATTAAATTATTGCGAGAATACTACGATGTTAACTATGATGCCCTTTACATAATGATCAACTTGACGCGTCTGACTCACACTTAGTGGATGCATCAACTTTTTTTGTACATAACATAAAGTTACCAGAGCGTAAAGGAATTAGGCAAGATATTTATGTAGATATAAAATTTTCCAGAATAATTTTAGCAAAACATCCTAAAGTCTAATAACATTCCAAGGCTTATTAATGCCAACTTTCAATCACGTCATTAGCCAGTCAGCATTTGAAATATTATTTTTATTAAAACATCAACAGTTCACAAATTAGGGTCCACGGACTTTTGGTTACCCGTATCAATAATCCAAGGGGTCAACGTGAAGATCCAAAAAACATTAATTTTAAAATTATAAGTTCTTGATTTCATTCTACATACTTTTTTATATATTATTTTATTTTTTAATTTATATACATATGTATATATGTGTGTGTATCTTCACACACACAAACAACCGAATATTAAAAGAAATTTTGCTCCTCACTGCCTGATACTCGTAAACTCTGCACTGGCTGTTATTGCCATCACTATAAATAAAGCTGACATTATTTTTATTGCCATTATTGTTATAAAATTTTTAATCAATAAAAAATCGTTTTGGTCTTTTCCTTTTTTGCTGGAATTTTTAATTCAATGTTCAAAGGAGGTCCGCGACAAAAAATCACTCCTTCACTCAAAAACGGACTTCACAAAGATTTATTGGAAAACCATAGAAAGGGACTTATTTAAAGAACAAAAACAAAATTTGACAAATGTGGAGAGCCACAGAATAATCTTGCAGATGTTCACAAAATGGCTATTTTAAGAATTCCCTGTCGGAGAATGTGTGGTTGACTATAAAAATAATAAGCTTATAGTTAACTTTTCTTAGACTAAAAGCTAACTACAATGTGACCCAGATTTGATCCAAAATTAATTATTAAGTTGAGTACGTAATGGGATTTGGTGAGAGCCAACAAATTTACTCTCAGCTACTTTGAAACTCATTTCTATTTTATATTGACATTTTGATATAATTATTTCAGATAGTAGCTTAGCTGAAATCCCAGCAACATAGTTTTCACAATTTACTGACTACCAAGTAACTTAAATAAAATCTACTTTAAGTTAGTTAAAAAGTAGTGCATAGTGAGACAATTGACTGACTGTTAAAATAGTTAGTGGTTTTCATTGGAAAGTAATCCAAGTGTCAACCAATACTAGTTGCGAAATAGTTAGCTTATAGTTAGTTAAAAGTTAACTGAGTTTCGTTAGTTAGTTCGTGCTTTAATGATTTCTGTCTATGTGTGTTGTCAATAGAATGTCATTGTAGAGCGATTATAATAGGGTATTCACTTAACAGGGGTTTTGCTTTAATCGGTTAATCGCTCGATTAATTAATGGAGGTTTTGGCTTAATCGGTTAATTTCGGTATAAACTGGTTAACCTAATAATAAAGTTTTTTCTTAAATCAAGTAATTTCAAGATATAAAAATGCATAAATTATTTATTAATTTCAGTTCATTCGTAAAGCAAACAAAAAAACATATGAATTCTTAAACTAAATCAAGCGAAAAAATCATTGATATGTATTCATGCAAAATTAGCAAGTTTGTGAGGTCTTTGAATTAGTTACTTCAATAGTTAAGAGAGATCTTCTAATACAATCTTTCAGAAAAATAATATGGTGTAAATGTTTAGGATTTAAGCGATTCGCTACTTTAGCTTTGATAAAAATTTAATTGTCGTAGATGTTGATCGAAAGTAATTCGTAATACACAATATCTCGTTTCTTATTTCTTTTTTCAAACTCTTATAGCTACTTATTATTTCGGTTAATTTTGTTGGAACATTTATTGCATTACTATCGATAGTTCCTTCTGTTGGAGAGTCCTCTGACCCATACTGGTAGAGCTCAGCGACGAACATTGTACATTGTATTTTAAAACACTGTTTGCTAGAAGGAAATATTTTAGAGTGTTGGTATAAGATAATTGAATTCTTTTTTCGTTAAATCTAATCCTTAATTAAATGGTTGGCAACAGTCTTTATTAAAATCTGTTATAGGCACATCCAAAAGCTTTGAAGTTTTTCCTAAGTTACGATCACTGAAAATACTTCATTGTTTGTAAGAATAATAATTTCTGAACACATACCTTTTGTATATGAGACACAACATATAATTAAACACACAAAATATACATTATAATAGTTACAAAATAAAAAAAAATTAAGTCGGTTAATCGGTTAATCGACTGAAATTAACCGGTTTAGCCGTTAATCGAAAAAAGCCAATTTTATATTAACCTATCAACTAATCGGGTAATACTTAACCGGTTAACCGATTAACGCTTAACTGACTGAATACCGTAGGTTATAGTAATTGTCGTTTGTGGCTTTCGTCTGCATTGCCTTATGTATTTATGAAAAGCCAAACAAGGAAGACTGAGCTTGGGTTGTTGTGATTGGCCCACTGAGTGGTGTCAGTTGATGTATATTTCTGATTTATATACTAATTTTTCAGTGCAAATGGAACATGTGAATTGTTTTGATTCCTCGTATTACAATTTGCTGAAAGCTTTTCTGTAACGAAAGCTCAATTTTATTCACTTTAACGTAATACCAAAAAATGGGGGCTTGTGTACTCGTTCTCGAAAACAATTGACTCATGTTTGCAGGTTTATGCTATTTTCTAAACCCTAGAGAATGGAGAAAGATTGTCAGTAGCACAAAATTATTCTCAAAAGCGAATAAATAAGCCCCAATTTTTTTGCATTGTGGTAAAGTGACGCTGATTTCGACAACTGGAATAAGGGTGAATATCTCTAAGCTTGTTTGTTTTCCTTCGGTGACGAATTTGTATGAAAAATAAAAACAAAATTTTTAAAATAGTAATAAAATAAATTATCTTTTGCTTTCTCTGAAAAGTGTTTTTCCAGCAAAGAATATTTCTAACTAAAAAATCCGGAAATACTTCAACAAAAATTACGTCAAATCTTTAAAGTGTAGCTATGTTGCAAATAATCGATATAAGGTAAAATATTGAAGTTGTAGCAGGATTCTGCGAGGCGTCTGCAGATATTTCATATAATAAACGCAATGAAATTGATTCCTGGAATTGTGATAACTGAAGACATTGTTAGTGAAGCAGAACATTTTAATTACCTAAAGTCTATACAAAGAAAAACTTCTTGGGTGGTGACCTCTCGAAATCAGCTGTTTTTTGACATTTTGAAGAAGCAAAACTACAATGGTCAGCGCTGTTGTTTTTTCATTACACTGAAACTTTTGCGGCTAATATTCAAGCTAATCCTCCGATGCATATCTTATTATACTTATTATTGTTTATTGGCTTTGACACTTATTTTAAATTGTTGTTTTTTTTTCTTAGACAAAGCATATTTTCAACAATATTACGCATACACAAATTAGAGAAACAAATTTACTGGAATTTAAATTTATGTATTTCACAATAACTTTTATTAAACCTAAAATAAAAGTCCCTGAAAATGTTACTCGTATCATAAATTTCTAGCTTCAAAATCCAGCTTTTGAACAACAAGGGCTCACCTTTTCAACACACATGTCTTTCGGCACTTGATTTTGCTGTAAATTAAAGATTCTAAGCATTTCTTATTTCATAAAAACGAGTATTTTCAAAGGGCGTTGCTCATGGCGTTTATGATTACGCTCGATAGATAATTTAATCACTGCTTGTGATTGTGATTATTAATAAATAAAATTTTTTAACGTACAGCTTTTCAATAACATTGCGCTAAGCAACTTATGTATTTTATTAACTTACAAGTTTATTATTATTGTAAATTTTTTTAAATAATTATTACACAAATTATTAAATCAAAACTTCCAGTCGTGTTACAACAATTTAAAAAGTCATTGATAGCAAACAATTATTTATTTGATTTTGAATTAAAATTTCAATACCAGTTTAAGAGTGTAGGGAATTTTAGTGGTAGTTATTAAACATAAAGGAATAATGAGTGGCCCGGCCCCGTGCTTAAAGAAAACAAATTTAAAGTGAATATTTTTTTTTTTTAATAAAATACAAGTTTTTAGTGGAAAAAAATTTTTTAACACGCCTTCAAATGATAGTTTTATCTCTTAATAAAGTTTAGAGTTAATTTATTTCTGAGGTAAAAAAGGCAAAAGTGATTAAGTCGAGATAAGCTAATTTTGAGTTAGTGGCATTTATGTAATATTCAAATGCAAAAGTTCTTGTGCGCGAATATTTTGTGGAAATTTTTTAGAAAAGTTATAGCTTTATGACTTGCTGCTTAACTCTTTTTCGACTTTTAACCTCGCATGGCTTAATTTATTTTATAATTTGGTATATTTCAAATTGAATGTATTATTTATTATACTAAAAACGATGTTTTCTTAAAAAAATATAAGTTAACAGCGAATTTTCCAATTTAACTGTAGAAGAAATAAATGTAAGAAACTCGACTTGAAAGTTTAAAAAAGCTCTCCTTCAAATCTTTAAAAACAACCTTATCGGGAATAAAAGGCGAACATTTTGTTCACGTGAAATATTTCTCGTGAACAAAAAAATGGTAAACAGAATTAGAAAATAGTATGTGACACAACAACAACTTAAGCATTGGCGATCACAATTTTAGGGAAAGCGAATACTTTTCACGTGAACTTTTGTTCCCGATAAGGGTGAATATAACTTAAACACTTTTTCCTTTTTACCACATACATATTTACATCAGCAGGTGAGAAATGTTTCCCTGGTTACTTACATAAATATAACAAACACAACCACAACTCGCAAAGCGATTAGCTTGTCTGCGAAAAACACCCAGGGTCTATGGTGGGAATCGAACCCACGACCTCTGGACTGAGAGGCTAGCATCGCTACCACTCAGCCACAGGGGCACCATACATATTTTAATCAGAAATAATTTCTTAATCGGGCTTAGTAATTTCAATTCTTATTGAATGAAATAATTTTTATTAATTAATGTGAGTTTCTAAAGAAGAGAAGAAAATTTAAACTAGACTTTTTATTAGCTGGGGGAAATACGGATATTTTTCTGTGCAACCATGCACTTCATCAGGACTAATACCTTTTAAACCATATATGTTTCAATGATATTGTTAGACGATAAGCTACTTAAAAGTGTACGACAAAAAAATGTATGCCGTATTTATATATAAGATTAAAGAAAAGCGCTTTTGTGAGCAAAAGTGTAGTACTCCAAACCGGCAATTTGCCATACAAAAATCAGCAGCGATATCCGCATTTTTATGAGCGCTACTTTTGTTTTATAATAGTAGAAACATGTTTTTTTTAGTGGGATGACACCGCGGTGCAACGTAAGAAAACTGTAGACCATGTTTAATTCGCACTGCGGAAAATATGGAACGCGTAGCGCAAATTGTTAATGAAAAACCAGAAATATCTATCAGAATGCGTTCTGCTCAGCTAGGAACGGCTTGTAAATCGTAACGTCACATTTAAACAAGATTTACTGTTATTTTCATAAAAGGTGCAAAAAAAAAAAATTCTGCAGCTCATTGGCAACGTCGAAATTTTACCAATTTAGTGACTTGGAATGGTGACTTTTGACCCACCCTATAAAAGTTTATTTTTTCTTAACACTTAAAAAAAAGCCATAAAGAATAACATTAAAACTAAAATTATTACTTTCTGAAAGAATATTAAATAAAAATCTTTAAAAAAATATGTTAAGCAAATTATCATACTGACGACACTAACAGTTAACACACGACAAATATAATTTTCAAGCCAGCAAAGGTGTCTGACCCTGCCCCTTCAATGTTGCATACAAAAAAATAATAATACACAAGCTGGAGATGATTAGTCTTCACTTGATGGGCGTGAAACACAAGTGGTCATAAGCCAGAGTATGAAGAAAATTCGTGTGACTGTATATAAGTTTTTTTTTTGTCTCAAAAAACAAAAATATAAGAATCGTTCACAATTATATGCACATTTTTGATTAATTCACTTTGCATTTGGGAAAAAATTGCTAAAACTACTCGGCAACAAACTGTAAAAATTTCACTTTAAAACTTCTTATTTATTTTTTTTTACAAAATGTTGGTGTTTGCAAGTTATCCGGCATGTGCACAATTAGTAATTCACAAACAACAAGGGCAAGACTATTGTAAATAAGAGATGTTATAATTGAGCTCTCATTAGAAAAATACTTTCACCAAATTCTAATACAATGTATCAAAACAAGTCACATATTCTATTTGCACTTAAAAATTAGTATCTAAAGCTGAAATTTGCATCAATTGCCCAGAAAAAAATGATGTTTTAATTCAAACACAAAACCCTTTAAATCAAATATTAATTTGTTCAATTTATGCCCAACAAAGATATTTGTTCAATTCAAATTCAAGTGCAAGCATTTGTAATAGTTTGTTTTAAATAAAAAATTCAAATTGTCTGAAATTAAAAAATAAATAAAACAACTGAAAGTACGGTCACACTTGTCTAATGTTTACCCAAAAAAGCGTAACTAACAAACGCCAATGAAAAAAGTTTTGATCCAGACACTTGCTTATCAAATTAAATAGTTTCGAACACAACTACTAGACAATGCCATAGAATCCAACATTATTGGATACTGATATGTACATATGTTCTCGTATGTTTGAAAATTTGTGTGACATCACACACAAGAACGCTGATGATGAAGGTGTGGCGACCTTGGAAAACAGCATGTTGTTCCGTCCTGCTAGTGTTTTTCATACTATTTATAATTAGCTTTGGTTTTATTTGTTCCCTAAAAATTAGGACATGTAATTTGGCTCACAGAGCTATACGAACTTTAGCCTAATTGAATTGTGAGTATAATAAAAGATAAAGATAAATTAAAATTAAATATTCAGAAGGCTAACCTGAATTCTTTACTTTTCATCCTTAGCAAAAAAAAAAATTAACTTTAACAATCGTTTGCGAATACAAGTTTAATGTATTAAACACATTCACCACAGCAGGCTACGCGAAAACACGACTTCAAATGCCGCTAGCAGCATTTGTCGCATCGTAGCCAGCTACTTATTTATTTTGGAGATGCCAGCAGAACCATCTGCACCTCATATTTAAGTATGGATACATAGTTCAGTAATACCACCTTCAAATATTTCGCATTCATAAAAATTAAATTACTTCTTCGAAATGTACTTATATGACGTAAAAGTATAAAAATAAATCAATTTATGCTTTACATCAATTTTTGGATATTATTTGTATTAATTAATATGAAATAATTGTACAAAATCATTCATTCAACATTTTGTATTATACTGGCAACACTAAATTTTCTCATTGTAGCCAAAGAAATAAAAATAAGTTTAATTATACTAAAACGACAAAATCAGCATAGACAACAACCTGCCACCCTATTGCATTGCTGTCTTCAAAAGAATCACTCTCATATAAACATGTGTATTCTATCCTTGACATTTGGTAGTCGGTAGCTTGCAGTGGTGAATGTGTTTAATGCATAATCCCCTAATTCAGTAAGAAGATTTAGGGCGTTTTTGTTTGAAAATACTTTTGAGTTTTTGTATTTGTATTCTCTTAATTATTTTCTTCAAAACTTGTTGTTATCTTTGCCATGTTTTAAAACATGGTAAAGACAACAACATGCCATTGCCATGTTTTTAAAACATAAAAATTAATTTAAAGTACATATTAGACAATAGTTTGAAAAATATTGAAAAATTATTTGTTGGAAATAATGTTGGGAACAAAATCATAAAGCAAATACACGAACCTTTTAGCATACACAATAAATAATAATTGTTTTAAAGAATGACAACTGCGGCTTTTTTCCGTCCATAGACAAGATGATACAATCTTCGAACAGAATTAGGGCATTGACTTCTTGTGTTTCAATTCTCTAAATTATTTTCTTCAGAAATTGTTGTTGTCTTTGATAACGAAAAATAAAAATATTATTGCCATGTTTTGAAAATATAAAAATTAATTTAAAATATTATACAATAGTTTGAAAAATACAAGTAAAAATACGTGTTGGAAATAATGTTGGGGAGCAAAATCGTAAAGCAAATACACGAACCTTCTAGTAGAGACAATAAATAATAATCTTTTTAAAGAATCACACATAACTGCTACTTTTTTTCGTCCACAGACAAGACGAAACAATCGTCGAACAGAATAAATATATATAATTCTATTGATTTTTGACCTTATTTTCGATTTTCTACTAGATTAAAGAAAAAATCAGGGCTATCTTGAATAAAATTCAGCGTGAAATTTCTCCCTTTTTCAATTAGAATTTTTAGTTTTCCCTATTACTTGTTATTAGTTGGAATTGCTCCCCAGGAAAAAATTCACGAGGAATTTTATTCAAGATATCACTGAATGTTGCAATATGCTTTAGTCTTGTCGTAGTCGAAGTCAAAGTACGACAATCAAAATTAGACTGATGTTATTATTAACAGCTTTTTTTTACTATTTTCAATAAGAAAAATTAACGATTATCGAAATTAGTGTTTACATATCCCACAAACGTCGATTTTAGTAGAAAATTTATATGAAAAGCACTTATTTTTTTAAGTAGTTTATATGCAAAATTTTCTAAAAAATTCAACTGTTTCAATTAAACATTTTATTGAGTCAATTAAACTTTTAATTAAATTAAATTTTTCAAACAAACTTTTAATTGACTCAGTTACCTTCTGAATTGCGTTTTTATTGTTTATCAATCAAACGTATTTATTGCAGGACAATTTTTTCTGTGAACCCTTTAACTGCCTGTTTATCAAAGAAAATCCTACATTTTCGTCTGTTTATTTTTCTGAGTGTCTTCGATAAACTAACAGTAATAAATAAAAGTGTGGCAAAAATTAAAAAATTTCTAATAAATACTTTATGAGCACGAAGTTTATGCATGATCATGTAACTGCCAAACATTTTGTGGCCGATTTCTCTTATCGTGAGTTGAAAGATACCCACCATCGCATCACCAAGAGACGACAATACAGTTGAGAAATATATACATACATACATATATGTATGAAAAATGTTTATGAGACTTCTAAGGAACAAATAACACTTAGGGCTAATAAATCAGTTCAAGTTAATCTCTGTTTTTGGTTTAAAATGTCTTTTTAACCAGCAAACATATAAATCAATGCAGTATTTAAACCATCTGTAAACGCATAAAATTGGGCGTTTAAACTACCAATACGATTTTATTACTTACAGACCATATGTTTTTCATTTAAAAAGCATTCAACTTTTTTCCAATCTTCTACTATTTCTTCAGATTCGATTCGATTTGTTCTCTTACACTCTATTGTTCTTTTATACTATTCTACTTTGCCAAGAATATACATATATAATTTCTTTCTCAGTAAAATTTGAATGCTTTTAATTAAATGTTATTAAATTTTTTGGCTTTTTGATTGTACAAAGAACTGATAGCCTGCTGCAAAACAGCTGTTTTTTTGTCATTTGTTCTGGTGCTGCCACAGTATTAGTTTTTAAACTACACATGAGATATGGTTCACTAATTTACTCCTGTTGAGTTTAAACCACATATGAATTAAAGTTTAGTTCAACTAAACCACCGTTTAAACGTTAACTGATTTATTAGCCCTTAAAGTCACCCAAAATACTTGTGGTTAAAGCTAAAGTTTAATAAAGAAAACAAACACACAAAGAACTACTGTTATTCACACATAGAGTTAATGTTGTTTGAAGTTAAAAGAAAATTAAATGTTATTTTATTGTTATTCTTTAATGTTGCCAACTAGTTTTTTTTCTCGTTTTCTGTTGTTGTCTAAACAATTAAAGAAGCCATCAATTTAATTTACAAACGATTCACTTATTGCTACCATGGCTTCCAACCATTTAAATCATTTAGTACGGGAAACGTTAGTTGAAGTTAATTATTGTTTGGACGCTGCTTACCAAACATGTGCTTACATATACACATAAATACGCAAGTATGCACACACTTCCATATAAATATATGTATGTATGTATGTTTATATTTGATAGTCATGTTGGTATTTATATACTTAAAGTTTATTGTTAAAAATCTATAATTAAGCGGAAATTCTTGATTGTATATATTTTCTTATGTTTGATCAAATAAAACTGGAAGAAATTAATTTAAAATTTCTTTTTATATTTTAATGACATTATTTGGAAAAATCTCCCGCGGCGCCTTCCAGCAACCAGCAACGATCAAACATTTCGAATTGAATTAGTGTGATTAAACGTCAAGTCA
This sequence comes from Tachina grossa, assembly GCA_949987645.1. Lineage (NCBI taxonomy): Eukaryota > Metazoa > Arthropoda > Insecta > Diptera > Tachinidae > Tachina > Tachina grossa. The sequence goes on along the minus strand of OX465278.1, from coordinate 49,890,577 downwards.
TAAAATTGATGCTACTGATATAAATCACTTACGAAAATTGGTGTTGAGTCGAAAATTTGACAACAATCAATTTGAAGTAAATTTTAATGGGTTTTGGTTTCGGGTGCAGTGCTTAAGAGAGGCTATAAATGGGATAAATAAAAAATCTGTGATAAGTAAGCAGGTAAATATTCGTATAAAATGTTTAATTAAAACAAAAATCAATTGAATTTTGATTTGGTTATGGCTATGGCACGTCTAATTTAAGCTTTACAATTAAATTGAAAATAAGGCTCAATATATTATCAATAAAATTACTACAATCAGGTCTGTTCTGCAAATCATGACATGTCAAATCACGGTGATTTCAAAAAATTAGCTTTCATTAATTTGTAAATTTCACGATTTATAGCGTTGGAAGTTGGAAAAAATATTCTATTATAAATGACAAAAATTTAAAATACAATAAAACCCAATATCAAGTCAGCTATTAGTAGTTTACTTTTTAAATCACGTGATTTGAAATCACCGTGATTTGCAGAACAGGCCCGAATATTAAATAATTTTCCACCCCTACCATGGTTCGTGTTGTTTTTTTGTAAAAATCATAATTAAATTTAGACGGTTTTTGCTCTTAGCTCAAATTTTGATTTTGTAATGAGAAACATGGTTGTCAGATTTTTTCCGACCTATTTCGCCATATTGATTTTAAAAGTCGCCAAAAGTCTCCAAAAATCAGTTTTATGTAGTTTTTCTTAGTAAATATTTGGTAATAAATTTCTTTTTATATAACACTTTTTTAATATAAATTTTTATAATATTATCGTGCCAAAATTTATCAGAAAATCACCAAAATGAGAAATGAAATCGCCAAATTTTATTTCTTGTAAATTTTTCTCATCCAAATTCAAACTGCATTAATACCTATAATTCATATAAGAAAAATCATCATAATCAAATTTTTTTTTTAACTTCTTTCAGACGAGTTTTGGTAGGATTTATTTTTGGGACTGCTCCTTCAACAAACTAATTTTCCTGAATTAGAAAAATTTTTAAGTAGATTTTGTTAAAAAAAAAATAGCCATAATAATAGCCAACAAATTTATTTATCGCGAGTTAAATCGCCAATAAATTTATTTATCACCCGAAAAATCGCCATGTCGCTAAAGCAAGAATTTGGACTCCAAACAAGTTAAAAAATCGCCACTTCTGGCGAGAAATCGCCATATCTGACTGCCCTGATGAGAGAGCGAAAGACAGTTAAACAAGGCAGGAAAGGCATTGAAAATTTTAAAATTGTACTAACAACTTTCAAAAATTGTACTTTTTTGACCTTACTTGTACTAAAAGATTTTTTTTACTTCAAATTACATATTTTTATTTGTTTTTTTATTGAAATACTCAACTATGTTCTGACTACCGAATCATTTTCATAAATTTTCTAAAGAATATGGTTACACCTGTTTGAAATATACACATTAATAGCATTTGCTCTAGCATTCGCATTTAGAGGAAAAAATGATTTGGAAAAGGGCGAGTTGAAATTTTTTGATTTTCTCGCTGCGTTTCACACGACTGTTTTCAAGTGTGAGAATAATATGAGTTGCATGCAGCGTTGACGTATTCTTTTCTCAAAAACCTTCAAGTCGAATGATTAATCTTAAACTATGGTAACGCTGGTTGCATGGTTCAAAAGTAAAACTGGGGAGATTTCTTAAATGTACTTAATTAGTCATTGGTGTACTATTGTACTTTCCGAGTTGGAAGAGTACCAAAAAGGTACAATTGTACTCACTTTGCCATCCCTGATACAATGTACATATATTATTTTCTCTCCCTCTCTCTCTCTCTCTCTCTCTCTCTTTGTTTGACAAATACAAACAGCGATGCCAATTTAGCGCGTTTCGCGCTAGATTTAGCGCGTTTTAACTATGCCAAACGCGCTTTTTTCCGTATTAGCGCGTTTAATAAAAAAGCGCTAAATTAGCGCGTTTTGAATAAAATAATAATATCATTTCAGTTCAATATTTTTTTAACTTTTTTTGTATAAATTTAAAAATTTTCTAATATCCAAAACTATGATAAAATTTTTTTAAATTAGTTAATAATTTAGCTGTCGCAAACAAAATTCGCTTGACTGTGGTTAGAATTAAAAACGCATTTTTATAATTAATGGCAAATATTTTTAAATTTCACAACTAAAATTATGTACTAGATGAGCCTAAATGTATACATAACTTATTAAGCATCTATTATAGCTGAATTACAAAAAGCATTTGAATCGCAAAACTATTCGACAATTTATATGTTGTTACAAAGTTTTACAAATATATTAAAAGTAAAAACTAAGGATTTCGATTATTTGGAAGGCGATTCTGATTCTGTATTAAATGATTTTAGTTTATTAAAACATAATGTCGAGGAAGCAACATTTCAAAATCTGAAAAATTAATTGTGATACGAGTACTAATACATACATCGAATTTTATTGAAATATAATTTAGCGCGTAGAAAATAGCGCGTTTTTGCTATAAATATTTGACAATGGTGTAACTTAGCGCATTCTAGCGCGTTTTGAGAAGGGTAGTAGCGCGTTTGGGTTATAAATAGTTGGCATCGCTGAATACAAAATCAAAAGTTGAACATCAAAAAGAAATACTTGTAGAACGGCGCACTATGAGCCGTTTTCCAAAAATGCTTGAAACATGAAGAGCAATCCTTAAATATATACAAGACACGTGATACACATATCGCCTCCACCCAATTTTTAAACACAATTCTTTGATTAAAATAACATAAATTATTATAAAAAAATTTTAATAAGCTTCTAAAACTCCTGTTTGCTATAATTTTATTCTTGTTCTGAAATAACTGCAGAGTATTATAACTCAATCTTTTTATATTTTTATAATTCAATAAATAAATAATGGGTGTTACCTTGAATGGCATGCAATTGAAGGAAAAACAAGTAAGAGTGCTATATTCGGCTGTGCCGAATCTTATATACCCTTTACCAAAGTGCTTTTATGTAGTATAGAGATACATGCATAAGCACATACATAAAGTATAAACAAAAAGAAAAAAATAATTTGACCTGGTTACTTTTATGTACAAAAAAAATTAATTTTAAAACCCTAAAATCATCATTTTAGATTTTTCTGATTCCTTATAATAATCTAGTAGTTCTTAAAAAAATATAGAAAGTGTGTTAAGTGAAAAAATAAAAAAGAAAACTCAAAAAAATGTTTTATTTATTTACTTTAATATCCAGAAAAAGTTCAAAGTTTCCAGCTCTGGAGCTGAGGTTTTTAATTTTGTAATTTTCTGCACAAAAGTGTTCTTCCCAAAAAGGAAAAGATAAACATTAATTAGACTTAGTTGCTTTTATATATCACAAAAAGTGTTAGTTTTCCAACCCTGGAATCATCCTTTTTGATTTTTCTGATATCTTTCTTTTTTTAATTGTTTTTTTTTTATTTGAAATACCAATTTTATTTTTATTTATTTAATAAAAAAAATAAAAATAAAAAAAATTAGTTTTCGGCAGTTAATTTTTTATATCACAAAGAGTGCAAGTTTCCCAACCCTGGAATCTTCCTTTTTGATTTTTTTTGATTTCTTACACCATCTTTTTTTTAAGAATATAAGATATGTTTAACTTATAGTAAAAAAGAAAAAAATTGTTTTAGTAAGTTACTTTTGTATAAAAAATAAGGTTTTCCAACCCAGGAAACGTTGTTTTAATTTTTTTAATTTTTTTTATTTTGAAATACCAAATTCATTCGTACTGAAGTATAAAATAAGTTTATTTTATAAAAAAAAATAAAAATTAGTTTTCGGTAGCTAATTTTTTATATCACAAAAAGTGTGGGTTTTTCCAACCCTGAAATCATACTTTTTGATTTTTCTGATTTCTTATACTAATCTTTTAAGAATATAAGATATCTTTAATTTAGAGAGAAAATGGGAAGATTTGCTTTAGTAAGTTACTTTTCTATAAAAAAGGGTAAGGTTTTCCAACCCTGGAAACGTGTTTTAAACTTTTTTATTTTTTTTTATTTGAAATACCAATTTTATTCCTGGTGAGGTATAAAATAAGTTTATTTAATAAAAATAAATAAAAAATTAATTTACGGTAGTTAATTTTATATATCACAAAAGAGTAAGTTTCCCAACCCTGGAATCATCCTTTTTAATTTTTCTGATACCAATCTTTTTCTTTTAAGAATATAAGATATCTTTAATTTATAGAGAAAAAGGAAAAATTTGCTTTAGTAAGTTACTTTTGTATAAGAAAAAAAGTTAAAGTTTTCCAACTCTGGAAACGTCTTTTAAATTTTTTAATTTTTTTTTTTTATTTGAAATACCAATTTTATTCATGGTGAGGTATAAAATAAGTTTATTTAATAAAAATAAATAAAAAATTAATTTACGGTAGTCAATTTTATATATCACAAAAATCGTAGGTTTTCCGACCCTGGAATCATCTTTTTTGTTGTTCTGATTTCTAACATCAATTTCTTTCTTTTAAGAACATTAGATATGTTTAACTTATAGAAAAAAAGGAAAAATTTGTTTTAGTAAGTTACTTTTGTATAAGAGAAAAAGTTAAGGTTTTCCCACCCTGGAAACATCTTATTAATTTTTTGAATTTTAATTTTTTATTTCCAATGCCAATTTTATTCGTGGTGAAGTATAAAATAAGTTTATATAATAAAAATAATTAAAAAATTTGTTTACGGTAGTTAATTGTATATATAACAAAAATCGTAGGTTTTCCAACCCTGGAATCATCCTTTTTGTTTTTCTGATTTCTTACATCAATGTTCTTCTTTAAAAGATATTATATATGTTTAGTTTATAGAAAAAAAAGGAAAAATTTATTTTAATAAGTTACTTTTGCATAACAAAAAATGTTAAAGTTTTCCAACCCTGGAAACTTCTTTTTAATTTTTTTAATTTTTTTTTTTTAATTTTTTTTAGTTAGAAATACCAATTTTATTCATACTGAAGTATAAAATAAGTTTATTTAATAAAAAATTATTAAAAACTAGTTTTCGGTAGTTATTTTGTATGGCAACATGAAGTTTAAGTCTCCCAGCTCTGAAACTGTCTGCTCGATTTTGCTGATTTTCAATACCAATCTTATTTTGACCATTTCTGACTCACCACTGCAAGAACGAAGTCTCTAGCTTTTCTGGGAGCTGCGGAAAACCGATTTCACGTACAGACAGACGGACAGACGGACATCGCTTATTCGTCTTCCCTATGCATAAGGATCCAGAATATATATACTTTATGGCTCGCTTATTAATATTCTAGAAATTACAAACGGAATGACAAACATATATATACCCTTTTACCATTTTTTTGTAAAGGGTATAAAAAAGTGAAATATATATACTTATGTAAGTAGAAAAAATAGTGCAGAAAATAGTTTAATTTCATGGGTGTAGTTCAAAATCTATTTGATGATTACGAGTATTATATATGCAAGAAGCATAAACTATTTACAGCAAATAGCAACAACAATAAAATTATGTAGAAAAAATAAATGTAACTGTAATTGATTTTAATCAGACAATCCACTACCCAGTTGTCCAAATCGTCCTAGACGACATTGTCTTCGACGATTCATGTACGACATGTCGTCTGTAGATTAAGTTTTCTTATCGACAATTCAAAAGAAATCGGCGTTCATGACTATCTGAACGACAATGTCACACGTTTTCTCTTCAATAAAGCATTGTTGACGACAATATGAGCGAAAATGTCCCTCGTTATGTCTTCAATAAAGCCTTGTTTAGGACAATCTGAGCGACAATGTCGCTCATCTGGTCTTGTGTGACCTCGCCGCCATTTGTATGAAAATTTCGTCAACGATTTGTATGGAGTTGTCTTTAATATGTCTTCTACGACTTACCATTGTCTTGTACCCGTCGTCAAAGATGTTTTAAAGACGTGGCCAACTGGGTATGGAATATGGTAAACACATACACACCCACACACAAACAGATTCCCAATAGGTGCTCACATAAATAAACATACATACATGCATATATGTAAGTATAGGCTTATAAATATATTGCCTTATTCATAAAAAATATTTTTGATACCAGTCAACAATTGAAAGATTCCTTTTGAAAATATCATCAAAATTAGTCTTTTAAGACAACTTTAAATAGCCAAAACAGTGCGGAATCATAAAATAATCGTGTAGATGTCCGTGATATGATTGTTCTAAGAATTATGTATATGACAGAGGAGCGAAGTCAAAAAAGCCTAGAATTAAAAAAAAAAACTACATAAAGTGTTGACTGGGATAACATTTCTTAAACTCATAGCATTCGCTTATTGCAAAATGGTGGTGTCTCAATTTATGCTTTTTGGAGTTAATAATTAAATAACTCATACATATAGTAATTTTTTCTTTTGTAAAAATTTCTTGCACAATGTTTTTAGGAGAAAGGAACATTTTTTAAAATCCTCATTGGATCCCATGGTATAATGTAGAGATGGTCGCGTGTCGTGTTTTTTTCGAGACAAAAAAAAATCTGATTTCGTGCGTTTTCGGGTCATTTCGTGTTGAGCTATATTGACATGAAGAACATGAAACGATTTTAGATGTAAAATATGTATGAATGAATTTCCACTAGAGAAAAAATTTACCCCCATATATATATATAAAAATAAAATGAATTTGAAATTCATTTTAGGAAAATTTTGTATGGAAAATTTGAAATAAAATACATTTCAAATTCGTTTCTTAATATTTTGTATCGTCAAACACACAACACCAGCATATTTGTTGATATTCAGGCATGTTCCGAAAATCAGTTTTTGTGAAAGTGATTTAAAATCACAAGAAAGGTGATCTGCATACAAAAGTTTTCGAATTTTTGTGATTTTAAACCGGCCTTCCGATTTGAAATCACTTGGTTATTTTTTCAATCACTTCATTTTGAAATTAGCAATAATTTAATTAAATGAATAACTTAATATCTATTTTATTGATTTTTATAGTAAAATGAGCAATTTTCTATGAAAGAATTTAAGACACTTTCTTTTGCAAGAAATGTTGTTATTTACTTTGAAAAGCTACTCTTTAAAAAAAATCAATTAAATTTTATGATTTTCAATACCATACCAATAATATCTCGAGCGTGTTGCCCAAATTTTTCGCGTGCGTGTTTCGTACGTGTTGAGCGTGTCTGGTTATTCGTGTTCGTGAAGTGTCGTGGTGGAAAAATTCGACACGCGCCCATCTCTAGTAGAATGTTACCAGGTACATGCACAAGCCCAGCCTGTTAATGTATACAATACAAATAGTTGTAAAACTTTCTTTACAAGCTACAAAAATATTAGTGTATGTGTTGTGAATAAAATGTATCCAATGTTGCCAATGAAATTATACATATCTGCATCTCCAATTACACATTGAAGAAAATTACTAAATCAATATCCGTCCAGCCGTTTGGTGTGTAAGTGTACAGACATACAGATACACACTACAAACTTATAACACCCCTTTTTTGGCCGGGGGTTAAAAAAGATAAGTAAAAACAATAGTGAATAAAAAAAATTTGCAAACTTTAATTAAATATATGTACATTTCTTTTCAAAATTTTAGATAAGTATTTGTAAAGAGCAAGATGCGTTGGTGGTGAAAAGGTGTGAAGAGGGCTAGATGCCGCCTATGTTATTCTGTTTTTGCTAATTTAGTTAATATTTATATTTATATTGTATTACAGTAATTTATATTTATTCTTATTTGTGAAAGCATTAATTTTCAAATAAATTTGAAAATGTTTATTTAAAAAAATTAAAACAAAATTTTTTTAAAATGTGATTTATACATCACGAATGTTTACATCAGTTTTTTCATATTGCCCTTAACAAAATGATAAAAACTTCTGATGTATATATCCATCAGAAATGTCCATCAGATGATGCATCAAATGACCGTCATTGTTTTTGCAGGGATCATTAATGCGTGCCACCTCTGCAATTGCAATTTAATAGCCCTGTAATTGTTATTTTAAAAAACCAACGGCATCTTGTTTACGCGAACAAAATTAATAAGGGTTTTCATGAGAACTCTTAAAATTGCTATTTGTGCAATTGGGCAAATAGGCGAGACTTGTTTCATGAAGCCCATTGGCAACTTTTACGCAAATAGTTAATTCAATTTGAATGAAATGTCAAAAAAAAAATAATTTAATAAAAATAAAACAAGAAGATTTCAAGGAGTTTTTAATGTAAATACATATTTAGATATTTCTAAAAAAAAATAAAAAAGTGTGTGTGTGGCCAAAAATGCCTAAAAAAATCCAAAAAACCAAGAAGCTGTTGTTTACAAAATGCACAATTGCACAGCTTAAGTTTACGAGTCAAAACTGTTGTTCAAACTTAACAGGTTTGTGTGAATAAATTTGCATACAATTCTTGACATTTTATTTACGAGAGTGTAAAAATGCACAATTGCACAGTTTGCGAGACTTTTGAACATTCTCGTGAGAACCCTTAATGTGTTTTTTGGTGTTGTAATTTTGTTGTAGTCGTGCAGGTATCTGGTATAATTTTACCATGTTGAATTGCATGTGAATTGAACATTTTAAACTCATTTACTGCAAATCTAACTTTTTGAGTTATGACCATGCATGCAGTAAGGCAGTGATGTATCCATATATGTATGTATGTGTGTGCTAAAATATGTGTATGTACAAATGAAAAAATATTTAGAGAAAATAAAAATTTGAAGTTATTCAGTTGATAGTTATCGTTAGATAGTTACAGACAGTGTTACCAGTAGGTGAAAAGATAGAAATTACCCGACTGCACAACGCAAAGAAGGATTTTGTGTTAATCAGTCTATGTATGTATGTATGTATGTGTGTGTGTGTCTTCCCTTGCGGCACTATATAAACCGAACGCGTGGACCGATTTTGATAATTCTAACGTCAATTAGACGCCATTTTGTAAATACGAAAAAATAAAAAGTTAGCGAACTATATCAAAATCGGTATCATTTGATAGGTATATTAAATTCGTCTTTAGGTTTCTCCAATGATTTTTCATTTTGAATACCCATTTAGGATATTTAACGGTTCAAAGTTAGCCGCAGTCGGGGTTTTTTTTTTTTTTTTGTTAAATACTTGTTGCAACAGTTGTTGCATAAACAAGCTACAGCTCAAGAGAAAGATATATGTATGTATGTATCGCTTGTATATTTCTCTATTTCTTCCTCCAATTTAAATCAAAAATTTCAAAAGAACTGCCGCACTGGCAACTCAGCCTTTAGCCATTGCTGTTTTATTGCAGTTGCTGTGGTTGTTGTTTGTGGTGGAGCTGTAAGTTATAAAGTACAAAGTATCATGCAAATATTGCCACTGTCAATGGTGCCAAATAGCAACTGCATGACAAATTTGTTGGCTGGAATAAACAAAGAAATCACGAGTTTGACTAAAAGAAAAAAAATCAAAATTTTAAACTCATGTATAAAGTTTTAATATTTTTTTGTGTGTGCATAAACTAAAGATGAGCATCGCTCACGTTATTTGCGTGGCTCAGATGTGATATGCGTTTGTATGTGTGCAGAAAAATTAACGTGTTACGTGTGTGCATGCATGACGTTTATATATGCTCCCAGGCGTATGAAGAAGCAATCAGACAAATTCTTCCGCCACGAAGTATTTTCTTCTTTACTCCTATACCTGCAATAACTGAAACAAATTTCTTGCAAACATTGTTGTTTAGCAGTTGTTTTAGAAGATTTCGATGTAGTAAAGCACATGAAATATCATTCATGTCTTAAAAGTTCTTGTAAGTGGTCTCGTGCAGGTGTCTATAGCCTATCCTACTCAAATGGCACGCACTGTTCTCCCCGAACTTGGTACTTCCTGGTTCGCTAATGAGGCTCTTTCGACCAAGAAAAGGCCATATATCTTAAAAAAAAATAGAGCCGAATTGTTAACCTCCTCCTTTTTTTGAAGTCGGTTAAAAACTGGAGGCTATAATTGGTAGCCCAGATTCCAGACTCGGATGCGACAGCCCAATCAGCCACTCACGTTAAAACAAGCGATTAATGAAACCATAAGTAATATAAGTATGAACCTATGTTCCACTTTGGAGCGAAGGCAATAAATATAAATATATATAATAATTCAACAACTCCAAAAATTTTATGCATGAACATAAGTTAGAAAAAAATTGTTTTTAGTGAAAAGTTTCTCACGATGCCATCTCTAAGCTAAACGTACTTGTACTTGGTAATAGATTTTAATTTGTTGACTTAACACAATAAATATTTTTACTACTGGAGTATTTTTTTTTTTTTTTTTTTTTTTTTTTTTTGAAATAGGTTTTCTGTGTTTTGGGCCAAATTAATTTTGGCATGCAAACCGTTATAATATATTTGCATTAAAAGAAATTATATTAACAACTTGGAAAAAATAACTACCGGAAAAAAATTATGAAACTTTTTGTTTAAATTGTTGCAAACAAATATTTGATTTGCTTTTTTTTGTTTAGGTTTATTAAATTAGACAGTGTTTTACAAAGAGCTGTTGTTGCATTCAAGTATGTTTGTATATGGTACGCGTATTAAAGTGCATAACTACTAATATATGAAAAAAAATTGTGAGTTTGACTTGATGTGAATAAATATTTTAAAATTTAAGAAATTATTGAAAATAAGATACGGGTATTGACTTATTTCATATAAAACCAACCAAAAAATTTAGATTTTGGGACCGACCCGTTCCAAATCTAACCAAACTCGATATGGTAGTTAAGTTTTGTACAACTAACATTTCACCAAAAATATTATAATAATATTGCCAGTACTTCCCAAATTATGATGCACACAATGTACGAAAAAATGCAAAATTTTCTTAAAATTGCCTTCATATAAATTGTTTTATAACTTTTTTAATATCTAGGCTAGCCGAATGATTTATGCCTTATTTCAAAGGTATTATAATAGTGCTTCAACGGCCATAAAAATAAAAAATGTTATTACAATTATATATGTTGTTTTTTGCAATCCACGATTCATTATGCTGTAACTAAAAAAATGGTACTTTTAAAATTTTTAAAAATACATATATTATTAGTTTTTTTTATGGGAATTGTTACAATTTAAGTTTAAAATTTGTAAACGCACTAATAGTCCCAAATTAATATTTTACTTATTAAGTAAAATATTTTTTTATTAAAAATACATTGAAATTGATTATTGAGGGGTTTAGCTGGATCCTATGCGCATGTTGATTATTGAGTTCTTGTTTCAACTTTGTTATTTGTTATTGAGCTTCTCATTTGTTTAAATGTAAGTTTATAATATAATAACTCTAGTTGTTCTAAGAAGCTTTGGGTAAAGGTTCCCTGATGATCTGCATTAGCAACAGTGAAATGCGCATAGGATCCAGCTAAACCCCTCAATAATAAATTTCAATGTATTTTTAATTCAAAAATATTTTACTTAATAAGTAAAATATTAATTTGGGACTATTAGTGCTTTTAAAAGTTTTATACATATATTATTGTTTACACCTTTCACTATGTCATCACCAAATCTCTATATGTTACACTGGCAGATTTCTGAGATATAAATAAAACTTTCAGCCAAAAAAGAAAAATAAATAAATTTTGTGTATATTGAAAATATATTTTTATTAAAAAAATGATTTAGCAGGCTGATGTTGTAATTCATTTGGCTTTATTAGTGTAAACAAATTCCGGTATTGGCTAACGCTTTAAGATAAAATGCGTTGAAAAAATATCATCAATTGTTAACTGCTGCAATCCATTTAAAAAGTTGAGTCATACGAATTTCTATAAAAATCTTAGAAAAGTACTGCCCTGGATGTTGGAGTTTATTGATGATAAAAGTATTTCGACTTATTATCGAATTTGTACTTCCTGCAGGATTTACCTATCAAAACTTAAAAAATCTGAAGAAGTACATACTTATGACAATTTGGACACAAATATTTTACAATATTGTGGTTGATAATTTGTTTTTTAATTTGCGTGTTAATTTGTTTTTTTTATTAAGCATTTTGTTCAACAAAAAAAAAAAAAAAAACTATAATATATGTACACAGAAAAAACCAAATTTCATTTTCAGTAACCAAATTCGTTGAATCAGTAAATATTTTATTTGAATGCGGTCCTACAAATAATTTTGTAAATTCTGATAAAAATTTTGTAAAAATTTAAATTAATCATAGTTCGGCTGAGAGATAATGTTATTTCAGTGTGTTGGTGTTTATCTTGCTTGTTGATAGGAACAACGTGCTGTTGTGCGGTTGTGCGGTTGTTGTTGTTTAGTTGTTGTTTATTTTGTTTGATCGTGTTGTATACATGTAAATGCCGAAATGTAGCCGACAAACGTCGTGGCCTGTTTCTTCTCTATACAGTGTTTTGGTACAAATTAATTTAGTGGAACAGTACAGAATATTTACTGAAACTAAGTTTGATTTCAAACAAATATTTGTTTAAAAATTTTTTGGGAATAATTTTTTCTGTGTATATGTACATTAAAATATTTTTTTTTTCAATATATACAAAATTTATTTATTTTTCTTTCTTCGCGGAAAGTTTTATTTATATCTCAGAAACCTGCCAGAGTACCATATAGAGATTTGGTGATGACATAGTGAAGGGGGTAAACAATAATATATAATTTTTTAAAAATTTTAAAACTACCATATTTTAATTACAGCGTCATGAATCGTGGATTACAAAAAAAAAACAACATCTATAATTGTGATAACCTTTTTGATTTTTATGGCCGTTGAAGCACTATTATAATACCTTTGAAACAAGGCATAAATCATTCGGCTAGCCTAGATATTAAAAAACTTATATAAGAATTTATATGAAGGCAATTTTAAGAAAATTTTGCAGTTTTTCGTACATTTTATGTATCATAATTTGGGAACCACTGGCAATATTATTAATTTTTTTTTTTTTTTTTTTTTTTTGTGAAATGTTAGTTGTACAAAACTTAACTACCATATCGAGTTTGGTTCTATTCAGAAGGGGTCGGGCGCAATCACTCGTTGGTTTTATATGGAATAAGTCTGTTATAACATAAGATGGAAGAATTACTAAAAAGCTTAATTGTACCGAAATTGTATAGGAAGCGAATTTACTAGACCAATAAGCCGTAAAACAAGTAGATTTAATTTTATAATAGGTATTTAATAAGTGTAAATATAATTTCAAAATTTTTTTTCTTTTGAATACTTTATATATCGCACACTAAACCATAAAGAGTCCCAACTGAAAATTATCAAAAGTTCGTATCGCTTTGTAATTTAAATTACATGTGATAATTATTAATTAACAAATAACACCAAAGTTAATTGTAAATATTCTAACAAAGACTTAGAAGAATGGAAAAACTAGCTGTTATCGAAGGTCACTACACCTTCATCATCAGCGTTCTTTGTGTATGGTCTATCGTTTGTGGTGTCAGTTTATGTAGACTTCTGCTCAATATACTCAGTTTTTATTGCAAATGGAATATGTGAATTGTTGTGATTAATCGTATTACAATTTGTTGAAAGCTTTTTTTTGTAATGATAATCATAATTTTACCATCACTAAATTTGCAACAGTCTTGCCGTTGTCGTTTAATCTTTACTAGTTATGAACATATTAGTTAATTTGCTCATCTTTGTTCTAATATATATATATCTTCAACCAATTTAATGAACAAATCTCTGACTCCCGCAAAAATTTATTTTCAATTTTCTTGAACAATATAAAATACAATTATGCCATATTTCTGTTAAATATGTGCGAAATTTCTACAGTATCACAACCAGCGTTTCCATATATATTTTGTAAAAAAACTTTTTATATCTGAAAAAAAAAACTTTTTTCTGCAAAAGTACCATTATTTTAAAAGAAAACATAAAAATTTATTTGGAATTCATTTTATTTAAGAATATAAAACGATTGAAATCAAAAACGTTCAAAAACGTTCATATTCAGATTTAGAGATCTTTAATCAAAATATCATATACATCAATAAATATATTTCTTATTTGTACTTTGAATTATTAAAATTTAAAGCCATTTAAACGGCATAAGAGGGAGTAAACACAATTCAACAATGTTGGAGTAATAAGAGAGTGAGAAAATATGAGATCGTTTTATTTCATACAAACATAATTTAATATTTTCATTCAATATACTTCGAAAGTTAAATTATGTACATATTTATAAGAAAAATTTACAGTTTTGTTACTGACATTTTCAAAAAACTTTTCGACATATCAAAAAACTCAAAAAAGGAAAAACTTGACAAATGGTAACGCTGGTATCAACAGCTTTTTGTCACTCCTAAGCATCTGGGATTTTTTGAGTTGTGAGCAGAGAACGAAGTCGATAGTTAAATGTCTGTGGTAGTGGCTGCCAAAAAATATCTACAGCCGTGGCTAAAGTTCTACTTGGGCTGAAGGAAACTCGGCTGCCTACATGTAAATCCGTCGGCGGCTAATGTATGTCGGTTAAAAGTCGCTTAATGTCAACAAAATCTCTTAGCTACCATTTATGTCATTTATGCTTCTCGTCAAAAATTGCCGGCGGCTGTTAGCCGACTCACAAACGATTGTTTTTCTTCTGTGATTGTTGTGATTGTTTATAATTTACTGTCCCATATGTATGATTGCACTAATTAATTTAAATTATATATAATAAATTATCTATAATAATCTTCTGTGTTACTTATTTTCTTGTTCTTGCCAAAAACTTTATTTCAATACTGCCTTTTGTGTAAAACCCTTTGAGCTCATTTATTGACTAGAATAAATTCGTTATATATTCTTGTTACTTCAAATGTTGATTTCTTGGTATTTGTTTGGGAAAAAAGGGTTCAAAATCAAACTTTTGCGATATTAAAATTCTTGTTTACGGAAGTGATTTAAATGAAGCAAAATAAATTTAATGATTTTTTTTAGGTTCCTTTTCAATTTGTTAATGCTTGGCATCACAAGATAATGTTGGTTTATTTCAATGTTCATTATTTTTTCTTTTAAATTTCTTTTTCTCGCAAAAGTACAAAATAAACCCTAAAGATTTTTTTTGAAGCGAAACTAAAGGTACAAGAGTGAAAAGTTCTTTTTTTTTGGCATAAGAAAGAAGTAGAAAAAAACTCAAAAGCGCAATAAGTGATCAAAATTGTAGTCGTATGCAAACTAAACAGAACGAACAATAGAAAATTTACAAAGAAGTAAAAAAAACCGTGAAGATTTAGATGATGACGAAGACAATAATGGGCATAGTGGCAGCGGCAGCAAGAAGATGATGATGAAGATGACGACGATGACTTTGAATAAAGGCCAAGAAGTACTCGTATTGCCACTTACAAAACTTTATTGTTTCCTTGGTACGTATTTGAGTGTGTATATACATAAAGATTGCTGGTCACTGTGGCCCAGCTGTGTTGAAATTGCATCTCAAGAAATGTTACTTCAATTATTGTAGATGTATTTCTATTGTATGGATCGATACAAAAAAATGAAGCTTTAGGAGAAATTAGACCTCCTGGATGGATTAATATACTACAAACTTTAGGTTTTAGGAACTAAATAACAATTATATATATAATATATAAATTAAAATTTATTTTGGCCCACTGTAAAGTGATTTAAACAGACAGCGAAGACATTTCAAGATGGATTGCACAAAATCAAACTAAAAAAACGAAATGTATATTAAAGAGGTTCTCGAAAGTTGAAATAGTGTTACCGGTATGTTCTTTTTTTTTTGGTACGTGTTTTTTACTCGTGTCTTTTACGTTGGCAATGTGGATGAAAAGTTGAAGGAGTTTTTCAAATAATGAAAGCCAAAAAAAAAAGAGAATCTTAAAGTTTAAAGAAGTCTTTTTTGTTTGCTGCATGCTTTTATTGTTGCAGTGTGGAAAATTAAGCTACATTAGCAGATATGTAAAGGAATGGAAGCATTAGTTAGGCACAATATTCAAGGCTTGTAAATTTTTCAAATGTTTTAATTTTTTACGGCAGAGATTCCAAAAAAAATTATAGATTTCGCAAATTTAAAATAATGAGTCACTAGAAGTTAATACTCCATTTTCCAATTTATCTGTGGATGGAAAGATATTTGGCTCTAAATAATTTAATGCAGATTACACATTTAAAATTTAATTAATATTAATCCTTTAATCCTAGAACTAGACTATTACCTGCTTGAAATCATATTTTTGTTTAACTAAATAATAAAGCCTTGAATATGAAAGAATCACGTAAACGAGTATAAGGCCAAGGTGGTATCATAATGTTTCGATCCTTATTTCGATCTCAAATTGAGATAAGATTTTTCTTGATGCAATGTAACCATAAAAGGTCAGGTTAGTTTAGGGAAAGCTAACTGTCAGAATCCCGAATTCATTTAGAATCTTTTTGCTCATTGTAGTAGGCCGGGGAGTCTGCTTAGGCGGAATAGCCATCGTCGAAGCAACCAGAGATCATTATAACACTTTTAACACCGTCCACTTAAACCCTGGATACGTTAGAAAGTTCCTTGAGCTCATGGTTATTCTCTTTCTTATTAATCCAGGAAAATTTAGACAGCAAATGCTCTACATTCTCTGTCTTACTAATAAAGGAAAATAACATAGCAATTTTGTTTCTACATTCTCTTCTTCATCTATGTCTTGGAAATAGTGGGAAGAGCTATTATATTAAGCATTTAATCTCTGTAAATTCCTGCCTTTTAGAGAGTGTCCAGCCAAAAAGGACATTTAAACCAAAATGTTTTCCTATTTATTAAGATCAAGGAAATCATATTTTTCTTATTTGGATCAGTCCTTAACTGCCTTTTGATCATGCTGTCATTTATTATTCCCCACCTTATATTTGTTTGTTTCTCAGTCTTACATGAGAGTAAGCGTAATCCTTTAGATTTCATATCCAATGGAACCTGCACGGTTATCCCATTTCATGCAAGCTCACGAGACCTTTGAAATTCCCTGAAAGCCTCTTTATTCCTCTATGTTTGCCATTTCATTTAAAGGTTATCGATAGTCGAAAGCTGTTATTGGGGGGTTTTCAAGATTGCGGCTCGTCTATAAATCTTTATGTTAATTGAGGTTAAGGAAGTGACATTCACTCTCAACCAATCGGCGGCTTTCTTAATAGCAAAACTTTCTGCTGGTAAGTTCTGCTGCAGCCAACGCTACCCGGCTGAAATAGTTAGCACGTTAACTTCAAAACCGAAGGTCCTGGGTTCGAGGCCAGATCTCCGGCAGTATAACCTCAGGGCGCCCTCCTCCGAATTTATTGTGTAGCAGAATGATCGGCGAAGCAAAAAAATAAAAACAATAAAATGGCTACTAAGCACAGCTTCAAAATTTAATAGGCCTCATTTGACACCAGAGGCTCTGCAAAGCTGCATTATTAAAAAAAGCGTGCAGAAAAGCAGAGTTGTAAAAGAATGAAGCTTTTTCTCTATCTCTTCCTTCTTCTCTATCACTATCCCTTCCTTACCCCCATCTCTCATTATTTGCTCTTCAAGTCACAGGTAGCACAAAGGGATCATTGTATTGGACTCAAGTCAGCTGGACTCTAAATTTCACACTTCCTTATCAGCAGCCTGCTAACCTAACCTAAGTACTGCAGCGATCCAAAGGTCGCTTTGAAATAAGAGGACCGTATAAAATTCAATACCACATAATCAACCTACAATACAATTGTGCTTCTCAGGATGGTATCCAGATTCGGTGGAGACTTTTATGAATTGCTCACGTAAGCCAATTGCTGCTGCCGGTTGATTTAGCAGAATTTTTATTATAAACTATTTTTAAATAAAATTGTATGTAATTGCATACATATTTATAAAGGATAATTTGCTTTGTTCCTAATTTGTCCGAATAAATTTGTATATACGTACCAAGTCTCCAATTTTTAATGCAGAAATAATTTGAAATTAAAATGTATTTCCAACCATATGATACTGTTCTTTACAACTACAAACAGTCTCTTGAAAGCTCTAAAAATCAATATAAGCAGTTCTCAATTACAAGCTCGTACGCCAAAAGTTTTGTTAAAAATATTTAGATATAAATGACTATAAACACTTTCTATATTATCTTAAATATTATTTAATTCTTATAACTATCTGCTGCAAGCCAGCAGACTGAATTTCCGTATCACTTATAATCCTATTTTTTGTATCGCGCTGTTTGGCAGATAATTTTTTTTCGCTAACTTTATGAGAGTGTAAGATTTGTTTGCAAACAAAAGTTGAAGGTGTAGATGCCAATGAACTCTTTCAGTTCAACTTCAGTTAAAGAGGTAAAGATACGTGCACTGATACACTGTATGTGTGTTAGTGCAACCTTAATACCAGCAAACATAATGATTAAAAGTCAGATTGAGAGTGGTTTGAAAGCAAGCTATTTCTCAAATACATTTCTAACACTGCAGGATAGTTCGATAAGAGACATTTTATCTCCAATAATACGAGTGTGTACTCGCAGCTATTTAAAACTTTTTGCGAACCATAAATCGTAGTAGTTATCGAGGTATAAGCGCAGAAATAAGGTAACCCATATTTTTCGCTTGCTGTTCTGGTGATATGTACATAAAAAAGTAGAGTAAGCCACCTCTTGGTATTTTAAAGAAGATGTAGCTAAAAAATTGTTTTTGGACAGATCTTAAGATGTTAAAGTAAAAAAGCAATTATACAATTAAGTAGAGCAATTTTTTGATGCAACTGTTGTGAGTTACACCACTTTTAAGCTGATAGGCTCATTTATTCAGTTTGTTATTTGTTATTACAGTTGTGCACAGTTGTGTTTGGAAACCATCATTTAATTCTATGTATATCATGTGACATTTCTGCATACAAAATGCCCAAACAAACCAGAGAAGAATAGAAAATGTGAATAAATTTGATCTGGTGATTTTACTTTCTTTAATGCAACCGACAGCAAGTATTGTTAAAGTTTGTTACTGGATAGCAAAGTCGATAAGTTTTTGTTATCATAGCAAAAGTTACTACTAAATCCAGGTATAGATGTGAGGAATTGGTTAAATTTATTATTATAATACCAGAAATGATTGAACTTGTGTTTGCTGGGATGTTTATGCAATTCTACAATAATAAATAGTTCGCAGCACGAGTATATTGCTATGAGAACATAAAAATGTGTGTCTATGTGTACTTGTGTGTTGTGATCAGTGTTGCCAGGACCATCACTCAGTGTATGACCTCTACTCATGCAATGCATTGCGCCAGAACTAAAAAAATAGTCTGTGGAGAGGAAGATAGACAGAGTAGTGTTTGTGGACATCCGATTTGAAATTCTCCATATTGAAAGTGACAGGAAAGCCCTCTACAGGTAGTTTGTTACACATACGAATAGTATGGCTAAAAACTAATTTGCTGCGTGATGCGCAGTGTAATTCACACAGTGTGCGTAAAAATGTGTGCTTTTCAGCTGGATGGGCAAATTTGAAGAAATTTTCCGGTCGCGTAATTTCTCGATTTGACAATGTCAATTGGCCGCCTCGTTCTTGGACGATTTGAAAGACCGGGCTGACGAGAACAAACCTAAAATAACTGACGCTCTGAAAGATGAAATTCGGCGGTGCATTGACGAGATTAGCGAAACCTTTTTGCAAAATGTGGTTCAAAATTTTGTAAAAAGGGCGCACGTCATGGCGATGTGCTAGACGTGGACATTTTCCCGACATTATATTCCATTATTAATTACCATATTTCTACCTTACACTGGTATCAATAAAATTGACTTTGCAAAGAATAGTGTGTTTTTTTTAGCCAATTTACTCCCTTATCTTAAATTTTCCTACCCTTTATAATAAAAATAAGAACAAGATAAAGTATTAGAAGTTAATCGAAGAGTAGATAAAATTGTGATCTAAAGAGCAAATTTTTTTTGATTATATACTCGTACATATAAAAAAACAATAAATTAATGCATATGGAAGAAGAAGAAGCTCATAGCTGGAGGTCTACCAAGTGGGGCATAACGATCAAAAATCATGGGATGCCGAGCCAGGTTGATAAGAGAGAGTTATACTCTCTCTGTGTCTCGCTCACCAAACCTGCTTACAGGTAGCCAAATATTTTTGCTGGGAGTTTACTCAGTACAAAAATAATTTTGTGTACACAAAAAAAAGTATCAATGGAAAATCATTTTAAATTTAACCCAAACAGAATTTGCATTAGAATCGCTCCCAGTAGTAATTCCTAATTGTTGCGACTACAACAAATGTTGTTAACCCAAACTTAAGAGAGTAGTTACCTCAAACAACACAACAAAATTAATTGTATGTGAAAAGAAAAGCCTATTGTTAAACAACAACTATCTGAATTTGTCATTTAATCTCATATAAAAAAAACATTTGATTTCCTTAAATTTCTATTCATATGCATATTCAAAGGCAATCCCAATTAGTTTAATGAAAAGAAGCAATTCAAATTAATTTTGGTGTTGATTTTTATCAACTGCAGCTTGGCAGTTGCGATAAATGCAGCGTATTCGCCACGATAACTGCAAATCGCTGAACTGCAAGAAGTACTTTTCATTTTTTTCTATTCTTTGAACTCTCTTGTGATTTTGTTAAATAAATAAATTACAAATTTTGTATAAGAGTTCATGAATAACAAAAATAAAAAACTTTGAAAAACCCCGACAAAAAAGAAGAGAGATGTCTTAGGACACCCGGTTATATTAGGTTTGCTGCTTAGTTATATAAAACAAATTGTGTGAAATAACACTGCAATAAAATCATATTATATTATGGTGTCAAATTCACTGAAAATATTTCAAAACGTTTCCATTTATTTCCCATTATTTTCTTTTATAGCGGCATACGATTGAATTAATGTATTGTTTGTCGCAGGCGGCGGCTGTTAGCCGGCTTACAGCCCATCGGCTGTATTCTCTGATTTGTTCTCATTATTTTTTGTTTGTTTTTATTTCACTCACTTCAAAGCACGAAACAGAATAAAATCGAACTATTTGTTTCGTTTATTTTCGTACTCTGTTTTTAAGTACAAAGAAATCAAAACAAAAATAAATTAATAACTGTAATAGCGTCGATTATATTTGTTACGACAATCACGTTCTATCTCAAAATTAAGAACACTTTCGATCAAGTCACCTTTCAAACAAAAATAAATTAAATCAAAAGCGGTCCAAACGTTTAATCTGTACGTGTCCTACACACAGATATTGGGTGTTTTTTATTGAGGTATAGAACTTTAAGTTGGCATCACTTTTTTAACTGGCGGCCATTTTGTCAGCTGTCAAGTGATTAATATTTAGTTTGGTTTGCTATTTCATCATGAACAGGTTGACAAAAGAACAACGCTTGCAAATCGTGCAAATTTATTTCGAAAATAATGGTTCAGTTTGCGAAGTTTACCGCAAGCTCCGTCCATTTTATGGTCGACATAATCGTCCATCAGAGCAATTAATTCGGTTAACCATGGATCGTTTTCGCACTACGTTTACTCTATGTGATAATACGCATCCGCAGAGACGTCGAACAGTGCGCACCGAAGAAACAATTGCCGCTGTAGAGCAAAGTGTTGAAGAGGACCCGAATGAATCGATTCGCCACCGTGCACAGCAATTGGAGCTTTGTCCATCAACTTTATGGAAGATTTTGCGCAAAGATCTTGGCTTGCGACCTTAAAAGATCCAGCTCTTGCAAGAATTAAAGCCGCGAGACCATGCAATGCGTCGTGATTTTGGTGTATGGGCCGAAAATGAGATTGATCTCGATGCTGATTTTCATCGCAAAATTTTGTTCAGTGATGAGGCTCATTTTTGGTTGAATGGCTACGTCAACAAACAAAATTGCCGCATTTGGAGTGAAGAGAATCCACATGAGACCCTTGAGACGCCATTACATCCACAAAAACTGACTGTTTGGTGTGCTCTATGGGCTGGTGGAGTCATTGGGCCATACTTCTTCCGAAATAATGCTGGAGAGTCAGTTACCGTTAATGGAGACCGGTATAGAGCCATGATAACCGACTATTTTGTTCCCGAATTGGATGGCATGAATGTGGATGAGTTGTGGTTCCAACAAGACGGCGCTACATGCCACACAGCGCACGTCACAATCGATTTATTGAAGGAAACATTCGATGAGCGCATAATTTCGCGGAATGGACCTGTCAATTGGCCACCAAGATCGTGTGATTTGACACCATTTGATTATTTTCTTTGGGGATATGTGAAGTCGCTCGTCTACGCCAACAAACCAGAAACGTTAGGGGACTTGGAAGCCAACATTCGTGGCGTTATTGCCAACATACGGCCCCATATGCTCGAAAAAGTGGTTGAAAATTGGAGCTGTAGAATTGGCTTTATTCGAGCCAGCCGCGGCGGTTACATACCCGAAATCATATTTAAACATTAATGGCATAAAATTATCCTTCCAATAAAGCCAAACTGATGGACATTAAAACAATTTTCTTGTGTTTTATTTCAATTCGAAGTTCTATACCTCTAAAAAAAACACTAGAGTGGCGGTTTTTTTATTTCTTATGTTCTCTCCCCCCAAATCAGTTCAGTTTTATGTAAAAAAACCAAAAACAAATTTCATAGCGATAATTTGTATTTTAAGGGGTGTGTCCGCCGTTCAAAGATGGCCACCAAGCCCATTTTTCAATGTAATTTTTTGCATATGACTACCTTTTTAAAAAATCATTTTACACGAATATGATATATTGTAGTTTTTTATAACTTCTAGTCAGCAATTTAGTCTCATAGAATGTTTTTTGCTAAAATTAATATTTCAGAAAATAATGAAGAAAATAACCAACAAAATATCAAAAATTTTATATACCAAAATAATATTTATATGGAAATTTTTTATATTAAGCATGTACAATAATACCTTATATCTATAAAATTATTTCATACATATACATATCGTTAACTTAATACGAAAAGGCCCTAACTCATGTTTTTCGTAGTTTACAGGAGGAGGAAAAAAACTAAATAAAAAAGATGCAATATTGATACAAGATTTTTTTAAACGCAATATTATGTTCTAATGTAAAGTGTTTTTAATAAAAATTGCGTTTTAAAAAAATTTTGTATCAATATTGCATCTTTTTTTATTTAGTTTTTTCTTCCTCCTGTAAATTATGAAAAACATGAGTTAGGGCCTTTTCGTATTAAGTTAACGATATAGTCAAAAGAAAACTAAAAAAAAAAAAAAAAAAAAAATTACATTCGATAAATGTGCTTGAGGGCCAGCTTTGTGGGGTGGACGCACCCTCTAAAACATAACTTATCGCTATGAAATTTTTTTTAATATTTTTCTTACATAAAACTGAACCGATTTGGGGGGAGAGAATATAAGAAATCAAACAAAAAAATTCTCCATACAACTAACGGCAACTCTAATATACACACACTACAAACTTATAACACCCAACACCCGTTTTATCAAATTTTTTTAAAAATATTTAAATTTGGAAACAAAATTTGTTTGGCTTTTTTCTTATCTTCTTTTTTTTTTTTTGAACCATGTAGTAAGAAAAGGCATATTTGAAAAGCCGATTTATCCGCTCCTGGCAACATTGGTTGTGATTAAAATTCAATGTGAGTATGTATGATGATTATCTGTGTGAAATAAAATTGTTTGGAGAACATTTACGAAATCACAGTGTTGATGATGGTTTTCCAAACATAAAAACGTTATGTTCGTATGTAGTTGGTTTCAACAGCAGTTTCTGCTGCTTTCGTTCGTTAAAATAAAATGCTTGGTTCTGTTGCTGGTACTTTGTTTCATAAAAAGAAGAAGAAGAAGAAGAAAATCATTTTAAAAATCAAGTTAAAGACAAACTACATCAAATTGCGCGGGGTTTCTGTTGGTATATGAATTAGAGTTATAAATAGTGTGTGTATGTGTGAGTGTGTGGTTCCCTGTTCCCTGTTTTTTGTTCTTTGTTTTTTTTGTGCCAATTTAATTGATTGATTCTTTTTTCGTGTCGTAGGTTCATCGTCATTCCACTTGTAATATTCTGCATTGCAGGGTTTTATTTTGTTTTGAAGTCATTTAATATATTCCTTTTTAAAGTTTTTTTTCTGGTTTCGCTCTATTTTGCTGTTGTTTAAGCGAAATTACACTGAATTCTTGTTTTATTTTCTTTCTTTACATAGCCCTCTGTTGCCTTCTTAAGAAATTCATTAGCAATTTTAATTAAACATATAAACGAATACGTCTTACGTATAGTGAGTTAAAACATCACAAAGACGAAAGACAGTGGTGCGATAGTCAGATCGATTTTGTTAAGAATGTAAGCAGATTGAAACGTTTTGAAATATTTGCAGAGAATTTGACATCATCATATAATATAATTTTATTGCATTGTTATTTAACACATTAAGTTTATTTTATATAACTAAAGCCGCGTTCAGACTATTGTACTTTGTATTTATACTTGTCAAAAATTCAAATAATACGTGCAAGTGTGATAGTCTGAACACAAAATGTCATCAAAGTGGCAAATAATACGATAAAAATTTTGACATCCCATAAGACTATTTCGTTTTTAGAAAATTTTCTAAACGATAATACTTTTCATTAGATCAGGGTTGCACTTTCACACAAACCAAATTTCCAAGTCGGTTGTTTCGCCGCCGATAGCGTGTCGTCATTGATGTAATGTTTTGTCATATGTATATCGGCTCAAAATTTTGAATAAGTGAATCGTATGGAAGTATTGACGTAATTTTTTAACGTTTTTGTAATATCTTTTCTTAAATTTTTTCTATTATTTAATAATATTTTTAACTGTTGCATTTTTTCAAATGCCGACACGTCCCCGCCTGCATGAAACCGCTTTGTCGCCGCTAGTCAATGAATAGCATAGACATTTTCATTGAACAGCTGTTTTGTTTTTCTATTTTCTATTATTTGAAGTGTGATAGTCTGAACACAATATGTGATTTTACGTTAGATTTTTCGACAGTCGCAACGAATGTATTTAGATTTCTGTATCGTAAAACGTGACGAAAGTATTAATACTTGTATAATAGTCTGAACGGAGCTAAAGCAGCATAGTTATAACAGGGTGTTCTAGGACACATTTCTTCTTTTTAAAACAGTTTTTGTTACCATAGCTCAAAACTAATTAACTTATTGTGGGTTATTAATTGTTTTAAATAGATTTGCACTTTTAAGATAAAACTAATTATTTTGTTTCTGTTTTGTTACTTTCTTTGAATAGTTAATAGAAAAGATTTACTCCATTTAAAAAGAACTTCTCCCATAACTAACATAAATTGCCATGTCCCTAGTTATAGTTCGTTACAACTAAACTCCACTATTATACATTTTTTAGATGGTCAAATTTAAGATAAGGAAGTAAATTGGATCAAAATACACATTTTTTTTTGACAAAGTCAGTTTTATTGATACCAGTGTAAAGTATAAATGTGGGAATTAATAATGAAATATGATGTCGGGCAAATGTCCACTTCTAACACATCGGCAGACGTCCGCTCTTTTCACAAAATTTTTAACCACATTTTACAGCAAAGCTTTGCTTACCTCGGCAAAGCAGTGCCGAATTTCGACTTTCAGAGCATCAGTTTAATGTTTACGTAAACCCATAAGTCCAGCGGCGTTAAATCACAAGAACGAGACGGCCAATTTGACGTTGCCAAATAACTGAATTGTTTAGCCGGCTGTGGGGCTTGTGGTGCCGTCTTGCTGAAACCAAAGTTCACTAATGTCAACATTACTTAATTTTGCCACAAAAAATTGGTTATCATGGCTTGGGCAGAGACTCACGGTGACGGCGTTTCCTCGCTCATTTTCGAAAGAATACGGGACGATGATGGTACGTGACCACAAACCGTACCATGCGGTCACTTTCTTTGGATAAAATGGAGGACTGTTTGAACGAGTTGATTTTTCAAAGTGTGGAGATAGAGATATTTATGCAAAATATTGCGCAAAGCGCCTCTTATGATGCTCAATGGTTTCCAACGTCGACAAGCCAATGTTCCAGGCTCATTCTAAACACTTTGCTATGTTTCCTTCATACGGCCACTACGAGCGTAATGTTTTGGTCTATGTCAGCGACAGTACCGTGAGCCTCTATTTTAGCGATTAAATTACGCTCATAGGTCTCAGAAGGAATATGATTACGATAAAAAGCCTCTCGAATTTTTTTTTCACCATTTTGATAGTAAATTTTAATAATTAAAATTCTTTGTTCAAGAGAGCAGCGTGCGATTAAATTATGCTCAGCGGTCTCAGAAGGAACCTGATTACAATAAAGAGCTTCTCGAATTTTATGAAGTGATAATTTCTTCACCCTTTTGATAGTAAATTATAACAACTAAAATTCTTAGTTCAAGTTCAATGTTCACTTCTTGACATTTCATCATTTGACAGCCAATTTACTTCCTCACCTCAAATATTTATTGAAAGTGGTTTACACTTTCATAATTAAGGGAAACTATGCAGATTTATTTATTGCCATGAGGATAATATTTGAATTTTATTCTTTATAATTAAGTTGATAAAACATATATTTTTAACATCAAAATTCTCTTGCAGTGTCACTGTTCTCTCTTCATAATAATACTCGTATAATTGTACTATGATGCATGCCGCTTTAACCATATCTGTGTTAGTATGTATTAATGTACATTCTTAGCACAAATTATTCACAATCTTGGATATATTTTATTTCTTTTACTTTTTTTTTTATAAGTACAGTATTTAATGCGACTATTTTAAAGAAAGCGGAAGCCAGAGCTCATTTAATTTTGATGTTTAAATATAATGCCGGTGTTTTTCTGTTATCTAAAACAAAAATCGTTGAAGTTTTTTAATTAATTTTCACTTTGCTGCATATAAAACTAATAAAACAAAGTCCTGTCTAAACATGAATGTAATCGGCATAATAATTATTTTCTTATAATGAAAAACATGATAAATCTATAATTAGTCAGCGAATTTTGTCTTCACTTCCGGTTTAATCAATCGGTTTGATAAAGAACAATAGACAATAATGATATTTATAGTGAATAAATTTATTTTCATAAAAAAATGTTAGGGCACAAATAAAACGCAATTAAGCAAATAAGTTTCAAATTGGGATAATTATTTACGGCTTTAAACAGGATTAGTTACTTTAATATATTGATTATTCAAATCATTGACCCTTATCGCGAGTCTCAGGGGGATACATCCTTGGGAGTAATTTTTTTATTCACATGAACAACAAATTGGCTTTGCCAATTGTTAGGGAATGTGAGTCTAACATGCTATTGTGAATATATATATATATATATACAATAACATATATATATGTATATATACTATGAGCCAATTAACAAAGTGTTCTATTGCGTCATATTTGTTGTAAGTCATAAACGTTTATGAATGTCATAAAATCTTGCTCACATTTTTCATATAAAAATATTTTATGGCATTAATACTTTCTTACCTATGTTTTTTCTGCTATTTATTTTACATAAATATTATTTTCTTTTGCGTTCAAGAGTTATGCTAAAAAAACACGATTGGGAAGAATGATGAACTTCGCATAGTTCAGACAAATTTGCCTTTAAGAATTCTTTGCATAAATTCATTTTTGCAACACCATTAAATTTCACGACTTAACAGCTCTAATCAAAATCTCTGCCTTGTTATGGATATTTTTGTATCATATGGATACTAAATTATGCAAATATTCACTGAAACAAAAATCACTTGCAAAAATAACAGAAATTCGTAAAAAAGTGCAACATTTTAAAGAAACCATGATTTATATTAAACATCTCTAAAACATCTTGGCATTCCGTCCATTAATTCGGTGAAAATTACAAAAAGGGTTAAAATTCGCAAAAATTTGCTAACAGCAGCATAATCGCTTTCATCGCGAATTTTGCAAAAAATCGCGACAATTCGCAAATTCGTAAGCAATCCTTGAAACTCATTAGAAATCTCCAAAACTGTTAAAAATAAAGAATTCGCAAAATCGGAAAACCACATCACCACAATTGACGTTATTTAATATTTTCGAATTAAAAATAAAAAATTGAAACTGTTAGTCATCTTTCAATGACGTAAGAGATAGAAATAAACCTATTTGATTATTTTCTGTCATTTGAATTTAACGTTTATGAAAATTTTTTATATGGAAATACAACAGATCGTTCACAACGGTGCTATTTGGTCTTAAATAGTAATTTATCACTTATGACTTTAGAAGACTTTGTGAATTGGCTATATATATACATATATACTATAATATAAATAAATTCATGCATTTTCACTCCTTTCAAAAATAAAATCAAACAAGTTTAAAAAACATCAAGAAACCTACTCACATTGTGCTTCTTTTTTTTTATTCGAAAACAAAACGGGAAAACTCACTGGAATAAAAATCGGTGGTGCCATATTTTTTTTTTTGAACATGTGAGTTTTTTAACGTGGAAATAATTCACGATTACAGCTTTAGGGAAAAGGGAAATATTTCGAGGGCATAAATATTCACGATAGGGGTGATCATTTACGATATTAAAAGAAACGATATTGTGTTAATTTACAACGTAATGAATGTGTTAAGCCTTGTTGTAAAAATCCTCAAAAAAAAAACACCAATTACACTGTGCTCGAATCGGAAACTTTTTTTTTTTGTAACAAGCGGGGAAATAAAATTTTAATCATTTTTTCATTTATTATACATAAGTATATCGATTGAAAAAACATATTATTGATGAGCATAATGATAGAAATAGAAAATAGCATATACATATTTATTTTTATCCGACTGGGCGAAGCACATAAGGCCCGACGGCGGCTATAAAAAAATTTCATATACATAGGTAAGTGCTAGTTTACACTATGAAAGTCTTATTGCTAAGCTGATTAGTTTGTTAGGAGAGAGAGAGAGAGAGAGAGAGACGAGGGTTAAATAAACGTTTCTGTTCCCCTCGTCTCTCGCTCCTAACAAACTAATCAGCTTAGCAATAAGACTTGCATAGTGTAAACTAGGACTAGCTGTGTTTTTGTAATAAACAAAAAAAGCTAAGCACTTTACGCAATTAAATCTCATTTAATTGAAATAATTTTAAAAAAGTAATAAATCTAACCATGCAGGCATTAAGTTCAGTTGTATTATATTAAATTACACTGTGCTAGTTCAAAGATGTAACAAGAGGGGGACCTGGTGGGTAATCCTAATTCGAGTGCGCTGATTCCAATGGTGCTAACCATTGTTTTAGATTAGCTCTTGTTTAAAAGATAATTAAAATTGACAATTTGGTTAAAAGCACCTAAAACCCGAAATTTTTCCCAAGAACAACTTAATTAAATTGTACAAGTCGCAACGTGTAGGGGCCGTATTAAATTTGTGGTTATAAAAAGGTATTTTTTGATGTTCTATATTTTTTTCTTTTTGATATTCTGATTGTGCTAGTTTCTTATATTGAAATACACTCCCTTAACATAGGATAGCCTCACTTGAAATTTTAGAGAATAGTAGACATTTTCGCGATTCCTTAAAAAAATAGCAAATATGTTTTTAAGTCATCCTTAAGAGGATACTCTGCTGCTTTATTGGCAAAAATTCCAAATGGGTCAGTAAACATTAAGTGGACTTTCATAATAGTTTTCGTAAACAGCATGAAAAATTTTAATATTTCAGTGTTAACATAGATTAGCCTCAGTGATGAATTTTCAATTGATCTTTGATGTTTATGCCAAAATACCTTTAAGTGCAATAGAAAACCGTTTTAGTTGCACAAAAAAGAGTATTAGGAAAAAGCCATCGCTTAGTTCCACGGAAATCGCAAAACTTGAGACGTATCACGATTTAGGGCTTTCTAACCGCGCTATTGGCGGAAAACTTCGTCGCAGCCCAAAAGTTATAAGCAATTACATGAAGAATACATCAGAGTATTCCAAATGGTACAAAGGAAAAACTTACAAGAAGTTTTCACCTCGATATAGACGCAAAATTCTCTAAATGGTTTCGAATTAATCTGTGAGTTTAAGTAGAATTAGAGCTGCAGTCGGAGTTAGCGTCAGTAAAATAACTATTCATAATGTTATACAAACCACGGAGTACTTGAAGCATCTAAATCATCAAAAAAGCCACAATTGTAAGACGTACATAAGCAACACAGACTAAAGTTTGGGAAAGACCACATGACGTAGATGGTGCATCAAGGCCATCAAACGAATGATGGGAAAAAAGTATTTTTTTCTGAAGAAAAGTGCTTTAATATCGCTATTCCAGATGGGTATAGTTATTATGGGAATATATATGGAATCATTTTAGCAAGAAATACTATTAAAATCATAATTTTAACTGACTTTTGATAAGTTAATAAGTTTTTTTTTAGTTTTGGTCAATAAGCCGAAACCTTGAATTTAATTTGTATGTAAGCCAAGAAGTATGTATATATAAAAAAATTTAAATTTAATAACACTACAGCATTTAGGTCCATTTTAAAATGTTTAAAATTTTATGATTTTTCTTCAACTGTACAGCACGCAAACTACTTTATTTGATTAGTGTTGTTTATGGGAATTGTTACAATCTAAGTTTACAATTTTTGAACGCACTAATAATACCAAATTAATATTTTACTTATTAAGTGAAATATTTATTTTTATATTTTTTACTTATTAAGTAAAATTGATTATTGAGGGGTTTAGCTGGATCCTATGCGCATTTCACTGTTGTTAATGCAGATCATCAGGGAACCTTTACCCAAAAGCTTCTTAGAACAACTAGAGTTATTATATTATAAACTTTCATTTAAACAAATGAGAAGCTCAATAACAAATAACAAATTTGAAACAAGAACTCAATAATCAACATGTTTTTTATTTTCTTACTTTACCATTGCTACATTGGCTGTTTTTTTTCCAGCTTCAAATTGTAGTCGTAAGAGTATTACCTGATTTACATTAAGCATTTTTTCATGAAATTTCATGAATTTTGTTGCACGCAACTTTTTCCATTTGCTAATTGCAGCGATATAAAAGATAATTTTATATGAAAAAGGACGTATAATGATTCTCTGATGCATTTTTGACAACTTTTTTGATACTAGTTGCTCCTCCGGGCCTCCTATTGACAAATAAAAAATTTTCATGCAACTAATTTCATGAAAAAAATGCTTAATGTAAATTAGGTATATGTAAAAGAAAATAAATGTAAATAACAACAACAGCTATTTAACAATAGAGTGTTGCCACACAAGTATTTTTCTGACCGGGTGCAGTCAAGTTAATAATTAGTGTTGTTTATGGGAATTGTTACAAAAAATGTTAAACTTTATTTGATATTTTAATTAAATGAAGTTTTAACATATCGATGGCTTAATATAAAAAAGGCCTAACTAGAATTTTCGATATTTTACAGGAGAAACAAAAAACTGAAGAAAAATAAAGCATTTGCATGCAGAATTAGTTTTTTAAGTTGCCATAAGTCCTTGATTTTGAATTGTTAAGTACTAATATCTTCAAGGAGGATGCAATTATACGTTGTCGCCCAGAAAATATTAAAAACGCGATTTCGAAAAAATTTATTTAGGCCCTTTTTATATTAAGCCATCGATATGTATATGTATATAAATACATAAATATGTGTACATGTTTTTTTTTAGTATATCGCCCAGTAGTTAAAATTTGTGTTAATTAGTCGTTAAATTATTATCGATAATAAATCATTAGTTTATTGATGTATTAGATCACATTTGTATATTTGCATAATTAAATATAATTTGAAGGCTGACTTTGAACCCTAAATTCTACAAATCGTCAGCTGAAACGTAAAACCACGTAGCTAGCAAAAAATTCAAATCGCCGAAAATCTGGATTAATTACAAACTCTTAATACTTACTAGTTGCTAATTTTTATTTCGTAGGCTATAACAATACTTTTAGAACCACTGTGCGTTGGTGGGACCTTAATTAAGTTGCGCTCTCATTGCGGGGCCAGAGATTTTCGTGTTTTGTTATAGGAAATAGAAATCTTCGCTATGAAGGTTAATAAAATATAGAAAATTAATTTTTCTAGTTGTACTTTAATAAAAAACGCCCCTTAAAAATCTGTTTGTTAAAGGAAAATTAAACAAATTGCGATTATGTTAATTTAAAAAATTATTATTTAATATCAATAACAAAAAAAAATTACCTTAAGGTATAAAAATACATATTTATTTTTAACATTTCTATGTCATAAAATAAATAAGAATCTATTATTTTCGTTTTCTAACAGACAGCGTACCAATAAATTTAACTTGATAATAAAAAGTTAATGATGTTTAACTAATTGTCTTCAGATGTACAATAAAAAAACAAACAACAAACTCCGCTTGAAAGTAAACACATTATTTTTATAGAAACATGCAGACAGACACACGATCAGCAGATTTATGATGCAAATACTAAAAATACTTAAAATCTATTGACAGAGCGAGTGAGGGTCTATCACACTATCACACAGCTTTTCGAAATGCTGATAATGTGAAAAGAAATAACGACACATTGTCCAAGTGTTACAACCTTGCAACATGACATTGCATGACAGCAATTAAATATTTATTTTTCTAAATCTTTTACTTACAAACATGGAAAATCTAAAGATCTTTTATTTTATATACAAATCATTAAATCAACGATAATTATAGGACTATTGGGTAGCCCCCCAAGCACGTGTTAAATTATATAAATAATATTTATTGAAACTTTTTATTACTCTTTACTTTTTATGTAGGTATTATTTTCATTTGTAGCTTGTATCATTTAATTTTAAAGATTTCAGCTAAATTTTTAAAGAAATTTGTATGTTTGCCTAAGCACTCGTGCTAAACACATAAATTTATTTATTCAATTAATTAAATACAAATTAGTGTTCCCTTGTAAGTAAATTTGTCTTTGATAAATAAATATTTAAATAATATTATATGTTAATAAATATGCAAATAATTATTTTTTCATAATAAATAAATAAACAGTTTGAAGAACACATCTCCATTTAGAAGTGTTTAGTATGAAATATTAATTTTTATTTAATATGAGTTGATGTACACGAAAGCTTAATGCAAAGTGGAAACAAGTGTCTCTTGAAATTAAATAAACTTGTCTTGTTTTCTTTAAAAAAAAATTATTATTATGCCATTTTTTTTTTTGGGTCCAAGATGGGAAAATGGTTTATGCATGATGCGCGGATCGTCATCCACACCTTATGCTGGGCTCCGTATAAAGTGACGTATACCGACTACAAACCCACCTTGTGGCTTCTGGGATGTGTTGCCCACCTGAGAACTACTGTGGCATTACTTCCAGGTGGATCCCTCTAGGATCTTAAGATCAGCCTCTTCTATTCACCCGCGTCCAGGCCCCCACTGTTGTTATAGCTGCCATTGTGTTGACTGCCATTATACTCGGGCGAGCTTTGCACTCTATCGAGATCTTTTTTCTTTGAACGAAGCACTTGTTCACTGTATTTGGCTATCACTTCCCAGGCTTCTACGTAGTCTGTCATTTTGTCGACAAGATTATCTATACCAATCTGCGCTTCTGGTCGTTCGCGGCTTATGGACCAGCGTTGACAAAAAAAAAGAACATATGCTCTGCGTCGTCAACTACTTCTGTTTCTTCATACATACAGAATGGCGCCTTATACATTTTCTCATTTTGTACAGATAGTTCCTGAAATATCCATGTCCAGACGGCAATTGTGTCAGGTAATAATTCACCTCTCCATGTTTTCTAGATATCCGCTCCCGAAGTGACAGACATCCTCTTCGTACCTTGACTCGTATCATATATAAGAACTCTGTGTTTCAAATAGTCTCTGATCATCCTCATTAGATATTCTGGTACTGAGAAATTTTCCTTTAGAGCTTTCAGTACGTCTACCCATCTCAGGGTGTTAAAAGCGTTCTTTACGTCGAGTGTTGCAAGGAGAACTATGGGTCTGGTAAAGTGGTTCTTCTGTTGAGCAACTTTGACAACGTCTGATATTTCCTTTATAGCGTCTATGGTGGACCTTTCTGGTCGAAAGCCATGTTGCCTTTCTGATAAGCCCCCACTGCTGCGGATAGCTTCCTCCAGCCGAGGTTTAATGAGCCTCTCCAATAGTTTACCTGCTGTGTCCAACACATAGGCCCCTGCAAAAGACCACTTACACGAACTTTTTAGACATGAGGGATTTTTCAAATGCTTTACTACAAGAAAGCCAACCAATATCTGTCAAACTACTCAACGTACGCAAAAAGTAAAACGTTGATCAATTTTTTTTTTTAATTTGCGTTGACAGACACCTACTGTATGTAACAGACCTCATAAGAAATCATGTATTTCAACTAAGCTGGCAGTTGAAAAAGGTAAAGTATAACGTATGACGCATTGTGCCCCGGCTTTAAAGAAGAAAATACTTCATGACGGAAAAATTTGTGATGCTTGCTTCCTCATACGCATGAGCGCATATACTAACGTCATGCATGTATACGCACACACAATAGCTCACCATCTACATACATCTTACTCACACAATCAAATGTACAATATGCAAAATAACAAGCAAACACGCATCCGCACTACTTCTTTTGAGTGTTTGTTACGAACAAAAAGTCTTCCCGACATCGCTTGTAAACACTCATATACACGCACAACAATACATCCATCGTACTTCGCTTGTTAAACGACAGCATTTATTATTGTTTTAGTATAATGCAGGCGACGAGAATACATTTAAAAAACACGACGTATTTACATTTCAAGAAGGTTTATGCAGGGTTCTATTCAATCAGAAATAAGAGTGCTATCCTTGGCTCTGCTTTAATGCGTTTTATAGCGAGTGCCATATGAGTATTTTTCTACTAAAGAACTTTATTCAAAGATATTTTTTCGATATTAGCAATAGATCAGTGAAACGCACGTCATGCCGCAATTGCAGACAACAAAATCACTCAGGAACGGTAAGAGCAAATTCAAAAATTTTTGTGTTTAGATTATTTAGATTTAATTGACCTTTCAAATTACATCATTAGTTCTTTTCATTTTTATAAAAAAAAAAAATTAAAAGTTATGAAGCATTATTTACAAAATTTATGGAAACATTACGAAAAACTTTAATGTAGACTACCTAAATGAGCAAATTAATTTTTAAAACTTATAATTTTTGCATACAACAATAAAGCTGGGACATGTTTCTTTTAAATTGCTTCCTCAAAAGTGAAGAAAATCGTGGTTATGGTTAAAGTTATGAATAAAACACAAAAAATGGCCGACAAACTCGACTTCCATACCTCTTCCGAAAAATCTGAAAGAAAAATCTCAAAAATACTTGATCCTATAAGCTTTGAAATTGTACTTGGGCCAAAAAAAAATTTATTTTTGGGACAGCCTAACCTTAAATATTTTTTATGTTTTTCAAACGTATTTTCAGGCGT
This sequence comes from Tachina grossa, assembly GCA_949987645.1. Taxonomy (NCBI): domain Eukaryota; kingdom Metazoa; phylum Arthropoda; class Insecta; order Diptera; family Tachinidae; genus Tachina; species Tachina grossa. The sequence continues at coordinate 49,855,131 of OX465278.1, read as the reverse complement.
ATTTTTCGCTGTATTTTTAAAAATTTTAATGTATTTGTATAAATAAATTAACATGAGCAACTTGAATTTTTTCCATACATTTTGCTTATCTCATTTATTTATTAAATGCTGCTGAGCATTATGACAATATTGCTGAGCAAATACTTCAAATGCTTCATAAACTTTAGACATTAATGCTTGAAATTCTTTAGATTTTTTTTTGTGTTAGAAATTCTTTAATGTTTTTGCTTTACTACGCAGATAGACATTCACTTGCCCAGAGATGAGTCTGTCCTGTTCGTCTGTCTACCTGCATGTATTATAGTAATAAAATATATGAATTTATACATTTTGTAGTTTTTGTTGGTTGTTAATGATGATTTTTATTTGCACTTTCCTGCATGGGTTATTTTTTTTCTTCTTATTTATAAAATGGCTGTCAAAGTCAAGGTCATGACCACAGCAAAATTTCTGCCAATTTATCTTTCTTGTCTTCTTTTGTAGCGTATTTTTTTAAATTATTCTTATGTTATTTTATAAACTTATTTAAATTTATTTATTTACTTTGCTAAGCAAATAACGTCATACTCTAAAGATTCTTTGGAGTGACGAATAAATTGAATAAAATGTGTGTTTTTATTCATTAGTTAAATGAATATAATTAAGCTTATAATGTGGGATGAAAGAATGTTTTAAATTTTTGCTTTTGTTATGAAACAAAAAACAAGTGGCGTGTATTTAAACAACTTAAAATTGCAGAAATATTCATTAATTCTATGAGTTATATGACTACAAGAAGTTATTATTTTTTGCCTGCAAATATCAAAAATTATAAGGACTAATTTTTGCCTACAAACACTTAACTTTTGATTGGTGGTAAAGTCAAAGCTAATTTATTGAAAATTGAATTACCTATTAGACCCCTGCAAAAAACCACTTACAAGAACTTTTACGACATGAGGGATTTTTCAAATGCTTTACTACAGCGAAATCTTCTAAAACAAAAGCTAAAAAATACTGTTGGCAAGACATATTATGTATGTTCATGTGTCCTTAATTATGAAAGTGGTCTAAGTCATATATTACTCCGCTCGAGATATTTAGTGGATTACATTTGAACAAATCGAAGACTATTTGTATATTATGCAACATTTTAATTTAGAGTTGTACTAGTCTCGATTAATATAAATTTATTTAACATTTATCAAATATTTATTGAAGATTTTTTAAGATTTATTTGATATTTTGAAGCAAAAATGCATAATTTCATAATTAAGGGCACACATATAAAGGAGGAGTAAAGAAGAGAATATTTCGTGACGGAAAAATTTGTGATGCTTGCTTCTTCATACGCCTGTGCGCGTATACAAACGTCATGCATGTACATATCCACACACGTTGTGTGTATGATCTTTCATTTTTCTGCCCACATAAAAAGGCACATATGTATTGACATAAGTTGTGTGCGATTGTTTTAAAAAACCACCCTTAAACACATAATCCTTTACCATCTATCTCTTACACACATACACATTTAAACGGACAATGTGCATTATAACAAGCATAAACGTATCAACACTACTTCTTTTGAGTGTTTGTTACGAACAAGAAGTCTTGGCGAAATCGCACGAACATCAGTACATCCATCGTGCTTCGCTTATTATACGACATCATTTACTATACTATTGGTTTAGTATAATACATGCTACGACAATAAATTTAAAAAACAAGACATATTTATATTTCAAGACTGCTTACGCAGGCCTCTATTACCTATCATCTTGATTTTCAAAGTTAATTTTCACGATAAAATTTTTTTTCTATGCATATTTCATTGAAACCACTCTGCAATAGCGAAAAATACACACGGTCTTGACAGTTTAGGTTCGATAGTACTACCCCTATAGTCTATTTGGCGATTTTGGTGAACAATTGTTTTTATGGGCCTCCAAAGATTTCGAAAATCAGTGGGCCTTAAAAAAAGGGTGTCATCAGTTTTTGGCCAATAAAGGCCCTTTAATGGCCTGTTTTAATAAATTCTGAAGTAAAGGATGCCAAACTTGGCCACCCCAGGTTATGGAGTATTTTCGAAGCTCATAACTCTTACAAGTCTGAATCGGTTTTAAAGATTTTTAATTTTTATAAAAGCGAATAGAGAAATAAAAAATGGATTTTTTTAAACTATTAAATATGTGCATAAATATACATAACATAAATGTGACCTTCCCGAGTAAAGAGACCTAGCTAGTGTGTCGAAAAACGGGTTTGGACTTAAGAGTGGATTCTGGTACCTAAAAGGGTGTAGAATAAGTTGAAATGAGTTAGATTTTTTTTTTCACACACTAGGTGCCTTTTCTCGAAGAAGATCACACATATGTTATGTGATTGAAAAAATATTTGCATTTCAATTTAAAAATTAAAAATTTTCACCTTGATTTTATTTAGATTTTCACTGTTATGAGAAGTTTCTGAAGTCCAGGCTTTAACATGCTTGCAAAACAAAATTCGCTTTTTAGTAAAAAAAATTTATTGTTAATTTTTTAAAAATTCTTGAAGATTTTTTAATAAAAAAATTCTTTCTTTAATAATTAAAAAAATAGGCCTCAAAAATATTTTCAAACAAAATTTGGATTGAGTTATATTTGCACCCTACGCCCAGCATTGGTTGAAAACAGTCAGTTTTTTTTTTAAATTCAAAGCTAGTGATGAAAGAAAAAAGTACCAGCCCATTTTTTCTAAATATGTATATGAGCAAGTTGACGTAAAATAGTATGTTTTATTAAATTTTGCTTAAGAAATGCACATCCCCCCTTCGCAAAATTAAGTCACTGTAGAAGATTGATTCAATCGAAAAGTTCAAAGTGTTCGAAGATTTATTTTAATTTAAACAAAAGTTGTATCAAACTCAAGTTTTTTCTATAAAATTTTTACTCGAAATTTAATTAAAGGGTGCTAACTTTTGCATTTAAAAAAATTATAAATGTACCTGCGAAAACTGATTTTTTATGAATTTTTAAAAATCAAAACAAAAGTGCATATGCTATGAATAATAAATTTTTAAAATTAAACTAACTGAAATTAGTTAAATTTTCTGCAGATATTTTAAAATTCATTTGATTATCAATTAAAAAAACACATAATAGTCTCAAATATTTTCATATTGTGAAATTTTTAATCCACTTACTCTTCTGGATATTAGTACGTGTGAGTGATATATCAATCTTTATTTAGATTTAATTTTCTCAACTTCAATCCGAAATCGTCTCTTTCCTTTGAAATTGTCTCTTTCCTTTGAAATTGTCTCAATAGCACGTTAAAATTTTCAATTTCATTTAAAATTTTTTCTATTAAAAATAGAAGAATTTCAATTCCTTTCGCAGTTTTCAATTTTCAAACACAGAAAAAAGTAAAAACAATCACGAAATTGTAGTATTAACTCATTTATTTTAATTGATCATTTTTTTGACTTTTTCAATTAAAAAAATATTACATTAACTAAAACTTTTATTGATGAATTTTCAAAGATTCCATTAAAATTTAATTGAAATATTTTCAAAGGTTCAATTAAAAAATTAATTAAAATATTTCTTGAGATTCATTAACATTTTTTAAAGATGCAATTAAAATATTAATTTAAATATATAAAAAAAAAACTAACAGCCTTATTCATAAAAATTATAAACGCTTTATAAAGGATTTTTTAGAAAATTTTTTTATGAAAATTTGTTTAAAAAACCTTGTATAAACCCTTTATAAATTTTACAAATAAGGCTGTAATAGTATAAAATATAAAAATGATGTAAATTAAATTATGCATCGTGTGCCTTTTGAAGTTCGAATGGTGCACATAAAAGTACAATGGCCGTATTCGGTGTTTGATAGTCTTGTGAAAGTGAAAATGCAGAATATTGTAGCTTTTCCTTAAATTGTGTGTGTATTATGTGATTGGATTTTAAAGAAATACTAGATATTTTCCATATGAACTTACATAAGACCATTTGCATATAACCCCAAATACCGGCAATGTACTAACTTTACCATCCACAGTTGGCCTATAAGCTGGGGCCTAATTCCTCCACTCATGATCGGAATTGCATTCGGATAGAAATTAATTTCGATGACAAGAAATTTTCCGATGATGTCACTCGCTACCAAGCGAATCAAGTTTTTGTTTTAGTGTTGGAAAAAGGCAAATATATTTATATATAAATTCTGTAAACTGTAAGCAAAAGCATATGTTTGTATATATGTATGTGTGCAAAAACATATGTATGTACGTACATACGTATATGCAGAAAAAGAAACGAATATACATAAATGTTATTTTCATTTTAATTTAATTAACAACTTAAGGCTCAGTTAGCCGACTGTAATGTAAAGTAACTGCAACAGTAAGAAACAGCTGATCGATTTTGTTATGTGAAAAGTAATGAAAATGGTTATAGAGATGTAATGTAACGCAACCTAATTTTCATACAAAAATGTCGATCAGCTGTTTTCTACATTACAGTTACATTACATTACAGTCGGCTAACTGAGCCTTTAATAATAGCCCAGCAAAAAATTACACATTACCATCTGAACTATTTACTTGCCATATAATGACTTACTTTTTAGATTGCCAAATTGAAGTACTCGCTTACAAAACACATTACGCAAATTTTCAAAAATAGGAAGCAGAAGTTGAACATATTCTTTGGGTTTTAAAAGAAGACGTAAAAATATTGCCAAAATAAGTAGTTATTTTAAATAAATTATAAATATTTCTAAATTGTCTACTTATTTATTTTAAACTAAAAAATAAGTACTTACCATTTTGGAAAAAATTTATTTAAATATAAGTAGTTCTAAATATTTTTTTTTTTCATTTACGGTTTTAATAAAAGTTCATCAATGAAAGCAATTGAAATTTTTCTAAATATAGTATTTATAAGTAACAATAGAGGCACTGATACGAATAAAATATAACCAACTTCAATTGAGTTTATAAAAGAAATTTTACAAAATGGTGTATTTCATAGTAAAACAATAAGTTTTTTTTCAGGGACATAACAGTTATAAGAGAAATGACAAAAAGGTTATATTTAACCATTAAAATTGTTTAGTTCAAATAATGGTTATAATCAACGATTATCGTAAGATATATTTCATTTTGGTTATTGTAACCAATTTAAGTGAGAAATATATTTTTTTTGTTACAAATAACTATTATAGCAACCAAACAAATTTTTTGATTACCAATAACAATTATCTAAAGAATTTAAATTTTTTGGTTATTGCTACCTAAAATACGGTATTTTAGAAAATTTTTGAACGACTTCTGTCTGTATCCGATACTAATTTTAGGGCTTGAGGATTTATTTGCAAATTTCCGTAAGTTTAGCGAATCAGATAATTTTAAATAAAACTTATTGCTCTTGTGCATAACTTTAATTTTTTAATTTTAATATGATTGCAATTTTTCGCGAATTTTCCTCATTCCTCATAATTTCAGTTAGAAATTTCGGGGTTGTTTGCAGTTTTGTGCCAATTTTCGCGATAAAAGTGATTTTAAGCCAAATCTTGCCATTTTTCCGATTTTTAATCCATCTATCTATTTGATGTTAGAAATTTATTGCGAATTTTTATAATTTGGCAATTTTTGCAGCAAAAGTGATTGTTCGCAATTCTTTGTATTATTGCAGTATTACTATTTTTAATAGGTATCAGACTTGGATATATTTTTGATGTTACCAAGTTTTTGCGAATTTTCTTAATTTTTGCGAATTTTTCAAGATTTTTGCATTCCTTTTAATATTAGCGTTTAAAAATAAATTTTAAGTTTTTTTTTAATTAAGAAATTATTTGCGAATTTTCGCAATTTTTTTCACATGAGATTATTTTTGATTCTTAAAATATACGGATATTTTTTTTTACAGATATTCACATTTTTGCAAGCTTCCTGGATTTACATATATGTTGTAAGCCTATTATCGAGCTATTGCCTTTTTTCGGTATAAATAATCAGGAGGCAAATTACGGCATTCGATACGGTTCGAAATTTTAAAATGTTTCCATATAAACTCTATGGAAATATTTTGTAATTTCGTTCGATAACGAGTGTCGTAATTTGCCCCCAGTTTTTGGAGATATTTTCCATTATTAAAAATAATGTTTTGAGTAGAAATTTGGTAAAGAAAAACGCCACGTATTTGAACATAATTGGACATTTTGTCGAAAAGAAAAGTAAAAAGCAAAATAACTAGTTTAAATACCTCAATTACTATATTTATGAAATTGATAAATATTTATTATAAAAACTGCTCGTTTTGTCAGCTTTGCCAAAGATGTTTAAATTTTTTTGTCCTGCATACCACTTACAAATGCTTTTTTTACATATAAAATACCGTATTTTAGGCTGCAATGACCAAAAAAAACTTAAATTCTTTAGATAATAGTTATTGGTAACCAAAAAAAAATTTTTTTGGTTGCTATAATTGTTATTCGTAACCAAAAAAAAAAAAAAATATTTCCAACTTTAATTGGTTACAATAACCAAAATAAAATATCTCTTACGATAATGGTTAAAAATAACCCAAACCAAATAAAACTCATTTTTCAGTAACCTTTTCATTTCAAATAAAAAAAAACAATTATTTTCGGTCCCTGGTTTTTTTAAATTATTTAAATTTTTCTTAAAAGTTATTATATGTATATTTAATCAAACTGAGTTTTTAACCAAGACCTTCCATTTACTCAAACAACGGCATATTTAAAAAAAGTAGTTCAATCACGAAAAAATAACTATTTCCCACAACGGAAAATACAATTAATTCCTACAATAAACAACATAACTAATTCTCAAGAATCGATTATTTTAGTCTCACGCCTTGTTAAAATCATTAAGTTGGTAATCCAGTAAGGAACAGCTTCCACCAAAAATTCTTAATTCCAAACTCGATTACCTTTTTTGAAATTTTTTGCTGGGAGTAAATTAGTGTAAAGCTACAGAATAGCGCACTAGCCACATTTTCAACTCTCTTATTGGTTGACTACAAGCAGTTAATTTGTTATTTAAATGCTCCCAGAGTTAGTTGATTTTTTTTATTTTCCCCGACAACTCTTAGGCAAAACATTATTTGCCAAGTCAGTGTGTTTCGTCATGTATATTTAAAGTCAACCAGAAATTCTTTAATTTGTATTTTTTTTATAAGTACATTTGTGCATTCTTTCATTTATAAATAAATAAGTCTAATATTGAACATACATTTTCTTTTTCATCGCTTTTTTATGTTAAACATGATTTCGAATGCCATTTTGCTTGCGAGTAAAAACACGAACGGTTGCATTCGAATGCATGCACGTTACCGAATGCTGCCATTAGAAATTTCGATATGTGTTACTCGCAACCGAATGCTAAAATCCCAAAAGTTAAAAAAATCGCACATTCGAGTAATAACTCGCTCGCAATCGAATGCGGGAATTAGGCCCCTGATATTTGCTTGTTATTTTTCAACAAAACGTAACAAAATGAATTTCTGTTTTTTAACCCCCGACTAAAAAAAGGGGTGTTATAAGTTTGTAGTGTGTATCTGTGTGTCTGTGTATCTGTGTGTCTGTCTGTGGCCACGTACAGGCCAAACGGCTGGACCGATTTTCATTTAGTTTTTTCTGTTTGCAAGATGACTTGATCGAGAGGGTTCTTAGCTATGTTTGAAATAAATCGGTCCAGCCGTTTAGAAGATATAACATCTTTTCTGAAAAAAGTCGGGGGTTTTTAAAATTTTTAATTTTTGTTATATATTTTAATATTTTATTCTTATTCAACGCATGTCAAAATTACTACGAATAAAAAGAATATAAGCTGAGTAGTTTTTTTTCTTCCATATAAAATATAAAAACCAATTAAAAGATTGATTCAGCATTTTAATTGAAAATATTTTTTCAAAACAATGTGGCACACTATAAAAACAGCTCGATTGTCACAGATAAAAACAAAACTTACTTTATTTACATACAGGGTGGGCCAAAAGAAACCAATGGGTGTAAAAGTTTAATAACTTTTTTGTTTATTAATTTTTTTTTATTTTTTCTTTCAGATTATATGGACAACACTTGGAGAATTTATAATGAATAAAAATAATAAATGAAAATCAGAAAATAAGAAATGAATAACTGAAATCAACTTTATTGAAAATTTGATTATGAGTGATGAAGCTCATTTTCATTTGAATGGCTTTGTTAATAAGCAGAACTGTAGGTTCTGGGGTTCTCAAAATCCAAGAGCCATTCATCAACGCCAATTGCACCCCATCAGGTGTACAGTATGGTGTGGGATCACATCTGAAAATGTCATTGGGCCCTACTTCTTCGAGAATGAAGATGGAAGTGCTGTAACCGTAAATGGAGAGCGGTATCGGTTTATGATGGCAGGAGCCACTGCCCATACTGCCCATACTGCCCGAGACACAATGGCACTTTTAAGTCAAATTTTTGGAGAGCGAATAATTTCTCGAAATTCGGAAACTATTTGGCCAGTGCGATCGCCAGATTTGACAGCACCCGACTATTTTCTTTGGGGTTTTTTGAAGGAGCGAGTGTATGTGAACAAGCCAGAGACAATCCTTTAACTCAAGGCAAACATTGTTGCAGAAATTCGAACGCTACAGCCACAAGTTTTGAAAGATGTTATGGAAAATGCTCTAAAAAGAGCCCATCAGTGCGAAGCTGAAAACGGTGGTCATTTAAGAGACATCATTTTTCATACTTAGTGTAAAAAAATTTCCATTTTGTATTTTATATAATCTGAAAGAAAAAATAAAAAAAAGTTAATAAACAAAAAAGTTATTAAACTTTTACACCCCTTGGTTTCTTTTGGCCCACCCTGTACAATTAATATGAAAAGGTTGTTAACCATTTCATAGTATTCTGAGTTTAGCTCTGTTGGCAACACTTTTTTGATAGAGCAGTAAATTCAATTAATATTAACATATATTCAATTAAAATATTAATCAAAAATATAATTTTAACAATTGAAAAAAATTCAACAATAATTTTTTCTGTGTATGATTCACATCGTTTTTTAATTCAATGACAAATATGGTGTAATCATCTACTTTTCACTTTTTCTTGCTAGAAATTAGACAAGCATATTCATAGTAATTATATGTGAGAAATTTAATGTAAAATAAATGTCGCATTATAACTAAAGAATTCCCTTACCGAATATTTTTTATAACACTCAGCGGAATTTGAGCAAAATTTCTCTTTCACTTTAGTGCCAACTAATTATAATGTTATCATCTGCTGACGACAATTTTGAGATAATTTAAAAAGAAATTAACCCACATTTGCTTAACAATAATTTAAATCTACTCTTCACATGGCAACTTGACGTAAGCCATTGTCGTTTAGAGCTTGAAAAGACAAAAATACATTCGAACGTACGCAATTGTTAACTTACACGCAATTGAACATGTCCAACATTGTAAAAATTTACCTAAAAAGAAAAGAGAAAAGTAAATTAAATTAATAAAATAAGTTTAAGTGTTTAATTCATTTCAGTAATAAAATTATATGATGTTTCCTTTCCTTACGTCTAATTTAAATGTTTCAGTTGAGGGAAAGGCAGAAATGCGCCAACATAACATATCGCTCATTTACTTGAATAATGTCATTCATCACTTAAAAAAACTGCTATTTCCTTAAGTTATAACGTTCTTAAAATAAATGATTTTTTTTTAAATTCGCGCAAATTGGTTTAAAAATTCTCAAGACATTAATTTTTAATAGAAAAGGTTTCAGGAGGAGCTAAAAATGATGATATTTTTTAAAGCAATTTCTAGAACTTAATATTCGGGAATCATAAATAAGTATGATGAAAGAATTTGAGAAAATAAATGATTAGGAATCAGTAAGGCAGTAGTGCCTGCTGAGAACGAAAAATATGATAACCCAGCTAAAAAAAATTATATATCGTCCATATATTTTCAATATATGAATGTATATAACTACACCCAGAAAAAAGATTGGTTGAAAAATGGTTAGTCCAATAAAATATCATTTGCATTAACTATATTTCAGTTGATGCTATCAATTTTCTGTGAACCCAAAAAACAATCCATGTTCATTGCCATAAGGGCATAATTGTAACAATAATATGATTGTGACAATACTTAAATTGATTGCATCAACCGAGCGTATGCTTTTGTCATGACCAGGGACAAGAACTTCATGCATTTAAAAAAGGTATTTTAGGCGCCTAAAATATGACATCAAAAACGTAAAATATACACTAAAAACAATAAAATATGCACATATCTTTAAAAAAATTATTCAAAAGTAAAGTTTTCAATCTACATATCACTAAATAAAGATATAAAAATATTTTCTTTTCTCAAGAGGTGCGTGTACAAGGCTTTTATATTGAATCTTTACACAAGATTAAAATGGTATAATGATTTTTTTTTGCATTATTAACTCCAAACTCGCATTTTCGAGATATGTATGTTTATATTACAGTAAAGAAGCGATACATAAATAGAAAAAGAAAAGAACTTTAGCCTGTTAAGATCATAAATATGAAAAGTGTTGTTATTTATTTTCATTAATTTTTTTTGTATTATTCATACATATCGTCACCTAAAATCCAAAAAGCCGTAAGTACACTTTTTACTTTTATACAGGAGAAGCAAAAAACAAAATAAATTTTAGACTATTTATTTGTTAGGTGCCAAATTGAATAATGAATAAAATCGGTATTTTTGAACATATATCGGCAAAATTTTAGGAAAAGTTGTATTTTAGTTTCTCACATCATAATCAATCAAAAAGTGTATTTTGAGTTTTTTGGTTGTTACGGCCTTTTGGATTTTAGGCGACGATATGTATTATCGAATGTGAAGTCCAATCAATTTGTTCTTAGAAAGCTTTGTGCATTGAAAAATGCCTTGTAACGTCTGTGGATGTAATCGGCTCGAATTTAAATGACTATTTTTATATAATGTTGTATATTTATTTAACTCAACCATTACAATGAATTGAATACTAACTATTAGATTTGGTAATTTTTAAAAACAATATCAAATTTCAGCATAATTGTTTCAATACTTTCGGCTTTAATAAATAGCAGACAATTTGAAATTATCAAAATTACAATTTCCATTAAATTTGTTATGTCTGTACAATCGTTCGTTCCACAATTCTAAACAATGCAAGCGAATACAGTTGCCAAAAACAGTTTTGCAATATTTTTTGAAATTTGAATTTTTGGAGAATATTTATATGACACAAAATCAGCATTTTTATCAAAATATGAGGCAAAAATATGCAATTATGACTAAATTATGCAAAAATATAATTTTCAGCAAAATATGCAAAAATATGCACTAACAAATCGATGCCATTTTTACGCAAATTCATTGTTTCGTAAAGATATTTCGTTATAGCCATTATCAGAGTTAAGGAAAAAAACATGCATTTGCATGAAACCCCTGTCCCTGGTCATGACTAATGAACTGATTGGTTAACCCAACCGAATAAATTATTACGAATTGGATTTTACTACCAACTTTTGGTATTAGCAACTAAAAAATTGTCGTTCTATATTAAAATTAAAATAAAACCTTTCCATCAGTTGTTGCAACTAACTAGAGGTTGAATTTACTATCATAGTTTATAGCAGCAAATTAAAAAATTAACTTTCGTGACTTTCAAAGATATTATGATTTGTGAATTCTCAAATGGTTTTTGAAAGTCTGTGCATAAGATAACAGGTTTGTGGCTTTTCAAAATGTGTGGTTGAAGAAATGTGTATAGACATGCTTCACCATTAGGAAATAAATTTCAATTAAAATAAACTTATGACAATATGTCAAATAATAAATTTCTTAAATTGTGTATATTCATTTGCGTTTATTGATTATTTTTATTTCAGCAAGGAAGCCCAATTTTTCTTTTACAGGTACCAATTATGATATTGTATTAATTATATTAACCAAATTTTCGGTAGCAAGAATAACATTTATTTCAAATTCCATACTATCAACCAATTTTTTCTGTTGCTGCAACTATTGGTTTGAGGGTTATAATTAAAATATAGTGGTACCACAAGAAAATTTCAGTCGCTATAGCAGAATTCTATGATAGTTGCTGCAACTGCCAAAATTCAATTGGCAACAAATTCGGTTCCCACAACTAATCTGTTTTCTCTGTGTATATGTGACGCGCAAAATAGAAAGGGACCTAAGGGTAAAAAACGGTTTTGTTTAGGAGAGCCATTTTAAAGATTTAAATACGTGTATCTTTGGTGTACCATCACATCGTAAAACGCGCATATCTCTGGGAGGTAACACTTTTGGGGCATGGGGTCGGTCTCATTCGATGCTCAGATATTGTCATAAAAAAAAAGTGAAAATTGATTTTTTTACCCTTAGGTCCCTTTCTCTATGCGTTGTCACATATAGAAATAAAATTTAATGAATGGAGAATGTATGCATACATGATATCTCACATAAGATCGTTTTTGAAATCAAAAAGCTTGATATTTTAACAGTGCTGAATTGGAAATCCATTAGAAAATATATACGGTATGCAAAGTTTAAAAAAAAAAACTTTTGTTAAAAAAAAACCATTCTTGTATGATTGTGGCCCCATTTAATATATCAATAATCAAAAGGATAATCGAGTCATTAATTTTACAGAAAAAAACAGAATTCTCTAGATAAGAAACAAAGTTCATATTACTGCCAAAAATTATATTGAAAACAATTGTTAGACATATTTTTTTTTTTAGCCGAGAACTCAGCTAAAAAATATGTACAGAGGATATATGATATTCCTTACATTTATATGGCTCCATATATTACATCTTTTTTCTATATTTGGATATACATAGGAAGAACTTCATGATTAAATTTCCATATATGAGCTCATATATATTATAATACATTTCATATATTAGTCCATATATCAATTCATATATAATACTTTTGCCATGTATAATCCCATATATATTCATACATGAATTCATATGTACATATATATATATATATATATACATATATATATATATATATATATATATATATATATATATATATCGTTATATAAGTGTATCGTTATTTTGTCAATGTCGGAAATTAAAAAAATGTATGCCCAGCTAAAAAATTTATGTATGGTCCATATATTTTTAATATATCAGTGTATATAAATATATATTGACAAGATAACGATACACTTTTGTTTCTCACTGTTCACTTTATTTAGAGCGCCATCTAGTTTCAAAAGCTAGTTTTATTCAAATTCAGCCTTTTATAAAAAATCTAGAGAAACTATAAAGTTAGAAAATATGGACATATCTCGAAGTGGACAACTACCATAAAATTTTTGAATTAAATATATATTGAAAAGTTGTGTTTTGAAGGATATAGAAAAAGTTTAAAATTTGAGAAAATATTAAATGAAGCTTTAAAATGCTTCAACAAACAAACTGAATCTGAACAATTATAAGCAATAAACCACTATTTTCATTTACATTTCTTAAATTACGCAGGACAAACGACTATAAGTAAATCAATACACTGTATAAGCAATAATCATATACATACTTAATTAAAAAAATACTCGGAGTATTTATTCGGCTACACATTAGTATATACAGGAGTATTTTATTTGCACAAACTTCAACTATCAGTACTGCCAAAAAGTAAATTGGCAAAATGCTAAAGCGGCAACGCTGTTCAAATGCTTGCGATTTAAAATTCTCGACTGTGATACAAACATTTTTCACTGAATATTTACTACAAAAACATTAATCAATTTACAAATTATCAATTCATTACTGATGATTATTTTCAAATTTTCCGAAGAAAATTTTTAGGAATAATATCAGTTGCTTTAAGCTTATATTTATTCTAAATGATTAAAGTTTTCTTCAGCCAAAGCACATTTTCCATTGCATTTCATACACACAAACGCATCCGAGGCGTATAAATACTTTGGTTATCATCATAATTCTTTTTATCCGATTAAATATGCATACCCTGTGTGTAGGCATAATGAGTGTTTTCGCATAAATGCAGAAGAGATACTCTTGCGTGCTAGAATCGCCTATAATCATAGTTGGTAGTTAGTTGAAAGCAAATGTTTGAACGTACGAACTAAATGTTATAGAATTATATAAATATATAGGCACTTACTTAAATTAAGATTAAATGCTTAAGTTTTTTTCAATACTTATTGTCATTATCTGGTATATAATAGACCCAGACTTAAAAACAAACACAAATTCATTAAGAAATTTGCACTGTTTTAATGAAGACTTTAAAATATTTTATTTTTTATAAATAATCTTTTTTACACTTAATTCAAAATACCGTCCGTTGTTTTTAAATATTTCTAATATTTTAAAAAACCATAAAACTGCAACTAGCGTAAATGTTTTCATGACATCTTTTATTTTTTTGTTTTTTGTTCCGGTTATTAAAATATTTTTATTATGACTCTATAAAAAACTTTAAGCTAAAAGCCTAACATAAAAACTCAGTAATAAAATGAAAAAAAAAATGTTTTATTAAATTAAAATAGCATGACGGTATTTCAGCACAATTAAAATCACACAAAATTACGCCTACAAAATTACCAAAAAAAAAAAACACGTCACATTTAAGACGAGTCTGCAGCTAAATAGTGAGTTTATAACACAAGAAATAATGAAAACTAAAGCTAAAGCCAGCAAAATTTGTATAATGGGTTAGTGTTTCCACCACATTAGACACAAACCCTCAAGCCTCATAGAATAAATTAAAAATGAATACATTAAATCAAGTTCGGGCACTGCGACGACTATTAAAACCTAAAAAAAAGTTTTAATAGATACGAATAAAATAAAAGAAGTATTTTGTGTGTAAGCTTGAAAGTCATATAGACCTTTTAACCAATTATTAAAAAAATTTCAAATCTATTAAAATCAAGTAAGAGTTCTATATTCGGCTATGCCGAATCTTATATACCCTTCACCCTATTTTGCTCTAGTGCAATTTTTAGTAAGCGACCTCTCAGTATTTTACGATTAAATAAATTGATTCAAATATTTTATTTTCGATATAAGCAATAGTTGAATATTTTATTCTACATTCTGTATTTAAGACCTATTTTACATTCACCTTTATTCCAATCAACATCGACGTCACATCAATACAATACCAAAAAATTGGGACTTGTTTCCCTAAAATAGTCTCAATATTTTGCATCCATACCAAGTAAACTTACTTGTTGTATATTCGCATTTTCCCGTATTTAATAATATTTGATGTTGCAAAACTGTTTAGTATCTTAATCTAAATATCCCATTGCAAATGGTATATATCGCGGTACTATATAAACGGTTTATTCCTACAGATTTTTTTTTTTTTTGGAACTTTGTTCAGCAGAAAGGAGAAGTTACAGGGAAATGAAATGAAACATTTCACACTACATTATATATAACTGATCTTAAGCAATAAATTTTATTTTCATCTCCATGTACTCGTTACAAGATGTCAAGGAAAGGCCATCGGTTTGAAACACAACTATGCTGGGAGCATAATAAGAAACATGGCACACATCTTCGTTTATACTTTAGTCAGATATCTGTAAAAAATTTAACATATGTATGCTGGTATGTTCTGCATTCCACGTGAAATTAAAACGAGTGGAATTGCCATAGCATCGTTGTTATAATTTACATATTTCAAAAAATAATTGTATGGCAATTCCACTAGTTTTAATTTCACGTGGAATGCAGAACATGCCCAATATAAAAAATTTTGAGTAATTATCTTTCTAAAACATAAAATCATAGCTGTTAAGTAATGATTAGTAATCGTAATGATTACTAATTTGATTACTTTTTTTAAGGTGACGTAATGATTAAATTACTATTATATTCAGTTTCATACTTAGTAATCGTGATTACGATTACTAATAATGGAAAAGTAATCTGAATTACTTAAAATTACTGCAAAATAATCAAAAAGAATCAAAAGTATTAAAAACTAATTCAATTACTTTACTTCTAAGGATTACTTTTAATTCTTTTTGATTGTTTATTAAGTTTATTGCATTTCACTTATATTAATATTTAAAATATTTAATAATTTGACAAATGAGCAAAATTTTGAGGAAAGCTTGAAAGATATCTGTTGATACATTTTTATAGTCTTTCAAAAAATTGGCGTGTATGTTTTCTTTCTTTTGTGATTTTCAAAAATATTTTTTGTGAATTCTTAAATCATTTTTTAAAAGTCTGTGAATAAGATAAGAAGTTTGTGGCTGTTCAAATTGTATGGTTTGAAGTCTACTGACATTTTGTCGAAGCGACTATGAAATGCATACAGACAATGCTTAACCACCAGCAAAAAATTTCACTTTATGTTTTTCTTTATATTTTTTCTCAGATTGATATTATTAATGTTGTTATATAAACGAATATGTTAAGAATTTCTTAAACAAAAAACATCTAATTATATAAATTTCTTTACAACTTTTTCAAAATAAAGTAATCTTAATTCAGAATGTTTGAAAATGATCAAAAAGAATCAAAAGTAATCTTTGAAAGTATTCGGATTACTTTTTGATTAATTTTTATTCTTTTAGAAATTTTTGTAGTAATTTCAAGTAATTCAGATTACTTTTCGATTTTAGTACTCGTAATCAATTATTTATCAGCAATTCTTTTGAAGGCAATTATATAATCATTACAATTCTTTTTAAAATGTAATCTAATTGATTACCAATCGTAATCGTAATTTAACAGCTCTGCATAAAATATGTTTAGCTGAAAAAAAAATTATTTTTGGTTATATTTCTACCCAAATTTTTTTTTTAATTTCCAGCCCTGGAACTTTAATTTTGATTTTTCTATTTTTTAATACTAATTTATTTCTTTCTAAAATATAGAATATATTTAATTGCCAAAGAAATAATTAGTTTTATATACCATAAAAAGTTTAAGTTTTCCAGGTCTGGAGCTATGTCTTTTATTTTTCTAATTTTTATGCCAAACTACTTCTTTCTAAGACATAAAGTGTATATATATACACCAAAAACAAAAAAATATTTGGCCTAATTACTTTTATAGACACAAAATTTTAATTTTCCAACCCTGGAATCATCCTTTTAGATTTTCCTGATTCCTTATACCAATCTAGTTCTTTAAAAAATATATAAAATATACTAAGTGAACAAAGCAAAAAGGAAATAAGACAAAAATTAGTTGTATTTAGTTACTTTTTTTATCAAAAAAAGTTCAATATTTCCAGCTCTGCAGCTGTGGTTTTTATTTTTCAAATTTTGTACACCGAACTTTGCTTTCAAAAGCATTAAATATATTTAATTTATAAAGAAGAAGAAAAAAGTTTATTAGACATAGTTACTTTTATATAACACAAAAAGTGTAAGTTTCCCAATCCTGGAATCGTAATTTTAGATTTTTCTGATTTCCTACACCAATCTGTTTTTTTAAGAATGTAAGATATGTTTAATTTATAGAAAAAAAAGGAAAAATTAGTTTTAGTAGGTTACTTTTTGTTTTAGCAGAAAAAGTTAAAGTTTTCCAATTCTGGAGACGTCATCCTCTTTAAAATATATTATTTTATTTTTTCAAAATATTTTTCTAAACTCCCCCATTGTAGCCACCATCACTTATCAAATTGCGCACTTAGAAACGCTAAAAAATTTAGTCATTAATTTCAAATATATTAAATTATTTCGGCAACTCATTGTATGAATTATGACTGTCTGACATGTTTTATTAGAAATAAAGAAAGAAATATGTATATGAAAGCAAATAAAAAGCCGTTAACTGTAATAACAATCTTAATAACTAACGCGATTAAATAAGCTCCACAATTAAATAACAAAATAACCAGTATTTTTGAATAAAATTAGTATTTACGAGTATATGGCATTAACCTAGAAGTTCTTGTTTATAAATATATTTTTTTTTTTGGCAAAACCATCAACATTCGTGTTTCCTACAACAACTTCACTTCAGCTTCGTGTTTAAGCAAATTTGAATTGTAGGATTTAGAAAACAAATTCACTTGTAGTACTTTTGGTTTGCTTTTTGTTTTCTTTGTTCTTTAATTTATTGCTTTCGTTTGTAATAAAATTAAGAAATAAAATATTTAAAACATTAAGAAATTATTTTTGAAGCAAAAACGTAACGCAAAGTTAATATAATAATAACTCTTAACAAAAACACTTTGATTTGAATCGTTACAATTATTTTCCTAAAACAATTATGTGTGTTGTCATCATCAAAAAGTTAATGTATGCTATTTGATATTTCTGTATTTTGGTTCGTATACGGGAAGAAGTTCCTTCTAAAGGAGTTGGAGGCCAAGTATGAATTTATCATACCTGCATATTT
This sequence comes from Tachina grossa, assembly GCA_949987645.1. Taxonomy (NCBI): domain Eukaryota; kingdom Metazoa; phylum Arthropoda; class Insecta; order Diptera; family Tachinidae; genus Tachina; species Tachina grossa. The sequence goes on along the minus strand of OX465278.1, from coordinate 49,836,761 downwards.
AATCAGATTGTGCAGCACGGATTAAACTAAAGCAAAATCATCAGTGATAACTGGATAGTACCTTCACGAGCGCCTTCAAACAAGTCGTCAGCCTTTCATGAGAACTCTTCAATATTTTATTGTAGAAAGTAGTACTTGATGCAGTAATAAATACAAACGGGTTCAGAATCGAATAAAGATGTTTGTTGTAAGTATTTGTTTCAGGCTTTTTAATTTATTATGTTTGTATTACGTAATTCTCAATAACTCAATTCTCAAACTAGTATTTAGTTTATTGTCATGATTATGTAATAAATTATCTATATTATTCTTTAATCAAATAGGTATTCTTTTTCATTTTCTTGTCACACTTTTTATTATTATACATATGTATATATACTACATACATTTTTTTTTCTTTTTTATACCCTTTACCAAAAAATGGTAAAAGGGTATATATAGGTTTGTCATTACGTTTCCATAAAAGCTAGAGACTTCGTTCTTGGACTGGTGTGTCAGAAATGGTCCAAATTATATTGGTATTGAAAATCAGCAAAATCGAGCAGACGGTTTCAGAGCTGGGAAACTTAAACTTCATTTTGCCATACAAAATAACTACCGAAAACTAGTTATTATTATTTTTTTTATTAAATAAACTTATTTTATACTTCAGTATGAATAAAATTAATATTTTTTAATAAAAAAAAAACATAAAAAAATATTAAAAAATTTAAATAGACGTTTCCAGGGTTGGAAAACTTTAACTTTTTTATACAAAATTATACAAAATTAATTTACTAAAAGAAAATTTTCCTTTTTTCTATAAATTAAACATATCTTATATTCTAAGAAGAAAGAAATTGGGTTAAAAAATCAGAAAAATCAAAAAGGATAATTCCAGGGTTGGGAAACTTAAAGTTTTTGTGATATAAGAAATTAACTACCGTAAACTAATTTTTATATTTTTTTTTATTAAATTAACTTATTTTATACTTCAGTACAACTGAAATTGGTATTTCAAATTAAAAAAGAAAGTCAAAAAAAATTAAAAAGATGTTTCCAGGGTTGGAAAACTTTAATTTTTTTCCTTATACAAAAGTAGCTTACTAAAACAAATTTTTTTCTTTTTCTCTATAAATTAAACACATCTTAGATTCTTAAGAGAAAGAGATTGGTGTAACAAATCAGAAAATACAAAAAGGATGATTCCAGGGTTGGGAAACTTACACTTTTTGTAATGTATAAAAGTAACTAGGTCTTATCATTTTTTTATGTTTTTATTAAATTAACTTATTTTATACTGCAGTACAAATTAATTTGATATTATAAATTAAAAAAAGCTTAATACATGAAAAAGACGTTTACAGGGTTGGAAAACTTTAACTTTTTTCCTATACAAAAGTAACTTACTTAAACACATTTTTTCTTTTTCTCTATATATTAAACATATATTATATTCTTAAAAGGAACATATTGGTGCACAAAATCTGAAAAATCAAAAAGAACGGTTCCACTTTTTGTGATATATAAAATTAACTACCGAAAACTAATTTTTATTTTCTTTATAAAATAAACTTATTTTATACTTCAGTACGAATGAATTTGGTTTTTCAAATTAAAAAAAAAAAAATTAAAAAATTAAAACGACGTTTCCAGGGTTGGAAAACCTTATTTTTTAACCAAAAGTAAATTACTAACACAAATTTTTCCTTTTTTTACTATAAATTAAACATATCTTACATTCTTAAAAGAAGATTGTTTTTAAGAATACAGGAAAATCAAAAAGGGGGATTCCAGGGTTGGGAAACGTACACTCTTTGTGATATTAACTACCGAAAATTAATTTTTATTTATTTTTTATTAAATAAACTTATTTTGTGCTTGTGTACCAATAAAATTGGTATTTAAAATAAATAAAAAACGAATAAAACAATTAAAAAGACGATTCCAGGGTTGGAAAACTTTAACTTTTTTTGTACAAAAGTAACTTATTAAAACAAATTTTTCCTTTTCTTTATAAATTAAGCATATCTTAAATTCTTAAAAGAAAGAGATTGGTGTAAGAAATCAGAAAAATCACAAAGGATGATTTTAGGGTTGGAAAACTTACTCTCTTTGTGATATATAAAAGTAGCTAAGTCTAATTAATTTTATCTTTTCACTTATAAATTATATATATTTTACGTTTTGGAAAGAAAAGTTTGGTGTAGAAAATTATACAAATAAAAACCACAGCTCCAGAGCTTGAAACTCTGAACTTTCCTTCTGGACATTAAAGTAACTAAATAAAACATTTTTTTTTAATTTCCTTTTTTATTTTTTTACTTAACACACCTTCTATATATTTTTAAGAATTACTATATTGATAAAAGGAATCAGAAAAATCTAATATGATGATTCTGGGATACGAAAATTAATTTTTTTTTGTACATAAAAGTAAGTAACTAGGTCAAATTATTGTTTTCTTTTTTGTTTATACTTTATGTATGTGCTTATGTACGTATCTCTATACTAAATAAACTTACTTTGGTAAAGGGTATATAAGATTCGGCACAGCCGAATATAGCACTCTCAGGGCCATTATTACAACTTAAAGATAGTTAAAAGTAGGATTTTATCGGACGTATAAAAACTTTATCATTTGCAAAATTTTACTTTAACCTAAAGTGAGCGATAAATTACAGGCAAGTTAATACTACCTGGTAAGTTAAATCCAATTTGCATTAATGGAAAGCTTTTTATACGTCCGATAAAATCCCACTTTTAACTATCTTGAAGTTGTAATAATGGCCCTTACTTGTTTTATTATTAAATTTTAGTTTTTGGTGCTAAATTTTTTTTATTACACATATTGAGTCAATTCAAACTGATTGATATGTATATTGTTTGTTTTGTGTGATGTAAGGGTTCTCTATACATTTCAATTAAACGACAAAATGTATGGAGAATTTTTATGGTCTAGCAGGATGGACATTGTGGTATTCAGGTGGAATGGGCTCATTGTCATTCAAAATTAACTTGCATAATTTTAATTATTTTTTTTTATAACTGCTAAATTTAATTTTAATATTATTAATATATGGTGTACATTATGTAATATTATTTTTTTTTTGGACTATAAAAGAATTTCATTCTTAAAGTCTAATGGAAATAAATAAAATTAAAATAAATTATAACTAAATTTTGACAGTTTTTCCATAAACATTTTTAACTTTTCTCAAGAATTTTTTTGTTTACGTCTACTCATGAGTTTTTTTTTAAATAAAGAGAAGGAAGTAACAGTCAGGCAATGAATGCCTACTACTATCACTTAGTACCTTCTTTTAGGAAAGAAATAGTATAGAGAAGACAGGAGGAGAAAAGCTTATGCTTTTTTCCTTTTTGCACGTTTTTAATAATTCAGTTTTGCAGCGGCCTCTGGCGTTAATGAGGCGTAGTAGTAAATTTTCTTAGCTTTGACTTTGCCGATAATTCTGCTACACTTTGATCCCATCAAAAAATTTTAGAAAAGGTAATGGGGTTTGGAATTAAGCATTTTTGGTGGAAGCTGTTCCTTACCAGCTGTGGATTACCAACTTGATCATTTTAATAAGGCGTGAGATTAAAATAATCGATTCTTGAGAAGTACTTCCTTTTTTTATTTGACAACTTTTCACGCAATCCAATTAATCTAAAAGAATCATTCTCCTCATTTAACAACTTGTACGTCATATTTTTAAATTTTAGGTTATGTGATTTGTAAGCGATTACTGAAATTTGGTAATCAGAAAAGTAAGTCATTATATGGAAAGTAGTTCTAATGGTAATGTGTAATTTTTTGCTGGTCTCTTACATTAGGATAAGTATCCACTGAAGCCTATGTAGTTCAGTAATCAGTGTATATGCCTTCAACACTTGAAGTTTTCCACAACAACCGATACAAAGCGACACTAATGTACAGTAGAAAAATGCGTGGTGTTATTGGTGAATGACTGTCGGAGACTGGGCTCGGACTCAGGACCATCGGTTTTGCAGTACATCTGCTTCAGCTAACGCCACCCTCAAGTTTCTTAAACAGAAACGAACAAGAAACATAAATTCTAAATTTCTTCTTTAATTAAAAAAAAAACATTTAAATTTATTTCTATATTTATGATTTGATTAGGCTAAAAACCAAATTACATGTGATAATTTTTAAAGAAAGAATAAAGTTAAGTGTAGTAGAACGGAACAACTAACTGTTTTCGAAGGTCACCACACCTTCATCATCAGCGTTCTTTGTGTTTAGTCCACCGCGCGTGGTGTCAGTTGATGTATATTTCTGCTTTATATACTCAGCTATTAATGCAAATGGAATGTGTGAATTGTTTTGATTCATTGTATTACAATTTGCTGAAAGCTTTTTTGTAATGAAAGCTTAATTTTACCATCTTTTAATTTACAACAGTCTTGCCATTGTCGTTTGTTCTTTACTAATTGTGCATATGCCAGTTAATTTGGTTATTTTTTGTTCTCCTTGAGACAAAATTTGTTACATTTATTATTTTTATTGCACTAAAAAAGTTTTTGTTTAATTTCAAGTAATTTGAAGCTGACTCATAATTGAAATTATGCAACATCTGTGCAGCAATTTGAAGTTTTAATTTTCATTTATACTTTTATTTTATTTTCCAACAATCAACAGTGTCATTTACACCTTTGAAGCAATTTGTTGCTTTAAATTAGAGATGTGCACGTGAGTGTTTTCTGACTCACGACACGCACGCTCACGCAGAAAAATATTTTATTCACGCACTTTCACGCACGAATTATTTTGAAAATTTTTACGATCACGCACGCTCACGAATAAAAAATTTTTAATCACGCACGAGTGGTTTACAACTTATCACGATCACGCACGCTCACGAAAAAGTATATGTATAATATAATTTTCATGTTTTTTGGGTTGAAAAATAGGTTCTTACATATCGTCACCTAAAATCCAAAAGGCCGTAACAACCAAAAAATTCAACATAGAATTTTTGATTGATTATGATGTGATTAACCAAAATGCATATTTTCCTAAAATTTTACTCACATATGTTTAAAAATACCGATTTTATTCATTATTCAATTTGGCATCTAACATACATGTAAATAGAATAAATTTATGATGTTTTTTGCTTTTCCTGTAAAATAGTAAAAAGTGTACTTACGGCCTTTTGTATTTTACGTGACGATATACGTATCTATGTATGTATGTATGCTCGTGTTTTTGTAAAATTTACAATGTAAATTAAAATAAAGCAAAGTTAATTTAATATCGTTTTAAATATTCGTATTCGCGGATATCATTTTAAATATTCGAATTCGAATTCTCGTATATCAAAAATTGACATTCCGCAAATGTATGTACATATGTATACATACATAATATAAATGTGAAGGTAAGACGTATGATCAATTAAATAAATGATAATCAAATAAACGAGAAAAGCATATTAAATGAGAAAAAATACAAATTACTAAAATTTATCTGTTATGTAACATTTTCAGACTCCCCCCACCCCCGCCATAACAAATCATAACAAAACTCGAACCCCACCCCTCCCCCCTACAGCGTTACGTAATATATGGACGGCCCCTAAATCAAAAAACATTTTCTGCGGTACAATTCGTCAGTAGTATTGTTGACAAAGGCACTGTTGAATCAGTAGTGTTTCTCAATTGATACTTCCTACAGGGTATTTAAGAAACATACATACTTACAAAGGTGTATGTACCCATCCAACAAAATGCTCTGAATTCGTAACGATTGGTCGACAAAATCTTCCGATTTCGGCACCGAAATATTACCGAAATCGTAACAATTTTTGTATGAAATGGTTGACACGACTTCGTAGCGATATGTCGGTACGAATTCGTTACGATAAGTCGGTACGAACACGTAACGACTTGTAAGTACGATTTCTTTTTTGCTTTTATAGCAGAGTACCGCTTCACCGTTATGTTGCTGCTATTGTCGAAATAATTTGCACATACTCACGTTTTTTTTATATTTGTTACAATCCTTTTTTTATCAACATATACATACATATTCATTTAAAAAAATTTTCACAGACTTTTACTTATGTATTCAAAAATCAAAGTTCGAATTCGGTACGACAAGTCTGACTTCAGAAAAAGTCGAAACATTTTGTTTGGGGGTATTCATTGTGTTTGTAAGCTCGTACTACCATACATATTACTATACATACATATATGCATTTATTATTATAAAATAATTTATTTCAAATGATTGAATACAGTTACATATGTACCTATGCAGGAATGTTATCTCGTGAGAATGCGTGCGTGATTATTAAAAAAAGCTCACGCACGATCACGCACGAGTAAATTTTTTTCAATCACGCTTACGCACTCACGCGTGATTAGTTATAATATTTGATGAGGAATCACGCGTGATTCACGCGTGACACGATAAAATCACGACATTTGCACATCTCTACTTTAAATATTAATGTACAATTAAGTAATATATTGACCCTAAATATTTGTTTTTGAAGTAAATGTTGTCAATGATTTAATAGAAACAAATGTCATGCACACCTGGAAACTATTTTTAATGCATTTAAAGTACACGATTGGTCAATACAAAATTATAATCAAATTTTTATTTGTATTTATTCATGATTGGTATTTTATTATTATTTTTTTTTAACTTAATGGGAATATGACAGTTTTATAATTTGGTTCTCTTTTTAAGACTGAAATAAATTTTAAGTTAAATTTTTAATTTTGGCAATCATTTATAACTTTTTATTATTTATTACTAATGAAATTGTCTGGAAATTAAACTTATAATAATATACAATGATTTCTAAATGACTTAAAATTTATAAAAAAAAGTGTTTTGAATTTCATTATGTGATCATTTTACCGATAACGAGACATCCTGTGTCTTATTAGCTGAAACAATGTATTTAGCTTTGCTTAATTACTGCTAATAATTTTATTTTTATTTTAATGAATCAATATAAATCATTGTTAAAACACTCCTTTAAAAATTATTCATATTCTTTAAACACACATTATACCACAAGTATTTAACCATTAAACATATTATTTTTCTTTCTCTTTTTAAAACAATTATTGCGTGCTGACACACATTGTACTCGTAAATTATTGCCCTCTTAGTGGCGTAATAATTTATTGTTGCGGCTAAAACTTAAGCAATCTAAAACTTTAGCATTATCTTGACATTACGGGGACTGTAAAGAGGCCGCTTGTGGCAGCATAGATAAATAACTAAAGAGTTTTAAAAATATTTTATACTAAGTGTAAACTAAGCAAGCATTTCATAAAATCCATTTATTCGTATTATTATAAAAGTAAAAACATTAAAAAAAACAAATACAGTCGACTCAGCTTTACTGGAAATAATCAAAACCCAATTTTTATTTCAGTTATCCGATTTTTTCTCTAAAACGTAGTTCGGATTACTGAAATTTGTTACAATTAAGCGTACTGCTTAAAATCAGTAAATGTCCAGCCACTTGCATTGACAATATAATAGAAAAATAAAATGAAGTACGTAAGAGCGAAAAGGACAAATGCATTTTGCCATTTAATTTTTTAACGGACAAAACATGCAAAAGTTTTTCAGCCTTAACTTATGCAATTGATTTCTAATAAATAAATTTGTCATTGTTTATTTTTTCTCTAAAGAGAAAGTAAGTTTCAGTAATATGATATTTTCGGTAAAGCGATGTTTCGCTAAAGTGAAGTGAATAAGACTAGTTGCGCTTAAAATCAGTGCGGGGATTTGTATCGCTTTCAGTACTACGATTTTTCAGAAAAGCGTGTTGCGCTAAAGCGGATTTGACTGTACATATTTTTAATCAGCAAACAGCTGTTTATTGTTACGGCGAAAAACCAAAATTCTGTATGGTTATGGCGTTATGGTTAGTCACCTATAATCAAATGCATTGTTGCCAATCAGGTTAGCTCAAACAGCTGTTTTGTATGGCATTGCAATTGAACCTTATAATCCATCATACGTTATACGTTGCCTTTTTCAATTGACTTTAGTTAAAAAAACTTACAATCACAGGAGTTCTTCGGGACTTCCCCGGAAAATTACGGCAACACTGAAATCAAAAAACATCCGCAATAGTAGCACCGTTATTCTATTTAGTTGTTGCAGTATTTGTAACCAGTATTCGCCAGTATTTTGTCCATACAGTTACGTTCCAATACGTTCCAAAAACTATTAAAGCCTTATAAAAGCTAATAAGAAAATTTTTTATAAAAATTTGTTTTAAAACCCCTTTATAAAGCCTTTATAATTTTTCTAAATCTGTGGCAATAAGGAAAAACGCTTAAATCATATTTTACTGCTTTGCAGGAGAGCACTTTTAAGCTTTCAAGTCGATTTTTAGAAATTTATTTCTTTTACTGTTAAATTGGAAAATTCTCTGTAAACTTTAATTTTTTTAAGTAAACATCATTCTACACACTATAAGTAATACATTTAAGTTGAAATATGCTAAAGTATAAGCTAAATTAAGCTTTTGTTCCATTCCATATAAGATTAGAAGTCTAAAAAAGATAAGTCGCAATTCATAGTGCTATAACTTTCTGAAAAATCACACAAATTAATTGAAATTTTGACCAGAGGTACTTTCAAATATGCAGATTACGCAGGTGCCATTAACTCCAGATTAGCTTATCTCGAGTTAAGCACTTTTTCCTTTTTTCCATCGAAATAAGACTGCTCAAATCTGCATAATATATTTATTAATAGCAATAGCTTACATTTTTCTGCACAGAAATGTGCTGCAAATATGTGTTATTTATTTATTTATAAATGCTTAGGGGACATAACTTTTTACTTTTTCATTAATAACAATTTTGTAAACTCCTTATTCTAATAACACAAGTTACTGTCACAGCTGTATCTGCCATCTTGCAGATATTTAATAACATCAACTAAAGTTTGAACATCTCTCTATTTTCCTATTCAGGCTGAGTGCATAATTTTGCGTAGTTAAGACATTTTGGTATTCTCAACCACGTAAATACATATTTTCACATGTAAAATTTAACCAACAAGAAAATAAGAAACTCCCAATTCCCAGAAGTCACACAACAACAAAAATTTATCATCAACCAACCAAAACGAATAAGTAGAATAAAAAAAACTTATTGAATTTCAATGTGAGATAAAAATGCTAAAGAAAAAAAAAATTAAGCGAAATAGGATTTTTTTTGTATTTATTAAAATTCTCTTATAAAATGTGATCGGAGATGTCAAAGATCTCTGGGTCAGTAGAATTTCTGTTCACACAAAATAAAAACGAAAACCGCAGACAACGTAAATGAAATTTTATTTAAAGATTAAAAGACTTTTTTTTCCCTCAATCTTTCTTTTTGATGGGTTTTTTGGGTGTGTAAACATGTAAAAAAAAAGAATTAAATCACAAAGCAACGTATTCGTAGTTGTAACCAGCGTTGTCAATTTTGAAATTTCCAAACGCACCAAAATGGAGAAAAAAACGCGCCATTTACAAAAAAAACGCACCAATCTTAGAATTTATTTTTTTAGTTCAAAATGTTTATTGAATTCATTTTGCATAAAAGTACATTATTTTTTTGTATTAAAAATTTAACACTAAAACAGGATTGTACAGTTCAGGTTTAAAAAATAAATAAAATCTAAAAAAACTTAACAAATTTATTCATATTCATTTGTATTACATAGATAATAATTTTTTTTAATTTCATAAATTCTGTACAAAACTTTTTAAAGAGATCAACGATTAATATAAAGGATTCAAAGCTTATAAAAGTTCTTTATTTATCATTTTATTCAAATATTTTAAAATTTTTTTTTATCAGAAGTTTAATATATCCATATTAAAAATATAATAATTAAAATAAACAGCCTTTTGCAATATTGTACATAATTAAAAAACAACAAAAAAACTAAACAAATTCGTACATAGTGTACATATGAAAGTGGTCTAGGTTATACCATTTTTGATTCGATATAGTACATTTTGATCAGACTAGAACAACTCTAAATTAAATGTAATAAAATGTAATCTACTAAATATCTCTACCAAAGAAATATAAACTTATACAACTTTCATAATTAAAGGCATTCATTTGTACAAGATGATACATTTTTGTATATTAATTTTATAAATTCGGCTTAAAACTTTTTAAGAAGAGACCAAAAATTAATTATTACAAATAAATAAAGCTAATATTTTCATAATTATTGTTATCATTGGGCCATAAAACAGATTTCATTTCACATTGTAATATCTTGTAAAAACCATTAGTATTAATATGGTAATTAACACTATCAGGAAGTTGGTAGGTTTCAAAACAAGAATTTTTCGGTTTTTAACACATTGTTGTGTTAAATTTGCGTTGGTGCCACCAAAAATTAAAAAACGCACCGAAATTTAAAAAAAGCGCACCACGCACCAACTTAGGAATTTTCCGCACAAAAAATGTCAAAAAGCACCCAAAATGGTGCGAAACGCACCAAGTTGACAACGCTGGTTGTAACAAACACATTCTGCGAGTAGGAACATGATGATGTTGTGTGATGACAGCTGCTATTTGTGTCTGAATATGATGATGTTCTTAAACGTGAAACAATGCCATGTAAAATAAATATAAAAAAAAACAACTGACCACAACAATTATTTAGACAGGAACACCAAGAATAAGACGAAACAAGAAAAAAATCCCAAGTGAAGTTTCACTGGGTTGAGGATGAACAAAAATAATTTGCTGCCAGTTTTTCTTTCATCTTGCATGTATATAATTATTATTTGTGGGATTTTTATTTAAGGTTTCATCAAATTATCAAAACCGTAAATTAGAAAAATACCCACAAACATAAATTTTAAGAAATTCAGAGAACACATACGAATTATGTATAAAAATACATAAGGTTTCTTTCAGCACTTTTATTTATTTGTTTTAATTTTTTTTTATCATGTGTGAAATATGTTTTTCTCCATACAACATCAACATTTTAACGTTAATGTTTTGTCACTTTCTACAATAAATTTCTTCTCTACAGACGAATATGACATTTTTGTTTCCCTTTTCAAAATTAAAGTCATGAGAAAAAAAATTAGGCTAATAAGCGTATTTATTAAGTAGTAATTTGTTAAATGTAGTTTTCTTTTTATTATTCCTGCATATGTATATAAATGTTTAAAGTCTTAAATAAGTTACTACAGTTGTGTGCATAAAAAGAGCAAACGGCAAGGCTGAAACTAAAGTGGATCGAACATGGTGTAGAAAAAAAAACTGGTAAGAATAAAATGAAAAACGTATTATATATATTTCCGAAGCATAGGAAATTAAATAGAATACAAAGGAAAGCCTTGGCAGTATCCACTAAGAGGTTTTCAATATACTGAATATATTGGCTTGTTGCATGCCACAATTTTACACTTAGCTTTTGTAAGCAGTTTTGGTATACACAATTTTGTTCTGATTCTAGAAGAAATATTATCCTCACCCAAAATACGTTCCCAAATTGAATTTAATTTTCTTGGCAGTATTTTGGGCTACACGTAGCACAGTGTTGCATTTTCATATAAAATGGTGAAATTAGAGCAAGATCACTTCAATGAATAGAATATCTGTGCAAGGAATTTTTCCTTGCTGTATAGCCTTGTATTAAAAAATGTCATAGCACTAGTGCACATTTGAGAAACTTTTACACAAACTATTTATAATAATATCCTCAGCGGCTTGGCTCTAAAATGTTCTTAGAAATAAGTACAATACAAATTCTACAACAGAATTAGAATTTTTAGAGCTATGCTCTTTATGTGGTGCACAGGAAGTAGGACGTGATTTCCCTAACATATATAATCGAAACTATTATATTTATCAGTTTAGTTTTGTTTTGATTAGTTTGCTTAAATAAAGAAGAATAAAGAGATGCCGGATGAGGTACTAATAAGAACTTAAAAAAAGGGGTGCTAAGTCTGCGCTTAGATATGCAGATATCCACACATGCAAATATTTGCCGCAAATCATAATAACAATAAATTTCCTGAATATTAAAGAAATAGTTTTAAAAATACAAATACAAATTGTTGTTTAATACATGAAATGTGTTTTATAAAGGTAAGCAGCATAGCTCTAACCGGGTGTACTAAAACACTTCTCTTTTCTGTTTCAGTTAAATACTTATTTGCTTTGATAAAACACTTGGCACACTTCTTTAAAAGGGAGATTGAAAAACCTTTAATTATGGTATATGTATGTTCTCGCGAAATATGTTGAAATCCTATTGTAACATACAGACAATTATAAACATATGGACAAAAATGCCGAAACGAATAATTTACCAAAAAGCGACTAAAATGGAAAGCAACACCACAAATGAAATTAATCGTTAAAAAATCACTAAAAGTAGCAAATGTCACTAAACAAAACTAAAAAAAAGTCGCAAAAAACCAAAATAATAATCGCTAAAACTAAAATTATTTATGTTAAAAGAAAATCGCCAAAAACAGAAAAAAAACTCGCCAAAGTAAAAAAATGTCTAAACTTAAAAAGCGATAGTATCTGGTGTTTTTTTTTAGAGGTATAGAACTTCGAATTGAAATAAAACACAAGAAAATCGTTTTAATGTCCATCGATTTGGCTTTATTGGAAGGATAATTTTATGCCATTAATGTTTAAATATGATTTTGGGCATGTGGCCGCCGCGGCTGGCTCGAATAAAGCCAATTCTACAGGTCCAATTTTCAACCACTTTTTCGAGCATATGCGGCCGTATGTTGGCAATAACGCCACGAATGTTAGCTTCCAAGTCCCCTAACGTTTCTGGTTTGTTGGCGTAGACGAGCGACTTCACATATCCCCAAAGAAAATAATCCAATGGTGTCAAATCACACGATCTTGGTGGCCAATTGACAGGTCCATTCCGCGAAATTATGCGCTCATCGAATGTTTCCTTCAATAAATCGATTGTGACGTGCGCTGTGTGGCATGTAGCGCCGTCTTGTTGGAACCACAACTCATCCACATTCATGCCATCCAATTCGGGAACAAAATAGTCGGTTATCATGGCTCTATACCGGTCTCCATTAACGGTAACTGACTCTCCAGAATTATTTCGGAAGAAGTATGGCCCAGTGACTCTACCAGCCCATAGAGCACACCAAACAGTCAGTTTTTGTGGATGTAATGGCGTCTCAAGGGTCTCATGTGGATTCTCTTCACTCCAAATGCGGCAATTTTTCTTGTTGACGTAGCCATTCAACCAAAAATGAGCCTCATGACTGAACAAAATTTTGCGATGAAAATCAGCATCGAGATCAATCTCATTTTCGGCCCATACACCAAAATCACGACGCATTGCATGGTCTCGCGGCTTTAATTCTTGCACAAGCTGGATCTTGTAAGGTCGCAAGCCAAGATCTTTGCGCAAAATCTTCCATAAAGTTGATGGACAAAGCTCCAATTGCTGTGCACGGTGGCGAATCGATTCATTCGGGTCCTCTTCAACACTTTGCTCTACAGCGGCAATTGTTTCTTCGGTGCGCACTGTTCGACGTCTCTGCGGATGCGTATTATCACATAGAGTAAACGTGGTGCGAAAACGATCCATGGTTAACCGAATTAATTGCTCTGATGGACGATTATGTCGACCATAAAATGGACGGAGCTTGCGGTAAACTTCGCGAACTGAACCATTATTTTCGAAATAAATTTGCACGATTTGCAAGCGTTGTTCTTTTGTCAACCTGTTCATGATGAAATGGCAAACCAAACTAAATATTAATCACTTGACAGCTGACAAAATGGCCGCCAGTTAAAAAAGTGATGCCAACTTAAAGTTCTATACCTCAATAAAAAACACCCTTTATTAAAAAAATCGCCAAAAAGCGAAAAAATCAATGAATGGAAACAAGTGCCGTACACAGTCCTTCCCCTGCTAGTTAAGGTCGAACTTGTGCCCAAAGTTCCCATTTGGTAACATTGGAACCCTAACCGTGTTGCAGACAAATCGCCAAGCTTTATTGTGACCAAAAATGTTAATATTTTATTTAGTCCACAAAACTCTGATTTTAAGATGTTACTAGATAGATAAAAACAAAAATTCTACATTATTTTATTAAATTTTTTATATCCGTATTTCGACACAGAGAAAACAGTGCCTAATAATTACCTCATAAAATAGAACAAAATTAATAAGAAATCTCTATGGTTTTTTTTCAATAACGAAATCTTATTAATTTCATAGAGAAAACCTTTTTGAAAAAATCAAGAAGAAATCTTGTGGTTTTATGAGGTTATCTTATTGATTTTTTTAATAGATAAGGTTTTCCTCTTGATTTTATGAGGCAACCTCATAAAAAAAAATTTGTCTTTCTTTATTCTTTATGCTTTGCTTATATATTTTTATTTAAATTCTATACCATATACTTTGAAAGGAGACAAGTATTGAACCAGAAAACTTCTGACTGATAGACAAAGACTCTAACCAATATGCTAACAAGCAGTCTGAATAACCATTGAAATAATTTTGCAAACATGCTTATACAAAAACGAAAAAGATCATGAAAAAAAATTTTCTGTGTCTATTTATAGATATGAAATAACAAGACACCTCATAAAATCAAGAAAATTTCCTTATTAAAAAAATCAATAAGATGCTTCACACATAATCATATAGGAACCTAATAAAATCAAGAAGAAACCCTTTTTAAGAAAATCAATAAGGCAACCTAACAAAATCAATAAGAAATCCATATAGTTTACAATTTATAAGAAAACCTAATAGAATCAAGAAGTTTTTCTCTATGGATTATTTTTTTGAAGCCAAAAATAACGGAAATTGAGCAAAAAAAGTTGGGAATAATAAGATTTCTTCTTGATTTTATGTGGTTTTCTTCTTGATAAAATTAATAAGATTTATCACATAAAAACAATAAGGAATCTCTATGAAAAAAATCTTCGCTTCTTTCTGCTGGGATACCCCTTAGCCTAAAAACGTTTCATAGCGACAATCTTATTGATTCTATGAGGCAGTTTTTTCTCTGTTGACGGGTGTGACCAAAATTCTTACTATTTCAATTACTTCACAAAACTCTGATTATAAGATTATACTAGACTGATAGCAAACAAAAATTCTCCATTATTTTATTAAATTTTTTACATCTTTACTGTAACGGGTGTGACCAAAACTATTAATATTTCAATAAGCTTACAAAACTCTGATTATAAAATGTTCCTTAAAACTCTCATTATAAGACTGATAAAAAAAAAACAAAAATTTCTAAATTATTTATTTAAATTTTTTTATCATTATTGGAACGGGAGCGACCAAAAATAATAATATTTCAATAAGTCCACAAAACTCTGATTATAAGATGTTACTAGATTGATAAAAAACAAAAATTCTACATTATTTTATTAAATTTTTATATCCTTACTGAGACGGGTGTGACCAAAACTATTAATATTTCAATTAGCACACAAAACTCTGATTACAAAATGTTGCCTAACGGATAAATATTAAAAATTATACATAATTTTATTAAATTGTTTACATCTTTACTGCGACGGGTGTGACCAAAAATTATAATATTTCAATTAGTCCACAAAACTCTCATTATAAGACTGATAATAAAAAAAACAAAAATTTCTTAATGATTTATTCAAATTTTTTTATCCTTATTGGAACGGGAGTGACCAAAAATAATAATATTTTAATTAGTCCACAAAACTCTGATTATAAATTGTTACTAGATTGATAAAAAACAAAAATTCTCCATTTTATTAAATTTTTTTTATTCTTATTGGGCCGGGTGTGACCAAAAATAATAATATTTCATTTAGTACATAAAACTCTGATTATAAGATGTTACTAGATTGATAAAAAACAAAAATTCTACATTATTTTCATAAATTTTTTTATCCTTATTGTGACGTGTGTTCCAAAAACTAACAATCCAACATTATCCATAATTATACCAAATTTTTTGCATCCTTACTGTGACGGGTGTGACGAAAACTGTTAATATTTCAATTAGCCCACAAAACTCTGATTACAAGACGATACTGGTCTGATAACAAAAAAAAAATCTCCATAAATTTATTAAATTTTTTATATCCTTAATGTTACGGGTGTGACCAAAACAGTTAATATTTCAATTAGCCCACAAAACTCTGATAATAAAATGTTACCTAACGGATAACAATCCAAAAATATTCATATTTTATTAAATTTTTTACATCTTTACTATGACGGGTGTGACAAAAATTTTAATATATAGTTCAAATAGTCCAAAAAACTCTGAATATAAGACATGTAAAGCCGTAAATTCAACAAAACGCAAGCAACATTATAGTTCTTTTCCCAGAGCTAACAGTTTTTAATAAAGATAAGAAAGGGAATAAAATGTACAATAACGACCAAAAATACAAAAATGGATACCAGATTATTTAATAAATCCTTATGTTAAAGCGTTTACAAATTGATAAAACTGGAAAATTTTTTATTATTTTTAATTTGTTCATAATAAGCATTTCTTCTCGAAATCAATCAGTTAAACGATTTTTATTTGAATTTTTTTTTTTTTTTTTTTTTTTTTGTAGGATCGTTTTGTTTGGAATTGTCCGGCTGTTAGCAAGTTTATGATATCAATCATCAACTACTAACCAAGCTTGATGGGTGCTTTTCCCCTCGAAATGTATAATGGAATACTCTTATTTTAAAGCTGTATTAAATTTTGGTGCTAACGGACCAGCCCCTTATAAATGCTTGAATTATTGACAAATTAATTCGATTCTGCTCCACTGTGGTTTGTGAAAAAGAAGTAAATTTTTAATTTTTTAGGTCAATTATCAAAAAGTTTCACTTTTTTTTTCGTAAAACAGCTTAAATGAAAGGTAAAGTTTTTTTTTATTGTTGTCTGTTAAAAATCTATAAGAAAAACACCCAAACAAAGAATTTTTATTTCACTTTTATTTAGCGATTGCAGTTGGGTGTCAATTTCAAATTATTGCATTCATTTTATTGGGTCAATAATGACATAATTTTTGGCATTATACCACATATTTGTTGGCTGGCAGTTACTGCTGCATTTTGCATGTAAATGGAGGGAAAAAAATTATGTCTTGATTACCACACACTCGTATTTCAGCGTGTAACTTTAAATTTTTTGTTTCCTTACGAATTTACATACTTTTCATGCAGCCAATCTTCACATGAATAAAAAATACATATGCATAAACTTTAAATAAAAGTCATAAAGCTCTGATTTGTAGTTTTTCTCGTTATACAGTGGGGCGACACATATGCACATACATACATACATATGAACAAATATGTGCTGTGTCACTTATTGCACTGAAATATTTTAGAAGTGAACTACAAAATTTATCACTTTTCCTGCTTTTATCCTCCACTGGGTTAAAATGTTTTAATATTTTTTTTATTTTTTTTTTTTGCTATTGATACCTAGTTCCATTTATTTCTACCTTTAACATTTTAACATTTGACATTTTTATGATAATTTTCGGTGGAATGCTTCGTGGCTGTTTTGTGTCTTTTGCATAATATGAAAGACTTGAAATATTTTTCTTTTTATTGTTGTATTCAACATCTGCGGGTCTTAATTGTTTCTTAAAATTTTGACCCTTTTTTTTATTAAAATGTAAATTCGTGTGAATTGAAATTTAATTTTAATTTAATTTAACCTCAAAATGAGTTTTTAGGCTATTTTTGCCTCTTCCATGTTGTCGGCTCTATTCAAACAATTATTTTTTTTATAATTTTGTTTTATTTCTTCTCGTTTCAAATGGACAGACAAACATAATTTTGGGGCAAATGCTTCGAGGTGTCAAAATTATTTAACACAATTTTTTTTGTTTGTTTTTCTTGGCGTTTTCATTGAGAGGGAAATTGAGGCGGGTTATTTGAAATTGCATACAAAAGCAGAGTTCAGTTGATTGAAAAATTCATTCACTTAATATCTTAAAGTGCGGAATAGTATTTGAAATTTAATATTCCCTTTTTTGAAATGAAGTGTGATTTTTATTGCGGTTATAAACAATTTTGATGTGTTAACTTATTTACATAATGTTGCATTCAGAAAGAAAAAACATTCCCTTTCAAATTTCATTTTAAGGAACGAAAAAAGAAATATGTATTTTTTTTTGGTTCTCATGTTTAATATAAACAGTGGGGAAAATATGAAATTAAGTATTAAAATTTTCTATGTAAATCAATTAAAAATAATTAAAGCTGTAATTAAAAAATAAATTAGTCTCCTTTTCAAAATTCTGCTTGAGCTTAAAAAGACAATTAAGCCACAAAATTCTTTAAAATTGCCACAGAAGGGCCTTTTAATGAAAGCAGGTCATAATAACAAAAGTATCACTTAAGTGGTGAAATCAAAAATTATCTACAGCCATGATTTGTGTAGACAAATAGTCACCCTTATTTCAGTCGGAATCAACTTCACTTTAACACAATACCAAAAAATTGGGGCTTGTTTTCTCACTCTCGAGAACAACTTGGTGCTAATGACAATCTATTTCTGTTCCCTTAGGTCTAGAAAATAGCACAAACCTGCCTACAGGAGTAAGTTGTTTTAAACAACGGACGGCTACACAATCCCCAATTGTTTGATATTGTGCTGTAGCGACATCGATGTCGACAACTGAAATAATGGTGAATATGTTCTGATCAAGTCTCAAGACATAATAATATTTTTATTAAAGAAAAACCATGAATCTTTCTTTTATAGGAAGCATACCGAAAGCCAAATGTATACGTGGAACTGAGATCAAAATAGGAGTCGTCTAATCTTAGACTTGGAACTTTTTGATGAGCCTCAATACCAAATGTAAAAGTAAGAGGGCGAGTTCATTAGTCCGGAATTTTTTAATGAAACGCAAGTTTTTTGTTTTTCTATTAATTCGCCCAAAAAAGAAGATTTATTAAGGGTATTTATTTGTGAGATGAAGTCAAATATATTTCAGTTGAGCCATTTATTCAGACTTGGGAAATAGTCAGTCGATGCTAAATCTATTCTCTGGATGAGGTAGCAATTATTAAACCAATTCATGGATTTTTGCATTGGAAAATGTAGTTGTTATACGGTTGTGATTGTGAGTACATGCGGAACTCATCTTAAAGAAAGCTTAATTTTCTGTGTCATATGTTACGTAACAAAGGACAAAGTCCTCTTTTTCACGGATCCATTCACATCTCCACAACTGCAATAGCGAGGGTCACTCAATATTATTTGGGTGGTTCTCAGACCAAACTGCATGTTTCAACAAAATATTGAATGTAATGGGAAAGAGGGAGACGGGTACCCCCATAAATTGTAATTGTAATTGTTTTTTTTTAATATCTTCAGAACTACAATAGTGAGTCACAATAAATTTTAGGTGGATATCATAAAAAAAAAAATGCATATTGCACGAAAATCTTGGCGGTATAGCAGGGGGCCAACGAGTATCCCCTTACAAAGCATCAGCGTGACTCACACGTGACTAATGTGTGATTTACGCGTTGCAAATCCTGAAATTTTTATATATATAACAAAAGCATATACAATAAAGACAAAAACAAAATAAACTAAATGCGTGAAGCTATTACTAATTCGTACATAAGTAACTTCTAAGGCACATACATTTTTCTAAAATACCGATCAGTTGTTCAATCTTCAAGTAAAGTTTACTTGACAGTTAATGTATTTAAGAAATTGTATCTTAATTGCTTTTATATAGAGAAAAACGATCAGTTGATTTGTCTTCTTATATAAAGGGTGCGGGACATGTGGTAACTTTTTATTTAAGAGTTCAGTCATAGAGTGTGATACAGTATAAAAAAATTTCAGAATATATTCTTTCCAAAAACTAGTTCTACTTTTAGAATCTTAAAAAACACTTAAATCTCAAAAATAATTTTTGCAAGCAAAACGTCTCGCATTACCTGAGCCTTCCAATACTTTTAATTTTTACTTAAAAAAAAGTGTTAAAGAAAATTAAAACAAAATAAAATAATGTACAGCCCAATCTTTGTTCTTTCTTATTTGTTTTTTTTTTTTTTTTTTTTGGAAAAAATTTCATCACACGAATTATTACAGAAATTGTAAAAAATATAAGTTCTTGAATACAAATTAAATTCACCTTTCGTGTTATTTTGCTTCACATTTGTTTTTGTAAATCAAACTGCATGATAGATTGACAATCCAAAGAATATCGCACAGGCACACCCATTTTCATGCAACCAACGGCACGGACCCTTGTCTTTTACAATTTGTGTAGTGAATTTTTAAGCGAAACATTGTTGCTTAAAAAATTTTATATATATAAGACAAAAGTATATTTCAATTTAATACAATTCAACACTACTGCGTTGACATTAAGTGTTAAAGAGAACAAAATGATGATTAATGCCAAGCCAATGCCACCACAGCAGTGTTTGTTGCAACACCCTGACAATAATTGTGTGTTTCAGTTAGAATAGTGTATGAAATTAAATTTATTAAAAAAAAATTATTAAATATATAAAATGAATAAACGGGCTTAAATTTTTTTTTGTTGCTTTAAAACTGTAATCAAGGTCAAACTTTATAAAGTTTAAGAAAAATTGCTTTAATAAAAAGTTTTGTTGGCAACAATGAACTTAAGATTTCTGCAAAAAGCCAGAAACATGCAACCAAGGAACAATTTTCTCTACTTCAAAATATTAAATCCTGCTTTAGGCTATCCAGGTATGAATCAAAATCATAAATGTGTAATACGAGTACATGTGCAATAGGGTGCAGTAAATTGTTTAGAGTAAAGTTTGGAATAGTATACACTGTGGCCCAAGAATATGCGAAAAGCGCTAACCTAACGTTTTTGTAAATAAAACATTTGGTAAAGCAAAAAGAATTAACCAGAATTGTTTAGCTAAAGATCTAAGTACACATGCGTAGCACCTAAAAGTGTGATTAACCCAATGGTGGCCTATTGATCTGTGAGACCGGGGTACTAATTCCTGCACTCGTGATCGGAATTGCATTAGAATAGAAATTAATTTCGATGGCAAGAAATTTTCCGATGATGTCACTCGCTACCAAGCGAATCGAGTTTTTGTTTTAGTGTTGGAAAAAGGCACATATATTTATATATAAATTTATTTCACAACACTGAATAAATTGCAAGCAAAAGCATATGTTTGTATTTATATTTTATTTTGTTTGTTTATATTTTGTATGTACACACGTATATGCAGAAAAAAGAAACGAATATACATAAATGTTATTTTCATTTTAATTTAATTAATAGCTTAATAACAATAAATTAGTGTAAAATTAGAGAAAAGAGCACTAGCCACATTTTCAATTCTCTTATTGTTTGACAAGAAGCAGTTAATTTGTTATTTAGATGCTCCCAGAGTTGGTTGATTTTTTTATTTTCCCCGACAACTCTTAGGCAAAACATTATTTGCCAAGTCAGTGTGTTTCGTTATATTTAAAGTCAACTAGAAATTCTTTATTTTGTATTTTTTTATACGACATTTATGCACATATTCACATATTAATAAATAAGTAAACTATTGAAGATACATTTTCTTTTTCATCGCTTTTTTTATGTTAAACATGATTTCGAATGCCATTTTGCTTGCGAGTAAAAAAACACGAACGGTTGCGTTCGAATGTATGCACGTTACCGAATGCTGCCATTAGAAATTTCGATATGTGTTACTCGAAACCGAATGCGAAAATCCCAAAAGTTAAAAAACTCGCACATTCGAGTAATAACTCGCTCGCAACCGAATGCGGGAATTAGGCCCCGGCTGTGTTAAGAAATTCGAATAACATTATTCCCTGTAGTTATTCCTTCTTATTATCGATAGCATGCATTGTATATGCTGCTGAGATTTTCTAAACATTGCTGTCACATTCTGGAAGCCTTGTGTGAAGCATAAAAAGAGCGACGTACCTGCTGGCAGTTTAGTCTACCATAAAGCCAGTCTGAAGTTCAGTGGTTTTTTTCTTGCAAATAGTTTTTTATTAAGATTTCAGTGCATTATTGTGAAGAAAGAGTACGTATCAGTTGAAAACAGTTGATAGACATTTATAAATTAGTGTATAAAAGTAAAGGCAGTGAGTCATTATTGTTGTACAAACAGTGAGTGTCGGCAGAGTGAGTCTTGTGTGAGAAGATATATTACTTCAAGACCAGCGCAGTTTTAAAAGACAAACAGTTGTGAACGATTTCAGTAATTTAAGTTGTACGTGTGTGTGTGTGATCTTGATTTTATTAGTTAAGTGTAATTAAAACACAGAAAAGAGTATTCACCAATTAATGTTTTCAATTAAGGATATAATTGATTCAATTAAATATTTAATTATATTCATTAATTTGAGTGGAAAAACTTAATTGATATTATCAGATTGTTTATAGATGAAAATTCAATAAACTTTTTAATTGATATTACAAATATTTTAATTTATATTACAAAATTATTCATATTACTTTTTTGTGTATAACTAAAATGTTATCTTTATCCCTACTTAGTGCACTAGGATCTTTTATTCATTTGCAAATCTTCGAGTCCACAGAAAAGGACAAAAACCTATTAATATGTATAAAAGATTTGCTTGTAATATTAGATATCCCAATAATTATTCAGTTTCTCAGTTGGCCTTTGCTTTTCAGACAATTTTTCTTAGAAATATACAGTATTTTTTTATACTAGCACTTTCAGACTTACCAGCTGTTTGTTGTCACAAATTGGCAAGTGATTGACATTTTGTTAGAATATGTTTAGCGGATTGATAGCATAATGTTGGTGGTTGGCAGATCTTGATCGATATAAAATTGATGCTCAAAGTTCATCATAAGTTGGGAGTTTTTCATATTTCCATGAATACACTTGTAAATATTTTAACTTAATAAAAAAGAAACGATAAAAATAAACAGCCTTATTTATAAAATTTATTAAGGCTTTATAAAGACTTTTTAAGAAAAATTTTGTATGAAAGCCTTAATAAGTTTTATAAATATTGCAGAAGGTTTTCATAACATTAGCTGTGGTAAAAATATAGTACATTAAAGTACTTCTGAGAAATGGCATTGCCCTAATAAAAACATACATACACACATACATGCATACATATGTAAGTACATTCACACAAGCAAATTTGATTTTTATCTTGAACAAAATATTCAAATTGGTGCACTATAATTCCAACTATATAAATGAAAATCAAAATTAAAAAAATCAAACTGTGACAACATCAACACCAGACAAAATAAAAATGAAAATAAATTGCTACATGCAAGTTATACTGCAAACATGTATTAACCGCTCTTGTGCTTATATTGATTTATAAGCATTTACACGGGCTATTATCGAGCAGCAAAGATAAGAAAACAGATACGAGTACAAGTATTCTAGTGCTGGAGCAGTTTTGCTTGTTTTTTTTATTTATTTTTCTTAACACACAGCGAACGAGTATGTTGAATATATTTGTATGTATAGCATAGACTACCTCTTTGTAGAGATAAGAAAAATGAAAAGAAAAATATACTTGATTTATTCAAATTGTGTCAATTATGCCGACAGGCAACAGCAGCCAAGTTATCGTATCTTTTCCGTTCGCTAGACCACTTAACGTCGTATGCCTCGATTTCTGCAGCAGTTGTTAAGCGAAATGACTTGTGTGTCGATGACAAACTGCTAGAACATGTTACCAAATGTCTTGTCAAAATGTTGTATTCACAAAACATACACAGGCAGTAAGAAATACAATTGGCTAAATAGAAGAACAGACACACAGACAGACAGATAGACAGACACTTATTTGATGAAAGGAACATTTATTGCATTAAGCTTACTTTGAGAGGAAAACAAATATATGTATATGTACGTCGGGAATTTATAAAAAGGATTGTTCTTACTAATGAAAATGTTGAAATTTCTAACAAATTTCTTACCAACATACATTCAAACACATGTATAGCAAAGGAAAAATACATCAAAATTTAACTGAAGATGGGATTTTGTTTTTGTTGCAAACGGAATGCGAATACCACGACTTCTCTCTCTCTCTCTCTCTCTCTCTCTCTCTGCCACACTGCAGTTATTTTTAATTCGTGTAGCTGTTGTTCTTTGAAATTTTCTTTTTTAATTTTTTTCTACAAATTTTACAAATACTTGCGGTCAAGTTTTCTTTAATTTTTCATTTCAATTTTGTGTTTTTTTTTTTACAAATTTTATTAAATACACGTTTGTGTCTGCAGTCCTTCGTTTCAATACGATGGTTATATTTTGGTTGTTTGTTGCTGTTGCTGTTGTTTTTTTTTAGATTTTTAGCGCAATGTAATTTTGAGAACGACGACTTGTTTAGTTTGCCATTGCTGTCCATTTGTCCATGAGTTTGCCTGCCTGTCTGTCTGTCCATCCGTCTGCTTACTTTTAATAATAATTTTTTTCTTTCCGTCATTTCCATTATTAATGCCTCAAGCCTTAGTTAAACTAGATTAATTGCATTTTTAGACTCTATCTATATATATATATATTTTTTTTTTTTTTTTTTAAACAAAAACTTACTTCAGAGTGTGTGCGTGATAAGATGAAGAGAAGTAGAAGAAGGAAAAAAATCCAACATAACTATTTCCTAAACACAAATCTTATAAATTTTGACTCATGTTAGGTTAATGTCAACAATTGCCTAAAGGATGTTAACATTGATTTGTAAAATACTGATATATCTCTAGAGTGTACAGCAAGCAAAAGACAAAATATTATTTATAAAATAAACTTGCCTTAATTTATTACGTTTCTGATCAATTTAGCCATTGTCAGAATATTCAAATGAGTTGTATGGCCTGCACAAAAAATATTATTGTAATAAATAAAAGATAATTCTAAGGAATTATTTATTATATTCAATTAACACTAGTTGTACTTTCATCTTACAACTAAAGATGACATATGTTTTGCTTTCATTTTTACTTGGTGTTTATATGTAGCTGTTAAGTTTCTCTGTACTTCTTGTTGTTCGTATGAATGACAATCTCAAAGACGAAGAAGACTTTTAGTTTGACAAGTTTCGTTTTTTGTTTTGCTTTGTTTTAGTAAATTTGTTATTGAAAGTGCAAAAAATCTTTTTAAAAGTAATTAAAATGAAATGTTTTTGTATTCATTTTATTTATTTGTTTTTTTTTTACATACGATAACATAATGTACGACAATTAGTGAAAATTAGTAGTTACTACTGCACACTAGATGGTGTTGAGTGTATTTCTATGCAGCTGTTAAGTTTCTCTGTACTTCTTGAAACAATGCTGAACACGAAGAAATGGGGAAAAATCATTTTTTTTATTCGAAATTCATACTACAGATGAATATTGCATAGGGGAGTTATTTGCCATCGGAAACCCATTTAGACCAAATTTGAGTTGACGTATTTTGAATATATGCTCTCGATATATTTATTAGAGTGACCGTTATTTAGTTTTTTCTGTTTTGATTTATTATATTCTTTCTCCCCAAAACGGTTCAGTTTTATATAGAAAAAAATACAAAAAAAAAAAATTCATAGCGATAAGTTGTGTTGTGCGCTGGCCCCTCAAACTGCATAAATAAAATTCTGCGAGAAATTTCTGCCTTTTCTAATTATTTTTTTTCGTTTTCCCTATTAATTGCTATTTTTTAAAATTGTTCCCCGGTAGATAGTTTATTTTGTAAATCACAGCTTCCTATTGTCATTTGCTATTGTGCAATTCCACACAAACACTCAAATCTGTCCAAAGGTAAGGCAAAATAATATAAAAGTTTCTTTATTTTTTTTATATCATTAAACTATGCATGAAATATTAATAATAAAATAATAAAATAATAATGAAATAATTTAAAGTAGCATAAGTAACCTCTTCATCTCCAATTTTCTTCAAGTTACTTTCCATTTAAATATGCAAGATGTAAAATCACAAGAGATTGCAAAAATTGTAATATAATTAAAGTCATATGGATTATACTTAAATATAATAATTCATACCATGTAGGAAATTACGTTAACTTTAAACTAACTATTTAGCAACTAGTAGTGACTGATACTTGGATTACTTTTCAATGTAATCAACTGACTATTTTAACATTGCGATGTCCTAGGCGGTAGTCAATTAACTCACTCTGCACTGCTTTCAGCTAACTTAAAATTGATTTTTTTTAAATCGCCCGGTAGTCAGTAAATTAAAATTTTTATTCTTTCGTTCGAACATGTATGGTCACACGTTGTGTACTCAACCTGCTACCACTCAGCTACGATATAATCTAAAATAACAACAGCAAAATTTTAATATAAAACTGAAATGCGTATCAAAGTAGCTGAGAATAAATTTGTTGGCTCTCATCAAATTCGATTACGTACTCAACTTTAGAATTAATTTTGGGTTTGTTCTGGATGACATTGCACTAACTATTTTTGTAGTCAACCACACATTCTCCGACAGGGTATTTATGAAGTGTAAAATAACACACATATGTACGTGCTAAATTTGATTTATTTATTTGTAGCCTAAGGGTTTGTTATTGTATTTCTTCTATTATGTGCTTACATTACAATAAATATTTTTTTTTTTTTGGTTTACATAATCTACAGTATTCGTACAAGCAGAGAATTAAAGTTGAGTTTGATGGACAACACAATACCTTACATTAATCTATATATTTATATAAAAATAAGTTGCATTGTGTTAGTAATTGATGTTCTCTGGAATGCGTTAACCGATTTTGATTCTGCAAACTTTATATGAAAGGTGACGTCAATACCAAGGTTTTTATGTACAAACAGTCTCTGTATGTGAATTGATTTATGAGTTATATTTTAGTGAACACTGCATTCATTTGGAAATATTTGAGTTAATATTTTGAAAAACTGAAATACAATTCGTTTTAAAATTCATTACAATTAAATTTTAGTCAAACCATTTATATACTTAGCTATTGTAAATCACAACTTCGGGGATCTATGAAATAAATTACATATAAGCACACCACTAAAAACTTAAATATTTAAATACATTATGCACAGCAATGAGCTTTCTTATATGTTAACTTAACGGATATTCCAAACATTAACGTCCCTTTTCACAATGTGTGGTTAAGAGTTAACGTGAACTTTAACTGCAAGTTCTTCATACAAAACTTGCCGTTAAAGTCACTGTTATCTTTTAACCAGACATTGTGTAAAGGTACGTAAATCAAACATATATATGTACATGTAATGCTGTAACGGACTTTTTCTCCAAGGTCGCTAGCTTTTGAGTACATGCTATGACTGACATTTAACGATCAGCTGATCTATTTATATTCTTAATAATTGCATTATTCAACTAACATATGTATATATTTCAATTTTTGAATTTCGCGAATAAATAAAATTTCAATTACTTCATATTTAATTGGTGTAGCTAAATTTTTTAATACAATATGGTACGTACGGGCAGTTGTTTGGGGCGTCAATCACTTAATGCTAGAAATGTTGCGGCATATAGAGCATCTCAAAGTGACGAACAGCGTGTAAATAATACTTTGGCTGCTCGAAATGCCATTGCGCGTGGTAGGGCTCTGCGAAATCCAGCTCCACGTCCGTAAAAGCGACGTACTTTGGAGCGTGCTGTATTCAATTATGATGCAAACTTTGATTACTTTTCTCATGGCAAGGTTTCAATTGGACCAATGACTACTGTTTGCAGTCATTGCAAGGCATTTAAGTTTAAATATGAGGTATCTGGATTATGTTGTTCGAACGGATAAGTTAAATAACCAGAATTGAATCCACCACCGTAGCCCTTGCATAATTTTATAACTGGTGGCACAGCAATTTCAAAGCATTTTCTGGCAAACATACAAGCGTATAATTCCGCATTTCAAATGATTTAATTTGGAGCGACAATATTATTCGGAAATTGTTTGCCAACGTTAAAGCTATTTTTGTTTGTTTTGTGTTTATTTAGATAATCGCGAAAAGTACTATTGTGAAAATTTCAATCTTCAATAGATTCAAGGCCAAGTTTACCATCGACTTGGTTCTTTGTTACCCTTTCCTGATCAAAGCTATCAATTTTTGCAAGTATACTTTGTGGGTAACTCAAATGTGGAAATTGATTGTCGTTGTGATATTTCATCAAATTTGCGTAAGGATATTATTGAGCGTTTGCAGAATATGTTGCATGCTGGAAATGAATTAGTGCGACTTTTTCAAACTGCTCTCGATCCAATGCCATCTGATGAATATGCAATTGTGATTCGAGCTGATAAAACGCCTCCTGGGCAACTTGTCAGACGATTTAATGCTCCCACAATGGATGGTATTGCTATTTTTATTTTCTTTTTTGTACTACGAAGTGTGCAGGGGTTGGCTAGTTTTATATATGTATAATCAACATTCTACTAGAGAAAGTTGCTCTATTTAAAACAAAAATTTATGTTGCAATTAATATGTAATATTTAAAATAGCACAACCTGTTAGGTGTTTTTGTATTGAACATACTTTTAAAAATCGTCCGTACCATTTTGTGTGTCTTTATTGATGGACTGATGAACGTGGTTCTTCACTTCTCTGTAGGGCTTCTCTTTACTAAGGTAAACAATTTTATGTGTCACTTCCGCTACAATATATAGGGTTACCCATTTTTTGCTTTTTAAAAAATAAAGTCAAATAAAATACACATAAAGCTTTGGACCGACCGACGGTTATTACGTACGAAATGCAATTTAATTGAAATAACCACCTCTAGATTAATCGCAGGCAGTCGATCTTTTTTAAGGTAGCTTTAGACCATTCGTTTTTTACATTTCGGGAGGTATCTCGGCGATAACGTTAGGAAATTATCCGCGTAGATACGGTCGTCATCATAGCCTTGCAAAAAAAAAAAAAAATATATATATGACTGCGTCGAATGGTATGATATTGGTGGCCAATTTGCGTCGCCATTTTTCCATTTTCCCATTGAGTAAAGCCGAAATGAGCTGTGTTGTGGTGGCACCGTTTTGTTAGAACCACATATTGTCCAGCTCATAAACTGCAATTGCAAACTAAAAAAGTCGATTATCATATGGCCACAGCGCTCTGAATTGACGGTAATGGCTCTTCGGATTATCCGGAACACTTTCCCTAACCGAAGCGATATTTTCGGCAGTGAGCACATTGCTGTGATGCACAGACCTGACCACATCTGCAACGCTCTTAGTTTCTTCTAATTTCTGTATAATCTTGTAAATTCCTTACACAGTAGGTCGATTATGACGACAATAATTACCCGGTAATGCTCGAAGAGTGGCCAGCACTTTTGTGGTAAGTTTGAAATATTTTTACGAGTGCTTCGTTTATTAAACCATCAACAG
This sequence comes from Tachina grossa, assembly GCA_949987645.1. Taxonomy (NCBI): domain Eukaryota; kingdom Metazoa; phylum Arthropoda; class Insecta; order Diptera; family Tachinidae; genus Tachina; species Tachina grossa. Next base: position 49,807,402 of record OX465278.1, on the reverse strand, counting down.
TCGTCAATGATAAACCTTTCACTAAATGAATAACGCTTCACATGACAGATATTTAACAGCTGAGAGATTTGCCCGACCGGGGACCCAAATGCGGACGTAAAATTTTCACAGAATATGTACAGCTTTGGTAAATATATGACAGTTAAAATTAAGAGGTGTTCTAAAGCAAGCAATCAAATATGCTGAAATCCTATTGTATTATACGCTGAAGGAAAAAGGACCTTAAAAAATCAACAACGCATGTGGCCAATATTAGCACACTAATTTGTTAGCTTATTTTTCTTTAACAACTCCAGTTGTCACGGACGTGTTCAAACTGACATAGGTATATTGTCAACTTTTGGTTTTCGCTCACGCTTCTTCTCAAATAGTAAGCATTCGTTGTGAATACTTCGTTTAAAATTTACAAACATAACACATTTCACAAACATTTTTCATAGACTTTTGACAATGAATGTGATCAGTTTGAGCACGTCTAGTGTCATTTTGCCTCTGAGTTTACTAAATAAATTCATATTTAAATTTTCCATTTAATAATAAAGCTGCTAAATAAAATGCCAGAGCTAATATAATTTACGATTTCTGCGTACAATAACAATACACATATCCATCTCTAATTTTTTTAAAATCATACCATAAATAACTTCCGTATTCAAAACACTAATTTTTATCAAGGTCTAGCTGATGAACTATAAGAAATTATTATATTTTGAAATATTTTGTAAAAAGCGTATAATATCAGGGAGTTGTAATATTAACGCCTTGAGCTTTTATTTTTTTATTACACTATTTATGATTTCGTGTGTATATGTGATGTATTTTAAAAACTGATGTACACGAAAAGATAACCAGCAAAATATAAATAGGAAATAAGAGGTTAAAAATATTTGATGCTAATGTCATCTAATGAAACAAGACAATTATATTTATATAGCCGCTAGACCCCTGCACAATAATATTAAGGACATGAGAGATTTATCAAATGCTTTACTACAGCAAAATCTTCTAAAGCAAATGCTAAACAACACTGTTGGCAAGAAATTTGTTTCAGTTATAGTATAGGAGTAAAGAAGAAAATACTTTGTGACCAAATAATTTGTGATGCTTGCTTCTTCCTACGCATGGGCGCGTATAATAAGTCATGCACACGTTGCTTATATGATCTTTTATTTTTCTGTCACGTACAAACGCACACGTGCATTGACACTAGTTGTGTGCGCTTGATTTAAAACACCACCCTTAAACACATAATAGCTTACCATCTAGATTTTACTCACACACTCTAACGTACACTATGCAAAATAACAAGCATACACGCATCAACACTACTTCTTTTGAGTGTTCGTTTCGAACAAGAAGTCTTCGCGATATCGCTTGTAAGCACTCATACATATATACGACCATCAATATATCCATCGTGATTCGCTTATTAAATGACATAATTTATTATTGGTTTGGTATAATACAATCTACGAGAATACATTTAAAAAACAAGACGTATTTAAGTTTCAAGACTGAAATGAAAAAAAAAATTAAATTAAAGGGTATTCTATCAGTTAATGTTACGTTGATTATATATCTTAAAACCCTCAAGGGCCAAAAACTAGAAATTTTCAAAAACGCTAAAACTAAAAAATCCCTAAATTACAAAAAGTCCTCATTAAAAATCGTCAGAATGAAAAAGCGCTTAAATGAAAAATTTCACCAAAAAATAAAATGAATAGCCAAAATACTACAAATAAATCAATAGTAACCGAAAAAATCCCCAAACGAAAAAAACGCCAAAAACGCCAAAAAAAATTGCTTAAACGTAAAAACGACTAAAAATAAAAAAGTGTCAATACTAAAAAATCGGCAAAAAATAAAAAAATAGCCAACAACAGAAAAAATTGCCAAAACGAAAAAGGCGCCTACAAAAAAATCGCTAAAACAAAATAATATAAGTTTGTAAAAGAAAAAAATCGCTAAAATAAAATTGTAAAGAAAAAACGCCAAAATCTAAAAAAAATCGCCAAAACAAAAAAACGCCAAAACTAAAAAAATAGCCAAAAACCGAACAAATTTCTAAAGCTTCAACAAACGTCAATATCAAAAAAATCACAAATAAAAAACAATCGACAAAAAAGGAGCAAGAGTCGTACAAGTCAAAGTTGCTATTAACTCTTGATTTTTTTTAAGAGAAGTAGCACTTAGGCAATAAATTCTTACAACTTTTGCCTGGTGTTCGTTCCAGTTTTTAGAAAAGGGATAGTTATAGAGAAGACAGCTGGTTAAGGAAGAGATAGAGGAAAGTTTCATTCTTTTACAACTCTGCTTTTCTTCGCACGTTTTTAATAATGAAGTGTTGCAGCGCCTCTGATGTCAATGAAGTGTATTAAATTTGTAAAGCTGTGTTAAGTTGCCATTTTATTGGTTATTTTACTTCGCCGGTGCCGGCGAAGGAGGGCACTCTGATGTTACATTAGGATTACTATTCGCTGAAGCAGGAGTAGTTCAGTGACCAGTGTCTACCGCCTTATTTTACAAATTTATCTTGAAAAATATATTTTAAATAAATTAATTACTATATTTTTCTTAAATAAGTTTTAACTACTTTGTATTCCTGGTCCTGAAAGTACGTTTTGCTGGAAACTTTGGTAATCGCTGTGTTTCATAAAATCTGTAATTGTTATTTTTTAAATCTTTTAAATAGACCGTAATTGAATTATTTTATTGGTTTGACAAAAAAGAGACATATCGCTCTTTCATTGCTACATAAATATATATATCAAGAAATGTGTGTTTAACAGTTAATAATGCAGAAAAAATTGTTATATAATATTTTAAATTGTTTAATTTTTTTATTTTTTTATTAAGGACTTAAGAAAAAAAATACTTTTAAATCGGGATACATATGTAAATTTAATTGCACTGGAATGAATTTTAATCAGAAATAATTTCTTAATCGGGTAGAAGCTAAGTTTTTCCAATTCTTAGAGAATGGTATATTTTTTATTAATTATTGTGATTTTTTTTAAAGAAGGGAAGAAAAATTAAACTAGACTTTTAGCTGGGGGAAATGCCCACATTTTTATGCAGCGTCGTACTTCAACAGCACCCAACCTGCCCCCCCCTCCGTATTCTGTAGCTCGCTAAAGCTAAATCTCTTTCGCTAAAAATTTTTAAAATCGATTTATGGATTTTTTGGCTACAAATACAATTTTCAAACGTGCTTTGCTAAATTAGGCAATGGCGTAGAAATCTAATCCGCCCAAATTTTACTGTTTTATGTCATCGCCAAAAATTTTAAATTTGTATTTATTTATTCAGCATTTTAGCGATCAAATTTAGCTTTCGCTTTAGCGCGTTACAGAACACGAGGGCTTCTTAAATCTTTATTGAGTTGTATGGAAATAAAAAATTTAAAAGTTTTTTTTCTACAAAATTAACTTTTTAGAGTTATGTCTTTGTTGTAATAAAGGAGCGATATGTAAATAAATTCTGTTTCTATAAAAATCCAGTCCTTTGAAGAGCCTACTAAGAACTTTGAGAATCGTTTGCGTGCAATTTGACATTGTGATGGAGATAATTTGGTAGAAGATACAGTAGGGAGATACTTAAGAACATCAACGCTTAAGTCGGATGCTTTTTAATTTAGTAGAATGAGCAATTTTTTTAATCTATTGCATAGCTTTTATCGCAGGCTTTGAGGGTGTCGACCGAATTAAAAAATTCCGTAATAATGCATTTACATTATCTCAATATCTTGTATTTACGAGATTTCGAGCTAAATCTAACTGCTTTTTACTTGATTTCCCATACAAAACTAAATCTAGTTTGTGAGTAGATTTTCAGGCAATCTACTCAAAATCTTTTATTTTTTTTTATTTTTAAAATCTCTATATAAAAGATGATTGAATTAGCTACGGTCTGCTTAAAAGGGTGTGTGAATTGGCTACATTGCAGTTGTTTGGTTGTAATTTTGGAAATTTTTCGGTTAATGGGTTTTGGTTTGAATAAAAACTCTTGATAAATTAAAAAAAAATATGGTGTAAACGGTGTAGATTTTCATAAAGATTTTAATTAAAATATGCTAAATTTTATGAAGGTGTAAATGTATTATAACGAAAAAAACCTAAGACTATTTTTATTTGAATCACCCAGTGTATGTTAACCCCTAAATTATGCTATAGATTTCAGTAACATACACTATTGCTAGAACCGATTTTTACATATAGGAAAATACAATGTGGAGTACTTAAGAGCAATTGTGGTTGACAAAAAGCGATAAACACAAACAAACAGACAATTCGTAGGTTTTTTTATTTTAAAAAATAAATTTGCATAAGTTGATAAAAAAATGCTAAAGCTACGGTCACACTTGTCAAACATTTGCCCAAGAAAGCGTAACCACTAAATGCTAATGAAAAATCTTTCAATTCAGACAAAAGTTTGTCAAGTTAAAGAGTAGCCAATATTGTTGGATTCTATGACATTGTGCATTAGTTGTGTTCGAAACTGTTTAATGTGATAAACAAGTGTTTGGATCAAAACTTTTTTCATTAGTGTTTGCTAGTTACGCTTTTTTGGGCAAATTTTTTACAAGTGTGACCGTACCTTAAGCAATAGCTTTACCGCGGCAGTCCCTGAGTGCCACACGCATTTTTTTTTTTTTTTTTTTTTTTTTTTTTTTTTTTTTTTGATATATGTACTTCTGTATACATATATCCTCACAAAAACATAAATTTTGACCAAGTTCTTGTTTGGCACAAAACCTGTCACTAATATATGCTATGCATTATATACATTTGTAATCGTAAGTGTCATATAATTTTTAGATAATCTGCAAACTTGACAACATTTTTACCGATATAAAGAAATTAACAAATATACATTATTCTCTCCTTTTTTAGAAGGGTAAAAATATTTGCCAAGTAAGCAGATTATCTAGAAATTATGTGACACCCTTTCGTTTACAAATTTATATAATACATAACATATTTCTGCGTTAGGTATTGTACCAAACAAGAACTTGGTCAAAATTTATATCTCACTAATTTTATTGGCCGAAATTTTGGACAGGAACTTGGCTTTTTTTCACATTTAGGTTTTTCTGAGGATCTGATTACTTTTTGAAAAATTTTCTGTAATAACACTTTTTACACTTAAAGTTTTTAGTGTTTTTTATTTCTATTCATGATCGCACAGTTGAAAATTTCATAGTTACATAAAATAATGGGTTGGAGCTTGATGGGTGTTGGATTGTACCCATTAAAAATGCACTATTGTGTCATTACAACGGGTCGCCAGTGTGTACGTAATTTGTTAAGAGTCGTCTGAAAAGAAATATGTAATATATAGCGTAAATTTAAATTTAAGTGGGCTTGACCACACCTATTTTCTAAATATATTTACATATTAAAGTCTGCTTAGCCGAAGTACATAAATGAAAAGGATATGCCTAATGTGCATGCAAATTTTCCGATTGAGTAAATCAATTAGGACTATTTTTCTACAAAATGTCAGCTTTCAATAGTATAATATTACATAAAATTTTTATGAGCCTAGCCCCGCGGACTTTTGTATCTGTTAGTGCTTATGATTCATGTAAACTTTTGGAGGAAAAAGCTATTGAGAAATACATGAGTAATAGACTAAAAACTGCTAAGCCAAAGTACATAAAAGAAAAAGCTAAAATTTATTGGTGAAGTCACAGTCACTTTTCATTACAAGAAATTTTTACTTTGGATAAGTGCAATGTGTATGAAAAGTTTCGTAAAATTTAACTTAATTTGAGTTTACAGTGCTCGTTCCCAATCCCTGATTGAAACTTCTGGTTTCTTAGATTTTTCTTAGTGATCTCTGATCTAGATTAATTTATGTACCAAATTTCAGCTCTCTAGTGCGAATTGGGGTTTTAGCGGATAAAACCTCTTGGTTTTATGATTTTCCCATTGGCTTACTCATCTACACTTGCTTGTGTATAAAATTTCAGCTCTCTAGCGTGAACTATACCTTATAATTTTATGAGCATTACGCCTCCCACTATTTTAAACTCACAATATTGCTGTGAGCAGCGCTTATAATTCATGCTAATTTACTTCTAAAATATGCTAGACCGAAGTAGATTAATAGCCTTTTCACACGTATCAACATCTAACATCTACCATCAGTTTGCGATGATGTTAAAAATTTCCCATAAGAAATGTACAGGGCTAAAAAACAACATCTTTCAACATCTTTGTAAAATGTTCCTAGCTCATTTTGTTCCACTCAACATCTTTTGATTATTTTAGTGCCATCACTGATAAATGACAAAAAATTGTAGTGGCACACTGGAATTTTCGACATTTAATGACATAAAAAAATATTTACAAAGTTGTTAAAAATGAGCGAAACATGTAAGTATTTTTATTTTTAAATATTTGTACATAATTATTCCCTGTATATACAAACATTTTGTTGTATGTACATTCTTACATATGTATGTATCTATTTTTTTTGCAGTAAAAAAGAAAACCAGTCTCCGAATTTGTTGGACGGAAGAAATGGAAGCTATGTTGCTGGATGAGATTGTCCAAAACTATGTCTTCATCATCTTCTTCCACCAGTAAGCTTTTTATGGATTCTACACACTGCATTAATAGTAGAGATTGCTCTTGCAAATTAACAACTAGTCATATTATTAATTTCTCGTCATTATCCATTTTTGTTTTTTAATTTTTATTATTTTTTTACACAAAACGTGGCCTTATTTATTTTGACAGCTAAATATGATGGTTGATGTTAGATGTTGTAATGTGAACGTATGTTTTCAACATTCAACGAAAATGTTGGTGAAAAGCCTATAAGCACAAGGCTAAAATTTTATGGGAGTGATCAAATTTCTGGATTTTCAGATTTTTCTTGTTGTCTTCTGAACTAGACCTACTCGTGTATCAAATTTCAGCTCCTTAGCGAAACTTTAAATTTTTAATATTTGTGGGCGTAACCATGCCCAATTTTCCAAACTTAAGATTTTTCTCGGCCAGTGTTTATTATTTGTGTCAAGTTTAGTTGCAAACGGATAATAATACATACAGAAATAGTATATCTAAATATGTTGAGCCATAGTACACGAAAATGAGGTTGAAATTGTATGGGCGTGTCAACGCTTCCTTTTTTAATGAAAAATTTTTAGTATTGCCCTATCGCAGTATGTATGCAGAATTTCAATAAAATAGCTTCCATTAAGCGCCTTAGATTTGCATTTTTAATTCTAGCCTTTATGGGCGTAGCCCCGCCCTCCTGGCCAAAATTTTCAGGTTTAAATTTTTTTTTGTTAATTGCCCACCTAGACCTACTTCTGTAGCAAATTTCAGCTCACTAGCACAAATTTTAATTTTTATGGGCGTAGCCCCGCCGCATTGGTTAACATTTTCAAGTTTTTAGAATTTTCTAGTTCATTGCTCACCTAGATCTACTTGTGAACCATATTTCAGATGTCTAGTTATAACGGAAGTGCTTCATAATATTGATGAGTGAGTCAGTAGGTCATTGAGTATGTCTTAAAATGTGCACTTTTTGCACCTCCATATCTCCGGAACCTTTCATTATAAAACTTTCAAACTTTGCATATGAGGTAACATGAATTTATTCTAATTATGGTTTAAATTTCATAATTTTACGGTCGCGGGCAACAAAGTTATGAGGGGGGTAAAAACAGCTCGAATGAATTCGAATGCATTGGCCAGAACTTGGCCTGGCGCACTGCCGTGCGCCTAGATGCTTGTGTGTCTGTCATCCTCTTCGTGAATAGCCTGCCCAAGCTATTTCTATTTTACCTATAACAAATTTCTAATTTGCAAAAATATCTATTTATTGACCCACATTTTAAGTGTTTTGTTTTTTTTTTGTTGTTTTATTTTCATTTTATTTTCTCTTGAAAGAATGAGGGAAATTGTAACCTTAAGGTTTAATTCTAAAGAGATTCAAAGATTAATTGCCTTAGAAATAAAACTGTTTCATTCCAATGTGTTTGCTTAAGCATTTAATTATCGTTTTATTGAAATCTTATTTTCTTTTTCTTTTTTTTCTGATACAAATTTTTTGTCCTTTTGAGCACACTTTTCATTTGTGCTTTGTTTTCAATTTCTTTTGAAGTCGTGCTGCTGCTGCTGCTACTATGAGCGAGTATGCCAAAGTACAAGTATTCACTTGAATTCTTGCAGTAGTTGGGCTGCTTTATCTTTATTAATCATCATCGTTGACATAATTTCTGCTATTTTTGTGATAATTTAATATTAATTTTCTTTTCAAATAAATATCACGTATTTACTCTTAAGTTGACATTTATTTGCGCCACAGAAGAAAAAAAAATAAGCAGCTAAAGAATTTTTAATTTTCCTTTTTTTATAGCTCAAAAGTTATCTTTAGCAAATCTTTGTTAGATTGACTAGACACAAAAGTAAAAAAGGAAATTTTTAATACAACTATTAAAAGATGAAGTAAGGCTGCATTCTATGGAAGCTCTGTGACAAAGATAACAAACAACACTTTAATAACACTTTTTATCCTTAGCTCTTTCTATTTTCTTGACTGTCATTGATGTTGATTTCTTTTCTATCTTCATTTTAAACTTCTGCTCTAATTGCTTTTGCCATAAGATTAAATTTTTCCAACTTAAATATGAAAATGTTTAATTTGTGTGACACATGACCACCACCCGCTCTTGCTATCCAGCACTCAAATGCAAAAAGAAAATAAAAAACTTCTTCAGAAACTTTTCCTCTGCTTAAGGAAGCACTTTCTGCAATCTGGTGACCTCAATATTGAATTATTTTTTGTCAAAACAAATTGTCGTTAAACATCCGATAATAGTGTCAAGTTGCATTACAAAGAAAGTGTTCATAAATCAATGCAAGCGTACAATGCAACTTGAGATACACCAAGCGCAATAATGAGTATGTGATCTATCTTGGCCAACATTATAAATATATATTAAAGTCAGTATTATTGTACGTTTATACTCGCACGTTCACATACATACATACACCCAACTCGTTTTTTACACGTTAAATAAGTTACTAAAAAAACCGTGATACAAAAAAATCGTGTAAAAAATATAAAAAATACATGTGACCAGGGTTACCGTTGATCCGACTAAAGTCGCGACCTTTTTTTATCACCGACTTTTGCAACTTTTTTAATTTTGTTAGAACTTTTTACCCTTTTTTATGAAGATTCTCACAGAAAACATTCAAATTGCAGTAAATTAAAAATTTCCTTATTATTTTTATCAAAAAAAAAATCTTCAAAATTTAAAAGCAATTCACAGATTATTGTTATTTATTGCAACTCTGTCACGTGTACAATGTATTTAAGAAATTTTTCACAAACTTTCAGTAGAAGTTTCAAAGAATAGTTTTAGGAAAAAAAATTTAAATAAATAAAAATTGTGGGTTTTGAAGTGCTGTGTTATGAAATATATATACATTGTTTCAACTTAATTTTTTTGATGTGTTATGCTTTTTATTAATAAAAAGACGGTAAAAAAGATGTGCCAGTTTTATTTTCTCAAACGACTTTTTTGAGCGACTTTATTTTTATAAAACGACCTTTTGTGCGACTTTTCAAAAATTCCTAACGGTAACCCTGCAAGTGACATATGGAAAATTTAGTGATATGGAGCGTATCCTTAAAAAATCATGCAAGTTGAAAAAAATCCAAATCTAGGCTCGCGGCAATGCTCCAGGTCAAGTTCCGGCCAATGCACGCAGTGTGTATATTTACAGGAAGCCATTTGAGCTATTTTTACCCCCCTCATAACTTTGTTCCCCGCATATTTCAGTGAAAGGTGTTGTGCCAAACAAGAACTTGGTAAAAATTTATATCTCACTGCTTTTGATGGCCGAAACTTTTGATAGGAACTTGGCCTTTTTTCACATTTATGTTTTTGTGAGGATATTTATTGCGTAAAAAATTTAAGGAAAGTGAACAGCAAATAGTTTTATTTTAATAAAAAAAAACTCTACTAAGCAAGTAGAAAGGCAGAGTGGACAAATAACTTAAAATTCTTATGAAATCTTTAATTTAATACCGAATACATTCATAACTAAAGCTACGGACAGAATAGCCAAATAGTTGCCTAAACAAACCCAACTATTGAGCACTAATGCAAAACTTTTCTCCAATAATATTGGATCCTATGACATTGTCTATTAGTTATGAGCGATAATGTTTAAATTAATAAGCACATATCTGAATCAGAAGGTTTTTCATTAGTTTTTAGTGGTTACGTTTGTTTGGGCAAATGTTTGCCAATTGTAGCCTTTAGTCAATGCTTAAGTAAAAACCGTATAGTATTTTAAATAAGTGCTGGAAATTCGATAACATTCGCCGATACATAAGCTTATTTATCTGCCTGTGAGAATGAAAGAAATATTTGTATAAGTTAAAAAAAAACAAAAATTCGTGCATATACATATAAGAAAATCGTGTAAAAAGAGAGTTGGGTGTAGTTCATCTTATTGTTACTCGTACATGGTTACAGCTGCACTCATCGCACAGTGGGTATTTTAGCTTAATAAAATACCATTCAAGCATTTATTTTTTGAAAATGTCACCTTGTTGAAAGGTAGATACATATATAAAAAAAGAGATTTCATGTGTGAAATAACAATGCAATAAAATTATCTGTCTTATTGTGATTGGCGCATTTCAAATACGACTATGACAGTTTGGTAATAGATTAAAGAAGGCTTCAACAGTTTTTCTTTAATCTATTACCAAACTGTCGTGTGGTATTTGAAATAAGCCAACCACGATAATATATATATTTCCTTTAACTCCTTGTGGAGCGTAGGGCGATAACGAAAGATCTGTAGTTAGTTCTATTTTTGGATAGTTTTTTTCTTAAATTCATTCCATGACGTATTTATCTGGGTTAGTTCAGAATTTGTGTTGCGCCGCCATGCTGTTTTGGGGCGATCTTGGTATCTGGATCCTTGCGGGTTCCACCACAAAACTTCACGGCAATTTTCTTAACGTCTTTTCTGATCGTATGGCCTATCCATCGACATTTTCTTCTTTTATTTTCCAGTTCGATTGGAATTTCATTAGTTGCAGCAAGTAGATGTTGATTGGAGATTGTTTGAGGCCACCAAATGTTTAAAATTTTTCGTAGGTTTGTGGTTTTCAAATTAAGGCTGATGTTAACGCCCAAGATTCGCACCCATATAGCAAACCCGCCTTTATATTTGAATTGTATATTCTGATTTTGGTTTTGACTGATATGCATTTGGAAGCCCAAAGTTTTTGGAGTTGGGAGAAAGTTCCTCTGGCCTTGTTTATGCGCGAAGTAATATTCTCAGATGTACCACCGCTTGGCTTTACCATACTTCAAGGTAACTAAATTGGTAAGTTTGTTCTATGGGCTCAATATAGATGCTGAAGGCAGAAACATTTTGTGATGCTGTTATAAATTCAGTTTTCTAACATTAATACGTAAGCCATAGTCTCCAGCATTTTGGCTTAATTGGTTAAATTTTAATTTTCATGGTGGATCTTCTTGTCGACAGTAATACGATGTCGTCTGCTTATGAGAGTTCTTCGAGATTGCCGAGCATGTCCCAGGATATACCGCGGTTGTCTACCACGATAAGGGGATATATTATATGATGATGTCAAATTCTTTGCAAATATTTTAAAACGTTTGCATTTATTTCCCATTATTTTCTTTTCTAGCGGCGTACGATTTAACTAATGTATTTTTTATGGCCGGTGTCAGCTATTAGCAGGCTTACAGCCGATCGGCTATGATCTCTAGTTTGTGGTCATGTGCAAAAACAAAACAAAAACTAATTGGCCAATAGTTCTTATTGTTTTTGTTTCACTCAGTTAAAAGAACGAAAGAAAACAAAATCAAACAACTTGTTTCGTTTATTTTCGTACTCTGCTTCCAAGCACAAAGAAATCAAAACAAAAATAAATTTATAACTGTAATAGTATCGATTATTTCTGTTACGAAAATCACGTCCTAACTCCTGTATCGCGCAATAAATAGCATACCTATAATTACTTGCTAACTCTGTACTAGTGCTGGGATACTATCGATAGTTTTAAAATATCGAAAATATCGATAGGAAAAAATATCGATATCAATATTATGCAGATTTGAAAACCTGAGATACATAAATACATATTAAAATAAACATAAGACTAGATACTTTTAATAAAGTGTTAAAAAAACTAACTTTAGCATGATAAAAAATTAGTTATATTATTCTTTCTCAAGTAAATATAAACGTGCAGTCGATAGTAATATCGATAGTATCGAAAGTGAAATCAGAGCTATTGATAGATATCTCTACAATCACTACTCTGTACTAATGTAATTTACAGGGCACTATCAATCCTGCCGATTTATACGGGCCGTAAAATGCAATGAATGAAGTATAGAAAATTAGAATAAAATATATCTACTACCCTTCGAGAGAGCAAAACATTTTTAAGAAATGTACATAAAATAAAACTTTTCTTATGGATATGTAAACATTTTTTTTTTAGAATGGAAACTACAATTAGATCCTCAAAATACTTAAGAATGTCTCCTATATAAGAAAAAAAATTATGGAAAAAGAATTGTATGCAATTAAAGCAGACAAAATTTGGGAGGAAGAAATTTAGCAAAAGTATTGAAAATCTAATAATTAAAAAAAATTACAAATAAAAAAATATCTAAATAAATGAAAGTAGTTTATATTTTTTTAACTATAATATTTCAAATAAATTTTATGCTAAATGATCAAAATGTTATTCATGATTGTATATCGAGCCAATACCGTCAAAGAAGCTTAACCAACATGATTTTCGAAATGCGTTTTTTTTATAAAAATCAGTAACTTGTTATCAATGCCATTATCTGTGCAAATTTTATTACCATAGGATATACCGCTTCAATTTTATAGCAAAAACAATTTAAGCTTAAGTACAAATTATTTTTTGTTTACAACTTGTTACTTAAGCTAAAATTTCCTTTTGAAAATAAAGCAAGTATGATATAATATTCGGATTAGCCGTATATAATATACCCTCCATCGACTTCGTATGAAGTATATGCATACATACAATATTACATACATGATCTATTTTTAAAATAATTAACTAGATCAGCCTTTTCTGATAGCAATTTATTCACCCACATATAAAAAACTTGAATGCACATTATTAGACCATACAAATTGCGGAAAGTATTTATTTTATTCGCTCCACCGGCAGTTTCTGATAGACCGGCAATAAAAATCACATATGTGTTAAAATTGCACTAATAACGTGCATACGGATCATGCACATTGCATTTTTCACCTAAAAAATAACCTATCTTTTTGTTTTTTTTTTAATGCATGTATTTATTTATTGTATCTTCATATATGAACTAACAATAAGTATTCAAATCTTAAATCTATAAAAAAAAATTTTATTAGGCCCGACCAGTGTCGGACATAAAAAAAGGGGGGGGGGGGAAAGTATTTTCAAGTAGTCCCATCTGGAGTGTTAGGTATAAGAGCCAATGTGTCCCTCTTTCTTAGGCGGATGTGTCCAGTAAAGTGCAAAATATTACGAGCAAGCGGATTAGGATGTGATTCGAGTTTTGTTAAATATTTGCCTGCGTATTTTGCAATTTCTTCAGTCACTAGTGGCATATTTAAATCACGATGTATAATAGAATTTTGGATGTACCATGGAGACGATGTTATTAACCGTAAAATTTTGTTTTGCCTTCGTTGGATTCTCTCGACATTGGAAGCTGAAGCAGTGCCCCATGACTGAATTCCGTAGCGCCATATTGGCTTCAAAAGCGACTTGTATAATAAAAGTTTGCAGTCTAGGCTGAGTGTTGAGTTTCTGCCAATCAACCAATATATTTGAGTTAACTTAAGTTTCATCTGAGTTAACTTAGAGTCAATATGATGTTTCCATGTAAATCTTCGATCAAGGTGTATACCAAGGTATTTAACTTGGGAATGTTGAGGAATATTTTGCTTGTTGATTCGAATGGGGGAGCAAGTATCTATTCTTAGGGTAAACGTTATATGGACACACTTCTGTTCATTGACTTTAATTCTCCATAAGTTCATCCATATTTCCAGCTGAGTGATATATTCCTGGAGATTGCGGGATGCCTCATAAGGGTTTTCGTGCACACTCATACAGGCTGTATCATCGGCAAAAGTAGAAATATGGATACAGGCATATCACAAGTATATATTAAATACAAGACAGGACCCAGAATACTACCCTGTGGCACACCAGAAGATATAGATTTGGGCACACTCGTGAACTCTCCTTCCACAACAATAATATAACTTTCCAAAAGCTTTTGAATGTTTATTGGCAGATATGTCTTCAATTTTAAGACTAGGCCTTCGTGCCATACTTTATCAAATGCCTGAGAAACATCAATAAAGAGAGCAGAACAATACTTCTTTTCTTCAAATGTTCTTCTTACAACTTGGACCAGTCTATGCGTTTGTTCAATCGTGCTGTGCTGACTTCTAAATCCAAATTGATGGTCCGGGATGCACGCATTATCAGTTAAAATTTTGGACAATTTAGTCATGAGCAGCTTTTCGAAAAGCTTTGAGATTGTAGATAGTAAGCTTATAGGCCTATATGACTCAGTCTTGGTAAGATCTTTGGCCGCCTTTGCAATCATTTTGATCTTGGCAAGTTTCCAGTTATGTGGAAAATACTGCATTCTTAAAATAGCATTAAAAATAAATAGCAGGATTCTTATTGCAATATGAGGCAAGTTCATGAGCATTTTGTTACTAATACCATCAATACCTGGAGCTTTCTTCGGGTTGAGTTCAGCAATTACTTTTTGTACTTCACGCATCTTAAACCTTAAGGGACGAGGGGGTAGAGAAACTACACTCGGTAAATCAGCAGCACCCGTACATGAATTGGGAGTGAATACAGATTTTAAATGCTCAGAAAATAAGTTACCTTTACTACCGCTTCTTGCCCAGCAGTGGTGATTTAAGATCAACGGGTCGTTTAAGATTTCTAGTAGCGCGCCATAAAGAGTAATTAGATGCGGATGTTACATCAAGACCTTCTAAATAATTTTCCAGTAGTGCAGTTTTTTCCGACGATAGCAGCTCTTTGAGTCGTTTAGTACATTCTTCAAGTCTAATTTTATTTAGGGGTGATCCGTGTTGTTGCCATTCTCTTCTAGCTCTCTTTTTTCACATACAAGACGTTCAATTTCCGTAGAATAAATTCTGTTAAAGCCGGTATGCGGATAGGAGGTAGTGGCGTGTTCAGCAGCCTGTTTAATATTTTCGTTACGATTGGCAATGTTAAATTCAATATCATCACATGATCTAAGATATTTTCTTAATGCCAGCCAGTTGATTTCATTAATCATCTTCACATATGAGTTAGTTAAATCACTCCTTAGTGGGTTGAAAATTGTAACTATTGTTGGAGAGTGATCGGAGGACAGATCTAGAGAGGCCTCTACGTGAATTAAGTCCCTATGAATATTTTTCGTGACGCTTTTGGCATCATAACTTTTAAATGCGGCGTTTTTCGGAAAAACATATCCATTTTTGTTTAGAATAAATACCACAACATTTTTCCTCTACATAAATTTCCCTTAAAATTTACCTATCATGGCCCTTTAATGAGATGAAACTATGTTATGAAACTAATTTTTTTTGGAAATACTTTTTCAACGGCTTGCACTAAAAAATGGGTAGTGATAATTATAATTCGTTTTTATAATTTTATAAGGTAAGATCTGTATACTATATAGCCTCATTACATTTGGACCAAATATGTACCATCTAATAACATAAGTATGAAGCATCACATACCAGTTTGTCATAAGCTTTGTTATGTATTTGGATATTATCCTACAGATCGTGACCCATTGAGTATATCTCAACAAAACTACACACAAATTTAGACGATAGAGGAAAACATATTTTCGCATAAAAAATCTGCGTACATACACGCAAAGAAAAGATATGGCTGTAAAATGGTTGAAAAAACAATATTATGTTCTCTGAAACAAATGTGTGGTCGCCGGAAAACTAGTTATTGTTATTTTAAAGATTTATTTTGTTACGATAAACAGAGTAATGTTTGAATTTAATAATTACATTATCATATCCATAAAAAAGTATAACAATGTAATGTTATCCAAAACCATACTATGTTAAGTTTTTAAAGAATCTTTTTCAGAAACATCTGTCAGTTGAGTATTTCGTTTGTAAGCTATCGGTATTGCGCGGGTGGTGTTAAATAAATAAATAAAGAATAAACAAAAGGGTGGACCAATAAAAATATATAAACATTTGTGTATCTCTTTATACAGACATGTCAGTATGTCGTGTAAGTATACATTTCTATATATACATTTTATTTCAACAATATTAAATTATTTTTATTTAGATTTTGAAGCACAGCTGTTTCTGCAATAAATATATGATTAAAAAATAAAATAGTATTATTATATTAAATAATACTGTGGCCGTATTTAACAATATTAGTATAATATTAGAACATGGTGTGGTGAGTCTCAATTAAATTTTAGTCACATCTCATAATAGTGTTGTCATATTTACAATACTAAGATTATAATATAATTAACTCAGATAATTTTATAATTAACTCAGATAATAATATTTTTAAAGTTTTTTTTCTTTTAAAAATAATATGTTGCTGCTTGATTATGGTTACCTCAACCATATTTTTTCGTACATACTTGTATATATTATGTAACTTCACGAACAAGTCATTAGAATTCTTCCAACAAAAAAAAAATAAAAAATAATAATAATAACAAATACAGTATTTTTAATCTAGAGCAAACTTTTTGTAGTCGAAGTCAAAATACTCGAATCACGATAAGGCCCATTCAATTGAATTCTACGCCTAATCAAAAAAATATGATTGTATTGAAGTGAGTTACCATTGTTTTAAAGGCTATGTTCTTCAACTTGAAAAAAATCACCTATAAGTCTTAAATATGGTTATTTGGATAACTCTGCAACAATTTATTATGATTTAAATTTGATTACATGGTCCTGGCGAAAAACTGAGATAGTCCCCAGTCCAGTTCCGGTATGTAGCAATTTGTTAAAAATGTCTTCACAAAAGTATAGTGACTTGGAAATACTTTCCGTCGGTAAAACTATACACAACAAATTTAATAGCGAACTTTTTAATTCGAAAAGTAATAAGTCTGTAGAAGATTCA
The DNA here is from genome assembly GCA_949987645.1 of Tachina grossa. NCBI lineage: Eukaryota > Metazoa > Arthropoda > Insecta > Diptera > Tachinidae > Tachina > Tachina grossa. The sequence goes on along the minus strand of OX465278.1, from coordinate 49,790,173 downwards.
CTACATGGCGTCGATCAAGAAGACAATAATTTGGCAATTTGGAGACAAGTTTAGGTAAAAAAACTGATATTTACTTTTTCTTAAAACATTTTTAAGCTTAACCAACACAAAAATATACACAGGAGGTTATCAGGAAGACAGCAAAAAAAGCTTAAGGGACAAAAAATACCGTAATATTTCGTTAAAATTCGATGCGTTACTTATATTTAGCACAATAAGACCTAAATACTAAAATGCAATGAATTAACTTATATAAGAGCGAAGATAATTAAAAAAACCTTCTCCTGTAAAATTTTGTTTTTGTTACTTAAGCTTTTTGTGCGGTTATAGCTCGATATATTTAGGGCCAATTTTATCAATTCTATTTAAATATCAATTCATATTTAAATGTCGATTTTTATGAATTTTTGTATGGAAAAATTACTTTTAAGAAGAAGAGAATTATAAGGATATTAAGGAGAAGCCAATTATATATACATACGAAAATTTGCCTAAGTTAAATAATTAGTTAAATTAAGTTCAATAATTAGTAAAATTCAATGATAATATTAAATTATATTCATGTTGTTTCAACTTGAAATAATTTTGATTTAACATGATTCTTCGTGCTACTTCAGTATCGAATTTACAACAACATGATTCTTCCTTTTGATTTAACAGTACATTAAATCATGTTAGATTAACATGAAACACAGACACTGAAATAATATTTCTGCAATAAGCAACTTTAATAGAAAATGAAACCAAAAATCAACTAAAAATGTAATTGAATCTATTAAACTTTGTAATTAATAAAAATTTTTTTACAAAATTTTAATTGACTTGCCGAACAATATTAAATTGATCTTGTTTACGTAGATTTGCAATTTTCTGTGTGCAGATATTTCATTCACAGATATTTTAAAATACAAACTTAAAAATAATTTATGACCGAAAACGTTAAGCATTCTACATTTTGGGACCAAACTACTCGTAATACAATAATAGTTGAATGACTGGATTTAGACCTATTAGTATTTAAGAAAGCCTTTCAACCTTACATCGTAAAACTTGTTGTTCCAAAAGACTTCATTACACAGAAAAAAATAGACAAGAATTATTTTCAATATAACCATTTTATTGAATAAAATTTTTAATTTCAATAATATTTGTATTGTATTGTATTTATCAATTCCGCGCATTTTAAAATATCATTTAATTTTATTTGTTGTGTTATTGTGTTGTTCCTTTCCTTGCTTGTTGATTCATGTCAACATGTGCTGATGTTGCTGTTTTTTTTATTGTTCGTGTTGTATACGTGTGAATTCGGACAACAAGACGAAAAACGTCGTGGCTTGTTTTTTTTTACTCAACAAATTTAAACAAATAAACATATTTAAATTATATCAACACAATGCGCACATAAGAAATCATGTTCATTATTTTCTTATTCAATAATGATTTGCTCTTTAGCTGAGTGGTAAGTACGTTAAGGTACGGTCACACTTGTCAAACATTTGCCCAAAAAAGCGTAACCAACAAACACTAATGAAAAAAGTTTTGATCCAGACACTTGTTTGTCATATTGAACAGTTTCGAACACAACTAATGCACAATGTCATAGAATCGAACAATATTGGCTACCAACGACTTTTTCTTTGATTCATTAAATTTCTTTATTGACTGAAAAAAAATGTATTCAATAAACGTGCATACAATTTTATTCATCAATAGTGCAAAAATCGTCATTACAGAAAATTCGAAAGATTTTTTTATTGAATCAACGATTTTCGTATTCAAATGTCAAAATAATTTTTTGCTGTGTACTACCATCAGCATTACAGGGCTCTGCAAGTCAATACACGTGCATAAAAAATACAGTCACATAAAAAAACTTAAATTTAAAAGAAAAAAAAAATAAAGAAAACATTTCATAGATACTGGAAAATAAGTTTTAAGCAAAAGCTTTTTTTTATTCCTTTCCAACAGATACAACAACAATATTATGCTGCTGATGCTGTTAATGTAATAGATTTGGGCTTTAAGTGCAAGAAATAAATGAGTGCAAGGCAAGAGACCATGAATAATGCAAAAATTAAGATACAATCTTATTAACTAAAGTGTTTTGCATAAAACCTAAAAAATATGACAAGATACCAGCAGACTTAAGAGCTTGAGCTGATGATAAGAATCAAAATCGATTTGTTTCTTTTTATTTTTGCTTTTTTTCTAATACTCGTACGACTATTGCTTTTGTTGTTGCTTTTGTGGTTGCATTATGCTCGAGGAGTGCCAAAACCAATGAACCAACCGAGTCAAGGTTTATAGTTGCTGCATGTAAGCATGCACACATATCCAAACATACAAATCATCTTGAATTACAATACAAAACTGATAAATTTACTCTCTCACACATGCAGCAATATGCACTGAAAGAATTTTCAGCCGTAAATTAAATGAAATAATTTAAAAAGATTTTTTTTCGCAAATCTAGTGACAATTTCACAAATATTGCGAAAGAATTTCATAGGAATGGCTTTCATTTTGCAAGTCATAGTTTTGTAAGAATATTTTATTGGATTAATGACAAAAATATTTGGAAAGCTGTTTATATTATACAAAATTTTTTAGTTTTAGCTTAAATACAAGGGTGGATCAATAGTAATAATAAAATAAAATTTATTTTTCAACATAATCTCCTTTTAACTCAATACACTTAGTCCAAGGTTTCTTCAGTTTTTGTATCCCTTCCAAAAAATAGGATTTATCGAGGTCCTCAAAATAGGCATTTGTTTGGTCGTTGGAGCTAAATCTCTTTCCACCTAGACATTTTTTGGACTTGGAAATACTAATTCGAAGCCAAATTCATAGAGTTTTGCCATTGAGACCAGGGTTGTCAGATCTTTTCCGACCTATTTCGCCAAATTGATTTTAAAAATCGCCAAAAGTCGCCAAAATCAGTTTTATGTAGTTTTTCTTAGTAAATATTTGATAATTTATTTCATTTCATATAACACTTTTTTTATATTAATTTTTGTAAAATAACCGTATCAAAATTTATCAGAAAATCGCCAAACTTAGAAATAAAATCGCCAAAAACTATTTCTTGTAAATTTTTCTAATTCAAATTAAATGACTTTAATTAATATAAGAAAAATCATCAAAATCAAATTGTTTTAACTTCTTGCAGACGAGTTTTGGTAGAATTTATATTTGAAACTACTCCTTCAACAAACTAATTTTCCAGAATTAGAATAATTTTTAAGTTCAATTTTGTTTAAAAAATAGCCATAATAATCGCCAAAAAATTTATTTATCACCAGAAAAATCGCCATGTCGCCAAACCAAAAATTTGGACGCCAAACAAGTTGAAAAATCGCCACGTTTGGCGAGAAATCGCCATATCTAACAGCCCTGATTGATACTTTAAGCGTGCGCACTCGTGCATTATCTTGATAAGAATTGAGATTTTTCTTGGCCATGTGAGATCTTTTTCTTTTTAAATCCTCATTAAAGGATTGGCATAATATTCGCCGTTTATGGTTTTTCCCTTTTGAAGGTAATCGATGAGGATCATCATGATCATGAGGCGTGCATCCAAAAATCTGTTGACATCACCTTATTGGACGACAAATTCATCTTGGCCTTCTTCGGAGCAGGTTCACCCTGTTTAGACTGCTGCTTGGTCTCCGGAGTACAGTAATGGATCCATGTTTCATCCACAGTTACAAAAGACTGCAAAAACTCATTTGGATTGCGGTTAAACAACTCCAAACAATCCTTTGAAGTTGTCACACGTTTACGTTTATGGTCGATTGAGAGCAAACGCGGCACCCAGCTTGCAGACAACTTTGTTAAAGCCGGCTGATCATTTAAAATCGAGACCCAACTGCCATATGAAATGTCTATGGCATCAACAATCTCATGCACCTTTATTCTTTGATCAGGCAACACCATATCGTGGATTTTTTTGACATTTTCGGGTGTACTGACCTCAATTGGTCGTCCAGAACGTTCAGCGTAATTTGTACTTGTGCGACCACAACGAAAATCAGTAAACCACTTTTTTACCATTGAAATCTATTGAGCTTTTCTTTTGTTTGATTGACGGGTTTTTTCGCAAAAAATAATGTTTATTGAGCACACGAAATTCACTTTTATCCATTTTCTTCCCAAAAGGCCAGATAGTCTGTTATCAACGGCTGCCAAGCACAAACTAAATGATACAGCTGGTTCAAATTTATATAGGAGTCAACCGACAGTTGCCTCTTGACAGGAGCAGTGTTGCCATTTCAATCAAGAGGCAGGAAATTCAAAAAGACACTGAGTTAATTATCCACCCTCGTATATTTATATATATGTAAATCTTTATATATATAATTCTACTGCACGTGTGTATGTCACTAATCTCCCACTAAACGGTTGGACCGATTTGAGTACATTTTTTTAAGCGTTTGAGTGGCGCCCTGGATTGTTTAGATTTACAAATCAGCCCGGCAGATGGCACTGCAGTTGGTATCTAGGTTAATTTTTGTGTATGCGTTCAGGTGGTGACGCGCTCAGATAGTATATATTTATATATGAGGCTATTAGCGTAAAAGTGGTATAAACCCCTAATATTAATTTATTTAATTTTTCTATTACTTTGTTATTTCAGCGTCCTCTTCTGTGGTATATAACACCACAACAGCCAACAACAAAACATGTGGGTTACACCATTTTTGCCCTGGTGGCCTTATAAACATATACATACTTTAAAATAATTAAGTTGTGGATTAAATTCTTTAAAACTTAAATAAATTAATAACAAAATTAAAAATATAGAATTTCATAATATCTTTTAAAAATATATGAGATATTCTTAGATTTAATTGAACTAGGGTGCTGATGAAGTGCGTGGCTGCTTAGAAAAATATCGGATAATTCCCCCATCTAAAAAGTCTAGTTTAATTTTTCTTCTCTTCTTTAGAAACTCACATTAATTAAAAAAATATTTCATTCAATAAGATTTGAGATTACTGACCTCAAGCCCGAATAAAAAATTATAGAATTATTATATTATAAACTTATTTCATTGAATAAATAAAATATTTTAATTGTTTAAATGAAACTATTTAATATATTTGCTGAAGTTCAAATTGAGACAATTTTAACGACACAAAGTCTGAAGTTGCGTGAAATTAATGTCCACATATCTAGAATTAGGGAAGTTTTTTTCTTTCAGTGTATGCTTTCAGATACGAAACTAAACAAAAAACCGCTGATGATGAATTTTCATTCTATTGTCTCGGTAGCATTTTGAAATGGAGAATCTCAATGGTTTGTATTTAATACAAAGAGAAACAGCTTGACATATAAATAACTATTTAAGATTAAGCAAATATCATGTATTAGAATGTCTGAGATACTTTAAATTCAATGACATTACATAAAGATGATACGTTGAGATTTTAATTTTGTTATTATTGTGCTTATTATTATTTTTTTTTTTTTTTTTGTATTTTGTGTAACATTTTTAAGATTTTATATTCAAGAAAATAAACTTAAATTCAAGATATAAAAATTCCTTGATTTGTTACCTGTTTCGTAAAATTTCCCGCATGAAACGAGGGAATTGCAACAAAAACAGGGTGAATTGAAACACAAAATGGCTTTTCTCACATACATAAGTGTTTCTGTAACTTTACTTTGTGAGAATTAGCTGCCAGATAAATAAATTTCCAGCAATTATTGGAAGGATGTGAGAAAAAGTGTTTCTGTAACAATATTTTGTGAAAAGTTTCTCGCAAGAACTGTCAAAACAACTCGCATTTTAAATTGGTGCGAGAACAACAAAATTTGTACAAAAGCATATGAATTTTTGAATTTGTGTGCAAAAATATATATAAACTAAACCAGTTGAAAAGATATGCAACGAATTGTTTGACTAAAATATTATTAAAAATTCGATGTTTACATTTATTTAGAACTTTTATTTTGAGCAATTGTCTTATGTAGAGACAGTAGATAGAAAAAACTTCTTTTGAGGATTTTACATAAATTTTATATTTTTGCTCATAATTTTATTTCCTTTTTCTTGTTTATTATTTCTTTTTTTATTGAAATAATATTTTTGTGACATTTTATTTTCATTTGACACTCGATTACTGGAAATATTCCAGTAAAAACAGAATCAGTGTTGTCTGTTTTCGCATTTAAATTCAGGAACACCTTTTTCTCACAAATCGAGAAACGATGGAATTTTTTGTTTCACACTTCATGTGAGAAATTTTACGATGCGAGAAATACAGAAACGTGCTACTGTATTTGAATTTGAAAACAGACAGCACTGATTCTGTTTTTACTGGAATATTTCCAGTAATCGAGTGTCATATAAAAACAAAATGTCACAAAAATATTATTTCCATAACAAAAAAGAAATAATTTATAAAAAAAAACAAAAAAAAAATAATGAACAAGAATATAAAATTTATGTAAAATGCTTGAAAGAAGTTTTTTCTATCAAATGTCTCTGCATAAGACAATTAACGAAAAAAAAATTCTAAATAAATATTATTAATAATATTTTGGTTAATAATATTTTAGTTCAACAATTCGTTGCAAATGTGAGTTGTTTTGACAGTTCTTGCGAGAAACTTTCCACAAAATATCATGATATAAATATATAAAGTACTTCGATTCTATCTTTGTTTTGAAAAATAAATGATCAAACAGAATTGCGGCATAGACACATTTTCCATACAAATTGACACAAAAAAAGTAAGCCCAGAAAGTAGTCGAGGGATAGAATTTATTTTATTTTGACACCGTTTTTTCTTATTCTCCCACATATAAATAAATACTCTCTCAGAAATGCTACCATACTTTCAATAAATTTCATACATTTTGAATTCAAAACTACAAAGAAAAATAATCACTAAAGAAAATAAAACAAAAATGAGAGACGATTTGAAGTTACTGCCGTAGATTTTATTATGGGATTTATTTATTTGACAGCGTTTTTCCCTGAAGTTGCGGACTTATTCTGTTTAATCATTAAGAATTTTTAAAGTTTGTTTTTTGAGAGAAATAAAGAAAAATGTTCCCATATAGTAAAAAATTTAAGTTTTCCCCTAGAAATTTTTTACAGAAATGTGTAATTATCTTAACAAAAATTTGGGAATAAATAACTACATATATGTGAAGTTTGAAAAGTGATTATATTATAACTTATCTCATATTGTTAAGTTTTCTGCTTAATAAAAATTTTTAACTATATTTTCATCTAAGTTTTGCGTTGAGAAACCAAATTTATTGTTTCTATATTTATGATTATTATGAAAACGGCTGGCTGTTCCGTTCAAGTATGTGTTGTCAGAATATTTACAACTAACTTTGGTGTTATTTGTTCATTAATAATTATCACATGTAATTTGGCTTAAAAAGCGATACGAACTTTAGCCTGTTAAAATCATAAATATAGAAACATATGGAGTTCGAATAATAATTAAAATTAACTAAAATTAATTAAAATTAACATGGGCCTGTGGCAAAAATTAAAATAAAAATATACTTAATAGTAACAAACCAAAAAAGTTTGTCTTAAGTAGAACAAAAAATAAGCAAATTAACTAACATGTGTATAATTAGTAAAAGAACAAAACGACAATGGTAAGACTGTTGTAAATATAGAGATGGTACAATTGAGCTTACAATACAAAAAAGCTTTCAGCAAATTGAAATACGATGAATCAAACAATTCACATATTCCATTTGCAATAATGCTGAGTATATAAATCAGAAATCTACATCAACTGACACCACACACAGTGTACCAAACACAAAAAAACGCTGATGATGAAGGTTTAGTGGCCTTCGAAAATGGCTGGCTGTTCCGTTCAAGTATGTGTTGTCAGAATATTTACAACTAACTTTGGTGTTATTTGTTCATTAATAATTATCACATGTAATTTGGCTGAAAAAGCCTGTTAAAATCATAAATATAGAAACATATGGAGTTCGAATAATAATTAAAATTAACTAAAATTTATTGTTGTTTTTGATTAGTTGAGAATGAATTTTCATTAAGTTTAACAAATATTAATTGATATTGCATTTTGTTTAATCTAAAAAATATGCTGACTGTAACATCCTTTTCTAAAAAAAATTGTTTTAATAACCGGTCAGATCTTTTGGCAAGTCTATTTCACAGATTTCATAGTCTCTTAGCCACTGTTGCAACCCTTTTAGACATGAAAAGTTTACTTTGCAAAGTCTTAATTCAACTGTGTGAAAGACAGAGGGAGGAACACTATCTCTTTCTGTCTTTCTCGCAAGAATCAAGAACTTTGCGAAGTAAACTTTCCGTGCGTAAAAGCGGTATTGACGAACACCAGGAAATGAAGGGAATTAAATAAATTCTGCACTCTAATTTTTTACCTAAGCCTTATTTCAGTAAGAAGATTTAGGACGTTTTTTTTTTGTTCGAAAATACTTTTGAGTTCTTGTTTTTGAATTCTCTAAATTATTTTCTTCAAAAATGGTTGTTGTATTTGATAAGGAAAATTAAAAATATTCTGCCTTATCGTGGTTGGCGAATTTCAAATACGACTACGACTGTTTGGTAATAGATTAAATAAAAACTGTTGAAGTCTTCTTTAATGTATTACCAAACAGTCGTAGTCGTATTTGAAATACGCCAACCACGATAAGGCAGATTATTACTCTGTTTTTAAAACATAAAAATTAAATTAAAATATTATACAATAGTTTGAAAAATATTTGAAAAGATATATGTTGGATATAATCTTTTGAGCGAAATCATAAAGCTAATACACGAACCTTCTAGCATAGACAATAAATAATAATTGTTTTAAAGAATCTCAACTGCGGCTTTTTTTCGTCCATAGACAAGACGATATAATCGCCGAACAGAATTTGGGCACTAATTGTTTAATTCATACATTCTGTATTTTATAAAAACAATTTTGAAATAATTTTTCAATAAAATTTTCAAACAAAGAGGAAACAGAGGGGAAATATTAAGTTAATACGGTAGTGCGATTTTAGTAGAAACTTCACAATCTTTATAGTTGTCAGATGGTGAATGTCAAGAAAAAATGAGAGAATAAAAGTACCTTCTATATTTATATCATGCAAAATATTGTTACAGAAACACATTTTCTCACATTCTTCCAATAACTGCTGGAAATTTATTGAAATGACAGATAGTTCTCGCAAAGTAAAGATATAGAAACACGTATGTGAGAAAAGTCATTTTGTGTTTCAATTTACACTGATTTTGTTACGATTCCCTCGTTTCATGCGGTAAATTTTACGAGACGCGATATACATAAACGAGCTACAGAATACAAAAGCATTCATTAGGGCGACTTCGCAATATATGGCTGGAAGAATTCCTCTTCTAATAGTTTCATTGCATGGTTTGCAGTCTGGTGATGCTCGTCTTTTCGCTTGTATCAGCAACTTTCAGCGTCACTTCTTTCCTATTTATATTTTCAAACCGCACCGGCCTTTTAATTTTTTTTTTAACTCAAAGACCATTAAAATTCGAAAGCACTCAACCTTCATCAAAGTAGATTTATTTAGTAATGCATGATTGATTTTAGCGAGTGAAATACATGCCAACTAACATGATGGGCTGCAATGTGACTCATGTACTAAAAGCGTTTAACAACTGGGCGTCAGCCACCAACCAATTACATACTTAAGAACATTCTTTATTTTAATGCCAAAAGTAATATTTATTTCATCATTATTCAAATTCGCATACACATGATGACAATAGAAGCCACAATGCATAAAATTCCATTGGCCGACATTCCTTAGCAGCACAAATTCAGCAATGACGACAATATCAAAACCAATCATTTTTAAAATCCTAGTGCCATAATTTTAGTTATTTTTTTCTTTATATGTACTTTTATGCGAAGCATTGTATTGCATTTTAATAATGAAAATAAATAAAATTTTACATTAAAAAATCCCAAATGGATTTGTTAGCAATTGTTAGTTGCTTTTGTTTTTGTCTCAGCCTTTGCCATCATGTGGCATGTGGCATGTGGCATAAAGTACGAATAGTTTTATTCGTATGTGCATACATACATACATACATATTTACATATTTATTATGTTCAAATCAATGGCCACAATAAAGGAATACCGGTCGTCGGTGCATGTTGGACTCTTTTACCGTTATTTTACCCAAAAACCCATAAATAATTTTGTACATCATCTAAAAACAAAGAAAAACGAAAACCGAAATAAAAATCTTAAGTAACCCAGGTGAATAAAAATTTTTTTTTAAGTAGTTTTCTCTTCTGGAATTAACTATACTGCCGAACATATCAAATACCAAAAAGGAACAATAGCACTCATATGAGTATTATTTTTTCTTCTTCTTTTGGTTTTCTTTTGACTATTTTCTTCGCCTTTTTATCAAACTGTGAGTGTGCCAGTGGGTATGACAATTGTTTTATTTTTTTTGTGTGTGTCATGAAAACGGATATTTTTGTTTCTATCTCTAAAATGAAAAATATACTTAAATTTGAAAAAGTTACAACATGCCTAAAAAATCCATCCATCCATCGCAGTTTTATCATTATTCAATGTCAGCATATCACGTCATCTGGGAATTATTATTCAGATGCATACATACTTTGTACGTTTTTGTTAGTTTATTTCGATTAAGTTTGTCAAGTTGGAAAAATAAAATCACGCTATGTAGCAAATAGAAATAAAACTTTATCACAAGATTTGTGTGAGAATTATTGGAAAAAAATATTATTAAAAAAGGCATACAACTTAAAAAAAAAAATACATATGTATGTTATTAGTTTCCCTGAAAATATACTCAAATATTTCATAGGTAAAATAAACTAAAAATATGGTTTATTTTACGAAAATATTCGTTGCTTTTACGGTACAAATGATATATGTTTATTTTACGAAATACTTTTTGTCTGCAAATAACAAAATTTTGTATTTGTGATTTGAACGGGCTAAAGTTCGTATCGCTTTTTAAGCCAAATTACATGTGATAATTATTAATGAACACAAATAACACCAAAGTCTGTTGTAAATATTCTGACTAACAACACACAGTTGAACGGAACAGCCAGCCGTTTTCGATGGCCACTAAACCTTCATCATCAGCGTTCTTTTGTGTTTGGTCCACTGTGTGTGGTGTCAGTTGATGTAGATTTCTGCTTTATATACTCAGCATTATTGCAAATGGAATATGTGAATTGTTTTGATTCATCGTATTTCAATTTGCTGAAAGATTTTTTGTATTGTAAGCTCAATTTTACCATCACTATATTTACAACAGTCTTACCATTGTCGTTTTGTTCTTTTTACTAATTATACACATGTTACTTAATTTGCTTATTTTTTGTTCTACTTAAGACAAACTTTTTTGGTTTGTTACTATTAAGTATATTTTTATTTAATTTTTGCCACAGGCCCATGGCTATTAATTTTTAGTTAATTTTAATTATTATTCGAACTCCATTTGTTTCTATATTTGTGATTTGAACGGGCTAAAGTTCGTATCGCTTTTTAAGCCAAATTACATGTGATAATTATTAATGAACACAAATAACACCAAAGTCTGTTGTAAATATTCTGACTAACAACACACAGTTGAACGGAACAGCCAGCCGTTTTCGAAGGCCACTAAACCTTCATCATCAGCGTTCTTTTGTGTTTGGTCCACTGTGTGTGGTGTCAGTTGATGTAGATTTCTGCTTTATATAATTACAGCCGTATTCATAAAAATTTTAAACCGAGTTTCAAATATTGTTTAAGCAAATTTCGCTAAAATTGTATTCATAATAGAATTTTAGCTTAAAAAACGGTTTTTAAACCTTGCGTAAATCAGCAAATTTTAAAATTGACTGCCCCCATGTTTAAACCAATTTTAAGGTGACGTTGTTGTAATTTTGCTTCGTTTACATTTTGAACTTTACCTGTATGTACATATGTGTGTATGTATGTATGTAGTTATGTATGCATGTATGTATGCATATGCCAGTGTTATTTAGAAGAAAACAATGTAATTTTTTTTATAGGAACTATTGCCGAAATAACAAATATACTCCAAAGAATATTTAAAAGAAAAGAAGCGATCCAGTTTCCATTCCCAGTTATTGTTTTCTCATTTTATGTGTTAACAAAAATAGTATAATTGTAGAAAATTAACTAGTGATGTATAAACACTCAAAACAAACAAAATAAAGCTCGTTATTCTAGTGCTTCTTTATCTGCAATAAAATAAATAATATAAAAAGCACTTTTAACAAAGATTTGTTGTGAACTTTGTTTATTATTTTATTAAATACAAGTTGGAACATATCTTTTATTTTAAAGAAACAATATTTCTCTGAAAACCGACAAATAAACAAAATAGACACGAGTACTTTGTGAGTTAACAATCGTTGTTTTGCAGAACTAATATGCAAGTGACAAATAAAGAATACAGTGTTGCCACGATATTAAAAAAATCTAGTTAATTGATTTTTAGTTAAAAAACTGATTATGAATACCAATATTTAAAAAACGTTATTTAGCCTTAAAACGTTTTTTAACTAATATGAATTTTAAGCCTCAATCAACTTTTTTTATGAATACTTTTATATTAGCATTTTATTGCAATTTTTTACAATTTTTTTTTTGTAAATTTACGAAACATAATTCTTATGTTACAAAAGAAATTCGTGAATAATGAAAAGAAATTTTGTTTAATATACGAAATTTTTTATAAACCTAAAATCTGTAAAATATAAAAATCTGCAAAAAAAGATAAAAAATAATTTTGTGGAATAATCTATAACTCTTGGAATTGGTGGTTGTAATAATTATGGAAAGAAAAATTTAATTTTAGGGGAATTGTTGCAGGCTCGTATTTCTCATACATCACATACACATATTTATATCGTCGCTGTTTTAACTAATTGACCTAACTGACATTTTTTTGAAAAATGAGTTAAGTCCTCTACTAGACTTTTTATGACTTATAAAAACTTATAATACACATTGTCTACAATTTTCATGACTGTGAGCATTGCTTTTGTGCCTATATAAGTAAAAAGATTTCTAACGCAGCCATAAGAATGAATGTATAAAATAACCATAAAAATTGCTCTCCTGTTAAATTTTCAAGTTATTAGTTAGGTCAGTTAGTTGAAACTGCGACGATATATGTACACGTTTTGCACTGAAACTTACGAATTAATACTGGCAACACAACTGGGACGAACAACTAATTTCTTCATAGAAAATAAAACAATTTGTTCATATGAAAATTACCACACTACCGTTGAACGAAATTTGTCGTACATGAAGAGCTCTGCGATAAACTTCTTTCTATTTCTTACGCCGATGAAATCACAATGGACCCAATTGGGTCTCCGAGTGCTGGTGCGATATAGCACCACCCTTCCTAAAATGTATCTCTCTTTACACAAGCCAATATCCAACCAATTATCCAATTATCAAGAATAATATATGTTATTTTTTCGTTGTTGGTGTGCCGTGGACGAGATTAGCCGTTCGTCCCAGTTGTCTTCCTAGCATAAACCCCAAACTAATTTTATATTACAAAATTTTTTTATTTTAGTGAGACATTTTTAGATTTTAATTGAACTATAGTGAATTTTTAATCAGAAATAATTTTTAGTCAGGCTTAAGTTCAGTTATTTCAATTCTTTATTGAATGAAATATTTTTATTAATTGATGTGAGTTTTTAAAGAAGAGAAGAAAAATTAAACTTAGACTTTATAGCTGGGGGAAATACCGATATTTTTCTGTGCAGCCACGCACTTCATCAGCACCCACGTCTATCTACTGGGGTAGAGTTTTGTTATTAACATCAGCTATTTAACGCAAATTTAGTATGAAATGGAACATGAGAAATTATTATTGTGTATACAATTATTGATTTACCATTGGTAAATACATTTATAGGTATCACTATTAATTTTCTGTTTTTCCATTTTTTTACTTTCTATTTGATTAGCACGAAGCTATATCACTCTGCCTAAGTATGTTGAACTATTCTTGCTTATCTTTTACTTTTTATTTTTTTACTTTTAATTACTATTACTTATTCGATGTACCGTCAGTACATACATGTAAGTATTATTGTAGTGGCCTTATGTTACTTTGTTTTTGCTTTCTACAGTTATTTTCTTATTTTAATTGAAATTTATTGAATAATTTTTATACAATATTTGTATACAATGACAGGAAAATAAATGAGGAAAATATTAAAAAGTAAAACAAACCAAAAATTTTTATTCTTATACAGTGGAATCTCCGTTAACGGACACTTCCTATAGGCGGCCACCCCCTTTAGACGGACACTTTTGACAGGTCCCGACAGTTCTATAAGCAAAGCATTGCTTTCTCTTGAGCGGACAGTCCCCTTTTACTGACACATTTCAATGGTCCCTTCGGTGTCCACTCAAGAGAGATTCCACTGTATTTCAAAATTTTTGTTTGTTTAGATTTATGAATAAATTTGCGCTGTAAACAAAAGGACAACAAAACAAAATTTGTTTATTTTACGAAAGTTGCCAATTTTATACAAATGTTTTATTTTCTCCTAAATTCAATAAAATAAACGAAAAACATGGTAATATATACAAAAATAATTGTACGAAATAATTTTTGTAACTCAACGAAATTCGTAAAATTACGAAATCTGTGTTCATGCACATGCTACAAATATTTATGTAAAATGTACACAATTTTCGTTTATTCCACAAAAATTAAATTACGAAAAAATGTTTCGTATTTTTAAGAATGGAATATTTTGAGTGTAGAAACACTGTGCATATCTACAAACATACATAAACTCAGAAAGTTGCAAGTTTTAGAAATAGCAAATGCATAGAAAAGTTATGACTAAGAAAGACAGAAATATGATCAGAAAATGTTCTCATTTATCACTAAGGGATGCGCTGCAAACATGAGCGTATCCAAATGCAAATTGCAAACATTTATAAGTAAACATAAAATGTATTTTAGCAAGTTAATGTATTATATTCGGTGATGGCGAATCTTATGTACCCTTCATCGACATCCATATGAATTATTTCATATATTGATTTTTTCTGTTGCAATGGGAAATTTATTTAAAGATTTTATTTTTAATTAGTGTTTTTTATGGGAATTGTTACAATTTAAGTTTAAAATTTTTAAACGCACTAATAATCCCAAATTAATATTTTACTTATTAAGTAAAATATTTTTTTATTAAAAATACATTGAAATTGATTATTGAGGGGTTTAGCTGGATCCTATGCGCATTTCACTGTTGCTAATGCAGATCATCAGGGAACCTTTACCCAAAGCTTCTTAGAACAACTAGAGTTATTATGTTATAAACTTTCATTTAAACAAATGAGAAGCTCAATAACAAATAACGAAGTTGAAACAAGAACTCAATAATCAACATGTTTTTTTTTTATTTTCTTACTTTACTATTGCTACATTGGCTGACTTTTTTTCAGCTTCAAATTGTAGTCGTAAGAGTATGTAAAAGAAAATAAATGTAAACTAGATATACCAAACGGACGACACACTCGTCCGTATTCTAGAAACAAAATGTAAATAATTTAATTAACATTCAAAGAAAATGTATCTAAACTTCATAAAAGATTTATTAAAACACAGCCACTAAACAAAATTGCTTCAACCAA
Source organism: Tachina grossa (assembly GCA_949987645.1). Lineage (NCBI taxonomy): Eukaryota > Metazoa > Arthropoda > Insecta > Diptera > Tachinidae > Tachina > Tachina grossa. The sequence continues at coordinate 49,774,489 of OX465278.1, read as the reverse complement.
GCAATTCAATTTCAATTTATTCAACTCTCTTCCTTTAATTATTATGGCTTTCATACAACAACAAATAAGAGAAAAACAATTGTTAGATCAAGAGAAATACTACACACACACATTCATGTTTTGTTTCTTTTTTTACTTGTAAGCTAATAAATGCGTGTGTAATATGTGTGCATGTAGTAGTAGCAACTTTAAACTCTTATAGCTCCCAATATACTAAACCGATTTCAATAAAATATAGATTCTGCACATCTGTACAAAAAATCCTTTAAAACCATATAAATCTTTTTAAAATCGGTGCAGTGGTACCAGCGTAAAAGGGATTACAAAAAACATGTTCGCTTATTAATTATATAGAAGATAGATAACAACAACAGCTATTTAAGAACAGAGCGTTGCCACACAAGTATTTTTTTGACCGGGTGCAGTCAAGTTAATAATTAGTGTTTTTTATGGGAATTGTTACAATTTAAGTTTAAAATTTTTAAATGCACTCTTACGACTACAATTTGAAGCTGAAAAAAAGTCAGCCAATGTAGCAATAGTAAAGTAAGAAAATAAAAAACATATTGATTATTGAGTTCTTGTTTCAACTTTGTTATTTGTTTAAATGAAAATGTATGTTGTTTAAATGAAAGTTTATAATATAATAACTCTAATTGTTCTAAGAAGCTTTGGGTAAAGGTTCCCTGATGATCTGCATTAGCAACAGTGATCCAGCTAAACCCCTCAATAATCAATTTCACTGTATTTTTAATAAAAAAAATATTTTACTTGATAAGTAAAATATTAATTTGGGATTATTAGTGCGTTCAAAAATTTTAAACTTAGAATTTATTTTTAGTTTTTTTTTAAATAATTGAATATTTTACTCTGCTCTCTGCATTTAAGAACTTTTTACATTGAAGATAAATTAATGAGAGATGTATTTAACACAGAGCAGCCATTTCTAAAAGCAGTTTATTCACTCCTACATGTGATGCGCATATTATAAATGTAAGTTATAAATTTTACCAGCTTTTAACATATTAATACCGAAAACTGAATGAAATAATTATACATATTAAAACATATTCCTGTTTTGAAACTTCAGCAAGCAATGTAAACTAATTACGCAAACATATAGTAAAAAACTATCAATGTAAAATCAACATGCAAAATATTTCGATTGGAATTTTAATTAAATTTATTGGAAATAATATGTTGTTTGAGCGCTAATAAATTAGTGAAAGTTTAAACGCTGGTTTAGTTGAACTAAACTCTGCATTATATGTGGTTTAAACTCAGCAGGAGTAAATCAGTGAACCATACCTTATGTGTAATTATAAAACATAATATTGTGGCAGCTGCTGAAGCTTTCTGATGCTGATTTAAAATAACTATTATTTATTTATTTTAAACACTATTATTAATCTAAACTTAAATAAATATGTATTTTTTATTTGATATTTATCACTTTTAAAACATTATGATCTTAACTTTAATGTCAAAAAAAATTTTATGTTAAAAAATCAATCAAATCATATTGAATTACAATTTAAGGCCTCATTAGTCTTTACTTTCTGTTGCTGTTCTGTGCTGTGCCGTTTTCATTCTAAATTTGAGCACTTACTTTTTCTGTAGTAATTGATCAGCTGTTTCTGACCAGAAGGGTCGCAGTTTTTTCACTAAAGTGATGAGTTTTCCATCCTTCATTGTTAAGTTTCAATATATGCTTAATTAGTTACTTTTATGCACAAAAAAAAACACAAGTTTTCCAATCCTGCAACCATCCTTCTAATTTTTTGATTTTCAATACCAGTCTAATGCTTTCTAAAATATAAAATAAGTTTAACTAAGAAAAAAATCTTGTTTTATTTATTTACTTTGCTATGCAAGAAAATTTTTATTTTCCAACCCTGGAATCGTCTTTTTAGTTTTTTATTTTATTTTGAATACCAATATAACTCCACCTTAAATATAGGTTTATTTAACAAAAAAAAAAAGCAATGTGAGTCCGATCACAGAGGAGATGTGTAAACATCTAGTAATGAAAATTTTTTTTAAGTTGGAAGTACTTATGCTTTTAGTATCTTTTTATTAAAACTAATTAATTAAAAGTATCAAAACTTTCAATATTGTAAATACATATGAATTTGTTGGTCTTTGTTTGTTTTATTAAACTTATTTGGTTAGTAAATGCGCACACTGCAGTATATGTATATTTACTGCATTCAAAATTGCAGTAAGCAGTAAATTTACTGATTACTAAAAAAATTCAGTAAATTTTTACTGCTAATGAAATTTAATTTGCACTACTAGTAAAATTGTAGGACCGTAGCAAGTGGCAAAGTTTTTTCATTCAAATTTTTAAACTTTTGTATGAAAAACATTTAGCCACTTAATAGGATTTCATTATGAATACGGGCATTACTGGTTATGAAAATTCAATGCACCTCATCATATAACAAATCATTTAGGCAATTTATAAAAATTGTAGAAAAAAATTTTAGTAATCAGTAAAAATTTACTTGTTAAAAAATTTTTATCATTTTTACTGAAACTTTAGTGGTACTGCAGTGCTCATCTATGGTAAATGCCTTTACTTTTACTTTTTATTTTTAATTCCTGTTGTTCATCGTTTAGTTGTTGCTGTTCTTGTTGTTGTGTACGCATTGCAATTAAAATAAATTCAGTAAAGTGCGACTTTGACCTGCGCACATTCGGCTTTGATCATTTTTTTTTATTTAGCTTTCTTCCTTTTTTAAGTTTTTTCAATTTAAACGATTTTTTCAGTTTTATCGCTTTTTTCTCGTTTTGGCGGTTTTTTTTCTCTTTTTGGGTTTTTTAATTTTCGCAATTTTTATCATTTTGGCGATTTTTTCAGTTTAGCGATTTTTTTCTGTTTTTTGGGGTTTTTTTCATTTTGGCGATTTTTTTCTGTTTTTGGGGTTTTTTATTTAGGCGATTTTTTCATTTTGGCGATTTTTTCATTTTTGTGATTTTTTCATATTGGCGATTTTTTTGTTTAAGGATTTTTTTCATTTTGGCGATTTTTCCGGTTTTTCGCGATTTATTTTAGTCCTAGAGATTTTTATTTAATTTGGCGCTTTTTTTCGTTTTGGCGATTTTTTTTGTTTTTGGCGATTTTTTTTATATTTTATATTTTTTTTTTTTTTTGATTTTTTAGTTTTACCGTTTTTGAAAGTTTCAAGAGTTTTGCTCTTACGGTTTCCAAGATACAGCAAGTTGTCAAAATTACAAAGTCAAAATTGCATTAACTGATGGAACACCCATTGATTTAAATTTTTTAAATTTAGTGTTAATTGTTGTAGTCTGTATAAAAATACACTAACTTTTAAAATTTCAAGTAGACTTGGGTCGAACTCGTCTACGCCACAAACCAATGATCAAACCCATGTAATTTAAATGGGTTTGATCATTGGTTTGTGACAAAAATGAACTAGTGAACGAGTTCGACCCAAGTCTAATTTCAAGTGTATATATATATGTACATACATGTATTTTTCGTTGCCCGTTTTGGAACACCCTTTAGTTTTTAACTCTCATGTATTTGTTGTTGTGCGGACAAATGTCTACACATTGTGTCCAAATTTCAAGTCCGTAGCTCTTACGGTTCATTTTCACCTTTGGTGTACAGAAATATACAGAAAAATAACCGGCGGCGGCGCACCGTCGGCTTCGAGCCGGTCGACTTATTTGTCTGCTTGGTATTGCTTCTTTCAAACACTAATACATTCATACATAGCTCACACCGATTTGACAATACTGTGTACATCTCAGCAAAGAAATCTCAGCAAAGAAATCTCAGCATAGAAATCAAAGTCAAAAGATTTTTACGCCCTAGCGTATATATGTTTACACATCAAAAAAAGATACTGTTTTAGCCAGCTATTTTTATATACCAAAAGTGTCTAGAATTTCCTGTCCTGGAACCGTTTTTTTTTTTGGAATTTGCTAGTTTTCATCATCAATATATTTAGGACCATAGTGTTTAGGTTTTCAGGCAACTTCGGAAACCCAATTATACGTACAGACTGACGGATGGACTGACATTACTTACTCGACTTCTCTGTTTATAAGAATCCGGTGTCGCATATGAATATTGCGGAAATTACAAACGGAATGAGCAGCCTATTTAAATAGCTAACAAGGAAAAGAAAACTACAATTCTGAATAATTAATAAACTGTAGAAAAAAGTCGTCATGACCAGATGCAGTCCAGTCCTTCTGCATATTTATTTATTTATTTTTTGTTATTTTTCGCAGTTTTTAGAATTTTTTAAGTATCCTGTATGGAAGAGTGTGCGGATGTTGCATATCATAACCTCTCTACCGCTTGCCACTTGTGAGAAATACATATTCGTGTTGAGTAGCACTACTGCCAGCTCCAGCGGCAGCAGTGGTTAATGGTTTAGTCATGTTGCTGGTACCTACTTTCTTTGTTCTGTCAACAACATGAATGAGTGTACATCATCATCATCATCATCGTCATCAGCATCGCCATCATCATGATTGCTGTTGTCGTCATCAATTTGAAAAATTCAACTAAAAATCTAAAAATCTTAAATATTTTTTTTTTCGTTTGATTTCTTAACAAGAATTTTTACTTTATGCCAAAATAACCTACAGAAACTCAAAAAGAAATAAAGAAGCATTTGCGTGTGTGTGTGTGTGCATGTTTGTATTTACCGCATTACGGTGTTTTATACTTGTAGAAAAAAAAAAACAAAAAGGAAATATGAAAAGCTTTTTTTTTTAGTTTTCTCGTCGCAGTTCTTTGAATTGTATTTCTGTAATCCATCTGCAGTTGTAGAAGTCCTTATTTTTTTAGGTGAGTACATACTAGTACATGCGAAATGCCTGCATTTGTTTATGTGTTTGTTATGCATTTACTTTTTTATACTTTGTTTTCTTTTGCCATTTGTTTTTTTTGTACTTTGTCACAATATTTCAAATTCCTCTGTTTGTCGTTTGAGCATCAACGAAATTCCCCCTGAGTGCAATAAGATTTTTTTTCTGTTAGCTTTTTAGGTTTCTGTGGATTTGTTTTTATTTTCCTGCCTTTGAAAAGTGATCTTTCTGAGGGATTTAAGCAAACTATTAAATAAAAATCGTGGATGTGTTTTGTAAACAAAGTTGTGGAAATAGTATTTTATTTATTTATTACTAGATTTTTGTTTGATTTATTTTCTAAAATATGTTTTTAAGTTTTTGTTTTCTTTGTTGAAAATTGTTGTGTGATCCAGAGTTTATGTTCAAGAGTACATACTCGTACTTTATCCGCATTCAATAGAAAATATTTTGTTTTTTTCCAAATTGTTTTAAAATAAATAGTACGAGTATTAGGAAAGTATTCTTGTCATGTAATAAATATTGTTAGAAAAACATAAGTGAGAAAAAATACCACATTCTAATAAAAATTTCGACCAAAGTACTTATTTGGTACAACATTAATAATTCCTATGGATCATAGTCAAGGTGCCATATTGGAACTAATTAAAAGTGTCGTATTTTGACTTCAACTGCGACGATTTTGTACTAGACTAAAGAACATTTCAATATTTTTTCACCCTTCACCAAAAATGGTAAATGGTATATATATATATAAGGTTGTCATTCCGTGTGTAATTTCTACAATATTAATAAGCGAGCCATAAAGTATATATATTTTGGAACCTTATGCATAGAGAAGACGAATAAGCGATGTCCGTCTGTCCGTCCATCCGTCTGTCTGGACGCAAAATCGATTTTTCGAAGCTAACAGAGGAGATAGAAACTTAGGTCTTAAACTGGTGTACCAGAAATGATCCGAAATAGCTTGGTAGTGAAAATCAGCAAAATAAACCAGATGGTTTCAGAGCTGGAAAACTTAAACTTTATTTTGCCATATTAAAGTATCTACGCAAAAATTATTTTTGTTTTTTTTTTTTTTGTTAAATAAACTTATTTTATATATCAGTACGAACAAAATTGGTATTAAAAATAAAAAAAAAAATTAAAAAAAATCAAATAGACGTTTCCAGAGTTGGAAACTTTAATTTTTTTTTTGCTAAACAAAAGTAACTTGCTAAAACTAATTTTTCCTTTTTTTTGTCTATAAATTAAACATACATACATATGTTATATTTAAAAAAAAATTGATTGGTGTAAGAAATCAGAAGAATCTAAAATTATGAATCCAGGGTTGGGAAACTTTCACTTTTTGTTATATATAAATTGTATATATAATTGTTTGCTAGTAGAAGGTACGAGGATAGTAAAAATGGAGCGCTACACGAATGAACAACGCATTCTCATTGTGAAATTGTTTTACCAAAATGGTGAAAGTTTTGCGGCTACAGTTCGCAAATTTGCGATAAATTTGGGGTCAAAATAATGCTCCAAAAGAGTCAACTGTAAAGACATTAATGGGTAAATTTGACGAAACTGGGTCTGTTAGTGATGTAAAGACAACAACGCGCCTTCGACCAGGTCGATCGACCGAAAATGTCGCAGCTGTACGTGATGATGTCGGTCAAACGCAGGTCAATCGCAAACAGCCAATGGTGTTCGGTATCGTGAAATGATAACCAGTTTTTTCGTGCCTAGAATTGAAGATATGAATGTGGAGGGCATGTGGTTTCAACAAGACGGCGCCACATGTCATACAGCCAGAGAAACAATTCAATTCCTACATCAGTTATTTCCCGGTCGTGTTGTTTCGCGTTTTGGAGACCAGAATTGGCCGCCTAGATCGTGCGATTTAACACCATTAGACTTTTTTCTTTGGGGTTTTTTGAAGTCGATGGTTTACGCGAATAAGCCGACGACGACTTAAGCCTTAAAAGAGGAAATTGGACGCTGCATTAATAAAATACCGCAGCTTTTATGCAAAACGGCCATTGAAAATTTCATTAAAAGATCGCGTGTGTGCCAGCAAAGCCCCGGCGGCCATCTGCCCGATTTGTTGTTCCACACATAACCTCATTTCTACGTTACGATATCATAAGGTTTCACGATTTTTTTTCTTTAAATATCTGTGTTTTATTTAAAATTTAAATCTTGTGTTCTTCTTGGGACACCCTTTATATATATATATATATATATATATATATATATATATATATATATATATATATATATATATATATAGAAAAATAGTAACTAGGTCTAATTAATTTTATTTATAAATTATATATATTTTATGCTTTTATATAAAAGTTCGGTGTAGAAAATTTGAAAAATAAAAGTCACAGCTTCAGAGCTGGAAATCTTGAACTTTTGTTCATATTAAAGTAACTAAATAAAACTACTAATTTTCTTCTTATTTCCTTTTTGAAAAAAGCAACTTAACTAGATTGGTATAAAGAATCAGGAATATCTAAAATAATGGTTCCAGGGTTGGAAAATTATATTTTTGTGTATACAAAAGTAACTAGGTCAAATACAAATTATATATACTTTATGCTTTAAAAAGAAGTAGTTTGGCATAAAAATTAGAAAAATAAAAGACATAGTTCCAGACCTGGGAAACTTAAACTTTTTCTGGTATGTAAAACTAATTATTTTTGTGGTAGTTAAATATATTCTATATTTTAGATGGAAAGAAATTAGTATTAAAAAATAGAAAAATCAAAATTATGGTTCCAGGCTTGGAAATTGGAAAACAATTTTGGTAACCAAAAATAATTTTTTTAAGTCAAAATATTTCATATTTTAGAAATATTATTACTCAAAATTTTTTATATATGTTAAATTTTTATATATAACTATCTGATGAAAGTATGCACGAAAATGAATACATAAATATAACACCTGAGGTGAAAATTAAAATATTTTTTCTGGTATTCAAACAAACGAACTTTTTTATGCCATCTTGAAGCCGTTATTAATTTTTTTTAAATTAAATATTTTTATATGGCTCAAACATACAAAAATTAATAAACACACAAGATACTTTAACAATTTTTAATATTTAATATTTTCAATTAAATATATTAACAAATAGTTTGTTGGCAATTCTGTTTTACAACTTTATGTTAGATTTCAAAGTTGTTTCCATTAAAGTTGTTGTTGCTTGTCTGCGCATAACATTTAATGAATGTCTTTCGGCCGAATCGAAAGGGAAACCTCTGGACTAGGGTTTGGGAAACGGGAATTCCCGGGCGGGAAATCCCGGGAAATGTCTAGCTGATATTCCCGGGAAATTTTTTAGATTTTCCCGGGAAAACGGGAAATTTAAGGTACACGTTATTTCATAAATATAAAGACTTTTGTGACACATATATTTATAAAATTGGCTAAGTGACAGTCAAATTTATTTTAATTCGTATAAAAGAATTTGATTTATAATCCTGTTTTAATTTAATATTAAAGTTTTCTTTGTTTCTTTATGTTACAAAAGTTCGTTTGAATGATTTTATGACTAAATTTTTACGATGAAATTGTTTCAAGTTATCTTTTAAACTTTAAAATTATATTTACTCACTGATATCCTGTTTATTGATGTCGAAGGAAATTTTTCATTGGAAGAATATAATTTAAAACAAATTCTAAAATTTTATTTTTGTCTCAATTGGAACTGTTAGAAAGAAGAAATTTCTTCGACACCGATAAACAATAAGTAAAATATCCATTAAATTTTTTTAATATAAAATAAAAATGTGAACTGTTCAAATTTATAGGGAAATTTCATAAAATTGAAATCATACCATTTCTCCTAATTCGTCTAACTACGAGAAAAATTATTGTTCTATTCGAAAACTACGAGTACATGCAAGATGCATTTATTAAAGTCCGTTTCAGACTATAATACAAGTATTAATTTTTGTGGAAAATGAAACTCTGACATGTTAAGTTGTTTTTTGGTTGATATTTTTGAAAGAATAATTAATCAGGGAGGCATTTTCGTCAAAAGTATTATTACTTGTATTAGAGTCTGAAACAGCCTCAATGACTATCTTTCAATCAATATAACATGAGAAAGTGTAATACTTTTTATGAGTATCAATGATTGCAATGATCAAATCATTTCCTTAAGTAAATAATTCGATGTTAAACAAACTTGACGTTTTTTTTCGGGGATTAGTGAACAAATGTTGGAAAGTGAACTGAAAATTCTAAGCTCATAGAAGTTGTAAGAACTCTGAGTTGACAATATTTCAGTTCATTATAAGCTCCAGCTTTTATTAAAACCCTGAAGGAAATATCTTAGGAGAAATAAAATTATTAAAATTAAAAACATTTAGACAGACTGTGGCTCAGGGTGCAGCTAAGCATACTACTGTAAGTTGCTTGTATAGTACTTAACGATAAGAATCCTCCTGGAAAATTTTCAACAATAATGAGAAACAGGCAAGGAAAATTCTTAATAAAAGGATTTGGAAGCCTTATTAGAAAATTGTTTACTAATTACAGTAGTACTGTGTAATAGCTACGCGCAAAGAAAAGATATGGTTGTAGAATGGTTGAGAAAACAATATTATATGCTCTGAAACAAATTTGTGGTCGTCGAAAACTAGTTATTGTTATTTTAAGCATTTATTTCGTTACGATAAACAGAGTAATGTTTGAATTTAATAATTACATTAATTAATTAATTAATTAATTAATTAATTAATTATTTCAACAATATTCAGGTCTATTCGGGAAGTCACTTTCACCACAAATACGCGCTTTTTGCTATTCTAAAATACTACGTTGGAGATGAGTGATAGAAAACATATGTTTTCTTTCACTTTGGAGGTATTCTAAAATACTTCGTCACTATGATCAATGTCATATTCGTTCGACCCAATTTTAGCGCGTTAAGTTTAAATAAATAAAGAAAAAAGAGATACGAAGTATTTATATGGTGTCTACCACTGTTAATTAAGATTTAATGGCGTTCGGCCAGGCTCTACAAGACAAGTTTCCTTTAAGTTCTTCAAAGATGTAAACACGTCTTTAAAACAAATAAAAGAAGTAACTAATTTCACGTTTACTGTTTATTGTTTCTTTTTATGTTGCTTATCACATGTACTGTTAAGTTTTTTATTAATTATTTCTTTAAATTACCTCTTAAATCCCTTTTTGTTTTCAACTTTTTCTGCATACAAGTCAGCTGTTTGCAATGTTGATGACGTTTCTATAAGAGATAACATAATATCGATTACTGAAAACGATATTTCTTCGCACGTATTTTAGAATCTGTCGACGTCGACCTGTCGAAAGTGAACGTTCGACGACGAAGAAGTGAAGCGCGTATTCTCGAATAGACCTGATTAATTTATTTTTATTTCGAATTTAACGCACAGCTGTTTCTGCAATAAATATATGATTAAAAAATAAAATAGTATTATTATATTAAATAATACTGTGGTCGTATTTAACAATATTAATATAATATTAGAACATGGTATGGTGAGTCTCAATTATATTTTTTTGGTCACATCTAACAATAGTGTTGTCATATTTACAATACTAAGATTATAATATAGTTAACTCAGATAATATTATAATTAACTCAGATAATGATATTGTTAAAGTTTTTTTTCTATTAACAATAATATGATTTAACTGCAACCATATAATTCAATCATAGTATGTTGTTGTTTGATTATGGTTACCTCAACCATATTTGTTCTTTCCGTGTATGTATATTCTATTTGCTTGAATTCACTTAAAATTTTTTACAAATTTATTTTAGAGGTGCTTTTGTATTAACTTTTATTTCAAAAAATGCTTACAATAATAAAACAATCGAAATTTCGCCAACTTTCATTTAATAAACGTACTTAGTTTAGAAAATTAGCTTTTCCTGGGAACGCGATTTTTTCATTCCCGTTTCCCGGGAAGTGTAAAACCTACTCTGAACTAATACATTAACATACTTAATCTTAGATAAACACGTGCATAATTAGTACAGCACAGCTTTTATTAAAAAAAGCTTTCAGCAAATTGTAATATGATGAATCAAAACAATTCACATAATCCATTTGCAATAAAAAACTGAGTATATAAAGGAGAAATTTACATCAGCTGACACCACAATATAGACCAAAATAACAAACAAACAACAGACAAAAAGAACTCTGATGATGAAGGATCAGTGACCTTCGAAAAAGCTGCTATTTGTTCCTTAAAAACTATCACATCTAATTTGGCTTATAGAGCAATACGAACTTTAGCCTAATCTGATCATAATTTTAGAAACAAATAAATTTCGGTTAGTAATAGTTAAAACTAAATATAACAAAAATTTATATCTGTTATATTCACAGTGATGATTGTTTAATTTTTCACAAGTTTCAACCAAAATTTTAGATGATATTTTTAATAAAAAAAATATATATTCCAAAGTTGTTAGGCCACGCATAAAAATTTGTTAGATCAGTTTTTTGAAAAAAATGTCTGTGTTTGTCGTATGTTGAATTTTGGTGTCATATATAAAAAAACATAAAATTGACTTAACTTAGCTAAAGTTGTTATATTGATTAAATATTTGTTTGGATTTAAATTAAATATTATTAATTTGTTTTAAGGCTTTTTAAAGCATCCCATACACGATCCAATTCAATTTTTAATTGAGTCAGTTGTTGTCAAAATTAAAGCGTGTATGGCTCTGTCAATTGAATAGTTTGGTTGAAGAAAAATCAAATGAAATTTTTTTCAAGTCGATTGTGCTGTGTGTGTTCGAGTCTCTAGATAAGCTGTCAAAATTTATGTAATAAGCTTTATTTTGTATAGAAAAAATTATGTATTTTTAAAATTGTATTTAATTTCATTTTAATTAATTTTTTTAAATAGAAAATATAAAAATTAGTGAATAAATGCAATAGAAGTTTAAGATTTTTAAATTTGTAATTGTGAAAAAATTGAAATTTGAAAGTTGAGTGAAAATCTTTCAATTCAGTTTATGAAGTGTGTGGCCAAGCAGCAATTCAATTGTGAATTAACTGCCAGTTAATAGAAGCCATGTAAAAATTCTCGTCTGTCTATTTATATTGAAAATAAAAACAAATTTGAGTGCTTTGTTTTTGATTTCAATTTAATAGGCAGACGAGAATTTTCACATGGCTTCTATAAACTGGCAGTTAAATCACAATTGAATTGAAACGTGTATGGGGTGCTTAAAAATTAAAAAAAAATTATTTAAAATTGTTTCTTATTAAGCCTTTATAAAGCCTTAATAATTTTTATAAATGAGGCTGTTAATGTTTATTTTTTATGCTCAAGCTAATCTATATAAACTTATCAGTGGACATTTTGCACATAATTCTAAAATATCTAAAGCTTCTCATATACATATGTATAGGGTGTTTTTTAAGAGGTATAGAACTTTGAATTGAAATAAAACACAAGAAAATCGTTTTAATGTCCATGAATTTGGCTTTATTGGAAGGATAATTTTATGCCATTAATGTTTAAATATGATTTTGGGCATGTGGCCGCTGCGGCTGGCTCGAATAAAGCCAATTCTACAGGTCCAATTTTCAACCACTTTTTCGAGCATATGGGGCCGTATGTTGGCAATAACGCCACGAATGTTGGCTTCCAAGTCCCCTAACATTTCTGGTTTGTTGGCGTAGACGAGCGACTTCACATATCCTCAAAGAAAATAATCCAATGGTGTGAAATCACACGATCTTGGTGGCCAATTGACAGGTCCATTCCGCGAAATTATGCGCTCATCGAATGTTTCCTTCAATAAATCGATTGTGACGTGCGCTGTGTGGCATGTAGCGACGTCTTGTTGGAACCACAACTCATCCACATTCATGCCATCCAATTCGGGAACAAAATAGTCGGTTAGTCGGCTCCAATTGCTGTGCACGGTGGCGAATCGATTCATTCGGGTCCTCTTCAACACTTTGCTCTACAGCGGCAATTGTTTCTTCGGTGCGCACTGTTCGACGTCTCTGCGGATGCGTATCATCACATAGAGTAAACGTAGTGCGAAAACGATCCATGGTTAACAGAATTAATTGCTCTGATGGACGATTATGTCGACCATAAAATGGACGGAGCTTGCGGTAAACTTCGCGAACTGAACCATTATTTTCGAAATAAATTTGCACGATTTGCAAGCGTTGTTCTTTTGTCAACCTGTTCATGATGAAATGGCAAACCAAACTAAATATTAATCACTTGACAGCTGACAAAATGGCCGCCAGTTAAAAAAGTGATGGCAACTTAAAGTTCTATACCTCAATAAAAAACACCCTTTATATGCAATATATTTCAGTTTTTGCTTTTTGAGAAACTTTGAATAATCAAGGAGGTCAAATATATCAAAATATAATTGAAAATCTACTGATGAGCTAGCTTAAATTCCACTAATTATCACAAGAAACAATAGGTGGAACTATTGAGAGAAAATCTCCATCAAGAGTAGTAATACAGATTTACGTTTAAATCTTTATTTACCTAAAATTTAAAAAAGTGCTTAATTGAATCGTTAATGGTTGTAAAGCAATAAAATTAATTTAACTATTTAATTTTTGCATACAAACATTTTATTTGTAGATCCATTTTTAGCAAAAAATTTGCCAATAACTATTGTTTAAAGTATATACAAATGTAGATTTGTCAATAGAGAAATATTGCAAAAAGATTGTAAAATGTAGATAATAAGATTGAGATATAAGCACATATATATATATGTTATACTGTTGTGGTTCACTTTGAAAGCTGGAAATTGAAAGAGTGACATAAACATTTTGCAAAATGAAGTAAAAAAAACACAAACAATAAAAATAAATCATTTGTTAACTCGTAGCAAAATACACATAGATAAGCTTCACAGATAAACAAATAATAAATTTTAATAAAACAAGTTTTTTTTTTTTTTGAAATGAAAAATGTTGATTATGTTTATTTATATAAAAAAGATAAATAATAATAAATAAAAACTAATTAAAAAGCATCTAAAATAAATATTTTTATTAAAAAAATTCCATACAAATTACTTGTTTAACAATTGGCTGGGCAGTAAAAATACTGCTAAAGACTGTTTAATGATGTTTTAATTGAAACGAATTTCAGAGTGTTTTTGCTCTCTCTCTCCGATGGACTGTTATTTATTACAACCACACCTGGTTGTTTAATAACCACATTTTTTTTTAAATTATAAATTCTCTGCATAAAAATTATACGCACAGTTAGAGGCTCATACACACACACATGCATTTACACACACATACACACACACGCACACATCTCTAGCCTGACATTACACTGCTTAAGGTTTGCTGCTTAAGTCTTTTGTTTTCTGGCATATTATTTCTTATTGTTTTAAAATTGATTTTTAATTAAAAAACTATAAGAGCCATTAAGTTAGTAAAAAAAATTTTTGACCACTAATTTGTTCAAATTTATTTTTATTGCAACATTATGGTTTTTTGATTTTTTTTTTTTTGATTTTGTGAAATTGATTTGATAAAAAAAATTCTGCCTGCCAGACAGAATATGAGGAAAACTAAAACAAGTTATTATAGGAAAAATAAGCCAATGTTTGTTTTATGGCACCTTATTGCGCTGTACAAGCATGGTAATGCAAACTTTTACGTTCTTATTATTGGTATTTGGTTTTATTTTTAAACAGCACGTACCAAAAACCTCAAAAAAAATTTATAAAATTTAATATAAGAAGAAAAAAAGAGAAATAATCAAGCAAGTCCAGAACTTGTTTGTTGCTTTGTTTGTGCAGTTGGCAGTACGAGTAATAAAAATTTATTTTTGCAGCACACAAAACAGAAATAAGAAAATATATATATAACTGGTTATTTCTAAATTGCCTTCAAAGACTTTAAGTTCAAGCCAAAAGTTATGGTTATGTCAGTATTGGCGAATTTAATTACACTTTAGCATGATTTTCTTTTCTTTTTTTTTTAATTGCAGTAGCCAAAATACTAGCAAATACCAAACAAATTAAAGCTTACAAAAACAAAAACTAAAAACTAACGCAACTCTACAAATCTTAGCTACAAACACGCATGCCGAGAGTCTCTAGAACATGCTAAGCGCACCTTAACTAAGAGAGAAAACTAAACACTACATATTACAATAATTCTTTGATCATCGTGATCATATTGAGCAAATAAAAGTCATGTTAAGCCATAACCAACAAACGGGCGAAACGAATATCTCTAAAGAAAAAGAAAATTTTTCATTTATTTTTTTTATTTTTTTTCAGGCAGCATGCTGCCTGTTGACTTTAAGAAAATTAACAGAAATATTCTGTTAAAAATATATATCATTACAATGGTGACAACAACAAGATTCTTGTTACCAAAAAAAGCAACAAAAAAAAAACTACCAGCAAGCTGCCAAGTGCCATGTCGCCAAACTAGCCAAACTAGATGCAAACACTCATAATACTTATAAGCAGAAAGAAAAAAAATATGCAACAACCGTACAACTAAATAACCGAGTTTAGTTTCTTAACTGCATTGTCAAAGCCAAAGTTATGGCTATAAGCCATACCAAAGCGATGTTGCATACTTAAGTTTTAGTAAAACAAAAAAAAAAACAAAAAACAAACATTATAACGAACACACACACACACTTTTGCATACGTACACGCTTACACAGTAGTTTTCTTACTATAAAAGTCCATCGAATTACCCATAAATTATGAGTGTAACGATTAATGGGAAATTAAACTGTTTCTTCTTAAATTTTGTAAGCATGCAGCTATAAAAGCAAAAAAAAAAACTAATAATAAACTCTATATTTTAATTGTAGGCTGTGTTTTTTTACTTTTTTGTAATTTACGTCAGATATTTACGAGTATTTGCCGTTAGTTTGCGATAAGTGTTGCCAACTCAACAATTAAAAATCTATAAGAAATAACAGAGTATTTTTATATTTTTTATTTCTAAGCAGCATTTAAACACTTCTGTCGCATAACATTTTCTCAGAATAACGTTAAGACTCGCCAACTGTAAATTGACTCACATAGTGATAGGGAATCAGACCTTATTGAATTCTAAATAAAGAAACAAATTAGTTCGGAAAAAATAATTAAAAACTAACTAAAACAAAACTAGGCTTGTAGCAAATTTGAGCAAATATACTTCAAATTACAAACCAAAAAATGTTTTTCTTAACCCTTTATGGAGCAGCATCGAGAAAATAATTTTTTTCTACAGATTCTCACCTATCACACACGAGAACAATTGTGCTGGCATAACATGCCAGTTTGTAGGTGAGAGAGGCAAAGAGAGTGGTATTTTGGTTGGCATAATTTTTCAACCAGGCACAATCTCGCATCATCGGCACAAAACCAATACACACACATCGTAAAAAACAGCAAATGTTATGCTAGGAACACAATTGGAACGAAAGACGAATTTTTCGGTGCGAACTTTCGTCATAAAAAATAAAACACATTTATTCATATGAAAATGAACACACACCGCCGTAGAACGAAATTCATCATGCCTGACGAACTCTGAGATAGATTTATTTCTATTTTGTATGCCGACGAACAGTGTTGTCATCTTTTAAATCTAAAAAAGCAATGAAACCAGGAAAAAATACGTAATTTAAGTAAAAAAAAGCACTAAATTAAATTTTTTGTTTTATAAAAAAAAAATTTATATAAAAAATATAGAAATCGGTTGACCTTGCATTTTGTCCCTGAAACTTCAAATTTGAAGTATCCGGTACACATTTTGATTCTATGAGAATCAGTGAATTCTAAATTCAATTTGACGAACCTTTTTAAGTTATTATAAACAATTTATTTTTTTCGTCAACGAAGAAACAAATCACCTGAAATTAGTCAGGCAAGTCTTTTTGACTTGCTGATTAGATTTGGAACTCGATGGGAGCAGTAGTTAATTTTCTTTTTTTTAAATCAAGACTCTCAAAATTTTTATTAAACAATGCTGTCGAAACATTCTTTCACAGTAAACGCAATATTAATAACAGCAGTTTTGTATAATCTTATTAGAATATTTTGAAATGTTCCATTTAACTTCAGGGCTTATGTTTTTTAAATGTTGGACTTCTTCAAAAACAAAAATATATGTATATTATATAAGGGAAATTCTTTTTGAAATTTGGGTTTAGTGCCACCGCCAAGATATAAAAACCAAAAATTATTTTAAAAAAGCACCGAGCACTAACTTCAAAATTTTTCGCGTCGAAAATTTCAAAAAGCACTAAAAACGGTGCGAAAAGCACCGAGTTGACAACGCTGCAGACGAAGGACGAAAAAACAATATTCTCTCCCTCTCTCTTTAAATACACAATAAGCAGTGTGACCAGAATTTAAAATAAAATTAAGCTAAATCACGTATGTCTTTAATATATTTTTAGAGAATATTCATTTTGGATTAAAAAAGGCTAAAAAAGCTAAGTCCGTTTTTAAAAAAGCTAAAAAATAAGCTAAGAGCTTAATGAAAAATTTAAAGCTAAATCTAGAAGAAATAAACTAAATTTATAATATTAAATAATTAATTAATATGGTCAGACTGACAATAACCAACTCTATCAATTATAAGAGCTGAATTCGCTGAGTAAATTCGTCGTTATTATGCTTCAAACGACGAATTCACGCAGTGAATTCTTATCGACGAATTCGTCGATGTGGACGAAATTCGACGTTCGTCCCAATTGTGCTCCTAGCATTAAAGGAATACAAAAAACACTAATACACACAAAGCTTTGTGTACGTATACATTTTTATGCTAGATGAATTAGTCTCGTGTGTTCTAAAAAGAACAAAAATTATGTCACATACTCCCGTGTGTGACAGGCCTCTAGTAATAAAAAATTTTGTTCTAGGATTTTTTTGCATTATTTTTTTTTATTGGAGTAAAGAAATGTAAGTGTAAGCAATTAAAGTTTCAAATCAGAAATAATTTTACTGCTAATATTCTACTAAAAAAAACAATATTTAAGTTAGTGCAGTCACAAATTTTATTAAATTAAAACGCGGGCAAAATAACTTTTTAAGAACATTGATTTAATAACATCGCACAGAGGATGGCTTTACTTTCAGCAAATTGAAATAAGATGAATCAAAACAATTCACATATTACATTTGCAATAATAGGTTAGTACATAAAGCAGAAATTTACATTAACTGACACCATACACAGTGGATCAAACACAAGAGAACGCTGATGATCATAAAGGTGAAGTGACCATCGAAAATAGTTAGTTGTTCCGTTCTCCTCTAGTGTTTGGCAGAATATTTACAACTGACTTTTGTGCTATTTGTTCATTATTAATTATAACATATAATTTGGCTTACAAAGCCGATACGAACTTTAGCCTGTTCAAATCATAAATATAGAAACAAATGAAGTTCGAACAATAATAATTAAATTAAATAGGTAAAATGGGAGCTATGAAATAAGGCCCAAGGACCTCAAGTCTTCGATCCCAGATCTCAGTTCCTATCACATTAGTGCCAAAAAATCAAAGCTCACAAAAAACCATTAAACTTTTCATAAGGAAGTATTACCATAATTATAGCAGAAAAATTTCAAATTTATATGTTTCAAATGGCTGTACGTATGGGTGACTCAATTTTTTTTAGACACGGGTATATGTAAGTTCGTAATGAATACTTGCAAAATTTCCTCAAAATGTTAAACACCAAAAAAAAAAAATTTTTTTTGGGCGATTATTCACCCAAATTCGGGAAATTTTACGTATCTAATGAATAAACACCCAAACACTAAGAGCGATTATTAACTTTACTCTTTTGGAATACGCTGCACATTTTTTGGGCGACCGGGCACTGTTTTTGGGTATTCAATAAATAATTTTGAGCGTTTCTTCATTTGGCTGTTTCGGGCGATTTGCACTTGGGCGAAAGTTCTTACAGCCGTTTTAAATTAAATATTGGGTGGCATTGGCTAAAGTAGTTAGCACATTGAGTACAAAACCTTAGGTCATGGGTTCGAACTCGATTATACAAGTCATTCAAATAACAACAATTTTGTGATGTGCATTAGTGTGTTTTGTATCAGTTCAAGTGATGCAGGCATAGGCACTGGTCACTAACCTGCACCGGCTTCAGCGAATGATAATCCTAATGTAACATCAGAGCGACCTTCTTCGTTAGCTTTGTGTAGCAGAATCATCGGCGAAATAAAATAACAAGTAAAATAGATAGTAAATACAGCTTCAAAATTTTATACGCCCCATTTAACATCAGAGGCGCTGCAATACTTCATTATTAAAAATGTGCAAAAAGGAGAGTTGTAAAAAAAATGAAGCTGTCTTCTCTATTACTATCACTGTGTGCAATTTTTTAAGCCGTGCAAATATTATCATATACAGATACCAATACGTGATAAAAGACCAGTCTCTCCCAGTTTTGCGCCGAGTGATGCACACTCGGTATTTTCTCAGGAACCGTAAGAGCTACGCATCTGAAATTTGGACAGAGTATGTAGAACCTTGGCCGCTACAACAACAAATACATGAGAAAAACGAAAAATGTTAAAATCCCATGTAATATACATACAATTGTATATTGAAACTTGAAATTTGTAAAATTAGTGTATTTTCATACAGACTACAACAATTAACACTAAAATTAAAAAAAATTTAAATTAAAGAGTGGTCATCAGTTAATGCAATTTTGACTATGTAATTTTGACAATTTGCTATAATTGGAAACCGTAAGAGGTAAACACTTGAAATTTTCAAAAACGGTAAGTAAAACTAAAAAAACCGAAAATTATAAAATCGCCAAACCAAAAAAAAATCGCTAAAATTTAAAAAAAAAATCGCCAAAACGAAAAAAATCGTCAAAATTAAGAAAAATTTCTAACACTAAAATAAATCGCCAAATTCGAAAAAATCGCCAAAATGAAAAAAATCGCCAAAATGAAAAAAACGCCAAAAATCGAAAAAAATCGCCAAAAACGCGAAAATGTCGCCAAATTAAAAAAAAATTATATAAAAAAATCGCAAAAATGAAAAAAATCGCAAAAAATAAAAAAAATCGCCAAAATGAAAAAACGCCCAAAACCGAAAAAAATCGTCAAAACGAGAAAATAATGTGTCAAAACTAAAAAAATAGCCAAATTGAAAAAAATCACAAAAAATAAAAAAAAATCGTCAAAACCGAAAAAAACGCAAAAAACGCAAAAAATTAATGAATGAATTTACTTAAATGTATTGTTGTGGCATGTATTATACTAAACCAATAATAAATCTGTGGCAAAAAGGAAAAAGTGCTTAAGTCGAGATAAGCTGATTTTGAGTAAATTGTACCTCCGTAATCTGCATATGCGAAAGTACTCCTGGTCAAAATATCAATTAATTTGTCTGAATTTTCATTAAGTTATAGCACTATGGCTTTCGACTTATCTTTTTTATACTCATAATCTTATATGGAATAAAAGCTTAATTTAGTTTATAATTTGATATATTTCAACTTAAACGTATTACTTGTATTGTGTAGAACGATACTTGTTTAAAAAACTAAAGGTTACCAGAGTATTTTCCATTTTAGCTGTAAAAGAAATAAATTTCTGAAAATCGACTTGAACGCTTACAAGTGCACTCATCCAAAACAGTAAAATATCCCAGCAAAAAATTTCAAAAAAGGTAATCGAGTTTCGAATTAAGGATTTTTTGGTGGAAGCTGTTCCTTACTGGATTACCAACTTAATGATTTTAACAAGGCTTGAGACTAAAATAATCGATTCTTGAGAAGCACTTACCTTTTTTATTTGGAAACTTGCTCACGTAATCTATTTAATCTAAAAAAATCATTGTCTTCATAAAGCAACTTGTACATAATTTTTTTACATTTTAGGTAATAAGATTTGTAAGCGAGTAATGAAATTTGGCAATCAGAAAAGTAAGTTATTATATGGCAAGTAGTTCTGATGGTAATGTGTAATTTTTTGCTTTAGCACTTTTTCCTTATTGCCACAGAAATAATGTCGTTTAATAAGCGAAGCACTGTGGATATATTAATGTATGTACGTTTATGTTAGTGTTAGCGCGATATCACGAAGACTTCTTGTTCGTAACACACAATTAAAAGAACTAGTGTTGTGCGTGTATGCTTATTATTCACATATTCTATGTTTGAGTGTGTGTCAAATGTAGATGGTAAGCTATTATGTGTTTAAGGGTGGTTTTTTAAAGCAAACGCACACAACTAATGTGCGCTTGCATGTGCGCAGAAAAATAAAAGATCATACACGCAACGTGTGTGCGAATGTACATGCATAGCGTTTGTGTACGCGCCCATGCGTATGAAGAAGCAAGCATCATAAATTATTCCGTCACTAAGTATTTTGTTCTTTACTCCTATACTAAACTAACTAAAACAAATTTGTTGCCAACAGTTTTGTTTAGCATTTGTTTTAGAATATTTTGCTGTAGTAAAACATTTGAAAAATTCCTCATGTCTTAAGAGTTCTTGTAAGTTGTCTTGTGCAGGGGTCTAATATACATAGAATTTAATAAACATGAATATTTTCATATAAGAAACAGTTTCCTTGCCAGCAATTTAATACTAGTACGTAATGTTTGAGCAGCCAACTTCAAAAAAAAAAATAAAAAATCTCCATGTTATTGCATTATATTTACTTTTGCTAAAAGTCCAAGTTGAATAATATTTTTTCTAATCAATTTTAATGCTCGTATAACGATTCTTGTTTTGTTGTTTTATAAAACCATAAATATACTTTTATTTGATTTCCCATTAAAGGTCTTCTCTACAGCGCAAAAAAAAACAGAAACTTTACAAAATTTCATGTTTCCACTAGACGTTGAGACAGACAGACAGACGCACAGAATACATAATAGGCTGTGCAATAAAAAGTAATAATATTCTTGTGTATTATTGCTTGTTGCTTTGGTAAGTATTTGCAATCTATCTTTGATATCTAAACATGTATTTGAGACACAAATATGGTCACTAATCGCATTGCTGTCATTACTATAAACGCACTCTTGGTTATTGTTTCCTACTTTTTTTCTTTTCTTTTCTTTTCTTTGCTTTTTAAGCATTTCAATTTTAGTTTAATGCCCCATTTGGTGTTTAACAGTCTTTAACATTCGACATTAGGATTTTTTTTGTCTTTTCTTTTTTGTTAATTCTAAAATTTTTTTTCTGTTGCATTTTCATAAAAGATTATTGTCTCCCTCTGTGTTTGCTGCTGCTGCTGCTGCCTTTTATGATCTTACTTACATATACGTATCCTATGCGTAAGTAATAATAAAATTGTTATGTACTCGTTTTACATTAAATAAAACAAGATTTTATTGTGTAGTTATGCCATGCCACTAACAATGACTTTGACATTAGTAACGGCACTATAATGATAATTCTTTATATGAAAAAAAAAATAAAAATAAAAAATGCCACAAGCTGAGCCAGCTTTGGAAACATTGTTGTATAAGATAAATAGAAAAATCAGACGGCCAAAGCGAGCACCCTCCTTTTCTTTAAAAGGTGGGGCGTTACACAGTAAATGTAAACTTAAATGTTCGCATACAAATATGTTTACAAAAAAAAAAAAAAATAAAAAAATTCTTTGCAATTACAGACTTTATGTTGGCGGTCATGTAATTAATGCCGATGTGAAATTGATATGACGACCAACTTAATTTGAACAATAATAATAATAATGCATTTTATGAAAGCCCGACACAAGCCTTGACTCCATGATTAAATTCTTTCTGTTTGTTGCTTTTTCATATAAGTGTAAAATACATAAATGCAATTAACTCGAATAAGTGTAACTAAAATTTTTTGTTTTGCATAATACTATGTAAGGGAGGCATTTGAATGAAATTTCAAACATTTTTATAAACTTGAAAATCAGACGAAATATAGAGATTTGTCTGGGTAATTAGGTGCCGCAAGATTCGCTAACGAAATTCGTAGGAAATACTGATTCCGAACAATTTGAACACACAACAGTGTTAGTATAATTAAATTTTTAATGCAAAATCTATAACATATAAACAAGTTGAGAATCACTGATATAAAATTCTTCGAGCGTTAGTCGAAATTTTGTTTAATAATTTTGACCGAATGAACACCATTTACGAAAAAAAAATGGCGAACAGTCTTTTCTCATACAAAATACAATTTGTTCACCTTTCATTCCCGATAAGGACCCTTATTCTCTTTTCATCTATTTATATGCAATAAAAAGAAAAATCAAAGCACATGCAATAAATTTATATTTACCACAGTACGAAAAATAACAGAATGAAACGTTAGTTTTCGGCTAATTACAATTTTTTTTTTATTTTTTTAAAACTCAGGCAATGAATGTTTACTACTAGTACTAGGTATTATCATCATTAGGAAGGGGATAGTGATATGAGTGGATAGATGGTCAAGGAAGAGATAGATGAAAGCATCATTCTTTTACAACTCTGCTTTTTTTAGACGTTTTTAAATAATACAGTATTGCAGCGCCTCTGGTGTCAATGAGGCGTATTAAACTCTTTTTTTTTGGAGCTGTGTTTAGTAGCAATTTTATTAGTTATTTTACTTCGGCGCTGATTCTGCTACACAAAGAAGAAAGGCGCTCTGATGTTACATTAGGATTAGTATCTGCTTAGATCGGTATAGTTCAGTGACCAGTGTGTATGTCTTCATCACTTCAACTTTCTTACAACAATAGGACGCTAATACACAAGAAAAATGCGTGGTATTATTATTTAATAGGTGACGGAGCTCTGGATCGAACCAAGGACCTTTGATTTTGTAGTCAAGGTGCTAACTACTTCAGGTAACGCCACCCTTGCAGTGCGTAAAACAAAAACAATACAAAAACTGTGAACACAATTTGTTTTTGTTCTTAAGAACTAATTATACTTAAAGCTTTCGCACTGCTTTTTAAAATTTTGAAGATTTATTCAGAAATAATTTTTAGTCAGGCTTAAGTTCAGTAATTTCAATTCTTTATTAAATGAAATATTTTTATTAATTAATATGAGTTTCTAAAGAAGAGAAGAAAAATTAAACTTAGACTTTATAGCTGGGAGAAATACCGATATTTTTCTGTGCAGCCACGCACTTCATCAGCACCCGCGTCTATCTAATGGGGTAGAGTTTTGTTATTAACATCAGCTATTTAACGCAAATTTCGTATGAAATGAAATATGAAAAAAATTTCCCCCAGCTATAAGGTCTAAGTTTAATATTTCTTCTCTTCTTTAGAAACTCACATTAATTAATAAAAATATTTAATTCAATAAAGAAGTGAAATTACTGAACTTAAGCCTGACTAAGAATTATTTCTGATTAAAAATTCACTATAGTTCAATTAAAATCTAAAAATGTCTCACTTAATTTTGGAGATTCTAATAAATATTAAAAAATTTATTAATTGATAAATTGATAAATTGTCATAATTCTATTATAAGTAAAATTTATTTGCTGGTGATTAAGCAGTGTCTATATGCATTTCATTGTTGCTTTAACAAAGCTTCAGTAGACTCCGCTTATTTTTCTTTTATGATTTTCAAAAAGTATTATTATTTGCGAATTCTCAAATGGTTTTTGAAAGTCTGTGCATAAGATAAGAGGTGTGTGGCTGTTCAAATTGTGTGGTTGCAGTCAACTACCGATATGCATATAGACAATGCTTAACCACCAGCAAATACATTTCACTTATAATTCTAACAAAAAAAATTTGGCAAATCCCGAATCCCGAGATTTGTAAAATTCAATCCCGGGATTTCACTTTTGGGATTTCTTAGCAATTTTTATATAAAAATCTTATAAATTCAAATTTTCGTTGATTTTAAGGTATTTTTTATAATATTTAAAAGTCCTATACAATTTTATACGTAGAGTTTTAACAATTTAATGACTATTCGTGACATATTTCTTATAAATTTACAACAAGAGCAAATAAATAAACTACTTTTTTACGGTTATTTTCATCAAAGGTGCTACAATATATGTACATTTTAGAATTATTTTGAAAACAAAAGAAATATATTACCTTTGGAAGGGAAATAACATTTGAAAAATTCATAAGTTTGACAAATTTATTCCGTCTTATCAAATTCTACGAGAAATTTTTGCCAGGGAATAATTTCAAACAGTAGCAAATAATAGGGAAAAGAAAAAAATCTAATTGGAAAAGGGAGAAATTTCTTGCGGAAATTTATTCATAATTGCAGTGTATAACGATCTGTATGTCAACTCCTCAACAATTGAGTACTATTGACACCTCCTTACAATTGGAGTAGAATACAATACAAGGCAAGTGAAAACTTTTTGTTGTCGGGTTGACGTAAGAGCGAGAAATATTTACAGAATAATGCGGAGTATTTTGTCTAAAAACTGCTCGAGTGTGTTGCTGTTCAAAATTATTTTGTTTTTTATTTAAACCGTTTAGGTCGTTTTTGATACAAACCTAAGATCAAACCCATTTAAATTACATGGATTTGATAAATAGTTTTAGTCAAAAACGACCGACTGAATGAGTTCGACTCAATTATAGTTGTATTCGAGTTGCAGAATGGAAGGCCAGGACACTAATAAACTATACTCTTCTTAGCGAACGTATGAAAAAATACATATGTAATTATCTGTTGAACTTGTAGAAAAAAAAACTTATGTATGAATTTAAAATTTTTCAGTAGAGCAAAAACACTGTCAAATGCTCAGGCAAACTTTTAATGTATGTTCCTATAAAAATGTGATCATTAGACGTAATTAATCGAATTTGATTAGAATAGTGTATATATTTCTTTTAATTTTTCGACATGTTCAGACTTATTATCGTTGTCATAGTCGTAACGAAATCGATAAAAAATTAGATAATGCTTGGTATATGTAACAACCGTGATACTTGTTGTTGATCAATCGCAATTAATAAAACGTTAGTAGATATATTTTTAACAAAACAATATTGTTTTTGCAACTTATTTGTGTGAAAGTGAATGTAAAAATTTTCGTAAGTCAACTTAAGCGGTAGTGCTAAAAGTCAACCGATATGCATATTCGTTTTGGTTTAAATAATAGAAAAACATTTATATTGAAAACAACAACAACTTTTCATATTTAGTTATTGTTTTCACTATAAATTCTCTAACATAAAATGTGATTAATCAACTTAAAAATAGATGAGAAAAATTCTTTTGATTCTTATTTCATACTCGTATTAGAAAATTGTTCACTTCAAAGACAATTGTGCAATGATAAATTATGAATTTAAAACATTTTAAAATGCATTAAATTGTTATTAAATTAAGTAATATTTATTTATATATACAAATAATTAATTTTACGAAAAATATTTAGATCCCGAAATCTCGAAAATCCCGGGATTTCTAAAAATCGATCCCGATCGGCATCCCTAGTCTGTAAGTGTACTTGTACAGACAAACAGATATACAGATACACAGACACACACTACAAAGTTATAACACCCATTTTTTTTGGTCGGGAGTTAAAAAAACCTAACTGCGACATTTTTTAAACCGTTAAAGATACTAAATAATCATTCGAAAAGAAACATCATAAGAGAAAGCTGAGGATGATTTTCAAACACCTGTCAAATGTTAATAATTTTGATATACTTTGCCGAATTTTTATTTTTTCGTATTAACAATATGGCGTCTGTTGGCCGCTGACACTGAAAGTTATAAGGGACCTGTTCTCAGAAAATAAATAGTGAAGAAAAACGATTTGGAAAATAACTTGTTGATTTTAATGCACCTGAACGCTTTTATAGCTCAAAAATCGCGGTTTTCGGGGTTGCTGATTAAAAATCTGGTATTAGATTTTGAAATTTTAAAATGGCGCATCCAATTTGGCTGACTACTTTTTGTTATATTATTGAATTTGCTGGAAACTCGTCACGCAGCAGACTTCGGTGTCGCTGATTATGAATCTTATGTGAAAATTCAAAATGACGGAATTTTTATTACGAGCAGAGCTCGTTATTTGAGTTATTGTGCTTTAGGAATTTTTAAAATATATATTTAAGTCATAAATCCGCTGTTCGTTTCATAAAAATAATACGAGTATTATAAATATGAAAGTGAGTTTGTTTGTTTGTTTGCTACGCTTTCACGCCCAAACCACTAAATCGATTATGAAAGTTCTTTCACAAATACAAAGCTACATTACTAGCGTCAAACATAGGCTATTTTTTTATTCGGTTTGGATCCGGCCGGTTTTGAAACCGGTTTTTATTCTGTTTTTAGGGTTCCGTACACTAAAGGTGAAAAGGAACCCTATTGTTTTCGCTACGCTGTCCGTCTGTCCGTCACACGGTATTTTCTCAGGAACCGTAAGAGCTACGGACCTGAAATTTGGACAGAGTATGTAGAACCTTGGCCGCTACAACAACAAGTACATGAGAATTAAAAATTAAAGGGTGTTCCAAAACGAGCAACGAAAAATGTTAAAATCCCATGTTATATACATACAATTGTATGAAATTTGTAAAATTAGTGTATTTTTATACAGACTGCAGCAATTAACACTAAAATTTAAAAAAAATTAAATTAAAGGGGTGTCCATCAGTTAATGCAATTTTGACTATGTAATTTTGACAATTCGCTATATCTGGGAAACCATAAGAGGCAAACACTTGAAATTTTTAAAAACGGTAAAACTAAAAAAATCCGAAAATTATAAAATCGCCAAACCAAAAAAAAATCGCTAAAAATAAAAAAAATCGCCAAAACGAAAAAAATCGCCAAAGTTAAAAAAATTTCTAACACTAAAATAAATCGCCAAAATGAAAAAAAAACCCAAAAATCGAAAAAAATCACCAAAACACAAAAATATCGCCAAAACTAAAAAAAAATTATATAAAAAAAAATTGCAAAAATTAAAAAAATCGCCAAAAATAAAAAAAATCGCCAAAATGAAAAAACGCCAAAAAACAAAAAAAAAAATCGCCAAAACAAGAAAATAAAGTGTCAAAACTAAAAAAAGAGCCAAAACTTAAAAAATCTCCAAGACCGAAAAAATGCAAAAAACGCCAAACAAAAAAACCGAAAAGACCCCAAAAACAAAAACGAAAAAAAAATGCCAAAACTATTTATTATATAGGATGAAGTTTGTATTAAATTACATATCTAGTGTTCGTACGGAACCCTTCGTGCGCGAGTCATAGTCGCACTTTACTGAATTTATTTAATATTATCAGTGAGTAACAAATAAACAAAACACTAATAAATTTGAAGTGTAGTTTCCAAAATATCAGAACAATGTCAGCAGAGCTGCGGATAAAAGCTAGTGTATATACATACATACATATATGTGACAGCGCATAGAGAAAGGGACCTAAGGGTAAAAAAATCAATTTTCACTTTTTTTTTATGTCATCTCAGCATCGAATGAGACTGATCCCATGCCCCAAAAGTGTTCCCTCCCAGAGATATGCGCGTTTTATTCAGTGATGGTCCGAGTAACGATTTTAAAACAAATCTGATCAATTTAAAAAAAAACTCATCTGCCATATTTAACCCGCCATTATGGATGTTTTAAATCTAATACCAGATTCGTAATCAGCGACCCTCAAAATGAGTTTCAAGCAAATAAGATGATTTGCAGAAAAGTTGGTCACATGGGATTGTTTTTTAATTTTGTTATATCAAAATTGTAACAAAACTAATGCAGCTAGAGGTTTATTGCATTAGAAACACCGTGTTGTTTACTAGAAAAAAAAATTAATTTTTTTGACCCATAGCTCCCTTTTAACTGTCCCTGTCACACAAATTGAATTTTGACTACTGCCATAGCTTTACTGTCAATTATTAAAATATATATATATGTGTATTTGTAAATAAATTCAGTAAATTACGACTTTGACATGCGCCTGTTTCTTTTTTTCGATTTTTCGGTTTTTGACTATTTGTTTAATATTGACACTTTTTTAGTTTTAACGTTTTTTTCGGTTTGTGACGATCTTTTTTTTTTGTTTTATTTTTGGTTTTAGCGATTTTTTGGTTCTAGTTTTTTTTCGTTTTGGCAATTTTTTTCGTTTCTTAACCAAATTTTTTGTTATTTAGTGACTTTTGACTACTTTTGGTATTTTTTTTTTTTTTGCTTTTTAGTGATTTATTTCATTTTTCATTTAAGCGCTTTTTCATTTTGGCTTAAGCGATTTTTTTCGTTTTTTTCGATTTTTTCCAAGTGTATTATATTACAATTTCAACATATTTCGTTGCTGGCTTTTGAATACCCTTTAATTTTTAATTGTCATATATTTGTAGCGCGCCAAAGTTTTACATACTCTGTGAAAATTTAGGGGTTCGTAGCCTTTAAGGTTCTCGAAAAACCAGGCTGTGACAGGCGGGTGGACATTGTAGCGGAAACAATAGGGTTCCTTTTCACCTTTTACAAGGGTGTTCTGAACCCTAAAAATAATATATTCCTTTTACAAGAAGAATTTAATTTGAGAATTTTACTTGTGCCATTTTGAAAATTAACAGCTCATTTGCTGCCGTGTTAACGGAATAAACAGCTGATTCTCACGCTGTTATAAGTTTGAAAAAAAAACTAGAAAAACTTTTTATATACGTATTTAAAAATAAAATTAAGACATAATTAATTTAAAGGCGCGAAGTCGTACCGCAAACAAACTCATATGACCAATAAAGTTGTAAGTCATTCACTTAAAAGTGAAACGCCCTAAGTAGCAAAAATCTGGATTCGGGCTTTTCCATAAATTCAGATGTATTTGAACAACATACATCGGCAGAAAAAAAATTATACTTCTCTCAAAAAGAAACAGAGATTTTATTAAGAAAATCAAAAAGGAAAATAATGGAGCAATTACATAATTTAACATGTTTTTTGCTTCTACTCTAAAATTATTAAAATGTTAGTTGGGGCGTTTTGCATTTCAGGTGAAGATATACTTTTTAGGTTAAACATCTTCTAACTGTTTAATATAAATTTTATGCTTACATGCAGTAATTTATAAGCTAACAAATTATAAATTTTTGCCACTAAATATTAATGTGAATATATCGTCTTCTTCAATTTGTGTTCTTTTTTTTGAAGTTTTAAATTTTCGCCCATGGCTTTATAAAAAAGCGTGGGGGTCTCGAATTGAAAACAAAAAAAAAAATAAGAAACTTTAAAACCTTTTGATGCTGTTAAGCTTTAAATTTACATTTATACATAAATATGTAGATACATAATTTAAAGATGTCCAGCTGTTACTGATGATGAAGTGTTGATTAAATGGCTAAAAATAAGGAAATTAAACATAAATGATGATTCTCTCTATTAAATGCGTAGAAGAGTTTAAATTTATATGTATTCATGTCTGTATAGAAATAAAACAGAATTGCTTGTATTTGAAGTTAGCCGCTTACAATAAGAATAAATTAAAACGTAATTTCGAAATGAAATACAATGTTTGCCCGCAAATTAGAACAACAATGTAACACCTAATTGACCTATTTAACAAATTGGAGTATAAAATTATCTAAAGCTGCTATTAGTGTTGCTTTCAATTTAAAATGAAATAAAGAAAATATTTAGCTTAGAAATTTTCACAGACTTGTTGAAGTTTATAGTGTTGGAAACTATCAGATTTTCAATTAAAAATTACCTCCTCTAGAACTTTAACAGATATCACAAAACATTTCCAGCTGTCTGGGTAATTTGTGAGAGAAGTGTGTAATTAACAATTTCAATGAGTTTTTATTTTCGTTTTGCTTTTGTTGTTAATAAATATTATTTGTATTAATTTGAGCTTTAATGAAGCATATTGTTAAATGAGCTGTAATTAGTTGAATCACTGTGGTCTCAGCTTAAGATTTATTACTTTGAATGGAGAGATGACCAACTGTGGTGTGTGAGTGTTAAACGCCAAGTCACCTATGACCAAACGCAATAGTTTACCTTACTAAGCCTCCATATAGGGAGTAAAACTTCCCACTCAAATGAGGCCATCGAAGGAAAGCAATAAGATACTCGCATTTTAAGATATTGTTAAACGAAAGTAGTGCAACTTTAGATTGTTTCTAGTGATTTCAACCATTTATTGAAAGATCTCTTTTTAGGGTTCCGTACACCAAAGGCGAAAAGGAACCCTATTGCTTTCGCTACGCTGACCGTCTGTCCGTCTGTTTGTCTGTCTGTCTGTCTGCCCGTCACAGGCTATTTTCTCAGAAACAGTAAGAAACATACAGAGTATGTGGAACCTTGGCCGCTACAACAACAAATACATGAAACTTAAAAAAGGGTGTTCCAAAACGAGCAACGAAATATGTTAAAATCCTCTTGCAATATACACACAATTGTATGTACATATATATTGACTAGGGATGGGCACGTGTCGTGTTTTTTCCGTGACACGAACACGCACGGCTCCACACAAAGTGTTCGTGACAAAAAAAAATTCGATTTCGTGCGTGTTCGGTTGGTTACGTGTTGAGCAAAAATGGCACGAAAAACACGAAACGATTTTGGATGTAAAATATGTATGAATAAATTTCCAGTAGAGAAAAAATTTTACATTTTGTATCGTCAAACACACAACACCAGCATATTTATTAATACTGTATGGGCCTCTGAATAGAGCTGCAAAACTATCGATAGTCGCTCCACTCGATAGTTTCGATAGTTTTATGTAAAACTATCGATACTATCGATAGTATCGAATAGTTTTATAAAAGTTGCCACACAAACTACATTTGACTCGAAAAAAATCCAGAGTCCTCAACATTTTCATCAGTATATAAAAATATATCAAGCCTTTTTTCGATTTTATCGTAAGCGGCATATTATCGAAAATATACTTTTTTATTGAACTTAAAATTGTATGGGCCTACTCATGGTTTAGAATTATCAAAATGCGAAAATTGTTGATAACTTTTAAGACACTAACTGTAAAGTTTTATCGTAAGAGACGATTGGCGGCCGTCGCGATATCAGTACCACCAAAATTTATCTTTGTGTCGACGATGTTGAATTTTTTAAGATACTTGTGACTACTATTTGTCGAATAACACTTGGATTTATAAATAAATTCATATACATACATATGTATTTAAGTACTTATGTATACAGAAGCAGGGATGCGATGTCATATTTACAAATTGTACTAACTTTCAAAAAAAAAATTTTAATTTTTTCAGTACGATTGTACCTAATTCTTTATTTATATTTTTTTAATACTTGTACTTTTTAATTAACTAAAAATCAATAACCAAAACGCCAGAAGGTGCACAAAGAATATTAGTTGCTGGGATCTGAATATAAAAGTAA
Source organism: Tachina grossa (assembly GCA_949987645.1). Classification (NCBI taxonomy): domain Eukaryota; kingdom Metazoa; phylum Arthropoda; class Insecta; order Diptera; family Tachinidae; genus Tachina; species Tachina grossa. Next base: position 49,742,322 of record OX465278.1, on the reverse strand, counting down.
CATTTACGATATACTACGTTTATAACCTTTTTTTTTATTCGATTGTTCACAGTCGATGCAAATAGTCCGCTTCTCTCCTTGGTACGAAAATAAAATTTCCACATTTGCGGATGAATTTGGAATAAATAACATTCCTCCAGCAATTCTTTAAGTACCGGAAAACATCGTTTGATTTACTTAATTTTCTAATACCTTCGAGCTAAAGATTAACCCCCTTGTGCAAAAAAATAAGTGAACGTTAAAACCGGTTTTTCTATGGAAATTTTTTTTTTTAATGTACGCTTCACGCATTATTTTTTGCATAAGGGGGTTAATATATTTAATGCTATTTTTGGCATGTAATATAATATAAAGAGATTCCAGTAGTGCTAAATGGGTCATTGCGGTGCTACGGTACTTTTGGCATTCAAATATCGCTAAAATTATACAACTGTATCAACTTTTCCATCGCTGTACAAAAGCTTAAATCAACTACGGATAATTTGCTTCAAAGCTGCCGGCTACTGTTTACTGACTTCGATTATTTTTACTCTTTTAATTACTTGTTTTTTTTGCCGATAGTATCGATAGTGGAAAAAACTATCGATATTTCATTTACTGCAAAACTAACGATACTCTCGATAGTACTATCGATAGTTTTGCAGCTCTACCTCTGAAGCTTAAAGATCTGTACGTAAACCAATAGTATCAGCTGGCAGTACCAACTCGGTGCCATATTTTGCAAAGCGACTCTTGAAAAAAATCAATTAAATTTTCTGATCTTCAATACCATACCAATAATATTTCGTGGGTGTTGTGCAGTATCGTGTTGACGAAATTTTTTGCGTGCGTGTTTGTTACATGTTGAGCGTCTTGGTATTCGTGTTCGTGTCGTCTCGTGTTGAAAAAATTCGACAAGCGTCCATCTCTGATATAGACACTTCAAATTTGTACAGTTAGTGTATTTTTTTTACAATGAAATGCAAATAAATTTCATATTGTATTTTTATACACACTACAACAATTAACGCTAAAATTTAAAAAAAATCTAGATTAAAGGGTGTTCTATCAGTTAATGTAATTTTTACTATATAGATTTGGAAACTTAATGTATCTTGGAAACCGTTAAAGGCAAACTATTAAAATTTTCGAAAGCTATAAAACTAAAAAATCCAAAAATCGCCAAAAACCAAAAAAATTGCCACAAACCGAAAAAATTGCCAATATGGGAAAAAAGCGCCCATATATAAAAAAAAATTTCAAAAACTAAAATAATCCGCCAAAAACCAAAAAAATCGCCAAAATGAAAAAATTGCCAAGATGAAAAAAATCGCCAAACATTAAAAAAACGCCAAAATTTAAAAAATCGCCAAAATGAAAAAAAATTGCCAGGATGAAAAAAATCGCCAAAATAAAAAAAATCGCTAAAATGAAAAAAAAATCGCCGAAATGAAAAAAGTCACCAAAATGAAAAAGAAATGCAAAAAACCGAAAAAAAACGCCACAACAAGAAAAAAAAGCGCCAAAATTAAAAAAAATCGTCAAAATTAAAAAACCATCATCATAGCCTAAAGTTCGTATAGTATTACATATCTAGTGTCCGTACGGAACCCTTTGTGCGCGAGTTAAAGTCGCACTTTACTGAATTTATTAACAATGAGACCAATTGGAAGCTATATCCTCTCAAACAAAAAAAGAATTAAAATTTTATTTTATTTTATTAAGCTTAAGGTCTCTTGCTTCCGTTATTAAATTTTATATTTCGATATTTCGCCACTCTTTTGTGTGGCTTCTTCAGGAAAAACAATTTCCTGGCAAAATATCGAAATATAAAATTTAATAACAAAATCAAGAGATCTTAAGCTTAATAAAATTAGATAAAATTATAGTAAAAAGACGTCAAAAAATTAGAAGAATTATCAAAAAAAGAATTTTTACAATCGTTCGAAAATGTAGCGAGTCATAAAGTAACAATGTCAAAAAAAAAAAAATGCAGGACGCTACGCTTTTTTATGTTGGTTAAAAAAGGACCTCACTGCTAACACTGGGACTCATGCTAAAATGATGGGAATCCCATATGACGGCTACTGTTAAGGATTTCTAGATGAAGAAGATTAGGAGACATAAAATCATCTCCTATATATCGGCCCCTTTTTTTAGTAACCAAAGCCTTCACGCTTTAGGAAGGATGGTTTTTGGTGGTCTTTCGGAGCGGTGGATATTGAGGACCTCAAATATTTTACTAGGAACAGTGGCTGGTTCCTACTCTTTCTTACTTTTTCTGAATATTCTGCTCTTATTTCCTACACTAAGAGAAAAAAGCATCCATTCAGGTAACAGAGAAGCATTATTAATAATTCTTCTTTTTATGAATGAAAAAGTTCCTTGGCTTATTGAAAATTTTCATTATATGCATGAAATTCTTTATTAGTATAATGAATTATTTCGTTAGCTCGTTATTAATGACAAAATTCATTATTGACCAAATGAAGGTTTTTCTTTCGCTGTAGGCGCCATATTAATCTAGCCTAACCTTAGTGCTCGATGAGATTTCAAAGAGAAGATTTAAATGAAATTCTGTTACGAATAATAAAAAACTTGCGAATATGCAGAAAATGCTTAGACAATTTAATAAAAATTTTATATTATTTGGGAATTTTGCACTCTAATTGCCGAAGTATTTAGTTCCAAATTAAATTCAATTAACATTAAGGTGTACCTTTTCTTCCCAGAAGAGAGGCAGCAAGGACAAAATACGTATTTGCAGTAACTCTTATTCATTTATGTAAGTGTTTTCATGTTAAAAGGAAATTTGCATAAAAGTAAACATCACGAAGAAAAAAAAACATCATTACGCATCATTTTCTTCTACGCTGTTACTGGCGATTAAATGGAATTTATTACAACTTGAACAAAATCTTAATTTGATTGAAATTGAAACGTTTATTATGCAAAATATATGTGTGTGTGTGTGTGTGTGATTTATTTTATAGTTGCTAAAAACTATGATGACTTTGACTATGATGAAGGCAATGTGTTCATAGAGATGAAAAAAAAAACAGAACAGCAACAAGGCATCATTATCATTAAACTAAACAGTTTCAACTACAGTGATGGCAGCAGCAATAGCAAATGCACTCAGCAAAATACAAAATAAAACACAAGCTGCTAGGTAAATATTATTTGAAGTAAAGGTTCTTTCTATTTAAAACAAGAAATATCATCAGCGTGTGCTTGTGTGATTTTATATGGCATGTATGTATGTATGTATGTATGATAAACGTAGTTAGCTTCCGCCTTTTGTGGCATTTATTCTTAAGGTTTTCCTATGCTATCCACTGCTGTCTGTTAGCCAAGTTTGTGGTAATTTTCAATTTGCCAATTGTTGCAAGAAGAGTTCGCACTAACACACTAATACAACAAACGCTATAATATATATTTACATATGTACAAACTCCACCGCCACCATCTCTGAGTTTAAAGTTTCTTTTATGGCACTTATACCATAAATCTACCGTTATTTATGCAACATACTACTTGCAACAACATAAAACAAAACAAAAAAAAAAAGAAACGAAAGAAAGACACTACGTAACAAAATTGGCCAAAGTTTTTATATTTTTGTATTTGAAATTATTCAAGAGACAGACGAAATGGGTAAGAATTATTTGTTCCTCAAATGTTTGTTGCTGCAACAAAATAAACTACATACAGATCTATGTATATACATGCGGCATTATTACATCATTAGTTGTTCTTGGCATAGTCTTGTATGTATGTATGTATATGTACTCCAAAGTGTGTGTAAGTGTTTGTTAGAGCAACAACTATTCTATGGTTTGCTGCTTGCTGCTGCCGTTCTATGAACATGAATTGCATGTGGGTAAAGATCATGAGTTCTGCTGCTGGCATAACAAAATCTCCATCACAAAAGCAAGAATGTGGTTAAAGAACTTAGGAAGAAAAAATGCGACAATTTGCTGCTTTTGATATTTTAGTTTTTCCATTTTTTTTTTTTTTTTTTTTTGGAACATTTGCATGTGGCAGTCACAATATCTAGTGATTGATGATTATTAAAATTATGGTTCTTTATTTGAATTTAGCAAGTTTGTCTATTCAAAGTCAATTAGTTTTATATACTTCATGTCATTTGACTATCATTTCCAGCTGCGTTTGTCAAGCCTGGCTAGGTTTTTTTCTGCTGCTGCTGCTGCTGTCAGAAAATTATAATGTTTTTCTTTATTATAAGTTTTTATAGAAACTATAAATTTATATCTATGTAAGTCTGCAATATTTTTTTTTAGCAAATTGTTGGGAATTTTAATAATAATCTCAAAGAAATCAAACGTTTTCTTTAAAAATTGTTACAATGTAAAGTTTCTTGCTTAAGTCTTTTGTTTGCTGTAACGTAATATTTAATTTAATTTTTTTTCTTCATTCTTGTTCTTATTCATTATTTATTTAATGTCATATCATGGACATAAATTGTAAGCGAAGCGATATGTCTGATTTAAATGCTCGTTAAATGCTCTTTAAAGCAAATTTAATAGTTAATTGGCTGCTTTTCTATACAAATATTGCAATAGAAATAAATTAATGTTGCTCATACATGATGTAATTATGTACTACATGTAATACAAAAAAGAAATCTGAAATTTTTTCTTAGTTATTTTGCTGTTAGTAGTTAGTGACATAAGAGGGCACTTGTTAGAAATTGTATTGCTAACAAAAATAAATTTAGGAATATATTGCTGTCAGTCTAAGGCCTTGAAATTTTATATCATAAGAGCATTATTTTCAAAAAGTCTTAAATTAAAATGATACTTGAAAATAATCGATATTTACTATCGATAGATAGATGACACCACTAAAGCAAAAAAAATTAAATACACATGTTGCTTTACGCAAACAAAAATAACTGGATGACTTAAAATCTTTTCCACTGATCTCATTTATTTTTCATTGAATTGTTTAAATTTTGTTATTTATTGAACTGAGAAATAAAGTTCTGTTTAATTTTGTTTAAACAATATTTTAATGAGACACTTTTTTCACTCAATTGCTTATAACTTTGTAATTTATCTTTCGATTTTCTTCCGGTTGGTCTAAGGTTGTACGTAAAAGTATTATCATTACGTATATGAACAGAAATCAGAAGTTTTTGATGTGTAAACATCTATACGCTAGGGGGTAAAAATCTTTTGACTTTGATTTCTTTGCTGAGATTTCTTTGCATTGTCAAATCGGTGGGAGCTATGTATGAGTGTATTAGTGTTTGAAAGAAACAATACCAAGCAGAGAAACAAGTCGACCGGCTCGAAGCAGACGGTGCGCCGACGCCGGTTATTTTTCTGTATATTTCCGTACACCAAAGGTGAAAATGAACCGTAAGAGCTGCGGACTTGAAATTTGGACACATATGTAGACATTTGGCCACTACAACAACAAATACATGAGAGTTAAAAACTAAAGGGTGTTCCAAAACGAGCAACGAAAAATGTTAAAATTACATTTAATATACATGCAATTGTATGTACATATATACACTTGAAATTTTAAAAGTTAGTGTATTTTTATACAGACTACAACAATTAACACTAAATTTAAAAAATTTAAATCAATGGGTGTTCCATCAGTTAATGCAATTTTGACTTTGTAATTTTGACAACTTGCTGTATCTTGGAAACCGTAAGAGCAAAACTCTTGAAATTTTCAAAAACGGTAAAACTAAAAAGTCAAACAAATATAAAATTGCCATATATAAAAAAGTCGCCAAAAACAAAAAAAATCGCCAAAACGAAAAAAAATCACCAAGTTAAAAAAAAATCTCTTGGACTAAAATAAATCGCGAAAAAACGGCAAAATCGCCAAAATGAAAAAAAATCCTTAAACAAAAAAATCGCCAATGTGAAAAAATCGCCAAAATGAAAAAATCGCCTAAATAAAAAAACCCCAAAAACAGAAAAAAATCTTCAAAATGAAAAAACCCCCAAAAAACAGAAAAAAAATTGCCAAAAATGAAAAAATCGCCAAAATGAAAAAAATTGCGAAAATTAAAAAAACCCAAAAAGAGAGAAAAAAACGCTAAAACGAGAAAAAAGCGATAAAACTGAAAAAATTGTTTAAACTGAAAAAATTTAAAAAAGGAAGAAAGCTAAATAACAAAAAAATTATCAAAACCGAATGTGCGCGAGACAAAGTCGCAATTTACTGAATTTATTTTAATTGCAATGCGTACACAATAACAAGAACAGCAACAACTAACCGATGAACAACAGGAATTAAAAATTAAAAAGTAAAAGTAAAGGCATTTACCATAAATGAGCACTGCAATACCAATAAAGTTTCAGTAAAATCAATAAAAAATGTTTAACACGTAAATTTTTAGTGATTACTAAAATTTTTTTCTACAATTTTTATAAATTGCCTAAATGATTTGTTATATGATGAGGTGCATTGAATTTTCAGTAATCAGTAATGCCCGTATTCATAATGAAATTCTACCAAGTGGCTAAATGTTTTTCATACAAAACTTTCAAAATTTGAATGAAAAAGACTTTGCCACTTGCTACAATTTTATTGGGAATACGGCCCTACGATTTTACTGGTAGTGCAAATTAAATTTCATTAGCAGTAAAAATTTACTGAATTTTTTTAATAATCAGTAAATTTACTGCTTACTGCAATTTTGAATGCAGTACATATACATATACTGCAGTGTGACCATTTACTATCCAAATAAGTTTAATAAAACAAACAAAAACCAACAAATTCATATATATTTACAATATTGAAAGTTTTGATACTTTTAATTAATTAATTTAAAAAAAGATACTAAAAGCATAAGAACTTCCAATTTAAACAAAAATTTCATTACTAGATGTTTACACATCTCCTTTGTGATCGGACTCACATTGCTTTTTTTTAACAATTTGTACAATTCTGACGGCAAAGAATCAGTGTAAAATATGATTTTTTTTCAATGTGTCCTATTTTCATCGATATATTTTGAACCGCTTTAGCAATTAAAGATCCGATTATACGTGTATATTTGTCATCTCAATACATTGCATTTGAATAACAAGAACGATCCAATCGAACAATTCTAGCTCGAGATTAAATTGGTCTAGTGAAATAAGGTTGAAAAAATTAAAAAATTAAAATACCTCAAAAACTATGGAACGTAAAAAAATTTAACCTTGATTTTCAAATTCGGTGGAAGAAAACACATAAGGAAATCTAAATCTCATCAAATGTACATGAAAAAAACTTAATTTTGTAAACTATTTTTATTTATGAACAAATAGCAATGGAGTAAATTGTAAATATTCTGTAAAACACTTGGTAGAATGGAACAAATATCTGTCGAAAGTCACTACAGCTTCATCATCAGCGTTCATTGTGTTTTTGCTTCACTATGTGTGGAGTCAGTTGATGTAGATTTCATTACAAAAAAAAAAAAAAAAAATAGCAAATTATAATACGATGAATCAAAAGAAATACACACATTTAATTTGCAATAAAGGTTGAAAATATAAAGCAGAAATCTATATGAACTGACAGCACACACAGTGGACCAAACACAAATAACGCTGATGATGAAGGTGCAGTGACCTTCGAAAACAGCTAATTGTTCCGTTCTGCCAGTGTTTGTTCATTAATAATTATAACATGTAATTTGGCTTACAAAGCGAAACGAACTTAAGCCTAATCAAATCATAAATATATATATGTATTTATTATTGGTTATTTTTTCATCAAAAATTTTTTTTTTAATTTCCAACTCCGAAACCATAGTTCTGATTTATCATGTTTTTAACACTAATTTATTTCTTTCTAAATATACAATATATTTTATTACCCAAGAAATAATTAAATTTATTTAATTAGAAAAAGTTTAAATTTTCCAGGTCTGGAGCAATGTTTTTTATTTTTCTAATTTTTTATACAAAAATTAATTTGACCTAATTACTTTTATATACAAAAATATTAAATTTTTAACCCTGGAATCATTCTTTTATATTTTTCTGATGCCTTGTACCAATATAGTTTTTAAAAATATATGTAAAGTAGGTTAAGTGAGCAATAATAAAAGGAAGGACGAAAAAAATTAGTTTTATTTAGTTATTTTATATAAAAAAAATCTCATTTTCCAGCTCTGGACCTGTGGTTTTTATTTTTCTAATTTTCTAAAAAAAATTTTCTTTCCAAAACATAAAATATATTTAATTCTTAAAGAAAGAGAAAAAAAAATAATTAGACCGAGTTACTTTTATATATCACCAAAAGTATAGGTTTCCCAACTTTGGAATTATCCTTTTAATATATAAATATTTTAGGTTTATTAAGGATTTGTTTAACACATATGTATATTACTCAAGAACATTTTTTAACTATAACTTTAATAAACCTAAACCTTTTTTTTATGAATACGACAGCTAGTCTTTTCTTTTTCTTTTATTATCAACTTACCTGCTTGTTAACGCAAATGTTTAATCTTATGAATCTGAAAAAAAAGAAAAAATTATATAATTAATTTTACTGTTTTTCTTCTCAATAAACTTCAAGTAAAACTACAAAAGATTTTAGCTACAATTTAAAAATTAATGGCTAAATAGCAGACTCTTTAAGGACTTCTTCTTAAAGCTTGCATTTATTGATTTATGGCTTGTCAATTGTTAAAGCTTGTTAAAGCAAACACAAAAATACGAAAAATGCTTAAGAAAGAAAAACTTTGCTTAAACAATTAAACCACCACCACCAACACTACCGCCATGTGCTCCACCAGACTAGTCTGGCTTATTTATTATAAACCACCGTGAAAGCACAAAGGAAAAAGTCTTAAAGATTGCACAGGAGGCTATTAGTATTTATTTGTTTGCGGTATTTATGTCTTCGAATACACTGAACTGTTTCTTTTACGTACGCTCTCGCCATGACATCAGCGGTGTCGTCAGCACCAGTGGCGTTCTGTGTTTGCAGTTGAGGTATTTAAAATGAAATAATGGCTCGCAGCAATGCTAAACAATCCAAGAGCTTTTAGTTACCAATACATATTTCATTTCACACAAGATATTTATTTGCACGCTACACTAGGACTTTTTTTAATTAAAAAAAAAACCTACTGAACCGGATCGATTTACACCTAATCTTGCGATATCTAAGTGAGCTAAACATTTTTCGAATGCTGCAAATTAGCTTCCAATCCATTGACCCTTTCTTAAGTTATCATATATTTACACGCGCACACCAATATAAACACATACATACATATATCAAACAACACGAAAATAGCCCGAATTGACTCTGAGGAATTCAAAATGGCGAAATATGATGAAAACTCGATTTTCGAAAATTGTAGTTAAATCAGTTAGTTATAATTATTAAAAACTACGGGCCTAATTTTGTAAAACGCTACGCTTAGCGTTGACGAATTTTATATGTATTTTGTTATTGTAATTTTAATTGTTTCCATATAAAATTAGTCAACGCTTGGCGCTACGTTTTACAAAATTATCCCCCAAATATTTATAAATCGATTTTTTTCTTCAGAGGAATTTTTTGTGGAAGATACTTTCTGTAAAAATTATTTTTTCAAAGATAGATTTTTCCGAAAGGTACTTCTTGTAAAGCTACTTTATACAAAAGTTAATTTTTGGTGCTGTAAAAAAGTACTATTTGTAAAAAGTAGTTTTTGCAAAAGCAACTTTTGTTAAATAACTTTTGAAAAAAACTTCTTTTAAATTATTTATTTTAAAATGCACATTTTTCATAAACTACTAATGGGTGTTTTTTATTGAGGTATAGAACTTTAAGTTGGCATCACATTTTTAACTGGCGGCCATTTTGTCAGCTGCCAAGTGATTAATATTTAGTTTGGTTTGCCATTTCATCATAAACAGGTTGACAAAAGAACAACGCTTGCAAATCGTGCAAATTTATTTCGAAAATAATGGTTCAGTTCGCGAAGTTTACCACAAGCTCCGTCCATTTTATGGTCGACATAATCGTCCATCAGAGCAATTAATTCGGTTAACCATGGATCGTTTTCGCACTACGTTTACTTTATGTGATAATACGCATCCGCAGAGACGTCGAACAGTGCACACCGAAGAAACAATTGCCGCTGTAGAGCAAAGTGTTGAAGAGGACCCGAATGAATCGATTCGCCACCGTGCACAGCAATTGGAGCTTTGTCCATCAACTTTATGGAAGATTTTGCGCAAAGATCTTGGCTTGCGACCTTACAAGATCCAGCTTGTGCAAGAATTAAAGCCGCGAGACCATGCAATGCGTCGTGATTTTGGTGTATGGGCCGAAAATGAGATTGATCTCGATGCTGATTTTCATCGCAAAATTTTGTTCAGTGATGAGGCTCATTTTTGGTTCAATGGCTACGTCAACAAGCAAAATTGCCGCATTTGGAGTGAAGAGAATCCACCCGAGACCCTTGAGACGCCATTACATCCACAAAAACAGACTGTTTGGTGTGCTCTATGGGCTGGTGGAGTCATTGGGCCATACTTCTTCCGAAATAATGCTGGAGAGTCAGTTACCGTTAATGGAGACCGGTATAGAGCCATGATAACCGACTATTTTGTTCCCGAATTGGATGGCATGAATGTGGATGAGTTGTGGTTCCAACAAGACGGCGCTACATGCCACACAGCGCACGTCACAATCGATTTATTGAAGGAAACATTCGATGAGCGCATAATTTCGCGGAATGGACCTGTCAATTGGCCACCAAGATCGTGTGATTTGACACCATTGGATTATTTTCTTTGGGGATATGTGAAGTCGCATAATAATTATCCTTCCAATAAAGCCAAATTGATGGACATTAATAGTTCGTTATACCGGAATTTGCCCGTGCTTTAAAAAAAAAAAACTTTTTGCGAAAGATCCTAATTAAAAAAATACATTTCTCTACAGGTACTTTTTAAACAGGTACTTTTTTTAGCAGCTACTTCTAATCAAAAGTTTAAAAAAGTTTTTTTAAAAGGTACTTTTCTTAAAAAGTACTTTTTTAGAAGGTACTTTTTTATTTTAAAATGTACTTTTTAAGAGATACTTTTTTTTAAAGATACTTGTTTTAGAAATACTTTTTAAAAATGTACCTTTTTCCAAAAGGGAATTTTTAAAAGGTACTTTTTATATAAGGCACTTTTTTGAAAGGTGTCAGTTTTAAAGTATTTTTAAAAGGTACTTCTTAAAATATACTTTTTTTAAAGGTACTTTTTTCGAGAGGTACTTTTTTAAAACGTACTTTTTACAAGGTACTTTTTTAAAAGGGAATTGTTTAGAATTACTTTTTTAAAATGTACTATTTTAAAAAGGTAATTTTTTTAAATGTAATTTTTTAAGAGAAACTTTTTGTGAGAGCTCCTATTTTCAAAAGGTAATTTTAATAAAATGTACTCTCTTAATCGATTTTTTGTAAATACATATAGCTATTTTAAAAAGTACTAGCATAAGCAGCAATATTAATTAAAGGTATTTTCTCTTAAAATTACTTTCATTAAAATGTATTTTTTTCTTAAAAGTACTTTTTCCAAAAAGGTATTTTTTTTTAGAAAGTAAGTTTTTTAAATGTAGTTTTTGTGAAAGACGATATGTTTAAAATTATCTTTTCGTTAAAGGTACATTTAGTTGTAAGTACTTATTGTAAAGAGTACTTTTTGAACATTTGCTTTTTGTAAAAGATTAAAAGCACTTTTTGCCAAATATTTGGTATAGTGTTAATTGCAATATTTGTATTTGTTGTTAAAGGTACTTTTTGTAAAGTGTTCTTTTTTAATTTTTATACGGTTTGTAAAGTTTTAACAGTTGCTTTTTGTAAAAGGTGTATTAAGTTCATATAATGAGCGTGGGGCCTCAAAAGTACTTTTTGTAAATGTTGTAATTGGCTTTACTTGGTTTTTGTTGATTCAGCTGTACTGCAACTTCAATTCGCCTCAAAATCTTAATTTGATTACTTTTGATTACTGAAATTTTTGTTATTTTGTGTATTTTTTTGTAGAAGGTGTTGATTTTTGAAAAGTACTTAATGCGAAGTGTACTTTATTTATATATATATATATATATATATATATATATATATATATATATATATATATATATATATATATATATATATATATATATATATATATATATATATATATATATATATATATATATTTAATTAAATTTTAATAAAAGATACTTCTTTAAAGGCAAATTTTATAAAATACTTTGAATTTTGTTACAGTAGTTTTCGTTTATAGTCACTACCGCTTATTGTCACATTAATTATATAGTCCATATTTAAGGTTTTTTGTGACTTTTGAACTTAATTTCATTCAAAAAGTTGACGATATAGTCCCTCTATAGTCATATTTGACATACATATATGCAGATTTTTCTAGTTATTTATTTAAGTCATAAACCAAAAAGTAAATCAAAACTTCAATCTCCATCTACTGTTTAGTAGAAGAACTTGTCTTTAGAACAAAACACTGTTGCATAAAAGGCCACACAAATGTGCCTTTTAAATACAACATTGTTTTGTAATTGACATAATTGGATTGTATGGAAATTCCTTTATATACCTCTGCGTGGCATATAAAAAAATTAGGCTTATAGTCACATTAGCGATATAGTCCACAATTTCTGTGCAATTTTAAATGTGACTATAAGCGATAACTACTGCATATGCATTTTTTTTTTTTTGTAAAAGGTACTTTTCTTAAAAGTACTTTTTTTGTAATTTTAAGTTAATTGACTTACCCCCAGTTTTTAACTTAAAAATTAAGTACGTAATTAGCTAATTTTTATTTAAAATTAAGTTGTAATTAAATACGATTTCATTTTTTCAGTGGTTATTTAAAGTTTTTATTAAATAACGTTGGAAGTACGGTAGCACTGCAAAATTTCGCAGTATTATTGAAGGCTTTTCAAACAGCAGCTGTTTAACGTAAGCAAAAAAGTTAGGTTATCAACATGTAGAAAATTAAATTGCATAAAAACTCATTTTATGAGACCAAAAGAACATCATAATACCTTTTTATATTACTTTATTCCATGATATGAAACTTTGTACTGTATATGTTATATATTTATGAAATTTAAACGAAATTATTTTTAATACGACCGCATGATGCTCATGTGCATGTTTTCAGTAAACACACACACGCATAAAAACATATGGTAGAATCATAAAACTTAAGTAGTGTTTAATTTCGCAAGGTTGGGCATTTAATTATTATTTAAATAAGCACTCAAAAACACAATTTCGTATTTAATTAGAACTTAAAATTAACTACGGTTTGATTACCAACTGAAAAAATGGGCATTAACTTGATTTTTAAAAATTTAGCTGTACTGCAACCCATATTCGTCTTGAGATCTTAATTTGCTTTTCCTCGATTGTTTTTCTTATAAAGGCTGAGATTTTTCTTTTCCTCTATTAAACATTTTCCATAGACAAATAGTTTTGGTTTTATTTTTTATTTCTTTAACCTTGTCTTTGTTGTTACTGTTACTTCCTTTGTGGTTTGAAATACTTGCTGTGTTTTGTTGTTGTTGCTTTTGCCTATTATTTACTTGGTTGGTACCAATAATTTATGGTAATAAAATAAATTTCTTAAATTTTATCTCCTAACGGTTGTTTGATTTTCTTCTTCGTTTTTGGCGGTTAAGGTCATGCAAATGCTTTTGATCTTTACAATGAATTAGACGACAATAACAGTATAAATAACAACAACAACAATAAACTCAAAATATTGGCATTAGTTAATTGCATTTAAGATAGAAACAAAATATCAAATAAATCATTTCTGGTAGCCTGCAACTGTAGTGGAATGTAATGTGTTGAAAGGATTTCAGTTAAAGTTAATTGAAAGTAAAAAATCAATTAGAATTTTTTCGAAGTGCATTAATTAATTTTGAAATATATTTGATTATGAATAGAGTTACATAAGACAATAAAAATCCAGCAAAAAATTACAATATAAATCATTAGTTACAGCACTGATGAACTCAGATTCAAGTAGTTCTATTTCTGGTGAATAATCAATGAATTTAACACATGGTAGTCATAGGAGGGAAGTGATCCAAGTAACTGAATGGTATGTACACTCCAAAAGAAAGACATATACTATTATTAAGGAAAAAAATTTCTAAGTTTAACTATTTTTCTCTAAATTTAAGTAAATTTTTACAAAAATCTAGTAAAAATTACTTAATATGAGTAAAAAATAAAAAGTTCATATCTTTAAAAATAGTTCATTAAAATACAACCAAAAATTCTCACATTCAAGGACAAGTTTACTGGCTTAAAGGAAATATTTACCAAAAATTGAAAAATGGTTTAAAAGTTTAGGAAAATTGTATCATAACAACTAGTTAATCTCGTTTTAAATCAAAATACAAATTTTAGGAAATGACTAACTCCTGATTAGTTCATCAAATTTAACTTACTTGAAAGATATAAAAAAGTATTCTAAATTTTAGAAAAATATTTACCAGTTTTAAGTATTTTTTCTTTAAATTATAGAATATATCTTTTTTTGCATTAAGAAAAAAATCTAAATAAATTGGTCATATTTCCAAGGAATATTTGAACTTGAAATATATTTTTTTGTAAATTAAATTAAATTTTAAAACTCAAAAATTTCAATGCTTATTCAGGCTGTCCTGTTAAGCAATTGGTTAGAGTGCTTGCCTATTCGTTAGAAGGTTGTTGGTTCAATACTTGTCTCCTCTCAAGGTATTTATATGTATACATATATGGTGAATTAATTAAGGATATAATATGAAGACATAATAAAAAACATGCTATTTGATTAAAAATAAAAATAATTACCAGAATTAAGGACATAAGAAGACTATGAAAATTTTTTTAAATTTGAGATCAAAGATGAAAAAAAAAATTTACAAATCTCCGAATTTTATGGGAAAATTTTACTTAATTTTAGAAAAATTTTACTTAAACATAAAAATATAATTACTATAAACTAGTTCATTAATGAAATAGAAATTTAGTAAATATTTTACTGGTTTCAAGTAAAAAACAGCTTTGGTGCCATACGACAACTTTTTGTACTTAAATTTAGAAAATTTTCCAAAGTTTTAGTTAGTTTTTTTTTTGAGTGTAGTTAAAAGATTGTCTCAAAAATTTTAATATATAAACAGACTTAGAATATTAAATTCAGTACCTGTAATGATTGGTATGAAATGAAAGTGGTAAACCTTTGGAACTTATTCCGACTTTTTTTTTGCTAAGTTTAGATAAAGTTTAATTTGTTTAATTTATAAAATTTAATTAAGAAAAAAAGAAATTGCTTCACAATGACGAAACAGTTCTTTTTCGTGGTATTAAAAAAAATACTGCTGCAGACGAAAAGGTTTGTAATAAAATTCCAGAAGAAATTTATTTCTTTATGTAGACTTTTTGTTTTATTAGTTTCTGTGCTTGTTTTTATGTATATTTAATTGGATTTAAACTACTGCTAATAATATTTAAATAATTTTATATATCAATAAATTCTATTTTTTTTCTATACATTGGTTACTTAATCGCTAAGTGATTTCTTATTTTATTATGCCACTCCATTTTTTTGGTGTCTTTATGTTGCAAAGATACAACATTATAAATTACAATTGTTTGTAAAGACAAGAGTTTAAATGTAATCGTGATTGATTTGAAATTTGTCAAAGTTGACATTTGTATGAAAATCATTGTGGCTTTAATTTGTATCGCTCTCGCGTTTGCCTTTCCCAGAAACGTGCTTTAAATGTCTTACTTTTTTTCGTTGTTCCGAAGTAAGCTTTATTAAATTAAAAAACAAACAAAAAAATAAAACAAATAAAGAAACGAATATCCAAGTGTGGCCAATAAATTACAAGGAATGAAGTTACAAAACCTTAAAAGAAAGACAAGCTGGAAAGTTTTATGGGGTCAAAGTAAATGTCTGTTTGACAATACGTTCAAGCCAAACACTTTTAATAAATCATTTACATATACAAAGTTTGTCTTTACACCATGCAATGCTGCACTCATTTATTTAATAAAAAGTTAAGGAACGATTCTATTTCATACATCAATCATGATTTTTAATAATAATTATACGATTTTTTTTTCAATTATTTATGAGAAGAAAATATACATATTTGCTGCTATATCAGGCACAATTGATAGACAATTATGATGGATCGTTCATTGGAAACTATTCTACAGCAATATTATAAGAAAAAATAAAAGAAAGATAAATTGAAAATTATTTGATATAAAATCTTAAGATATTGTATCTTTTTAATTACTTCAATTAATCATCATAAAAAAATTAAAAAAAATATTTACGAAAAATGGTATCATGTTTTATTTTATTTTTATTCAAAGTTTTGGGTATTAAGTTAATTTTTTTCAAAATAATTAACTAGTATAGTAAAAAATTAAAAATACTTAGACTATTAATCGGCTACACATGCGTATATACACATACATATACATATATAAATCACCCGCTTGTTCGGCAAAACTGCTATTGATGTTTTTTCTGTAATAAATTCGTCACTCACAGTTGGCAGTACTTACTTGGTGTACCAATATATTATATGAATTCGTTGATCGTATATAAGCAAGCGACCAAAATTCTTTTTCTGTCATATTTTAGTGTTAATATCTTAGTAGTCACTGCGTAGAAAACATTCAGCTTAGATCATGCGATGATATTGAATTTAACATTGCCAATCTTAACGAAAATATTAAACAGGCTGCTGAACACGCCACTACCTCCTATCCGCAGACCGGCTTTAACAGAATTTATTCTACGGAAATTGCACGTCTTGTATGTGAAAAAAGGAGAGCTAGAAGAGAATGGCAACAACACAGATCACCCCTAAATAAAATTAGACTTAAAGAATGTACTAATCGACTCAAAGAGCTGCTATCGTCGGAAAAAACTGCACTACTGGAAAATTATTTAGAAGGTCTTGATGTAACGTCCGCATCTAATTACTCTTTATGGCGCGCTACTAGAAATCTTAAACGACCCGTTGATCTTAAATCACCACTGCATACTGCGACCGGAGGCTGGGCAAGAAGCGATAGTGAGAAAGGTAACTTATTTTCTGAGCATTTAAAATCTGTATTCACTCCCAATTCATGTACGGGTGCTGCTGATTTACCGTGTGCAGTTTCTCTACCCCCTCGTCCCTTAAGGTTTAAGATACGTGAAGTACAAAAAGTAATTGCTGAACTCAACCCGAAGAAAGCTCCAGGTATTGATGGCATTAGTAACAAAATGCTCATGAACTTGCCTCATATTGCAATAAGAATCCTGCTATTTACTTTTAATGCTATTTTAAGAATGCAGTATTTTCCACATAACTGGAAACTGGCCAAGATCAAAATGATTCCAAAGGCGGCCAAAGATCTTACCAAGACTGAGTCATATAGGCCCATAAGCTTACTATCTACAATCTCAAAGCTTTTCGAAAAGCTGCTCATGACTAAATTGTCCAAAATTTTAACTGATAATGGGTGCATCCCGGACCATCAATTTGGCTTTAGAAGTCAGCACAGCACGATTGAACAAACGCATAGACTGGTCCAAGTTGTAAGAAGAACATTTGAAGAAAAGAAGTATTGTTCTGCTCTCTTTATTGATGTTTCTCAGGCATTTGATAAAGTATGGCACGAAGGCCTAGTTTTAAAATTGAAGACATATCTGCCAATAAACATTCAAAAGCTTTTGGAAAGTTATATTATGATAGGAAGTTCACTGTTGTGGAAGGAGAGTTCACGAGTGTGCCCGAAACTATATCTTCTGGTGTGCCCCAGGGTAGTATTCTGGGTCCTGTCTTGTATTTAATATATACTTGTGATATGCCTGTGAGCAATAATATCCATATTTCTACTTTTGCCGATGATACAGCCTGCATGAGTGTGCACGAAAACCCTTATGAGGCATCCCGCAATCTCCAGGAACATATCACTCAGCTGAAAATATGGTTGAACTTATGGAGAATTAAAGTCAATGAACAAAAGTGTGTCCATATAACGTTCACCTTAAGAAGAGATACTTGCTCCCCCATTCGAATCAACAATCAAAATATTCCTCAACATTCCCAAGTGAAATACCTTGGTATACACCTTGATCGAAGACTTACATGGAAACATCATATTGACTCTAAGTTAACTCAGATGAAACTTAAGTTAACTCAAATATATTGGTTGATTGGCAGAAACTCAACACTCAGCCTAGACTGCAAACTTTTATTATACAAGTCGCTTTCGAAGCCAATATGGCGCTACGGAATTCAGTTATGGGGCACTGCTTCAGCTTCCAATGTCGAGAGAATCCAACGAAGGCAAAACAAAATTTTACGGTTAATAACATCGGCTCCATGGTACATCCAAAATTCTATTATACATCGTGATTTAAATATGCCACTAGTGACTGAAGAAATTGCAAAATACGCAGGCAAATATTTAACAAAACTCGAATCACATCCTAATCCGCTTGCTCGTAATATTTTGAACTTTACTGGACACATCCGCTTAAAAAAGAGGGACACACAGGCTCTTATAATTAACACTCCAGATGGGACTACTTGAAAATACTTTCCCCCCCCCCTTTTTTCTTTGATTATCACTACTAATGTATTATTTATAACTACCACTTAGTTTATGTCCGACACTGGTCGGGCCTAATAATAATACTTATTGTTAGTTCATATATGAAGATACAATAAATAAATAAATATACATGCATTAAAAAAAAATATTTTAGTGTTTACGTTGAAAAGAAAAATGTGTACAATAGTTTTCTAGCATAAGCATGATGGTGTTCAAGGGAAGAAGAGCTTTAAAGAACACAAAAAATTTTTTCAGTACTTTCAGGTAAAAAACACTTAATATTTTGACTGAATGTAAATTGACAATAAATTTTTAATCATTTCAGATGCGGTCTTAATGACCGTTCCCATTAATTCCCCATGTTAAATTCGTCACTCAAACGCACTGCGTAGGTATTGCTGAGCAAGTATAGGTCATTGCTTTGTGCTTAATGGTATAATGACTTATGGAATGTATCGGCGGACAAGCGGGCATGTTTTCAAACAGCCACACACACACTCATCCATACACACACCTTCACACACACCCACACACACAACCACACATTTTTCATTACATTTTATATTCACAAATGTATGTACACATTGTTGAATGATGAATAAATATCCCGAGTATCAGGCTTTATATTTTATTAATCCTATTAAATATCAATAGCCTGAGTATAAGCATATCAGAGAGAGAGAGAGAGAGAGAGAGAGAGAGTCAATGCACATGATCCGCATGTGCCTTTTTGATTTTTCCTTAAGCGAAGAAGAGTTGCTCTTGTATATTGGAATTTTCCAGAGTCATAGTGGCTTGAGAAAAAATATTTGAGCTTACAAATTGTTTGCACTAAAATTATGATTATACGCACTTTCCAATATTAAGACTATTTACTTATGCATATTTTTTCTTTGAGTACTCATTGTCATTCTTTCAGCCGAATATAACAATTTTCCTGGTCTTCTTTTTAAATACGCATTTTTCAAATTAGTGTGGGAATACTTCAAAACACTTATCCAGACAACAAAACATGTGAGCATGGCATAATGAAAGAATTGGAACTGAGATATATAGAGCAAACACTTTTCAGCAAAATTAATTCTTGTAAGAAAACATGACACTAAATACTAACAGCCTGCCAGCAGTATATTTCAAGTAAAAATTTCAAATAATATTCAAATATTTATAGTTCTTAACTAAGCTCGAAGCTGGAAATTGATCACTAGGGAAAGGATTTTCATGCATTTAAAATCACGTTTTTTGTACATAAAATATGCAGTAAAAATATAAAAATATGTATTTAAAACTAATAAAATATGCATTTATCAACTTTTATTTCAACACTTAATAACATTAAAAACTTAAAAAAATCACCTTCATTGCTTTCTTAACAAACATTTTGTCATTAAAAACTTAAAAAATATAAAAAGCTCAGCCTCAATGTCTTCTTAATAAATATTTTGTCAAATCATATGGAATACAAAATAAAGTTCAGTCGAACTCTTATTTACGTACATGAATGAATAAATGTTTTCTTTTTAATTGTCAGAGATAAATCTTGGACGATTTTTCTAAAAAAAAGCAATGTGAGTCCGATCACAAAGGAGATGTGTAAACATCTAGTAATGAAA
Source organism: Tachina grossa (assembly GCA_949987645.1). NCBI lineage: Eukaryota > Metazoa > Arthropoda > Insecta > Diptera > Tachinidae > Tachina > Tachina grossa. The sequence goes on along the minus strand of OX465278.1, from coordinate 49,722,105 downwards.
ATTTTTTTTAAGTTGGAAGTACTTATGCTTTTAGTATATTTTTTTAAATTAATTAATTAAAAGTATCAAAATTTTCAATATTGTAAATACATATGAATTTGTTGGTTTTTGTTTGTTTTATTAAACTTATTTGGTTAGTAAATGGGCACACTGCAGTATATGTATATGTACTGCATTCAAAATTGCAGTAAGCAGTAAATTTACTGATTACTAAAAAAAATCAGTAAATTCTTACTGCTAATGAAATTTAATTTGCATTACCAGTAAAATCGTAGGGCCGTAATCATAATAAAATTGTAGCAAGTGGCAAAGTTTTTCATTCAAATTTTGAAACATTTGTATGAAAAACATTTAGCCACTTGGTAGAATTTCATTATGAATACGGGCATTACTGATTACTGAAAATTCAATGCACCTCATCATATAACAAATCATTTAGGCAATTTATAAAAATTGTAGAAAAAATTTTTAGTAATCAGTAAAAATTTACTTGTTAAACATTTTTTATTGTTTTTACTGAAACTTTAGTGGTACTGCAGTGCTCATCTATGGTAACTGCCTTTCCTTTTACTTTTTAATTTTTAATTCCTGTTGTTCATCGTTTAGTTGTTGCTGTTCTTGTTGTTGTGTACGCATTGCAATTAAAATAAATTCAGTAAAGTGCGACTTTAACTCGCGCACATTCGGTTTTGATAATTTTTTTTTTATTTAGCTTTCTTCCTTTTTTAAGTTTTTTCAGTTTAAACGATTTTTTTCAGTTTTATCGCTTTTTTCTCGTTTTAGCGTTTTTTTCTCTTTTTGGGTTTTTTAATTTTCACAATTTTTTTCATTTTGGCGATTTTTTCATTTTGGCGATTTTTTTTCTGTTTTTTGGCGTTTTTTTAATTTTGGCGATTTTTTTCTGTTTTTGGGGTTTTTTTATTTAGGCTATTTTTTCATTTTGGTGATTTTTTTCATTTTGGCGATTTTTCCGGTTTTTCACGATTTATTTTAGTCCTAGAGATTTTTTTTAATTTGGTGTTTTTTTCGTTTTGGCGATTTTTTTTGTTTTTGGCGATTTTTTATATTTGGTGATTTTATATTTTTTTGATTTTTTAGTTTTACCGTTTTTTGGAAATTTCAAGAGTTTTGCTCTTACGGTTTCCAAGATACAGCAAGTTGTCAAAATTACAAAGTCAAAATTGCATTAACTGATGGAACACCCATTGATTTAAAGTTTTTAAATTTAGTGTTAATTGTTGTAGTCTGCATAAAAATACACTAACTTTTAAAATTTCAAGTGTATATATGTACATACAATTGTATGTATATTACATGGGATTTTAACATTTTTCGTTGCTCGTTCTACCTTTATTTTTTAACTCTCATGTATTTGTTGTTGTAGTAGCCAAATGTCTACAAATTGTGTCCAAATTTCAAGTCCGTAGCTCTTACGGTTCATTTTCACGTTTGGTGTACGGAAATATACAGAAAAATAACCGGCGGCGGCGCACCGTCGCCTTCGAGCCGGTGGACTTGTTTCTCTGCTTGGTATTGCTTCTTTCAAACACTAATACACTCATACATAGCTCACACCGATTTGACAATGCTGTGAAAGAAAAGCAAAGAAATCTCAGCAAAGAAATCTCAGCAAAGAAATCAAAGTCAAAAGATTTTTACCCCCTAGCGTATAGATGTTTACACATCAAAAATTTATGTAATAAAAATGAAAGTTCCACGTCAGCGGAAGTTATTGGTGCGTACTTAAATGCTGCTATTACGTTTGTGGAATATTCAGTTTCTGAATTTTCGTTTTTAGACCTATAAACTATTGATCAAATTTGTTGTATATATTTTAAGTCCATAATTTTTTTTGTATAACTATTTCTAATTCATTTTTTATCTCTTCACTTATTCTGCTTTTCAGAGCACACTTTTTTTTATCGCACTTTTTTTTATCGGATACTATATTTTTCTTAATAAAATTAAAGAAATTTTAAAGTAAAAAAACTTGCATCCATATGCAATTAATAACATGTGCTTCAAGTGTACGTTAAAACCAGTTTTTGTATGGAAATTTTGTTTTAATGTACATTTAAAGCACGCGTTATTTTTTTGTATTTGGGGGAAAGCTGTTTGACTTTAAAATATCTTTAATTTTATTAATAAAAATATAGTATCAGACAGCCTTCCCATAACAAATCGATGCCATTTTATCACAAATCTGTTGATTCGCAAAGATATTTTATTTACCTTGATCTAAGACCAACGACACAAAACATGTATTTACATGAAAATCCTTTCCCTATTGATCACATTAATTTCCAGTATATTGTGTATACACATATAATTTGCTTGAAGTACTGCTAAGAGCAAAATGCTTTTAAAGTCTGGGTCGGCGCACCAAATAAGGTAATTATGCAAAATTTTTTTCGATTGAATATCTTATAAAACCAGAAAGTTATAGATGTTTGAAAATCACAAGCTTACTAAGAAATTTCTCATTTTAGCAAAATACTGAAAATGTCCGTTTTGAGTCACCCTGTTCACTGTGATATAGTTGAAATAAAGTTTTAAGTTTTTGGCTCCCGAAGTACACTAGTGTCTACTTTCGAATGAACTTTAAAATTTTTCAGTCAGTGAGCATAAAAAAATCACTTTTGGCCGCCATCTCGTAAAATGGTCCACAGTACGGCGTGGTCTTAGTAACAGTTCGGGCCATAACCGCAAAAAAAAAGGTTGAGCGAGATATATTTTGAAGTTCATTTTTTTTTAAAGAAAATCAATAATCCTCGATCATAAATAAATGTTTTTTTTTTAGAAAGTTGTGTCGCTTAAGCTTTTTTGTTGGTTATGGCACGAGATATTTAAATTCCATTTAATACATTATAGAATTGTTAAACATAGTTTCAGGCTGTCCAGGATAATTCTGCTCTTCTTGAAAAATAATTCTTAAGTGTTTACTATTATGCATATAAAGCACAAGGCAAGTAGTTTTAGAATCTTTTCTGTCCTTTCCTTCTTTGCAGGAAATGCCAATTGGCACCTGGTGAGGTCTACAGAACAGTTTGAAATGATTTTCACACATATGCTTACAGCTAAAATCATACTGTAGAGGATGAGTCTCTTTACATATAGAGTCAAAGTCAGACTTTATCGGCCTAACTGACTACAATATTTATTTCTTTATTTTTTACATAACACCTGGAGGCCGAGCTTTGTTTAATACAATTTCAAAAATGGGATTGGATGTTATCTCGAGTGGGGAGCCCACTTACTGGCCTACTGACGTACGAAAAATTCCGGATGTTATAGATTTTGGCGTCATGAAAAAAATTTCTAAGGATTTAATTCATGTTGAAGCTTCTCTAGATCTCTCCTCCGATCGCTCTCCGACTATCATTTCAATCTGTAACCCACTAAGAAGTGACTTACCTCAACCATATATGAAGATGATCAATCGTGTTAATTGGCTGGGATTCAAAAAATATCTTAGTAGTCATTGCACGGAAAATATCACGCTAAGAACACCCAATGATATTGAATGTAGCATTACCTATATTAATGAAAATATTAAACAGGCTACTGAGCATGCCACTACCACCCATCCGCAAACTGCGTTTAATAAAATTTATTCTAGGGATATTGAACGTCTCGTGTATGAAAAAATAAGAGATAGAAGGGAATTTCAACAGCACAGATCACCCCAAAATAAAATCAGATTTAAAGAGTGTACTAAACGACTACAAGAGTTGCTTGAATCTGAAAAAACTGCATCTCTTAAAAATTATCTGGAAGGTCTTGATGTCACACAAGCATCAAATTACACTTTGTGGCGCGGTGCTAGCTAGAAAGCTTAAAACACCCGTTGAATTTAAGCCACCTCTGCGCACATCTACCGGAAATTGGGCAAGAAGCGATACTGAAAAAGGTAAAATATTTGCCGAGCATTTAAAATCCGTATTTACCCCAAATATATGTACTGGTGTTTCTTATTTCCCGAGTGTAGTTGCTCTACCCCCTCGACCCTTAAAGTTTAAGATGCGTGATGTACAAAAAGTAATTGCTGAACTCAAACCAAAGAAAGCTCCAGGTATTGATGGAATTAGTAACAATATGCTGATGAACTTGCCCGCATATTGCAATAAGAATCATGCTGTTTATTTTTAATGCCATATTACGACTGGAGTATTTTCCACAACACTGGAAGCATGCCAAGGTCAAAATAATTCCGAAGCCGGGCAAAGATCTTACCAAAGCAGAGTCATATAGGCCAATAAGTTTGCTGTCAACTATGTCAAAACTCTTCGAAAAGCTGCATATGACAAAATTGTCCCCTTGTCTAACAGATAATATGTGCATACCGGACCATCAATTTGGTTTTAGAAGTCAGCATAGCACCATTGAACAAACGCATAGATTGGTTCAATTTATAAGGAAAACATTCGAAGAAAAGAAGTATTTTTCTGCCCTATTTATTGATGTTTCTCAGGCATTTGATAAAGTTTGGCATGATGGCTTAATTTTAAAATTGAAGACATATCTACAAAATAACATTCTAAAACTTTTGAAAAGTTATATTTTAGGCCAAAAGTTCTCTGTTATGGAAGGAGAATTTATGAGTGCGCCCGAAACTATCTCATCCGGTGTACCTCAAGGGAGTATATTGGGGCCAGTTTTGTATTTGATTTATACTTGTGATATGCCTGTGAATAGTAATATCCATACTTCTATAGTTGCCGATGATACAGCCTGCCTTAATATGCACGAAAACCCTCATGAGGCATCCCGATATCCCGATAACACAGCTTGAGATTTGTTTAAATTTATGGAGAATAAAAGTAAACGAACAGAAGTGTGTACATATAACCTTTACCCTACGAAAAGATACTTGTACCCCCATTAGAATCAACAGTCAAGTTGTTCCTCAACATTCACATGGGAAATACCTTGGTATACACCTTGATCGTCGGCTTACATGGAAACACCATATTGACTCAAAGCTAACACAAATGAAACTTAAAATAACTCAGATACATTGGCTGATTGGTAGAAACTCAACACTCAGTCTAGATTGTAAACTTTTAATGTACAAGTCGATTTTGAAACCAATATGGTATTACGGAATTCAACTATGGTGCACTGCTTCAGCTTCCAATATCGAGAAAATCCAACGAAGGCAAAACAAAATTTTACGCTTAATAACATCGGCTCCATGGTACATCAAAAATTCAAATATACATCGCGATTTAAATATGCCACTAGTGACTAAAGAAATTGCAAAATACGCAGGCAAATATTTAACAAAACTCGTGTCACATCCTAATCCGCTGGCTCGTAATATTTTGAACTTTACTGGACACATCCGCCTTAAAAATAGGGACACAAGGGCTCTTATACTTAACACTCCAGATGGGACTGCTTGAAAATATATTTATTTTTCCTTTTTTATTATCACTACTTATGCACTCTAAAACATTAGCCCAAATTTAGGATCTTATTTTGTCTAAATTGTTGTTTAAATATTCTTATTGTCTAAATTTATATCGATTGTGTAGTTATTTGTATCAAAAAAACAATATTTGTCTCATTTTATACAAAAATATAAATCTGCTTTTAGATGTGTTTATTTTTAAACAAAGTGTGCTTAAAAAACAGCTAGATATGCCTAAATAACGTCAAAATGTTGAAAACTAAACATATGTGCGTAAAGCAGCAGAAATATGTTTGACAAGAAGAAAGAAGAAGCTCAAAAGTACACATGTTCTAACAGAAGCACGCCATATTAATATAAAATTAATTAAAATTAAAATAAAGCTATTTTTAAATTGTAATTGTATGTGTTTTATATAAATAGTGATAAGTTAATATTGTAAGTAATGTACAAATTGAGTAAAAAAATTATTAAATTAAAGCTTTGAGTTAAGACAGTATTGTTAAACAAGTGCGATATGTATACATACTTATGTTAGAAACAAAATTACTCAAATTTTAGAAATTTATTTTTCATTTTTATTCAAATTCTAAAAATTACATGTAAAATTTAAAGCAAAACCTGAATTTTTTATATTAATTCAGTAAACTTTTTTATCAATAAATTTAATTAAACACAGGTATTAAATGCATTTTTATTAAAAAAACATATTTTAAAATTAAACACAAGGGGGAAACTAAACACAAATTGCGTAAAATTGTTAAACATATTTTGTTAAAAATTAAACATATAGTGCTCAAAAATCAACAAAACGTTGAAAAAATATAGTTGTGTAATTTTAGGTCGAAAGTAGTATGTAAAGTGTTGCCTACTATTATTGACGTAATTTTCAACAAAAGTGTTTTAGGGTATGTATTATTTACAACTATCACTAAGTTTATGTCCGACTCTGGTCGGGCCTAATAATTTTTTTTTATAGATTTAAGATTTGAACACTTATTGTTAGTTCACATATGAAGATACAATAAAAAAAAATTACATATTCTACAAAGTAAATTTAGTAGAATATGGTTGCACAAGTATGGACGGAGTAACTGGACCATATGCCCAAGATGTTATTAACAGAATTTTAAAAAGTTTTTGTGACTGACTATACACGAGCTATGCCTTCACATAGGAAGAAACTTTTTGATGAAAATGAAAATGTTTTCAATATTTTTGTTAGTTTATTGTTTAAGGACAATAAATTTATTTAATAGAAAAATTTATTTATTTTCAAAATTTGAAGTATGAATGAATTAATAACAAAAATTATAAGTCAATATATCGTAGAAAAAAAATAAATTAAATTCAAAAATAATAAATAGAGTAGAAGTACGTATGAATATTACAATGAAGAACAAAACTATGTCTATTAAAACATAAGTAATTAAAGTTTATAAAAGTTTTAAATATAATAATATACACTATGATGCGAATCTCTCCGTTACAATACCATATGGGTAGTTATAAACAGAGGAGGATACTGACATCTTTGATATGTCAAAGAAGTGCGTTTAACCCAAAATTTTAGATAAAAAACCAGTTTGTGTCTTAAGTCTTTTGTTTGCTATTAAAATATTTCTTTCTATAAAAAAAACTAACCAACCAGCTCCAGCTAACAATATTATAATTTTTTTTAAATAATATCGAGAGCAAAAAAAACACAAAAAACAACACCAAAAACTATAACAACAAAAAACATGATTTTTTTTACGGCAAATTAGTTGCATTAACGGCGCGTGCTAAGACAAACAAACAAACAAACAAACAAAAATTTTTTGTTATGTTTGTTTGTTGAATTAACAACAATAAAACACAATAAACTTAATAATAACAACTAAGCTTAACAACAATCTTGAAGTATAAAACAAACAGACAAAAAAAACAATATACACATGAATTAATAACAAAAATTATAAGTCAATATATCGTAGAAAAAAAATAAATTAAATTCAAAAATAATAAATAGAGTAGAAGTACGTATGAATATTACAATGAAGAACAAAACTATGTCTATTAAAACATAAGTAATTAAAGTTTATAAAAGTTTTAAATATAATAATATACACTATGATGCGAATCTCTCCGTTACAATACCATATGGGTAGTTATAAACAGAGGAGGATACTGACATCTTTGATATGTCAAAGAAGTGCGTTTAACCCAAAATTTTAGATAAAAAACCAGTTTGTGTCTTAAGTCTTTTGTTTGCTATTAAAATATTTCTTTCTATAAAAAAAACTAACCAACCAGCTCCAGCTAACAATATTATAATTTTTTTTAAATAATATCGAGAGCAAAAAAAACACAAAAAACAACACCAAAAACTATAACAACAAAAAACATGATTTTTTTTACGGCAAATTAGTTGCATTAACGGCGCGTGCTAAGACAAACAAACAAACAAACAAACAAAAATTTTTTGTTATGTTTGTTTGTTGAATTAACAACAATAAAACACAATAAACTTAATAATAACAACTAAGCTTAACAACAATCTTGAAGTATAAAACAAACAGACAAAAAAAACAATATACACATAAAAATTAAAGAAAAAATGTCCGCAACATGGTTAAGTTGCTGATTGTTATCTCAGCTAGTGTGTTTATGTTGTTTTTCAGAGTTTTTTTCAGTATTTTTTTTTTCTAATAATGTAATAAATTTATAAAAAAATGTCTGTTCTTCAAGCCACAATGCAAGTGAGTTTACTGTGCAACAATCCATGTTAGAATAATTTTGAATTGTTTGCGCTTGTTGTGCTTTTTCTCAGCACATTCCTTTGGTTCTTTTTAATACGTTTATTGTCTTATAACCCCCATTAAGGTGGCAGAAGTTTTATTGTTAATAAAATTTGTAACAACAATATAAGCAACAACAGCAACAGTAACAACAATAAAAAAATAGTTAGTTATAGTAAATACGAGTATATATGGCCACTAAAGAAACAAATAACAAATGCTGACTTACGGATCTCTGTTCCTTGTTCATTTTTTTTACTCTAACGAAAGTTATTTATGAGACCCTTGCAAACTTTACACAACAAATAAAAGCAATTGTCAGCTTTACATATAGCAAAAGACTTGTTTCACATACAAATATCATATTGGAGTGAGTCTGTTGAGCTTGTTTTGCTGCAGTTTACTGGTTTATGCGTCATCGAGTGTTAATAATTTATTCTTAATAAACTGCAGTTCGCTTATAACTTGTGCAAACAATTTCACAAAAGAAAAGACGTGCATATGCATGCATACATATGTACATTTATATATATGTTTGCGTACGTGTGCATGAGACGGTCTATTATAAGTGCAAGTTAAATAGTTGTAGTGGGTGTCAAAACCAACATGAAATACGTGAATGCATATATGCATATTGCCGCCAGAACACACTTACATACATACATATGTATACAATCCAAGCAAAGAAACAATAATAGCCATTACCAGCAACACAACACATACGACGGCAGTTCTGCAATTATTTTTAAGGCAAATTGGAATTAATTTTTAATTTTAGTTAGTTTCTACTTTTTTTTTATATAAAAAAATTATAAAAATATAGTTAACTTTATTATTATTGTTCCAACTTCATTTATTTCTATATTTATGATTTGATTCGGCTAAAGATTGTATCGCTTTGTGAGCCATATTACATGTAATAATTATATTGATGAACAATTAACACCAAAATTAATTGTAAATATTCTGACAAACACTTAGTAGAACGGAACAATTAGCTGTTTTCGAAGGTCACTACACCTTCATCATAATTAAAGGTGGTGTCTGATACAACTTCAACGCTTTGCGTGACGTTTCTAACTTTGGAAAAAAAACGTTAAGCAAAGTGTTCATGACACAATAAAAACTTTGACAATACTCACTGTTTGTTTCACTATTAGGTTTTATGTATAAAACACAGCACAATTCGATTACTCTCATGCCACGAACTCGGTTTTTATGTAAATTTACCGACATTTTAATAAAAATTTCATATTTAAATGCGAGTTTGGTCAAACAAATTAAAAAAAGTATACCAACTGATTGTCAAAGCACGCAAAAAGTTAAGAGTTGCCTAACTTTTCGCTTCGCTTTGCGTTAAAAGTTCTTTATGTGACATGTTTCATATAAGCACGTACATTTCATCTTAGATGTCAAAGCGAACCGTCAACGCAACGCAAAGCAAAACTTTTATCTGACATGGGCTTAATTTTGTATTTGCTTTACATACTTAAAATAAAATAACTTACAGAGAGAGAAACAGAGAGCTAAAAAAAAGAGCGAGCGAGAAAGACACAAAGGAATATTTTTGTCGAATATCTGAATTTTTTTAATTACTCTAAAAACCTATGGATTTTCAACCACTTTGCGTTTGAAATTAGCGATAATTTCCAGGAATAGTCTGTAAGGTCAACCGCATACAGGAAACAAGTAAGAGTGTTTTATATTCTGTTGTAGAGAATCTTATATACCCTTCACCAAAGTACTATAAATGATTAATTTTTTCCTCTAGGGTAATTTATACTAAGTGATATATGGGTAATTTTCGACTAAAGAATTTGAATAAAAAATTTTATTTCCGTCATGAGCAATATTTGAATATTTTATTCTGCACTTTGTGTTTAATATTTTTTTTTACATTATTTAATATTTTTCCGTTTTAAAATACATGTGGAAAAATTAATTAGAGATGACTTCTAATGTTAATTTATTCACCCACAGCTAAAGCAACTTTAATCTGCATATCGAGAGCCTATATCCAAAACATCTCAACTCAAATTTGGTCGAAATGAGTTCACGATGGTAAATAACTCCCCTATTCAATATACATCTGCAGTATAAATTTCGAATCAAAAAAATTATTTTTTCTCGTTTTATATCAATTTTTTTTATTCTGCTATCTCAAAGTATAACTTTTTTTTGGTGAAAATAAATGCTAACTCCCATATTTTTAAAAATTTGTAATTTATTATAAATTTACTTCAAATTGCATTTGACATGTTGAATACGGATCTGGTAAGGATTTTGATATCCTCTGGCTAGTTTTTAAGATATGGTCACTTTTAATAATATTCGTACAGAGGGGTTCCGATAAAAAAAAAAATAGGTAATGTGGTTATAACTTTTGAACTGTTAATCAAATAGGAACATAAGGTATGGACGGACTATAGTGAATAACATAAGCTTTCGAAATTTATAATTTGAAGTGACCCTGTTACACTAGAGAGTGAGTTGGAGAGTGCTAAAGCTGACCACCTCGAGATGTAAGAGTCTTTCAGTCAGGCTTAAGTTATTTTTTTATGGTATTTTAAGTTTTTTCTTGTAGCTTTTTAACTCGTATATTTAATTTTGAGAAAAAGATTTAACATACTTGATTAAAAAATAAATATATTAAAAAAAATCATATTTTTTCCGACAAAATATGCTAACAATAAAAAAAAATATTTGTTTTTTGATCGACTAAAACATGCTATCTCATAAAAAATACGCAAACTAGTGCAAAATAAATTATTTTTTGCAGAACTATAAATTATCAATCATATTTAAACCATATTATGGAAAGCACATAATTTTTTTTTTTATATAAATAGGACCAGCACTCAGGGGATAACCCCTACTCATGCAGTGCATTGTGCTAGAACTAGGAAAATAGGTTATAGGGAAGGAGGATAGAGGGAGTGGTGTCTGTGTACATTTGATTTAAATCTTCCCACGCTGGTAGTGACAGGAAAGACCTCCGCAGGTAGTTGATTCCACATACGAATAGTGCGGCTAAAAAAGGAATTTTCTCTGTAATGCGTAGTGCGATGCATTGGCCAATCGACCACAAAAGGATGTGCTCTAAATGAGGCACGTGTTGTACGTACATATTTTTACAATAAGTAGCGAATTAACTAGTTTTTTTTGCTCTACTGAAAAGTTAGCTTTTTTTGATTTGATATATATATATGGTGCCATAACCGCAAAAATAGCTTAAGCGACATAATTTTCAAAATTAAATCTTTGACCAAAATCTATCATTTGCCATCGTAAATAGTTGATTTTCGCCAAAAAAAAAACGAAGTCCAAAATATGAGTCGCTTGTGGTTATGGCTCGAGTTTTTTTTAGAGGTATAGAACTTCGAATTGAAATAAAACACAAGAAAATCGTTTTAATGTCCATCAATTTGGCTTTATTGGAAGGATAATTTTATGCCATTAATGTTTAAATATGATTTTAGGCATGTGGCCGCCGCGGCTGGCTCGAATAAAGCCAATTCTACAGGTCCAATTTTCAACCACTTTTTCGAGCATATGGGGCCGTATGTTGGCAATAACGCCACGAATGTTGGCTTCCAAGTCCCCTAACGTTTCTGGTTTGTTGGCGTAGACGAGCGACTTCACATATCCCCAAAGAAAATAATCCAATGGTGTCAAATCACACGATCTTGGTGGCCAATTGACAGGTCCATTCCGCGAAATTATGCGCTCATCGAATGTTTCCTTCAATAAATCGATTGTGACGTGCGCTGTGTGGCATGTAGCGCCGTCTTGTTGGAACCACAACTCATCCACATTCATGCCATCCTATTCGGGAACTAAATAGTCGGTTATCATGGCTCTATACCGGTCTCCATTAACGGTAACTGACTCTCCAGCATTATTTCGGAAGAAGTATGGCCCAATGACTCCACCAGCCCATAGAGCACACCAAACAGTCAGTTTTTGTGGATGTAATGGCGTCTCAAGGGTCTCATGTGGATTCTCTTAACTCCAAATGCGGCAATTTTGCTTGTTGACGTAGCCATTCAACCAAAAATGAGCCTCATCACTGAACAAAATTTTGCGATGAAAATCAGCATCGAGATCAATCTCATTTTCGGCCCATACACCAAAATCACGACGCATTGCATGGTCTCGCGGCTTTAATTCTTGCACAAGCTGGATCTTGTAAGGTCGCAAGCCAAGATCTTTGCGCAAAATCTTCCATAAAGTTGATGGACAAAGCTCCAATTGCTGTGCACGGTGGCGAATCGATTCATTCGGGTCCTCTTCAACACTTTGCTCTACAGCGGCAATTGTTTCTTCGGTGCGCACTGTTCGACGTCTCTGCGGATGCTTATTATCACATAAAGTAAACGTAGTGCGAAAACGATCCATGGTTAACCGAATTAATTGCTCTGATGGACGATTATGTCGACCATAAAATGGACGGAGCTTGCGGTAAACTTCGCGAACTGAACCATTTTTTTCGAAATAAATTTGCACGATTTGCAAGCGTTGTTCTTTTGTCAACCTGTTCATGATGAAATGGCAAACCAAACTAAATATTAATCACTTGACAGCTGACAAAATGGCCGCCAGTTAAAAAAGTGATGCCAACTTAAAGTTCTATACCTCAATAAAAAACACCCATTATATATATAAATAATATATATAAATTAAAAATTTTACCATTCATCCTGATACCGAAAACCGAATACAAGAACTATTCATAATAATACTTAAACAAATTTCTATTTTAAAACATCAGCCATCAATGTTAACTAATTGCACACCTGCATTTGTGTATACTACGCAATATATCACAGAGATTCGTAATACTAACGAGTGCCAATGTTTATGGTTAAATTAGATGTTCATATAAAAATTGAATAAAGGCCTTTCTAGTATATAGGGTGTTTTTTTTGAGGGGTATAGAACTTCGAATTGAAATAAAACGCAAGAAAATCGTTTTAATGTCCATCAATTTGGCTTTATTGAAAGGATAATTTTATGCCATTAATGTTTAAATATGATTTCGGGCATGTGGCCGCCGCGGCTGGATCGAATAAATTTAATTCTACAGGTCCAATTTTCAACCACTTTTTCGAGCATATGGGGCCGTATGTTGGCAATAACGCCACGAATGTTGGCTTCCAAGTCCTCTAACGTTTCTGGTTTGTTGGCGTAGACGAGCGATTTTACATATCCCCAAAGAAAATAATCCAATGGTGCCAAATCACACGATCTTGGTGGCCAATTGACAGGTCCATTCCGCGAAATTATGCGCTCATCGAATGTTTCCTTCAATAAATCGATTGTGACGTGCGCTGTGTGGCATGTAGCGCCGTCTTGTTGGAACCACAACTCATCCACATTCATGCCATCCAATTCGGGAACAAAATAGTCGGTTAGTCGGCTCCAATTGCTGTGCACGGTGGCGAATCGATTCATTCGGGTCCTCTTCAACACTTTGCTCTACAGCGGCAATTGTTTCTTCGGTGCGCACTGTTCGACGTCTCTGCGGATGCGTATTATCACATAGAGTAAACGTAGTGCGAAAACGATCCATGGTTAACCGAATTAATTGCTCTGATGGACGATTATGTCGACCATAAAATGGACGGAGCTTGCGGTAAACTTCGCGAACTGAACCATTATTTTCGAAATAAATTTGCACGATTTGCAAGCGTTGTTCTTTTGTCAACCTGTTCATGATGAAATGGCAAACCAAACTAAATATTAATCACTTGACAGCTGACAAAATGGCCGCCAGTTAAAAAAGTGATGCCAACTTAAAGTTCTATACCTCAATAAAAAACACCCTTTATATAATAATTAAAAAGAAAAACTGTGTTATTTAGTTTCTTCCAGCCCTGAAACTATGTATATTTTTTTTTAATTTTTCTGATCTTTAAAACTAATGTCTCGTTTTTTTAATATCAAAAATATGTATTTAATTAACAAATAAAAAAAACTTCGTTTTATTTAGTTACTTTTATGTACCAAAAATTTTAAATTTTCCAGCTCTAAAGCTTTGTTTTTTATTTCTCTAATTTTGTTCACCAAAATTTTTAGTTTCTAAAGAAGAAGAAAAATGAAATTGACCTGCTTATATTATATAACAAAATAAATTTCCCAACTCTGAATTCATCATTTTATTTTTTTATTATATCTTTTATAAAAATATTTCTCTCTGTATATAAAATATGTTTAATTTATAGAGAAAAAAAATAAAAAATTTGTTGTAGTAGGTTACTGTTATATACCAAAAAGAATTTAAATTTTCCAACCCTGGAATCATCATTTTAGTTCTAATTAATTCTTTTAGCAAAATACTTCTCTCTAAACATAAGATATGTTTAATTCAAAGAGAAAAAAAATTGTTTTAATAGGCTAATGAAAAAAATAGTTTTCCAACCCTGGGCTCATTTTTTTTTTATTTATTTTGATTTTTAATATCAATTTAATTCTTACTGAAAAATAAAATTAAATTACAAAAAAAAAATAGTTTCAGCTAATTACTTTTATATGGGGGAAACAAATTTAAACTCTGATTTGAAAAAACCATTTTTGGTGAAGGATATAATGACAGTATTGCTTAAAATATAAAAACTGTCATTTGTTATACGAGTAATTTTGTTATTTTGTCAAAAATTTCAAAATTAAGGGCAATCTTGTTTTCGTATATTTTAATAAGAAATTCTTCTCTGTGCGTGTGTATTATATTGTTTTTAATTTTTATATATTATTAAAAAAACTGAAAATGATATGAGGAGAAAATTATTTTTTTGGGACTTATTTGCTTTTATTTGGTACTTTTTAACAAAATATTTCATAATATTTGTTGCAGTGTCTGAAACAACTGAGAGACACAAGATGGCGTTGAATGAATATCTGAAGCATTTGGGCCAGCTTTACGGTTGTTAATTTAAGTTTATAAGTTAAAAGACTTTTAAGTTAACCTGCGTTTTTCTTCTTATATTTGCGAAAAATTTTAAAAAATATCTAAAAATTTATGCAGGCTGTTTTATTCACTTCAGTACGACTCATTGTCTGTCTGCCTGCCCGTCTGTCCTTACGACTTTAGGGTCGATGACTGTTGTACTTGCGTCATGCTTTAAGCTTGACTTTTATATACGAGCAGTTCAACTCGAGTTTCTATATATTTTCTCTAGCAGTTTGTGCATTTATGTACCCGATTATTTGCACAGTTCAGGTCTATACGATGTGTTGTTCTCTTTTTTTTTCTTCTTTTTTTTAATTTGGTCTGGTACGGTTTTTGTGGTAGTGAGCAAACAAACTAAAACTAAAAATACAAAAAATATACAGAAAAGAACTTAAAATGCCATAAAAAATTCTAGCAAGATATAAAGCAAAAATCATGCATTTCTTTTTTAAGCTTTTTTTTTATAAAATGCACAAAAAAATAAATAAATTAAAAAATTAATAGATACTCGCATAAAATAACAATTTACGAAATAGACATGGGGAGACAAATGGAAAATAAAATTTTGTGGCTAATGATAATTATGCTCATAAATATCTTTCAAAATTATATACGATATTAATGCTTCGATGTATTTAATAAATATTCCAAAAAAATATACAGCCTTATTTATAAAACTTATTAAGGCATTATCAAAACTTTTTAAGAAAAATTTTGTACGAAAACTTGTCTTAAAAAACCTTTATAAAGCCTTAATAAGTTTTATAGATAAGGCTGCTAATATATAAAATAAATAATAATTAGGCCACTTCCCATAATTAACAAAAAAAAATACCGATATGAAAAATCGCTAGAGTGAAAAAAACGCTTAAATGAAAAATATCACCATGTAAAAAAATCACCAAAAAAAATCGCCAAAACGAAAAACAATATCAAAATTAAATAAATCGTAAAACTAAAAAGAAATAATTTTTCTATGTTAAACCTGGTACTCTGTTCACAATTTCGTGCGAAATGCTGTTGGATGACATTAAACATTTAAAATATACTTTTATTTAAATTTTAGCGACATTAAAAGCCCATTAATAGTTCAAAAAGAACTTCATCATGAACAATAGTTCTGCGCGAGTTCTTTCTCAAGTTGGTGAATTTTAGTAATTTTATTTACTCTCTCACTCCAAAAAAAGAGGAGAAGAAAATATCAACAAACAAGCAAAACAACGAGCTTCGTAATGCGATGATGCCACGTATAACTCTTTTTTGTTCCCAAGGAATTTATGATTGGAGGAATGGTTTCTCCAGAAAATTATTTTCCGTGGGAAATATTCAGGATTTGATATTTAAAAAAATAAGCTCCAAAAACCAAAAAAAAAATTACCAAAACGAAAAAAAATCCAAACCGAAAAAAACGTTCATAATAAAAATAATCGTTAAAAATTAAAAAAAAATCGCCAAAAACAGAAAAAGTTACACCTTTTGTGTGCGAGTCAAAGTAGCAACCTAACTTAAGGTAGATTTAGTAAAATCGCATCATGATGTTGCGTGTCAGCTGACAACAACCGTACCATATACAATGCATGTTACTAGTTATAAAACATGTGGTGGTAGCAGTGCTGACGTAGGATTCTGCAGAAAACAGATTTTTCTGTAGCGAATGTCAAAAACGCCGCATTTAATGCCAGACAAAAAAAAATGTGCTGTGCAAACTGTTAAGGCCCAACTATAATATGAATAAGCTGGCTTAAGCTAATGTCAGAATTGAACGATAAGTCTGTCAAATGCTTAAACAATTCAGATGTGACTTTTAGGTGCCCGCAATGTACTTACATGCACTTAAGTATTATTTAGCCACAGCTGCACATCTAGGTATTGTCAATAATTTTGTATTAATTTTATTTCGTCTCATAACTCATAAATGAATGCAATTCAATCAAACTAACTTGAAAGAATGTCCTAATCTATTAAAAATTCACATATAAATATATCCATCACCTTATTACTTGCTTTATTTGTTTTGCAGTGAATACACATAAGTACCCTCTAGCCAGCCTAGAACCACATGTCTCTATGTCAATACTCTTTCTCCAGCGACAATTGCACTAGTTAAAATGTCGACAACTTTCCTCTTATGCGTGAGTAGAGATACGGTAGAGACAACAGTTCCAGTGTGTTTCTGGTGATATTGTCAATGAACGCGTCAATAGTTTGTTTTTTCTTTTTTTATTATGTTGTGCAATAATATTAAATAAATATATGTAGACGAGGGTTACTTAAATGTACTAGTGAAACTTTGGTTCAAATATCAATAGCACTATTGACAATGTTACTAGAAAATCACTATAAATTTACTATTGACAACGAGCGAGTAAATATCGATATTGTAGACTAGACCCCCTAAAATTTACTAGTGCTTCTTTGGTGTCAATGTCTTCATGTGGTCCCAAAAGAACTACTTAGTCAGTAGTCCTACAGTCTAGTGGTGGATTTTCAATGACAAGCTAATGTTAAATGTCAATAGATGATTACATTGGCTGGGGTACACCTGGTCAGTAGTACTACTGACAATATCTCTAGTAAATCACTACAATTTCACTATTCGCACTTTCTGCAGGGTAAATACATGAGTATGTGTGTATATGTGTATTGTAAAACAAACAATGAAAATAAAAGTTTTGCTTTATTTTCCGAGTTTAAAATAAGAAACAATAAAAAAATAATTAAAATCAATGAATGTTTTCTGCTGCTGCATGTTTGAGTTTAAAAAATGCACAAACAGTTCTTTCCTTACGGAATGTGCGTTCAGTTTGGCACTTTACTTAAGCAAATGACATTTGACAAAACTTGACGAAAAGTTTGTTAAGTACATTATAGTTTGCCACATACGTTTTATATGTAACCGCACAGTTGCTTAAGCTAGCTTATTCATATTATAGTTGGGCCTTTACATTTTCTATAACTTGTGCACAAAGTTTAACGATACGGCAAGCTATAAAGTGGAATGATACGATTTTACTAATTCTACCTTTAATTTATTAATTTTTAACTTTACAAGCTCACACACGGCAATCAAAGCCGATGCAATTTTTATTTATATTTTATTTTTTCTTTCATAAACAGGACCAGCACTCAGGGGATAACCCCTACCCATGCAATGCATTATGCTAGAACTAAGAAAATAGGTTAAAGGTAAGTAAGATAGAGGGAGTAGTGTCTGTAGACATTCGATTTAAACCTTCCCACACTGGTAGTGACAAGAAAGATCTCCGCAGGTGGTTGGTTCCACATACGAACAGTGTGGCTAAAAAGGAATTCTCTCTGTAATGAGGCACGTGTTGTACGTCTAAACGTGCCCTAATTTCATTGGAACATATTCCGTTGTAGTAACGATAGAACAATGAAATGCACCCCACATTGCGTCGATGCTCCAATGAATCAATAGAGTTGGATACCCTACTGTCACCGATGAGCTTCTTCGCCCTCTCCTGTACGCGGTCGAGCAGCCCCAAAATAGACTTTGAAGCGCCGGCCCATACATGAGAGTTGTATTCCATTTTCGGTCGGATATAAGTGGTATACGAGTAAATAGTAAGGATATCAGAAGCGGTGAAATATCATTTGCACCGTTTCAAAAATTCGAGGCACTTGAATGCTTCTTTTGCAATTTGAAAAATGTGTTCAGTCCATCGAACATCACACTGTATTTTCATGCCAAGAACATCAAGAGCATCTAATTCCTTAATATTTATATCCCCCATAGTTACAGGGGCAGCAGCATTTTCGGTCATGCGTCTATGTGTAACCATGCAACATTGGGTCTTACGGGCGTTAAAGCCGACCCTGTTCGCATGACCACATTCAGAAATTTTTTCTAAATCATAGTTTAAAGTCTAGTTCATTGTTTGTCGCATAGCCTCAACCTGCGGCAGGCTAGGTCTATTGCTGAATGAGAAAGAATGGCAAATGCTGCTATCGTCCGCAAAAGACTAGATAGGGTTGAAAGTTTTACATAGAAGGTAGTGTATAAAGATAAGGAATAGAGTTGGTGAAAGAACGAAACATTGCGGTACCCCTGAATTTAACTTGAACTCTATAACATCTATAACAACTCTTATAGTGCGATCCCTGAGGAAACTCGATATATGAATTACACCATTTCTGAGAGAGGAGGGCTAGTAGGTCTCCCGCAGAGCGGCCTCTATGAAATACATACTGCCGGATGTTGAGTAAGCTGTTGGACTCCAGATACCTTACAAGATGAAAATTCACCATTTTTTCCATCACTTTGGAAAGTGCAGAACATATTGCGATTGTGCAATATTTTTCAGGTTTGTGCACATTTTTTCTGAGTTCCATTTACAAAAAAATAATAATCTGTTTTGTGCTGTCAACGTATAACAATCGTTTTGAAACATACAATCAATATGGCACTGCCTTGAATTATCCCAGCAAAAATTGGTGCTTCGCTGGAAGTGAAAGTGCTCTTTTGGTATGCAAACGCTTACCACATGCATGAATTTTTGCATGATTTTTATATTGGATTCCTCGCGTAGAAGCTATGCCACGTCGATCTAAAATCTGATTCCTTCATGCCTTTCGGAGTGTCCTGAATTCAGCAAAAATATTCGTCTATATAGAAGCATGTCTTTTTCATATGTAAATAATTTAAAAATTTGCTCTTTAGTTTTTTACTTTTTGTTCGCGCGTTGAATTAGGAGTCGATCCCAGGATTTTCGTATGTTAGGCTAGAACACTACCCACTGAAATACCGAAACACATATTTATTTTTGTACACAATTCAATTAAAAAATAAAAAACCAAAAATCGAAGTAAAAATTTCATTTGGATCCAAATTTGTATACAGGTAAGCGAGAGAGGATGATCTATAAAAAAAACTTTGAGAGTTTGAATATAAACAGCCGACTGACTTCGTAGTGTTTGTGTTAAATTTCGTTATTCGCTTACGTTATTGCATCCTCGTAAGGCAGAACAGATGCACTGTGTGCTTTTCCGTACTTTTCCGTGCTTCCGAAGCGCTTATTTTTGTGTTATATTAATCTACACCTTCCGAGATGTTTTTATGGAAGGGATATAAGAAACTACAATAGAAAAAACACATATAAATTAACAGAAAAAAAAGCTATACAAATGCAAAAGAGACTTTTATTAATAAGCAATTGCTTCTAAATCTCGATTATTTTTTTGCTGGGATGTAATTGTCCTAAGAGCATTATGAGCAGCATATCACAATTCTTCATAAAACTAACGAATTTCCGTGTTTCACAAAAACTAAAAAATAAGGTTAAACTAGACTTTAGTATAAAAATTTAACAAATCTAAAAATTATTGAGTAAAGAAGTTCTTTTTAAAATAGTTAGTTTTATTTAATAGAAAAAAGTTTCTATTATCCATCCCAGGAATGGTATTTTTGATTTTATTGATTTTCTACACCAATATACGAGTACTAAGGAAAAATTCTAACACATCATTTCAAAACGGAAGCCGCTGGAATCCTTGGAAAATCGACTTCGCATACAGAAGCACAAAATTGACACGGCTTATTCGACTTGCCTATTCATAAGGACATAGAATATTTATACTCGTCCTTTATGATGTTGCATATGAATGTTAAGGATATTACATACCGAATGACAATCTTATTAATACTCTTACCATTTTTGATGAAGGGTATCAAAATGTTTTAATAAATTGCTAAGAGAATTTCTATAAGTAATTCGATGGCATTTAACTACTTAAATAAACAAAGTAAATGTTAAAGTTTCTTACATTTGTTTGTTGATTTTATTTTTATAAGTTTCTTATTAGGTCTTATATAATTTTTTATTCACTTGTTGTTTGTTTTTTTGCATTCCTGCCGTTTATGGTTTTGCACTAGTTGATGATAAAACTTTTAAAGAACTCTATAGATGCATACATCTGGGCCTGTACATAGTAGACATTTAATGTTAAGTGTTAATTTTCAACAAGTATTTAGAATTAAATGTGTTAAAAAATTATACGAAAAAAATTCTTATAGTGATTGATAATCAGTTGAAAACAAACAAACAAACAAAATCCTGCCTTCGATCAACTGGCCTTAAGCAGAGGATGTGGTGTATTAATTAACCACTTGGTGTTTTTATTTTATTTTTTGTTTGCAATAAACTCAACATTGAAGCCTTTTAAGGGTTTTTCTCTTATACCCTGTTTGTAGAAATTGTTAAAATTTTTTTATATTTTTAATTTTGTGGTTTTATTTTATATACAACAACTCTTTTTTATACATACTCGTATCTTCTGTTACACTACACTCATGGTGGTAGAAAAAAGGTGTAAAATTCCACTTATGGTAGCAGCAAGCTGCAACAAAATGCAAAAAAAAAAATAAACAACCAACCTAAGACAACAAACAAAAGCAAGTCATTGAACGCTGGAAAATTTTTTGCCTGCCCAGAAGGACACTCACTCTATGTTAAATGCAACAAAATGATTAGTACAAAATGAAATGCGCAATCTTAATGGAGGCTGTTAAAAAAAAATAAAAAAATCAAATAGTTTTTGGTTCTAAAACCGTTTTGTACTCTGGGCTGCAGACCAAAGTCAGGTCACATGTGTTTGAAGATTTGAGGAGAGAAATCAAGGTCTCTTTAATAAGGTACAAGTATCAGTTGATTGACTTTTTTCCATGTTCTTCTAGTCAACAACGATAAAATACACAAAAAGAAAGAGAAAAGGAAAAAAAATTTACACATATAAACAATTTTACGATTTAAAGTTTGTGTCGTTTTTGCTTAACAAATGTTCTATTAAATCAAACCAAAAATTAGTTTAGAAAAACGGAATAATTTTTATAAAACTTAATTAAATTCTTCTAATATATTTAAACAAAAAACTTATTTATCTATGTTTTAAATTTAATGATTTTCAAAAGGTCGAAAAGCCTAACCGAAGGTCGCGATAAGATATTCAAAGTTTTGTAGTCTGAGGCAAAAAACTTGTTGCTTATAAAAGATAGTCCTTCAGATCAGGGCAAATACGTTATTTGCAGCTATGATCCTTCAACAGAATTTAAGAACCGTTATGTGGTAAAACTAACACAATGTTGAAAATTGCAAAAAATCTTTTTTCTATACCACGGAATAGGTATTAGACCCCTGCAACAAGACTACTTACAAGAACTTTACTACAGGGAAATCTTCTAAAACAAACGCTTAACAACAATGTTTCAGTTCTTGCAGGTATAGGAGTAAAGAATAAAATAAAATTTGTGATGCTTGCTTCTTCCTACGCATGGGCGCGTATACAAGTGTCATGCATGTACATACATACACACACACGTTATGTGCATTATCTTTTATTTTTCTGTGCATATACAAACACACACATGCATTGACATTAGTTGTGTGCGCTAGCTTTAAAAAATCATCCTTAAACACATTATAGCATACCAACCAGCTAGCCTTTTCAATCGCAGAAGAGTCCAATGTGAATCGTATGCAGAGCATTTTCAATCGCAGACGAGCGCATATTTTAATCGTGGGAGAAGCTTCAAACTGGAGAAAGTGTTACCGCAGATGATTCGAGTACAAGAGCCGCAGAAGGCGCTTTTATTAGCCGTAGTTGCAATCATTTGAGATCTATCTAGAGATTATAGCTGACTTCATAAATGCAGCTTGCAATCCAACACTGCAAAGAAATTAATTTACAAGGCAAAGCAATATTTTACGGCAACACTATTTTGACAATCAATGAAATAATTACAATAAATAAGTAAAAAAATAATTAATGTGATGATCGTAAAAGATAAGCCAGAATAGTTAAACATACGTAGGTAGAGTAATATAACTTCGTGCTAACCTAAATAGAAAAATGAAAATATGGTAAAACAGGGAAAATAAATAGTGATACTTACATATAATTATATTTACCAAAGGTAAATCAATAATTGTACACAAAAATCATTTCTCACATTACGTTTCATTAGAATTTACGTTAAATAGCTGATGTTAATAACTATCTCTACCCAAGTAGATAGACTAAGGTGCTGATGAAGTGCATTGCTGCACAGAAAAATATCGGTATTTCCCCCAGCTTTTAAAAGTCTAATTTAATTTTTCTTCTCTTTTTTCGAAACTCACATTAATTAATAAAAATATTTCATTCAATAAAAGAATTGAAATTACTGAACTTAAGCCTGACAAAAAATTATTTCTGATTAGAAATGTATTTTAGTTAATTTATGAAAGCGCAAAAGTTTTTTATTTGTTTCATTAAGTATATATTTTGTAAAATTAATTTTTTTTTAATGAATGTTCAGCAAACATGCGCTAATCTTTTCAAAACCACTTTCGAATTGGCTTATAATGATAAAAAATATAACAAGAAAAAACGAATCATAAATGAAAACAATGCACAAATTTGACAGATGTTGCGCATTGAAAAGCATTGCCTTGCAATAATGAACTCGCGGCATTGCCAAAAATAACTCTGCTGTATTTATGAACACTACGCATTTCAGTGTTGCCTCGCAAGCTGCATTTACATATGAAGTCAGCCTCTCTAACAACTCTTTTTTAAAGAACATTGAGAATCTATGTGACCTATTAGGAGAGTTGTAAAATAATCATTCGATAATGATTTGGGGAATCGTACAATACCCAGTATGCTTTTTATTTTGCTTAAAGACTATCAGCCTTATTCAAAAATATATTTTACTTGAGCTTTAAAGTTCATAGTAGCTACCAAGCACTTTAAGGCTAACATTGCTTTGTTAAGAAATTGTATTCAAAAGACAACTTTAATTATTTTGTGATTTAATAATTATTTATGTGTGTGAAGATAAATTCATCGAGTTAAATTCATTTTTCAAAAATATCGCATGCGATATTTTTTTTTTTGGTACGAATTTTGTACTCAAATTAAAGGGTTTCTTCATAAAAACGTTCACTATAGCCAAACCCTTCTTCCTCAGCGAATCAAACCTAGTGGAAAATGAAGACAACAAATCATACTAAAAAACTGCATTAACAATATATCTGAATTGTATTTGTGAAATTTTTTGATTTGTTGTCTTCATTTGCCACTAGGTTTGATTCGCTGAGGAAGCAGGGTTTGGCCACAGTGGTCATTTCCCTCATAGAACTCGAAAAATAAGAGTGTTTTACTAAGTCATATTTTTAAAAGTTTTCTAAAATATTTCACAAATACAATTCAGATATATTGTTAATGCAGTTTTTTAGTCTGATTTGATGTCTTCATTTTCCACTAGGTTTGATTCGCTGAGGAAGAAGGGTTTGGCTATAGTGAACGTTTTTATGAAGAAATCCCTTAATTTCAGTACAAAATTCGTACCAAAAAAAAAATATCGCATGCGATATTTTTGAAAAATGAATTTAACTCGATAAATTTATCTTCACACACATTAATTAATTCAGGTAACACCACCATGTTCAACAACCATTTCACAGCTTATGATGTACAACATCGAATACAATTTCATTCGAGTATTCAACTAATTTTTTATTTTATTAAATACATTTTTATTATCTTGAAATTAAGCAACCTAATTTATAAAATATAAAGCTTCTGACATGGAAGCAAAATAGATAAACATATTTATGAAGTAAAAGTAAAAAAATATGATGAACATAGAAAAATTATCTGAATTTATTTTATTCGAACGAAATGAGTATTTCAATATTCAGCTTTTTTCGATTCGTTTTGTTTGAATGTACATCACTAAAACATTTTTGTATAATTGTATTTATTTTAATGTTTTTTATGGATTTTACTATGTATTTCGAATCAGTTGGATAATTTACTGATATTTTCCATCACATGACAAAAAAAATAAATTTAAGATAAGAGCTAGCACTTCTAGCTTCATTTTCAGATGTAACATGAATCAATATGTGCTATATTAACAAAAATATTTGAGGTACAAAATACACATTTTGGAAATATCAACTTAAAGTAGCCTTAACAAACGTGGGTGCCTACTTTAGAATTTTGATATAATAATTTTTTTGAATACAACTTTACTTAACATTGCTTTTCAAAGCTTTGTTAAATTTTTTTAAATACGACCCTAAATACATTAAATTAATGTGAACTTCACTTAAATATATCTTTAATTATTATAAAAAATAAAAACACTCTTGAAACAAGCGACGAGATTCTTATTCAAAACTCAAATGAAAAAAAAAAACAATCTATAACAGTAAGTAGAAAATAAAAAAAAGAACAAACATATTTTAGATAAATGTATCGTCGATTAAACATTGCAAGATTGCATTACACAGAAATGCTACAATATCACTATGCAACTAATCAGCAGAATATTCTTTAAGAAGTTGTATATTAAACACCAACGCGTATTAAACAGTTGTTGGCTAGCTGGGTATCTACATGTTACACACACACTCAAACGTACGTTATGCAAAATAACAAGCATACACGCATCAACACTACTTCTTTTGAGTGTTTGTTATGAACAAGAAGACTTCGCGACATCGCTTGTAAACACTCATATACACGAACATCAATACATCCATCGTGCTTCGCTTATTAAACAACAGCATTTATTATTGGTTAAGTATAATACAAGCCATGATAATACATTTAAAAAACAAGATATATTTAGATTTAAAGACTGTTTATGTAGGCCTCTAGTGTGAATAAAAATAGCGATTTATTTACTTTATTTACCTCAACGAGTATTTTCCATATTAAAATGTTTAATCCTCCTTCTATAAAATTATGTGTAAGTTAGGGCTTTTTGTGTTTACATGTGAATATGAAATAACAAAAATTAACACGATATGAAAGACTGATTAAATAATTTTATTGTACGCGGTATGTTGATGTTGAAACAGTGTAGACTTTTATGTTCACTAAAGAAGTTTGTTTTAGACTTTATTACAGCATTTTAATGACATTTATTGTCATTTAATTTTAAAGCCAAGTTTTTTTTCATAGGTGTTTGCCAACTCATATACTTGCATACATTTGAACACAATGCCAATTAAATGAGACACTCTAGAAATATTTATGCACACCCCCATGAAAAAAAGTTCATTTGAACTTAATGTTCAACTAATGTTTGTAATTTAACACTTTGTAAAAACAAAAACACTTGACGGTCTTTAAAAATTTTTTTCTTTTTTTCTAAAACAACATTAAACTATTAAACTTTTTTATCTACATAGTTACTTTTATTTTTTTTTTCTGTGACTTGTTATTTGTTTTATTTTTCATTTTTGTGTCATTTCACTTGTAGAATGATTTTTTGCTATTAACAAGCAAAACTTTATGGGGAAAATAACAAAATAAGCAAAAAAAAAAAAGAAACCAAACTGAAACTAAAAGTGCTTATTTATTTTGTTGTAGAAAGCTGGACGACATTTTAACAAGAAATAAAAGCATCAAGTTGCACTTGATGATTTCTTTAGTGTTGCGGTACAAAAAAAAAAAAAAAATAAGTTGCTAAAGTTTTTGTCGATGTTGCTGATGTATCTGGTTTCAACGAATTTTTTTTCAAATGACTTTCAGTACAAAATTGTTCGCTCGCTAGTGTTATTGTTTTAGTTTTTTTAAATAAATCTATGGGTTTACTTGTAAAAAGAAAAAAAAATTAATAGCGCAAAGCTTTATAATTATATATACTTTTACTTTATGATTATTGATAAAAAGTACAGCTTGTGGCAATTTTTTTATAACAAATTAGTGCTGTCACTAACTGAAATATTTTCAAGTAGGTTATGCATGGCAGCATATTAATCTAATTCCAGCATCTAAATGCATTTAAAATTAAATGAACACTTAGTTTTTGAATTAAAAATTATTGTATCCCTCCTCTTAAAACTAGATTCCCACCAGGTAATTTGAGAAAATTTTAGTTCATAGGCAAAAGAGAAAATCCAGACTCCCCTCTTCGCGAGTGTTCAACGAATGTATGTACGAGGACATATGAATAATTCTGCATTAATAGCAACAAAAATGAATTTTTTTTGAGTAATCACTATTTCATAAACAGCAGCAATATATTTTCAGCCTTATTTATTAATGATTCTAAAAACAAATTGTCATAGAAAATTTTTCTTAAAAAGCCTTTATAAAGCCTTGATAATTTTGAAAAACAAGACTAATTAAAATTTAGTATTTAATTACAATCTAGCACTTTTCCAGAGGCACACTTTTCATATCACTCTGCTTGAGAGTGACGTAAGTAACAAGGCAATGAAAATAAAAATCGTTATGTTCAAGGCAAATATACATACATATCGTTACCTTATTACAGAAAGGCCCTAACTCATTTTTATTTTTTAATCGAGTTTTTTGTGTATTTCGATAGAAAAACATCTGATGTATTGAAAAATGCAAAAAAAAATCGCTTTCATTAAAATAACGAGTTAGGATCTTTCTATAATAAGGTAACGATATGCATTGAATAAAAACTTAAAATGTAAATTAAAACATTGAACATTATTAATACATGTTTTTTGTATGTTCTAATTATTATTTAAAGTTTTATTTCTATTTAAGAAATCGTATTAATTCAAACAGCTACAGCAGATAACAGGTAACTTAATTTAAAACAATTACAAATAATAAATTTTTTAATTTATTTTTTAATAAAAGCTCTTTAGACACAAAAAGTAATTTTAATAAAATGGTACGAGCCGTTTTAGAGTAACTGATCTTAAGTCATGTGGGGATTTTACGTTCATATAAAAAGAGACAACAATAAAATGCTTAAAACTAAATTTACAGTAAAAGGTCCCAAAAATGGAAAAACTACAAGAAATTTTACTATTTGTAGTAAGCGAAAAATAAATTGAACAACATTAATGATTTTGTTTCAAACATTTTTTGAATATAATTCTCAATAAAATTTGGAATTTTTTTTTCCAAAAACATATGAAGCGTTTTAACTTTTCTCCACAATTTTTTTTTTTTTTTTTTTTGTTTGAAGTCTACTGATGAAATCGCTTAAATTAACCAACAACAAACAAAAATTAACTAATATGTGCATAATTAATAAAGAATAAACGAGAAAAATTCGTCATGTCAATACATTATAGAATTCAGGCAGATTTAAGGCTCAGTTAGCTGGCTATAATGGAATGTAAATGTAATGGTAGTAAACAGCTGATCGATTTTGTTATGTGACAAATAGATTACGTTAGATTACATCTCAATAACCATTGTCATTACTTTTCACATAACAATATCGATCAGCTGTTTACTACCATTACAGTTACATTCCATTACAGTCGCCTAACTAAGCCTTTAGTTTTTAAGTATTTTTTCTGCATTAATCAGCTGTTTTGCTTCTGTTCAATTGAAGCTCGATCCATAACAATCGTTATATGTGGTTTGCTTGCCATTTTCAAACGATTTAAAAAAAGGAGGCTATTTCCAATACATCTGTATTTTTTTTGTATTTAACTCGGTACTTTTTCAACCGATTTTAAAAATTATTTTCATTTTCATAACCTTTACCAAAAATGGTGAATGGTGAATAGGGAAAAATAATAAGCGATGTCCGTCTGTCCGACTGTCTGTACGTGAAATCAGTTTTCCGAAGCTCCCAGAAAAGCTAGAGGCTATGGTCTTGAGCTGGTGTATCAGAAATATTCTGAAATAGATTGTTATCGAAAATACGGTTTCAAAGCTGGAAAGTTTAAACTTTTTTTTGCCTTATAAAAGTAACTAGCTGAAACTAATTTTTGTTTTGTTTTTGTAATTTATACATACTCGTATTTTGTATCTCAGTTATATTTAAATTAGTATTAACAATCAAAATAAATCAAAAATACGCTGCCAGGGATGGATAATGTATTTCTATTCTAGCATATAACAGTAACCTAGTAAAACAAATTTTTCTTTTTCTCTATAAATGAAACATATTTTGTATTGAGAGAGAAATATTTTGCTAAAAGAAATTAGTAAAAACTAAAGGAATAATTCCAGTTTGAAAATTTATTTTTATTTTATATTTTTGTGTATAAAAGTATCCATGTCAATTTAATTTTTGCTCTCTCTTCCTTTAGAAATTAAAAATAATTGATGTTTTAGAAAGAAACGTTCGGTAAACAAAATTAGGAAAATAAAAAGAACAGCTTCAGAGTTGGATAACTTAAATTTTTTTTAGCACCTAAATAAAGCTTATTTTTTTCTTTGTTAATTAAATACATATTTTCTATATTAAAGAAAGAAAGATATTAGTATTAAAAATGAGAAAAATTTAAGAAATATATATAGTTACTGGGTTGAAAAATTCAAACTAAATAAAACTATTATTTTTTTCATGTAAAAAAAAATCGTTGAAGCAAATTCTTTAGTCGGAAAATACCCATAGATCATTTACTTCAAATTTTACTAGAGGAAAAAATAAATCATGTATTTTTTCACTTATGGCTGCATGTATATTATGTATGCATATATCTACTCCACATGTATTTCGATGAAGGCTATATAAGATTCGTCACAGCCGCTTATTTGTTTTATTTGCATTTTACAAACGTAAATCAAGCAAGATTTGATTTTAAAAATTGTATGTATGTATATATAGCTCATTTACTCAAACAACTTCATAACTCAAAAAATTTCTAATAGAGCATAGCTGACATTTGTAAAAAAAATGGGCGAAGAAACACCCACTTTTTGATTTCTTACTTTAATTATCTGATTGCTACGAAAAATTGCAAGCAATGACACAATCTCAAATTAAAAAAATAGGCGGAGCTGCGCCCGTTATAGCTTAATTTTGTATTTCACGTGCTGCTAATTTTATTGAAACTTGGAAAACACTTTGAGCTTTAAAAAAGACACAATCTTGCATTTAAAAAGTGGACACGGCCACGCCCATTAAAATTAAATATATTTCACGTGATTTTACCTTATTGATTTTTAGGAAACTTGGCTCAAAAAGTCACAAACTTGCATTCCAAGAAGTGGGCGGAGCGACGCTTATTAAAATTTAATATTACATTTCACGTGCTTCTGCTTTACTGACTTTGAAGAAACTTGGCAAATACCTAGAGCTCTGAAAAATATTTAATACTGCGTTTAAGAAACTGGGCGGGGCCACGCTCTGGAAAGGTTCACAATGAATTATATGTAATTCTACTTATCCGGTTGCTGTGAAACTTGACAAGGAGTTTGGGTTCTTAGAATGACAAAAGTTTGTCCTTATTGAAGGGGGCGGGTTAAGCCCATTAAAGGTAAATATTATATTTCAGGTGCTGACCGATCTTTACAAAACTTGGCGAACTTTGAGACCTGAAAGTAAAGCGATTCTTAATTTATAAAAGGAGGCTGACACTAATATTTGCCAAATTGTAAAAAAGTTAGATTGGCAGTAAAAATTTAAAAAATTAAATTTAAAAAATAAATTGAACCGATTTTAAAAATAAGCACGAAAAAAACTTAAAATTTAGATGCAGTTAAATAAAACATTTTTATGTCTGTTACCTATAGTAATATTCTTTAAAAAATTTAGTTCTTATATAGTTCTTTATTTTTTTCAAAATCCCCCTCCTAAATTTAATAAATTTTAAAAAATTAAAAAAAATGGCTGCTTTTTGGGAATTCTTACAATTAAATTTAAAATTTGGTGACTATCCCAAATTATTATTTTACTTATTCACTAAAATATATTTTTTTTATTAAATATACATTGAAATGGATTATTGGAGAGTATAGCGAGTTAAATATTTTCTAATACTTTACAGAATATTGTCACATCATGTGGCAGGCACTGTTTTACACACGTAACAATGAGAAAAAAAATTGTGCTTCGTAATGTATGAATAATAGACCTCACCTTAACCAGCAACCACTATTCCAGGTGTCAGTTTAACAACGACTTTATTAACAAGAATTTCGTTTTTTGTTTTTCAAACATTTGCTGTTTTACTGCATTGCAATGTAAAATAAATAAATAAATAGTTTATTGTGCTCAACAAAGAAAAAAATATTATTTTTTTCTTTTTTTAAAAAAAAGTATTTTATTACGTTCAAGTATTTTCTTTTATGTATTCTTTTCTATTTTATTTTCTTTCCATTTTTCTTCTCATCTAAATAACATTGTTGTAAATATCTTAATGCAACTTCACAAGAATACCAACAAGATTAACAATAACATCTACTTATCAAATCTAATATGGAATACAAATGCGGCCCATATCTGGTTACACAACAAGATCTTTTTGGTAGCCAACGATTAAAGGAAAACAAAATTGCAGCATAAGAAGACATGCCCAAGTTCCAGCACCAATGAAACTACAAGAATAGAAAACTGTTTTTATTGTTTTTTTGTATTCTATCAAATCTATTATTCTTCTAGTTAATTATCTCAGATTGTAAAGCAACAAAATAAATGAACGTCATTTAAAAAGAAAGAAGAAAAAAATCACAACAAGTAAAATGAACATTTAAACGTGTTATTAAGCTACTGGTTTTGATTTTTTTCATTTTTCTATTAATAATTTATTGCTTAATAGGAGCTAGCTAGCTCTTCGTTTTACTACTATCAGATAAACAATTTATCGATCCCTCGCAGCCAAAAGTGTTATAAGTAACATTTTACAAAAAGAAAAATTACTGAAACCTTAAAACTTGTGTCAGATTTGACTTGATACTTTTTTTCAAAAAATATAAATAGTTTCCTCATATCAGGCAAAAGATTTAAAAACAAATTAAAGTAACGTATACGGCTAAACCGAATCTTATATGCCCTGCACCCACGTACTTACATACATATGTACATACATACACACATAAGTAGCGGCATATTTCTTTTTGCTCTATTGCAATTTATAGTGACCTTCGAGTACTTTTCAACTAAACGGACTTAATCCAAAGCTATGGTGTTCGTTTTTGGCAATAGTTTATTCCGTACTCTGCATTTAATTTTTTTTTATTATAAATATTTTTATTTACCACGTGTCAAAATGAAGACGAATTTAAAAAAAAATATTTGTTGTTGGTGTGAAATGTCTGGATGCATTTCGTTGAAGCTCAGCAATACCTCAATAGACTTCAACCACAATTCGAAATGGTTGCAAAGCCTCAATGCTTATAGAAAAACTCTCATTAGATTATTGAGAATCACAGATCTACAATTACGGTAAGCTAAGAAAATTAAAATAAGGTAAAGTTTAAGGTTTCCATGTCTGGAGCTATATATGTTTTCTATTCTTTTCTAATTTTGTATACCAAACTTTTTCTTCCTAAAACATAAAGTATATTTAATTTGTAAACAAAAAGAAAAAAATTATTTAAACTAGTTACTTTTATATACAAAACAAAAATAAATTTTCCAACCCTGGAATCATGGTTTAGGTTTTTATGATTTCTTATACCGATCTAGTCCTTTAAAAAAATATACAAAGCATGTTAATTGAAAAGAGAAAAAAAGGATATAAGGAAAAAATTTCTTTTACTTAAATATCCAAAAAAAAATTATCAAATTTTCCAACTCTGAAGTTGTAATTTTTATTTTTGTAATTTTTGTTTTCTGTAGCAAACTTTTCTTTTCAAAACATAAAATATATTAAATTTATAAGGAAATAGAATAAATTTATTCGACCTAGTTACTTTTATATATCACAAAAAGTGTAATTTTCCCAGCCCTGGAATCATCCTATTAGAATTTCCAGATTTCTGAAACCAATCTATTTCTTTAAAGAATAACAGATATGTTTTATTTTTAGAGAAAAAGGATAAATTAATTTTAGTACGTTATAGTAGTATATACAATTATATAAAAAAATTAAATTTTCCAGACCTGGAATAATTTTTTTTTTATTTTTAATATTTAATATATCTTTATTGAAACAAAAAATAGGCTTATTAAAGAAAAAAAATTAGTTTTAGTTTTATACGGCGAAAAAGTTTAAGCCTTCCAGCTCTGGAACCATTTTTTTTTATTTTACTGATTTTCAATACCAATTAGTGTCCTGCACAATAGTATTTATAAGACTTTTCAAGACATGAGAGATTTTTTCCAATGCTTTACTACAGCGAAATATTCTAAAAGAATCGCTAAACAACACTGTTAGCAAGACAAACCACCGAAAAAAATTACTTGCCAACAGTGTTGCTTAGCGATTCTTTTAGAATATTTCGCTGTAGTAAAGCATTTGAAAAAATCTCTCATGTCTTGAAAGGTCTTATAAATAGTCTTGTGCAGGACACTAATACCAATCTATTTTGGACTATTTCTCACACATCAGTCTGAGAACGATGTCTCTAGGTTTTATAGGTATATATAGGTTTGTCATTCCGTATGTAATTTCTACAATATTAATAAACGAGACATAAAGTATATATATTCTGGATACTTGTGCAAAGGGAAGGCCAATAAGCGATGTCCGCCTGTCCGTTTATCCGTCTGTCTGTAAATGAAATCGGTTTTCCGAACCTCCCAGAAAAGCTAGATACTTCGGTCTTGAAATGGTGTGTCAGAGATGTGTGTGAGATTGGTATTGAAAATTAGCAAAATCGAGCACACCATTTCAGAGCTGGAAAACTTAAACTATATTTTGCCATATAAAACTATCTACCTAAAACTTATTTTTGTTTTATTTTTGTTAAATAAACTTATTTTATATTTCAGTACGAATAAAATTGGTATTGAACATAAAAAAATTAAACAAATCAAAAACACGTTTTCAGAGTTGGAAAAGTTTAACTTATTTCCCTAAACAAAAGTAACCTACCAAAAATAATTTTTCCTTTTTTTTCTATAAATTAAACATATCTTATATTCTTAAAAAACAGATTGGTGTAAGAAATCAGAAAAATCTAAAATTATGATTCCAGGTTTAAGAAACTTACACTTTTTGTGTTATATAAAAGTAACCCGTCTAATATTTTTCTTTTTCTTATAAATTAAATATATTTTATGCTTTTGAAAGAAAAATCGAAAAATGAAAACCACAGCTTCAGACCTGTAAACTTTGAACTTTTTTTGATATTAAAATAACTAAATAAAACTAATTTTTAAGTTTAAAATTTTTTAAACGCACTAATAATCCCAAATTAATATTTTACTTATTAAGTAAAATATTTTTTTTATTAAAAATACATTAAACCCCTCAATAAAACAGTGCAGCACTAAAATCTGAAAGCTTATGATGGTAGAAGAAAACTCTTAGCTGGGTTTTGAATTATTAGCTAAGGTTTTTTTTTAAATTCATTTTTGAAGTTTTCGACTGGGGGTGGATTTTAGTACAATTTTCAAAAAGCATGTACTGATTCTTAATTCTATATCTCATGAACTATTCGAAATATTGCTTGTCTCTCCTCGGCAAATTTTTAGTTCTTAATCAGATCTAAAAATTTTACCTTGAGATAAAATAAAAAAAAACAACATCTTACTCAAAACAGCAAAACTGTCAAAAAATTTAAAATTTCGTAAAAGATTTTTATTGTTGATGATGGAAAATATAAGGACACTTCAAATATTTTAAAATAGATACTTAGAAAAATTTATGATTTTGAACATAAGGAATGAAAAATAAGGACACTTCAAATGTATTTAAATACACCCAGAAAAAAGATTGGCTGGAAAACGGTTAGTCCAATAAAATATCATTTGCATCAACTATATTTCAGTTCACGCTATCAATTTTCTGTTAATCCAAAAAAACAATCCATGTTCATTGCCATAAGGGCACAATTGTAACAAAGATATGATTGTGACAATACTTAAATTGATTGCATCAACCGAGCGCATGCTTTTGTCATGACTAATTAACTGATTGATTAGCACAACCGAATAAAATATTACGAATTGGATTTTACTACCAACTTTTGGTATTAGCAACTAAAAAATTGTCGTTCTATATTAAAATTAAAACAAAAACTTTCAATCAGTTGCTGCAACTAACTAGAGGTTTAGTTTACTATCATAGTTTATAGCAGCAAATTAAAAAATTAACTTTTGTGACTTGCAAAGATATTATGTTATTAAGATAACAGGTTTGTGGCTTTTCAAAATGTGTGGTTGAAGAAATGTATATAGACATGCTTCACCATTAGGAAATAAATTTCAATTAAAATAAACTTATGACAATATGTCAAATAATAAATTTCTTAAATTGTGTATTTTTATTTGCGTTTATTGTTTATTTTTATTTCAGCAAGGAAGGCCAATTTTTCTTTTACAGGTACCAATTATGATATTGTTTTAATTATATTAACCAGATTTTCGGTAGCAAGAATAACATTTATTTCAAATTCCATACTGTCAATCAATTCTTTCTGTTGCTGCAACTATTGGGTTGAGGGTTATAATTAAAATATAGTGGTACCACAAGAAAATTTCAGTCGCTATAGCAGAATTCTATGATAGTTGCTGCAACCGCCAAAATTCAATTGGCAACAAATTCGGTTGCCACAACTAATCTGTTTTCTCTGTGTAATAATTCAAAACCCAGCTAGGGTTTTTTTTTCTACTATCATAAGCTTTCAGATTTTGGGGGTCTCAATTGGTTCAAGATTTTCAAGTTGAAAAATGTGCTACTGTGTAATCAATTTTAATGTATTTTTAATAAAAAAAAATATTTTACTTAGTAACACCTAATTCACAGGAAGACTTTTATGAAGTCTATTTTTCGACGTCATTTTTGGTTTGAAAGCGAACGGGGTAGAAAAGAAAGAGGGGTAGAAAAAATGACTCGATTTCTGTTATCTATGGTTTTTTTTCATACCCTGTCGGAAATTCGTTTAGCATTAAGCTAACTATTTCGCAAATAGTACTGACTGACACTTGGATTACTTTCAATGTAATCAACTGACTATTTTAATATTGCGATGTCCCAGGCGGTAGTCAATTGTCTCACTCTGCACTACTTTCAGCTAACTTAAAGTTAATTTTTTTAAATCACCTGGTAGTCAGTAAGTTAAAAAAATTTTTCCGGGGTTCCAACATCACACGTTGTGTACTTAACGCGCTACCACTTGGCTACGGTACCATCTAAAATAACAACAGCAAAATGTTAATATAAAACTGAAATGAGTGTCAAAGTAGCTGAGAATAAATTTGTTGGCTCTCATCAAATTTGATTACGTACTCAACTTAAGAATTAATTTTGGGTTTGTTTTGTATAACATTGCAGTTAGATTTTAGTCAGTCTAAGAAAAGTTAACTATAAGTTAATTATTTTTGTAGTCAACCACACATTCTCCTTCAGGGTATGTACTGCAAATGTGTGTATAAACAATAAAATCAATAAAAATCAAAATCAATAAAAAAAATTAGACATGTAAAAATAATCACCGTATGAACGCAAATAATTTTTGGTAGAAACTTCAAAAGGGAATCAAGAAAAATAGACGTCATAAATTTCATCGTCTGAATCCTGTGTAAGTAAAATATTAATTTGGGATTATTAGTGTGTTTAAAAAATTTTAAACTTAAATTGTAACAATTCTCATAAAAAACACTAATTAAAACTATTTTTTTTTATTTCCTTTTTGCTTTGTTCTTTTAACGTATTTTATATATTTTTTAAAGAACTAGATTAGTATAAGGAATCAGGATGATTTAAGGGTTGGAAAATTAAATAAATTTTTGTGTATATAAAAGTAACTGGGTGAAATATTTTTTTTCTTTACAAATCATATAAAATTTATGTTTTAGAAAGAAGAAGTTTGGCAAAATAAAATAAAAGGCATAGCTCCAGACCTGGAAAACTTAAACTTTTTCTGGTATAAAAAACTTATTATTTGTTTGGTAATTAAATATATTCTATATTTTAGAAAGAAATAAATTAGTTTAAAAAAACCGAAAAAATATGGTTCCAGGGTTGGAAATTGAAAAAAAAATTGGATAAAAAAACCAAAAACTATTTTTTTTTTTCAGATAAACATATTTCATGTTTTAGGAAGATCTCTACTCAAAATTTTTTAAATGTGTTAAATTTGTTATAGATATCTGATGAAAGTATAAACGAAGGTTTCTGCAATGTTGCTTATTATGCTCTCAGCATAGTTATGTTTCAAACCGATGGTCTTTCCTTGACATCTTGTAACGATATCTAATTAATTTTTAATACATGGAAATAAAACTAAAATTTATCGCTAAAGATCAGTCATATTTTTAAAATAAAACGTTCCATTTCAATTTCCTAAAACTTTTTCTTAATGTTGAAAAAAATTTTAAAAAAATCTGTAAGAATAAAACGTTTACATAATAAAGCACTATATGCCATTTGCAATGGGATATTTAAATTGAGATACTAAACAGTTTTACAACATCAAATATTATTAAATAAGGGAAAATTTAAAACAAGTTAGTTTACTTGGTGTGGATGTAAAATACTAAGACTATTTTAGGGTTATTAAATAGCAGCACGGTCTTTGACCATCTCGAGAGCGACTAAACAAGCCCAAATTTGTTGGTATTGTATTGATGTAACGTCGATGTTGACTGGAATAAGGATGAATTAAAAATATTTCTTTAATACGGAGTGTAGAATAAAATATTCAACTATTGCTTATATCCAAAACAAAATATTTGAATAAAATTCTTTAATCGTAAGATACTGAGAGGTCACTTACCAAAAATTGTAATAGAGTAAAAAAGGGTGAAGGGTATATAAGATTTGGCACAGCTGAATATAGCACTCTAACTTGTTTTTTTTTTTAAGTTAATTATAAAAAATATTATTTATTTACTAAAGGGTCTGCCAGATAA
Source organism: Tachina grossa (assembly GCA_949987645.1). Taxonomy (NCBI): domain Eukaryota; kingdom Metazoa; phylum Arthropoda; class Insecta; order Diptera; family Tachinidae; genus Tachina; species Tachina grossa. The sequence goes on along the minus strand of OX465278.1, from coordinate 49,684,255 downwards.
CTTTTTTTTTTTGAAAATGCCAAAAAAAATTACTGAAGCTGCGGCTGTGTGGCAACCAAATGTTGTGAACAAAAATTCGTTCAACATGGCCCGATAACGATCACCATTGACTGTAACGGCCACTCCTTGCTCATTTTCGAAAACATGGCCCAATTATGCATCTGGACCAAAATCCGCACCAAACAGTGACTCGTTTTGGGTGCGTCGGCTTTTCAATGTATGCGCGCGGGTTTTCTTTTCAAATACGACAATTTTGCTTGTTTACATACCCGCCAATATCAAAATGAGCTTCATCTGAAAAGATGATTTTTTGGCAAAATCGGCATCTTCTATAAGTCGATCGCAGGCCCACTTAGCGAAGCGAAAACGCATTGGATGGTCAGTTGGCTCGTTCAGCGGAGGGATAAAACTAATTATCTGTCAAATCAGGCATGAGTTAATTGTTACCACACAGAGAAAACAGATTCGTTGTGACAACCGAATTTGTTGCCAATTAAATTTTGGCGGTTGCAGCAACTATCATAGAATTCGGCTATAGCGATTGAAAGTTTCTTGTGGTACCACTATATTTTAATTATAACCCTAAACCCAATAGTTGCAGCAACAGAAAAAATTAGTTGACAGTATGGAATTTGAAATAAATGTTATTCTTGCTACCGAAAATCTGGTTAATATAATTAAAACAATATCATAATTGGTACCTGCAAAAGGAAAATTGGCCTTCCTTGCTGAAATAAAAATAAACAATAAACGCAAATAAAAATACACAATTTAAGAAATTTATTATTTGACATATTGTCATAAGTTTATTTTAATTGAAATTTATTTCCTAATGGCGAAGCATGTCTATATACATTTCTTCAACCACACATTTTGAAAAGCCACAAACCTGTTATCTTATGCACAGACTTTCAAAAAACATTTGAGAATTCACAACTCATAATATCTTTGAAAGGCACAAAAGTTAATTTTTTAATTTGCTGCTATAAACTATGACAGTAAACTCAACCTCTTGTTAGTTGCAGCAACTGATTGAAAGTTTTTATTTTAATTTTAATATAGAACGACAATTTTTTAGTTGCTAATACCAAAAGTTGGTAGTAAAATCCAATTTGTAATATTTTATTCGGTTGTGCTAATCAATCAGTTAATTAGTCATGACAAAAGCATACGCTCGGTTGATGCAATCAATTTAAGTATTGTCACAATCATATCTTTGTTACAATTATGCCCTTATGGCAATGAACATGGATTGTTTTTTGGATTAACAGAAAATTGATAGCGTGAACTGAAATATAGTTGATGCAAATGATATTTTATTGGACTAACCGTTTTCCAAGCAATATTTTTTCTGGGTGCATTCACGAAATAAGCACTAGTTGAAAAAAAAACGTTAGATGGCGGACCCTATATATAAAATAGTGCACACCCACTAAACATTCGGTTGTTATTATTCGTATTATTTTATTTTTTCTTGGTTTTTTTTTCTTTTAAAAATTTCTCATATTCCTAGACTTTCTTATTAAGAAAATGCTTTGCAAATGTTTTGCTACCACTTTTTAGAGATAAAAGCTTACGTACGTGTAGAATAAAAAAAACTAGATCTATTTTTCATACGAAAGAACACACGAGCTCTTTTTCTCATTAATTTAATGCCAGTAAAGAAGTTTTATTAGCGCGCCTGATATTAAGTCAGACTGTTTTGTTTTTTTTGCATATATTTTGCATTGTTATTTAACAAATAAATAATATTTACTGGTTTATTTTTTATTTTTTGTATATTTGCTAAAAAAAAGCAAAACAAACAAAAAACTAATAAATAAATTTTGCTTAAATATCGGTGAACTGCCTACGCAACAAACCACTCATTTTACATTTGGCTCATAAATAAAAACAACACAAAACAAAGGCAAGTATCAAAAAAAAAAAAAAAAAAAAAAAAAAAAATAATGTATATATTTATAACAATAAGAAACATAAACATAAAGCCTAAAAGATCTTGCAAATAAGAGTACATTTGCCAATATTGTAGATTGTAAATAAACATCTAGCAGCCGAGCTGCTCAATACTACATACATACATAAATATATACTTTTCTATAACAACACATTTCGTATTTACTTGCAATCTGGGCCAAAAAGTATGATCTTATTGTATGTATTGTATATTTTACACTTTGAGACTTAACAGAGAGCGTATCAGCAGGCCGGATAATATCGACAAGAGCAACCAACCACTTTTTAAAGGCGCAATAAATCTTTTAAGCGTGGGCACGTCAACGTACGCCAAACGTCAACAATTTTTAGACGATTTTTTTCCATTTTATTTTTTCACTTCAAGTTAGTTGTAATTTTTTTTGAGTGCAATGAAAAACGGCTATATTAAGTTTTCATTCGGCTTATTTTGCTTTTATTTCACTTTAAGATTTTTTTTTCAGAAAATATTTTAAGCTTTTTCTAGTTTAAGTTTGTTTTTTTAATATTAAAGAAAAACGTTTGCAATTTATTAAATTTTTTTATTAAAAATATGCGTGTGTGTTAAAAGTAAAAAATTTTTCTTTAGCCGGTAGCTGGATATTAGAAAAACTACTTAATTTTGGTTTATAATTTTATGAAATTGCGCTTAAGGTTAATGAATATTTTCATGGAAAACTACTGCTCAGCAAAACAAAAGACTTAAGCCACAAACACAATTTTTTAATTATAATTTCAAATCTTTGTTAAGGCTTTTATGACTGCAATAAATCACTTGAAATGTTACCAATGTTAAGTTTTCTTACTCGAAGTAGTTTTAGCTTAAGCATGGAAAATTACAAAAAAAAATCTTATAAGCGTATGAAGTTCAAAAACATGTAAGAGTGCTATCTATATTCGGTTGTGTCGAATCTTATATACCCTTCACTGAAATACATATGGAGCATATATATACATACATACATAAGGAAAAAAATACATTATCTATTTTTTTTCCTCTAGTACAATTTAAAGTAAGTGATCTATGTGTATTTTTCCACTAAATAATTTGCTTCAACGATTTCTTTTTTGGCATGAGCAATAGTTGAATATTTTAATCTAAACTTTGTATTTGTGATTTTTTTACATTATTAATATTCTTTCTTTTTAAAATACATGAGCAAAAATTACTAAGAGATGACTTGAACATTTGAGCACTTTCTAATAGAAATTTACAGATCCACATCTAAAGCAACTTTAATTTGCATATTTATATATAAAATAAAAATCTTGCCAGCCTTTACCATATTAATGCCGATACCAAAAACTGAATTAAATAACTATTCATAATAATACTTAAAGAAAATTATATTTTAAAACATTTGCAAGTAACCTAAACTAATTACACATTTGCTTTAATGCATTATACGCAACATATCACAAAGCTTCGAAAGACTTATGAGCAGGGCAACCAAAAATATGCTGTAAAAAATTGTTTTGTGCGCATTAAATATGCATTTAAAACTCAACAAATATGATCTTAAAAATAAAATGGTTCCTAAATGAAAATATATTCTTAATTCAAAAATTCACCACATTTTCATATAAAATAAAAATACAAAAATAAAAGAAACAGAAGAAAGGTAACAATAAAAAAAAAATTAACAAGGAATAAACAAAAAAAATTAATTTGGGTTTTAAGTGCACGTGAAAACATAATTGCCATACAAATTTTGACTAAAGCAAATAATACAAATTAATTTTTTTTTTTAATTTGGACACTCGTAAAAATGTCACTTTAATTTCAAAAGAGATCAAGATATCAGAATTAAATCGTTGGACAGGATTTTTATTTATAAATTTATTGCAATAAAAACAAAATATTGACCTAGATTTTCAAGTAAAAATCGTTGCCTGTCACATCTAAGCAAACTTTTATATATTGATAATATTCCTTCAGCGTCTACTTGGGGCAGAGTCCGCCACAACTAGCAAACCAAATTATTATTGAAACTAATATCCATAATAACTTGTAACGTTGATTACCCTCTAAATAATTCGTATTTAGCCGGCGATCACCCGCTACATAATATTATATTTTGTAGAACAAAACAAAATAGAAACCACACAACAACAAAAATGCAGTCTTTCTTTTGCATTTAATAACAACACACACAAATATAAACACACACCCGTTACATACGTACCAACAGGCATAGCCAAGCAAACAATACAAAACCAATACGATACATAATCATCTACACCCGTACAGTGGATATGGAAGTCAAACCAGCTATACATGTACAGCAATGCATACATATACACATTTTTCATGTCTATCCGTAACTATGGCCAAGCAAAGTATGCACAACCACATAATACAAACGTTTTGCACATAATTAACATATCACTTAAACAAAGTAATATGTACCAACTGCGTAGATATTCGCTGGGATACCAGCATACAATTGCATGAGGCTTTTGTTAAATAATTGCGCGTATATTTCGTTAGTATCATCCTCATACAAACAATTCTTGTTTAGTCTGTTGGACGAAATGTATAAGTGTTGCAGCTTGGTAACCAAAGGCATGTTCCGGCAGGCACAGCAATTCCGCTGAAAGGGCTCGTACAATTTATTGTGTTGAGCCGACTAACCTCCAGGAGGAGTAAGTCATATTTTTTGGAGTACAAAGGTGCGGCTTCGGCTGACTGTTCTCACAGCGGCTTCGGCTGACTGTTCTCACAGCGATTTCGGTTGACTGTTTTCACAGCGACTTCGGTCGACTGTTCTCACAGCGACCCCCCAGGGGAGTCTGTAATGGACTACGGGTGTGGCAACCCCGGGGCCACAGCTGGGGTGATGTGGCTTTTTCCATTGACGTACCTTTGGTACATTACCCATAGAACTTATGTGTTACTACCCAATCTCTGAATATAAACAGAGCAAAGGATTTGCACATATTTATAACAAAAGGAAGACAGGTCCTGTTGATGTCAATTAGGTGCAGCGTCACCTAGAACTGCCCCTGAGTTCAAAAGACGATAGAGGTGAGTTGTTGTGGAACTTCGAGGTCTAACCAGAGGCTACTTCTGGTGCCACGGGTGCCGGTAGCCCGACAGCCGAGCTGCTTAGAGTTGAGTGCATGTAGCGGTCGTCAGTTTCCTTTGCTAAAATGCCGAGTTCGTCCTACCTCATGAGGTTAAAAGGATGATTTTGGTATGAGTGGAGTAGGCACTGGTTATTTGGCGACACAGGCATGGGCTCATCTCGGACGAGTGGTTGAGCTGTGCCGGCAATAGTTGAGGAATTCTCATGGGGACCTCGCTATGGGTGTATACACAACACCTTGGCGTGGAAGCCGGAGAATTATCGTGGTGGCTGTGGTTGCTACCAAAATCGCTGGGAGAATAGTCGTGGCTTCCCAGTGTGAAATCAATACTAGTGTTTGGTCTGACGCGGTCAGCCAGACACTATTCTAGGTGCTGTTGCCATTCAACAGAAGCTGCTATGGGCACGGACATAGCAGCAGAGTTAAGATAGCTCAAATTACCTCAGCAAGGTAATTGAATATAATACAGGTATAACTATATTCAAAGACTGCAACCTATGTGCCTTGTGGAGTGGGCCATAGGTTCATTCTAATAGGGTGCATGGGGGCGTTGGTCTGGCGTCTAACCCACACCCGGTGCTTTGGCACCCGTGAGATAAGGCCGTAATGGCAGGTGCTCACGGAAAGCTATCGCACATCTGTTCTCACAGCGACTTCGGCCGACTGTTCTCACAGCGGTTTCGACTGACTGTTCTCACAGCGGCTTCGGCTGACTGTTCTCACAGCGGCTTCGGTTGACTGTTCTCACAGCGACTTCGGTTGACTGTTCTCACAGCGACTTCGGTTGACTGTTCTCACAGCGGTTTCGACTGACTGTTCTCACAGAGGTTTCGACTGACTGTTCTCCTAGGCTAAGCAAGTATTGCATGTTTCGTAGAAAGTAGGTAACTTACTAACCTGACCCCGAACCAGCATCAGCATAAACCGAACCTGCATCTACAACGAAGGAAGTAATCAAGCCGAGTCTATCAGCTACGAATTTTCAACAACGATAATAAACGAACGCAATCATTAAGCCGATTCTACAAGCAACGAACCTGCATGAACTACTATAAACGAACGAAGCCGAGTCTACAAGTAACGAACCTGCATCAACGACAACAAACGAACGAAGTCATCAAGCCGAGTCTACCAGCAACGAATCTTCAACTTAAGGTTCGTGGATCCGTAAGTAGACCCTGGACGCGGTTAAGCCACCTCAGCCGACGATAAAACCACGTTACCAACTGCGTAATATAATATAAAAAAATTTATATTCACATGGAACTTTCGAAATGAGATTTAGATGGCAAAAAAATAAAAATGTTGGCCAACACATAAAGTATCAAAATATGTCCTAAGAGCGTAAATTATGCTCTAAAATTAGAAAATATGCGTGTAAGACTGATATATGCTGTAAAGGGAATATGCAAAAATATGCACTAAAAAATCGTTGCCAAAATTCATAAAAAGTTCTGAAAAGGATAAATTTCTTGTCCCTGCATTAATACGTTATACAAGAAAAAACATGCAATTGCATATTTGCGGTTTCCCTGCTTATGAGTATCTAAGTTTATGGTTAAATTATATTTTCATACAAAAATTTAATAAAAGCCTTTTTCTAATATATAAAATATGTTTAATTAAAAAGAAACAAAAATAGTTTTATTTAGTTTCTTTTGCATACCAAAAAATTTAAATTTTCCAACCCTGAAACTATATATATGTATATTATTTAAATTTTTCTCATTTTTAATATCTACTTATGTCTTTATTTAATATGGAATATATGTATTTAATTAACAAAGAAAAAAAATTAGTTTTGTTTAGTTACTTTTATGCACCAAAAAAAATTTAGTTATCCACCTCTGAAGCTGTTCTTTTTATTTCTCTAATTTTGTATACCAAATTTTTCCCTGCAAAACGTCGACTGTTATTAACAGCGAGATTACACGAGACATAAGTTTGGAAATTTTTGTGTTGGCAATTGTCAAAATCTGTTGCTAACACAAAAAATGACTGTGTAAACCGTAAATGTTAGTGTAAGAACACATGTTTGGAAACAAGTGCTCAAACACAATTCTGAGCAATTATGTTAGGACACAAGCTGTCAAATTTACCTTTTTCGTAGAAAATAATGGCGGGAAACTAGAAATAATAAGTTTATTCCAAAAAAAAAAAAAATCAATCAGAAGCACATAATATATGCTCTGTGGCAGAAGTATTAAAAAATCAAAACGTAAAACGCGCATTTTGTATGCATACGACAACCTAAATTTTGAGTTTTAACATTATACGTCTAGCCACCCCTTAAAATAAGTTTGAACACAAACTTTTTGTGACGTCATTCTGCCGACGTTATTTCTCATGTTCAGAAAGAAAAATTGCTCGTATATTCGTACCGTAATTTCTAAAGAAAAAGAAAAAAATAAATTGATTTGGTTTCTTTTATATACAAGAAAAAATTTATTTTCCAACCCTGGAATCATCCTTTTAGTTTTTCCTGATTTCTTTTAGCAAAATATTTCTCGCTTTATATAAAATTTGTTTAATTTATAAAGAAAAATAAAAAAAAAATATTTCACTATGTTACTGCTGCATACCAAAAGTTAATTTTCCAACCCTGGCAACCTTTTTTTTAATTTATTTTGAGTTTTAATACTAATTTAATTCTAACTGAAATACAAAATAGGTTTAAATTACAAAAACAAAAAACAAAAATTAGTTTAAGCTAGTTACCTTTATATGGCAAAATAAAGTTAAAACTTTCTTGACTTTCAATAACAATCTATTTCGGACCATTTCTGATATACCAGTTCAAAACTAAAGTCTCTGGGAGTTTATCTGGGAGCTTCGAAAACCCGATTTCACGTACAGACAGGCAGATGGACGGACTGACAGACGGACATTGCTTATTCGTCGTCTCTATTCATAAGAACCACGAATATATATATATATATATATATATATATATATATATATATATATATATATATATGTATGTATATAAATACTTTATGTGTCGCATATTAATATCGTGGAAATTGAAGACGGAATGGCAAACTTATACATATATACCCTTTACAATTTTTAACTTGACTTAACATGCCGCTGAGAAAATAAATAAATTCAGTGAAGTGCGACTTTTCTCCGCGCACGAAGACATGTAATTCATTACGAACTTTAGCCTATATAATAAATAGTTTTGGGTTTTTTTTTCGTTTTTGAGCGTTTTTTTAGCTGTTTCGTTCTTAGCGTTTTTTTCGGTTTTTGGTGCTTTTTTAAATTTTTGCACTTTTTTCCCCCGTTTTGTCGATTTTTTCGGTTTTTGGCGTTTTTTCATTTTGGCTATTTTTTTCATTTTGGCGATTTTTTTCATTTTGGCAATTTTTTTTCATTTAGGCGATTTTTTTTAGTTTTGGCGCCTTTTTATTTCATTTTAGCGATTTTTTCACTTTGTCGATTTTTTCGATTTATTTTAGTGTTAGAAAGTTTTTTTTAATTTGGTGCTTTTTTCGTTTTGGCGATTTTTTTTTTTTTTTTGTTTTGGCGATTTTATAATTTTCGGTTTTTTAGTTTTACCTTTTTGTGAAAATTTCAAGAAATTACCTCTTACCGTTTCCAAGATATATGTATCAAGTTCTCAAAATTACATAGTCAAAATTGCATTAACATTAATTTAATTTTTTTTTTCAATTTTATTTATTATTTTACAAATTTCAACTGTCAATATACATATGTACTTACAATTGTATGTATATTACATGGGATTTTAACATTTTTCGTTGCTCGTTTTGGAAACCGAAAACTCGGATTTTTTAATGCAACATTTCGAAAGTTTGAAAATTTTGATATTGGATTTAAGAGTTTGATATCTCGTTTTGAAAAACATGACAACAGCTTTAAAAAAAATAAAATAAAATAAAAAAAATAAAACAAAAAAATAAATATATATACAGTACAGCTTCGATAGTCCGGACATACGCCATTCCGGTCACTCCAGTAATTCGGACGCTTCTACATTTCGGACAATTTAAAGTTTTTACCTCCACAATCCGGACAAATTTTTTTTATGCAAGAACAAAAACTAAAATCCAAGCAAAACATGCGAGTTAACGGGAATTTTTGTTTTGATTTGTTATTCGTAATTTGATTTACATTTTTCACTGTTATTGCTTCAGTTTCGGTTCATCATTTCGCAAGCCTGTTTGTTTAATTCCATTCGAAGTTCCATATTTTTAAATAATAAACGCAAACATAAAATACTAACCTTACATTAGAAGTGTCATATTTTAAAATGACTTGATGAGGGAAAAACTATTAGGCAGGTTGCCGATAATTTCCATGTTCCTAAATCAACGATTTATGACATTAAAAAAAGTAGAAATGTATGCAAACAAAAAGATCTCTAATGAAGATGCAAAGAAAGCATTTCCAATTTGCATTCAGTGGGCTGATGAGAGAGACTAGAGCAAAAGGCACAAATCAACCACCTCAACAAACTTAGTCAGCACAAAATAACTTCGTCTTTTTATATATATCATAGTATGTATGTATATATGTACATATGTATGTATGTATGTATGTATGTATTTAAATCACTTAGATTATTTTAATATTTTCAAATGCTATAGTCCGGACAACTCGTTAATCCGAACGAGCCTAAAACTATATGTGCCCGGATTGTCGAAGTTATACTGGCATTGGTGGTGCAATATGAAAAATGGATTTTGTCAAGCCCTTCCGCCCACAGACTGAAAATAAAAAATCAGACTTCACAGTGTCACCCGCCTGAATACTCTGAAGATTCCCTAAAAATTTCATCAAAATCGGCCCAGCCGTTTTGGACCATACGTTACATACATAAATACATACACACATCTTCTTTTATATACATATATAGATATATATTTACTACCAAACCCAAATTTTCACTATTTACATACATTTTGCCCCCATTTTTAAATGGGAAAATACAAATTCCAAATCTCCAGTCAATCAAATATGTTTGTTAAATCATTGCCGTCAACAAAAGCCACATACTTCCTCTATTATTTTATTTAAAAGAAAACAAAATGCTTGCTTATATTTAAATCATCATTAAAACAAATCTTATTTCCCTTTTCCATCAATCAGTAATAATTAGGTAAAATTAATTAAATGAAATCTATTTATTGGAATTGGAATCAACATTTGTTAGTTTTCGTTATTTATTTTATTTAACTAAATGGCGAAAACATTTAACATCCCAAATCCGTGTTAATACATTTCAAATATTTTGTCTTGAACTATTAATTGGCATTTAAAAAAAATAGCTTGAAGTGCTTAAAAGAAATTAAACTTTCACCACAATTAACGAAAGCTTTTTTTAATTTAATGCCCTAATTAGTAAGAAGATTTAGGACGTTTTTGTTTAAAAATACTTCTGAGTTCTTGTGTTTGGATTCTCTAAATTATTTTCTACAAAAATGGTTGTTGTCTCTGATAATGAAAAATTAAAATATTATTGCCCTGTTTTTAAAATATAAAAATTAAATTAAAGTATCACACAATAGTTTGAAAAATATATGAAAAAATATGTGTTGGATATAATGTTGGGAACAAAATCATAAAGCAAATACACGAACCTTCTAGCATAGACAATAAATAATAATTGTTTTAAAGAATCACAACTGCGGTTTTTTTCGTCCATAGACAAGACGGCACAATCGTCGAACAGAATTAGGACATACATTTTTATTTGTAAAAAAAAATCTATAGTATGTGCATGTAACATACTGTTACAAATTATTTAAATATTTCATTTGTTTTTTTAATTATTTATTGAAAAAAAAAAACACAACACTGCCGGTCTTAGTTCCCCGCTGTTCATCCGTTTGGCCATGGCGTACATTCCACTTAATGTTCAAAAGCAAGAAAAAATAAAAATTAGGTCTTGTTGCCATAAATGAAATCAAATTAATTTGTTAACAATTAAATCATTAGTTTACAGTGTGGCTAACATGAAGTGAAACTAAAAGCTGAGTTAGTGCTCCTAAGGTATCAATAATGTAATTTTTTTAATTCTGCGTCGTATTATGTATATAGTATTAGTTTGTTTCTATTAATATCAAATAACTATATAGTTTCCCCATTGTCTTTTACAAATCACAGAGCCAAGCCTTAAATATATTGGCAGCCTTATTAAAGGCAGCTTTTTAAAGGCTTTTAAAACAGACTTCCACAAAAAAGTTTGCTTATTAAGCCATTAAAAGCGTTAATAACACGGTGTTACAGTGAAAAAAAACTTGGAAAACGACCTAGCGTGAGTAGTAGGTCTTGTTGAGTACATTACAAATTGTGTTAAAAAAATTCAGAAACACCCTCAAATTCAGAAGTTATTCTGAAAATACCGTTTTCGGTGATGTTCGTCAACTTATCGAATTGTAACTAAGTCAGTTTTTGTTAGATCTAAATTTTTTTAATGTTTTTAGAAAGAAAACAGATTACGCTTTACAACTATGTGTATATCTTGATATATTTATAAATTTTGAGCATTGTTTATGTTAAGAATATCCAAAAAAAAAAAAATGATAAAATTATGCCCTAATTCAGTAAGAAGATTTAGGACGTTTTTGTTTGAAAATACTTTTGAGTTCTTGTTTTTGAATTCTCTAAATTATTTTCTTCAAAAATGATTGCTGTCTTTGAGAATGAAAAATAAAAATATTATTGCCATGTTTTTAAAATATAAAAATTAAATGAAAGTATTATACAATATTTTGAAAAATATATGAAAAAATATGTGTTGGATATAATGTTTGGAATAAAATCATAAAGCAAATACACGCACCTTCTAGCAGAGACTATTACTAATAATTGTTTTAAAAAATCACAACTGCGGCTTTTTTCCGTCCATAGACAAGACGGCACAATCGTCGAACAGAATTAGGGCATTAATCAACTTTTTTGATTTGAGTAGCTTTGCATTGCTTATTTTTATATGTAAGTTTATAAAAGTTTACACTAACGTATAAAGCAAAGTTAGTTTACAATAATATATGATTTTAATTTTTCAAATCGGATAAAAATTTTAAAAGTTATTCAACTTTTCATTAACATCCTTTTTTTAGCATTATGGATGGCAACCGAACTTGGGTTTCGTTGCTAGTTGCCGAAATGGTATTATGGATGGCAACTGGCAACTAACAGCTGGTAATTTAAGTTGCCATATTGGCAACCACAAATTTGGTGTTGCTGCATAGTTTAAAAGCAAACAATTGAAAAATTAAACAGTAATTGCAATATTATTTTTATTTTTGAATTTCTTCTATGGATATGTAAAGAAAATATGCTTTACAGCTAAAACTGAGATTGTTCAAACTTATTTTAGGCAACAACATTTACTCACAGTAGAGGCGGTAATTCTAAAGAGTCGTCTAATAGATTCAACTTTTGTACTTCCTTCTCTTTACCAATAAACTTAATAATTAATTCCACTTAACTAATTATTTTTATGATCAGTAATGTTTTTAAGCACTTTTACTCAATAATTTTCTTTTTAGCACTTGTATTTCTTATATTTTAAATATTTTTTCAGTTGCCAATCTGTCATAATCGTATTTTCGATAACTTTTTGGCAACTGGAGGAAGTTGCCATACATAATACAAATTTTAAGTTCAGTTGCGTTGCTAGTTAACTCGGCAACTGAAGTTCGGTTGACATCCATAATCGAGCCATTAATAAAAACACAATTAACGAAAGAAACAAATTCATCAATTTAATTATGCAAATTATTATATATATATATATATATTTTTTTTTTTTTTTTGTAATCTTACAGTTATTTTTTTGTATATACTTAAAGATTTATACATAACAAAAAGCTTCATGCCAGTTAGCATAAGTGGCAAAATTGACTATATGTCTAAGCGAGTTTCAAACTATTTGACATTAGAAATCGGTGCATAATGTAGTTTTAACCCACTATTAGATCCTAGCCTGAATTTAAATGTAAAATTGTATGGCAAAACTGGTTAGGACCATGTTTAGTTTTGTCGCTTATGCCAGTTTCTCGTTATGTATAGGGCTGTTAAATAGAAAAGTTATGCAGAAATAAATACACTCTTCTTTATTGTCAATTTGTCTTAATTTAAAAAAATTAAACACGAAGATAATACAGACGAATGGGAGTTGTTTTTTCCTATAGGAAAGCATTTAAAAAGTTTAGAATGTTCTTATAAGCAATTTTCTGTTATATAAATTTGGATAAACACATAAAATAATCGAATTCAATACGAGTACCAATACAATGAAAAAGTTTGGTGAAGGTTATTGTTTTTAGAAAAGAGTAAAAAAGTGTAACTAGATTAAAATTTGAAGTGCTATTAATATTAATTTTAATTAAAATAAGAAAGTTTATAGGTTTTTAATCATTATGCAGTGTGTGATATGCATAATAATTGTTTTTTATATTTTCGGTTTATTTGGTGACTTCAATTCGACTGGAAACCTGTGCGAAGCGGACAGCCATGCAAACGATGATGCCTTCAAAACAGCTTTTGACTGCTAATATAGTTCTAGCAAATGGTATCAACCCGAAAGTACTTGTACAAGCTGGTTCAGTGTACTTAAGAAAATTAAGTCTGGAGAGTTTATAAGCCACTCATTACCATTATCTTTCTCAATGATTTTGCATCATCAAATATTCCATAAAGTAGAGAACTGTTATTTGTGTGAAGAGCTTACCAAAAAAAAGTCTGCAATCTCAATATTTGTAGTTAAGGAAAAGTTTAATAACTTTTGCAAATATATGTCGATTGTAAAAAGTAATATCTCATTTTTTTTTTAATAAAATTTCCTTTAAGGTTATGTGCAAAAAACAAAAGGTCTTCATAGAAGAAAATTGAAATAACAATTGTTGAGTTTAAAAAATTACGTAAAAAATAAAAAAAAAATCGAAATGTTGGATAAAAACTTACTCAATTTCTTGGGACATACAATTAATGCATACAGTTCTTAACAATCTAATTCTTTGCCTATACAAAACTATAGAACTATAAAATTTTTAAATGGGTCGAAAAATGTGTGATTTAGAGCTACTAAAGTACTACGACCCACCCTAAAACAATTTTTTCAAAATAACACGAATTTTTGGAGGTGTTTCAAAATCTTTGAAAACGGTTTTTGTATGTCCTCAGCTAGGCCTACAACTCCCACTAGGTCGCTTTTCAAGTTCTGAAAAAAAGTGTATTTTTGTAACACCGTGTAATTTATATAAATAAGGCTGTAGGAATTTATTTTTGCTTGTAGTTTGAGCAGAATCGCAATGTATATAGACGTTGCCTAATCCCAATAAGCAAATATAAATTGCTAATTCAAAAAATTTCTTATATACAAAATAAATATGTACCAGTGATCTGCATGATTACGAATCAAACGGCATAATTTTGCATTTTCTAAAATGTATATTGAGCTAGCACTTAACATTAAAATAATGAGTGATGCTATTGCATAATTCATATCAATGAGACTGTTGTTAATAAATGCATGCCACTGCTTGCAATCACTATTCATTCATATGATTCACTAAAGCGATGAATCAGTATGATTGTTTTGAATATTTCTTAAAACCCCTGCTGACAAATATAGTTTTATGTAATACTATGAAAGAAAATAGCTAGCCCCATTTTATTTTATAAATTGTTTTCATACAAGAAAAACTATTAATTAATACGCCATGTTTTATTGACTTAAAACTTCATCTAGTCAACATGCTTTTGTGAGTTATTTGATTGCTACACAAAACAATCAAACAACAGCAAGAATTTTTATTGATTCTTAATAACAGCACCAAAAAAAGAGAGTGAGTTAATGACAGTCAGTTGTTAGAGAGGTAACACTGCAAGCAATATCATTTACATATTGATGTTAAAAAACAAAACAAAAGCATTATAAAAGTGAGTGGACAGCGAACGTGAATCAACTCATACAGTTCTCTGATATGTACTCAGCAAAAAATTAGACATTATTATAAGAACTATTTGCCATATAATTACTTACTCTTTCTTATTCGCTTACAAATCACAAAATATAAAATTTAACAAAAATTTGATTGATCATTGGTAAGCCAGTAGGGAAGAGTATTCACCAAAAATACTTAATTCTAAACTGGATTAAGAATGTATGAATATGCTACAAACGTACGGCGGTAAAGACATTCACTGCCAGAAAATTCACGTCTGTCTTTTTATATTTAAAATAAAAACAAATATAGCTTTCTTATTTGTTAATTGTAGGAATTTAGAATTCAGCAGTAAAATACATATATTGTCATATGGTCTACCATTATTAATAAAAAAGTCGATTTTGAATCTTTTGTATTCATATGACAATATGTTTTCTTATATTTACAAAATTTTGTGTTAATATTTCTTTATCATACTGTACGATTTCAAGTAAAATTGGACAATTAAATCTAGCTAACTAGTGTTTTTTATGGGAATTGTTACAATTTAAATTTAAAATTTTTTAAATGCACTAATAACCCCAAATTAATATTTTACTTATTAAGTAAAATATTTTTTTTTTATTAAAACTACATTGAAATTGATTATTGAGGGGTTTAGCTGGATCCTATGCGCATTTCACTATTGCTAATGCAAATCATCAGGGAAGCTTTACATAAGGTTTCTTAAAACAACTAGAGTTATTATGTTATAGACTTTCATTTAAACAAAAGAGAGGCTCAACAGCAAATAACAAAGTTGAAACAAGAACTCAATAATCAACATATTTTTTATTTCCTTACTTTACCATTAATACATTGGCTGGGGGCAAATTACGGCACTCGTTACCGAACGAAATTACGAAATATTTCCGTATAAACTCTATTGAAATATTTCGTAATTTCGTTCGATAACGTGTGCCGTAATTTGCCCCCTGACTTTTTTTCAGCTTCAAAAAATTTTAAACTTAAAAATTAGCTAACACTTACATCTTAAACTCAAATAAATTCTGTAAAATACGACTTTGACTCTCACATGAAGGGTTCCTTCCGTACGGACGCTAAATATGTAAAATTATACGAACTTTTTAATTTGGGCGAGTTTTCCGGTTTGTGGCGATTTTGTTCGGCTTATGTCCTTTTTTTTGGTATTAACGCTTTTTTAAGTTCAGAGAATTTTTCGGTGTTTGGCTGTTTTTTTTTTAAATATTTTTAATTTTAGCGATTTTTTAATTTTTGGGGTTTTTTCAGTTTCGGCGTTTTTTTCCTTTTGGCAATTTTTTTAGTTTTTTTTTTTGGCAATCTTCTTACTCTTGGCAATTTCTTTGACTTTTTTTTATTTATTTTATTTTTGGTGATATTTTTCATTTAAGCGCTCTTTTCATTTTGACGCTTTTTCGATTAGCAAATTTCTTTAATTATAAGTTTTTTTTTTAGTTTAATAAATTTTTTATATATGTAATTTTTTCTATTCTGGCGGAGTTTTTAGATTTTTGGTGATTTTTGGGGCTTTTTGGCGATTTTTTTACTTGCGATAAATATTTTTGGCTCAAGCGGCTTTTTATTTTTCGTTTTTTTATCCTGGCAATTTTTTGGTTTATGGCAATTTTTTAAGATTTTTTGGCGATCTTTTTATTTTTGGTGATTTTTTTTTTTTTGTCTTTTTGTGAATCAATTTATTTTAGGTGAATGTTAATTTCATTTTGGCGATTTTTCGTTTCGGTATTGGATCAAATTTTGTGTTTTTTTTATTTCAGCGATTTTTTATTTTTTGGCGATTTTTATTTGGCGATTTTTTTATTTTTAAGCTTTTTTTGTTTTTGCAACTTTTTCGGTTTTTAGCGTCTTTTTTTTGTTTTCTTACAATAAATAATTTTAGATTTAAATTTCGTCGTTTTATCATTTCAGCGATTTTTTCGTTTTTTGCGATATGTTTTTGTTTTAAGCTACTTCTTAATTTTGTGTGTGTGTTTTCTTTTTGTCTTTTTGCAATTTATTTTTTTTAAGGTGATATTTTTCATTGAAGCCCTTTTTTCCTTTTTGGCGATTTTTCATTTAGTATTTTTTTTAATTTTGGGGTTTTTAGTTTTAGCGATTTTTTTTTCAGCGAATCTTTGTAATTTTTTCAGTTTTTGGCGATTTTTCACATTTTTGTCAATTTTTTTTTGGTATTGACGATTTTTTCGGTTTTGGACGATTTTTTTTATTTTATAGCCGTAAATATTTTTAGTTTTAGCAATTTTTTTAGTTTTTACTTTTTTTATTTTACCGATATTTTTTGGGGTTTTGGCGATATTTAGTTTTTGGTGACATTTCCACTTCAGCGATTTTTTTTATTTAACCGATTTATTTTATTTTAGGTGATATTTTTCATTCATGCGCTTTTTTCATTTTGACGATTTTTTGTTTGTGCTTTTCTTAATTTTTTTTTTTTTACTTTTAAGACTATTGAAGATTTCAAGACTTGGCCTCTTACGGTTTGCAAGGTACAGCAAAATTTCAAAATTACATACTTAAAATTACATTAACTGAAAGAATACCCTTTAATTTTGATTTTTTTTTAATTCAATATTAATTGTTGTGGTCTGCATATAATTTCAATAACTTTGAAAATATCAATTGTACACATACATATAATTTCCTTGTTCGCTTCAGAACACCCTTTAATTTTTAACTGTCATATATTTGTTGGTGTAGCGGACCAAAGTTTTACATACTCGTATTTTGTGAAAATTTTAGTTCCTTAGGTATTACGGTTCTCGAGGAAACAGCTTATGACAGGCCGAACATGATTACCGTGCACACACGGTAATCGTAGCGAAAACAATAGGGGGCTTCCTTTTCAACTTTGGTGTTCAGCCTTTATTAGCTTTTGTTATTTATGAATAATTGTGAGATACTTGTTTCGTTTAAGTAATTTGTATCTAAGAACTTACCTCGTTGACAAAAGTTTTAAAGCTGAAATTAAACAAAAAAATCCACATAAATAAATTGAAAATAAATAAACTAAATATTTTGTTAAGTCTTAAATCAATATTTTATACTTATTTAGTGCAAGCTTAAATTAATACGAATTGAAAAAATCGTATTTGTTGGTTGAGTATGTCTAGCAGCATTTCGTTGTAGTTGAAGTTTACTAATGTGTTGCTTGAGCAGCAACCAAATGCATCTAGACGTGCTTAGCCAAAAACAAAAAAAATTTATTAAGTCCGTTATTTATTTATAGCAAAAACACCCATAGAAAGCATGTTTGTGGTATGAGTTTGTACAAAGTGAAAGAAAAGGCAAAATTCCAATCAAATAGAAAATTAAAAATGGTCTGATAAATTTAAAAATATATCTCAATGAAATGTCCATAAGAAAACTTAAGTTTTTTCAGAAAAATAAAAATAGATTTAAAAATATCTTATATCCTGTGAGGCATATTGAATTAAGGGCGTTTAACCTGCCTTCACTAATTTGTCTTAAATGTTTAAAACAAATTTGATATTAAAAGCAACTCATTTATATTTAAGATAATTTGTCACTAAAATACTAAAAGAAAAATAATTGCTGCTGCTGTCGTTTCAATGCACCAAATTGACAAAACACAATAAAAAAAAAATATATTTAAAGAAAAGCAAAGCAAGCCTCTTCAAATTGGGTCAACTGAACGGTTTTGTGGCAATTAACGTGCACCTTTTGCTAAATTTGCAGGAAAGCAAACATATAAGAGACATGTTACACAAACAACTGTCAGGAATTGGACGAAGGAAGGAAAAAAGAGACATAAACTTAAGCCAAACATGGTGTCACCTTAATGGCTATTAGGAAGCACTGATTTAACACTGACATACATTTCAAATGTTTCTTGCAAAAATGCACTAGACTAGCTGGTAGCAGCAGCATAAAAAAAACAACGATGTGACATCAACCAAAAAAAAAAAAAAAAGACAAACAACATTAATTATAATTAGAGCATTTATTAACAGATTTGCATCAAGAGTTAAATTTAAAGAAATTGTAACATTTATTTATGCAACAATTTGTCTGCCTGTAAGACGGCGAAGGGCGAGGAAAGAGAAACTTTAGCAGAAAGAAAGAATGAAATAAATTTACAGAGGGAAATTTTATTGTTATACATTCAGCTAAATGTGCAATATTTATCAACAACTGATGACTACTGTTGTTGCAGAGGCATGAAAGGATTAATTCCACATATTTAAAATATACGAGTTATTTTCATTATAATTATTTATTTATTATTTTTTTGTAATTTGAATGAAACCACGGACCTGGGAGTATTTCATTCAGATTCATAGCTGACAAATGATTGATAAATATTTTATATTTAACCAGAAAAAGCCAGAAAAAGATTAAATTCCTTTAAAATTTCTTTAAAAAATAATATATTTTTTTAGTTGTATGTTTTGGCCATGTTACTACAATGTTACTGCTTCTTTTAACCAAAGGCCATAAATGATAATGTATAGTTTAATGCTAAAACTGTGTTTAACAAATAAATGTTGAATGTTGCAAGCTCGGTGTGTGTGTTGTTGTATGCAACTTACATATGTTTGCTCTAGTTGCACACAATTGCACATGTAATTTTCATTTCCATATATGTATATCTTTCGATTTGTTATTGTAATTTTTTGTATTATTGTTGTTGTTGTTGTTGTTGCTGTTGCTATTGTTATTGTTGCTGTGGTTGCAGAAAAATTTAACTTCACTACCGTTTGTTGGCTAAACACGTTGTCACCGGGGTCAATTTGCTTCATTTTCCGTAATAAAATATTTTTCTTTTCAGTTCAAATTGGTTGAATGGAATAAATAATTTTTGCTTGCTTGTTGATTCCTCTAATACTTCTGAAGTAAAATTGTTATTATTAGTTTAAGATTTGTATTAAAGCTTAAAAAATTAAAGAAAGAAAAAGATGGGGAGAAAATTATATGTATTTGCTTGCAGGCGTCATCATCATCATCATCATAATTGAGTGTGGGCTTGGCGATTGTTTTCTTTCAGTTCATATAAAAAAAATTTATATTTTCTGCTCAATAGTAAGTCCTATAACAGTTTACATAAAGCGGAAATGGCAGCCATTGCAAGGACTTCTGGACGATATAAAATATGTTAATAGAATCAAGAAGAATACAAAAAATCAGACACCTCCATCAGGTTCAAAGCTGCCAAATGACTAGTAACGAAACTGATTATTTTGTACTGTATGGAAAGTTTTTTTTTGTAATTAGTTGTTTTCATAAACAAAATTTTCTTCACGATTGTTGTTGCAACCAAATCTAACAAAGAAATAAAAATATAAATCTCTTTAAGGGCTGACAATTTCATGATCATCAACAACATCAAAATATCCATAAATGAATGTTCGAACTCCTTAAGAATAGCTTCCGAATGTCCCAACAAGAAGACTTGTACTGACTCCAAAAGTGAAAATTCACAAAAAATTACTTTTTAAATCGCACTTCAGGTATAGAATGAAAAAATTTGTAATAATTATCATCAAGCCTGGTACTCTGTTCGCAATTGGCATATTATGTTAAGTGCATTTTTGCTTATAACTTTTGATAGCATAGTTCAATTACTATCAAAATTTTACAGAATCTAAGTTAATAAACGATGAATTCAGAAATCTTATTCCCAACATAGCATGTTTTGGAATGGGACCGTCGATATATCTATATTTTAAATTTTATTATAGGCGGTTTTGTATCTCTTGTCCTTTTATTAGAACTACTTTTAAGAAAAAATTAAAAATCGGTTGGATAGAAATGGTGCTCTGCCCGCGTCTGAGTCCTACTTTTAGAAATATATAAAGCATGTATGTTTTTTTAGAAGTCTGTGTCCTTTTACACGCAGATGTATCTACACGTTTTTTTTAATTTTATAAAAAAATCAGTTGAATAATTATGGATGTCATATATTGCCCCTGACCCCCTCTTTAACCTACATTTTAAAACATATAAAGCGTTTATGTTTTCTAGACGCTGGTACTTCTATTTTTTAAGCTTAATCAAAATCGATACAGCCGTTCATCGATATACTAAAAAAAATTTAATTTAAAATTCCGACAGGGAGTATCACTTTTAACCCTTTTCGTAACAATGTCACTTTTTATTACCATTTTTTTTTAATTTATCTCTTTGTGTGTGTCATTTTAACAAAATGTATGCCGTAGGGCAATCATATGCTCAAAAATTGGACGAAGCACAGTGTAGCATATGTGGTATTGGGAAAAATGCTGTTCGTTTAGTTGGCGATATTCGGTTCGATGTTGTCGATCATTTTACTGTTTTGGTCGATACAAAAGCCAATAAATTGTAAAAATATTGCAAAAAAAATATGACGCCCAAATCCCTGATTCCAAATGCAAATTATTTCTGGGAGTATCACAATTAAAAAATATGTATTTTAACTTACTTTCATCTTTAATCTTAATAAAATTTTTTATAAATAAAATTCAAATGTGATGTTTCATTACTTGCAAACCGGCAAGACCGTCTGCAGACGGTCTTCCTTATTCCTAATGTTTTTTTTACCTTTAAATTAAAACGTACGCTTCTTAGTCCCTATTTACACTATGCAAGTCTTATTGCTAAGCTGATTAGTTTATTAGAGATGATGGGAATAGAAACATTTCTTTTCCCCCCGTCCCTCTCTCCTAATAAACTAATCAGCTTAGCAATAAGAATTGCATAGTGTAATTTGGTACATATGACTATATCCATTAAAAAAAATATTAGCTTCATCCGATAAATGTTATTTTTTTTTGTTCCCAAAAAACCTTGATCCCATTTTTACTATAAAATATCCTTTTATTGACCCTGTTTTTTTTTTATTAAATACCCTTTTTATGTTATTTTTTCGAAATTTTCAACGACAACGTATGTCTTTTTTGTTCCGTACTGTTTTTAGTACGGAACAAAAAAAATTGTTTTAGTAGATTTCTGTAATATATATTGTCTGGGTATAGGACGTTTATTATACCACAATCCTATCCTAAGTATTTTAACGGGGCAATTAGTTACCGTATGTCCCTTTGGGGGTTGCATTCTAGATTTTGTTAAAAGAATTTTGATAATCGGATCGGCGCTTCTGGGGTGTTTTAATAAAACGTTTTATTTTGACTAGCCCGCCATTTTGGCAGCTGTCATAACTCAAACTGTAAGAAATTGACAGATGATAAGTAAAAACTATGCCCATTAATAAAAAATAAAACAATGTGCGCCTGCACAACATAATTAAATGATTAAAATTTACTACAAAAATGGTGAGAATTTTCCTCTACTTTACAATTAATGATTTAGCTTAAAAATACTCATTTTGTTAAATATAAAAATTAAATCTTTCATTGAAAGGCCCTGTTTTAGTACAGATTAAATGCTCATAACCATTGCGACCTCCAAGAAATTATCATTGATTTTATGAAGTATTTAATTCAGTTCAAACATAAACAAATGTGGGTACTTCCCTTGGCCACACAAAAAGTGTGTTGTTTTTTTTCAAACTTTTATTAAATTCGATGATAATGTGTAAACTCACACACCTTTTAATGTTGAAATGCTGCTTTTGCAGAATTTTTTTTTTTGCCAAAAACTAATAACAGTTATTAGATAGCAAAAATTGTTAAACAATTAGTGACTTGTTAAGCGCTTTATTTGTATAAAGCAGCAATCAATCAAATTAGTAAATTTAATGAATTCCCACTCAAATACAAACACACACACACACACACACAAACGAGTTTCCAATTCAACGCACACACCCAAATTAAGTTCAAGCCAAAGAGTAATTTTTTTGCCAATTATTTGGTTTTCTGTATTAATTAATGTTGCTGCTTTTTTTGTCTTCAAAAAATATTTCAATACCAGAGCGATATTCAGCAGCAGTTGGCATAATGCCTGCATTTAAAGGTTGACACGACGACCTTGTTGGCTAATGCTTTTGTTTTATATTTAATTAAAAACTAAAAATTAACATGAAAAATAATTCAATATTAATGAAATTTTCAGCCAGCCAACAATGCAACAACTTTCATTCATTTCATTCATTGAAAGTAAAAGAAAATTTTATTAAAAAATTGTTTGCAATTAAATTTATTATTTTTATTTTTAATAACGAAATAAATAACTTTAAAAAAAATCTGCAGTATTATTTCTCTGCAATTGAATCGAAATTTTATTGCTTTAACTGCATTAAGTATTGTTTCATTATGGTGCATGTTGCATGCAATGCAAGTGCAACTTTTGACTTTATTAAATGTTTTTTTGTTTTTTTCTTGTTACCGATTTTGTGGTTTAAAAAATTCAAGAAAAATAAATTACTTTACAATTATGTCATAATCTTAATTAATATTGGTAATTAAATAATTGTTAAGTAAAGTTTTTAAGTCATGTTGCTAAAAATATTGTTTAATTAAACTTTAAGGCTATTGAAATAACTCTATCTTAAATTTAGGTTTCCTGCAACAGCCGACGACTTGGTAGACTTGAGGTGAAGGGAGCAAGATTTCTTAACACTTTTATTTTAATTTTCAGTGTTAAAAGACTTATTGCTTTATTCATAAAAAATATTTTTGGTTTATTAAAGTTTTATAAAAAAAATTTTTTATGAAAATTTGATTAATAAAACTTAAAATATCAATCTTAAATAATCATATTATTTTTTTTTAATGAACAAGGCCTATCGAGCCATAACCGCTAAAATAGCGGCCGAGTAAAAGTACATATCGTAACCTTAATATAGAAAGGCTCGAGCTCATTATTTTTTTTTTTTTTAAATCGATAGAAAACCTAATGCATCGAAAAATGCAAAAATCTCGATTTCCAAAAAACGATATATAATTGTCTGTATATTACATTGGAATTTCAACATTTTTCGTTGCTCGCTTTAGAACGAACACCCTTTAAATTTTAGCTGCGATATAATTGTTGTTGTAGCGGCCAAAGTTTTATACTTATACTCTGTGAAAATTTCAGGTCTGTAGCTTGTAACAGGCAGACAGAAGATAGACAGACACACGGTCAGTGTAGCGAAAACAATAAGGGTTTATTTTACCATTTGGTGTACGGAGACCTAAAAAGGGATTCCTAATCGAACAAACAAGTACGTTTGTTTCGTAAAGATTTTTGTTTGAGGTATAAAACAATATTCCCACTGATTCTGTAACTATGTGTCGACGCACAGTGGGGCTAGACCGCCTTTTTTCGCGGATTAATTCATATATCTACAACCATAACATAAACGTTCACTAAATTTAATGTGGATAAATCTTGTAACAAACCACATGTTTCGTCAAGATATTAGTGGTATAGAAGGGTGAAAGTGTTACTGCCATACAAAGTGATTATTAATTAATTATTGTTAATGGTTGTTTTTTTATATAGGAAATACCACAGCAGTAACGAAATACATATAAACGGTGCTTTAGCGACAAAAAAAGCAAAACTTCATGATTTTTTTATGCACGCACTTTTTCAAAATTACTTGAACTAAATAAGATGTAATCACGCAAATTTGCTTACACTATACCAGGAGTTTCTCCTTGACATAAAGTAATACTAAAACATTAGGGGTCTTGGGGAAAAGAATGCCTTAAAAATTTTATTTAACAATATTTTCTGCGAAAATATTTCACAATTATGAATGAAATATAGAAGCCCAATTCACAATCTTGTGCAAATGGTCCTGCATCGTACCATTTGCAAAATGGTATAGTATATTGACACTCACCACTAAGAATTATTAAGTGGTGAGTATAAATACACTAACCATTTTGCACATGCTACGATGCATGACCATTTGTGAATTGGGCTAGAATGTTGTAAAACTAAAAGCAAAAGATATACAGAGGCAAGCAAACTTTTAGGCATCACCAGGAAGGAGTATGTAAATATTTTCCAAAAGTAAATTATCTGTTCTTTAAATTGTGATTTAAATATATTTTTAATGTATTTTTAAGCATGGAATATTTTGAGTGTAATAATATAATCCTTTATAAATAAATAAGACTGTAAACCTTTGTCTGTAATATCGTAATTATGCAACTTATTTATACACCCCAAAACATTATATCGTTGGCTTAGAGTGTAAACCTGCTAACTCACTTCAAACAAATTTTAGAGGAGAGCCAAATTACTGTTAACATTTTCTATACATTGCTTAGGAAATTAGCCTAATAGTGTTTTAACACTGACATGGTTTTAATAAAAGTTGGTTATAACGTTAAAACCAACTGTTAAAACCTGGTTTTACCATACAAATTGTTTTTGTTAAAACCAAATTAAAACCATTTTTGAATTGGTTTTAAGTTGGTTTTATGAAATGCAACCTTGTTTTCGCTGTGATAAATTCAGTGCTGCCAAGTTGAAATGACCGACAGCAGCTCATAATGTTTATGCCAGTGAATAACAATAGATGGCGCTTGAAAAGTTTTCAACTTAAAAATGGATGCAGCAGCAATAATAATCAAAAAATTTTAGGAAAAAGAGTTTTTTTTTTGAAGGAAAACAAAGAAAATATTTTCATTGTCTTCTGGAAAGTGAAAATAGACAATATGACTGCCATTCATCTGCCTATAAAAAAGGTTTATCTTATAATGTATTTGTGTATTTTTATATATAATAACCTTATTTCCAAGCACTTCTTCATTCTGTATAAGAAGTTCCATAATTTAAAAATATTTTATTTACAATAAATAAAATAATTTCCATTTTAGAGCGCATTGTGAAATATCTCAGTTTTTCATGCAAATAAAAACTGTTGTTGTACAGTTTGTCCAACAAGTGTTATTAAAAAGGAGAAAAAATGCAACAACAAATACAGGCATTTATGCAGGATTTTTATTTTAATTTGCGCAAAATTATTAGACAGCTTGTGAGTTAAAACCTGAATTTAACAAACTTGCAGTGTGAATGCAAAATCAGCTGTTTATGGTTTTAACTTTCAGTGTGAAAACACTATAATACATTAAGTTTTTTTCGATATGCGGCATCTTTTTCTCTTTCGAACTGCATTAAAATGTCATATTTTACAAAAAGTGGATTTAGCAGGTTTACACTCTAAGCCGGCGATATATTAAATGTGAACTTATTAATTATTAATTTATGAAATAGTTTTTGTTCAATGTACATGCATGTTTTATTACAGAACACAAAACAAATATTTAAGGAGATGAACAATACGGGGCATAATAATAGCAACAAAAATTTTTATTTTAATAATATTAGATATAATAATAATTTAATTAAATTGGAAAAATATTTCTTACACATTTTAATAAAAAGACAAATACAAAATATTATGAAAAACAGCAACCAATATGATAAGAATAAAAAAAGCAAAGTGTCAAGTCTACTGGCGATTTGTTATAGCAACAATGAAATGCATATGAACAAAGTTGAATCACCAGTAAATAAATTTCAAATTAATATATATTACAATATGTCAAATAACAAATTTCTTAAATTATAATTTGACAATTGTTTAACTTGTATTACAACACTTTTAAATTTAAACAGGCACCTGGACCTCATAACGTCACAGTATGTTGAAAGCTCGATTTACGTAAGTTGTGTTGCTTATATTAGTAACTTGCTTTAGTGATATGATAAAAATATTTCTAAAAAAAATAATGTACGAAAATATTGAACTAGAGCCAATATATTATCTGTAGAATATAAGTTCTAACAAATTAATGATAAAGAAATTTAACTTCTAAACCTTTAAGTAAAAATTTATGTGTTGTATAAACTTCTAGTGCTGGTATTTTAAGCCGAAATGTATTTTTCAATTTGTTTTTTTTTTATTTAAATTTCACAAAAGATACAGGCGTACGCCATTCACATGTTAAAAGCAGCAAACAATAATTTATAACTAGAATAATATAAAATTTACATAATTTCGTTTAAGTTAACACTAAAATAGATACACAAAAAATATTATTTATTTTCATAACTACACTGTCGAATGATTTCATTATGATCTAGACATCGAAAACATAAATGAACGTAAATAAATATTGAGGGAAAAAGTCTATAAAAAATTATATTTTAAATTACTTGTTGGGTTTTTTTTGGGAATTTGCAATAAGATGTTCTACATGTGACCTAAATTTCCTCTGGCTATGTTTCTAAAATTAAGAATGACACTTTATTTACTAAATAAACTTATGCTTATTATGTTAATGATTCACAACTGGTTGCCACCACCTCTACTCAGCTGTTGTATATAAACATCTCTTAAAACTGGCTGCACAGGTACTGAAGCAGTACTTCTCTCTCTCTCTCTCTCTCTATCTCTCTCTGCTGTTCATCATACGAAAGTCTCACTCTGCCTACGTTCACTGTTTGTACAATTACAATGACCCACTGGCTTCACTTTAATACACTTATGCTCGACTTTCAGCAGCGTTGTTCACCTTACTCTTTAACAAGACTTCACGACAAAGATATTTATGATCCACTACTAGACAACTGGGACCTAATCGTTGCTTTCGATAGCGAACTGATTCGATCCCTTTTTTTCAGTTCGAGATTATGGCATTTGATGTCGAACAATATTATTACGTTGTTTGATGTCGAATGCCGTAATCACAAACTGAAGAAACATGTCCGAATCAGCTCGTTATCGAAAGTGACGATTAGACACCTGAACTTCAAAATGAATTTATGATAGACTGCACTGTCAGCAGATGCGTCGCTCTCTTTATACTTTATACAAGGCTTCCAAAATGTGACTGCAACGTCTAAACAATGTCAGCAGCATCTCCATTGCTTGCTTTTGATCGTGCCCTTAGTTAATGAATTAACATGTATGTATGTGTGTTTGTATGTGTATCTTTTCGACAAGCAGAATCTAAATTAGTGTTTTAGCTAAAAATTTCTGTGTAATTCTTTTTGTTTACCAAATGTTTTCTTTATAAAAACATTTACCTTAGCTCATATCTTCAACGTAATTAGTACAAAAGTTTAATCATTCACATGTCTGACAATTGGTAGAGCCAAACAAAACATCGATGTAAAATAGTAACTATATGAAAGGTATAAAAAAAAATTCAGTAAAGTGTAACTTTCCCTCGCATATGAAGGGTTTCATATGGACATTACATACATATATGATCTTAATGATGAAAGTGGTCTAATTCATGTGCATTTTTGCGTCAAAATATGATATAAATAAATAAAAAAAATTTCAATAAATATAAATATTAAATAAATTTATATATTTATTTATATATACAACTCTTAATCAAAATGTTGAGTGATATAAAAATATTTTTTGATTTGTTCAAATGAAATCTACTAAATATCGCGACACAAGACATATATGACTTAGACCACTTTCGTAATAGTGATGTAACGAATTTCAATTTTTGATATTAGCGAATACGAATACGAATATTTAATTTGAAATTTATAGACATTAACTGCCAGTTTATAGAAGCCATGTAAAAATTCTCTACTGTCTATTTATAATGAAAACAAAATAAATTTTGAGTGCTTTATTTTTGTTTTCAATATAAATAGGCAGACGATAATTTTCACATGGCTTCTATGAACTGGCAGTAAATTAGGGTTCTAACTATTTACGCCTGCAATATGAAATATTAAAAAATTGTTATGAAAAAGAACTTCATACTCCTGTTGGCGTACTTTAAAGTTAATAAAAACTGTCCAAAATTTTAATAATCGTTACTAAATAATATTTGAAAATTATACAAAGCACAAATTTCTATGAAAAAGTTAATGGATTCGTAAAAATTAATATTTTTATCACTTTATTTAAATTTCGTTTAGGATTTATTCATTAATTTATTTTTTATTTTTTTTTTTTTTTTTTTTTTTTTTTTGGAAAAATGTTCGTATTCGCCTGAATCTGACGAATACGAATATTTAAAAATGGCCGAATATTCGGCAATTCGAATACGAATATTCGTGCATCACTCATATAAATAATGCTATACGGACTTTTTAGTTTTGGCGCTTGTTTCTTTTTGGGGTTTTTTTTTTTGGTTTTCGACAATTTTTTGGTTTTGTTTTTTTTTTGTATTGAAAATTTTTTACTACCGGCGTTTTTTTTCGTTTTGGTGATTTTTTGAAGTTTTTGACGATTTTTTTTTTAATTTATCGACTTATCAAATTTCGGCGCTTTTTTCGTTTTGGCGATTTTTATTTCAATTCTTAGCGAGTTTTTATATATGTATAATACAATTTTTTTTTGATTTAGCTACATTTTTCGTTTTGGCAATTTCTTTCAGTTTTTTTTTTTTTTTTGGTATTTTTACAATATATATTAATTAGATTTGGCAATGTTTTCGTTTTGGCGACTTTTTTATTTTGGATGATTTTTTTCGTTTTAGCGATTTATTCTAGTTTTAGGCGGTGTTTTTTTAATTTTTTATTAGCTATTATTTAACTTTTGGCGCTTTTTTCTATTTGATAATTTTTTAATTTTTTGGCGACCTTTTTGGGGTTTGGTGATTTTTTTTTGCATTTTAGCGATTTATTTTATTTTTGGTGATATTTTTCATTTAAGCGCGTTTCAGCTTATTTTAGTTTTGGGTGTTCTTTTTTAATTATAGCGATTTTTTAGTTTTGGCGTTTTTTATATTTTGGCGATTTTTTAAATTTTTGGCAATTTTTTTGTTTTCTTGTAATATTTTATTTTTATCAATTTTTCTATTTTTGGCTTTTATTTTTTTAATTTAGTTTTTAGCGATTTTACCGTTTTTGGCGCTCTTTTTTACTTTAGGCGATTTCTCTTTGCCTTTTTGCTATATATTTTATTTTAGGTGATATTATTCATTTAAGCGCTTTTTTTTGATATTGGCGAATTTTAGTTTCGACATTTTTTTTTTAATTTTAGAATTTTTTTAAATTTAAAATTCTTTAACCCACTAATAATGTTAAATTAATATTTTACTTAAAAAGTAAAATATTTTTTTATTAAAAATATATTGAAATTGATTATTGAGGGGTTTAGCTGGATCCTATGCGCATTTCACTGTTGCTAATGCAGATCATCAGGGAACCTTTACCTAAAGCTTCTTAGAACAACTAGAAATATTATATTATAAACTTTCATTTAAACAAATGAGAAGCTCAATAACAAATAACAAAGTTGAAACAAGAACTCAATAATCAACATGTTTTTTATTTTCTTACTTTACCATTGCTACATTGGCTGTTTTTTTCAGCTTCAAATTGTAGTCGTAAGAGTATGTAAAAGAAAATGAATGTAAATAACAACAACAGCTATTTAAGAATAGAGTGTTGCCACACAAGTATTTTTTTGACCGGGTGCAGTCAAGTTAATAATTAGTGTTTTTTATGGGAATTGTTTTTAACAATTATTGAGTTCTTGTTTCAACTTTGTTATTTGTTATTGAGCTTCTCATTTGTTTAAATGAAAGTTTATAATATAATAACTCTAGTTGTTCTGAGAGGCTTTGGGTAAAGGTTCCCTGATGATCTGCATTAGCAACAGTGAAATGCGCATGGGATCCAGCTAAACCCCTCAATAATCAATTTCAATTTATTTTTAATAAAAAAATATTTTACTTAATAAGTAAAAGATTAATTTGGGATTATTAGTGCGTTTAAAAATTTTAAACTTAAATTGTAACAATTCCCATAAAAAACACTAATTAGAATTTTTTTGTTTAAGCGTTTTTAAAAATTTCAAGAGTTTGCCTTTTGCGGTTTCCAAGATACAGCAAGTTGTCAACATTACATAGCCAAAATTATATTAACTAATGGAATACCCTTTAGGGTTGATATTTTAAGTTTCAACCATATTTTCTATAAGAATACTATGCTGTCACATAACTGTGTGCTGTCTCATAACATGTTTTTTACAGGAAAAGTAAGTCAACAGTAGTTCTGTTCATTTGCTTTCCCAACAGAAACTAGCAACGAGAGGGTAAGGCAGAAATTTATAAAATTACTCTCCCAAATATGAAAAAGTAAATGCACCCTTTACTTGTAAAAACTTGCATGAAATCTTTATTCATATTAGAACCATGAATGGAAATTATGACACAATTGTACTTTTTCTAATGTAGTTTGTTTGATAATATCTAAAATTGCAAATTTTTTTTTTAAATTGATATTTAATATGAAATTCTTTACACAATTTCATGAATTTTTGCAATTTTTATGCATTTTTCATAATTTTTGATTTTCGTTCTATTAACAAATACAAAAGTGCGACTTTCCATCTCTGATCATATATGAAAAACAAACAAGATTCTTTGACATCAAAATTGAATTTATGTGGCTTAATGAAAAAAAATAATTAAGAAAACACGCTCTGTTTTTACATACGTATACATGTTTTTTAAATAAAGAAATGCAAATTTTTCAATTTTCATTTTTCAGATATTTTTGAAATAATTAATTTGACAACAAAACACACAACAGGATAATTGGATAATTCTTGCAAGTAAAAATTTTTCTAGTAAGAATTTTTTTTTTTGTCTCTCAATTTTTTTTTCTCCTTATCTCCTAAATGATAATTGATAATTTAAAAATTTTCCATAAAAATTTTAAAAGGATAAATAATGGACTTGTGGGAAAATGCAATGACGATGTAATAATTTGTTATTATCTTTAGAAAATTCGCATAAGCTTCATCAGTTCAAGGTTGCAGAATATTTTCGGAGATCAAATATAACGACCAAGGCATCAAATTAAAATATTTGAAGAGAATAAAACCTAAGTCTCTCAGGCTGATACAAATTTTTATTTATTTTTTTCAGCTTAATTTTCTAAATTTTGTTACTATTGCATTCAAATACTAGGGAGTGTAAGTGCACAACTGATATTATGAAACTATTATCAATGAAAAAAATAAAAAAAAAGAAAATAGAATTTCTACATGATATTCAAGCAAATGTGATATTCAAGCAAATGTCCCAGAGTGCAGGCAGAGCTTTTAAATCAAAAATGTGCTTAGCAGAAGTAATTATATCAGTTTTTATTTTTAAAACAGTCATACTAGTCAAAATAAAATGCCAGAGACTTTATACACATGTCTAACGTTGGTAAATAAATGAGTTAACCTGATACTGACAGAATGACAAACATGCATGAACATACGACAACAACTTTTACCTTCTTTCAGGTATTTGAAAGCAAAAAAGTATAAAAATAGAAAATTGTTTTTTACAAGTTATTGTTGCTTGAAGTGTTTTCTTTTCTTTTCTTTTATTTTTTTTTTCTTTTATTTTTTTTTGCTCGCAGCATTATTAATGAGAATTTGCACTTGCACTTGGTGCGGTAATGACTTTATACTTTTACGCTTTTTAACTATTTAATTAAAATAAATCACATACATATGTATGATAGAGCTGCAAAACTATCGATAGTCGCTCCACTCGATAGTTTCGATAGTTTTATGTAAAACTATCGATACTATCGATAGTATCGAATAGTTTTATAAAAGTTGCCACATAAACTACATTTGACTCGAAAAAAATCCATAGTCCTCAACATTTTCATTAGTATATAAAAATATATCAAGCCTTTTTTCGATTTTATCGTAAGCTGGGCATATTATCGAAAATATACTTTTTTATTGAACTTAAAATTGTATGGGCCTACTCATGGTTTAGAATTATCAAAATGCGAAAATTGTTGATAACTTTTAAGACACTAACTGTAAAGTTTTATCGTAAGAGACGATTGGCGGCCGTCGCGATATCAGTACCACCAAAATTTATCTTTGTGTCGACGATGTTGAATTTATTAAGATACTTGTGACTACTATTTGTCGAATAACACTTGGATTTATAAATAAATTTATATACATACATATTTAAGTACTTATGTATACAGAAGCAGGGATGCGATGTCATATTTACAAGTTGTACTAACTTTCAAAAAAAATTTTAATTTTTTCAGTACGATTGTACCTAATTCTTTATTAATATTTTTTTAATAATTGTACTTTTTAATTAACTAAAAATCAATTAACAAAACGCCAGAAGGTGCACAAAGAATATTAGTTGCTGGGATCTGAATATAAAAGTAACATTTACGATATACTACGTTTATAACCTTTTTTTATTCGATTGTTCACAGTCGATGCAAATAGTCGGCTTCTCTCCTTGGTACGAAAATAAAATTTCCACATTTGCAGATGAATTTGGAATAAATAACATTCCTCCAGCAATTCTTTAAGTACCGAAAACATCGTTTGATTTACTTAATTTTCAAATAATGGGTGTTTTTTATTGAGGTATAGAACTTTAAGTTGGCATCACTTTTTTAACTGGCGGCCATTTTGTCAGCTGTCAAGTGATTAATATTTAGTTTGGTTTGCCATTTCATCATGAACAGGTTGACAAAAGAACAACGCTTGCAAATCGTGCAAATTTATTTCGAAAATAATGGTTCAGTTCGCGAAGTTTACCGCAAGCTCCGTCCATTTTATGGTCGACATAATCGTCCATCAGAGCAATTAATTCGGTTAACCATGGATCGTTTTCGCACTACGTTTACTCTATGTGATAATACGCATCCGCAGAGACGTCGAACAGTGCGCACCGAAGAAACAATTGCCGCTGTAGAGCAAAGTGTTGAAGAGGACCCGAATGAATCGATTCGCCACCGTGCACAGCAATTGGAGCTTTGTCCATCAACTTTATGGAAGATTTTGCGCAAAGATCTTGGCTTGCGACCTTACAAGATCCAGCTTGTGCAAGAATTAAAGCCGCGAGACCATGCAATGCGTCGTGATTTTGGTGTATGGGCCGAAAATGAGATTGATCTCGATGCTGATTTTCATCGCAAAATTTTGTTCAGTGATGAGGCTCATTTTTGGTTGAATGGCTACGTCAACAAGCAAAATTGCCGCATTTGGAGTGAAGAGAATCTACATGAGACCCTTGAGACGCCATTACATCCACAAACACTGACTGTTTGGTGTGCTCTATGGGCTGGTGGAGTCATTGGGCCATACTTCTTCCGAAATAATGCTGGAGAGTCAGTTACCGTTAATGGAGACCGGTATAGAGCCATGATAACCGACTATTTTGTTCCCGAATTGGATGGCATGAATGTGGATGAGTTGTGGTTCCAACAAGACGGCGCAACATGCCACACAGCGCACGTCACAATCGATTTATTGAAGGAAACATTCGATGAGCGCATAATTTCGCGGAATGGACCTGTCAATTGGCCACCAAGATCGTGTGATTTGACACCATTGGATTATTTTCTTTGGGGATATGTGAAGTCGCTCGTCTACGCCAACAAACCAGAAACGTTAGGGGACTTGGAAGCCAACATTCGTGGCGTTATTGCCAACATACGGCCCCATATGCTCGAAAAAGTGGTTGAAAATTGGACCTGTAGAATTGGCTTTATTCGAGCCAGCCGCGGCGGCCACATGTCCGAAATCATATTTAAACATTAATGGCATAAAATTATCCTTCCAATAAAGCCAAATTGATGGACATTAAAACGATTTTCTTGTGTTTTATTTCAATTCGAAGTTCTATACCTCTAAAAAAGCACCCGTTACATTCGAGCTAAAGATTAACCACCTTGTGCAAAAAAATAAGTGAACTTTAAACCCGATTTTTTCTATGGAAATTTTTTTTAATGTTCACTTCAAGCACGCATTATTTTTTGCATAAGGGGGTTAATATATTTTAATGCAATTTTGGCATGTAATAAATATAAAGAGATTCCAGTAGTGCTAAATGGGTCATTGCGGTGCTACGGTACTTTTGGCATTCAAATAGCGCTAAAATTATACAATTGTACCAACTTTTCCATCGCTGTAAAAAAGCTTAAATCAACTACGGATAATTTGCTTCAAAGCTGCCGGCTACTGTTTACTGACTTCGATTATTTTTACTCTTTTAATTACTTGTTTTTTTTGCCGATAGTATCGATAGTGGAAAAAACTATCGATATTTCATTTACAACAAAACTATCGATACTATCGATAGTACTATCGATAGTTTTGCAGCTCTAATGTATGGTATACATATACATACATATTTTAAAAATAGAAATCTCTAACACCTTTTCATCTTTAGCTAACTCAATTGCGTATCAGTGTGTGAAACATAATTTCATTATTATTTACAATTTTCTTTTTTTTTCTAAATTTCCCTTGAAATGTTTATCTAGTTCTTTTTTTTTTACTGTAATGAATGGTAATTTGTGCAAATAATTTATGAATTATACTTACATATTTCTCTCTAGAAATTATTTTATGCCTCAAAATTATCTATGTCAGCCAGTTGGTACAAGAGTAATTTAGTCAGTCAGATGTTTTAATGTAATAATTTTGATGGTCATAATTAGAATAATTTTTTACGCTCTGGCGGAAAATAAAAACGAAAGTTCAGGTTAACTGTAAACAATTTTATGTAGAGAGAAAAAAAATCCATTCATGTTTTGTAGTGAATCATATGGTTAAAATAATAAAATTAATAAAAAATACTAGATCACATGTAATACTGTTTTATTAATTATGTTTCAATAGAATCACTTGCATTATTCTATTCCAACAACCAACTTTCTATTCACTAATAAAATATTAACAGATATATAAATCAGAAAATTAAGCATAAAATTTACTCATAGTATTATTTTGTCATGAGCTGCTAGGCTCTTGCTAAGGATTTGCTAAAGATTTGCTTCTTAAAGAAATGGTGTTTATTATTTTGTGGAATTCGTATATGCATATAAGACATACATACACATTACCATCAGAACTACTTGCCATATAATGACTTACTTTTCTGATTGCCAAATTTCATTACTCGCTTACAAATCACATTACCTCAAACTTAAAAAAAATGATGTATAAGTTGCTAAATGAAGAGCATGATTTTTTATATCCTTCACGAAAAATGGTAAAGGGTATACATACATAGATTTGTCACTCTGTGTATACATATACAGGGTGGCGCAGAATGAGCTACAATATGGTTTAAATTCTTTATAGCTTTTTTAATTATTATTCTTTCATTGTTTTTTTCCAGCATTTTGTGAAGAAAACTTGGGGAATTAATTATTAATCATTACACGATCGAACAACGTACAAAAATAATTGAATTTTATTTTTCAAACCAACAGTTTGTGTTGACACAGCGCACAGTGGTTCCTTTTTGGGGTTTGCGTAGCTAAAATCTGTTACTTTTGATCTAGAAAACATTTTTCAGTTTTGTAAAAAACCGGTTGCAGATAAGAAATCAAGGATTACTACGACATATTGTAAAAAATATTTAAATATTGTAAAAAAAATTTCCAAAGTTGACGTTTTTTTGGATTTCCAAGAAAACAGAAATTTAAAAATTTTTTGTTTCTATGTTTTTTTGAGTTGTTTTGAATTGGAATTGTTCATAATGCGCAAAAAAAAATTAATTTTTTTCGTCTTGCAAATATTAGCTTTTTTGAGATTTTTTTGAGATTAAAGTTTAAAAATTATTTTTTTTTTATTTTTACTTTCAAGTAATACTTGTTTTATTTTTTACATAAAAAACATATTTGACATTTAAACCAAAAAATAATAAACAAATTTTATTTAATTTTATTGGAAAAACTTAAAAAAATGCATATTCCGAAATGTAGTAGTTAAAGTATTTTGTAAATATTTTGCTGGCTGGCAGGTATTAGCAGCTAAAACTTTTAGGACGAATAAGTGAAACATATAGCAATATACCTGTGCTAATATCTAAGTGGAGGGGAGTGGCGGCAAAATTGTAGGTCCACCTTAAAATCTAATTCTTAAAATTTAAAAATAGATCGAAAAATTGGTTGAATTTTTTTTTTATTAAACCACATTGATAAAAAATTAACTGAGTTTTATTTGCAATAAAATCGCCTTTTAAAAATATATAATATGTAAGTATGACTCTTATACTTTTAAAGTTATAGGTCTCCAAAACTTTAGTTGTTATAAGTCAACTTTTTTGATTACACATATATAGCTACTGTATGCAAGGATATTTCCTAAAGAAAAATAAAATCTATTGATGAACGTAGTAAAATATGTAAATTTGGATATATTTTTATTGAAAAAACAGAAATAACATTACGTCTCAAACACTTCAAATTTTGAATTTATCTGCGCAGGAACCATTGTGCAGCGTGCATATCGTCTTCATTTTAATGTGCGCATAGAGCTGGCAAACTATCGATAGTCACGCCATTAGATATTTTCGATCGTTTGTAGAAAAACTATCGATAGTATCGAACTATTTTACAATATGTTCACACGCCAACACGAACAGTCAGTCGTTTTGATTGTTGATATATGGATATGGTTAAAAAAAATTAGGTAAAAATTATAACTGCCTTATTCAGAAAAAATAATTTTGGCTTACAAATGGTTTACAAAATAAATTTTGTATGAAAATTTGTTTGTTGAACGTTTTTCAAACTTAAATTATTTTTTTCCTGAATAAGGCCTTAAATAATTAATTTAATTCTTATTTTTCAATTTTAAACAAATATCTTTTTGATGTGTAAACATCTATACGCTAGGGGTTAAAAATCTTTTGACTTTTATTTCTTTGCTTAGATTTCTTTGCTGAGATTTCTTTGCTTAGATTTCTTTGCTGAGATGCACACAGCATTGTCAAATCGGTGTGAGCTATGTATGAGTGTATTAGTGTTTGAAAGAAGCAATACCAAGCAGAAAAACAAGTCGACCGGCTCGAAGCCGACGGTGCGCCGCCGCCGGTTATTTTTCTGTATATTTCCGTACATCAAAGGTGAAAATGGACCGTAAGAGCTACGGACTTGAAATTTGGACACAATATGTAGACATTTGGTCACTACAACAACAAATACATGAGAGTTAAAAAATAAAGGGTGTTCTAAAACGAGCAACGAAAAATGTTAAAATCCCATGTAATATACATACAATTGTATGTCCATATATACACTTGAAATTTTAAAAGTTAGTGTATTTTTATACAGACTACAACAATTAACACTAATTTTAAAAAATTTAAATCAATGGGTGTTCCATCAGTTAATGCAATTTTGACTTTGTAATTTTGACAACTTGCTGTATCTTGGAAACCGTAAGAGTAAAACTCTTGAAATTTTCAAAAACGGTAAAACTAAAAAATCAAAAACATATAAAATCGCCAAATATAAAAAAATCGCCAAAAACAAAAAAAATCGCCAAAACGAAAAAAAGCACCAAATTAAAAAAAAATTTCTAGGACTAAAATAAATCGCGAAAAATCGGAAAAATCGACAAAATGAAAAAAATCCTTAAACAAAAAAATCGTCAATATGAAACAATCACCAAAATGAAAAAATCGCCTAAGTAAAAAAACCCCAAAAACAGAAAACAATCGCCAAAATGAAAAAAAACCAAAAAAAAAAACAGAAAAAAAATCGCCAAAATGAAAAAAATTCCGATTTTTGGGTTTATTTAAAAAAAGAAAAAAACGCCAAAACGAGAAAAAAGCGATAAAGCGATAAAAAATAAATCAAAAAAAAAAAAAAAAAAAAAAAAAAAAAAAAAAATAACAAAACCGAATGTGCGCGAGTCAAAGTCGCACATTACTGAATTTATTTCATTAAAATGCATACACAACAACAAGAACAGCAACAACTAAACGATGAACAACAGGAATTAAAAATTAAAAAGTAAAAGTAAATGATTTGCCATAGATGAGCACTGCAGTACCACTAAAGTTTCAGTAAAAACAAAAAAAAATTTACTGATTACTAAAATTTTATTCTACAATTTTTATAAATTTCCTAAATGATTTGTTATATGATGAGGTGCATTGAATTTTCAGTAATCAGTAATGACCCTATTCATAATGAAATTCTACCAAGTGGCTAAATGTTTTTCATACAAAAGTTTCAAAATTTGAATGAAAAAACTTTGCCACTTGCTACAATTTTATTTTGATTACGGCCCTACGATTTTACTGGTAATGCAAATTAAATTTAATTAGCAGTAGGAATTTACTGAATTTTTTTAGTAATCAGTAAATTTACTGCTTACTGCAATTTTGAATGCAATACATATTCATATACTGCAGTGTGCCCATTTACTAACCAAATAAGTTTAATAAAACAAACAAAAACCAACAAATTCATATGTATTTACAATATTGAAAGTTTTGATACTTTTAATTAATTAATTTAAAAAAAGATACTAAAAGCATAAGTACTTCCAACTTAAAAAAAAAAATTTCATTACTAGATGTTTACACATCTCCTCTGTGATCGGACTCATATTGCTTTTTTTTAGTAGGGAAGAGCTTCCACCAAAAATGCTTCATTCCAAACCCGGTTACCTTTTTTCAAATTTTTCGCTGGTCATTTAAATATTATTCTGTTTTTATATCCTTCACCAAAAATATAGGTTTGTCATTCCATGTGTAATTTCTACAATATTAATAAGCGAGCCATAAAGTATATATATTCTGGATCCTTATGCAAAGCGAATACTCGAATAAGCGATGTCAGTCTGTCCGTCTATCCGTCTGTCTGTAGGATCTGTAGACTTCGGTCTCAAACTGGTGTGTTAGAAATGGTCTGAAATAGATTGGTATTGAAAATCAGCAAAACCGAGCAGAGCTGGGAAACTTAAACTTTATTTTACTAAAAAATCATATTTTTCAAAATCGATTATTTCAATTCCCAAAATTATTTGAGAAACGTGAACACATGGGTCGCATTTAGGACCCTCCAGAGTACCACACCTATATGGTGTAGTAAGTGTGCTCTTCCATATTTTATCCAAAGGAGCACTTATCTTCTCAAGAAAATATTATTTTCTTAAATCTAATTTATTGGCTCTATCAGACATATTTTCACCCAGTGGTTAAAAAACTTAAGACGAAGTAGCAAAAGTCGTAAAATGTTTACTTTTCGCTGCTTTGGCTCTTTTCTACTGTTTAAAATGAACCAATGCGTTCGCTTGTGCTTGTGAAAATAACCAACAGTCGCAGACGAAGCAAAAGCAGAAAACGAATTATGAACAATTGCGCAGTACTTTCAACAATCGACGATTTTAAAAGTTTGAATTTTATTTGTGGTTGCTTTTGGTTAATTTTGCTAGTAAAAGCATAAGCAGTCTGTGTATTTTTGTAAATATCAAACAGTCACAGTAGAAGAAGCAAATGCTTTTGCTTTTAGAAGCTTTCTGCAGGTCCATTCAGCTATTTTGTGGTGTTTGTCATATTTTTGTTGCACATCAGACAAAAAGCAAGCACTAAACCACTTTACTGCGATTGCTTCAAACTTCTAAAAGCAAAATTTTATGCTTCTTCGACTGTGACTGTTTGTGACTTCCAAAAGCATATAGACTGCTTCCGCTTTTACTTGCAAAAAGCAAATCAAATTCAAATTTTCCGAATCTTCGACTGTTGAAAATATTGCGCAATCGGCCATCAATCGTTTTGTAATTTTACTTTGACTGAAACTGTTGTATTTTTCAAAAGTAAATGCAGAAGCAAAATGAAATGAAATGAAAATCACTTCAGTTTTTTAAACACTGTTTTCACCATAATACTTTTATAATTTCATAAGCTACATTTTGGACCAATTTTTATAATAAAAAAATTTATCTTTCTCGATCCAGTTCCAAAGATTTGGAATAATAATCCATTTAGCGACTACTGTTAAATAGCTAACAGTGCTCTGTTATATGCTTATCATGCTATGTTAGAAATGTTGGTTCCTGTCTCTGCTAGTTAAATTCGAATTTATCTTCACACACATTAATACATTACGCTTCATGAGTATTACTCATACGTTGAATAAATTTGCCAATAACAGATATTTGAGGCCAGTGTTGCCAGTAGATTTCTCCAAAAATACATACACGTGCTAAAAAAATCCGATTTTTCCCTACACGTGGAAAAAATTATCCCCCACAAAAATCCCTACGCATTTTTGTCATTAAAATAGAAAAAAGAACCATTAATTTTAGAAAAATATATGTACATTTATGTTTATTAAAGCTTTGGTAAAAATAAATAAGTAAAAATCTAATATACACATATGTACTTTTAATTAAATTCAGTTAAAACAACATAAAGTTTTTCAAAAATTGCAACATTGAATGTATCTTAGAAAAAGCATATACCAAGGCGAATTCATGTGGCAGGTAGTGCCAAGGTAAAAGCTGCTTGTTTTTAGGAAGTTTGGCTTGTCAAATTTCATTGCAATATAATTTGTAGAAGGCTTGATCTGAGAATTTTGATTGCAATAAAGTACTAGGCAGATTTTGTTTTTGAAGGCTTGACACCATTTTGTATATACATTCGCCTTGGCATATACATGCATACACATTAGTGTCGCCAACTTTTTAACCCACAAACAACTTTGGGAATATATTTTTAAGCGATTTTAATGAAAATAACATTTATGAACCGTTTTGAAAAAGAAAATATTATTAAAAAAACGTTATGTTTGCATTTATTTCAAAAATAATTCGATATGAAGAAAAAATCTTTACATTTTGGAGAATATAAAAATTCCCTACGCCTCCATTTTAGTATCAAAAATACCTACATGTAAGGATTTTCCCTGCTTCTGGCAACACTGTTTGAGGCTACGTTTCTTGCAGCTTTATTTATTAAACTTATGAAGGCTTTATTAAGCATTTTTAAGAAAAAATTTTTATAAAAATTTGTTTTAAAAACCCTTTGTAAAGCTTTAATAAGTTTTATAAATAAGACTCTTATTATTTTCGTATTTAGATGAGTCCATAGATGCCCTGTGATCATGCAGTCATACCATATGTTAAAAGAGAGAAAATATATTAGTGCCTACAACCAAACAGCATAAGTCACCTTAAGATAAAATCCAGTTTTATGTACATACATACATATGTATTTATATGCTACAAAAATTTAAACGAAACCAAGTTTGTCGACTTAAGATGTTATCGCTTGTGATCACAGATATTTTGTCTATGATGGTTATTATGATCTTTGCTCAAATCTTTGCATGCTTACATAAATTTTATCAAAATTTTTATTAAGTATTCTTGTCATATGTGAGTTAAATAGAACTTTGTGTGTGTGAGTGTGTGTAAATCAGGTATTATAGCAACATAAAGTACATTACGGTATCTGTTCATTAGCATAATACGTCTCTATTGAATCATAAAATCATCTTTGGCGAACAGTTACTCAAACACACATAGATTTCATATAAACACTTTTTAAACATTAAAACACAATTTGTTGAAGCTGAATTGTACGGCAAGCACTTGAACTGGACACACTTTTAATATAAAAATGGGAAAATAACTATTATCATTATCACTACAGCCAATATCATGGATATAAAATACAGTCAAGCTCATAAAAGAACTACATACACACATTTACACGACTTCACGTTTGTTAGTAAATTTTACAGTTCGAAGGAAGTAATAAATTCATGTTGCTCTGGTTACAATTTGTTCACTGATAGATTTAACGGAAATGCGAAACAGCTGCAATATCGTTCATACATTCATCCGTTCTTTCATTCAAACACATTCACTTATACGCAGGTGTGCAACCCAGCAAACATAAAGTCAAACGTTTGAAACGTTTGAGGGTGGCGTTGGCTGAAGTAGTTAGCACGTTGACTACAAAACTGAAGATCCTCGGTTCAATCCCTGTATCCGACAGTCACCAAAATAACAACACCACGCATTTTTCTGATGTGCATTAGTGTCCTTTGTATCAGTTATTGTGGGAAAAGTTCAAGTGATGAAGGCATAGTCACTGGTCACTGAACTATACCGACTTCAGAAGATGCTTATCCTAATGTAGCATCAGAGCGCCCTCCTTCGTCGGTATTGTGTAGCAAAAATCATCAGCGAAGTAAAATATCCAATAAAATGGCTACTAAACACAGCTTCAAAATTAATACGCCTCAATTAACACCAGAAGGCGCTGCAACACTGCATTATTAAAAAGCGGGCAAACAACAGAGTTGTAAAAGAATGAAGCTTTCTTCTATCTCTTCCTTCACCACCTGTCTTCTATCACTATCCCTTTCCTAAAGAAGGTAACACCTAGTAATAGTAGTAGGCATTAATTGCCTGAGTGTTACTTCTATTAAAAAAAAAAAAAAAAGGATGACTGATTTTTTTTTATACATTTGATATTAAGCATAATTCTTAAACATTTTTTTAAAGTAAAGTAGAGATTTGAGTTTGAAATTTAAATTCGGGTTGATAACACAGTGCAACACGCAAAAGTGAAAAATTTCCAAAAAAAAAATAAAAATTAAATGAAAAAAATTTCGGGAAATTTCCCACTTTTTCGGTCACCTAAGCGTTACCTAAACGGTGTTGAGAATAATTTCAAGGATGTTGATATGTTCTAAAAAGTTGTTTATCAAGATCTAAGGTACATTTTTGTAGCGGATTGTTTCCCTGAGTTTTGAATGGTTTGCTAGCTATGGACCTGAACAGGGGAATAATGGTGAAAAAAATCTAATTTTATTAAATTTTTTGCGATTTTGATCTTGAAGATGAAATGCAAAAATGACACAGAGAAAACACAAATCTTTGAGGGCCCATAAAAAGTGCATTGCTTGGGGCAAAACTGGGAGACATAGGTTTTTTTATTTGTCTTTTATCACGTAGTGGTGTCCGTACTTAAAATATTAGACACAGTGTAATGATATGAATTATATCACTCTCTTATCATGTATTATATAATATTCATAGTGTATTTAAAGTAAAAAAAAGATTTAACAATATGTCGAACAAAGTCAATTATTTATTGCTATACAGAAAATATATCATGCTATAAATAAACACACAAAAAAACCAAAAATCAATTAAAAATTTAAATTATTCACATAAATTATTGCTTAAAAACTTAATTTAATTACAAGTCTAATAGACTCAATAAAATTTGTAATTGATTATTTATTTTCAATTAAACGTGTTCATCGTAGGAAAATTTTTTTCCTGTGTGCTGCAGAAATAATAATTTCTATAAATAAAATTAATTAATTAAAATGTACTTATATCACATAAAAGTATAAAAAGTATAAAAATTAATCAATTTGTATCTTTATACTCGTATGAGTATTGAAATTTTCTTTATGCTGAATAATATGCAATACTTTTAAGCTGGCAATAATTTCACATTTTGTAGTATATTGGCAGCACTGTATTTGCTCATTGTCGCCAACAAAAAAAAAAGAACTTAGTTCAATTTGGCTACAGCTTCCAAAGTGGTCGTTTAGTCGCAAAAATAATAATTTTCATATACACACACGTTTTATATTTTGTAGTCCGTAGACTACTGCGTTAAATGTGTTTAACGCTTTAATATTATTTTTTACAGACTAGATTTTTTGAGTTATGCCTGTGTTGCAATAAAGCAGCGATATGGAATGTGAGTAAAAATTTAATGTTATGAGTATGAACGTTAATATTAAAAGCATAAAGTGAAGAGATAAACAGCCAAATTATGAATAACAATTCCCCAAAAGTTTTTTACTCTTTTCCAATTCCTCCTATTATGAATTAAAATTTCCCCGGGAAAAAGTAGGTATTCTTAATATGAGGGAGAGGCAGAATTTTTTGAGAGGTTTCTTCCCAAAAATTTTGAAAAAGAAACTAATGCAAAAATGTAAAAATCAAAAAAAAAAAAAATAACATTTGGTAGTAAGTGAGAATAAATGAGAATAATTTCTCTTTTATTTTGAAGTAATTTCAAAACTTAAAAACAGTCCCAATTTGAAATCAAGCCTGCGTGTTTGCTGGGTAATAAACACAACTGGCAAAGATGGAGATAATGATGATGATTTTAAAATGTTTAAGCAAACGCACGCACATACACACACACGCACATACACACACACGCACATCCGCACGCACTTATTGCAATTGTTGTTTAACTCCATTCTGGAGTATAACCAGGCGAAGATAAAAACAGAATATTAATATTTTGTGTGTAGAATCATGACTTTGTTTATATAAAAAAAAATAATCCTG
This sequence comes from Tachina grossa, assembly GCA_949987645.1. Classification (NCBI taxonomy): domain Eukaryota; kingdom Metazoa; phylum Arthropoda; class Insecta; order Diptera; family Tachinidae; genus Tachina; species Tachina grossa. The sequence continues at coordinate 49,639,270 of OX465278.1, read as the reverse complement.
TATGCTTGTTGATACCCGTAACATCCCATAAATTAATCCAACCAACTATTATTGAGACAAGTTTCCAATAATTTTTCATGTTGCTTTTTATGTTTTTTCTCTTTTTTATATGTACATATGTATGTATATACATTAAAGTCCTGCACAAGAACACTTATAAGAACTTTTAAGTCATGAGGGAGTTTTCAAATGCTTTACTACAGCGATATCTTCTAAAAAAAACACTGTTTGCAAGAAATTGGTTTCAGTTATGGCAGGTATAGGAGTAAAGAAGAAAATACTTCGTGACGGAAGAATTTGAGATGATTGCTTGTTTCTACGCATGCGCCTGTATAAAAACGTCATGCACGTATGTATGTGTTTATGATATTTTATTTTTCTGCGCACATGCTTCGCTTATTTACGACTGCATTTATTATTGGTTTAGTATGCCACGAGAATACATTTAAAAAACAAGAGGTATTTACATTTCAAGACTGTTTACGCAGGTCTCTAATATGTATGTTTAATTTTATATACGTGAGTATATATGTTGTATTTTCCTTAACATAAAAATCATTTGTAATTAAACTGATAGTCTGAAATACATAGATACATAAATAACCCAGCGATATATTAATTAAATAATTTTACTCTTTTGCTTGGAAACATATTTTGTGAACTGGTAATATTTCATTTCAATTTCGCACAATTTTAAACTCACAATAAATTGTTGGGTTATAATAACAAACAAAAAATTAATCAACATGTTAAAGTCTTTTTTTCACACTGTCTACAATCATTTTAAATGAAATTTATAACAATTTTCAACGGTAAAATTTAATTATACACATTCTGGCTTTTTAATTTGTATCGATAAAATTTGTGTATTCTTCACTGTGTTTGATATTGTTGTTCTCTTTTACGATATTATACTTTTTTTTAAAGAAATTTAATTACAATGCTGGCAAATTATTTAATATAAAAGCTTGTGTCCGTTTACCAACCAGGCTTCATATATTTTATATCTAACAACGGCGCATTCATTATGTGTTTGTGAAACAAGTTTATGTGTATTAATTGCTGGAATTCTATACAATATTTTGCATTATACACTTTTTTCACAATTGTCTTTCAATTTAGCAATATTGATAGATGCTCCTTAAAGCTAGGATTCACTTAACTACACATTCATACGAATTTTGAGAAAATACTTCACTGTAAATGGATTCAGTATATAACTTTTATTAAGATAATCGTATCGCTATAATAAACAGTTATAACGAAAATTTATCGCCTTTGTTATGTAGTAATATATTTTAAGGATATGCACTGTCTGTTGAAGTAATAAAAGTCAGGAGGCAAATCGCGGCACTCGTTATCGAATGAAATTACGAAATATTTCAATAGAGTTTATATGGAAATATATCGTAATTTCATTCGATAACGAGTGCCGCGATTTGCGCCCAGATCACCAACTCAAACTCATTTAGTTTTTCTTGAATTTTTTTTTTGTGCTTTTCGTTTATTTTGACATTTTGTATGCCACAGATGCCACACGACACACAAATAAGTGATGATTAAAACATAAATGCAAACTATCGTAAAAAATTAAATTACAGAATCGCATTATCGTTACTGCAAACGCATAAATCTGTGGCAAAAAGGAAAAAGTGCTTAAGTCTAGATAAGCTGATTTTGAGTTAATGATACCTCCGTAATCTGCATATTTCAAAGTAGCTTTGGTCAAAATCTCAATTAATATGTGTGATTTTTCAGGAAGTTATAGCACTATGATTTGTGTCTTGCCTTTTTTAGACTTTCAATTCCATTTGGAATAATATCTTAACTTGGGTTATACTTTGGCATATTTCAACTTGAATGTATTACTTATAGCGACTCATAACAGCTAAAATAGCTTAAGCGACACATTTTTTTGACTTCGTCTTTTGACGAAAATCGACTATTTACGGTAGCAAATAATCGATTTTGGTCAAAAATTGAAATTCGACAACTATGTCGCTTAAGCTATTTTGGCGGTTATGGCACGATAGAGTGCAGAACAATGTTTGCTTAAAAACATAAAGGTTATTACAGAATTTCCCTAGTAAACTGTAAAAGAAATAAATTTGTTAAAATCGACTTGAACGCTTAAAAGTGCTCTCCTGCAAAACCGTACAATATGACTTAAGCACTTTTTCCTTATTGCCACAGAAATATATCGATAAATATTAAGATTTTGGTTTAGCATCAAGTTACTGAATCCAGGTACCGCTGGTGTGATGGAGTTTATGAAAATTGTCCAAAGACCAAGAATTCATTAGATCAGGGTTGTATTTTTTTCTGTGCGATTTTGTAGAAAAGTAAGTCAAGAATCAAACTAAAGCGGCCAAGGAGAAGAGATCTTTATGTTTGTACTTTTTTTATTAGTGCTTGTCACGTTTATCAAAATAATCCACGAAATTTTGGAGTCACTATGACTCAAGGAGATAAAGCAAAACATTTCATATGTGACTTATTTTATTTATATTTATTTTGAGACCTTTGATCATTTGATCCATCATGAATATTATTAATGGAATTAATTTTAGGCAAAAGAAATTTTTCTTTGTTATAAATTCCTCCAATAATTGGGTGTAGCCTGCATTTTCGGGTAGAGCATACAACATGCCCGGATTGGGCATAATTGCAATCCCAAATTGGATTGAGATAAAAAGGTTGTCCATTTTTATCTGACAGCGAAGGGTATTGTGCTTATCAGCCTTTGTATGTATTTGTATGTATATCGTTACCTTAATATATAAAGGCCTTAGCTCATTATTTTTTTGAAATCGAGTTTTTTTATATATTTCGATAGAAGAAAATCTAATATAAAGAAAAATACAAAAATCTCAATTTTAAAATAATAATTTGTCAGGGCCTTTCAATATTAAGGTAACGATATCTATGTATGCATGTGTCTTTTTTTCGGCAGTATATAAACCGAACACGTGAACCGATTAATGATTATTCTTACGTCAATCGAGCAGAGATATGACAGTAGTCGAAATTCAATATGGCGGCCAACAGATGTCATTTTGTGAATACAAAAAAAAAATTTAAAAAAAACAACAAACTATATCAAAATGGGTATCATTCGACAGGGTTTTGAAAATTGTCTTTAAGTTTCTCTTATGATTTTTCATTTCGAAGTACCATTTACAATATTTAACTGCTTAAAGTAGGTGGCAGTCGAAATTTGTGATTTTTTTAAATTTTGCTCCTAAACTAATTTCTTCATATTATAAATTATATGAAACACACACTCACACACACCTCCAGAATACGTCATTATTATTGCTGCTCATTTGAGACATTTTCATTCTATTGCTTTAACACAGTCAGAATTTCGATGTCGTAAAATAAAATATTATATGTGTTTATGATAAGTAAAAATGAATTCCAGTTTAGCAAATTTTCTTTTCTTTGCTCAACTTAAGTCTTTGAACGATAATGTGACGTACAAATGTGTGTGTGTTAAATTGTATTTTATTATCTATACTATTATTTAGAAAAACTAAAGCAATTCATTCGATAAATATCTTTTGTGAAAATTTCAATGAAAAAATCCATATGTTATTAATCAGATAATAACAACATGAGGTTGTTGATCTGCAACTTAATATTAAAATATTTTATTTTTGTTTAAACTTGAACAAGAAAGAAAGTTTCGTATGAGTAAACGTTAATTTGAGACTCTTTATATGTTATTTGATAAACTACTCGTATTTATGGCCAGTAGCACTAAAAGACAACAATAAGGCAACTGTGTGGCATATAAACTACATACAGATAACTCAATCTTCTATATTTTTATATAAGTCAAAAACTTTTGCAAGTATAATAAACAAACAATCAATTATTTATTATTTACTTAAACTTGATTTTTTTCCTCCATGGGAATGAGGTTGAAAACAAAGTATATTAAATCAAATTGAGCTGTAATTAAATTATTAAAATAAGTATCAAAAATATTACCCAGATACAGTGTTGCCATATTTATTTGATCAAAAATCTTCAAGTCGGGCAAAAAAAAACTTTTTTTATGACCAAAAATCTTTTTTGTTATTTTATTGAATGAAAATGAGTTAAAATTTATTTTGTTTCTTGTGAACTATTAAAAATAAAGCCAAATAACACAAAATATTTAATATATAGAATATGTGTAAGATCATTATGAAGCCAATCAGAAAATTTTGTAAGTAGTTTGGTTAAAAAATCCCTCAATAATATATTAAAAGTAATAAAAGTAAAATTTTTAAAAATCTTATTTAAAGATAAAAAATCTTTTTTGTCGTTTTAACATGTCTAAAAACTTCAAAAATAAGATAAATCTTCACATATGGTAACACTGCCCAGATACATGGTTTTCTATATAGTAGTAATAATAATGAGAATCACTCTTCGTTGTATATGCAATAAGGTTCACTTCTAAGACCTTTCAAGAAAAAGTTAGCATTTTTCGGATGCCATATATGTATAATTATATGGTGCACAGCTACAAGGTTGCGAAACATTCAGGCCAATCATAAAGCATAGTACTCTGTTCAAACTTGTGAGAAATGTTTATCAACAATTATTAATTAGTCCGAAAAATTTGACATGTAGCACCTGAAACTATGCTACATTTTCTTATGTTTATAGGAACATCCCATGTGCTTGTTGTAAATTCCGTACGAAACAAGTGGCACTCTAATTATTTCGTATGAAAACTTAAAATGTTGAAGATACATTTCAAATGTTTATCCCAAGATAAACAGAGTACTATTTCTGCAACATTTTTTCATGAACAATTCGTGTCAATTTTTAGGGTTCCGTACACCAAAGGTGAAAAGGAAGGACCCTATTGCTTTCGCTACGCTGTCCGTCTGTCCGTCACACGGTATTTTCTCAGGAACCGTAAGAGCTACGGACCTGAAATTTGGACAGAGTATGTATAACCTTGGCGGCTACAACAACAAATACATGAGAATTACAAATTAAAGGGTGTTCCAAAACGAGCAACGAAAAATTTTAAAACCCATGTACTATACATACATACAATTGTATGAACATATGTATGTGTATTGAAACTTGAAATTTGTAAAATTAGTGTCTTTTTATACAGACTACAACAATAAACGCTAAAATTAAAATAAATTTAAATTAGAGGGTGGTCCATCAGTTAATGCAATTTGGACTATGTAATTTTGACAACTTGATATACATATGTATCTTGAAAACCGTAAGAGGCAAACACTTGAAATTTTCAAAAACGGTAAAACTAAAAAAACCGAAAATTATAAAATCGCTAAACCAAAAAAAAAAAAAATTGCCAAAAATTAAAAAAAATCGCCAAAACGAAAAAAATCGCCAAAATTAAAAAAAATTTCTAACACTAAAATAAATCGCCAGATTCGAAAAAATCGCCAAACTAAAAAAATTCGCCAAAATGAAAAAAAGCCAAAAATCGAAAAAATCGCCAAAACGCGAAAATGTCGCCAAAACTAAAAAAAGAAATTTTATATTAAAAAAAATCGCAAAAATGAAAAAAATCGCCAAAAACAAAAAAAATTGCCAAACTGAAAAAACCGAAAAAAATCGCCAAAACGAGAAAATAAATTGTCAAAACAAAAAAACCAAAACTTAAAAAAATCGCCAAAACCGAAAAAACGCAAAAAACACCAAAACAAAAAAAAACTGAAAAAACATCAAAAACGAAAAAAATGCCAAAACTATATATTATATAGGATGAAGTTTGTATTAAATTACATATCTAGTGTTCGTACGGAACCCTTCGTGTGCGAGTCAGAGTCGCACTTTACTGAATTTATTTTTATACATATTTATTTTTATACATATGTATATAAATGTATGGCAGCATTTGGCGTGAAATGTTGAACAAGGTACCAGGTTTTAATGGCGTATGTATAAATAATGGGAGAAATAATCTATTATTTTCCATTCCCTCAGCAACGAGAGTTTAAGTTTATCAAAGTAGTTAGCACGTTGACTACAAAACCGAAGTTAGTGGGTTCAATTCCTATATCCAAGTCATTAAATAACACCACCACGCACTTTTCTGATGTGCATTAGTGTCCCTTTTTGTCAGTTGTTGTAGGAAAGTTCCAATGATGAAGGCATATTTCTGGTTTCCCTGTTCACAACACTCGTCCCAAGCAAAAACTATATGTACATTCTTTTTCTGCAGATGTGGCAATGCACATGGTAGTCAATAGCGGAGTTCGATGTTGGATGCAAATTGTCTTGCGTGAGTGCAAATGCAAAATATCGTAGCTTTTCTTTGGATTGTGTGTGTATTTTGTTGTTGGATTTGAAAGCAAAGCTACGATATTTTGCATTTGCACTCACGCAAGACAATTTGCATCCAACATCGAACTCCGCTATTGACTACCATGTGCATTGCCACATCTGCAGAAAAAGAATGTACATATAGTTGTGAACAGGGAAACCAGAAATATGCCTTCATCATTGGAACTTTCCTACAACAACTGACAAAAAGGGATACTAATGCACATCAGAAAAGTGCGTGGTGTTGTTATTTAATGACTTGGATATAGGAATTGAACCCACTAACTTCGGTTTTGTAGTCAACGTGCTAACTACTTCAGCAAACACCACCCTTGTATGGTTGGTTATTGTGGTATTGCGGAATGTGGCATGTATCCTAAATTTGCAATATTTGCACCAGCAGTTTGCAATCCACAGTGATTTCAACTAATTTCTTTTACGTTTTACCTTTATTTGATAATAAAGAGAAAAAAATACGTGCATGTAAATATAAGTAGCTGTATGGAGAGTTAGTTCAGAAATGACTGACTGTAAAACAAATTGCCCAGAATTCAAGCAACCTAAAAGTAATATTAAAACAAACCAAAAAAAAAAAAATATGTACGTTATTAAGAAGTTATAAATAATTCATAATTCTAATAAATGTAACAAATCGTATTATTAAAAGCCAACAAGAAAATCTCACAAAACAAGAGCATTTATCAATGTTATACAATAAATTTCATTAAAAAAAGGTAAAATAAATTATGACATAATGAAAAAAAAATTCCACAGAACTCGTTAAGTACATTCCCTGAAAACTAAAAATACAATTTAAAGCAAAATGACCTTCAAACATCAAATAAAAAATTATACACAAAATTTTTATTAAATTTTTTACGTAAACGTGTATATGAAGCCCAAATTAAAGCCTTTTAGGTGGCTTTTGTTTTACTTTTGTTCATTTAGTTTCTTTTCAAGGTATTATTTTATTTTTTCAAACCTTTTATGCGAAAAGTCAAAAATTTTTTTAATTTATTTATGCAGTAAATTAAAGGTGTAATTATCGTTAGAAATATAATAGTATCAACGCATAAATACGTTTTAATAATATTAAACCATACATTAAAAATAATTATAAATAATAAAAGGTAAAAGAAGGAACACTTAAGACATAAACTTTTTAACAACTCATTCATTTCGGCTGAAAACAGAAGTAGTTAAGAAGAATGACGCCTTAATTTATAAATCTTTTGTTTTTTCTGTTACATATTCAATACAACATACAATTACCATAAATCATTTACATTTAGAAAAAAAGGCGTTGTAAAATTCGCCTAAAATCTTTACCATTTTAATGGCTATAAAAATTTATATGAAAGACCCGAGAATGATGAATCAAAACACTTCACATATTCTATTTGCATTGAAAAATATATACAACACGAGGGCGGATCAATAAGTCCGTGACTTTTTGAATGAGACACAGATTTTTTGCAAAACAAAAATTTATTTTTCAACATAATATCTTTTTAGCTCAATACACTCAAGTTTTTGTATTCCTTTCAAAAAAATAGGATTTTTTGAGGTCCTTGAAATAGACAATAATTTCATCGTTGGAGCTAAATCTCTTTCCACCAAGCCATTTCGTTAGGTTTGGAAATAATGAGTAGTCACTACACGCAAAGAAAAGATATGGTTGTAGAATGGTTGAGAAAACAATATTATTTTCTCTGAAACAAATGTGTGGTCGTTGAAAACTAGTTATTGTTATTTTAAACATTTATTTCGTTACGATAAACAGAGTAATGTTTGAATTTAATAATTACATTATCATATCCATAAAAAAGTGTGATATGGTTAGAGTTTAACAATATAGTGTTGTTAAAAATTTATGACTACAACATAATTTTTATTATTATTTAAAAATAATATGATGTAAATAACAATATAATGTTATCCAAAACTATACTATGTTAAGTTTTTAAAAAAATATTTTTCAGAAACATCTGTCAGTTCAGTATTTTGTTTGCAAGCTATCGGTAGCGCACGGGTGGTGTTAAATAAATGAATAATTAAATAAAGAATAAACAAAAGGGTAGACCAATAAAAATATATAAATATTTGTGTATCTCTTTATACAGACATGTCTGTATGTCGTGTAAGTATACATTTCTATATATACATTTTATTTCAACAATATTAAATTATTTTTATTCAGATTTTGACGTACAGCTGTTTCTACAATAAATATATGATTAAAAAATAAAATAGTATTGTTATATTAAATAATGCTGTGGTCGTATTTAACAATATTATTATAATATTAGAACATGGTATGGTGAGTCTAAATTATATTTTAGTCACATCTAATAATAGTGTTGTCATGTTTACAATACTAAGATTAGGTATAACAAAGTTCATTGTTTTTGTAGATAAAAATATTACTAACTCAGATAATAATATTATTAAAGTTTGCTTTTGTATTAACAATAATGTGATTTAACTGCAACCATATAATTCAATCATAGTATGTTGCTGTTTGATTATGGTTACCTCAACCATATTTTTTCTTTGCGTGTAGGGCCTAAATCCGTAGAATATGGCGTATGGGGTACCAAATCGTGGCCCGATTCATAGAGTTTTGCATTAAGACTGCACACGAGTGCACTCGTGCATTATGTTGATGATAAAAAAACTTTTTTCTTGGCCATATGTGATCGTTTCCTTTTTAAATCCTCATTAAATCTGTCTAATAAGTTGGCATAATATTTGCCGTTTATTGTTTTTCTCTTTGGATTATTGCGCGTACATCCCAATAAACTGATGCCATTACCTTATTGGCCGACAAACTCACCTTGGCCTTCTTCGGAGCAGGTTTATACTGCTGCTTTGTCTCCGGAGTACAGTAATGGATCCATGTTTCATCCAAAGTTATAAAACACCGCAAAAACTCATTCAGATTGCAGTTAAACAACTCCAAACAATCCTTTGAAGTTGTCACACGTTTACGTTTGAGAGACAGCTTTCTTAAAATCGAAACCACAGTGCCATACGAAAAACCTATGGCATCAACACTCTTCGATCGCTCAACATACCGTGGATTTTTTCACCATTTTTGGGTGTACTGACCTCAATTGGCCGTGCAGAACGTTCTGCGTCATTTATACTTGTGCGACCACAACGAAAGTCAGTAAACTAGTTTTTTACCATTGAAATCGATGGCGAAGAGTCGCCATAATATTTATAGAGCTTTTCCTTGGTTTAATTGACGGTTTATTTTTCGCAAAAAATAATCTTTAATGAGCACAAGAAATTCACTTTTTTCCATTTTCTGCTCAAAAGGCTGCCAAACACAAACTAAATAACACAGCTTGTTCAAATTTAGACAGGACTCAACTGACAGTTGCTTCTTGACAGGAGTAGTGTTGCGATTTCAATCAAGAGGCGGGAAATTCAAAAAGACACTGAGTTAATGATCCACCCTTCTATGTATGTAGAGCTGAAGCCACACACAATAGACCACAAGAACACTGATGACGCACGTGTGACGTTCTACGCAAACACCATGTTGTTCCCTTCTGCTGCCATTTAGCATAATATCTAATTTACAATTTGTCTTTATTGCAATTTGTTCCTTAAAACTTATTACAAGTAATTTGAAATTTTTTCATTTATCTTTCGAAAATTATTCAAAATGTTTTTGTTTGCATCATATTGTTCCCTTCTGCTGGTATTTGGCATGTATAATTTACAATTTGTGCCTTAAAATGTTCTTGTTTCCATATCTACAAAGAAAATTCCAAAATGCATACGTCCAATTAGCATACTTTCATTTATTAAAATCCTTTCGTGCCACCCCAGTTGTCTGCTAAAAAGCAAACATCGACTTTAAGTAGGGCAAGTATAAAGAAAAAGAAATAATATTAATTAGTATCTTTTGTGCACTTGTTCCCAAAAAAAAAAATGATATGCATCTGTAACTTTTAATTCCTTTTAAATTTTTTGAAAACAATTCCTTTGAAGGTACGTAAAATTTGGCCAAAGCTTTGTGTTGTTGTTGTTGTTGTTGTTGTTGTTGTTATTGTTGTTGTTGCTGTTGCTGTTTGCTGTTGAGTCCAGCAAAATATTTTTCCTTTTTAATTTAAGCTTTTTAAAGATCACTTACATTCACTGCCTTGTTTCATATTTCTATTTATATTTCTTTTACCATTACAACCAAAAAGGCTTTTTATTTCTACGTTTTTAACAATTTATTTTTTCTTATTCAGATTTTTATTTTAATAATTTCATGCTTTCGTATTCGTTTGTGAAGGCAAAATGAAGAATTCAAAATTTAATTAAAATAAAATGTTTTCATAATGAAATTTTATACCAAAAAAAAAAAAATAATCAAAAACTCAAATACGATATAAAGTTTCTGTAAAACTTGTTCAAGTTTCGTTTATAAATAACGATAGAAATTTAATCTTGCAGTTTAGGGAGAAATAATTGCAACACTTTTCTTTTGGCGAAATTTGTAAACACATTTTAGTTTAAAATTATTTGAAAAAAAAAATTTAAATCACAAATTTAATTCTTTATAGTTGAGATGCTAATTTTATAATAAATCGCTCATTTACTTCAAAAACGTCATAACTAAAAAAAATTAATTTTTTAAGTTAATAATGCACAATTAAGTAACATATCGCGCAGTAACCGCCAAAATAGCTAAAGCGACATAATTATCGAACTTAAATTTTCTACCAAAATTGATTATTTGCGATCGTAAATTGTCGATTTTCGTAAAAAAAACGAAGTCCAAAAAATGTGTCGCATAAGCTATTTTAGCGGTTATGGCTCGATATCTTTAGTCATACAAATATGTATCTTTGAACGAAAAATATTATTTTCTTTTTTTATTAAAATGTGTGCAAGTTGAAAACTTTAACCACGTTTCCTGTAAAACTATTTTTATTTCATTTAATTAAATTATTATTGTTCGAGCTTTATTTGTTTCTATATTTTTGATTTGAACAGGCTAAAGTTTGTAACGCTTGGTAAGCCAAATTACATGTAATAATTATTAATGAACAAATAACACCAAAGTTAGTTGTAAATATTCTGACAAATAGGTAGTAGAACGGAACAAGTAGCTGTTTTCCATGGCCACTTCACCTTTATGATCAGCGTTATTTTGTGCTTGGTCTACTGTGTGTGGTGTCAGTTGATGTCGATTTCTGCTTATGAAATGAAAGCTCAATTTTATCATCTCTAAATTTACAACAGTCTTACCATTGTCGTTTGTTCCTTACTAATTATGAGCATGTAAGTTTATTTGTTTATTTTTGTTCTACTTAAGACAAAGTTTTAATTATAATTATTATATTCATTTAATTTTTTCCACAGATCCATGACTATTAATTTTGGTTAATTTAATTGTTTTTGTTAGAATTTCATTTGTTTCTATATTTATTTTTATTATAGTTATGACTTTGTTAAAATAAATGAGCGACATATTATTATATATACTTATATGGTTTGAATCCATCAAACTAAATCCCTAATGTGACAATCTAAAATTAGGGCAATTTAAAAAAAAAAAAACAAAAACTGCTTTGTAAGCAATTGTAACGATTTCTGGTTGACAAGATATTTACAAATTACCAATCAGTTGCAGTAGACTGCTGTTATACAAATTTAATTGAAAAAAAAAACAGCATATCATCCCTCTCTATTGATTCCAAACGAATTTGCCACAGCATACAAATACCAGAATAATATTTTATTGTAGGGTATATCCTGCACCTAAAATTGTTAGTCATATGTTTATCATTACGTATGCAATTGTCTCAATGTTTATATGCAACCCCATAAATTATCAAGTGCCCATAATTATAAAGATGGTCCAAGTCTTAATCAAGAATAATTCCTTATTAAATGAAATACTTTTATTGATTAATGTGATTTTCTAAAGAAGAGAAGAAAAATTACGCTGGACTTTTTTTTTTAAGCTGGGGAAAATATTCGCATTTTTGTGTGCAGCCACGCACTTCAACAGCACCCTAGTCTATCTACTTGGCCAGAGATTGTTAGTAACATCAGCTATTTACGAGTAATGAGAACTTTTAATGAAATGGAATATTGTGTATGCAATTATTGACTTATCTTTGGTAAATACATTTGTAAGTATCACTACACATTTTCTATTTTTCATATATACACCCAGAAAAAAAACTAAAATCTATAAAAAGAAACACATATTAAAGTAATAATCATGTTAAAATTTCTTATTTCAATAAGGAAAAATATTAATTTACATTATTAATTTATTAATTTTATTTATTTTTAAGTATCTCAGTATAGATTTTCTATTGTATGGAAAATTATTGAATGAATATGACGCGTTGTTATTTTATAGTTGCAGCTTTTCCCTAAGTGTAGTCATATATTTCTTGGATCGAGATATTTAGTAGATTATATTTGAGAAAATCAAAAAATAAATTTAAATATTTGGCAACATTTTTATTTAGTGTTGTACTTATCTCGATTAATATATATTTATATATCCTCGGTCCTTAAGAATACGGAAATCGAATGATGGATGTTCGTCTATCAGTCTGTCTACAAGTGAAATCAATTTTTTTTTAAACACAGATAAGCTAGATGTGACAGAATTCGCTGTAAAAAGATTGAATTTGAACATCAGCAGGTTTCAGGGCTGAAAAGTTTTAAATTTTTTTTGGTACAATAAGCTAACTAACTAAAACTATTCTTTTTTTCCTTATTAAATAAATATATTTTACATTTTGGAAAGAAGCAGATTGATACTGAAAGTCAGCTAAGTCAAAGAGACGATATCAGGGCTGAAAAATTTAAGCTTTTTTTATATAAAAGTAACTAACTGAATCTTATTAATTCTATTTCTTTATTTATTAAACCTAATTGATATTATAGAAATTAAAAACAGAAACATAGGCTTCCAGGGCTGGAAATTTGATTTTTTATACAAAATTAACTAATTAAAATTACATTTTGCCTTATTATTTAAACAAATTTTATATTTGAGAAAGAAGTAATTTGAAATCAGTAAAAACAAAACACGGTTACAGGGTTGGAATTTTTTTTTTTTTTGGTAGATACCTAGCTAAAACAATTTTTTTTATTTATTTAACATATTATATATTTTAGAAAGATGTTTACTTGAGGTTTTTTTATACACAATCAAAATTTACTCAAAAATCTAATTTCATTTCCTTAAAACTGTATTTTTCTGCTCAGAAAAAACGACAAATTCAGTGGAAATACAACAGCGACAATGGGATTTTTTTTTATGGGGACATTAAAGAGCTTTGCTATAATCAATTTTATTAAATACCGGAAAACACACAAAGAAAAAATATGGTTGAGACAACCATAGTCAAACAGCAACATACTATGATTGAATTATATGGTTGCAGTCAAATCATATTATTGTTAATAGAAAAAAAAACTTTAACAATATTATTATTTGAGTTAATTATAATATTATCTGAGTTAATTATATTATTATCTGAGTTAATTATATTATAATCTTAGTATTGTAAATATGACAACACTATTGTTAGATGTGACTAAAATATAATTGAGACTCAACATACCATGTTCTAATATTATATTAATATTGTTAAATACGACCACAGTATTATTTAACATAATTATACTATTTTATTTTTTAATCATATATTTATTGTAGAAACAGCTGTGTGTTAAATTCGAAATAAAAATAAATTAATATTGTTGAAATAAAATGTATATATAGAAATGTATACTTACACGACATACAGCCATGTCTGTGTAAAAAGATACACAAATGTTTATATATTTTTATTGATCTACCCTTTTGTTTATACTTTATTTATTTATTCATTTATTTAACACTACCTATAGCTTACAAACGAAATACTGAACTGACAGATGTTTCTGAAAAAGATTTTTTTAAACTTAACATAGCATGGTTTTGGAAAACATTATATTGTTATTTACATTATATTAGTTTTAAATAATAATACAAATTATGTTGTAGTCATAAATTTTAAACAAAACTATATTGTTAAAGTCTAACCATATCACACTTTTATATGGATGTGATAATGTAATTATTAAATTCAAACATTACTCTGTTTATCGTGACGAAATAAATGTTTAAAATAACAATAACTAGTTTTCGACGGCCACACATTTGTTTCAGAGAACATAACGTGGTTTTCTCAACCATTCTACAACCATATCTTTTCTTTGCGTGTAGAAAGTAAACAGCTGTTGAGGTTTAACATGTCTACATTAATCGTAGACTCCCGTCGGCAGAACAGTGTCACGCAAGCTGTTACCGTACCGGCCTTTAAAAATAGACGGCGATTAAAGTAGTTGATTTATATAAGCTGAAGAAATAAAATATACGATAATTTCGTTACACGAAATGTGCTTCAATACAATAAACAAATTCAATATTTTCAGTCGGTTTAAGATAAGAAAACATACACCATAAATGAAGGCACAGCATCGACTTTTACTCAAACGACTTATCAGTTTGTTTATTACTTGATTTTGTAGTAATGCAACTCTGATCACGTGAAAAGTCTTATCGTCCAGAAAAATTTTAAAAAATGGTCAAGTTTTATGGGATGTGAAATTTGTATCGTATTATTTACCATTCGTCATCACATTTTGCATGCACAATATCGCAATTGCACATACTCGTATGTTGAAAAATAATTTTTTGTTTTGCAAAAAACAAATGTTTTTCATTCAAAAAGTCACGGACTTATTGATAGACAGAATTTTACATACATAAGATTTTACTGCTCAAATTTCGATTTTATTACGAGAGAGAAAAACACAGGTATGCCAAAGTTATGTATTACTTACTGTCTCTCCCTCTCTCTCTCTCTCTCTCACACACACACAAACTCAAAAACTTGAACATGTTAACGAGTGCACTGTGAGCCGTTTTCGTAAATTATGCAAAAAATCTTTAATTAAATGGCATTAATTAATTATTTTAGGTTGCTTGCAGATGTTTTAAAACAGAAAATTGATATCGTGCCATAACCGCCAAAATAGCTTAAGCGACATAATTTTCGAACCTCAATTCTTGACCAAAATCGATTATTTGCAATCGTAAATAGTAGATTTTCGTCAAAAAAAAAAAAAAAACGAAGTCCAAAAAACGTGTCGCTTAAGCTATTTTAGCGGTTATAGCTCGATATGTTAAAGGGTGATAAAACTTTTAAGTTTCATATCGTTATCATAATGTAGAAAGGTCCTAACTCATAATTTTTGTAAATCCAAAGTTTTTCATTTTTCAATAGTTAAATGTTCTTCTATGGAAATACACAAAAAACTGGGTTTCAAAAAAAAAATTAGTTAGGGCCTTTCTATATTAAGGTAACGACATTTATATGGGCATTCAAGTTGTTTTGGATGTGGGTGAATAAATTGCCAACGGAAAGGGCTGATCTTTGTTAAAATCCCGCTGAATTATGTGCAGTCTCCACAAGTCACGCAGAAACTCGCCCAAAAAATTTTTATGAAAGTCACTCAAAACAATGAGTGCTTTCCATCTAAAATTTTATTCTCAAGTCGACCGTTTAGGTTGTAGAAACAGGGGGTCAATTTCCCTTATTTAATTTTTTTTTGATGTGTAAACATCTATACGCTAGGGGGTAAAAATCTTTTGACTTTGATTTCTTTGCTGAGATTTCTTTGCTGAGATTTCTTTGCTTAGATTTCTTTGCTTAGATTTCTTTGCTGAGATGCACACAGCATTGTCAAATCGGTGTGAGCTATGTATGAGTGCATTAGTGTTTGAAAGAAGCAATACCAAGCAGAGAAACAAGTCGACCGGCTCGAAGCCGACGGTGCGCCGCCGCCGGTTATTTTTCTGTATATTTCCGTACACCAAAGGTGAAAATGAACCGTAAGAGCTACGGACTTGAAATTTGGACACAATGTGTAGACATTTGGCTACTACAACAACAAATACATGAGAGTTAAAATCTAAAGGGTGTTCCAAAACGAGCAACGAAAAATGTTAAAATCCCATGTAATATACATACAATTGTATGTACATATATACACTTGAAATTTTAAAAGTTAGTGTATTTTTATACAGACTACAACAATTAACACTAAATTTAAAAAATTTAAATCAATGGGTGTTCCATCAGTTAATGCAATTTTGACTTTGTAATTTTGACAACTTGCTGTATCTTGGAAACCGTAAGAGCAAAACTCTTGAAATTTTCAAAAACGGTAAAACTAAAAAATCAAAAAAATATAAAATCGCCAAATATAAAAAAATCAACAAAAACAAAAAAAAATCGCCAAAACGAAAAAAAGTACCAAATTTAAAAAAAATTTCTAGGACTAAAATCAATCGCGAAAAACCGGAAAAATCGCCAAAATGAAAAAAATCCTTAAACAAAAAAATGAGATGCATTGAATTTTCAGTAATCAGTAATGCCCGTATTCATAATGAAATTCTACCAAGTAGCAAAATGTTTTTCATACAAAAGTTTCAAAATTTGAATGAAAAAACTTTGCCACTTGCTACAATTTTATTATGATTACGGCCCTACGATTTTACTGGTAATGCAAATTAAGTTTACTGAATTTTTTTAGTAATCAGTAAATTTACTGCTGACTGCAATTTTGAATGCAGTACATATACATATACTGCAGTGTGCCCATTTACTAACCAAATAAGTTTAATAAAACAAACAAAAACCAACAAATTCATATGTATTTACAATATTGAAAGTTTTGATACTTTTAATTAATTAATTTAAAAAAAGATACTAAAAGCATAAGTATTTCCTTCCAACTTAAAAAAAATTTTCATTACTAGATGTTTACACATCTCCTCTGTGATCGGACTCATATTGCTTTTTTTTTAATAGAAAGTGTTATCCCATATTTCTACAACCCAGATCGTAATTTTGACTGCAAAATTTATATGGAAGGCACTTATTATTTTTAGTGATTTTCATAAAAATTTTCCAAACGATTCATCTGCCTGACTTGCAGAAACTGTATATAAATAATGTAATGAATGTCTCTAATGCTAAAAGCAGGATGCAATATTCCAGTATTGGCAATAAAATAAAATGAAATTAAAATCTTGCAAACAAATTCTTTAGTCAAAGATCACCCATAGGCTACTATAAACCCCTGTGTCCACAACCCAGATGGAGCACTAATATTTTTGAGTGATTTTTATACAAATTTTCTAGACCAGTCGGCTGGCTGACTTGTAGAAACTGCACATAAATTACAACAGAACAAAAAATAAATGAAGCACTTTTCTTGCTCAAATCATATACATATTTATCTATGTACATACATTTGTATGTACATATATATACTTCATACGTATGTATGTCGTTGAAGGGTACCTAAGATTCGTTATCGTCGAATATATTCCTCTTGTTCGTTTTACTTTCAATATTGAAATATAAATATATTGGGACAATAAAATATAAATATATTGGGACAATAGCTAATAAAAATTCCCTAGTGTATTAATTTGTAAAATCAAAAACAAAACATGCATTTTGCATTCGTATTTTTTTGCGCTTTTGAATGAGATTATTTTTCTACTTGATTTGATTGATATTCTCAAAAGATTATTAAAATTTTATTACTTCCATATTTGTTGCTCTACGACTGACTGACTGTTAGAGTATCAGAAACATTTGAATGTGCGTGTAAATATTTATCTTCTGGCAATTTTTATTTAATTCCTACATGTTTTTAAAGTTTCTGTTCACAATGTTTCTTAATGTCGATATTCGTTTGCATTGCTTATTGCAATTGCAATGAAATTATTTAAGTGCTGCTGCTTTTTAATTAATGTACACAAAAGCAAAAACTAAAAATGTATGTACTCGTAGAATCATCACAATAAAAACAATTGTGTTTTTTTCGCATGAATTTAAAACAATAACCATATTTTTTCCATTTCCACAATTTTATTGGGAAATGTTATGCCATGAGAAATTTGAAAAAAAAAAATATTAAAGTACATGTTAAGAATTTTGTTAATGAGAATAAATGTGCAAACATTAGAGGAAATCACTCTAATCTGCAGCCTTAAAAATAAAAAAAATGTTTAACAAATTTTTTGTAATAGCTGACGCTTAAAATATTAAACTACACAATAAATAAATAAAGCCAAGATAAGCTAAGCCGCAGTTAAAATATCCCACGTAATAGAATCTGTGAATTTTTACTAATTTTATATAAATTATTACAATTGCAATTTAAAATGTGAGCTTTTAGCAGTTTTCGTTGAGCATACATAATAAATATTAGTGTCTGCCACCAGTTTTCGTGACGGCGCTTCCGCCTTGAACCTCTACAAGCGCAGGAGTTTGGTTGTTTTGATTTAATAAACTAAACAGAAGCACAGCACCGGGGGTCTACTCAGTATTTCGAAATGAAAGAAAATGTGTTCGAATTTGTATGTTATTAGCACTGCTGCCATATTTGACGATTTATCGTCATTTTGACGATTTTTGGTGCCGAAAATAGCAAAATGACGATTTGACGATTTTTCCCTCAAAATTAACTATTTTTTAGAAGTCCAAATATTGCAGTCCTTTAATAAAAAAGCGACTATTTCAATTCATATATTTTAGTGTAATTTTGCCCACTAATCTTCTAAGAAAATTTTGCAAAGAAACCATGGGTGTAAAATCAAACCCTATACCGAGCATCTCGACATGAAAATTTATTTCCTCTTCATGAGCTTCTTGTTTGGCTACTGCCTGCCTATTGGCGCATAGTCATAGTCAAAACAAAGTATAATCGGTGTGAGTTATGTATGAGTGTATTAGTATTTGAAAGAAGCAATACCAAACAGAAAAACAAGTCGACCGGCTCGAAGCCGACGGTGCGCCGCCACCGGTTATTTTTCTACATATTTCCGTACACCAAAGGTGAAAATGAACCGTAAGAGCTACGGACTTGAAATTTGGACACAATATGTAGACATTTGGCCACTACAACAACAAATACATGAGAGTTGAAAACTAAAGGGTGTTCCAAAACGAGCAACGAAAAATGTTCAAATCCCATGTTATATACATAAAATTGTATGTACATATAAAGGGTGTTTTTTATTGAGGTATAGAACTTTAAGTTGGCATCACTTTTTTAACTGGCGGCCATTTTGTCAGCTGTCAAGTGATTAATATTTAGTTTGGTTTGCCATTTCATCATGAACAGGTTGACAAAAGAACAACGCTTGCAAATCGTGCAAATTTATTTCGAAAATAATGGTTCAGTTCGCGAAGTTTACCGCAAGCTCCGTCCATTTTATGGTCGACATAATATTCCATCAGAGCAATTAATTCGGTTAACCATGGATCGTTTTCGCACTACGTTTACTCTATGTGATAATACGCATCCGCAGAGACGTCGAACAGTGCGCACCGAAGAAACAATTGCCGCTGTAGAGCAAAGTGTTGAAGAAGACCCGAATGAATCGATTCGCCACAGTACACAGCAATTGGAGCTTTGTCCATCAACTTTATGAAAGATTTTGCGCAAAGATCTTGGCTTGCGACCTTGCAAGATCCAGCTTGTGCAAGAATTAAAGCCGCGAGACCATGCAATGCGTCGTGATTTTGGTGTATGGGCCGAAAATGAGATTGATCTCGATGCTGATTTTCATCGCAAAATTTTGTTCAGTGATGAGGCTCATTTTTGGTTGAATGGCTACGTCAACAAGTAAAATTGCCGCATTTGGAGTGAAGAGAATCCACCCGAGACCCTTGAGACGCCATTACATCCACAAAAACAGACTGTTTGGTGTGCTCTATGGGCTGGTGGAGTCATTGGGCCATACTTCTTCCGAAATAATGCTGGAGAGTCAGTTACCGTTAATGGAGACGGGTATAGAGCCATGATAACCGACTATTTTGTTCCCGAATTGGATGGCATGAATGTGGATGAGTTGTGGTTCCAACAAGACGGCGCTACATGCCACACAGCGCACGTCACAATCGATTTATTGAAGGAAACATTCGATGAGCGCATAATTTCGCGGAATGGACCTGTCAATTGGCCACCAAGATCGTGTGATTTGACACCATTGGATTATTTTCTTTGGGGATATGTGAAGTCGCTCGTCTACGCCAACAAACCAGAAACGTTAGGGGACTTGGAAGCCAACATTCGTGGCGTTATTGCCAACATACGGCCCCATATGCTCGAAAAAGTGGTTGAAAATTGGACCTGTAGAATTGGCTTTATTCGAGCCAGCCGCGGCGGCCACATGCCCGAAATCATATTTAAACATTAATGGCATAAAATTATCCTTCCAATAAAGCCAAATTGATGGACATTAAAACGATTTTCTTGTGTTTTATTTCAATTCGAAGTTCTATACCTCTAAAAAAACACCCTTTATATATATATATATATATATATATATATATATATATATATTAGATCCTATAAGGAGTATAGGGCCTCAACATCATCATATAATATAATTTTATTGCATTGTTATTTAACACATGAAGTTTGTTTTAAATATAAATATGGCAAAGTAGCATAGCTCTAACCGGGTGTACTGAGACAACTCTCTTCCTTTTTTATAATTATTACTTTTAGATTCTAAAGAAGCTACAAAATAACATCAAAACATTACTTACTATATTTGATTATCAATTATAATATTAACTGATTTTTTTTATAAAAATTAAGTCACGTTTCATGTGAACCAAGAATATTTCCAATAATAAAACCTTTATTCATTTAATGTAAATTAAATTAAAATTAAAAGCATTTTTCTATTAATGAAGAAGTGGTAGTTAAATTAAGTTTTAAAATTGGAACTTTTAAGACGAGAAGAATTTCATTGACAACTGCAACAAATTATAAATTTGTCCTATGTCATGACTTCTATATTCTTTCTTAATTAATTCATATTTTTCAACCTATTTTCCCTGGGTTACATTTTTATTTCATTTTTCCACCTGCTCACGGTTACGACTAGACTTTAAGTAGAAATTTTATACTATTCTCTATATTAAATGTCAAATATTAATAACGAATTTATTACAACTCTTTAACAGCATCCGTTTTATGATGTGATTTCATATTTTTATCATTACTTTACAAAAAGCCCTTTACTAAAACAAAACAAAAAACCATTTCCATTTTTATATTTCTTTAGACGATTTTCACAATATTAAACATTTAGACGGTTTTTGTTGGTCTATACCTTTTAATACGCCTGGAGAGCCAAGATATTGACATCATTAGGGAAGCTTAAGTGAACAACAGACATTGTGAATGTAATAAAAATATTTGAGCGACATTTATGCAAAATGAAGATGAAAATGGAAGTATAACAAACGAAAAAAAAAAAACAAATATAAAACAAGCAAAGACAAGAAGAACTAAACTCTTCACAAAGGAAGGCCAACAGAATGTACGACAGGAAGATAGTGTTTTGAAATGTATCCAACATCTGCACTTAAGGGATTTAAATGGATTTTTAAATAAAAACTAAAAGTACTCGTAGTAGAAAAAAAAAAGTTTAAAATAAAATAGAATGCTTCTGACAATATGCATTCAAGCAAATGCGTTTGTACGCCGCTTTTCTTACAGCATGACGACTGAATGAATGTTGAACATATGTATGTACAATCATTCGTTCGAACAATAAACTAAACATTTGTTGTAATAAAATGGTACAGTGACTCACAAAATTATCTCGAGATGTGAGAGATGTTTAAAACTAATAAAAATGTCTAGTTGTCTAGTATTTTTTTTTTGTGTAAGTTTTACAATAAAAAAAGAGAGACTTGTCAATCATATCGGCTATTGGCGACAATCAGATCCTGTCTGGTCATTAAGGTATAATATTACATGAAAAGTGCTAATGTAAGCAACTGTTTGTAGAGAGTGTGGGTATGTTTTAGTTAATATACTGCATATCTATCTATGTTACTGTCTTTTGAATGCATAAATACAAAGAGTTTCATGTTCTAAGTGGCTCAGTTTGTTTCATACACTTTTCAACTTAGCTTAACCCTTGTGAATTTTTAAACAATATACCCATTGTATGAGTGCGTGTATTTTTTTTTTTTTTTTTGCAATTTTACTGAAGAATTGGTTGCATGAAATTTGCGCTATACTATAAATACCGGCACTTAAATTTGTTAAATTTACACCATTCACATACAAAATTTGTACATCAAACTAACATTAATGAAAGATATGTAAGAGTAACATATTCGCCTGTGCCGAATGTTATATACCCTTCACTGAAGTACATATGAAGTATATACATACATACATAAGTGAAAATATACATGATTTATTTTTTCCTCTAGGGCAATCTATAGTAAGTGACATATAGGTATTTTTCGACCAAAGAACTTGATTAGGCATATAAACATATATAAATTAAAAATTATGCCACCCATTACCATATTGATCCCGACACTGAAAACTGAATTAAATAACTATTCATAATAATGCTTGAACAAATTTCAATTTAAAAATATCTGCCAGCAACCTAGACTAATTACCCACCTGCATTTGTGCATAATACGCAATATATCACAAATTTTCATAAGACTAATGAGTGCCAATCTTAATGGCACTTTCATATAAAAATTGAGTAAAAGGCTTTATAATATATACGAGCAAAATACCAAATACAAAGAACTCTAATGATGAAGGAAGCTACAATGGCCTTCGAAAACAGCTAGTTGTTCCGTTCTACTA
Organism: Tachina grossa; assembly: GCA_949987645.1. Taxonomy (NCBI): domain Eukaryota; kingdom Metazoa; phylum Arthropoda; class Insecta; order Diptera; family Tachinidae; genus Tachina; species Tachina grossa. Next base: position 49,616,215 of record OX465278.1, on the reverse strand, counting down.
GCGTTTGCCATAATATTTAAAATTAATTTAGCTTGCATAGCCATACGAACCTTAGCCCAATCAAATCATACATATAAAATATGTTTAATTAAAAAAAAATGTTTTATTAAGTTTCTTTTATATACCAAAAAAAAGTTTAAATTTTCCAACCCTGACACTACATACTTATTTTTTTTTAATTTTTCTCATTTTTAATACTAATGTCTTTCTTTCTTTCAAATAGAAAAATTGTATTTAATTAACAAAGAACAAAAATTAGTTAAAATTAATTACTTTTACATACCACAAATAATTTAAGTTTTCCAGCTCTGAAGCTGTGCTTCTTATTTATATCTAATTTTGTATACCACTTTTATTTTTAAGACATCAATTATTTTTAATAAAAATAAATAAATTTCCCAGCCCTGAAATCATCATTTTAGTTTGTGCTAATTTCTTTTAGCAAAACGATTTCTCTCTAAATATAAAATATATTTAATTTATAGAGCAAAAGATAAATTTTTTTTAGTAGATTACTGTTATATACCAAAAAAAAAACTCAATTTTCCAACTCTGGTATTGTCCTTTTGATTTACTTTGACATTTAATACCAACCAAATAATTTTAAATTGCAAAAAAAAACAAAAATTAGTTGCAGCTAGTTACTTTTATATGGCAAAAACAAATTAAGCTTTCCAGCTCTGAAATTATATTTTCGATTTTGCTGATTTTCAATATCAATCTAAATATTTCGGAACATTTCGGATGCACCAGTCTAAGACTAGATCTGTCTCTAGCTCCATAGCTCTAGCTGGGAGCTGCGGAAAACCGATTTCACGTACAGTCAGACGGACGGACGGAGAGACGGACATTGCTTATTGGCCTTCTTTATTCATAAGGACCAAGAATATTTATATTTTATGTGTCGCATTTTAATATTGTGGAAATAACATACGGAATGGCAAACCTATATTTACCATTTACAATTTTTGATGAAGAGTATAATTAAAATCCTAAAATTTTTAAGAAAGCTCTTTATTAAAAATAACTAAGTATTCCGGGCCGAAGGGCATTCCAGCAATGGCCTTGAAACAGTGCTTAAATTTTTTTAATATATTTTTAAAGATAAATCTCAGAGTGCTGCCAAAAAATCTCAGTTAAATGAAATTCCTATAAAATATCACATACATAGTTACAGATTAAAGTAAAATTATAATAATTTTTATTGCCAACAATTTGATTAAATTTACTTCCTAAAGATTATTTCATTTAATTTCTTTTAATTTTTTTTTTTTAATTTTAAGCTGCAAGTGAGCGAACGCATTCATACCAATCTGTTGAAATTTACATAAACGCACACATGAATATGAATATGAATGTATTTAAGCCTTTATGCAAATATTTAAAATACTTTTGCAATCAATTTATATTATTTTATAGATAAAAGTACACTGAAAAAAAAAACTTTCATTATGACATATTAAAATTTTGGTCTAAGTTAAGTTCAAATCTTTATGAAAATCTATACCGTCTAGACCTACTTTTTTGACATTTATCAAGATTTTTTTATCCAAAACAAAACCCATTAACTAAAAAATTTCCAAAACTACAACTAAATAACAGCAATGTAGCTAAGTCACACACCTTTTTAAGCAGACCGTAGCTAATTCACTCATCTTTTTTATAAATATATTGTACAGGGTAGTGAAAAATAAATAAAAATATTAGATTTTTATTAGATTTCCTACAAATCTACTGACAAAATAGATTTTGTTTTTTATGGGAAATCTAGTAAATATCAGCAAGATTTAGCTTGAAATCTCGTAAGTACTAGATTTCGAGGTAATGTAAATGCCCTATAATGTTATTTGCTCCATCTGTGTTTTTTCATTTAGTCGTCAATGAAAAAGCAACGCATGAAGTTTTAAGAATTTTTCGTAGTTTTTTGTTTATTTTTTATTTTTTTGTTTTTGCAGCACACTGAACGAAATTGAATAAATTTTGAAAAGAAAAATACCAATAAAAATCACGACACAACTTTTCTCCGAGTGCAATTTTAGTTTTCTCACCCATACAAGAATACTTTATTTAACGGGATTCTGCTGTAGAGTAACAAGTACAATTTCATTTCACTGCAAAATCTGTTGAAATCTTTCAGTGTATTTTAAGTAATGCCACTTCAAATCAAATCCCCCCCCCCCCTCCCCTTTATGCATTCATTTAATTTCTAAAAGGTTTTCATGGCTTAATGAACGTTCTATCAAATACATATGCATACATTCATTTCACTTAATCAAGGGCTCAAAATTTAGCATTAAATAAAATTTTATAAGTGTTTGTGTATTTACAATTCAAGAGTAAAGAGTAGAGATATTGGTTCATGGCTTATTTTACATACATATACATATGTATGTATGCACGAATGTATTTATTAATTAAACATTAATGCATTGATTTTAGCCTTTCAAGGATGCAAATTATTTTAAAATTTTTGTTTGTATATGCATGTTTTCTAAATGATTGCTTTTGTATAGTAATAAATTTAATATTTTTTCTCACTTCACAAAACTGTGTATCGATGAACAATTTTATTGTATTCTTTTTAAATATTTAAGTTATTTATATTAAATTTATTGTACATCTTCATACCAACTTCTAAACGTAAAATTATTACATGTGGTAAAAAATATTTAGAGGCACAATATCTGTAAACACGTTAAAAGATTTAGTTGCAATATTTAACGTACAGCAACACAAACACCTAAGGCAATGCAGATGCCAGACACGAACAACATCAATCACAGTTATTTCATACGCATTTTATTGTCAACATACATACATACACACAAGCCAACGAAACTATTTGTAAAACAAACTGTAAGTTGATTTTGAGTTATATATTCGGAAACCAACAAGAATCCTATTATATACATATACATATAAATATGTATATCATTACCTCAATATACTCGTACAAAAGCCCTTACTCATTATATTTTTGGAATCGAGATTTTTGCATTTTTTGATACATTAATGCTCTTCTAGCGAAATATATTTACAAAAATTCCGATTTCAAAAAAAATAATTAGTTAGAGTTTTTCTACACACATGTCGTTATGTGTGTAAATGTATAAAATATAAAACAATGCATTAAACTCCACGAATGTCATCATCCCAAGAGCAGTGACGCGAACAATTATTATTTTGTTAAATTAATTTGAACTGTCTTATTTTTTAGTCTATCCACTGAAGCTTTCATTTAACCAACAACTACAACAAAACACGCCAAAAATATCAAGGAAATAGTATTTACGCTCTTAGCCATCACTTGATGTTTCTCTGGCATCAAATAAAAGTTACTTTAATTTTATTTTTATGAAATGAATGTTTAAAATAACAAAAAAAAAATTAAAATACCCGCACTTTATGGTTCATTCACTGCAAAAGAGAACAAAAAAAAAATGTGGAGCACAAAAAAATTAAAATAACAAAATTATTCTAGACTCAAGTATTTTAACAGGGCAAACTTGTCAAAAAAAAAAGAACAGAACTGAACACAGCAAAAATCCTTTTTTTAAATAAAACTAAAATGGATATAAAGAGTTTTTTGTCGTAGTAGAAATCATGTTTTCATTTTTTGTATGTACATACATATGTATATTGCCAGCTGGTTATTGGTTTGCTGCAGACATAATGTATTTTGTATATACTGTGTCGCAAACCAATAACCAACCGACGATATATCTTAGAGATATCTAGATATCTTGTATTGTAAAGGTACGGTCAAACTTCTCAAACATTTGCCCAAAAAAAAAGCGTAACCACTAAATGCTAATGAAAAATCTTTTAATTCAGAGAAAAGTTTGTCAAGTTAAATAGTATCCAATAGTGTTGGATTCTATGACATTATCTATTAGTTGTGTTCGAAACTGTTTAATTTGATAAACAAGCGTCTGGATCAAAACTTTTTTCATCAGTGTTTGTTGGTTACGCCTTTTGATTGAGTAATATAATGTCCTTATTAGTTATTAGCATGATTCATTAATTCTTTGATTTGCACACAAAAAATAATATCAAATGAAATAAAATAAAATAAAATAAAATAAAATAAAATAAAATAAAATAAAATAAAATAAAATAAGATAAAATAAAATAAAATAAAATAAAATAAAATAAAATAAAATAAAATAAAATAAAATTAAACAAAAACAAAATAAAATAAAATAAAATAAAATAAAATAAAATAAAATACAATAAAATAAAATAAAATAAAATAAAATAAAATAAAATAAAATAAAATAAAATAAAATAAAATAAAATAAAATAAAATAAAATACAATTAAAAATAAAATAAAATAAGAAAAATATAATAAAATTTAGTTAAATAAAATAAAATAATATATAAAAAAATTAATTAAAAAAAATATTATATAAAAAAAATTTAATTAAATAAAATAACATAATAAAGGTATTCAAATCAGTTTTTTTCTTGTTGGAAAAATGGAAAAATGTAATTTTTTACAACAAACACAGGGAAAAAAATTCACCAAAAGTTGACTTTAAAAACTCAACTTCAGGTGGAATTTTTTTTTTCATGTGTTTGTTGTAAAAAATTTACATTTTTCCATTTTTCAAACAAGAAAAAAACTGATGTGAATACCTTTAACATAAAAAAATAAAATTAAATAAAATAAAATAAGAAAAATAAAATAAAATAATATAAACAAGTGAGAGTGCTATATTCGCCTGTGCCGAATCTTATATACCCTTTACCAAAGTGTGTTTATGTAGTATAGAGATACATACATAAGCACATACATAAAGTAATTTGACCTAGTTACTTTTATGTGCAAAAAAAATTAATTTTCAAACCCTAGAATCATCAAATTAGATTTTTCTCATTCCTTTTTTTAACAATATAACAGTTCTTAAAAAAATATGGAAAGTGTGTTAAGTAATAAAAAAAGGGAATTCAAAAAAAATGTTTTATTTAGTTACTTTAATATCTATAAAAAAAGTTCAAAGTTTCCAACTCTGGAGATGTGATTTTTATTTTTATAATTTTTCAAACCAAACTTTTTATTCCAAAACGTAAAATATGTATAATTTATAAAGGAAAAGATAAAAATTAATTAGACTTAGCATCCTTTTTGATTTTTCTGATTTCTTACACCAATCTCTTTTTTTTAAGAACATAAGATATGTTTAATTTGTAAATAAAAGGAAAAATTTGTTCTAGTAAGTTACTTTTGTATAAGAAAAAAAGTTAAGGCTTTCCAACCCTGGAAACGTCTTTTTAATTTTTTTAAACTTTTTTTGTTTTATTTGAAATATTAATTTTATTCGTACTCAAGCAAAAAATAAGTTTATTTAATAAAAATAAACAAAAATTAATTTTCGGTAGTTAATTTTTTATATCACAAAGAGTGTAGGTTTCCCAACTTTGTAATCCTCCTTTTTGATTTTTTTGATTTCTAATACCAATCTTTTTTTTAAGAATATAATATATGTTAATTTATAGTAAAAAAGGAAAAATTTGTTTAAGTATGTTACTTTTGTATAAAAAATAAGGGTTTCCAACCTTGGAAACGTCGTTTTAATTTTTTCAACTTTTTTTATTTTGAAATACCAAATTCATTCGTACTGAATTGTAAAATAAATTTATTTTATAAAAAAAAAATATATTAGTTTTCGGTAGCTAATTTTTTATATCACTAAAAGTGTGGGTTTACCAACCCTGAAATCATGGTTTTTGATTTTTCTGATTTCTTATACCAATCTCTTTATTTTAAGAATACAAGATATCTTTAATTTATAGAGAAAACGAAAAATTTGCTTTAGTAACTTACTTTTGCATAAAAAAAGGTAAATGCTTCCAACCCTGGAATCGTGTTTTAAACTTTTTTAAATTGAAATACCATATTTATTCGTACTATAGTATAAAATAAGTTTATTTATTTAAAAAAAAAATTAAAATTACTTTTCGGTAGTTAATTTTTTATATCACAAAGAGAGTACGTTTCCCAACCCTGGAATTATCCTTTTTAATTTTTCTGATTTCTTACACCAATCTCTTTCTTTTAAGTATATAAGATATCTCTAATTTATAGAGAAAAAGGAAAAATTTGCTTTATTAAGTTACTTTTGTATAAAAAAAGTTAAAGTTTTCCAACCCTGGAAACATCTTTTTAATTTTTTGAAGTTTAATTTTTAATTTGAAATACCAATTTTATTCATACTGAAGTATAAAATAAGTTTATTTAATAAAAATAAATAAAAAATTAGTTTACGGTAGTTAATTTTATATATCACAAAAATTGTAGGTTTTCCAACCTTGGAATCATCTTTTTTGATTTTCTGATTTCTTACATCAATCTCTGCACTTTAAGAACATAATATATGTATAATTTGTAGAAAAAAGGAAAAATTTGTTTTAGTAAGTTACTTTTGTATAGGAAAAAAAATCAAAGTTTTCCAACCCTGGAAACGTCCTTTTAATTTTTTTGACTTTTTTTTAATTTTTTTTAAAGTGAAATACCAATTTTATTCATTTTGAAGTATAAAATAAGTTTATTTAATAAAAAAATAATAAAAACTACTTTTCAGTAGTTATTTTGTATGGCAAAATGAAGTTTAAGTTTCCCAGCTCTGAAACCGTGTGCTCGATTTTGCTGATTTTCAATACCAATCTTATTTCGACCATATCTGACCCACCAGTCCAAGAACGAAGTCTCTAGCTTTTCTGGGAGCTTCGGAAAACCGATTTCACGTACAGACAGACGGGCAGACGGACATCGCTTATTCGTCTTCCCTATGCATAAGGATCCAGAATATATATACTTTACGGCTCGCTTATTAATATTCTGGAAATTACAAACAGAATGACAAACCTATATATACCCTTTTACCATTTTTTGGTAAAGGGTATAAAAATTAAATAATTAAGATTCAATAAGATATAAAGAAAGTTTAACTGTTCGTCTCGCAAAATAATTTTTTGTTTTTAAGATTACATTAAAAAAATTTTGAATTGAAAAATTAAAAAAATACCGAAGTATAAAAAATGTATTTGTTGTTGGTTAAGAACATACCGTTTTATTTTATTACTGCTCAAGCAACGAATTCACAACTCCAAAAAGCTTTCAAAATTCCCAATGCTTATAGAAAAACTCTCAATAGATTATTGAGAATTACAAAACTATAATAATGGTATGTAAAGAAACTTGACAGATATATAATTATTCAGCAGGTGTTACCGATTTTGTTCCCTGAGCAGTATCTAGACGTGCTTAACGATTACAAAATAAATTTTTATTCTTTTTGACATTTCGTTTCTGTTTAAGAAACTCATGAGTAGATTTAATAAAATAAAAAAATTCGTCACAGAAGGTAAAAAAAACTCTCTAGGCTTATAGAAAAACTCTTAAAATGTTATTGAGAATTACGTATTCAAATATAAGAAGTTAAACAAGCTGTAAACAAAAAAATTTCACAACCAACATCTTTATAGGATTTTGAATTCGTTTTTCAGTTTTCATAAGCTTTTCCCAATTAGTTGCCACATTTGGAGGAGCATATACTGTTTTTCATTTATTAATTTCAAAAAACCCTTGCATCTTAAAGCCCATTAAACAAATTAAATTGCTCACGCCAGAAAATGCAGTTATGCTTTTTGCACAAATGCAAAAGTTGACGTGAATACCTTTAATGTGAATAACTATATGAGAAATAATTCTGCATTATTAATTCGAAAATTAAATTATTTGAGTTAAGACGTTGTTCGAGTAAACGGAGAGATAGTTGTGTGCATAGCCCTCCGTTTGTACGAAAGTACTTAAACTCTTTTAAGACACGAAATAAAAAATTCTTTATATTAAACATTAGAGGCCTCATTATATAAAAAATAATAATTTCGGATTATAAGAGGTTTATAAAACCGTTTTTTTTCACATTTTTATGTGTGTAATTGTCATTTGTGTGTGATTATTAACATATTAACAAATTATGTACTGCCCTCCGATTATGTAGATATGCTTGTACATATATGGAATCTATACGTTTGAGCAATTTCATGTTTAAAAATAAAATATACCAGTAACTAAATAAAAAAAAATTGCAAAAAAAATTAAATAAATAAAACAACAACTTCAAACTCAACAAGTATTTTATATGTGCATAAATTACTGTGCGCACTTTAAAGAACTTTAATGATTCAAACCGAAGAAAAATAGAGTTGGTGGTACACAGAGGAAAAATTACTTTCAAAAAATATTTATCAATAGCTAATACGAAACTGACAAATGCATTATACTGCAGGAACAAACTAGTCCACAAACGGGTTTAAGTTTAGCCGAACAATCAACGCAATGACACTATGAAAGAGTTTATGTTTATCATTTCACTTTTAATATTTTTGAAGTAAAAAAAAAACTTAAGCTCCGAAGAACATTAATTCACGTGTGTTATCTTTTTTCACGAGTCACTTTTCACGAAAAAAAAATACGTTGTTATAAAATGAAAAAGTGGACTAATTTATAAAGTTAAATAATTGTAGTTGCAGATTAAGAAATGTGCGTTTTTTAAACAAACGAGCTTTCAGTTATTTTTGAAGCGTTATGGCAAAAGAATTCTCGTATTCTAATTCAATTGAATTTTTTTTATTGTTCAAATTTATACAAACTGGCACCGTATAAGGTAGATCAATACCCTGTTTCCACAAGTCACGCAGGCGACTAGCCTAGAGTATTTGTATGAAAATTACAAACAGAAAAATTAATGCTTTTCATATAAATTTTTTACTCAAGTGGAACGTCCGTTTTGTGCAAACAGGGGGTTAGACTTTTGAACGATGATGACTGCGATTTAGTGGCCTTAAAAAATCGCACTCACTCAGGAAGTGTCTTATACAGGGTGGGCCAAAAGAAACCAAGGGGTGTAAAAGTTTAATAACTTTTTTGTTTATTAATTTTTTTTTTATTTTTTCTTTCAGATTATATAGACAACACTTGGAGAATTTATAATGGAGAGGTTCACAACTGAACGGAGAACCAGAACATTAGAATTTTATTATTTAAACCAGAGATCAATTATTTTAACGCAAAGAGCATATCGTCGACATTTTAACGTCAGAATTTCGCCCTCTGAAGCGATGATTCGTTGCTTAGTTAATCGTCATCACCAACATGGCAGCGTAAGAGATTTTCCTCGAACCGGTAGACCACGTTTAAGTCGCACTGCGGAAAATATTGAACGAGTACAGCAAAGTGTTAACGAAGCACCAGAAACATCTGGCAGAAGGCGTTCTGCTCAGCTAGAAATGTCTCGTACGTCACTACGGCGCATTTTAAAAACAGATTTACAGTTATACCCATATAAGGTGCAATTGGTCCAAGAATTAAAACCCGCAGATCATCGGCAACGTCTAAATTTTGCAGTTAAATTTCAAGAGCGAATAATTTCTCGAAATTCGGAAATTATTTGACCAGCGCGATCGCCAGATTTGACAGCACCCGACTATTTTTTTTTTTTGGGGTTTTTTGAAGGAGCGAGTGTATGTGAACAAGCCAGAGACAATCCTTGAACTCAAGGCAAACATTGCTGCAGAAATTCGAACGCTACAGCCACAAGTTTTGAAAGATGTTATGGAAAATGCTCTAAAAAGAGCCCATCAGTGCGAAGCTGAAAACGGTGGTCATTTAAGAGACATCATTTTTCATACTTAGTGTAAAAAAATTTCCATTTTGTATATTATATAATCTGAAAGAAAAAATAAAAAAAGTTAATAAACAAAAAAGTTATTAAACTTTTACACCCCTTGGTTTCTTTTGGCCCACCCTGTAGAATATGTAACTAAAATTTTCCTCGTTCTATTTAATCCGCAAAACATATGACGAGGCGGAGAGTTTAAATTCGCGCATATTCATACTTTTTACGGAATGAACAATAGTATCATTAGAAAAGGATACAATTATGGCTAATAAATTAAATAATCTAATTAAATTGTAAAATTTATATTTTAGTCTGAAATTTATATAAGGTGACACCATTTAAAGTAGATTAAGCCTTTTCAATACTGATAACAACTATTTAGTGGTCTGCAAAAACCCCTTGTTCTCACACTCCTCTAGTGTCATTAAAATTTTTAATGGTCTATTTGTTCTTTAAAACTTTTGAGACTACGGAGAAATTGAATTCCCGCATGTTTGCACTTTTCCCGAATTAAAAGAAATACGTTATTACAAAATGAAAAATTTACTTACTTAGAGAATGGAAAAATTATAGCTGGAAATGAAGAATTCACACTTTGTTTGCAAAACACCTGTGATGCGTTAACTCAAAACACTTCTCGTATTCTAATTTAATTGAAATATTTATAATTAAGGCTGAAATTTATATAAAATGACACCACACATTAAACGCTGATGGGAGAGGTTTTAGCAGCGGTATGTGAAATCTAATAATAAATTTTAATGGGCGTGACTTCGCTCAAATTTTTACTGGAAAATTGTGTGTTTTTCAGAGCTCAGAGTGTGTGTTAAGTTTTGTAAAAATATGTTGAAGTGTATGACCACTTTTGCACTTCACTGTATTGAAATTTAATATACTTTATTTTGTCAGTGCAGAAGCAAAAAACAAACAAATTAATATTTTATTGTATTTTATATTTTTTTATTTTTAACTATCTATAAGAATCAGCATAATTCGTGGGGAATTATTGACTACAAATTTATGATGACTGGAATTAATTTTTGTATATAAGCAGGCAATTTATTTAATACAAATCAGAATTATTAATTTATTCTCATTAATTAATTTATTTTGATGATCGTTGAAATACGGCAGGAGTGCTAAGAAGAAACTCAAACGCAACTAATACTTAGACCCCAGTACACGGCAAAGTAGAACCTACATAAAATAAAATATAATATTTTAATGGGCGTGACTCCGCCCATTTTTTTAAATGGAAGATGGTGTCTATTTAAGAGGTCAATGTGTGTGGCAAGTTTCGTAAGAAGCAGTTAAGTAGAACCACGTGATATACAATAATAAAAAATTTTAGTGTGCGTAGCCTCGCCCATTTTTTTTAACTTTAAAATGATGTAAGTACAAGAAAAGCAAATGAGTTTGCGATGTTTCCCAGCAATCGAATAGATAGAACATTATAAAATCAAATAAAAAAATGTGTGCGCGTCTTTCCGCCCACTTTATTTACAGTGGGACTGAAAAAAGAATTTTGACATTCGATCTAAAATGAACCGAGTTATGAAGCAGTGATGACAATTTTTTTGGCTCTAAAAGCACACTAAAATTAAAAAAAGCACTAAAAAGCGTAATTTTGAGATCTTCAAAGTGTAAAAAGCACTAACGTCTAGAACGAGTGAAGATCCAAACGGGTAATGTTTAATAATGTTTAATATTTTCTTAGCTATTTTCTATTTATGCAATATTTTCATCTGCAATGAAACATATCAGGCGAAAAATATAAATAAAACAAGTTTTTATTAAAACAATTTTAAGAAAAGCACAAATTTCTTCAAAGCACTGCTTGGTGTTTTTTCTTAGTTTGAAAGTAACCCTCAAAATTTGGCGTTTAAGTCTTCTAAAATCACTAAAAATAGTGCCAAAAGCATCAAATCGGCGTCGCTGTTATGAAGTAACAATAATAAAAAAAAATACAGACTTGATAACCTTCTCATTTTTTTTTGAAGTCATTGCATCTGGGTTGTATTGTTGAAGTGAGTCCTAGCTAGCCTTTAACATCACGAATGTTTGCCTAGTCTTAATAATAAAAATAATACAAATGTGAAAATGGATTCAAAGAATCTTTATAAAGATTTTTTTATATTTATGATTTTATCAGGCTAAAATTCGTATCGCTTTGTAAACAAAAGTTACATGTGATAATTATAAATGAACAAATAACACCAAAGTTAATTGTAAATATTCTGACAAACACCGAGTAGAACGGAACAACTAGCTATTTTTTCGGACGGCAATTGCTTTAAAAAAGCAGGAATTAAAATTAAAAAAATTGCCTCAATAAAGAATTTTTTATTTGTCAACTAACTGAACGTTGCCAAAATGGGAAGAATTCTCTGAAGAAAAAAATTTTTATTTCAACAAACGAAAACCCAGCAGCGATTAGTTTGTCTGCGGAAAACATTCAGACTCTATGGCGGGAATCGAACCCATAACTTCAGGACTGAGAGGATAGCATCACTAACACTCAGCCACAGGAGCATCCTTTTACTTTTTTTCTATTATTATTTTTTTTAACAAACACAACAGCTTGTCAACAATGTGCTGACAATGTTAGATTTAAGGATTTTTAAGATATTCTATTTTTCTCTCAGTGTTTATATAATTACAAACTGCAACAACAACCAACAATCAAACATATCAGAAACAACAGAATTTTCTTACCCTCAAAGCATTTTGTAATTAAAAACGACATGTTTCAGTGGAAAGACAAACAGAAACACCAGCAAAAAAAACAACAACAACAACAATAAAACGACATTTGCAACAAACAAACAAACAAAAAACAACAACAGCGTAATGTTGCATGTTGTGCATTAACGTTGCATGTTTGTTTGCGGTCCTATACTCTGGCACACATACTCTCACTCATTTGCTCGCTCTACTAGAAGGGGAAAAAAAGGAAACAAGGTTTGTTTGCTGGTTTCTATTTTTTCTCTTTTGATTTCAAGCAAAACATTAAAATAATATGTTTGGGCTAAGAAAAAAAAAGTTAAAGCGTCATATAAAAAGTTTAAACATTAAGAGGCGTCTTAGTGCCCAGTCATATAAAAGTAAAAACAAAAATAAAAGTAAAAAAAAAAATCAGCAACGAAACCTATAAGCCAAGTAAGCAGCAGCAGCCAACCCATCCAGGCATTTTATTAAGTCTACTTCATACATTTTTATAGCTGTGATATACATATGTGGGGAAAAACACTTGGAGAAATTTTTTATGTCATAATAAAAAATAAAAAAATTAAATTTATTTAAACAAAATTTGCAATGTTGTTATAAATGAGAAAAAATGCTTGCGAAAATACAGAAATTTAAACAGAAATTCATAAAAAAATTTATAATTATTTTTTTTTTAATTTTTGCCAGTGTACTAAACATTCCTGGAAATGTTTGGCCAACAGTAAGCATGTGAACATGCGTGTGTGTGTGTTATATCACTTAAAGTGTATGTTTAAATAAGCTTGAATATTTTTAATCAGCCCGTCAGTATATTTTTCTTTTTTTCTCTGTCCTTGGCTTCCACTTGGAACACTTTTAACCATTTTAACTCTCCAAAAAAACAGAACTCACATTTATTAAGCATTTGTTTGCTTTTTTATTTTTTAGTTTTTGTGGTTTTATTTTTCCCCTTTTAGGTTTTACTCCTATTTCAATTTTTATTTTTATCTTCTATTTAAAAAAAAAAACGTGTGGATATTCTATTTTTAGCTTAGAAAGATTGCTAAAAGAATACACATTTGAATATTTGCTATTTTGTAAAAGATTTTTGTGGAAGCAATAACCTTGCAGCCATTTTTCGTTTGTCTGTTTGTTTCCACTTGATGTCACGTATCGCGTTGATCACACAAAAACAACTCAGAATAAAATTTAAATGCAATAAAAAAAAGTTATTTAAAAATTAATACACTGTTGAAAAGTTAAACTTAAAAAAAAGTAGTTAAAAGGAATGTTTGTTTAATAGAAATGAGATAATGGCCGGCCAGTTGCTTCATGTGGCTGGTGGCTGACAAAATATCCAGGGCAAGCTAAAGAAAATACGTCAGCTATATAAAGAGATGAAAGGAGAAGAAAGGTGAAATCATCATTTACACTTAGGACCAATACTTGACTTTTCAATTATATGTCATTTAGCTAATTGCCACTTAAATTTAAGCTGCACTTAAATATGGTTTAATTTTTTGAGTGGTTAATTAAATTGCACCAAAAGTACGGCAGCACTACAAGAACAACAATAGCTGTTTATCATAAATAATTAAGTTAGGTTATCAAAATGCAGAGAACTAAACTTGTATAAAAACACATTTTATGAAACAAAAAGAGCATCCGAACGCATTTCTCAAGGCGGATCAATGAGTCCGTGACTTTTTGAATCAAACACATTTTTTTTTGCAAAACAAAAATTTATTTTCCAACAAAATCTCCGTTTAACTCAATACACTTAGAGCCAATTTCACCAACTTATTTAAATATAAATTCATATTTAAATGTGATTTTTCCATACAAAAATAAATAAAATCGACATTTAAATATGAATTGATATTTAAACAGAGTTGGTGAAATAAGCTCTTAGTCCAACTTTTCTCTTGTTTTTGTATCCATCCCTCCCAAAAAAAAAAAATTGAATTTTTCCAAGTCCTTAAAATAGGCAAAAATTTCATCGTTGGAGCTAAATCTCTTTCCACCGAGTCATTTCTTTAGGTTTGGAAATAGGAAGCAGTCATTAGGGGCTTAATCCGGGGAATATGGCGGAGAATATGATTAGGTACCAATTCGTTGCCCAATTAATAGAGTTTTGCTAATGCGTGCATCCCAAAAAACTGTTGCCATCCCCTTATTGGCCGAGAAACTCACCTTGGCCTTCTGCGGAGCAGGTTTATACTGCTGTTTAGTCTCCGGAGTACAGTAATGGATCCATGTTTCATCCACAGTTACGAAACGCCGCAAAGACTCATTTGAATTGCGGTTAAACAGCTCCAAACAATCCTTTGAAGTTGTCACACGTTTACGTTTATGGTCAATTGAGTGCATACGCGGCACCCATCTTGCGGACATTTTTCTGAAACCCAGCTGATCATTTAAAATCGAAAACACACTGCCATATGAAATGCCTATGGCATCAAAAATCTCACGCACTTTTACTCTTCAATCGGTCAACACCATATCGTAGATTTTTTCAACATTTTCAGATGTACTGATCTCAATTGGCCGTCCAGAACGTTAAGCGTCGTTTGTATTTGTGCGACCACAACTAAAGTCAGTAAACTACTTTTTTACCATTGGAATCGATGGCGAAGAGTCCCCCATTGTATTTATCGAGCTTTTCCTTGGTTTGATTGATGGTTTTATTTCGCAAAAAATAATGTTTAATGAGCCCACGAAATTCACATTTTCCATTTTCTTCTCAATAGGCGATGTAGTCTGTTATCAACGGCTGCCAAACAGAAACTAAATGACACAGCTTGTTCAAATTGAGACAAGAGTCAACTGACAGTTGCATCTTGACAGAAGCAGTTTTACCATTTCAATCAAGAGGCGGAAATTCAAAAAGACACTGAGTTAATGATCCACCCTAGTATATTTATGAAAATTAAACGAACCTTCTTTTAATACGACCACATGATGTTCATAAACATGTTTTTAATAAACACACATAAGCAAAATAGCATATGATATGCAAGTAAAACTTAACTAGGATTTAAATATATAAGGTTGGGTATTTAAGTTTCATTTAAATGTCTCCTAACTTTGTACTGAAAAAAGTGAATTCGGTACTTAAATAGCATTTAAAGATAAATGAAACTTAATTGAGAAGTCAATTATTGGGCCTTGGTTCAATTTTAAATGAATTGTTAGATCAAAATTGTTTTAAAATTGTTCTTGCCAGTTTATAGAAGACAAGCAAGAATTCTCGCCTGTCTATTTATAATGAAAACAAAGATAAATTTGAGAACTTTTACTTGTCTTCTTTAAACTGCGATTTGAAATAGTTCTGCCAACAAAAATAAACGACTTAAATGCAAGGATCTGATAGAACATTTTCAAAAATAAATTTATGGGCCAAAAGTGGAAGTAAAATCTTTCAAACAAAAAAAAAATTTTAAATTCAAGCTTGTGTATTTTTTAGAGCACAGGCTGTGTGTAAAGTAAAGTAGAACCACGTAAAATATAATATAAAATTTCAATGGGTGTGACTCCGCTCATTTTTTTAATGGAAGATTGTGTTTTTTCCAGAGCAAACAGTGTGTGTTATTTTTGTAAAAATCGGTAAGGTGGAACCACGTAAAATAATATATTAAGTTTTAATGGGCGTAGCCCCGCCCATTTTTTTAAATGGACGATTTTGCCTATTTGAGAGCTCAAGGTGTGTGGTAAGCTTGATAAAAATCAGTTAAGTAGAACCACGTGAAATATAATAATAAATTGTAATGGGCGTAACCCCGCCAATTTTTTAAATTTAAAATTATGTAATTGCAAAAAACCAAAGGTGTTTTTTAAGTTGCGCAACAATCAAACAAGTAGATTATCATAAAATTAAATTAAAAAAAAAAAAATTGGACGTAGCCCCGCCCACTATTTTTACAATGGGACCAATTGGACAAAAAAAGAATTTTTACAATCGGTGTAAAATGTAGCCAGTTATGAAATAACAATATGAAAATATACAGACGAATTGATAACCTTCTCCTTTTTTTTGAAGTCGTTTAAAAAAACTGAAAGTTAACAACAATATTTTAAATTTAGTTTATTAATAAAATAATAAAATATGCAAACAGCAATTTTGCAAATAAATAAATCCAAATCAACTTCAATCAAATAAAGTTTAAGGGCATATTTTAACAAATGCAATAAGCGACATATCATGCCATAACAGCCAAAACAGCTTATCCACCTGAATTTTCGAACTTAGTATTTTGACCAAAAATCTATGATTAGCGATTGTAAATAATCGATTTCGGACAAAAAAAAAAAAAAAAATGGCCAAAAATTTTATCGCTTAAGCTTTTTTGGCCGTTATGGCTCAATATACTTATATACCAAAAATAAATAAAAAATCATGACCACACGACCATAAAATATTTACCAAATTTGAAATGCAGCACAAACTTACAGTACAAACATCAACATCTACAAAAATCAATCTCCCAATAACCTTTAAACTTAAAATTGCCACAAGATGATGACAGTTGCAGTGCAATACTTTTTATAACAAACGAGAAAAACCCTCCAATACATACAAGAAAATTTACTTAACGAGAGAAATACTACGAGTACATAATAGAGTAACAAGCACAATCAAAATAAAAAATTAAAAAAAAACAAAATCATATTTTGTATTTAGCCTCCAGGGCAGTTGTTGTTGTATCAAATCCACAAATTGGGGTTTTAAAAACATTTTTTCTGGATTAAAAATGAAAAAAAAAATAAAGAAATCAGTTAAAATAATAAAAGTCCAATCAAAATTTTATAACGATTTCTTTTATAATCCTTTCCAAATTGTTCATTAATATGAATATGTATTTCATTTCAAACGAAATTTATGTACGAGGGTGCCACCAGAATTTCTTGAACATTGTTAATGAAACAAAGATTTGTATGTATGTGTGGTGAACAAGATAAACCAAACCACAATGGAAGTTTATTTTCAGTAAAATACATTAATATGTATGTATGCAACAAAAGGAAATCAAAAGATTTTAGTTTGAAATTAAGCTTCTTAAGGCTGTTGGCATACATTCCCAAAGTGATGCTTCAAATGTATTTTGTTGTTTTTAAAATAAAGAAAGAAAAAAAAACTGACGTACTGACATCACCTGCGGCATTTGAAGGTTTCCTACTTAAATATTAAACGAAACTGAAAGCAACAAAAAATAAAAACAAAAATGGTTTTAAGCAATAAACCTTTTGATTTTTATATGAAAAAAAAATAAAACATTTAATCGAATACCAACCAACCCAAAAAATTTTGCTCACAGTCAAAATATTGATATTTTGCAATTTTTTATAATTTTTGTTTTTTTTTAAGAAAATATATTTGATGATTTTTTCTTTGTTTTTATGGTTTATTTTTGTTGGTTTCTTGAGTTTTAAAGTCTTCTTGCAAATTAACAATAAACACTTCTGTCGTCGTAAGTGAGCCAGGTTAAAGGTTGTAATTGGTTTTTGTAAGGCCTGCAGCCACATTTGCTTTACTTGCTTGCCAGTCATTGGATTGAAAGTAATACTTTCAGCATTAAGAATTTATTTAAATGTTATTTAAAGAATATAATCTCTAAATATTTATTTAAAGAGAATTTACGGGCTTTTCAATTCAATATTTTATATTTAAAAGAAGAACGGAATTTTATGATTCTACTTGATTGGCTTTTAAGTTAAAAAGCTGCCTCGTTAACCAAACCAGCTACGCCCAATATGCTTCGATGCCTTCCGTAACTGCCTTCCGCTAAAGTGGGAGTCTTTTAAATTTTTCCGACAATTTACAGACTGCTTCCCAAGATCATTTTGTCAAGCCATTTCTTAAGGATCGATAACTGTGTTTGAAGTGAAGCTTATGCCAACCAGAGAATGACAATAGTATGGCTTTAAGTACCCTTTAAATACAGCTAAGATTAAGAAACACGCTCATAGGCAAACATACACATTAATTTTAAACCGAATAGGTATAACTATAAATATCCAATAAATATAATTACACACATTTTTTTTTAAATTATGCAGCACAAACAAATTTAACTAAAATTTATAGACTGTGTGAGCAATCACACGCATGAGTATAAAAATACTCTTACCATAAATCGGTTGCACGTGACTATACACAGGTCTATTTTATTTTAACACACACATTAAGCATATTTTTAAGTAGCCACACACAACCACACATTTTAAATTATATTTCCTAAACAACATGATGACTGATGAATAAATATCCCGCGTATCATGCATATATTTTTTTCCGACTTAATATCCACAGCCTGAGTATAAGCACACTCAGACTATTAGCATGAGCGAGAGAGTCAATGTGTTTTGTAACTTATTTTAGTTTTTCCCACAAACGAACTAGTCATATAGTTAGTCCTAATTTCTTGAGGGAAAATATGTAACCGCACAAACTGTCTACGATACAATTATAATTTGGACAGTTAATAAAATTACCCAGCTAAAAAAATATGTATGGAGCATATATGATATCACATATATGGTTCGGATCCGAAAAATGAGGGTATATGGGCACATATGATTATACATATATATTCATACAATTTCATACATGATTGTGTAAATATTCCCTCCACATTATGCAAAGTTCATATTCATACACTCTTGATTCACAAAAGCGCACTGCTGTGCAATAAATTAAATTACTAAAATTACTTTTTTTGGAATTTGAACTGCGAGGTTGTATTTAATGAAACATTTGTTTGGGTAAATAATGAAAAAGGAACTAAAAGTCATTTCATTCATCATTTTAAGTCAAATGGTGAATCAATTATTTAAAAAACACAAAGCTCATATTAGATTAAAAACTAATGCAATTAATTATAAAAGAAAATATAATCCGTCTAACAATAGTTTTCAATATAATTTTTTGCAGTAATATGAACTTTGTTTCTTATCTAGAGAATTCTGTTATCTTCTATAAAATTAATGACTGGATTATTCTTTTGATTATTGATTGATATATTAAATGGGGCCCACAATGTATAAAATCATACAAGAACGTTGTTTTGCATACCGTATGTATTTTCTAATGGATTTCCAATTCACCAGTGATAAAATCCAAAAATTTTTGATTGCAAAAACGATCTTATGTGAGATATCATGTATGCATACATTCTTATATAGCTCCATATATTATATCTTATTTCTATATATGGATCCACATATGAAAAGCTTCATAATGAAATTCCCAGCTAAAAAAAATATGTATGGAGCATATATGATATCCCATATATGGTTCGGATCCGACAAATGAGGGTATATGGCAATATATGATAATATATATTCATACATTTGCATGCATTTATGTGTAAATATTCCCACTATAGAATGCAAAGTTCATATTCATACTCTCTTCATTCACAAAAGCGCACTGCTGTGCAATAAATTAAATTACTAATATTATTATTTTTTAGATTTTGAACAGGAAGGTTGTATTTAATGAAACATTTGTTTGGACAAATAATGAAAATCGAACTAAAATTCATATCATTCATCATTTTAAGACAAAAGGTGAATCGATTATTTAAAAAACGCAAAACACATATTCATACACAACATATAATTTACGAAATGAGATTACAAACTAATGCAATTATAAAAAAATTAATCCGTTTTTATACTAACACTAGTATTCAATATTATTTTTGGCAGTTATATGAATTTTGTTTCTTAAATATATCTGAGAATTGTGTTATTTTTTATAAAATTAATGACTGGATTATCCTTTTGATTATTATATATATTAAATGGGACCACAATATATAAAATCGTACAGGAATGGTTTTTTTTAACAAAATCTTTCAATGTATTTTTAATAAAAAAATATTTTACTTAATAAGTAAAATATTAATTTGGGATTATTACCCAGCTAAAAAAATTATATATGGCACATATAAATTTAATATATGAATGTATATAACTATATATGAATATGTATGAATTCATGTATGAAAATGTATGGGATGATACATGGCAAAACTATTATATATGAACTAATATATGGACTAATATATATATGAAATGTATTATAATATATGAGCTCATATATGGAAATTTAATTATGCAGCTCTTCATATGTGGATCCATATATAGATATAAGATTTAATATATGGAGCCATATAAGAATGTATGCATACATGATATCTCACATAAGATCGTTTTTGCAATCAAATAAGCCTGGATTTTATCTTTTATAATTAATTGCATTAGTTTTTAATCTGATTTCTTAAATTAAATTTTAAGTACGAATATGACTTTTGTGTTTTTTAAATAATTGATTCACCTTTTGACTTAAAATGCGATTATTAAAAAAAAAACACAAAACACACATTCGTACACAACATACAATCAGATTAAAAACTTATGCAATTATAAAAGAAAAATTAATCCGTTTTTATACTAACACTAGTTTTTAATATTATTTTTTTGCAGTTATATGAATTTTGTTTCTTAAATATATCTGAGAATTCTGTTACTTTTTATAAAAGTAATGACTGATTTATCTTTTTGATTATTTGATTTATTAAATAGGCCCACAATATATAAAATCCTACAAGTACGATTTTTTGGTTGCACGAGTTTTTATTTTTTAAACCTTGAGGCTATACGCATATTAACTTTGCATCCGCCTATGTATTTTCTAACAGACTTGCAATTCACCAGTGATTAAAAGGAGGGAAAAAGATCGAATTAATAAAATTTAATCTGTTTTGATTTGTATATATGAATCACATATGAAGAGCTTCATAATTAAAATTTCCATATATGAGTTCATATATTATAATACATTTCATATATTAGTCCATATATCAATTCATATAATTATAATTTTTTTGCCATCTATTATCCCATACATTTCCATACATGAATTCATACATATTCATATATATCTATATACATTAATTTATTAAAAATATATGGACCATATACAATTTTTTTAGCTGGGTATGGAATTTTTTATTTTTTTGAGTACTCTTTGTCATTATTTTCTCCAACTTCACAGATATAAATCGCTTAAATCAATCTAGCCAATCTCGACTTCATGTGACACACATTGTTATTTATAATTATAAAAAATATATATAATTATTTAAAAAAGATAAAAAATAATTATAACAAAAAAAAAAAATAAGAACAATTCCGAAGAATTTACCCAAAGGTTATCAAAATATCGATATAGAAAGCTAAAAATATATAATAAATACATACTTGACCGAAAGTTAAAAAAATAGTTTCAGTCAAAATATATAAAAGGTCGAAAAATTAGATAAAGAATTTAAAACTTTTTTTAAATCTGTTGATTAAGAAGAAGTACGTGAAATTTAAAATTAAATTTTAATGTACGTGCCTCCTCCCATTTTTTATATGCAAGATTGTGTGTTTTTCAGAGCTCAGGGTGTGTGTTAAGTTTTGTAAAAATCGGTTAAGTAGAACCAAGTGAAATAATAATAGTAAATTTTAATGCGCCCCGCCCATTTTCCAACTTTAGAATTTTGAAATAACAAGAACCAAAGGCTCTTGCTATTTTTCGCAGCATTCAAGCAAGTAAAATGTTATAACATCAAGTAAAAAAATTGTGGGCGAGTCGTCACTATTTTACAGTGGGACTAATTGGAAGCAAATACTCTCACAGACAAAAAACAGAATTTTTACAATCGATCTAAAATGTAACGCGTTATAAAGTGACAATGTCAAAAAAAAAAAAGATAGAGAAGAATTGATGACCTCCTCCTTTTTCTGATTCAAGTTGTTTCAACTAGTAAATAGCTTTGATTCAACATGATTCTTCATGTTAATTCAATATCAAATTCACGTTGTTTCAACTTGAAATAATTTAGATTCAACATGATTTTTCATGTTGTTTTAGTATCAAATTAACGTTGTTTCAGCTTCAAATAACTTTCAAATTCACTTTGTCACTGTCACAAAGTCGGTGAATAATAAAATTTGTTATTTGTTAACTAAAAATTTGTTTTTGTTTTAAATTTAAGTAATCGAGCGAACATTTGCTAACGACATCGTGGGACAGCACGTAATTTTTTTTCTAACACACTCTTAGTTAGGCCTAAGTAAAATATATCGAAATGGTTAAAGCAAAAAGTCTTGTAAATATCAAAAATGCCTTTCTAATAAACGTCAGAGAAGTGTTGACCAAGACTTGACTTTATATGAACATTAAAAGGGCGGACAAAATTAAAAAAAAAAATATTATATACATGTGTATACTTGAAACTGCTGAGGTTAACTACTGCAACAATTTTTATTTTAATTATCTTTAAGTTTTAGTACCTCTGGCTAAATTAGATTAATATTTTTGATTTGAAAATTTTGGTAATATTTTATCTTGAGCAATTTTTTTTTATCAATACTATTTATGTTTCTTTCTAGTGCCAAATGTTGCAAAATTATTTTTACAAAAGATCTTCATTGTTCACTTAAACTATTTTTTAACGTAAGCTTGAGTTAAAAAAAAAACAATAAATAATTTTTACACTATTAAGAGATTAAGGTGCAGCTAACTAAACTTTTGCAGCAATTCTTCTTTAAAAACGCCACAGCAACCAAAATGGAAAAAGATTAATTATCTTTTAACAAAATTAAAAAAAAAATGCAATAATGATAATAATAGTACAGGCAAACAATTATGAACAAAACGAAATTGAAAGTTATTTGTGTTAATCATTGTTATTTCAAAGATTTTGCAATAACGGATTATTTTTTGAACAAAAAAAATTTTTTTTTCTTGAAAAGCTTTAAAATCGTACGAATGCATCTAATGTGTGAAGATTTAATTTTAAAATTTTTATTAAGAAGACAATTATCTATAACAACTTGTACGAACAAGAATTAAAATCGCATACTGGCCACACAGTTTATAGTTGAAAATTTTGCAGCAGTTCAATTAAATTATTTTTAAGTGTGTTTCTAAGGAATATTTAAGGATGTTGTGTATGCCGCAGTAAAAGCGAAGATTTCGAGTTCAAATCTTGGCCACGGGAAAGCCAACTGCATTGATTCAATATGTTTATTGATGTTATTTCAGTATCAAATTCACGTTGTTTCATCTTGAAATAACTTTGATTCAACATGATTCTTCATGTTATTTCAATATTAAATTCATGTTGT
The DNA here is from genome assembly GCA_949987645.1 of Tachina grossa. Lineage (NCBI taxonomy): Eukaryota > Metazoa > Arthropoda > Insecta > Diptera > Tachinidae > Tachina > Tachina grossa. Next base: position 49,592,638 of record OX465278.1, on the reverse strand, counting down.
TTCAGCTTGAATTAACTTTGATTCAATATGATTTTGTATGTTATTCCAATATCAAAATCATGTTGTTTTAACTTGAAATAACTTTAATTCAACATCATTCTTCATATAATTTCAGTATCAAATTTATGTTCTTTCAACTTGAAATAACTTTGAATCAACATGATTCATCATGTTAACTCAGAATCAAATTCACGTTGTTTCAACTTGAAATACCTTCGATTCAATACGATTCTTCACGTTCTTTCAATATCAAATTCATTTTGTTTTAACTTGAAATAACTTTGATTCAACATGATTTTTCATCTTATTTCAGTATCAATTTCACTACGTTTCAACTTGAAATAACTTTGATTCATTATTCAACTTGATATAACTTTGATTCGACATGATTTTTCATTTTAAATTAAGAGTACTGATATATTAAATCAACATGAAATAAAGTTGTTGTAAAAGGAAAAACTTTCTTTGCAGATTACTTTAAATTATGTTGAATTAACATGAAAGATAAAGGAATCAACATCACTAACTAAAATTGTTAAATTAGCCTGGTTTTTGGAGATTTTAATAACAATTTTTTTTTGTGAAATATTTGTTAATTATATTTTTTTTGAATCGATAGCCAATGTTGCTAGTGCTCTCAAATTAAATCTAATCTTAGAATTTATTCCTTAAGATTAGACAGATAAATAAATAAATAAATAAATATTTTTTTCAATTTATATAAATAAAAATTTTCCAAAAAAATCTAGAATTTTAAAATGTTCAGTGCTTAATCTTTATAAATTAATAATACTTACTCAACTTCAAATTATAAAGTATTTAAAGCAACTCTTGCAACTTGTGAAAAAACGAAATGGCTAATGACAATCAAAAGCTCTTGCTTACCTGCAAAGACATAAATGATAAAGAGAAAAATCATTATTAGATTCATTATAAAACAATTTGCTTTAAAACAAATGGGTGTCAAATATCGTATGAATATTTCAAAATATAAAGTTTACGCTTATAAGAAAAAAATTATACATGCCGTAGTAAAACATTTCATGTCATTTACCTTCACGTTATGAAAGTTAATACTCGTAGTCATTTATATATTAGAAATATCGTATATATGTATATACAGACATATTTAGAAATGAAAAACCAATTCGAATTGACATGAGTCTGAAATATACGAGTACTAACATTTAAAAATAACTATATTTTTGGCTTAATGTTACTACATACATATCAGTGAACTGTATGAGTTGATTCACTTTCACTCTCCACTCTCTAACAACTGCCTGTCATTAACTCACTCTCTTTTTTTTTAAGTGCCGTTAGTAAAAATAAATACAAATTCTTTTTCACAAAAGCACGTTGACTAGATAATGTCTTAAGTTAATAAAACATTGCGTAGGTATTAATTAATATTTTTTCTCGAATTAAAATAATTTATAAAATAAAATGATATATAAATGATATTCCATAAATCTATATTTCTATATTTGCCAGAAGGGGTTTTAAGAAGTTTTCAAAACAATCATGCTGATTCACTGATTTGCAAGCAGTGGCATGCATTTATTAACAACAGTCTCATTGATATGAATAATGCAATAGCATCTTTCATTTTTTTAATGCCGTTTGATTCGTAATCATGCAGATCTCTGATACATATGACTTCAAAAGTGTTGTGTTTATGTGTGTGTGTGTGTGTGTGTGTGTTAAGATAAACACACTTATAGGCTGCAATTAAATTGATTTTACCCACGTTTGTTTTTTTTTCGAACCAAAAAATAAATGTAGGTTGGCTGAATAGCTGGATATCTGGCTGACTGAATGTCTAGATGATTGTTTGATTTTGGTTAATGCAAAAAGGGTTTTTTTCAAATCATTTTCGCGATAGAAATCAATCACACACAAAAAATCTATAAATATTTTATTATTTTTATTACATAAGGATTAGCAACAGAATAATTTTGGGACCCATACGTAAAAAGATTTTAAATAATTCATCGATTGATTAGAAAGTTTGATAAATATTACCAAGTTTCTGTACCACATAATGCAAGCTTTTTTTTTTGGCTGAATTCTGGTTTTTTTTAGTAAATTGGAAAATAATAAAGTTCATCTTGGTTTTTTTATTTAGTGTTTCATTGCATAATTTAACATTAGCTCACAAACTAATAATTTTAAGCCGAAAAGTACAGAAAAAACATCAATGTAAATTATAAGTTACCAAAATGTTAAAGAAAAAAAATCTAAAAAAAAAAAAATGAAGATGCTGCACCAGGCCATTGCAAATCGATTACATGACTTCCATTCAAATTTTTCTTTTTTATTTTCATTAATTTATGTTTGAAGCACGATTTATTATTTGAAGATGTTGGTTTTTGCTAATATTTTAATGTTTCTCTTTTATTTTTAATTTTTTTTTTTTGCTTAAAACAAAGTAAACCATGTTTTTTTAAATAATTTATTTAAATGCTAAGTTGTTTTATAAAATACACTAAAAAGAAGTAAGACAGCTGTGATGAATCGTATATGCCCTTCACTTACTTAGGTATGGAGTATAGAGATTTTAGGCTTTTAAAAACTAAATTTTCTGGCAGCCCTGATGCTTCAAGTGCGTGTCAAAAAAAAAAGACTCCTGTATATACTCATAAGCAGTCGAATAAATACTCAGAGTATTTGCGTAACTATGCGTTTTATTTCAGCTGATACTGTGTATAAATTTTAGTTAAAATCGTTTGTGCGGCGTAATTTAAGGAAGGGGTATGGACATTACGTGGCCAAACAGGACTGGTTTTTATAATTCCCAGGATTCGGCATTTCGAAATTTCAAATCCCGTCATTCGGGAAATTTTCGGAAATTATTCTTGTAAAACGGAATAATTTGTGGCATTTTAGAATTATTAAATAAAACTTTAAAGTGAGAATATTATAAAACTTTTTAAAAGTTAAAAAAACTCACATTAAGATGTTTTATTAAACCTTTTGTAGAACTTCCCTTCATTCTTAATATTTTATTGCATATTGTTTGTTCATGATTTTCAAAAGACATTTTTCTTTTACTTTTTTAAGATGTACAAAATATTTTAATACTCTTTGTATGTATACCAGAGAATGACAAAAGTATCGTTTTAAGTACTCTTTGAGTAGTGGCGTGTATACGTTTATACATATTTTTAAACTACACAGCACAAACAACTTTAACTAAAATTTATGGATTATTTTTGGCTACAATCAGACGCGTGAGTATAAAAATACTCTGACTATTAATTGGTTACACATGTGTGGTATACAAGGCTATTTTATTTACACACACGTAAGTAAAAAATATGATTACAAACAGCCACACAGACACGCTTACGTTTTCATTCCATTTTATATACACAATGTATGTTTTCGATGGTGAATGATGAATAAATATCCCGAGTATTATGAGCATTTTTTGTCCGATTATATATCCATACCCTGGATTTGAGCATACTTAGACTGTTGGTATGACAGGGAGCGTCAATGCGTTTGATACCCATAAGCATTTTTGTCTTAAGTAATGAAATAAATTATTACTTATATAAATATATCAGGTAATATGGAATTAAAACTTGAGTTGACTAAAGGAAAGCATTGATTTTCAGCAGTATTGACGCTATTTCTAAAAGATTGACTCAAGATTCTAATTTGGTGTGATTCTTTCTTCATATATGGCAATTTAAGCTTTGTAACTCTCAACTGGAACATAACACAGCATAATAAAGTTAAATTTTCTTGAATCGATTCAAGCATATACATATATAATGAATTCGTAGAAAATAAACATTGGAATACCAATTTTAAAACAGAAAAAAATTTATTGCAATTTCATTTTAATAATGGCAGAAACACTCTGAAACCACTTCTGATTAGCTTTCAATAAAACTCAAGACTTATTCTGTTTGTAGATTTGGAATGATTTGTTTTGCTTTTGTTTGATATTATTGAAAATCTTAAAGTTTTTTTTCTAAATCTTTCGTTTTAAATGCTGATCATTGATCACCATCAAATAGGTGTGTGCGTGCACTTGCATATACATATATGCATGTTTATATATTCAAGCAATTGCAACTCAATAAACACATTTTACAAATATGTTTTATTAACAAGTTTAACTTATTTTATTAGTTGCAAAAATTTAAGTAAGCGTAAAATTATTTTACTTTTTAAAAATATTTAATTGCTAAAGAATGTCTGCTTTTGCACTCAACATTACAACTCAATCGCACTTACATAAATGATTCCGCTGGTTGACGAATAAATTTCGCTTTTTTGATTCTAAATAAATGCTTCGTTTAATATTTGCTTAACAAACCGTGATACCGCTTCAGGCTATAAAATTAAGTACTTTTTTCGTCACAAAAAAAAGAACTCTTTTTTTCTTTCCATTTTTTATTACTCGCTAAATGAAATAATTCAATTTTCCCTGAAAGCCACATTCCTTTCATTATTATCGTACATACGAACTAGTTCAAAATAGAAACGTAAGAAAAATTTAAGCAAAATTAAAAAAAGAATTAAAAAAAAAATAAAACATAAAATAAAAGAACAATGTTCTTGTCTTGTAACAACCAGCCAGCACTTTGTTTAGTTTAATTTGTTAAATAAATTTTATAGCTGACTGCTTTCCCATATATGTATATTTTTTTTTTTAATTTCAGTTATTGTTGCAAGGCAGTGACTTAAAATATGCAAGTAGAACTTTAAAATAATGCATTCTATGGCGAAGAAGAGGTCGAGTCGATTTAGCTCTGCGCAGAGTTTATTTCTGCTGTCATATACAAATAATTTCGTACGCATGGGTAATAAATAGACAAAAATGTTTTATTAGATAAATTTATTTTTTTATGAATAGAAAACTATAACAAAAGCAATTCTGCTCAAAAAAACCGACTTCAATGCAAAGATCGGACAGAACATTTTTGAAAAAAAAGGTGTGTTTTAAGTTTGGAAAAATCGGTAAAATAAAATATTAAATTTAATGAGCGTGACTCCGTCCATTTTTTTTTTAATAACAAAAAATGTGTCTATTTTAGAGCTCAAACTGTGTGAGAAGTTTTGTAAAAATAGGTTAAGCAGAACCACGTGAAATATAAATATATATTTATATACTATATAAATATTTATTTCATCTGCTTTTTCAAAAATGTATGGAACCAAACTGAAAGTAAACTCTTTTAAACAAATACAATTTTTTTTAAATCTATTGCTTAAAAAGAAGTATGTGGAATATAAAATAAAATTTTAATGGGCGTACTTCTGCCCACTTTTTTAAGACAAGATTGTGAAATTTTTAAGAGCAAAGGGTGTGTGTTAAGTTTGGAAAAATTGGTAAAATAAAATATTAAATTTAATGGGCGTGACTCCTCCCTTTTTTTTTAATAAAATAATATCTATTTTAGAGCTCAAACGTTAAGCAGAACCACGTGAAATATAATAATAATTTTTTTAATTTTAAAATTGTGTAATTACAAGAACCACATTTCTTGCCTAGGTTTTGTGGGCGTATGTCCGCCTACTTCTTTTACAATGGAACCAATTAAAAGTTATACCCTCTGAGATAAAAAATGATTTTTTTACAATACAATCGGTCGAAAATGTAGTGAGTTAGGAAGAAACAATTCCAAAGTAAAGTACAGACGAACTGATAAAGTCCTCCATTTTTTTGATGTCGTTTAAAAATAAAATGGGAATCGGTTGCAAAGTAACAGATTTTGGTCCAATTCTCGGCATACAAAACACTTTTTATGTCTGTAAAAATCAGTCAATATTTAAAATCAATTTGACGAAAAAATCATTTGTTTATTTATTAAAAAAAAAACAGTTTTGTAGAAATTTTATTTCGAAAATTTTCGAAATCTACCAAAACAAAAAAATCGCCAAAAATAAAAAAAAGTGCCAAAAATACAAAAACCGCCAAAAACCAAGAAAAAATCGCCAAAACGAAAAAAACACCAAAACTAAAAATCGCCACGACTAAAAAAATCGTCGAAATTAAAAAATCGCTAAATAAAAATATATATTTTGCAAATAAAAGAACCATTGTCAAAACCGAAAAAATCTACGAAACGAAAAAACGCCTAAACGAAATATAGCGTCAATACTAAAAAATAGCCTAAAGCCGAAAAAATCTTAAAAACGAAAAAAACACAAAGTCTTACTTTGCTGAATTTATACTATAAACAGCGTTGCCATATTTTTTTTCAAAATCCTTCAAGTCGAACAAAAAAAACTTTCTTCCTCATTAAAAATATTTTTTTAATGATTTTTTTAGTGAAATATATAAATATGCACTGATTTTACTGAACTCAAATTCAGCAAAAAATTTATTTTGTTTCAAATGAACTAAACTTACAAGAATAGCATCAGCCAATTGACCGGTCATTTGATCGGAAGTCATGCATGATATATTCATCATTGCGTAGAACAAAGTTTATATCACATTATTAAGGGCAAAAAGAAAAATGTTTTTTTTTTTTTTTTTAATATATATTTAATAAATAAATAAATACTATTTATTGTATCTTCAAAAATAAATGAACTAAAAAAAGTAATAAAATCTTAAGTCTATATATAATAATTAATGGGCCCGACCAATGCCCAACACAAATTTGGTGATAGTAATTATCAGGGACAGGGGTTTCATGCGAATGCATGTTTTTTCCCTTAATTCTGATAATGGCTGGAACGAAATATCTTTACGAAACATATTGCATATTTTTGCATATTTTGCTGAAAATTCATATTTTTGCATAATTTAGTCATAAATGCATATTTTTGTCTCATATTTTGATAAAAATGTTGATTTTGTGTCATATTTTCTCAAAAATTCAAATTTCCAAAAATATTTTAAAACTATTTTTGGCAACTGTATTCGCTTGCATTGTTATAGAATTGTGGAACGATTGTAGATACAAGCACACACATACCAAATTTAATGGAAATTGTAATTTTGATAATTTCAAATTGTCTGCTATTAAAGCCGAAAGTAGTGAAACGATTATGCTGAGGCTTGATATTGTTTTTAAAAATTATAACGGATTCAAAAACCAAATCTAATACCTGGTATTAAATTCATTGTAATGGTTGAGTTAAATAAATATATAACATTATATAAAAAGAATCATTTAAATTTGAGCCGATTACATCTGCAGACGTTACAAGGCCTTTTTCAATGCACAAAGCTTTCTAAAAACAAATTGATTGGACTTCACATTCGATAATACATATCGTCACCTAAAATCCAAAAGGCCGTAAGTACACTTTTTACTATTTTACAGAAGCAACAAACTTCATAAATTTAATAATATTATATGTTAGGTGCCAAATTGAATAATGAATAAAATCGGTATTTTTGAACATATGTGAGTAAAATTTTAGGAAAATATGTATTTTGGTTAATCATTTTTTGGTTGTTACGGCCTTTTGGATTTTAGGTGACAATATGTATGAATAATAAAAAAAATTTTAATGAAAATAAATAAATAACAACACTTTTCTTTTTCTATCAACGTATCGCCCCTTTACTGTAATATAAACATACATATCTCGAAAATGCGAGTTTGGAGTTATTAATGCAGAAAAAAATCATTATACCATATATAATCTTGTGTAAAGATTTAATATAAAAGGCTTGTGCACGCACCTCTTTAAAACTTTACCTTTTAATAATTTTGTTTAAAGATATGTGCATATTTTATTGTTTTTAGTGCATATTTTGCGTTTTTGATGTCATATCTTAGGCGCCTAAAATACCTTTTTTAAATCCATTAAGTCCTTGTCCCTGGTAATTATTAATACAAAAATGATGTACAAAAATATTCTCAAAAAGTTTCATCTGCGGTAATGCGTATTCGAGCCTTAGTGTCCCTCTTTTTTAAGCGGATATGTTCATTAAAATTCAAGATATTATGAGCCAGGCTATTAGGAGGAGAATCGAGAAAAATGTGATGGAAACTTTTGTGTACGTGTGATGTTGCATCTATCTCTAACTAATGATTATAATGTAGGGTGTTTTTTTAAGGGGTATAGAACTTCGAATTGAAATAAAACACAAAAAATCGTTTTAATGTCCATCAATTTGGCTTTATTGGAAGGATAATTTTATGCCATTAATGTTTAAATATGATTTCGGGCATGTGGCCGCCGCGGCTGGCTCGAATAAAGCCAATTCTACAGGTCCAATTTTCAACCACTTTTTCGAGCATATGGGGCCGTATGTTGGCAATAACGCCACGAATGTTGGCTTCCAAGTCCCCTAACGTTTCTGGTTTGTTGGCGTAGACGAGCGACTTCACATATCCCCAAAGAAAATAATCCAATGGTGTCAAATCAAACGATCTTGGTGGCCAATTGACAGGTCCATTCCGCGAAATTATGCGCTCATCGAATGTTTCCTTCAATAAATCGATTGTGACGTGCGCTGTGTGGCATGTAGCGCCGTCTTGTTGGAACCACAACTCATCCACATTCATGCCATCCAATTCGGGAACAAAATAGTCGGTTAGTCGGCTCCAATTGCTGTGCACGGTGGCGAATCGATTCATTCGGGTCCTCTTCAACACTTTACTCTACAGCGGCAATTGTTTCTTCGGTGCGCACTGTTCGACGTCTCTGCGGATGCGTATTATCACATAGAGTATACGTAGTGCGAAAACGATCCATGGTTAACCGAATTAATTGCTCTGATGGACGATTATGTCGACCATAAAATGGACGGAGCTTGCGGTAAACTTCGCGAACTGAACCATTATTTTCGAAATAAATTTGCACGATTTGCAAGCGTTGTTCTTTTGTCAACCTGTTCATGATGAAATGGCAAACCAAACTAAATATTAATCACTTGACAGCTGACAAAATGGCCGCCAGTTAAAAAAGTGATGCCAACTTAAAGTTCTATACCTTAATAAAAAACACCCTTTATATAGTCGAACTACTCACTCCAGTGCTTTTTACTAATCAATTATAGCATAAATATTAATCAAGTTTGATTGATCATAATTGACTAATATATCCCCTACAATTGAGCAATCATACATGATTGATATATATATATATACATATATATCTGTTCCTTTAACTCCCACTGGAGCATAGAGCGCCAATGATTGATATACTCACAATAAATATAATTTTTATTATTTTAATTGCTTTTTATTTTTTATTTTTAAAAGTCAATTTAAGATATAGAAGTAAATAAAATATTTAAAATTAAAGAAAGAAATAAGCAAAAACAGAATAACCTAGGCGGTATCTAGCCCTCTTCACACCTTTTTTATCGCCAACGCTTCTTGCTTTTTACAAATATCTAAAATTTTAAAAAGAAATATATATTAAATAAAATTTTGTTAATTTCTTGTATTCACTATTGTTTTTACTTGTATGTTTTTAATACTTACAAAATTTTCATTTTCACAGACGAAATGATTTGTATTTTTTTTTTTTAATAAAACTCGAGATTTCAAAGTTTTGTTATATGTATATTTGACGTCAAACTCTAACATATATATTACAGTGGAGCCACTATAATTAATAAATAAATCCAATCATCACTTCCGATCAAATGACTAGTCAATTGACTATCACTATTAAATTCAATGTAAAATTGTTGCAAATGTGTTGGTGAAATTTTTTTTTATGTTAGTTTCAGTCATTCATTTTTTGTAGGGAACAAATGTAAAGGTAAATACTCGTAACACAAAATATTTACTGAATAGAACATGTATAAGATAAATATGTATATGTATGCAAATATTTCATACTTCTGTTGAAGGAAAGAAGAAAATATGTTAGTTTCTTTAGTCAAAAGGGCATTAAATAATATACTAAAAGTACCAAATAACATATTCTTAAAAATCTTATTTTTAACACAGAAATCTTTTCGGGCCATTATTAAAACTTAAAGTTAGTTAAAAGTAGGATTTTATCGGACATATGAAAAGCTTTCCATTATAGCAAATTGGATTTAACTTACCAGGTAGAATAAACTTGCCTGGCTCACTTTAGGTTAAAGTAAAATTTTGCAAATAATAAAGTTTTTATACGTCCGATAAAATCCTACTTTTAACTAACTTTAAGTTGTAATAATGGCCGTTAGTCTTTTTAACATCCCGATAAACTTCGAAAATAAGACAAATCTTATCTTAATTATAAAAAAAATCGAAAACCCCAGCTGTTTTAGCATTGCATTGCACACATTTGCATTTCTCAGTCTGCAATGTTTTTTTTTTTTTTGTTTTTTTTTGTTTTTTTTTTTTGCATATGTGACCCACTCCGAGCAAAGGGACCTAGTGTGTCAAAAAATGGGTTTGGACTTAAGAGTGGATTCTGGTACCTAAATGGGTATAGAATAAGATGAAATGAGTTAGATTTCTGATAAAAATTTATTTACCCCATAAAAACGTACAAAACGAACTTTAAAGAATCGATACAAATGAGAAAAATATTAAAATTTAATTTATTTTTTATTTTTTTTTATTCTAGTCTTTTTAAATCATCATTAAAACTGTCAGATATCCATTTTTATAAAAATTATTTCAAATTAACATCAGCTTAGTAACAAAATAACCAAAATTTCGAATTAACTTTTGAGATATTGATAATATAGCATTGCACGGATACATCTGTTTGCACTAGTTTTGCGTGTTTTTTGGTTCTGGTATGAGCAAATATGTTTTTTAGCGTTTTCTGTTACTAGTTGTAAATGTTGATTTTTTAAGCAATTATTTAAGCAACAAATTCATTTTTTTTTTGTTTTTCTAAAACAAATAAGATACATAAAACTGCTTTTACTGTAAGTAACTTATGATGTGTTGAGAAAAAATATCCATAGCTGATGAATGAATGAATCAAAGCAAAATTTCACATACACATGTAAGTAAATGATACATGTACATGAAAAACATGCATGTGTAATTACTCTCACAGTAAAATTGTCTCTCTATCTCTCTCTCTCTCTCTCTGTATACTTGGCTGCGCCACAAAAAAATATAACGAACGTCAGCATATACAACTGCACATCATGTATTTGTTTCAATAGTGGTTTTTTTTTTCATATAGAAAGTAGAATAGTATAAAAGAATACTAGAGTGTAAGCTAACAGGTCGAACAAGATCTGAAGAAAAAATACAGGCTTGGAAAAAAGTTGAGTGCTCTTTCAATGCAAAACATATGGTCTGTAATTAACAAAATCATATGGCCTGTATTGGTAGTTTAAACGCCCAATTTTATGCGTTTTTTACAGATGGTTTAAATACTGTATTGATTTATAGGTTTGCTAGTTTAAACACATTTTAAACCAAAAATAGAGATTAACTTGCACTGATTTATTAGCCCTAAGCAATTGTTATTTGTTTTCAATTGTGTTGTAATTTGGAAAAGCACACACACACAATAACTCTTATACTAGTTCTGTCGCTCACACTACAATTATATTGTACATACCATGGTATATTTGTTTTGGCTATACAAACGAGTATACAAATGCAACCCTTTAATTGATAACACTGGTTATACAGTTGGCACAAAACTGAAGCGTCATGCATTAAACACATTCACCACAGCAGGCTACACGAACACACGACTTCAAATGCCGCTAGCAGGATTTGTCGCCTCGTAGCCGGCTACTTAATTATTTTGGAGACGGCAGCAGCACCATCTGCACCTGATATTCAACTACAAAGACATATTTCAGTATTGTCACTTTCATATATTTTGCATTTATAAAAATTAATTACCAGGGAAACCAGAAATATGCTCTAAAAAAAGTGCCATTCAATATGCACTAAAAACTTGAAAATATGCTCTAAAAACTTGAAAATATGCACTTAAAAATAACATTAATTGGCTTATTTGTACACTAAAATATATTTTTAATTTAACAAATCATCAATATTTGCATATAAAGTAAGACAAAAATAAACTAAACCAAAAAAGCAAACAAGAAAAAAATTAACGAAGAATAAGTTAAATGTTAAAGAAAGAATTTGGGTTTGAAGTGTAAGTTAAAACAAAATTATCATAAAAATTTTGACTAAAGCAAATAATACAAATAAATTTTCATTGTATACGACTACCGTAAAAATTTAACTTCAACTTCAAAAGAGATTATGATATTAGAATTAAAACTTTGGAACTACATTTTTGATAAATAAGACAAGCTTTTTATTTATAATTTTTATTGGAATAAACAATAATATATTGACCTATATTTTTAATTAAAAATAGCTGCTTGTCACATGTTAATAAACTTTTATACACTGACAATATTCCTTCAACTTTAACTTTAACTTGAAACTAACGTCCGTAATAACGGCGCAAAAAAATATAAAAATTTATAATTTATATGTATAAATCATTGAAAATGAGATTTAGTTGGTGAAAAAAATAAATTGAACAACAGATAAATGGCTTGTAGCATATTAAAATAAAAATTCTATACAGTATCAAAATATGCCTTAAAAGCGTCAAATATGCTCTCAAAATTCGAAAAATGTTAAAAATATGCGTCTAAGACTGAAATATGCAAAAACATACTTTAAAGGGTAAAATATGCAAAAATATGCACTAACAAATCTTTGCCAAAATTCACGTCACACAACAAAAAATATGCAATTGCATATTTGCGGTTTCCCTGTTAAATACTCTTTTAAAATCTACTTATTTCACGTAAAAGTACAAAAATGAATAAATGTATTCTTTACATCAATTTTTGGATATTGTCAAAATCATTTATTGAACATTTTATATTGTACTGGCAATACTGAATTTTCTCATTGTAGCCAAAGAAATAGAAATTAGTTTAATTAGACTACAAGGACAAAATCAGCATAGACAACAACCTGTCGCCCTGTTGCATTCTCATATAAACATGTGTATTCTAGTCGGTAGCTTGCTGTGGTGAATGTGTTTAATGCATATGAAGTAAAGTAGTAAATTTTTATTTCATATGACTTGTGATATTGTAAAATGTAGCATATATCCTAGATTTGCTATATCTGCAATATTTGCAATAGCAGTTTGCAATGAAGAGTGAATACCACTTGTTACGCTGCGATTTAGGTGAATATTCATCACCTTAATCGCTAAATAACCACCTAAGATCTTTTCTTTTAGTGTAAATAAATGTCTGTGTGGCTGCATGTGTGTGAATGGCTGCATCTGTGTGTGTGTATGTGTGTGAGTGTGCTTGTACAATGTGTGTGAGTTGTTATATATTTTAAAGGTATTTAGTATTTTTTCGCTGTAGACAATTTTGCAGCGAACATGTGGGCAATTAATGTGCAATTTAATATCTCAATGCAAAAATTATGAAATTTTTTATCTTAAAGACAAAAAAGACCAACATAAAATAGTTGCTTATTTTTTCATGATTTTTTTTTTTGTCTTTTTTTATTATTTAATTTTTTGGTCCAAAGCACTCATGTGTAACAATATTATTTTATTTTATATTTAGGTGGGGTTTAATGTTCATGTTCATGCTTTTGGTTACAATTTTTGGCTTTTTCTATTTTATTTCAAAAAATATAAATTTTTTCAATTCCAATTTTTAGCTCAAGCCATACGGAAATATAAAAATCTAAATAATAATAATAATAAGAATAAAAAACAAACTAGTTCAATTAACATATAAAAAGGAGGTAAAAATCCTATTACACGCTACGGGCTGGTATCGCTTGATGTTTGTTTAAAAGCGCTGGCTAAATGGTCAGGTTTAAGAGATTTTTTTTTAAACAAACAAAGGAAAATACGAGTAAACTCTAAACATTTTAATTCAAACCAAGTTGAAACAAAATGAAACAAAATTATAAAAAATATAATTAAATCTGATACCACAAATAACATTGTATCACTTATTATTAAATTAATTTTTTTATATATATTTTTTTTTATCTTCTCATTTAGTAGAGTTTTTACTTTATTTCAGACGCTTCAAGAACATTTGCGGAATGAAAAAAAAATAAATAAACGCCTGAATGCCTTGTGAATTGTGGTAATTTTTTTGTTGAAAATTAACACTTATCATATGAAAATTACATGCTTGTAAATTTCTTTAAATTTAAACATCTTGTTAACTAAACAACGATGTTATAAATATCTGCTCTTATGTTTGTTTGTGAAAAAAAAAAAAAGTTATTTGCAGTCTAAAGTCAAGAGTTAAACCATGCAATCAATCATTGCTTTTAACATCACCATCATCATCGTCGTCATCATCATCCTCAACTGTATAAAATCGTCTGTAGACGAAAATCATCAAGTCAATGTAATTTAAAAAAGTAACAAGTCAAAGTTCATAGAATGCTGTTGCGATATAAGCATCAGGCTACACTTTGTCCAATGAGAGTTGCCAAGTCTGCTTAATATTTTTTTTCAATGCAATAAAAAAAAACACTGATACATTTAATTCTCAGCTTGTCAATTTTTTATAAGAATGTTTAGCTAATTCCCTGTTCATAAGACTCACACGGGCTTTAGAATAGAATTGAAGAATTGTCTGTAACGGGCTGTTTACTCGAGAACCGTAAGAGCTACGGACTGAAAATTTCCCAGAATATTTAAAACTTTGGCCGCTACAACAATAAATATATGACAGTTAAAAAATTTAATTTTGATAACTTGCTGTATCATAGAAACCGTAAGAAATTTTCATAAACTCTAAAACTAAAATATCCCAAAATTAAAAAAAAGGCGGCAACAAAAAATAAATATCACAAAAAATTAAATGAATTGTTAAAATGCAAATAAATCACTAAGAGTGAAAAATCGCCAAAATTAAAAAGAACCAAAATTAAAAACAATCGCTAAAACTCAAAACCAGACAAAAAAATTACCAAAAACTTAAGAAAAATCGCAAAAAAAACCAAAAAACGCCTTAAACGAAAAAAGCACCAGAACAAAAAAAACTTTGTAACTAAATAACAGACGAAAAAATTTCCAAAAACTAAAAATAATCGCAAAAACTCAAAAGCAGACGAAAAAATTTCCAAAAACTAAAAAATCGCCAAAAAAAAACGAAAAAATTGCCAAAATGAAAAAGCACCAAAACTAAAAACAAGCGCTTAAACTCAAAAGCAGACGAAAATATTACCAAAAACTAAAAAAAATTACCAAAAAACGAAAAAAAACCTCTAAAACGAAATAAGCACCAGAACAAAAAAAAAAACTCTATAACTAAATAACAGACGAAAAAATTTCCAAAAACTAAAAAAATCGCCAAAAAACGAAAAAATTGCTAAAATGAAAAAGCACCAAAACTAAAAACAACCGCTTAAACTCAAAAGCATACGAAGAAATTGCCAAAAACTAAAAAAAACCTTCAAAAACGATAAAAAAAATGCCTAAAACGAAAAGAGCACTAAAACTAAAAAAAATCGCTTAAACTAAATAACAGGCGAAAAAATTTCCAAAAACTAAAAAAAATCGTCAAAACGAAAAAAAAAAACGCTTAAAGCAAAAAGAGCAATACAACTAAAACAAAAATTGCTAAAACTAAATAACAGACTAAAAAATCACCAAAATAAAACTAAAATATTGCTAAAACTAAAAAAAAAAAAACGAAAAAGCACCAAAGCTAAAATATTTCCAGAGCTAAAAAGAATCGCCAAGATTAAAAAAAAGCGACAAAAACATATTCAAAAAATTGAAAAAAGTTGCCAAAACAAAAAAATCGCCCAAGGCCGAAAAGAAGATTGTCAGATCTTACAATATTGTCAGATCTAGCAATGAGCTAACAATGTACTGGCAATCGAAAATTGCCAGCACAATATTCCCTGTCAGTTCACAAGGTTGTCAAAAAATCTTACAATTTATTGCCAGACGGTTGTATGACAATAAATTCATCTGACAAAATCGTCAGTAGAAGAAATTGTCAGTTCACACGGTTGTCATATGCACAAATTGTTAGATCTGTTGTTATGCGTTGCCAGACTTAAAGCATTTGTTAGAAATTGTTAAATATTTATCGTTTGTGTTTGTGTTAAATGTAAAAAGTGAAAGTATAAATTATTATGGACCATAAAGAAGCAATTGCAATGATTTTGTCTGCATATATTTTATTATAAATTTTTTCTTTAAAATCAAGCGCGAGCAGTGTTGCCCATAGAGAGAATTTTATTACAATGACGCCCATTGTCAGATGCATAAACTTCGCACATCTCACAATATTAAAATGTCTGACAAACATCTGGCAATAATTTTACAATAGTGTTATTCACACCGAGCTTGTTAATTTGTTAGTCGTTAATCGTTACTTTTTTACACGCATTTTGTTTTTGTATATTTAACGCGCTACCTGATTAACATTTAACAAATTAGCGACACGGCACCCGTGATAAAAAAGCTGATAGTTGGTAACTCACAATCAGCTGTTGCAGTTTCTAAATAAATATAATAAAAACGTTATTTGTGATTTGTTTACACTTTCTCGTGGCATGTTTTATTTTTTTCAGAATAATACATTGTGTCAGAACAATAAATCAGCTGTTTTACCACGAAAGTTACCAGACTAACAAAGTTTTAAAAAGGGGGTCGTTCACAGTTGGTAACTTTAACAAATTAATAAACTACCGAGTAAAAAATTAACAAGTTCGGTGTGAATACCACTAATGCGTTCACACGATTATAAGATGTCTGACAATTTGTTGTCAGCTGCTAGTCTTGCAATGGACTGACAATGCTTTTTCTGGCAGCGACGTCTGACAAAAATTGTCAGTTCATACGGTTGTAAGAAATTTTGAGCACATTTTACTGGCAATATTGTAAGATCTGACAACCGTCTGTACATAGCTTAAGATTTAAAAACAAACGTCAAACAAAAAGAAATAAATTTCTACATCAGGTGAGATATTCGATTATATAGGCTAAATTTGTTGTATACGTTGTGCCCGTACGGAAGCCTTCGTGCGCGAGTCAAAATCACACTTAACTGAATTAATTTTTTAAACATTGATGCCACAGCACACAATACGGTCAAAGGATTTTTTTTCGTCAATAAGCATTCATGTTTAAAAAAATTAAAAAATTAATTTTTTTTCTTCTGTAGAATGTTTTAGCAGATACTCTGGACCGACAACACTTGTCTCTGCCAACACGCAACTAAAATAAACCATATGATTTAACCTGCTCAATAAAGCACAATAGTGTTACCGCATTGTACCGATCGTTGTCGTATTTGTGTTTTTAAATTTGTGCCGATAAAGCACAATAAAAATCGCCGTATTTAAAATATTTTAAGAGCTTAAGAAAAAACATTTCTTCCAGGATTTTTTCAATGTTATTTTTTGGGCCAAAAATTGGTAAAGAGTGTAATGTGAAGAATAGCAAATATGTTGGCGATGAGAGCTTTAAATTAAAAATAGTTTCATTTACAATATTTTAGAAATAGAAGCAATAATAACCTTGGACATTCATAAAATTTAATGAACTAAAAACTATAAAAGCAGATATAATTTTTTATTCAGAATGAAAGTTTCACAATTTTAAACAAGATATATATGTACCAAAGTTATTGAGTTGAAATAAAATTAATAATTACATTTAATTAATAGTTTTTATAGAGATTTAATGGTTTCTAACAGCCAAATATACAAACAAACATTTTTCTGATGTCTAAGTCAACCACACGTTAGTTAAATAATTAATAAAACACATGAAACACGTTTACTACATTAAATAAAATTCATGTTATTCCAACTTGAAATAACTTTAAATCGACATGATTCTTCATTTTGATTTTAACAGTACGTAAATATTAAATCAACGTTAAATAAAGTTATTTCAACAGGACTAACTTTCTTTGGAAATTACTATAAATCATGTTAGATTAACACGAAACACATATGAAGCAAAATCATTGCCAAAAGAGATTAGATTAACCTCGTTTATGTAGATTTTAAGTGCAAAGTTTTCTGTGTGCACGGATGAACGAACTTGGTTATTTTTTCACAGTTCAAAGTCACCATTTCTAGATAACCTCCTAATTGAGGAATATTTTGACTTTCCTTGTTCACTTCTTAATATGAGAAAAATTTCTTTCCAAGTAGCAGGTTGCCTTGAAATGGGATGACTGACATACAATTTGACGGTAAAAAAAAGCAAAGCAGTTTCTAGGGCAACAAACAAGAACTTGACCTGAGTACTTTCGATGGCCAAATTTTGAGAAAGAAAGTTATCTTTCTTTTCACATTTATGTTTTTGTTAAAATACACATTTGTGTAATTAATTCCCACTAGAAGGTTTTTCTTTATTTCTTGTAGCCAATACGAATACCTTCAATTTCATTATCTTATAAATGCTTGGTAACTCTGTTTAATGCATTTCGTAACGTGTAATTTTACTCGAAATTTATACAGATATTCTAAAAGATATTTCCTTTCAATCAACAGTATAACAAAAATTATTTATTGTGTTTCGTACTCTTGGGAATATTTGAATTTTCTCACCATTGCATTAACACAAACAACAACAACAACAAAAAACCTGCAAGAAAAAACCTGCAAGAAAACAAAGTAAGCTAATTGCAATTGCAACAGCAAAAGCATTAAGGATTAACACTTTTTAGATTTTATTTTAGTTTTGTTTAAAGAACTTACACAAAACAAAAATAAAACAAAAATTGCATACAAATATTTAAATGAAGTTTCCTATAAACGAGCGCTGTGGAGTTTTTGTCTGCAAGAAAAACTTTAAGAAGGGAAAAAACCAGGTAATTCTTCTTATAATAATTGTTCCTGTTGCATAATATGCAAATAAAGTTTTCTTTCTTGCTTTTAATGCTGTTTAAAATTAATTCAAGCTGAACATCTTTTCCAAACTCCCTCTAAGCGCTGAAAAAACTTAGAGAGACGAAGATGGGTGTTCAAACTGTCTGCAACATGGCATACACATTATTATTTATTTTCGTAGTTTGTTTGTTTGTTGGACAAATACTTTTTTGTGTTAAATAACATAAAATAAGCTTGGCAATGATTTGCCATTATTATAAGTAGACTTTTCTGCGTCATTTTGGATACTGTCTCCATTACTTGGAAGTAGTTATTTGCCTACTTAGAAGAAAAGATACAAGTAAATTTTGTTCTGTACATTCGGGTAACTGATTCATATCCGTCTACAACAGTAAAGGCTCCGTTACCCGACTGTAGAAATCGCAGATGTGAGGTAAATATAAATGTAATGTAAATGTAAACGTTTGAGCGCTTATAGAATACTTAAAAACGTGTCATGTGTTTTCGACACAAAAAAAACTTCTTTTAAATTGCGAGTTATTTGAAGTCAAACGCGAAAGTTCATGTATGTATAATATTTAAATTCATGGAAATGATTTTGATTGAAATGTACATAAATAAAGGGTGTTTTTATTGAGGTATAGAACTTTAAGTTGGCATCACTTTTTTAACTGGCGGCCATTTTTTCAGCTGTCAAGTGATTAATATTTAGTTTGGTTTGACATTTCATCATGAACAGGTTGACAAAAGAACAACGCTTGCAAATCGTGCAAATTTATTTCGAAAATAATGGTTCAGTTCGCGAAGTTTACCGCAAGCTCCGTCCATTTTATGGTCGACATAATCGTCCATCGCATAATTTCGCGGAATGGACCTGTCAATTGGTCACCAAGATCGTGTGATTTGACACCATTGGATTATTTTCTTTGGGGATATGTGAAGTCGCTCGTGTACGCCAACAAACCAGAAACGTTAGGGGACTTGGAAGCCAACATTCGTGGCGTTATTGCCAACATACGGCCCCATATGCTCGAAAAAGTGGTTGAAAATTGGACCTGTAGAATTGGCTTTATTCGAGCCAGCCGCGGCGGCCACATGCCCGAAATCATATTTAAACATTAATGGCATAAAATTATCCTTCCAATAAAGCCAAATTGATGGACATTAAAACGATTTTCTTGTGTTTTATTTCAATTCGAAGTTCTATACCTCTAAAAAAAACACCCTATATGTATACGGACATACATACATACAAGTATGTATGTATGTATTAGAACTTAAAAGTAAATAATATATAAAATAGTAATGTTTTAATTAATCCCCAGATTTTTTAATAATTTCGCTGAAACTATTTTAATTTACTTTTTGATGGCAAATATTTAGCCTGTTGGAAAAAACTAATTGTGTTTGAAATAACACCTTTTCGAACGAAAACACGCCTAGAGCTTTTGAGAATTATTATTATTATTTTATTTAAATGAACTCAATTATAATAATTTTAATAGCAGCTGTAACGCTCAACCGTAATATTTGTCATTGTACATTACCAGAGCAGATTTTGGGCAACTTCATCGGAAAGAGGAAGAAGTATTTAGCTATTTAATTTCCAAGAATGTGTATGCTTGCAGTAGTACCTCAATAAAATCTTTACTTTCTCGTTTTATCCTTTTTTTTATTAATGTTCGTACCTACTCATAATAATTTAGTTTTATTTACAAACAATATAGCTACATATGTATGTATATTTTTTTAACAAAAATACACACACATGTACATAAACAGGACTTTTTGTTTGCTGGGGGGTTATTATGTATTTCTATTCGAATCGAAAAGGTTTTCGAAAAGAATTTCCGAATCGAAAGGAAAATCATATTATGTAGTACGTTCGAAAGGCTTGCAGAGTTGTGTTTACAATTTTAAGGGAAATTTTAAGTAATGGCATTTTTTCATGTTAAACCTTGGCAGAACTTTGCATTGTTTTATACAAACGTCAAATTTGTTTTAAAAAAGTTCAAGTGCAAATTCAAAATTTTACAAATAACTAAAATGGATAGTGTTTTATTGTGGGAAAGTGATGAAGATGAATTTGTGCCAGAGAGAGTTCAAAGGAAGCTTATAAGAGATACATCAAACATTATGAATCTCAGTGAAAATTCGTAAGTAACATACATACATATTTTCATAAATAATTGGTACATATGATTGAATTTAACGCAAAAATATTTTTTAGATTTATAACAAATTTTTGCCTCAATAAAGATGCGTTTATGTACGTGTTAAACTCCATTAATAATGACTTAAAAGCACCGCAAAGGTCAAGCGCTGTCCCTCCTCTGTTGAAATTGGCATCCACACTGAAATTTTTAGGGCAAGGCGGTTATCAACATCAGATTGGGCAAGACCGCTTGTTGGGAATGTCGTAGTCATATATTTCTATTTGTTTGTCGGAGGTATGTGAATCAATAGAAAAAAATCTTTGTCCTAAGCACATTGTTTTCGGAATGAGCGAAGAAAAAAAATGGAGGCAAAAAGATTTTTTTACAGCAAATGTGCAATACCTGGAGTTATTGGAGCAGTGGATGGAACTCACATATTTACAAATAATACGGCCAAATAACAATGAGCATTTATATTTTAACCGAAAACTTAAACACAGTATAAATGCTATGGCGGTAGGGTTTAATAAAGAAAATAAATGTATATGATAAATTATTATGCAACTTAATTTTTTTTTATTAGATTTGCGATCATGAAATGTATATTAGGGCCATCAATGGACGTTTTGGAGGCGCTTGTCGCGATTCCCACATTTGGAATTTGTCGGAAGAAAGGCAATATTTGAACACAAAGTTTCAAGCTGGAGATTCTGGTACTAGAATTCTTGGTAAAATATTTATATAAACTATAATATTAGCTTACAAAACAAGTCATTATAATTTTGCAGGTGATTCTGGTTATCCTTTAGAACCATGGATTTTGACACCATTCAGAAATACTATTGAGAGTTCCCATGAAGCATTTTTTAATGATCAACATTCCAGAGGGAGATCAATTATAGAAAGAACTTTTGGATTACTAAAGGCAAGATTTCGTTGCCTTTTGGCAGCGAGAGAACTGCATTACTCGCCACAAAACGTTGCTCAAATTCTAAACGTGTGTTGTGCAGTACATAATATTTGTTTGATGTATAATATACAAAGTGACAGTTTGCAAACTGAGGAAGATGCATCTTTATTTTCAACTTACAGCAATGCAGAAAGTAATTTGGAGACAAATTTACTAAATATAGCAAAAAGTATTCGAAATGAAATAAAAAATAATATGATAAGAAACTGAATAAATTAATTAAATCACAACTTAAATCACTTATGTATGTGAATGTAAATAAAATTATTTATTTGAAACGTGAATAAAAACTTTTATTCATTGGAGCTAATTAATATTTATTTATTTATTTATAGTACATATTCTACAACGTAAATTTGCAGAATATGGTTGCACAAAAATGGACGGGTAACTAAATTAATATTTATATTCGTATTACATACATATATATACATATTAAAACATAAAAAAGGTAAATAGTTCATAACAATTAAAAAATAAATAAACAAACATAACAAAAAAGAATTCATAGTAGGATTGTAAAAAAATAAAAAGTAAGGAAATCTAAATATTTACATTAATCAAATTTTCTTGTTCTCTAATTCAAAAATTTTTCTCTTCAATTATAATTTTGTAATTTTACATTTCATTGTTTCCATTTGATTTTTCTTTAAAAATTCGAATTTCCTTTTTTAAGATCAAACAAACGTTCCTCCCGATCGTTTTTTTTTTCATTTAATTTTTCTTGAAAAATTCAAACTTTTCTTTTTGTAATGTGTACATGCGCTCCATTGAATCACTGATCCGTTTTAAGTATTTATTGCTCGTGTAGATATTAATATTTATTTTTTCTAATTCCGTTAATATTTTTTTTTTGGTTTTCATCGCAGTTTTTTAAAAGCTGTATCGAATTATCTTGATATTTCATTTGATTGCCTACTTGTTTTTCTAATAATGTCTGCTTATTGGATAAACTAACACGTTTATAGCGTTGTGAAGTATATGGTATATTTAAAGTTGTCTCACTATTGTTCACTTCTAAGTTATTGCAAGGTATTGTAATTTCTTCAGTTGTGTAATCATCTCTAATACTTATTGTAGTAGGAATATTTATTTGTGCTCCATATCTACACGTACCACTCATTCCTTGAACATATTCATTAATTGCCAGCAGTTCAGCAACTTTTTGCTCCAGTTCCTGAAATACTATTTTTGTTGCGGCGAGACTTTACCTTTATGTGTTGCTTATAATCCGCCCATACCTTGGAATACATGTGCAAAAAGGTTATATTGTAAGTTAAAATATTTATGTATGTGCATGCATATTATACATACTTTTTTCCACTTTTCTAACTCATGTGAAGGTGGACCTGCAGCATTTAAATCTTGCGATAGTCTCTGCCATAACTCCCTGCATTTGCTTTTGGCATTAGACACGTTTAGGTGTCCTTTTGCCAAATCCGCATGCAATGTCATGAATTCCACCATTATTTCATATTGACTTGACTTCGTATATAAACTCTTTTTAGATGTTTCCCTTTAAATAATTTTAAAATCAAAGCATTTAATAAACCTTTTTATTAATTAAATATTAAAGGTAAATTACTTACATTTTCAAAAGTGTATTCTTAACTTTTACGTATATAAAAAACAATAACTATAAAATTTTCGCAATCAAAATGGCATTCGAAAAATGTGTATACGTTAATAACACATTTGACATTTGCTTTAGTACTACATAGTTGCACTTTCGAAGGGAATTTTTTTGGTTTCCGAAAGGGATTAAAAAATTCCCATAATTTACGAACGTTCGGAAATAAATTTCCGAAAATCTCACAACGTAATCCCATTTTTACGAATTAGTTAATTTTTCGATTCGAATAGAAATACATAATGACCCCCCGGGGTGTTTATCAGTATAAAAAAATCATATAAAATGGAAAACAGCTGTTCGAAACATTGATGAGAGTTCAACATCTACACATTATTCTTGATTGCATGGAAAAAGTACCAAAATTATTTAAATGGTATCAAATCATTATTTTATACTTATAAACATTGTAATGACTTTGACATTTAGTGAAATTACAATTCAAGCTTCATACCCATATATACATCTTTACATTACAACGTATTATAATTATAAAAAATATTTATATTTTTATTATCATTAAAATTATTATGATTATACATAACTATTTTTATTTTTATTGTTATTATTTTTAAATGAAAATAGTTTTTTGTACGCTTGAATGTATGTTTGTACGCACATATGTATGTATATTGTACAAATTCATACATGTGTACATATACATATGTGTATGTATGTATATTAACAAAAAATAAACACATACGATTGGCAAACTCTAGTTAGATTTTATAAAAAACTTTTTTAGAAAACTAAATTTATTAAATATGCCATGTACGTATACAAATTAACCACTCAGAAGCTTAAATTATTAAAAGAAACAAAAGTACCAAATCAGGGCTGTTGTGCCACACTCTTGTTCAATATATATACATCCCATCACTGTCTACAAATGTCACGTAACGTCGTCATGAAATGTTATTTTCTGCAGGTTCAGACGTTACATTTACGTGCCATTTCAGTCAGGTAAGCGTTTGCATAGCTTTTCGTACAACAGATTCGATCAGCTGACACATTTACATTTGCAGTTCTACATTTACAGTCGGGTAATTCTGCCTTAATGCTGGGAACACAACTGGGACGAACGACGAATTTCGTCCACGTCGACGAATTCGTCGATAGGAATTCGCTGCGTAAATTCGTCGTATGAAGCACAATAACGACAAATTAGCTATTTTTGGGCTAAATTTAGCTCATTTCTTCTGGATTTAGCTATAAAATTTTTATTTAGCTCTTAGCTTATTTTTTAGCTTTTTTGAAAACTGATTTCGCTTTCTTAGCCTTTTTTAGTCCAAATTGCGAATTCTCTAAAAAATGTATTAAAGACATACGTGATTTAGCTTAATTTTATTTTAAAATCTGGTCACACTGATTACTGTGTATGTAAAGAGGGAGAGAGAGATAATTGTTTTTTCGTCGTTGGTCGGCGTACAAAATAGAAATAAATCTATATCAGAGTTCGTCACCAGGGACGAATTTCGTTCTACGCCGATGTTGTGTTCATTTCCATATGAACAAATGTGTTTTATTTTTTATGACGAAAGTTCGCACCGAAAAATTCGTCGTTCGTCCCAATTGTGTTCCTAGCATAATGCTATGATTCGAACACGTTTCTTCAGTTTGAGATTACTTCATTTGCCATTGAACAACGTAATAATATTCTTCGATATCGAGTGCCATAATCTCAAACTGAAAAAAAAATGATCGAATCAGCTCTTTATAGAAAGTTACGATTAGGCCCCTGAGTATATAAAACAGAAATCTACATCAACTGACACCACACATAGTGGAGCAAACACAAAGAATGCTGATGATGAAGGTGCAGCGACCTTCGAAAACAGCTAAATGTTCCGTTCTACTACGTATTTGTCAGAATATTTACAATTAACTTTGGTGCTGTTTATTCATTAATAATTAACACATGTAAAGGGTGTCCCAACAAGAACGCAAGATTTAAATTTGGCGCCATTCGAAGTGTCATGTTTGACATTTGAACAATTGTTATTGTTTGATAGTAGAAGGTACGAGGTTAGTAAAAATGGAGCGCTACACGAATGAACAACGCATTCTCATTGTGAAATTGTTTTACCAAAATGGTGAAAGTTTTGCGGCTACATTTCGCAAATTTGCGATCAATTTGGGGTCACAATAATGCTCCAAAAGAATCAACTGTAAAGAGATTAATGGATAAATTTGCCGAAACTGGGTCTGTTAGTGATGTAAAGACAACAACGCGCCTTCGACCAGGTCGATCGACCGAAAATGTCGCAGCTGTACGTGATGATGTCGCTCAAACGCAGGTCAAGCGCAAACAGTCAATGGTGTTCGGTATCGTGAAATGATAACCAATTTTTTCGTGCCTAGAATTGAAGAAATGAATGTGGAGGGCATGTGGTTTCAACAAGACGGCGCCACATGTCATACAGCCAGAGAAACAATTCAATTGCTACATCAGTCATTTCCCGGTCGTGTTATTTCGCGTTTTGGAGACCAGAATTGGCCGCCTAGATCGTGCGATTTAACACAATTAGACTTTTTTCTTTGGGGTTTTTTGAAGTCGATGGTATACGCGAATAAGCCGACGACGACTCAAGCCTTAAAAGAGGAAATTGGACGCTGCATTAATGAAATACCGCAGCATTTATGCAAAACGGCCATTGAAAATTTCATTAAAAGATCGCGTGTATGCCAGCAAAGCCGCGGCGCGGCGACCATTTGCCCGATTTGTTGTTCCACACATAACCTCATTTTGTGTACTTTACGATATAATAAAGTTTCACGATTTTTTTTTTTTTAATATCTGTGTTTTATTTAAAATTTAAATCTTGCGTTCTTGTTGGGACACCCTTTAGTTAAGCTTATAAAGCGATACGAACTTTAGCCGAATCAAACTGTAAATAGAGAAATGCGAATTATTTGCCCACTGCAAATGTCTATGGCTGATTTTCTCTTTTTAAGCGATTTCAAGAAGGGAAAAGGTTATCCATTCATTTTTTTAATGTTTATTACTTCATAATTCCGTAAATTGTTAGACGATTGAAAAAATTATTTTTTGTCTGTCAGGCATACCTTCCATTTGGTACCACTGTCACAAAATTTAATTCTTTTATTGTATGGTTTTTACCATGATACAATAATGTAAAAGTACAACCAAATTTGACGTATAAAATTAATTCTGACTTTTGTCCCAATTATTTGATTACTGTACTGATTTTGTAAACAGAGAGGAAAGCGTTGCCACACACATAAAATGGCAATTTTATTTAGGAATGCTTTTTGAAATGTGGAATTTGAGTTTAGAAATTGTAGTTAAACACATATTTTTTAATGTTAATTGAACATGAGAATAACGAAATCTGTGTGTAATAAGACCTACAAAAGCAAATATTTGATTAATTATTTAATTCAATAGATAACAAAAAAAGCCTCACGGCTTGGGATGCAACTTCGTTCTTAAAAACATCGATATAAAGATACGGCGTTTCTTAAAAGCGATACATCTATGTTTTATTACCGGAATTT
Source organism: Tachina grossa (assembly GCA_949987645.1). Lineage (NCBI taxonomy): Eukaryota > Metazoa > Arthropoda > Insecta > Diptera > Tachinidae > Tachina > Tachina grossa. The sequence goes on along the minus strand of OX465278.1, from coordinate 49,565,626 downwards.
ACGGTTGTTTCATACATATAATACACATTCGCATATACTTCGTGTGCAAATTTATTGCTGGTTTACATCAAGCACAACACACATACTGCGACATTTGCATTTAAGGTAAACAACATTCAAAGCTTTTAAATTTGTTCTTGTTTCTTTGCAAAGTAACAGCAAGCATTGTTGTCGCCGAGATCTGGTTGGCTGTTCTGCTCTCGTCGGTGTGAAAGTACAAAAAGCTCTTTATAAAAGTTTGCATATATGCATATGGCTTGGACGTACCTGAATAAGAGTTAATGCTTTGTTGATATATACAAAAAACATTGTTCTTCTTTTTTGTTTGCTAAGGACATGGCCTATGATTGGACTAGGAACATATAATTATCACATTTCTCCTAATAATATCCGTAAAGGTGCTACAACCCGTTAACAATTGCATCCGAATAATGTAAGGCAGCTACATCTAAACACACATACTCTAATATATGCACTGAAAGGAAAATCATTCATTCAGAGAATGAAACGGTTTCATTAAATGTTCTGCATTATATTAATGAAACTTTTTATTAATACAATGAACAATTTCATTGTATGCATGAAATCTTTCAATCTCTGCTCTTTATTTGTTCTTCATAGTTCATTGTATTAATGAAAATCGTTACATTGTTTAAACGAATTTTCTTTTTGCCGAATTTGGGGCAAATATGAGTAGGTTCCACAAATTTTGTCTTCTTACAGTTTGTCAAACATAAATAAATCAAAAGTTATTTTGTTAAAAAATAATAACTTTTTCTTATTTTTCTAATCCCTTTTAATTTAAAGCAGTATGGTCGTCATAAATGCAATGAAATCATTTCATTTATACAATGTAATATTCTTCATTGTATAGCACATAGTCTCTATTTCTCTTTTTTATTCATTCAAGTTTCTCACCTCTATACAAACATAAAAAGGTTGTGCCAATCATCTTATAAAGATGCTTGTTTTGCTAAGATTTTTGTTTGATTCTTTTAAACTTATGTTTGTGTATTGTGATTCTCAACAACTTATTAAAAGTTTTACTATAAACATGTAAGTTTTTCGGCTTACTTAAAATATTATTTGGGTTGAACTTTACTGATGAGTTCCTTAAATTTTAAATGTTTTACACATATTAAGTACATATGTATTTGCATATATTAAATCCCCCCAGGGGAGTCTACATAGACTACGGGTGTGGCAACCCCGGGGCCACAGCTGGGGTGATGTGGCTTTTTCCATTGACGTACCTTTGGTACATTACCCATAGAACTTATGTGTTACTACCCAATCTCTGAATATAAACAGAGCAAAGGATGTGCACATATTTATAACAAAAGGAAGACAGGTCCTGTTGATGTAAATTAGGTGCAGCGTCACCTGGAACTGCCCCTCGAAGTTCCCTTGTGGTGGAATTTCGAGGTCTAACCAGAGGCTACTTCTGGTGCCACGGGTGCCGGTGGCCCGACAACCGAGCTGCTTAGAGTTGAGTGCATGTAGCGGTCGTCAGTTTCCTTTGCTAAAATGCCGAGTTCGTCCTACCTCACGAGGTTAAAAGGATGATTTTGGTATGTGTGGAGTAGGCACTGGTTATTTGGTGACACAGGCATGGGTTCATCTCGGACGAGTGGTTGAGCTGTGCCGGCAATGGTTGAGGAATTCTCATGGGGACCTCGCTATGGGTGTATACACAACATTTTGGCGTGGAAGCCGGAGAATTATCGTGGTGGCTGTGGTTGCTACCAAAATCGCTGGGAGAATAGTCTTGGCTTCCCAGTGTGAAATCAATACTAGTGGTTGGTCTGACGCGGTCAGCCAGACACTATTCTAGGTGCTGTTGCCATTCAACAGAAGCTGCTATGGGCACGGACATAGCAGCAGAGTTTAGATAGCTCAAATTACCTCAGCAAGGTAATTGAATATAGTACAGGGATAACTATATTCAAAGATTGCAACCTATGTGCCTTATGGAGTGGGCAATAGGTTCATTCTAATAGGGTGCATGGGGGTGTTGGTCTGGCGTCTAACCCACACCCGGTGCTTTGGTACCCGTGAGATAAGGCCGTAATGGCAGGTGCTTTTGGAAAGCTATCGCACATCTGTATATATTAAATAAAATAAAAAAAATCTATAAATCTTTTATTAAGTAGGTGGTCTTGAAGGGGTATGATTTCATGTTTTTAATAGAAAATTTTTACTGCTTATATTTCATTATATTTATGAAATTGTCTTTATAGTAATGAATAAACTTCATTTATGGTATTTAAAAACTTCATTAAATCAATGAAATAACTACATTTTATTCATGAAAAACTTTCATTGAACTAATGAAATAGTTTCATTATATTTATGACATATCCGCCAAAATTAACTTCGTAAATACAATGAATCATTCTTCATTGATCCAATGAAGGGCTTCATTAGCTGACTTTTAATGAAACATTTCATTAATACAATGAAGAATTTCATTGGCTGAATGAAGGTTTTCCTTTCAGTGTGTATTTCAGATAAAAAGCTTCGTTATTGTTTCTTTGCAAAGAGCAAAGATTTTGCCGAGATCTGGAAGCAAATCGCGGCACTCTGTATCGAATTACGAAATATTTCCATATAAATTCTATTGAAATATTTCGTAATTACGTTCGATAACAATTGCCGCGATTTGCCCCCTGCTTGGATGTTGTGCTCTCGTCAGTGTGAAAACACAAATGGTCTTTTGTAAAACTTTGCACATAGTGCGTATAGCTTGGACGCAGTTGATTTAAGTCAATACATCAGAGAGTATAAAGACAAAGTTCCACCTTGATTCAGTTGGCAATTTCCTTCCTGTTGTATCTTGCTTGCTGCCGTTGTTGGTGCTTTTTATTTTTTATAAATTTTTGCTGTTTATTTTTTATAAATTTATGAAATAATTAAAATATTTTCCATTATTTTTAATTTAATAAACAAGAACGTCAAAAAAAAACTCGGATTTCATAAATTAATAAGGCAGCATTAATTTTGAGAGTAAAAAATAATCCGGACAAACGTCAGAAGGTTAATATGGCGACGAAAAGAGAGAACGGTTTTACCTTTATATTATTGTATCATGGCTTTTACTTCACCCATTGCTGCGAAACTTAGCTCATAGCTAGAGCTCTCGTAGCAAACACATTCTTGAAGTTCATAAAATGGTCGTAGCCACGCCCATTAAAATTTAATATTATATTTCACGCACTTCTACTAAGTCGATATTACCAAACTTGGCACTCACGCTGACCTTTAAAAAATCTCCAACTAGCATTAAAAAAAGAGGGCGGAGTAACGCCTATGAAAATTCAATATACTTCAAATTATATGTACTTCTACTTATCCGATTCCTACGAAACTTGGAAAACGAAACTTCGGCTCTTATATAATGACATAAATGTGTGCTGAAAGAAGTGGGCGGCACCATGCCCATTAAAGCTTGATATTATATTTCTAGTGATTCTACTTGACCGATTTCTATGCTACTTTTAATACACTTTTAGCTAGAAAAGTGACGCAGTGTATTTAGAAAAGTGAGCGAACACTAACATTCATAAAATTGTCAACAAAAATTTTAAAATAAAGTTTTTTAAACAAATTTAAGCAACTTCAAAACAAAAACTAAAAAGTTGAAACTTAATTTAATTTACATGCCTATTCACAGAAAAAGTCTCAAGTCAGTCACAACTTTTGTTATGACAGAGTTTTATATTTACTCTTGTGACTCGGTCTTAATTTTATATTCTCGTAACATAGTCACAAAAATCCAAATTTTATAGCTAACATTCTATGTTAAATGAAAATTATGACTTTAAAAATTATGGCATTTGAATATTGAATGAAGTTAAATAAAAAATAAGAAACATACATACATACATACATACATATGTATGTATATAAATACCCTGCAAATAATATTGGAGTACGTGGTCCAATATAGATGAAATAGACTAGTTACATCATGGTCCCATGTAATGCAGTCATGGACAATGGCGTTTTCATACATGCTGCACGATAAGTGTTCGTTTAGTCTATAGCTATTCCATATGCGGTAGTTTTGGGGTTAGTCCGATGTAATGCAAAGTTTGACCATGTGGTCCAACCCTAGGACATCGCAATGTTAAATTGACCAGCTTTTTTCATATATTTAGAGTAGTTTTGGAGTACTCCTACTCCTCTTTGGACTAGTCTTTACATGTATGTATTATCTGCAGATAATGAATCCCTATTTCCCTTGGTCACTACAGCACGCGTGAACGCCTGGATCACCTATTCCTTTTTTGTTTTGCTTGTTATTGTCTGGAGAAGAATGGTGTGAAAGAAATAATTGATAATTGTTGGTATTTTGTCTGTTTTAGATAAGATTGGTCTAAATACAATTTAAAGCATACTCAGTTTCTTTCTAAGTGAGAACATAGTCGCGGGAAAATGCTAGTATAAACATAAATATAAGGGTAAGTCTGGGAGCACAGCTTGCTCTTCGATTGTTTGTGGAAATTGTACATCACTCCCAAAATGGGCTATTAGCAAAAATGTACATATTATGTACATCCCTTCTGCCATTTCTAAATAAGTTTCTCTTTTTTAAATATTTTATATTAATTATTTTTGTTTGAAATGCCTGTCTACATTCCTAGGGTCGTATTCAAAAAAACATAACAAAGCTTTTGAAAAGCAATGTTAAGTAAAATTGTATTCAAAAAAAAATATTATATCAAAATTCTAGAGTAGGCACCTACGCTTGTTAAGGCTACTTTAAGTTGATATTTCCAAAATGTGTATTTTTTACCTCAAATATTTTTGTTAGTATAGCACATATTGATTCATGTTACATCTGAAAATGAAGCTAGAAATGCTAGCTCTTATCTTAAATTTATTATTTCTATCATGTGAAAATGTCAGTAAATTATCCAACTGATTCGAAATACATAGCAAAATCCATAAAAAATATTAAAATAAATACAATTATACAAAAATGTTTAAGTGATGTACATTCAAACAAAACGAATCGAAAAAAGCTGGATATTCAAATACTCATTTCGTTCGAATAAAATAATTGAGATAATTTTTCTATATTCATCATATTTTTTACTTTTACTTCATTAAAAAGGTTTATCTGTTTAGCTTCCATGTCAGAAGCTTATATTTTTTAAATTAGGTTGCTTAACTTCAAGATAATAAATATGTATTTAATAAAATAAAAAATTATTTGAATACTCGAATGAAATTGTATTCTTTCACACTGCTGAATTAAGACTTTGCAAAGTAAACTTTGCGTGTCTAAAAGGGGAATTAGATAGAGGTACAGAAGCGTTTTTTACCCTCGTCTCTCTTTCCTAACAAACTAATCAGCTTAGCAATAAGACTTGCATAGTATAAACTAAGACTTAGGGCCAATTTCACCAACTTATTTAAATTTCAATTCATGTTTAAAAATAATTTTTCTATACAAAAATTAATCAAAATCGACATTTAAATATGAATTGATATTTAAATAGAGTTGGTGAAATTGGCCCTTAATAAGCAAACAAATGCTGATTTAAGGTAAAAAAAATGCTGTGAAATGGTTGTTGAACACGGTGGTGTTACCAGGGGCCTAATTCCCGCATTCGATTGCGAGCGAGTTATTACTCGAATGTGCGAGTTTTTTAACTTTTGGGATTTTCACATTCAGTTTCGAGTAACACATATCGAAATTTCTAACGACAGCCTTCGATAACGTGCATACATTGCAATGCAACCGTTCGTGTTTTTACTCGCAAGCAAAAACCCATTCGAAATCATGTTTAACATAGAAAAAACGATGAAAAAGAAAATGTATGTTCAATATTAGACTTGTTTAATTATAAATGAATGAATGCACAAATGTATTTATAAAAAAGTACAAATCAAAGAATTTCTTGTTGACTTTATATATAAGAAAACACACTGACTTGGCAAATAATGTCGGGAAGTTGAGTTGTCGGGGAAAATAAAAATAAATTCAGTAAAGTGCGACTCTGACTCGCGCACGAAGGGTTCCGTACAAACACTAGATATGTAATTTAATACAAACTTCATCCTATATAATATATAGTTTTGGCATTTTTTTCGTTTTTGTGATCTTTTCGGTTTTTTTGTTTTGGTGGTTTTTGCGTTTTTTCAGTTTTGGCGATTTTTTTAAGTTTTGAGTCTTTTTTTAGTTTTAACACTTTATTTTCTTGTTTTGACGATTTTTTTCGGTTTTTGGCGATTTGTTTTATTTTTGGCGATTTTTTTCATTTTTGCGATTTTTTTTAGTTTTGGCGACATTTTCGCGTTTTGACGATTTCTTTCGATTTTTGGCGTTTTTTTTTCATTTTGGCGTTTTTTTTTATTTTGGCGATTTTTTCGAATTTGGCGATTTATTTTAGTGTTAGAAATTTCTTTTTTAATTTTGGCGATTTTTTTCGTTTTGGCGATTTTTTTTTTAATTTTTGGCAATTTTATAATTTTCGGTTTTTTTAGTTTTACCGTTTTTGAAAATTTCAAGTTTTTGGCGATTTTTTTAAGTTTTGGCTCCTTTTTTAGTTTTGAAACTTTATTTTCTTGTTTTGGCGATTTTTTTCGGTTTTTGGCGTTTTTTCATTTTGGCGATTTTTTTTTTGGCGATTTTTTTCATTTTTGCGATTTTTTTTTTATTTAAATTTTTTTTTCGATATTTGGAGTTTTTTTCATTTTGGCGTTTTTTTCATTTTTGGCGATTTTTTCGCATTTGGCGATTTATTTTAGTGTTAGAATTTTTTTTTTTCATTTTGGCGATTTTTTTCGTTTTGGCGATTTTTTTTAATTTTTGGCAATTTTTTTTTTTTTTTTTGGTTTGGCGATTTTATCATTTTCTGTTTTTTTAGTTTTACCGTTTTTGAAAATTTCAAGTGTTTGCCTCTTACGGTTTCCAAGATATAGCAAATTGTCAAAATTACATAGTCAAAATTGCATTAACTGATGGACCACCCTTTAATTTTAATTTTTTTAAATTTTAGTGTTAATTGTTGTAGTCTGTATAAAAATACACTAGTTTTACAAATTTCAAGTTTCAATATACATATGTTCTTACAATTGTATGTATATTAATTTACATGGGATTTTAACATTTTTCGTTGCTCGTTTTGGAGCCCCCTTTAATTTTTAATTCTCATGTATTTGTTGTTGTAGCGGCCAAGGTTCTACATACTGTGTCCAAATTTCAGATTCGTAGCTCTTACGGTTCCTGAGAAAATACCGTGTGACGGACAGCGTAGCGAAAACAATAGGGTTCCTTTTCACCTTTGGTGTACGGAACCCTAAAAATCAACCAACTCTGGGAGCATATAAATAACAAATTAACTGCTTCTGGTCCAGCAATAAAAGAATCGAACATGTGGATAGTGCTCTATTCTCTAACTTTACACTAATTTATTATTATTAAGTTATTAATAAAATTAAAATGAAAATAACATTTATGTATTCGCACTTTCTTTTTTCTGCATATACTACGTTTGTATGTACGTACATACATATGTTTTTGCTTACAATTTATTCAGTGTTGTGAAATGAATTTATATATAAATATATTTGCCTTTTTCCAACACTAAAACAAAACCTCGATTCGCTTGGTAGCGAGTGACATCATCGGAAAATTTCTTGCCACCGAAATTAATTTCAATTCGAATGCAATTCCGATCACGAGTGCAGGAATTTGGCCCCAGAATTTATTATTAAATCACAAAATAATTAAAGTTGTCTTTTGAATACAATTTCTTAACAAAGCAATGTTAGCCTTAAAGTGCTTGGTAACTACTACGAACTTTAAAGCTCAAGTAAAATATTTTTTTGAATAAGGGGGCTAGTCTTTATTTTTAAAATTTATGTTGATAGAATTTTGTTTTGAGAATCGGAAATTTTAGTCTTTAGTCACAATGTTAAATTTATGACTATTTTTCAGTCACAATACTTTCTGTGAATAGGCGTGTTAAATTTAGTTAAATAAAACTTAAATCTATAAAAAGTGTTTAAGTCATATTTTACTGTTTTGTAGGAGAGCACTTTTAAGCTTTCAAGTCGATTTTCAGAAATTTATTTCTTTACAGTTAAATTGGGAAATTCGCTGTTAACCTTTATTTTTTCAAGCAAACATCGTTCTACACTCTATAAGTAATACATTTCAGTTGAAATATACCAAAGTATAACCTAAATTAAGCTTTTATTCCAAATGAGATTAAAAGTATATAAAAGATAGATCGCAATTCATTGTGCTGTAACTTCCTGAAAAATCGCACAAATGAATTGAAATTTTGACCAGGAATAGCTTTAAATATACAGATTGCGGAGGTACTATTAACTCAAAATCAGCTTATCTCGACTTAAGCACTTTTTCCTTTTTCTCACAGAATTATAAAAGAGAACTTCTAGCACTGCCAATCCTGTGTAAAATATCGTTAAAGATGATCCAAATTCTACATTTTCATGACCTCTTGGGTTGTAAAAACCTTTTTTAATAAAAAGCTTTGACTCTTTGTGCAACTTGTACTCCTGCCCTTTTCTTTTACGTTCAGGTTTGATTTGTATGTGTTTGACATACATTGTTGCCTGTTCTAATAATCTTTTCCAAGTTTATTTTTGTTTCACACTTAAAAGAAAATACCTTCAACTTGAACTTTAAACAATGGCGAAACATAAAATGTTTTTTTTTTGTCTGCTGCAGTGGCTGCCAAAGTAATCAAAATCGACCACTTTGGGGGTTATTCTTTTACTTCAATAGGCTTCAGGGCGTATACATATGTATGTATTTGAGGTGTAAGGTGAGAAATTGAATGAATTAAAGAAAAAAATTTGTTTAATTACGCGCAGCTTTGGTTTTGTTTGAAATAAATCAAAAGTAATCAAGTAATTTCTACTAATTAGTATGACTACTTACAAATAATGAATCGAAGAAAAGCATAATTTGTTATATGAACACAAATTTCTAACCCAACGATCCCTTAACCCTGCACACATAACCTTCGAACGTATCCCTCTAAACCTAACCATTCGTCGTTTCGACGAGCACTTTTTGGGGCGTATAATATCGGTTCTAAACATATATATTTTTGTACTTGCAACACATACATACCTTTAGCAAGTACTTTTTTAGTAAATACAACTATATATTTCTATTCTGTTACAAGGATATTTATTATAATCCATTTTTCCAAAAAGCATTTTTTTTTTTGAGATCACATTGTTATAAAATTTATATAAACGAACAAAACAAAAAAGCCTTTTTCTCTTTGGCAAAACTTAACTATAACACTATTGTCATTTAAAAAAATATATAAAATTAATTTTTTGAAGCGCATTGTGTGCAGAAATCAACTTTATGCTCGCCAACACTCGTGAAAGCGACGAACAAGTTTATCATATCTCAATAATTACGTGCTCACGCGCCGAATTTGGTTGTCTCCTGCAAAAGCTCAGCGAAAACTAAGTTGGCAAGAAATTTAGCGGCGATCGGTGCACGTGTTAAAAAGAAATAGCTAATTTTTCGTCCGGTGTTCGTCGTTTCGACGAAGGTTATGTGTCTAGGGTTAAAGATTTACAAAAAAAAGTACATATACTTTTCTGGCTTAATTCGATAGCATAATACCAGGTTTAAATTACATTATTTGTGAAGTTTTGAAATATTGAAATTTCATTCAATATATAGTCCCGTAAATAGTGCCCAGCTGGACATCTGATCATAAGAAGTGCTAGAACTACATCTAGTCCCTACCAAAAAAAAAAAATGACAATGAGTACTCAACAAAAATATATACATTAGTAAATAGTCTTAATTTTAGTAACTGCATATAATCATAATTGTAGTGCAAACAGTTCACACGCTCAAATATTTTCTCTCAAGCAACTATGACTAAAGTCCTATATAATATACCAGAGCATCTCTACTTCGTTTGTGCGAGCGAAAAAAAACTAAAATGCGCTAGAACGAAAAATAAAAAAGTACATACGTACTCTTATCAAGCGCATTGAGCATTTCTCATACCTATAGGCTGAGTATGCTTATACTCAGGCTATGGATATTTAATAGCACATAAAAATATAAGCATGATACTCGGGATATTTATTCATCAGTCGCCATCGTATATATACATTTGTGTATGAATTCCATTATGAATGGCAAATATATGTATATGTGTGTGTGTGTAGTTGTTTGAAAACAGGCTTAATGTATGTGTGTAAATAAAGTATCCTTATATATAGACATTTGTAGCCAACTAATTGTCAGAGTACTTTTATACTCATGCGTGTGATTGTAGCTCATACCGTCTATAAATTTTAGTTATAGTTGTTAATGCTGCGTAATTTAAAATATGTGTATAAACATAGTTGTTGGATGTTTATAATTATACGTATTCGGTTTAAAATTAATGTGTGAGTTTGCATATGAAAGTTTTTTATTTTTAGCTGCACGTATTCATAGTTGTTCACATTCAATAATCAAGGACTACTTAAAACTAGACTTTTGTCATTCTCTGGTACACATACATAGAATACTAAAATATTTTGAAAATTTTATAAAAGTCAAAGAAAAATGTCTTTTGCAAATCATGAAATATATGCAAAAAAAATACGAAGACCGAAAGGAATTTACACAAAAGGTTTATTTACATATCTTAATGTGATTTTTTTTTTAATTTTAAAATAATTTTATATTATTCTCCCTTTAAAGTTTTATTTTATTGCAAAACGCTCACGCTATGAGTTTAAGTAAAAAAGTCCACCAAAAACTACAATTTATTCCGCTTTAGACATTTTCGGATTATCCGGATTTGAAAGTTTAAAATCCCGAGTCCCAGGAATCATAACAACCCGTACCGTTTCGCTACCTTAATATTTACAAACGTTCTTTAAAATGCGTAGCACAAATTACTAAAAAAATTATAAACAGTATTAGCTGCAATCATACGCATAATTACACAAATACTCTGAGTATTTACTCGACTACACATGAGTATATGCAGGAGTATTTTTTTGCACACACTGAAAACATCAGTACTGCCAGAAGAATTAATTTTTTAAAGAGTAAAATGGCAACGGTGCTCAACTGATTGCATGACAAGAATAAAAAGTGTGATTTAATAGTTTTCGATAGTACTAAAAGCGTTTCTAACTAAATATTTACTAGAAATACATTTAACACTTTAAAAATAACAAAATTTCAATTTACGACTTTTGTTAGCAAATCTTAGGAAAAAAATTTAGGAATTATAACATTTGCTTAAAGGCTATATTTACTCTACTCTCTACTTTTACCACCTAACTATCTGGTTAATGTTTTGAACTAGCCAAATCATATTTTAGATCCCATTTCATACACACAAATGCATAAATTCAATAAATATATTTTTTTTTTGAATCATGTCTATCTATATTTGAACCCAATAAATATATATACTTTGAGTATAAGCATAATCCGAGTATAATTATGACATACACTCAATACTCAAAATATACTCAAGTGTCTTCGTATTTATATTTTAAGAATATTTAAGTTTTTCGCATAAACGAAGTAGAAATAGTTTTGTATGTTGGAATCGGCCTTAGTCAAAGTTTTTTGTAAGCAAATATATAAGCCTACGAATTGTTTGTATTTCTGCAACCCAGAGGGTCAACTTGGGTATAAAATGTATATGGAAATAAATTATTTATTGAGTGATTTTCATACAAATTTGCTAGATTAGTCGTCTGCCTGACTTAAGTAAAGAGGACGTGAAAGTTATTACTTAAGTATATTTTTTTTAATACTTATTGTCCTTATGGTCCTTATTAGTCATATGAATAGTTTTGTGTCTGTTCCTTTAGCCCGTATGGATCTTTAGCTGTATGAAAAAAATCAGGCAAAGTTTTATTAAACCGCTAAAAGAGATCAACAGACAATTGATATTTTTAAGTACTATTGATAGTCTACTTCTGTTCCCTTAGATCTAGAAAATTATATGGGCCTGTAGACAAGCCTCAAATTTTTGGTATTGTGTTGACGTTACGTCGATCTTGACGACTGCAATAAGTGTGATTAAAATTAATAATTTTTTTAATATTACTTATGAAAATCACTAGTCATAATGCCCCCTCCTCCAGAAAAATTTTGAGCTCTGCTAGTAGACTTTCCATAATTGTATTGAATGTACTCGTACTATATTTAATATTTGGGGTCGTCGGAGAAAAAAGTTTGGTGGCCTCTGGTACCACAACAGCCAACATATTTTCTTATCTTTTTTTCTTCATGAATACATTGTGCTTGAACTTGTTTTTATTATAGTTTAGTTTTATAAGTCTGTTTTAAACTCCAAGTATATTTGTTAGATAGTTCTTCTTCTTCTTCTTCATTTGAACTTCACTTAAGTTCAAATTTTCTTGAAGTGGAAGTTCAAGGCATTCACTCAATCGAAACGTGTAAGACGTTAAAGTTTCTTTTAATGTTTTCTTTTAATTTTATTTAAGAACTTTTAATGCGTTGATAGTTGTAACAACTTCAGTATGCTGGCATTTATCTCTATCTGTAAGTATTTGTTTGTTACATCAACGAATTTGCAAGAAAAAAGTCGAAAAAAACAGTTTCTTGAACTTTTCAAAATGCAAAATAAAATTGTTTGCCCAAAGAGACCAATAATGCCAAAATGTTATGACAGAGTCTTCAATGAATTATATGATGTAAATATGAAATACTTAGGCAGTTCAAAATAGAGTTTTAAAATACATATGTACATATGCCCTAAAAGCACAATACCCTTGTTTTGGTCGGATAAAAGAACATGCATTGCATTATAAAGCTTGAAACTTACAATTACAATTAAAATTACCGCCTCTATATTAGCTCGGAGCATGACAATGAGTACTCAAAGAAAAAATAAATAAAAGTAAATAGTTTTAATTTTAGTAAGAACAATGCGTGCGCTCACATATTTTCTCTCAATGAACTATGACTAAAGCCGATTCTAACACCACGCATTTTTCTGATTTGCATTTATATCAGTTGTTGTAGGAAAGTTGAAAAGATGAAGGCATAGACACTGGTCACTGCACTACACCGATTTCAGCAGATACTAATCCAATGGGTGCATTCATAAGACGTAGCTGTTGCGACACCGTTGAGCGTTTGTCTTAGAAACGCATAGTTGAGTAATTTCGCTCCACTCAACAGTTGAGTAATTTTCCATCATAAAATTTTTTCGCTACCTATAGTCAACGTGTTGTGCTCAGCCTAAACAGCTGCTCGAATAGAGTTATGCCTGTTATATGCTTTTTTAGGTGGAAGGAGCAAGTATTTGTTAAATTTTATATTACAAATGCGATGAAGTAACAAAATAAAGATATAAAATTAAATTATATCCATCAAGCCGTTTCTAAGACGTAACTGTTGGGGCCAACAGTTTCACAACTGTTGTGCTCAACTGCTACGTCTTATGAATGCGCCCAATGTAACACCAGAGCAGTGCTGCCAGAAAAATTTTGACTCTTGTCCCCAATTTAAAACGTCATTTCCCCAAAAAATCCCCATTTCAACAGAAAAATCCTAACTTTTGTCCCCAAAAATATATCATTCACAAAAAACGATTATTAAGTCCTATGCGCAGGGATGCGAAATAAGATTTTCACAAAGTTACAAGATAAATTGTACTTTTTTCAGTACGATTGACCAAATTCTTGATTTTTATTTTTTTAAATGTTTTTATGAACTTCAAACGTACATAAAATTCAATTGTACATGCATATATTTACATATGTATGTGTGTAAAAACTTAAGAATTAACAAAAATGCAATTTCAAGCATGATATAAATATACAAGGTACTTCCATTCTCTCTTTGTCACAGAATACACAGAAGTGAAGAAATTGACAGGTAAAAAAAGCTCCAATCAGGTTTTTGTTAAAATTCATGGAAGAAAGAGAAAATCATAGTGTATTTGATACTGTAGTGTATTACTACTTACCAATTAACACAGCTAATAAAAATGTATTGCACTAGAAAGACGTAGCAAAACAAAACCGACGACAAAATTTGAGGGAAAACGAGACAAACTGAAAAATACCCGTATCTTCCGTCTCGCGACACTTCTGTATGTTTTGTGTCTTTGATTTGAAAAATAAGGATTTTTGAAGTTTGTTTTTATTTAGTCCAAGTAAACAATCTGAAGAAGATAATAGCAAAAAAAAAATAACCTATCGTGAACAGTTTCTCCCTCGAAATATTTTCCCTTTTCCCCGAATTGAAATCGTGAATAATTTTACCCCTGAAATGTGTTCCCTTTCTTGATTGCTCTTATCGTGAATAATATTTTTCACATGGATTTTTTTCACTTTTCCTTTCGTTTTGTTCACTTTATTTTTGCAGGCGAATTGAATTATTACACTGCGTAACTTCAATACTATAATTTCAATTATATATTAAAACTTAAAAATAATCATTTTTAGGGCAAGATCAATAATTAATGTCTGCGATTAATAACAAAAATTTCTTAGAACACCTTTTTTCATTGAACATGAATCTCTTAGGTTGACATTCAGTAAATTTAATGGCTGTGGTATGCTAAAAAATATTTTGCACGGCGCCTAAAACAATTAACGACACAACTTTACACTCTATAACATTTCATTTGAAACCCGAAATATGTGTATTTCTCATTATTAAACTTAATTTGTTGAATTTTCAATTAATTTTGAAGCTTTACAAGTCTTCCTCCCGTTTTTTTTACATTCACTACGCATTGATAGCGGGATTAAACGTTCCCATTAAATTCACGATTGCAAATTTCCCTTCATGGGGAATGAAAATTTCATGGGAACAAAACTTTCACATTTTATTCACGATAGGGGTGAATACGAATTTATGAAGATATTACATACATACATACATACATTCTTGCAATCGAAATATTCTAAATAATTTCCCAATCCAAAACTTCATAGACATCAAGTTCATCTCCGTCCTCTACAACTCGCATGTACATATTTTCCGATTTGCACTTGTTTTTCTTCAGGAAGCTCAAATTTGTGGCAGCAGATCTTATAAATATTTAAATGTGATTTTATTCTTATTAAAGATTCTAACATTTCATATTGCAGATTATTCCTTAATTTGGTTTTGGTTTGGTAGTGTCCATGCATGAAAATATTCTCTCCACAAGCGCATTACTTATTGTCACTATCAACAGGTTGAACACAGCAGCTGCAATTTCACAAAAGAAGTAATTTCCGGCATTATCTTCGTACTGATATCAGCAATTTTATTCCATTCGTTTTCGATCTATAACATTTTTCAAAATTCCATATACCGAATCAAATCTAGTTTTCTAATGTACTTAAATTGCAAATTTCTAAAAAGTTCAAAGTTTTTCATATTTTCTGGGAATCATACATACTTAGTTTTTTTATGCGTGACACAATAACTAAGGTAGAACCGTGCGTCGAACAATTGCACAATCAAAACTTTCAACAGTAATTTTTCTTTTTCAAAAGAAAGAAAATTTAATTGACAAAGAGCTAGTTCTGCAGCTGTGAGCACGGTTTTGACTATGTATATATGTATATATGTATATAGTATGTTCGCGGTATTACCATATTACCATCTTCATTATAAAGTATGATTGCCACACTACTCTAAGTGATTTTGAAAAACTGAAATGTTACCAGCACTAAAATATTATGTCAACATTCACGATTAATTGTTTTCCTGATACATGCAAATTGTTAGAGCTCAAAATGAAAAGTCCCCAAATCCCTCCCCACGAAATTCTGTCCGCAAATTAGAGGCGACATCCCCATTTTGGGGACTTCTGGTGGAACTGCACCAGAGCTCCCTCCTTCGTCGACTACAAATCATAGCTTCAAAAAATTTAACTCGCCTCATTGACATCAGAGGCGCTGCATAATTAAAAAAGCAGATTTGCAAAAGAATGAAGCTTTCCTCTATCTATCACTTCCTTCACCATCTGTCTTCTCTCTCACTATTCCTTTCCTAAACAAGGTAACACCCAGTTATAGTAGCCGACATTCATTGCCTGAGTGTTACTTCCCTTTAAAAAAAAATCAACTCCTTACTTTGTCTTTAAAGTTTTTGGTGGGAGAATATCATTTAATAGATAAAGAAGTGGGCGATAAAGATTAGTTTTGTGTTTCACTGTATATCTAGTTAGTCCCAAATCACACTATGCAAGTCTTATTGCTAAGCTGATTCGTTTTAGGGAAAGAGAGACAAGGGGAACAGCAACGTTTCTTTTCCCCCCGTCTCTCTCCCCTAACAAACTAATCAGCTTAGCAATAAGACTTGTATAGTGTAAATTGGGACTAAGGGAAGTACTCGTAACCTTTTTACTACATATTATAAAATTTAGAAGAAATATTTGCCTCACGATTATTGTTTGCTTTCTTTCTTTTATTTGTATTCAATGCAATATTCTCTCTCAACAAAAATTATTATTTTCTTTTTTTTCTTAATTTTCATGAGTAAAAGTTGCAAAAGTTCGCTTCAAGCAACAACATCTTGGCAGAGCAGAATTCCTAAGATGCGTTTAAAAAGTTATTAATAGTATTTTTGCGTTTTTTTGGCCCTACAGCAGACTTCAAGTTGGACATTGTTAATGGTAAATGAAATTAAATAGAGAAATAAAAGGAAAATATTATTATATATAAGACAAATATTGTGATAGATAAAATAATAAATGATGGTTAGAAAATTATTAAAACATAAATTATAAAGCTGCTAGTTTTTGCTTTATAAAATGCGATTTGATACTAGTAATTAAGAAGAAGATAAAATGCCTTAATAGAAAAAAAAACGCATAACAGCCATCCCTAAACAAGGACGGAAAGCGGAACGTTTTTTTCCGCCGAGCTTTAACGCTGAAATGTCATACCTAAACAAAAGCGTCAGCGTTATGTCAAAAACAGGGTTATCAAACAAATAAATTAAACAACCCTGATTATTTTAACTGCTGCTTGAAAAACTTGCTTGTTATCCCGTTTATATGCACTTCTTATTTGCAAATAAAACTGGAAAGCGTTGCCGTATAATTTTTTTATTGTAAGTTAATAACTCACGGAAACTATTTGCAAATAGCGCACTATTTGCAAATAAAGTGTAAAATGTTGCCAATTATTTATGTTTTGTAAGAAATTTAATAAAAATTTTACAATGTGTGGCAATATCATTCACAGATATTAAGTAATGTATTCTATCTACGTATAAACGGTGAGTTCAGTATTTGCAAATAGTTTTATTTGCAAATAAGATTTGCGTATAAACGAGGTATGTGTTAAGGATGATGGTCAGCGTTGCCATATTTTCTTCTCAAAAACCTTCAAGTCGGGCAAAAATTAAAAATCTTTTTTTTACTGATTTTACTCAAAATATATTAATATGCATTGATTTTACTGAATTCGAATTCAGAAAAAATTTATTTTGTTTCAAATGAACTAACTCTACATGAATAGTATCAGTCAATTGATCGGAAGTCATGCAGGATATATTCATCATTGCGCAAAACAAAGTTGCTATCACATTATTAAGGGCAAAATGAAAAATGTGATGGAAACTCTTGTGTACTTGTGATGTTGCATCTCTCTATAACTAATGAATATAACATTTAGTCGAACTGCTCACTCCAGTGCTTTTTACTTATCAATGTTAGCATAAATATTAATCAAGTTTTACTGATCATAATTGATAATATATCCCCCACAATTGAGCTATCATACATGATTGATATACTGGCAAAAAATATAATTTTTATTATATTAATTGTTTTTATTTAAAAAAGTCAATTCAAAATATACAAGTAAATAAAATATTTAAAATTAAAGATAGAAATAAGCAAAACAGAATAACCTAGGCGGTAGCCAGCCCTCTTCACACCTTTTCACCGCCAGCGCATCTTGCTTTTTACAAATATCTACAACTTTGAAAAGAAATATGTATATATTAAATTAAATTTGGTAAATTTCTATTATTCATTATTGTTCTTACTTATCTTTTTTAAAACTTATAAATTGAAATTTTCACAGACAGAATGATTTTTATTTTTTGTAATAAAACTCGATTTTTAAAAGTTTTGGCATATTTATATTAATTAGATGTCCCACTCTAACATACATACATATACGCTAGAGTGGAGCAACTATAATTAATATATAAATCCATCATCACTTCCGATCAAATGACAATCAATTGACTGTCACTATTGAATTCAGTGTAAAATTGCTGCAAATGTGCTAGTGAAAAAAATTCTGTTTGTGTTAGTTTCAGTCATTTATTTCTTGTAGGGAACAAACGTAAACGTAAATAACACAAAATATTTTCGGAATAGAACATGTATAAGATAAATATATGTATGCACATAATTCATACTTTTAATGAAGGAAAGAAGAAAATATGTCAATACTTTAGTCAAAAGGACATTAAATGATATATTAAAAGTATTAAATATCATATTCTTAAAAATCTTATTTTTAACAAAGATATTTTTTGGTATTTTAAACATCCTGAAAAACTTCGAATATAAGATAAATCTTCACATATGGTAACGCTGATGATGGCAAACAGAAGACAATTGTTCTCTTTTGCAACTAACTAACTTGTGAAACGCGATGTCAAAATCGGATTTTCCAATAGCAAAGCGTTGCCGCAGCGTTGCCGCCGCGTTATTATTTTGACAGCTAAAAAACGCTTGCCGCTTTTGTTTAGGGATAGCTGTAAGGGTTTTTAGTTAGAACTTACACACTTATCAATGAATTAATTAATAATTGTTAAGCTACATATTCGATTTCGATACAAGTATACTTCTTTCTTCTCCATAATTAATAACGTATTATACTCGTATATACAGATATCTAAATAAAAAAAATGTGTGCCATATTTCGCCAACAATTTTCTTTAACCCTGACAATAGCTGTGTGAAGAAATTTTCACATTTGAAATTTAAAAACTTTATTAAATTTTTTGCTCTTCTTTCTTTACAAGCATCACCTCAAATGTAATCTGAGAATTTTTGTTTCTTTTTTAATATTTTAAGCTTTAAAAGTTTAAAAGAGAATTAAAGGTTTTTCTACTGCTGGTTTCGTTTCGATTTGATTTGGCAGGCTGTCAGTTGTAATCTTGAAGAAAAAAAAATAACCTTTTTTCTGTATTTGTAGCAAGTTTTTGTATTGCAGAGTCTGTGTCTCTGTATCTGTTTTTTTTTTCTTCTTTATTTTATTCAATTCTCTACTTCTTAATCAAAGATTGTGTAATCTGTATATACATATAACTTTTCGATTGTGGTTTTAAAATTAATTACAGCACCAGCACTAGTTTAAGATACAGTAGAATCCCAATAGTTCATAATCGAAGGAAACGACTGCTTTTTAGTGTTTACGCTACGATGTGCGTGTGTCCGTTTGTCTTTCACAGGCTGTTTTCTTGCAAAACCTTTAGAGCTACAGACCTGAAACTTTTACAGACTATATAAAACTTTGGTTGCTAATACAAAAAATATATGCCACTTAAAAATTAAAGGATGCTCTAAATCGAGAAAAAAACTTTGAAATCCTAAGGTTTATTATGTAATTCGATTCGAAACGGAAACTGTTCGAATTTGTATGTTATTAACATTATAATTCGAACACATCTCCTTTCGATTCGGTTTACATAATAACCCCTTAATATTATATGCAGACAATTAAAATTTTCAAAGTTACCTATTTTGTTTACAGACTGCACCAATTTACACTGAAATTTAAAAACAAAAAATTTAAAAGGTATTTTATCAGTTAGAGTTATTTTGACTATGTAATTTTGACAACTTGCTGTATCTTGTAAATCACAAGAGGCAAACTCTTGAAAAATGCTAAAGTTTAAAAATCCCAAAATTTAAAAAAATACCAAAACGAAAAATCGCCAAAATGAACAAAGCGCTTAAATGAAAAATATCACCAAAAATAAAATAAATCGCAAAAATGCACAAAAAAAAAATAACGAAAAATTAAAAGGTTGCCAAAATACTAAAAAAAAGTCGCCAAAAACCTGAAAAAAACGAAAAAATCGTCAAAATTAAAAAAAATGTCAATATTTAAAAAAAAATCACCAGAAACCGAAAAAAATCGATTAAATCCGAAAAAATCGCCTTCCCTTACGGAAGGAACTCTTCGTGCGCGACTCAAAGTCGCATTTTAATGAATTTATTAAGAATTAGCACTTTATCACCTCTTGTTACCGATATGTAACAAATCATTAACGGCCTGTCCCACGATGTCACGCGAAATCATACGATCGAATACTTATATTGAAAACAACAATAAATTTTCTAAGGTTATTGTTGTTTGCAAGAACAAAAAAAGTTGTCGATCGAACGTTTGCTGTTGACAGCCTGGGACAGACTTTAAATTTCTATAAAAACTATTTATTAACCCCCGACTAAAAAAAGGGTTGTTATAAGTTTGTAGTGTGTGTCTGTGTGTCTGTGTATCTGTGTATATGTGTGTCTGTCTGTGTCCACGTACAGGCCAAACGGCTGGACCGATTTTTATTTAATTTTTTTCTGTTTGAAAGATGGCTTGATCCAGAGGGTTCTTAGCTATGTTTGAAGAAAATCGGTCCAGCCGTTTAGAAGATATAACATCTTTTCTGAAAAAAGTCGGGGGTTTTTAAAATTTTTAATTTTTGTTCTTAAATATATATAATTATTAATTTTATGTTAACTCAATAACTTTGTTATAATATATTTTTTCAAATTGTAAAATTTTCATTCTTATGGTTAAAACCAACTGCTAAAAGCTGGTTTTACCATACAAATTGTTCTTGTTAAAACCAACTTAAAACCATTTTTGAATTGGTTTTAAGTTTGCTTTATGAAATGCAACTTTGTTTACGCTGTGCTAAATTCAGTGCTGCCAAGTTAAAATGACAGAAAGCAGCTGATAGTGTTTATGGCAGTGAATAACAATAGATGTCGCTTGAAAGATTTTCAACTGAAAAATGGTTGCAGCAGGAATAATAATAAAAAATAATGAAAAAATATAGTTTTTTGGAAGGAAAACAACGAAAATATTTTCATTGACCTCTGGGAAGTGAAAATAAAATAGGCGATATGACTAACATCGATCCGCCGATAAAAGTTTTATTTTGCGACGTATTTGTGCATTTTTTATATACAATAAGTTGATTTCCAAGCACTTCTTCACTTTGTATTATATAATATTAAATTATATTATATAATTATATATTAATAATAATATATTAAATAATTTCCACTTTACCACGTATTGTAAAATTTCCGAGTTTTTCATACAAACAAAAACAGTTGTTGTACAGTTTGTCAAATAAGTCTTACATAAAAAGCAGAAAAAAATACAACAACAAAAGCACGCATTACTGCAGGAGACTTATTTTATTTTTGAATGAAGTTATTAGACAGTCTGTGAAAAAACCTGAATTTAACAAACTTGCAGTGTGAATGCAAAATCAGCTGTTTGTGGTTTTAACTTTAAAACCAGTGCAATTTCTTAAAAAGCTATATTATCAGAAATTTACATAATTAAATTCTATGAATTTCTAAAGCCGAGATCCCACTATTGGCACAATGTACCGATTTTCATCGGCTGACTGAAATAAAGTCATAAGTAAAGCAGCAAAATTACTTTATTTCTCAACTAATTGAAAAATAGGGATGTGATTGCAATTCATTGCAGTGGTAATAAAGCCATATAGCCTTATTTACGAATTAATTGAGAAATGAATCCGTTTAGGTTTATTATTAATGACTTGATTACAGTGAGCCGATGAAAATCAGTACACTGCGCCGATAGTGGGATCTCGGCTTAAGTCAATTATTGTTTTTATTTCTAAAATATTATGAATGAAATTACTTTAAGTTACAAATATTTCCTTTTTAATCCACTTTCAAAAAAATTCTGGAAGAAATGTTTTTACTTATGTTACGAGCTCTTAAAACATTTTAAATAAAATAATTCAGCCAAAAAAAGCAGACTTCAATGCAAAAATCTGATAGAAAAGTTTTGAAAAAAATGTATGGGACCAAATTGGAAGTAAACTGTTTCAAACAAAAAATTTGTTAAGTTTTGTAAAAATCGTTTAAAATAATATATTACATTTTAATGGGCGTGCCTCCGCCCATTTTTTAAATGCAAGATTGTGTGTTTTTCAGAGCTCAGGTGAGTGTTAGGTCTTGTAAAAATCGCTAAAGTAGAACCATTTAAATAAAATCTTAAATTTCAGTGGGCGTAACTCCGCCCCCTTTTTTTAAATGGAGGATTGTGTCTATTTTATAATTCAAGCTGTATGGTAAGTTTAAAAAAAATCGGTTAAGCAGAACCAAGTGAAATATAATAATAAATTTAAAGGGGCGGAGTTCCGCCCATTTTTTCCACTTTAAAATTGTGTAATTACAAGAAAAAAAGTGTATTCTAGGTTTCGTTTCAATTAAATAAGTAGAATGTCATAAAATTAAATTTAAAAAAATTGTAGGCGTGTCCCTGACAACTTTTTTTACAATGGGACCAATGGCAAGCTATATCCTCTCAGACAAAAAAAAAATTAGTTTTACATTCTATCTGAAATGTAGAGAGTTATGAAGTAGCAATGTCAAAAAAAAAAAAAAATACAGACGAATTGATAACCTCCTCTATTTCTTTTAAGCCGCTGAATAAATATTATTTAAAAGGGTTTGAATTTAAAGAGGTGAGTTTCTCTATGATATTTTTATGACACAGTCTTTAGAAAAACTGGAATCAAATTAATCTTAAAAAATACAAAAGATTCCGAAAATAATTCCACAGGCAATTGTAAATAAACTTGTAAAACTATATTGGTTCCTACTACGAATTATAAGAGGTTGTTTACGAGTAAGTACGATCTAGAGGGGTCTATTCAGTAGTGCTGAGTTATTACCGATACTCGATACTATCGATAGTTTTAAAATATCGAAAACATTAATAGGAAAAACTATCGATAACGATATTATGCAGTTTCGAAAACCTAAGGTGTTATAAAATTTTTTTAAGTGGCAGCACAATTTTTTAAAACTGTCACCTAAAATAACGACGTCGATACATATAGGGTGTTTTTTTAAGAGGTATAGAACTTCAAATTGAAATAAAACACAAGAAAATCGTTTTAATGTCCATCAATTTGGCTTTATTGGAAGGACAATTTTATGCCATTGATGTTTAAATATGATTTCGGGCATGTGGCCGCCGCGGCTGGCTCGAATAAAGCCAATTCTACAAGTCCAATTTTCAACCACTTTTTCGAGCATATGGGGCCGTATGTTGGCAATAATGCCACGAATGTTGGCTTCCAAGTCCCCTAACGTTTCTGGTTTGTTGGCTTAGACGAGCGACTTCACATATCCCCAAAGAAAATAATCCAATGGTGTCAAATCACACGATCTTGGTGGCCAATTGACAGGTCCATTCCGCGAAATTATGCGCTCATCGAATGTTTCCTTCAATAAATCGATTGTGACGTGCGCTGTGTGGCATGTAGCGCCGTCTGGTTGGAACCACAACTCATTCACATTCATGCCATCCAATTCGGGAACAAAATAGTCGGTTAGTCGGCTCCAATTGCTGTGCACGGTGGCGAATCGATTCATTCGGGTCCTCTTCAACACTTTACTCTACAGCGGCAATTGTTTCTTCGGTGCGCACTGTTCGACGTCTCTGCGGATGCGTATTATCACATAGAGTAAACGTAGTGCGAAAACGATCCATGGTTAACCGAATTAATTGCTCTGATGGACGATTATGTCGACCATAAAATGGACGGAGCTTGCGGTAAACTTCGCGAACTGAACCATTATTTTCGAAATAAATTTGCACGATTTGCAAGCGTTGTTCTTTTGTCAACCTGTTCATGATGAAATGGCAAACCAAACTAAATATTAATCACTTGACAGCTGACAAAATGGCCGCCAGTTAAAAAAGTGATGCCAACTTAAAGTTCTATACCTCAATAAAAAACACCCTTTACATACATATTAAAATAAATATAAGACTATATACTTTTAATAAAGGGATAAAAAAACTAATTGTAACCTGGTTTTGTTTCTCATGTACAAACGTGCAGTCGATAGTAATATCGATAGTATCGACAGATATCGATAGTAGAAAATATCGATAGTTTCCCAGCACTACTATTCAAACTTCTAATTAAAACAAAAAATACGAATTAGGGGACCAAACTAAATGGAACTTTTGCACAAGAGTTTTCTCAAGAAACCAGCAGTTTACATTGAATTACTGAGGTTTTCGAATTAACGGTGTACGTATTATCGTTGTTTGACTGTACTAGTATTTTTTTGCTTTTGACTTTACAGTTGTTGCTGGCTTTAGCTCACTTTGGTTTTATTTATTTTCACAAATGACAAATGATTTTTGCTAAATAAGTTTTTTGTTTAAATATCTTTTGACTGTAAAATAAATGATTAACTTTACAGACTTAATATAAAATATATAAATGAGTTATACACAAATGTATAAATGTAGTAAGTGTGTGTTTCCTTGCTTTTAAATGTTTCTCAAATTACAATTGCTGATGACCACAAAAGAAGCTGATTATTGATTTCTTTCTACAAGTGCTGTATGAGCTCGAAAATAGAAATTTAGGCAAAAATTATTTCTGCCATTATATAATTTGGTTTTGAGACCCCTGTTGCTAAACAAAGCATTTCAGAGAAAAATTCTAAAAATTTAATTGAAGTTCGTATTTTTTTTTTTTTTTTTTTTTTTTTGTATTACTCGTTCAAGAGATGTAAAATTTTCAAAAGATCACTTAACTTTTAGTTTTTTGTTCATAACTTTTTTTTAATAATTGTTGTTCATGAAATTTTTGTTTTTTATAGATTTTTATCGAACAAAAAATACCAGGTCATCCATTCAGTTGTTGCAAATCTTTTGGTCTGTCAATGCTGTCAGCTGTTAAGTATCTGTTATTTCATTTATTTAGTGAACGGTTTGACATTTACGAATATGGATCATCCAACAACCAAAAAATACATAAAAATAGTTAAGACTTGCTATAAAAAGTGTGGGCCAATTTTAGAGCATTACGGGTTGATTATAAAAAAAAACAAGATAAAGAGACTGAAAGGGTTACAGATGGGCCAGGCATATGCAACATAGACTGAGTTTAGACACGAAAAAATTTGGAAGAGAAACATTTAGTTTGGTAGCAATTTACGGGTGGGGAAAAGAGAATCCTTTTTGTGTTCGGTAATCGGCGTCACGCTTTGTTTTGATATGTATTCTTTGCTAAATATACACACATATGTACATGTACAAACATGCTTGCTTTTATCCAACAATATTAGAATGTCACCGGCAAAATTTTCATCTGTGTGACCGCGAAGGAAACAACAAAAGAGAATTCCAGATGTTTTCCTTCCAAATGTTCGCCCGTCTAAACTCTTCTTCTTCTTGAAAGTGTAAGGATAATCCAGAGAACCTTTGACGCCAATTCAGAGCGTTATGGCCATATGAAGACGACTTTTTTGGGCCTGCAATTGGAGATTATGAACTCTACGATATGTTGTTTGAACAAAACGGTGCCACAAGCCACACAATACGACCCATTTTGGCTTTATTTTATTTGAAGTCTCCAGAATGCGTAATTTTCAAATTTGGTGACGTCAATTTTACCACCAACATCATGCAATTTGGCGCCGTTATATTTTTTTGGTCTACTTCGATCTTGTATACGTGTATACTCCAACAACAAAAACATTCCAAGTGATTTTGATTAAAATTTTCGGATATTAAATTTTACAAAATAAAATTTAAATCGTGTTTTTTAAAAATTAGTTTATCCTTAACTTTTTTTAATGTTAATTTTTAACTTTTATTCATGATTAATAGGCGTCTAAAATAAGTTAAAATTTAAACTAATGAAGACAAGCTTTAATCTCTTTATTGCAATATAATTAATCAATTTCCTTCTACTGCAACATCTATAAAGCCTAGATTTGGATTCTATGCTTTAATATAGATTATAAAGTTTCAAATAAACCAACGCAACTGATATTTAGCATAATTAGAAAGCTTGCTGAAACATATAAAGATTTATCGTCATATAGAACATTGGTCACTTGCGACATCGTAAGTATTAAAACAACTTCATTAGAAATGATTTACATATTTTTAAGTTATATTTAAATTAGTTAATTTTTGAAGAAAAAGTAAGCAAATAAAAGTATTAAAACAAAATTGAGATGAGCAAAAGCGGTAAAAAATAAAGATTGTTGCAAATGGTGGGTAAAAAAAATTAAGGTGGATGAAATATTAAAAAAAAACAAGGAAAGAAGGCAGTATTAGAATGTGAGGAAAAAGTGGAAAGTGTTGGCTAAAGAAAAATTAAACGATTATATGTATAGGGTGTTTTTTTTAGAGGTATAGAACTTCGAATTGAAATAAAACACAAGAAAATCGTTTTAATGTCCATCAATTTGGCTTAATTGGAAGGATAATTTTATGCCATTAATGTTTAAATATGATTTTGGGCATGTGGCCGCCGCGGCTGGCTCGAATAAAGCCAATTCTACAGGTCCAATTTTCAACCACTTTTTCGAGCATATGGGGCCGTATGTTGGCAATAACGCCACGAATGTTGGCTTCCAAGTCCCCTAACGTTTCTGGTTTGTTGGCGTAGACGAGCGACTTCACATATCCCCAAAGAAAATAATCCAATGGTGTAAATCACACGATCTTGGTGGCCAATTGACAGGTCCATTCCGCGAAATTATGCGCTTATCGAATGTTTCCTTCAATAAATCGATTGTGACGTGCGCTGTGTGACATGTAGCGCCGTCTTGTTGGAACCACAACTCATCCACATTCATGCCATCCAATTCAAGAACAAAATCGTCGGTAAGTCGGCTCCAATTGCTGTGCACGGTGGCGAATCGATTCATTCGGGTCCTCTTCAACACTTTGCTCTACAGCTGCAATTGTTTCTTCGGTGCGCACTGTTCGACGTCTCTGCGGATGCGTATTATCACATAGAGTAAACGTAGTGCGAAAACGATCCATGGTTAACCGAATTAATTGCTCTGATGGACGATTATGTCGACCATAAAATGGACGGAGCTTGCGGTAAACTTCGCGAACTGAACCATTATTTTCGAAATAAATTTGCACGATTTGCAGCGTTGTTCTTTTGTCAACCTGTTTATGATGAAATGGCAAACCAAACTAAATATTAATCACTTAACAGCTGACAAAATGGCCGCCAATTAAAAAAGTGATGCCAACTTAAAGTTCTATACCTCAATAAAAAACACCCTTTATATAAAAGGCGTCCTGACAAAGAGACAAAGTCGGCAGAAGCTCGCAAATATGCAAAATGTCGAAAAAATTCAAAATGAGTCTTGCAATTGCCAACAAATGTTTACAAAAGCTCTGATTTTTTTTTTTGTAATTTAAATGAATAACAAAAATTAAAAATTTTAAAAACCCCCGACTTTTTTCAGAAAAGATGTTATATCTTCTAAACGACTGGACCGATTTTCTTCAAACCCTCTCGATCAAGTCATCTTTCAAACAGAAAAAACTAAATAAAAATCGGTCCAGCCGTTTGGCCTGTACGTCGACACAGACAGACACACAGATACACAGATACACAGATACACAGACACACACTACAAACTTATAACACCCCTTTTTTTAGTCGGGGGTTAAAAATGGAAACAAGTAAGAAATATTTACATTACCTTAATATAGAAAGGCCCTAACTCATTATTTTTTTTGAAATCGAGATTTTTGCATATTTCGATACATTAAATGTTCTTCTATCGAAATGTACAAGAAACTCGATTTTAAAAAATTAATGAGTTAGGGCCTTTTCACATTAAGGTAATGAAATACTTCTCACTTCTTTCCATTTTTCATTTAAATTACGAAAAAAAAAATTCAGAGCTTTGTAAACGTTTGTTGGCAATTGCAATACTCGTTTCGAATTTGTTCGACATTTTCCAATTTTGCGAGCTTATGCCGACTATATTCAGGTAACGATTTGAGGTATAGCGCAGTTGCACATCTTTTTTCGCGTTGGTCAAGAAGTAAAATATTCTATATCTGCCTTTTTCGAAAAAAAGCTGTGTTTTTTATTACTGATACTATTTTCACTAAAATTTGTTTTGGTTTATTACTCATTTTACTTTCTTCGCACTTTAAATTTTTGTTTATTATTATTATTGTTAAATGCATTACATAATTCTGTTAATTAAAAAACATTTTTACTAGGCTTGTTTATTTACAATTTCATAAAAACAGCAACACAAAAATATATAAATATCGTTATGTAATAAAATGTCACGTGCGACTATGAGTAAATTGAAATGCACAATTTGTTCAATAATATGTCTGGAAAAATTAGATTTTTTTAATCAAAAAAAATTTTTTATTAAAAAAAATTGTTTTACTGAATTTAAAAAGCAACTTAATTAAATTGCTGTTCTGTACTGTATGTAATATCCACATTTGAATAGAAATATTTAAATAATATTTTAAAAATCTTGCAAATCTTATTTTATAATTATTGTATGAATTAGAGTTTCCACTGTATTAGGTTTTTTTTTTGCATTAAATAAAATTGGGGCAAACAATTTAATGGAACAGTAAAAAATATTTACTGAAACTTAATTTAAATATTGCTTTAGGTTGCGCTGAGATTAAGGTTTTTATCATTGGCCGCAAGCAACTACTTATATTTTTGTCACATGCGAATGCCTTGATTTTTGGAAATTATCTTGAAAACAGAAAATTGCTCAAATTCAAACTTTACACTTGTCAAAGGGCTGTTTTTTATTTTAATTTGACTTTTTTCACTTTAAATATATACGAAGTTCACGTTCGACATCACGAAAATACACATATGTAAATACATGCATGCATATATTTCACTAAAATATCTGGTCAGGAAGCAAATAGCATACATGTCATTTATTTTATATATTTACTAATTTTTTAACAATATGACTGGAAAAATCCAATTTTTTCAATAAACAAAACTTTTTTATTAAAAATATTTTTTAACTCAAACTATAAAGTAAATAAAATAATTAGCTATTATGCACTGTATGCAATATCCATATTTGAAGAGAGGTTTCTAAGCAAACTTCTTACAAATTTTACATTTTATTAATTGTATGAATTAGAGGTTTTAGTGTATTCAATGTTTCTTTTTTTTATAAAACGAAATTGGAAGAAACAATTTAATGCAACAGTTAAAAGTATTTAGTGAAACTTAATTTAAATATTGCTTCAAGTTGCGCTGGAATGAAGAATTTTATCGTTGGCCGCAAAAATAACTACTTGTATTTTTGTCACATGCGAATGTCTTGATTCTTTGCAATTATCTTGCTCAAAACCCAACTTAACATTAGTTATAGGGCTACTTAAGAGCTATAAGTTAGGCTTTTTTAATTTTATTTTGAATTTTCTCACTATATACATATATAAACGATGGTCGCGTTCGACATTATGGAGATGTACATATGTAAATATATGAATGCACATATCGTCGCTGTTTTAACTAACTGACCTAACTAACATTTTAAAAATTTAACAGGAGAGCAGCTTTTGTGGTTGTTTTATACATTTATTCCTATGGCTGCGTCAGAAATCTTTTTACTTACATATATAAGCACACAAGTAATGCTTACAGTCGTGCAAATTATAGACAATGTGTATTATGACTTATAAAGTCTAGTAGAGGACTTAACTCATTTCCCAAAAAAATGTCAGTTAGGTCGGTTAGTTAAAAAAGTGACGATATGTCATTGATATCTGGCCAGAATGCAAATATCATACATGTCACTTATTTTTAATATTTACTAAATGCATTATGATAGCAAATAACAGGCAGGGTCATTAAATGATTTTAGAAAAATTGTTTTTATCTTAAAAAACATTTGATTCAACTTCAACTTGTTAAAAAATATACAATTAACATTTTAACAAATAAATAAACTTCCAAATTTTATCTAAATTGAAAAAAAAGATAAATTAAACTAAAAACAAGTTTGACTTCTACATCTTTAGTTTAAGTTTAAACCAAAAGATCAAACGGTCAATAACCCGCATTAAAATACAAAACAAACAAAATGACAACTTCAAAAATTAGATTAAGAGATAACTAACTTGGTTCACATAAGAAAATTAAAAAAAATAATAATAATAAAATAAAAATAGAAAAATTAATATGTATGTATGCAAATCGAAAAGGAGAATGTAACGTGCACAACTTTTAAATCGCACAGCAACACACACACACACACACTCGCTTTTAGATTATCAACTAAAAATATAACAAATAAATTAAAAGCAAATAAACAAAAGTAAGCCATTAAGAGACCATTTTAGTTATTTAATAAACAATTTGAATTGATATAATAAAATATATATATCAAACGAGTTAGAGCAACAAACTGGTAGTCAGTATGCAGTCAGCCACTTTAGAGAAACAACATAATAAAATTAATAAATAAAAATTCGTATTACATATTTGCCTATTCAACCAAATTTAAGGCACTAACAAGCAATAGAAAAAACAAATGATTAAATTCAAACATTAGAAAAAGTGAAATTAGCAGATTATTGTTAATTAAATCAAAATTTGCAGCGAGTAGAAGAGGCAACACCAAATAGATTTAAATGAATGAAATAAAATTTAAACATGTTCCGACATGTTGCCGAACGAATGACAGACAATATTAAAACGGGCAAACGAAACTCTTTAAATACTTAGGCACACATTGTTGATGCATTGTTGAAATCAATTCGCTGCTGGTGTTAAAATTTATTAAAAAATTTTAAACGATACAACAGTAGCAGCAAAATTTTACAAAAGATGATGTTGGTTTATTTAATTACTGCGCACGAAATAAAGGGTGTCCCAACAAGAACGCAAGATTTAAATTTGGCGCCATTCGAAGTGTCATTGTTTGACATTTGAACAATTGTTATTGTTTGCTAGTAGAAGGTACGAGGTTAGTAAAAATGGAGCGCTACACGAATGAACAACGCATTCTCATTGTGAAATTGTTTTACCAAAATGGTGAAAGTTCGCAAATTTGCGATCAATTTGGGGTCACAATAATGCCCCCAAAGAATCAACTGTAAAGAGATTAATGGATAAATTTGCCGAAACTGGGTCTGCTAGTGATGTAAAGACAACAACGCACCTGCGACCAGGTCGATCGACCGAAAATGTCGCAGCTGTACGTGATGATGTCGCTCAAACGCTGGTCAAGCGCAAACAGTAAATGGTGTTCGGTATCGTGAAATGATAACCAGTCTTTTCGTGCCTAGAATTGAAGAAATGAATGTGGAGGGCATGTGGTTTCAACAAGACGGCGCCACATGTCATACAGCCAGAGAAACAATTCAATTGCTACATCAGTCATTTCCCGGTCGTGTTATTTCGCGTTTTGGAGACCAGAATTGGCCGCCTAGATCGTGCGATTTAGCACCATTAGACTTTTTTCTTTGGGGTTTTTTTAAGTCGATGGTATACGCTAATAAGCCGACGACGACTCAAGCCTTAAAAGAGGAAATTGGACGCTGCATTAATGAAATACCGCAGCATTTATGCAAAACGGTCATTGAAAATTTCATTAAAAGATCGCATGTATACCAGCAAAGCCGCGGCGGCCGTCTGCCCGATATGTTGTTCCACACATAACCTCATTCTGTCTACTTTACGATACAATAAAGTTTCACATTTTTTTTTTAAATATCTGTATATCTTGCGTTCTTGTTGGGACACCCTTTAGTAAAAAGGAAAAAAAATGGAGGGAACATGTAAATCAAAATTTTGGAATTTATTTATTACTTTTGCTAATGTTAATCTTTATTGGGGGTAAGCATTGGCTAAGACACCTACATACATATGTGTATGCACAGAAAAAAATATTCCTGCAATAAACAACTGTAATTTAAAATTGAACCAAAAATTAATTAAAAACATATTTAAATCAATTAAACTTTTGCTTAGAAAGTAATTATTTTTGCAATAAGCCACTGTAATTGAAACTAAAACTAAAAATTAATAAAAAATATATTTGAATCAATTAGACTATGTAATTATTAAAATTTTTAATCAAATGTTTTTAATAAAAAAAAATATTTTACTTAATAAGTAAAATATTAATTTGGGATTATTAGTGCGTTTAAAAATTTTAAAATTAAAAATTTTAACAATTCCCATAAAAACAACTAATTATTAAATTGACTGCACCTGGTCAAAAAAATACTTGTGTGGCAATACTCTATACTTAAATAGCTGTTGTTGTTATTTACATTTATTTTCTTTTTACATAGTCTCACACCACACCGAAGGACTTCAGACCGATAAGTCTATCATCCTTTCT
The DNA here is from genome assembly GCA_949987645.1 of Tachina grossa. Lineage (NCBI taxonomy): Eukaryota > Metazoa > Arthropoda > Insecta > Diptera > Tachinidae > Tachina > Tachina grossa. The sequence goes on along the minus strand of OX465278.1, from coordinate 49,533,224 downwards.
TCTGAAAACACTAGAAAGGATGGTTGATTACTATATTCGCAAAACCATCAATGGGAAATTACTTTCCCCGCATCAGCATGCATATCAAAGGGGAAAGTCGACCGAATCGGCTCTACACGAGCTGGTTGGCACAATAGAGAAATCTCTCTCTGTGGGTGAATACAGCCTTGTGGCCTTCGTCGATATTGAGGGGGCTTTTAATAATATTTCTTCAGATTCGATAATTGATGCATTATCGAATTTGGGGGTTAATGTAGGATTGTGTAAGTGGATTCAAAAAAATAACTCACCGCAGGATAACTGCGGCTCTAGGAGCTTCAAGGCAGACCCGCTTTGTAAATAGGGTTACACCACAAGGAGGAGTTCTTTCGCCACTATTGTGGAATCTAGCTCTAAATCATGTGCTGCTATCTCTAGAATCGCGGGGGTGCAGAATCGTGGCTTATGCTGATGATGTGGCAATAGCTGTAAGAGGAAAATTCCTCACAACTCTAAGGGACATCCTAGAGGATGATCTTTCACATTTGACAAGATGGGCGGAGAAACGAGGGCTCGCCGTTAATCCTAAAAAAACGGAACTAGTCCTTTTCTCTAGGAAGTATAAGATACCTGATTTTCAACCTATCACTCTTAATAATACGGAGATAAAAGTGTCCAACACTGCAAAATATCTCGGTGTTATTCTTGATTCAAAGCTGAGTTTTAAAACCAATATCATAGAGAGAGTGAAAAAAGCAACAATTTCACTCTATCTATGCAAAAAGTCCATAGGGAAAAATTGGGGTCTTACCCCTAAAATCGTTTATTGGATCTACACTGCAATAGTACGTCCGATTCTCATGTATGGCATCATTGTATAGTGGCCGTCCCTGAAGAAAAAGACGTATCTACATATCTTAAACAAGGTGCAAAGACTTGCATACTTGTATATAACCAGTGCTCTTCGCACTACTCCTACGGATGCACTGGGAATGCTCCTTCATCTACTACCATTGGACCTAGTAGGAAAGGAGATGGCAACGTCCTCGGCAATCCGTCTTCGATGTACCTCTCTGTGGAACGGAAATGGAGCCGGCCACTGTAGAATACTCGATGTCGAAGTTAGGGGATGGAGGCTTGACCAAACCTCCCCTGCTCTACTACACGAACGTCTTTATAAAACCTGGATACCATCAACAGAAATGTGGATGAATGGAACTCCAGGTAGAAGAAAAGGTGTTGATTTTTATACGGACGGCTCCAAAACACACGAAGGTGTGGGTTATGGAGTCTTTTCGAGGACTTTAGGTCTTCGCATTGCAAAGCGACTTCCGGATCACTGCAGCGTCTTTTAGGCAGAGATCCTTGCTATAAGAGAAGTTGCGGATTGGTTGAGAGTGAATGTCACTTCAACGACTTTGATTAACATATACACTGATAGTCGAGTAGCTATTATGGCCCTCGAATCCCCGCTTCTAAGAACAACAACAGCCCTCGACTGCCGATCATCTCTAAACGAGATGGCAGAGCAGTTTGATATTAGGATCATCTGGATCCCGGGGCATAGAGGCTTTCAGGGGAACTCCAGGGCTGATGAGCTTGCTAGAATTGGGACAACCTTACAGGTTCCACCGGATTTGGAATGTGTGGGTTTACCCCTACCCTCTTGCAAACTCAGACTTAGGCGCAAGACAGTAGAGGAAACAAATAGAAGGTGGGTCACAAGAAATGATTGCGTGATCACAAGGCAGTTATGGACTCACCTAAATAAGGAAGGTACTGATTACTTAATTTTGAAAAATAGGAAACAAATATCGATACTAGTGTCCGTGCTAACCGGACACTGTCTCATAGGTAGGCATGCACAAAGGCTACGGGTTGAACACAATGATTACTGCCGTAGCTGCCAGCACATTGATGAAGAGGAAAGCATAGTGCATTTTCTTTGTCACTGTCCTGGACTTGCAAGAAAGAGATTGACCACAATGGGCGCTCTTGAGTTCAGGGAACTTTCCGACGTTGCTAGTGTTGAACTTCAACGTATTAGTAGCTTTATATTGAGCTCTGGTTGGTTCGACGGTGGGGACTCCGCATAAGCAGAGTCTCCGTGGTATCACAATGGACCAAAAAGGTCTAAGTGAGTCCGGGTTTCTGACTGCCACCCCTACCTAACTCAACCTAACCTACGGCCATTATTACAACTTACAAATAGTTAATTTTAGGATGTTATCTGACAGGTAAATATATTTTGATTATTACAAGTAAACATTAATGTAAAAGTGACTGATAAGCTAACAGCAGGTGTATCCTCATGGTAACTTTCAAAGTGAACTTTAAGCATTTTAACAGTCAAAGTAGCCTGCATGTACACTAGAGTTGCCACAATACATCATTTGTATTAATTATTTTATCGGACAGTTGTAATAATGAAAAAAATTGATGGTCACTTTATCGTTCACGTTAGCTAATGTTAAGGTTAACTATCAGGAACTTTATCTTTAGGTTGTAATAATGGCCCTTTCAAATACAATTTGAAGCTGAAAGAAAGTCAACCAATGTATTAATGGTAAAGTAAGAAAATAAAAAAAACATGTTGATTATTGAGTTCTTGTTTCAACTTTGTTATTTGTATTTGAGCTTCTCATTTGTTTAAATGAAAGTTTATTATATAATAACTCTAGTTATTCTAAGAAACTTTGGGTAAAGGTTCCCTGATGATCTGCATTAGCAACAGTGAAATGCGCATAGGATCCCGCTAAACCCCTCAATAATCAATTTCAATGTATTTTTAATAAAAAAATATTTTACTTAATAAGTAAAATATTAATTTAGGATTATTAGTACGTTTAAAAATTTTAAACTTGAAAATTTTAACAATTCCCATAAAAACAACTAAATGTTTAATTGATTTAAATACATTTTTAATTGATTTTTGGTTTTATTTTAAATAACAGTTGTTTGTTTTAAAAAATAATTAATTTCTAAGCAAACGTTTAATAAAACGTTTTTAATTGATTCTCGGTTTTAATTTCAATTAAAATTGTTTATTGCAGGAATATTTTTATCTGTGTGACAATAATGCCATAATATAAACGTATGTTACAACAATAAATAATAATAATTTTTTTGAGCGTGTAAAGGCTTTAATTGACGATGTCGAGTAAAGAAATTAAAACTTCAGTAAAGTGTGACTTTGCTTGATACACAAAGGCTTCCTTCCGTACTACGCTTGTTTCTTTTTGGCGATTTTTCTGTTTATTTTGCTATTGTTTGGGTTTTAGGCAATGTTTTTCGTATTGATGCTCTTTTCGTTTTGGCGAATTTTTCGATTTTGGCGATTTTTTTAATTTTGGGATTTTTTATATCCTTCACCAAAAATGGCAAAGGGTATACATACATAGGTTTGTCACTCTGTGTATACATATACAGGGTGGCGCAGAATGAGCTACAATATGGTTTAAATTCTTTATAGCTTTTTTAATTATTATTCTTTCATTGTTTTTTTCCAGCATTTTGTGAAGAAGACTTGGGGAATTAATTATTAATCATTAAACGATCGAACAACGTACAAAAATAATTGAATTTTATTTTTCAAACCAACAGTTTGTGTTGACACAGCGCACAGTGGTTCCTTTTTGGGGTTTGCGTAGCTAAAATCTGTAACTTTTGATCTAGAAAACATTTTTCAGTTTTGTAAAAAACCGGTTGCAGATAAGAAATCAAGGATTACTACGACATATCAACATTGAAAATCGCACAGTGGGCAATATTGTAAAAAAAATTTCCAAAGTTGACGTTTTTTTTTTGGATTTCCAAGAAAACAGAAATTTAAAAATTTTTTTGTTTCTATGTTTTTTTGAGTTGTTTTGAATTGGAATTGTTCATAATGCGCACAAAAAATTAATTTTTTTCGTCTTGCAAATATTAGCTTTTTTGAGATTTTTTTGAGATTAAAGTTTAAAAATAATTTTTTTTTTTATTTTTACTTCCAAGTAATACTTGTTTTATTTTTTACATAAAAAACATATTTGACATTTAAACCAAAAAAGAAAAAATAAATTTTATTTAATTTTATTGGAAAACCTTAAAAAAAATGCATATTCCGAAATGTAGTAGTTAAAGTATTTTGTAAATATTTTGCTGGCTGGCAGGTATTAGCAGCTAAAATTTTTAGGACGAATAAGTGAAACATATAGCAATATACCTGTGCTAATATCTAAGTGGAGGTGAGTGGCGACAAAATTGTAGGTCCACCTTAAAATCTAATTCTTAAAATTTAAAAATAGATCGAAAAATTGGTTGAAATTTTTTTTTTATTAAACCACATTGATAAAAAATTAACAGAGTTTTATTTGCAATAAAATCGCCTTTTAAAAATATATAATATGTAAGTATGACTCTTATACTTTTAAAGTTATAGGTCTCCAAAACTTTAGTTGTTATAAGTCAACTTTTTTGATTACACATATATAGCTACTGTATGCAAGGATATTTCCTAAAGAAAAATAAAATCTATTGATGAACGTAGTAAAATATGTAAATTTGGACATATTTTTATTGAAAAAACAGAAATAACATTACGTCTCAAACACTTCAAATTTTGAATTTATCTGCGCAGGAACCATTGTGCAGCGTGCATATCGTCGTCATTTTAATGTGCGCATAGAGCTGGCAAACTATCGATAGTCACGCCATTCGATATTTTCGATAGTTTGTAGAAAAACTATCGATACTATCGATAGTATCGAATTATTTTACAATATGTTCACACGCCAACACGAACAGTCGTTTTGATTGTTGATATATGGATATGGTTAAAAAAAATTAGGTAAAAATTATAACTGCCTTATTCAGAAAATATAATTTTGGTTTACAAATGGTTTACAAAACAAATTTTGTATGAAAATTTGTTTGTTAAACGTTTTTTAAACTTAAATTATTTTTTTTCTGAATAAGGCCTTAAATAATTAATTTAATTCTTATTTTTCAATTTTAAACAAATACCTTTATGATGTGTAAACATCTATACGCTAGGGGGTAAAAATTTTTTGACTTGATTTCTTTGCTGAGATTTCTTTGCTTTTTGCTTTTGCTTTGCATTGTCAAATCGGTGTGAGCTATGTATGAGTGTATTAGTGTTTGAAAGAAGCAATACCAAGCACAAGTCGACCGGCTCGAAGCCGACGGTGCGCCGCCGCCGGTTATTTTACTGTATATTTCCGTACACCAAAGGTAAAAATGAACCGTAAGAGCTACGGACTTGAAATTTGGACACAATATGTAGACATTTGGCCACTACAACAACAAATACATGAGAGTTAAAAACTAAACGGTGTTCCAAAACGAGCAACGAAAAATGTTAAAATCCCATGTAATACACATACAATTGTATGTACATATATACACTTGAAATTTTAAAAGTTAGTGTATTTTTATACAGACTACAACAATTAACACTAAATTTAAAAAATTTAAATCAATGGGTGTTCCATCAGTTAATGCAATTTTGACTTTTTAATTTTGACAACTTGCTGTATCTTGGAAACCGTAAGAGCAAAACTCTTGAAATTTTCACAAACGGTAAAACTAAAAAATCAAAAAAAAATAAAAAATCGCCAAATATAAAAAAAATCGCTAAAACGAAAAAGCACCAAATTAAAAAAAATCTCTAGGACTAAAATAAATCGCCAAAACCCGCAAAAATCGCCAAAACTAAAAAAATCCTTAAACAAAAAAATCGCCAATATGAAAAAATCGTCAAAATGAAAAAATCGCCTAAATAAAAAAACCCCAAAAACAGAAAAAAATCGCCAAAATGAAAAAAACCCCAAAAAACAGAAAAAAAAATCGCCAAAATGAAAAAATCGCCAAAATGAAAAAAAAAATTGCGAAAATTAAAAAACCCAAAAGGAGAAAAAAACGCCAAAACGAGAAAAAACCGATAAAACTTAAAAAAATCGTTTAAACTGAAACAACTTAAAAAATTAAGAAAGCTAAATCAAAAAAAAAATTATCAAAACCGAACGCGCGCGAGTCAAAGTCGCACTTTACTGAATTTATTTTAATTGCAATGCGTACACAACAACAAGAACAGCAACAACTAAACGATGAACAATAGGAATTAAAAATTAAAAAGTAAAAGTAAAGGCATTTACCATAGATGAGCACTGCAGTACCACTAAAGTTTCAGTAAAAACAAAAAAATTTTACTGATTACTAAAATTTTGTTCTACAATTTTTATAATTTGCTTAAATGATTTGTTATATGATGAGGTGCATTGAATTTTCAGTAATCAGTAATGCCCGTATTCATAATGAAATTCTACCAAGTGGCTAAATGTTTTTCATACAAAAGTTTCAAAATTTGAATGAAAAAACTTTGCCACTTGCTACGGCCCTACGATTTTACTAGTAATGCAAATTAAATTTCATTAGCAGTAAAAATTTACTGAATTTTTTTAGTAATCAGTAAATTTACTGCTTACTGCAATTTTGAATGCAGTATATATACATATACTGCAGTGTGCCCATTTATTAACCAAATAAGTTTAATAAAACAAACAAAAACCAACAAATTCATATGTATTTACAATATTGAAAGTTTTGATACTTTTAATTAATTAATTTAAAAAAAGATACTAAAAGCATAAGTACTTCCAACTTAAAAAAAAAAATCATTACTAGATGTTTACACATCTCCTCTGTGATCGGACTCACATTGCTTTTTTTTTTTTTTGTTTACAAAAACATACCTACATATATATCGTCACCTTAAATGCAAACAGGCGTAACTACACAAAAATTCGAAATCGAGTTATTGATTGATTATAGTTCATTTTATCAAACTACATGTTCACGCAAATATTTAGAACTCTTCGATGAAAATCTATGCTTTTATTAAAGAAATTCCAACGGACGTAATTACGAATGCATCTATTTTTTATTGCAAGGAACGTAACTAACATAAAAGCTTAAAGATACATAAATAATAAATGTTTAAAAAGATATAAGCATCCATACTACAAATAAATTTCGAAGAAAATTTTCAAGAATACTTTATTATTATTGATTTTGTAACGTTTTTTTTTTTTTTGTTTCTCCTCTAAAAAATATAAAAGTGTAGTTACGTGCGTTTGCGTTAATAATTTTATTTTAATAGCCAATTCAGATAAATTAGAAATAATAATCTTATCAAAAAATTCAGTAAGATTCAGAATGGAACAAAATGGTTCGCTCACAAAATTTTGTATATTTCAATCAATATTCGAGCGCGAATAGTGAATGTGAGTCAGAGCGAACCTCGATGTTTGTTGTCAGTGTGATCACGCTATTAGGAATGCTGAATTTCATTTTTCAATACATATCGCTCATTTATTCATTATTATAACTCAAATAAAACTAGTTTTTAAAAAAAATGTGTTAAGTTCTCAATTTACATACAAATCAGTGGATATATTAATAAGAAGTGAGCTTGCACGGCATTGCGTGAATTTTTTTACAAAAGATTAAATATGAATTGCCCGGGCATTCTGTATTATTAACTGAATAAATTAATTTTTTGAGTTATGACGTTATTATATTAATAGAGCGATATGTAAATACTTATGTATTTTCAATAGAAGACAACTAATATGTTAAATTTTATCGAGTTTGTTAACAATTTGGTAACAAATTTTTTCAACGATAGTATCGCTATCGAGAAAAAAAACTATAGATAGTGTAATAAAAACACAACCATCGATACTATCGATAGTACTATCGATAGTTTGCCAACTCTATGTGCGCATTGCACCAACAGTGTCAGCAATAAACCATATAAAGTTAAACTTGCGCAAGAATTGAAGACGACACACTACCAGCATCGGCTTGAATATTCTATTAGTTTCCGTGAAAAAGCGGAGGAAAATCCAGGCTTTATTCACAATTTGTTAATGAGCTATGAAGCCAATTACCTATTAAATGGGTGGGTCAACAAGCAAAACTGCAGGATTTAGGCTATGGGGAATCTAAGGGCGACAATCACACCCACTTAAGTGTGCTTTTTGGTGTGGTGTATCCTCCGAAAGAATATTTGGCCCATATTTTTTTGAAAATAAAAGTGGTGTCTTAATCTCCGTCAGCGGTGGTGCATATCGAACGATGTTGGAAAATTTTGTTAGGCCAGCTGTGGAAGACCATCTAAACTTGTGGTTTCAACACGATGGAGCCACAGCACGTACTGCAGGTGCCTCAATGGATTTGTTAAGGTACATATTCGTGTGGGTGTGGCACCTCCCATAAAGAAAAAATATTTACTTTGAGATATCTGAAAAACTAATATAGAAACAACGTTGAAATTTTGTAGGGATAACTCTGTTACGCATTGTCTCTGGAAACAATTTCAGAATAGAATAAATTCAGTAAAGTGCGGCTGTGACTCGCGCACGAAGGGTTCCGTACGAACACTAGATATGTAATTTAATACAAACTTCATCCTTTTCGGTTTTTTGTTTTGGCGTTTTTGCGTTTTTTTTCGGTTTTGACGATTTTTTTAAGCTTTGGCTATTTTCTTAGTTTTGACACTTTATTTTCTCGTTTTGGCGATTTTTTTCGGTTTTTGGCGTTTTTTCATATTGGCGATTTTTTTTTATTTTTGGCTATTTTTTTCATTTTTGCGATTTTTTTTATATAATTTTTTTTTAGTTCTGGCGACATTTTCCCGTTTTGGCGATTTTTTTCGATTTTTTGCGTTTTTTTTCATTTTGGCGTTTTTTTTTCATTTTAGCGATTTTTTCGAATTTGGCGATTTATTTTAGTGTTATAAATTTTTTTTAATTTTGGCGATCTTTTCGTTTTGGCGATTTTGTTTTTAATTTTTGGCGATTTTTTTTTTGGTTTGGCGATTTTATAATTTTCGGTTTTTTAGTTTTACCGTTTTTGAAAATTTCAAGTGTTTGCCTCTTACGGTTTCCAAGATATAGCAAATTGTCAAAATTACATAGTCAAAATTGCATTAACTGATGGATCACCTTTAATTTTAATTTTTTTAAAATTTTTTTTTAATACCGTGTCACGGACACGCACGCGAAAAATTTTGTCAAGACGATACTGCACAAAACGCACGAAATATTATTGATAACGTGTTGAAGATCAGAAAATTTAATTGATTTTTTTCAAGAGTCGCTTTTCAAAATATGGCACCGAGTTGACGCTGCCAGCTGATACCATCTGCCACCACAGCTGATACTATCGGTTTACATACAGAACTTTAAGCTTCAGAGGACCATACAATATCAATAAATATGCTGGTGTTGTACATATTCGGCGAACGCATTATTTCGCACACAAGCGATTTTAACTGGCCTCCACGTTCACCAGATTTAATAACTCCAGACAGTTTGCTTTGGGGATATTTGAAAGAAAGAGTGTACGTTAACAAACCAAGAACCATACTCCAACTAAAAACCAACATTCGAAATGAAATCATGGCCATTACACCCGAAATTTTGCGAAAGGTTATGGAAAGTGTGAGATGTATACTCTCTCTCTCGCTAAAAAAGAGCACGTATGTAAGTATGTGCGAAGCAGAAAATGGACATCACTTACAAGATATAATTTTTCAAAGCTAGTTGCAAAATATTCCCCAATAATATACTGTATTTAAGAAAAAAATTATAATAATCGCATAAATAAAAAAAAGTTATAAACCCGTTAAACCATATAGCTCATTTTGCGCCACCGTGTATATATACGAGCATATATATATGTATAATCTGGGTTCTTATGAATACTGAAGACGAATAAGCGATGCTCGTCGGTCCGTCTATCTGTACGTGAAATCGGCTTTTTGGAGCTCCCAGAAAATCTAGAGACAGATCTAGTCTTAAACTGGTACGGCATAAATGGTCCGAAATAGTTTGCTATTGAATATCAGCAAAATCGAACATACGGTTTCAGAGCTGGAACATTTAAACACTATTTTGCCCTATAGTTATAGGAAAAAGCAATTATCAGAAATTAATTTTTTTTGTGTAATTTAAACCTATTTTATATTTCAGTTAGAATAAAATTGACATAGGAAATAAAAATAAGTCAAAAAGATGATTCCAGGGTTGGAAAATTGATTTTTTTTGTGGTATATAGCAATGACCTGCTCATTTTTTTTTCTTTTTCCCTATAAATGAAACATATTTTATATTCAGAGAGTAATATTTTGTTAAAATAAATCAATACAAACTAAAGCGCTGATTCCAGGGTTGGGAAATTTATTTATTTTTTTGTTATAAAGTAGCCAACTCAATTAAATTTTTTCTTTTTCCTTAAAAATTAAAAATTATTAATGTTTTAGAAAAAAAAGTTTGGACGATTCCAGAGTCGGAAATCTATTTTTTTAAGTAACCTACTAAAATCACATTTTTTCTTTTTCTCTTTAAATTAAACATATTTAATATTTAAAGAGAAATATTTTGTTAAGAGAAATTAAAAAAAAAATTAAAATGATGATGCCAGGGTTGGAAGATTTTATTTTTCTGTTGCATAAAATATGGGTTGGTTAAGCTTTTTTTTGACGATTATAGCTCAATATGTTAGTGGCTCTAAGCTATAACAAAATTATATTCTTTTTTTTCGTTCACATTTTAAAGCAATATTAAAATCTAAATATGTATTTTGAAAAAAAAAATTATTCAAACTATTCACGTCTTGCAAAAATATACAGTAAAACAAAATAAAAAGAAGAAAGTTAGAGCAATAGCATTTAATGCTTAATTTATTGTGTTTTTTAACGTTAATACTCGTATACTAATGTTTACTTTTGTACCTACGTGAGCATTTTTGAAAAAAATTACTTAAACATTTATATTGATATATAAAATGCAACGAGTGAATTTGTTTGTTCATGTTTTTGCATACCCTGTGGGAAAATAAGTTAGCTTAAAACTTACTTTAAGCTAACTATTGCGTAACTAGTGCTGGCTGTCAAAGTAATCCACTTTCCAATGGAAACAACAAACTATTTTAACATTTCAATGTCCTAGGCGACAGTCAATTATCTTACTCTTCACTACTTTTCAACTAACTTAAATTTCAGTCACTGTGTAGTCAGTAAATTCGCAAAACATGTTGCTAGGATTCGAACTTTGTATCATCAAACGTTATTTAGTCAAGGCGCTACTATTCAGCTGAGGTACCACATCTAATATAATAACAGCAAAATGTTAATATAAAATTGAAATGAGCTTCAAAGTAGCTGAGAGTAAATTTGTTGGCTTTCACCAAATTCGATTAAGAACTCAACTTAAGAAACAATTTTGGGTCAGTTCTGGATAAAATTGCAGTTAGCTTCCAGTTAGTCTAAAAGAAGTTAACTACAACTTTATTATTTTTGTAGTCAACCACAAATTTTCCGACAGGGTATGTATGTATGCATAATTGTGTTGCTTTTGTCATTAATTCTGCATGTTTTACATCTGTATAATTTGTTCAAATAATAAATAAATTATTGCTCAAATTAAAGGTAATTTTTTTTTTTTTTGCTTTCATACATTTGTTAAACAGATACTGGCGATAATTGCCTAATCATCCATTGGTGACCAACCAAATGAATTTTAATCGTGACCAGATGGAAGTAACACTCAAGCAATGAATGCCTACTAATATTACTAGGTATTGCCTTCTTTAGGAAAGGGATAGTGATAGAGAATAGAGATGATGAAGGACGAGATAGAAGAAAGCTTCATTCTTTTACAACTCTGCTTTTTTGCATGTTTTTTTAATAATTCAGTGTTGCAGCGCCTCTGGTGTCACTGAGGCGTAATAAACTTTTTTTGGAGCTGTGTTTGGTAACCATTTTATTGGTTATTTTAGTTCGGCGATGATTCTGCTACACAACGAAGGAGGACGCTCTAATGTTACATTAGGATTAGTTTCTGCTGAAGTCGGATTGGTTCAGTGACCAGTCACTTGAACTTTCCTACAACAACTGATACAAAAGACCACTAATGAATATTGGAAAAATGCTTGGTGTTGTTATTTAAAGACTGTTGGATATCGGGCTCGAACCCAGGACCTTCGGTTTTTTAGTCAACGTGCTACGAGTAACTACTTCAGCAAACAGAAACATTTATAAACAAAACTTTTTATCTATTTAAATCAAAATTAAATGTCGTTCGTTGGTAATCGATTCAATTAAAAACGGCTTCACCGATTTTTCTATTTTTGAATGTTCGTAGTAATTCAATGAAATAGTACTAGGGAGCAGACAAGTAGGCGTGGAGAAAGAAATTGGGCGTGTCACCTACTATATAATTTTTTTTTTTATTTTGGAATATCTTTGCATCTAGTGCAGCAAGAAACGTGAAATTTTTTTTGGAGGTTACCATATATATAATGTGCTTTGTCTATGGGGTGTTATGTGGGTGTGGCACCTCCCATAAAGAGAAAATATTAACTTTGAGATATCTGAAAAACTAATATAGAAACAACGTTGAAATTTTGTAGGGATAACTCTGTTACGCATTGCCTCTGGAAACAATTTCAGAATAGAATAAATTCAGTAAAGTGCGACTCTGAATCGCGCACGAAGGGTTCCGTACGAACAGTAGATATGTAATTTAATACAAACTTCATCCTATATAATATATAGTTTTCGCATTTTTTTTTCGTTTTTGGGGTCTTTTCGGTTTTTTTTTTTGTTTTGGCATTTTTTGCGTTTTTTCGGTTTTGACGATTTTTTTAAGTTTTGGCTATTTTCTTAGTTTTGACACTTTATTTTATCGTTTTGGCGATTTTTTTCGGTTTTTGGCGTTTTTTCATTTTGGCGATTTTTTTTTTATTTTTGGCGATTTTTTTAATTTTTTCGATTTTTTTATATATTTTTTTTTAGTTTTGGCGATATTTTCGCGTTTTGACGATTTTTTTAGATTTTTGGCGTTTTTTTTTCATTTTGACGATTTTTTTTTCATTTTGGCGATTTTTTCGAATTTGGCGATTTATTTTAGTGTTAGAATTTTTTTTAATTTTGGCGATTTTTTTTAATTTTTGGCGATTTTTTTTGGTTTGGCGATTTTATAATTTTCGGTTTTTTAGTTTTACCGTTTTTGAAAATTTCAAGTGTTTGCCTCTTACGGTTTCCAAGATATAGCAAATTGTCAAAATTACATAGTCAAAATTGTATTAACTGATGGACCACCCTTTAATTTAAATTTTTTTAAATTTTAGTGTTAATTGTTGTAGTCTGTATAAAAATACACTAATTTTACAAACTTCAAGTTTCAATTCAATTGTATGTATATTACATGAGATTTTAACATTTTTCGTTGCTGGTTTTGGAACACCCTTTAATTTTTAATTCTCATGTATTTGTTGTTGTAGCGGCCAAGGTTCTACATACTGACTCCTAATTTCAGGTCCGTAGCTCTTACGGTTCCTGAGAAAATACCGTGTGACGGACAGACGGACAGCGTAGCGGAAAAAGTAGGGTTCCTTTTCACCTTTGGTGTACGGAACCCTAAAAAGTACGCGTGATATGTCATGTTTTAGACTTGGCAGTTTTTCTTGAAGCAATTATCTTCAATTCTCTTTTAAAACTGCTCGTTTGTTTACACTCAGACGGTTTCTTGTTCAATTTTCCTATTGTTTTAATGCTGTGAATGAAAGAACAAAAGAGAATTGAAGTAACTTTTCTGTACAAGCAAGTCAGTACCCCTCTTCTTTCTTCTTTCCTCTCTCTCCCATAAACTCAGACTTGCTTCAAGAAAAACTGCCGAGTCTAAAACATGAGTACGACTTTAATCTAATTTGTGGCATTCAGAGTTTCTTTTTGAAATTGCTGGTCAAATATCTAATGACCGCAAAAATTTATTTTGCGTTCTTGAACAATATAAAATACCGGTATGCCTGTGTTTATGTTACATACTTGCTTCTAGGGATGGGCGCGCGTCGAATTTTTCCAACACGACACACACGAACACGAATACGAAGATGCTCAACCCGTTCGAAACACGCACGAGAAAAATTTTGTCAAGACGATACTGTACAAAACGCACGAAATATTATTGATAAGGTGTTGAAGATCAGAAAATTTAATTGATTTTTTTCAAGAGTCGCTTTTCAAAATATGGCACCGAGTTGACGCTGCCAGCTGATACCACACCACCACAGCTGATACTATCGGTTTACATACAGAACTTTAAGCTTCAGAGGACCATACAATATCAATAAATATGCTGGTGTTGTACGTTGGACGATACAAAATATTAAATTTTTTCTCTAATGGAAATTTATTCATAAATATTTTACATCTAAAATCGTTTCGTGTGTTTCGTGTCAACTTTGCTCAATACAAAATACGAGTACCGAACACGCACGAAATCAAATTTTTTTTTTCAGGAACACTTCGTGTTGAGTCGTGCATGTTCGTGTCACCGAAAAAAAAACACGACACGCGCCCATCTCTACTTGCGTCATTTGTATAGTGTCAACTGTTTTTTTATCACTCTTAAAAAAAACATCAATTAAAGTTTTAGTTTATACAATAATTTTTAATTGAAAAAATAAAAAAAAAATTTTTAGAGGTCGGTGGAAAACTAATTAATTTATTAATTGATTCAATTCGTCTCTTTTTATGTGAATATAAGACACTTAACTGAAATATATTACACTAGTACCTTAACGGGTTAACAAATGTGTAAAATATGCATGTAATTTTTACTTTTCTTATGACTATTCAACATGTTTTTGCTGTTATGAATGCTTTTTGTTTTAATAATAATAATAATAATAATAAAATTGAAAGTGTTGAAAAGAGTTTTAGTTCAAAAAAGAGAAAAAAACGGGTTCAATTTGATTGATCCAAGCAAAAAAAAAAGAACCCACACATGCGCACTCGATTACATTTCTTTAAATATTTTTTTATATTACCTAATTTTGCTGGAATATAAGAGTTATTGTAAAACAAACAATAAAATGTTATAAAGTTTAAAATATGCACGAAATAGTAAAAGATCGGCTGTATTCGTAAATGCATCACTGCTCTGCATGATACGCGCAAACTTTTATTTCAAATGCAATACAAATTCGCTGTTAATCTATTTTAGTAGTAATCATGTTTGCGCACCATATTTGGCATTTATTTGTGCGTTATCTAGTTCAGTGAACCAGTTTATAACAATGCAGTGATGCATTTACGAACAGACCCATTATTATCCCAGAGTCAACATTGACGGCTCAAGAATGCTCTGGGGTTTTGGCTACAGATTTTTCTCAAGTAATCTTGGCGCATATCTATTGCAACGTCTTCCAAATGACACAAATGTATTTTAGGCTGAAATTATGGCCAAAAGAAAATCCACTAGAATGGTGTACGAAATTTTGTCGAATGCTCCTCAAGCAGCTAAATTTGCACTCAGATCACTTGAAAACTCCTCAATTCTAGTTAATTAATCTTATGGAAATTACATTTTTCAACTCGTGTGAGATTTTAAAAGTAATAATGGTCATTTAGTTATTTTTTCCATTCTACTTTGTAATTTTTCTTTTGTATAGAGCATCAAATATCATTTCTCAAAGAAATTTATCGTATATAATTAAAAAAACGCCTGCAGGACCATTATTACTTTTAAAATTGTAGGTGATAGTAAGAATGTGCTATCCGGACTATATTATCAGACCGACAAACCATTAATGCCTTTTACATTTCTTTGTGTTCTTTTCTGAAAAGTATGTATTATTTTAAAAATGGAACGCGTTCTTTTCTCATGATGTTACCCTTAAAAAGAAGAAAAATGCTACATGTTCAACACTCATTTTCATTAAAGGGGCATGAATGCAGCATTAAATTAAGAGCTGTTTTTGTTATTGTCTATTGAAAAAAATAAATCATTTTCTAGTTCGTCGTATGCCGAAACTTGTTGGAAAATTGTTCTTTTGTAAACGTAAAATATGCAACACTTCTTAAAAATCAGGTGAGCATTTAAAAATGTTGCCAAATCACATGTAACATATATTTTACACTTTTCGTTTAGAAAAGAAAACGCCATAAGTTTCTATAGTAACTTCAACGGCAGTGAGTGCAAGCATGAACTAGCCAGGACTGTATACGCTATGAATGTCTCTAATAAGGTATCAGTTGCAGTGACATTTGGCACCATTAAAAATAATATTCTCAAGCTTTATTCTAAGAAAGCAGAAGCTCAATGTTAAATAAATTAGTTTGTCTTTTCATATAGTAAAATTTTTTTTATAAAAACGCTCAAAAATGATTATGCGCATTTCTTGTGATTTTGAACGGGCTAAAGTTCGTATCGCTTTTTAAGCCAAATTACATGTGATAATTATTAATGAACAAATAACACCAAAGTCTGTTGTAAATATTCTGACTAACAACACATAGTTGAACGGAACAGCCAGCCGTTTTCGAAGGCCACTAAACCTTCATCATCAGCGTTCTTTTGTGTTTGGTCCACTGTGTGTGGTGTCAGTTGATATAGATTTCTGCTTTATACACTTAGCATTTTATTGCAAATCGAATATGTGAATTATTTTGATTCATCGTATTTCAATTTGCTGAAAGTTTTTTTGTATTGTAAGCTCAATTTTACCATCACTATATTTACAACAGTCTTACCATTGTCGTTTTGTTCTTTTTACTAATTATACACATGTTACTTAATTTTTTTGTTCTACTTAAGACAAACTTTTTTGGTTTGTTACTATTAAGTATATTTATATTTAATTTTTGCCACAGGCCCATGGCTATTAATTTTTAGTTAATTTTAATTATTATTCGAACTCCATTTGTTTGTCTTAAGTAGAACAAACTTAACAGACTTTGGTGTTATTTGTTCATTAATAATGATCACATGTAAGTTGGCTTAAAAAGCGATACGAACTTTAGCCCGTTCAAAATCACAAATATAGAAACAAATGGAGTTCGAATAATAATTAAAATTAACTAAAGATTATGCTCATTATTTTTTTAGCGGACATGCTAGTAGGCTAAAGAACAGCACAAAATAGAGCAAGCTTCTCATTTGTAGTGATGCTAAGAACACAATTGGGACGAACGACGAATTTTTCGGTGCGAACTTTCGTCATAAAAAATAAAACACATTTCTTCATATGAAAATGAACACAACACCGCCGTAGAACGAAATTCGTCGTGCGTGACGAACTCTGAGATAAATTTATTTCTATTTTATACGCCGACGAACGACGAAAAAAACAATTTTCTCTCACTCTCTTTACATACACAATGAACAGTGTGAACAGATTTTCAAATAAAATTAAGCTAAATCACGTATCTCTTTAATTCATTTTTTTAGAGAATACGCAATTTGGATTATAAAAGGCTAAAAAAAACTAAATAAGTTTTTGAAAAAGCTAAAAAAAATAAGCTGAGAGCTAAATAAAAATTTCAGGGCTACATCCAGAAAAAAATGAGCTAAATTTAGCCCAAAATTAGCTAATATGGTCACACTGAAAATAACCAACTTTATCAATTATAAGAGCTGAATTCGCTGAGTAAATTCGTCATTATTGTGCTTCATACGACAAATTTGCGCAGCGAATTCTTATGGACGAATTCGTCGACGTGGACGAGGTCACCTTTACCAATCTGTGATATCGTCTAAGTCAAACTATCCAATATGTCAATTAAGCCCCGTTCAGACTATTATACAAGTATTAATACTTTCATTACATTTTACTATACAGAAATCTAAGTACATTCGTTGCGACTGTCAAAAAATCTAACGTAAAATCACATATTGTGTTCAGACTATCACACTTCAAATAATACAAAATAGAAAACAAAACAGCTGTTCAATGAAAATGTCTGTGCTATTCATTGACTAGCGGCGACAAAGCGATTTCATGCAGGCGGGGACGTGCCGGCACTTGAAAAAATGCAGCAGTTAAAAACTTTCCTAAATAATAGAAAAAATTTAAGAAAAGATATTACAAAAACGTTAAAAAAATTACGTCAGTACTTCCATACGATTCAATTATTCAAAATTTTGGGCCGATATACATATGACAAAACATTACATCAATGACGACACACTATCGGCGGCGAAACAACCGACTTGGAAATTTGGTTTGTGTGAAAATGTAACACTGATCTAATGAAAAGTATTATCGTTTAGAAAATTATCTTAAAACGAAAAACTCTTATGGGATGTCAAAATTTTTATCGTATTACTTGCCACTTTGATGACATTTTGTGTTCAGACTATCACATTTGCACGTATTATTTAAATTTTTGACAAGTATCAATACAAAGTATAATAGTCTGAACGCGGCTTTAGTAATTTTTAGAAGAGCACGAAGACCCATCAGCTGTGAATTTATAGTCGGCGTATTACTTAAAGTGCCAGGCTTAATATATTTCTTCCTGAGTTATCTATCGTCCACTAGAATTTCAGCATTTTCAAATCGTATAAATTAGGATACCAAGATAACGAATCTAAAAATCGAATTTGGCATTTTGGATAGTTTGACGTGGTAGGGACGATATATTCGATATAACTTACGGGAGCGGGTCAATGAGTCATTGAATTTTTTTAATAAAATACAGGTCCGTGGATTAAAAAATCATATAAATTCTTGACATGATCTCCTTTCAGCTCTATCTATTCTTTCCAAAAAAATTAATTTATTCAAGTTTGGGAACAAAAA
Organism: Tachina grossa; assembly: GCA_949987645.1. Classification (NCBI taxonomy): domain Eukaryota; kingdom Metazoa; phylum Arthropoda; class Insecta; order Diptera; family Tachinidae; genus Tachina; species Tachina grossa. Next base: position 49,514,591 of record OX465278.1, on the reverse strand, counting down.
AAATTTTCAATCGGTGCTAAATCTGGATAAGAGGTCGGATGAACCAAAGATTCGTAGCCCAATTCATGGAACAAATCCTAAGTTGGCACAATATTCGCCATTGATTGTTTATATTGCGAGCATCTTTGGCGACGATTCGCCACGAGAAATCTACTGTGTTAGTTCCTTTTTAGTCTCCGGATTTGCTTTAGTCGATCCACGATTTATCCAAGGTTACGAAATGGTACAAAAACGCCCCTGCGAAGTTGTCATAGGATTGCGTTTGTGGACTAGGGTAAAAAACGCGTCATCCAACTTGCGAAAAGCATTGGTCCAGAGGTTGCCGGTTCGACTGCGCCCAAAACACATTATTTAGTGTTTTTCGTAAAAAAGCAAAAAATCGTTCCGAGGGGAGGATTATGATCAGTGTTGCCAGAAGTAGGGGGAAATCCCTACATGCAGGTATTTTTGATACTAAAATAGAAGCGTAGGGAAAATCGGACAGCTTTTTTATATTCTCAAAAATGTAGAGATTTTTTCGTCATGTCGCATTATATCTATATATGTATATATATAAAAGAGAATGTATGTATGTATGTATGTAACGTATGTACTCCAAATCGGCTGGGCCGATTTTGATGAAATTTTTCGGGGAATCTTCAGAGTATTAAGGCGGATGACACTGTGAAGTCTGATTTTTTATTTTCGGTCTGGGGGCGGAGAGGCGTGGCAAAATCCATTTTTTATATTGCACCACCAATGTCATATGTTTATATTAATTTTATTTTTGCTTTTTTTTTATTTTATTTTATTTTTTTTGAAAGCTGTTGTCATGTTTTTCAAAACGAGATATCAAACTCTTAAATCGGTTATATAGTTCCGAAGATATTTACAAAAAGCCTATGTTAATAATGATCCAATATCAAAATTTTAAAACTTTCGAAATTTGACATTAAAATATCCGAGTTTTCGGTTTATTTACAGAATATTTACATCATTCGATAACACGATGGGGGTAGCGAAGCACACCGGGTGTAGCTAGTATGAAATAAATGCAAACATAACGTTTTCCTTAGTAATATTTTCTTTTTCAAAACGGTTCAAAAATGTTCTTTTCGTTGAAATCGCTAAAAAAATATATTTTCAGAGCTGTTTGTGGTTTAAAAAGTTGGCGACACTAATATGTATGTATGTATATGTCAAGGGGCATTCATATACCAAGTGGTGCCAAGCCAGCAACAAAAAATCTGCCTAGGAGTTTATTGCAATGATAAATGACAAATCAAACTTCCTATAAATTATATTGCAATGAAATTTGACTTTTTCTAAGATATCATTCAATGTTGAAAGATTAATTGAATTTATCCTTTAAATTTTTATTTGAAAAGAACTATTCATATTAATTTTTAAGAAACTTTATGTTGTTTTAATTGAATTTAATTAAAAGTACATATGTATGGACTATTTTTTTTATTTTTTTTTACTTTTTTACCAAAGCTTTAGTAAACATATATATATATATATATATATATATATATATATATATATATATATATATATTTTATAACTAATGGGGCGATTCTATTCTGACCGGTGCAACATTTAGACGCTTTAAACGCCTTTTACTAATAGAAAGAAACACATTTTCAATCAAGTTATTTCTAGAAGGGGTAACATTTTTTTATATACTATTGTTATCTATTTACAAGAATTTATATGAAACGCTCAAATAGCCACGAGAGAGCTTTAAGGTGCATGACGGGTGCAACCAAATTGGCCCACTTTCATAAGATCATACCACAAAAACACAAAACTCTGCTAATTTTTAAACTTTTATTGTATTATTCTTTTTTATTGTGAAAGATGAGATATCAGACGATGATTACCAGTGATGCCAAGTTAGCCCTTTTAGGGCTAGATTTAGCCCTTTTTCAGTCAGTCAAAACGCGAAAAAAAAATTTTAGCCCCAAACCAAAATAGGCGCAAACCTAGCACTTTTTACAATAATCTTTCAGCCCTTTTAGCCCCTTTTTAGTTTTTGCTCGATATGGCTACATTTAAACTTTTGCAAACTTTTTCTTACTTTAATCTAGCAAAATAAATTGAGTAAAAAGTTGATATTGCTTTACCAATTAAAAAAAAAATAATAATATAGACTAATCTTTTATTGCTTCTAAATTTTTTATGCCTTGAAAGTTATTCAGTACAGCCTAAAACAGATAATGTATGTATGTTTTTGGAAAAGCGAGAAATCGAAATTTTATTTAATAACGGCCAATTTTAAATGTATGTGTTGATCTCATGATAGTTATTTATATTCTAATAAATTACTTTACAAAAATTGATTTGATGTTTTTATTTGCAACAGAAACATTTTAATACTAGCCCCTTTTCGCGCTTTTTCGAAAAATTTTACTACTTTTTTTTATTTTTGAAAACTTTTTCAATTTAGTACTTTCCAGCCCTTTTTCAAAAATTTTTAAGCGTTTTGAGTCTCAAAAGTAGGCATCACTGATGATTACCAAATCAAATATCGTAGAGAAATATAATCCAATAATAAGAAATTTGCTCTTTAAGCCATGACGGGTGCAACATGACGGGTGCAAATCTATGAATCTTAATGCTTCGAAGTGCACAACAAATTTATATTTTTAAATAAAGCTTAAAAGCTTACGTATAAAAAAATTATATTATTATAAAATATAGATATTTTACTTTAAATTGGCATCAAAAAAAGGACCAAAAAATTATGTGATGCTAAAAGTTGTCTAGAATAGAATCGCCCAGTGGTTTTCTTATATTTTAATGACAAAAATGCGTAGGGTTTTTGTAGAGGAAAGTTTTTTTTAGCGTGTGTAGGCATCTTTTCGATAAATATACTGGCAACACTGATTGTGATTGTGTATAAAAAATATTGTTATTAATATAAATAATTATGGTAAAGCTGATTATCTTATGTTTTCAAATTTCAGATTTAACATATTTTGGCTGTTAAGCAAAGAAGTACACCAAACAGTAATCACAAACGATGGTTAAAGTTAATGTTAGTTTAAAATACGAATTTTTGTATAAGAAAATGGTTTTATATTATGTTTACGAATTTAAAATTACCTTTAACAATCAGTTTGCCACAAATCGATCACCTTGATACCACTAAGTCCAGCTGATTCGTAAGATTACAGCACAGTGAAGCACAACAAAATATTCAGTAATTTTTTTTAATAATTGATTCTGAATTTATATTTTTTTCACAATCTTTAATTAAAACAAACTTAATTTTTTCAGTTAATTAATTAATTATGCAAATCAAACAAACCAAGTACATAATATAAAAAAAAACTAAACTCACTTTCGTAGCAAAACTTATACAAAAAAATCATTAAATCATATTAAGCAACATAAGTAAAAAAATCAAGTTTGCTAAACTTAAATTATATAATAAATTCGCATGAATTAAATATTTTAATTAAAAAAGAAATAAGAATCTTTGTTTCTGTTTTTTTTATTATTTTATTATATTTCACTGATTTTCAATTGCAAAAAAAAAAATTAAATAGAAAATTTTTTAAGACAATTGAGTTGTAGTTTATTTAATTAAGCTCTCTTTTCATATTTTATTTATAATTAATAAAACACATTAAGAGCCGCAGCAGCCGCATTCGCTTGGCGGCTGTGCAAATAACAATAATAATAATAACTCAAAAAGGCTTGCTTGCGTGCGTGTGAGTGTGTACTTATTCGTTAAAAATTGTCATGTGCATCCGTAAGATACATTTCACAAGACACAAGGTTTTGGTCGTTGTTTGTAAATGCAGTCAGTCACTTGAAGAAATGAGGGTATTGTTTTACTTTTTTTTTGCTGTTTGCTTTACTTATATTTTTTTGTGACTCTTCTTTTGAATTTCGAGTTATTTTTTTTTTTCTTATTGAAGCTTCACTTTTTTTGCGCTGCTTTATGAATTTTCTTTTTTATGATTTTTTTTTGTTCCTGTCTTCTTTATTTACTTGCAACAGCAGAAGTTTTCAAGGCTGTTTGTTGTTTATATTTTTATTTATTTACTTTTTTTTCATTAACAATAAATAATTGGCTTGGCAAACATTTCTCTCAAGTGCAGTTTTTGTTATTAGATTTAACCTGATTCAAACAGCGAAATAAATTGAGGCAAATTTGCTTTAAAAAAAATTAATTATTTTTCTTTTATTATCATGCGAGTTTTGTTTATTTATTTCTTTTTAAGAAAACTTTATTTTTATTTATTACTTGTAATAACGTTTCGCTTAATTTATTTTAGTTAAAATGTAACAAAACTTTGTTGTTATTAAATGAATGTGGCCAAGAATTACAAACGCGCACGCAAAACTAAACTGATTGAATCAAATACACCTTCCGTTGTCGTTTGCAAAAGCTCAACTGATTTGTTGTTTGTCTAGTCTCTAGACTCGTCACAATAAAGCTGGTCCAAAGCGAGCGAAAAGGCAAAAAAAAAAATACAACAACAACATCGTAATAAACAAAGAAACAAACAAAAAAGACAGAATAATTCAGCAACTAACAAACCCACCAAACATCCATCCATCCATCCATTCAACTAACTGGTTTTATTATGGCTTTAAACAAAATTCGCATCTGTTTTCTTTGGTGTCTTGTATTCCCAAATGCACTCGGATTCGTTTCGCACTCGTACTTACTGTCTAATTGTTGTATGTTGGCGCTGTTGCTGCTGCTATTTTGTTGGTGGTGGCTTTTGCTCTGTTGCATTAATTCTACTAATAGCAAAATGCAGCGTTACCGTTGTGCGACTAAAGTCGCATTTTGCCCCTTTTTCAACTGCCTTGCCACTTTTTATGCGCCTTACTTTTAAATCCCCTTTTAGTATCATTTGCATTATTTTGTGCCCCTTTTTGTTCAAAGTCAACTTTCGTTTTTATTTTGACAATAAACGTACGCAGATTCGTACAGATTCTACCACATTAAACAAGATTTTATTTCCCATGTGTCAAACTTAATATAAAAACATACACCTTGGTATGAATCTTGTCATTTGTGTAAGGTTTTTAAATATACGAGTACAATTGCACACTCATACTTGATAATTATGACTGTATTTTCGATATCCATTGTGAAAGCCAAATTTAATTAAAGTACATATTTTTAAAAGGCCGTTCTGTAAACCGATCGAGTTGAAATCGCATGATTTTAGAAAACTAAAACAAGCAAACACGTGACCAGTTCCCAAAAGCAAATGATCTTAAAATATCGGAGTTTTTACCACGAAAAATTACTTATTTTCGGAAGAAAGTGATTATTGCTGACGACAAGTTGCAACTACTCGTTTAAGTCAATGGACAAATTGGCCAAATTAAATGCAAAAATATACCCAGATTCAGCAGTTGCAAGGTCCGTGAGTTACACCTTATTTCATCTTTATACAAAAATTTACAAAAAAAAAAAAAAATACATAGAGAGTAAACTTCAATTAGCATTGCTAAAAAATTTTCAAAAAGACTGAGAGTAGACAGACACTTGTCTGTCCATGCTGTCTGCCTTAAATTTTTTTTTTCAAAAAGATTTGAAAGAATGGATTGCAAGTGAGGAACTTATTAATAAATACAGATGTACAATTTCAAAAGAATTGATATTTAAGGTATTTAATAAGTATGCATTATGCATAAAAATAATACCATAAATATATTATCCTCTTCAGAATCGAAGTTTAAAATTTGTTATCAAAACTTTAAATGTTTAAGTAAGTGTTTTGAATTATACTGGTTTTAAGTAAAATAGTGATATACCCCAAGAGATGCCAAAAAAGTAATTAATGTATTTTTTAATTTTTTGTAAATCTTAAAAACTGGTGCAAATTACGGCATTCAATATCGAACGACATTTACATTTATTTTCTACTGTAATTTCGATCAAGATCAAATGCCACATTTTGGCCAGTGTTTCACTATTATCATAGATTTTATGATTTTTTTTTATGTTTAGTAGCTATCTATACTACGTTTATACTCGTCTTATTTGTAAATAAAAACTGTATTTGCAAATACTCAACTAGCCGGTATTATAGAAATATATTCACAGTCGTCAAATAAACAATTATAAAATTAAACATTTTCTTTTTTTTGTATATGAGTACATCCCCAGTAATCAGTAATTGTTCACATGAGTTAGTAGAGGCTTCGTTATTCTTTACTTTCTGTTGATGTTCTGTGCTGTGCCGTTCTATTTCTGAATTTTAATAGTTACATTTTATGTTATAACTTATAACTTGCTTTTGGGCAGAACGGCCACAGTTTTCCACTGTTTCAAAACAATTTTTTTCTGATAAAAATTAAATTTTTTAAAAGCATAGTCACAATTTTTATTTTATTTATGCTTTCACTTAGAATTACTTAAAATTTTTGGATTTTCACTGGTTGAACCGTAACAGAACAGAACGAAACAGAAAAACTAACGTCTTGTGTAAAATTTCTAAAATCAAAAAAGAGTCAGCTGATTCATAACAGAACATAAAGTAAAACCTAATTCTGCCACAAGTTAAAATTTTTACTTGCAAATAAAACGTACGAATAAACTTATATGAGTTCTCGTAAAATTAATATTTGTGTCCTTTTTATACATGAGATATTTGTTTTTATTGATTATTTTTAATAAAACTAGGTTGATAAATATGTTTGTTTCTTTAATATTGTTTGATTTTAAAGTTGTCCCTTTTTTTCTTAGAAATCCCCTTTTTGTGCCCCTTTTTGAAATTTTCCAACGGTAACGCTGGCAAAATGTTTGTAACATCTACCTTCTCTGACTGTTTTGGCTAACGTTGTTGTTTTTGCTTATTGTGCTCTCAGTAATTTAAGACTACTCGTAGTCACTGTTGCCATTTTAGTTAATTTTTCAAACATAGAGGTTTTCGGATACGTTTTTAGGGGCAAATAGACGTTTAGCGGATAATTAAATAATATTGCGAACTTGAGACTTTAAAGCTGTATTCAATTATTTTTATACCCTCCACAAAAAATGGTAAGAGATACATATAGCTGTCCATCTCTGCATTCCCGTCACTCTGTCTGTACGTAAAATCGGTTTTTCGAAGCTCCCACAAAAGCTAGAGATATATCTAGTCTTAGACTGGTGTGTCAGAAATGGTTCTAAATAGATTTGTATTGAAAATCAGCATAATCAAAAATACGCTTTTCAGAGCGGGAGAGCTTACATTTTTTTCTTACATATAAAAGTAACTAGCTGAAACCAATTTTTGTTTTTATGTTATTTAAACCTATTTAATATTTAAGTTAGAATTTAATTGGCATTAAAAATAAAATAAAAAAATTCAGTAAAGTGCGACTCTGACTCGCACACGAAGGGTTCCGTACGAACACTAGATATGTAATTTAATACTAACTTCATCCTATATAATATATAGTTTTAGCTTTTTTCGTTTTTGGGGTCTTTTCGGTTTTTTTGTTTTGGCGTTTTCTTGCGTTTTTTTCGGTTTTGGCGATTTTTTTGAGTTTTGGCTTATTTTAGTTTGACACTTTATTTTTTTGTTTTGGCGATTTTTTTTCGGTTTTTGGCGTTTTTCATTTTGGCGATTTTTTTTATTTTTGGCGATTTTTTTCATTTTTGCGATTTTTTTTTATTTAAAATATTTTTTTAGTTTTGGCGACATTTTGCGTTTTGGCGATTTTTTTCGATTTTTGGCGTTTTTTTAATTTTGGCGATTTTTTTGAATTTGGCGATTTATTTTAGTGTTAGACATTTTTTTTAATTTTGGCGATTTTTTTCGTTTTGGCGATTTTTTTTAATTTTTGGCGATTTTTTTTTGGTTTGGCAATTTTATAATTTTCGGTTTTTTTAGTTTTACCGTTTTTGAAATGTTCAAGTGTTTGCCTCTTACGGCTTCCAAGATATAGCAAATTGTAAAAATTACATAGTCAAAATTGCATTAACTGATGGACCACCCTTTAATTAAAATTTTATTAAATTTTAGTGTTAATTGTTGTAGTCTGTATAAAAATACACTAATTTTACAAATCTCAAGTTTCAATATACATATGTTCATAGAATTGTATGTATATTACACGGGATTTTAACATTTTTCGTTGCTCGTTTTGGAACACCCTTTAATTTTTAATTCTCATGTATTTGTTGTTGTAGCGGCCGAGGCTCTTCATACTGTGTCCAAATTTCAGGTCCGTAGCTCTTACGGTTCCTGAGAAAATACCGTGTGACGGACAGACGGGCAGACGGACAGCGTAGCGAAAACAATAGGGTGCTTTTCATCTTTGGTGTACGGAACCCTTAAAAGACGATTCCAGGGTTGGAAAATTTAAATTTTTTTAGGTGCATAACAGTAACCTACTGAAACAATTTTTTTTATTTTTCTCAATATTTTAAACATATTTTATATTTAGTGAAAAACATTTTGCTAAAAGATGTTAGAAAAAAACTAAAAAGATGATTCCAGGTTTGGGAAATGTATTTTTATTTCTGTATATAAAAGTAATCAGGTCAATTAAATTTGCTCTTTTTCTTTGGAAATTAAAAATAATTGATATTGTAGAAAGAAAAATTAAAGAGAAATAAAAAGCACAGGTTCAGAGCTGGAAAATCAAAACTTTTTTTGGAATTCATAAAAGTAAATAAATAAAACTAATTTTTTTCTTTGTTAATTACATTTTTTAAAAACATATAGTTTCAGGGGTGGAAAAGTGAAAATTTTTTTGGTATATCAGAAAAAACTAAATTAAAATTAAACAATTTTTTTTTTGTTTTAATTAAACATATTTTATGTATTAGAAATGTCCTTCCACAATTTTTATATAAAAATCTAACTTAAACATATATATTGGCACTCATTAGTCTTACGAAGCCTTGTGATATAATGCTTATAATGCACAAATGCAGTTGTGTAATTAGTTTAGGTTGCTTGCAGATGTTTTAAAATAGAAATCTGTTTAAGTGAATATTTATTTAATTTAGTTTTCGGTGTGACGATCAATATGTTAAGGGCTGGCAAAATTTTTAATTTGTACATTTATAAGCTGATTAAAGTTGCTTTAGATGTGGGTGAATAAATTCCCATTGGAAAGTAATGATCTCTGTTAAAGTCATCTCTAATTAATTTCTCTTCATGCACTTCAAAAAAAATCTTTAATACCAAGGGCAGAATAAAATATTCAACTATTGCTCATGTCGAAAATAAAATCTTTGAATCAAATTTTTTTAGTCGAAAATAAATACTATAAATTGCACTAGAGGAAGAAATAAATCATGTATTTTTTCACTTATGCTTATGTATGTATTTCTGTATGTAAATAATCCATATCGCTCATTTACTCAAGCAATGTCATAACTCAAAAAAAAAAACTAGTTTGCCAGAAAACGAGCTTAAAATTTTCAATTTACACACAACTTAATGGAAAAAGAAAATTTAATTTTGCTTTTAAGAGTTGAGTAAACAAGAGATTTCTATGAAATATTGATACAATGTAAGGAACGATATGAGGATTAATTCTGTATTATTTGATCAAAAATTCCATTTGGTGAGTTATGACGTTCTTCGAGTAAATGAGCGATATGAACTTCTGTGCAGTGTATTTAATACTCGGCAGAGCCGAATACATCCCTCTTATTTGTTGGTTCTTTCTTTTTTTGGGTATAAAAAGAATTAAAATATGTTGTAGAATGTGATGAAATCCCCATATTTGATTTAAATAATGGTCTTTAATATATAAATTTTATATACATATCGCACATTCATTTCAATAGTGACGTAAGTCAAAAAAAATCGTTTTTTGAGTTAATAATGTAGAATAATAATGCATTTCGTATTTTATCTAGCGTAAAAATTTCGTATAAATATCTTGTACTATCACCTCCTGAGAGAGGAATATTTGTTCATGCCTACATTGAAATGGAAAAGTTTAAACGTGTTTTCTGCAAAACTAGTTCTTTTGAGTTATGACACTATTGAACTAGATGTGCGATATGTATTTCCTTGTGAACAACTGAAAATATTTTTCCGACTGGCAACTCTGTTACTTGCCTTGTTTTTATTGTTATAGTTAAAGTTAAATATTTAAACTCCCCAGTAACCAACAATCAGCACTAAGTTTTTTTTAATCAGTATTTTTTTACCAGGAGTAGTAAGTAATAGATACTGGTACTTTGGCTTGCAGCTTACGAACGAACTAACTTGTCTTGTTCTCGTTATTGTTTCGTTAATATACATACATATTTTATTTTATAAATTACTTAAGGAGAGTGAAGTAATTGTTGTTGTTTGATGCATGCATGCGCTGAGTTTGCTCGTGTTATTTTGGTTACTCTTTCTCATACAAATCTGACTGGTATTCACCACGGAAATGTGGTGAATTTTTTAATAATTATAACAGTTTTATATTAGTTTGCCTTTAAAGCTGTTACTTTTTTAATTTTGATTATTTAGAAAAGTATCAAATAAAATTGTAAGACAAATAAATATTAAAAGCTATAACTCGCGAAAATGGCAGTTTTGTATTGACGATGAAGAAAACTATTTGACATAGATACTGGCCGCTGAGATTTTTACCTGTTTCCCTTAATAAAGAAACAATATTTTGAGCATATTAATTAAAATGTTTGGCTGATGTGAAGTGTCAAAAATGTTACGCTTATATACAGGGTGGGCCAAAAGAAACCAAGGGGTGTAAAAGTTTAATAACTTTTTTGTTCATTAATTTTTTTTATTTTTTCTTTCAGATTATATAGACAACACTTGGGGAATTTATAATGAATGAAAATAATAAATGAAAATCAGAAAATAAGAAATGAATAAATGAAATCAACTTTATTGAAAATTTGATTATGAGTGATGAAGCTCATTTTCATTTGAATGGCTTTGTTAATAAGCAGAACTGTAGGTTCTGGGGTTCTCAAAATCCAAGAGCCATTCATTAACGCCAATTGCACCCCATCAGGTGTACAGTATGGTGTGGGATCACATCTGAAAATGTCATTGGGCCCTACTTCTTCGAGAATGAAGATGGAAGTGCTGTAACCGTAAATGGAGAGCGGTATCGGTTTATGATAGAAAATTTTTTACGTCCTGCTCTTGAAAACAGACCTGGTATGTGGTTTCAGCAGGACGGAGCCACTGCCCATACTGCCCGAGACACAATGGCACTTTTAAGTCAAATTTTTGGAGAGCGAATAATTTCTCGAAATTCGGAAATTATTTGGCCAGCGCGATCGCCAGATTTGACAGCACCCGACTATTTTCTTTGGGGTTTTTTGAAGGAGCAAGTGTATGTGAACAAGCCAGAGACAATCCTTGAACTCAAGGCAAACATTGTTGCAGAAATTCGAACGCTACAGCCACAAGTTTTGAAAGATCTTATGGAAAATGCTCTAAAAAGAGCATTATATATATATCTATATATATGTAAGCGTAAAATTTTATAACTATATATATTTATGAGAACAAAATTGAAAAATAGAAATTTTCAAAAATTTAATTTGTATAGAAAAATTTTTTTTCCATACTTTCAGTGGTTTAATTGATACCAGAGAACATGCCACTTTTTCCCAATGTGCACTGTGCAAATTCTCGCCAGATTATTACAATATAAATGGGTTCTTAAAAGAAAGTTCATACTGGCTGGATCGATTAGAAGTAAGTCTTTTAGCGAAACAATACTTTATTATTTATTTCTGGCAAATTCAATTCCTTGCACCGTTGCGTGAAATTAAATTAAGGTGATAAAACGTACCTAAATTTTTTAAAAACTACTTAAGCGATTTTGGTCAAACCAACTGTCATGAACTGAAAAAGTATTATAATTTTTAGGCATTGTATTTAAAGGCACCATCGTGCAGCATAAGGTAGCTCTAAAAAGTGTCAAAGTTGGAAACTGCTGGTGTTGAAATTCAAACCATCTGAATGATTTTTTTTAAGCAGCAGTCATCGTTGAAAGATAAATATAAAATATGCAGTTTTTTCCTCTTCAGGCCAAACTTTTTTATCTTTCGTATATATTGATTTTATTCAAAATTAAATAAATCCAAAATTTAAAAAAAAATAACGAAACGAAGAATCGCTTAAATGAAAAATATCACCAAAAATAAATCATCAAAAGGAAAAAAGGTTGCCAAAAAAAAACCGAATAAATCGAAAAACGAAAAAAAGTGCAAAAACTAAAAAAAATCGTTTAAACTGGAAAATCGAACAAATTGCCCAAGCCCGAAAGAAAGTCGTCATAATGGAAAAAAGCACCAAAACTAAAAAATCGCTATATATAAAAAAATTCTCCAAAATTTTAAGAAAATCGCCTAAACGATAACAAGCACCAAAATTAAAAAATCGCAGAACGAGAATAAAGCGCTAAAACTACAAAAACACCAACAAAAAATTGTTTTTCTTAACTTCAACATCAGGTGAGTTAAAAGAATATATACACAGAAAAAAAAAGAATTGTAAATACAACTAATTTATTTGTGAATACAAATAAAATATTATTTAAAAAGGCAACTAAAACGATTTTTGTAAATACAAACACACATTTGTAACATAAGAAAACATAACAAAAATTAAAAATTTTAAAAACCCCCGACTTTTTTCAGAAAAGATGTTATATCTTCTAAACGGCTGGACCGATTTTTTTCAAACATAGCTAAGAACCCTCTCGATCAAGTCATCTTTCAAACAGAAAAAACTAAATGAAAATCGGTCCAGCCGTTTGGCCTGTACGTGGACACAGACAGACACACAGATACACAGATACACAGACACACACTAAAAATCAACTCAATTATTTCCAATTAAAATTATTGTGTTATTCACAATTGAGTTGTTAGTAGAAAACAAAAATTTTTAATGAATTTGTTTTTCAAATTCTAATGTGTTGTTTTTCGTTGTTGGTTTAATTTTTTTTTTTACAAATTGGTTTTATTATTAGATTTTAATTTAAAGACGTTTGGGATGAGTCGAACCGGCACCTCTTGACTAATAGACTAAAGTACTTACCACTCAGCTAAAGAGCAAATCGCTATTAGGTGCACAAATAATGAATACACGCAAAACATGATTTCTTATGTTTCTTCTGCATGGCGCATTTCGTTAATATAATCTAAAAATAACTTTGTTGATTAACCCTAAAAAGATAATCATATTCTGACATACCTTAAAGATAATCATGCGTAAAATTTACGCATACTTTTTGGAAAGCTAAATTGTAGCATTTTGTTGATTAATTTAAAATAACCTAATGTCGATTACGTTTTTCTATATAACTGCAGTAAAAATAGCCGAGTTTTAAATATGTTAATATATTTTTATTATCAGAAAAAACAAAAACAAAAGAACAACTTCAGTAATATAAAAAATTTAGAGGACATATATCTTTGAAAACTTATCACCCGTTTTTGGATTTATAGTCATTAATTTCAATGAATATACTAAATAAACAAATTATTTTTTATAAAATATATGTATAAAGATTTATTAAAATTAGTCAGATACTACTTAGGCAGATGTCAATATTATCAAAACCTTTTTCACTGCTGTCATTACCAAAATCCCAATTAAAGCACAAATTTAAAGTTCGCACGTATTCCGAAATACAGCGTAAATTTCAACTTCGCACGTATCCCGAAATACAGCGCTGGTCATAGATTTACTTCTTTTAAAAGATATCTCGGCATTAGTCCATTTTACGATATTCGTAATTATCTCATCAACCAAAAACTTGTTTAAGGATGAAAGATCATACAGATTGCAACACATTCGTATAGCATCCCTTTGAGATCTAACAAAATATTAAATGCTGGCAATCGACCGCCTCTACTTGATTTTGGTGTCAACCAACAATGTTAATATTTCCTCTTTTAGCCCTCTGTGACAGAGAGATGCTAATGAAGAAGCCGGTTGCTCTATCTTAACTTCGTGTATGTACTCGCCTTTCCAATTTTTTTAAATACACAAACACAACCCGCACAGCGATTAGCTTGTCTGCGAAAAACACACAGGTTCTATGGTGGGAATCGAACCCACGACCTGTGGACTGAGAGGGTAGTAGCATTGCCACCACTCAGCCACAGGGGCACCTGTGTGTGTTTGTGTGTTTTTTGATTTTTTTCGAGTCAGGCTATCGACAAATTAAAAGCTTCTACATAAAATTTAAGAATTTATGCACAATAAGTGGTTATCAATAAACAAACAACACGAATTTTCATAAAAATAGTAAACTTGAAAGTCACTCTAAAGATAATCATGCGTAATTTTGACTCACATACCCCTTATATTTCAAAAATTGAAATACAAACCGTCACGACGTTTGGGTCTCATTAAAGATATCATTAACGACTGAGATGTCTAAAGAGTACAAATGCGAAATCATTGTAAATAAAGAGAAATAACAATATATTGAAAGGGTATGCGTAAATTATACGCAGATTATCTTTCTAGGGTTAAAAAAAATAAGACATGACGTTTTTCGGCTTCTTGTCGGAGTTTACACGTATACAAACTCAACAATCAAAATAAACAACAACATCAGCACATGACCACGTTGAGTCATTCAACAAGCAAGATAAACACCAACACAACCAAAGTAATTTAAATGATATTTTAAAATACGGAGTATTGATCAATACTCAATCATGATAAATACAATATTTAAGTTAATGACAAATATTATTGAAATTAAAAATTTTATTGAACAACATGGTTTTGTTGAACATAAATCTTGTATATTTTTTTCTGTGTAGGCTAACATTCGTATAGCATTACATATGAAGTATCTGTACGGAACCCCTCGTGTGCGAGTCAAAGTTGCACTTTACTGAATTTACTTATTGTGAAACTCTCGCACGCATTTAGGGCCGCGCGAGCTTAAACAATTTTTCTATAGGGACTTAATGCACAAGGCCAAGAGCCCCTCAGAATTATTGATTGCATACAGCGAGGTAGGAAAACTGAAATAGAAACTATCGTTTTTAAGGTTCCGTACATCAAAGCTGAAAAGGAACCATATTGTTTTCACTACGCTGTCCGTCTGTTCGTCACAGGCTATTTCCTCGAGAACCCTAAGAGCTACGCACCTGCAATTTGGACAGATTGTGCAGAACTTTGGCCGCTACAACAACAAATATGTATATGAGAGTTAAAAATTGAAAGGTGTTCCAAAACAAGCAAAAAAAAAAATCTCAAAATGGAAAAACGACAAAATGAACAAAACGCCAAAAACCGAAAAAACAAGAAAAAACCGCCAAAATTATAAAAATCGCCCAAGCCGAAAATAACATTAAAATTAAAAAAACGCTCAAAACTGAAAAAATCCTAAAAACGAAAATAAATGCCAAGACCATATATTATATAGGCTAAAGTTCGTATAGGATTACATATCTAGTATCCGTACGGAACAATTCGTGCGTGAAACAAAGTCACACTTTACTGAATTTATTACTATTATTATTTTTTTGTTTTTAAGAGAAGTAACACGCATGCCATGTATGCCTGCCAGGGATGGCATTGAGAATTTTCAAATTGTACCAACAACTTTAAAAAATTGTACTTTTTTGACCTTAATTGTATTAAGAGATTTTTTTAGTTCAAATTACATATTTTTATGTATTTTCATTAAAATAATCGACATTACTTTGGCAACCGAATAGTTTTCACAAATTTGCTTGTAAGTTGGGATGTTAAAGAATATGGTTACATCTGTTTTAATTGAAATTAAAAATTAATAACATGTGCTCTAGCATCAAAACTTAGAAGAAAAACGATTTGGAAATGGACGAGTTCACATTTTTTTTTATTTTCTCGATGCGTTTTGATGTCACAAGACTGTTTTTAAGTGAGAAGAATATGAGTTTCATTGTTCAAAATTGAAAATTGACATATGCAATCGTTTGAAAATAAATGCGGAATGAAACTGGGGAGATTCCTTAAATGTACTAAATTAGTCATTGGTGTACTTTTGTACTTTCCGACTTTGAATAGTACCAAAAAAGGTACAATTGTACCAACTTTGCCATCCCTGATGCCTACTACTATTACTAGGTGTTGTCTTCTTTTATTAAAGGGATAGTGATAGAGAACAGAGGTGGTGAAGGAATAAATAGAATTCTGCTACTTAACGAAGGAGGGCGCTCTGATATTACATTAGGATTAGAAACTATTGTTATTGGAATATTTCGATAATATAAAAACATAAGTAAATATATAAAATTTTCTTATGAAATACTCACAGCTTTTGTGAGGTGAAAAATTCTGCAATCTTAATTCCATTGATATATGGAAATCTCTGCCAACACAGCAAGTTTCATATTCCTATGGGTAAAGGAAGAGCCCCTAGACCTTAATTTACATTTCATATTTTGGAATTCAGGACTATACAAAAACAATTTTCAGCAAAAGCCATGTAGCCCGTTGTGTTAAATGCAATAAATAATAATATTAGACCAATTCACAATCTTGTGTAAATGGTCTTGCGTCGTAGCATGTGCAAAATGGTATAGTATATTGATACTCACCACTTAATAATTCTTAGTGGTGAGTATGAATATAATATACAATTTTGCTCATGCTACGATGCCAGACCATTTGCACAAGATTGTGAATTGGTCTATTATATTGTAAACAAAATGATTTATTTAAAAACTGGATTGCTTTCTTTAGAATTTGTTTAGCACAAAGACTCTTTATCATTTATTTTAAAATAAATGTAATTTTCTTTAAAAAGAAAATAAATTATAAATTACCCCTTTATGTCACAATCAGTCATGAATATTGATATTCTAAGCTTTCAGCCAGCCAAAGAAAAATTTAAAAAAAAATTAAGCCTTTTCGGCCATGATCGTTTGCCTATTTTAAGATCTGCCTGCAAATGCTGTTTCCTCTTTTGTTTATTATTTATAAGATTTATATGTAAGTTTAGAAAAGAATCTATTGATTTATAAGAAAATAAATCGAATTTTGACCTTTATCACATGTCTTCACACTTTGTTTATTTTTCGCAATGTTTCGTTTTTTTTCTTCTTCTGGGTTTCATGGCATATTGAGATGCCTTAGAAGTTCACGGTTTAGTGGTAAGAAACCAAAAGAAGCAGAAAAAACCCCTTAAGCCAAGTTTACTTGCAACACACTCTAATACTGAAGTATCGTAGCTAAATAGTAAGTTTGTGTGTTTTGTAAAAAAGTTTAGACGATGTATACTAACTTCAGTAATAGCAAAAAAAAAAACGCAAGTATTGAGTATTTTAAATTTTATTAAATAACAAACCGGTGTTTGTAACCAGTTGTCGTGTTTTTTTTTTGTTTTTTTTTGTAAAGTTTAATTTTTATTTTCAGTTTTTTTTTGCTTAAATGTCCTCATCGTTGTGTCGTCGTCGTCGTTGTGGTGTATCTTAATTGTATTTTGCAGTTTTGTTTTAAAGTGCTCATCTCTTTTTAAAGACTTTATATTTTTTTTCTTGACGTTTGTTTTGTTTCTATTTTATTTCTTGCCATTAAAATGTTGTTCCTTATAAAATGTTAAAATGTTGGTTGTTCTTTAATGCAACCAGAGCCAGAGCATTTGCTGCTGCCATTAAAACTGCAAAAGCAACAGGAACAAGAATCAGCCAGCAGTCGCAGCATCTGCAACAGCAAGCAACTGCTACGTACGACATTATTAACAAAAAAAAAAAAAAAAAAAACAATAACGACTAGTAATAATAATAGCAGCAGCATGTTGTTCAACTTGTTATAACTATTTGCCATTTCTTACCAACAACCATAAAATACAACAACAACAACAACAACCGCAGCAGCAGCAGCAACGATAATAATAACACCAAAAAAAATTGCTAAATTTAGAATATGAACTATCGTCGTCGGTGTTGCCTCTTCCGATGCATTTCTTAACACACTCACAAAAATACATTCGTGAAATTCAGGGGCCTAATCGTTGCTTTTGATAACGAGAGTTGATTCGATTACTTTTTTCAGTTTGAGATAATGGCATTCGATATCGAACCATATTATACCATTATTCGATAGCATATGCTTATTATACCCCAGTTATTTGATTCTCTATTATTGCCCTTACCATACGATTTGAATCCCAGTAAATATTTTATTGTTTTTTTTTTTTGCTGGGGTCTAATCACCAATATCAATAACGAGCTGATTCGATCACGTATGCTCTCAGCATAGTTATGTTTGAAACCGATAATTTATCGCTAAAGATCAGTCATAGCTATAAAATAAATTAAAGAAAATGTTCCATTACATTTCCCTGAAACTTTTCCATTCTGCTGAAGAAAATACAAAAAAAATCTGTACGAATAAAAATTTTATTTTTTCTTTAAAACCGTTTTTTGGCAAACTAGTTTTTTTTTAGTTATGAGATTGTTTAAGTAAATGAGCTTCAGTTTTATGTAAAAAAAAATAGAAAAAATTTCATGGCGTCCGCCCCTCAAAGTTGGCCTTCAAGCCCATTTCAATTTAATTTGTTTGTATGCATATGACTATCTTTTCTTTTTTTTTTTGTTTGCGGTCATATGGTAAAAGTTGTTTCACGCCGATTAAAATTTTAGTTGCAAATTCTGTCATTCATCAGGAATTGTTCGTATTTATGAGCAAAAATTTTCAATTTGCAATATCGTTCCGTAACCTCCAAAAAAGCTTAAACGACATAACTATCGAACTTCATTTTTTGACCCAAATCGATTACACTGCACAATAAAATAGAGGTTTTTTATGATGTTTAAATAAAAATGACTGATCCTTATGGCGTCATTAGTTTTTCTTTATCAGCTCTAGTTTTGAAGATATAGTGTCATTTAGGATTTGCATAATTTGCATCTCTTTTTGTATTATACCGTACATATATTACGAATGGTACTCCAAACTTAAAAATACTTTCTGGATTATTTATCTACACAAAAATCCGTTTCATTTAAATAGATTCTCATTGATGAGTATATCAGGGTATCTGACTATTATTGCAAGGATGTTAAAAACCGTGTGTTCTTAGTTTAGACCTTTTAAAAATTTTTTATTATAATTTTTTTGACCAAATGTAACTAATTCTTATGTATTTTTGTTTGCTGATTACAAAAATAGGTTTATTTATTTTCTAGCACCTCTAGTTTAAAAGATATTTTGTGTTACATAAAAAAAAATCTTGAAATTTTTCTTTTCGAAATCCATCCAAAAAAATTGTTTTTATATTACATTTGTCCATTTACAAGTTATTAGTGCAATTATTACGCAAAAAAAAAAAAATGTTGTAAGGACCAGTCCAGAAAATTTTTATGCTATTTGTAGTATCAATGAGAATCTATTTAAATGAAACGAATTTTTGTGTAGATAAATAATCCAGAAAGTATTTTTAAGTTTGGAGTACCATTCGTAATATATTAACGATATAATACGAAAAGAGATGCAAATTATGCAAATCCTAAATGACACTATATCTTCAAAACTAGAGCTCATAAGGAAAAACTAATGACACCATCGTAATCAGGAGACAAAAATACAGTAGGATCGGCTATTTTTATTTAAACATCCAAATCACTGTTGTGCAGTGTTATTTACCATCGTAAATAATTAATTTTCGTAAAGAAAAAAAACTATACCGTTAAGCTTTTTTTAACGGTATGGGTTGATAGATATATACATATGTATGTACATACTAGTGTTGTCATTCGAACAAAAATTATTCGAATATTCGAACAACTTATTATCATATTTGTTCGAACGAACAAAAATTTTCAATTTAGAATAAAAAATTATTCGAATCATTTTTGTCGAATATTCGAACAATTTCATTAACTACTTGTATTAAAAGATTTTTTGGGTTATCTGCGGTTTTTAAATGATTTTTTCCAAAAAATTAATAATATATTAAAAATGTTTATAAATGTGTGTAAATACCTATACTGTTTAACTAATTTCGTTTTAGTTTTTAACTTCCGACAAAAAAGGGGTGTTATAAGTTTGTATGCAGTTGTGCCTGCGTATCTATTTGTATGTACGAGCCGACGTACAGACCAAACGGTTGGACCGATTTTGATTTAGTTTTCCTGTTTGAGGGTGGCACTGGCTGAAGAAGTTAGCACGTTGACTACAAAACCGAAGGTTTTAGGATCGAGCCAGCTATCTGACAGTCATTGAATAACAACACCACACATTTTTCTGGTGTGCATTACTGTCCCTTTCTATCAGTTGTTGTAGAAAAGTTCAAGTGATGAAGGCATAGTCACTGGTCACTGAACTATACCCACTTCCAGAGATACTTATCCTAATGTAACACCAGAGCACCCCCATTCGCTGTGTAGCAGAATCATCGCCGAAGTAAAATAACTACTAAACTGCTACTAAGCACAGCTTCAAACAAATTAATACGACTCGCTAACGCCAGAGGCGCTGCAACACTACATTATTAAAAAAACGAGCAAAAAGCAGAGCTGTAAAAAAATGAAGCATTCCTCTATCTATTGCTTCACCACCTATGTTTTCTGTTACTATCCCTTTTCTTATAATAGTAAAGGGTGTTTTTTTTAATATGATTTCGGGCATGTGGCCGCCGCGGCTGGCTCGAATAAAACCAATTCTACAGGTCCAATTTTCAACCACTTTTTCGAGCATATGGGACCGTATGTTGGCAATAACGCCACGAATGTTGGCTTCCAAGTCCCCTAACGTTTCTGGTTTGTTGGCGTAGACGAGCGACTTCACATATCCCCAAAGAAAATAATCCAATGGTGTCAAATCACACGATCTTGGTGGCCAATTGACAGGTCCATTCCGCGAAATTATGCGCTCATCGAATGTTTCCTTCAATAAATCGATTGTGACGTGCGCTGTGTGGCATGTAGCGCCGTCTTGTTGGAACCACAACTCTCTTCACTCCAAATGCGGCAATTTTGCTTGTTGACGTAGCCATTCAACCAAAAATGAGCCTCATCACTGAACAAAATTTTGCGATGAAAATCAGCATCGAGATCAATCTCATTTTCGGCCCATACACCAAAATCACGACGCATTGCATGGTCTCGCGGCTTTAATTCTTGCACAAGCTGGATCTTGTAAGGTCGAAAGCCAAGATCTTTGCGCAAAATCTTCCATAAAGTTGATGGACAAAGCTCCAATTGCTGTGCACGGTGGCGAATCGATTCATTCGGGTCCTCTTCAACACTTTGCTCTACAGCGGCAATTGTTTCTTCGGTGCGCACTGTTCGACGTCTCTGCGGATGCGTATTATCACATAGAGTAAACGTAGTGCGAAAACGATCCATGGTTAACCGAATTAATTGCTCTGATCGACGATTATGTCGACCATAAAATGGACGGAGCTTGCGGTAAACTTCGCGAACTGAACCATTATTTTCGAAATAAATCTGCACGATTTGCAAGCGTTGTTCTTTTGTCAACCTGTTCATGATGAAATGGCAAACCAAACTTAATATTAATCACTTGACAGCTGACAAAATGGCCGCCAGTTAAAAAAGTGATGCCAACTTAAAGTTCTATACCTCAATAAAAAACACCCATTAGTAGGCAATCATTGCCTGATTGTTACTTCTCTTTAAAAATAAAATAAAAAAGGACTTGTTCGAGAGTGTTCTTAGCTATGTTTAAAGAAAATATGTCCAGCCGTTTAGAATATATTACATTTTTTTAGACATATTCTGTTAATCTGCGTGTCTTTGACGCCGTAGCTCCCCAACGTCTTGACCGATTTTAATTTTGCTTTGTTTTCGTTTGAATGGTGACATGATCGTATATCTCCTAATTTATACTTGAAGAAAACCGGTCTACTCGATTGGAATTTATCATAATTTTTTTATTAAATCTTTTATTTTTTGCGATTCTGTTACTTCAATAGTATAAGTGGAACATAGAGTTCTTATCTATGCTACAGCGTCAACTGCGGCAAAGGTTCTTTAAATTTTAAAGTTTTGTTATTAATACTCCCAAATTTGTTATTGAAATTATTTGTTTTTCTTGTGTAATGAAATATTTTTCGTTTGTTAATAAAAAAAAGTTAATCTAATACACATACGTGTCGTTTTTTGCAAACTTTTTTAAGATTATTCGAATATATTTTTTTATTCTTTGTTTGTTCGAATATTCGAACAAAAGTTCAAAATTATTCGTCTGTTCGAACAAGAAAAAAATTATGAAATTTCATTCGAACAAATATAAAAGACGAATAATTAACAACACTAGTACATACCCTGCAGAAAGTGCGAATAGTGAAATTGTAATGATTTACTAGTGTCATTGTCAGTATTACTACTGACCAGATGTACCCCAGCCAATGTAATCATCTATTGACATTTAACATTAGCTTGTCATTGGAAATCCACCACTAGACTTTATCACTACTGACTAAGTAGTTCTTTTGGGCCAACATGGACACATTGACACTAAAGATTCACTAGTAAATTTTAGGGGCTCTACTCTACAATATCGATATTTCCTCACTCATTGTCAATAGTAAAATTATAGTGATTTTCTAGTGACATTGTCAATAGTGCTACTGACTACATATGTACATTTTTTTAATATTATTGCATAGAATAATAAAGAAGAAAAACAATCTGTTGACGCGTTCATTGACAATATCACCAGAAATACACTAGAACTGTTGTCTCTAACGTATCTTTACTCGCACATAAAAGGAAAGTTGTCGACATTTTAACTAGTGCAATTGTCGCTGGAGAAAGAGTGTTGACATAGAGACATGTGGTTCTAGGCTGGCTAGAGGGTATTTATAAGATCTATGTATATGTGTACATACATACATATAATTGTAGTTACAATTTAAATTCCTAATTCTTTCCGTAAATGTTAAATTAATTATAAGTTCATTGTTTGAAATATATATATATATATATATATATATATATATATATATATATATACATATATATATATATATATATATATATATATATATATATATGTACATATATATATATGTATATATTTTTTTTGTTGTAATTGCCAGCGGTCCTTATTTGTTGAAAGAATCTATTTGATTTATAACCATCTTTTTAATACTTCATTTACATTTTCAAATATTTTTTATTACATACGTTCATACATAAGAGCACATACATTTAAAATACAAACAAGAAATGCTGCTGCAATTTTTTGTTGATATTTTAAAACTTTATTTTGCTAATTATGCAACATGAGAGCATGATGCCAACGAAAAAGCCTCGAATATAAATATTTTCTTAGCTGAGAACTTTAAAATTACTCCTAATGCGAATATTAATTAATTCATATGTATTAAACTAGCCCAATTCACAAACTTGTGCAAATGGTCTTGCATCGTAGCATGTGCAAAATGGTTAGTATATTGATAGTCACCACTTAACAATTCTTAGTGGTGAGTACCAATATACTATACCATTTTGCGTATGCTAAAATGCAAGACCACTCCAACAAGATTGTGAATTAGGCTAATACATATGTTTGTATATATGCATGAAACATACTTAAGTAAATAAGTAAGTATGTCGTATTCATCATACCACCCAGTCAATCTTAAATCGAAAATTAGTTCACGCTCCATGGAGGCAGGTGCGATCACTTTCGGTTACTGTTTTAAGAGCCTATGTATGTATACATATTGTATATTCTGGACCCCATGAGGTAAGTCTTGTAGAGCAGTCCATTAAATCAAACTCTATATGTTTCTCTTCATGAAAGCAAGCATAGAGTTTGGAGTAGCATGCCGTAGAAACTTATAGCATACTCGAGACATTATGGCAGCTAAGCCCAGGAACGTAGTAAAGCTACTACTTTTAATGAATATCGTATCATTAAAGAGTGTCAACTAAAAACTTATATATTATTATGTTTAAAATTTCTTATATTCGCAATAATATAAAGGGATATAAAACTGTATTTTTTGATGAAAAGTGAAAATTTTGTGTTGACGCTCCTTAGAGGAACTAGTGCGGTAAACATATCGTTACCTTAACATAGAAAATCCCTAGCTTATTATTTCTTTGAAATAGAAATTTTTGTATTTTTCTGTACATCAGTACCTGGATTCAGTAACTTTTTGCCAACCGAAAATCGTAATATTTATCGACATATTTATTCGCTCGCGATAACGATAATGTGATTCTGTAACTTCTTTTTACGATAGTCTCCCGCTTTATCTTATTCACCATTTAATTCAATATTATGTGGTAGCTCTGTATAGAAAATGTGTAAATAAGCGAAAAGCACAAAGAATAATAAAGAAAAACTCCAAAAATTTGATTTTGTGACTTAATATTTTTTTCTCCAACCGACAGAGAATATCGTTAAAATATGTTACTGAATAGCAAAGTCGATAAATTTTCGTTATATTTAGCATAACGATACGATTATCGTAATAAAAGTCACTGAATCCAGGTTCAGATGTTCTTCTATCGGAATGTACAAACATCTCGATTTAAAAAAATAATGAATTATGTCCATTCTATATTAAGGCCAAATGTTAAGCCGTTTCTTTCTTGTTAAAGAGATCGGTCAGTAGCGTCGTATATCTTCACAGAAAAAATATTTGCCGGCGATAAACACGTTTAATTGAAAAAAAAGCAACGTGAGTCCGATCACAGAGGAGATGTGTAAACATCTAGTAATGAATTTTTTATCTTTTTTTAAATTAATTAATTAAAAGTATCAAAACTTTCAATATTGTAAATACATATGAATTTGTTGGTTTTTGTTTGTTTTATTAAATTTATTTGGTTAGTAAATAGGCACACTGCAGTATATGTATATGTATATGTACTGCATTCAAAATTGCAGTAAGCAGTAAATTTACTGATTACTAAAAAAATTCAGTAAAATTTTACTGCTAATGAAATTTAATTTGCATTACCAGTAAAATCGTAGGGCCGTAATCATAATAAAATTGTAGCAAGTGGCAAAGTTTTTTCATTCAAATTTTGAAACTTTTGTATGAAAAACATTTAGCCACTTGGTAGAATTTCATTATAAATACGGGCATTACTGATTACTGAAAATTCAATGCACCTCATCATATAACAAATCATTTAGGCAATTTATAAAAATTGTAGAAAAAAATTTTAGTAATCACTAAAAATTTACTTGTTAAACATTTTTTATTGTTTTTACTGAAACTTTAGTGGTACTGCAGTGCTCATCTATGGTAAATGCCTTGACTTTTACTTTTTAATTTTTAATTCCTGTTGTTCATCGTTTAGTTGTTGCTGTTCTTGTTGTTGTGTACGCATTGCAATTAAAATAAATTCAGTAAAATGCGACTTTGACTCACGTACATTCGGTTTTGACAATTTTTTTTATTTAGCTTTCTTCCTTTTTTAAGATTTTTCACTTTAAACGATTTTTTTCAGTTTTATCGCTTTTTTCTCGTTTTGGTGGTTTATTTCTCTTTTCGGGTTTTTTTAATTCTTGCAATTTTTTCATTTTGGATATTTTTTCATTTTGGCGATTTTTTTCTGTTTTTTGGGGTTTTTTTCATTTTGGCGATTTTTTTCTTTTTTTTGGGGTTTTTTTATTTAGGCGATTTTTTCATATTGGCGATTATTTTGTTTAAGGACTTTTTTCATTTTGGCGATTATTCCGGTTTGTCGCGATTTATTTTAGTCCTAGAGATTTTTTTTTAATTTGGTGCTTTTTTCGTTTTGGCGTTTTTTTTTTGTTTTTGGCGATTTTTTTATATTTGGCGATTTTGTATTTTACTGATTTTTCAGTTTTACCGTTTTTGAAAATTTCAAGAGTTTTGCTCTTACGGTTTCCAAGATACAGCAAGTTGTCAAAATTGCAAAGTCAAAATTGCTTTAACTGATGAAACACCCATTGATTTAAATTTTTTAAATTTAGTGCTAATTGTTGTAGTCTGTATAAAAATACACTAACTTTTAAAATTTCAAGTGTATATATATATGTACATACAATTTTATGTATATTACATGGGATTTTAACATTTTTCGTTGCTCGTTTTGAAACACCCTTTAGTTTTTAACTCTCATATATTTGTTGTTGTAGTGGCCAAATGTCTACACATTGTGTCCAAATTTCAAGTCCGTAGCTCTTACGGTTCATTTTCACCTTTGGTGTACGGAAATATACAGAAAAATAACCGGCGGCGCACCGTCGGCTTCGAGCCGGTCGACTTGTTTCTCGGCTTGGTATTGCTGTTTTCAAACACTAATACACTCATACATAGCTTAAACCGATTTTACAATGCTGTGAAAGAAAAGCAAAGAAATCTCAGCAAAGAAATCAAAGTCAAAAGATTTTTACCCCCTAGCGTATAGATGTTTACACATCAAAAAAATAAAAAAATAAAAATAAAAAAAATTTTAAATGTAACTGATTCAATGAAACTTTTGTTAAAAGTTTTATTTAATTAAAAGCTTAATTGACTCAATAAAATATTTAATTGATTTTTTTTTTTTTAATTAAACATGTTTGTTGCAGGATTTTTTTTCTGTGTATGTATAATACAATTACTAGAACCGCCGTCCGTAGGCCATTGTCTCCCAGAAGTATTCTCATGAAGCGTTAAGGCAGTCAGTGAAAATATCCAACATATGTAAGTACTTATTTACATACATACATATAGAGACATATATACGCACATACATATTTCATATTAATTATCTAATAATATCTATAATCTAAACAATTTTATATATCACTCTAATTTGTGTCGTCCTAAAAATGTTCACTGCTCTTCTTAATCAATATGATTGTGGTAGGCCATGTGCGTGTTTGTTAGGTGGTGACAGGGAAGGAAAATGACTTTTTGGATTTTGTACCAACTATGAAAATAAAATGTACTTTTTAGACCATGATGGCACCAATTTTTAATATTAATTAATAAAAACGGAAACGTAAAAATATTAGTGTAAAAATACAGAAGTTTACAATAAAAAACAGAAACTTAACACAAAAAAACATTAAATATTACATTCAAAAAGGTACATTCGTAGAGTCGACTATTATATTAGAGATTATAATACGACACACACAAAAAAATTAAAGAGAACATAGACAAAATTAATGTTACTACAGTCAAATCCCGATAATTCGTACTACGATAAATCGTAATTCCCGATAATTCGTAATAAACTGTCGGTCCCTTGAAAAAATCTAGTTAATTCGTAAAATTTCCATACATTTTGGTCCCCTCGCTAATTCGTAATATTTTCTTCAAATAAAACCTTCTTTACCTCTTATAAATCGTAATTGTTTGCTAACCACCAATTATTATTCGTAATAAAAACAACAAAAACATGGAAAGAATGATTTTTTGTTTATCGCTATTTTTTACGTGGGTTTTTGCTTCTGCTTGTTAGTGTGTGATCACGCATAAGACACTGTCGGTGTTACAAAAACAACAAATTTTTATTATGTATATTATTTTTAAGAATTTTTTTATGCTTTTTATTGTTTTAGTAAATAAATTGAAAAGCCCCGTTAATTCGTATTTATTTTATTTTAACCCCGTTAAATCGAAACCCCGCTAAATCTGAAACCCCTATAATTCGTAAGACATGGCCGGTCCCTTGCGATTACGAATTATCGGGATTTGACTGTATATAGTGAAACATTGAAATTTTTAAATTGTACTAAGTAACTCGCGGTAGTACCACGGTACCAACAAGGTCAAAAATGTACCATAAAAAGTACAATTGTACCATGATTTCCATCCGTGGGTGGTGAATAAGTTTCTACTAAGTATAATGACTAGTTACCCTCTAGTCATCCTAGAACCATATGTCTCTATGTCAATACTCTTTCTCCAGCGACAATTGCACTAGTTAAAATGTCGACAACTTTAATTTTTTGCGCGAGTAGAGATACGTTAGAGACAACAGTTCTAGTGCATATCTGCTGATATTGTCAATGAACGCGTCAATAGTTTGTTTTTCTTTTTTATTATGCTGTGCAATAATATTAAATAAATATGTATATGTAGACGAGGGTCACTAAAATCTACTAGTGAGTCTTTGGTTCAAATATCTCCATATGGTCGTAAAAGAACTACCTTCTAAATACACCTAGTCAGTATCACTATTGACAATGTCACTAGAAAATCACTATAATTTTACTATTGACAACGAGCGATGAAATATCCATATTGTAGACTAGATCCCCTAAAACTTACTAGTGAATATTTGGTGCCAATGTCTCCATGTGGTCCCGAAGTAACTACTTAGTCAGTAGTGCTACAGTCTAGTGGTGGATTTTCAATGACAAGCTAATGTTAAATGTCAATAGATGATATCATTGGCTGGGGTACACCTGGTCAGTAGTACTACTAACAACGTCACTAGTAAATCACCACAATTTCACTATTCGCACTTTCTGCAGGGGTACTATGTATATACCCTGCAGAAAATTCGAATAATGAAATTGTAATGATTTACTAGTGACATTGTCAGTAGTACTACTGACCAAGTGTACCCCACCAATGTAATCATCAATTGACATTTTACATTAGCTTGTCATTGAAAATCCACCACTAGACTGTAGCACTACTGACTAAGTAGTTCTTTTGGGACCACATGGAGACATTGGTACCAAAGATTCACTAGTAAATTTTAGGAGCTCTGGTCTACAATATCTATATTTCCTCGCTCGATGTCGATAGTAAAATTGTAGTGATTTTCTAGTGACATTGTCAATAGTGCTACGGACTAGGTGTACCCCAGCCAATGTATCGCCTATTGACATATAACATAGGGTTGTCATTGAAAATCTACCAGTAGTCTTTAGCACTATTGGGAAGGTAGTTCTTTTACGACCACATGGAGATATTTGAACCAAAGATACATTCATTCAGATTTTATAAGGATTGGGGGAACAAATTTAAACACATACATACATTGTATTTTTTTTTAACATTATTGCACAGCATAATAAAAAGTAATTTAAATTTATTTAATTGTTTCAGTTTATGGAGAAAAAGGTCCTTTCAGACTACGACAATTTAATCTTTAAATATATAACAATTTTTCTTAGAAAAACCAACTATTGACGCATTCACTGACAATGTCACCAGAAATACACTTGAAATGTTGTCTCTAACGTAGCTCTACTCGCGCATAAAAGGAAAGTTGTGGACATTTTAACTAGTGTAATTGTCGTTAGAGAAAAGAGTGTTGACATAGAGACATATGGTTCTAGGCTGACTAGAGGGTATGTAGCGTGAACATGATTGTTTATGTTTTGTTTCTATTTTTTATTGTTGTAACTGTAGCAAAAAAAGCCGGTTTCTTCTATATTTTTATAACAAAAGCTGTTTAAAAAATGTAACTCTCTGCTGTTAAGAGAATTGAAAACACTTCCATCCAGTGTTGTCAGATTTATTTTGAGCCTCCTCGCCAAATGGCTTTTCGAATATCGCCAAATATCGCCAATATAATAAAACATTAAATTTTAATACCAAAATATATTTTAATTTTGTAATTACATTACAAATATTGTTAAATTCTAAATTTAGTAGGAATGGTATGGTAAAACCTAAAAATTAAGCGAAGTCTTAATGAAAATACTTAAAAATAGCATTCCATAAGATCAATCTAAATAGGATATATTGAACTTAAGCACCAACTTCAAAATCATTATTTAAATCTTGTGATAAAACTGAATTAAATTACATTAAACTGAATTAATAAATAAATATTTGCTTAAGTACACGTGTCATATCCAAGGCGAATTCACATAAGGTGATCTTAATTCGCCAGCTGACATAAATTTCCTGCTGTCAATGAACCAAAACGTTAAGAAATATTTTGACAGCAGGAAATTTTACACTAACAAATATACAAGGCGAATACGCAGAGTTGCAAATCAATACCACCTTATATCAACTCGCCTTGGTCATATCCTTGAAGTGGTAAGCACCAGCAGCATCGTCGTAATCATACACTTTATGCGATAACTCGTGCAGGGTTTTTGGTGCTTTATTATCAAAATATTGGCTCTTATTTATAAAAGGAAGCTTTCTCCAATGTCTTTCATAAGCACCAAATGAGATGTTATGGTCCATCATTTTTTTTTTTTTTTTTTTAACTTGAATTCAGAAAATTTTGCTTGAGGGAAAGATTTACAACATTTAGAATTTTTTGCACGAAATATTTGATGTTGTAGAATAAATTTCTTACGTAAAAATTTTTATATTTTTATCAATATTCCCTTTTATTGAAATCATAAAAATATAGCCAAGAATATCGCCAAGGAGTTCAAATATCGCCAAGTAAATCGCCATTCGCCATTTCAGAATTTTCATCGCCAAAAACAAGTTATTGTCGCCACGTTTGGCGAGATATCGCCATATCTGACAACACTGCTTCCATCAACTGTTATACGGCTGGTGGAGATGCCAGACTATTGTGTGAAGGAAATTAAAATAATTTAAGTATGTATGTATGTGCGTTAAGGAAAAAAAAATTAACGAAAACTACATTGAATTCTAAGAAAATTTTCAGAAGAATCCATGGGTTTAATATCAAACCCTTTACCGAGCCTCTCGAGATGAAAATTTATTTTCTCTAACCTAAGCTGTAAAAGAAGTTTTTTTTAAATCATATTATAGTATATCGTCACCTAAAATCCAAAAAGCCGCATTAACCAAAAAATTTAAAATAGATTTTTTGATTTATTATGATGTGATTAACCAAAATTAGATCATAATCAATCAAAAATTCTATCTTGAATTTTTTGGTTGTTACGGCCTTTTGGATTTTAGGTGACGATATGCAGTAAAGGTTTTCTATTGAAAGTAAAAAAAATATACAATTGTTAAAACTGCAGTCGAATCCCGATTTGAGTATTTTTTTTTTTTTTTTGGGTATAAAAATATTTTTCTTGTATTTATAATTTTTTTTAATTTCCAAACTAAACTTGTTTAGTCCCAAATCGCACTATGCAAGTCTTAAGCTTAAATTAGACGTGACATAGCCATAACGCCATAACCATAACCAAACCAAAATTCAATTGGCTTCTATGGTGAGAGTTATGGCGTTATGGCGAGTCACGTATAATCGAATAGAGTGTTGCCCATTAGTTTGGTTCGAACGGCTGCTCTCTATGGCTATGGTTATGTCACGTCTGATTGAGCCTTTATTGCTAAGCTGATTAGTTTTAGGGAGAGAGAGAGAGAGACGAGGGGAACAGAAACGTTTCTTTTTCTCCCGTCTCTCTCTCCTAACAAACTAATCAGCTTAGCAATAAGACTTGTATAGTGTAAATTTGGACTTATGAAGAAACTAACTAAGAGGGCATTTACATTGTCTTGGCATATAACACTTACTAGATTTCGAGCCAAATCCAATTGCTTTTTATACAAAACGAAATCTAATTTGTCAGTCGATTTGTAGCAAATCTACTCAAAATCTAATATTTTTATTTTTTTTACTACCATGTACAACATATTTATATAAAAGGTGAGTGAATTAGCTACTCTCTACAAGATTTTTTTGGTGAAGGTGTGTGAATGAGCTAAGCCGGCACTTTTTGGTTTACAGTTTAAGACAAAGAATTTTGTCTTAGATACTTTATTTTGAAAAACTACAACAACAAAAAAACTCAATGTAAACGATATGGTTTTCGATAAAAATTTCAAATCAAATCTACTAGATTTCTAGAAAATTTAAATGAATTATAAAATAGCTTTTTGAATGCAAAAAAGTTTTTTTTTAGTGTAAAATAATATTTTAGTGCACAATATTTTGTTTAGTCCCAAATCACACTGTGCAAGTCTTATTGCTAAGCTGATTAGTTTCATGGAGAGAGAGAGAGAGAGAGAGACGAGGGGAACAGCAACGTTTGTTTTCCCCCCGTATCTCTCTCCTAGTAAACTAATCAGCTTAGCAATAAGACTTGCTTAGTGTAAATAGGGACTTACTGAAAAATTTATTTCAGTAAAATACACATTTATCTTTCGAAAATTTTTAATAAAAAAAAATATTTTTTTTTTATTAAAAATAGAACCTCTATTTTTATATTGCGGGGATTTGATTTCAGATATATGGTTTCTTCAGAAAATTTTCTTAGCATTTCGCGCAGATTGCGTTTTTTTTTTTTTTTTTGTCAAATATCAACCCGCCCTAATGCTCATACTATGACCGGCCCAAAAATTTCAATTAGGAAGCTTTAAGTGTGCGAATTCTAATCCTAACAAAAACTTAGAAATATATGAAAATGACCAAGTTCCTAGCAAAAATTTCGTCCGTCAAAATTGAGAATATTAATTA
This sequence comes from Tachina grossa, assembly GCA_949987645.1. Taxonomy (NCBI): domain Eukaryota; kingdom Metazoa; phylum Arthropoda; class Insecta; order Diptera; family Tachinidae; genus Tachina; species Tachina grossa. Next base: position 49,482,373 of record OX465278.1, on the reverse strand, counting down.
CAAACAAAACAAAATAGGTATGATTAGAAGATTTTATATGCTCCTAGTATCGCTTTTTGGGAATTCATAGTTCCGCCCTTAAATAATCATGAAAAGTTCCTCTCTGTTATAAATGTTAATAATTTTATTGCACTCATGCGTTATTTTCGAAATAATTTGCTTGTGACCCACTGTGCAACACACTTTGGGGGAATTCATATTAACATAATATAATAACATAATATAATAACAATCCTTTAAGACTGTTTCGCAAAATACTATTGAAATCAAAAACAAAAAGTTTTTAACGTTATTGATTCAACTAGTTATAATAACATACACCTTTATTATTTTTTTTAAATACTCTTCACCTAAAATGGTAAATTTCCACCATAACTACTAATATGGAACATAAAGTGCATATATTATTGGTCCTTATGAATAGGGAAGACGAATAAGCGATGTACGTCTGTGAGTTCGTCAGTCTGTCTGTACGTGAAATCGGTTTCCCAAGGCTCCCGGAAAAGCTATTGTATCAGAAATAGTCCGAAAGAGATTGGTATTGAAAATCAGCTAAATCGAATATACGGTTTCAGAGCTGGAAAGTTTAAATTTTCTGAGCCATATAAAAGTAACTAGCTGAATTTAATTTAAACCTATTTTATATTTCAGTAGAATTAAATAGCAATTAGAAATCAAAATAAAGAAAATAGTTTTTTTCAGGGTTGGAAAATTTATTAATTTTTTTTTTTGGTATATAAGAGTAACCGACTAATACAATTTTTAATTAAACATACCCAGCAAAAAAATTTCAAAAAAGGTAATCGAGTTTGGAATTAAGCATTTTTGCTGGAAGCACTTCCCTACTGGATTACCCACTTAATGATTTTAACAAGGTGTGAGACTAATATAATCGATTCTTGAGAAGTATTTACATTTTTTTTATTTGTCAACATTTCACGTAATCTACATATTTCGTCTAAAAAAATCATTCTCTTCATTTAGCAACTTGCACGTCATTTTTTGTAATTTTAGGTAATGTGATTTGTAAGCAAGTAATGAAAATTGGCAATCAGAAAAGTAAGTCATTATATGGCAAGTAGTTCTAATGGTAATATGTAATTTTTTGCTGGGTATTTTATATTTAGAGGGAAATATTTTGCTAAATGAACTAAGAAAAAACTAATATGATAATATCAGGGTTGGAATATTGTTTTTTTTTTTTTTTCTTTTTTTTTTAAAGTAGCCAGGTCAATTTAATTTTTTTCTTTTTTAAATTAGAAATACTTGATGTTTCAGAAAGAAAATAAAAAGCACGCTTCCAGAGCTGGAAACTTGAACTTTTTTTGGTACCTAAAAAAAACTATTTTTTTTTTCTTTGTTAATTAAATTTATATTTTCTATATTAAGGAAAGAAAAACATTAGTATTAAATATCAGAAAATTTCAAATATTATATTGTATAGTTCCAGAGTTGGAAAATTTAAACTTGTTTTTGGTACATAAAATAATAACAAAATAAAACTATTTTTCTCTTTATTTTTTTTTTATAATGCATGTATTTATTTATTGTATCTTCATATATGAACTAACAATAAGTATTCAAATCTTAAATCTATAAAAAAAAAAAATTATTAGGCCCGACCAGTGTCGGACATAAACTTAGTGGTAGTTATAAATAATACATTAGTAGTGATAATCCAAAAAAGGGGGGGGGGGGGAAGTATTTTCAAGTAGTCCCATCTGGAGTGTTAGGTATAAGAGCCCGTGTGTCCCTCTTTTTTAAGCGGATGTGTCCAGTAAAGTTCAAAATATTACGAGCAAGCGGATTAGGATGTGATTCGAGTTTTGTTAAATATTTGCCTGCGTATTTTGCAATTTCTTCAGTCACTAGTGGCATATTTAAATCACGATGTATAATAGAATTTTGGATGTACCATGGAGCCGATGTTATTAACCGTAAAATTTTGTTTTGCCTTCGTTGGATTCTCTCGACATTGGAAGCTGAAGCAGTGCCCCATAACTGAATTCCGTAGCACCATATTGGCTTCAAAAGCGACTTGTACAGTAAAAGTTTGCAGTCTAAGCTGAGTGTTGAGTTTCTGCCAATCAACCAATATATTTGAGTTAACTTAAGTTTCATCTGAGTTAACTTAGAGTCAATATGATGTTTCCATGTAAATCTTCGATCAAGGTGTATACCAAGGTATTTCACTTGGGAATGTTGAGGAATATTTTGCTTGTTGATTCGAATGGGGGAGCAAGTATCTCTTCTTAGGGTGAACGTTATATGGACACACTTTTGTTCATTGACTTTAATTCTCCATAAGTTCAACCATATTTCCAGCTGAGTGATATGTTCCTGGAGATTGCGGGATGCCTCATAAGGGTTTTCGTGCACACTCATGCAGGCTGTATCATCGGCAAAAGCAGAAATATGGATATTATTGCTCACAGGCATATCACAAGTATATATTAAATACAAGACAGGACCCAGAATACTACCCTGGGGCACACCAGAAGATATAGATTCGGACACACTCGTGAACTCTCCTTCCACAACAGTGAACTTCCTATCAATAATATAACTTTCCAAAAGCTTTTGAATGTTTATTGGCAGATATGTCTTCAATTTTAAAACTAGGCCTTCGTGCCACACTTTATCAAATGCCTGAGAAACATCAATAAAGAGAGCAGAACAATACTTCTTTTCTTCAAATGTTCTTCTTGCAACTTGGACCAGTCTATGCGTTTGTTCAATCGTGCTGTGCTGACTTCTAAAGCCAAATTGATGGTCCGTGATGCACCCATTATCAGTTAAAATTTTGGACAATTTAGTCATGAGCAGCTTTTCGAAAAACTTTGAGATTGTAGATAGTAAGCTTATAGGCCTATATGACTCAGTCTTGGTAAGATCTTTGCCCGCCTTTGGAATCATTTTGATCTTGGCCAGTTTCCAGTTATGTGGAAAATACTGCATTCTTAAAATAGCATTAAAAGTAAATAGCAGGATTCTTATTGCAATATGAGGCAAGTTCATGAGCATTTTGTTACTAATGCCATCAATACCTGGAGCTTTCTTCGGGTTTAGTTCAGCAATTACTTTTTGTACTTCACGCATCTTAAACCTTAAGGGACGAGGGGGTAGAGAAACTACACTCGGTAAATCAGCAGCACCCGTACATGAATTGGGAGTGAATACAGATTTTAAATGCTCAGAAAATAAGTTACCTTTCTCACTATCACTTCTTGCCCAGCCTCCGGTCGCAGTACGCAATGGTGATTTAAGATAAACGGGTCGTTTAAGATTTCTAGTAGCGCGCCATAAAGAGTAATTAGATGCGGACGTTACATCAAGACCTTCTAAATACTTTTCCAGTAGTGCAGTTTTTTCCGATGATAGCAGCTCTTTGAGTCGTTTAGTACATTCTTTAAGTCTGAGTTTATTTAGGGGTGATCTGTGTTGTTGCCATTCTCTTCTAGCTCTCCTTTTTTCACATACAAGACGTTCAATTTCCGTAGAATAAATTCTGTTAAAGCCGGTCTGCGGATAGGAGGTAGTGGCGTGTTCAGCAGACTGTTTAATATTTTCGTTAAGATTGGCGATGTTAAATTCAATACCATCGCATGATCTAAGCTGAATGTTTTCTACGCAGTGACTACTAAGATATTTTTTGAATACCAGCCAGTTGATTCCATTAATCATCTTCACATTTGAGTTAGTTAAATCACTCCTTAGTGGGTTGAAAATTGTAACTATTGTTGGAGAGTGATCGGAGGACAGATCTAGAGAGGCCTCTACATGAATTAAGTCCCTATGAATATTTTTCGTGACGGCAAAATCTATAACATCTGGAATTTTTCTTACGTCAGTAGGCCAGTAAGTAGGCTCCCCACTCGAAATGACATCTAAGCCCATTTTTGAAATTGTATTGAACAAGGCTCGACCTCTAGGTGTAACAAGACGCGATCCCCAGTACGTATGTTTAGCATTGTAGTCACCAGCTGCCACGAAACAAGATCCAAGCGATTTGTAGAACTTCTCATACTGATCTTCGCTAACTGAAAATCTGGGAGGTGAGTAAATTGATGATATCACGAAATTCGCACAAAAATTTTCTACGAAAATATTCGTTGCTTGCAAATATTCTTCACTAACGTTGTCAATGACATAGTGCTTGAGTCTTGACTTAATCAGAATTGCTGATCCACCACATGCTCTCTCTCTCGGGTCCTTTGTATCATATAAAGTGTAACCATTTATTTTAAATAAGCTTCTTGAGGTCAAATGAGTCTCAGAAACCAACATTATATCAATATTTTTTTCCATGAGGAAGTGCTCAAGCTCATTTTTATGTTGGCGAATGCCGTTTGCGTTCCAGAAACATATTTTTAACGTGTTCATGGTTTATTAACTAATGCTTGAAGCAGTGTATTCTGCATTCGCAGCATTTTTTGCATCATACTTGTCATATTTGTAGTAAAGTTGTTTATAGTTAGCACCAGATTCTCAATAGTAGCTTCAAGGCGACTAAAGTTAAAGCTTGAGTTTGAATTCGTTGAATTATTTGGCGGTGGAACATTTTGCGTGGGAATTGAACTAGTCTTAGCAGCATCAGCATACGATACACGTGAAGTAACTGGTTGGCTGATTTGAGCAAAAGTGTCGGAGTTCGCGTTTACTTGTAGAGCTGGAGTTAGCTTGGGTTTTTGACCCATAGCCTGTTTAACGAAAGAAAATACAGGGCACCCTCTATAGTTAGCTGTGTGATTACCTCTACAATTACTACATTTTTTTTCTGCTTGATCTTTTGGCTTAGTGCAGCTAGCAGTACCATGCAATTCACCGCAGATAACACACACTGTAGGTAACTTGCAGTAAGTTTTCGTATGGCCATATTCTTGGCAATTATGGCACTGTACGGGACCTGAACGCTTACGTGGCTCTTCAACTGTGATTTTTCGATGTAAGAGATACTTTACGTTATAAACTGGATGGGCTTCATTTTTTTCAATTGTATGTCATTCGGCTCCAGTTCAACCCGAAATAGGGGTTGGGGGACCTTTTCTCTATTAAATATGTTGGTAACATTTTTTACCTTGAATCCTTGGTCGACAAGTGCACATTTTACTTCTTCGGGCTCAACATATGAATCTATGCCCTTTAATACTATCTGTAGGCCTTTAGCACTCTTAAGTTGGTATGTGTAAAAATTTGTTTTATTTTTTTCGAATTCACTAACAATTTTTCGGAAATCTTTTTCATTATATATTTGGATTTTAGTTTCATCAATATTACCTCGTTTAATTCGAATGATGTGAAAAGTATTTTCACCAATGGTCGACAGTAGTTTTTTTATAAGCGCGTTAGAATTTTTTTCTCTCAGATAAATAGGTGGTGGCTTAAAAGACTTTTGCGATGATGTAGAGGGCTTGTCGTCGGTGTCTTGCAATAATGAAAAACGATTTTGACGATTGGTAGATGATGCGCTGTTATCCCTAGACATCTTTGGGGCAGATGAAATTTTTGAAGAATTTGGGCTTCGCCCACGCTTTACCACTGTTATATATCTGTCCATTCCCACTTGTACCTTGGGTTTTGAGCTACTGTTATCTGTAGTGATAACTTGGTTTAGTGATGAAGGCGAGTCCGATGCGGATGATATCGCAGACTTAAATGAAGAAGTACTAGGCAATGGTAATATTAACGATTCACTAGTTGGCATTGGACAAAGCGAAGTTGATCGCTGACGAAAAATTGGCTTTGCCGTTAAAAAAAGATTTTCATCAGATTTATTATTTATATTTTTTTCATTAAGAGTTTCAGAACTCACAGTAAAATAAGCATTTCTGCCGTTAGAACTCACTTCAAATTTTTTTTTCCTTTGAGGTACTCATACAGAGTATTATTCCTCAAGGGAACTTTGTTTGTGTTTACGCTTTTTTTTTTGTTTTTGCTATTTCTTGCTATGTAAAAAATATTAGTAAAGCCAATAAGCTTATTTATCAATGTGAATATGTATTACGAATATTTTTTGTATAATTTTTGATTTTGTTGTTTTTTATATTTGTTTCGTATGTATGTATGTAAAAAAAATCCGCTTTAATGTCTCTTCACTATGAAGGTTCAACGAGAACTTGACCTTTGTGATATTTTTGGTATTACTCGAAAATGCAATTGTTTACATTGCTTGCAGATATTTTAACATATAAATTTTTTTAAATAATATTATTTAATTCAGATTTCGGTGTCGAAATATCGATGAATAAGTTCCCATTAGAAAGTGCTGATTTCTGTTAAAGTCATCTCCAATTAATTTCTGCTCATGCACTTCAAAAAAGGAAAAAATTTAAATAATGTAAAATAAATTTAAATACAAAGTGCAGAATAAATTATTCTACTAATGCTTATGTCGAAAATAAAATCTTTGGAACAAATTCTTTAGTCGAAAAATACCCATAGGTCCCTTACTATAAATTGCACTAGAGGAACAAATAAATCATCTATTGTTTTCACCTCTGTATGTGTGTATCTATATACTCCATACGCACTACGTTGAAGGGTATTTAAGATTCGGCTTAGCCAAATATAGCTCTCTCACTTGTTTTTTTTTTCAAGTATCCTTCACATTTCTATTACATCTTTAAGGCATAAGCTCAAAAATCACAATCACCGTTTTTTAATCACTCAATATAAAAACATATTCCATTTGCAATAAAATGCTAAGTATATAAAGCAGAAATCTACATCAACTGACACCACACACAGTGGACCAAACACAAAAGAACGCTGATGATGAAGGTTTAGTGGCCTTCGAAAACGGCTGGCTGTTCCGTTCAACTATGTGTTGTTAGTCAGAATATTTACAACAGACTTTGGTGGTATTTGTTCATTAATAATTATCACATGTAATTTGGCTTAAAAAGCTATACGAACTTTAGCCCGTTCAAATCACAAATATAGAAACAAATGGAGTTCGAATAATAATTAAAATTAACTAAAAAACATTCATTATTGTTGGTGTTTTTTATTCCATTTTTGGAATTCTTTTAATTAACTGCAAGAAAAAAAGGTTTGCAATCAAATTTTTTTTCGAAAGGCTGCTTATTAAAATTATGCCCCCAAATGAAATCCACTCACAATATTTAATTATAAGTCTTTTGTTATTGTATATTGCCAGGTAATTATATTCTTTGTAAAAAATAAAAAAATAATTATTGAACAAATTTTACAACAGAAAATTACCAAAAACACTTTACGACATTACCTTAGACCTCAAATTTAAACACAATAAATACTTTAATATACAATAGATATACAGTTTAAAAAAAAAAAAAAAATATCTTGCGGAAGCATGTATGAAATAACAAAAAACAAAATCATGCATCAACCCACATCATTCAGTCATTTAACTGGGCACTAGCTAATATTTCTCTTAAAACTTGGTGCGCAGTGGACTTTTTGTATGCACTCGCATTTGGTAGTCGTCTGACGTTCCAAAAGCAATAACTCGTTAAAATCCAATTAGGCAAGTTTGGTCATAAAGCATTTTGCCATAAACTACTGTTTAATAATCATTCTACCTACAACCAGCAAACGGGGCAGCTACTAAACCAGGATTAATAACTTTACAACTACAACCAATAATAAATAATGTCCGACTCCGAAAAATGCCATTCACAATCGCAACTACACAGAGGGAAAGGTATGTGAAAACTTGGAGGAAATATGTATGTACATATGCATATTAGGTAATATCCGAAAAGTGGCCCCATTTGAACCACCACTTTTACAGTAAGTTTGTCTATATTCATAAATGTTGAAGCTTTGATTAAAAAAATTATACTTCTGATGACAGGTATTTAACAGCTGACAGTGTTGCCAGACCGGTGGTTTTAAAACCACTAAATGTATAACCCGTTACAAAAAAAACGTCATTTATTTAGAGATGGTAAAATTGAAATTTCATTACAAAAAAGCTTTCAGCAAATTGAAATAAGATGAATCAAAACAATTCAAATATTCCATTTGCAATAATGGCTGAGTATACATCAACTGACACCACACACAGTGAACCAAACACAAAAGAACGCTGATGATGAAGGTGCAGTGACCTTCGGAAACAGCTAGTTATTCCGTTCTGCTCTAGTGTTTGTCAGAATAGTTACAATTAACTTTGGTGCTATTTGTCCCTTAATAATTATCACATGTAATTTGGCTTACATGGCGATAAGAACTTTAGCCTGCTCAAATCATAAATATAGAAACGTCATTTATTTCAACAAACGTCAAAATATGGACAAAAAATCGTGAAATCTGTAAATCCTGTTAAGGTTAGGTAATTATTGACTAACAACATATAATGTTAGCCAAAAATTAATTTCAATAGAAACTAATTAAAATTTGTCAATTAAAATTCCATTTAATTGACAAACTTACATCTTTTCAATTTCTGCAGTTCTGTGGTTCGATATCAACAGATTGACAAAAGGTGCGAAAATTAACAACTTTTTTTTGATGTTTGAAACTATTTTTAAACGACTTCAAAAAAAGAAGCTCCTTCTCCTTATCAATTCGTCTATATTTTTTTTTCGGAAATTGTTACTTCATAACTCTGTACACTTTAGAGTGATTGTGAAAAATCGTATTTTGTCTGAGAGTGTATAGCTTCCAATTGGTCCCATTGTAAGAAAAAAGTGGGCGGCGACATGCCCACAAATTTCTTTAATTTGATTTTATGATATTTTACTTATTTGAATGCTGCGAAACCTAGCAAAGACCTTTAGTTCTTCTAATTACACAATTTTAAAGTTGGAAAAATGGGCGGAACTACCCACGCCCATTAAAATTTATTATTACATTTAATGTGGTTCTACTTAACCGATTTTTATGAAACTTACCACACATCTTGAGCTCTGAAAAATACACAATCTTGCATTTAAACAATGGGCGGAGTCACTCCCATTAAAATTTAATATTTTATTTTAATTGGCTCTACTTTAGCGATTTTAACAAAACTAAACACACACCCTGACCTCTGAAAAACATAGTCTTGTATATAAAAAATGGGCAGAGGCACACCCATTAAAATTAAATTTTATATTTCACATACTTCTTCTTAACCAACAGATTAAAAAAAAATAATTTTTTTTAAAGAATTTACTTTCAATTTGGTCTCATAAATATTTTTTGCAACTGTTCTATCAGATCTGTTTATTAAAGTCGAAATTTTTTTTCGAAACTGTTCAATCAGATCTGTGCATTAAGGTGGAGGTACATACCACGCGTTACGCTGCAACGCTTTTCTCGCTTTTTAAACGTTTAACGCTATACAAATGGAAAGTTACACACCACGCCTTTGAGACTTTTTTAGTTGTAAAATTTAAAGCCTTTGCCGGTTTTTTTTTTGTCTTGCATTTACGTTTTATTTTTCGTTAAATAATTAATTCATTTTTTTATCCATTGTTTAATAAAAAACAATAATTTCTAATCATTTTAGTGTATGTTTGATTATAAATCTGGCAACACCAGCTGTTATTTTGTATACAACGCGTGAAAGTTGAAGAATGTTCAACTTTTTGCGAGGTACGCGCGTCGCAAACTTCTCTATGTAACTTGCTTTATGAAAACACACTATTTCAACTTTTTTGACAGACGCGTATATCGCATTAGCGCATTGAACGCGTTTTATGTACTTACACCTTTAAAGTCGCATGTGCATTAAGGTCGGTTATTTTTTTTTTTTAGAATTAGTTTTACAATAAAACAAGTTTTAGAATTTTACAATAAAACAAAAAGGTTTTCTTGCTTTGCTTTTGTATGCGACACATGAGAAAGAAATGTATATTGTTTTTATTCCCCTCTCTCGCTCCCTCTCTCTCTCTCTCTATTTTTCAGTTTATGAAATCTAACATAAAATAGCATTTTGCGTGCACACCATCACACCTCATATAAAATTAAGTACGCAAGTAAAAAGCAAACAGCTGTTCAAAATTAATAACATCCCTGCATTAATTGTTGACTTGCGGTGCATAGTGGCTCCAAATAGAAAGAGAGAGGGTAATAAATCTGTACCTGTGAAATTTGCGATTCAATAACAAAATGTATGAAGAAATTATAGAGGAAGACTTAGGGTCTTATGCAAAAAACTTAATAAAGCTTTGCCAAGCAATGTTAAGTAAAGTTGTATTCTAAAATAATTATTGTATAAAAATTCTAAAGTAAGCACCCACGTTTGTTAAGACTACTTTAAGTTGATATTTCCAAAATGTGTGTTTTGTACCTCAAATATTTTTATTAATATAGCACATACTGATTCATGTTACATCTGAAAATGAAGCTAGAAGTGCCTGCCTGCTCTTATCTTAAATTTATTATTTCTGTCATGTAATGGGAAACATCACCAAATTATCCAAATTATTCATTCGAATAAAACAAATTGTGATAATTTTTCAAATTTTTTTACTTTTACTTCATTGTTGTGTTTATCTGTTTTATTACCATGTCAGAAGCTCATATTTTTTAAATTAGGTTGCTTTACTTCAAGATAATGAAAATTTATTTAATAAAATAAAAAATTATTTGAATACCCGAATGAAATTGTATTCGATTTTGTACATCATAAGCTGTGAAGTGGTTGTTGAACACGGTGGTGTTACCAGTATTCATTATTAGATAACAAAATAATTAAAGTTGTCTTTTGCATATGATTTCTTAACAAAGCTATGTTAGCCTTAAAGTGCTTGGCAACTAATATGAACTTTAAAGCTAAAGTAAAATATTTTTTTGCATAAGGGTGTTAAGCTTTAAGAATATTAAACTTTGAATTACCCTGCTGAAAAACATGGTGATCTACAACAGGATGTCAAAGTTAACTACTTCGGACATGAAAAACCTCGTTGGCCTCCTAACTCTTTTAAATATCATGTAGTTTCTATGGCTTTTTTATGAAAAAAAAAAATTCAAGTTATTTTAGAGAGGTATCTTTAACACTTTCAAAGTTATTTTGCTTTGAATTTTTAAATTTTAATTTTTGGCCGTGACTGGATTAAAAAAATATTTTATACATTTCAATAAAATTCGTGATAACATGTTAAAGAAATGCTTGAATTATCTCAATTCTTATAGCCGTGAAAAAAAAATTAAAAATAAAAAAATTCAAATGAAATTGAAAAATGTCACAATTTTTCCAATATTTGAAGCGTAGCTGCGAATAACATTGCAAAAGACAATTTTTACAAAAACAGTTTTTTTCACAGATTACCGTTAACATTACTCTCTCTTCGTTGTTCTAAATTATGCATATTACCACCTTTAAAATACAATTACATGACTGTTTGTCAGTGGAAGAACTTTGTACGTAACTAACAAAATTATTCAAACGAAATTGTGGAAAATAATTAAAAAATTAAACAGAGATATAATTAAAAAGAAAAGTTAATGCTATTTATCATTATTTTCGGTAAAATAAAAAAAAAATACTTTTTTGGCTCTCCTGAAAAATTATTAATTTGTCACTTATAACGTTATTCCCGGCTAACCTTCAATTGTTGGACGTTTTTCTTCAAAAATGTTCACTAAAAATTTTATCTTTCAATGTTCCAAAGGAAAATACTTCAAAAAGGACTGCACTTGAAATTTTAAATTTAATAAGACATGCATGCTACATCCAGCATAGTCGGCACAGGTCTGTGTACCTAAACAGCTTTTGACATACGAGCCAACAATTAATTCTATGTATTTGCCGTGAATTAGGCAAAGAAAAGTAGATCGATCAGCTCTGTTTTAAACTTTACCTTATTACTCGGCATTGAGTCTTAACGTTTAGAAGAATTAAAAATAAACTATCTTATTATATTATGGAGGTGAACTTTTTTAACATTATTTGTCATTCATCACTTTTGTATTTGCAAGTATTATTTGAATTTTTTGACATGTCTTAAGATAAAGTATAATAGTTTGAACAGAGCTATAGGGCCAGGACTCACTATCCCACACAATCATATCAACGTTCTTGTCTCTTGAAATTCTTCGTAACATTCATCATACCAAAGCTGTATTTTCTCAAAATTCGCATGACTTTGTACGATAGTAAATACTCGGAATATTATTACGCGTAAGCTCATGTGAAACCCTAAACTATGATTTGCTTTCCTTTAAGTGCATTCCCAGTATTGTCTTGTCTGTTGTTGGGTAATTTTTTTTTAACAAATAAGTCTGATGCATTCTTAGGAAAAAAATATGGCATTTAACAAAGGTTTTTTTTTAGTGCAACGGTGATGGGAACCACCCTTGAAGAAACATTAAATTATGACCTTGCAATAAGGAAGTTCTGTTTCTATTCTCAAGCAAAATTAAAAGAAAAAGAATTAAAAGTTTAACAAAAGATACTGACAAATGCGACTAAAACATTAAACTAACTACAATTTCAGCAACAAACTGAAGTCATAACTCACTCAATAGAGGTGGCACAACAGTGTTGCTGTTTGAAAGTTCATCACTAGAAATATTCAACCGAAAAAAATCAAATACATAGATATTTATTAACACACTAGTGTTTTTATACTGAGAAATTTATTAATAATTTATATACATATTATGATATATAGATATTATGTTAAAAAAATGAGAATTAAAAAAGTAAGAGTGCTATATTCGGCTGTGCCGTATGGAGTATACACATACGTATATATGTACATAAAAGAAAAAAATACCTGATTTATTATACCCTTCACCAAAAAATGGAAAAGGGTATATATGGGTTTGTAATTCCGTGTGTAATTTTCATAATATTCATATGCCACCCATAAAATATATATATTCTGGGTCCTTATGAATAGGGAATGCGAATAAGCGATGTCCGTCTGTCCGTCCGTCAATCTGGTGTACGTGAAACCGTTTTTCCGACGCTGCCAGAAAAGCTAGAGACTTCGGTGTTGGACTGGTGTATCAGAAATGGTCCAAACTAGATTGGTATTGAAAATCAGCGAAATCGGTTTCAGAGCTGGAAAACTTAAACTTGATTTTTCTATATAAAAGTAACTATATCCCAGCAAAAAAATTTGAAGATTTTGTAATGGGTAGTACTCTTTTAATGGCTTACAAAGTAATGAGTGGTACTTATTTATTTAATTATTTTATGTGTATAATAATGACTGTCTTGTAATTAATAAAATAACAACTTATTTATATCATTACATGAAGAATAAGTACCTAGGACAGTGAAAGGGTAAAGATGTGGTTGGCGGAAGAGATACCGGTGAATAACCTTTTTTTAAATTGAAAGAGAGAAAAATTGGTTTTTTGGCAAAGAAATAAGTGAACAGTTGCATGTTAAATTTACAAAAAAAAAAGAAAAAGAAAAAAAACTTAAATTAAAAATTTAAAACATTACACAAAAGAAAAGGAACTTAAATTAAAATTTACAAAAAAAAGGGGAAGCGTCCAACACCACATTCAACGGGGGAACTGGACAAAACAACCATCCAAGCATCCATCCTAGCAACCAAACAACCAACCAAACATTCATCCAAGCAACCAGCAATCAAAGGAGCAGCACGTCACCATTTCTGGTGGCGACAGGTATTCTGCCCAATTGACTTCGGACTTACACGTACGACGGGAACGGACAGTTACTTATATATATATATATATAGGGTGTTTTTTTAAGGGGTATAGAACTTTAAATTGAAATAAAACACAAGAAAATCGTTTTAATGTCTATCAATTTGGCTTTATTGGAAGGATAATTTTATGCCATTAATGTTTAAATACGATTTCGGGCATGTAACCGCCGCGGCTGGCTCGAATAAAGCCAATTCTACAGGTCCAATTTTCAACCACTTTTTCGAGCATATGGGGCCGTATGTTGGCAATAACGCCACGAATGTTGGCTTCCAAGTCCCCTAAAGTTTCTGGTTTGTTGGCGTAGACGAGCGACTTCACATATCCCCAAAGAAAATAATCCAATGGTGTCAAATCACACGATCTTGGTGGCCAATTGACAGGTCCATTCCGCGAAATTATGCGCTCATCGAATGTTTCCTTCAATAAATCGATTGTGACGTGCGCTGTGTGGCATGTAGCGCCGTCTTGTTGGAACCACAACTCATCCACATTCATGCCATCCAATTCGGGAACAAAATAGTCGGTTAGTCGGCTCCAATTGCTGTGCACGGTGGCGAATCGATTCATTCGGGTCCTCTTCAACACTTTGCTCTACAGCGGCAATTGTTTCTTCGGTGCGCACTGTTCGACGTCTCTGCGGATGCGTATTATCACATAGAGTAAACGTAGTGCGAAAACGATCCATGGTTAACCGAATTAACTGCTCTGATGGACGATTATGTCGACCATAAAATGGACGGAGCTTGCGGTAAACTTCGCGAACTGAACCATTATTTTCGAAATAAATTTGCACGATTTGCAAGCGTTGTTCTTTTGTCAACCTGTTTATGATGAAATGGCAAACCAAACTAAATATTAATCACTTGACAGCTGACAAAATGGCCGCCAGTTAAAAAAGTGATGCCAACTTAAAGTTCTATACCTCAATAAAAAACACCCTTTATATATATATATATATATATATATATATATATATATATAAAAGTTATATGAATATATATATTAGCGCGTTTAGGTAGGGAAAATCATTTATTTATTAATATTTTTTTTTTCAACTAAAGTGTTTCACTCACACCTTCGAGAATTAGGTTGAGCTCATCCTAGGTCATCGGGAGGGGATTAAAGTATCAGGGTATTTGCCCAGTAACTATAGATGTTTTTCTCATTTGACCTTACAACAAACTCATATATGTATATATATACTTCGGACTGAAAGTGTAACTATTGACTAATCAGACTGAGACCGTCGACACGCCACGAACGGACGGCAGGATAGCCTGACAAAGGCCAGCGTAGAAAGGGGTTGATTTTTAATCCATGTAGAGAAACAGCTACACATTCATAATTTTGCGGTTCTACCTTATATTTTTTATTAATATTTTATTTGAAGAATTTGCTCAACAATTGTTTGAATTGAATTAAATTATATATGTTTATGTATTTCAGCAGGTATTTTTTTTTTGAATTTTTTTTTTTTTGCCTATAATGGGCATACAATTTCTGCAAATATAAATAACTTAATGCTAGTAGTAATCTTTAATGATAATAGATTTCTTTTAATTAAACTTTCAAATATTTATTTAATTTTATTGTTAAAATATTTGTTAATAAATCAATGGTATCAAGTTGAATATTTATAAGAGTTTATATAATGTCGGGATAAAAATTTAAGAGAGAGACTGTAGGAAGGTGAGGTAAGTGTCCACCATGGAGGTCAGGGATAACCTCATAAAAGTGCTAGAGGTTATCATAGGCGAAATTAACGATTTCAGAGGGAGGGAGAAGCCAAGGTTAGCTAACACCCGCTAACTCAATCTGCTCTTGAGATGGTATGTGCCATGGTAAGTTTGATCAGAAAGGTTTGCAAAAATTTTAAGTAGAGATAATAGTTTTGCTTTCATCCTCCTTCGGGCCTCAATTTTTTTTATAAACTTTTGTGTACAACATCCGACACAACAACAGCTGGTATTTTTTTTTTATTATTATTATGTAGCCAATTTAAACCTGTGCTGACTGGCCAGAACCCTACCAAGACGGCGAGCTCTAGCCGGAGCAAAAGCCAGAATACCAGCACCGCCAGCAGTCAGGTAACCCTATGTACAGTGGTGTATACGGCACGGCACGTATATGCAACATAATATACCTATCATTGATACCACATACATACATACATAATAAAAATATAAGTAGTACTTCCTAGTTAATCCTGAAATCTATCTAAAAAATATTTATTGATCGTGAAAGTCAGCTTCGAAAACATTAAAATAACTTTGGTTTACTACAATATTTAATACAAAATCTAAGTATTTTCGCATATTCTTCAATATACGTATTCATATATTTGCTTTGTAAAATTATGATTTTTAACAATCCCAAAAAAGGTTCAAATTTTATAATTATGTTACAAATCTCTATTTGTTTATAATTTTTGGCTATTTTATTAAATTTTGCATTTTTGTGAGCATAAAATAACCCATTTTATTTTGAATACTTTTAGGCAATCAGTAATCTATTAACTTTTCGATATTTGTAGGCAAAAAGTATAGGGTACCGCATACTTTTTGAACTTCTCATACAAAAATAATGGCTTATTCAGTCAAATTGTAAGTACTCACGACTGGAGAGTATGTACTTTTTTGCATTCTACTAGGCAAACTTATAAAACAAATTTTTTAATTTTTTTTTTGTTAAATAAACCTATTTTATATTTCAGTACGAATAAAATTGGTATTAAAAATAAAAAAGAATTAAAAAAATCAAAGAGACGTTTCCAGGGTTGGGAACTTTAACTTTTTTGTTATATAAAAATAACCTACTAACTAATTTGTCCTTTTTATCTACATTCTTAAAAGAAAAATATTGGTGTAAGAAATCAAAAAATTCTAAAAGGATGATTCCAGTGTTGGGAAACTTAAACTTTTTGTGATATATAAAATTAAGTAGGTCTAATTATTTATTTTTTTATATTTTAATTTATATATATATATATATATATATATATATATATATATATATATATATATATATATATATATATTATGTTTTGGAAATAAAAGTTAGGTACAGAAAATAATAAAATAAAAACCACAGCTCCACAGCTGGAAATTTTAAACTTTTTTTGATTTTCCTTATTTCTTTTCTTTTTCTTTTTTTTTTTTATTTCTTATTTCTTTGTTCACTTAACATATTTTATATATTTTTTAAAGAACAAGATTGGTATAAGGAACCAAAAAAATCTAAAAGGATGATTCCAGGGTTGGGAAAAGTACACTTTTTTTATATATAAAACTAATTAAATAAATCTAGTTATTTCTTTGGTAATTAAATTTATTCTATATTTTAAAAAGAAATAAATTAGTACTCGTATTAAAATCAGAAAAATTTAAATTATGGTTCCAGGGTGGGAAATTAAAAAAAAATGTTTGGGTAAAAAATAACCAAAAAAATTTATTTTTCAGTTAAACATATTTTATGTTTTAGAGAGATCTTTACTCAAGGAAATTCTTTAGTCGAAAAAAAACCGAGAGGTTACTTACTAAAAATTACTCTATAACAAAAATTGTAAATTTTATTACAAAACAAATGTGTATATATGTACTTATGTATGTATATTTATACTACATATACATACGTTAGTAAAGGGTATATAAGATTCGGCACAGCCAAATATAGCACTATTACTTGTTTTTTAATATTGTGCACTTTATTTTTCTTTTTTATTTTAATATATGCGGAGAAATTAATTAGAGGTGACTTTAACAGAAATCAGCATTTTCTAATTGGAAGTTATATATAAATTAAAAATTTTGCCTACCCTTACCATATTGATCCCGACACCGAAAACTGAATTAAGTAAATAACTATTCATAAAGGTACTTAAACGAATTTCTATTTTAAAACATCTGCAAGCAAGGTAAACTAATCACAAACCTGCATTTGTGCATAATATGCAACATAAAACAAAGCTTCGTATGACTAATGAGCGCCAATGTTTATGTTTAAAATAGATTTTCATTTAAAAATTGAACAAAGGCCTTTCTAATATATAAAAAATATGTTTAACAAAGAAAAATATAGATTTATTTAGTTTCTTTTACGTACCGAAAAAAATGTTTAATTTTTCCAACCATGGAACTATAAATATGTTTTAGTTTTCTAATATTTAAAACTTATGTCTCTCTTTCTTTAATATAGCAAATGCGTATTTAATTAACATAGAAAAAAAACTAGTTTATTTAGGTACCAAAAAAATTTTAAAGTTTTCCAGCTCTGCAGCTGTGCTTTTTATTTCTCTAATTTTGTGTACCGAACTTTTTTTTCCTAAAACATCAATTAGTTTTAATTTCTAAAGAAAAAGGAAATAAAACTGATCTAGTTAAAAATTAATTTCCCAACCCTGGAATCATCCTTTCGGTCTGTTGTGATTTCTTTTTTAGCAAAATATTTCTCTCTAAATATAAAATATGTGTAATTTATACAAAAAAAAAATATATATATTTTCCAACCCTGGAACTATCCTTTCAGTTTGTTCTGATTTTTTTAGCAAAATATTTCTCTCTAAATATAAAATATGTTTAAAAATTTGTTTTAGTAGATTATTGTTTTATGGCAAAAAAAAATCAATATTCCAACCCTTGAATTGTCTTTTTGATTTACATTGATTTCTTATACCAATTTAATTGTAACTGAAATATAAAATACATAGGCTTAAATTGAAAAAAAAAACAACAATTAGTTTTAGCTATTTACTTCTATATGGCAAAAAAAAAACTTTAAGGTTTCCAGCTCTGAAACCGTAGATTCGATTTTGCTGATTTTCAATAACAATCTATTTCGGACCATTTCGGATAGAGTAGATCAACATCGCAGGAAAACCGATTTCAAGTACGACAGACGGACGGACGGACAGACGAACATCGCTTATTCATATTCCCTATACATGAGGACCTAGAATATTTAAATAAAATATACGAGTATAAAAAAATTTTATTGATATTTTTTCAAAAATTTTCTTTGGAATTATGTTTATTAATACCTGTTTTTTTAATTGATATATCTGTGGCAAAAAGGAAAAAGTGCTTAAGTCGAGATAAGCTGATTTTGAGTTAATGGTGCCTCCGTAATCTGCATATTTGAAAGTACCCCTGGTCAAAATCTCAATCAATTTGTGTGATTTTTCAGGATGTTATAGCACTATGACTTGCGACTTATCTTTTTTAGACTTCTAATCTTATTTGGAATAATAGCTTAACTTTGGTTATACTTTGGTATATTTCAACTTAAATGTATTACTTATACTGTGTAGAACGATGTTTGATTAAAAAAAATTAAGTTTAACTGAGAATTTCCCAAATTAACTGTAAAGAAATAAATTTCTGAAAATCGACTTGAAAACAGTAAAATATGACTTAAGCACTTTTTATTTATTGCCACAGATATGTACATATTTTTATCGAGATGAAGGAGAAAATTGGGTTTTTTTAGGTTTTTTTCTTAAAAATTCTGATTTAGCTGGAATATTTATTAATGAAAATAATATAAATTTTTTACTTGGTGCAACTGTGCACGACCAGTTGATAATGAGCTGCTAGTCTATCATTCTTGAGATTGCAACGATCAAACTAATATGCTCATTAAATCAATTTAATAATCCAAAACTTGCGAACTGCCGAAAGTTGCACCATTACATCCCCATGATTCACACTATAAAGAAAATTTTTCTCACATTACTTTTAGTGGCACAAAGTAAAAGTTTTTTATGGGCTGCTAATTTGCTGTAAATTTCTTTGACTTGATGTGATTACTTAATACCCTACAATTGGCACAAAAAGAAAAGAAAATACTGAAAGCTGCAATATTATAGCTGTACGAGTAAATTACTCGGCTAAAATAACTTACAAGAAAACCTTTTTAATAAAATAAAAAAATAAATATTTAAATTATTCCTATCTATAAACTTTAAAGTATAAAGCATAAATTACTGGAAAAAGCTCTCGTATTTAAGCCAATTAAAAAAAAAAAAACTTCTTTAATATGTGAACATGCCTTTTTAATCCAACAAATCGTGCCATAACCGCAAAAATAGCTTAAGCGACATAATTTTCAAACTTCAATTTTTGACCAAAATTTATCATTTGCGATCGTAAATAGTCGAAGTACTAAGTCCAAAAAATGTGTCGCTTAGGCTATTTTAGCGGTTATGGCTCGAAATGCTGTTGAGGCATTTGTAGCTCTGTGATTTATATTTTAATCATTGTATTGTTGTCTTGTCTGTACCGACTTTAAAGAGTCCATTATTTATGTTTACAATTAAGTTGTGAATCTTTTATTTGCAGACCTCATTGTCATCATTATCATCATCATCATCATCATCATTGCCAACATGAATTGGAAAAACCTTAACAGAGCTTAATAAAAACGTAATTACTCGTACTTACAGCAGTGTGCACACTTCTACCAATATTCGGTAGATTCTACCGAATATGTTTGTGAATTCTACAATCTACCAATTCCACCGAACAAGGCCTGAAATCTACCGAAATCTATTGTTATTTAGTAATTTAAGTCGATATATGTGTGAATTGCCTATTTTTCCACATAGCAGACCGGCCATTTTCTGTCATGAAAATCATTAAAACAGAACAAAGAAGTCGGTTAAAAACTGAATGTATAATATAAACCTATATAACCTAATATTTGCCAAAGAATTGTGCCTTGGGTATGAAATATTTATTCCTACCAATAATTTAATAATTTTTGCACTAAAGTTTAAATTCATAAATGGATCTTACATATAATCTTTGTACTCTAAAGAAAATCCATTATTTGACATATTGTCAGAAGTGTACATAAAATAATTGATATTTATTTGCTGGTAGTTTAGCATGTCTATACACGTACATATTTCATTGGCGCTTGAACCAAATTATCAGTAGACTTTAACCACAAATTTTAAACAGTCAGAAACCTCTTACTTTATGCATAGACTTTCAAAAACTATAAGGATGTAGAAAAATAAAATTGGTTCACGTGGATATAAATTATTTGCTGGGTTTTGTATCAGTTTCAAAGCCTACTAAGCTTATTTTTTCTTTTGTGATTTTCAAAAGTATTATTATTTTATGAATTCTCATTTAATTTTTGAAAGTCTATGCATAAAGTAAGAGGTTTGTGACTCTTTAAAATTTGTGGTTAAAGTCTACTGATGATTTGGTTCAAGCGCCAAATAAAATACGTATATAGAAATGCTAAACTACCAGCAAATAAATTTCAATTATTTTATATAATCTTTGTAGTTACAAATGTTTGTCAAATAAAAGTTATTTTAGTAGCTTTATAAAACATATGTACAAAAACTGAATTCCTGTTATTTATGTATGTATATTATTTTATATATGCATATCATATCTATATAAAGGGTAAGGGCTAATAACTGGGGATTTTTTATTGGAAATGCTTCATTGCTTATGGCAGTTTAATTTCCAATCACGTGTGAAGTTTTAAATGCGCTTTTGGAAGCTGTTTAGTTTGATACTCTTTGCACCTACCCTTTATATATAAGTACATATATTTTGTTATTTTTTATGTTGCTTTGAATCAGTGATGGAAAAGTTGGTACGATCGTACTTTTTTTGATACTATTTGACATGAAAAAGTACCGTAGTACTCCCCCAGCGCATTTGATACTCTCACGGTCTACTTAGAAATGCAGTCAGGAGACGCGCGTTTGCATATATTTTTGTCAAGAATTAAATTTCTTTTTCGACAAATGGCATGAAACTTTACTAATAAAGATATTTTAGCAAATAATATTTTCTGCGGCACAGAAGTTGATCTATATATAAACAGAAATCATGTTGAAACAACTGTTTTAAATCAGTTTAAAGAAAATTGCAGTTTTATATTAAATTCTGTCAAGTTCTAAAGTGGACTTTGACCATGAAAGGTTAGTTTGGATTAATAAGATTTCCCCTGAAAATGTTTTATTTGGTAAAACCAACAGCATTATACCACTTTTAATTAAAATGTCTCCCAGCGAAAGGCTAAATTTTGAAAATATTAACAACCAATATAGATCATTGTTCATTCTGGTCTAGAGTGTCTAAAACTAAAAACGCATTAGATGAATACATGATTCCTGATATATCGAAAGCAGCTTACGGAATTTTGTCTATACCTCACTTCTCTGCGAATGTCGAAAGGATTTTTTCTTATCAAAATCTCATGAAAACAAAACAAAGGAACAGACTTTATGTTCCGACAGTATCAAGTCTTAAGGCGGTGTCAGATACAACTTCAACGCTTTGCGTGACGTTTCTAACTTTGGCGAAAAAGCATGACGCAAAATGTGTATGACACAATGAAAACGTTGACAACACTCACTGTTTGTTTCACTATTCGGTTTTATGTATAAAACACAACACAATTCAATTACTCTGATGCCACGAACTCGTTTTTTATGTAAATTTACCGACATTTTAATAAAAATTCCATATTTACATGCGAGTTTGGTCAAACAAATTAAAAATAGTATACCAACTGATTGTCAAAGCATACAAAAAGTTTAGAGTTGCCTAAAGGCCATGTCAGATAAAACTTTTACTTCGCGTTGCGTTGAAGATTCGCTTTGACATATAAGATGAAATGTACATGCATGCAATTGAATTTTGGTTTGGTTATGGTTATGGCGTTATGGCTATGTCACGTCTAATTTAAGCTTTATCCAGGCCTAAAATTTATATAAGTCTAAAAAGTTGTCTTGTTTTAACTTTAACATTTTTACCTATGAAAATCAGTGATGAGAAATGTGGCGCAATTGTGCCATTTTTGGCAGTATTGGATGTTAGATGGCACAGGCACTTTTTTGTCCATTCGAGCCATAACCGCCAAAAAAAATTTAAGCGGCATACATATATTTTTAACTTAATTTTTTTTAACGAAAATCAATTATCTGCGATCGTAACTAAACGATTTTCATCAAAAAATTAAGCTCGAAAATTATGTTGCGTAAGCTCTTTGGCGGTTATGGCTCGTATTAATATGGAAAATTTTCTTATTCCAATAATAAGTAAACAGATCACAGGTATTTGTATTTCTTGTAAATAAGTACAAAGAATTAATAAATTATACATATGCATACATATATATGTACATATATGTCTTTTTGTAAACAACTAATTTTGGAAATTATTAAATTAATTATTATTGAAGCATTTTGAATTAAATAAAAAGTGGTTTACACTATTCAAGTGATTTTGGTAATATTTAGAAACAGATTCGGCACGAAATCAAGATTTCCAATTCCCATCTCTGATGAACATACGTATATGCTGTGTTCCTTATTGTATTTGTAAATTGGGTATCATACACGGGAGTAATTTTTATGCCGGCACAACTTTTATTTTTAGAACACACGAGACTAATTAATCTGGCATAAAAATATATACATACACACAGCTTTGTGTGTATTGGTGTTTTTTGTATTATTTTAACATTTGCTGTTTTTTAAGTTGTGTATGTATTGGTTTTGTGCCGATGATGCGGTATTGTGCCTGGTTGAAAAATTATGCCAAACACAATACCACTCTCTTTGCCTCTCTCACCTACAAACTGAATGAATATATGAATAATAATAATTTTTTGCTAATCAAATTTAAATAAAAAAAAATAATAGTTTTTGGTACTCTCGGGACCAAAAAAGTACTCAAAAATATTTTTATTGATACCGAAATGCAAATCTCATTTCCCATCACTGCTTTGAATTGTTATTTTTTATGTTTCTCTGAATAAAAAAAAAATGTCTACCGAATTTCATTCAAATCTACCGATTTTTTTGTCGATTCTACCGAATTTAAAAAAAAATTAAGTGAGCACACTGACTTACAGTTATAAAAAGGCGAATGATTTGTCTTCTTCTATATACATTGTGCTCAATTGTTCGATGCTCCCCCACATACATACATACATACATATGTACATAAAATAAACCAATGTTGATTAAAACTGTTTCATTGTGTCATTTGTGTGGGGATATGGCAAATAAGGCCTTAAGTGTTAAAGCTTACAAAAATAAATAAATATGTGCCCTTAATTATGAAAGTGGTCTAAGTTATATATTTCTCTGTTCGAGATGTTTAGTAGATTACATTTGAACAAATTAAAAAGTATTTTTATATATATTACACAGCATTTTAATTTAGAGTTGTACTAGTCTCGATTTATATAAATTTATTTAATATTTATTTAATATTTATTGAAGTTTTTCAAAGATTTATTTGATATTTCGAAGCAAAAACGCACATGACTTAGACCACTTTCATAATTAAGGGCACATATATAAATTATTATATATTATATATATATATATATATAATTTCGAGTCCTCGAACAGAATTTTAATAAAATCCTGCTGCACGAAGTACATACAGTTGGGCAGAATCGAAATAAAATCGCAATAAATCAGGCATTTCTAAATAGATAGTCCTATCGCATGGAAATAAAATAAAAACTTTTCAAATGTATTTATATGTATATGCATTATATTAATGATACTTAAGGCTTTCTGCTCTGCACGCTGCCAATAGTAAAAGATCTGTTGCTGAAGGTATGAGTATCAAATGAAAATCGCTTCTTTTGAGTGTGTTTTTCATTTGAATGACTTGCTGTTATTTATTGTCAAAACAATGTTTGCATGTTCGCACATGTTGCGATACATAAAATATTTAACGTTTTGCTATCAATTTCCGTTCCATTAAGATGTCAACAATTTAACAGTTGACAGTTGCGAATGCAAAAGAAAACATAACTAAGCAGACACTAATTTTTGTTTTTGTCTTCCCAGGAAGGTTTAAAAATTAACGGTCTAATTCATAAAAAATATTTTAGGTTTATTAAAGGTTTATTTGACAAATTTCCCATGTCAAATAAGCGCTTAATAAACCTGAAATATTTTTTATGAATAAGGCAGTAAGATTAGTATGTTTTAGTTAAAATGGGCCTGTGTAGACATGCAAAAATTAAAAATATATATTTTTCTATATAATAATAACATAAACAAAGACAAAGTTTTTAATTATAAGCTTTTTCAAATTAAGAATTCTTTAAAAAGAAAAATTTTGCAACAGAAAAATCATTAAAAATCAAGATCTTTAATTTTTTTAATAAATATATGTATAAACAAGTCATAAAATGTATAGACACACATGCACATAATACAGAATAACTAAAATTCCGGTAAACTAACAATATTTTAGTAAGAACAATTATATAATTTAATAAATCAAATAAAACTATAATGTAGACAATTGGCAACAATATGTATATAGAGGATAAAAGCTGTGTTTTTATACATACACTATAGTTTTTAGGGTTCCGTACAACAAAGGTGAAAAGGAACCCTATTGTTTTCGCTACGCTGTCCGTCTGTCCGTGTATCCGCCACAAGCTATTTCCTCAGGAACAAATACATGAGAATTAAAAATTAAAGGGTGTTCCAAAACGAGCAACGAGAAATTTTAAAACCCCATGTAATATACATACAATTGTATGTACATATGTATACTGACACTTGAAATTTTATAAAATTAGTGTATTTTTATATAGAGGGCGTGTTTGAAACGGTAGAAAAGTACTATGGTAAAAAAATATTTGCCTGTGGGGAAAAAATTTCATTTTTCTGCTGTGCCAAATGATATCTTTTTTGACAATGTAAAATTTTGACAAATTCGCTTGAGCATAGAAAGAAGCTGATGAAACAATTTCTGCGGCGGCGGTTTTGCTTCGCCTGACTACAAGCCGCCGGCTACCAACAAAATTTTAAGAGGACATTTTTATACAAAACAATATTCTTGTAGCAATAAATTATATAATATTATATATATGATGCAACATTTTTCCCAAATTACAATAAACAATGATTTTTTCACAGTCTAATTAAACTTAAAAGACGCTAATATCTTTGTATTGGGCGACGGCTCGAAGCGACGGCGGTGGATTTAAATTTTATGATACCATGCTTTTTATTGCAGCTTGTCAAAAATTTATTTGTTTTGTCAAAATTTCTACTAGCCCCTAGGGCTAGTGAAATTTTATTCACCTCAGAAGTGTCAAAAATTTACTTACACTTGTACTTTGCTACCGTTTGGCACAGGCTAACACTAAAATTTAAAAAAAATTAAATTAAAGAATGGTCCATTAGTTAATGCAATTTTTAACATTTAATTTTGACAACTTGCTATATTTTGGAACCCGTAAGAGGCAAACTCTTGAAATTTTCAAAAACGGTAAAACTAAAAAATCGGAAAATTATAAAATCGCTAGGAACCAAAAAAAACCGCTAAAACGAAAATAAGCACCAAATTAAAAAAAATCTAACACTAAAATAAATCGGCAAAACCGAAAAAATCGACAAAATGAAAAAATTGTCAAAATGAAAAAAAATCACCAAAAAGAAAAAAATCGCCAAAATGAAAAAAGTCGCAAAATTGAAAAAACTCCAAAAACCGAAAAAATCGCCAAAACGCGAAAAAGGCGCCAAAACTAAAAAAATTGCCTGAATAAAAAAAATCGCCAAAATGAAAAAAATCACCAAAACTCGAAAAAAACGCCATAACTAAAAAATCGCCTATAAAAAAATAGTCGCCAAAATGAAAAAAAATCGCCAAAATGAAAAAAAAAATCGCCAAAATTAAAAAAAACGCTATAAACCGAAAAAATCGACAAAACGGGAGAAAAAAGTGCCAAAACTAAAAAAAGCGCTAAAAACCCAAAAACGAAATAAAGCCAAAACTATTTATTTTCTAGGCTAGAGTTCGTGCGCGGGTCAAAGTCGCACTTCACTGAATTTATTAATTTATGAAATTTAATTCATATATTCTTCCGTTTAATTTTTTTAAAAACATTTTCTTCAGTAGAAATAAAGCAAAAAATTTCGTTAAATATAAAGCTTTGGCTAGCATAAAAATTATTTAAAGAAATATTTAAAACTCTAGTAAATAAACAATATTTAAGTTAAAACAATTAATTATGAATTTAATGAATCAAGTGAACGTGTAATGTAGACAATTGGCAACAATATGCATATAGGGGATACAAACTGTGTTTTTATATGTATACACACTATAGTTTTAAATTTATGAAATTTAGTTTATATATTCTGCTGTTTAATTCTTTAAAATACATACATACATACCTATTTGGTATTTGTTGTTATAATGAAGGACTCCTGTCACAAATGCATATGTTGCTTATTTAGGTATGAAACGATACGAGTAAATACAAGTAAGTACTCGATACTTTTTCTTAGAAACCAAGTACTTTTGGTATCGTTGCTTTACTACCGAATACCAAGTAGGTATCGGTAAAAAGTACTCGTATCGTTCAAAAATACTCGTTTATTATTTGCCACAACAATGTTCAACATGACGTCAGTTTAACAAAGTTTCATTTGTTCGTATTATATATAAATTTATATTTAGAATATATCTGTGGCAAAAAGGAAAAATCGCTTAAGTCGATATAATCTGTTCTTAAGTTAACGGTACCCATGTAATATCCGTATTAGAAAGTTCCCCTGGGCAAAATTTCATTTGTTTTGTGCGCTTTTTTAGGAAAGTTTAAAAGTTCTCTTGCAGTAGAGCAGTAAAATATGACTTAAGCCCTTTTTCCTTATTGTCACAGATATTAAAGTCATTTCAAGAAAATGGGACCCCAAGTTAAGTGTGTGGTTATATTTTATAAAAAGACGATAAAATTGCGAGTTGAAAAAATTGTTTTAAATGCATGTGTTATTGCGACAAAACATCAATTTGAACAAACGTTCAAAATGTCATCCCGACTGTACTGCTCCTGTCGGCGAAAATGTTTCAAAGCATGTACATACAGTGAGTTTCACTAATATTCGGTTTTCAGATTCAGAATCCATAAAGTCTGCCAAACAATGAGAAATTTTTCAGATTAAAAGATTGCATTGTTTGGCAGACTTTTTTATTGATTTTGAATCTGAAAACCGAATATTAGTGACTCTAACTGTGCATACTACATACATATGTATGTATTCTGTTTGTATTGTGTGTATTTACTTTTGTTTCACAAGTTCAAATCATATGAAGAACTTGACCGATACAAGTAAGTATGGATGCTTTTTATTCGATACTGAGTAAGTATCGATACTTTTGAACCGATACCGTTTAAAGTAAAAGTATCGATACCTTACTGGTATCGTTTCATCCCTATGCTTGTTCAGCAGAGAAATTTTATTTATTTATTTTTATTATTTAAGTTATTTTATTTTATTTAAGTTCAAGTTTCATAATTATTATTTTAATAAAACGAGTGAAATATAAGTGTAGACAATTGGCCACAACATGCTTATATGAGCCAAACATGAATTTTACCATGTGAAATTTAGTGCAGGACTATATTCTGCTAAGCCAAACTATTTATCAATTTTCTTTATGGAAGCAAAATCTTCTGAGTAGCAGAATTCGAAAGTTCAACAACTAGATGATGCAACATTTTCTAACTTTTTTACAGGCTATATTCAATTTTTCCTGTAAAGCTGCTCTTTAAGTTTAAAGTGATTTGTTCGATATACATATGTACATATGTGGCAAAGTTCTAAGTGCACAAATCATGCCCTTAAGGCCGTGATACACTATCATACAAAGTCGTGCTATCTGCGAAAACTGCAACGCTGGTATGATGGAGTTTATGGAAATTTTCGAAAGGCAATAACAATTCATCATACCAGGGTTGTATATTTTCGTAGATCGCACGACTTTGTATGAAAGTGTATCACGGCCTTTAATATGAAGGAACATTTTTAAATATGTATATTTATTTATTGCAAACGTAAAATTTCTGTCAAGAAGAGTTATAAATTTTCAAGATGCCTGTACACATAATACAACAAGATGCATGTATTTTTTCTGTATACTCAATTTTAAAAGCAAACGTATTGTCTCCGATAAATATTGTTTAAAATAAAACTATGTATGTCACTTCTCAAGAACTTTAAATAAACACATGAAAAGAATTATGCAAATGATATTATTAAATCATCTTAAAGGCGGCCCAATTAACAATAAAAATTAATTTATTTATATTTTTCCAAGCAAATGTCAGGGTATTTTCTTTTATAAATAAAGTTTAAGTTAAAACCTGTCTCATTTCAGCTGGTTAAAGCTAATAAAAATCACATCGTTTAATTAAATTGCACAAATAAATTCATAAATTTCTTTAAACAAAAAAAACCTGGCCAAAAGCAAATGTTTGCTTTCAGAGCTAAAACAACAAAAAGACACTTGGAATATACATACATACTTATGTATGTAAGCATGTACATATGTATGTATATGAGTACAGTTAGAGTAAATATATAACTATGTATCTTATGATTCAGTGATATACGAATTAATGCACATAAAGTCAGTCCGTAAAATAATCAATTTAGCCCACTAATTTCCAATTGATTTTTTTATTTGTTTGCAGTGGATCGTAACTTAAGGAGAAACAAAAGACGAAATTTAAATAAAACAACCGTTACCCAAATTTTAAATTTGTGTATTTAGTACAGTTACCCTCTGGGTGATGAATGTCAAACAGAGTTTTAACTAAATATTTTATTTGCTTTTTTTCATTGTTGCTCGCACAACTGCAACATTATTTGCCTTAAAAACACTTCAAAAAGCGGTTAACAACTTCATATCAATAAGAACTTCATTCAATATTGGAAAAGTAACCAACTTTTAGCGGATGTTTTATTGCTGATACCTACTAGTGTAGTGCCCAAGACTATTTATAAGACCTTTCAAGACATGAGAGATTTTTTTCAAATGCTTTCTACAGCGAAATATTCTAAAAGAATCGCTAAGCAACACTGTTGGCAAGACATTTTTTTCGGTTGTTTTTCTTGCCAACAGTGTTGTTTAGCAATTCTTTTAGAATATTTCGCTGTAGTAAAGCATTTGAAAAAATCTCTCATCTTTTGAAAGGTCTTATAAATAATCTTGTGCAGGACACTAATACCTACTTCTTATGGGCTTTTTAGTATTCAACAATATAAAAAAATTACCTAAAGGTACCCATTAGACTTGGATCGAAGTCGTTTGTAGCTTAAATGGGCGACTGTACGAGTTCGATCTGATTCCAGCGTTGCCAGTTTTTTTTTAATTTCTCGCCAAATTGTTTAAAAAAATTGCCAAAATCATTTTTTTGTATTTTTTCTTAATATATGTACATATATCTGATAAAAAAAAATTGTTTTATGTAGTACTTTTATAACATAAATTTTTATAAAATAATAGCAATAAAAATTTTCCAGAAAATCGCCAAAAATACAAATTAAATTGCCAAAAATTATTTCTGGTAAATTTTTCTCATTCAGATTCAAAACATTTTAATGCAGACAATTAATACAAGTATAAGAAAAATCATCAAAATCGCATTGTTTTAATTTTTTTAATACTCTTCCAACAAAATAATTATCCTTAATTATAAAAATTTTTATGCTAATTTAAAAAAAAAAAAAAATTATAGCTATATTCGCCATACATTTTGATTTATTGACAAAAAGTCGCCATATCTAACAGCCCTGCCCAAGTCTATTAACCAAGCATTTGCAATATTATTGTGCAATAATTGATATTATACCATAAAATTACCTGTGTGATAATTATATATGTTTTTTTAATTTATATTGAATATTTATGTAATGTACATGTAGAACATGAACTTTGTGACCTCAGGTTTCTCAGCTTATTTTGTACATACAAACAACTGAATTTCAGTGCCTGCAAATTATTTTTTTTTTGTATTGACTCTGGTTTTGGAGACTTAATGTTATATAGAAAATTACTTTGGTCGTACCATATAATTTTTATAACTAAAGCATTAGCTGTTCGATTTATTTAAACATAAAACTAAAATATTGATACTACATATTTTTTAAATTAAATTCTTATCAGTTTTTGACAAGCGTTATAGTTTTTGGAGTTATTGAGAAAGTTTTGTAGAAAAAAGTAATTTAAAAAAATATAAAAAATTTTTTTAATTCATAAAAACTCTAGAGCACGTAATATCTAAAATTTTATTCTAAAACTAGATACATTGATATGTTAAAAATCAAACTAGCTATACTTCGTTGAAATCTATTCATAATTTCGAACTTTATTCACAATTGATTGGCAGCGCATCATTTTGCAGATATTGTAAACAATAGTTTATGATAAAAGTAAATTTAGTAAAATATGACGACCTTGACTCGCACACGAAGGGTTCCGTATGGACACTAGAGAGCTGCGTAAACAGTCTTGAAATGTAAAAACGTCATGATTTTTAAATGTATTCACGTCGCATGTATTAAACTAAACCAATAATAAATGCTGTCGTACTATAAGCGAAGCACGATGGATGTATTGGTGTACGTGTATATCAGTATTAACAAGCGATGTCGCCAAGACAGCAAAACAAAACAAACACTCAAAAGAAGTACTGTTGATTAGTGTATGCTTGTTATTTTTCATATTGTACGTTTGAGTGTGTGTGTGTAATATGTAGATGGCAAGCTATTATGTGATTAACCGCATACAACTAATGTTAATGCATGTGTGTGCCTTTGCATGTGCGCAGAAAAATAAAAGATCTTACACACATACATGCATGACGTTTGTACACGCGCTTATGCGTAGAAAGAAGCAATTATCACAAATTCTTCCGTCACGAAGTGTTTTCTTCTTTACTCTTATACCTACAATACTCAAACAAATTTCTTGCAAACAGTGTTGTTAACGTTTGTTTTATAAGATTTCGCTGTAGTAAAGCATTTGAAAAATCCCTCATGTCTTGAAAGTTCTTATAAGATGTCTTGTGCAGGAGACTAATGGACACTACATACGTATGTAATACTAGATGAACTTTAGCCTATAAGTAATTTAATTTTCAGTAACCAAATTCATTGAATCAGAAAATATTTTGTATGAATGCGGTCCCACAAATAATTTTGTAAATTCTGATAACAGTTTTGTAAAAATTTAAATTCAACAGAGTTCAGCTGAGAGAATTTGTTATGTTGCTTGACACAACGTACTGTTGTGGTGTTGTTGTTGTTTATTTTGATTGATCGTTTTGTATACATATAAATGCCGACAAGAAGCCGACAATCGTCGTGGCTTGTTGCTACTCTATACAGTTTTTTTTTGGAACAAACAATTTCCTGTAACAAGGGGCTGTCCATATATTACGTAACGCTGTTTTCCCCGATTTTTGACCCCCCCACCACCCCCCTAGTATCAGATCGTAACAAAACTGTGAACCCCCTCCCCCCCAGGAATAACGTAACAATGAGATAAAAAATGAATTAAATAGTTTAAAGTTTTTATTAAAAAAATTTAATTTAATTCATTGTTTTAAATTCATTTGTTAGACTAGCACAGTGCGTAGACAAAAATTAAATAAGCTTACATATGAACGTACTCCATATATTGGCGAAACTATTTCTTAAATTTCTTCCCAAGTGTCCTCAAACTCCAAAAATTATGGTTTCATAGAGAGCTTATTCCTAAACTGTATGTATGCATTAGTGATGTATATTATAGCGTTGCACAGATACATCTGTTTACACTAGTTTTGCGTGTTTTTTGGTTCTGGTATGAACAAATATGTTATTTATCGTTTTCTGTTACTAGTTGTAAATGTTGATTTTTAAGCAATTATTGTATGGTTGGGCAATGAGCAAATGAAAACAACACATTTATTTTTTTTGTTTTTCTAAGGCAAATAAGATACATAAAACTGCTTTTACCATAAGTGCCTTATGATGTGTTGAGAAAAAATGTAATTGGCTGATGAATGAATGAATGAAAGCAAAATCGCACATACATATGTAAGTAAATGATATATGTACATGAAACACATGCATTTGTAATTACTCTCACAGCAAAATTGTCTCTTTCTCTCTCTATACTTTGGCTGCGCCACAAAATAACATAACGAACGTCCGCACATACATCTGCACATCATGTATTTGTTTCAATAGGGGTTTTTTCATATATTTGTATTACAATATGTATTTTTTGAGCAAAAACAGATCAAACAGTTGCTCAGCAGCAATACAATAAGCAATTGTTATTTGTTTTCAATTGTATTTTAATTTGGAAAAGCACGCACACACAATAACTCTTATACTAGTTCTGTCGCTCACACTACAATTATATGGTACATACCATGGTATATTTGCTTTGGCTATACAAACGAGTATACAAATGCAACCCTTTAATGTATATTCGAATTCCAAAACAGTCGGCCGTTTCTAGATATTCGCATTCGTTTAAAAAATATATAAAGAAATTCATAAATCCAAAACGAAATTTAAATGAATGGCATACAAATATTAGTTTGTAATAATTTAAAAAAAATTATTTTTGATTATTTTTTTCTATGCGTTTTTTGCCAAATAATCTGCTATAGTATTCCGTATTGATGACTGAGCAGTATTTCAAACACCAAAACGATAGTTGGCATTAGCCTTGCGGTCGCTTTCACTACTTTCTATAAGTGAAGTCGACGTGTATTTCAGAGAGCTTAAAGATGACTCCGTTTGGCCATCTTCAAATCTATCTAAAATGTGCGTGAAACCAAAAAAAAATTATATCTGGGATCAATAAAGGTTGCCATGGTGAATTATATTTCATTTTCTAAAAGAGAACCTTTTTAACCCGCTCTAAACATAAAGATTGTTGGGATATCAAATGACTCAAAATGATGTCAATTACGAAAGATATGCAATTTTTCTTTTCTTAATTTTTTCCCTTCTGCAACATTTTCAATAGCTATTTGCACATTAAAAAAATATATCTTAAAAGTATCTTAAAATTAGAGGGGCACACAATCTATTTCCTAGACGCATTTCACTGTTGTTTTCATATTTTTTTAAGTTCTGTTGCATAAAAAATTAAAATAATATCCTTATGAAAATACGTCTATGTATGCAAGTTTTCATTAACACATCTCTCAAAACTTAAATATTGTAGCCTCAAGTTGACCAACAAAAATGTTAAAAGTTAATTATTTAATATTGTCATGTACATATGTATATGGAAGAATATATTTTTTGAAAGGACTCTTTTTTGTCCATGAGAATTGCAAGAAACCTTTTCCTAAATGCATTTGGGGGATTTAATATTAATATATGTTGCAGTTTAATATGGAAAGAAGTTTTTATGTACATAAGTACATATAATTATAAAGAATATCTAAAAATGTAAATGGATAAAGATGAGGAATTCAGAACCATGTAATCAGTTTGACTACAATTTATTTAATTTATTATAAAAACTTTGTATAACTTTCAAATGTTATTTAAATTTTTGGATAGATTTCATAAACTGTTATGTACGCGGACAGAATTATGAAGTTCTTTTCCATACACATTTTTATACCCTTTACCAAAAAATGGTAAAAGGGTATATATAGGTTTGTCATTCCGTTTGTAATTTCCAGAATATTAATAAGCGAGCCATAAAGTATATATATTCTGGATCCTTATGCATAGGGAAGACGAATAAGCGATGTCCGTCTGTCCGTCTGTCTGTACGTGAAATCGGTTTTCCGAAGCTCCCAGAAAAGCTAGAGACTTCGTTCTTGGAATGGTGGGTCAGAAATGGTCGAAATAAGATTGGTATTGAAAATCAACAAAATCGAGCACACGGTTTCAGAGCTGGGAAACTTAAACTTCATTTTGCCATACAAAATAACTACTGAAAAGTAGTTTTTATTATTTTTTTATTAAATAAATTTATTTTATACTTCAAAATGAATAAAATTGGTATTTCACTTAAAAAAAAATTTAAAAAAAAAAATCAAAAAAATTAAAAGGACGTTTCCAGGGTCGGAATACTTTGATTTTTTCTTCTTATACAAAAGTAACTTACTAAAACAAATTTTTCCTTTTTTCTAAAAATTATACATATATTATGTTCTTAAAGTGCAGAGATTGATGTAAGAAATCAGAAAATCAAAAAAGATGATTCCAGGGTTGGAAAACCTACAATTTTTGTGATATATAAAATTAACTACCGTAAACTAATTTTTTATTTATTTTTATTAACTAAACTTATTTTATACTTCACCACGAATAAAATTGGTATTTTAAATAAAAAAAAAATTTAAAATTTAAAAAGACGTTTCCAGGGCTGGAAAACTTTATTTTTTTTTTTCTTATATAAAAGTAACTTATTAAAACAAATTTTTCCTTTTCTTTATAAATTAAACATATCTTACATTTTTTTTTTTTTTTTTTTTTTTAATGCATGTATTTATTTATTGTATCTTCATATGTGAACTAACAATAAGTATTCAAATCTTAAATCTATAAAAAAAAATTATTAGGCCCGACCAGTGTCGGACATAAACTTAGTGGTAGTTATAAATAATACATTAGTAGTGATAATCAAAAAAGGGGGGGGGGAAGTATTTTCAAGTAGTCCCATCTGGAGTGTTAGGTATAAGAGCCCGTGTGTCCCTCTTTTTTAAGCGGATGTGTCCAGTAAAGTTCAAAATATTACGAGCAAGCGGATTAGGATGTGATTCGAGTTTTGTTAAATATTTGCCTGCGTATTTTGCAATTTCTTCAGTCACTAGTGGCATATTTAAATCACGATGTATAATAGAATTTTGGATGTACCATGGAGCCGATGTTATTAACCGTAAAATTTTGTTTTGCCTTCGTTGGATTCTCTCGACATTGGAAGCTGAAGCAGTGCCCCATAACTGAATTCCGTAGCGCCATATTGGCTTCAAAAGCGACTTGTATAATAAAAGTTTGCAGTCTAGGCTGAGTGTTGAGTTTCTGCCAATCAACCAATATATTTGAGTTAACTTAAGTTTCATCTGAGTTAATTTAGAGTCAATATGATGTTTCCATGTAAGTCTTCGATCAAGGTGTATACCAAGGTATTTCACTTGGGAATGTTGAGGAATATTTTGATTGTTGATTCGAATGGGGGAGCAAGTATCTCTTCTTAGGGTGAACGTTATATGGACACACTTTTGTTCATTGACTTTAATTCTCCATAAGTTCAACCATATTTCCAACTGAGTGATATGTTCCTGGAGATTGCGGGATGCCTCATAAGGGTTTTCGTGCACACTCATACAGGCTGTATCATCGGCAAAAGTAGAAATATGGATATTATTGCTCACAGGCATATCACAAGTATATATTAAATACAAGACAGGACCCAGAATACTACCCTGGGGCACACCAGAAGATATAGATTCGGACACACTCGTGAACTCTCCTTCCACAACAGTGAACTTCCTATCAATAATATAACTTTCCAAAAGCTTTTGAATGTTTATTGGCAGATATGTCTTCAATTTTAAAACTAGGCCTTCGTGCCACACTTTATCAAATGCCTGAGAAACATCAATAAAGAGAGCAGAACAATACTTCTTTTCTTCAAATGTTCTTCTTACAACTTGGACCAGTCTATGCGTTTGTTCAATCGTGCTGTGCTGACTTCTAAAGCCAAATTGATGGTCCGGGATGCACCCATTATCAGTTAAAATTTTGGACAATTTAGTCATGAGCAGCTTTTCGAAAAGCTTTGAGATTGTAGATAGTAAGCTTATAGGCCTATATGACTCAGTCTTGGTAAGATCTTTGCCCGCCTTTGGAATCATTTTGATCTTGGCCAGTTTCCAGTTATGTGGAAAATACTGCATTCTTAAAATAGCATTAAAAGTAAATAGCAGGATTCTTATTGCAATATGAGGCAAGTTCATGAGCATTTTGTTACTAATGCCATCAATACCTGGAGCTTTCTTCGGGTTGAGTTCAGCAATTACTTTTTGTACTTCACGCATCTTAAACCTTAAGGGACGAGGGGGTAGAGAAACTACACTCGGTAAATCAGCAGCACCCGTACATGAATTGGGAGTGAATACAGATTTTAAATGCTCAGAAAATAAGTTACCTTTCTCACTATCACTTCTTGCCCAGCCTCCGGTCGCAGTACGCAATGGTGATTTAAGATCAACGGGTCGTTTAAGATTTCTAGTAGCGCGCCATAAAGAGTAATTAGATGCGGACGTTACATCAAGACCTTCTAAATACTTTTCCAGTAGTGCAGTTTTTTCCGACGATAGCAGCTCTTTGAGTCGTTTAGTACATTCTTTAAGTCTGATTTTATTTAGGGGTGATCTGTGTTGTTGCCATTCTCTTCTAGCTCTCCTTTTTTCACATACAAGACGTTCAATTTCCGTAGAATAAATTCTGTTAAAGCCGGTCTGCGGATAGGAGGTAGTGGCGTGTTCAGCAGTCTGTTTAATATTTTCGTTAAGATTGGCAATATCATCACATGATATAAGCTGAAAGTTTTCTACGAAGTGACTACTAAGATATTTTATGAATACCAGCCAGTTGATTCCATTAATCATCTTCACATATGAGTTAGTTAAATCACTCCTTAGTGGGTTGAAAATTGTAACTATTGTTGGAGAGTGATCGGAGGACAGATCTAGAGAGGCCTCTACATGAATTAAGTCCCTATGAATATTTTTCGTGACGGCAAAATCTATAACATCTGGAATTTTTCTTACGTCAGTAGGCCAGTAAGTAGGCTCCCCACTCGAAATGACATCTAAGCCCATTTTTGAAATTGTATTGAACAAGGCTCGACCTCTAGGTGTAACAAGACGCGATCCCCAGTACGTATGTTTTGCATTGTAGTCACCAGCTGCCACGAAACAAGATCCAAGCGATTTGTAGAACTTCTCATACTGATCTTCGCTAACTGAAAATCTGGGAGGTGAGTAAATTGATGATATCACGAAGTTCGCACAAAAATTTTCTACGAAAATATTCGTTGCTTGCAAATATTCTTCACTAACGTTGTCAAGGACATAGTGCTTGAGTCTTGACTTAATCAGAATTGCTGATCCACCACATGCTCTCCTTCTCGGGTCTTTTGTATCATATAAAGTGTAACCATTTATTTTAAATAAGCTTCTTGAGGTCAAATGAGTCTCAGAAACCAACATTATATCAATATTTTTTTCCATGAGGAAGTGCTCAAGTTCATTTTTATGTTGGCGAATGCCGTTTGCGTTCCAGAAACATATTTTTAACGTGTTCATGGTTTATTAACTAATGCTTGAAGCAGTGTATTCTGCATTCGCAGCATTTCTTGCATCATACTTGTCATATTTGTAGTAAAGTTGTTTATAGTTAGCACCAGATTCTCAATAGTAGCTTCAAGGCGACTAAAGTTAAAGCTTGAGTTTGAATTCGTTGAATTATTTGGCGGTGGAACATTTTGCGTGGGAATTGAACTAGTCTTAGCAGCATCAGCATACGATACACGTGAAGTAACTGGTTGGCTGATTTGAGCAAAAGTGTCGGAGTTCGCGTTTACTTGTAGAGCTGGAGTTAGCTTGGGTTTTTGACCCATAGCCTGTTTAACGAAAGAAAATACAGGGCACCCTCTATAGTTAGCTGTGTGATTACCTCCACAATTACTACATTTTTTTTCTGCTTGATCTTTTGGCTTAGTGCAGCTAGCAGTACCATGCAATTCACCGCAGATAACACACACTGTAGGTAATTTGCAGTAAGTTTTCGTATGGCCATATTCTTGGCAATTATGGCACTGTACGGGACCTGAACGCTTACGTGGCTCTTCAACTGTGATTTTTCGATGTAAGAGATACTTTACGTTATAAACTGGATGGGCTTCATTTTTTTTTAATTGTATGTCATTCGGCTCCAGTTCAACCCGAAATAGGGGTTGGGGGACCTTTTCTCTATTAAATATGTTGGTAACATTTTTTACCTTGAATCCTTGGTCGACAAGTGCACATTTTACTTCTTCGGGTTCAACATATGAATCTATGCCCTTTAATACTATCTGTAGGCCTTTAGCACTCTTAAGTTGGTATGTGTAAAAATTTGTTTTATTTTTTTCGAATTCACTAACAATTTTTCGGAAATCTTTTTCATTATATATTTGGATTTTAGTTTCATCAATATTACCTCGTTTAATTGGAATGATGTGAAAAGTATTTTCACCAATGGTCGACAGTAGTTTTTTTATAAGCGCGTTAGAATTTTTTTCTCTCAGATAAATAGGTGGTGGCTTAAAAGACTTTTGCGATGATGTAGAGGGCTTGTCGTCGGTGTCTTGCAATAATGAAAAACGATTTTGACGATTGGTAGATGATGCGCTGTTATCCCTAGACATCTTTGGAGCAGATGAAATTTTTGAAGAATTTGGGCTTCGCCCACGCTTTACCACTGTTATATATCTGTCCATTCCCACTTGTACCTTGGGTTTTGAGCTACTGTTATCTGTAGTGATAACTTGGTTTAGTGATGAAGGCTAGTCCGATGCGGATGATATCGCAGACTTAAATGAAGAAGTACTAGGCAATGGTAATATTAACGATTCACTAGTTGGCATTGGACAAAGCGAAGTTGATCGCTGACGAAAAATTGGCTTTGCCGTTAAAAAAAGATTTTCATCAGATTTATTATTTATATTTTTTTCATTAAGAGTTTCAGAACTCACAGTAAAATAAGCATTTCTGCCGTTAGAACTCACTTCAAAATTTTTTTCCTTTGAGGTACTCATACAGAGTATTATTCCTCAAGGGAACTTTGTTTGTGTTTACGGTTTTTTTTTTGTTTTTGCTATTTGTGGCTATGTAAAAAATATTAGTAAAGCCAATAAGCTTATTTATCAAGGTGAATATGTATTACGAATATTTTTTGTATAATTTTTGATTTTGTTGTTTTTTATATTTGTTTCGTATGTATGTATGTAAAAAAAAATCCGCTTTAATGTCTTTTCACTATGAAGGTTCAACGAGAACTGACATTCTTAAAAGAAAAAAATTGGTGTAAGAAATCAGAAAAATCAAAAAGGATGATTCCAGGGTTGGGAAACTGGAACTTTTTGTTATATAAAAAATTAACTACCGAAAACTGATTTTTATTTATTTTTATTAAATAAGATTATTTTATACTTCAGTATGAATAAACTTGGTATTTCAAATTAAAAATTAAACTTCAAAAAATTAAAAAGATGTTTCCAGGGTTGGAAAACTTTAACTTTTTTTATACAAAAGTAACTTAATAAAGCAAATTTTTCCTTTTTTTCTATAAATTAGAGATATCTTAAATACTTAAAAGAAAGAGATTGGTGCAAGAAATCAGAAAAATTAAAAAGAATAATTCCAGGGTTGGGAAACTTACTCTTTTTGTGATATAAAAAATTAACTACCGAAAAGTAATTTTAATTTTTTCTTAAATAAATAAACTTATTTTATACTATAGTACGAATAAGTATGGTATTTCAATTTAAAAAAGTTTAAAACATGATTCCAGGGTTGGACACATTTACCTTTTTTTATACAAAAGTAAGTTACTAAAGCAAATTTTTCGTTTTCTCTATAAATTAAAGATATCTTGTATTCTTAAAAGAAAGAGATTGGTATAAGAAATCAGAAAAATCAAAAACCATGATTTCAGGGTTGGTAAACCCACACTTTTAGTGATATAAAAAATTAGCTACCGAAAACTAATATTTATTTTGTTTTATAAAATAAATTTATTTTACACTTCAGTACGAATGAATTTGGTATTTCAAAATAAAAAAAGTTGAAAAAATTAAAACGACGTTTCCAAGGTTGGAAAACCTTATTTTTTATACAAAAGTAACATACTTAAACAAATTTTTCCTTTTTTACTATAAATTAACATATATTATATTCTTAAAAAAAAAGATTGGTATTAGAAATCAAAAAAAGTCAAAAAGCAGGATTACAAAGTTGGGAAACCTACACTCTTTGTGATAT
Organism: Tachina grossa; assembly: GCA_949987645.1. Taxonomy (NCBI): domain Eukaryota; kingdom Metazoa; phylum Arthropoda; class Insecta; order Diptera; family Tachinidae; genus Tachina; species Tachina grossa. The sequence continues at coordinate 49,441,915 of OX465278.1, read as the reverse complement.
AAAAAATTAACTACCGAAAATTAATTTTTGTTTATTTTTATTAAATAAACTTATTTTTTGCTTGAGTACGAATAAAATTAATATTTCAAATAAAACAAAAAAAGTTTAAAAAAATTAAAAAGACGTTTCCAGGGTTGGAAAGCCTTAACTTTTTTTCTTATACTTACTAGAACAAATTTTTCCTTTTATTTACAAATTAAACATATCTTATGTTCTTAAAAAAAAGAGATTGGTGTAAGAAATCAGAAAAATCAAAAAGGATGCTTTCATGGTTGGGAAACTTACACTTTTTGTGCTATATTAAAGTAACTAAGTCTAATTAATTTTTATCTTTTCCTTTATAAATTATACATATTTTACGTTTTGGAATAAAAAGTTTGGTTTGAAAAATTATAAAAATAAAAATCACATCTCCAGAGTTGGAAACTTTGAACTTTTTTTCTAGATATTAAAGTAACTAAATAAAACATTTTTTTTTTTTGAATTCCCTTTTTTATCACTTAACACACTTTCCATATTTTTTTAAGAACTACTATATTGATAAAAGGAATGAGAAAAATCTAATTTGATGATTCTAGGGTTTGAAAATTAATTTTTTTTGCACATAAAAGTAACTATGTAAAATTACTTTATGTATGTGCTTATGTATGTATCTCTATACTACATAAACGCACTTTGGTAAGGGGTATATAAGATTCGGCACAGGCGAATATAGCACTCTCACTTGTTTTAATTTAATTTTGCAGAATCAAATAGACCCCCAATTAAATGTCCATAAATTTCACATACAATAGATATTCGTATTTGAATATCGTTTTAAATATTCGTATTCGCGGATATCGTTTTAAATATTCTAATTCGAATTCGCGAATATTAAAAGTTGGCATTCGGCAGATGTATGTAGTATACATACTCGTACATAATATATGCAGGCAACACGTATGATCAATTAAATAAATAAATGAGACAAACATATGTATTTTTGTACAAAATTAGTAATATTTTCTGTTACGTAACATTTTCAAAGACCCCCTTCCCCCCCCCCCCCCCCCGCACAACAAATCGTAACAAAACTCGAACCCCCCACCCTCCCCCTAGAGTGTTACGTAATATATGGACAGCCCCCAATTAAAAATATTTAATGAAACTAAACTTAATTTCAAAGAAACATTTATTTGAAATTTTTTTGGGAATAATTTTTTCTGTTTGTAAACATTTTTTCAGAATTTTAATTTGTATCCGGCAAGCTTTTTTCGGTTTTAAAGGTTTTTCTTACCCTTGGCGATTTTTCTTAGTTTTAGCCCTCGTTTCGGTTTTGCGTTTATACACATATGGCCATTAAAATAGGTACGTTTATATGTATATAGCGATTTTAAAGTTTTGGTGTTTTTTTCCGGTTTTGCGATTTTTTGGTTTTAAGATTTTTTCGGCTTTTTGCAATTTTTTTAATTTTGAGATTGTTTAGTTTTAGCGTTTTTTTTTAATTTTCAATAGTTTGCCTCTTAAGGCTTCCAAGATACAGCAAATTGTCAAAATTCATAGTCTAAATAACATTAATTGATGGAATACCCTTTAATGTTGGTGTTTTAAATTTCGCTTTTAATTGGTTTAGTCGGCATAAAAATACACGTAATTTCAAGTATCAATATATAATTTGCTGTATATCTATTACATTAGGCTTTCCACATGTTTCGTTGCTCTCTTTAGAATACCCTTTAATTTTTTACTGTCATATATTTATTGTTATAGCAGCCAAAGTTAAAATATTCTGCGAAAATTTCAGGTGCACACAGCCAGTGTGTGACAGACTTTTCACATAACAATATCGATCAGCTGTTTACTACCGTTGCAGTTACATTCCACTACAGTCGGCTAAGTAAGCCTTAAGTCTAGCTACTTAAGTACATCTTTTATATCTTATAGTTTCCCAGTTAATGAGAACTTTAGTAAAAAAAAAAGTAATAAAAAAAACTTAAGTAACATTAACTTTTCTTGATTGCAAAAGGAAATTCTAGCCAAATAAGTGCATAAATATTTTTATTTATTTTTTTTTTTTTTTGTAATTCTGCATTCGCATTCAACAAGTGAGTGAGTAAATTTTATGACTACAAATGAAAGTGTCGCGCTTAAGCCAAAGTGCCACTTAAACAGCCATGATTGACTTTTTACTGTCATGCATTTTTATGATGATCAGCCTAATGATGAAATAAAATCGTTACTTTTTTCTTGTTTTGTTTGATTATTTTTATGATCATTATGGTGTTGATTTTATAATGGACGTTACCACCACCATTAAGAAATTTTAATACGGAAAACCAACAACTACTCGTACTTCTGGCATTAAGCATTCTGCATTCTTTATTTGTATTCAACTTTATTTTCTTAATATTCACATGATTATTTAAAATTGTTACGAAAACGTTTCAAGTGCATGAGCATTAAAGAAGTCAATATTTATTTTGCGTTAGAATTTTTCGTTTTTTTTTTGCTTTTTTCTTCTATTTCTTCTATTGAATCCACTCTGTGTTGCCTCGTCACGTTGCAAACGTTTTGCATAATGGCAGATCGATCATGGAAAGTGCAATAACCATCATGCCAAGCGATTATGAAATAACAACAACATCTGCCTTAACAACAACAACAAGTGAATTTGAATAGCTAATGCTAATCAAACATTCTATCATTCTTATAGCACCTTGTTGATCAGTAATTGCCTGCACGACTATATGAACATTAATGGCTGCAGTGTTGTTGTTGGTTTGTACATTTAATTCATTCTTCTTTGCCACCACTTAGACTTTAAGGAAACAACAGCAGTTTTTTATGTGCAACAGCTTAGCGGTAACAATCAAGCCGTCATGTTTGTGTCGAACCTCCTCCCTCTCTTAACGGAATAAATGATCATATTGGTGATAGAACAAAAGAACGAACAAAAAAACAAACGAATCAACGAACGAACGGAACAACGATCGACAATAATAGACATTAGAAGAGCCATAAAGGAAAACAGCTGGACAAGGTGGAAAGCGTTTAAGCTTTTGATTTCGTAGTTTGTTTTTGGCTTGTAGCGTGGCAAGATTGTAGGAAATGCAAATCAAATTCTAATGATTTTTTATTGCTGTTGCCTGTTGTTGTTGGCATTTGCTAATGCTTTTACAATATAACGATGTATGTATACTTTTATGATACTTATAAATAATACACACACACACACACATAACACACGTTTATAAGAGTTCATCATGTTTTTCGTGTTTTCTATTCACAAACGAAATATTAATTAAGAAATAAGTGTGAGGAGTATACTAGGCCATGGTAAAATTATACAAGGTACTTGCCCAAGCCCAGCCTGTTAATGTATACTAGTGTCCTGCACAAGAGTATTTATAAGACTTTTCAAGACATGAGAGATTTTTTCCAATGCTTTACTACAGCGAAATATTCTAAAAGAATCGCTAAACAACACTGTTGGCAAGACAAACCACCGAAAAAAATTACTTGCCAACAGTGTTGCTTAGCGATTATTTTAGAATATTTCGCTGTAGTAAAGCATTGGAAAAAATCTCTCATGTCTTGAAAAGTCTTATAAATAGTCTTGTGCAGAACACTAATGTATACAATGCAGAGAGTTATCAAGCTTTATTTACAAGCTGCAAAAATGTTAGTGTATGTGTGTGAATAAAATGATTACAGTATTGCCAATGCATTTGCACATAGATGTGTCTCCAATTACACATTGAAGAAAATTACACTACAAATCTGTTGTGGAGTTTAAAATTAAAACAAACCCAAAGTATAATTACACAAAGATTATACATGAATCTCATTACATGGCCTACACATGATAACTAGTAGGTATTATACACTGTGCATTACACACATATTGGCAACACTGAATGACTATAATCACGCACGAACGCCGCTTCGGCAATTGTACTTTAGATACCCTGCGATTGTTATTTTTAAAAACTAAAGATATATGTTTCTGACAGAGCTCGCAGTAATTGGTCTCTCTCGTGTTTGTTGTCAGAAAAAAACCACTCGTCCACTGACACGATACGACCAGCGATGCCGACTTGGCGCTTTTGGCACTATTTTTAGTGCCTTTTGAAGACTCAAAACGCCAAATTTTGAGCGTTAAGCTTAAATTAGACGTGACATAGCCATAACGCCATAACCATAACCAAACCAAAATTCAATTGGTTTCTATGGTGAGAGTTATGGCGTTATGGCGAGTCACGTATAATCGAATGCACTGTTGCCCATTAGTTTGGTTCGAACGGCTGCTCTCTATGGCTATGGTTATGTCACGTCTGATTGAGCCTTTAGCGCCAAAATAAGAAAAAGCACTAATTAGTGATTTTAAGAAATTTGTGTATTTCTTAAAATTATTTTAATAATTACTCGGCGTATTTATTTTTTCAGTGTAAAGCAAAAATTTTTCGTCTGATATAATTCATTAAATAGAGAATAGCTAAGAAAATTTTAAACATTACTAAACTTCACATTAATTCACGTTATGTATTTTCAGTCGTTTTTCGCGAAAGTGCTTTTTACGCTATTTTGATATCAAAATTACGCTTTTAAGTGCTTTTTTTAAATGTTGATGTGCCTTTAGAGCCAAAAAAGTTGGCATCACTGGATGCGACACTGTCGCAAAAAAACCCTCAAACTTCGCTCAACCATCGACCGTTTTTGTTCGATCGCTCGGCTCTTGTGTTCACTCGAGACCCTTTATTTCGTAAAATCTCGGCAAACGGTATTTTGAGCATGTATATATGTTGCGAGTTTAGTTTAATTTACAGATATTTTTATTGTTATTTATTATTATCTTCTTTTTAATGCTTTGTCTGTGAAGAAATATCTAAGGCAACAACCAGTGATGGGAAAGTTGGTACGATCGTACTTTTTTTGATACTATTTGGCATGAAAAAGTACCGTAGTACTCCCGCAACATATTTGATACTATCACGGCAAACTCAGATATGCATTCAGAAGACACGCGTACACATATGTTTTTGCCAAGAATTCAATTTCTTTTTCGACAAATGACACGAAACTTTATTAGTAAAGATATTTTAGAAAATTGTAACCCCTCACAATTAAATATAAATAAAAACCTTAGTTCATTCAATGGCACAGAAGTTGATCTCAGTTGATCAGTTTAAAGAAAATTGTAAAAAGTTTATATTAAATTCTGTCAAGTTCTAAGGGTAAAAGTGGATGTTGACCCCTGAAAATGCTTTATCTGGTAAAACCAATAGCATTACAGTAGTTTTCGCTTATAGTCACTACCGCTTATTGTCACATTAATGATATAGTCCATATTTAATATTTTTTGTGACTTTTGAACTTAATTTCATTCAAAAAGTTGACGATATGGACTATATATATATATATATATACTATAAAGTCATATTTGACATATATGCACCAACTTTGTGGTAGTCAAAATCCAAATTGTACGCAAACAATTCGCGTTATAGTCACACAAATTTTCAACTGATTTTTTTTAGTTATTTATTTAAGTCATAGACCCAAAAGCAAATCTAAATTTCAACCTCCATCTACTGTTTAGTAGTGTTTAGTAGAAGAACATGTCTTTAGAACAAAACATTGTTTTGTAATTGACATAATTGGATTGTATGGAAATTCTTTTATATACCTCTGCGTGGCATATAAAAAATTAGCCTTATAGTCACATTAGCGATATAAAGTCCACAATTTCTGTGCAATTTTAAATGTGATTGTGAGCGAAAACTACTGTATATCGCTTTTCCCAGCGAAAAGCAAAATTTTAAAAATAGTAACAATCAATATAGAGCATTGGCTAATATGGAAGAATTGAAACCATTCACAACAGAAAATATATGTAGACATGCAGTTTTTGGCCTACAGCTACTTAAACTAAAAACGCATTAGATGAATGCATGTTTCCTGGTAAATCGACAGTAGCCTACCGAATTTCATCTATACCTGACTCCTCTGTAAATGTCGAAAGGATTTTCTCTTACAAAATGTCATGAAAACAAAACAAAGGATCAGACTTTATGTTCCAACAAACAGTATCAAGTCTTATCCAGGCCAAAGATTTATTGAAATCTTAAAACTCTTCTTGTTATAACTTTAACACTTGTAGCTATCTACGAGTACACACATATGTTTGTATGTATGCATCAGACAAAAATTTGCTAAAAATCGCTAAAAAAAAACAGCTAAAAAATGGCTAAGCGATATCTAATGAAAATAATGAACTTTAAGCAAAAACAAGAGGGTATTTCACATATTACCTTTCTAAACCAAGTCGGGAACTTTTTTAAAGTAAATAAAAACAATAAATTTAAGTAATAAATAAAATTATTTATTTAAGAAACAAGCAAAAAACTGATCATTTAGTGCATACTTGCAATGCTTGCAGTACGCCTTCTATTCATTTGTACATTATGCTATTCAGTTAATGGGTTACTTATCCATTCCTTGTGATATTTTTATTTTTACTTTTTCTCATTTTCTATTTTTAAACTTTCATTAAAACTGAAATTTTTATTTTATTTTCACTCGTGTAAAACTAAAATGACTCTTGTTTGATTGATACCATAAACCACCAACTAGGCCCAACAAACTAATAACAACATTGCAACGATAATAAGAACGGAGTAGCAAATCTTATTGTTACCAATTTAGCCATCTCTTTCATATAAACTCTTTTAGACAATTTTTGTTGCTGCAATTCTTAAATATGTGGGTGAGTATTGAAATAGAAACACATATACATACATATATTATTCATTATTCAATTTGGCACCTAACATATAAGTATGTAGTATTAAATTTATGAAGTTTTTTGCTTCTCCTGTAAAGTAGTAAAAAGTGTACTTACAGCCTTTTGGATTTTAGGTGACGATATGTATATTTGTATTCCTCTCTTTTTCACACAAATATAAAAAGTTGCGGTAACAAAAATTGCAAGTTTAAACTGGGATTTATTGATATTAATGCGAAAACAATAACATATTACTCTGATGTGTTTTTTTGGTAGTAAATAAGTGTTCCTTTGTTGGGAATATAAATTTTTTATTAAAAACCACAAACAAATTTCATGTCTGGAACAATAACTAAAAAATAGCTACATTAAAATAAAAATGGCTAAAAAAATAGCTAATAGCTAAATTCACTTTTTTCCGGCTAAATGGGATGAAAAATAGCTAAATTAAGCCAGAAAATTGCATGAATTTTGAAATTGTATGAATATGCTTTGTGTTTCTTTTTTACTTTTTTGTAAATTAATTTTATATAATTTTTTGTTAATTAAATTTAAATAAAAAAAAAAATAATAATTATTGGGTACTCTGGGGATCAAAAAAGTACTAAAAAAAATTGTTTTTGATACCGAAATGCAAATTTCATTTCCCATTACTGGCAACAACATAAAGCAAACGCAACAACAAAAATAAAGACCTTTTTTGCGAACACTTTGCTTGTTTAACTAACTTACTGACCCTCAGTAGCTGAGCAACGAACGATTCTGTTCATAGCATGCGGTCAATAACCCCCATACCTAAATAAGAGCGCAGCGTGACCGTTTGACCGACTAAAGTGGCAAATTGCCACTTTTTCAACTGCCTTTCCCCTTTTTGACCCCCTGTGAGTTATATGAAAATACATTAAAAATAAAGAGTTTGGTGTAGTTTTCGCGTTTTTTTTAATTTTGCCCCCTTTTTTTTGATAAATCCCCTATTTGGTGCCAAAATGTCATCGGTCACCCTGTAAGAGCGGCAAGCGTTGCTTTAGCAGCAGGGTATGCATTTTTAGTACATTTAAATGTAAAAATATTTTTTGATTGTACTGAAAATACGTACCCTGCTGCAAACGCAACGCTTTCCGCTCTTATTTAGGTATGAGGGTAAGAGACCGATTCGTGTGTTACGCTCAACCCATAACCTGGCAGCGAGAGCACGATTGCAGTGTTCCCAGTTTAGGGGATTTGTCCCCAAATTGGGGATTTTTTCGCTGTTAGGGATGAAAATTTTGTGTTGGTGATCTGGGAATTTGTTGGGCATGATAACCAAATTTTAGAAGAATTTTTTGGGACTTTTTTTTACAACTGATGATAGCAAAAATTATTTTTGAGCTAAGAAATGTGAGTCTGGCAAGTCTAAAAATGTGTGTTTCTATTCATAGTGAATGGTTTCTAATAAAGAAGAAGTATCAAGGCAGATTAACCAATAATGATACCAAAACAAAAATAAGTAACAAAATGCAATATGACTTGTTGGAAGCACTTTTTAAAATAAACACACACTTTAAAAATAATTCAATTTGTTGTGACAAATTTAATCCTTCTGCTGAAACGCTAAAGCTTTTTTAATACAAGTACTATGTACAACGAAAATATCTCAGGCTGATGAATCGGAAGATTTCGGTTCTAAAGTTTTTGACATGGTAAACTTTAGTTAAAATTTTTTTATACTTGTGTATATTAAACCATGTGTAATTTTTTCTTTACAAGTTTTATAAGTACAAATTAAAATAATATGAATGTAAATAAAGCTATCGATACATATGAATTTTATTGAATAAACATGTTATTTTTGTCATTATTTTTCAAATAAAATTAAAATTTTTTATTTTTTTTCACAAAAGAAAAAATTTTAATCAAAAAAACTCAATTTGGGGATTTTCGGGGATGACAAATCAAGAATTGGGGATAAGCTCTAGAAAAAAAAACAGGCAACACTGCACTATTGAAACGAAAAAGAGGGTTGCTGCTCAGACACTGAGTGATTCCGTCTCATTTTTTTAGGTCTTTTGAGTGAGAAGACCGCACAGAGAAATTTGGTTGAGAATTTTTTGCGACCTCTGGTTTCTGACAATTATTCCTTTGTTTACAATAACAATATGCGTGTGTTTTTTTGGTGTTGTAATTTTGTTGTAGTCGTGCAAGAACCAAGGCGCATTTATTAGGTGGCAGCACTACACCAGGTGACTAATGTCATTATATCAATCTAAATGTCAAATTTGGAATGTGTAGGTATAAGCCTAAAAGCACGCTTTTGTTTTGGTATCCATAAACACCTTTCGAATATTCAGTTTTGTATGGTGTTTGACATTTCCTTTAAGAAACACGCAATCTGACGATACTACCCTGTTCTGAAAAGGAAGAAGGTAATTTATACCAACAAAGTACATGTGGTTATTGCTGTTGTAATATTTGTTGTAGAATCGCGGGTACCTGATTGATGTGCCTTGTACAAGAAAATTGCATAATTTTACCATGTATTAAGATGAGGAATACTAGGGATACCAATTGGGATTGACTTTTAAAAATCCCGGCATTCAGGATTTTCCGTTTGGCATTCCGAATACATAGCATTTGCTTAAAAATATACAAAATAAAAAAAATATGAGAATCAGTTGAGTTTACTCAAACTTCCCGCCAGTTTGTAAGTCTAAAAAAATTATCTAAAATTAATTCAACAAGAAGTTAAGCAGTATCAGAACACAAAAACTTCTTTAGCAAATTACATTTTTGTTAAAATTTGCTGCTTCGGAAAGAGTTTTTAAGTCCATAAAAATCAGTAGATATTTTAAACCGATTTGACTAAGAATTTTGAAGTTATTAGAAAAGAATATAAGGAACAAATCATTTGAGTGTAGTCGAATTGACAGCAATCAACGTGTCTTTTAGAGGTTAAGAGCTGATGCGATTCCGAGCCTTATCATCTTTGTTAAAAACAAAACAACAGATTCATAAAATATTTATATTTGAAATTTTCTGTACTATGCAATACAGAGATCATTCATAATGGGTGTTTTTTATTAGTTTAGTTTGCCATTTTATCATGAACAGGTTGACAAAAGAACAACGCTTGCAAATCGTGCAAATTTATTTCGAAAATAATGGTTCAGTTCGCGAAGTTTACCGCAAGCTCCGTCCATTTTATGGTCGACATAATCGTCCATCAGAGCAATTAATTCGGTTAACCATGGATCGTTTTCGCACTACGTTTACTCTATGTGATAATACGCATCCGCAGAGACGTCGAACAGTGCGCACCGAAGAAACAATTGCCGCTGTAGAGCAAAGTGTTGAAGAGGACCCGAATGAATCGATTCGTTAATGGAGACCGGTATAGAGCCATGATAACCGACTATTTTGTTCCCGAATTGGATGGCATGAATGTGGATGAGTTGTGGTTCCAACAAGACGGCGCTACATGCCACACAGCGCACGTCACAATCGATTTATTGAAGGAAACATTCGATGAGCGCATAATTTCGCGGAATGGACCTGTCAATTGGCCACCAAGATCGTGTGATTTGACACCATTGGATTATTTTCTTTGGGGATATGTGAAGTCGCTCGTCTACGCCAACAAACCAGAAACGTTAGGGGACTTGGGAGCCAACATTCGTGGCGTTATTGCCCACATACGGCCCCATATGCTCGAAAAAGTGGTTGAAAATTGGACCTGTAGAATTGTCTTTATTCGAGCCAGCCGCGGCGGCCACATGCCCGAAATCATATTTAAACATTAATGGCATAAAATTATCTTTCCAATAAAGCCTAATTGATGGACATTAAAATGATTTTCTTGTGTTTTATTTCAATTCAAAGTTCTATACCTCTAAAAAAACACCCGTTATATAGAACAAACTACATTTTTGCTATGCTGTAACTTTCAAAATGAAAAAGTTCAAAACTACCTCTATACTACTCCCTTTGACCTGTTTTCCTAGTTCTAGCACAATGCATTGCATTAGTAGGGGATATCCGCTGAGTGCTCTTCCTATCATAAAAAATTTGTATTTTCATTCCATCCATCCATCCATCCTTAACGTTTCAACATTTGTTAAAAGTTCATTATTCTGCGTCGTTGTTGATGTTGCCACTCGGTCTCAGCGAAGGACGGTGTTCAGATTGGGACAGCACAAGATGGCCTTGCATGTTGCGTTGATTATCTCTTTATTCATGCTGCGGTAGGACCTTCAGGACTATGTTCCTTGGTTTCACTTTCTAATCCACATATGTATGTAGCATATGATGAGAAGTTGAAGAGAACAGTTCCATGATTTTCGGGATCTGGACCATAGATATACGAGTATGTACGCATGTTTTTTACTCAGGTGACCGTACCAGCGACTGCTCCTAATATTGGCGGTCCTTCAGAGCGGGACAAAGGCGGAGGAAATCTATAATGCTTTCCTATTCCCCATCATTATTGGAAAAGAAACGTTATCCATTGTACGGGGGACCCCACCCCCAGGGGAGTGTATGGATTAATTCTGTAGACTACGGGTGTGGCAATCCCGGGGCCCCAGCTAGGGTAATGTAGCTTTTTCCGCTGGCGGACCTTTGGCTCATTACCCGTAAAACTTATGTGTTACTACCCAATCTCTGAATATAAACAGAGTAACGGATGTGCACATATTTATAAAAGGAAAACAAATATTGTACGCCCGTTGTTGTCAGCTAGGTGCAGCGTCACCTAGAACTGCCCCTGAGTTCAAAAGACGATAGAGGTGAAGCCCTTGTGGTGGAACTTCGAGGTCTAACCAGAGGCTACTTCTGGTACCACGGGTGCCAGTTGCCCGACAGCTGGGCTGCTTAGAGATAAATGCATTGCGGTTGCCGGAAATTTCTGGTCCAAAATGGCTTTTGTCCTGGATACGAACCCAGGACTCTTTCACTCTTTAGTGTCTTGCCGTAGTAGGCACAGAAACTTAGGTGGCGTGCTTGCATTCTTCTCGCGTAAGTGGTCCTCGCTGCTCTGAAGTTCTGAGTGCATGTAGCGGTCGTCAGTTTCCTTTGCTAAAATGCCGAGTTCGTCCTACCCCAATGGGGTATACCCTACGGGGTTAAAGGGATGATTTTGGTAAGTGTGGAGTAGGCACTGGTTATTTGGCGACACAGGCATGCGTTCTTTATGGATGAGTGGTTAGCTGTGCCGGCAATGAATGAGGAATTTTCTTGGGGACCTCGCTTAGGTGTATACACAACACCTAAGCGTGGAAGCCGGAGAATTATCGTGGTGGTTGTGGTTGCTACCAAAATCGCTGGGAGAATAGTCTTGGCTTCCCAGTGTTAAATCAATGCTAGTGGTTGGTGTAACGCGGTCAGCCAGACACTGTTCTAGGTGCTGTTGCCATTCAACAGAGCTGCTATGGGCACGGACATAGCAGCAGAGTTTAGATAGCTCAAATTACCTCAGCAAGGTAATTGAATATAATACAGGGATAACTATATTCAAAGATTGCAACCTATGTGCCTTATGGAGTGGGCCATAGGTTCATTCTAAAAGGGTGCATGGGGGCGTTGGTCTGGCGTCTAACCCACACCCGGTGCTTTGGCACACGTGAGATAAGGCCGTAACGGCAGGTACTCACGTAAAGCGATTGCACTTCTGTATGGGGGACCCCCTCCCAGGCGAGTCTATTTTTGACTACGGGTGCTGGCAATCCCGGGCCCCAGCTGGGATAATGTGGCTTTTTCTGTTACTACCCGATCTCTGGCAACAGAGCAAAGGATATTCACATATTTATGAAAGGAAAACAGGTCTGTTTATGTCAACTAGGTGCAGCGTCACCTGGAACTTCCCTGAGTTCCCGAGGTATCCCCAGATGCTTGTCTCTGGTACCACGGTTGCCGGTTGCCCGACAGTGAGACTTTGGGTGTATGTAGCGGCCGTCAGGATCCTTTGCCAAAAGGTCGATCCTATCCCACGGGGTTAAAGGGATGATGCTGAGCAGTGTCGATTAGGTACTGGATATTTGACGGGCGTGCGGAATTTTTCGTGTGCGAGTCAAGGTCGCACTTTGCTGAATTTTTTTATTTTAAATTCAAGAAAAAAAAAAACTAAACTGAAGAATAAAAATAAACTGTTTTTATCTTTAAAATCTAGCTTTTTCCTCACCAGGCTGTATTGACTTTGTAGAGTAATTATTTGAGTCTGATTGTGGAACTTGTTGTTTGGAAGGGTTTCTTACACCACATTTGTCATCTTATAATCCCATATTCTACTCAAAATAAACTCAAATAGTGATTATATTTTTATACCCTATTTATTGCTTTGCGTCTTGCTTTGCTTCTATAAACAGTTAGTTACTTTCCTTTTAATGTCAAAAATATGTATTTGCAGCAGCAATAAAATCATTAATTCATTTGTTACTTGATTCTTCCTGCGTTTGCCAGAGTCTGATGCCTTCGGAATCATTTTAAGGTTCAACGTTTATTATAATTTGCACGCGAATTATTAAAGATTAATATGATACCACAACTTTGTAAATAGTGAACATCTCATCATTATCATCAAGTTTTGCGCAGCAATAAAGGAAAGAGAACCGGCAGCAACAACACATTCATTAAACACATTCACCACAGCAGGCTACACGAACACACGACTTCAAATGCCGCAAGCAGCATTTGTCGCCTCGTAGCCAGCTACTTAATTATTTTGGAGACGGCAGCAGCACCATCTGCAGCTGATATTCAAGTACAAATACATAGTTTAGTATTGCCACTTTTATATATTTTGCATTTATAAAAATCAATTACTCTTTTAAAACGTACTTATTTCTCGTAAAAGTACAAAAATGAATCAATTTATTTTTTACATCAATTTTTGGATATTGTTTCTGTTAAATAATATGAAATAATTGAACAAAATCATTCATTCAACATTTTGTATTATACTGGCAATACTGAATTTTCTCATTGTAGCCAACGAAATAGAAATTAGTTTAATTGGACTACAACGACAAAATCAGCATAGACAACAACCTGCCGCCATGTTGCCTTGCTGTCTTCAAAATAATTATTCTCATATAAACATGTGTATTCTATCCTTGACATTTGGTAGTCGGTAGCTTGCTGTGGTGAATGTGTTTAATGCTACAATGTCAAGGCGCAGTTAAAGAGTCCGGCTGAACATACATACATAAATACGACGTACATAATAGTAGATTTAATCTATAAAAAATCATGTCCACCATAGAACAGGAAGAAAATTATATTATTAGTATTTAACATGCAATCTGACAAGTGTTTTGAAAATCTACGCTGCCAATTCAAGCGTTTTTCCATTTCGTATCCCCTTTTTTTCTTATTTAAATAAGTCAGTTGTTGTGCGCGGACAGACAGACAGGCAGACAAAAAGACAGACGGACGTGATGTGTTAAAAAGAATGTGACGATGATGAATGATGATGTTGTTGTTTGTGCCTGCTGCCTTTTTGGCAGGAAATATTTAACAGGAAGTCTTTCAAATAAAGCAAATAGAGTAATAGATGCCTAAATGAAACTGCAAATGCTGCTCTAATACGAGTACGTGTATCTGTATCTTCCTTATCTATATGTTACTCTTGTGCTTATTAAAATCTTATATGTATGTATGTTCTGAGAACAAAAATGTAGTTGCAGTTAAGTAATAATTATTTATGTTTGTATATCAAATTTATTACAGGAATGACTTAACGCTAATAAATGAGGGATTATCACATTAGAATTCATATGCATTAGAAGGAATTTATTTAATATTTTAAGCGAAATTCTTGAAGCTGCTTTGCTGACCTTTGCATAGTGTTGCCATTTTTTCAAGCAAGCAGTTGAAAAGTCGTTAAGGTGCACGCAAAGAAAAAATATGGTTGAGGTAACCATAATCAAACAGCAACATACTATGATTGAATTATATGGTTGCAGTCAAATCATATTATTGTTAATAGAAAAAAAAAACTTTAAAAATATTATTATCTGCGTTAATTATAATATTATCTGAGTTAATTATAATATTATCTGAGTTAATTATATTATAATCTTAGTATTGTAAATATGACAACACTATTGTTAGATGTGACTAAAATATAATTGAGACTCACCATACCATGTTCTAATATTATATTAATATTGTTAAATACGACCACAGTATTGTTTAATATAACAATACTATTTTATTTTTTAATCATATATTTATTGTAGAAACAGCTGTGCGTTAAATTCGAAATAAAAACAAATTAATATTGTTGAAATAAATTGTATATATATAGAAATGTATACTTACACGACATACAGCCATGTCGGTGTAAAAAGATACACAAATGCTTATATATTTTTATTGATCTACAATTTTGTTTATACTTTATTTATTTATTCATTTATTTAACACTACCGATAGCTTACAAACGAAATACTGAACTGACAGATGTTTCTGAAAAAGATTGTTTTTAAACTTAACATAGTATGGTTTTGGAAAACATTATATTGTTATTTACATCATATTATTTTTAAATAATAATACAAATTATGTTGTAGTCATAAATTTTTAACAACACTATATTGTTAAACTCTAACCATATCACACTTTTTTATGGATATGATAATATAATTATTAAATTCAAACATTATTCTGTTTATCGTAACGAAATAAATGTTTAAAATAACAATAACTAGTTTTCGACGACCACACATTTGTTTCAGAGAACATAATATTGTTTTCTCAACCATTCTACAACCATATCTTTTCTTTGCGTGTACCCATACACTGCACAACATTATTGAGTAATTTGTTATACTTTTTAGGATTTCGTTTACTAAATGAGTAAAGGCAACCCTATTATGTCCGCTAAAACGTCCGTCTGTCCGTCGGTCTGTCTGTCTACCACAGTCTGTTTTCTCGAGAACCGTAAGAGCTACGGACCTGAAACGAAAAAAAAATCGCCAAACTAATAAGATGAATTTTCAGAAACATTAAAATAAAAAATTCCAAAATTAAAAAATCGCCAAAAACAGAAAAAAGTGCTTAAAGGAAAATAATTATCACTAAAAAAATATCGCTTAAATGCAAAAAAAAAAATACCAAAAATAAACACGTCACTTAAAAATTGCAAAAAACTGAACAAATCGCAAAAAACAAAAAAGGCGCTAAAACTAAAAAAATTCCTTAAACTAAGAAAATCGGCAAAAACCGAAAAAATTTCCAAAGCGAAAAAGATCGCCAAAACTAAAAAAAAGACAAATTTTCAGAAACGCCAAAAACTAAAAATTTCCAAAATTAAAAAATCGCCAAAAAGAAAAAATCGCCAGAAACCGAAAAAGTACTCAAAAGAAAAATATCACTAAAAAAAATATTGCTAAAATGCCCAAAAAATACCAAAAGTAAAAAGGTCGGTAAAAAATCGCCAAGAAAACTAAAAAATGGGCAAAACGAAAAACAAGCGCCAAAGCTCAAAAAATCGCAAAATTACAAAAAAAAAAAATTGCATAACGAAAAAAGTATCAAAATCTTAAAAACGACAAATTTCCACAAGCGCTAAAACTGAAAATTTCCAAAATTAAAAAAAATCATCAAAACGTAAAAATCGTAAAAAAGCGAAGAAATGCTTAAAGGGAAAATATCACTAAAAATATATCGCTAAAATGCAACAAAAAAAAAACAAAAAGTAAAAATTTTGCTCAGAAATCGCCAAAAAAACCTAAAAAATTTCAAAACGAAAAGCAAGCGCCAAAGCCAGAAAAACGCTAAAAAAAAATACCAAAAAAATAAGCAAAACGAAAAAAATTTCAAAAAAACAACTAAGATAAAATACAAATTTTCACAAACGCTAAAACTAAAAATTTCCAAAATTAAAAAAATCGCCAAAACGAAAAAGATCGCCAAAAACCGAAAAAAGCGTTTGATGGAAACATATCACCAAAAAATATCTCTTAAATGCAAAAAAAAAATACCAAAAGTAAAAATGTCGCTAAAAAATTTGCCAAATCCGAAAAAATCACCAAAACGAAAAAAGCGCCAAAATTAAAAAAATTTCTAGACCTAAAAAAAATCGCCAAAAAAAAATTACCAAAACGAAAAAAGAATTCAAAAACTTAAAAAAGAAAAATTTTTACAAACGCTTAAACAAAAACTTCAAAAACTAGAAAATCGCCAAAAAAAAAAAATATTGCTAAAATGCAAAAAAAAAAATACAAAAAAAAAAGGTTATTAAAAATCGCCAAAAAAGCCTAAAAAATTGGCAAAACGAAAAACAAGCGCCAAAGCTAAAACGCTAAAAAAAAATCGCCAAAATACCAAAAAATAATTTGCGAAACGAAAAAAATCTCAAGAAACTGAAATAAAAGACAAATTTTCACAAACGCTAAACAAAAAATGTCCAAAATTAAAAAAATCGTCAAAACGAAAAAAATCGCCAAAACCGATAACAGCGCCTAAATGAAAAAATATCGCTACAATACAAAAAAAATACTAAAAGTACAAAGGTCGCCAAAAAAATAAAAAAAATTTGCCAAAACAAAAAAACCGTCAAATAAAAAAAAAATTAGCTAAAGGAAAACAAGCGCTAAAACACAAAAAATGCAAAACAAAATTTTTTTTTAAATGTCTACATCAAATAAGATATTTGATTATATAGGATAACGTTCTTATAGCATTATTACATATCGTCGTTCGCAAGTTATTGTGCTCTATACCGCAAAATATAAAAAATTTAGTTAAGATTGATTTTTAGGAAAACTTTTAGAGATCTGTCGATCTGTGTAATCAGTTTGTTCTTATTGTTTATAGTTTTCGATATATGAGACATTGACTTTGTGCTATACAACTCTTTAGTGACAAGCTTCATAACCTATTGTGTTCTATATGCAAAAACTCTTGCATATAGAACAAATACGTACCAAAAATACTAAATAAAAAAAAAATAATTTTTTAGTTTGTTCTATATGAAAGACTAAATAAAGTTTGTACTAATTTGGATCTCTTTGCATTATTTGTTTTTGTTTTATTTATTTGTTGTGACTTCACATTGCACTTGGCAAATGAAATGAAACAAAACAAAAAACAAAAAAAAACAATGACAAACATTTAGTATGCAAGAGCCGTTAATTTTCAGTTAGGTCCAGGTGTTTTCTTATTGATTATATCAATGAAATGTTATTGTTATTAAGTAACTACATAGTCTTGTTTTGTTGTAAAATAACCTTCGCTTAGAAATTACTGATTTCTTCATATTTTCTTTGTTATCAGTTGCTCGGTTTTGCCGAAAGTTAATGTGCTGTGTCAAAATATAAAATTTCTGTTAAAAAAACGAAACATTTTACTAATCGTTAATGCTTCCTTCAAATACAACATGCTTGCCCTTTCGTAATTCATTCACAACACTTGTGGAAGGATCGCAAAGGTGCTTGAAATGATAATACCCTGCAAAAAATTGTCTGACAATTCATCGAAACGTATTCGTCCTATGACGAACGAGTAGTGTATGATGAAAAAAGGACATATCCTGTAAATGGTTATATATTCATCATTGTGGTGATGTATAGTCATGATCTTTTGTCAATTTAATTGGGATTTGGTCTAGTATTATAGTAAAAAGCACTGAACAAGTTCGATGTGGTTGGGTCCAGGACCTGTCAAACAGTATAAACATAATGTTCGTTGTTCCCTCCAATGGTAACGCCAAGCCACCCTGCAACCAGTCCTGTAACTATTCTTATACATTAACCTAAGGTTAACTGGTATTTATACTTTTGAAATATGAGTGCCTCTGTGGTCGAGTGGGTAGTGTGCTAGCCTGTCATTCCAGAGGTTGTTAGCTCGAGTGCCAAAAAATATCTGTTTAAAAATAAATTATAATTGCATTTGTAACAATAAAAGGAAAGTTATAAGTTTTCATTGTTACTGTAAGTGTCGGAACAGCGTTGCCATATTTTGTTCTCAAAAACCTTCAAGTCGAACACAAAAATCTTTTTTTTTTTCATTAAAAATCTTTTTTTAGTGATTTTATTCAATAAACATTCATATATTAATATGCATTGATTTAACTGAATTAAAATTCAAGAAAAATTCATTTTGTTTCAAATGAACTAACAAAAACGTAAAGGTAAATAAATAACACATAATATTTTCTGAATAGAACATGTATAAAGCTAAGTCTAGACGATATGTTGAATCAGCAAATATATGCTCACATTCATATGCTTAAAAATAACAACAAATCCTGCTGTCAGCATATACATATGTTAGGCGTCTACACAGTATGCTGGAAGTACCAAATTTTTTAAAGTCAACATATGCCAGCAAATAATAATACAACATATGAGTTAGCATACAATTTTTGTGTCTATACGATATGTTGAATTTCGTATGCTGATATATATGTTAAGTCATGTGAGCATCTGCTTAAATGTAAAATAAATTTGACAATTATATTTCTTTATTAGTAATTTGTATAAATTATCGCTTTTAGTGGAAAAGTTTATATTTTTGGTGTATAATTAATATATAAAAAAACATAATGTCATCAAATGATATTTCCCTTGCCGTTATCCTAACTGCATTTGTTTTTGATGGTGATGCAGAATTAAAAGAAAAACGATGTAGAGTTTGGCAAAAGAAATGGTTAGAAAGAAGAGAGGAGGAGGGCTTCTGTGCAAAATTATACAAGGAATTGAAAGAAGAGCAAATATTATACAAAATTTCATACGTATGGATATAAATGTCATCGTTAGACCATTCAGTATGGACTTTTGGCCTAATTTGTTTATAGGGTTTTTTCACTTTTTTGACTGCCTGCACTTTTTCAGGTGTTGTATCAAAGCCACAAAATGATTCTAAACAATCAGCATTTTCCAACAAACCTGTAATCACTGTTTCCATTTCTTTATACATATTGTTTGCTTAATCGGCAAATATGATAAGCACCTTTTTAATTTTTCAGGAGAGTCTGCCTAAATTTATTTAAACTGAATATGTGTGAGGAAAACGAAACTATTAATTTGGCTAATTTGAATTAACACAAAAAATGTATTTGCTAAGTAAATGCAAGTACATTAGATGCATATTCTTTTCCGCTAGACTAATAGGTGTTTTTTTTTTAATTTTTTTTTTGGTCTTAGCATATTTGCTTACCACTGTATAACAGCAAGAAAAAATACCGTAACGACATTTCAGGTTTTGGAAATGATGCGTTTTGAGTTACAGTAGCATGCATTCTACATTAAAAACTCAATTTACATAAAAATGGACTTAAAATAACCTCGACTAAGCCAACGATATGTTTATGTTTGAAAATAAAACAACAATTTTTTATTGTAAGGAATAGTAATACTAAAAATATATACTTATCTATAATGAGTCACCTATTACAAATATCTTCCAATAAATAAACGTTTATTTTTACTATATTTTAATGAGGAGAGTTAAAATAACAATTATATTTGCTATCAAATTTGCCGTATGCTGAAAAGCTTAAATAGGATTTTCAACAAACAACATATCTGACAGCATACATATCAAATTTGTTACAAAGTAAAAATATGGTGTCTACACCATATGAAAAAATCTTGAACATACGTTTGTTAACAACTTTAACAAATGCCCTTCGTATGTAGTTAAGCATACATATGTTGAAAAAATTTAGTGTCTACACGATATGTTGGCACTGATAACAAATTTTTCACAATAAATATGCTGATTCAACATATAATTCATTCATTTGATGAAGGAAAGAAGAAAATATGTCAGTACTTTAGACAAAAGTACCTTAAATAATATACTAAAAGTACCAAATATCATATTCCTAAAAATCTTATTTTTAACAAAGAAATCTTTTAGTCTTGTTAAATCTTCACATATGGTAACGCGGTGTCGGAATGACATTTTTAAATAGTTTATATTAATCCACACCGATTAGGTCCCCATGAGATAGTTCAGTGACAAGTCACAACGTGCATACAAAGTATCAATTAACGCCATCCTAGGGCATCCCCATGTACAAGTGACTGGTCCGCTTCATATGAAGTGGTAGAACTCCGACTTGGAACCGATCACGTGATTGGTCTTGTGTTAGTTTCATTTCTTGTAGGGAAATAACCAGGATATACTTAAAGTAATTAAAACAGAACACTTTTTTACATTTTGTTCTATATGCTATAAAACAATAAGAGTTTCGTAAATAAGTGCATATAGAACAAAGCGGTTTTCTTAAATCGCTTATAACTCTTAAAATCTTTTCCAAAGACGAATTTTTTTTTATAGAAAAACTCAGAATCTCTAATAGTTTTCTTGGTAAAAAGTTTGAGAGAACTTTTTTGATTCAGTTTTTTGTAACTAACAACTAAACATTTTTGGTATATAGAAAAACAATAACTTGCGAACAACGATATGAAGTATTCATACGGAAGCCTTCGTGTGTGAGTTAAAGTCGCACTTTACTGAATTTATTTATTTAGCTAAAAAACTTTAAATTGAAATAAAGTAAAAATAGTTTTGCTGGCGTTAGTGCATAGATAATTTGATGCCATTAATATCTAAATTATTATTATTCGGACTCACACATTGAGTGAGTGATGTTCATTACTTATGCCGTATACTGTATTAACTTTATATAAAAATTAAAACAATTTGAAGTTTGTTTTTTATTTATTTTTTTTTAATAACATAATTATATACCTGCAAATAATATTTTATACAAATAAGTACAAATGTCTAATATAAAAGTTCTATTCTTATTCGAAAACGTACTTGCAGTATTGGTATTTTTTTTTTTTTTGCTTAATTTCATATTTTTTCCATTTCTTATTCTATTTCTATTCAATTGGTATTATTTGCCAGCGCAATTCCTGCTTGAGAATTATTAAATTTTGTTCTTTTCTTTAGAAGATGGGATTGTGTTGATTGCATCATACGAGTATGTAGGCAGCACGTATACACATCTTCCACTTTTATTTCCATTTCTATGTACTTTTTCTTAATTTAGTTCTTTTTTTTTTTGAGTGCTGAACTCTTGCTTAAGATGAAAATATGATTTGAAATTTAATAACATTTAATAAGCAATCAAATACTACATAAACATACACATAGACGTGCATACATTTGGTGGCATGCAGCATATGGAGGACAGCAAAAGATGCAACAAACAATTCAACAATGCCACAATGCCAGGCAACAAACATAAAAGTTATTAAACAATTTAAAGTAGCAGAATAGTAGTTTTGATTCTATAACTTAAAGATCACATCCAATACCAATTGGAAAATACTTAATAATAACTTTAATTTCTAAAACTGAATTAAGGGAATAAAATTAAAATACTACATAGTACCCTTCAGCATGGCGGATTCATATCAGGTGGTCTTAACTCCCCGGCAGCGTTGCCAAATGTGCAGTTTTAACTGATTTTAACAGTTTTTTAAGCATAGAGCGGTTTTGCAGTCTTTTGCTCAAAAAATAAGTTTTTCTATAAATTGTGCAGTTTTTAATTTTTACTTTATCTCAATTTTTTTATTTTAATTCCGATATCTGAAGCCATGGTTTTACCCATTTTGCTTAATATAATAGTGAATGAAGGTTTATTACTTACTTACTTTTTCAAACAGCAAGAGAGAATTCACACGAAAGTTGTGTTTTTCTTTAATGAATTTGGTTTTATTGTTTGCAAGTTGGGTTCATACTAGGGTGATCGACTCAGTTTTTCAACCGGTTTTAAAACCCGGTTTTTTCACAATACGGTTGTCGGTTTTTTTTCAAAATGTTGATTTTTCGAATGTCGAATAGTCCGGTTTTTTTACAATTTAAAAACCGGCTGAGTCGAATACTTTTCGATTTGTATATTTTGCGTGTTTTGTTGATTTTCGTAAGTTTTTTTAGTGTAAAAGCTCTTAGCTTTTTTTGAGCATGACGACATTTACTGAAACATGAAATTTAAGAGAAATTATTTTATGAGTTAATAGCAGAGGCGACTTTAATTGGCCTTATGGTGTGCAATGGATGTCAAAATACAGTTTCAAAAAGTGTTTTTTAGTGTTGACATTTTGCTTCATATTTTATATAGAGGTAGATAACCACCATGTACATTCGTATGTATGTATATACCATTAAGGAATAAACTCTACATACACCCATAATTTTTGGGGTTTGAGGAAACTTGGGAAGAAATTCAAAAAATTAATTATGTCAATATTTAGGGTGCTAATAAATATGTTTATACAAAAAATAAAAAATAATTATGATAACAATAACATATTAGACCATATTTGGATGCCATTTGTTGACGGTTTGGTACCAGAAATCACAGAATTTTCAAACAAGTTGACAACATCAAACATATTGCACGTATTTTTTCAGGTATTTTATGCCTGTATGTAGACTTTTTTTCTATGTATTTTGAATATTTTTGCTACTGTAGGTGTTATTATAATTATTTTTTGTATAAACATATTTATTAGTACACTAAATATTGGTATAATTAATTTTTTGAATTTCTTCCCAAATTTCCACAAACCCTAAAAATTTTGGTTTTATGTAGAGTTTATTCCTAAACTGTATATTAGATATACATACATATTTATGCACTATACATATATAAGTATATGAAGTAAATTTTTATGTTTTACCTTTAATTTTTGTATTGTTTTATAGTATTTACATGAACTGTTAACTCTTTTTTTTTAATAAAGCAATTTAAAATCAAAACTTTTGTATAATAATTTTCTTACTTAAAAAAACCGGTTGACCGGTTTTTCTTGAATTGTAAAAACCGAAACCGGGTTTTTCATAATTTCAAATATTCGAACTATTCGAAAACCGGTTTCTGGAAAAAGTCGAATAATCGATCACCCTAGTTCATACGGACGTAGCACTTTCTTTATTAATATTAATTCGCCTTACCTTATTGAAAAAGGAAAACAAGTTTCAACATTTTAGTTATCTTATTTATTGAATTTTTGATCGACTTTTTGGTTGATTCTGAAAAAAAGAATTTCCTAGTATAATTTAATGCGAAATACCCCATAGTGAAACTATGAGTCTTTCGAGATGGTAAAACGTGACAAATTGACAATTATTACCAAGTCATGATATGAAAATATATCAGATATAGACGTATGGTTAACACCCACCCCCCCCCCCCCCAAAATATAAATAACATTAAAGAATTTTTTATGAACATTTTTTTACATGAAAATCAGTTTTTTTATTCAAAATTTTCAGTTTTCAAAAAAATATTATGGCAACGCTGCTCCCCGGGTAACTATAACTATATTTCGCTGCTTGTATTTTAAACTTTCTTCAGGTGTCAACTTACATTTATCCGTATTTTTTTTACATACAAAGTATGCATCTTTCAAGGCGAATTAAGGTTGGTCTACCTTATGAAATGTGCCTTGCCCTGCATTCTACAAAAATTATTTTGGTTTCAAGCTTTTCAAGAAATATTTTCTAATAATTTATTTTAATAGATCTAGTACTGCGAAAAGTAAGAAAACCTTCTTGTAATTTCTCTTTAATTTTTTATTTAATGGGATAAAACTTAATACAAATTTAAATAAATTCAGTAAAGTGCGACTTTGACTTGCACACCAAAGTTTCCGTACCAAAAATGGTAAATGGTATATCCTCATAAAAACATAAATGTGAAAAAAGGCCAAGTTCCTATCAAAAATTTCGGCCATCAAAAGCAGTGAGATATAAATGTTGACCAAGTTCTTGTTTGGCACAAAACCTTTCACTATTATATACATTTGTAGTCCTAAGTGTGTCATATAATTTTTAGATAATCTGCTAACTTTGCAATATTTTTACCTTTCTAAAAAGGAGAGAATAATGTATAATTGTTGAATTCTTTATATCGGTAAAAATGTTGTCAAGTTTGCAAATTATCTAGAAATTAAAAATTTTTGGGTTTTCAGATTTTTTCTAGTTCATTGCTCACCTAGATCTACACGTGTACCAAATCTTGGCTCTCAAGCTATAGCGGAAGTGCTTCATCAATTTGATGAGTGATCAGTGAGTATGTCTTAAAATATGCACTTTTTGCACCTTCATATCTCCGGAACCTTTCATTGTAAAACTTTGCATGTGAGGTTACATGAATTTATTCTAATTATGATTTAAATTTCATAATTTTACGGTCGCGGGGAACAAAGTTATGAGGGGGGTAAAAACAGCTCGAATGGCTTCCTGTAAATATACACACTGTGTGCATTGGCCGGAACTTGGCCTGGCGCACTACCGTGCGCCTAGATATAGGTTTGCCATTCCGTTCGCAATTTCCATAATATCAATATGCGAGACATAAAATATTTATGTATATTCTTGGTTCTTATGAATAGGGGAGACGAATAAGCGATGTCCGTCTGTATGCCTGTACGTGAACTCGGCTTGCCAAAGCTCCCAGAAAAACTAGAGACCTCGGTCTTGAAGTGGTGTATCAGAAATGGCCCGATACCGACAGATTGGTATTGAATATTAGCAAAATCGAATATACGGTTTCAGAGTAATTTTTATTCACTTTTTTTGTGGGAAATTTAACCTATTTTATATTTCAGTTAAAATGAAATTGGTATCAAGAACCACTAACACAATTCCAGGGTTGGAAAATTAATATTTTTTTTTTTGGTATATAACAGTAATCTACTAAATCAACTTCTTTCTTTTTATCTATAAATTAAACATATTTTATATTTGTAGAGAAATATTTTGCTAAAAGAAATCAAGACATACTAAAAGGATGATTCCAGGGTTGGAAAGCTTATTTTATTGTTGCATGTATAAGTAACCAGGTCAATTAATTTTTTATTTTTCTTTAGAAATTAAAAATAATTGATATTTTAGACATAAAAAGTTCAGTATACAAAATTAAAGATTAAAAAGCCCAGCTTCACAGCTGGAAAACTTAAACTTTTTTTTTTTTTTTTTTGTTTTTCGTTTTCTTTGTTAATTCACAACATATTATCTATATTAAAGGAAGAAAAACATTAACATAAACATTATTAAAAATGAGAAAAATTTTAAAAAACATAGTTCCAGGGTTGGAACTAACTGAAACTAACTAACTAACTGGACAATTAAACTTTTTTTTTTTTTTGTATATAACAACAATTTTGTGTATTTAGAGAAATGTATTTTGCTAAAATAAATCAGAACAAACTAAATTAAAGAAATTATTCCAGGGTTGGAAAATTAATTTTTTTGTACATAAAAGTAACTAAAAAAACTAATTTGTTTCTTTGTTAATTCAAGAGATATTTTCCACATTAAAGAAAGAAAGACATTAGTGTTAAAAATCAGCAAAATTTTAAATATATATATATAGTTCCAGGGTAGGAAAATTTAATTTATTTTTGTTCAATTAATTTTATTTTTTTTGGTTTTGGTCAATTTAATTTTTTCTTTTTCTTTAGAAATTAAATAAATAATTAATGTCTTGTAAAGAAGAGTTCGGTATACAAAATTAGAGAAATAAAAAGCACAGCTCCAGAAATTCACAACTTTAACTTTTTTTTGTTACATAAAAGTAATGAATAAAACTAATTTGTTTGCTTTTTTTTTTTTTTTTTTTTTTTTTTTTTTTTTTTTGTTAATTCAAGACTTATTTTCTATATTAAAGAAAGAAAGACCTTAGTGTTAAAAATGAGAAAAATTTTAAAAATGTATATACAGTTCCTGGGTTGGAAAATTTAATTTATTTTTGGTTTATAAAGAAGCTAAATGAAATTATTTTTTCCTTTTGCTTAAACATATTTTATATGTTAGAAAGTGCTTTCTAAATTTTTATATGAAAATCTTATATAACCATATACATTGACACTCATTAGTCTAATTGCAGTTAAGCAATTAGTTTAGCTTGCTTGCAGATATTTTAAAATAGGAATTTGTTTAAAAACAATTATGAATAGTTATTTAATTTAGTTTTCGGTGTCGGTATCAATATTGTAAAGGCTGGCAAAATATTTAATTTATATATCGATATACATACATATATATATACAGATTAAAGTTGCTATAGATTTGACTAAATTAATTTTCAGTAGAAATTGCTGATCTCTGTTAAAGTCATCTTTAATTAATCTTGGCGTTTCTTTCATGGTGGCGATTTTTTTTGGCAATTTTTTATTTTTTACAAAACATATTTTTAGTTTTAGCATTTTTTTCGGTTTTTTGCGCTTTTTTTCTTTTTTACGATTTTTTCGGTGACTCTTTTAGCATTTGTGCGATTTATTTTATTTTTGGTGATATTTTTTTCTTTTCGTCGATTTTTTGTTTCGCCATTTTTTTTTAATTTTGGAATTTTTTAGTTTTAGCGTTTCTAAAAATTTCAAGAGTTTGCCTCTTACGGTTTGCGAGATACAGCAAGTTGTAATTTTGATATTTTTTTTTCAAACTTCAGTATAGTCTGCATAAAAATACATCAACCTTGAAAATTTCAAGTGTCTATATATAATTGTCTGGATACATCGTTTAATTTTGTATGTATGTATGTTGTTGTAGCGGCCAAAGTTTTCCGTAGCTCTTACGGTTCTCAAGAAAACAGCCTGTGACACGCAGACGTATGGACGAACGGAAGGACATTGTAGCGAAAACAATAGGGCTCCTTTTGACCTTTTATATGTAAAGAGAAGTAACTCTCAGGTAATGAATTTTTACTGCTATTATTTGGTGCTAGCTTTTTTAGGAAAGGGATAGTGATAGTGAAGACAGGTGGTGAAGGCAGAGAGAAAAGCTTCATTATTTTACAACTCTACTTTTTGCACGTTTTTAATAATGCAGTGTTGCAGCGCCTCTGGTGTCAATGAGTGGCGTATTAAATTTTTTAAGCTGTGTTTAATAGCCAGGAGGAGGGCCCTATGGTCTTACAACATTAGGCTTAGTATCAGCTGAAGCCGGTGTAGTTCAGTGAGCAGTGGCTATGCCTTCATCACTTTAACTTTTCTACAATAAATGATACAAAGGTACACTAATAAACATCAGAAAAATGCGTGGTGTTATTATTTAATGACTGTTGGATACCGGGCACGAATTCAGGACTTTCGGTTTTGTAGTCAACGTGCCAACTACTTCAGCCAACGGCACCCTCACCTTTTCACCGTACTTCATCCTAAAAAGTTTGCTTGTTGTTGGTTAAACACGATATAAACTGCTAAGCGACCCACTGTGTGATGTAGTGGCTACATGTGTATGGATGTGTGTATGTGTGCAGGCAAACCGCAATTTAAATTTATTTTATCACAAAATCTTGAAAAATTACTATATATATTTACTAACGTACATACATATGTATGTATCTATATATAAGTACATATATAAAGCTAAAAAAATATATTTATTATTGTATAATTATGTCTAGATAATCTTAGATTATGCATTCTGCAATATTCGACATTCAAACGCATATAATAACTTTTTGTTTTAACGTAAAACTAATCGATAGAAATTACAAACATTTTTCTAATTATATTTAATGATCACTTATTGCAACGGAACACGGTAGTTAACCAAACAAACAAGCATGCAGCACCACCACAAGTCACCAACCTTTTGCCAACAACAACAACAACAACAACAACAATAACAATAACAATAATAAAATAAAATAGCAAATACATATGTACATAAAAAGCTCTTAATGTCATTAGGTTAAAACGAAAAGTTCAACTAATGCGTGTCGACTGTAAAACTTAGAAAGAAACCCATTTTTATTCAACTGCAGAGTCATATAAAACATTCAAGTTTCAGTTTTCATGCATGTGAAAAAATGTTTTCGTTTCGTTTAGTGTTTGGCCTAAATTTTGGTACATATCTGGAAAAATACTCGTTTCATTTGAAAATTGATGGTGCACTAGTATTTTTATTTGAAATAATTGGTCTACAAATTGTCACTAGGAGAAATTATTTTTTTTCCCGATTCAACAATTGACTTTTTTTTCAAAACTATTCGTATTTTAAAATGTGCAAAATAAACTAAAGTTCTTTCTTCTCTTACCTTTACCAAAACATCCATCCATATCCAGGCGTGGAAATGCCAGCAGGCAGCAGCTACATATGCATGCCTGCCTGCCACTGCGGGCATAAAGCCTCACAAAACATACAAATTGCCTGCCATTGTTTCGTATTGTAGTTGAGTTGAAAGATGCACCGAAAATGATAAAAACAAAATTGAATTCGCTGTTAAATAGAATTCTTGTGAAAGCAAAAAAGAAAAAGGTAAAAGTTTTTATTTTAATAAATTTGTCACACAAACGATCAAATGTTAAATAGCTTGGAAGGCTTTAGCTGAAGATTAAGATTTTTAAAATTTTATAGCAGAGAGAAAAAACTTAACTAAATTATTCAACTAATTGAAGTAAAGTTTCTTTATTTTCGTTTATATATCAACTGATTTTTATGATAAAGTTTTTAGAAATTTACTGAGACATGTGTTTCCATGTAATATCTATTAATTCATTAAAAAAGCGATTTTGAATTTTTTTGCTACTTACATAGGTACGTGGTTTTGTATTTTGTATTAGACGTTAAAATATAATCAACAAAAATCTTCTTATACACTGAACCAAAAAGGTACATAAATTCAACGAAAGAATACGTTGATTCAACGAATTTATTCCTTATTTTTCACCTAAGCTACATGTTCATTGAATTTAACGTATGCCAATCATTGGCTAGTTTAATTCAACGTACCAATTCGTTGAATTTAAGAATCCATACGTTGAAACATTATGTAAATTCATTAAATCTATATCTGTGGCAAAAAGGAAAAAGTGCTTAAGTCGAGATAAGC
The DNA here is from genome assembly GCA_949987645.1 of Tachina grossa. Lineage (NCBI taxonomy): Eukaryota > Metazoa > Arthropoda > Insecta > Diptera > Tachinidae > Tachina > Tachina grossa. The sequence continues at coordinate 49,412,372 of OX465278.1, read as the reverse complement.
AAGTTTTGAGTTAATCGTACCTCCGTAATCTGCATATTTGAAAGTACCCCTGGTCAAAATGTCAATTGATTTGTGTGATTTTTCAGGAAGTTAAGGCACTATGACTTTGAACTTAACTTTTTTAGACTTCCAATCTCATTTGGAATAATATCTGAATTTAGCTCATACTTTGATAAATTTCAACTTAAATGTATTACTAATAGAATGTAGAACGATGTTTGCTTAAAAAAATTAAGCTTAATAGAGAATTTTTTAATTTAACCGTAAAAGAAATAAATTAATTAAAAATCGACTTGAAAGCTTAAAAATGCTCTCCTGCAAAACAGTAAAATATGACTTAAGTACTTTTTCCTTATTGCCACAGATAAATTGAATACAATGAACTTATTCCTTGAACCAACGTATTTATACTTTGAATTTAATGAAATAGTTCGTTGAATTTAGGGAACCTATATCTCGACCCAATGAACGCATTCATTGATTTTTATGAATTTATTCCTTGACCCAATGCACCTATACATTCAAAATTTCACTTTTATAAATATAATAATAGGCAAGTTCATATGAAATTGAGTATTTTATTTAAAAATTCATATTATAAGAAATAATTTACATATGTATGTAAGTATGTATGTACTAGTGTCCTGCATAAGACATCTTATAAGAACTTTCAAGACATGGGGGATTTTTCAAATGCTTTACTACAGCGAAATCTTATAAAACAAACGTTAACAACACTGTTTGCAAGAAATTTGTTTTAGTATTGTAGGTATAAGAGTAAAGAAGAAAACACTTGTGATATTTGCTTCTTTCTACGTATGAGCGCGTGTACAAACGTCATGCATGTACGTGTGTATGATCTTTTTTTTTCTGCGCACATGCAAAGGCACACACATGCATTAACATTAGTTGTATGCGGTTAATCACATAATAGCTTACCATCTACATATTACACACACACTCAAACGTACAATATGAAAAATAACAAGCATACACTAATCCACAGTACTTCTTTTTAGTGTTTGTTACAAACAAGCTGTCTTGCGACATCGTTTGTTGACACTGATATACACATACACCAATACATCCATCGTGCTTCGCTTATAGTACGACAGCATTTATTATTGGTTTAGTATAATACATGCGACGTGAATACATTTAAAAATCACGACGTATTTACATTTAAAGACCTTTTACGCAGGTCTCTAGTATGTACAGAAAAAAAATTTGGTTATAATAATATCATAGTCTACTAAATTATTACTGCATTACTTATACAAATTATTAAAGCTTTATAAAGGGTTAATATGGATATCTGTTTTATAAACCCTTTATAAAGCCTTAATAATTTTTATAAATTAGACTATTAATTTATAATTCATTTATAAGTTTAAAAATGTTTATAAGTTTTTGGATGCTCTCCGACTCATCCAAATTATTCAATATTTCTATCAAAGCTTTATCTTTGATGTTGTTCTCTACGCGAATCGTTCCCGCCAGTTAAATAAAACTCCTTCACGTTTCCCAAAAGCAACGATAAGTCTTTGCCAATCTGAAATATCGTTATAAATATTTATTTTGCAATAAATACTAAAGTATAAGACAGTAAAGATTTATATACTCACATATCGAAATCTATTCGGTTTCTTATACTCGGGCCATCTTTTAAAAACTTTGGCTAAAGTTGAAGCTTGGTTTACTTAATTAATTATGAAGGTGCTGCATAACTGTCAAGTGCTATTGAAGCCCACTGCATTCAAATTTGAGGCTTCTAACGCAAACCTCTCTGCGTTGCTTCCTGAATCTTTAAAATTAACATACATAAACATGTACAAAATTATACTATCTTAATAGCATCTAAAATAATTACTTACATAAAACTTGAGAATTGGAACCAATAATGTCAGAAGTAGGTGTATCTGGAACTGATTTTTTGATTTTCCAACTTTGAAGTAATTCAGCAAGTTCCTGATATTCGGGATATTATACAACTATATTCTTTTTGCAATGAAAATTAATTCTAATCACTTTATTATTTTTTTATTATTAACTTACTTTTTGGCTCTTTTTTTATTTCCAACTTTCTTTTTTAACTGCGCACAAACTTATTTGTTAAACGAAGAACAACAACTGATTGCTTTGTGTTCATGTTTTCTTTTTAGTATGTTTTTTCCCCGTTAAAAAAAACAAGCAACTAGAACGTTGAATTGAACCAAGTAAAACAAAAATTCAAATGGAGGTTCATTGAATCAAAGTACTTGTTCATTGAATAAAACATCTTCTTCTTGCTCTTGAAATCAAATTCAACGTACATTACTTAAAATCAATGAACGGGTTCCTTGAATCAAAGTACACTTTCTTGAAATTTACTAAACTTTTTTCTTTTATTTATATAAGAAAAAGAATTTGTCCCTTAAATTCAACGTATTATACGTTTAATCAATAAACTAGTTCGTTGTTAAATTCAACAAATAATATCAAGGAATGGTTTCAACATTGAATTCATTCATATCTACATAAAATTTTACATTGAATATCAAGGAATATTTTTTTTTATTTTTTTTTTTTAACAACATGTAGGACGTTGAATTTCAATGAATTTAAATCAATGAATGCGATTGCGTTGAATTTATTTAAAACTGTTTTTTTAGTGTATTAAGGTGACCCTATTTGTTTAAAAAATAATTAATTAAAAACATGATTGCTACAAATAGGGGTGATACACGTCATCATAATCGTGTTGTGAGCCTTATCAGTTCGTTTAATAAGAAATATTATTAGTGGAATAATTGCCTTCCTACATGATTAAAATCATCTCGTTTAAACACAATTTATTTAAAGTGATTAATATATAATCTCTTACTCTCATACCCTTTCACTATAAATGTTTTAGCATGCACGCAAAGAAAAGATATGGTTGTAGAATGGTTGAGAAAACAATATTATGTTCTCTGAAACAAATGTGTGGTCGTTGAAAACTAGTTATTGTTATTTTAAACATTTATTTCGTTACGATAAACAGAGTAATGTTTGAATTTAATAATTACATTATCACATCCATAAAAAAGTGTGATATGGTTAGAGTTTAAAAATATAGTTTTGTTAAAAATGTATGACTACAACATAATTTGTATTATTATTTAAAAGTAATATGATGTAAATAACAATATAATGTTATCCAAAACAATACTATTTTAAGTTTAAAAAAAAATCTTTTTCAGAAACATCTGTCATTTCGGTATTTCGTTTGTAAGCTATCAGTAGTGAACGGGTGGTGTTAAATAAATTAATAGATAAATAAAGTATAAACAAAAGGGTTGGCCAATAAAAATATATAAACATTTGTGTATCTCTTTATACAGACATGTCTGTATGTCGTGTAAGTACACATTTCTGTATATACATTTTATTTCAACAATATTAATTTATTTTTATTTCGAATTTAACGCACAGCTGTTTCTACAATAAATATATGATTAAAAAACAAAATAGTATTATTATATTAAATAATACTGTGGTCGTATTTAACAATATTAATATAATATTAGATCATGGTATGGTGAGTCTCAATTATATTCTAGTCATATCTTACAATATTGTTGTCATATTAACAATAATAAGATTAGGTACAACAAAGTCAATTGTTCTTGTAGATAATATTATTATTTACTCAGAAAATAATATTATTAAAGTTTGCTTTTCTATTAATAATAATATGATTTGACTGCAACCATATAATTCAATCATAGTATGCTGCTGTTTGATTATGGTTGCCTCAACCATATTTTTTCTTTGCGTGTAGAGCCAACAAATTAGATTTAAGAAAACACTATTTTCTTGAGAAGATAAGTGCTCCTTTGGATAATATATGGAAGAGCACACTTAATACACCATATAGGTGTGGTACCCTGGAGGGTCCTAAATGTGACCCATGTGTTCATGTTTCTCAAATAATTTTGGGAATTGAAATAATCGATTTTGAAAAAATGCTTTTTTTGGTGAAATTTCTTGAGAAGATCAGTATTCATTTGGATAACATATGGAAGAGCACACGTACTACATCATTTAGATGTGGTACCCTGGAGGATCCTAAATGTGACCCATGTATTCACGTTTCTCAAATAATTTTGGGAATTGAAATAATCGATTTTGAAAAAAATGCTTTTTTACTAAAATTACTTGAGAAGATCGGGGTAAAATATGGAAGAGCACACGTACTACACTATATAGGTGTGGTACTCCAAAGGTTTCTAAATATGTTCCAATCGATCACGTTTCTCAAATAATTTTTTGAATTGAAATAATCGATTTTGAAAAAAATGCTTTTTTAGTAAAATTTTTTTAAAGAAGTGGACATTTTGGTAATTAGTGGAAGAGCACACGTACTACACCATATATGTGTGGTACTCTGGAGGGTCCTAAATGCGATCCAAGTGTTCACGTTTCTCAAATAATTTTGGGAATTGAAATAATCGATTTTGAAAAAAATGCTTTTTTAGGTGAAATTTCTTGAGAAGATCAGTGGTCGTTTGGATAAAATATGGAATGCCGGGGTGGAGTCTCGAAATCCCGAACCGGGACCCCGGGATTTTCGGGACTTACAAAATCCCGAAAACATTGTTAACAAATGTGCGTCTTTATATAAAAAATAATATTTTTATTTAACAATTAATTTTTTTGCATATTTAAAAGGTGCATACAGACGAACATATCGCTCATTTGCTTCAATAGTGGCACAACTCAAAAAACCAGTTCTGCAGAAAACGCGTTTTAAGTTTTCAATTTGCATACAACTCAATGGAGAAATGAAAAAAAATTTTCTCTCAGGAGGTGATGGTACAAGCTATTTATATGAAATTTTTACACAAGATAAAATACTAAATGCTGCATCTTTCTGCATTATTAACCCAAAAAAATAATTTTTTGAGTTATGCCACTATTGAAGTAAATGACCGATATGTACATATCGTGCCATAACCGCCAAAAAAAGCTTAAGCGAAATATTTTCGAACTTAAATTTTTGACAAAAATCGATTATTTGCGATCGTAACTAGTCGATTTTCGTCAAAATAACGAAGTCCGAAAAATGTGTCGCTTAAGCTATTTTAGTGGTTATGGCTCGATATGTATGTATGTATGTATGTACTTATATAAATCAAACTTTCAATTAAAATATTAAATTCTAATGCAGTTGTATTCGAAAGTATCCCTGGTCAAAATATCAGTCAATTTGTGTGATTTCTCAGGAAGTTATAGCGCTATGACTTGCAACTTATCTGTTTTAGACTTCTAATCTCATTTGGAACAATAGCTTAATTTAGGTTATACTTAAATGTTTTACTTAGGCTGAGTTTACACCTGGCATTTCTTGGGCGTCATTTGCCGAAAAAAGCGTAACCAACTAATTACTAATGAAAAACTGTTTGATTCAGACATATATTTATTGATTTAAACATTTTCCAATCATGTTGGATTCTATAAAATTGTCTATAAGTTATGTATGAAACTGTTTAACTTAATAAATACGTATCTGAATCAAACTGTTTTTCATTAGTAATTAGTGGTTACGCTTTTTTTACGCTTGTGTGGTGGCACATGGCACACAGATGGAAACCCGGCCTTATAGTGTATAGAACGATATTTGCTTAAAAAATAACGGTTAACTGTAAAAAAAAACAAATTTCTAAAAATCCACTTGAAAGTTTAAAAGTGCTCTCCTGCAAAACAGTACAATATGACTCGAGTACTTTTTCCTTTTTGACACAGATACATATTATGTACTCGTATCCACAATATAATATTTATTCAAAGCAAATTTTTTATTTTAACTTTTTATAACAGGGAGATTGTAATAATTTTTAATATAGAAGATGACAGTCAAAAACATTATTTAACAAAAACATTTTATAATTTTATTTTGTTTTCAACAAAAGTTTAATATAACAATATTATTCATGATATTTAAAAAAAAAAAACCTACAGTAAATTTTATATTGTTTTATATAAAAAATATTTTTATATATGTAAAATGTTCCACAATATTTTTGTTGTTTTCTTATTTTTATTAAATAGACGACATCCCTTGAAAAAGTGAAAAAAAAATTCACGAAACGTCGGGACAATATGTAATAAAATTGCATTTTTATTGACATTAAATACGATAGGCCTGATAGCTTAAAGGAAAAATATAACTAACGAAAATTTATCAAATTTGCTATTCAGTGACATTTTTAACGATATTTGTTGTAGGTTAATGTCAGCTGTGTCGTTATTTAAGCGACAATAATTTATGTGCTGTTAATTTTATCGACAAAAATCAACAGAAAATATCAACTGCGTGCTATCGTTAAAAAGAAGTTACGGAATCACACAATCTTTATTGCAAGCGACAAAATGTATAGACCAAAATTGCTATTGTCGGATCGTTAAAAGTTACTGAATCGTACTACGGATTAGCATATGACGCTTGCAAAATTGCCCTGACTTGAAAACGCTGTTAAGTCGTTACTTTGTCCCCTGCAGAAAATTTGGTGGCAGTTGATCCAAATGTACTCGTCCTATGACTTGAGAAAATGGTAGTGTATGGTAAAAAAAAAACTATCATGTAAATGGTTACATATTCACCATTTTCGTGATGTATCGTCATATTGTTTAGTCAATTTAATTTTGAATCGGTCTAGTATTTTAGTTCTATGTGGTAGTATCGTTGACCTATCAAATAGTATAAATATAATGTTAAATGTTCCCTCCAGTCTAGAACCATTCCCATAACTATACTGGGATATTAACCTAAGCTTAACTGATATTTATGCTTTTGAAATATGAGTGTCCCTGTGCTCGAATGGGTAGTGTGATTGCCTGTCATGCCGGAGTTTGTCAGTTCGAGTCCCAAAAAAAAATGTCTGCCTAAAAATTTAATATAATTGCATTTGTAACAATAAAAAATATAAGTTTTCATTGTCGGAATGACATTTTTAAATAATTTATAAATATTAGGTTTGTTCATTTACTAAAAATTGTTACAAATTTGTAACAATTGGTACTGGAAAGTGTTCAAAAGGTTTGCAAGGACAGAGCGTCAAAAGAGAGAAAATAATTGAGAGACAAAAAAAATCTTACATATTATTACTAGTAAAATTTTTACTTGCAAGAATTATCCAATCACCTGTTGTGTGCTTTATTGTCAAATTAATTATTTCAAAAATATCTGAAAAAGGAAAACTAAACAAGTCAGAGTGCTATATTCGGCTGTGCCGAATCTTATATACCCTTTACCAAGGTGCGTTTATGTAGTATAGAGATACATACTCAAGCACATACTTACTTTTATGTACAAAGAAAAAAATAATAATTTTCAAACCCTAGAATCATAATTTTAGATTTTTCTGATTACTTATACCAATCTAGTAGTTCTTAAAAAAATATAGAAAGTGTGTTAAGTGAAAAAAAGGAAATTCAAAAAAAAATGTTTTAATTAGTTACTTTAATGTCTAGAAAAAAAAATCATAGTTTCCAGCTCTGGAGCTGTGGCTTTTATTTTTATAATTTTCTATACCAAACTTGTCTTTCCAAAACGTAAAATATATATAATTTATAAAGGAAAAGATAAAAATTAATTAGACTTAGTTACTTTTATATATCAAAAAAGTGTAAGTGTCCCAACCCTGAACTCATCTTTTTTGATTTTCTGATTTCTTACACCAATCTCTTTCTTTTAAGAATTTAAGAAATGTTTAATTTATAGAAAAAAAGGAAAAATTTGTTTTAGTAACTTACTTTTGTAGAAAAAGTTAAAGTTTTCCAACCCTGGAATCGTCTTTTTAATTTTTTTAATTGTTTTTTTTTTTTATTTGAAATACCAATTTTATTCGTTATCAAGCATAAAATAATTTTATTTAATAAAAATAGATAAAAATTAATTTTCGGTAGTTAATTTTTTATATCACAAAGAATCCTCCTTTTTGGTTTTTTTTTATTTCTTACACCATCTTTTTTTTAAGAATATAAGATATGTTTAATTTATAGTAAAAAAGAAAAAAATTATTTTAGTAAGTTACTTTTGTATAAAAAATAAGATTTTCCAACCCCGGAAACGTCGTTTTAATTTTTTTTTATTTTGAAATACTGAAGTATAAAATAAGTTTATTTTATTAAAAAAAAATTAGTTTTCGGTAGCTAATTTTTTATATCACAAAAAGTGTGGATTTTCCAACCCTGAAATCAAACTTTTTAATTTTTCTGATTTCTTATACTAATCTATTTCTTTTAAGGATATAAGATATCTTTAATTTATAGAGAAAAAGGAAAATTTTGCTTTAGTAAGTTACTTTTGTATAAAAAAAGTTAAAGTTTTCCAACCCTGGAAACATCTTTTTAATTCTAGAAGGTTAATCTTTAATTTGAAATACCAATTTTATTCGTACTAAGGTATAAAATAAGTGCATTTAATAAAAAAAAATTAAAATTAATTTTCGGTAGTTAATTTTTTATATCACAAAAAGTTTCAGTTTCCCAACCCAGGAACCATCCTTTTTGATTTTTCTGATTTCTAATATCAATTTCTTTCTTTTGAAAACATTAGATATGTTTAATTCATAGAAAAAAAAGGAAAAATTTGTTTTAGTAAGTTACTTTTGGATAAGAAAAAAAGTTAAAGTTTTCCAACCCTGAAAACATCTTATTAATTTCTTGAAGTTTAATTTTTTATTTGAAATACCAATTTTATTCGTGGTAAAGTATAAAATAAGTTTATTTAATAAAAATAATTAAAAAATTAGTTTACGGTAGTTAATTGTATATATCATAAAAATCGTAGGTTTTCCAACCCTGGAATCATTCTTTTTGTTTTCCTGATTTCTCACATCAATCTCCTTCTTTTAAGAGCATTACTTATGTTTAGTTTATAGAAAAAAAGGAAAAATTTGTTTTAGTAAGTTACTTTTGCATAACAAAAAAAAGTTAAGGTTTTCCAACCCTGGAAACGTATTTTTAATTTTTTTAATTTTTTTTAATTTTTTTTTTCAGTTAGAAATACCAATTTTATTCATACTGAAGTATAAAATAAGTTTATTTAATAAAAAATTATTAAAAACTAGTTTTCGGTAGTTATTTTGTATGGCAAAATGAAGTTTAAGTCTCCCAGCTCTGAAACCGCTCGATTTTGCTTATTTTCAATACCAATCTTATTTCTGATCCACCAGTCCAAAAACGAAGTCTCTAGCTTTTCTGGGAGCTTCGGAAAACCGTTTTCACGTACAGACAGACGGACAGACGGACATCGCTGATTCGTCTTCCCTATACATAAGGATCCAGAATAAATATACTTTATAGCTCGCTTATTAATATTCTAGAAATTACAAACGGAATGACAAACCTATATATACCCTTTTACCATTTTTTGGTAAAGGGTATAAAAATTTGCATTTCTTTGTTAAAAAAAATATGTCTTCGTATGGAAAAAGAGATCATGTTTTCTTAATTTATTGTTTTTCTTTCATTAAGGCCCAAATTCACAGTCATTAGTTAACTAATATCAATAGTTTAACCAATAAAATTTGATCCACAGCTCCTTGTTTACCATTAGTTAAACCGCCAAATGTCATTGGTTAACAAATGGTTAGACAACAGCTGATTCGTTGTAAACTTTATTAGTATTGTTGTTTTGTGAAAAATTTTATACACATTATTTTAACACATTATTTTTATTTTTTTTTCTTTTATATTTTGGTTTTTCCGAACCAATTTCAGTACTAGTTCAATATTTTGCACGGTAAAGTTAGACGAGCAAGCACTGTTTTATCCATTTTTTAGAAATAATATAGCAAATGTAAACAAAAACCATATGTTATAGCAGAGCTGCCAATAGTGAAACTTAATTGTTTGATAGGGTTACCATTCTTTGCTCATATTAAGAACTTTAGTTAAATAATGCACTATGAATATTAAGTATTAGTTAAACAATAGTTATAATTATTTTAGTTTACTAATAATTAACTAATGACTGTAAATTTGGCCCTAAACTACACAAATTCAATTTTAATGGCAAATAGTTTTGTTTGTTTCTCATATGTGATCAGAGATGGAAAGTGCCATTTTTGTCTTTGTTAAGGAATAAAAGTAAAAAATTATGAAAAATGCATAAAAATAGTAAAAATATATGAAACTGTGTAAAGGATTTCATTTGCAATTTAAAATATTGTCAAACAATATACACCAGAAAAAGTGCAATTGTGTCTTGATTTCCATTCATGGTTCTGATATGAATACAATTTCCTTGCAAGTTTTTACAAGTATTTAGGAGAGTAATTTTGTACATTTCTGCCTTACTCTATCGTTGCTAGTTTCTTCTGGGAAAGTAAATGAACAGACCTATTATTCTATACCGATTAGGTTCCTATGAGATAGTTCAGTGACAAGTCACAATATACATACAAAGTATCAATTAATCCCATCCTAGGCCTTCCCCATCCGCTTCATAGGACGTGTTAGAACTCGCAGTGGTTCTTATCACTTGGGTACCGATCACGTGGCTAGTCTTGTGTCACTTCAATTTCTCATTTTCCACATGGTAATAAACTGGGAATAACATGTTGACTTCTAGCGGAAATTTTTTTATTGATTGAAAAGTATTTTTGGACCATTGTGCAGTCCTACATATGCATAAATACATACACATATGCATACCCTTTGCACACATGTTTTACAAGCATTTGTTTATAAATAAACAATCTTAGAAATTACCAGTTCAATTTGTTTGTTATTATTTTTATGCCCCCTATCGCAAATGCAGTGGGAAATATAAGTTCATTATGCCGTTGGTTATTCCGTCAAGAATAACTTTTGACTTTTTTAGAGACATTTTAACGACCTTCATAAGGCGTATTTACTCGGGCATCACCCTATCATGATTAACCTATTTCAACCTCAACTGAGACTAGAGTAAGAAACAACTAATTTGGGACAAAAATTTCGTATTCGAAGTAGAAATATGATAAACGCAAGGCCTAATGTCCTGTTAAAGGCGAACTGAAGTTCAATTTGTCCTGGTTCAATTTCAATTAGTCAAGCATAGCGTTGCTGATTGTTGCAAGGAGACACATCCTCATCTGGTGAGTTTTTGATGTGAAAACATCTATACGCTGGGGGGGTAAAAATCTTTTGACTTTGATTCTTTGCTGAGATTTCTTTGCTGAGATTTCTTTGCTTTGCATTGTCAAATCGGTGTGAGCTATGTATGAGTGTATTAGTGTTTGAAAGAAGCAATACCAGCAGAGAAACAAGTCGACCGGCTCGAAGCCGATGGTGCGCCGCCGCCGGTTATTTTTCTGTATATTTCCGTACACCAAAGGTGAAAATGAACCGTAAGAGCTACGGACTTGAAATTTGGACACAATGTGTAGACATTTGGCCACTACAACAACAAATACATGAGAGTTAAAAATTAAAGGGTGTTCCAAAACGAGCAACGAAAAATGTTAAAATCCCATGTAATATACATACAATTGTATGTACATATATACACTTGAAATTTTAAAAGTTAGTGTATTTTTATACAGACTAAAACAATTAACACTGAAATTTAAAACAATTAAAATTAAAGGGTGGTCCATCAGTTAATGCAATTTTGACTTTGTAATTTTGACAATCTTGGAAACCGTAAGACCAAAACTCTTTAAATTTTCAAAAACGGTAAAACTAAAAAATCAATAAAATATAAAATCGCCAAATATAAAAAAATCGCCAAAAACAAAAAAAAAATCGCCAAAACGAAAAAAGCACCAAATTAAAAAAAATATCTAGGACTAAAATAAATCGCGAAAAACCGGAAAAATCACCAAAATGAAAAAAAAAATCCTTAAAAAAATACCCAATATGAAAAAATCGTCAAAATGAAAAAATCGCATAAATAAAAAACCCCAAAAACAGAAAAAAATCGCCAAAATGAAAAACAACCCAAAAAAACAGAAAAAAATCGCCAAAATGAAAAAATCGCCAAAATGAAAAAAATTGCGAAAATTAAAAAAAACCCAAAAAGAGAAAAAAAATGCCAAAACGAGAAAAAAGCGATAAAACTGAAAAAAAAAATCGTTTAAACTGAAAAAACTTAAAAAAAGAAGAAAGCTAAATCAAAAAAAATTATCAAACCGAATGTGCGCGAGTCAAAGTCGCACTTTACTGAATTTATTTTAATTGCAATGCGTACACAACAACAAGAACAGCAACAACTTAACGATGAACAACAGGAATTAAAAATTAAAAAGTAAAAGTAAAGGCATTTACCATAGATGAGCACTGCAGTACCACTAAAGTTTCAGTAAAAACAATAAAAAATGTTTAACAAGTAAATTTTTACTGATTACTAAAATTTTTTTCTACAATTTTTATAAATTGCCTAAATGATTTGTTATATGATGAGATGCATTGAATTTTCAGTAATCAGTAATGCCCGTATTCATAATGAAATTCTAGCAAGTGGCTAAATGTTTTTCATTTAAAAGTTTCAAAATTTTAATGAAAAAACTGTGCCACTTGCTACAATTTTATTATGATTACGGCCCTACGATTTTAGTGGTAATGCAAATCAAATTTAATTAGCAGTAAAAATTTACTGAATTTTTTTAGTAATCAGTAAATTTACTGCTGACTGCAATTTTGAATGCAGTACATATACATATACTGCAGTGTGCCAATTTACTAACCAAATAAGTTTAATAAAACAAACAAAAACCAACAAATTCATATGTATTTACAATATTGAAAGTTTTGATACTTTTAATTAATTAATTTAAAAAAAGATACTAAAAGCATAAGTACTTCCAACTTAAATAAAAATTTTCATTACTAGATGTTTACACATCTCCTCTGTGATCGGACTCACATTGCTTTTTTTTTAATTCAAATCTTTCATGAACTCTGCTGCATATACGCAGGGCACAATAAATTCGCTGCAGTCTAATACAATGCTCTAATTTATTTTTAGTTTTATTTCAAAAAAAAAAAAATAATAATAATAATAATAATGTATTAATTAAATGATAAGAATATTTTTACACTTTTTTTGTTTTTTTTTTTTTTTTGTTTAAAATGAACTTGACACAATAGAAACAGTAAAAATTATCATCATTTACTGTACGGGTAAAGTAAAAAAGAAGAAAAAAATTTAATTTATAAAAATTAAATTTTTGCGGTGCTAAAAATTGCGATCAAAGTATTGCTAGACTTCATCAGTACAACGGATTATCATTGTCTTCTTTTTTTTTTTTTTGCATTTAAAAGGCTGGTTTTGTTGCAGTTTGACAAATGTTTTATTGCGATTATTAAACAAAAGCAATAACGGCCACTACACTGCAACGATTATATAAAAACAGATAGATATTAGAAGAAAACAACAACAAAAACAACAATAATAACAATTACAAAGCACCACAAAAATGACAATTAAACTCAAGGTCTTTATTTTAATGGTTTATTTTTCATTAATTTTATTAAATGAAATTTATGATGGCCACGCCAGAACCTTTGATGCCCCTGATGCTAACAGCAACAACATGCTGCAGGTACGTACATGTAAATAAATATTAATTTAATAATTGCATCAAATATATTTTATTTTTTAATACAAAAAAAAAACTCTCAGACTGCTGATCATCCCAGTGATGGACCTGTGCGCACTAAATCTGTCAGCGATTGGACCCTGTTGTGGGAAAAGGCCAAAGTAAGAAAACTTTAAAGGTGGAGATGATGCTATGCTTTGGGATTTTAGTCATTTATTAACTTAGAAATACTATTTCGGCATGTATGTATGTACGTACATATGTATGTCTGTATTTAAGTGAAATAAAAAATTAATAGTGAAATTACATCTGAGCAAAGTCTTGTACTTACAAGATTTCTAACAAAATTTAGTGAATATCGAGTATATCTATTTTGTCACTAGATTTTGTCGAAATGTACTTAAAATCTGATAGAACTTAGAGCCAATTCCATTAATTCTATTGACATATGAATTCATATTTAAAAGTTGTTTTTCATTGAAAAAAATTAAAATAAAAAATATGTGTCTCTATCGAATATTACGCGTATATAGCCTTGAAATGAAAAAATATACATGATTTATTTGTTCCTCTTGTACAATTTATAGTAAGGGTATTTTGGGTATTTTTCGACTAACGAATTTGATTCAATGATTTTATTTCGACATGAGCACAATAGTTGAATATTTTATTCTGCATTTTGTATTTAAGATTTTTTTATATTATTAATATTTTTCCATTTTAAAATGCACGAGGAAAAATTAATTAGAAATTAATTTAACAGATATCAGCAATTTCTAATGTAAATTAGAAATTTTACCAGCCTTTACCATATTGATCCCGACACGGAAAACTATTTACTTCAGTTATCCGTGTCGGGAAATTAAAAATAATAATAATTAAATAAATTTCTATTTTAAAACATCTGCAAGCTGCCTAAACTAATTACACACCTGGATTTATGCATAATACTCAACATATCACAAAGCTTCGTAAGACTAATGAGTGCCAATGTTTATGATTAAATTAGGTTTTCAGTACAGGGCTTTCTAATGTGTTTAATTAAAAAGAAAAAAAATAGTTCTATTTAGTTTCTTTTTTATACCAAAAAAGGTTTAAATTTTCCAACACTGGAACTATATATTTTTTTTAATTTTTCTGATATTTAATACTAATTTTTTCTTTCTTTCATATAGAAAATGTGTATTTAATTAATCAAGAAAAAATAAGTTTTATATGTGTATCAAAAAAGTTTAAGTCTACCAGCTCTGGAGCTATGCTTTTTAGTTTTCTAATTTACTTACCGAACTTTGCTTTCTAGAACATCAATTATTTTTAATTACTATACAAAAGAAAAATTATGTAAAAAAAACAAAATTTTCCAACCCTGGAATCATACTTTTAGATTTTTCTGATTTCTTTTAGAAAAATATTTCTCTCTAAATATAAAATTATGTTTAATTTATAAAGATAAAGAGAAAATTTGTTTTAGTGGGTTACTGTTATATACCAAAAATATTAAATTTTCCAACTCTGGAAAACTATTTTGATTTCTAATATCAACTTAATTCTAAATAAAATATAAAATTGGTTTAAATTACAAAAAAAAAAAATTAGTTTCAGCTATAGTTAACTATAGTTACTTTTATATGGCAAAAAAAATGTTTAAAGTTTCCAGCTCTGAAACCGTATGTTCGATTTTGCTGATATTCAATAACAATCTCTTTCGGAACATTTCTGATACATCCGTTCATGGCCAAAGTCTCTAGCTTTTCTGGGAGCTTCGGAAAACCGATTTCACGTACAGACAGATGGACGAACGGACACCGCTTAGTCGCTTCCCTATTCATAAGGACCAAGAATATATTTACTTTATTTGTCGCATATTAATATTGTGGAAATTAGATACGGAATGAAAAACCTGCACGTATATTCCTTTACCATATTTGGTGAAGGTGGAAGGCATTGACCCGCACCCAGCCCTTCTACATAATTATTAAAATCTATTTTCAAAACAATTATGTTTTGTTTATTTATTTTTTATTTTAAAATTACTTATTAAAAACACCAGTAATAAGGTAAAGACACCCCGGTGACAAGGGTTCGGGCTGCATTGCGGTATTTAGTTCTGCCATGGTTCCCGACATGAGGCGGTTCGACACTATTGCAGTTATAAATTTATTTTTGTTTTGATTCTTTGTACTGAAAAGCAGAGTAAGAAAATAAACGAAACAAATTGTTTGATTTTGTTTTGTTTCGTTCTTTGATGTGAGTAACAACAAAAGCAAACCAAAAACATTGAGAACGATTGTTCAATTTGTTTTTGTATTGTTTTTGCCATTAGCTCAAAACAGAGAACACAGCCGATCGGCTGTAAGCCGGCTAACAGTCGCCACCGGAAACAAACAATATATTAATTTAATCGTGTGCCGATAGAAAAGATTAATGGGAAATAAACGTTTTGAAATATTTGCGGCGAATTTGACATCATCATATAATAGAATTTTATTGTTTAAGACGAGTTTTCTAAGAACTAAACACAACCGTTCACATTATATTTGAGATGTTTAAGGTTGACGTTTTGTCAATAAATTATTGTGTTTGTAAGAAATTTCGAACAATTATGTTTTGTATTTGCTTTATTATTTTTAAACAAAAAATGTTTTTGTAAATAATGTAATATTTTTTAAACAATTAGTGTGTTTCAAAAAATTTTTTTAACATGCCGCCATTTAATAACAATACAAATTTGCCAGAGTTATCAAAAACGCACTGATCATACCACATTTACGTGTTAATCGATGAGTTTATTTTTAAGACTTTTTATTTGAGATGGTAAACAAAACAGGTCAATGTATGGTGAAATATCTAAAAATTATTGTGTTTACGCTCTTAAAGACGAATAGGATGTTAAACACATAAGTGTGAACATAGTATTATACAGCTAAGTAGCAATTGCTATAACTGGGTGTCCTAAGACTCCTCTCTTATTTTTATTATTTCCTTAGTATTACCATCCAACTAGAAACTCACTCTACGATTTGTCTGTCCTTTATATTTTTAATATAAAATCGTAATGTGTGTTTGTTCCTAACGCGTGATCTCTGGAACTATAAGAGCTGTGGGGCCGAAATTTTTAACACAGGTTCGGGTCAATACCCGGAAGGTTTTTGTTTTGTTTCTGACCAAACAAGTGACCACCGCGTAAAGTAATTTGTAATTAAGAAAATTTAACATATTTGAGGGTAATACAACGTTTGCCGGGCTCAGCTAGTATTTTTATAAAATCAGCAGTTAAATAAATTTCTATTATAAATTTAATATGCGGGAAAATGTATTCATAAATTATTGTCATGTTTTTTTTAATGTGGGTGAGAATTTCTTTATATTTACATACTTCACTTTGTTTGATCTTTTTTTGTTGACAGCCTTTCGACAAAAAAAAAGACACACACACATATTAAAACATTTATCGCCTTTTTTTGTCGTTATTGTTCTTTTTATTCTTGCATTCTACTGACTCTAAACGGAAGTTATTACAACAACTTAGAAAACACTTAAAAACTCATTTGCCAGGTTAGTGCTCACTCACCAAAAGCCACGATAAAGAAAAGCCAAACGGCATAAATTAAAACGAAAATTCAAAAGTAAAACAAATGAAATTTACAGCGCGCTGTTCGGCACAAACGAATCTTAAATACCCTTCAGCAATGAAGATAGTAAGCAACAATTATTTATGTTAATACTTAAAAATATGTACTAAGTTTTTCAATTTGCTTTGCGATAAGGTTTTTGAAAGAAATTTTTTTTTCTTCAAATTTTTATTCCCAGAGTCACATAATCCTAAGTAGAGATGTGCACGTGAGTGTTTTCTGACTCACGACACGCACGCTCACGCAGAAAAATATTTTACTCACGCACTTTCACGCACGAATGATTTTGAAAATGTTCACGATCACGCAAGCTCACGAATAAAATATTTTTAATCACGCACGATTGGTTTACAACTTATCACGATCACGCATGCTCACGAAAAAGTATATGTATAATATAATTTTCATGTTTTTTGGGTTGATAAATAGGTTATTACATATCGTCACCTCAAATCAAAAAGGCCGTAACAACCAAAAAATTCAAAATAGACTTTTTGATTGATTATGATGTGATTAACCAAAATACATATTTTCCTTAAGATTTTACTCACATATGTTTAAAAATACCGGTTTTATACATTATTCAATTTGGCATCTAACATATATGTAAATAGAATAAATTTATGAAGTTTTTTGCTTCTCCTGTAAAATAGTATATAAAAAGTGTACATACGGCCTTTTGGATTTTAGGTGACGATATACATATAAACATATCTATGTGTATATGTATGCTCGTGTTTTTTTTTTTAAATTTACAATGTAAATTAAAATAAAGCAAAGTTAATTTAATATCGTTTTAAATATTCGTATTCACGGATATCATTTCAAATATTCGATTCGAATTCTCGTATATCAAAAATTGACATTCCGCACATGTATGTATGTATACATACATAATATAAATGTGTAGGTACGACGTATGATCAATTAAATAAATGATAATCAAATAAACGAGAAGAGTATATTAAATGAGAAAACATACAAATTACTAAAATTTTTCTGTTACGTAACATTTTCAAAGACTCCCCCACCCCGACCATAACAAATCATAAAAAAACTCGAACCCCACCCCTACAGCGTTACGTAATATATGGAATAAATCAAAAAACATTTTCTGCTGTACAATTCGTCAGTAGTATTGTTGACAAAGGCACTGTTGAATCAGTAGTGTTTCTCAATTGATACTTCCTACAGGGTATCTAAGAAACATACATACATACATACTTACAAAGCTGTATGTACAAACAAAATGCTCAAAATTCGTAAAGAATTCGTAACGATTGGTCGACAAAATCTTCCGATTTCGGCACCGAAATATTACCGAAATCGTAACAATTTTTGTATGAAATGGTTGACACGACTTCGTAACTATATGTCGGTACGAATTCGTTACGATAAGTCGATACGAATTGGCAACGACATGTAGATAAGATTTCTTTTTGCTTTTATAGCAGAGTACCGCTTCACCGTTATGTTGCTGCTATTGTTGAAATAATTTGCACATACTCACGTTTTTTTAATATTTGTTACAATCCTTTTTTTATCAACATATACATACATACATATTTATTTAAAAAAATTTTCACAAACGTTTACTTATGTATTCAAAAATCAAAGTTTTACCCTCATATTCATAAAAAAATAAAATGAATTTGAAATTCATTTTAGGAAAATTTTGTATTCAAAATTTGAAATAAAATACATTTTAAAATCGTTTCAAATTTTATGAATATGGGGGTTAATGTTTAAAAACAAATTGTTCAGAAATATCTTAACGAATTCGGTACGACAAGTCTGACTTCAGAAAAAGTCGAAACATTTTGTTTGGGGGTATTCATTGTGTTTGTAAGCTCATACTACCATACATATTACTAGACATACATAAAGGGTGTTTTTTTTAGAGGTATAGAACTTCAAATTGAAATAAAACACAAGAAAATCGTTTTAATGTCCATCAATTTGGCTTTATTGGAAGGATAATTTTATGCCATTAATGTTTAAATATGATTTCGGGCATGTGGCCGCCGCGGCTGGCTCGAATAAAGCCAATTCTACAGGTCCAATTTTCAACCACTTTTTCGAGCATATGGGGCCGTATGTTGGCAATAACGCCACGAATGTTGGCTTCCAAGTCCCCTAACGTTTCTGGTTTGTTGGCGTAGACGAGCGACTTCACATATCCCCAAAGAAAATAATCCAATGGTGTCAAATCACACGATCTTGGTGGCCAATTGACAGGTCCATTCCGCGAAATTATGCGCTCATCGAATGATTCCTTCAATAAATCGATTGTGACGTGCGCTGTGTGGCATGTAGCGCCGTCTTGTTGGAACCACAACTCATCCACATTCATGCCACATTCAAATCTTCCATAAAGTTGATGGACAAAGCTCCAATTGCTGTGCACGGTGGCGAATCGATTCATTCGGGTCCTCTTCAACACTTTGCTCTACAGCGGCAATTGTTTCTTCGGTGCGCACTGTTCGACGTCTCTGCGGATGCGTATTATCACATAGAGTAAACGTAGTGCGAAAACGATTCATGGTTAACCGAATTAATTGCCCTGATGGACGATTATGTCGACCATAAAATGGACGGAGCTTGCGGTAAACTTCGCGAACTGAACCATTATTTTCGAAATAAATTTGCACGATTTGCAAGCGTTGTTCTTTTGTCAACCTGTTCATGATGAAATGGCAAACCAAACTAAATATTAATCACTTGACAGCTGACAAAATGGCCGCCAGTTAAAAAAGTGATGCCAACTTAAAGTTCTATACCTCAATAAAAGCACCCTTTATATGCATTTATTATTATAACATAATTTATTTGAAATGATTGAATACAGTTACATATGTACCTATGCAGGAATGATATCTCGTGAAAGCGTGAGAATTCGTGCGTGATTATTAAAAAAAAGCTCACGCACGATCACGCACGAAGGTAGCACAATATATTGACAAATACAGTCGGCCCTCGATTATCCGTAATGGTCGGGACCAGAAGCATTACGGATAACCGATTTTCACGATTAATCAAAAAACAAATATATTTAGATCTAACCACCCGCACTTCTCAAATTTCAAAATTAAACTAATTACTTGTAAATGCTTCTGACTCATCGTATGCAAACAACGAAATTTCTCGTTTTCATGTTTATTTTATTGTATTTATGAATTTGAAGTTGATAAAAAAAATTCTGCCATCACGGATAATAGAGGTAATCACGGTTAATCGAAGCAAACAATTTGAAAACATTTCAAACAAAAAACAATATACTGATCTTAGCCATCACGGTTAATCGGGGTTACCGGTTAACAAGATCACGGATAATCGAGGCCCGACTGTATCGAAAGGCTTTTGATTTTTATTGTACATACAATCAAGACAATTGTTCAATGTTGTTTACTTCTTCGCTGTCAGGAAAATTGGGCAATAGTTTCTTTGAAAATATTGTGTCATTTATTGCATAGTAAAAGTCAAAGCGACAATAACATGTACAACAACATTGTAATTATAATGTATGGGCCGCTTAAGAGCAAGCATTATTGTCGCCGAGATCTGATTGTTGTGAAAGCACAAAAGCTCTTTTGCAAAAGTTTGCACATTGTGCATATGTACGGTGACCATCCGTTCTGTTTTATACAGAACAGTACTGTATTTGAGAGCCCTGTTCTGTATAAATTATTCATTAGGAAATAACGTTGAAATGTTCTGTATTTTATTTACTGTTCAGTATTTGTTCTGTATTTTCATGACTCAAACTGCATTTAAAAAATTAACGAGGTTTCTGCAACAATGCTGTTTTAATCAACATTTAAAAAGGGCTTAATATATCAACTCTAAATGCCGCAGTTCTATAAAAATACAGAAACAACATGAGTTTTGTTTCCTTAATTTTTTTTCCTTGAGGGCGTGAATATGAAATTTGTCTGTGTTAGTGACATCTTATTTTTGACGATCCCGCTTTAGGAGCCTGGCTTTTCTTCGTTAATTGTCAAGCTACTTTATTTCATGATTATATAACGCAGATTGAGTTCCAAAAAATATGTATAACAGAGGTCTCTCTCATTATTAATGAACTTAAGTTTAAAATCCCACAACGTAGAGAGGAAATATTTTTGCCTATTGTATTGCTGTTAAAAAGATTGTAATTGAGTTGAGTCAAAAAAATGTTATTGATATGGATTAGTTTAAAGCCAGGCTGTTCAAACTGGCACCAGAGTGCCAAACATCAATCGGCTTCCTATACAAATGAATACATACACGCGAATACTTTCGGTGTTCTCTTAGTGGCCAGCCTTGGTTTAAAGGTAATGCAAGCCGATTTTATGCAGATTGTATTGATTTTATGCAGAAGTTGAAACTCCTACGTGGAAATATGTTAAATCCAGTCTTGTTTTCATTATGGATAAAAGAAAAGAGTTAAACATAAACTACATCGAATTAGTTGATGAATTAACTCTTGTTAAAAGAGAATTTAGAAAAATTAAAGAGAATGAGAATCAAATATCAGCATAAATGTTTAAATAACTATTTTAAATAAAGAGACATAAGTTTCCAAAATAGGTTGAAAGTTGTCGAATTCAGTTTACGTTTATCTGGTTCCAATGCACCAACAGAAAGAGTATTTTCTGATTTATATAATATATGGACCAGTGAAAAAACTTTAATGAAGATGGATACCATCAGAGCGTTTTTAATAAAAAATAAAATATGATTTAAATTGTATTGAATTTAAAGAATATTTATACGGAAATCAATACTTGGTTAAACAAATTCATTCCACAGAAAAATATCAAAATTAGCTGTTTAAATATAACGCTGTGTAAATATAACGTGTAAATTCGAAAGCATTTTCTTTAGTTTCGAATTACACACATAAGTATAAATACATACATATCGTCACCTTAAAGACCAAACAACCTATCAGCAAAAATTTCAAAATTGAGTTTTTTATTTAATATTATTCCGTATATCATAACGCATATATATGCAAAATTTTTAACGCCTAATATTACAAATAAACAAGCTATTACCAAATTTCCAAATACCCTATCAGCAAGTGTACAATTTGAATTTTTTCTTTTTGAGAAACAGTTACTTTTGATTTGTTGTTCTTTGTTTTTTATTACATTTTATTTATTGTTAGAAGTGAAAAGAAAATAAAAAAGTTTTAAAACGCAATAAAATGCAGTAATGCCAAATTTTGAGACTCAAAACGAGTACAAATTTTTGAAAAAAGGGCTAGAAAGGGCTAAATTGAAAAAAATATTAAAAAATAAAAAAAATAGTAAAATTTTTCGAAAAAGCGCGAAAAGGGGATAGATAGTATTATAATGTTTCTGTTGAAAATAAAAACATCAAATCAATTTTTTTAAAGTAATTTATTAGAATAAAAATAACTATCATGAGATCAACACATACATAGCTTGAGAGCTTCAATATTTTACATATTTCATACATACGTAGATTAAATAGTTAGCATATATATATATACATATGTATGTTTACATAAGTAGATACATTTAAAATTGGCCGTTATTAAATAAAATTTCGATTTCTCGCTCTTCTAAAAACATACATTATCTGTCTGTACTGAATAACTTTCAAGGCATAAAAAAATTTGGAAAAAATAAAAGATTACTCTATATTATTCTTCTTTTTTAAATTGGTAAAGCAATATCAACTTTTTACTCATTTTATTTTGCTAGATTAAAGGAAGAAAAAAATCGCAAAAGTTTAAATGTAGCCATATCGAGCAAAAACTAAAAAGGGGCTAAAAGATTACTGTAAAAAATGCTAGGTTTGCGCCTTTTTTAGTTTGGGGCTAAAAATTTTTTTTTCGCGTTTTGACTGACTGAAAACGGGCAAATATGGAAGTTCCTAAAAAAGTCAACAAAAAAGAAGAAAAAAAAATAAAAATCGTATGAACGGTAAGGAATATGAAGATTTTTCAAAAGGCAAAATCGTTTACAGAAAGGCAAGAGAAATGGAACCTGGGTGCACATCAAAATGTTGTGAAAAAGCTTCAAATCGACATTGTTCTATTTTTTCCGAAAAATTAACTTTAATAACTTTTAATAACTTTATTTAAAAATTAAAAATTTTAGGGAAAATAAAAAATGTATACTTTAGAAGGCCGTGACGTACTAAAAAAGAGCAAAATAAATCATCAAAAATCATGATAAAATTTTAATTTTGTTGCATAGTGTAATTTAAGCAAACATTAGGCACTTTTTTGTTTAAACAAGTAAAATAAACTATAACTGTTAATATTTAATTTAAATAATATTCATGTGTTTAAAGGAATGCTTAATTATTCATACTAATTAGTATTGCTGATAAGTTGTTTGGTTTCAGATTTTTACAATTCCAAATAACCTAAGTTCCATATCATAGGCTGTGTTTAGAAAAACCGAGCTTTCTCAACCGATATATACTTCTGGTTTCATTTTAATCTGAATATATAATTTTCGTTTCAATATTGCAAATAGTTCCAATTTTATAACGTTTTTTCTCTCTCCTATAAACTTTTGAAAACTGCTGATAGGTCGTTTGGTCTTTAAGGTGACGATATGAAGATTAGCGTAGGTGATTACATTGTTATGCTACTTTTTGAATTTTTTTTTTTGTTAATTTTTACTGTTTGTTAAGTATTTCTTTGTTCTGTATTTTGATTTAAAAATTATGGTCACCGTAGCATATGGCTTGGATGTAGCTGATGTACGGTATAAAAAAACGAATAAATTTCTTGCTTTTCTTAATTTATTTAATTTTTTTATAAAATGTTTTTATTTTCCCTTTGATTCATGTTATGTCGTTCTTTCATTCTTAATTTAATGAAGCAGTTTTACAAAAAATATATAGTACAGTAATTTTTATCTCCCACTACAAACTTTTGACATTTTCCCTGATGCAAAGTGATCATCTTCAGTCTTCTTATATTGTTAAGTTGTGACGTTTATGTGCATAAGCGTTAAAAGGTTTAAATTTAAACCCCCTTGCCACTTTCAGTTTAAACGAGAAGCCACAATTGGCGAAAAGAAGAAAATATCAAACGACATTTAAACAGTCACTCACAATTTTATCGCTGTCGAGGTCGCGGTATTGTTTTATTTTTATTATTTTATTCGTGTATACGGGATACACGTTTTAGTTTTTCATTGCACATTGGGAAATGTTCAGCAAAATATAAGTTTTTAATTTTCTTGTTTCATCGGATTCTTATCCAAATGAATACACATTAGAGGGCTGCGTAAACAGTCTTGAAATGTAAATATGTCTTGTTTTTTAAATGTATTGTCGTAGCATGTATTATACTAAACCAATAACATATTTTGTCGTTTAATAAGCGAATTATGATGTATGTATTGATGTAAGTGTATATGAATGTTAATGTAACAAACACTCAGAAGAAGTAGTGTTGATGCGTGTATGCTTGTTATTTTGCATATTGTACGTTTGAGTGTAAGTGTGTAAGATGTAGCTGGTAAGCTGTTATGTGTTTAAGGTGGGTTTTTTTTAAAGCAAGCGCACACAAATGGTGTCGATGCATTCGTGTGTTTGTACACACAACGTGTGTGTGTATATGTACATGCATGACGTTTGTATACGCGCTCATGCATATGAAGAAGCAAGCAACACAAATTCTTCCGTCACAAAGCATTTTCTTCTTTACTCCTATACCTGCAATAACTGAAACAAATTTCTTGCAAAGAGTGTTGCTTAAGCCGCGTTCAGACTATTATACTTTGTATTTATCAAAAATTCAAATAATACGTGCAAGTGTGATAGTCTGAACGCAAAATGTCATCAAAGTGGCAAATAATACGGTAAAAATTTTGACATCCCATAAGACTTTTTCGTTTTTAGAAAATTTTCTAAACGGTAATACTTTTCATTAGATCAGGGTTGCATTTTCACACAAACCAAATTTCTAAGTCGGCTGTTTCGCCGCGATTGATGTAATATTTTGTCATATGTATATCGGCTCAAAATTTTGAATAAGTGAATCGTATGGAAGTATATTTCGTTGACGTAATTTTTTAACGTTTTTGTAATATATTTTCTTAAATTTTTTCTGTTATTTACATAGAATATTTTTAACTGCTGAATTTTTTCAAGTGCTAGCACGTCGCCGCCTACATGAAACCGCTTTGCCGCCGCTAGTCAATGAATAGCACAGACATTTTCATTGAACAGCTGTTTTGTTTTCTGCTTGTATTACACATTTTATTTGAAGTGTGATGGTCTGAACACAATATGTGATTTTACGTTAGATTTTTTGACAGTCGCAACGAATGTATTTAGATTTCTGTATCGTAAAATGTGATGAAAGTATTAATACTTCTATAATAGTCTGAACGGGGCTTTATCGTTTGTTTTAGAAGATTTCGCTGTAGTAAAGCATTTGAAAAATCCCTCATGTCTTACCAGTTCTGGTAAGTGGTCTTGTGCAGGGGTCTAATACACATACGCGGAAACATTTCTCTCAGTGTTCAGCACTGCTTTATGGATTTACATCAGAGTCCACCATCCCACTGCCCTGAGGGCTCTGCTAGCATTCTGCTTTGCATACATATACAGCACAACTACTAACAAAAATCTAAAGCAACACCATAAAACACACACAAATAGCAGATTTCTGTCGCATGTTTTATGAAAAAAATACACCGAGAATATTCAAATACCACCGAAAGTGATTTCTTTTTTCTATATTATTTATATGAATAAATTATGTAATTTAAATCTTTTTATAACAGCACTTTTTATTGCTATAAAAAATAGACAAAATATGTGGAATATGGAATATAGCATTGCACAGATACATCTGTTTGCACTAGTTTTGCCTGTTTTTTGGTTCTGGTATGAACAAATATGTTATTTATCGCCTTCTGTTACTAGTTGTAAATGTTAATTTTTAAGCAATTATTGTATGGTTGGGCAATGAGCAAATGAAAACAACACATTTATTTTTTTTTTTTTTTGTTTTTCTAAAACAAATAAGATACATAAAACTGATTTTACCATAAGTGCCTTATGATGTGTTGAGAAAAAATGTAATTGGCTGATGAATGAATAAATGAAAGCAAAATTGCACATACATATGTAAATAAATGATACATGTACATGAAACACATGCATTTGTAATTACTCTCAGAGCAAAATTGTCTCTTTCTCTCTCTCTATACTTTGGCTGCGCCACAAAATAACATAACGAACGTCCGCACATATATCTGCACATCATGTATTTGTTTCAATAGTGGTTTTTTCATATATTTGTATAACAATATGTATTTTTGAGCAAAAACAGATCAAACAGTTGCTCAGCAGCAATACAATAAGCAATTGTTATTTGTTTTCAATTGTATTTTAATTTGGAAAAGCACGCACACACAATAACTCTTATACTAGTTCTGTCGCTCACACTACAATTATATGGTACATACCATGGTATATTTGTTTTGGCTATACAAACGAGTATACAAATGCAACTCTTTAATATGGAGTTAAAAAATAAGTTTTTATTTGGCTTAAATATTTTTGTAGATGCTAAATGTCCAGTATGTATCAAGAAATTTAAAAAATATAGTACATACAGTCTTAAGCACCAGGATATACAAACGTTCATTTATATAAAATTACCCAATAAAAATATTTTTCATATACCCAATTAAACATTAACAAGAGCGATTTTTTTCAGTGGAACAGCACTAAACATGTATTTGTTCGGTTCTGCTTTTAAGAATTTTCTCTTCTTGGTGACCATTGATTTAAATGAATATATATCGCTCATTTACTTCAATAGTGGCATAACTCAAAAAACTCAGAAACTGCAGAAAGATGCGGCATTTTGTATTTTATCTTGTGTAAAAATTTCATATAAATAGCTTGTATTATCACCTCCTGAGAGAAGAATCTTTTTTCATTTCTCCATTGAGTTGTGTGCAAATTGAAAACTTAAAACTCGTTTTCTGCAAAACTGGTTTTTTGAGTTGTGCCACTATTGAAGTAAATGAGCGATATGTATATTTACAAACAAATTATAAAGAAGAGTATGAATAAGTTCCATAGTGCATAGTAGGCGATATTCATTTCTTTACAATTACATTAAATTTGTCGTTGTCGTATTGTTGGATGATTGCAGTATATACGAGTATTTATATGTAAGTCCGTCTGTCCTTTTGATTGTTTGTTATTTGCCTGATGGAATAAATGACTGTATGAATTGGCTGAATGGTGTTTACAATTGGCAACACGCTTCTTAATAAGCCAAATGTCTTGAGGTTCAATTGTTGATATTTAAAATTATTTGTATGTTCGTGGATGAAGTTGGAAATAAACACCATGATGATGGTGATGATGACGTTGGCAATGGCGATGGTATTGCAGTGGATAGTGGCGGTATTGATGATATTATTATGAACTACACATTACGATGACGACCCATGATTATGAGGTTATTTAATAATAAACTTTTAATCATATTCAAAATAAATACATTTATGTATGCATGTAAGATTAATAAAGAACAAATTTATAGGACATTTAAGCATGTAAAAATTAAATATTGTATGTGGTTGTAAAAATATACGATTTACTGCATATGAACCACTAAATATATAAATATCTTGTTTGAAGCGTTTAAATAAATATGTCCACATTTACGAATACTTTGGTTAATAATTTATATTTGATTAGAATTTTGGTATATTTTATTGGATATAAATGCTTAGCGACCTATTGAAATTTAAACGGCCAATCCTATAAATATTTTAAATATATAAATGTAAGCATATGTATATATTTTTTAATTTCTGATGAATTTGTTTACGTTTTAAAATATCAAGCAGCAAGTACATACAAAAAATTTTTTTTTGTGAAACTCAGCTTGTGAGGTTTTATTGTTTTTTTTTTATGTTAAACATATAGTTTTGCTTTTTATATAACTAATTTACAATACAATAGCAATAACAACTAAATCACTCAAATAAGTACGTTTCAGTTTTTGTTTTGGTTTCTCACTGTACGTTTGTAATGTTTGCATATTTGCACTCTTTGTAGTTGCAAAGGTGATTCCGATTTAAAAAATAGGATTTTTCAAGAGAAGTGACACTCAGGCAACGAATAAATACTTCTATTAATAGGTGTTACCTGCTTTAGGAAAGGGATAGTTATAGAGAAGACAGGTGGAGAAGGAAGAGATAGAGGAAATCTTCATGCTTTTACAACTCTGCTTTTTGCACATTTTTAATAAAGCAGTGTTGCAGCGCCTCTGGTGTCAATGAGGCGTAGTAAATTTTTTAAACTGTTTAAGAGCCATTTTATTTGCTATTTTACTTCGCCGGTGATTCTGCTACACAATACCGACGAAGGAGTACGTTCTGAACTTACATTAGGATTAGCATCTACTGAGGTCGGTATAGTTCAGTGACCAGTGACTATGTCTTCATCGCTTGGACTTTCCTACAATAACTGATACAAATGGACACTAATTGCGCTTCAGTGATGGGAATTGGAAATCTTGATTTCGTGCCAAATCTGCTTTTAAATAGTGCCAAAATCTTGATGTTCATTTAAATTATGGTTCCTGAATGATAATTTATTGTATAAAATGTTTAAACGCACTAATAATCCCAAATTAATATTTTACTTATTAAGTAAAATCAATAATCAATTTCAATGTATTTTTAATAATAAAAAAAAAATATTTTACTTAATAAGTAAAATATTAAAGGACGAAGGCCACTGCAGCTAGTTCCTGTAATCGAATATTAATTTGTAAATTTATTTTACTATTAATAAAAAATAAAATAAAATAAAAATTTGGGATTATTAGTGCGTTTAAAAATTTTAAACTTAAATTTTAACAATTCCCATAAAGAAACAACTAGATATTTTATTGTGTTTATAACTAGAAAAAGTTACGAATATCACAAAAAACATGGTCTAAAATTATTTGTATATATACATTAATACATTTCGAGCCCTATTTTCGATATAACAGTGAAGGACAGACATGTGGTAAAAAATTAACTTTTTTATTATCAAAATTGCAAAATTGTTGATAACTTTTAAAATACAGGCTGTAAAGTTTATCGTGAGCGACAATTTACGTATGTAACTCGTCCAGTTGTCGACATCGACGTATGTTTAATACCATATCAATTTATTTTTATGGTTAATATACTGCCGAGTTGTACAAATTCGTGCACGATAAAAATATCAATAATTGTTAGCTATTTATTTTAATCAAACAAAGATTCTATCAGTATAGTAGAATTTGTATTGCTTTTCTGGTTCATACTTTTATATGTATAACGATTATAACAAGATCTATTGCTAGACCTCAAAAATCTTTACCATTTATTAAAGATGCTAAAGTTTATAATTGCAGCCCATTTTACATTTTATTTTTGATCAAATTTCGAACTAGAAATATACTTTCCACGTTTGATGAATAATAGAAAATAAAAAGAATACCTTGAACTATTCGATAAAAATTACTTAAAAATTTTTCATTGAAACCAAGGTGTATCTAACTAGGTGGCAGCGCTACTTCAACTGATAATTTTTTGCTCTGATTGCTTTGTAGCTGAAGAATGTCAAAAACTTCGATTTTGTTTTGGTTTTAGTACAATTATTTTTGTGCTTTTGACATTCTTCGGTTCTTTACACAGCTATGGTTGCCGTATTTTTGAATAACAAATCCTTACGCAGTCACCTGTATAATTACACCATGATTGAAACTATTGTTTACGTCTCCATGTATTTGAAAAACAAAAGACAATAAGAAAAAAGAAATATAGGAAGACCTTAATTCTATTTTTTAATTCTACAACTTTATGCTGGGAAACTAAGTTTTTGATTATTAATAGTTAAATTTCAGTGCCGCAATAATTTTCTTCCGTTGGAACATGAATTTTGATCTATATTGTCAACATTAAGATCATCAATATATTTTTTGTTCAAAAAATTTCGATAGAAATGACGAAATAAAAAAGCCTATTTAAAATTAAATGTAGTCTCACATTTTTAGATTGTATTTCGATAATTTACTATTTCAAGGACATAAGCTAAAAATAAAAATACATTTTAGTTAATTTTAATTATTATTCGAACTCCATTTGTTTCTATATTTGTGATTTGAACGGGCTAAGGTTCGTATTGCTTTTTAAGCCAAATTACATGTGATAATTATTAATGAACAAATAACAACAAAGTCTGTTGTAAATATTCTGACTAACAACACATAGTTGAAAGTTTATCTTAAGTAGAACAAAAATAAGCAAATTAACTAACATGTGCATAATTAGTAAAGAACAAACGACAATGGTAAGACTGTTGTAAATATATAGATGGTAAAATTGAGCTTTCATTACAAAAAAGCTTTCAGCAAATTGAAATAAGATGAATCAAAACAATTCACACATTCCATTTGCAATAATGCTAAGTATATAAAGCAGAAATCTACATCTACTGACACCACACACACTGGACCAAACACAAAAGAACGCTGATGATGAATGTTTAGTGGCCTTCGAAAACGGCTGGCTGTTCCGTTCAACTATGCGTTGTTAGTCAGAATATTTACAACAGACTTTGTTGTTATTTGTTCATTAATAATTATCACATGTAATTTGGCTTAAAAAGCAATACGAACCTTAGCGCGTTCAAATCACAAATATAGAAAAAAATACATTTTGCTTATATTATCCGTTAAGCTATTTAATATGAATATACTTTTATCATTGCATTATGTCTAAAAATTTTATAATGTGAAGAAATATTTCAAAGGCTACACTGTTCAAAGAATCTATCTGCAGCAACTTGACGAGACAACCAACAGTTTGGGGAATACTTAAGAATTTCATAAATTTCAGAGTTGAAATATTTCTAAAAATTTATAAAATCATCTCTACGACATGAGCTGTTACAAACAAATTTATATATTCATTTTAATAGATCGTCAATGTCTCTGGGCAAACCGTTACTTTTAACTATCAGAACCGAAGAGTTGTCAGCATAGACTACTAAGTTTTCATTACTTAAAAACGTAAAAAGTAATAAGAAAAGTTTCTATATACATAATGGACAAAAAGTGCCAGAAACGGAGCGAAAGTGCCACAGTGCCAGGCAACAACCAATAGTGCCAAAAATGGCACAATTGTGCCACATTTCCCATCACTGTTGCACTTCACAAAAATTCGTCTTGTTATTATTTAATGACTATCGGAAACCGGGCTCGGCCTTCAGTTTTGTAATCAACGTACTAATTGCTTCGAAATATTTTAAGGTGGCATCATTGAAATATGTATTTTTACTTGAATGTCAGGTGAATATGATGCTGCTGTCATCTCAAAAATAATTAAGTAGCTGGCTACAAGACGGCAAATAAAGCTAGCGTTAATTTATTAAGCTTTTCAAAAAATGGTTTGAGGCTCTGCTTTTATTCATGCTTATTAAACTTGGTTCGAACTGGAGGTGAGCGCAAGATATTAAAAACTGCCACAGTATTGTATTTTCTTTCAAGAGCTAATTTTGTTAGTCGTGGTAATTATAATTTAGTGTAAAACAAATATAGATAATAAGGAAACAAATAATACGGAAAGCCATTGTACAACAGTTAAAGTGCACCACACCTCACGGGTTTTTAGAGTTTTAAATGGAAAGAGTCATACTTTCTAGGTTTCGGAAAGGATTTCTATTAACTTTTCTTTTGTTAAAAGAATCTGACAAACAATCAAATCAAACAATGCATACGTTTTGTAAATCGTTCAATAAATGGCTAAATTATAGTGTGAAATGTAAAAAAAAATAAATTAAAAAAAATATCTCATAAACAACTTAGGCGCAAATTCACAGTCTTTAGTTAACTAATCAAGATGGTTTAACCAATGAAATTGATAAGGAAAATCTTTAGTTAAACCACGAGCGTTAGTTAACTATAGACTGTGAATTTGGACCTTAGAGCCTGAGGAAAGAAAATTTTTAAATGTGTTTTTCTTCGCACTTCAACCACTACAACTTAGTCATTCATTAACCGATTTACAAAAAAAAAAATATGTATTGTTTGAAAGATACAGATTAATAGAAATCCGTTCGGAAACAGAGAAGATATGGCTCTTTCAATTTGAAATTCTAAAAACCCAATTTTTCACTACATTTACCGTTATAAAATCACTTTACGAAGTGACCTAAAAAACCACTTGTATTTTCATTCTCTATGAAATCTTCACAGAGAAAAAACTGCCTCATAGAATCAAGAAGATTTTCTCTGTGAAACGTTTTTAGGCTAAGGGGTATCCCAGCAGAGAGAAGCGAAGATTTTTTCATAGAGATTCCTTATTGTTTTTATGTGGTAAGTCTTCTTAATTTTATCCAGAAGAAAAACACATAAAATCAAGAAGAAATCTTACTATTCACACCCTTTTTTACTTAATTTCCGTTATTTTTGGCACCAAAGAAACAATCTATAGAGAAAAACTTCTTGATTCTAAAGGGTGTTTTTTATTGAGGTATAGAATTTAAGTTGGCATCACTTTTTTAACTGGCGGCCATTTTGTCAGCTGTCAAGTGATTAATATTTAGTTTGGTTTGCCATTTCATCATGAACAGGTTGACAACAGAACAACGCTTGCAAATCGTGCAAATTTATTTCGAAAATAATGGTTCAGTTCGCGAAGTTTACCGCAAGCTCCGTCCATTTTATGGTCGACATAATCGTCCATCAGAGCAATTAATTCGGTTAACCATGGATCGTTTTCGCACTACGTTTACTCTATGTGGTAATACGCATCCGCAGAGACGTCGTACAGTGCGCACCGAAGAAACAATTGCCGCTGTAGAGCAAAGTGTTGAAGAGGACCCGAATGAATCGATTCGCCACCATGCACAGCAATTGGAGCCGACTAACCGACTATTTTGTTCCCGAATTGGATGGCATGAATGTGGATGAGTTGTGGTTCCAACAAGACGGCGCTACATGCCACACAGCGCACGTCACAATCGATTTATTGAAGGAAACATTCGATGAGCGCATAATTTCGCGGAATGGACCTGAAAATTGGCCACCAAGATCGTGTGGTTTGACACCATTGGATTATTTTCTTTGGGGATATGTGAAGTCGCTCGTCTACGCCAACAAACCAGAAACGTTAGGGGACTTGGAAGCCAACATTCGTGGCGTTATTGCCAACATACGGCCCCATATGCTCGAAAAAGTGGTTGAAAATTGGACCTGTAGAATTTGCTTTGTTCGAGCCAGCCGCGGCGGCAACATGCCCGAAATCATATTTAAACAATAATGGCATAAAATTATCCTTCCAATAAAGCCAAATTGATGGACATTAAAACGATTTTCTTGTGTTTTATTTCAATTCAAAGTTCTATACCCCTGAAAAAAACACCCTATATTAGATTTTCTTATAAATTGTAAATTTATTATTGATTTTATTAGGTTACCTTATTGATTTTTTTAAAAAGGTTTTCTTCTTGATTTTAGTAGGTTCGTTCCTATATGATTATGTGTAAAGCATCTTATTGATTTTTTTAATAAGGAAATCTTCTTGATTTTATGAGGTGTCTTGTTATTTTATGGAGATAATTTTTTTCATGATCTTTTTCATTTTTGTAAAGGGTGTCCCAACAATAACGCAAGATTTAAATTTGGCGCCATTCGAAGTGTCCTTGTCTGACATTTAAACAATTGTTATTGTTTGCTAGTAGAAGGTACGAGGTTAGTAAAAATGGAGCGCTACACGAATGAACAACGCATTCTCATTGTGAAATTGTTTTACCAAAATGGTGAAAGTTCGCAAATTTGCGATCACTTTGGGGTCACAATAATGCTCCAAAAGAGCCAACTGTAAAGAGATTAATGGATAAATTTGCCGAAACTGGGTCTGTTAGTGATGTAAAGACAACAACGCGCCTTCGACCAGGTCGATCGACCGAAAATGTCGCAGCTGTACGTGATGATGTCGCTCAAACGCAAGTCAAGCGCAAACAGTCAATGGTGTTCGATATCGTGAAATGATAACCAGTTTTTTCGTGCCTAGAATTGAAGAAATGAATGTGGAGGGCATGTGTCTTCAACAAGACGGCGCCACATGTCATACAGCCAGAGAAACAATTCAATTGATACATCAGCCATTTCCCGGTCGTGTTATTTCGCGTTTTGGAGACCAGAATTGGCCGCCTAGGTCGTGCGATTTAACACCATTAGACTTTTTTCTTTGCGGTTTTTTGAAGTCGATGGTTTACGCGAATAAGCCGACGACGACTCAAGCCTTAAAAGAGGAAATTGGACGCTGCATTAATGAAATAGCGCGGCGGCCATCTGCCCGATTTGTTGTTCCACACATAACCTCATTTTGTCTACTTTACGATATAATAAAGTTTCACGATTTTTTTTTTAAACATCTGTGTTTTATTTAAAATTTAAATCTTGCGTTCTTGTTGGGACACCCTTTATAAGAATGTTGGTTAGAGTGCTTGTTTATCAGTCAGAAGTTTGCTGGTTCAATACTTGGCGAGTAAGTTAGTTAAGAATAGAACATAATGTGTATGTATGTATGTATAAATAAATAACATCTACAATATACTACATACATCCATATCGTCATGTGAGAACTTAAGTGTCCAATATCCAATAGTTTATAGTGGCGTATTGGACACTTAAGTTCTCAATGACGACATGTATATGGTATAGAATTTTATAGAATTATTAAAAAAATCAATAAGATAACCTAATAAAAACTAGAAGATTTCTTCTTGATTTTTTCAAAAAGGGTTTCCCTATGAAATTAATAAGATTTCCTTATTGAAAAAAAACCATAGAGATTTCTTATTAATTTTGTTCTATTTTATGAGGCACTAGCTGCAACCGGTGTGCTTCGCTACACCCATTGTCTTTTCAATTTCATTTATATTGATTTGAAAGTGTTGCGCATTGGTGGTGCAATATGAAAATTGGATTTTGCCACGCCCCTCCGCCCACAGACCGAAAATCAAAAATCAGACTTCACAGTGTCACCCGCCGCTCAGCCGTTTTGGAGTCCATACGTTACATACATACATACATACATACACACATCCTCTCTTATATATATATAGATTTAGTAGGCACTGTTTTCTCTGTGTAACAAAACATAATTGGCACATAAGAACCCCTGAATAACTTTTTTCTCAACTTTTGTATGACAGTGTAATAGAACTTCTTACAAATGCATATATCCATGATGAGAGATATTATTTTGATTCTTTATTTTTTTAAATATTAAATTAATAAATTATAAAACATAGAACAGCATCACATGCCAACTAAATTCCGTTCAGAGAATCTGCGTAATTTGATTTTTCTTTCACATATTTTCACACTATAAACAGCAATTCATTTGCCACTATACAAAAAAAAACAGTTTTACATAAATTCAATGAACTCGCATTCACTGATAAAAATTCATTGAAATTCAACTTACTATACGTTGTTTCAAAAAAATATTCCTTGACATTCAACGTAAAATTTTATGTGGACATGATTTGAATGTTGAAATCATTCCTTGATATTATTCGTTAAATTTAACAACGAACTAGTTTATTGATTTAACGTATAATACGTTGAATTTAAGGGACAAATTCTTTTTCTTATATAAATAAAAGAAAAAGTTTAGTGAATTTCAAGAAAGTGTACTTTGATTCAAGGAACCCGTTCATTGATTTTAAGTAATGTACGTTGAATTTGATTTCAAGAGCAAGAAGAAGATGTTTTATTCAATGAACAAGTACTTTGATTCAATGAACCTCCATTTGAATTTTTGTTTTACTTGGTTCAATTCAACGTTCTAGTTGCTTGTTTTTTTTAACGGGGAAAAAACATACTAAAAAGAAAACATAAACACAAAGCAATCAGTTGTTGTTCTTCGTTTAACAAATAAGTTTGTGCGCAGTTAAAAAAGAAAGTTGGAAATAAAAAAAGAGCCAAAAAGTAAGTTAATAATAATAAAAATGATAAAGTGATTAGAATTAATTTTCATTGCAAAAAAAATATAGTTGTATAATATCCCGAATATCAGGAACTTGCTGAATTGCTTCAAAGTTGGAAAATCAGAAAATCAGTTCCAGATGCATCTACTCCTAATATTATTGATTCCAATTCTCAAGTTTGATGTAAGTAATTATTTATACTATTAATCTATCTTAAGTATAATTTTATACATGTTTATGTATGTTAATTTTAAAGATTCAGGAAGCAACGCAGAGAGGTTTGCGTTAGAAGCCTCAAATTTGAATGCAGTGGGCTTCAATAGCACTTGACAGTAATGCAGCACCTTCGTAATTAATTAAATAAACCAAGCTTCAACTTTAGCCAAAGTTTTTAAAAGATGGCCCGAGCATAAGAAACCGAATAGATTTTGCTATGTGAGTATATAAATCTTACTGTTTTATACTTTAATTTTTATTGAAAAATAAATATTTATCACTATATTTCAGAATTGACAAAGACTTTGGCGTTGCTTTTGGGAAACGTGAAGGAGTTTTCTTTAACTGGCGGGAACGATTCGCGTAGAGAACAACATCAAAGATAAAGCTTTGATAGAAATATTGAATAATTTGGATGAGTCGGAGAGCATGCAAAAACTTATAAACATTTTTAAACTTATAAATGAATTATAAATTAATAGTATAATTTATAAAAATTATTAAGGCTTTATAAATTGTTTATAAAACAAATTTCCATATTAACCCTTTATAAAGCTTTAATAATATTATAATAGTTTATTCGACCTTTTTTTATTAATTATATATAAATTTTATTAAAGCTATAGGTCTTTTTGTAATAAATTTACAATTTTATTTAATTTATCCGATATTTCGCTTCAGCTTTGTGTAGCTTCTTCAGGAAATTAAATTGTTCTAAATTTACTAATACATAGATATATAACTTGAAAAATATTTGTCAAAATTGAAAAAATACAAAAGTTCAAAAAAGCATTTTATATACAAAAAGATGTTTAAAAGAATTAAAATATTAAATATATTAAAATAAATATATATGTCTATAATCATAATGTTAATTATATATATATATATATACATACATATATATATATATATATATATATATAATTAACATTATGATTATAGACATATATATTTATTTTAATTCTTTTAAACATCTTTTTGTATATAAAAAGCTTTTTTGAACTTTTGTATTTTTTCAATTTTGACAAATATTTTTCAATTTATATATCTATGTATTAGTAAATTTAGAACAATTTAATGTCCTGAAGAAGCTACACAAAGTTGAAGCGAAATATCGGATAAATTAAATAAAATTGTAAATTTATTACAAAAAGACCTATAGCTTTAATAAAATTTATATATAAGCTTTAATAATTTTTATGAAAAGGCAGTAATAATTTAGTAGGCTATGATATTATTATAACCAAATTTTTTTTCTGTGCATACATACTTACGTACATATGTGTGTAAATTATTTCTTATAATATGAATTTTTAAATAAAATACTCAATTTAATATGAACTTGCCTATTATTATATTTAAAGGGTCCGCCAGATAACTTTTTTTTTTTTTGAATATGCTATAAAAAAATTACTGAAGCTTCGGCTGTGTGGCACGTAGCGCCGTCCTGTTGAAACCAAATGTTGCCAATATCCTCCTGTTCAATTTTTGTGAACAAAAATTCGTTCAACATGGCCCATAACGATCGCCATTGACTGTAACGGGCACTCCTTGCTCATTTTCGAAAAAATGGCCCAGTTATGACTCTGGACCAAATTCCGCACCAAACTGTGACTCGTTTTGGGTGGGTCGGCTTTTTAATGTAATGTGCGGGTTTTCTGTGCCCCAAATGCGACAATTTTGCTTGTCAAGATCAAAATGAGCGTCATATGAAGAGATGATTTTTTTTTTTTTTTTTGGCAAAATCGGCATCTTCTGTAAGTCGATCGCAGGCCCACTTATCGAAGCGAAAACGCATTGAATGGTCAGTTGGCTCGTTCAGCGGAAGGATAAAACTAATTATCTGACAAATCAGACATGAGCTAAGTGTTACCATTCACGAAATAAGCACTAGTTGAAAAAAACCTTAGATGGCGGACCCTTTATAAAAGTGAAATATTGAATGTATAGGTGCATTGGATAAAGAAATAAATTCATAAAAATCAATGAATGCGTTCATTGGGTCAATGAATAGGTTCCTTAAATTCAAGGAACTATTTAATTAAATTCAAAGTATAAGTACGTTGCATCAAGGAATAAGTTCATTGCATTCAATATATCTGTAGCAATAAGGAAAAAGTGCTTAAGTCATATTTTACTGTTTTGCAGGAGAGCACTTTTAAGCTTTCAATTCGATTTTTAGTAATTTATTTCTTTTACGCTTAAATTGGGAAATTCTCGGTTAAGCTTAATTTTTTTAAGCAAACATCGTTCTACATACTATGTATATGTAATACATTTAAGTTGAAATTTACCAAAGTATGACCTAAATTAAGCTGTTATTCCAAATGAGATTGGAAGTCTAAAAAAGTTAAGTTCAAGGTCATAGTGCTATAACTTCCTGAAAAATCACACATATAAATTGAGATTTTGACCAGGGGTACTTTCAAATATGCAAATTACGGAGGTACCATTAACTCAAAACTTGCTTATCTCGACTTAAGCCACAGATATAGATTTAATGAATTTATATAAGGTTTCAACGTATGGATTCTTAACTTCAACGAATTGGTACGTTGATTGGCATACGTTGAATTTAATGAACATGTTCCTTAGGTGAAAAATAAGGAATAAATTCGTTGAATCAATGAATTTTGTTTTTTTTTTTTTTTAATTTAAGTACCTTTTTGGTTCAGTGTATTGTCAAACGGTATGCAATAGTGAAATTTGCTTCGACACTACATTAAGTAATACCCTTTCTTGGCAGATAAACAAATTTTTTTGCATGATTTTTATAAAAGGGAATAACAGTTTGAGTGTTGTCATAAAAGAACAATAAAATAAAAGAGAACAATTCAATAATGTACATCAGAAAGATAAAGCATGCAAATGATGGGTGCTCACCTCTAGATCTAGATCAAACTCATCCACTCGTTCATTTTAGACACAAATCTTTGTTCAAGCACATTTAAATAACATGATCAAGCACGTTTAACCTTTTATCTAGCACATTTAAATAACATGGGTTTAAACATCGGTTTGTGTCAAAATTGAACTTGTTAACGATTTCGACTCATAATATGACTAAGACTTGTATGGAAATATTTCAGTAGCTCTGTGTAGACACAAATCTTGATTGTATGTAGGTTTTTGTTTAAGCCGACTGATTGAAAAAGATAAAAAAAAACAGTGTTATATTAATGCTTGGCGCTCTTGAACTCATTCAGTCGTTCATTTTTGCTGCAAATCTATGATCAAACCCATGTAATTTGAATGGTTTTTGGTTTTTGGCAAAAATAAACGAATGAACGAGTTGGATCCAACGCTATCTATTTAGACCTAAACCTATGATCAGACCCATGTAATTTAAGTGAGTTTGATCAGACGTTTCGATTAAATTAGTTCCAACGAGTTGGGCCTGGATCTAATTCATATAGACTTGGGACGAGCCGACAGAACGATAGATAGAAACCTATGAGCAAACACAACGAGCTACTGAAAGAGACATTTCAAATTGACTTACATACATATATGTTTGAAATAAGGAAATAATTCTGTTTAACATTTTAAAACTAATTTTAAAGCAATTTCATTGGTATTTCTTAAAGTTCAAAACTATTAATCTATATTCATACAAATTTATATTAGCAAAAACTATTTCTTGTAAAGCGTGTCCCAACAAGAACGCAAGATTTAAATTTTAAATAAAACACAGATATTTAAAAAAAATCGTGAAACTTTATTATATCGTAAAGTAGACAAAATGAGGTTATGTGTGAAACAACAAATCGGGCAGATGGCCGCCGCGGCTTTGCTGGCACACACGCGATCTTTTAATGAAAATTTCAATGGCCGTTTTGCATAAATGCTGCGGTATTTTATTAATGCAGCGTCCAATTTCCTCTTTTAAGGCTTGAGTCGTCGTCGGCTTATTCGCGTAAGCCATCGACTTCAAAAAACCCCAAAGAAAAAAGTCTAATGGTGTTAAATCGCACGATCTAGGCGGCCAATTCTGGTCTCCAAACCGCCCCCCCCCAGGGGAGTCTATTTTTGACTACGGGTGTGGCGACCCCGGGGCCCCAGCTGGGGTGATGTGGCTTTTTCCATTGACGTACCTTTGGTACATTACCCATAGAACTTATGTGTTACTACCCAATCTCTGAACATAAACAGAGCAAAGGATGTGCACATATTTATAAAAGGAAGACAGGTCCTGTTGATGTCAGTTAGGTGCAGCGTCACCTAGAAATGCCCCTGAGTTCAAAAGACGATAGAGGTGAAGCCCTTGTGGTGGAACTTCGAGGTCTGACCAGAGGCTACTTCTGGTGCCACGGGTGCCGGTTGCCCGACAGTCGAGCTGCTTTGAAGTTTTGAGTGCATGTAGCGGTCGTCAGTTTCCTTTGCTAAAATGCCGAGTTCGTCCTACCCCAATGGGGTATACCCCACGGGGTTAAAGGGATGATTTTGGTATGTGTGGAGTAGGCACTGGTTATTTGGTGACACAGGCATGGGTTCATCTCGGATAAGTGGTTGAGCTGTGCCGGCAATGGTTGAGGAATTCTCTTGGGGACCTCGCTATGGGTGTATACACAACACCTTAGCGTGGAAGCCGGAGAATTATCGTGGTGGCTGTGGTTGCTACCAAAATCGCTGGGAGAATAGTCTTGGCTTCCCAGTGTGAAATCAATGCTAGTGATTGGTCTGACGCGGTCAGCCAGACACTATTGTAGGTGCTGTTGCCATTCGACAGAAGCTGCTAAGGGCACGGACATAGCAGCAGAGTTTAGATAGCTCAAATTACCTCAGCAAGGTAATTGAATATAGTACAGGGATAACTATATTCAAAGATTGCAACCTATGTGCCTTATGGAGTGGGCCATAGGTTCATTCTAATAGGGTGCATGGGGGCGTTGGTCTGGCGTCTAACCCACACCCGGTGCTTTGGCACCCGTGAGATAAGGCCGTAATGGCAGGTGCTCACGGAAAGCTATCGCACATCTCTCTCCAAAACCCGAAATAACACGACCGGGAAATGACTGATGTAGCAATTGAATGGTCTCTCTGGCTGTATGACATGTAGCGCCATCTTGTTGAAACCACATGCCCTCCACATTCATTTCTTCAATTCTAGGCACGAAAAAACTGGTTATCATTTCACAATACCGAACACCATTGCCTGTTTGCGCTTGACCTGCGTTTGAGCGACATCATCACGTACAGCTGCGACATTGTCGGTATTTCGACCTGGTCGAAGGCGCGTTGTTGTCTTTATATCACTAACAGACCCAGTTTCGGCAAATTTATCCATTAATGTCTTTACAGTTGACTCTTTTGGAGCATTATTGTGACTCCAAATTGATCGCAAATTTGCGAACTGTAGCCGCTAAACTTTCACCATTTTGGTAAAACAATTTTACAATGAGAATGCGTTGTTCATTCGTGTAGCGCTTCATTTTTAATAACCTCGTACCTTCTACTAGCAAACAATAACAATTGTTCAAATGTCAAACAATGACACTTCGAATGGCGCCAAATTTAAATCTTGAGTTCTTGTTGGGACACCCTTTATTTGTTCTTTATTTTTAGCAAAATATATATTATCGCAAATTTGTTGGTAATGGTTCAGTGCGGCTAATGGGATATATAAAATTTCAATATGTCAAAGGTAATTACAAAAAATTTTTGTATCACTTTAAAAAACGAACTTAAACTACAAATTAATTTAAGGTCTAGGCAAAACACTCATTTATCATAAATGACAACTACAAAAGATAGAAAATGATAAGCAGTTGAAAGCTAGCAATAACTTTTGTATAAATACTCTGCACTATCATCTCAAATTCAAAGTCAGTTTTCGAACACGAACCACGGCCAGCAAATGAAATTCATCATATTTGTCTTAGCAGCAGTTGCTTTTATAGCATTTGTTAAGGCTCAGGTATTTATTATTTTATCAAAAAAAAATGTATAAAAATATAAAAAGAAATACTTTATTGCAGGAGCAGACTACCACTGAACCTGAAAGTTCTTCGGTAGCAGCCTCAGATGCACAGGGTCCTCTCGATTCTTCTCCATTTCCGTTGTTCCCATATTTCAACAACTTGTACAGAAGACAGGTTCTAGACATAATACAGAATAATAATATCGGAGGCAATATGAATCAGTATAAGCCCAAGCCTCCATCAAAGAAAAGAAGGAGAACAACGACAACAACAACAACAATGGCTTATCCTTATGACTTTTATTAGCCAAACTTGGTATCTCTACAAAATTAACTTTCCTGAGCAGCTATAAGTTGTGAAAGGAATTTTATTCAGTGAAATTTGTAAATAAATAAATAAAATTTAAAAGCTTTAATTAAATACAATTTTGGTTTTCGTAACACAAAGCAAACATAAGATCCATTCGTTTACGCAAAAGCTTAAATTATAATACAATAAGTCTGATAGATTTTGAATTTCCGGCCTCTTAGGTAAAGTGGTCAGTATTTATGTATATAATATACCATTTTGCACATGCTACGATGTAAAACCATTTCCACAAGACTGTATAAAGTTTCGTAGGAGGGGCAGTTAAGGCCAAATACATAATATATTTTAACAGAAGTTTATAATTGTATGGGCGTCATCACGACCCTTTTAAAAACTAAAAATCAAAGCCTTGCATAAATGCAATACATGTGCAAAGTTTCCCTAGAATAGCTTTTGCTACAAAGCTTTCATGTAAATTTGTAATTCTAAGCTTTAAGAGCGTGGCTGCACCCGCTGTTTGAAAATGCCAGATTTTTGGATTTTCTTTTTCTTGTTATTTACGCACTTAGGTATACTTGTATATCGAATTTCAGGTCTTTGGCTTTTTATGGGGCGTGACCCCGACTCCTTTTTTAAATTAATATTTTGCTGTTGCTACTGCTTAGGATACATTTTAAACTTCTCAAGAAGCAATTAGTGACAAATATATCAATAATAGATTGAATCTGCTGAGTAGAAGTATATGTAACAAGTTAAAACTTTGTGGGCGTATTCACGCCCTAGCTTTGCAAATGCAAATTTATAGCTTTTTGTAAGTCCAATGTGTATGCAGAGCTTTAATAGAACCGCCTGGCCTAAAAAGCTCTAATTTTAATTTCGAAATATAAACTTTAAGGGCGTGGCTCCACCTCCTGGTTAACCACACCGGATTTTCAGACATTGTTGCCAGTTTTTTTTTAGAGCTTATCCCCAATTTTTAATTTATCTTCACGGAAAATCCCCAAATTGAGTTTTTTTGATTCAAATTTTTCTTTTGTAAAAAAATAAAATTTTTTATTTTTTTTTTTTTAATAAATGACATATTTATTTAATAAAATTCATTTATATCGATAGCTATATTTACATTCATATTAATTGAATTTGTACTTATAAAACTTGTAAAGAAAAAATTATACATAGTTTAATATACACAAGTTTAAAAAAAATTTTTAAACAAAGTTTACCATTTAAAAAATTTCAAAATCGAAATTTTCTGATTCATCAGCCTCAGAAATTGTGTTTTACATAGTACTTCCATTAAAAAGCTTTCAAGGCTACATTACCCGACTGTAGAAATCGCAGATGTAGGGTAAATGTAATGTAAATGTAAACGTTTGAGCGCTTATAGAATGCTTTAAAACGTGTCATGTGTTTTCGACACGAACAAAAAACTTCTTTGTGCACACACACATACATA
This sequence comes from Tachina grossa, assembly GCA_949987645.1. Taxonomy (NCBI): domain Eukaryota; kingdom Metazoa; phylum Arthropoda; class Insecta; order Diptera; family Tachinidae; genus Tachina; species Tachina grossa. Next base: position 49,368,292 of record OX465278.1, on the reverse strand, counting down.
CTAATTGCATTGTACCCGGCAAACACGCATTTTTTATTTTAAATTGCGAGTTATTTGAAGTCAAGCGCGAAAGTTCATGTTTAATATATACAGCCGTATTCATAAAAAAAAGTTGATTGAGGTTTAAAATTCATATTAGTTAAAAAACGTTTTAAGGCTAAATAACGTTTTTTAAATATTGGTATTCACAATCTGTTTTTTTAACTAAAAATCAATTAACTAAATTTTTTTAAAATATCGTGGCAACACTGTATTCTTTATTTGTCACTTGCATATTAGTTCTGCAAAACAACGATTGTTAACTCACAAAGTACTCGTGTCTATTTTGTTTATTTGTCGGTTTTCAGAGAAATATTGTTTCTATAAAATAAAAGATATGTTCCAACTTGTATTTAATAAAATAATAAAAAAAGTTCACAACAAATCTTTGTTAAAAGTGATTTTTATATTATTTATTTTATTGCAGATAAAGAAGCACTAGAATAACGAGCTTTATTTTATTTGTTTTGAGTGTTTATACATCACTAGTTAATTTTCTACAATTATACTATTTTTGTTAACACATAAAATGAGAAAACAATGACTGGGAATGGAAACTGGATCGCTCCTTTTCTTTTAAATATTCTTTGGAGTATATATGTTATTTCGGCAATAGTTTCTATAAAAAAAAAATTACATTGTTTTCTTCTAAATAACACTGGGATATGCATACATATATGCATACATAAGTACACAGAAAAAAAAGAATTGTAAATACAACTAATTTATTTGTGAATACAAATAAAATATTATTTAAAAAGGCACCTACAACGATTTTTGTAAATACGAACACACATTTGTAACATAAGAAAACAAAATCAACTCAATTATTTCCAATTAAAATTATTGTGTTATTCACAATTGAGTTGTTAACAGAAAACAAAAATTTTTAATGAATTTGGTTTTCAAATTCTAATGTGTTGTTTCGTTGTTTGTTTAATTTTTTTTAGAACTTGGTTTTTTATTAAATTTTAATTTAAAGATGTTTGGGATGAGTCAAACCGGCAACCTCTTGACTAATAGGCTAACGTACTTACCAGTCAGCTAAAGAGCAAATCGTTATTGGGTACGCAAAAAATGAATACAAGCAAAACATGATTTCTTATGTTTCTTCTGCATGGCGGATTTCGTTGATATAATCTTAAAATAACTTTGTTGATTAAAAAAACAAGCCACGACGTTTTTCGGGTTCTTGTCGGAATTTACACGTATACAACACCAACAATCAAAGTAAACATCAACATCAGCACATGACCACGTTGAGTCAATCAACAAGCAAGATAAACACCAACACAAACAAAGTAATTTAAATGATATTTTAAAATACGCGGTATTGATAAATACAATATTTAAGTTAATGCCAAATATTATTGAAATTAAAAATTTTATTCAACAACATGGTTTTGTTGAACATAAATTTTGTATATTTTTTTCTGTGTACATACATACATACACACATATGTTCAAAATGTAAACAAAAACGAAGCAAAATTAAAACAACGTCACCTTAAAATTGGTTTAAACATGGGGGCAGTCAATTTTAAAATTTGCTGATTTACGCAAGGTTTAAAAACCGCTTTTTAAGCTAAAATTCTATTATGAATACAATTTAACGAATTTTGCTTAAACAATATTTGAAACGCGGTTTAAAATTTTCATGAATACGGCTGATAATATTTAAATTCATGGAAATCATTTTGATTGAAATGTACATACATATGTATATATACGGACATACATACATGCGAGTATGTATGTATGTATTAGAACTTATAAGTAAATAATATATAAAATAGTAATGTTTTAATTAATCCAAGATTTGTTTTAATAATTTCGCTGAAACTATTTTAATTTACTTTCTTTTGATGACAAGTTTTAGCCTGTTGGAAAAAACTAATTGAGTTTTTGAAATAACACACCTTTTAGAACGAAAATGCGCCTAGAGGTTTTGAAAATTATTATTATTTTATTTAAATGAACACAATTATAATAATTGTAATATCAGCTGTAACGCTCAACAGTAATATTTGTCATTGTACATTATTACCAGAGCAGATTTTGGGAAACTTCATCGGAAAGAGGAGGAAGTATTTAGCTATTTAATTTCCAGGAATGTGTATGCTTGCAGTAGCACCTCAATCAAATCTTCACTTTTTCGTTTTATCCTTTTCTTATTAATGTTCGTACCTACTCATAATAATTTAGTTTTATTCATAAACAATATACATATGTATATTTTTTAACAAATATACATACATATGTATGTACTTATAACGGACTTTGTGTTTGCTGGGTGTTTATCAGTATAAAAAAGTCAAATAAAATGGAAAACAGCTGTTCGAAACATTGATGAGAGTTCAACATCTTCACATTATTTTTGATGGCATGCAAAAAGTACCAAAATTATTTAAATGGTATCAAATCATTATTTTATACTAACAAACATTGTAATGAATTTGACATTTAGTGAAATTACAATTTAAGCTTCATACCCGTATATACATATTTACATTACAACGTATTATAATTATAAAAAATATTTATATTTTTATTATCATTATAATTATTATGATTATACGTACCTATTTTTATTTGTATTGGTATTATTTTTAAATAAAAATAGTTTTTAACCCCCGACTAAAAAAAGGGGTGTTATAAGTTTTTAGTGTGTGTCTGTGTATCTGTACATCTGTGGATCTGTGTATCTGTGTATCTGTGTGTCTGGCTGTGTCCACGTACAGGCCAAACGGCTGGACCGATTTTCATTTAGTTTTTTCTGTTTGAAAGATGACTTGATCGAGATCTATGCTATGTTTGATCTTAGCTATGTTTGAAAAAAATCGGTCCAGCCGTTTAGAAGATATAACATCTTTTCTGAAAAAAGTCGGGGTTTTTAAAATTTTTAATTTTTGTTATTTGTACGCTTGAATGTATGTTTGTACGCACATATTTATGTATATTTTACAAATTCATACATATGTATGTACATATACATATGTGTATGTATGTATATTAACAAAAAATAAACACATAAGATTGGCAAACTCTGGTTAGATTTTATAAAAAAAAAACTTTTTTAGAAAACTAAATTTATTAAATATGCCATGTACGTATGCAAATTAACCACTCAAAAGCTTAAATTATTAAAAGAAACAAAAGTACCAAATCAGGGCTATTGTGCCACACTCTCATTCAATATACATACATCCCATCACTGTCTACAAATGTCACGTAACTTCGTCATGAAATTCTTTTTTCTGCAGGTTCAGACGTTACATTTACGTGCGTAAAGGCTCAGTTAGCCGACTGTAATGTAAAGTAACTGTAACGTAGGAAACAGCTGATCGAGATTTTTATATGAAAAGTAGGTTACGTTACATTACATCTCTATAACCATTTTCATTACTTTTCACATAACAATATCGATCAGCTGTTTCCTACTGTTGCAGTTACTTTACATTACAGTCGGCTAACTGAGCCTTAACTGAGCCTTTAAGCGTTTGCATAGCTTTTCATGCAACAGATTTGAACAGATTTACATTTACAGTTCTACATTTACAGTCGAGTAATTCTGCCTTTAGCATTTTACCAGAAGGGTTAATTAAATTTGTCACAAAAAATTTAATTATTTTTAAAGTATGTGTTTATTTTAAGAAGTGCTTCCAACAAGTCACATTTCATTTGGTTATGTATTTTTGTTTTGGTAGTGTTCATTATTGGTTAATCTGCCTTGAGATTTCTTCTATATTAGAAACCATTCACTATAAATAATAACACACACTTTTAGACTTGCCAGATTCACATTTCTTATAGACTTGGGTCGAACTCGTTCACTAGTTCATTTTTGCCACAAGCCACTGATCAAACCCATTTAAATTACATGGGTTTGATCATTGGTTTGTGGCAAAAATGAACTAGTGAACGAGTTCGACCCAAGTCTAATTTCTTAGCTCAAAAATCATTCTTGTTACCATCAGTTATAAAAAAAATCTCCACAAAATTCCCTAGAATTTGGTTATCAACCCCAGCAAATCCCCAGATCCCGACACGAAATTTGTATCACCAATCGCGAAAAAAAATATCCAATTTGGGAACAAATCCCATAAACTGGCAATGCTGTTTTCAGAGTGCGTCAATTATACAGATGAGTTTTATGTTTTAAGAAAGAGAAGTTACACTCAAGCAATGAATGCGTACTACTAGTAATAGATGTTACCTTCTTTAGGAAAGGGATAGTGATAGAGACGACAGGTGGTGAAGGAAGAGATAAGAGGAAATCTTCATTCTTTTACAACTCAGTTTTTTCCACGTTTTTAATTATGCAGAGTTGCAGCACCTCTGGTGTTAAATGAGGCGTATTAATTTTTTGAAGCTGTTTTAAGTAGACATTTTATTGGTTATTCGCCGATGATTCTGGTACACAATACTGACGGAGGAGGACGCTCTGATGTTATATGTATTAGCATTAGTATCCGCTGAAGCAGGAATATTTTAGTGAATAGTGGCTATTTCTTCATCCCTTGAACCTTCCTACAGCAATTGATAAAAATGCACATCAGAAATATGCGTTGTGTTGTTATTTAATGACTATCATATTACGGGCTCGAACCCAGGACGTTCGGTTTTGTATTCAACGTCCTAACTACTTCAGCCAACGCCATCCTGTCTTAAAATATGATTTTTTTATGTCTCCTTGCAAAACTTTCAAACTACGCATATGGACAAATGGTTTCATGCGCTTAGCACGGAACTTGGTCTGGGACACTACCATGTGCCTAAATAATAAAATATGTAATAGTTTTTTGTGCTAAATGGTCAACAGAAGGACCAACCTTTAAGACAATATCAAAACAATTTCGTTAAGTTGAAGAGGAAGGGGGCAATTGAAAAACCACTTTTAAAAATCATGATCCATTGTATATAATTTAAAGTTTAAGAAAAACTTTAGTGCATATTCATAGTCAAAACAGAGTATAGTGCAAGAATTTAAAATCAGCATTACCACACAAAATACTGGTTTTAAATTCTTAAAGTATACTGAGTATGCTCTAATGTGTTTAGATTTGACTATGAATAAGTAACATATTTTTACTCACTTACGAAAGTTATATTACTTTAGTCCACTTAAATTCCAAATTTTAAAAAAAAATTTAAATTATTTTCACTTCATCTTTTTATGAAAATGACCCACTGTAAAATTTTATAATTTTTTTTTAGCTATTTCAACACTAGAGCGTGGCACAAGCCCTAAAAAAAGGCTTACAAGCACTCTCATTAATTTCAAAATGTGTGTGTATATTGCTCCGTTATTTTAAAACAAAACTATCAAAAGAGATATGTTTTGCTTTACGATAAGAATACTGCAGTACAGAACAAAACTGCAATAGAACAATGTTGAAGTAAAACCAAGCCTTTCAAAACAAAAATGAAATAGAACATCAAAATTCACACAGAACATTCAAAACATGTTTGAATGTTTTGATAGCAAAGATAATTTTCCATATAAAAGAAACATTGCGCTTCGTTAGGAATATGAAAGCTGAAAAGAGTTTTTATTTACTATGAAATAATATCATACATACTTACATATGTACATTTAATTATATATAATAATTTGTTAATTTTTATTTTCAATATATGTATACATATATACCTATACATACATACATACATAGCTTGCATGTTTGTGCTCGTGTTCTAGTGCACTCGATGTTTCTGCTATGATTTACTGTTGTTTTGTTTCATTCTCGCTTTTCGTTTTGATGTTCTACTTGTTTTGAGATCACAAGCACTAACAAAACTTCAGAAAAAAGCTATTCGAATGATGCTTGATTGATTTTAGTGAGAGTCATGTTTTGTTAGTTTTGTTTTGTTATTTATGTTTGCACTAAAACAGACTGCTTGGCAGTAGTGTGAAATAGAATACAAAACTTTTAGAACGATTTACGCAGCCCTTTATTCAACACTACAATATGACGCCCCTAATATGGACTTGATAAATTTGCTAATTTACCATCATTTTGTATAGTTAGCCATAAAACAAAATTGACAAGAAAATTAGTTTTCTTATCAGTTGAGAGTACAGTGAAATAAAAAATTTAACGTACATTCATGTTAACTTTTAAACAATTATTATATTTTTTCTATAAATTAAATAAAACTTTTTACGCTCGAATTTTAAAAGTGTGACAAAGAAAAGGGTGTACACAAATATAATTTTTTAATTTTTTATATTATTAATTTTACTCATCTTTTTCTGCACATCGACAGTGAGCAGATTTTGCCATGAGTGTAAAAATACCAGATATATGAAATTAAGTACAAGTGTGATGGCATTTACATAAAAAAAATAAATGAATCAGTACGCATAACAAATTTGTGCGATCATCATCGTTTATTCGGCAAACAACTCTAAGAGGAGAAGAATATATCTTTTGAAACTAAAAATGAACATTAAGTTTAACTACATTTTAATCTTAGTATATGTAATTTTGAATGCAAAACTTACTAAAGCCTTAATTGGCATTCAGCAAAAGAATGATCTGGTTTGTCTGTCTGGCAAAAGATGCAAAATGTTTTGAGAATTTGTTGGGAAATCTTATTTTATTTCATATAATTTCAGTTAAAGGACTTCAAGCGTGTGGAAAGAGCAGCCGATTTTGATACAGTCTTGAATCCGCTCGTTTATAAAAACTACACTGAACGTCAAAAGACGGAATTTCCTGTATGGAACGATGCTAAAGGGGAATATATAGCGAATTAAATGTATGTATTAGAGAGCTGCGTAAACAGTCTTGAAATGTAAATACGTCTTGTTTTTTTAATATATTGTCGTAGCATGTATATAATAAATGATGTCGTTTAATAAGCGAAGCACGATGGATGTATTGATATACGTCTATATGAGTGTTTACAAGCGATATCGCCAAGACTTCTTGATCGTAACAAACACTCAAAAGAAGTAGTGTTGATGCGTGTACAGTCGACTCCTCTATACTGGAAATAACCAAAACCCAACTTTTGTTTCAGTTATCCGATATTTTTTCTAAAACGTAGTTCGGATTAGTGAAATTTGTTGCAATTAAACGTACTGCCTAAAATCGAAAATGTCTAGTCACTTGAATTGACAATGTAATAGAAAAATACAATAAAGTACGTAAGAGCGAAAAGGACAAATACATTTAATTTTTTAACGGACAAAATAAGCGCAATTTTTCAGCCTTAACTTATGCAATCGATTTGTAATAAATAAATTTGCCATTGTTATTTTTTCACTAAAGCGAAGTAAGTTTCATACAAAACGTAGTTGTGGGCTTGCTTTTGGGTTTCAGTAATACGATATTTTCAATAAAGCGATGTTACGTTAAAGCGAAGTGAATAAGACTAGCTGCGTTTAAAATCAGTGCGGGGATTTGTATCGCTTTCAGTGATCCGATTTTTTTCAGTAAAGCTTGTTGCGCTAAAGCGGTTCGACTGTATGCTTGTTATTTTGCATATTGTACGTTTGAGTGTATGTGTAAGATGTAGATGGTAAGCTATTATGTGTTTGAGGGTGGTTTTTTAACGCGCCCATGCGTACGAAGGAGTAAGCATCACAAATTCTTCCGTCACGAAGAATTTTCTTCTTTACTCCTGTACCTGCAATAACTGAAAGAAATTTCTTGCAACAACAGTAACTTTCACAATATCCTTAATAAGAACTTCAGATTCCAGAGGTTTTTGTTTTGTTAATTTAAGAATTTGTCAATGGCTTGAAATTTTGATTCACTGTGTTCTGTTTTTTTATGTATTATTATTTCTTATTAATTCTATTTAGACTATTTGTTGGTCATTCAAGAAAAATGTTTGTGCTTGCCGGAGTTTTGTTGCTTAATAAATATATTTAACAAGGTCAATATTATAATTGAGTAATAATTCTTTTTAAGTTTAATATTCTTTTTATTGCGTTTTTGAAAAGAAGAACAACATTATCTGGAATAATTATACAAGTTTATGTTGATACTTATGTATGTAAATATGTATTCCATAACAGAATTGCTAATCATTTTAATCATCATATGTTAGCTATGTTTCTTTAGCTTTAACGATATTAAATTACAGAAAAGGGCTAATAACATAAAATTTTCATGAGGCAGCCCATAAAAAGTTAAACAATGTTTGTCTTTCAAAGACAGTGCACACACAACTGATCCCTATAATAAATACACTTGTGTCTAACTTTCATAACGACTGTGATAACCTGATTTACAAGTACTGGAATGTGAAATCAACATGAAATAATGTTATTTCAAAAGGAAACATTTTCTTGGTAGATTACTGCGAATCATGTTAGATTAACATGAAACACATATGAAGCAAAATCATTGCCCAAAAAAAAAGTTAAATAAACCTTGTTTACTTAGATTTTAAATTGAAATTTGTGTGTGTGTGTGTGTGTGTGTGTGTGTGTGTGTGTGTGTGTGTGTGTGTGTGTGTGTGTGTGTGTGTGTGTGTGTGTGTGTGTATGTGTATGAAGTGTAATGTAAACATTTAATGCTGTCCAAAAATATCTTCTAGAAAAGAACAAGAGGAGTTTTATTCCAATTAAACTTATTAATTGTCTTTAACTAAGTTACTATTTAAGCACAATCTCTTACTCTATATTAATTGGATTCCAATGAAAAGTTCTTAAATGTTCTAGAATAAAAAAGTTTATTATTATGAAATTTACTACTTAAATATTTTAGTCTTCCGGGTTCAATTAATATTAAATACCGTGTTAAAAAAAAAAGAAATAATTACAACTTAAACGATTGAGGTTTTTTATTGAAAAACTTTAAGTTTTTAATTAGAACATACATACATACATACATACATGCATACATACATACATGTACATTATAGGAATTATTAATAAAAAAAATATTTTTAATTCATAAGAGTTTTATAAAACACTTTTATAAATTGAGTACATACATACATATACATATAGGTATTACACCCCTGCAAGATACCACTTACAAGAACTTTTAAGACATGATGGATTTTTCAAATGCTTTAATACAGCGAAATCTTCTTAAACAAACGCTGAACGTCACTGTTGGCAAGACATTTGTTTCAGTTATTGCAGTTATAGGAGTAAGCGAGAAAATACTTCCTTACTTAAAAATGTGTGATGCTTACTTTTTCATGCGCATGGGCGCGTATACAAACGTCATGCATGTACATACATACATACGCACACACGTTGTGTGTATGATCTTACACATATAAAAACATAATAGCTTCGCACTTGGCCTGAGATTCGATAAAAATTAATGTTCACTAAAGCGAAGAGTTTTCGAAACAAAATTCTTCGATATTTGTTCGCAAATCTAAAAAAAAAATTCGAATGTTCGCTAAAGCTCCGAACTTCACACTTCTCTCGATATTTTTTCGAATGTGTGACGGTAGCTGCATGGAAGTGTGTCAGCCTGTTAGTCTAAAGATACCAAGTTCAATGCGTGACAGCACTGTAAGTTAAAAAAAAAAGATAAGAACACACACTTACATATGTGCAATAATTTAATGTAAAAATATTTGCCACGATAGCCCAGTGGATGTGTGTTAGCCTGTTAAAATGGTGGTACCCATGTTCAAAGCCTGCAGCGGAAGTTACGGAATTAAACAAATAAATAAAATTAATAAAAATAAGTAAGTTAAAATAAATAAATAAAAAAAAATGCTTTTTACTTTTTCTGCTGCATTTTTGCGGTATCGAAATTAATTCGATAATCTCTCACTTTTGATATTGCTAACGAAATCCGAGATCGAAGGTTTTTTGGGACAAAACTGAGCGACGGGTAAACATTTTTCGATTCATTTTTGAGTGTCACTATCGATAGTTTTACACGATAAATGTTCGAGGTATATCCGAAATCGATATCATTAACGAAAGCACACTCAAACGTACAATCTGCAAAATAACGCAGCAAAAAATTTCAAAACAGGTAATCGGGTTTGGAGTTAAGAATTTTTGGTGGAAGCTCTTCCCTACTGTATTACCAACTTAATGATTTTAACAAGGCGTGAGACTAAAATAATCGATTCTTGAGAAGTACTTACTTTTTCTATTTGGCAACTTGTTCACGCAATCGATTTAATCTATAAAAAAAATCATTCTATTCATTTAGTAACTTGTACATATTTTTTTTACATTTTAGGTAATGTGATTTGTAAGCGAGTAATGAAATTTGGCAATCAGAAAAGTAAGTCATTATATGGCAAGTAGTTGTGATGGTAATGTGTAACATTTTGCTGGGAACAAACATACACGCATCAACATTACTTCTTCTATGTGTTTATTACGAACAAGAAGTCTTCGCGACATCGCTTGTTAACACTCATATACATCATTTATTATTGGTTTAGTATAATACATTATTATATAACAATACATTTAAGAAACAAGACATATTTACATTTCAAGACTGTTTACGCAGGCCTCTAATAGGTATATAAATAAAATACAAAAAATACTGCTTCAATTGTAAAGTTATTAATTTATTATTCTTCTAATTTGTTTACAGCAAATGTAGTTGTGTTGTTTTGGTACGTTTTTAACGCCAAATGTGATCAGCGATGCCAAATTGGTGCTTTTGGCACTATTTTTACTACTTTTTGACGACGCCAAATTTAGAGCGTTAGTGCCAAAGTAGTGCTTTTAAGAAATTTGTGCATGTATTACTTTAATAAGAACTTGGTGTATTTATTTTTTAGTGTAAAGAATACCTTTTACATCTCATATATTTCAATAAATAGAGAATAGCTTAGAAAATATTAACTGCCACTTCCACTATTTCAAAAAAAAAAACTTTGCGAAAGAAACCTAGTCGCACGAATTCTAATACATTTTCATTTCACTATGTCGTCAGCTTTCTTTCGCTTGTGATTACGTATGCCATTTCTTTTTTTTTCTTTTTTTTTGCTTTACTTGTTTATAAAATAAAGTAGTGCCGATTTGTATATTTCAAATAACATTTACATTAAATTAAAAACAACCATATTGAACAACCAAAAAGAATTTAACAAAATAGTCGCACAGCAACAGCATGTTATTATTGTTTTGCTTTACAACTACATTCGTTTTGTTTAAAATGAGCGAGTACTTTTTATAATGAACATAAAACAATAATCAAAACAAAAGTGTTCAATAATATTTGTATGAATATTTTATGACTTTTCTCTACAAATAAAAATAAATTAACAAAATGTAAATAAAAAAAATAATAATGTGTTAAAATAATAATTTTACAAACTTTATTGAATTCTTTGCAAATAAATTTTATTACACGAAAGCAAAATAGCAAGTGAGTGGTTTTGACATAGTGTTCGCTTTGTTGACGACTCATTCGAATTAGTGGTATGAAAATCTGTATGAAAACACTTGTCGTTCGAGTCAATGTTCCTACAGTAGTAAGATAGAGAAATGGATATTAGTTTTCTTTCGCTTAGAATGCGAATGAAGACTTTCTTTCGAAATAGTGTAAGAGCCAGTAAACATTATTAAACATTGTTAATTTTCACTCGTTTTGCAATATTCACTCGTTCTTCGTGTTAGTTTAGATCTCATAATTACGCTTTCTAGTGCTTGTTTTAAATTTTGATGTGTTTTTTAAAGCCAACAACCCTACAAGAAATGAATGACCGAAACTAACACAAACAAAACTTTTTTACTAACACACATGCAACAATTTTATGTTGAATTTTTGCTACTGGAGCTGCCACTGTTTCGTTTTTTCAATAAAATTTGAAGGATTGTTTTTACAATATTTATTGCATATTTTTGTATAGTAATTTTTGTACATATTTATATATGTTTTATTTTAATTAAAGTTTTATTAAACTATATTGATAATGTTCCCATAAATTATAATTATTTGATTATTTATTGTCAAAAAAATATAATTAGTATACAAATGGGTTTTCGAAATTTTGGGGGTTTTTAGGAAAAAAAAAACGTATTGAACAAAAATTTTTGCTAGTGGCAGTTCAGGCATATATTGCATCAGTTGTTTCACTCTAACATATATTTTATATGCGTACATGCAATAATTCTTGCTAATACTTTTTGCATGTATAAAAAGCACTAGCTATACATAGCATTTGTGAACACATGATTGTGAAAAACCACAAAATAAAATTTTCTAAGTCAATTTTTACATGTATTTGGAAAAAAATTTAAATAATTGTGCAATATGGCTGTAATTTTTGTGTTTTAAATTCCTTAATCAAAGGCCAGTGGTGTTCCTCAAATTCTGACTGTGAAATAATGCCTAAATAATGGGAAAGTGATGAAATATTTGTGGAATCATGTTCAAGAATTTGCATTGACAAAATAAATTAATTTTAAATATTTTTTACGCTTAATGCGCTTTAAATATAATCAATTTTGATTCGTACTATATGTTCTTAATCATTTCCGTCATTAAGGCATGGTACATGCAACAACTTGACCAAATGTTCCCACTTAATGCCGCTTGTGGTTTCTTTGCCTAGAATGCGACCCGGCGAACATTTCTATGTCCAAAGTGCCCACAACACTCAACAGATTCAAGCAACTCTGGCTATTCCGCAAATGCATCAAAACGATTACACCCAATGACCGAAAGCATGCATCCATCTTTGGCTAGTAAGATGAAGAGCATGCTGCTTAAATTAGTTTTAAGAACATTAATATTTATTGTTTTATGTTAAATAAAAACTTTGATTTAAAATGTAAATTTTAATTCACAAATATTTATGTTAGGACTTAATAGTTAGAGCTAACCAATATTTTCGTTTGCCTGACTGGTTAGAGCTTACCAGCATTTACGTTTGCCTAACTGGTTGGAGCTAACCAATATTTACGTTTGCCTAACTAGTTATCGCTAACCAATATCTACGTTCCCCTAACTAGTTGGAGCTAACCCATATTTTCGTAGTCATAACCTTATAAAAGGAATCAGAGTGAGCAGCACAGATATATGTTACATAGTCGGGTGGAATTAATAAGATAGAGAGAGATACAAAATCACATGTACACAAGAGTTTCGGCTAGTTTTTTCATTTTGCTCTTAAGACACTAATAGAAACTTTAACAGACATATCAGTAAGCCCAACCGGTTAAATGACCGGTCATTTAACTGGTAGTGTTCTTGTAGGGAAAGTTGGCATCACTGAATGTAATTCCATCTTTAATATTAAAATGCATTATTTTGTAGCATATTTTTAGGCAGTAATTTTAAACCGTTAACCCTTCATACATATTAAAATGATATTCAAGGCCTGCTCCACGATGTTACTAGCAAACGTTCGATCGCTAACTTGTATTGCAAACAACAATAACATTAGAATATTTGTTGTTGTTTTCAATATAAAAATATATATGTATCTCTAAAGAAATCTACAGGATCAATTTGCCCTGCAAAATGCAAAATATTAAGGACAAAATTCACATTTATATTTATTAATGCCTTTTGAACTTCTCACAGCTAAATATTTCTGAATAAATTTTAAAAATTTGCATATTTTGTAATGAATTTTTAGGATCAAAAATCTGTTCCTTAAAAATTATTTTCAAAGACAAATAAATAAACTGGCTTCATTTCAGCTATTTACGTTGTAGCTTCCATTACATTTCTTCTTTATTTTTTTAAGCTAGCTACAATAACAATTTTTTACTACACTTTACATAATTATCAAGTGGTTAAAATAACGATAAAAAAAACAAACCTTCCACAAAAACAAACAAATTAAAAGTAGAAAAACTTCGAATTGCTACACCCCATTTGTTTATTGTTTCGCAAAAAGAAAAATACATAAATGTATAAAAAAAAAAATAATTGGAACAAATATCAACACTTGTTCAAAAAGTAATTTAAACTTTTGAAATGATTTCATATTCATCCAAACAGAAGAATGCAGGTGAATTTAAGGAGTTGCTACTGCAAGAAATTATTGTTAGTCAGACGCTTATCCTGCTTGTGCTCATGAGTTAAGAAGAGTTGGTAAAATTGTAGTTAAAATATACAATTTCAAAAGTTTAGAGCCATTAAAGTAACACATGCTAGAAGGAAACTCAGTACGTTAATTTTACTTTAAAGTGTAGTTTTTACATTGCAACTATGTTATTTTTATAAAGAAAGCATTCGCTAAAATGAAAAGACTTATCCAGAATTACATATTTAGCTAAAGAACTATGTAAATGCACACATGTATGCAAATTAAAGTCCTGCACATGACCAATTACAAGAACTTTTAAGACATGACGGATTTTTCAATTGGTTTAATACAGCGAAATCTTCTAAAACAAACGCTAAACAACACTGTTGGCAAGACATTTGTTTCAGTTATTGCCGTTTTAGGAGTAAAAAACAAAATACTTCCTGATTGAAAAATCTGTGATGCTTGCTTCCTCATACGCATGGGAGCGTATACAAACGTCATGCATGTACATACACACACATTGTGTATAGGATCTTTTATTTTTCTACGCACATATAAACGCACACTTGCATTGACATTAGTTGTGTGCACTAGCATCAACACTACTTCTTCTGAGTGTTTGTTACGAACAAAAAGTCTTCGCGACATCGCTTGTAAACACTCATATACACAACCATCAATACATCCATCGTGCTTCGCTTATTAAACGACCCCAGCTTAAAAGTCTAATTTAATTTTTCTTCTCTTCTTTAGAAACTCACATTAATTAATAAAAATATTTCATTCAATAAAAGAATTGAAATCACTGAACTTAAGCCTGACTAAAAATTATTTCTGACATCATTTATTATTGGTTTAGTATAATACATGCTACAACAATACATTTAAAAAACAAGACATATTTACATTTCAAGACTGTTTACGCAGGCCTCTAATGTGCATACATACATTGTAAAAGAAAAAAAGGATACTTTTAATCCTTAATTTCGATGTTTAAGAAAAAATATTAGTTTTGCAAAGTGATTAACTATTATAATTTTCCTTGAAAGCAAATGCGAAGAAAATTACAAAATTTTACATTTTTTAAGAGAAAAAAAAATTTTAGAAATAAAATTGCTGAAACCATATAATGTTTAAAATGCTCGTTATTGCAACTCGCATGTCCTTAAGGCAAATGAAAAATATATTCGTGACCACAATTTCACCAAACAAACAATTGAATTGAAAAAAAAATATATCTACTTCCTGAAAGAATTTTGCATGAAATGGGCGGAAGCACTTAAGTTGAAACATGAATTCCTGCATAGATACCTGTAAAAGGTGTGTAGCAATAGAAAGTTTTGTAGTTTTGTGTGGTTATTAAGGGTGCCATTTGATTTGCAGTTTCTACGGTTGACAACTTATTAAATTAAAGAAGTTTATTTAAGGTACCAACAGACATGTTTTTTACATGTGTTTTTTAAGTTTTCGACTCGTATGTTTTTCTTTATGCTTGTCAATATTGGTTAATTTACATAATGTTTATAATTTTTGGTCACAAACATACGTACAAACGTAGTATTACTTCTTCTTTTTCAGTACATAAATATCCACGTAGTTTGTTTTATAAATGGCTTGCAGCCGTCGAAATATTTTTGGTTCCATCGCTGTAGTACTGGCGACGCAAATTTGCTTTTTTAATTTTTTCTTTTTTAAACAAGACGTTGAGGTTGTATCTAAAAATCTATAAATTTTTGGACTTATTTTAATAAAACGACAACGTTAAATTAAAAAAATATATATAATTAATTTGTCTTGCAAAATACTTCATTCAGACGGCTAATGATAGTGCACATAATCAAACGCCGACGAATTTGTTCGCATGACATAGACATTTGGAGCTGTATGTTTAACATAAGAAAATAGAGCACGCACTATTTCAAATAATGTCTTATGTTTTTTGTCATGTTTTTTACACAAGCAATGTTTTAAAGGTAACACACTACATGTTTTCGTTTACATATGTAAATTCTGGCACATACAATGTGAAAAACATGTCGTCTGTTGGTACCTTTAGTAGCAGAGTGCGATAAAATAAAAATATTTAGGAAATAAATTAGCTATATTCAAACAGTTGGTCCAGTGAATATACATATGTAAATATTTATAAAATTTCACTTCAATAACATAACCTCACGATGGTTTTTCCCTTACGAAATTAACAAGCCATTCCGCTAGGTATTGCATAGGTAGTTAACCTCAGAAAAAATATTAAAAAATTCCATCACGTCAGAATTTTTTTTTTATGATCCTACCTAATATTTTCACGACGTCTTCCATGATAATTCATCAAAAATCGAAGGCGGTATATCCGGCGTTGACCAAAAACACACCTACAAAATTTGCTTCAAACCATCTGAATACAGTAGGCTAAAAAAATCAATGGTTTCTTAGTTATTCGGAAAAAAAGTTAAAAATTAATTTTTTTCATAAAAATTTAAAAATTGTATTCTTCTAAAAGCTTATAAAAATTCAAAACTGCAAAACATTGAACTTTGAGCATTTTTATCGGTTTTTGATGATTTATTGTTTTAAAGAATTTTTTTAGTTTTGGAGATTTTTTTACATTAGCTTTTGTTTTTCGTTTTGGGGTTTTTCTAATTTTGGCTATTTTTTTCAGTTTTTTGCGATTTATTTTAGTTTTAGAGATTTTTTTAGTTTGGCACTTTTTTCGTTTTGGCGATTTATTATCGTTTTTTGACGATTTTTTTTCGGTTTGACGATTTATTAATTTTGGGTTCTTTTTTGTTTCAGCATTTTTGAAAATTTCAAGAGCTTGCCCTTTACGATTTCCAAGATACAGCAAGTTGTCAAAATAACACAGTCAAAATTACATCAACTGATAGAATATCCCTTAATTTTGATTATTTTTTTAGTGTTAGTGCTAATTATTGTAGTATTTTTAGGTTTTGGGGTACGTAACCCTAAAAATTAATTTTGTGGTATTAATTTCCCACAGAGTATTTAGAATTGGGTTTATAAGCTTCTAGCTCTAGTTAGGAGATTATCTAGAAATTATATGACACCCTTACGATTACAAATTTATATAATGCATAGCATATTTCAGTGAAAGGTGTTTTGTCAAACAAGAACTTGGTCACAATTTATATCTCACTGCTTTTGATGGCCAAAATTTTTGATAGGAACTTGGGCTTTTTTCACATCTGTTTTTGTGAGGATCTGACTACTTTTAGAAAACTTTTCTATGACAACACTTCTCAAACCTAAATATTCTAGTGTGTTTTATTTCAATTCATGATCACTGTGCCAGTTAAAAATGAGTGTGATGGGTGTTGGATTGTACACCTTAAAAATGCACTATTGTGTCATTACAGAGTAAATTTCAGTGGGCGTGAACCCGCCTGTTTTCTCAATATATTTACATATTAATAAAGTCTGCTTAGCCGAAGTATATGTAAATCAAAATAAATTGCATGTCCAATGTACATGCAAAGTTTCAATAGGGTGCTTTAATTTTTGGATTTTCCGATTGAGTACATCAATTAGAACTATTTTTCTATAAAATGTCAGCTCTCGACAGTATAAGATTAGGTAAAACTTTTATGGGAATCTTATATCTGCTAGTGCTTATGGTTCATGTAAATTTTCGTAGGAAAAAGTTATTGAGAAATACATGAGTAATACACAGGATTCAGACTAGGGATTGGTAAATATCTTCAAAATCGATTTTCGATTTCTCGATCAACTTTTTTGATTTCGATTTTTGAAATCGATTAATCGTACGTGAAAATCGATTTTTAAATCGACCTTAAAATCGTTTAAGACAAATTGGCTAGTTTATAAACAAAATAATTTTTATTCATATATATTCAAATAACAAGCATAAACAAAAGTTAACATATTTATGTACATTAAAAATAGACACAAAGTTACAGCCTGGCCCACGATATCGACAACGTTCGACTTGTCGCACACTTACATTTGAAACAACAACAAAATATTAAAATTTGTTTTTGTTTTGAATGTAAGTGTGCGACAAGTCGAACGTTGTCGATATCGTGGGCCAGGCTGTTAATTTAGCGAAACACATTAAACCAAAGTTGGCAAACGGTATCGTAAAAATACCGATACCGATTCAAATACCGTTAAAATTAGGTACCGGTATCAATACCGATACCGAAACTCATTTCGGTTAGAAAATACCGGTATCGACAATACCGTTTATGTCTATACCGGTACGTACCAGTATACCGATTTCCGTAAAGAAAAAATTACAAAACTTAATTTCAATTAACTTTTTTTGAAATTAATTACAGAAACAAAATTTCCCCCTTTGGACGTTCTTATTCAGCTCTATTCTTACTACTTTTTATCGACACAAACTGTAAGCACACCATAATCAAATACATATGTACATATGTATAAACTAGAGTTTTTTATTTAACGGTAATACCGTTCGGTTTCCAACCTTGCATTAAACTCAGTAAGGTACATACATATGTATGTATATTATAGCATTGCACAGATACATCTGTTTGCACCAGTTTTGCGTGTTATTTGGTTCTTGTATGAAAAAATATGTTATTTAGCGTTTCTTTTACTAGTTGTAAATGTTGATTTTTAAAGCAGTTATTGTATGGTTGTGCAATGACCAAATGAGAAAAACACGTTTGTATGTATTTGTTTTTCTATAACAAATAAGATACATAAAACTGGTCTTAACATAAGTACCACATGGTGTGTTGAAAAAAAATCCATGGTTGATGAATGAATGAATGAAAGTAAAATTTCACATACACATGTAAGTAAATGATACATGTACATGAAACACATGCATTTGTAATTACTCTCAGAGCAAAATTGTCTCTTTCTCTCTCTCTATACTTTGGCTGCGCCACAAAATAACATAACGAACGTCCGCACATACATCTGCACATCATGTATTTGTTTCAATAGTGGTTTTTTCATATATTTGTATTACAATATGTATTTTTTGAGCAAAAACAGATCAAACAGTTGCTCAGCAGCAATAAAATAAGCAATTGTTATTTGTTTTAATTGTATTTTAATTTGGAAAAGCACGCACACACAATAACTCTTATACTAGTTCTGTCGCTCACACTACAATTATATGGTACATACCATGGTATATTTGTTTTGGCTATACAAACGAGTATACAAATGCAACCCTATAATGTATATGCATATTAGATACTAGAGCTGTATTTTTAAATTAAAATGATATGTACGTAAACTTGCTTTAGTTTATCAATTTTTTATATTACATAAAATAAATTTCTGAAATTATTTCTAAGGATTATTAGTTTAAATGTTTTAAACTAACCACCTTTACTTGTTCTTGTTAACATCAACGTCAGACTATGTCAAAATAGGGCACTTAAGTTCTTTTTTTACTCAGTAATTGTTTATTTTTAACCCTCTTGCTATTTTCTAGCCCTTAGAGAAAGTAAGTGTCCTATTTTCGATATTGTCTTGGCATTGATGTCGACAAAAAGTTACGGAATAAAGATGAATAATATTAGTTATCAAACCAATCTTCTTCACTCAGTAATACTTAAAAAAATTGCCAAAATTTTGATGATAATAAAAAATCGATTTTTATAGCCCAATAATCGATTTCAGTATAAAATCGCAGACGTAAGATCGATTACAAAAAATCGGGTTTTTTTAACATAAAATCGGGTTTCGATTGGAATCGAAATCGATTTACCAATCCCTAATTCAGGCGATGAAATTTATGACGTCTATTTTTCTTGATTCCCTTTTGAAGTTTATACCAAAAATTATTTGCGTTCATACGATGATTATTTTTACATGTCTAATTTTTTTTTTATTGATTTCGATTTTTTTTTATTTTATTGTTTATACACACATTTGCAGTACATACCCTGTCGGAGAATGTGTTGTTGACTACAAAAAAAGTTAACTTATAGTTAAGTTTTCTTAGACTGACTAAAATCTAACTGCAATGTCATCCAGAACAAACCCAAAATTAATTCTTAAGTTGAGTACGTAATCAAATTTGATGAGAGCCAACAAATTTATTCTCAGCTACTTTGAAACTCATTTCAGTTTTATCTTAACATTTTGCTGTTGTTATTTTAGATGGTACCTTAGCCGAGTGGTAGCGCGTTGAGTACACAACGTGTACATGTAGATGATACATGTTCGAACCCCGGAAAAAAAATTTTGACTTACTGACTACCACGTGATTTAAAAAAGTCAACTTTAAGTTAGCTGAAAGTAGTGCAGAGTGAGACAATTGACTACCGCCTAGGACATCGCAATGTTAAAATAGTCAGTTGATTACATTAAAAGTAATCCAAAGTCAGTACTATTTGCGAAATAGTTAGCTTAACCTTAACTAATTTCCGACAGGGTATGAAAAAAACCATAGACAACAGAAATCGAGTCATTTTTTCTACCCCTCTTTCTTCTCTATCCCGTTCGCTATCAAACCAAAAATGACGTCGAAAAATAGACTTCATAAAAGTCTTCGTGTGAATTAGGTGATAGACTACACCGAAATACATGAAAGAAAAAGCTTAGTTTTATGGGTGTAGTCACGGCCACTTTTCACAACAGGAAATTTTTACTCTGGATAAGTGCAATGTGTATGAAAATTTTCAATAAAATTCAACTTAATTTTGAGTTTACAGTGCTTGTTCCCACCCCCTGATTGAAACTTCTGGTATCTTAGATTATTCTTAGTGATCTCTGATCTAGATTTATTTGTGTATCAAATTTCAGCTCTCTAGTACTAATTGGAGTATAAACGGATAAAACTTCTTGGTTTTAAGATTTTCCCATTGGCTTACTCATCTACACTTGTGTATAAAATTTCAGCTCCCAATATTTTAAACTCATAATTATGTTGTGAGCAGCGCTTATAATTCATGCTAATTTTCTTCTAAAATATGCTAGACCGAAATAGATTAAGCACAAGGCTAAAATTTTATGGAAGTTATGACGCCCACTTTTTTAGGTGATAGTTCAAAGTATTGTACACGTGTAACGCATATGCAAGGTTTCACTAAAATGGCTTAAGTTAAAAGCTGTTTATTAACAGCCTTATTTAAATAACTTATTAAGGCTTTATAAAGGGGTTTTAAGACAAATTTTCATACAAAATTTTCATACAAAATTTTTCTTAAAAGTGGGCCCCTCCCACTCTGGTAAAATTTTTTGGGTTTTCAGATTTTTCTAGTTGGTTTCTCAACTAGACCTACTTGTGTATCAAATTTCAGCTCATAAGCGCAGCTTTTAATTTTTAGGGCATAACCCTGCCCACTTTTCCAAATTCAAGAATATTTTAAGCCAGTGCTTATTATTCGTGTCAAGCTTAGTTGCAAACGTATAATAATACATACATAAATACTATATCTAAATATGTTGAGCCGTAGTACATGAAAATAAGGTTTAAATTGTATGGACGTTTCAACGCCCACTTTTTTATTTAAAAAGTTTTAGCCTTGCATTATCTCAGTATATATGCCAAATTTCAATAAAATAGCTTCCATTAAGCGCCTTAGATTTGCTTTTTCAATTCTTACCTTTATGGGCGTAGCCCCGCCCTCCTAGCTAAAATTTCCAGGTTTTCAGATTTTTTTTTTTAATTGATTGCTCACCTAGACCTAGCTCTGTATCGAATTTCAGCTCACTAGCACAAATTTTAATTTTAATGGGCGTAACCCCGGCCCCTGATTAAAATTTCCGGGTTTTCAGATTTTTCTAGTTCATTGCTAACCTAGATCTACTCCTGTACAAGTTATAAGCTCTCTAACCATAGCGGAAGTGCTTCATCAATTTGATGAGTGTGTCAGTGGTCAATGATCAGTGAGTTTGTCTTAAAATATGCACTTTTTGTACCTTGATATCTCGGGAACCTTTCATTGGCGGTATTCGATGTTTGATTCAAATTGTCTTGCGTAAGTGCAAATGCAAATTAGAACATAAAATGTTCTAATACACAGATAACCAAATACATACATAGATATAAAAATTGCTTATTTACTTCAACGAAGAATAATTTACCACTTTCATCTTTAAATTGTGTCAAGATCTTATTAAATATTCCTAAAACCAGGCAGAAAGTCCTCAACCTATATTTCATCATTCCAACTAATGCAACTAATAGTAAATGAGCGATGAGAGTGTAAACCTGCTAAATCATTTCAACCAAATTTTTCAGGAGAGACAGATAATTGTTAACATTTTATACACAAAACTTAAAACATTAGCGTAATAGTACGTTTCCACTTTGAGCAAAAGAATTTGTTTTTCTCAGAACACTTGGAAGTGTTTCCATTATGCTCTTGTGTTTTGGTTAAACGATTTTTGGAAATCAATTTGATTTTATTATCAAGGCCGCAAACCTTATTATTTAGATTAGTAAATTTTTCACTCATTTAAATATAAACAGCATATAAATACAACTGATGTGGTTTGTACAATTGCTTAAAAAATTTAATATTCTGTATTAGTGCCATCTTTTGTCAGAATATTGCGGCTTGTTTTTGAAGCTTCAGACAGCAACGCAGTGTTGAACTAACAAATTTGTTCATGTTTTGGAGGAAAACAACTTATTTGAGGTGTTTTGCTGATATGAAAAATGTATGCGAAAACATTTAGCAAAACATTGGTTTTTGAGCAAAACAAGTTTTCCGCTCCAAAACACGTATGTATATGGAAACGCACTATTAAATTAAAATAAATATTCTAGTCAGTCGATGCGGCTTCTCTTTCGCACAACATTAACATATCACATATATTACAAAAGGTTGATTTGGCAGATTTTGCACTCAAAGCCGACGATATGTACATACTTATACATTACCTCATTTTTTAAAACATATCTACATATTTACAGGAAACTATTTATTCCAATTTCCTTTTTAGGGTTCTGTACACCAAAGGTGAAAAGAAACCCTATTGTTTTCGCTACGCTGTCCGTCTGTCCGTCACACGGTATTTTCTCAGGAACCGTAAGAGCTACGGACCTGAAATTTGGACACAGTATGTAGAACCTTGGCCGCTACAACAACAAATACATGAGAATTAAAAATTAAAGGGTGTTCCAAAACGAGCAACGAAAAATTTTAAAATCTCATGTAATATACAAACAATTATATGAACATATGTATATTGAAACTTGAAATTTGTAAAATTAGTGTATTTTTATACAGACTACAACAATTAACACTAAAATTTAAAAAAATTTTAATTAAAGGGTGGTCCATCAGTTAATGCAATTTTGACCATGTAATTTTGACAATTTGCTATATCTTGGAAACCGTAAGAGGCAAACACTTGAAATTTTCAAAAACGGTAAAACTAAAAAAACAGAAAATTATAAAATCGCCAAACCAAAAAAAAATCGCCAAAAATTAAAAAAAAAATTGCCAAAACGAAAAAAATCGCCAAAATTAAAAAAAAATTCTAACACTATTATAAATCGCCAAATTCGAAATAATCGCCAAAATGAAAAAAATACCAAAATGAAAAAAAAACGCCAAAAATCGAAAAAAAATCGCCAAATCGCGAAAATGTCGCTAAAACTAAAAAAAAATTTTAAATAAAAAAATCGCAAAAATGAAAAATATCGCCAAAAATAAAAAAAATCGCCAAAAAGAAAAAACGCCAAAAACCGAAAAAATTCGCCAAAACAAGAAAATAAAGTGTCAAAACTAAAAAAAAGCCAAGGCTTAAAAAAAATCGCCAAAACCGAAAAAAAAGCAAAAAACGCCATAACAAAAAACCGAAAAGACCCCAAAAACGAAAAAAAATGCCAAAAATATATATTATATAGGATGAAGTTTGTATTAAATTACATATCTTGTGTTCGTACGGAGCCCTTCGTGCGCGAGTCAGAGTCGCACTTTACTGAATTTATTATAGTTTAATAGACGTTTCCATATACGTGCTTTGAAGAAAACTTTTTTTGCTCAAAATCGATTTTTAAAAATCGCTAACGACCATACATATACAGTGTTTTTCATACGGGATTTCCCGGGATCCTGCACTTTTTCCGAGAAAGAAATCGAGGGAAATTTGTGCGGGAATTGCCGGGATTTTTTTATTATTTATTTATTTTTATTTTATGATGGCAACTTTAGTTTGTATGCACACAGCCCTTGTTGAGTGTCGTTATTCACATTATGAATGCGATGGTGCAACAATAAGGTGATGGCACCACAGAACAGCTCAAATTATACAACAACTTAGGTAGAGTTTACATCTGGCACACATGAGCTCTCAGACTTAGAGGCCTTTATTTGCCAAAAGCTGAACGCCACGTTCAAAATTTAATTCTGCAATAATTCATAAAAAAAAGTAAAAACAGAAATGCGCAAGGAAATAAAAGAAAAATTACAAACTAATTACGGATTCTCTTTGGCAAAAAGAACGATTCTATTAATGCATATTACGTACTGAAGTCTTATTTTTAAAGAAATATTTTGTAATATTTTTAAAAAAATATAATTTGTTTTTTATTTTAATGGACAGCGTAGCGAAAACAGTAGGGTTCATTTTCACCTTTGGTGTACGGAACCCTAATAAAGCAATTATCAAGTTAAATAAAACAAACAAAAACCAGCAAATTCCTATGTACTCACAATATTTTAAATAAGTTTGTATTGCTTCTCTCAAACACTAGTACATTCATAGCTATATATGATTTGACCGATTTGACAACGCGGTGTGCATCTTACTCAAAATTTGTGATTGTATTGTGAAAAAGATTTTTACCCCCTAGCGTATAGATGTTACAAAAAACATGTGTATTTTAATTTTCTTCAATGTGTAATTGGAAACACAGCCATGTGTAAACTCAATGGCAACAAGGACTGCCAGATAAAATTATCAAAAAATCGTCGAAATCCCGATAAACTATAAAATAATCGTCATTTTGTACTCGAAAAATCGTCAGAAAAATCGGACAAATCAAAATGAGTTTTTTTCGACGTGTATACGTCTTATTTTAACCCCTTATAACTTTGTTACCATCAGTGGTAAAACTATGAAAAATATTACCAAATTATGTCCAAGTTTTAGTCTCAGTACTTTTGATGCCCAAAATTTTTGATAGGAACTTGGCTTTTTTCACATTTATGTTTTTTGAGAATACCAATTTACACAGATACCAACCAATATAAAATAAAGAGTGGGCAAAATTACATCAAAATCATTTATTAAGTAAGTAATACATGAATTTGTAATAGTCGATTTTTTATAAAAAAAAATGTTGTAAATGAGTTAGCAAAAAGTTACCTATATTTTGAGCTAACTAATAAAAATCCGACAGGGTACGCACATATGTAAGTGTGTATGCAATGCAAAGCTGGTAGATTGGATATTTATAACCACAACAAACAAGTTTAAGTTTTAAATATTGCAATATATGTCTATGTATGTATGTATACATATACATATGTACATAAGTATGTACATTAGCGCCGCTCACATAAAAAAATTCTTGTTATCCTTCCCAGAATAAAGTTCGGTAGTTTTAATGAGGCTTCCCATGCCATTTGAGTGGTCTAGAGATGACCGTTCGGGAGCTGGACCGTGTCTTAAAATGTTTATTTTTGTATTTTTTTTTTGCATATTTTCTCCAAAGACATTTAACAAAAAAGATCATCTGAAAGAGTTTTTCAAGCTGCATCCAATGTTGCATTGAACTTTACCATTCATAACATCAGCAACGCGTTAAAAATTAAGATTTTTTAAGCTTCTTTATAGCAAAGAATATAGAGAATATTCTCACAAAAGTGCAACCACTTCTTAATACAGACTTATGTACATGCATACATATTTTTATGAATGTACATATGTATATATATAAATATGTCATTCCTTTCGTAATTTGTAAATTGTATGTACCTACTGGAGGGGGTGTTATGCCAACAAAATATTAGTGCCGTTCACACTAGAGACCTGCGTAAACAGTCTTTAAATGTAAATACGTCATGATTTTTAAATGTATTCACGTCGCATGTATTATACTAAACCAATAATAAATGCTGTCGTACCATAAGCGAAGCACGATGGATGTATTGATGGTCGTGTATATTAGTGTTTACAAGCGATGTCGCGAAGAATTTTTGTTCGTAACAAACACTCAGAAGAAGTAGTGTTGATTTGTGTATGCTTGTTATTTTCATATTGTATGTTTGAGTGTGTGTGTAATATGTAGATGGCTACCCTGAAGGAAATGTCGATGGTGAAAATGTACTGAGTCGCTTTTGACTTTGTCACCAGTACTACTCTACAATTATTCCCCATATAATACTTTGTGCTATAGACATTTAGCATGTGTTTGTCATTGAAATTCTACTAGTAGCACTAAAACAATTGACTAGATAGTGAATTCATAGTTCTTATGGGAACATGGAGACATACCAACCAGAAATTTACTGGTACATTTCTATACCTTAATTTATGTATATTGACAAGTTGTTGCAAAATCCACCAGAAATACACCACATGTGTTTTCTCTCTTTATTTTATACTGACGAATAAAAGAGAAATTGTAGACAATGTAACTACTACTAGAGTTTTAGTGTTGACATAGAGACACTTGGCCCCAGTCTGACTGCTGGGTATTATTAATTTTTATTGGCACTATGTGCCCAAAATTTGGTGTAAAATCAATCCTCACAAAAACATAAATGTAAAAACGGCCAAGTTCTTATCATAAATTTCGGCCATTAAAAGTTGTGAGATATAAATTTTTACCAAGTTCTTCTATGCCATAATACCTAACACAGAAATATATTATGTATGATATAAATTTGTAATCGTAAGGGTGTCATATAATTTCTAGATAATCTGCCAACTTGACAACATTTTTATCAATATAAAAATTTAACATTTATTCATTATTCTCTCCTTTTTTGGAAACGTAAAAATATTGCCAAGTAAGCAGATTATCTAGAAATTATATGACACCCTTACGATTACAAATTTTGATCATACATAATATATTTCTGTGTTAGGTATTATGGCATAAAAGAACTTTTAATGGCCGAAATTTATGATAAGAACTTGGCCGTTTTTTACGTTTATGTTTTTGTGAGGATCTGATTACTTTTTGAAAAGATTTCGATAGTAACACTTTTTAAACTTAAAATTTCTAGTGGGTTTTATTTCTATTCATGATCACTGTGCCAGTTGTAAATGCCAGAGGTACATAAAATAATGGGTAAGAGTGTGATGGGTGTTGAATTGTAGACCTTTAAAATGCACTACTGCGTCATTACAACGGGTCGCCAGTGGGTATGCAATTTGTTAAGAGCCAACTGGAAGAAACATGTAAAATACAGCGCAAATTTTACTGGGCATGATTCCGCCTATTTTCTCAATATATTTACATATTAAAGTCTGCTTAGCCGAAGTACATAAATCAAAAGGATATGCCCAATGTGTATGCAAAGTTTCAATAGGGTAGCTCGTGCTTTTAATTTTTAGATTTTCCGATTGAGTAAATCAATTACTATTTGTGTACAAAATATCAGCTCTCTATAGTATAATATTAGGTAATATTTTTATGGGCCTGGCTTCGCGGACTTTTATATCTGCTAGTGCTTATGGTGCATGCAAAGTTTGGTATTAAAAAGTTAATAACAAATACCTGAGTATTAAATTAAAAACTGCTAAGCCGAAGTACCTGAACAAAAAAGCTAAGATTTATGGGTGAAGTCACGGCTACTTTTCAAAATAGGGAATTTTTATTTTGGAGAAGTGCAATGTGTATGAAAAGTTTTAATAAAATGTATGTTGATTTTAAATTTGAAGTGCTTGTTTCCGCTCTCTGATAGCAACTTTTGGGTTTTCAGATTTTTCTTAGTGATCTCTTATCTAGATTTATTTGTGTATCGAATTTAAGCTCGCTAGTGCGAATTGGAGTTTTAACGTCGTGGTCCCGCATACCGGGTAAAACTTTTTGGTTTTAAGATTTTCGCATTGGCCTACATAGCTACACTTACTAGTATATAAAATGTCAGCTCTTTAGCGCGAATTATATCTTTAGATTTCATCAGCATTACGTCTCCCACTATTCCTAACTCGAAATTTTGTTGTGTTGTGCGCTTATAATTCATGCTAATTTTCTTCTAAAATATGCTAGACCGATGTAGATTAAACACAAGGCTAACTAACATTTTATGGGACTGATCACGCAAAATTATTAAGGTGAGCATTTAAAGTATTGTGTACGTGCAACGCGTATGCAAAAAATAATACTAGCGTGGCCCCGCCCATTCTGGTAAAATTTTTTGGGTTTTCAGATTTTTCTAGTCGGTTTCTCACTTAGACCTACTTGTATATCAAATTTCAGCTCCTTAGCGCAACTTTTAATTTTAATGGGCGCAGCCCCGCCCCTCTAACTAAAATTTCCGGGTTTTTAGATTTTTCTAGTTGGTTTCTCACTTAGACCTACTTGTATATCAAATTTCAGCTCCTTAGCGCAACTTTTAACTTTTAATTTTTATGGGCGTAACCCCGCCTACTTTTCCAAAGTCAAAATTTTTTGGGTCAGTGCTAATTATTCGTGTCTAGTTTCGTTACAAACGGATAATAATAGCTAGATAAATAGTATATCCAAATATGCTGAGCCGCAGGGCATTAAAATGAGGTTTAAATTGTATGCGCGTGTCAACGCCCACTTTTTTAATATAAAATTTATAGCCTTGCATTATCGCAGTATATATGCCGAATTTCAATTAAAAAAAAGCTTCCATTAAGCGCCTTATATTAGCTTTTTTAATTCGTACTTTTATGGGCGTAGCCCCGCCCTCGTAGTCGAAATTTTTGAGTCTTTTATTTTATTTCTCAACTAGACCTAGCTCTCTATCGAATTTCAGCTCAAAAGCACAAACTTTAATTTTTATGGGCGCAGCCCCGCCCTCCTGGTTAAAACTTTTGGATTTTCAAATTTTTCTGGTTCATTGCTCACCTAGATCTTCTCGTGTACCAAATTTTAGCTCTCTAGCGATAGCGGAAGTGCTTCATCAATTTGATGAGTGTGTCAGTGGTCAGTGAGTATGTCTTAAAATATGCACTTTTTGCACCTCTATATATCCGGAACCTTTTGTTGTAAAACTTTCAAACTACGCATGTGAGGTCATATGAATTTATTCTAATTATGGTTTAAATTCTATAATTTTGCGATTGCGGGGAATAAAGTTATGAGGGGGGTAAAAACAGCTCGAATGGCTTCGTGTAAATATACACACTGCGTGCATTGGCCAGAACTTGGCCTGGCGCACTGCCGTGCGCCTAGATAAGTAATACTAGTGATAATAATATAAATAATTATATGCATTTCAAAATTCATAATTTCAACAATTTCAGCTGCGTGAAGTAATCGGTCATTGTTTCTCAATAAAATGGAATCCTCTTCCAAGCTGGTTGAATGTAATTGTTTTCTATAAGAAGAATGCATTAAAATATTAACAATTTACACTAAATATGATTTCAGAAATTCATATTAATATTGGAAGGTGCAAATTTTATATTGTTTTTAGAACTAGAAGCACGCAAAGCCGCAAGTAGCTATGATAACCCATAACTTCTTTATTTTTAGTTAAGTCCGATAAGCTCTTGGATATTTTTTTAATTCTTTATCTGAATTTTGTTATACGCAGATTTAGTGAAAAACGATAAGTTTGCTATGATCTCCAAAGCGTGTACGTACCCGGCCCATATATTATGATTTTTCTTCTGAGTGTCGTTGCCGGCATTAGCCAATTCGCGAGCTCAAGCTCAAATATGACAATATACCGAATGATTAGCACTTGGGAGACGGTGGGGTGAAGAAATTCATGGAGCCTTAATTTAAAAGCATTTTTTGTGATACGAATTACAGAGTAGCCCCACCCCGCCGTAACGACCACAGTATGTTTATTCTAAGAACTGTCAGTTTACTAGACTATGCATGTAACAATACTGCAAGAAAGCATTAAATATGTGATATACACATGTCAAATTAAATAAGCTGCAAGTATACAGTAAAGGCGGCAATTAAAACATAAAAGTTCTCAGATCAACTGCACAAATAATAACTTCTTCGTGAAGTGCCATCATGTTTCATGCTATATTATAAAGAACATCGACGTCACTTTAACACATTAGCAAAAAATTGGCGCTTGTTTACCTGCTCTCAATAACCATTTTGTGCTACTGACAATCTATTTCCGTTCTATAAGATCTGGAAAATAGCATAAACCTGCCAACAGGAGTTAGTTGTTTTCGACAACGGGTACACAAGCGTCACTGGTTTGGTATTGTGTTAAAGTGAGACCGATGTTGACTGCTGGAATAAGGGTGATTAAAAAAATGTATACTGGATAAAGTGTAACAGTTTTTAACTTTTTATTAAAAAAAAATACAATTTAGCGTTCGTTTAAAGAAAAAATTTAAGTTCGCAAGGGATGATACAATAATTTCTAATAAAATGTATATTTCAGAAAATCATTTTATTGCGAATTTTCATTGAAAAGTGTAATTAATAAGTGTAACATTTTTTTCCAGAAAAGAAAATGCCATAATACATACATATTTACATATGTACATGATTTTGGATCAAACTTTTTGATTTTTTATAAATTTTTTTATTTTAACATAATTTTGAAGTTTATTCTAAAAAAGCTACGTATGTATGTATGTAAGTACATAAGCAAAAATTAAAAACAAATTTTCAGAATAAGTATGTATGTATATATTTTTAAGGTTTTTTGTGAAAGAAAATAATCTAAGTAAAATTTAAATGAATAGAACATTTAGATTAGAGTTGAGCGATATTTAGAAACCTGTTACTTTTTCACAGCGATTGAAAAATCACAAATCACAACTCTGACTGAATTTATCAAGTAACAGGTTTTGAAAATATAGTTCTTTCATACAAACTGTGATTGCTCTTGCATGCTTACTTTACCTAGGGTTTACACGTGCAAGTGCAAGTTCGAAAAACTCAATACACTCAAACTCTACACTCATATACACATCTACACTTTCGGCACTTGCAGTCTACTTCCAACTCAACTGCCAAGGAATTTTCCAAGACAGTGACTTGTTGAACTTGTAGCAAGTAAATGGAAATTTAGCTAACAGTGTTGCCCTATTAATAGTTTAGCACAAATAACCTGGATTTCAGTGAAATGTTATATGAGTTTTTACTCATTTTAAATACATTTAAAAGCTAGTTTAATAATTTTTTTCCTAAATATTCATAAATCGAGCAGTTTATTAATTTTTTAGACATAAATAACATTGAAACAATACAAATAAAGTTCAACACTATCTGGTTCCCTTAAAATTAAAATTTTTTATGTTATGGACAACTCTGCACTAAAAGGCAAACATGCAAGTTGCAAGACAGTCTGGCATTTGTACGAAATTTTCGTTGATAATACGTACTAGTGATGTAACGAATGTCAATTTTTGATATTCGCGAATACGAATGCGAATACGAATATTTGAAATGATATTCGCGAATACGAATACGAATATTTCATGTGAAATTTATAGACATTAAATTAGGCCTCTATTTACGCCTGTAATATGAAATATTAAAAAATTGTTATGAATAAGAACTTCATACTCCTGTTGGCATATTTTAAAGTTAATAAAAACTACCCAAAATTTTAATGATCGTCAGTAAATAATATATGAAAATGATAAAAGGCACAAATTTCTATAAAAAATTTAATGGATTCGTACAAACTAATATTTTTATCCATTTATTTCAATTTAGTTTAGGATTTATGCATTTATTTATTTAATTTTTTTTGGAAAATATTCGTATTCGCCTGAATTTTACGAATACGAATGATTCGTATTCGCATTAAAAATGGCCGAATATTCGGCAATTCGAATACGAATATGAATATTCGTGCATCACTAATATGTACACAGAGCTTGCATGCAAGTCACTTGCATGTGTAAACGCAGGGTTACAATATATAAAGCTACCACATTAATTTTTTTATACCTTCAGCTTTTGTCATGAAAAAAATCGCCAAATCGCGTCAAATCATCTTTTCTGGCAACTATGTACAACTCACATTTTTATATTTGAAATTTTATTGTCTCTCTGCCTCTTATATATATTTTTTTTTATTCTCAATATTTGAACGGGGTTGATTGCTAATTGCTTGTTTTTGCTGCTCTTCTTATTAGTATTTATCAAAACACCAATACTAATAAATACTTTTAAAGCAGAAGAGCTGAAATGTGTTAAACCGTGATCACAGTCACTGTTTAATTTCACTGCTGCTCTTCTTATTAGATTTTCTCAAAATAACAGAACTGCTACAAACAAAATGCTGCTAAACTGCGATCACAGTCACAGTTTAAAAGAACAGCGATTTAGAAATCACGTTCACAAGGAGCAACATTATTAAAAAATCACGCTATCGCCCATCACTAATTTAGATCAACTACATTGTTTCAGTTTTACTGAGTACAAAACTAGTCTGAATAATTGATTATATTGACTGCACAGAAAACCATTATTATATTGTAGTTTGCTGATTAAATAACATACACAAAAAGTTAAAATACCCTTGGCTTGGTAAAATAACTAAATTTTCTTTTCATTTTTACTGCACGGAAAACTTCTCAAATAACGTACATTCAGTTAATGTAAAACTTTTTTGAGTGTATGTTTCGATTTGGTGCTAGGTATTAACACAGAAAATATTAAATAACTAATAAAATTCAAAATTAAACGCGTTAAGATTAATAAAACAAGTTTAAATTCAAATATTAAAAGAAACTCTCAATAACAAATAAGAAAAAAATTTTGTAGAGAAAGTAAAAAAATAGAATAGAATTTCTTTGTTTAAATTTCTTAGTTTCCCATACTTGTGCTTTAAGTTTTTCATTTGATTTTTCCCAGCCTTTATGGCAACTCTTACAATAGACGTGTGACGTCACGTCTAACGGTAAACTCTCTGATTGGCGTAATCTTGTAGTTTATCATTCTTGGGCTTGTGCATGTATGTACCTGTTATAATTGTATCATGAATTATAATTTGTTGTGAAAAACTTTGTCACTTTCTAACGAAACAAAGAGGATTATTGTTTAGTTTATTAAACACTCTTGTATCGAACGCTCACGTTTCTTGGGCAAGTTTAATCAGAAAATGAAGTGTCTTATCATTTTTGTTGTTTTATTGAGCATTTTTATCGGTATCGGCTATCAAAAGTTTAATGAATTGACACGTCCATTGCAGTTGCCGAAATTTAATACTAATAAATATTGGGGACCTGGTAATTCTTCTAAATATAGGGAAGATAAAGCTATAAAACCCTTTAAAATTGATGTCAATCAAGAGGTAAATATACGATAAAGAATAAACTTTGACCGGACTATCGTCATTTAAATTCGAAAAATAGTAAAAATTATGACAAGTTTTTTGTTTTAACAAACAATAAGAACAATTTAGCTTATAACTTTTGACTTTGTTTCAGTGAGTCAAAGAAAATTGGTACATTGCACAGTGATCGATATACCGAATCTGGCGGCATTTAATTGGCAAATGAATAAAAACAAAGCCTGATGCTTAATTTCGACTATGAAATGGGTAATAAATTAAACACTAAACAATTTTAATTTATGTCAGAGCTTTAAATACAAATACACTGAAAATAGTATGCCTATAATTTAACACAAATATTTATAATTTCTAGCCTGTAACAAAATTTGTTAAATTCCACCACTTTTTTTTTTTTTTTTTTTTTGTTAAAGTTGCTGATACCTAGCCAAAAAATTAGAAATATTTCTGTTAAACTAAAGACATATTATTTTGAGTGTAGTTGCTATAATTAATACGAATTTCTTAAAGATAATATATTTGTTTTTAATCTGAATCAGAAGTATCAGAACCAACAGTGTCTTCATGTACAATTGGCTGTGAAAGCAAATTTTGTACATCTCTTCCAATTTGGATGTTGTTGGATATCAGAGGATCAGATGAGAAAAGAAGTGAGTGCATTAAATCCTACATTGTGTTTTTTCTTGAATTTTTTCGTGTATGATGCTCTCTTAAATTTCTCAAATCCTTATTTCGCGATTCCTGTGTTTCTTCTGACATCATGCCAATTGGAAGAGAGGAGACATTATTTATGATTTCAGCACCGTGAATTAACATTTTGTGTACAGAAGATGGCATATAGAACCATGAATATTTGTTTACGAATATTTCCGCTGTTTGCCGGCAAAATGTTTTGAACGCATGTGTATTAATTTTGTACCCGCAAGCCATAGTGCGTAAATAAATGCTTAATCTACTGATTAAAGGCCCAACTATAATATGAATAAGCCGGCTTAAGCTAATGTCAGAATTGAACGATAAGTCTGTCAAATGCTTAAACAATTCAGATGTGACTTTTAGGTGGCCATAATGTACTTACATGCACTTAAGTATTCTTTAGCCACAGCTGCACATCTAGGTATTGTCAATAATTTTGTTTCTTCTCATAACTCCTAAATGAATGCAATTCAATCAAACTAACTTGAAAGAATGTCCTAATCTATTAAAAATGCACATATAAATATACATATCCATCACCGTATTACTTGTTTTATTTGTTTTGCCTACTAAAAAGTACAACAGTGAATATACATAAGTAAATACATGTGTATGTGTGTATATGTATGTGTATTGTAAAATAATCAATGAAAATAAAAGCTTTGCTTTATTTTCCGAGTTAAAAATAAGAAACAATAAAAAAAATATTTAAAATCAATGAATATTTTCTGCTGCTGCTTGTTTGAGTTTAAAAAATGCACAAACAGTTGTTTCCTTACGGAATGTGCGTTCAGTTTGGCACTTTACTTAAGCAAATGACATTTGACGAAACTTGACGAAAAGTTAGTTAAGTATATTATAGTTTGCCACATGCGTTTTATATGTAACCGCACAATTGCTTAAGCTAGCTTATTCATATTATAGTTGGGCCTTAAGTCCTCACTGACTCCAGTTAAAAGTGCAGCAAATTTTGGTTGTTGAAAAAATCTTCTAGCCGTATTTCCGTTATTAGTATTTCCCGATCCGGGCTTAGGAATATTAACTAATAAAGACATTTAATTTCTTAACTTTTCTTGTACATCTAATTTAGTTTGCTGTACAACAGATTTGTCAGTGCTACGAATTTGCCACCTTTTTATTGGGATTCTGTACGCAATTGTAAAAAATGCACTCAAAACACCTTATCCAAGCGTGTAGTGTTGACAAGCCATACTCATACATATTTCTATTTACCGGCAGATTATTAATGGCATTCAAGTCATTCATAATTTTTGGTATGGCTCCGCAAATTCCGCATGTTTGTGACGAGGATTCTTAAATTACACTAAAAACTTTGCCATCGATCATTTTCATGTAAAATTGGTGATTAATTTGAAAAGATTCAAATTGTGTTGTTTCACTTTATCAACTTCACCACTAACCAACTCAGAAGTTTCTTTTGCGTAAATCAATTTTATTGGTCTACAAAATCGCGTTGAAGAAGGCCGAGAATTCTCAAACAGAATGACACTTCCCATTTTTACTTGCAGTGGCACAATGAATACGGCAAATAAGTTTTCATCAATCCTGTTCGATTCAGGGTCAGAAAAGCTTTGGCGGTAAGTTGAATGTCCGCTACTGCCATCACATCCCCATTTGTATATCGCTGTAATAACTTCATTCTGTGATTCGGCAATTCTTGTTGCTGTATGATCAACCAAGCTTTGTAGAGACACTTCAGCAGACGTATCGGTAATTTGGACTCCAACAGGGTAGCATTTCTTTTTTGCTAATAGCAATGCATCATATGCTGGATATGTGTTTGCATTTCTTACTTTTACACCAGCTCGGATCAATTTGTACGAGTGCTTTGTAAAATCCCCATCCATGTAAAGAGCCAAAGCTTCATCAGGACTGTATGCAATAGCATTTTTGGCTTCTGAAGCAATAGTTTTTTTAATTTTTGCTGCAACCTCGGAATCAGAATATAGCATGAATACAACTTCTGATGCGTTTCTTTTTTCTGCTTTGTGTTTACTTATACGCGTCGCTACAACAAGTTAATCGCATGTAGTTTTTTCTACAAGCTGTGAAACTTTGTTGACTTGTGCTTTAGATGAACAAGCAGTGAACTCTTTAACAGGCCATCCAAAATTGTTACTAGTTGTCGGCCCAACTAATAAAATTTCACTCTCCAACCAATTTTTATTACGTTTTTCCAAATTCGATAACGTTCTGTTGCAGTTCTTCCACTTTTCCACTACTTTGCTTATGAAGCTCCTCAATTTTTTTTTTCTCGGCACTGCTCCTCATTAAAGTGCGATTGGTCTATTATATTATATATTATATGGGCCTCCATAGCTGAATTTTTTTTAGTAGGGACGTTTTCATTGTGCAAAATCAAAAAAAGTGTGTGCGTTTGGAAACATTCATTATGCCTAAAAAATTAATTAACCAATAAACGGGCAAGAACGGGTAGATCATGAACAAATAACCAAATTAATAAACAAAACTATATTTGGACCGAATCCGATTGAATCTCAAAAGATGCACTCCACCAAACTGTAGTATATAACTAGGGCGACAAATTTCATGCACTATAAAATTAAAAATATGCGCATATAATATGCACCATAGAAGTCAAAATATGCACCAAAATAATGAAAATATGCGCAAATAGAAATATGCAACAAAAAACAATTAATTTTTTACTAGATTTATTAAAACATAACAAAATAACATAACATAACAAAAAATAAAATCCAGGCTACACAATCAAATAAAAAATTAAAATATAAAAATAAAATCAGTCCATATAATCTGTACATTTAAACGAGTAGTATTAACATAAATTTTTTTGTATAAATAAATACAGTTTTTTAAAGTTTCAAATGTAAAGTGCCTGTTGGGGCGCAGAAATTTTTTGTACATCGAAAATGTTCGATCGTTCGTTTTTTTAAAATGCCTTTTCTTGTGTTTAAAAAGGGGGCTACATAAATTTTCACCGGCATTGCCGCATCAGCTGGTATAATGAATAACATTTAAATATGTACATAGTATGGACGTTGTATCTTGTATTAAATGGCGGTTATTTCAGAAATGATAAGAAAGAAAGTATTCAGTGCAAGTTTGAGAAAATGGAGGATTTTTTTGATATTGTTATAGCTGTGAAAAACTTGGAACATATGCAAATAAATATGCACTTATTACAAAAATATGCACAGAACTTAGATTTTTGTTAAAATATGCAAAATATGCAAAAACAAATTCATGCCATTTTACAGGAAATCTTATGAAACGCAAAGAAAATTGTTCAGAATAGCTTTTAAAGTGTCGACAATAAATATGCATTTGCATTGAAATTGTCGCCCTATATATAACACTTCAAATCTGCTATCACCAATGTTAGCTTATAAAACGTATTTCTATTAAACTAGATAATCACAGATCACAAACATATTTTTTTAGTTAATACATACCTTCTACAAATGATTTAATTTTGCCAAAAACCACGCACTGAGTAATTTGGCGCCGAATTCTTTCAATGCACTTGCTGCAACTTATGTTATATTTAACAGCTAACAGCTGTGCGAATATTGAACACAAAACAAATGTAAAAACGTAAGTTTGCTCAGTGGAGTATCGGTTATCGATACAATGTAAAACATTTATCGGTTTTAAAGTTTTAAAATTTGACTTAAATGCCGTCAGATCAATTATTTCGACAAATGTGCATTGCGCCGATAGTGGGATCTCGACTTAGAAAAATTCATTTGAGGAACGACACGGGAATAAAGAAATCTTAATAACTATGACGAAATACAAAATTTTTGAATTTGAGAAAAGAAATACCTATTCTCCTAAATTTGTCTGTTATATTAAGGAAAATGAATTTAATATAGAAAAAATATCACACTTGAAATCGATGTCGGTACCAGAGAAACAAGTCGATGTAAAATTATCGGCAGCGGCGGCGCGACTAGAGAATTTTCGGCGGCTCAAATAAGCATATGACAATTTAAAGACAAAATAAAAATTTTAACTGAAAATTGATTTTCAAAATTTTTTCTCCGAAATTTGTCTTTGAGCCGATGCGAGCCGATACAATCTGCGGCGGCTTGATGTACAGAAAAATAACTTGTATCTCTGGTCGGTACTTTTACTAAAGTTGATTGTCTGTTTCTGTTATCATATAATAATTACAAGCATAAAATTAATAATAAAATTATGGTTTCACTACTAATGTTTTTGGCAACACTGATTCAATTTGTCACAGACAGTGTTACCATTGAGGAAAAGTCTGCCCATACCCAAAAAAATATCTGTTTTTTTAACATTAATATACGTATTTCTTATTAGAACGTAAAACCATTTTAACATTGCTAACATTGCATTGTTCAGCCTGCGGCATTAAATGAGATATTCAGGGCTATCATGAATAAAATTCCGCGGGAGAACAATTCCAGTTAATAGCAACTAATAGGGAAAACAAAAAATTCTAATTAGAAAAGGGAAAATTTTCACGTGGAATTTTATTCATGATAGCCCTGATTCTACCTAATGATTTTAGCTCACAATCACAAACTTTTCAATATCAGCTTTTTTGAAACATTAAAGGCGATGTCAGATACAACTTCAACGCTTTGCATGACGTTT
This sequence comes from Tachina grossa, assembly GCA_949987645.1. Lineage (NCBI taxonomy): Eukaryota > Metazoa > Arthropoda > Insecta > Diptera > Tachinidae > Tachina > Tachina grossa. The sequence goes on along the minus strand of OX465278.1, from coordinate 49,329,617 downwards.
CTAACTTTGAGAAAAAAGCGTGAAGCAAAATGTGTACGACACAATAAAAACTTTGGCAACACTCACTGTTTGTTTCACTGTTTTGTTTTATGAAAAAAAAACAGCACACTTCTATTACTCTGATGCCACTAACTCGTTTTTTAAGTAGATTTACCGAAATTTTAATAAAAATTTCATATTTACATGCGAGTTTGGTCAAACAAATTAAGAAAAGTATACGAAGAAAAGCAAAGCGAATCTTCAACGCAACGCGAAGCAAAAGTTTATCTGGCATGGCATTTAGGGAATTCACAATGAGTATATTAAAATATTAATGTGGCACCATTGTGCCGTCTTAATTTTTTATATTGTGAGCAGACAACGATATAAATGCACATCTACAGGCACATCAATCAGGTACCCGCGATTCTACAACAAATATTACAACAGTAACAACCACATGTACTTTGTTGGTATAAATTATAAATTACCTTCTTACTTTTCAAAACAGGGTATCATCGTCAGATTGCATGTTTCTTATAGGAAATGTCAAGCACCATACTAAACTGAATATTCGAAAGGTGTTTATGGATACCCAAATAAAAGCATGCTTTTAGGCTTATACCTACATAATCCAAATTTGACGTTTAGATTGGTATAATGACATTAGTCACCTGGTGTAGTGCTGCCACCTAATAAATGCGCCTTGCAAATATTGTGTACAGTGTTGTCAGATTTTTTTCAGCATCTTCGCCAAATGACTTGTCTAATATCGCCAAGCAGCATCGTCGTATTCATACACTCTAGACGAGAACTCCTGCAGGCTTTTTGGTGCTTCATTATCTAAAGGTTCATTCGAGTTTATAAAAGAAAGTTTTCTCCACTGTGTTTCATAAACATCAAATGAGATTTTGTGGTCCATATTTTTTTTAACTTCTCGAGTTTCAGAAACTTTTCTTTGAGATAAAGAGTCACAACATCTAGAATTTTTGCACGAAATATTTTATGTTGTAGAAAAAATTCCTTAAAAAAATTTCATATTCTTAACATTATTCTACGAGTATTTTATTGAAAATATAGCCAAAAATATCGTCAAAGTGTTCAAATATCGCCAAGTAAATCGCCAATCACCATTTCAAAATTTTCATCGCCACGTTTGGCGTGATATTGCCACATCTGACAACACTGACTGTGTATATCAAAGTCAGACAAACACACATATATCCAAGGCAAATTCATAACAGGTAAAGTTTATTTCTTTTGTGAATTCTCAAATAGTTTTTGAATGGCTGTCCATAAGATAAGAGGTTTGTAACCGTTCAAAATATGTATATGGTTGAAGTCTACTGATGATTTGGCAAAGCACCAATGAAATACATAGATAATGCTTAGCCACTATCAAATACATATCAATTAAAATAAACGTATGAAAATATGTCAAATAATATTGATTTAAAAACCAATGAGTGCTATGAAATTTTTATAAAAAAAGTCAAAAAAATTTGTTCTGATAATATCCCAACTAAATGTAATAAACCATATAAGCTCCCATGGTACACCAATGGCCTAAAAAAGCTAAAAAACTTGCGTAACAAATTCCATAAAAACTTTTTGGATATGGGTGATTCCGAATCTCAAGCTAAATTCCTCCATTACAGTAGAGAATTTAACTTTTTAAATAAATTTCTGTATAAGCAGTTCCTCCTATCGAAAGAGCAGGAAATTATATGTAACCCTAAAGCGTTTTGGACATTTGTTAAATCTAAAAGGAAATCATCGGACATTCCATCTATAGTCAATTTAGATGGCAAAATGTCTAATTCTTGTGAGGAAGCGGTAAATATGTTTGCATTCTTTTTTAGCTCAAATTTTGAACCGTTCGTTCAATGGCAATATTTACATTTCGGAAGAATTTAACAAATTAAATATTGGTAATCTAGTTTTGTCTGAGATTAATGTATCAGATGCTATTACGCAGGTAAATAATTCATTTAAATCTGATTCTGATGGCCTCTGTACTTATCTGCTAAAGAAATTAAGCAAATCCTTAATACCAGCTCTTACTTTTATTTTTAATTTGTCTCTAAAAGAAGGAGAGTTCATTAGTAGGTGGAAGTATACAACTGTCACACCAGTTTTCAAAGATGGCGTCAGAAATGATGTAAAATGCTATAGGCCTATCTCTTAGCTTTCTTGTGTTTCTAAAATTTTTGAGCATATTGTTCATAAGAAGCAATTTTTCCAAATCAAGCCTTGGATTTCTCCGTATCAGCATGGTTTTTATCCTGGTAGATCGACTGTTACTAATTTGACCCTCTTCAGTGAATATTGTCTAGACGCTCTAGAGCACGGTAGTCAATTAGAAGTTATTTATACAGATTTTTCCAAAGCGTTTGATAAGATATCACATTCTATTCTATTGTCTAAATTGAGCGTAATGGGTTTCCATTCCAGTTTTTTGTTGTGGCTTAAATTATACTTATCTAATAGAGTTTGCTCAGTATATATTGAAGGTTTTCAATCTACGCCATATTATCAAACGTCTGGAGTACCTCAGGGGAGCATCCTTGGCCCTTTATTATTTAATTTATTTATTAATGATATTGTTTGCTGTTTTATTAAGTCTAAATTTTTTCTTTATGCAGATGATTTAAAATTTTTCTTGAAATTTCATTTCATAGATCTATGACCCCAATCGAATTGACGTTTTATATTAATGGTATTAAATTGAACACATCAAATTCCAAACTTGATTTAGGTGTTGTTTTCGATAGTTCTATGTCTTTTGTAGCACATGTTGAGTATATACTTCCTAAAGCATATAAAATGCTTGGTTTTTTGAAGAGAAACTGCTCTGAGTTTGTTAATCCGCATACACATAAATACCTGTACACGTCTTTTGTCAGATCTAAGTTGGAATATGCTGCAGTGATATGGAATCCACATGTCTCAAATCTTATCTCTCGTATTGAGAGACTTCAACGTATTTTTGTTAAATTTTGTAGATATTGTTATTTATAATTGTTTAATTATACATACTTATGTATCAACTCATTCTTACAGAAATTAGCCTTTCATTTCTTATTAGTATTGTAGAATTTTTACCATAAACATGCTTATGTATATAAGTTATCAATCCTAACTGCTTTTTAAAGATAAATTGTATATCGTAGTCTGAAAGGACATTTTGTTCATAGACTGAAACCAATAAAATAAATAAATAAATAAATATTTTTAAATAAATAAAATAATTATTAGATTATATTGTACATGAAGAATCGACGGCAACATGCACAGATGCCATTTGGCATTACTAAGTACAGACATGTTATTGCGCCATCTATCGGGCGAACATTCGAGAACTGGTTCCTGTACTATAAAAAGAGGCAGCCTGTGCGAGAGTAGTGCAGTGCTAATCAGAAAGTAGTCGAGTTGACATCGTTAAGTCAGTGCTAATCAGAAATTAGTCGAGCCAGCTTCGTTGAAAGTGGATAATAACGATAAGAAGTACTTAAGTAAAGACAAGTTGTAATTTGCTTAGGTAAGAATAAAAAGGAAGAACAGTAGCAAATAAAAATTTTGGGTTATTTATTTTTATTTTTGAGCAATCAAAAGAACTCACACGTTTAATAAAATTTAAACGTAACAATATAAACAAATGTAATATTTCACATTAATACTATTTTACAGTCTGCTAACTGAGCCTTAAGGATTAAATAAAAAAACTGCACGATTACTCAAGTGTTCAAAAAACTGCAAAAAAAACAGAAAAATCTGCACATTTGGCAACGCTGGTCACAGATATCAAATTCTTGCATGCACTTCTCTCAGCAACAACAAAAATAAGCAACAGCAAAACTATTCCTACATATGTACATACTCACATTATTTTTGCACAATCATTGCGGCCGGCATTCTTCTCATAATTTTAAAGCACTGTTTATACACTACATACATGCATATAACTTTTTTTGGTAGCAAACCGATATTTTTAATATTTTACACTTTTATAATATTGGATTATACCTTTAATTAAAAGCTAATTTTATTTATCACTGCACTTTCACTATCATAATAATTAACTAAGAACGCGAACTACGAAAAAACGACCGAACACAACTCAAAAATATCAATAACTAAAAGAGATGCATGCAAATAATTAGACAATGTACATACATATGTATACACGCATGCTGAGAGTGTGTGTGGTTGTTCGTGTGTAAAAATTTGCAAATTTCTGCACGTGCACAAACAAACATGAGCAGTTTTAAATGCTTTGGAACAGAGTACAAAAACAAAGGAAATGCAAGCCACAGACCTTGCGACCGTTGGTACAACACGTTGGTTTATCAAGTTGTGTGTTTTGGACACAAACTATACAACAACGTGTGCAACATTAGCGCACAACTTCATTTTACAAAAAAAAAAAAAAATTTAGTAAACATGACATCGGGTACTATTGCGCATATTGTAGTCGGTGAAATTTTTCGAACAAAACGAAGAAGAAGAATGTAAAAAGGGGCAGAACAAAAATTTGTTAAACAAATTTTAATTATATATAAAGAAACATATTCTAACATCAAACTTTTAAAAACACTAAAAGAAAGTGAGCCAAACGACTACAAAAATTACATTTGCATCATATTTTAAACGCACATTTGAATTCGTGCGTGACGTTTTTTTATATGACACTACGAAAATAAAAGCAAAGTGAAATGAAGTTGTACAACATACTCCTAAAGCTATGTACAGACGATTGTCAGATCTTACAATATTGTCAGATCTGGCAATGTGCTGAAAATGTACTGGCAATATTTCTTGTCAGTTCACATGGTTATCAGAAAATCTTACAATTTATTGCCAGACGGTTGTATGACAATAAATTCATCTGACAAAATCGTCAGTAGAAAAATTGTCAGTTCACACGGTTGTCATATGCACAAATTGTTAGATCTGTTGTTATGCGTTGCCAGACTTAAACCATTTGTTGGAAATTGTTAAATATTTATCGTTTGTGTTTATGTTAAATGTAAAAAGTGAAAGTATAAATTATTATGGACCATAAAGAAGCAATTGCAATGATTTTGTCTGCATATATTTTATTATAAATTTTTTTTTCTATAAAATCAAGCGTGTGCAGTGTTGCCAATAGAAAGAATTATCTTACAATGACGCCATTGTCAGATGCATGAAGTTGGCACATCTGACAATATTAAAATGTCTGACAAATATCTGGCAATAATTTTACAATGTGTTCACACGATTGTAAGATGTCTGACAATTTGTTGTCAGTTGCTAGTCTTGCAATGTACTGACCATGATACAATTATAACAGGTACATGCACAAGCCCAGCCTGTTAATGTATACAATACATACAGTTGTCAAACTTTGTTTACAAGCTACAAAATGTTAGTGTACATATGTGTGTGCATAAAATGATTACAGTGTTGCCAATGAAATTACACACGGGTGTGTTTCCAATTACATATTGAAGAAAATTACACTACAAATGTTTTTTGTAAGTTGAAATGTAAACAAAAATAAATAAAAATAAAACATAAAGTAGAATTACACTCACATTATATATGAATGTAATTACATGGCCTACATATGAGAGTAATTGCACACTCTGTGTAATTACACACCTATTGGCAACACTGAATGACTATAATCATTCATGAATGCCGCGTCTGCAATTGTACTTTAGTTACCCTGTAATTGTTATTTTTAAAAACAAAAGGCATCTGTTTCTGACAATTATACGTTTGTTTGTACCAACAAAATGAATGTGTTTTTTGGTGTTGTAATTTTGTTGTAGTCGTGCATGTACCTAGTATAATTGTACCATGGGACTGACAATGCTTTTTCTAGCAACGGCGTCTGACAAAAATTGCCAGTTCACACGGTTGTGAGAAATTTTTAGCACATTTTACTGGCAATATTGTAAGATCTGACAACCGTCTGTACATAGCTTAAATTATACAACCTGTCTATACAACTTTCCAAAAAATCAAATCTTTTTGATCTTTCATATAACCGAGACACAACTTCATACAACGACCCCAAACACTTTACAATCTCATACACAACCTGCTCATGTTGTACAAACGGTCGCAAGGTCTGTGGCTTGCTAAACAATATGTTTAATTATGTTTTGTTTTGTTCTTTTAAGTCAATGAAAAAAGAACAAAGCAAAAACAATAAGAACCATTGCTGCACTTAGTTTTTTATTGTTTTTGCACATAAGCACAAACTAGAGATAAGCGATCCCGTGATTTTTAATAATGGGCTCCTAGTGAATATGATTTCTAAATCGCTGTTCTTTTAAGATGTGACTGTGATTACAGTGTAGCAGTATTTTGTTGTGTTATTTTATTATTTTTAGATATACAGCAGTGAAATTAAACAGTACACATGATCACGGTTTTACACAGTCACAATAGCAAAAGTCGTAACAGAAATACCTTTTATTTTTTGACTGCCCAATCAGATCCTGGTGCTCATATTTCTGCTACTGAAAATTCAAAGAGTCGCAGTTGTAGTTAACTAAATAAACGAATAGCTATAATCAACCAAGAGACTTCAAAAAAAAAATGAGTGAGGGCCTTTCTACATTAAGGTAACGATACATACATAGGTTCATAAAGCATCAAGACATTTATTGACTTAATCTTATTAATTGACTCTTAATTGAGAGGTCAATCAGTGGGCCTTAGTTTTGCTTTTCGTTTTCCATATATCCACAAGCATATGAATGTACATACATACATACATACGTATGTTTGTATGTAGTACATATGTACATACATATATATACGTATAATCAAATTTTATCCGTACTATTTTACAGATCATAGCAGATTTACAAAAGCAATTAAATCGTAGTTTGAAATTAACGCAGCCACTAGAAGGAATTCAATTCGAATATGGGTACAACACAGATGCCTTGAAGCAGATTGTGGAATACTGGCGCGAAAAGTATTTATCGAAGTGGGCGGAACGGCAAGAATATCTCAATAGTTTACCACAATTTACCACCGAAATTCAAGGGTACTTACATACATATTAATTTTTAATTCCTTTAATTCAACTCATTCAAAGATTTTTTTCTTCCTTAAAATAGTCTACGTGTTCATTTTATCCATGCTAAGCCCAATGCAGAAACTTTGAAAAAGAAACAGGTTTTACCCCTATTACTCCTACATGGCTGGCCTGGATCAGTGCGTGAATTTTATGATTTTATACCGCTTCTCAATACACCCTCTGAAGTTTCGGAGTATGTTTTTGAAGTAATCGCACCTTCATTGATCGGTTACGGCTGGTCGCAGGTACAAAAAAAAAATTAATACATGCTTATATACATGCATATCGCTCATTTACGTCAATAGTGTCACTGCCACCGCGAAGTCGAAACAAAATTCAATCCTTTAAAACGTCTGTATCCAGATTTGTTAATTCCACTCATTCCGTATTTTGTTTGAATGAGTAGGTACAAACAACAAAACATTTTTCGTATGTATATTATATCATTTTTTTATTCTATACTTTGTACCTATGCGTTCAATTGAAAGTCAAATGAACTTACTCATGTTTTAGACTCGGCAGTTTTTCTTGAAGCAAGTCTGAGTTTATGGTAGAGAGAGGAAAGAAGAAAGAAGAGGGGTACTGACGTGCTTGTACAGAAAAGTTAGCTCAATTCTCTTTTGTTATTTCATTCGCAGCATTAAAACAATAGTAAAATTGAACAAGAAACCGTATGAGTGTAAACAAACGAGCAGTTTTAAAAGAGAATTGAAGATAACTGCTTCAAGAAAAACTGCCAAGTCTAAAACAAGACTAACTGTTCTCTTATGTAAACCGCTACATACATACATATATAAATTCATAATTATTATATTTGAAGAAACCCGTGTGCGATTGATCACTTCAGCTTGATAACTTCAATAACGTGAATGTACAAAATATTTTAAAGCTCCAATTTGGCTTCTAAAATAAATTAGTAACTAAACTTACCCCCTGTTTGTGTAAAACGTTTGAGTTAAAAATCTTGGCGTTTTTGTAATAGACTAAAGGAAACTTGTACAACTTTTCTTTAATCTATTACAGAAACGCCAAGATTTCTATTTCAAACGTCTTAAGCCGCGTTCAGACTATTATACTTTGTATTTATACTTGTCAAAAATTCAAATAATAGGTGCAAGTGTGATAGTCTGAACGCAAAATGTCATCAAAATGGCAAATAATACGATAAAAATTTTGACATCCCATAAGACTTTTTCGTTTTTAGAAAATTTTCTAAACGATAATACTTTTCATTAGATCAGGGTTGCATTTTCACACAAACCAAACTTCCAAGTTGGCTGTTTCGCCACCGATAGCGTGTCGTCATTGATGTAAATGTTTTGTCATATGTATATCGGCTCAAAATTTAGAATAAGTGAATCGTATGGAAGTATATTTCGTTGACGTAATTTTTAACGCTTTTGTAACATCTTTTCTTAAATTTTTTTCTGTTATTTACATAGAATATTTTTAACTGCTACATTTTTTCAAGTGTCGGCACGTCCCCGCCTGCATGAAACCGCTTTGCCGCCGCTAGTAAATGAATAGCACAGACATTTTCATTGAACAGCTGTTTTGTTTTCTACTTGTATTACACATTTGATTTGAAGTGTGATGGTCTGAACACAATATGTGATTTTACGTTAGATTTTTTGACAGTCGCAATGAATGTATTTAGATTTCTCTATCGTAAAATGTGATGAAATTATTAATACTTGTATAATAGTCTGAACGGGGCTTAATATTTTAAATCAATAAATATATGTCTGAATAAAACAGTTTTTCATTAGTAATTAGTTGGTTACGCTTTTTTGGGCAAATGACAGAAGAAATGCCAGATCTAAACTCAGCTTTATAAAAAACAGTGTTTTACTTTCAATAAAGAAGCTAGGTGCTTTTGAAATTTGTATTTTTTCGTCAGTGACAGTGCTACCAGAAAAATTTTGACTCTTGTCCCCAATTTAAAACGTCATGTCCCCGAAAATCCCCATTTCAACAGAAAAATCCTAACTTTTGTCCCCAAAAATATATCATTCATAAAAAACGGTTATTAAATCCTATGCACAGGGATGCGAAATAAGATTTTCACAAAGGTACAAGAAAAATTTTATTTTTTTCAGTACGATTAACCAAATTCTTTATTTTTATTTTTTAAATGTTTTTATTAACTTAAAACGTACATAAAATTACATATGTATGTGTGTAAAAACTTAACAATTAACAAAGAGGCACTTTCAAGTTTCTAGGCGCACGGTAGTGCGCCAGGACAAGTTCTGGCCAATGCACGCAGTGTGTATATTTACACGAAGCCATTCGAGCTGTTTTTACCCCCTCACAACTTTGTTCCCCGCGACCGTAAAATTATGAAATTTATTTAAATCATAATTAGAATAAATTCATATAACCTCATATGCGAAGTTTGAAAGTTTTACAATGAAAGCTTCCAGAAATATAGAGGTGCAAAAAGTGCATATTTTAAGACATACTCACTGGCCACTGACCACTGCCCACTGACCACTGACCACTGACACACTCATCAAATTGATGAAGCACTTCCGCTATCGCTAGAGAGCTAAAATTTGGTACACGAGTAGATCTATGTGAGCAATGAACCAGAAAAATCTGAAAATACGGAATTTTAGCCAGGGGGCGGGGCTACGCCCATAAAAATCAAAATTTGTGATATTGAGCTGAAATTCGATACAGAGCTAGGTCTAGGTGAGAAATAAAATAAAAAAATCTGAAAACCCGGAAATGTTAGGCAGGAGGGCGGGGCTACGCCCATAAAGGTCAGAATTAAAAATGCTAATCTAAGGCGCTTCATGGAAGCTATTTTATTGAAATTCGGCATATATACTGCGGTAATGCAAGGCTATAAATTTTTCATTAAAAAAGTTGGCGTTGACACGCCCATACAATTTAAACCTCATTTTAATGCCCTGCGGCTCAGCATATTTAGATATACTATTTATCTAGCTATTATTATCCGTTTGTAACGAAACTAGACACGAATAATAAGCACTGACCCAAAAAATTTTGACTTTGGGCGTTACGCCCATAAAATTTTAAAGTTAAAGGTTGCGCTAAGGAGCTGAAATTTGATATACAAGTAGGTCTAGGTGAGAAACCAACTAGAAAAATCTAAAAACCCAAAAATTTTAGTTAGAGGGGCGGGGCTGCGCCCATAAAACTTAAAAATTAAAAGTTGCGCTAAGGAGCTGAAATTTGATACACAAGTAGGTCTAAGTGAGAAACAAACTAGAAAAATTTTAAAACCCAAAAATTTTTACCAGCATGGGCGGGGCCACGGTTATATTGTTTTGAACTAAATACTTAATATACAGCTTTTAATTCAAGCCAATTTAGTGAAATCTTGCATCACCCTAAAAATTGGGCGTGATCACTCTCATAAAATGTTAGCCTTGTGTTTAATCTACATCGGTCTAGCATATTTTAGAAGAAAATTAGCATGAATTACACTATGGAACATTTTTGGGATTATTGTCTGGGGGGTGAGAAATTCCAAGTCAGAGTGATGGTACTAGGTCAGTATAGTAAAACCCTCAAAGGGTTTGGCGTTCGTATGTGTCAGTTTTTTTTATGACCTTTTAAATTTTTTCCTTATCTTGATGTTTTTTCGCTTAGTTGTAACATTTTGGCAAAAACGTAGTTTAACATAACTCGAGAACCACTTGTCCGATTTTGATGAAACAAACTCAAAAAAATTTAGAATTACAATTTCTCTAATCTGTTTCTATACCGTTTTCCTATATGTGCAACACTTTCGAAGTTAAAAATGAATGTATGATGGGAAAGAAGTATTTTTTGCCTAAAAATTTAAATATTTTTTTTTTTTAAATTCATAAAAAATCCAAAATGGAAAAAAGTGCCAAAACTAATTACTTTCGCGTAAAGTCACATAACTCATGAGCAAAAAAAGGGATAGATCATGAAAATCGATGCACGCGTTTCTCATTTATTCACAATTAGGTAAATGTATGAATTTCAAAAATTTAAAAAATTTTTTTTCCGGTGTGAAAGTCACAGCTTATCGAAGTCGTCAGGCAACACTCCAAAGTTTATTCCTTGTGAATGATGAAAAAACTTCTGCATATTGCCCGGATGTAGGAAAATTGATGGACGCAATGGAAATAAAATATGAAGCAGATGACTGGTGATTATTTATTGACAGTTCAAAACTCAGCTTGAAGGCGGTTTTACTGCATAAGACCAATAAAAAACCTTCAGTTCCAATCGCCTATAGTACAGAAACGAAAGAAACATATGATGCACTGGAAAATATTTTAAAAATGGTTAACTACGCCAAACATATGTGGCGCATATGCTGCGATTTAAAATTTGTAGCAATGCTTTGCGGTCTTCAAAGCGGCTATATAAAATATATGTGCTTTTTGTGCGATTGGGACACATGATTTTCCGGTGACCAATATGCATGCCACGGATGGAAACTCAGAGAGCACAGCAGGTTACAAACGGCCAATATTATTCGTGAGCCTCTAGTGCCGAAGGAGAAGATATTGCTGCCTCCACTGCATATTAAACTTGGAATTGTTAAGAATTTTATCAAAACTGTCGCCAAAAGAGATGAAGTTTTCTTGTGTTTGAAACTAATTTACCCGAGACTCAGCGAAAGTAAAATTAAAGAAGGTAAGTTATAATATCACATTCATTTCCCATCTTAACAAACTAATTTTTTCCAATCAGGCGTACTAAATGGTCCAGATATACGAAAGCTGATTAAAAGTGACGCATTCAACAATATTTTGATTGACGCTGAATTGAATGCATGGCAGGCAATCAAAGAAGTAATAGAAGGCTTCTTGGGAAAGCATCGTTCTAACAACTATGATGTTTCTGTCGCAAGGATGTTAAGAGCATTCTCGGAAATTGGTGTCCACATGTCCTTAAAAATCCATTATTTACATCATCGTCTGGACTACTTCAGCAAACAATTGGCTACCGAATCTGATGAACAAGGTGAACGCTATCATCAAGTTGCTATGCCATTTGAAATTAGGTAATACTGATTTTTTATTTTTTCAAACTCATTTTAATAAAACAAAAACTTACAGATATAGAGGCAAAAAGTCGCCGAGTGCAATAATTGCGGAAATTTGCTGGTGGAGTAAGCTTGTGTGACAAGACAAGGATGATCTTGATGATAAAGAATTTTCAGGAGATGCAGAAGGGCCAACAGTGGAGTCACACATTGACATTATGTGTGGTTCAGAAACTGATGATAGCGATGAATGCGATGCCACTAGTCCCGAACAACCACCATCGAAAAAGTCTAGGCAATATTTATTAAAATAAATAAAAATAAATAAATAAAATAAAAATAAGAAATTATAAAAATGTTTACTTAATTTTTTTAGTAGTTTATGGCCAGAAGTCTGGAGTTATTGGGAAAAATTTATAAAAAAGGCGATAAATGACACTTTTTTGAATAAAAACAAATATCAATATTCTTGTCAAAATGGGATACCTTCACTTAATTGTAAATAAAAGCAGAACGCGTTAATCGATTTCTATGATCTATATCGCATTTTGTTTATAGGTTATGTGACTTTACACAAAATTAATAACACTTGATCCTTTTTTCCGTTTTGGATTTTTTATGAATTTAAAAAAAAAAATATTTAAATTTTTAGGCAAAAAATACTTCTTTCCCTTCATACATTCATTTTTAACTTCGAAAGTGTTGCACATATAGGAAAACGGTATAGAAACAGATTAGAGAAATTGTAATTCTAAATTTTTTTGAGTTTGTTTCATCAAAATCGGACAAGTGGTTCTCGAGTTATGTTAAACTACGTTTTTGCCAAAATGTTACAACTAAGCGAAAAAACATCAAGATAAGGAAAAAATTTAAAAGGTCATAAAAAAAACTGACACATACGAACGCCAAACCCTTTGAGGGTTTTACTATACTGACCTAGTACCATCACCCTGACTTGGAATTTCTCACCCCCCAGATTGGCTGTTGTACTGTGTTATAAGCGCTGCTCACAACAAAATTTTGAGTTAGGAATAGTGAGGACAGGTAATGCAGATTATCTAGAAATTATATGACACCCTTACGATTACAAATTTATATCATACATAATATATTTCTGTGTTAGGTATTGTGGCAAAGAAGAACTTGGTCAAAATTTATATCTCACAACTTTTAATGGCCGAAATTTTGGATAGGAACTTGGCCGTTTTTCACATTTATGTTTTTGTGAGGATATTTATTGCAATATTATTAATTAATACTATCAATTAATATTAATGTTTAATTTTAGAAGGTACATAAAAGAGTATTACTTTTTGAGATCAGAATATAAAACTAAAATTTAGGATTTACTTTTCGAAGTCGAAGTGAATAATCTGAAGAAGATAATAGCAAAGAAAATAATCACCCCTATCGTGAACAGTTTTTCCCTCGAAATATTTTCCCTGTTCCCCAAATTGCAATCGTGAATAATTTTTCCCCTGAAATGTTCCCTTTCTTGATTCCCCTTATCGTGAATAATATTTTTCACACGGATTTTTTTACTTCGTTTTGCTCACTTTATTTTTGCAGGCGAACTGAATTAATACACTGCGTAATTTCAATACTATACTTGCAATTATATATTAAAACTTATAAATAATAATTTTTAGGCCAAGATCAATAAATAATGTCCACGATTAACAACAATAATACCTTGGAACAACTTTTTTCATTGAACATGAATCTCTTTGGTTTACAAATTGTAAATTTTATGGTTGTGGCATACTAAAAAAATTTTTGCGCGGTACCTAAAACAATTAAAAACACAACTTTACACTATATAACATTTCATTCGAAACCCAAAATATGTGTATCTCTTATTATTAAACTTAATTTGTTTGATTTTCAATTAATTTTGAAGCTTTACAAGTCTTCTTACCGTTTTTTTACATTCACTACGCATTGAAAGCGAGAACAAACGTTCCCATCAAATTGAAGATTGCAAATTTCCCCACATGGGGAATGAAAATTTCATGGGAAGAAAAATTTCACATTTTATTCACGATAGGGGTGAATACGAATCTATGAAGATATTACATACATACATACATTCTTGCAATCGAAATATTGTAAATAATTTTCCAATCCAAAACTTCATAGACATCAAGTTCATCTCCGTCCTCTACAACTCGCTTGTACATATTTTCCGATTTGAACTTTATTATAATTTCTTCAGGAAGGAAAATCAAATTTATGACAGTAGATCTTATAAATATTTAAATGTGCTTTTATTCTTATCAAAGATTCTAACATTTCATATTGCAGATTAATTTGGTTTTTGTAGTCTTCATGCATGAAAATATTCTCTGCACAAACGCATTACTTATTGACACTATCAACAGGTTGAACACAGCAGCTGCAATTTCACGAAAAAAGTCATTTCCGACATTATCTTCGTACTGATATACTATTGCCCAAAAGCCAAATGTGTCTTTAGGAAAACTTTGTTTTGTTTGTTTCCGCCAGTCGATGTAAGCAATTTTATGCCGTTGGTTTACATATACGCTCAATGACACTTTAGGTCTACAACATTTTTAAAAATTCCATACACCGAATCAAATTTATGTTTAGTAATGTGCTTAAATTGAATATTTTTAAAAAGTTCAAAGTTTTTCATATTTTCTGGGAATCACACATAAATAGTTTTTTTATGCGTGACACAATAACTAAGGTAGAAAGAACCGTGCGTAGAACAATTGCACAATTAAAACTTTCAACATTAATTTTTATTTTTCAAAAGAAAAAAATTGACGAAAGGCCGGGGCACAATGATTCCGTCATACGTTAAACTTCTCCTTTTTCAACTGACATTAACGCAACGACGGAGAATATTGGCACAATGAGTACTTTATTGACGGAAGCATTTGAACAGCTTCAATAGGTCGATTCTCCATTTTATTTATTAAATTCAACTTTTTGTATTTATTTCGTTTATTTCTTTGTTTTAATTTTATTTTTTCTACAACAAAACACAAAAATTTACATCAGAACATACCAAAAAAAAACCCACCAATATCTGGCAATATACTCAACGTACACAAAAAGTTAAAAGTTTACGAAATTTTGCACTTTGCGTTGACGGACACGTACCTGAATGTAACAGACCTCATAAGAAACCACGTATTTCAACTTAGCTGTCAGTTGAAAAAGGCGAAGTTTAACGTATGACGCATTCATTGTGCCCCGTGTCAACATCCACGATTATTTTCCTGACACATGCAAATTGTTAGAGCTTAAAATGAAAAGTCCCCAAATCCCTCCCCACGAAATTCGGTCCCCAAATTAGAGGCGTAATCCCCATTTTGGGGACAAATCCCTGGTGGGACTGGTG
The DNA here is from genome assembly GCA_949987645.1 of Tachina grossa. Taxonomy (NCBI): domain Eukaryota; kingdom Metazoa; phylum Arthropoda; class Insecta; order Diptera; family Tachinidae; genus Tachina; species Tachina grossa. The sequence goes on along the minus strand of OX465278.1, from coordinate 49,314,185 downwards.
ACAGTCACAATTAAAACAAAAACTAGTTTTGCATAAAACGCGTTCAAAGTTTTCAATCTACATACAACTCAATGAAGACATGAAAAATATTCTTCTCTCACGAGGTGGTAGTAGGTACAAGCAATTTATATGAAATTTTTACATAAGATAAAAATACAAAATGCCGAATTATTTTGCATTATTAACTCAAAAAACGCATTTTTTTGAGTTATGACACTATTGAAGTAAATAAGCGATATGTACATAAGTAAACAAATACTTATTTATGTACATACTTATATTCATGCATACTTTTTAAAATATTTATTAAAAATTTTCAGCCTGCTAGTAAAGTTGGCATGAATTCTGCTGAAATGGCCATTGTGATGCGTAATTTGATGTTGCGTTTGGGCTTTGATAAGTTCTTGGTACAGGGAGGTGACTGGGGTTCCGTAATAGGCAGCCATTTAGCGACAATTTTTCCTGAGAATGTTATCGGTTATCATTCCAATATGTGTGTTCTATTAACACCTCTATCGATAATGAAAAGCATTGTAGCCATTTTTAAACCGGAAAAATTCGTATCCTCACATTTCTTCATCAGCCACCATTTTCATTTTGGTAAATTGTTCATTCTTCTGAATGAATTTGGATATCTTCATATACAAGCCACCAAGCCCGATACTATTGGCACGGCTTTACAAAACAATCCAATCGGTTTGGCTGCTTACATCCTAGAAAAATTCCAAACTTCCTCCGGACCTTCAAATAACAAATATTTTGATGGCATGACTAAAGTATACACCATTAATGCTCTTATGGATAATGTGATGATTTATTATTTGTCTAACTCGGCCGCCACCGCTGCTCGTTTATATAAAGAGTCTCTGGCAGCGCCATTATTCTATCAAATAGAACGTGTACCGACCGCTGTGCCCACAGGTTGTGCCCGTTTCAGTTTTGATCTACCCAGCGCCTTGGACTGGCAATTGCAAAACAAATATCTTAATTTGGTTCACAGCAAATATTTCCAACAGGGTGGACATTTTGCAGCTTTAGAAGTTCCTTCCTTGTTGTATATTGATTTTGTTGAATTTGTAGCTAAAATTAAGTTGCAATAATTGTATAGATAAATTTATATTTTTTATATACACACATACATATTTATACAGGGTGTCGCATATGAGCTATGTATATGGTTTGAATTCTTTATAACTTTTTATATAATTTATTTATTTACAGTACATACTCTGCAAAGTAAATTTGCAGAATATGGTTGCACAAAAATGGACGGGTGACTAAGACCATATGTCCATGATGTTATTAACAGTATACTTAAAAATGTTTTTGTGACTGACTGTACACGACCTATGCCTTCAGATAGGAAGTAGCAACGTGGTTGTTAAGGAAATTCCACAAAAGAACCGCAAGGTTATACAGTAATCCGTGGCAGATCAGTCAACCAGTGCGAGTGAGACGCAAAACTCTCGAAGGCCAATAACAACAGCATTTAAGAGATAATTGCTAACGACGCGTGATTTTGACTCGCCCAGAGCTGCTTTACGACTGAGTTTTTTTTATTTATTTACAGTATTAATAATTATAATCTTCTATATATATATATATAAAATCGGTGTGTGTGTTTGTTCCTAACGTATTATCTCTGGAACTACAATATTTTAGGTTTATTACAGGTTTATTTGACAAATTTCCCATAGAAATATGTCAAATAAGCGCTTAATAAGCCGGAAATATTTTTTACGAATGGTCCCAAATCACACTGTGCAAGTCTTATTGCTAAGCTGATTAGTTTCAGGGAGAGAGAGAGAGACGAGGGGAACAGCAACGTTTCTTTTCCCCCCGCCTCTCTCTCCTAATAACCTAATCAGCTTAGCAATAAGACTTGCATAGTGTAAATAGGGACATAAGGCAGTTTGTATTTACAAATTTGTACATTAATTTAATATTTTTATCACATGTGTGTCTAAGACAGTGGTGTCAAAAATAAAACTATAGTTGTATGTGTGAGAAAAGCTGTCTCATTAGTCTCTGAAGTACATCGAAAAAAATAAATATTTGCAACAAATGCAGTTTAGTGAAGCAGGTCAAAACATATAAAAAGGAGTCTATATGATAGAAAACTAAAAAATAAAGAATAAAAATTAAATAAAAAATTTGGGGTCGGCCCATATTTTCTGAGTTAGGGGCTGTGAACTTTTCATAGGAAACTATGAAGAATTTCTTAAAATAAATTTTTAAATATCTTATCTGATAGAAACGTGAAAAATAAGAAGGAAAAATTAAACAAAAAAATTGACTGCGACCAATATTTCCCGAGTTATTGGTCTTTTAAGTTTTGATTTAAAATGCAGTTTAGTGAATCTGCTACAAACAAAAACCAAAACGTCTTTTTAATATATATTCATTTGTTTCCTTAAAATTTTTGTAACATAAAATACATTGAATGTCGCAAAAAGCATTACCGATCACAGAATATTTTTCGCATAACACTTTTTTTCTTTCATTGTATCTAACTATAAAGAACTTAATACACCCGCTGCGCATGTGTTTTCGTCGCTGTTTCCATAGACTACTTAATATATAATAATATTCTGTGGCTGTTTCATTGACGACTAAATGGAAGAGAATAAAGGCTCAATCAGACGTGACATAACCATAGCCATAGAGAGCAGCCGTTCGAACCAAATTAATGGGCAACACTGTATTCGATTATAATTTATAATTTTGGTTTGGTTATGGTTATGGCGTTATGGCTATGTCACGTCTAATTTAAGCTTAAAGCATTAAACACATTCTCCACAGCAAGCTACCGACTACCAAATGTCAAGGATAGAATACACATGTTTATATGAGAATAATTCTTTTGAAGGCAGCAAGGCAACATGGCGACAGGTTGTTGTCTATGCTGATCTTGCCGTTGTAGTCCAATTAAACTAATTTCTATTTCCTTGGCTACAATGAGGAAATTCAGAATTGCCAGTACAATACAAAATGTTGAATGAATAATTTTGTACAATTTTTTCATATTATTCAACAGAAATAATATCCAAAAATTGATGTAAGAAATAAATTGATTAATTTTTGTACTTTTACGTGAAATAAGTATATTTTAAAAGAGTGATTAATTTTTACAAATGCAAAATATATAAAAGTGGCAATACTGAACTATGTATTTGTACTTGAATATCAGCTGAAGATGGTGCTGCTGCCGTCTCCAAAATAATTAAGTAGCCGGCTACGAGGCGACAAATGCTGCTTGCGGCATTTGAAGTCGTGTGTTCGTGTAGTCTGCTGTGGTGAATGTGTTTAATGCATTAAGGCTCCGTTACCCGACTGTTGAAATCGCAGATGTAAGGTAAATGTAAATGTAAACGTTTGATCGCTTATAGAATACCAATGCAAATTCATGACAGGTAAAGTTAATACTACAACAAAATACAAATAATAAAAACAATATGGTATTTTGTTGTTGCCTTGGAGGCTCGTATGTCAAAAGCAGCTGATTGAAGTTACTCAAGCAGAGATCTAGGCTGATGATGATGGCTTACAACCGGCTGAGCAGAGCCGTCGATAATTTTAGTCAGCTACGCCGCCGCTGGAAAAAGTTTGGTTTATGTTGCCTGAAAAACAGCCGCCGATTCTTCATGTACAATATAATCTAATAATTATTTTATTTATTTAAAAATATTTATTATTTGACTTATTTTCATACGTTTATTTTAATTGATATGTATTTGATAGTACCTAAGCATTGTCTATATATTACATTGGTGCTTTGCCAAATCATCAGTAGACTTCAATCATATATTTTGAAGAGTTACAAACCTCTTATCTTATGGACAGACTTTCAAAAACTATTTGAGAATTCACAAATAATAATATATTTGAAAGTCACAAAAGGAAAATAAGCGTAATAGGCTTAAAGCCGGGTCACAATGAATCCGTCATGCGTTAAAAATCGCCTTTTTCAACTGACAGCTAAGTTGGAATACATGGTTTCTCATTATTACATTCAGTGCGTGTCCGTCAACGCAAAGTACAAAATTTGGTCAACTTTTAACTTTTCCCGTACGTTGAGTAGTTTGACAGATATGAGTTGGTTTTTTTTGGTATGTTATGATTTAGGTTTTTGTGTTTTGTGGCAGCAAAAATAAACTTAAACAAAAGAAATAAACGAAATAAATAAAAAAAGTTGAATTTGATAAATAAAATGGAGAATAAACCTATTGAAGCTGTTCAAATAATTCCGTCAATAAAGTACTCATTGTGCCAACCTTCTCCGTCGTTGCGTTAATGTCAGTTGAAAAAGGCGAAGTTTAACGTATGATGGATTCATTGTGCCCCTGCCCTTAGAAACTTTAACAAAATATATGGTTGAAGTCTACTAATGATTTGGAAAAGAACCAACCAAATATATAGAAAATGCTAAGCCACAAGCAAATAAATTTCAATGAAAATAAACTTATGACAATATGTCAAATAATAAATTTCTTAAATGTTAAATTTATACTTTATTTTTCATTTTGCCTTATATATACTTTTATTGCTATCCAATGGATTTTTAATTGTATAAAGGTGTAGAAAAATAAAATATACCTATTTATATCGAATACAAATTATTTGCTGGGTGAATTCTCAAATAGCTTTTGACACAGGAATTTTTGAAAGTCTGCGCATAAGTAAGAGGTTTGTGACTGTTCAAAATATGTGGTTGATGTATACTGATGATTTGGCAAAGCACCAATGAAATATATAGATAATGCTTAACCACCAGCACGTAAATATATGCTTTATTTACTTTTTAATTCTTTTTTATCTTAAATTTTGTATTTCATGTAATTTGATTATCAGCTTCCGCCGACAATTTTTCCAAGAGCTGGCACCACCGAGAAAATTGTCCGGCGCAGGTCTGTATATATAAACAACTTTTGGCATACGAGCCAACAGTTATAAGAATTCGCCTTGAATTGGACACACAAAAAAATAGATCAGCTGTGTTTTCAACTTTACCTGTTATTAATTTGCCTTGTAGAATACTTAAAAACGTGTCATGTGTTTTCGACACAAAAAAAAAACACACATACATACTAATTGCATTGTGCCCAGCAAACACGCATTTTTATTTTAAATTGCGAGTTATTTGAAGTCAAACGCAAAAGTTCATATACTTACATATGTATAATATTTAAATTCATGGAAATCATTTTGATTGAAATTTACATACATATGTATACGTACATACAAACGAGTATGTATGTATGTATTAGAACTTATAAGTAAATAATATATAAAATAGTAATGTTTTAATTAATCCAAGATTTTTTAATCATTTCGTTGAAACTATTTTAATTTACTTTCTTTTGATGGCAAGATTTAGCCTGTTGGAAAAAAATAATTGAGTTTTTGAAATAACACCTTTTCGAACGAAAATGCGCTTAGAGGTTTTGAAAATTATTATTATTATTTTATTTAAACGAACTCAATTATAATAATTTTAATAGCAGCTGTAACGCTCAACCGTAATATTTGTCATTGTACATTACCAGAACAGATTTTGAAAAACTTCATAGGAAAGACGAAGTAACGGGTGTTTTTTTAGAGGTATAGAACTACGAATTGAAATAAAACACAAGAAAATCGTTTTAATGTCCATCAATTTGGCTTTATTGGAAGGATAATTTTATGCCATTAATGTTTAAATATGATTTCGGGTATGTGGCCGCCGCGGCTGGCTCGAATAAAGCCAATTCTACAGGTCCAATTTTCAAACACTTTTTCGAGCATATGGGGCCGTATGTTGGCAATAACGCCACGAATGTTGGCTTCCAAGTCCCCTAACGTTTCTGGTTTGTTGGCGTAGACGAGCGACTTCACATATCCCCAAAGAAAATAATCCAATGGTGTCAAATCACACGATCTTGGTGGCCAATTGACAGGTCCATTCCACGAAATTATGCGCTCATCGAATGTTTCCTTCAATAAATCGATTGTGACGTGCGCTGTGTGGCATGTAGCGCCGTCTTGTTGGAACCACAACTCATCCACATTCATGCCATCCAATTCGGGAACAAAATAGTCGGTTATCATGGCTCTATACCGGTCTCCATTAACGGTAACTGACTCTCCAGCATTATTTCGGAAGAAGTATGGCCCAATGACTCCACCAGCCCATAGAGCACACCAAACAGTCAGTTTTTGTGGATGTAATGGCGTCTCAAGGGTCTCATGTGGATTCTCTTCACTCCAAATGCGGCAATTTTGCTTGTTGACGTAGCCATTCAACCAAAAATGAGCCTCATCACTGAACAAAATTTTGCGATGAAAATCAGCATCGAGATCAATCTCATTTTCGGCCCATACACCAAAATCACGACGCATTGCATGGTCTCGCGGCTTTAATTCTTACACAAGCTGGATCTTGTAAGGTCGCAAGCCAAGATCTTTGCGCAAAATCTTCCATAAAGTTGATGGACAAAGCTCCAATTGCTGTGCACGGTGGCGAATCGATTCATTCGGGTCCTCTTCAACACTTTGCTCTACAGCGGCAATTGTTTCTTCGGTGCGCACTGTTCGACGTCTCTGCGGATGCGTATTATCACATAGAGTAAACGTAGTACGAAAACGATCCATGGTTAACCGAATTAATTGCTCTGATGGACGATTATGTCGACCATAAAATGAACGGTGCTTGCGGTAAATTTCGCGAACTGAACCATTATTTTCGAAATAAATTTGCACGATTTGTAAGCGTTGTTCTTTTGTCAGCCTGTTCATGATGAGATGGCAAACCAAACTAAATATTAATCACTTGACAGCTGACAAAACGGCCGCCAGTTAAAAAAGTGATGCCAACTTAAAGTTCTATACCTCAATAAAAAACACCTTTTATTTAGCTCTTTAATTTCCAAGAATGTGTATGCTTGCAGTAGCACCTCAATAAAATCTTTACTTTCTCGTTTTAACCATTTCTTATTAATGTTCGTAACTACTCATAATTAGTTTTATTTACAAACAATATACATATGTATATTTTTTAACAAAAGTACATACATATGTACATATACAGGACTTTTTGTTTGCTGGGTGTTTATCAGTATAAAAAAATCATATAAAATGGAAAACAGCTGTTCGAAACATTGATGAGAGTTCAACATCTTCACATTATTTTTGATTGTGTGAAAAAAGTACCAAAATTATTTAAATTGTATCAAATCATTATTTTATACTTACAAACATTGTAATGTCTTTGACATTTAGTGAAATTACAATTTGAGCTTCATACCCGTATATACATATTGACATTACAATGTATTATAATTATAAAAAATATTTATATTTTTATTATCATTATAATTATTATGATTATACGTACCTATTTTTATTTTTACTGGAATTATTTTTAAATAAAAATAGTTTTTTGTACGCTTGAATGTTTGTACGCACATATGTATGTATATTTTACATATTCATACATACATACATATGTACATGTACATATCTGTATGTATATTAAAAAAAATAAACACATACGATTGGTAGTCTCTAGTTAGATTTTATAAAAAAAAACTTTGCTAGAAAACTAAATTTATTATATATGCCATGTATGTATACAAATTAACCACTCAAAAGCTTAAACTATTAAAAGAAACAAAAGTACCAAATCAGGGCTATTGTGCCACACTCTCATTCAATATACATACATCCCATCACTGTCTACAAATGTCACGTAACGTCGTCATGAAATTCTATTTTCTGCAGGTTCAAACGTCCCATTTACGTCAGGTAAGCGTTTGCATAGCTTTTCATGCAACAGATTCGATCAGCTGACACATTTACATTTGCAGTTCTACATTTACAGTCGGGTAATTCTGCCTTAAGAATGTGTGTGATTTTAGTTTGCACAATTGTGCCATGAAACTGACATCATTGGTCTAAGGAGATCAGTTGGCGTATACAATCCGAAAATGAGTATTCTGGATGAATTGTAGTTAGGGCACTCGTCAAGTACATGGGCTACATTGAGGTGGGTGTTACAGGTGGGACAAACAGGAGCATGAGTTCTATCAAGAAGATGTTGATGAGATAGTTTGCAATGGCCGATTCTAACGCGAACGAATAAACTAATTTCACTCCTGGAACAGTTTTTGGGGTATAGTGGTGGTCATCATCTGTGCTGGTAATCAGACCATTTTTAGGCTTTTGTGGACTTGAAAGATATATCAATGGTATTAAAAATATCACGATTCTCCATTGTTAAATATTTTTTCAACGGTCGCCGCTTTGCTTCTTCAGCAGCTGAGTCCGCGTATTTATTGCCTATAATGCCTACATGTGAGGGTACCCACATGACTTTAGTTTGTTTTGAGTTTTGATTACAGATGTTTCTTATTTGATTACTTATTGGCGATTCGTAATGTGAGTTTTTGATGGCGAGAATAGATGAGAGATTACATATTTCGAAGTCTGTTTTGTAGCTTATTGTACTGCGGTGATGATGACCAATGCTTCAGCTGTGAAATTGGAACAATAGTCATCGATAAATCCGGCTTTGATTAGGCTGCCATCTTGAGTAGCAGTTGCAAAAGCAGTATGGTCGGTGGATTTGGATCCATCGGTGTAGAGAAACTCCCAGCTACTTGCAATAAACCTCTCGGTGATAACGTTAAACGTAGTTTCATATATATGGGAAGAGGTAGTAGTCTTAATTAAATTATAGGTAATATCTACCAACGATAAAATAAACGAATCTTCGTTTGTCAGCCACGGTGGATGTGGTTTTCTTGGAGAAGTCAATGCATCCTCTGATGGAAGATTGTAGTCTAGGTATTCTAGTTCCGTTGATAGTTTTTTTTTGACTTCTTGAAACAATATTTTGTTGCGAAAAACGAATAGCTTGGGGATTAGTTTGTATGTTAGGTGTATAGTCCGATCACTGATCGAGAGCATACCAGCTTCTGCCAAAAAGATTTTTGGTGGGGCTGGTTGGAAAGGCTCCAATGCTTCGGCGTACTGCGGCATGGTATGGTGCTTGTATTAATTTGATGTGCGAATATGCGGACCATTCGTATATGGGGAGACCGTAATAAATTTGGAGAGCCTGATAGATCTAGTTATGCTAATCATGGTGGAAGTATGAATTCTGAAATTTTTTGATGTTAGATATTTTAGCCTTGAATTTAAGGGTTTTCGCAGTTGAAGACAATGTTCCTTAAAGGTAAAACCTTTATCGAAAACTACACAAAGGATTCGTTAGTTATTAACACGTTTAATTTTAACATTGTGTGGGATATTTGAGCGAAAGGGTGTACGTTAACAAACCAAGAACCATACTCCAACTAAAAACCAACATTCGAAATTAAATCATGGCCATTACACCCGAAATTTCGCGAAAAGTTATGGAAAATATGAGATATATACTTTCTCTCTCTCGCTAAAAAGAGCACGTATGTAGGTGCGAAGCAGAAAATGGACATCACTTACAGGATACCATTTTTCAAAAATTTTTCAGCAGTTGCAGTTATAAACCATTTAAACCATCTAGTTCATTCTGCGCCACCCTGTACATACTTGCGCACATAATATCACGAATGTACTTAGTAGATTAAACTGTGTTTTTTTTTAATTAAATACACTGAACATTTTTGAAATCACCTGTTTCTTAATTGGTACAACGAAAGAGATTTATTTCCCTAAAAATTCGAATGAACTTTTTTATTTGCCCAGCGTAGTTTTAATAGATTACATAGATAATATGTACATGCATAATTGAAGAAAATAATCTATTATTTTCTAAACTCTGGTTTTAGACTCGGCAGTTTTTCTTGCTCAACTTTTGATTTTATAATGAGAAAGAAAAGATAGGTATTCCAAAGGTATATATTACTTTCTCAACTCTCTCATACAAAATCAAAAGTTGAGCAACTAAAACTGCCAAGCAGCGTGACCATTTTAGCAGCCAAAATGAGAATTTTTTTTGTCGATTTAGCTGCAAAATTTTCGATATAGCAGTTAGCATTTTATTTAGCATTTTGCAATTATTTATTTTTATTAATATAATCTACACAACTTTTAACAATTTCGGTTATGCGTAAAAGGACTGACTCCCAAAACGTCAACTGCCTTGCCTTCCAACAAAGTGTAGTATTTCATAACACAGCAGAACAAAACATTGACAATGCATACCATTTCAAAATGTCCTTGAGAAGTATTAAGAACACCGCAAACAATCAATCAGCGCATCGATTGAAAAGTTGGTGATCATGGTTACAATGTTTTGCAACTTTTTATCTGTGCACGTAGTAAATACCGTATCCGAAGGCTGTACAAACTTTTAACTTTTTACGTAAAAGTGGAATAGACAAAAGCTTTAGAGTATTAAAAAAAAACAATTTTTAAACGTTGTTAATAAATGAAACGTAAGTGGGAAAAGGCTTCCTCTAGAAGAACCGTCCGTGAATTCATATTTTTAGTTTGACTTAAGTACTTTTTCGGCATTATGTAAAGAGAAAAACTGGTATGCAACTAGCATAACCCAGCAAAAATTACTGCTTCCCAGAAGCGTATATGTATGTAAGGGGGACAATGTTACAGAATCACTTACTGTTGCGCGTGAATAAGGAATTTTTTTTTGTTCGAGATGAGTAAGCTAGAATTAATATTTTTAGCTTCATAAAAGCCATGAATTGTTTGCCTTACTAAAGTGCTTCATAGAAGTAATATTCAGATGCAAAAGTTAATGGTTTGCAAAGTTTTTTGTAATAATTTTCTATTACGTTAGTGCTTTTCAGAAGCATTTTTCGAAGCTTTTGTAATCAAGTAAGCTATGCATTGCCTCCCTCAGTTGTTAGTGCTTCTAAATCACATTTGTTTGCTGGGAAGTGACGAATTTACTCGTCACTAAGTTTTAACGAGTTGCAGAATACAATTTGTCATTAAAAATCGGCGCATAATGTAGTTTTCACCTACTATTAAATCCTAGCGTCACTTTTAATGTAATGAAACTTTAGGCGAAAAATCGTTAAGCAGATGCCTTATTTTGCCAATTATGCTAACTTCATGGCAGATTTTCGTTATACATAATGCAGAAAACAATTTTAATTTAAAAAAAAAACGTGTTGCATTCAATGCGCTGATTTACACGGGCATAATTGTGCTGGCATAACATGACAGTTTGTCGGTGAGAGAGGCAAAGAGAGTGGTTTTGCGGTTGGCATAACTTTTCAACCAGCTTCAACCCCGCATTAGCAGCATAAAACTAATACACATACAACTTAAAAAACAGCAAATGTTAAATGAATACTAAAAACACTAACACACACACAGCTGTGTATACGAATACATTTTGTGCCAGATGAATTAGTCTCTTAAAAATTGTTCTCGTCTAAACTACCTCAATGGAAATAAATATCAGTAAGGCAATGAAAGCAGAAATTAAACAAGTAAGAGTGCTATATTCGGCTGTGCCGAATCTTATATACCCTTTACCAAAGTGCGTTTATGTAGTATAGAGATACATACTCAAGCACATACTTACTTTTATGTACAAAGAAAAAAATAATCATTTTCAAACCCTAGAATCATAATTTTAGATTTTTCTGATTACTTATACCAATCTAGTAGTTCTTAAAAAAATATAGAAAGTGTGTTAAGTGAAAAAAAGGAAATTCAAAAAAAATGTTTTAATTAGTTACTTTAATGTCTAGAAAAAAAAATCATAGTTTCCAGCTCTGGAGCTGTGGCTTTTATTTTTATAATTTTCTATACCAAACTTTTCTTTACAAAACGTAAAATATATATAATTTATAAAGGAAAAGATAAAAATTAATTAGACTTAGTTACTTTTATATATCAAAAAAGTGTAAGTGTCCCAACCCTGAACTCATCTTTTTTGATTTTTCTGATTTCTTACACCAATCTCTTTCTTTTAAGAATTTAAGAAATGTTTAATTTATAGAAAAAAAGGAAAATTTTGTTTTAGTAACTTACTTTTGTAGAAAGTTAAAGTTTTCCAACCCTGGAATCATCTTTTTAATTTTTTTAATTGTTTTTTTTTATTTGAAATACCAATTTTATTCGTTATCAAGCATAAAATAATTTTATTTAATAAAAATAGATAAAAATTAGTTTTCGGTATTTAATTTTTTATATCACAAAGAATCCTCCTTTTCGGTTTTTTTTTTTTGATTTCTCACACCATCTTTTTTTTAAGAATATAAGATATGTTTAATTTGTAGTAAAAAAGAAAAACTTTGTTTTAGTAAGTTACTTTTGTATAAAAAATAAGATTTTCCAACCCTGGAAACGTCGTTTTAATTTTTTTAATTTTTTTTATTTTGAAATACTGAAGTATAAAATAAGTTTATTTTATTAAAAAAAAAAATTTTCGGTAGCTAATTTCTTATATCACAAAAAGTATGGATTTTCCAACCCTGAAATCAAACTTTTTAATTTTTCTGATTTCTTATACTAATCTATTTCTTTTAAGAATATAAGATATCTTTAATTTATAGAGAAAAAGGAAAATTTTGCTTTAGTAAGTTACTTTTGTATAAAAAAAGTTAAATTTTTCCAACCCTGGAAACATCTTTTTAATTCTAGAAGGTTAATCTTTAATTTGAAATACCAATTTTATTCGTACTAAAGTATAAAATAAGTTCATTTAATAAATAAAATAAAAATTAATTTTCGGTAGTTAATTTTTTATATCACAAAAAGTTTCAGTTTCCCAACCCTGGAATCATCCTTTTTGATTTTTCTGATTTCTAACATAAATTTCTTTCTTTTAAAAACATTAGATATGCTTAATTCATAGAAAAAAAAGGAAAAATTTGTTTTAGTAAGTTACTTTTTGATAGGAAAAAAAAGTTAAAGTTTTCCAACCCTGGAAACATCTTATTAATTTTTTGAAGTTTAATTTTTTATTTGAAATACCAATTTTGTTCGTGGTGAAGTATAAAATAAGTTTATTTAATAAAAATAATTAAAAAATTAGTTTACGGTAGTTATTGTATATATCATAAAAATCGTAGGTTTTCGAACCCTGGAATCATCCTTTTTGGTTTCCTGATTTCTTACATCAATCTCCTTCTTTTAAGAGTATTACATATGTTTAGCTTATAGAAAAAAAGGAAAAATTTGTTTTAGTAAGTTACTTTTGTAAAAGAAAAAAAGTTAAAGTTTTCCAACCCTGGAAACATCTTATTAATTTTTTGAAGTTTAATTTTTTATTTGAAATACCAATTTTATTCATGGTATAAAATAAAGTATAAAATAAGTTTATTTAATAAAAATAATTAAAAAATTAGTTTACGGTAGTTAATTGTATATATCACAAAAATCGTAGGTTTACCAACCCTGGAATCATCCTTTTTGTTTTTCTGATTTCTCACATCAATCTCCTTCTTTTAAGAGCATTACATATGTTTAGCTTATAGAAAAAAAGGAAAAATTTGTTTTAGTAAGTTACTTTTGCATAACAAAAAAAGTTAAGGTTTTCCAACCCTGGAAACGTATTTTTAATTTTTTAAATTTTTTTAATTTTTTTTCAGTTAGAAATACCAATTTTATTCATACTGAACTATAAAAACTAGTTTTCGGTAGTTATTTTGTATGGCAAAATGAAGTTTAAGTCTCCCAGCTCTGAAACCGTCTGCTCGATTTTGCTCATTTTCAATACCAATCTTATTTCGACAATTTCTGATCCACCAGTCGAAGAACGAAGTCTCTGGCTTTTCTGGGAGCTTCGGAAAACCGATTTCACGTACAGACAGACGGAGAGACGGACATCGCTTATTCGTATTCCCTATACATAAGGATCCAGAATATATATACTTTATAGCTCGCTTATTAATATTCTAGAAATTACAAACGGAATGACAAACCTATATATACCCTTTTACCATTTTTTGGTAAAGGGTATAAAAATAACAACTTTAAAAGAAACAATTTGATTAAAAAAAACTACAAATTAAGTTTTAGCATTATGTTTTAGCACTTTAATTATTTTTTAGCTTTATTTTGAAGTCAATTTATCCGCAATAATTTTTTGGATCTGGTCACACTGCTGCCGAGTCTAAAACCAGAGAAAGCAATGCATTCTTTTAGAAGCGAGAAGGTAATTTAGTCAGACACCTTAGTCCCTATTTACACTATGCAAGTCTTATTGCTAAGCTGATTAGTTTATTAGGAGAGAGAGAGAGAGACGGGGGGAAAAGAAGTGTTTCTATTCCCCTCGTCTCTCTCTCCTAATAAACTAATCAGCTTAGCAATAAGACTTGCATAGTGTGATTTGGGACTTAGGACTTAAGGCTTAAATACACATTGCAGAAGAAGGAATGTATTGTTTCTGCTAGAGTAAAGTGTTACTGTTTTTATTATAATTTGTTTAAAAAATCCGTCATTTTAATTTTTGTTAAAAGACGAAGTTGGTCTGTGAACGTTTGCCAGTGAAATTCAATTGAAGTAAAAGTTTTGCATATAACTTTTGAAAAAACTTTATTTAAAAATTATGCAATGAAGAAGATTGATAGCAAACTACAAAAGAACAAATATTGATTGTATTAATTAATGAAAAAGTAATTAATTAATCATAAGTATAATTAATTGTGAATGCATAAGTAATACCTATAATTTCAATGAATTATACATACATACATTTAATTAGAATATAATTCATTCCTAGGACCTATTATTTTGTATATTAAATTAATGACTTTACGACAGCAAAACAATTTTATTATTTATCTGAATGCTTTTGGGAAACAAATGCATATTGATCTGGAAATTTTATTTCAAATACCATTTTGTTTAATTTCATGCATATAATTCTCGCTTTACAATGAATTTTCCATCTCTGACAAATATCGTTTGAATTGAAAGCTTCAAAAAATTTCCAAACAAATAAGCTTTTAAGAGCGTATTATAACAATACACAGATTTTTTTATACATTACTCACTAACAGCGTTACCGTTGTGCGAGTAAAGTCGCATTTTGCCCCCTTTTTAGACTGTCTTGCCAATTTTTATGACCCTTAATGATCAAACAGAATTGCGGCATAAACTCATTTTCTATACAAATTCAGAAAGCAGTAGAGAGATCGAATATATTTTATTTTGACAGCGTTTTTTCGTATGCTCTCACATATAAATATATATTCTCTCAAACATGTTACCATACTTTCAATAAATATCATACATTTTGTGAACAAAACTACAATGAAAAATAAGCATAAAAGAAAATAAAACAAAAGTTACAGAGCATTTGAAGTTACTGTCGTAGATTTTATTATGGCCTTTGTTTATTTCACAGCGATTTTTCCTGAAGTTGCGGACTTATTATGTTTGATCATTTAGTTTTAAATCCCAATTTTGTATCATTTGCATTATTGTGTGCCCCTTTTTGATCAAAGTCAACTTTAGTTTTTATTTTGACAGTAAATGTACGCAGATTCGTACAGATTCTTTCACATTCGACAATAATATTTTATTTCCATTTTATTTCCTATGTGTTAAAATCCATATCAAAATATAGAAAAAATTATAATTTTGTGTTAAAACGCCTTGGTATGAATCTTTTCATTTGTGTAAGATTTTTAAATATGAAATTACATACCTTGGTAATTCCAATTGTATTTTCCGCAGCAATTGTGAAAGCCGAATTTAATAAAAGTACATAATTTTAAAAGATGAAAAACTTAATGATAGAGGAAATAATATTGTATGAAAAGCAAATAATATGGTCAACTACGTAACGAAATTAAAGATGTTTTTATTTGAGGCTCTATGTGCTTATTTATATTGTTCTTACTGTATCTCTAGGTTTGTTGTTAAGGGAAAATAACACAATGAATTGCCATCATCAAGTAATACTTTGGATTTAAGTTGCGATTAAATTAGCTTATCAGTTGAGCCAATTATCTACGAAAAACCAGTTAAAAAGAAAAAAAAGCAACACGAGAGTATTCCAAAGATTAGGAGAGACGGCATAAGAAGGGTTAAGATGGATGCAGATACCAACAAAAATCCATTTATGTTTTCTACAATCAGCTGCTCATCTGCCAAATGAATATTTGTAACGCCATGCTAAAACAGCCAAATATGTACGTGGTCAATTGCCGAATATAAATTATGTAAAAATATCCGAGTTTTTACAAAAAAAAAAAAAAAATACCGATTAAGTAAAGTGAATATAGCTGAATTGAAGCTTGTTTTAAGGATGTAAAGTTACAATCACTACAGATTCAGATTCAGCAGTTGCAAAGTAGACGAGTTACACCTTATTTCTTCATCTTTTTAAAATGAAATTATAAAAAAAACATAAGGTATAAACATAAATTTGCATTAGTAAAAAATTATCAAATAGAATGAAAGTAGACCCTTGTCAGTATATGCTGTCTGCCTTAAACTTACTTCAAACAGGTTTGGAAGAATGGATTGCAAGTGAAGAACTTATTAATAAATACAGATATACAATTTTAAAAGAATAGGTACTAAGGATATTTAATAAATATGCATAATACAGAATAAGAATAATAGTATCCTCTTTAGAATCGAATTTTAAAATTTTTATCAAAACTTTAAATGGTTAAGTCAATTTTTTTAAGTTATGCTGGTTTTTAAGTAAGTCCTAGTTTACACCATGCAAGTCTTATTGCTAAGCTGATTAATTTGAAGGAGAGAGAGACAATGACGAGGGGACAGAAACGTTTCTTTTCCCGCTGTCTCTCTCTCCCCTAACAAACAAAACAAAGTGTAAACTAGGACTAAATAAGTGATATGAAACATGTCCCAAAAAGTTCCAAAAAATGTATTTGTGTTTTTTGTAATTTTTTGTAAATCTTAAGAACTGGGGATAAATTACGGCATTCGATATTGAACGAAATTTACATTTATTTTCTATTAGAATTTCGATCGATATCAAATGCCGCAATTTGACCACCGTTTTATTATTATCATAGATTTTATGTTTATTACAGCTTTGCTATTTATTGGGCGATACAGGAGTCAGGACGTGATTTCCGTAACAGAAATAATCGACGCTATAACACCTATAAATTTGGGAGCAAATTACCGCACTCGTTATCGAACGAAATTACGAATTATTTCAATAGAGTTTATATGGAAATATTTTAAAATTTCGAACCGTAACGAATGCCGTAATTTGCACCTTGGTTTTGTTTTGTATTATTTGTAGTTAAAAGCAGAGTATGAAAATAAACGAAACAAATTGTTTGATTTTGTTTGGTTACGTTCTTTGAAGTAAGTAAAATAAAAACGAAATAAAAACAATGAGAACGATTGCTCAATTTGTTTTTGCACATAGGCACAATCCAGAGAACACAGCCAACCGGCTATAAGCCGACTAACAGCCGCCACCGGCCACCAACAATACATTAATCTAATTGCACGCCGATAGAAAAGAAAATAATGGGAAATAAATGGAAACGTTTTGAAACATTTGCAGAGAATTTCACATCATCATATAATATTATTTTATTGCATTGTTATTTCACACATGAAGGCTATAACCGGGTGTCCTAGGACACCTCTTTTCTTTTTTATTTAGAAGCTATCTATGCCACGTTTATACTCGTCTTATTTGTAAATAAAAACTGTATTTGCAAATACTCAACTAGCTGTTTAAACGAGCGGTATTGTATAAATATATTCACAGTCGTGAAATAGGCAATTATAAAGCTAAATTTTATTTTCTGTAAAGTTATATACAGGGCGGGCCAAAAGAAACCAAGGGGTGTAAAAGTTTAATAACTTTTTTGTTTATTAATTTTTTTTATTTTTTCTTTCAGATTATATAGACAACACTTGGAGAATTTATAATGGAGAGGTTCACAACTGAACAGAGAACCAGAACAATAGAATTTTATTATTTAAACCAGAGATCAATTATTTTAACGCAAAGAGCATATCGTCGACATTTTAACGTCAGAATTTTAAGCAGAACTGTAGGTTCTGGGGTTCTCAAAATCCAAGAGCCATTCATCAACGCCAATTGCACCCCATCAGGTGTACAGTATGGTGTGGGATCACATCTGAAAATGTCATTGGGCCCTACTTCTTCGAGAATGAAGATGGAAGTGCTGTAACCGTAAATGGAGAGCGGTATCGGTTTATGATAGAAAATTTTTTACGTCCTGCTCTTGAAAACATACCTGGTATGTGGTTTCAGCAGGACGGAGCCACTGCCCATACTGCCCGAGACACAATGGCACTTTTAAGTCAAATTTTTGGAGAGCGAATAATTTCTCGAAATTCGGAAATTATTTGGCCAGCGCGTTCGCCAGATTTGACAGCACCCGACTATTTTCTTTGGGGTTTTTTGAAGGAGCGAGTGTATGTGAACAAGCCAGAGACAATCCTTGAACTCAAGGCAAACATTGTTGCAGAAATTCGAACGCTACAGCCACAAGTTTTGAAAGATGTTATGGAAAATGCTCTAAAAAGAGCCCATCAGTGCGAAGCTGAAAACGGTGGTCATTTAAGAGACACCATTTTTCATACTTAGTGTAAAAAAATTTTCATTTTGTATATTATATAGTCTGAAAGAAAAAATAAAAAAAAAGTTAATAAACAAAAAAGTTATTAAACTTTTACACCCCTTGGTTTCTTTTGGCCCACCCTGTACATCTCATTGCCAGTAATCAGTAATTGTTTTTTGTTGCAAATAACACATCCGTATAAATGTAGTATTTATATGAGTTCTCATATAACGAATGTAACAGAAATTTGTTTTAATTGTTTGTTTTTGTTTTACATAAAAATAACTTAATAAATATGCTTGTTTCTTTAATTTTTCTTGATTTTGAAGTTGTTCCTTTATTTTATTAGAAATCCAATTTTTTGTGCCACTTCTTTTCTTGAAAATTTCCTTTTTGTGGAACTTTTTGAAAAATTTCAACGGTAACGCTGCCAGCGATTGCTGAACGATCGAACGTTAAGTGAGTTTCGTTATTTCAATAGTTAATTTTAATTTGAGAAGCAAAAAATTAATCAGTTTATTTTATTTACTTAAGGAGAAGAGTTCGTTAGAGCGCTTTGCGCCAATATTGTAAAAGGAAGCATAAATAAGTATTTGGAAAGAATTTAAAGGAATATTTTTATATTCTAAAAATAAAAATCCAAGAATGAGTTTTTTTGTCAGAGCATCTATAGTTGTGATCAGTTTGGGTATAGCTGTGCTCATACAGAATTATCGCCTGCTGTCCCAACCTCTGCCGGCACCTAAATTCGATTTACAAGAATACTGGGGACCCGGCAATGCAGCTGATTATAAAGAAAATACAGCTGTGACACCATTTGATATTGCAACCAAACTAGAGGTGAGTTGAACACAAAAATTCTTGTTTATTTGTAAATACATGTACATATGTATGTATGTACATATGTATGTACATGCACACATATGTGTATGGAAATATTTATTAATGTATACATACATACTTACATATTTACAAATGTTGCAACTTCTTGTTTTAATAAAACAATTTTATTGGTTTGTGCAATATGCTTTGTAGCACAGTATTCTTAGTCTATGGTTTGTGGGCCAAGCTAAGAAAGAAATCACTTACATAATTACATATGTATGTATGTACAATGTACATACCTACATATACATATTTTTTTGTTAAACGTTTTTTTATTATGGTGAATAATTGTTTCCGTTTTATTATTTTCGTTTGTAGATAATTGAAGATCTCAAAACACAACTGCAACGACCATTGAAATTGCCCGAACCGTTGGAAGGTGTTGCTTTCGAGTATGGGTTCAACTCGAAATACTTAGAGACTGTTGTTAAATACTGGCGCGATGACTATTTAACTCGATGGGCGGAACGTGAAAGCTTTTTAAAACAATTCCCCCATTTTCAAACACAAATTCAAGGGTAAGACTACTTTCTATGAAATTTAATTCTTATATGTGCCCTCTAGTCAGCCTAGAACCATATGTATCTATATCAATACTCTTTCTAGAGCTGCAAAACTATCGATAGTCGCTCCACTCGATAGTTTCGATAGTTTTATGTAAAACTATCGATACTATCGATAGTATCGAATAGTTTTATAAAAGTTGCCACATAACCTATGTACATTTGACTCGAAAAAAAACCAGAGTCCTCAACATTTTCATTAGTATATAAAAATATATCAAGCCTTTTTTCGATTTTATCGTAAGCGGCATATTATCGAAAATATACTTTTTTATTGAACTTAAAATTTTATGGGCCTACCCCATGGTTTAGAATTATCAAAATGCGAAAATTGTTGATAACTTTTAAGACACTAACTGTAAAGTTTTATCGTAAGAGACGATTGGCGGCCGTCGCGATATCAGTACCACCAAAATTTATCTTTGTGTCGACGATGTTGAATTTATTAAGATACTTGTGACTACTATTTGTCGAATAACACTTGGATTTATAAATAAATTCATATACATACATATGTATTTAAGTACTTATGTATCAAGAAGCAGGGATGCGATGTCATATTTACAAATTGTACTAACTTTCAAAAAAAATTTTAATTTTTTCAGTACGATTGTACCTAATCTTTATTTATATTTTTTTAATACTTGTACTTTTTAATTAACTAAAAATCAATTAACAAAACGCCAGAAGGTGCACAAAGAATATTAGTTGCTGGGATCTGAATATAAAAGTAACATTTACGATATACTACGTTTATAAACTTTTTTTATTCGATTGTTCACAGTCGATGCAAATAGTCGACTTCTCTCCTTGGTAGGAAAATAAAATTTCCACATTTGCAGATGCATTTGGAATAAATAACATTCCTCCAGCAATTCTTTAAGTACCGGAAAACATCGTTTGATTTACTTAATTTTCTAATACCTTCGAGCTAAAGATTAACCCCCTTGTGCAAAAAAATAAGTGAACTTTAAAACCGGTTTTTCTATGGAAATTTTTTTTAATGTACACTTCAAGCACGCATTATTTTAATGCTATTTTTGGCATGTAATATAATATAAAGAGATTCCAGTAGTGCTAAATGGGTCATTGCGGTGCTACGGTACTTTTGGCATTCAAATAGCGCTAAAATTATACAATTGTACCAACTTTTCCATCGCTGTACAAAAGCATAAATCAACTACGGATAAATTGCTTCAAAGCTGCCGGCTACTGTTTAGTGGCTTCGATTATTTTTACTCTTTTAATTACTTGTTTTTTTCTTGCCGATAGTATCGATAGTGGAAAAAACTATCGATATTTCATTTACAACAAAACTATCGATACTATCGATAGTACTATCGATAGTTTTGCAGCTCTAACTCTTTCTCCAGCGACAATTGCACTAGTTAAAATGTCGACAACTTTTCTTTTATGTGCTAGTAAAGCTACGTTAGAGACAACAGTTCTAGTGTATTTCTGGTGATATTGTCAATGAACGCGTCAACAGATTGTTTTTCTTATTTATTATTCTATGCAATAACAATGGTTTCTAAAATCTACTAGTAAATCTTTTGTTCGAATATGTATCTCCATATGGTCGTAAAAGAACTACATACCTTCTCAATAGTGTTAAAGTCTACTGGTAGATTTTCAATTACAACCGTATGTTATACATATGTATGTCTATAGGCAATTACATTGGTTGGGGTACACCTAGTCAATAGCACTATTGACAATGTCACTAGAAAATCACTATAGTTTTACTATTGACAATGAGCCAGGAAATATCGATATTGTAGACTAGAGCCCCCTAAAATTTACTAGTGAATCTTTGGTGGTGTCCATGTTGACCCAAAAGAAATCCTTAGTCAGTAGTGATACAGTCTAGTGGTGGATTTCCAATGACAAGCTAATGTTAAATGTCAATAGATGATTACCTTGGCTGGGGTACACCTGGTCAGTAGTAATACTGACAATGTCACTAGTAAATCATTACAATTTCACTATTCGCACTTTCTGCAGGGTAATAATTCTTCAACTTTGATATGTGGCCTTTTTTTATTGTACATATACATACATATGTAGAAGTGATTATCAATAAATTCGGTAAAGTGCTTCGTGTGCGAGTCACAGCGATTCCCTACGGCCACTAAATTTGTAATACAATACGAACTTTAGCCTGTATAATCAAATATGTATCTTTCCTGATGTAGACTTTTAAGAAAAAAAAATAAGTATCCGGTAAACTTTTTTCGGGTTTTGGCGATTTTTATAGTTTTGGCGGTTTTTTATCATTTTTGGTGCTTTCTTCGAAGATTTTTTTTCATTTTGGCTTTTATTGCATGTTGGCGATTTTTTTTTTTTATTTTGGTGATTTTTTCGTATTTTGACAATTTGTTTTAATTTTAGCGATTTTTATTTAGTATGGCGTTTTTTCGTTTTTATGCGATTTTTTCGGCTTTGGAATTTTTTAATTTTGGGATTTTTTAGTTTTAGCGTTTTTGAAAAATTTTAGATTTTTCCTCTTACGGTTTCCAAGATTACATTAACTGATAGACTACCCTTTAATTTTGAGTTTTTCAATTTTTAGTATTAATTGTTGTAGTCTGTATAAAAATACACTAACTTTGCAAATTTCAAGTGTCGATATATAATTGTATGCATATTACATCGGATTTTAACAATTTACGTTACTCGTTTTGGAACACCCTTTAATTTTTTATTGTCATATGTTTGTTGTTGTTGCGGCCAAAGTTGTTCATATTCTTTCAAAAGTGCACCAACCCTAAAAATTATATGGGCATACATATCTGCATATAATTTTTAAATACATAAATGATAGTGTATTAATTTATTTTTATTAATTTTCTAGCTTATCCTATTGCAATAGAATTAAAATGCAAATAGAATTTTGACCATTGAACCACAAATTTCGAAGTTATGCTAGTCGCTTATATTATAAAAATATGTTAAAAACTATGTGAAAGGAGTAACATAATTTAAGAAATTGGATTTAAAAGTGGGCGTGGCGGAAAAGTATCCTATAAAAAATACTGAAGTGTATATTTATTCTACGTTACAGACGTACCGTAATGTATTATAATGAAGAATTTTTGCTTGTGGTTGGTTAAGCATGTCTACACCCATTTCGTTACAGCTTAAATAATCATTAGGCTTGGACCAAAAAAATTCTTATTGACGAAAATTTCCTTTTGATTATTTAATTTATTAAATAGGTACTCTATATAGAAACATAAAACATTATTCAAGAAAAATTTGAATATTTTAATTATTTATTTTATTACAAAGTTTTTATTTTTCCAACATTGTAGGGTATAGCTTTAGCAAGCAATTGTTGTGTATCAATAATTAAAAGAGAATTAATTGACTGAAATGATTGAATTCATAGTTCATAGATCAGTTAAAATGGTAATTATAGGAATAAAGTATTTATGGGGCTATTATATTTTTTTAAAAATTGGTTTTGCAATAAATGAGGAAATCTGTCAAGTGTCTATCACCCAACTGGTCAAAGTATAAGTGACCATTTTCTCTAACAGTAATTAAAAAATAAATTTATATCTTACTATAAAATAATATAAAATAAAATTAAATAACATAAAATAAAATAACATAAAATAAAATAACATAAAATAAAATAAAATAAAAAAAATAAAATTAAATAACATAAAATAAAATAACATAAAATAAAATAAAATAAAATATAATATAATATAATATAATATAATATAATATAATATAATATAATATAATATAATATAATATAATATAATATAATATAATATAATATAATAAAATAAAATAAAATAAAATAATAAAATAAAATAAAATAAAATAAAATAAAATAAAATAAAATAAAATAAAATAAAATAAAATAAAATAAAATAAAATAAAATAAAATAAAATAAAATAAAATAAAATAAAATAAAATAAAATAAAATAAAATAAAATAAAATAAAATAAAATAAAATAAAATAAAACAAAATAAAATAATATTAAATAAAATAAAATAAAATAAAAAATAAAATAAAATAAAATAAGATAAAATAAAATAAAAAATAAAACAAAATAAAATAAAATAGAATTAAATGAAAAATATAAAATAAAATAAAAATAGCTAAATAAAATAAAAATATTTTTTTATTAAAAATACATTGAAATTGATTATTGAGAGGGGTTTAGCTGGATCCTATGCGCATTTCACTGTTGCTAATGCAGATCATCAGGGAACCTTTACCCAAAGCTTATTAGAACAACTAGAGTTATTATATTATAAACTTTCATTTAAACAAATGAGAAGCTCAATAACAAATAACAAAGTTGAAACAAGAACTCAATAATCAACATGTTTTTTATTTTCTTACTTTGCTATTGCTACATTGGCTGACTTTTTTTCAGCTTCAAATTGTAGTCGTAAGAGTATGTAAAAGAAAATAAATGTAAATAACAACAACAGCTATTTAAGAATAGAGTGTTGCCACACAAGTATTTTTTTTTTGACCGGGTGCAGTCAAGTTAATAATTATTGTTTTTTATGGGAATTGTTACAATTTAAGTTTAAAATTTTTAAACGCACTAATAATCCCAAATTAATATTTTACTTATTAAGTAAAATATTTTTTTTTATTAAAAATACATTGGAATTGATTATTGAGGGGTTTAGCTGGATCCTATGCGCATTTCACTGTTGCTAATGCAGATCATCAATAATCAATTTCAATGTATTTTTAATAAAAAAATATTTTACTTAATAACTAATAAGCGTTTAAAAATTTTAAACTTAAATTGTAACAATTCCCATAAAAAATAATAAATTAAAATTGCTAAATAAAATAAAAATAGCTAAATAAAATAAATTTAATTAAAATAAAATATTATATAGTGAACTAAAACAAAATGAAATAAAATTTGGAATATAAAATAATAAACATGAGCAAATAAAATGAAATATGTAATGTAAAATAGAATAAAAATTAAATAGAAAATATTTAATAAAATAAAATAAAACACAAAAAGAAAGTAAAATAAAATAATATAAAATAAATTATAATAGGTATAAACAATAATAAAACTGCAAAGCTAATTTGGCTTATCTGCAGAAACTCCCAGTGTCCTGCAGGAATCGAAAAAACAAATCTTTAAAAATACCACTTGGACAATATTAAAAAAAAGTCTAAAGTCATTTGAATACCGACTGGCATGCATACTAAGGAAGTGCTAGAACTTACCTCGTATGCAAAAACCACTTTTAGCCAACAATTAAGTTGACACAACACTCAGCCAACAACGATAAGCAAATATTATATTATTAAAACAAAAACCTTAAAAACGTTTTAAATGGAAACCTTATGCATGCAGTAGATGTTATTACTCGTAGTTGTGTATAAGGTCATGCTCAATCAAATAAATCCAATTGATGGAATTTGAGTTTTTATATTCGTATTATACACCAAGTCACCACGTTTATTTAACACAATCAACCCTATCATGAATAACAAGTAAAATATTTGTTCACGTGAAATTTTTATTCCCCTTGAAGGGAAAAATGCTATCGTGAATCTCCCGTGAAATTGTTTCGCCGCTATCAGTCCCAGCGAATATAAAAAAAAGGGAAGAAGATTTGTAATGCTTAAAAATTAATTGAAAATCAGACAAATTCAAGTTAAATAAATAGAAATACACAAATTTTAGGATCCAAATGATTTTTTTTTTAACTTTAAAGTTGTTTTTTTAGGGTTCCGTACACCAAAGGTGAAAAGAAACCCTATTGTTTTCGCTACGCTGTCCGTCTGTCCGTCACACGGTATTTTCTCAGGAACCGTAAGAGCTACGGACCTGAAATTTGGACAGAGTATGTAGAACCTTGGCCGCTGCAACAACAAATACATGAGAATTAAAAATTAAAGGGTGTTCCAAAACGAGCAACGGAAAATGTTAAAATCCCATGTAATATATATACAATTGTATGAACATATGTATATATATTGAAACTTGAAATTTGTAAAATTAGTGTATTTTTATACAGACTACAACAATTAACACTAAAATTTAAAAAAATTAAAATTAAAGGGTGGTCCATCAGTTAATCCAATTTTGACTATGTAATTTTGACAATTTGCTATATCTTGGAAACCGTAAGAGGCAAACACTTGAAATTTTCAAAAACGGTAAAACTAAAAAAACCGAAAATTATAAAATCGCCAAACCAAAAAAAAATCGCCAATAATTAAAAAAAATCACCAAAACGAAAAAAAATCGCCAAAATTAAAAAAAATTTCTAACACTAAAATAAATCGCCAAATTCGAAAAAAACGCCAAAATGAAAAAAACGCCAAAATGAAAAAAAACGCCAAAAATCGAAAAAATCGCCAAAACGCAAAATGTCGCCAAAACTAAAAAAAAATGTAAATAAAAAAAATCGCAAAAATGAAAAAAATCGCCAAAAATAAAAAAAAATCGCCAAAATGAAAAAACGCCAAAAACCGAACAAATAGCCAAAACAAGAAAATAAAGTGTCAAAACTAAAAAAGGAGCCAAAACTTAAAAAAATCGCCAAAAACTTGAAATTTTCCAAAACGGTAAAACTAAAAAAACCGTAATATATAAAATCGCCAAACCAAAAAAAAAAACGCCAAAAATTAAAAAAAATCGCCAAAACGAAAAAATCGCCAAAATTAAAAAAAAATTCTACCACTAAAATAATTCGCCAAAATGAAAAAAAATGCCAAAATGAAAAAAAAAGCGCAAAAATCGAAAAAAATCACCAAAACGCGAAAATGTCGCCAAAACTAAAAAAAAAATTTAAATAAAAAAAAATCGCAAAAAATTAAAAAAGTCGCCAAAAATAAAAAAATCACCAAAATGAAAAAACGCCAAAAACCGAAAAAAATCGCCAAAACAAGAAAATAAAGTGTCAAAACTAAAAAAAGAGCCAAAACTTAAAAAAATCGCCAAAACCGAAAAAACGCAAACACCGCCTAAACTAAAAAACCGAAAAGACCCCAAAAACGAAAAAAAATGCCAAAACTATATATTATAATAGAATGAAGTTTGTATTAAGTTACATATCTAGTGTTCGTACGGAACCCTTCGTGCGCGCAGAGTCGCACTTTACTGAATTTATTAACGGCCTGGCCCACGATGTCGACAAGAAACTATCTATCGCTTACTTATATTGAAAACAAAAACAAATTTTCTTATTTTGTTTTTGTTTTCAGTATAACTAAGCGACAGATAATTTCTTGTCGACATCGTGGGCCAGGCCGTTAATAAATTTAGTAAAGTGCGACTCTGCGCGCACGAAAATATTCTAGGTGGAGTGGAGAAAAATTCTTAAGTATAAGTAATCTCTTCGGCAACATATTCATCTGCGTGAACGCGAAGGAAACAACAACGGAGAATTCCAGGTATTTTCCTTCCAAATGTTCGCTCGTCTAAACTCAGATTAAGAGCGAATATTGGAATGTTGCCGTCAACATTTTTTAGATGTTTTCCTTCCAAATGCTCACCCGTCTAAACTCTTAGTAAATATAATCGTTAGACTGACAAATTAACGGCCCATATAATTTACTTCAACAAATTGCAAAATGTTACTTTTTAATTAAAGTAGAATTCCGCATAATCTTCTTTTTTACATTTTTTGAACTTTTTTACATTTTGTTCACCTTTCTGAACAATTAAGTATTCGTTTGCTGAATTAAATAGTTACATACTTATACTTACATACAATAAGTCGGCAATAAAAAGTCAACACTCAAGTTATTGACATCAAACGTTTAAACTTTACATAAACACGAGTATTTAACAATTAGCCCAATACTTGGCGAGCTCAAGATCAATACAATGGTAATAAAAAATTATAAAACAAATTAAAATAATTATACATTTTATGCAAAGTGAAACCATTCTGTGTATTGCATACTAATTACATAAAGACATCTTTATTGAATCCAATTTTGATATCAAGTAAAAAATAATAATAAAAATTTAATATACTCATGTACCTTGTTATTTTATAAAACATTCTTTAACATTTATAAAACATTCTTAAAAGTTGGTTTTTTTGTTTTAAAAATGATCTACAACAAAATATGAGCCTTCTGCTTGGTATGGGCATTATGTCGGACATCGCAAATGGCTACTGAAGACCGCTCATGTCCATGTTTCGTACATGCTCTGACATCGATGGCCATTCATGAATATGTTTAAGCAACAATCAGATTCGCCCTCCACAACCATTTGCAATAGAAAGAAAAGAGACAGAACAAAATTGGTTAATATTCCATCTCTATCGCACTACCGCAAAATACTTTGATATGCCTGAACATGGACATCGAATTTATTCATCACAACCACAGGCGTATAAAGACCATTCTGGGTGGTGCATTGCCCCCACCCCCCCCCCCAACAATTTTTGTTTCCCCTCCCCCACAGAATTATTAAAAATTGCATGTAATTATTAATTTTATTATTACTCATGAAAATCACCAGTCATTATGCCTCCCTTGAAAAAATTTATAGCTACTCCAATGACCACAACAAATAAGTTGATGAATTTTTCACAGTTGCTCTGCCGGCGTCATGTTCATGTCATGTCGTTTGGATCTTCACTCCTTTTTCAGTGCTTTTTCTTAATTTTGATGTGCCTTTAGAGGTAAAAAATTTGGCATCACTGTTAACAACATCATAATCTCAGTTGCCACGCCCATTTTTGTGCAGTCATATTTTGCAAATTTATTTTGTAAAATATATTTTAAATATTCATAAATAAATGAATACATTATCAGCATCATTACTAACTTAATTTTTTTTCAATAATTTCATTAATTTTTATTTTGTAATTATTTTCTCCCATTTGCGTTTCCACTACAATACAATGTTTTAAAAGTCCACCGCGATACATTGACTTTTCGCAATTCTAGGTGGCCAAAATTAATAACTCTTGTTCGGGAGCAGATATCAAAGTGTAGCTTTGCACAACAAAAGGTGAGTGGTCGACACACTTTCAAGGATATCCCGCATTCATGGTGAAAAAAGGCGTTTGTACATGTTGTGACGATAAGGTCACCTGTTTCTCAATTCGCTTTGGGTGAAACAATTAGTTAGTTTTTACATAATTTTTTTTGCATTCCTTTAGTCGATTTCAACTTCAATCGAGTTTACCTTCTCGCGATCAGCCACATTTCTGACCAATAGCTCCGTAGCCCTGGGGATCACCAAGATCTCAGCTTGGAAAATACTGCATTCATTCAATGGTATCTATACGGAATTGCCAGAGAGGGTATTCTACCAAAATCAGTTTCAACGACTTTATATTCCGTGAACCCAGGTGCTACGGAGCTCCAGCCACTGAAACTAATCTCGTTTAAGATTGATATGTGACATTTTACTGCTGTCCTCTCCAAACCCGCTTCAATCAGTCTAAGGAGACTTTTAGTCGCTGTTCTCACCACAAAGTCTTTTATAGGAAGCTTGTGAATCAAGGCAACCCAAAGAGTGCTCTTCTAGGCATTTGTGATGCCTAGGGAGGCTCACCTCTAACCCTTAGCAAGCAAGCTCCTATAACTCTCTTTTCTCAATGCCTCCCACTATACTACACAAGCATAGGAAATAACCGGTCTGACAACCGATATGTAAATTCAGTTTACAGTTTACTACCGATTGCAGACTTCAGCTCCTTCCTATGGCATTGAACCCTTTCTCTAACCTTTCTGCTTTCTTACAGATTAAAACTTCATTTCATCCATGTCAAACCGAAGAATACTGAAGGTAAAAAGGTTTTACCTTTATTGTTAATGCATGGCTGGCCCGGTTCCGTACGTGAGTTCTACGATTTTATTCGTCTCTTGACTACGCACAACACAAATAGCGAATATATATTTGAAGTTGTGGCTCCAAGTTTGCCCGGCTATGGTTGGTCTCAGGTTAGATTTTAATAATTATTAAAAAAAATATACTTTCTTTTCCTTAAGCTGACACATACACTTACGATTTCTCCGTCTCCGTCTCCGTGGTTAAAAAAAATCATACGTGTATGGTTGTGTTATTTTATTCATCAACTTACTTTTCGTCTACAGGCTTCAGCGAAGAAAAACTTTGGCCCCCCGCAAATGTCCATAGTATTACGCAACTTAATGCTGCGCCTCGGTTACGAAAAATTCTTAGTGCAAGGTGGCGATTGGGGTTCTATTATCGGCTCCAATATGGCAGCCTTGTTCCCAGAAAATGTTTTAGGCTATCATTCAAATATGTGCGGAAGCTTTGGACCTATCAGCATGCTAAAAATGGTGCTGGCCGAATTCATGCCCAGTTTATTTTACGAAAAGCAATACAGCGGCTTCTTCAAATCCTTAGCCGATTTCTTTATCCATTCTATGGAAGAAACGGGTTACATGCATCTGCAGGCCACCAAGCCTGACACTATTGGCACAGCATTAGCTCATAATCCAGTAGGCTTGGCTGCTTATATACTGGAAAAGTTCTCCACCTGGACAAATAATGAATACAAACATTTACCCGATGGTGGCCTCACCAAACGCTATTCAATGGATGCTTTACTCGATAATATCATGATCTATTACGTCACTAATTCTATCACCACTTCCCAACGCTTATATGCTGAACAGTTTAATAAGCAACAAATGGGTATGCAAATGGATCGTGTTGGCATCAAGGTACCAACTGCTTGTGCACGCTTCTATCATGATTTGTGGCATGCCACCGATTCGCAACTGAAGCAGAAATTTTTGAATTTAGTTCAAAGTACTTATCATGAAGATGGTGGTCATTTTGCAGCTATGGAAGTGCCCAAAACGCTCTGGATCGACTTTATCGATTTTGTAAGAAAGATAAAATTGTAAAAAAGAAGTTAAACTCTCCAAAAAAAAAAAAGTTTTATCATAAAAAGTCTGTTTAAAATAAGAATGTATTTACAATTATTTGCTCATATCGTGCCCTAACCGCCAAAAAAAGCTTAAGCGACATAATTTTCAAACTTGATTTTTTTACCAAAATCCATTATTAGCCAACGTAAATAATCGATTTTCGTGTGGGTTAAGCTTTTTTCGGTTATGGCTCGATATGTAGGTATGTTTGTGTACTTGACATTTTATACTTTATTTTGTTTTTGTATGAATTTCAGGTTATATTGGATAAGCTGTACATATAATAATTCCAATATTTGCTTATAATTTTTTAATAAAGTTTTTGTTTTTGAAAGAAATTTGTGGCCATTATATCTTTAAGTGCAAATAAGCATCGGATAAAGGTTTTATATGAAAATAAACCAAGAAAAATCTTGTTTTTTGACTTGATATCCTTAAAATATTCAGTTTCAATTATTTTTATTGTTCATTGTAACCCATCGAGGTAGACCTTAATCAGAAGGCTTAACCCTGGAAAACACCAATTTACTGATTTGTCACTTGAAAAACATAAGCAGACTTAAATGTAGTTGTTCTCGAATAATACCAAATGGAAATTTTTCAAAATTTTTTGCATGGACATTTTTAGGGTTCCGTACACCAAAGTTGGAAAGGAACCCTATTGTTTTCGCTACTATGTTCGTCTGTCTGTCTGTCACAGGCTGTTTTGTCGAGAACCGTACGAGCTAAGGATCTGAAATTTTCACAGAATGTGTACAACAGACAGAATGTGTATATGACAGTTAAAAATTAAAGGGTGTTTTAAAGCGAGCAAAGGCACATATTCAAATCCTAATGTAATATACAGACAATTGACACTTGAAATTTTCAAAGTTAGTGTATTTTTATGCAGACTACACCAATTAATACTGAAATTTAAAAAATCAAAATTAAAGAGTATTATATCAGTTAATACAACTTTGACTATGTAATTTTGACAATTTGCTGTATCTTGGATATTTTCAAAAACGCTAAAACTGAAAAATCCCAGAATTAAAAAAATGCCAAAACGAAAAATCATCACACTGAAAAGCGCTTAGTGAAAAAATATCACTAAAAATAAAATAAAACGCTGAAATGCAAAAAAAATCACCAAGGAAAAAATAACGCCACAAAACTTTAAAAAATTGTCAAAAACGGCAAAAAATCTCTTAAACGAAAATAACGCCGCAACTGAAAAAACACTAAAAATATGTATTGTAAAAAAAAGAAAAGTCACGAAAAACCGGAAAAAATCACCAAAACAAAATAACGACAAAACTAAAAAAACCGTCAGTATTAAAAAAAATCACCAAAAACCGAAAAAATCGCCAAAACCGAAAAACCCGTCAAAAAGAAACACGCGCCGTGTGAGTCAAATTCGCACTTTACTGAATTTGTTCTATTTGCTAATATGTATGTAGCGCTAGCGGAGAAGGTAGCATAATGCGTTTATGATTTCTGAAGCATATTGTTACGTTTATCTCTCTTTAAAAACGCTTTTCCGTGGACTCGAAGATTTGCAAATGAATACAAGAGCCGAGTGTAGTAATTAGGGTTAAGAATGATACAAGTTTTATTTACAAATACACTTAAACTAAATTAATCAAGAGCTTATATAAACTAATACAGCTTAAACTACTGAATTACACACAAATATTCACAACTGATTACCACTACGCTTTCCTCGCTGTAGTTTACGCACGTCTCTTAGCTGGCTGCGCAAGTATTCACGTGACACCTCTTTGTCTGCTGCTCGTCACTTACGACACGCACTCTGCCGTCACTCACAGTTGATACACCTATACCTCTTTTTCTGCTGCTCGTCACACACGGCACTCACTCTGCCGACACTCACAGTTGATACATCAATAAAGACTCACTGGCTTTACTTACAACCTGACACACGTCTATTCGCTGCGCTGTGCCCTTTACTCCAGTCGACACGATAGACTCCACGATAGAGTTTGCTGTCACTATAGACTGTCCTATAGTTTCTCCTTTACTCCAACTCACGAGTAAAGCACAGACTGCTCATAACTATCAACTCACCACTGTATCGCAGACTATTATTTATTCACAACTTAATTATCAACTGACTTGTCCACTCGCAACTGATTGACTTGTTCGCAACTGACTTGTTCGCAACTGACGCACAACTGCAACTAACTAACTCATTGGCTGCGTCACCTCTTTTTATATTTCACACAAATACTACTAGAAGTTTCAAGTAATGTCTAGACGATCATTATCATCTTATATGCTGTTTACAAAGTGCCTAATTAGGTTCATGTGGTAACTATGTACATTGGGGTGACAATGAAAAATCAACTTTGGATTTTTGATGATAAATGTGAAGATTCTTTTGCCACTTGGTCTAAAACTTACTTGCTGAAAATTTGAGCCAAATCGGATAACTCTATCCCGTGCACCTTTGAGGTCAAAGTTCAAATTTTGGGAAATATAGTGTATTCGCCTATATTGGAGCTAAAAAAATAGCTTTTCGATATGAATTATACCGAAATCCAATGGGATTAATGTGCCACATATTGTTGAACTTGCATGCTGAAAATATTAGCCGAATCGGGTAACTCTATGCCGTGCACCTTTGTGGTCAAAGTTCAAATTCGGTATATTTAACTATAATTGATCTAAAAATATCGTTTTTTTAAGTATATTCATTTAAATTGTTCAGAAACTGGATGTTTTAGATATTTTTAAAAGTATTCTGAAATATTATGAGCAAATTTAACCCTTTTTTGCAACGGGGGTCAAAACGACCAAATTTCTTAGCTTTAAATACAACATTTAAAAAAGGTGATATACTAATTCTGAAAAACGAAAAACATTTTTAATAGAAATATTAACCCTTTTTAGCTACTAGGGTCAAAACTACCCATTTGAAATATTTTGTTTTCATTACGAAATAAAAATATATATGAACCGCCCTGTATGTAACCTGTTAGTGTAGACCTCAACCCCTGTAAAACATGATTTTTATCAGTTGGTGTAGATACAAACCGATAATATTTAAATTTAACGGATTTAAGGCAAAAAAGTCAAGGCATACTAGATCTATTTTTTTTACAAGAAATTACAAATAATTGCAATGCTTTATTATTTTAATCAGTTTGACGCGTTAAACGCTCGAGTTAACAGTGTAAAGTGGTATTTTGTCAAAAAAATAGTTTTAAACAATGCCTTTATTAAGAGATGAAATTTATCTCATCGGTTTTGAAAAAAGTCAATTAACTGGGAGTAAACTTCCATCAATAGGGGATTGTCTCAGAGTTATATTTTATAATTTAAGAACTGTGAAATGAAAAATTAAAGAAAGTGTACGACTTGTGGTTAAGGAGTGTTTTACTTTTTGGGAAAAAGCTCGGATTCCTACTATGTCAATTCAAAATGCAGAGAAGAAATTAACTCGCTTGTACGAGGATATTACAGGATTTTTCTGAACTCTTTTAATGGTCACATGCAACGGTCTGGTTTGACCATTTATAAATGGGAAGAAATATTGAATCATGTTGGCTAAATATGAGCAACGATGTTAAACGTCATGAACATGAACAAGCAATAAAAAATAATGAATTTATTCATTTAAAAATCTAGAGAGAAAATAATTTTACTCGTTTAATCGATTAATTGTTCGAGTTCGTTAATTCGTTAATCGAAAATAACATTTATCGATCAAAATAATAGAAAAAAATTCCTGGGGCCGGATTCCGCAACGATGAGATTTGAAGTGTTCACTGATTTCAGTGTTCACTTGCTCATTAGTGCATCCGCAACGGTGACAAGGAATTATTTTGACACTTATAATGAACACTAGTGTCAAAATTGTTCACCGCAAAAAGTCACCATTGAAATTGGTAAACACTTCAAAACTCATCCTGGATTAATCGAACAATGATTAATACAGTGGACACTCTATACGTATCCTTTCATGAATTTCGTACAAATATCTTATAGATAGTACGCTCGACTCTTAAAAAAAAAATTTATTGTGTAAATTAAAAACTTTTAACTCTAGGACCAACATGTCGCATTCAAAGTCGAAAGGTTTCTTATATTGTGGTCCATTGAAAGTGGGCGTGTCTGATTCATTAAAAGCATATAATTTATTGTTTTCCAATGGCCATATTTTGCTTCAGATAAGTGTACCATTCATACAACAAGGAAATGCTGGTGCGTTAAATTCTATATTTTGACAAGATTTCATAAAGCTAAGGAGCTAGAATAATTTTTTTGCCATCACTTCTGCCGTTTTCTCCCATAGTGCATTGAAAGTTACGTTTGAAGGAATTACTTTTAGCTCCTAAAACAATAACAAACAAAAAATAGAAAAACTATGCAATAAGTTACCTTTTTTTGAAGAGCTTGTAACTAGGAATCTGAAGATTTCATATCGCAGCTATTTCCAAAACTCCATATTATTGTATATACATATTTTAGCTACAGTTTGGATTATGTACATAAATAAATAATATACATACATACTAGAGGGCTGCGTAAGCAGTCTTGAAAATTCGTCTTGTTTTTTAAATGTATTGTCGTAGCATGTATTTATCATACTAAACCAATAATAAATAATGTCGTTTAAGGCCCTGATTCACTATCCTACACGATCGCACGTTTCATTCACAAGAAAATCTTGCAGAAGTCTGACCGACTTTAAAAAATCGCTTCGAAATTTTGTTTTAGGTGCCACACTATCATACAAAAATTATGCAAAAACAACATTCTCAGCTTTCTGACCATAAAAACAACTCTGATCGTATGGAATCTATCATTTTATGAAATATTTCATAAATATTTCTAAGATCGCACGACTTGTCAAAAAAATCTGTCACACATTTGCATTTTTAGTCCACACTACCACACTTTTTAAGCACACATGTCATATTTGGCAGATTGCGCGATTGTGTAGGATAGTGAATCACGGCCTTTAATAAGCGAAGCATGATGGATGGATGTATTGATGTACGTGTTTGTAACTGTTTACAAGCGATGTCGCGAAGACTTCTTGTTCGCGAAGACTTCTTGTTCGTAAACAATCAAAACAAGCAGTGTTGATGCGCGTGTGCTTGTTATTTTGCATATTGTACGCTTGAGTGTGTGTGTGTGTGTGTGTGCATAAGATGTAGATGGTAGGCTATTATGTGCCTAAGGGGGGTTTTTAAAGCAAGCGCACACAACACAATGCATGTGTGCGTTTGTATGTGCGCAGAAAAATTAAAGATCATACACACAACGTATGTGCGTATGTACATGCATGAGGTTTATATGTCTATGAAGAAGCAAGCATCACAAATTCTTCCGTCACGAAGTATTTTCTTCATCACATTTTTTCACTACCACACTCACAATGTTTTTAATTTCCAGTCAGCTTTCAACGATGTTTTCAAGAAAGTAAATTTTTAATGTTTTCAGAAAGTAAAATGAAAAAAAGGTTAACAGTGTTACCCCCTTTAAAGATTTGTGCACATATACAAGATTGTGGTAAATAGTTATAAATTATCCTTATTTTGTATAAATATTTAAAGAATTATAATATCTTACTTTGAAATGTACATGAAGAAGATAATTCATGCCTTTTAAAAACAATAATATTATTACAATATTGACGTTAATACTTATTCCCAATTTATTGCCTTATGAATTTGTGTAGGGTACATTCTTGGTAACTTTAATTAAGAAGTGAACAAAACAATTTTTTTCAAACTTATTTTCGTCGACATTTTTAAAATAGACTTTCACTTTCCTATGAAAATTAACAAGAAATTTTCATGAGTCATTTATTTCATTAAAATTTTTATTCAATTTCAAGAACGTAATTTCATGTGTAAATGTAGCGTAACTGAAACAAATTTCTTGCAAACAGTGTTGTTTAGCATTTGTTTTAGAAGATTTCGCTGTAGTAAAGCTTTCGAAAAATCTCTCATGTCTTAAAAGTTCTTGTAAGTGGTCTTGTGCAGAGGTCTAATACATACATGTGAACATGTTGCTAATTTACTTAAAACAACGCGATAACTAAAAATATGGAATTTTTTAGTTAATGATGCAAAATTAATCTACAATTTCGTACAAATGTCTCCAAAGCAAATTGTTTACCTTCGAAAGAGTTTAAAAATTCCCGAATTGGAGGAAAAATCGCCAACAATGGCAGCCCTTTTTAATGCAATAACAAGTACATACGAAAAGAGAGAGAGAGTGATTTAATTAGCGGTCAATAAAAATACAGAAGCAAAAATTAAATTTAAATTAATTCGAGTGTAGTAGAATCTAGTACACCTTCGATAATCGTGAACAAGAGGTTTCGAAACTTTTTATAAGCTTATCAATAAATGCTTTAGACCATGGACCGAAAATAGTTGTTATTTTTAGGGTTCCGTACACCAAAAGTGAAAAGGAACCCTATTATTTTCGCTACGTTGTCCGTCTGTCCGTCACAGACTATTTTCTCAGGAACCGTAAGAGCTACGGACCTTGGCCGCTACAACAACAAATACTTGAGAGTTACAAATTAAAGGGTGTTCCAAAACGAGCAACGAAAATTTTTAAAATCCCATGTAATATACATACATACAATTGTATGTACATTTGTATATTGACACTTGAAATTTGTAAAATTAGTGTATTTTTATACAGACTACAACAATTAACACTAAAATTTATATTAAATGGTGTTCTATTAGTTAATGCGATTTTGACTATGTAATTTTGACAACTTGCTGTATCTTGGAAACCGTAAGAGGCAAACTCTTGAAATTTTCAAAAACGGTAAAACTAAAAAAACCCAAAATTATAAAATCGCCTATCCGAAAAAAATCACCAAAAATCGCCAAAACGAAAAGAATCGCCAAAATTAAAAAAAACACACTAAAATAAATCGCCAAAACCGAAAAAATCGCCAAAACCGAAAAAAACGCCAAAAACCGAAAAAAATCGCAAAAAAGCGCCAACACTAAAAAAAATCGCCTATATGAAAAAAAATCACCAAAATTAAAAAATCGCCAATATTAAAAAAAAATTCTGCAAAATTATAAAAACAGCCAAAAACCGAAAAATAAATCGCCAAAACTAGAAAAAAATCACCTATATGAAGAAATTCTCCAAAATAAAAAAAAAATTGCCAAAATGAAAAAACGCCAAAAACCAAACAAAAACGCCAAAACGAGAAAAAAGTGCCAAAACTAAAAAAAAGCACCAAAACTTTAAAAAAATCACCAAAACCGAAAAAGCGCAAAAAAGGCCAAAACTAAACAAACACTGAAAACCGAAAAACCCCAAAAACGAAAAGAAAATGCCAAAACTATATTTTATATAGGCTAAAGTTCGTATTGAATTACATATCTAGTGTCCGTACGAAACCCTTCGTGCGCGGGTCAAAGTCACACTTCACTGAATTTATTTTTTTCTGATGAAAGGGTTACGAGAAAATAACATTTATCTATTTTAGATTATTTTTAACCATTATCGTGTGGATATATTACTTTGGTTAAAGTAACCAATATAAATAAGAAAAAAAAATTGTTTATGAATAATTTTGTATCAACCAAAAAAAATAATTTGGTTACCAATAACCATTAACGAAAGTAATTTTATTTTTTGGTAATCGCAGTTTCGTTTAAAAAGTATTTTATTAATAAAATTAAAAAAAAAATATTTTACAAAACTCCACGTCTTGCTTATTTTTTCAAGGATATTTCAATAGCTTGCCCTACACAACCCATTACATCTTAAATAGTTTTTCGCCGCCTAAATCTCGCTTTAGTCAAAAATTTTATTGCAATTTTGCTTTAACGTGCACTTCAAGCCCAACTTTTTTGTTTCCTTTTTTGTTTATTTTATTTTTGTCTTATTTTAAAAGCAAATGTTGTTGAATTGCTGAACTAAAAATATGTTATCATTTACAAATTAACCAATTTAAGCTATTTCTAAGAGCATATTTTGGAGTTTTTAGTGCATATTTTCAAGGTCTTAGTGCATATTTGCGCATAAAATTCTTTTTTTACCCGACTGCGCGACGCTGTGTTTGTATGTATGCGTGTTCTTTTGCCGCACTATATACCGAACGCGTGGACCGATTTTGATCATATTTACATCAATAGATTTGTCTCAATCCTCGGAGTGTCACTAGAGATATGACATTACTAAAAACTTAATATGGCGGCCAACAGATGTCATTTTTTAAATACGATACTAATAAAAAGTCGGCGGACTATATCAAAATGGGTATCATTTGACAGGTATTTTAAAATCATCTTTAGATTTCTCTTTCTGATTTTTCATTTCGAATGAAATCAGAAACCTGGTAATCAGAAAACCCTACATATTTACATATAAGAAGCCGCAGAACAAAACGTAGTTTTTTTATAACAATTTATTTATGTTTGTTTCATTACAACTAGAGATGGGAAAATGTCGAGATTTTCACGAATCATGCAGATGAACATTTTTTTTTTACTTTACTTTTATTATTTGTTTGATTTTTAAATGAAATAGTTGAATCTGGTATACATACATACATACTACTGTATTCGTTATTAAGAATAATTTGATTATTATCTGGTATTTGAAAGTTATTAAACAAAACGTACTTTTTTTTGTTTTATTTTAACAAAACGTGCTATTTGCATATTAAAAGCCCTTTAATTTTGAACATCGTTAACATTTATTGTTCCAACTTATTGTGGTCTGGTGCATTTTATAATAAGGAAGGAACTTGTTACATATTCTGGGTTCATGCTATAAAATAATCGGGTGAAAAAAATTATCTTTTATTTTCCAATATTTTTAAAGAATCAAAAAAAAAACACGTTTTGTTCTGCAACTCCTCATATACAATAGCCCAATTCACAATCTTGTGCAAATGGTCTTGCATCGTTGCATGTGCAAAATGGTATAGTATATTGATACTTACCACTTAACAATTCTTAGTGGTGAGTATTAATATACTATACCATTTTGCACATGCAATGATGCAAGACCATTTGCACAAGATTGTGAATTAGGCTAATGTATGTTGCAGTAAAGCATAATACAGTAATTTGTTTTAGACAAACGTTTTATTCGGAGAAATTTTTTTTCGAAAACAAATGGAAGAATTAAGCTGAACTTCTTTAAAGTGTAGGGTACAGGCATTAGCGACGATTAGCACACAACAAGTGGCCAATCACTTTAGTAACAAATATTCGTAGTTAACAAGAACACCGGTATACTTTTTTCACTTGCATCAAAAAAAAAAAAAAAAAAAAAAAAAAACCTGTTCAGCTTATGCTTAAAATATAAATTAAAACAGAAAAAAATATTGCGCGTTATTGGTCTGGATAACCGGAATGTCACCAATTACGCGAATTTTAATACTTGGACTCGTCATAGTAGGTGGTACGCTGTATAAAGAACTAAATCTGTTGCTGAAGAATGCTACGGTGCCTGATCTACCGCTAAATCAGTGGTGGGGAGATGAAGCTGAACCCGCAGATTGGGAGGCATACTTGTCCAAATCTTCGAAAGTTGTTGGCAATAAATTGTTCTATTCTGACCAGGTACATGTGTACATAAATAATTACATACATAGATATTTCACTTGTTCCTTTAAAGGGGCTCAACTCGAAATTCACAAATTTTCTGTAGAGGTAAATATGTAACTGTTTTTATTCTTATAACTAGTACATTCTTCTATCACAAAGAGGAATACAGCCATATTTTTTTTAACGAATGAGTGTAAATAAATAAATAATTACATATGTACATATGTAGATACATATCTATGTATGTTGGGTAGATATGACCGACCACAAAATTTAAAAATTTTGAGTTGACCCATTTTAGAGGAACAAGTGCGATATGACATGCAAGATTTAGTAATTAGTATGTATGTATGTATGTTTGTACATACATATGTATGTATGTATGTACATTAAACACATTACTGAATCTTATAGACCATTGATGACTTAAAAGCACAACTTAATCGTACGGTACATTTAACTGAACCACTAGAGGGAGTTAACTGCGAATATGGCTTCAATACAAAAGAATTGCAAAAAATTATTGCATATTGGCGTGATGACTATTTGCCGCGTTGGCGTGAACGTGAATTGTTTCTGTGGCAGTTTAATCATTTAACCACCGATATACAAGGGTAATAATTTTATTATCAATATAGGTATATACATATCGTTACTTTAATATAGAAAGGCCCTAACACGTTTTTTTTTAAATTGAGTGTCTTTGTGTATTTCGATAAAAGAACAACTAGGTAATGTATCGAAAAATGCAAAAATATCGATTTCAAAAAAATATTGAGTTAGCACCTTTCTATATTAAAGTAAAGATATGTAGGTATGTACATACATACATATGTACTACATAAAAATGTACATATCACTCATTTACTCAAACAACGCCATAACTCAAAAAACCCAGTTTTCCAGAAAACGAGTTTGAAGTTTTCAATTTACACACAACTTAATGGAAAAAGAAAATTTTATTTTCCTCTCAAGAGCTGAGTAAACAAGATGTTTGTATGAAATTTTTACACAATATGAGAAGAACTATATATATGAGAATTCATTCTGTATCACTAACTCAAAAATTCCATTTTTTGAGTTATGGCGTTCTTTGAGTAAATAAGCGATATGTACATATGTACATAAATACTTACAATGTACATATAGGTATACATACATAAATATGTGCATACATATAATTTCTCTATCTTATCACTTTGAACAAAAGAAGTAATTTTTCAATATTTGGC
This sequence comes from Tachina grossa, assembly GCA_949987645.1. Lineage (NCBI taxonomy): Eukaryota > Metazoa > Arthropoda > Insecta > Diptera > Tachinidae > Tachina > Tachina grossa. The sequence continues at coordinate 49,272,568 of OX465278.1, read as the reverse complement.
TAATCCGGACCATAGGTACCCTTCACCTGTTTATTTATGGTATCATATTTTTAATTTAGTTTTTCAGGAAATATCATTGGTATAGGTAGAAATTTTTTGTAAAGGTGTGGGGCACTATATTTATATTTTAAAAATATGAGCAATTTTTAATAATAACTCACTCATCAATATTATGAAGCACTTCCGCTATAGCTAGAGATCTGAAATTTGGTACACAAGTAGATCTAGGTAAGCAATGAACTAGAAAATTCTGAAAACGCGAAAATTTTAACCAGTGGGGGCGGAGCTACGCCCATAAAATTTAAAATTTGTGCTAGTGAGCTGAAATTTGATACAGAATTAAGTCTAGGTGAGCCATAAATTAAAAAAATCTGAAAACCCAAAACTTAAAGGCAGGAGGGCGGGGCTACGCCCATAAAGGTCAGAATTAAAAAGGCAAATCTAAGGCGCTTAATGAAAGATATTTTGTTGAAATTTGGCATATATGCTGCGATAATGCAAGGCTATAAATTTTTAATTAAAAAAGTGGGCGTTGACACGCCCATTCAATTTAAACCACATTTTCGTGTACGGCTCAGCATATTTAGATATACTATTGATGTATGTATTATTATCCGTTTGCAACGAAACTTGACACGAATAATTAGCAGTGGCGGAAAAAATCTTGAGTTTGGAAAAGTGGGCAGGGTTACGCCCATAAAAATTAAAAATTAGAAGTTGCGCTAAGGAACTGAATTTTTATATAAAAGTAGGTCTAGGTGAGAAACCAACTAGAAAAACTTGGAAATTTTAGTCAGAGGGCGGGGCCGCGCTCATAAAAATTAAATATTAAAAGTTGCGCTAAGGAGCCGAAATTTGATACACAAGTAGGTGTATGTGAGAAAACAACAAGAATAACCTGAAACCCCGAAAATTTTAAAAAAATTAAAAATTAAAAGTTGCGCTTTTAACAGAAGTTTCAACCAGGGGGAGGGAGCAAGCACTGTAAACTCAAAATTAAGTTAAATTTTATTGAAACTTTTCCCACACATTGCACTTATCCAAAATAAAAATTTCCTGTTTTGAAAAGTGGCCGTGACTACACCTATAAATCTTAGCTTTTTATTTCATGTACTTCGGCTTAGCAGTTTTTAGTCTATTAAGCACCCCATACACGTTTCAATTCAATTGTGAATTGAGTCTTTCAACTGAATTGATTCTTGGCCACACACTTCATAAACTGAATTGAAAGATTTTCATTCAACTATCAAATTTATATTTGTTTCACAAATAAAAATTTTAAAATTCAAAACTTCTATTGTATTTATTCATTTATTTTTAAATTTTATATTTAGAATTCAATCAAATTAAATACAATTTTATAAATACATAACTTTTTCTATACAAAATAAAGCTACAAACATAAATTTTGACAGCAAATCAAGAGACTCGAACACACACAGAACAATCGAATTGAAAGATTTACTAGTCAAAATGAAAAATCAAAATCTTTTGATTTTTCTTCAACCAACTCGACAACTGCCAAACTAATCAATTGACAAAGCCATACACGCTTTGATTTGGACAACAGCCGACTCAATTGAAAATTGAATTGAATCGTGTATGGGCTGCTTTACTCATGTATTCCTCAATATATTCAAAATCCAAAAATTAAAGCCCACCTACCCTATTGAAACTTTGCATGCACATTGGGCATATGCTTTTGATTTGTGTACTTCGGCTAAGCAGACTTTAATATGTAAATATATTGAGAAAATAGGCGGGGTCACGCCCACTAAAATTTGTGCAGAATTTTACATATTTCTTTCAAGACGACTTTTACCAAATTGCGTACACACTGGCGACCTGTTGTAAATGACACAATAGTGACACCCATCACGCTCAAAACCATTATTTTATGTCACTATGCCATTTTTAACTGGCACAGTGATCGTGAAGTTTTTACCATTCTAAAAAAGGAGAGAATAATGTATATTAATTAATTTCCTTATATCGGTAAAAATGTTGTCAAGTTGGCAGATTATCTAGAAATTATATGACACCTTTACGATTACGAATTTATATAATGCATAGCATATTTCTGTGTTAGGTATAGTGCCAAACAAGAACTTGGTCAAAATTTATATCTCACTTCTTTTAATGGCACATTTATGTTTTTGTGAGGATAATCATTTTACAAGAATATGATATATCGTCAGCCCATTATTGGTTTGGAGCATATCCCAAAAAGTCAGAATGGAGAAAAACGACAAAGAAAATTTACATGAAGTTTTCTCAAGGTATACCCGATATAATTTTTTGGTATTTTCACCATTGTTTCCGACACATGTTTAGAAGAAATGTGTAAATTTCTGTGAACTTTCATGAATAATGTTAGAAGTTAATATTACTTTATTGAAAGAAAAAATACTGTTTTGTGCCACATACGCCACTTTTCATAATCTATTTTTAAAAAGTAGCTTTTTGTGCTGCATATGTATACTGCTGTATATTGAGAAACTTGTTGTTGAGAAGAAAATTTATGCTTCAAATTTATTTTTCTTGCTGTCCATAGAAATAAGTCGATCGGTTTAACGATCACCTCAAAACTAAACAAAAAACCCTCACCAGCCATTGTAATTTCCGCGATGTTAGCAATTTTTTGTGCAATTGATCTAATTTTCTGAGGTTTTTTATTCCTTGCAGTGTGAGTAATTTCTACAATGCATTTAGGAATTTTTCGCGTTCTTTTCGACTTTATTTTTTTTTGTAATCAATTTTAGGGCTTGTTTCCGATTTTACAATTTCTCGCGAATTTTCGCCATTTTCGCGTTTTTATGGAATTTTTAGCGTTCCTTATAGTTTTAGAGATTTGTAATAAAAATTATGGCTGATTTAAAATTTTGATATGGATTTTTGCATTAATTTTTATTTCAAGTACATAATCCAATTTTTTTTCATACTATGCAAGTAATTTTTGCCGCAGTTAATATTTGCATAACTTGGTATCCATACAGTACAAATATATCCATAGGAAGGCAGAGATTTGGAGTAGATCGAATTCTTGAAGGCAAGTTCATCGAACTATGCGAAGTTCGTCGGTCGTCCCAATTGTTTTTATAACATTACGGAAATAAAGCAAAACAAAGAGTTAAATTTATTTTGTACGTTTTTGTATGAATAATTTGACGCAATAGCCAAACAGTGGCGTTTACAGCCAAACAATACTTATTAAATCTAAAAATAGTTCAAATGGAGCAATATGAATGCTAAATATCTCAGAAACTATAATTAATTTCACGAAACACTTTTTGGATTCAGAAATTGTATATTCGAAATATATATACCCCATAGCTAACTCATTTTTTTTTTAAATGGTCGGTAGGTCAAACCAATAATGGGCTGACGATATGGCAATATTTTAGCTCTTCTAGTCTACAAGATTAGTCTCAAAGAAAGTTAATATTTTAGGACATAATGAAGAAAATAACCAACAAAATATAAAAAATTATTTATACCAAAATTGCATTTATATGGAAATTATTTTACTAAGCGTTTAAAATAAGAGTTTATATATATTAAATTATTTCTTACATATATTAAGTATAGTCATAAGAAAACTAAAAAAAAAACATTGAATGTATGGGCTTGAGGGCTAACTTTGAGGCCGGACGCACCCCCTGAAACACAACTTATCGCTATGATTTTTTTTTGTGTTTTTTTACATAGAACTGAATAGATTTGGGGGGTGAGAATAAAAGAAATCAACAAAAAAAATTCTCCATACAACTAACGGCCACTCTAATGTACATACAAATGAATGTGTGTTCCTTTGTGTGTTCGGAATGCCGCAGACTTGTTTTGATGATTCTTGCATCAATTGATTTTTCTCAATCCTGAGAGTGTCACTAAAGATATAACAGTAGTCAAAATTCAATATGGCGGCCAACAGACACCATTTTGTAAGTAAATATAAAATATAAGAAGTCAGAGAACTATATCAAAATAGGTATCATTTGAAAGGTATTTTAATATCATCTTTTAGGTTTCTCTTATGATATTTAATTCGAATGACCATAGAGGATATTTTACGGTTCAATCAATACTTCTTGTTCTCTATGTGTATGCATATTTTTTACTTTTCAGATTACGTTTGCACTTCCTACATTTAATGGCCTACGAGGAAAATACTGTTGGCAAACATCATTATCCGGTCTTATTGCTACATGGTTGGCCGGGCTCAGTACGTGAATTTTACAGTCTGATTAGGAAGTTGCACCAAATGGATTCAGACGAAAACAACAAATATATTTTTGACGTTGTTGTACCAAGTTTACCCGGCTATGCATGGTCACAGGTAAGGAAAAAAGATTTTAAATAAAATTTTCAATCACCCATATTTTTGGTTCAGTGTTTGTGCGGTGTTCTGAGAATAACTGGTCTAGATCATGATACAATAATACAGGTAGCCTCGGAGCGCCAGCTGACAGTTTTTTATTTGCTTGTTTTGTGATGTGATCTGCCAAATTTTGTTTATGGTTTACCAATACAAGCGGACAGTGCAGTGCCTATTAAAGCTGTACTAATCCAAACAAGATTTGTAAATCCAAGAGAACATGCAATCATGATTTACCAATATACGCACACAGTGGCTATTAAAACTCTACTAATACAAACAAGCTTTTCAATGTAAAGAGAAAACGCAAGTGCATGTCTCTTGTTTTCTCTTGGATTATTGACAGTTGCCATCACAAAACAGCAATAAAAATCCCTGTTGTTTTATTTGTTGGACATTTGTTGTAGATTTGCGGTTACATGTATTATTATATCATGGTCTAGACATACTCCCTCTCAAATCAATTATTTCATCAATTTAAAAGAGTAATTTATTTCGAACTTGCAATTTTCGAATTATCTGCGATCCGATAACAGAGACACTTAAATCTACCCAGCAAAAACTTTGCAAGACTTTCTTAAATTATAATTTGAAACTGCACTCATCTCTACAACATTTTAGTTTAAGTTAAGTTAAGTATGGCAGTCAGAATGCCAGACTCTCTTACATATGTAGATCCTTCCAGTCTATTGTGATGCCACGAAGACTCTGCTTAAGATGAGTCCCATCATCACATCAAAGCATATTTATATAAAGTATATGCAGGTCTACAACAACTAAGAAAATACAAAAACAAAAGACGTTTTGTTTGAGTAAAAATAATGAATGAATGCCAAAAACAGATGAATACAATCAGACCTGGGGCTAATTCCTGCACTCGTGATCGGAATTGCATTCGAATAGAAATTAATTTCGATGGCAAGAAATTTTCTGATGATGTCACTCGCTACCAAGCGAATCGAGTTTTGGTTTTAGTGTTGGAAAAGGGCAAATATATTTATATATAAATTAATTTCACAACACTGAATAAATTGTAAGCAAAAGCATATGTTTTGTATATATGTATGTATGCAAAAACCTATGTATGTACGTACAAACAAACGTATATGCAGAAAAAAGAAAGTGCGAATACATAAATGTTATTTTCATGTTAATTTTATTAATAACTTAATAATAATAAATAAGTGTAAAGTTAGAGAATAGAGCACTAGCCACATGTTCGATTCTTTTATTGCTTGACCAGAAGCATTTAATTTGTTATTTAGGTGCTCCCAGAGTTGGCTGATTTCCCCCCCCCCCCCCGACAACTCTTCGGCACAACATTAGGTGTGTTCCACAAGATTTCGTACAAGTTCGGACTAATGAGAGAAAAAAGAAAATTACTCTGAACATGCAAAAGTTATCCAAAATTGCTGGAACGCAAAAAACCATAATTGCACATCTTGAAATAATAATGTTGCTTACTTTTTACATTACATTTAATTTAAGTGATTTTTGTCGCTTAGAACGCATAACATTATAAAAACAAAAAATTTTCATCATTGGCAACAGCTGTAAAAAGTAAATGAAAATAAGTTCCAAAAAAGTGAATTATTTAAAAGAGCATTTTTTTACATTAAAGAAATGGAGAAATATGCACAAATGTACTTAAAAATGGAACTTTGTTCAAAAACCCTCCCATTTTGCTTTTTAATAAACTTGTTTGTAAAAACTTTTTTCCTATATTTGCAAATTTTCTGATTAATCTTTCAGTTTCATATGTGAACAAAAAAACAGCTGATTATTTAATTCTTGTCCGAACTTACCCAGAAGAAAAAGTTCGTACTAGTTTGTACAGGAAATGAAAAAAATTACTCTCTAATTCTCTCTCAAAATTGCACAAAAATTGCTATCTGGAACGCTTTCGGATAACTTTGTACAAGTTCGGACTGTTTTGTTATGCATCTGGAACAGACCTATTATGTATTTGCCAAGCCAGTGTGTTTTGTTATATTTAAAGTCAACTAGATATTTTTTAATTTGTATTTTTTATACGTACATTTGTGCATTCATTCATTTTGAAATAAATAAGTAAAATATTGAACATACATTTTCTATTTCTTCGTTTTTGCTATGTTAAAAATGATTTCGAATGCCTTTTTGCTTGCGAGTAAAAACACGAACGGTTGCATTCGAATGTACGCACGTTATCGAATGCTGTCATTAGAAATTTCAATATGTGCAAGGCACATCAATCAGGTACCCGCGATTCTACAACAAATATTACAACAGCAACAACCACATGTACTTTGTTGGTATAAATTACCTTCTTACTTTTCAAAACAGGGTAGCATCGTCAGATTGCATGTTTCTTATAGGAAATGTCAAACACCATACAAAACTGAATATTCGAAAAGTGTTTATGGATACCCAAACAAAGCATGTTTTTAGGCTTATACCTACACATTCCAAATTTGACATTTAGATTTGTATAATGACATTAGTCACCTGGTGTAGTGCTGCCACCTAATAAATGCGCCTTGAATATGTGTTACTCGAAACCGAATGCGAAAATCCCAAAAGTTAAAAAACTCGCACATTCGAGTAATAACTCGCACGCAATCGAATGCGGGAATTAGGCCCTGGGTAGCTTGTGTTACTTTTGCACAAGCACTAAATGAAAAAATTTTTTTGCGCAAATTTAAATTTGATGAACTATTGCACTATTTTTTGCACAAAAATAAAATCTCTTAAAAAGTAATGCATTAATATTACATTAGCAGCTAATCGAGTGGTCAAAAAAATATTTTGCATTATCGCATAATGCAGTACAATTAGATAAAACATAACAATTTTTTTATTAGTTAGCACAAATAAATAATTCAAATATACACTAAAGTTCACATTGAGGGCACCTATATACCAAGACCAAATGTTTCGAGATTTTCTAAAAATTTTAAAATCACTAAAACTGTTATATCTTGAATAATTGTGATTTTATAAGCGAAAATACTACTGCTTGAAATAATTTCATTGAATTCTTTTCTTTATCTTGAAAATTCTAAAAAGCGTTATAGATTTTACGTCTTAAGCCTGGTACTCTGTTCAAAGTTGTGAAAAATTTTCAGCACCATTGAATATTTCGAGTGAAAACTTTGACATGTACTAAATGTAGCCCAACTCGCGGGTTTTTTTGTAAATTTCTCGCTTTTATTGCTTGAAAGTATGCAACATTGTTAAAATTCCGTGCGAAACAAGCACTGCTCATGTTGTTTCGCCGCTAAACTAAAATTATGCCAGACTAATATTGCATGGAAAGACATGATTTTACGTGTTTTTCACAACAAGAACAGAGTACTACTTTTGCGAATTTATTTCGCAAATATTTCATATCAAATACTTTTATATGTAGTTTGACAGCATTTCGCACGAAATTGTGTACAGAGTACCAGGCTTTAGGTGACGATATTGACATAGCCAAACATGTACATATGTATGTACATACGTATGTTTTTATGTATGTATGTGCATGTTCACATTTTATCTGATTCTATTGCGCACTATATGTTTCAGTTATAATGCAATAATATTCATCATAATGCGATATTAATGCATTACTTTGAGGAGATTTTACTTTAGTGCAAAAAATATTGCAATAAAAACAAAAAGTACAGTGCCAACGCAATAGATTTTCAATTGCATTGATTTGGTTTAGTTTGCGAAAATGGTCAAATCACCTGATGAATTGCATATACTTTATATAAATTTACTTTGCATCACATTAACTAAAGCTCAACAAAACACATCTAACAGGTTGCATTGCAACCCTGGAAACCTACGAAAGTTCCCCGAACTCAAGAGTGTCAATGCTTGACTTTCTCTTTCTTGCTTGTCCAGGCCAATGACGAAAAAATTTTATCAATGTGTTGACAGCTGCGGCAAACGTCATTGTATTTAATCCTTAACCTTGCCTGGCTATGAGACAATTTTCGGTAAAACACAGACACTGAAACCGAGATTTGTATCCTATTTCTTTAGATCTTTGAAAATTTATTTCTGTTTCATATATAATGGCATTTTCTCTCTGGAAAAAAATTTACACTTGTTACACTTCTCAATGAAAATTCGTAATAAAATAATTTCCTGAAATATACATTTCATTGGAAATTATTGTATTATAATCCCTTGCTAGCCTAACTTTTTTCTTTAAACGAACGCTAAATTGTATTTTTTAATAAAAAGTTAAAAATGTTACACTTTTCCCAGAAAATAAAACGGCATATTAATTTTGTTTTATAGAATGCAGTCACATATGTATGTATTTTCATTCACATTTTTCGCAGGCTACCTCCAAACAAGGTCTTGGACCCGCACAAATGGCAGTCATAATGCGCAATTTGATGATGCGTCTTGGTTACAAGAAATTCTTTATTCAAGGTGGTGATTGGGGCTCGATGATTGGCTCACATATTGCAACATTATTTCCAGAAAATGTACTTGGCTACCACTCCAATTTATGTACAGTCCTCACACCTAAGGCAATGCTAAAAGGCGCTATAGCCAGTATTTTCCCCAGCTACTTTGCTCCCGAAGGTTACGAACACTTCTTTTTCCCTATGAAAGACAAGTTTATATTCCTAATGGAAGAAAGTGCTTATATGCATATACAAGCCACTAAACCCGATACAGTTGGCGCAACATTGCAAGATAACCCTATTGGTTTGGCTGCCTATATTTTGGAGAAATTCTCTACTTGGACTAATGCATCGTATCTGCATTTGCCCGATGGTGGCTTAAAAAAACGTTTCCAGCTAGATGATCTCCTGGATAATATTATGATTTATCATTTAACGAATTGTATAACTACTTCACAGCGAATTTACAAGGAGCATTTTTCTCCCCAACAAAGAGCCCTACAACTTCAACGTGTGCCGACCGATGTACCGACAGGTTGTGCCCGTTTTAAAAACGATATAATGCACTTTTTGGATTTCCAATTGAAAACTAAATACAAAAACTTAATTCATAGTACTTACCACAATATTGGTGGGCATTTTGCTGCCATGGAAGTACCAAACATATTATATGATGACTTTATTAGTTTTGTTGAAAAGGTCGAAAAGGTACTAAAAATTTCAGGTTATAAAGGGGAGCTACAACATAGTTAAGTTATTTTTTTTTAATTTTTGTTAATGAAAAAGAAAAATAAAAGTTTTGGAATATTGTTGGTATTATAAATATTTGTTAAAAATTCAATATATTTTCGGGCATAATGCCGCCTTGGTAAGTATCATCAAATTAAATAAAGCAAACCCGATAAAATCACTATATGTATATAACTATATCGTTGGTCTCAAGTAGAAAGGCCCTAACTCAAATAATTGTAACTTAACAGGAGAAGGTAAAAACAAAATAGTAACTGTAATATTCAACATATGTATAACTTCTTTGTACAACTGCTTGTCAAAGCGTTATTTTTTACACTATTGCCATAAATTTTTGTGACGAGGTGTATTTTTGTAAAAAGTATTGGAATCACTGAAAAAGTCAATTTCGTCAAAAAATACAAGTTACGATATTCATCATTCAGTATAATACTTATAACTATAAGGGCCATTTTCACAACTTAACTTTAGCTAAAGGTAGGATTTTGTCTGCCCGATAAATATTTTTGCATTATTACAACTTAAATTATTTATTGGTATTATTATCAATAATAATAATATTTAATGGATAAAAATATAATAAATGAAGATTTTTTAATGCAAAGCCATTTATCGGGCAGACAAAATCCTACCTTTAGCTAAATGTAAGTTGTGAAAATGGCCCTAAATCAAATAGAAATATGTTCATACACAGTTCTTACGTAGCACAACCGACAAGTAAAATGCATACATATATTGCATCCGCTACAATCATGCACATAAGTATAAAAATACTCTGTGTATTTATTCGACTATACATGAGTATATACAGCAGTTTTTTATTTTAACACACGCTTAAAGCATCAACGCTGCCAGAAAGGTGACTTTTTTAGCACGCTAAAATTTTTAAGGGCGTTCAACTGATTGTATGACATGTATGTATGTATGGATGTATATTAAATGGAATGGAGGTAAAATTTATAAGTTCTTAATGAACTGATATTTTATAATACGTAAATTTATATATGTACAGTTGAGCCTCGATTATCCGTATGGTTGGGACCGGGAGCCTTCTGGATAATCGATTTTCTCGGTTAATGGAGTAACTAACAGCTTTTATTGGTTTTTTCATATTTTTTATTCTTAGTTTTGTATATATTTACATATCTTTGTACATATATACCGCATATATTAAAAGAAAAATTCATGGATTTTATGCTTTAATCAAAAAAATGCATATTTATTTACTAGTTATAAGGAATAAAATATTTTCGCTGAAAAGGATTGCGTGCTTGCATACACGGATAATAGAGGTAATCACGGTTGATTGATGCAAAAAAAAAAATTAAATGGATGGACAAAAAAGAAAACAATTACGAGTACAATATTTCTTTACCGAATAAACGACGTTGCTGGTTAATCGAACCGCGGATAATCGAGGCCTTACTGTACATAAATATTTCTATTAAGGGGCTGTCCATATATTACGTAACGCTCTATGGGGGAGGGGGGTTCGAGTTTTGTTACGATCTGTAATGGGGGGGGTCTTTGAAAATGTTACGTAACAGAAAAAATTACTAATTTTGTACAAAAATACGTATGTTTTTCTCATTTATTTATTTAATTGATCATACGTGTTGCCTGCATATACATGTTATATACGAGTATGTATACTACATACATCTGCCGAATGTCAACTTTTGATATTCGAGAATTCGAATTCGAATATTTAAAACGTACCTTAAAGTTTATGAAAACTATCCAAAAATTTAATAGTTGTTAAATAACATTTGAAAATTATACAGAGTTTATATAACCCTCCAAGAAAAATAAACGTAAAGCATTTTGCGAAGCGAAAACGAACCGCATACGGACCGCCATTTCACTAACACTTGCATAGTTTTTCATATAAAAATAAGAAGAAATTAATTCTGCGTAAAACTCTCCGTAAACGTGCCGTTTTTTACGATACGAAACGGAAGTGATTTTTCGTAATGGAAACGAACTGCTTTAAACTTATAAGTACCTAAAACAGTCCGTTTACGTGTCGCTTTAGCAATACGAAAACGAAATGATTTTTCTTAATGGGAACGGACTGCATTAACTGTTTTTGCTTATTGGGGCAGCCATGTTGACAGAACACTGGAATTGTTTTAGTTGATGTTTGAAGTGTGCTAGTCTGATTGTTGTTAAATCAAATCAGCTTTTGTAAGTATTAATATAATTTCAAAGTTAAAAATGGACAAAAAGGATACTATGAAGTAAAGCAGGAAATTAGAAGTATTTGTGAAATTAGTGGTTGTGTAAAAAAAACAACAAAGAATTCATAATCATTGACAATATATGTAGCATTAATTCTTCAGTCTAAAAAAGCTTATATTATTTCGATAGAGAAATTCAGTACGGAAACAGAACGTTTTGCGGATACAAAAACGTACCGCTTCAGCGTTACGTACACGTGCCGCTTTGTGCTTTACAAAAACGTACCGCTGCACTGTTACGTAAACGCAACACTCTAGTATTACGAAAACGGACCGCTTTAGTGTTACGTAAAAGTATATACTACTTTAGCTAAGCCTTGGCGTACTACCAATACATTCAAATTACTACGTTTTTTTTCTAATTCTCTTATTCCGAACTTAACGTTTACGGTTCATTTAAGTATCGCAAAATCGGTTCGTTTTCGTAGTCTTGTATGAAAAAATTACTTCGCCAGCGGTTCGTTTTCGTGCCGTTTTTCTTAGAGGGAATACATTAAATAAATTGTAGTGAAACTGAATTGAACTCAGGGTTACCGCTGGGAATTTTTAAAAAGTCGCACAAAAGGTCGTTCTACAAAAATAAAGTCGCACAAAAAAGTCGCGTGAGAAAATAAAAGTTGCACATCCTTTTAAACGCTTTTTTATTAAAAAATATTATTGAATCAAAAGCTTATTGCATATTTTATGACATATACAGTTGCATTATTGTATGTGCTTCAATACATATTTTCGTGTATGCATACTGAAGAAATCTACTCAAGTTTAATAAATTTGGCTGTCGTATGCTGCCAACGTCAAGATATTTTTTACAAAATTCTGGCATGTCGAACCAAAACCCCGTAAGCTCTTTACTTCAATTCTATTCGTTTGATCTTGGCGCCATATATCCTATTTTTTGGGTGAATGTATTTTATACTTCAACATACATATATATTACTTTTTTGGAATCCACTCTTCCATATCTTTGTCTATTAAATTTAAAGCTGACAGCATTTTTAAGCAAAGCTAGTTTCAAAATATTCACATGTTAGTACACACTTGTATGTTTTACTACAACTTTTTCTTACATTGACTCGGCAGCTAAAAATAATTTTGTAAAATAAGCATTGCAAAACCAAAATTTTTATTTTAAACGCTTTTTGCTAACACTATTCTTTGAAGCTTTTACTGAAAATTAGGGAAAATTTTCTTAAATACATTGTATACATAACAAGGTTCCAAGAACGTAATACAGGGTGGGCCAAAAGAAACCAAGGGGTGTAAAAGTTTAATAACTTTTTTGTTTATTAACTTTTTTTTATTTTTTCTTTCAGATTATATAGACAACACTTGGAGAATTTATAATGGAGATGTTCACAACTGAACAGAGAACCAGAACAATAGAATTTTATTATTTAAACCAGAGATCAATTATTTTAACGCAAAGAGCATATCGTCGACATTTTAAAGTCAGAATTTCGCCCTCTGAAGCGATGATTCGTTGCTTAGTTAATCGTCATCACCAACATGGCAGCGCAAGAGATTTGCCTCGAACCGGTAGACCACGTTTAAGTCGCACTGCGGAAAATATTGAACGAGTACAGCAAAGTGTTAACGAAGCACCAGAAACATCTGGCAGAAGGCGTTCTGCTCAGCTAGAAATGTCTCGTACGTCACTACGGCGCATTTTAAAAAAAAATTTACAGTTATACCCATATAAGGTGCAATTGGTCCAAGAATTAAAACCCGCAGATCATCGGCAACGTCTAAATTTTGCAGTTAAATTTCAAGAGTTGGCCAGAAATGAAATCAACTTTATTGAAAATTTGATTATGAGTGATGAAGCTCATTTTCATTTGAATGGCTTTGTTAATAAGCAGAACTGTAGGTTCTGGGATTCTCAAAATCCAAGAGCCATTCATAAACGCCAATTGCACCCCATCAGGTGTACAGTATGGTGTGGGATCACATCTGAAAATGTCATTGGGCCCTACTTCTTCGAGAATGAAGATGGAAGTGCTGTAACCGTAAATGGAGAGCTGTATCGGTTTATGATAGAAAATTTTTTACGTCCTGCTCTTGAAAACAGACCTGGTATGTGGTTTCAGCAGGACGGAGCCACTGCCCATACTGCCCGAGACACAATGGCACTTTTAAGTCAAATTTTTGGAGAGCGAATAATTTCTCGAAATTCGGAAATTATTTGGCCAGCGCGATCGCCAGATTTGACAGCACCCGACTATTTTCTTTGGGGTTTTTTGAAGGAGCGAGTGTATGTGAACAAGCCAGAGACAATCCTTGAACTCAAGGCAAACATTGTTGCAGAAATTCGAACGCTACAGCCACAAGTTTTGAAAGATGTTATGGAAAATGCTCTAAAAAGAGCCCATCAGTGCGAAGCTGAAAACGGTGGTCATTTAAAAGACATCATTTTCCATACTTAGTGTAAAAAAATTTCCATTTTGTATATTATATAATCTGAAAGAAAAAATAAAAAAAAGTTAATAAACAAAAAAGTTATTAAACTTTTACACCCCTTGGTTTCTTTTGGCCCACCCTGTATAATATAAAATAATAAAAGTGCCTCCAAATCAACAATAATCTGTGAATTGCTTTTAAGTTTTGACGGAGTTATTTTTTTTATAAAAAAGTTTAATTTACTCCAATATTAATGTTTTTTGTAAGAATCTTTACAAAAAAGGGTAAAAAGTCCCAAGAAAATCAAAAACGTCGCAAAAGTCGTTCATAAAAAAAGTCTCACAAAAAGTCGCAGACCGCTAAAAAAGGGTCAAATTGCGACTTTAGTCGTATGAACGGTAACCCTGATTGAACTGGTTCTGAATTCCTCATCTTTCTTTATCCATTTAGATTCTTAAATATTCTTAATATATGTATGTACATAAAAACTTCTGTTTATATTAAACTGGAACATATATTAACATTAAATCCACCAAATACATAGAAGGAAATGGTATTTGCAGAAGTTTAGGAAAAGATTTCTTGCAATTCTCATGGACGAAAAAGCGTCCTTTCAAAAAAATATATTCTTCCATATGTGTGCATGACAATATCAAATTATTTAGTTTTAACATTTTTGTTGGTCAACTTCTCAACAATGTTTAAGTTTTGAGAGATGTGTTAATGGAAACTTGCATACATAGACGTATTTTCATAAGGATATTATTTTAATTTTTTATGCAACCGAACCAAGATTGGAAACCGAAACAAATAATGGTATCGGTATTGATACCGGTACAATTATTTTAAAAATTTCGGTATCGGTACATACCGTTATCGAGTTTAAAATACCGGTATACCGCTATTACTGTGAAGTTTATTAATTCATACAGTGTATATAGCAAAAAACCTCTTTTTATTAAGTTAAAAATAAATAATTTTACATAAAGTCTTTAGTAAACAGTAACATAAAAAAACTAAGTTTTATATCATGCAAAGATTATTTACACAAGTGTAGTGTAAACTTGTATGTTTGTATAAACATACATACATGCATAAGTATGTTTAGATCAGAGCTGCCCACAGAGAGAAAACCGAGAGTAATTTATAAGCATATGTGTATTCATTTCTATAAAAAGCCGTTTGATTTTCGGCACTCTGTCGCTTCTCTGGGCAGCCTGGTTATAAACGTTTATACTATTGTTTTTCAAACGGGATTTCCCGGAAAATAGGCCTTTATTTGCAATAAGCAAAACGCGACGTTCAAAATTTAATTATACAATTCATAAAAGTAAAAACAGAAATGTGCAAGCAAATAAAAGAAATATAACAAAATAATTTCAGATTCTCTTTGGTAAAAATAACGATTCTAATAATGCTTATTCTGTACTTGTGATGCACGAATATTCGTATTAGAATGGCCGAATATTCGGCCATTTTTATATATTCGTATTCGCATTCGTATTCGTCAAATTCAGGCGAATACGAATATTTTTCCAAAAAATTAAATAAATAAATGCAGAAATCCTAAACCAAATTTAAATAAATGGATAAAAATATTAGTTTGTACGAATCCCTTGAACTTATATTATTATTATTTACTGACGATCATCGAAATTTTTGGGTAGTTTCATTAACTTTAAAGTGCGCCGAGAGGAGTATGAAGTTCCTTTTCATAACAATATTTTAATATTTCATATTGCAGGCGTAAATAGAACCCTAATTTAATGTCTATAAATTTCACATTAAATAAATACTCGTATTCGTATTCGCGAATATCGTTTCAAATATTCGTATTCGCGAATATCAAAAGTTGACATTCTTTACATTACTGTTCTGTACTAAAGTCCTATTTTCAAAGAAATATTTTGTAATATTTATTTAATAATATATTTTTTAAGTGCGGTCAGGCTTGTGTGTATTATCTTGCGGTTTTTTTTGTGAAATTTCTTTAACAACCACGCTGCTACTTCCTATGTGAAGGCATACGTCGTGTACAGTCAGTCTCAAAACTTTTTTAAAATACTGTTAATAAAATCCTGGGCGTATGGTCTTGTTACTCCACCCATGTTTGTTCAACACCATATTATGCAAATTTACTTTGTATAATATGTATCAATAAATAAATAAATAATTTTTTTTGGCATTTACATATAATATGGGTATATACATATGCACTACTATTATTTAAAGAACTCAAATGATATTATTTTTTTTACTAATGTGCTTATAAAACGTTTTATTTAATCGATCTCATGAATTATAATTTTTTTTGTTGAAATAATGAAATTAAAAATATTTTGTATTGTTTTGCACTGGGCGGGAATTTCCCGGGAAGCAGAAAAGTCGTTCCTGCTTTCCCGGGAAATGAAAAAGTCCGGGAAAAGAAAAACTCTAGTTTATACAAATGTACATATGTATTTGATTATGGTGTGCTTACACTTTGTTGTCGATAAAAAGTAGTAAGAATAGAGCTGAATAAGAACGTCCAAAGGGAGAAATTTTGTTTCTGTAATTAATTTCAAAAAAAGTTAATTGAAACTAAGTTTTGTAATTTTTTCTTTACGGAAATCGGTATACCGGTACGTACCGGTATAGACATAAATGGTATTGTCGATACCGGTATTTTCTAACCGAAATGAGTTTCGGTATCGGTATTGATAACGGTACCTAATTTTAACGATATTTGAATCGGTATCGGTATTTTTACGATACCGTTTGCCAACCTTGAACAGAACTTAAAAAAAATATGAAAACAACAGTGAAATGCGTCTAGGAACTAGATTGTGTGCCCCTCTAATTTCAAGGTATTTTTAAGGTATATTTTTTAATGGGCAAATATCTATTGAAAATGTAATGTTGTAGAATTTAATTCAACATGGCAACCTTTATTGATCCTAGATATACTTTTTTTTCACTCACATTTTAGATTGATTTGAAGATGGCCAAACGGAGTCATCTTTAAGCTCTCTGAAATACCCGACGACTAGACACTAGAAACTAGTGAAAGCGACCGCAAGGCTAATGCCAATTCTCCTCTTGATGTTTGAAATACTGCTCAGTCATCAATACGGAAAACTATAGCAGATTATTTGGAAAAAAAACGCATAGCAAAAAAATATAAAAAATCTTTTTTTTTAATTATTACAAACTAATATTTGTGTGCCATTCATTTAAATTTCGTTTTGGATTTATGAATTTCTTTATATATTTTTTTAAACGAATACGAATATCTACAAACGGCCGAATGTTTTGGAATTCCAATACACATCACTAATAAATACATACTTAGGAATAAGCTCTATAGAAAACCATAATTTTTGGAGTTTGAGGACACTTGGGAAGAAATTTAAAAAATAGTTTCGCCGATATATGGAGTACGTTCATATGTAAGCTTATTTAATTTTTGTCTACGCACTGTGCTAGTCTAACAAATGAATTTAAAACAATGAATTAAATTAAATTTTTTTTAATTAAAACTTTTAACTATTTAATTTATTTTTTATTTCATTGTTACGTTATTCCTTGGGGGGAGGGGGAGTTCACAGTTTTGTTACGATCTGTTACTAGGGGGGAGGGGGGGTCAAAAATCGTGGAAAACAGCGTTACGTAATATATTGACAGCCCCTAAATATTTTTCTAGAAACATTATTGACGCAGTCGATAATTACTTAACCGCAATTTGCATACCTGCCATGCAATCTGTTGAACACTGTTACCATGTTACCGTCTTACCGATTCACTTTTCTTGAGGTGTGTGTGTGTGCAAATAATGCACTCTTGTATATCGATGGCTTAATATCAAAAAGGCGTATCTCGATTTTTTTCGAAATCGCGTTTTCTGATATCCAACATCTTCCTTATTGAACTAAGTAGGAGGAGTGGTTTTGCAACACACCTCCACTCGGAAACCCAGTTGGGTCCATTGAGATAAAGAGCTAAGTAACAATTAAAATTAACAGATCACTTAAAAAATTATTCTTGCATGCAAATGTTTTAGTTTTTATTCAGTTTTTCCTTTTATTGTAAAATATGGAAAATTTGAGTCACGCCTTTTAAAAGCCTATAGTACATGGTATGTAAAAAGCCACATGCGCATGTGGCGATGACGTCACGGGAATTTTCAGCATGTTTGTTGCATTTCTTAAAATTACTAGTAGTGTCGCGGTTCACACACTTCAACTTTTGTTGATCAACTCGTAATTCAGCTGTAAGAAAAAAAGGAGATATTTGCATTTCTTTTTCCGTCTTTCTTACACACGGAAAGTTTACTTTGCAAAGTCTTAATTCAGCTGTGTAAAAGACAAAGGAAGGAATACTATCTCTTTATGTCTTTCTTCCAGCTGAATTAAGACTTTTCAAAGTAAACTTTCTGTGTGGAAAAGAAGTATTTTATATGTGAACTGGGACAAATGTGCATATCGAAAGAAATGCAATTATGCACTATTGAGAAAGAAAGTCCCGGTTCACACACTTAAACTTTTGTCGATCAACTCGTAATTCAGCTGTAAGAAAGATGGAGAAGGAAATACAAATATCTCTTTTTTTCTTACAGCTGAATTACGAGATGATCAACAAAAGTTGAAGTGTGTGAACCGGGACTTGTGAGTGGAGCAAGAAAAGTTGAAGTGTTTGAGACGGGACAAAGAGAGCTGACATAAACACAATTAACAGCAAATTATAAAAAAAAAATATTTACTGTAATTCTGTTTTGACTTTTATGATACTGTTACAATAGATACAATTGCAATTCAGCCTCTGCCGCATTAAAATCAGTGTATTAAATAAATTTGAAGAAATTGTTACAAGTTTAAAAAAAATTTTAATAAGAATAAATAAAAAATGCCAGATTTAAAACCAACCGTTGTACTTACCAATGCCAAAGTAGAGAAAATGTCTCGACATGACATGTTGGAGTGGGTAAATAGCACCGTAGGCGGACAATATAAAAAAATTGAAGAGCTGTGCTCTGGTAATATTAAAAGTGGATACATTAAACGCACGTTGAACACATTTTGTTTTGCTTTTAGGAGTGGCTTATTGTCAAATGATGGATTTGTTATTTCCCAACACAGTGGGCTCGAAAAAAGTCAAATGCAATGCAAAAATGGAACACGAATTTCTTCACAATTTAAAGTTATTCCAGGCTGCATTTACAAAACTTAATTTCGATAAGTGCGTACCAATTGACCGCTTGCTGAAGGGAAAATTCCAAGATAATTTTGAATTTTTGCAGTGGTTTAAAAAGTTCTTCGATACCCATGCGGCCGACAAGGAAAATTTAAAAGTGCCACCTACCTTAACTGCATCACAAAATCCACCTAAGCCTATAAGAAAAGCGGGAGTGCAGGCGTTGGGTGCTGGGCCCGGTTCTAGGAAAGGATCTACGGGTAAATTAGATACTATAAAAACGCCCAAAAATTATAAACAAAACGATGAGAGAACTGTTTCGCCTTCAAGTTTGCATGTGCTTCAGGAAACAAAAGATCAATTAACAGAAAGAACGTTAAGAGCGGAATTGGATCGAAATGTGTATTTTAATAAATTAACCCAAATTGAAGCTATGTAAGTTTAAAACATTTCATATTAATAACTAATAAGACCATAACACCATTTTTTGAGGGCGCATTGATTTTCGAAATCTTTGAAGGCCCTTAAAAAAATTGGGCACCAACATCGCCAAACTGAGTATAAAACTCTATACTATACTACGCTTTGGTAGTACTATCGAACATATGTATACTGTCAAGGCCGTCACGTTTCCAAACGTTCTTTACGATCTTGGTCGACCTGATTTTGCTTTTTACAATGGTCTGCATGTGTGTCCAAACCCTTCGGTCCTTTTAGAGTGAGGTATACGCTTGGCGCCTCACATAAGTATAGTAAGGTCACTTCTGGGTACAATTTGGGGGTAAATACTACTTTTAATGGGCAATACAAGGGAGTCACAATGGACCCAACTAGTCCTCCAAGAGGAGGTGCGTTTTAGCACCACCATTCCTAACTGTAATTTTTGCAAAACTCGCGCAGGAGCAGTGTGCAGTCCGGTGCTTAAAAATGCTCCATAACGACTGAATGACGCTGTCATTTGATGAAAAATCCCGATTGTCAAATAAAAAACTCACTAAACAAATCACTGAGAATCTTTTTGCTAGTGTTTATTTTATTAAATTTTATTATAAAACTTCGAAAGTTTGTAAGAGGTTTTTGATAAGTTTTATTAAGTGGAGTCTGTATGACACAGACAGTTTATTTAATTACTGCAATATATTTAAGCATGACACTGTACCTATTAGCATATAAAAGACTTTATTTTCAGACTAAATGAATCTTTAAAAAAAGAAGCTTATGTGGACTGGAGCACTCGTGCGTTGGATATATTGTATCGCGATGAAGAATCTAATTTTGCTACAGAAGAAGCCGTATAAGTATTTGTTTCATAACTCAACTGTATTTTTTTATATTTATTCTATTATTTCACTTTATAATAATAATAAAAAAAAATAAAATTTGCAACAAATTAATTTTCTTCATTGTCTGATGTGCATGTAGATAAGGATGATGTTGGCGAATTGGAACTAGCATAATCACAGACTAGAGCTAAACTTTTAGGTAAATTTATTAAACAAGCAGTCGTGTTGTTTGCAGGGGTATTTGCATCATCTATTTCTACTTTTGATTTATCTTTAACATTATGTATGGATTTGTCTTCTGGTTCCTTGCATTTTTCAATTTTTTGTTCATTCTTGTGACTCACAAAGTTTGACTGTGTTTCGTTGATTTTTCTTTTAATGCCCAGTTGTTTGTAGTCTAATTGAGAAGTAAGGGCTTTTTGGCGTTTAAGACCCCCAAATGTGGTTTGTGTTGCTCCTGGTATTGCTGGTTGCAGGAGTATGTCTATACGTTTTTCCTCTTCTCTTTCCTGTGCTGATTTACTTTGAAGTTTCATAAGAGAGGCCATTTGGCGATCTTGTTGACTCTCTGGCAAAAGTGCTATATCCAAACTACTTTTAGCCAAAAGTTTCTCATCAAGCTCCTTTAATGCTTTCAATTCATGTTTCTTTGTCTGGAATTGAAGAGTATTCGTTCCTTAATTATATCAAACAATTGTGCATTTATATTATTATAAATCAATTGGAACAAATCTAATAACCAAACTTCAAGCATTCTAGTAAAAATAGTTCTTGAGTAAATAAATAAGCTTATTCAATACTTTATCAATATGCCAGTAAAAGCATTCAAACCTTTTGTATTTCATTAGAATTACAGATTACATTTCCATTTCGTATTGGATAACAATATTTAGCTATCATAGGGAACATTTCAAGTGCAGGCGACTTCAAATGTATAAATTAATAGCACTTACCCTAAATTCTGCTCTTAACTTGCAGTTGGCTTCATAACAATCATTCCACACAGTATTATTTCTTTCCATGAGCTTTTCTAAGAACGGTTTTACTTGATCGCCAGTTTTCTGATCTTTAGCTTGGTGTTCCAGTTTGTACATAGCATCGTCGAATAAACGCTTTTGTGCTTCTTTTGTTTCCGGCACAACTTGTTCATTATGAGTTGGATCCCAACGATTTTCCTGCCTTCTAGCACCCGATAATATCACATAATCTAAATTTCCAGGATCCGTTTGGATTTCAAAGTGGTTGTCACACAAGTGACATTTCATGCGAAACTTATAAATTGGAGTCGAATAGTACATTCCCACTTTTGTCTTTTCAGCATTATAGCGGACGCCCATTCCAATGTGATTCTTGCAGCCATCGCACCAAATATTATAAGGCATTTCGAATCTGATGATTATTATACCCAAGTGAATTTTCCTGGCACGTTCCCGCAAAGCATGAGTGCCTTGGAATTTATTGAGACCACCTTTTTTCGGATCATAATCAGGCGGATAGTATTTATTTTGTCCTTTACGTTCACCCATTTTCCAAAATATTTATTTCACTTTTATTTACTTTTAATAGATAATAATATGTAATATGAAAACAACAAGGATATAAATTGTCGGTAAGAAAAATAAATAACAACAGATGTTTAATTCACGGGATTGCCATACCAAGCAAAGACTTACAGTAACGCCCCGATAAGCTTTACTACGTCGAATTTTTATGTTGGTGATCTTGTACTTGAATAATTATTATTTTTTAAATATATCCTTGTTAAAATTAGAAAATTCTTCGATATATATTATTTATAAAAAAACAGATAATATAAATCTATATTAATATGAGTTTTACAGTTTTACTAAATTGAAGCGATAAATTTAACTCTTCTCAGTGTTGGTAGTTAAAAATTTAAAACACGTAAAGTAAGAAGAGAAAAGGAATAATTAAATTTTTATTTTAAATTAAAAGAAATACAACTATATGGACATATTAATTCTACAGCTCCGAACAAACAGTAAGTTACTTTATAGTAACACTGTTAGGAACTAAAGAATAAAAAGCACAGATGAAGTAAATATGGAAAAATCTACTGACTATTGCGACAAAAAAGTCATTATGTACATTCATGAGGATTTAAGAGGGCACCTCAAAAGAGAACATATGCATTCACACAGCTACGTCAACATTCATCTAAACGGGCTCGAAGTAATTTTTGTTTGTATATCAGAATGTTTGATATTTTGATTTTCACTTTTTCACACATAAATTTTGAAAATTGGTACGCAAATGACAAGGTAATTTGAAAATCAATTTAGGGGGGGGGGGGGAGTCTACCCGTCTTTCCCACAATTTAAAAAAAGAATTTATAATTTAGAATGCAAAAAGGTTTTTGAAAATTGGTTCATAACTGACGAAGTTATTTGATAAGCAATTATTGGGCCTAGCAATTTGTGCCAACCCAACCCCCCCCCCAAACCACATTTAAAAAATATTAGTGGACCTTTTCCATATGCAAAAATAATTTTGAAATTTCTTTTTTAAAGGCACATTTCACGCCTCCCCGCCCATAACAATTTTAAAGCACCTCTCCATATGCAAAAAGTATTTAGAAAGTTGGTAATCAAATCCAGAAGTTATGAGAGAATTCCGACATCTTTTCCAACCAACCCTACCACCAAAAAAAAAAAATACCAAAAAAATCACCTTTTCCATGTGCAAAAATAATTTTGAAAAGTCGTCATAAATCGCCCCTACAATTTCTATAAAACAGAAAATTTAGTGAACGTTTTCCATATGTGAGACGAATTTTGAAAATTGGTCCACAAATCGTCGCTTGGTTATTGGTTTGCGTCACAGTATATTTAAAATACATTATCTCTGCAGCAAACTAAGCGAAGTTATGCTCGTTTATATTATAAAATCTGTTAAAAACTATGCGGAAAAAGTAACATAATTTAAAAAAAGTGGGGCTGGTTAAAATAATAGCCTATAATTCATTCAAGAGACACATATTAATGTTGCGAAATTTTACGGAAGATCAGTCCAGAGGTCTAGTCTCCTACGAGGTACAAACAAACAAACGCACGTTTCGATTTATATAGGTACATACATATGTATTTAGATTTTTAAATAGTTTTTTGATAAAATCTTTTAACCGGAAACAAGGGGAAATATTAAGTTAATAAAGCAGCTCGATTTAACCGGAAATGTCATAATCCTTGTACATGTCAGACAGTGAATGGCAAGAAAAAAATTCAAGAATAGAAGTACCTTTTATTTTATAATATGCCTTTAACCCTTCATTTTAACAAAAATATGGTCAATAGTTTGTAGAATGACTATTCTTCACTAAAAAATCATTACTATGCCATACCTAAATCTTATGTTTGAGAAAGTTTCAAATCAATTTATTAACACCATTTATACATAACTTAAATTAAAGGTTATCTTATCAAAAAAAACTTACCCTGCTCATTTTAGAAGAAGTTTGGCTCGTGTGCCAGCATTATTTTTATATTTTGCGTTTCCTTCCACTGGATTCCTACCTTTTAGTGCCATTTGCACTTACATAACTTTTTACAACAACACCACATACATGCATATTTATTTACACTCACAAACACTTGATTTAATAAGCATTGAAATTTTTGATATTATTTTAATTTAATTTAAGATTTTAAATTGCTTTTACTTTAATAATAACCTATTGCGATAATACTACATAACTTTTTTTCTTTGCTCTAATAAAATTTTAAACTACATCTGCTTTTATTTTAATTTTATTTTTATTGCTATATAGCACACAAATTCATATTAAATTTATTAGATTAACACTTTTTGCACAATTTCTCCACTTATGGTCGACGGAACTGCATTACTTCAATAACTTTTAAAATTTGGGTACTATTTTTTCTTTATAGGTTAACACAATTTAATTTTTGAATTGTAACAACTGCACGTTATTAGTGCAAGAGGATGCAGATTGCTGGTTAGTGAATCTTATTACAATTTATCCATTTCCTCTTTTAATAAACTTGGCAGCACTACTTCGGACAATTAATGTGGTAACACAGTGCTATGACATTTCGTTTCAAACTGTTTGTACTTTTTCATTTGCTTCCTCCCTGCTTTTGTTAATTTTTGGCGCATTTTTATCGTTCTTTTTTCGTCAAGATACATTTCTATTGTATTAGTTTTTTCGCTGATAAACTTTTCAATGGAAGTAAGTACTACATAAAATTCATAGTAAATTAATGTTTTACTATATGATACACGTTTGTATTTATGCTTATGCTTATATTCATACACAAATAAGTGTTTAATTTACATAAATACTTCTGTATAACCTTTAAGACGATTTCACTTGTTACTGTTTTACAACACACGTATATTATTGTTCATTCATTTACTGCCAATGGAATTACGTATATCTTTTCAATGTTTGAATTGTGATTATTTTAAGAACTTGGATACAAACTTTCAATAATTTAATTAACTTATAATGCAAGTTGTAAAAGACGAATGTATACTTGTTAAAAACGCGGCGTAAACTAAATACAAATAGGGTCCAGCTTGCAGATGGTGTTCGAAAAGGCAACATTTTTAAGTTTACAACAACAACATGTATCTTGTTGCAAAAAGAGGCATAGTTTGAATGAGATATTCATCAGATGTGTTATCACCACCATCTTTAAATTGGAATGGTTATGCTAATCATAATTCCAGAGCTACCAGATCTTCATATTGTGAGTAGAAGTTTTATATGAATATTTAACGCGTGTGAAGAAATCGCACCGGAATCAAACCGATTTCTTCCACCTTTTACCCACAGTTGAAAAAAAAATGTACTAGGAAAAAAAGTATTGAATTTTGCAAAAAATGTAGCCAAAACCAATTTATTTCAACCCTGCTGAAATAATTCGTGGTGGATAAGAGAAATTCTGTTCCATTCCACATAATTTTTCCATACAGTGTTGCATTTAAACTGCGGTGAGAAACTACTAACTATCATATATGTCAAACAATTATGTAAGCAATTAAAGAAAAATATTTTGATTCTGAAAAAGTACGCTAATTAAATAAAATCAGTAAATTTCATGGTGTGAAAAAAATAAGACCAGTTTTGAAAAGATGAAAGAGCCCTCTAAACGGATATAGGAATGTCATTCCTGGCATTTTAGCCATTTAGAGGGTATACCACCCTTAAGTAAAATTTCATACTAGGCCAAAATCAAAAGTGCGCCATTGAATAAAATCTGTAAATTTAATGGTGTGAAAAAAAGAAGACCAGTTTTGAATAGGTGAAAGAGCCTCTAAACGGCTATAGGAATGTCATTCCTGGCATTTTAGCCATTTAGAGGGTATACCACCCTTAAGTAAAATTTCATACTAGGCCAAAATCAAAAGTGCGCCATTGAATAAAATCTGTAAATTTAATGGTGTGAAAAAAAGAAGACCAGTTTTGAATAGGTGAAAGAGCCCTCTAAACGGCTATAGGAATGTCATTCCTGGCATTTTAGCCATTTAGAGGGTATACCACCCTTAAGTAAAATTTCATACTAGGCCAAAATCAAAAGTGCGCCATTGAATAAAATCTGTAAATTTAATGGTGTGAAAAAAAGAAGACCAGTTTTGAATAGGTGAAAGAGCCCTCTAAACGGCTATAGGAATGTCATTCCTGGCATTTTAGCCATTTAGAGGGTATACCACCCTTAAGTAAAATTTCATACTAGGCCAAAATCAAAAGTGCGCCATTGAATAAAATCTGTAAATTTAATGGTGTGAAAAAAAGAAGACCAGTTTTGAATAGGTGAAAGAGCCCTCTAAACGGCTATTGGAATGTCATTCCTGGCATTTTAGCCATTTAGAGGGTATACCACCCTTAAGTAAAATTTCATACTAGGCCAAAATCAAAAGTGCGCCATTGAATAAAATCTGTAAATTTAATGGTGTGAAAAAAAGAAGACCAGTTTTGAATAGGTGAAAGAGCCCTCTAAACGGCTATAGGAATGTCATTCCTGGCATTTTAGCCATTTAGAGGGTATACCACCCTTAAGTAAAATTTCATACTAGGCCAAAATCAAAAGTGCGCCATTGAATAAAATCTGTAAATTTAATGGTGTGAAAAAAAGAAGACCAGTTTTGAATAGGTGAAAGAGCCCTCTAAACGGCTATAGGAATGTCATTCCTGGCATTTTAGCCATTTAGAGGGTATACCACCCTTAAGTAAAATTTCATACTAGGCCAAAATCAAAAGTGCGCCATTGAATAAAATCTGTAAATTTAATGGTGTGAAAAAAAGAAGACCAGTTTTGAATAGGTGAAAGAGCCCTCTAAACGGCTATAGGAATGTCATTCCTGGCATTTTAGCCATTTAGAGGGTATACCACCCTTAAGTAAAATTTCATACTAGGCCAAAATCAAAAGTGCGCCATTGAATAAAATCTGTAAATTTAATGGTGTGAAAAAAAGAAGGCCAGTTTTGAATAGGTGAAAGAGCCCTCTAAACGGCTATAGGAATGTCATTCCTGGCATTTTAGCCATTTAGAGGGTATACCACCCTTAAGTAAAATTTCATACTAGGCCAAAATCAAAAGTGCGCCATTGAATAAAATCTGTAAATTTAATGGTGTGAAAAAAAGAAGACCAGTTTTGAATAGGTAAAAGAGCCCTCTAAACGGCTATAGGAATGTCATTCCTGGCATTTTAGCCATTTAGAGGGTATACCACCCTTAAGTAAAATTTCATACTAGGCCAAAATCAAAAGTGCGCCATTGAATAAAATCTGTAAATTTAATGGTGTGAAAAAAAGAAGACCAGTTTTGAATAGGTGAAAGAGCCCTCTAAACGGCTATAGGAATGTCATTCCTGGCATTTTAGCCATTTAGAGGGTATACCACCCTTAAGTAAAATTTCATACTAGGCCAAAATCAAAAGTGCGCCATTGAATAAAATCTGTAAATTTAATGGTGTGAAAAAAAGAAGACCAGTTTTGAATAGGTGAAAGAGCCCTCTAAACGGCTATTGGAATGTCATTCCTGGCATTTTAGCCATTTAGAGGGTATACCACCCTTAAGTAAAATTTCATACTAGGCCAAAATCAAAAGTGCGCCATTGAATAAAATCTGTAAATTTAATGGTGTGAAAAAAAGAAGACCAGTTTTGAATAGGTGAAAGAGCCCTCTAAACGGCTATAGGAATGTCATTCCTGGCATTTTAGCCATTTAGAGGGTATACCACCCTTAAGTAAAATTTCATACTAGGCCAAAATCAAAAGTGCGCCATTGAATAAAATCTGTAAATTTAATGGTGTGAGAAAAAGAAGACCAGTTTTGAATAGGTGAAAGAGCCCTCTAAACGGCTATTGGAATGTCATTCCTGGCATTTTAGCCATTTAGAGGGTATACCACCCTTAAGTAAAATTTCATACTAGGCCAAAATCAAAAGTGCGCCATTGAATAAAATCTGTAAATTTAATGGTGTGAAAAAAAGAAGACCAGTTTTGAATAGGTGAAAGAGCCCTCTAAACGGCTATAGGAATGTCATTCCTGGCATTTTAGCCATTTAGAGGGTATACCACCCTTAAGTAAAATTTCATACTAGGCCAAAATCAAAAGTGCGCCATTGAATAAAATCTGTAAATTTAATGGTGTGAAAAAAAGAAGACCAGTTTTGAATAGGTGAAAGAGCCCTCTAAACGGCTATAGGAATGTCATTCCTGGCATTTTAGCCATTTAGAGGGTATACCACCCTTAAGTAAAATTTCATACTAGGCCAAAATCAAAAGTGCGCCATTGAATAAAATCTGTAAATTTAATGGTGTGAAAAAAAGAAGACCAGTTTTGAATAGGTGAAAGAGCCCTCTAAACGGCTATTGGAATGTCATTCCTGGCATTTTAGCCATTTAGAGGGTATACCACCCTTAAGTAAAATTTCATACTAGGCCAAAATCAAAAGTGCGCCATTGAATAAAATCTGTAAATTTAATGGTGTGAAAAAAAGAAGACCAGTTTTGAATAGGTGAAAGAGCCCTCTAAACGGCTATAGGAATGTCATTCCTGGCATTTTAGCCATTTAGAGGGTATACCACCCTTAAGTAAAATTTCATACTAGGCCAAAATCAAAAGTGCGCCATTGAATAAAATCTGTAAATTTAATGGTGTGAGAAAAAGAAGACCAGTTTTGAATAGGTGAAAGAGCCCTCTAAACGGCTATAGGAATGTCATTCCTGGCATTTTAGCCATTTAGAGGGTATACCACCCTTAAGTAAAATTTCATACTAGGCCAAAATCAAAAGTGCGCCATTGAATAAAATCTGTAAATTTAATGGTGTGAAAAAAAGAAGACCAGTTTTGAATAGGTGAAAGAGCCTTCTAAACGGCTATAGGAATGTCATTCCTGGCATTTTAGCCATTTAGAGGGTATACCACCCTTAAGTAAAATTTCATACTAGGCCAAAATCAAAAGTGCGCCATTGAATAAAATCTGTAAATTTAATGGTGTGAAAAAAAGAAGACCAGTTTTGAATAGGTGAAAGAGCCCTCTAAACGGCTATAGGAATGTCATTCCTGGCATTTTAGCCATTTAGAGGGTATACCACCCTTAAGTAAAATTTCATACTAGGCCAAAATCAAAAGTGCGCCATTGAATAAAATCTGTAAATTTAATGGTGTGAAAAAAAGAAGACCAGTTTTGAATAGGTGAAAGAGCCCTCTAAACGGCTATAGGAATGTCATTCCTGGCATTTTAGCCATTTAGAGGGTATACCACCCTTAAGTAAAATTTCATACTAGGCCAAAATCAAAAGTGCGCCATTGAATAAAATCTGTAAATTTAATGGTGTGAAAAAAAGAAGACCAGTTTTGAATAGGTGAAAGAGCCCTCTAAACGGCTATAGGAATGTCATTCCTGGCATTTTAGCCATTTAGAGGGTATACCACCCTTAAGTAAAATTTCATACTAGGCCAAAATCAAAAGTGCGCCATTGAATAAAATCTGTAAATTTAATGGTGTGAAAAAAAGAAGACCAGTTTTGAATAGGTGAAAGAGCCCTCTAAACGGCTATAGGAATGTCATTCCTGGCATTTTAGCCATTTAGAGGGTATACCACCCTTAAGTAAAATTTCATACTAGGCCAAAATCAAAATTATTTGTATATCAAATTCAAATATATTTTCGGTGTATGGTGAAATTCTTGTTTCATTCATATTGTTCAACATATGGCATCACGTTTAAATTGATTGAAAATTTTAGGTCTGGCAACAGCATTAGGTAACTGTGGCAATGAAACGAAATGAAATGTTTTTTAAGTGTTGTATTTATACACCCAAAATAAATCTTTTATATATATTTCAATATGAATAGAAAGTAAATTTCTTAATAAAAAAATTCCAAAGAGATGAGTGAGAAGATAAAGCTGATATTCTTCGAAAACTCTTGCGTAAATTTTACAATAAGACTTTTTAATTTTATTTATTTACAATTTCTTTACATAATTCTTTCAGGAATTCATGTAATTGATAGCTGTTAAATTGAAAGCAATTTCAAAGCAAGCTGATTTGTTATGGTATATATTGTAAATTGAAAAAAAGCTGGATAGAGAATTTGAAATCGACCATACAAGAATATTATCAGTCAATTGACCGGTCATTTGATTAGAAGTCACGCAGGATATATTCATTATTACGTAGAACAAAGTTTCTCTCACGTTATTAAGGGCAAAATGTGATGGAAACTTTTGAATATTCATCATTGCGTAGGATTGAGTCACGCGTTTCACTCACATGCAAACTTCATATGTATGTATTTATACAACTTATTTTATAATTAGAAAATTATTTAGACACACATGTAACATAGTGTCTATACCTGATAAAAATTTATCAAAACAAATTACAGAAAAATAAAATAATATTTTATGCTGAAATTGAATCACGCGTTTCACTCACGTGCAAAATTCATATGTATGTATTTATACAACTTATTTTATACATAGTGTGTCTATACCTGATAAAAATTTATCATAACAAATTGTCAAATTTTTGTTAATGCAAGCATACATGCGAAGACGTTGTGGTTTTTTTATTATGATAAATCATAATTTCTTCGTCGTCGTGCAATATTTCACTTCATATTTATTAAAAAGGGTTTATTTAGTAAAAACATCAATATTTTTCTTTATTTTAATATTTTTTCTTGAAAATTGTGTAAATATTTTATTTTTTACAAATAAATTAAAACGCCGCACAATTTGTTTACGTTTTTTATCAAAACAAAGTTGTCTGAGCTGAAGCTCTTGACAAAACCAACTATAAAAATCTTATAATGAAAAAAAATGATTACAAGAGTGAAAACAAAAATTTATTTAATTAAAATAATTACATTTTTTTTCAATTAAATCAAAAGCAAAAATTTGTTAAATTAAAAAAACTATTCTGGTTGCTGTGGCTGCAGCTGTAGTTGTTGTGCCTGCAGCTGTTGTTGCTGTGGCTGCAGCTGTTGTTGTTCTGGCTGCAGCTGTTGTTGTTCTGGTTGCAGCTGTTGTTTCTGTGGCTGCAGCTGTTGTTGCTGTGGTAGCAGCTGTTGCTGTGGTATCGGATGTTGTGACTGCAGCTGTTGTTGCTGTGGTATCAGCTGTTGTTGCGACTGTTGCTGTGGTAGCAGCTGTTGCAGATGTTGTCTTTCATCTCTGAAACCGCATTTGAGACCATTTTTGTGATTGTCTAATGACTACCTTTATATCAAAAAAAGTTATTATTTTGAGTTAATAGAGAAGTGGACATGGAAATGTATCTTATATTTTCCTAAGAAAATTTATTATTTTGATTTGAGCCTTTATTCAAGGTAAAAATAATAAATTCTCTACTGAAAATTTCGAGTTAATACCCTCTTGTTGATTGTGTGCGATATATACTCGTACATATGCTCGAATGGAACCTAGTACAACGCACACCTTTTCAAATTATTCGACTTGTATCATATGCATGATTATCTTTTAAAGAATGCAAGCTTTATTTTTTATTATAAAAATGCATTAAAAATTCCACAAAAAAATAAAAATAGTATATACGAACGTAAATTTATAAATATAACAGGAAATTTAATTCAATATGTTGTATAGGTATAACATTTCATAATAAATAACACACATAGTTATGTAAATGCCCCATCAAAAATTAGTTTATTTATTGGCCATAATTTCAAATTTAATGCCATGTTCGTATTTCTCCAATTCACTTATTAAACTGGTCTTGGAAAAAGCAGCACCTGGAGAAAGTACTCCACCGATACCAGGCATTTTGTTACTTTGTTTAAGTATTGTTGACGCACAACAAACAAAGCAAAGCAACACAAGTGGAACCATAGCCAGGATTAGGCCCACTTACTTTAACCATTAATAATTTCGTTGGTGGATCAGTGTATTGATCTGTAGGCTCTGCCAAACGTTCCGACTACGGCCAACCCAAAGCTTTCATGTCAATTGAGAAGGATGTTCTTTCCATGGCAGCTTCTGTCGGCCCTTCGTGTGATACTAAGCCCAGAGAGAAAATTTTTGGATACTTAAGTAGCAATCGACGACCAATGGAGAATTTGGTGAGAATGCCAAATAAAACCGCAAAGAATGCCACCAAAGAAGCCGTAAAATATGATCCAAGCGCTACGTAAGCATGCATTTGTATGGGTCGTTTACGCTCTTGTTCATAAAGGAAACGTTGGGAACGCATTACTACCGAACGATCAGAACCGGGAAATGGCAAACACTGTTGACAATTTCAGAACGAAAGATGAGGGGGCGACGCTTGAGAACAGGTCGAAACTTGGGAAGTCTTTCACTGTATAATTGACTGCGTATTCCACGTAACTCGCCGGAATGAGCCAAACCGTAAACAGCACTTTCCCAAGTACCATAATGAATACCAGAACCTCCCGTCGGGCCACCCTTAACGTGCGTTTTCAAGTAGGTTTCAACCGAATTTACTACACCATCAAAATTCTTTTCGAAATATTGCCACAATAAATTCCAGCGGCTTTCAATTGTAGCGTTTTATAATTTTTCTTCACACTTCATTTTCTAGAATGGATAGAATAAATACTGACGCCATGATGAATTCCAGTGCTGCCACACGATCTACTAAGAACGAATGGAATAGAACCGATTTTCCCCACACATACACTGTAACAATAATAATATACTATAATTATTTTGCATATATATTGAAAATCCATGTGCAAATATAAAATAATTTAATTAATTTCATTATTTAAAGCTAATATATTCAAAAACTTGCATGTGCTGCAAACATTTTGTTTTCTGCATAATTTTTCACCTAATTGGTTGCAAATGTGCGTACTTGCTACTTTTTACACCATAATAGCAAAAAAAAAAATATGTAGTACTAAGTACCAACATATGCAACCCTGAGTCCCGGTACGCTGTAAAAGTACGATTTCTTCACATCGATGAATATTTATACAGATATTCCCCTGTGCTATGTCGACTATGTATTTATTAACCTATCTTTTTGCTATATAATATTAAATATGATAAAAAGGAGATTTTTAACAATCAAAAACTTATAAAAAGCTTAAAATCATTATCAAACATATCCAAGTGCATGAAATATATATGTATACGATATCCCTCCTCTGCATAAAGCAGTGTTTTTATACATCTGGTAGCCTCTTTTCAGCATTTTAGTGTTGCTGCTTTTCACCCGTCACAACATACAAGAGAGTGTGCTGATTTACACGGGCGTAATTGATGCTGCCAGTTATGCCAATTTGAATAACATGCATGAAATAAACAATAATGCTACAAAAATTAAAAACTTATAAGGATAGAAGAGAAAAGGAATTATTGTATTTTGGTGGTATATTAAAAAACTTAAAAACATATGGACACTTTATTTCTACATTTCCCAAATAATCCATTAGTTACTTCATAAAAACTCTGCTATGAATGAACGAATTGAATAGAATACATATAAAAAAGTCCGCTGACTGTTGCTACAAAAAAGTCATCATGTAAATGCATGTGTGTTTAAGGAAGGATCCAAGAGAGATCGTGAGTGTTGTCTGTCGCAGCTGCGCTACCTTTCATGTAAACGGGCTCGCAGTAACTTTTATTGGTCTATCAACATTTCTGACATTTTGTTATTCACTTTTCTAAACTTTTAATTAGAATCATTTGACACGCACTGTGTTTTAATTGGAGAAATTTGCAGGTTGGTGAAAAATATAACAACAAAGACAATTTAACCCCTTTTGCCACGTTATTTATTCATTTTGATTAATAAAACTCATAGTTTCAGTCAGTGGTCAATTCAAAGCTAAAATGAAAATATATACTAATGAGGGGAATCCGCTTGGTCTGAAATTAGAAATCTTGGCCAAGTTTGCAAAACGTGAGGTGTCTGTAGAAAAAGTTAACCCTAATGGTACGTAAGTATAGTGGTTGTTTGTGATTGGTTTGGGTAAACATTATATGTGACTCGGTGGTATTAACATAAGCAAAATTGCTTATTGAATATTTCAATAGGAACTGACCTAACCTATCCGTTGTTTTCAGTAAAAGATTATTCTCAATTTTTCAGACATTCAATCAAAAGGTTTATTAATTTTGCCAACATTAGAATTGGACAATGGTTTGAAATTGTTCTCAACAGACGCAGTGGCGAAATATCTCTTCCCCGATGAAGGCCAATTAAGAGATGAGGTATGTTTCGGCTAAATTAAAGAATTAAATGATTTCTATTCGCGCTTATTGACCTTGTTGAAGGTTATTTCAATTAATATGTTCTCTTTTGTTTATGCAGTGGCTTGAATGGTCTTCAACATTATTGACTCCAGCTTTGGTCCATCACATGGGGCATGGTCATCGTGCCAATCCTAATGCGGTTCCTGTTCTTAGTGGTTTAGTTAAAAAGCTGGAAGAGCAACTATCGAAAACACCCTTTTTAACCGGCGATAAACTAACTGCAGCTGATCTTTCAGTTTGGTCCCTGCTCGCACCGGATGGCACTTTAAAAGGGGCACAAAAAATTGAAAGTCTTTTAATGTGGTATCGCAAAATTGGTAGCATGCCAGAAATAAAATCAATATTGGAGTTGCATCCTTTAAAAGATTTGACCTTTAATGCCTTGCAAAACTCAAATTTGTATGGAGGTCTCTATCATGTTCCACTCAAAATGCCTGCTACTCTATCGGAAGTTGGCAATGTTTTGGCTGATACTGGCTCTAACTTGGCCGATACTATAACTGAGGAAGAAGTTAGTTTGGCTAAGAGCAACTATGTCTATGTACCAGCTGCAGATCGTAAGGAACCCCGTACAATCCTTCCTAAAGCTGGAGAACGCAATGTGCTAGTGACTTCTGCTCTTCCGTATGTGAATAATGTGCCACATTTGGGTAATATCATTGGGTGTGTTCTATCGGCTGATATTTTTGCGAGGTAAGTGATACTAAAATTATACTGATTAAATTCGACTTTTAAGAATTATATATGAAAAAGGTGGGAGTAGTGAGTGAATGCATTTATTTATTTATTTATTTCAGTCTATGGACAGAAAGTCCTTTCAGACTACGATATAAAGGTAAAATTTTTTCTTAGTAACTAAGATTGAAAAACATATATATATATATATATATATATATAAGATAAAATCCTACTTTTAACTAACTTTAAGTTATAATAATGGCCCTTGGAAGAACAAGTTTAAAATCATTTTCCTCAGTGGTGAACTCTATATAAGACTTTGATTCTCTTTGCAATTTAAAGTTAATTTCATTGAGAAACGGGAAAGCACGGGTTAGTGTGCCATTACGAGCATAATTAGCCCGATGAAAAAGCTTAGTTAACCTGAAATTTCTAGGAGGTATAAAAAATGGTACAACATGAAGCAAATCCGCGCAGTCAATGTATCCGTTAATAATGTCGCAAACCAGAAGGGCGGATTGGAGTTTTCTTAGTCCTTCTAGAGTACGTAAGCCAATAAAAAGGTACTTAGATTCATAAGGAACAGAAGTTAAATATGATGAGCGTGTAACAAATTTAAGAAAGATGCGTTGAAGTCTCTCGTTTCTGTGCTTAAGAGCGATAATAGAGGGTATACTCTGTATTTCGAAACGAAAGAAAATGCTTTCGAATTTGAGTGTTGTTAATACTACAATTCATTCATTTTTATATCGATTAAAATAACATATTATGTATGAACATGCGTCCCAAAAAAAATTAAAAAAAAATATTGAGCAAGTTCTAAAAAAATTTAATTTTGTTTCCAAAAAGTTTTCTCAGGACGCAAGTTCATCAATAAATGTCTTTTCAATAGATATATCGTTATAAAATTTAATAAATGGCAGAAAACTCGAAAAATTGCGATTTTGAGGTGCATTTAACCAAGTTTTCATTCATAATTATTTTTTCAAAAAGAGCTAACCTAATAAATATGGTTAACTGCATTGGATTCAGCGTACTCGAATCAGGTTTAACCACCGGGTCACCGGCTTGTTACAAAAAAAGTTTTGAATTCGAGCACAGTGTAATTATCACATGCAATTTGGCTTACAAAGCCATAAATACATTTTTTTAAACAAAAAATACATATGCCGGACCATTTTTACTGTGAGCTAAAATTTTGTATGTTTTTGTTCCTACTGTTAAGGAAAGGGCTGACCTCTGTTGAATTTCTCTTCATTTCTTTTACAAATAGAAAACATTAATAATATCAAAAATTTCTTAAATGTAGACAGAGTGCACAATAAAATATTCACCTATTGCCACTATGTAATATCGAAAATTAAAATCTTAGAATCAAATTCTTCACTCGAGTAATAGTAGAATAATAACATTCTTAACTTGTTTCCTTTAAAGATACTCACGTGCAGCGGGCTACAACACACTGTACATATCCGGAACCGATGAATATGGCACAGCTACTGAAAATAAAGCTCTTGCTGAAAAACTAACGCCGCGGGAAATTTGTGAGAAATACTTTGAACTACACAACGGCATATATCGTTGGTTTGGCATTGGTTTCGATTATTTTGGTCGTACAACAACTCAAGAACAAACAGAGTAAGTTCTTAATTAATTTTTAGTAATTATATTTATCAGATAATAAATTTTCGTTAGAATTGTACAAGAAGCTTTTAAAGATGTCTACGATAATGGTTATATACTAACTGAAAGTGTTGAACAGTTATTGTGTCAAAAGTGTGATCGTTTCTTGGCTGATCGGTAAGTGTAAATTGCATGTATGTATTAGTTATTTTAGGATATTCGTTTCAATTTCACATAAAGTTTTGTTGAGGGAACTTGTCCTCATCCAGGCTGTGGCTACGAAGATGCTCGTGGAGACCAGTGCGACAAATGCGGGAAGCTGGTGAATGCTACCGAACTTATACGTCCTCGTTGCAAAGTATGCAACACAGCGCCAGTTGTACGATCTTCCGAACAACTTTTCCTAGACTTGCCAAAAATCGAAAATAAACTGCGTGAATGGGTGGATAAAGTTGAGCACGGTTGGACGAACAATGCGCGAGTTATAACGCGAGCTTGGTTACGTGAAGGCCTTAAGCCACGTTGCATTACACGTGACTTGAAATGGGGCATTCCTGTGCCACACAAGGGATTCGAAGATAAAGTATTTTATGTTTGGTTTGATGCACCATTCGGTTATGTTTCCATGACAAAACGTTACTCCAAAGAGTTTAGACGATGGTGGCAACCAGAAAAAGGCGTGGAAGTTGAACTTTTCCAATTTATGGCTAAAGATAATGTGCCATTCCATTCGGTTGTGTGGCCCAGTGCATTGCTGGCTATTAACAAGGGTAACACTTTAGTGTCACATATTATGGCTACCGAATATTTGAATTATGAAGATGGAAAGTTTAGTAAAAGTCGCAGTGTTGGCGTGTTTGGTAATGATGCTCAGGTAAAATTAAATTACCCTTGCCATGAGTGTATAAACTATTAATATATATAAACATACTATCATTTAGGACACTGGCATTCCGGCCGACGTGTGGCGTTTCTATTTGGCTTCAGCCCGTCCAGAAGGTCAGGATTCTAGTTTTAGCTGGAATGATTTGGCTGCTCGTAACAATTCTGAATTACTTAACAATTTGGGCAACTTTATTAACCGTTCCTTAGTTTTTTGTGAAAAGAACTTTGAGGGCATAGTGCCTCCTATGAATCCTACCACTGACGAACATATTTTGCTCGCACTTACCAATCGTGAACTGCGCGGTTATGTAAACTCCCTGGAAAAGGCTCGTTTACGTGATGGCATCAGGCACATGCTTTCGATATCACGACACGGCAATGGCTACATGCAGTCACAACAACCCTGGGTTTTGCTTAAGGGCAACGATGAACAGAAGTCTAGAGCTGCTACAGTTATAGGATTATGTTGCAATATTGCTTGTCTCTTGGCGAACCTTATTTTCCCATATATGCCAACAACAGCCAGAACTATGTTTGAGCAATTGAACGCTAAGCAGACATACTTAAATGCTGAGTAAGTGATTTAATATTATTTTTTTTTCATATCGAAATTAGGTAAAAGCTAAATTTTATTATAACACCTTAATTTTCATTCAAATCTTAAGCTGCATTATCTATATTTATATCGTTTAGGAAACCATTTATCTCAATATTGTTACCATCTGGGCATAAGATTGGCAAACCTGCGCCTCTGTTCGCTAAATTGGAACAGAGCTTTATTGACGAAATGAAAAAGAAATATGCTGGTCCCCAGTTGTTAAGTTCTTCAGATTCCCAAGATAGTGCTACCACGATTAAAGACTTAGAAAAGAGCATTCAAGAACAGGGCGACAAGGTTAGACAACTTAAGGCCTCAAAAAAAGACAAAGCTGAATGGCAACCTGAAGTAAATAAGCTATTGGACTTGAAAAAGCAATTATCCGAAGCTCAAGCCAAGCAGGCAACTTCAAAAACCGAAACCAAACAAAACGGTAGTGCACTCAATACCGTCAAAGAACTTGAAGCTGCCATACAGGCACAAGGGGATAAAGTACGGCAACTTAAAGTTTCAACAAAAGACAAAACCGTTTGGCAACCAGAAGTTAACAAACTGTTGGATTTAAAAAAACAGTTAGCGGTAGCTCAGTCAACTTCGTCTTCCTCTACACCACTAACACCAATTGATGGTAGCAGGGTTAAGGAAATAGAAGATAAAATTGCAAAACAAGCAGAAAAAGTACGTACTTTAAAAGCATCTTCTGATGCATCCGTTTGGAAACCGGAAGTAGAAGTGCTTTTAGTGCTCAAAAAGGAACTGACATCTTTAACTGGCTTAACCGAATCCACTGGCCAAGGCAAGAAGAAAAAGTAATTTCATAATTTTTCATAATTTTTATTTATATTTTTACATATTGATTAGTTTTCATTGGTGTCCTTCTTTAGAAATATTTCATTCACGATTTAAGTCATGAAACACATTTTTAATTACATAATTAATTTGGTTTTTAATGCATTTATTCATGATTTTTGTATAACATAATACAACTATTTATTTAATTTATTTATAGACTTATGTATGTATGTTTTGCTATTTTGTATTAAACATTTTAATTAACCTGTTCATTTGTAATGAAAGTGCTTAAAAATAAATGCTCAATAAATAATTTGGAATAAATTTATAAGGTATACTTTTTGCATAATTTTTAAATCTTTGAACTAAAATTGTGTTGAACTCAAGGGTAAACATTATTTAGGGGAAATATATACACTGCGAATGACTTAAGTAAGGCATATACATACAGGTGTGTCACAGAAACCAAAGTGAAACTGAAAACGTTTTTTCCTTCTCAAAAAACCGTAGCAATTTCACATTTTAAATCCGTTTAAAAATAGTAAAGTGAAACTGATAATTTGATAGTGCTTACCAGAGAATGACAAAAAATACATCTAATAGGCTGGTAAAAGCTCTCACAGTACACCGAAGAACTGCAGACCAATAAACCTATTATCCTTTCTTCTGAAAACATTAGAAATAATGGTTGATCATTATATTCGCAAAACCATTAATGTTAAGCTACTTTACCAGCATCATCATGCATACGAAAGGGGAAAGTCAACCGAATCGGCTCGGTTTAGTACAATAGAGATCACTCTCTGTGGGTGAATATACCTTTGTACATACTGTTGTGGAAAGGGGGGGATTAATGCAGTATTATGTAAGTGGATTCAGAATCTACTAACCGCAGGATAACTTCGGTCCCAGGAGCTTCTAGAAAAACCTGGTTTGCAAATAGGGGTAGACCACAGGGTACCTAATAAAACGGAACTAGTGTTCTTCTCCAGGAGATAAAAGTGCCCAACACTGCAAAATATCTCGGAATTATTCTTGACTCTAAGCTGAGTTTCAAAATTAATATTCTACCGAGAGTGAAAAAAGCAACAATTTCACTCTATCTATGCAATAAACAAATTGGGAAAAAACTGGGGTCTTGCCCCGAAAATCGTTCATTGGATCTATACTGCAATAGTACGCCCATTTCTCATGTATGGGATTATCGTGTGATGGCCGTCCCTGGAGAAAAAGTTGTGCTTCACTGCAGTGTCTTCCAGGCAGAGATCATTGCTATAAAAGAAGTTGCGGATTGGTTGAAATTTAATGTTACTTCAATGGCATCAATTAATATATAAACTGATAGTCGAGCAACTATTATGGCCCTTAAATCCCCGCTTCCAACAGCCATTATATAACAACACCACACATTTTTCTGATGTGCATTAGTGTCCCTTTGTATCAGTTGTTGTAGGAAATTTTAAGTGATGACGGCATAATCGCTGGTCACTGAACTATACCGACTTCAGCAGATACTAATCCTAATATAACATCAGAGCACCCTCCTTCGTTGTGTAGCAGAATCATCGGCGAAGTAAACTAACCAATAAAATGGCTACTAAACACAGCTTAAAAACTTTAATACGCCTTATTTACATCAGAGGCGCTTCAACTCTGCATTATTAAAAAAACGTGCAAAAAGCTGAGTTGTAAAATAATGAAGCTTTCTTCTCTCTCTTCCTTCAGCATCTGTTTTCTCTATCTCTAAAGTAGGTAACACCTAGTAATAATAGTAGGCATTCATTGCCTGAGTGTTACTTCTCTTTGTAAAGCGGCTCATACACTACAACAGCATGCACGCACAATCAAGCGATTGAGCATTCATGCTCGAACCACACAACATAACAGCAAGCTGGTACAATATTCATTTCTTACAAAATTGCGGGAAGGGTGGTTATGAATAGTGACACAGTTTTTGCTGCAGTTATTATTGGTAAGTTGTTAAAATTAGCAGACATGTATGTATAACTAAAGTGCTAAAATTCTGTTTCCCATTGAAACCAAATATGTTTCAACAAATAATATTACTTAAATCCATGATAACTTTGCTCAACTGAGCTAATTTCACCATATACCACACCAGCAAGCTGGTACGATAAGACAAAATAACAAACTCTACTTGACATCGCTACAGCAAACCGTACAATCGCACAAAACGCCCATACACGACCAAACCGCTGGCACAAACACTTGATTGCGCATGCATCCTGTTGTAGTGTATGGGCCCCTTAAAAGAGAAAAAATTGGGCCTTATCTACTCGCTCTCGAAAACAATTTTGTGCTATTGATAGTCTTTTTCTCTTTCCAAAGGTCTATAAAATATCATAAGTGCGTCAATAGCAGTCATTTGCTTTCGACAGCGGGTAGACAAGCATCCCAATTTTTTGGAATTGTGTTGAAGTGACGTCGATGTTGAGAACTGGAATAAGGGTGAATATGAAATAGTGGAACGCTTTTTGAAATGGCAAATTGTATTATTTATCAAAACAGTCGGCAATTAAAAATTTTACCAAGTGCCTTCCCGCAATCACAAATAGGAATTAAATAAGTCTAAAACCGCCTGCTAAAACTGATCTCATTCAAGATCAAACTCTATGTCCCTTTTCACACGTTTCAACTTTTGTTGCACAACTCGTAATTCAGCTATAAGAAAAAAAGAGATATTTGTACTTTCGTCTCCGTCTTTCTTACAGCTGAATTACGAGTTGAGCAACAAAAGTTGAAACGTGTGAACCGGGACTTCGATTATAAGACAGCTATGTCCAAAAACACATACTGTGATATTTGCATTTGAGGTAAACAGCTTTGAAAACTCTTAAATTTGTTCTTGTTTCTTTGCAAAACAAGAGCAAGCATTGTTGTCGCCGAATGTAGCAATTAATAGTTTGCTGTTGTGCTCTCTTCGGTGTGAAAGTACAAAAAGCTCGTTATAAAAGTTTGCACATTGTGCATATGGCTTGGACGGAGCTGGTCTAAGGATACTTATCGCCGACGTTTTTGCCACAAATACCTCTAAGTGAAAAAAATGAAGAATAACGCCCAAGATATCCTGATCTATACTCCCCTGGGAAGCTGTGATTCACAGCGAGTCATAGTTCTAGAAAAAAAGTCCAAGTTAAGCCAAGCTTAAAAATAAAAATTTCAACATTCCAATATCTTTTAAATGTAAGAAAACAACAACAAAAAACACCAATGTCTTTCCCAAACACTAGATATATTTAAAATTGTAAGGGTTATATGTTTGCAAATGGTTTTATAGGCCGAAGTGGTACAATTTGGACATCTTTTATCTCGCCTTGCATCTAAAGGAAAGCTTAGATATTCTTTTAACCTTTTTCCTAATCGTATGACTAGTTCAAAAAAAGCAGATAGATTCACTTCAAAAAATATCTCAGTAGTCATTGTACGGAAAACATTACGCTTAGAACATCCGATGATATTGAATCTAACATTGCCAATCTCAGCGAGAATATTAAACATGCTGCTGAACATGCAGCAGACTGGGTTTAATAAAATTTATTCTACAGACATTGAACGTCTCGTACGTGAAAAAAGAAGAGCTAGAAGGGAATGGCAACAGCACAGATCACCACAAAATAAAATCAGATTTAAAGAGTGCACTAAACGACTCCAAGAGTTGCTTGCGTCTGAAAAAACTGCATCTCTTAAAAATTATCTGGAAGGTCTTGATGTCACACCAGCGTCTAATTACTCTTTGTGGCGCGCTGCTAGAAAGCTTAAAACACCCATTGAGTATAAGCCACCTCTACGCATATCTACCGGAAGTTGGGCAAGAAGCGATACTGAAAAAGGTAAAATATTTGCTGAGCACTTAAAATCCGTTTTTACGCCAAACATATGTACTGGTGTTGCTGATTTGCCGAATGTAGTCGCTCTACCCCCTCAACACATAAAGTTTAAGACGCGTGATTTACAAAAATTAATTGCCGAACTCAACCCGAAGAAAGCTCCGGGTATTGATGGAATTAGTAACCAGATGCTTATGAACTTGCCTCGTATTGCAATGAGAATCCTATTATTCATATTTAATGTCATTTTACGACTGGAGTATTATCCACATAGCTGGAAGCTTGCCAAGGTTAAAATGATTCCAAAGCCGGGCAAAGATCTAACCAAGGCTGAGTCATATAGGCCAATAAGTCTACTATCAACTATGTCAAAGCTTTTCGAAAAACTGCTCAAAACAAAATTGTCCCCAATTCTAATTAGTAGTGGGTGCATACCAGACCATCAATTTGGTTTTAGAAGTCAGCATAGCACCATTGAACAAACTCACAGATTGGTTCAATTTATAAGAAGAACTTTTGAGGAAAAAAAGTATTGTTCTGCGCTCTTTATTGACGTTTCCCAGGCATTTGATAAAGTGTGGCATGAAGGCCTAATTTTAAAATTGAAGACTTACTTACCAATAAACATTTTAAATCTTTTAGAAAGTTACATTATTTCCCGTAAGTTCACTGTTGTGGAAGGAGACTTTACGAGTAGCCCTGAAACTATTTCATCCGGTGTGCCACAGGGGAGCATACTGGGACCAGTTTTATATTTGATTTATACTTGTGATATGCCTGTGAGCAGTAGTATCCATACTTCCACATTTGCCGACGATACAGCCTGCCTTAGTCTGCACGAAAACCCTGATGAGGCATCCCGCAAACTTCAGGAACACATTAGCCAGATGGAGCTTTGGTTAAACTTATGGAGAATTAAAGTCAATGAACAAAAGTGTGTCCATATAACGTTCACCCTAAGAAGAGATACTTGCTCCCCCATTCGGATTAACAATCAAGATGTTCCTCAACATTCACATGTGAAATATTTTGGTATAAACCTTGATCGACGACTTACATGGAAACACCACATTGACTCTAAGTTAACTCAAATGAAACTTAAATTAACTCAGGTACATTGGCTGATTGGTAGAAATTCAACACTTAGCCTAGACTGCAAACTTTTAATATACAAGTCGCTTTTAAAGCCAATATGGTGTTACGGAATTCAACTATGGGGCACTGCTTCAGCTTCAAATGTAGAGAAAATTCAACGAAGGCAAAATAAAATTTTACGCATGATAACATCGGCTCCATGGTACATCAAAAATTCAAATATTCATCGCGATTTGAATATGCCACTAGTGACTAAAGAAATTGTAAAATACGCAGGCAAATATCTAACAAAACTCGAGTCACATCCTAATCCGTTTGCTCGTAATATTTTGAACTTTACTGGACACATCCG
Source organism: Tachina grossa (assembly GCA_949987645.1). Classification (NCBI taxonomy): domain Eukaryota; kingdom Metazoa; phylum Arthropoda; class Insecta; order Diptera; family Tachinidae; genus Tachina; species Tachina grossa. The sequence continues at coordinate 49,228,345 of OX465278.1, read as the reverse complement.
CTTAAAAAAGAGAGATACACGGGCTCTAATATTCAACACTCTAGATGATGAAGCTGCTTGAAAACACCTTTTTCTTTTTGTTGCTTATCACTACTTATGTATTATTAATAACTATCACTAAGCTTATGTCCGACATTGGTCGGGCCTAATAACTTTTTTTTATAGATTTAAGATTTGAATACTTATTGTTAGTTCATATTTGAAGATACAATAAATAAAAAAAAACATGCATTAAAAAAAAAAAAAATTCACTATGCGGAGTCTGAAAAGAATATTTTTCTTTTTCCTTAAAAATATTTTGCTTTAATGAAAGTTTTTCTTAATGAGTTAAAATGATGATTATAATGATTTTTTATTTAAACTTAATCGTATATGTAGTTCGTTTACATTTGAGAAAAGTGAAGTACTTAGTAGATTTAGGGTAAACTCTAGTAGTAGCAGTAGGGTGTCCCTGAGGCTGAGTGGTAGCAATGCTAGCTTCTCAGACCAGAGGTCGTGGGTTCGCTTCCCGCCATAGACCCTGGGTGTTTTCCGCAGACAAGCTAATCACTTCGCGGATTGTTTTGTATTAAAAAAAATTTCCCATAAAAAACAAAATCTACTTCGTCAATAGATTTTGTCGAAATCTACTTAAAATCCAGTAGAGCCTGCTGATTCAACCATGTTTTTTCTTTCTTTAAAATTGTACTAAAAAATAAACCGGTATACTTTAGAAGGTTTATGAATTAGCTATGTTGCAGCTCCTCGGTTGTAGTTTAGGAAAAATTTCTATCAATAGTTTTTGTTTTGAATATAAAACCTTGCTAAATGCCAAAAATAAAACTTGATGTAAACGATATAGATTGTGATAAAGATTTTAACTGAAATCTGTTAAGTTAGCTGCAGATGTAAATGCCCTATTATTCATTTGTTTTTATGTTAGCCTTAGCCCAATTTAAAAAATGTCTGAATGCAACACCAACCTGATTACAATTGCGTGGCGACACTTAAAACTCATTAATTGAGAGAAAAATTTGCAACTGAACAAACAGTAGCAATCATGTGCAAAATGTTGTTAAATAATTATTGATCAATAATTGGCTTTTATCAATATTTAATTAATTAACAACGTTTTTCTAACAAGTTGAGTAATGGTGGTATATAAGACCGATGAAATTTAATTAAACTATTAATCTTCAAACATGAAGTTACTTCTTGCACTTACTGTTGTATTGGCTCTTTTGGCCTTCACCCAAGCTCAGGTATAAATATTAAAAGTTATACTTTAATTTCTATGCATTAACTAATCCCCTCAAAATTTTGTGTAGGAGGATGACACTAGTCAACCTGAAGTATCCGATACTGAGGTGTCGGTATCTGAGGAGCAACAATCTGACTCTGAGGAACCACAATCTGACTCTGAAGGATCATCATCTGATTCGGAAGAACCACAATCTGATGTAGAAGAACCCTCCGCTGACCCTGAATCACCGCCTTCTGATGAGCCTCGGCCACCAAGGCCTGAAGGACCAGTAAGATCTCCAAGGCCAGGAAAACCCGGCAGACGTCCCTTATTTCCACACAGACCACAGCCTATTGAAGAACAATTCAAATCTGAATCGGACTTAGAGCCAGCACCTCCATCTGAACAGAACCAATCTGGTGAAAATGAGCATTCTCATCATCATCATCATCATCGACATGGAAATCCTGAAGGCAAGCCTCCAAAACGTGTTCCAGTGTTCGGCATTGGATTTCATATCGATACAGGAAAATAAAAATTCCTAGTGTAAATATATACATACATACTTATGTATATACATATTATGTATTTATGTACATATGTACATATGTCCTGGGAAATAACGACAAATAAAAAGATGTAAATACAATAGATCAAACATGTTGGCGTTTGTTTTTAGTATTTTGCAGATGAGGCATTATTTCTGGTAAAATTTGTAGAATCGTAAAAAAAAATTCAGTACCATACAGATTTGAGCTTTTGAGATTTCTTTTATGGAAATGTCTAGGTTTTTATGTTTATTCTTAACGAGATCTGTCTGTTCAGAATATTCTTTTCATGTCTGAGAAAATTTGGCGTAATGTAATATTCCATTTCACATAATATTTCATGTGTTTATTTGTGATAGAGATGACAACGGGGTGATCTTAAAAAATATACTCATTTAAATGCTCCTGACGGAAACACCATGTTGTTCCGTTCTGCTAGTGTCAGAATATTTTCAATTATCTTTGATGCTTCTTAAAAAGTAGCACATGTAATTTGGCTTACAGAGCGATAAGAACTTCAGCCTAATCAAAACTTATGTATTTTCTCATACACAGGGAAACTTAAAAGGGATCTATGGGTCGAAAAAATTGATTCTTACTTTTTGGTGATCCTGATAGTAGACAACACGGTCCTTCTAATGCAAAAATCAGCAGCAGCTAAGAAAGCTGCATTAGTTTTGTCATAAATAAGCTTCAAAATACACTTTTGATAAAGAAAAGTAAAAAGAATCCGATGTGGCAAACTTTTCTGCAATTGATCTCATTTGCTTGAAACTCGTCAAAATCCAGAATGGTGGATTTATTTAAATTGGTACTCAAAGGATTTTGTGGTCGCTGAATATGAATTTGAAGTCGGAGTCTTAAATTTCAAAAAGGAGGATCCAATTTTGCGAGAGGATGGGCTCAATGCCCACTATGTATGCAGGAACTAGGGTTTGTAACAGAAGATAGTAAACTGGACTTACACATCGTTTTCAGACCGGTTATTTCCTATATTTGTGTGGTATGGTGGGAGGTCAGGAATAACAGGTTACACATCAATATTAAATGAAATTAGTTTTATTGATCAGGGATCCGTAACCCCTGGGTTCAAGGACTATAAGGTCGTTGAAATTAATTCTAGTAGAACACCCTCACTTGTAATTCCAGATAGGGACTATTGGTTCAAATCCGATAATGTAGCTTAGGGTAGTGCAGTCTTTACAGACGGGTCACAAATGGGGAAGGCACAGGGTCTGATGTTTATATCTTGGGAACGAATATTCGTAGTTCTTGGCAATCCTCAGGGTCATGCAACTGGTGGCCAGGAATGTAGCTGAAGGTGGAAAGGTAACCTTCCAGACTATGTTGGGTTCCTGGCCACAGCTGTGTTGAAGGAAATGAAATAACCGATGAGCTGGCATGAATAGGGTCGGCGTTAGATGAGGGAATGTGTGACAGATTGGTGATATTACCAATAGGTCATTTAGGGAACTCAGTAATTGGGTAGAGAGCAGGAATAACAGTTCATGCGAAGTATGGTGGATTGAAGTGTCTCGAGTGGTATGTTTTCAAAACTTAACTCAGGAAGTTCCAAACTGCTACTTGATATGAATAGGAAGGCAATGCGAATCGTGAAAGCGGTCAGATCAAGAACCAGCATTTGGGAATCTGGCTTAATGACGGATAATATGGGCACTTCTGGGTACAAATTGGGCGTAAATATTACTTTTAATGGGCAATAGACGGGCTTCACAATGAACCCAACTGGTTCTCCGGGTGGAGGTGCCACCCTTCCTAACCTAACCTATCGGGATAGCTATTGAAAATTTAAGACTATAATAGATACACTTATATCCGATGTTTTCAATGAAACTAACAGCAGATTTTTAGCTTAACCATTTATTTCAAAACTCATAAAAATACAATAACTTAAATTACGAAACACCAGAGTAATTAGCTTTAAGCAAATCAGCTCATTTCTTAATAAAAATTCTGATATTTTGAATTTTGAAAGCTGACTTTAGATTCATAGTCAATGACACCGAAAACCTTTTCGTGACGAGTTTCCAACAAATCCAATAATATTACAAAAATGAGTCCGCCATATTGAACCTGCCATTTTGAATTTTCAAAATCAAATACCAGATTCGTAATTCGAAAACACCTGAATGACGAGTTTTAAGCAAAACCAATCTATCTATATATATAAAACAGGATGTGTGTATGTATGTAAGTATGGACTCCAAAACGGCTAAGCCGATTTTGATGAAATTTTCAGGGAATCTTCAGTATATTCAAGCGGGTGACACTGTGAAGTTTAATTTTTGATTTTCGGTCTGTGGGCGGAGGGGCGTGGCAAAATCCAATTTTCATATTGCACCACCAATGCGCATCACTTTCAAATCAATATAAATGAAATTGAAGACAATGGGGGTAGCGAAGCACTCCGGGTGTAGCTAGTAATACATAATACAAAAGATTGTCCTGCATATTGGATACGTCATTTTGAATTTTCATAATTTAATACCAGATTCGAAATCAGCGACCCCGGAAACCTTTAACAGACGAGTTTCATGCAAATCCAATAATATTACAAAAGATTGTCTGCCACATTGGATCCGCCATTTTGAATTTTCAAAATCGAATACCAGATTCGTAATCAGCAACCCCGAAAATCACCGATTAATGAATTTCAAGCCATAAAAGCGTTCAGGCGCACCAAAATCAACATGTTAACTCCAAAGTCGTTTTCTCCAAAACATTTTTTCTGAGCAGAGGTTCCTGTCAACTTTCCGTGTCACACATGTACATATCTACATATTTGATTTATAAAGCTATGATTTTTAGGAATCCCAAAAAAACGTTACAAGTTCTATAATTTTGTTAAAAAACTTTATGCAGTGTTTGAAAAACTTAAGTCGAAGTAGCAAAAGTCGTAAAGTTTTTACTTTTCATTGCTTTCGCTTTTTCCAACTGTTTAAAATGCACCAATATTTTTACTTGTGATTGCAAAAATAACTAACAGTCGCAGTCGAAGCAGATAATGAATTATGAACAATTGCGCAGTACTTTCAATAGTCGACGATTTTAAAAGTTTGAATTTTATTTTTTGTTGCTTTTGGTTAGTTTCGCTAGTAAATACATAAGCAGTTTGTGTGCTTTTGAAATACCAAACCGTCACAGTCGAAGAAGCAAAAGCTTTTGCTTTTAGAAGCTTTCTGCAGGTTCAATCAACTATGTTGTGGTGTTTCTAATGTTTTTGTTGTTGTTTTTGCACATCAGATAAGAAGCAAGAACAAAAACCACTTTACTGCGATTGCTTCAAATTTCAAAAAGCAAGATTTTCTTCCACTATAACTGTTTGTGACTTCCAAAAGCATATAGACTGCTTCTGCTATTACTTGCGATACTAACCAAAAGTAAAAGCAAATTAAATTCAAACTTTTCCAATCGTCGACTGTTGAAAATACTGCGCAATTGGTCATAAATCGTTTTGTAATTTTACTTTGACTAAAACTGTTGTATTTTTCAAAAGCGAAAGCAGAAGCAAAATGAAATGAAAATAACTTCAGTTTTTTAAACACTGATTTTATGTATTTTTATTAGAACAATAACCCATTAACTTTTCAATACTTTTAGGCAAACAGTAAAATATTAACTTGACATTTATGTATTTGCTGGTGGTTCAGCATTGTCTACATGCATTTAATTGTTGCTGTCAAGTATTTAGGGATACCCTTCAGTCGGCCGTTTTTGACACGAACCTATGATCAAACTCATATAATTTACGTGGGCTTGATCATAGGCTTATTCGATCCAAGTCTACTTACGACTGGTGAGTATATACACTTCCTTGCATTCTAGTAGGCAAAGTTTTTTGGGTTAGATCCTCTTTAAACTTACTATACTGTGCGCAGGCTAAAAAACTATTGTTTATATTTCTTTAAGGAAAACTTTTATTGAATTAAAGTATTTTTAAAAGAAATGAATGTTTTACAGATCTCGTTTATAGTAAAACCATTTAGTTTACATCACCACACCTGACGATTTTTTATTTAAGCTTAGTATATTTATTTGTAAATATTTATTAATTTGATATTCTATTATAGCTGAACTAAAAAAATTATTTAGATAAAATTGCAACTGAATCAACAGTAATAATGACGTACGAAATATGTATATTTAAATAATTCTTCATCAATAATTAGCTTCTGTCAATATTTATTTAATTAACAAAGATTTTATAACAAGTTCGTTAATGATGGTATATAAGCCCAATGAAATTTAGCACAACTATTAATCTTCAAACATGAAGTTACTTCTTGCAGTTACTGTTGTATTGGCTCTTTTGGCCTTCACCCAAGCTCAGGTATAAATATTTAAAAATTATGTTTTAATTTCTTCCATATACATGTATCTATTAATCTCCTCAAAATTTTGTGCAGGATAATGAGGCTAGTCAACCTGAAGCATCCGATGCTGAAGTATCGGCATCTGATTCTGAGGAGCAACAATCTGATTCTGAGGAACCACAATCTGACTCTGAAGGATCATCATCTGATTCGGAAGAGCCACAATCTGATGTAGAAGAACTCCCAGCTGACCCTGAATCAACGCCTTCTGATGAGCCTCGGCCGCCAAGGCCTGAAGGACCAGGAAGACCTCCAAGGCCAGTAAAACCCGGCAGACGCCCCTTCTTTCATAGACCACATTCTATTGAAGAGCACGTGGAAGACCATCCCCCTCACAGACACCCACCACGACTACCAGTTTTCTTTGATATAAAATTTGATTTAGGTAAACAAAATGTAATTCGTGGTGATCATGAATCGACCACCGCCGCCCCCGCTCAATAATTTCATAAAAATATTATTAAATAGAAGATTTGCTCCAAAATAAAATATTAGATCAACAAAATCACAAAATACTAATTACTTTTATTTAACTTTACTTAATGGCAGCATATAATTTCTGTACATGTAGATATGTATGTATGTACATATGTGTGAAAGTATTTATGTACATAATAGACCCCTGCACAACACCACTTACAAGACCTTTTAGGACATGAGGGGTTTTTCAAATGCTTTCCTACAGCAAAATCTTCTAAATCTTACATTGATTGCAAGAAATTTGTTTCAGTTATTGCAGGTATAGGAGTAAAGAAGAAAATGCTCCGTGACGGAAGAATTTGTGATTATTGCTTCTTCATACGCATGGGCGCGTATAAAAACGTCATGCATGTACATACGCGCACATGCATTGACATTAGTTGTGTGTGCTTGCTTTAAAAAATTACCCTTACCATCTACATCTTACACACACATTCAAACGTACAATATGCAAAATAATAAGCAGACACGCATCAGCACTACTTCTTTTGAGTGTTTGTTACGAACAAGAAGTCTTGGCGACATCGCTTGTATAACATATGCTACGACAATACATTTAAAAAACAAGACATTTCAAGACTGTTAACGCAGCCCTCTAGTACATAATCAGGATCTACATTGTTACGTCTGCCATATTAATATTAAATAGATCTGACTTATGTTGTAGGTCATTTTCAAAATTTTACAGAAGGAGGACAAAACTTGTTAAATTGAGGTGTTCAATGCGAATTCGTCCAATGTAGTAAGATAAAAAAAAATCGTTAACTTTGTTCGCGCTGATTTTGTTTTAGTTGATTTAAAATTTTTTTGTTAGATATTTCTTCTTACGTTTTAGGTGTCGATATTTATGTTAAAAAAGGCCAAATCTCTCTCCAAAATGTAGGCGTTTAAATTAGAGACCTGCACAAAAATTTTTGATACATAAATACGTCTTAACATTTACTGATTACATGCACACAAATATTATACAATTTAAAGTATAACAACAACTACAAAGATGTTATACCTTCTGCTTATTAAAAAATATCCATGTCGGGGAATCACTACAAAAATAATCAACTTATAGTAAACTTCTCTTAGACTAACTAAAAATTAACTACAATGTAGTCCAGAACTGACCCAAAACCAATTCTTAAGTTGAGTACCAACAAATTTACTATCAGCCACGTTGAAACTCATTTAAATTTTATATTAACATTTTGCTATTATTATTTTAGATGTCACCTTAACTAGCGAGTTGACTATTCAACGTGTGATACATAGTTTGAACCCCAGCAACATCTTTTTATAAATTTACTGATTGCCAGTTGACATAAATAAAGTCAACTTTAAGTTAGTTGAAAAGTAGTTCAAAGTTGGAGAATTGACTGCCACCGAGGACATCGCAATGTTAAAATACTCGTAGTTAGTTTGATTCCATTGGAAAGTAATCCAAGTGTGAGCTAGTATTAGTTGTGAGATAGATAGCTTAAAGCTAGTTTAAAGTTAACTGAGTTTCCAACAGGGTTGTATGCTATTATGTTTGTCTTTACAATTTAGAGTAAGCGTAGACAACTAAACTAAATTCATGTGTACTACCATGCGTAAGAAGAAGCAAAAACCACAAATTCTTTCGTCACGAAGTATTTGCTTTTTTACTTCATGTTTTGCAGTTCATTGAAAAAGCTTTATGCAGGGCTCTATTTTAAATTAGCATATAAAGAAAAGAGTTGCGCAAATGGGAAAATGTTGTTACCTTTTTTCCCGAAGGAAAATATTATTATAGAATGCCAACAAGAAGAATTTTCTTAGCATTACTTCCAATTCCGGGATCAGGAATCGTAAAAGAGAACTTCGTGCAATGACAAGCTAACGTCAAAATCATTAGAGATGATGATTCTGGATCCCAAATTCTACATTTTCACGACTTCTTGGGAGTGTCTTTTTTTTCTGGGTAATAATGTGTTTTTTTTAAATTAACATTTTAGTTAGTTTGAACTTTTTACTGCCTAAAATATTATCTGGCTTATTCGGAAAACTTCATCTTGTTCGCCCGGAAGTTCCCTTTTACTTATTGCGTAGATCTTTCAAAATTCTCTCTACTCTCTACACTGCTTCCTCAAAATATTAGTACAGATACGTTTCTTAAAACAACAATTTTTCCATTTAAATAACAAAAAAAGCCAACATATTCGATTGTTGCATTTACATCATTTTATTTTAGATATTTGGTAATTATGTAGAATTTCACACATGTAGAATTATTATTTTCCTGTATCTATATTGAATCCAAATTTAAATCCAACAGGAATACGTTTTGGAGGCTTGCCTTCTGGATTTCCTTGTCCAGAAGGATGATGATCATCATGATGATGATGACGGGGATGTTCATTTTCATCAGGCTGTTCCTGTTCGGCTGGAGGAGCCGGTTCAGAATCCAATTCAGATTCGGGCTGTTGATCCTCAGCAGCATTATCCTGGTTAAAAATACACATTTAAATAAAACTGGAAATTGTTTAGTAAAAAAAAATTATCCATGTACTATGTACCTCAGCTCGTGTTAAAGCCAATATGGCTAAAAGTCCCACAACTATTACGATGCACTTCATTGTTATCAGTTATCTATTTTGGATTAGACTAGCTACAATTATTTATATAGAAGTTTGATAGATAAGAAAAGATAGGAAGTTTATTGCATTTGTACATATGTATTTAATAGTTTATAACTATTTATATTTTTTATTTACAAATATTTAATTATTAACTCATTAATTTATAATGAGATATATTCAATTAGCTCTTAATTAACTTTATAGTTTAGTAAACGATCTATTGAAATTACTAATTACTAAAACATTTTTATTTATTTATTTAGCGCTACAAAATACATAAAACAATTTCCAACTTACGGCCTGTCCTACGATGTCACTAGAAATCGTGCGATCGACAACTTGTACTGCTGTTGTTTTGAAAACAACAGCAAATCGGAAAAGTGAATGTCGCATTTACTTCTCGTATACCAAAGAATGCATCGTATCATCATATCAGTTACGTGTTGTCATCATATGATATATTATAAATATAAATTAAATTAAATTAATTAAACAAATTAAACAATACGTGAAATGCCGAAGTACATATATTTATTTGACATAAAGTCTTTGGCCCTTATTATGAGCAACTTTCGATCTTCGACTGCAGTCGAAAGTATTGGTCGAGCGAATTTTCATTTGGTATTATGATGAGTATTTGACAAAGAATGCCCTTATTGTGAAAATCACCCAAAGCCTAAAAATAAAAAAAAACCAATCGTTAACAAAAATTTTTATACTAAAATACTTCATCGAAAGCTGAAATTCTGTTCGATAGAAAATTCGTTGCTATGAGTTCAATAAGGGCCTTAATTTATTTTGAAAACTTTGCTTGTTTTTATGATTAAGATTTGTCTATATGAATTTCGTTTTGTAAAGATTTTTGTTTGAAGCTTTTAAACTTATTATTTTTCTACATTGTAATTCTCAATGACGTATTAAGAGTCTTACTATAAACATACGAAGTGTGTTAGCTAAATTCAAACATTTTTTTGGGTTGAAGTCTACTGACGAGTTTAATAAGATGGAATGAAATGCATATAGGCAATGCTTAACCATAAAAACAAGCAAAATGTTCAAATTAAACAATTTGAAGTTAAATAATTTGAAAAATGTAAAGAAAATGTTGAGTGGCATACAAAAGTGGTTGGAAATCATTATTCTACAACATTTTCAACTCATTACAAAATATATGGCCGCGGCTAAAAGCAAAAAACAAAATATCTAACAGCTATATTTTAAAAATTTTCTGCAGTTTATAAAAAAATGTTTTAAAACAAATAAATCAAAAAGATTTTTTGAAAAAAATTTTGTAACAGCAGAATCCAGATACTTTGTAATCGAAGCAACCGACTGCTTCTGGCGAATTAGATCAGTTTTTAGATATAAACAGACTTCGATGTAAAAAACTTTAAATAAAAAAAAAAACGATTTATAGGGGTGTGAATGTAATGAGCTGTGTTGTTCTCTAACATTTTTACGTCACACTGTTCACAAAAACTAGAAAAAACACATAGAAAAAATTTCCTTTTAAAATCTACGTAAACAAGGTTTATTTAACTTTTTCCTGCAATGATTTTGCTTCATATGTGTTTCATGTTAATCTAACATGATTTACAGAAAATTTTTCCTTTTGATATAAATTTATTTCATGTTTATTTAACATTACCGTACTGTTAAATCAAAATGAAGTATCATATTGAATCAAAGTTATTTCAAGTTGGAACAACGTAAGTTCAATACTGAAATAACACAAAGAATTATGTTGAATCAAAGTTATTTCAAGCAACATGAACTTAATTTAATGTAGTCATAGCATTTTACTAATTAATTAAACTGTAACGTGTGTAAATTAGAACAGGCATCAGAAAAATGTCAGATTTGAACTCGAAACTCATCACGTGGTAGCCAACTTGCTTACCGCTGCAGCCTCAACAATCTAGAACATTCTTTAAACACATACTTAATACGAGTATGTACCATCATGATTTAAACTTTGATTCAACCCTGCCTCTTCTATAAATCGAGTCCATTTAAAAATACTCGATTTAGAAAAATTAAATCCACTAATAGCGAATTTTTTTCAGACTTTGTAGTTTCCATTTTTTAAAGCTTGAAATATCATATCTTAGATTAATTTAGTATATATAATTTAAAACACATCAATGAGGACATTATTTATTTTTCGAAAACGAGAATTTACTCGGATTCAGTTTACAGAACATGGTCGAACATGATTTGATATGATTTCAAATCAAAATTTTCGCATGGAGATTTTATGTTGGTATTTTTTTCTGTGTGAAACTAATCTTGAGAAATACAAACATTTTTAGAAAAAAAAACAATGGCGATTGTAAGCTAACTTGTAAAAAATATTACCTCTATATTTTTATAAAACATAGTGTATTTTATTACAAATTATGGAAGGGATCTGAGGGGAGTTATTAGAGGGATCTGATAAGACTTGGAATTAATGATATAAGAATTAACGTACATACCAAAATGTATGCAATTTTTGCGAATTAAATAGTTTTCCTCAAAGGACCAGCGTTTCACAAAAAAAATTGTGATACGTTTTTGTTTTTAAAAACAGATTTTCAAAACTGATTTTGAGTTTTATTAGGTTTGTTCAGTTACTTAAAATTGTTACGAATTTGTAACAATTGTTACTGGGGATTGTTCATTACTCGTATCTCAAAAAGTTTGCAAGGAAAGAGCGTCAAAAAAGAGGGAAATTGAGAGACAAGAAAATTCTTGCATATTATCACTAGTAAAATTTTTACTTGCAAGAATTATCCAAACAGCAGTTCGGTGTTTTGCTTACTTTATTGATTTTATTTGATTAAACCATATATATATACAATTTTCTATATAAATAATTTTGTTTGTTTGTCATATCTGATCAGGGAAGGAAAGTGGAATATTTGTATTTGTCAATAATACATAAAAATAGTAAATAATACATGAAAATGTATAAAAAAAAATCTAAAAAAAATTTTATTTAAATTTTTTTCAAACAAGATTATCCAAAATCATCAGAAAAAATGCAATTGCATCATGATTTCCATCCATGATTCTATATGAATAAAATTTTCTTGCAAGCTTTTACAAGTAAAGCCTTCATTTACTTTTTCGTATCAGGGAGAGTAATTTTGTAAATTTCTGAACAAAATAACTGAACAGACCTATTATTTTCTTCATTTCGTTTGATGTACTCATAATAAATTTGTTTAATAAAAAATATGTCTATTTCATTCTATTAAATTTTTACGAATTTTTGCTATTAATAGGGATAGGAATAATGATATGAGGATAAAGGTACAATCAGACGTGCCATAACCATAACCATAGAAAACAGCCGTTCGAAGCAAACTAATGGGCAACACTGTTTTCGATTATAGCTGACTCGCCACAACGTCATAGCCATTGCCATAGAAACCAATTGAATTTTGGTTTGGTTATGGCTATGGCATTGTGGCTATAGCACGTCTAATTGTACCTTTAATTCTTAGCGATATGTATAAGAGTAAAAGAAGATATAGAAATTACTATTTACTATCGAATTTTTAAATTTTTGTTTGTTTGTTTTTGATTTAGAAATTGCTTTAAAATCATCACTTATGGCAGAGCCTGTCAAATTGAACAAAAATAAATTGTCAAAATTACCAGAAATCGCAAAAACTGGAAATCCTGTGGGAACCTAAAATACAAAGCCTGTGAGTTCTTTTAGAAACGTATATAGCCATGCTTTAAGTTTTAGATGCAGAAATTGCCCTCTATCATCCTCTCGACCCTATTCTTGAAATACTGTACGGCCTTTGTATCATTTTAGATGCATGTCTATGCTTTAAATTTCATCAACATTTTTCGATAACTTCGGATAGTGATATTTGATCCTAGCTTTACAAATATATAAAGCGTGTGCGTACGTTATGATTTTCGTAGTAGCAGAAATTGCCTATTGTCCCCTCTACGTCCTACTTTTTTTTTATAAATATATAGCCTACGTTCTTAAATTAATTTCACAAAAACCATCTGGATAGTTTCGGAGAAATCGAATATGCAACCCTGCCACCACTTAGTCCTACTTTTTAAAAAACTTCACCTGAACGTTTTTTTTCGTCTGGTAATTTTGTTTCAATTTTATTTTAAAATAAAAAAGGAACATTTTAAACTTAACGTTAATTAGCTTATGCCGCTGGGCCTGCTTCTACTGTATTTCCTTGTCCAAAATCGAACTTTATGTCGAAGAAAACTGGTTGGCGTTGAGGATGATCTCGTGGTAGATGTCTACCAGGTCTTCCTGGCCTTGAAGGTCTTCCGGAGCCCTCAGGATGCGGTCGTATAAGTTCATCGGCTGCAGGACTCTCCGGTGATTCTGCCGCAGATTGATCGCCTGCATCTGAATCAGATAGATCTATTTGATTGGATTCATCCTACATTAATAAACAAATTGTTTATTTATTTTTTTCTGTTAAACATAAAACTTTAAGCATTAGAAGAGTTCTTACTTCAGCTTGGATTACGGCTGATAGAGCCAAAACAATTGCAATTGCAAAGTATAACTTCATGATTGTTGAGTGTTAAGTAGAGAAATGAAACTTGATACCGCTTTTATATTCGCATAACCTATCTCGTAAAACTATTCATATTTGCTTTATTTACTAATTAAATACATAAATAGATCTTCTCAGAAAAGTAAATGTTTTATTACATTTATACAGGTGTTTTTTCTTTTTTCAAATATAATAAGAAAGTAGTAAAATAAGTTTTTCATATTTATTACTAATTACTTATTTATTTATTGCACTAGTTTTTGGTTTGTTATTGTGAAAACTAGATTTCTATTCTACGAATGAAGTTTTTTAGTTTTGTACTTACGTAATTTTTGTTTGTTAAAAAACCCCTTTATAAAGCCTTATGTGCAGTTTCCACAAGTCAGGCAGCCGACTCGTCTAGAAAATTTGTGTGATAATCACTCAAAAAAATTAGTGCCTTCCATATAAATTTTATACTCAAGTCATCCATCTGTGTTTAAGAAACAAGGGCTTAATAATTTTTAGAAACAACGCCATTAATTTTAGTAATTTTTTTTTAATTTTATAATATTTGCTTCGAAAATTTTGGAACAAAATGAATGATATTATCAATTTACTCCTCTCTCAGATTCTCAATCACTGAGGATTAATACGAGGATTTCTACAAATCGCTTGGACCTTCTTTTGTGGCAGCTGGCGACTACAATGGGGAGTGGGGAGGGGAGCCCACTTATTGGCCTACTGACACACAAAAAATTCCGGATGTTGTAGATTTTGGTGTCAAGAAAATTCATGTTCATTCATTTAATTCATGTTGAAGCTTCCCTAGATTGAATGTCTCGTATGTAAAAAAGAAGACCTAGAAGGGATAGGCAACAGCACAGATCACCCCAATATAAAATAAGACTTAAAGAGTGCACTAAACGATTTAAAGAGTTGCTGGTATCGGAAAAAACTGCATCTCTTAAAAATCAAGTGGAAGGTCTTGATGTCACATCAGCATCTAATTATTCTTTGTGGCGCGCGGCTAGAAATATTGAAATACCCGTTGAGTTTAAACCACCCCTGCGTACATCTACCGGAAATTGGGCAAGAAGCGATACTGAAAAGGGTAACATATTTGCTGAGCACTTAAAATCCGCATTTACCCCACACACATGTACTGGTGTTTCTGATTTTCTCAGTGTAGTTGCTCTTCCCCCTCGACCCTTAAAATTTAAGATGTGTGATGTATAGAAACTAATTGCTAAACTCAATTTGAAGAAAGCTGCGAGCATTGATGTATTTAGTAACAAGATGCTGATGAATTGGCCTCGTATTGCAATTCGAATCCTGTTATTAATTTTGAATGCCATATTACGACTAGAAAACTATCCACACCACCGGAACATTGCCAAAGTCAAAATGATTCCAAAGCCAGGCAAAGATGTTACCAAGGCTGAGTTATATAGGCCAATAAGTTTACTACGAGTATCAACAATGTCAAAGCTTTTTGGAAAGCTGCTCATGACAAAATTGTCCCCAATTCCAACTTATAGTGAGTGCATCTCGCGCCATCAATTTGGTTTTGGAAATCAGCATAGATAGCACCATTGAAGAAACGCATAGATTGGTTCAAGTTGTAAAAAGAAGATTTGGAAAAAAGAAGTATTGTTTTATTGTTTATACTCTGTTTATTTACATTTCTCAGGCATTTGATAAATTGTGGCATGAAGGCCTAATTTTAAAATTGAAGACATATCTAACAATAAACATTCTAAAGTTTTTGGAAAGTTATATTCTAGCCCGGAAGTTCACTGTAGTGGAAGGATACTTCATAAGTGTGTCCGAAACTATCTCATCCGGTATTTCACAGGGAAGTATACTAGGGCCAGTTTTGGTTTTGATTTATACATGTGATATGCCTTTGAGCAGTAATATCCACACATCTATATTTGCCGATGATACAGCCTGCCTTAGTATGCACAAAAACCTTCACGAGGCTTCCTTATATTTTCAGGAACCTATTATCCAGCTGTAACTATGGTTAAACTTATGGATAATTAAAGTAAACGAACAAAGGTGTGTTTCTAAATGCGTTTACCCTAAAAAGAAATACTTGTTACCCCATTCGAATCAACAATCAAAATATTTCTCAACATTCTGAAGTAGAATACCTTGGTATACACCTTGCTCGAAGGCTTGCATGGAAACACTACATTGACTCAAAGCTAACACAAATGAAACTTAAATTAACTCAGATACATTGGCTGATTGTTAGAAGTTCAACCCGCAGTACAGATTGTAAGCCTTTAATATACAATTCTCTTTTGAAACCCATATTGCAATGTAGACAGAATCCAACGAAGGCAGAAAAATTTTAAGGTTAATATCATCGGCTCCATGGGACATCGAAAATTTAAATTTACATCGTGATCTAAATATGCCACTTGTGATCAGCGTTGCCATAATATTTTTTGGAAAACTAAAAATTTAGAATAAATAAACTGATTTTCATGTGAAAAAACTGCTCATAAAAAATTCTTTAGTATTTTGTATATTTTGTTAACCATACGTCTATACCTGATATATTTTTATATCATGACTTGATAATGTTTGTCAAGTTGTTACATTTTACCATCTCGAAAGCCTCATTGACATCAGTTAAAAAAAATGGCTCTACATATTTATAAAGTTTTTAATTTTTAGTTGCACTATGGGATATTTCGCATTAAATTACGCAAGGAAATTCTTTTTTTCCGAATCAACCTAAAGAACTAAGTGAATCCAAAATTCAATAAATAAGGTAACTAAATTTTTGCTTTTGATTTTTTAAGATTTTGTTTTATTTGAAGCGCACAAGGATTTATTTATTTAATACACTTGCTTAATTAACCAAATTATTTTTTTGCTATGAATTACTGAAATTTTGCTAAGAGAGTTCTGAAAAAATATGTATGGCTTTAAATTCTATGGGGTCTATCCTTTAATTTGGTATATATTTCGTCGTGTTTTATCTCATTCTATAAGGAATCGAATTATTTCAATGAAGAAGCTTGTTTTTCTTTTTCAATAAGGCAAGGCGAATTAAGATTAATAAAGGAAGTGATGCCTCCGTATGAACGCAACTTGCAAACAATAAGACCAAATTCTATATAGAAAAACACAACTTTCGTGTGAATTCTCTCTTGCTGTTTGAAAAATTACTAATAAACCTTCAATATTATATTAATCAAAATGGGTAAAACTATGGCTTCAGGTATTGGAACTAAAATAACAAACTTGAGATAAAGTAAAAATTAAAAATTGCGCAATTTATAGAAAAACTTATTTTTTAAGCAAAAAACTGCTCTATGCCTAAAAAAACGGCTAAAATCATTTAAATCAGTTTGGCAACGCTGCTTGTGACTGCTGAAATACGATAGGGCCGTACGGGCTTGGGTCAACATACATAGTTGCCGCTCTTGTCAATCTAACCTAATATGCCTTATATCTGTGCGCATATACACAAATATGTTTTATATAACTTCTGTTATAATAAATATTTGCCAAACTTAATCAAATAATCATAATTTTGTTTACTAGGAACAGTTTTATTACAAGAAATATATTGGCATAATAGAAAAAATTCTATCAAATGAACTGTAATAATATTTATTAAACATCTTGACTGTCTTTTGCATAATAAATTGCCATCTCACTCCAGCTGTTAAAACTTCAACAATGTCTATTGTTACAAAAAATTATATGGCATACAAACCTTTAACTAATTAGTTAAATATGTATGTATATAAATAAGTATGTACGTATTAATTCGTAATAAATAGTTAATAAAAATTAAGATAATGAAGTATTTTTTAGTTGCGATAAATATTTTGGCTCTTGTGATTGTAAGTCAATCCGATCGTAGTCCTGAAATAGAACGTAAAAGTTCTGTAGCCAATTGGAAATTAGAAAACAACAGCGATCATGACCTTTATAAACATGGCGAAAAGGGAAATTTGGTTGAAATTGTATCTGATGTTGGGAAAAATAAACCGAAACAAGAAAACGATGATCGTAAAACTGAAGACCAAGATTTAGACAATTTAAAACATGATGATAATGTAGTTAATAATGTAATGGAAATCATTAATGAAAATGATGATCATGAATCCCAGCTCGGGGAACAGAATTATTTGGATGTATTAAATCATAATGATCATGGGGATAATATAAGAAAGGAAGCTAATGAGGATGAAGGAAATAGTGATGATTTTGGAAAAAATAGAGTTTTGCATGTAAAATATGATGAAGATGATTATTATAGTGAAGATGATGACTACGCTGGGGATGATTACTACGATGAAGATGATGACTACGCTGAAGATGATTACGATGATGAAGATGATGACTATGCTGAAGATGATGACTACGCTGACGATGATTATTATGATGATGATGATGACTACGCTGGGGATGATTACTACGATGAAGATGATGACTACGCTGAAGATGATTACGATGATGAAGATGATGACTATGCTGAAGATGATGACTATGCTGAAGATGATTATTATGATGATGATGATGACTACGCTGAAGATGATTATGACGATGAAGATAATGACTACGCCGAAGGTGATTATGATGATGAAGATGATGACTACGCCGAAGGTGATTATGATGATGAAGATGATGACTACGCTGAAGATTATTATTACGATAACGATAATGATTACAATGAAGATGATTATTAAAAGGAAAATGGTTAGTGCTATGAAGATGATGACTATTATGAAGACGATAATTACGATTAAGTTGATGATTACAATTAGGATGATGACTACGAATTAGATTATTATGGTGTTAAATATTACGATGCAGAGGAAATCGACGTATAAACAAACTGGTAAATAACACATTTTATATTTTTGAAAACATTAAAGCTTAAAAATGTGTATGAAATTATTATGAAATAAAAGAATCTCAGCAAAACTGAAATATCCAAGGAAGTCATTACAATCCCATTCTTGTTTCTTATTCCTATTCATCGGTTTGGAAGTCATGTTTAAAAAAATTAGATTTTTAGATATCATTTATTTGACTGATATCTAAAATCTTATTGAACAATATTAGTTGTAGCTGAAACATTTCAAGATATAATATTTTTATAATTACTTCGTATGAGGAGTGTCCCTTCTCCTGGTCATATTCTGCCAATATTTTGAATTACTTCGCACTTCGCTCTCAAAAGAGTAAATACACAATTTTGAAGACTCTTGCTTTTATACCCAGCAAAAAATTTCAAAAAAGGTAATCGAGTTTGGAATTAAGCATTTTTGGTGGAAGCACTTTCCTACTGGACTACCAACTTAATGATTTTAACAAGACGTGAGACTAAAATAATCGATTCTTGAGAAGTACTTACTTTTTTATTTGTCTACATTTCACGCAATCTATTTCATCTAAAAAAGTCATTCTCTTCATTTAGCAACTTGTACATAATTTTTTTTTAAATTTTAGGTAATGTGATATGTAAGCGAGTAATGAAAATTGGCAATCAGAAAAGCAAGTCATTATATGGCAAGTAGTTCTGATGGTAATGTGTAATTTTTTGCTGGGTAGCTTTCAAGATAAAGATTATTATTAATTACTTTGTATGAGGGGAGCCCCTTCCCACGGTCGAATTCTTCCAATATTTTGACTTACTCAGCATCCTGCTCTCAGAAGAGTCAGTACCGAATTTTCCATAGCTTTCAATATACATGATATTTCGTCCGTATGGGCGTGGAACAACCCACTTAGGGGTATGAAAAATATATTGCGAACTATTTTCAGACCTACTAAATACACATACAAAATTTTATAAATTTTGGAGGAGTTCAATTACAAACACCGTGGCACTCCTAAAATATCGTTACGTAATACGTGAATGGCCCTAAGCAAAATACATACATAATTATTAAAAATAGTGCATGTACAGATGTATTTAGTTCCAAAATAAAAACTAAAAAAAATACACATTGTAATTAGTACTTACTAATATTGTTTGATATGTTAACTTTTTTATTTTCTAAAGGGTTGGTCAAGTACATGATGATCTCTTATATTTAAAAACAATTATCTAAACAAAATTCACCACCACGTCAGTAGGCATCAGCGATACCAACCCGATGCTTTTGGCTCTAATTTTGGTGCTTTTTGAAGAGTCAAAATCCAAATTTTGATCGTTGGTGCCAAAACAAAGAAAAAGCACTAAGTAGTGCTATTAAGAAATTTGCATATTTCTTAAAATTACTTTAACAAGAACTTGGTGTGTTTATTTTTTCAGTGTAAAGCAAACCTTTTTCGTCGAATATGTTTCATTAACGATCTTGATACTATTGCCGAAATAGAGAATAGTTTAGAAAATAATAAACATTATTTAACATTTTTGACGTTAGTGCTTTTTACGCTTTTTTGATCTCAAAATTACGCTTTTTAGTGTTTGATGTGCTCTTAGAGCCAAAAAGGTTGGCATCAATGGTAGGTATGTCTAAAGTTCAAAGTTAAATAACCACTTTCGTAACGTTTTTCGATGAAATACTATTTTTGCCACATCGTAAAATTATTCAACAGCCGCAATGTGCAACCACAAACCAGGGCTGTCAGATATGGCGATTTCTCGCCAAACGTGGTAATTTTCCCACTTGTTTGGCGTCCAAATTTTTGGTTTGACGACATTGCGATTTTTCTGGTGATAAATAAATACGTTGGCGATTATTATGGCTATTTTTTAACAAAATTTAACTTCAAAATTTTTCTAATTCAGGAAAATTAGTTTTTTGAAGAAGTAGTTTCAAAAATAAGTCCTACCAAAACTCCTCTGCGAGATATTAAAACAATTTGATTTTGATGATTTTCCTTATATTAATTAAAGTCATTAATGCGTTTTGAATTTGGATGAGAAAAATTTACAAGAAATAATTTTTGGCGATTTTATTTCCAGTTTTGGCGATTTTCTGATAAATTTTGGTACAATCATTTTATAAAAATTTATATTAAAAAAAGTGTTATTTAAAACAAATTTATTATCAAATATATGCTAAGAAAAACTACATAAAACTGATTTTTGGCGACTTTTGGCGATTTATAAAATCAATTTGGCGAAATAGGCCGAAAAAATCTGACCCTGCCAATAAGAATAAGATACATACATACATATGTATGTATGCACATAAAACAAACAAAAAATAACAAAAAAGGTCAACAAACGTCTCCAATGCATTGAAATGTTTCTCATGTTTATGGTATAAACTTTATACACATGTTTCAAACAGTTAAGAGAAATTTGCGACTCATTTACTGCATGCTTGTATACATTGTTGCATATTATTTTAAATTATATGCATGTTTTTGTATCTCTCATTAGTTATTGATCTTTTTAAGTTGCGTTCGGTTGACAATTCGTGGTGAGCGATTTTAATTATTTCTTATATTAGTGAAAGTGCAGTGATTTTAATAAAATTAGCTTTAAATTAAAGTTGTAAGCAAATATAATAAAATTTTAAGAAAATTAAAATGATTGCCCGGGTGCCAAAAGAGTTATGGGCTTGTGAATAGTGCTATCCAATTATAAGAAGAATACCGCATGGTTGTGCAAAGAAATTTGTATGTACACATGTAAGTATGTATGTATTAGTTTTGTTGTTGCTTGTTTTTGATATTGATGAGAGAAGACAAAAGTGCATGCAAGTACGGTTGCCAGATTTGACGATTTATCGTCATTATGACGATTTTGGTTAGCAAAAATTGCATATTGATGACTGGACGCTTTCAACATGAGGATTTTTAAATAATTATAAATTGACACTATCTTTTAGAACCTTAAATCAATTTTGAGTTTGACCAACAACTTGCAATTAATCTCAATTTTTGTATTAATCATTTTGGAATTGAACGTTTTTAAAACCTGTCATTGTCCATAATTTATCAACTGAAACAACAGAAATACACAATTAATTTGGTCAAAATCAAAAACTACTTAAAAAACGTATAAGTAATTTTGTAAAAACATTTGCTTGAGTATGAGGAATACATGCCAGGATGTATTTGCTGATGCTAAAATTAATCAAAGTGAGAAATGAGAACAATAAGGTTTTAATAAAATTTGACTTCAAAGATAAATTTAAAGCCTTAAGGCCCAACTATAATATGAATAAGCTAGCTCAAGCAACTGTGCGGTTACATATAAAAAGCATGTGACAAACTATAACGTACTTAATAAACTTTTCGTCAAGTTACGTCAAATGTCACTTGCTTAAGTAAAGTGCCAAACTGAACGCACATTCCGTAAGGAAACATCTGTTTGTGCATTTTTTAAACTCAAACAAGCAGCAGCAGAAAATATTCATTGATTTTAAATATTTTTTTATTGTTTCTTATTTTAAACTCGGAAAATAAAGCAAAAGTTTTATTTTCGTTGTTTGTTTTACAATACACATATACACATACATATATACATGTATTTACTTATGTATATTCACTGTTGTACTTTTTAGTAGGCAAAACAAATAAAACAAGTAATAAGGTGATGGATATATTTATATGTGAATTTCTAATAGATTAGGTCATTCTTTCAAGTTAGTTTGATTGAATTGCATTCATTTATGAGTTATGAGAAGAAACAAAATTAATAATAAATTATTGACAATACCTAGATGTGCAGCTGTGGCTAAAAAATACTTAAGTGCATGTAAGTACATTGTGGCCACCTACATAAAAGTCACATCTGAATTGTTTAAGCATTTGACAGACTTATCGTTCAATTCTGATATTAGCTTAAGCCAGCTTATTCATATTATAGTTGGGCCTTTAAGCCCAAATGTCACGAGATAGGTAGATTAGAGATTAAAGAAAAATAGTTCAAATTGTGACGTGTCCTCGGGCTAAGGTTAGGGTCTAGAACTCGCCCGTAAATTGCCTCCGCGAATGAGCTGGCTGGTGGAAGCCACCTGAGTGCCTATTGGGTATGTAACAATAATTATAGAGAAAATAAAATTTTTTTGTCTAATATTCTAAAAGAGTTTTCTCACTTTGAAAATTTGGTTGTTTTTTATTGTTATGGAATTGTCTATATGCATTTCGTTCCCACTTTTGGAACTCAGTCAATAAAAGTTAAATTTTCCCTGATACAAAAAAATCAGCTATGAAGAAAAAGTACTCTAGTTTATTTTGAAGGTTTTGACGGGTTTTCGTTCGAAATTTGACGATTGATACCTATTTCATTTTGGCAACTATGCAAGCACGAATTGATACCATACTATTGTTGCGTTTCCTGTTTTGCGACACGTTGAATCAGTGTTGCCAGAAATATTGCTAGTAAAATCAGCATTTGAAGATTTTTGATACATATGTATGTATATGAAACGTTGTTCAAAATATAATGGCTTATATTCATAAGAAACTAATCTAAGCATATGATATCTATTTTTTATATTATTAAGTGTTTGAAGTAGCACCATTATAGCTTCATAACTACTTGGTCTTTTCTTTTACTGTTATAGCTTAGGTCTATGTGCGGTCTAGGCGAGGTCTTAAATCATTCAGAATAACCCAGCATAACCTAATAGGTATAAATCGCGAAAAAAATTTAAATATTATTTCAATGTATGTATCTTGCCATTTTAGCTTTTTCACTGCTAGACTAGCATATTCTCTCATAAAAAAATTCAAGTTAATAAAAACTGCTAAAAAAAACTATGCAAATTTAAATTCAACATTTTATTATTTCTTTTGTATAACATTTAAGTAGATATTTTGGATCGATTTTTTTCGTTCTTTTAAGTTTTAAATAAAATTTAAATAAAATTTAAGTAAATAAAACAAAAACAATGAGAACGATTGCTCCATTTAGTTTTGAATTATTTTTGCACATGAACACAAACAATGGGAACTAATAATAACACTGTTATCGAATCGGAAACTTTTCCTTGCAACAAGCTTTGGACACGCTGGGTAAACCTAATTCGAGTACGCTGAATCCAATGGTGCTCTAAGCATTTGTTTAGTAGTTAGCTCTTGTTTAAAAAATAATTAAGATTGAAAACTTGCTTAAAAGTACCTAAAAATCGCAATTTTTCCCACTTTGCTATCATTTATTTATTATAGCTATTGCTATTTATGGCGCGATACAGGAGTTAGGACGTTATTTTCGTAACAAAAATAATCGACACTATTTCAGTTATAAATTTATTTTTGTTTTGATTTCTTTGTACTTAAAATAAACGCTACAAATTTTTTGATTTTGTTTTGTTTCGTTCTTTGAAGTGGGTGACACAAAAACAAACCAAAAACATTGAGAACGATTGTTTAGTTTGTTTTTGTATTGTTTTTGTCATGAACACAAACCAGAGAACACAGCCAATCGGCTGTAAACCGGCTAACAGACGCCACCGACCATAAACAATACATTAATTACTTATATCGTACGCCGCTAGAAAAGAAAATAATGGAAAATAAATGGAAACGTTTAAAAATATTTGTAGAGAATTTGACATCATGATATAATATAATTTTATTGCATTGTTATTTGACATAACTCAAAAAGGTAGTTTTGCAAAAAATTAATTTAAAGTTTTGAATTTATATGCAACTCAATATTGTTTTTACGTCAGATAAAGCATAATATGTCGCATTCGTCTTTATATTAGGTATGACTTGTTGCAATAAAGGATCGGTATGTTAGGTTATAAAATAAACCCAAAGTCAGTTAAAAAATAAAAAATATGCCAAATGGTTATTATAGTGGAATCTCTATTGAGGGGACACCGAGCGGACGGACCAATGAAACATGTCCGTACAAGGGGAAGTCAGGTCAAGAGAAAGAAAAAAATTGTTAATTTTTATTTAAAAACATTTTTATTAAAATTAAATGGGTTTAATAACAAAAAATCATTAATCAAAAATAACATGACAAAAATGAGATTTAATCATAATTAAACAGTCATGACGATTTGATTCGATTTAGAGGAACACACATGATTTTTGCATTAGCATATCTTTGGAGCTCACGTGTTTGTGTGGGAATTTAAATAAATTTCATAGGTTAAAAAAATAAATCTTTTTTATATGTCGGAGCATGTTCCTTGATTTTAAAGCTTTTTAGATCAAAATAAAGGCATTGCGCTACACACGAAGTTAAATTAATAAATATATACCTGTGACGAAAAGGAAAAAGAGCTCAAGTCGACTTGAGTTGAAATTGAGATAATGACACCGTCATTACTTTTCTAATTTAAAGCTACACCCGTGCAAAATAACCTCTTATCTATATATATATATATATATATATATATATATAGATAAGATATATATATATAAAGGGTGTTTTTTATTGAGGTATAGAACTTTAAGTTGGCATCACTTTTTTAACTGGCGGCCATTTTGTCAGCTGTCAAGTGATTAATATTTAGTTTGGTTTGCCATTTCATCATGAACAGGTTGACAAAAGAACAACACTTGCAAATCGTGCAAATTTATTTCGAAAATAATGGTTCAGTTCGCGAAGTTTACCGCAAGCTCCGTCCATTTTATGGTCGACCTAATCGTCCATCAGAGCAATTAATTCGGTTAACCATGGATCGTTTTCGCACTACGTTTACTCTATGTGATAATACGCATCCGCAGAGACGTCGAACAGTGCGCACCGAAGAAACAATTGCCGCTGTAGAGCAAAGTGTTGAAGAGGACCCGAATGAATCGATTCGCCACCGTGCACAGCAATTGGAGCCGACTAACCGACTATTTTGTTCCCGAATTGGATGGCATGAATGTGGATGAGTTGTGGTTCCAACAAGACGGCGCTACATGCCACACAGCGCACGTCACAATCGATTTATTGAAGGAAACATTCGATGAGCGCATAATTTCGCGGAATGGACCTGTCAATTGGGCACCAAGATCGTGTGATTTGACACCATTGGATTATTTTCTTTGGGGATATGTGAAGTCGCTCGTCTACGCCAACAAACCAGAAACGTTAGGGGACTTGGAAGCCAACATTCGTGGCGTTATTGCCAACATACGGCCCCATATGCTCGAAAAAGTGGTTGAAAATTGGACCTGTAGAATTAGCTTTATTCGAGCCAGCCGCGGCGGCCACATGCCCGAAATCATATTTAAACATTAATGGCATAAAATTATCCTTCCAATAAAGCCAAATTTATGGACATTAAAACGATTTTCTTGTGTTTTATTTCAATTCGAAGTTCTATACCCCTCAAAAAAACACCCTATATATATAATAGATAAGATATATATATATATATATATCTTATCTATATATATATATATATATATAAATATATATATAGTCCCACCACAAAGAAACATCTTTTACAGAAATAGGAATAGTTTAAAAAAATCACTAAAAGTTTAAAAGTGCTCTTCTGAGAAACTTTTAAATAAGATTAAAACGCGTTTTCCTTACAATACTCTTATCATCACGGCATCACGGCAATCTCCATATATACATATGTATTTTATTTTGCCAGCGCCAGGGTGCCATCTCATTTCTAGGCAACCTGAATTCAGCATACTCGAAATAATTTTCAGAGTAGGTTTTTTAGAAGCAAGTTGGGTTTTGGGACTAGTAGAGCGAGGGCTCTCTTTAGGATTAAAAACTGCTTAACTCAAGTAAATTGCGAATGAAATTTATTAATTTTGTTAAAAGACTTTTTCATATATCAGCTTATGCAAATATGAGATTTAAGTTGTAAACTTTCGAATTATGCTCTTGTTGGGGTATTTGAAGTGGCTGACCCCAAATTTGTGGATTCTTCGAATCATCAGACCAACGGTTATTTCCATTATTAAAACCAAATATTTGATTTTGTGAATACCCACCGTAAGCGTCATAATTACCAGTGTAGGGATCAAATAGCAGTGGTCCTTCTGTAGAGAAACTCAACGGAAATCCATTATAGAAATCATATAAAACTTGCTTTATATCTAAATGACTATTATCTGGATGTAGCGGCTCGTTTTCATCTTCATGCGGCACTTCATGATTTTCACTTTCATGTGTTTCCGATTTCCTCTCGGCTATACTAGCGGCATTCTGTTAAATAATAAAAATTTAATTTGAAAAAAAAGGATACTACTGACTGATTTTGTATGGAAAAGACACTCACTGCCTGGGATAAAGCAAAAAATGCAAAAACTGCCAAAGTTGTTATCAAGTGTTTCATGTTAAAGTTTTGATTAATCCACGATTGTACTTTAAATGCTATTTATATGATCTTAGGCAACTCAATAATAATTGCAGTCGCGTAGGCCATTTTGTTGTCAAAGAAAATTATTTAATTACAATATCAACAGTTTCGCTAATTATTAAGTAAATATTATCCACAGCTTTTACAAGTGTCTTTCTAAGTATGTAAATATTTTTATTTAATTTAATTAATTAGGTGTTATTGATGGAAAACTGCATATTGACTATAGATACATATATCAAAATAGTGCCGTCAAGTCTACTAATTTGGAAGTTATGCTGAATGCACATCTGGCATTTCTTGTGTTGTAATTTTGTAGTGTTATTTTCAAAATGTGATCAATGCCGTTCACAATATGTTTTTTTATATAAAGGGTGTTTTTTATTGAGGTATAGAACTTTAAGTTGGCATCACTTTTTTAACTAGCGGCCATTTTGTCAGCTGTCAAGTGATTAATATTTAGTTTGGTTTGCCATTTTATCATAAACAGGTTGACAAAAGAACAACGCTTGCAAATCGTGCAAATTTATTTCGAAAATAATGGTTCAGTTCGCGAAGTTTACCGCAAGCTCCGTCCATTTTATGGTCGACATAATCGTCCATCAGAGCAATTAATTCGGTTAACCATGGATCGTTTTCGCACTACGTTTACTCTATGTGATAATACGCATCCGCAGAGACGTCGAACAGTGCGCACCGAAGAAACAATTGCCGCTGTAGAGCAAAGTGTTGAAGAGGACCCGAATGAATTGATTCGCCACCGTGCACAGCAATTGGAGCCGACTAACCGACTATTTTGTTCTCGAATTGGATGGCATGAATGTGGATGAGTTGTGGTTCCAACAAGACGGCGCTGCATGCCACACAGCGCACGTCACAATCGATTTATTGAAGGAAACATTCGATGAGCGCATAATTTCGCGGAATGGACCTGTCAATTGGCCACCAAGATCGTGTGATTTGACACCATTGGATTATTTTCTTTGGGGATATGTGAAGTCGCTCGTCTACGCCAACAAACCAGAAACGTTAGGGGACTTGGAAGCCAACATTCGTGGCGTTATTGCCAACATACGGCCCCATATGCTCGAAAAAGTGGTTGAAAATTGGACCGCCGCGGCGGCCACATGCCCAAAATTATATTTAAACATTAATGGCATAAAATTATTCTTCCACTAAAGCCAAATTGATGGACATTAAAATGATTTTCTTGTGTTTTATTTCAATTCAAAGTTCTATATCTCTAAAAAAAATACCCTATATTTAAAGCAATGCCACACAAAGAAAATATGACAAACGTTGCCAATAGTACACACTATTGCGATGTCACAAAATGCCATAGTGTGTACTCGGCATCAAGCAATAACTACACGTAAAAAAAATATTCGGAATGCAATTGTATTAGTTACATTTTAATAAAAATCAAATAAGAGATTGAAAATTTTAAGACGGGATAGACATTCGAGGCTAGATAGACCTGTGAAAAGCGAGGTAGCCCTATCTAAAGCATAGAAAATTTAATGATCAATTTTCCGAATGAGACAGGTAGATATATGATCCTGAAGACCTGGCACTTGCAATACTTTATAACAATATGAAACACTTTCTTATACAAATTTTAACAATTGAAATTAAAAAAAAAAACTTTATTATTTATACTTGTCCATGTATTATTTATTTACAGTTTATTTAACCAATTTTATTTTTCTTAATATTTAAAAACGTTGCATTTAATTAACGGAATATGTTTAAAAATTATGATTAGTACATTTTTGTTTATATACGATTAAACAGTAAATTATATCCTTATATTTGCTTTTTAAATTCAATTCAACAATTTCGAAGAGGACTTAATATATTTAACTTTTAGTTATTATTTACAAAATTTTTTCTTAAGAGACTAGTACTAGGAAATTAATTAACTTACATCTACATATTATTTAAATACGTACAAGAATTACTGAATATAGTTGTCAACATCAACAAAATATATATTTTTGAAACGATTGAGAATAAACTAAAAATGTATCTACAAATTAAATATTCAATCGTTACGATATACGATACAAGGTCTAAATTTTATTTATATGATTTAAATGAGAAATTTAGTGAACTATTTCATATAATAACTATTAGGCGCTCGCCCTGATGTATACGTACTCATGGGTATACCTTGAGGACCCGGTATGTGATTGTTGCTCATGTGCGAGTGTGTTGTAGATTGATTTTGTGAGCCATAGAGGCGATCTACACTAGAGCTTCCAATGCCATTGGCCGAGGGTTCATAGTCAACATCATAATAAATGCCAGATTGATTCTGTAAGGAAAAATTTCATTATTATTGTAAGAATGTTTTATTTTAAGAGTCATTTACCGCTATGCTGCCATTGCTACGACTTTTCGGTCGCGGTACTTGAAAATTTCTCCCCAATAAATCTGTACGATCTTCTTCTTCGCTGGAACTTGAGTTTTCTAAAGTTCTCATACCGCCGGAGCGTGAACTAAGGCCCAACCTATAAATTTATTTATTATCACAATTTTTTTTTTAATTTTAATCATATACCTAATTTACATTAAGCATTTTTTCATGAAATTAGTTGCATGAAACAATTTTCATGTGGCAATAGCAGGCCTGGATAAGCAAATCAGATTAAAAAAGTTGCCAAAAATGCTTTAGAAATTCATGATACGCCATCTTTTATATATCGCTCTTTTCTAAAGCAAATTTAAGGTTAGGAAGTAAATTGGCTTAAAAACACACTTTTTGACAAATTAAAGTAGAAAGATGGGAATTATTAATGGAATATGATGTCAGGAATATGATATCCGCTCTTTTCACAAAATTTTGAACCATATTTTCGAACAAAACTACGTTTATCTCGTCAATGCAACGCCGAATTTCATCTTTCAGAGCGACATGCATTAAACACTTTCAGCACAGCAAGCTACCGACTACCAAAGGTCAAGGATAGAATACACATGTTTATATGAGAATGATTCTTTTGAGGACGGCAAGTCAACAGGGCGACAGTTTGTTGTCTATGCTGATTTTGTCGTTAAACTAATTTTTAATTCTTCGGCTACAATGAGAAAATTCAGTGTTGCCAGTATTATACAAAATGTTGAATGAATGACTTTGTACAATTATTTCATATTATTTTACAGAAACAATATCCAAAAATTGATGTAAAGAATAAATTGATTAATTTTTGTACTTTTACGAGATGGTACTGCTGCCGTCTCCAAAATAATTAAGCAGCTGGCTACGAGGCGACAAATGCTGCTGGCGGCATTTGAGGTCGTGTGTTCGTGTAGCCTGCTGTCGCGAATGTGTTTAATGCATCAGTTGTTTGTTCTCATAAGCACAACCTTTCAAATGACCTCAGAGAAAATAATCCAGCGGCGTCAAATCACAAGAACGAGGCGGCCAATTGACATTGCCAAATCGAGAAATTATGCAACCGGGAAATTTCTCATGCAAATGCTGAATTGATTGGCCGGTTGTGTGGCTTGTGGCGCCGTCTTGCTGAAACCAAAGGTCACTGATGTCAACTTTAGCCTTTTTGGCCACAAAAAATCGCTAACATTGACGGTGACGGCGTTTCCTTGCACATTTTCGAAAAAATACTACGTGCTGCTCGAATTTTACGAAGTGATACAGTAAAATGTTCTCCATTTTGATAGTAAACTTTCACAATTAAAATTCTTTGTTCAAGAGTGTGAAATTTCTTAACTTTTTACCAAATAAATGTCAAGGAATAACTGTTTAATTCTTGATATTTCATAATTTTACAGCCAATTTACTTCCTAACCTCAAATTTGCCCATCCTTTATAGCGAGCAATGCTCTTAGCAAATAGTAAAAGTTTCGTGGAAAAAATTTCATGAAATGTCGTGAAAAAATTTTTGATGTAAACTAGATAATAATCAAGCAAAATACTTTTATACCTTGGCAAGGGCACTGGCGGGGCCATGGTATTAGCTTGATGCATTTGCTGCAAAGTACTTTGCATGGACATGCCACCCATAGTACCCATGCCCATTGTACCCAGTGCCTGTAAATTGGGATATGCGAACATGGCTGATGAGGGTCTGGTAGGTCCGCCAATCGGTTCCGCCTGGATTAAAAAAAATATATAGAAAGTTTTAATTTTTATGACAAGTGCAAACTAACCCCATAATGATTGGTTTGTGCCATTACATCGGCGATTTGAGCCCAGCGCATACGATCTTCTAAAGTGACTTGATAGCCGGGTTGTGGTAAAGCGGCCGACTTCAATGGCGTCGTATTCATGTAACCAAACACCGGTGAGCCTATGGCGTTCTTTTGTTCTCTTTGCCATCTGCGAGACCACATAATTAAGCAGATCAATGTCAAGACTATAATAATAACAGCTGCAACTGAAGCTCCTATAGCTACACCCAAAACTTCGCCATCTATTTCGCATTGTCCGCCATAATGACTTGAGTCGCAAGCGCACACTTGGTTGCCCTCTTCGTTGTAACTGCAAACGCCCCGATTGTTGCAAAAAGCCTCTGGGCATGTTTGACACTCTCTACCTGCTCGATTGGGCTGATCGTGCCAAATATCTTTTGTGCCCTCCGGGCAAGTGCAACGAAAACTACCCCAATAATTTGCACACGTAGCAGCCGGGTGACAGTCGTTTAAGTCTTTCATTTGACATTCATCCAAGTCCCTTAAAGCTGATATAGCTCCTTCGGGAGTGCTGACGTAAAGCACTGAATTTCCTATATTATTATTGCGTCTATGCAGCACACCCAATAAATGTTTTTGAACATCACTGCGCAAGTTTGGACGTAGTGTCTCAACGCTTTCATCCAACTAAATAAGCAAATAATAAATAAAATAATTGGTAGAAATGCTGAACCCTCATAATTAACAAAGTCACCTTAATTGTTAGATTGACATAAACACCACTGCCTCCAATATTTGGGTCTCCGCGATAAATATTATTAACCTTGGCATCCATAAATTCATCCGAATATGGTGTCATCGACATGGCTGAATCAATCTGTGAGAAGGACAAAATTATTAAAACCATTTATTTTTTTTTAATGGTAAATAATTAATTTTTTTTAGATTTTATAAACTTGGGGCCTAATTTTGTAAGACGCAACGCTTGGGAGTTGATAAATTTTGCATGTATTTTGTTTTTGTAATTAAAATTTTTTCCATATAAAATTTGACAACGCTTGGCGTTGCGTTTTACACAATTAGGCCCTTGGAAATAAACATAATAGCGGGAATTAGAAAAAGGATTAAAGTAAAATTGTAATCTAAAATTTAATTTAATTAAAACGATTTAATTCTTTAGGCTTTTCGCGTTTTCATGCTAGGTCACACCCGTCACATAAAATGGGCCACCCCGTGCAAATTTTCTAAGAAGTTTTTTTTGAAGAAGGCCAAAATATTGAATAATTTATTACACCAAAACTATTGTGAGCGTTTTTCGGAAGATTTTACAGAATATATCCTTAAAACGATGAATTTGTAAAAACTGCAATTTGTAAGGACCCGTCACTGAACAATTCATTGCACCGAAACTATTGTGTGAATTCGACGGTAAGTTTTATAGAACATATTCCAAAAGCAAAATTGTTGTGAAATCTGCGATTTGAAAGGTCACACTCGTCACTGAATTCTGGAATTATATTCTTGCATTGTCTACATATATTAAATGTTCTTAAGATTAGGATTGGAAACGTAAACTTTTTTTAAATTTTAAATTTTATATTCTGGAAGTATAACAAAAAACTGTAGCATAATAGTCACACCCGTCACAATGCAATTGTGTTTCCAACGATTCTAAGCAAAAATGTTTTTACTAGTTTCGTGAAATTTTTCCCAGTTAGCAGATTCTTTGGAAAATTAGTGTAATTTTTTGTAAAATGTTAGATTTTATTTTTTTTGTAAACAAGAAAGAACTTGTTAAATTTTTCATAATTTTTTTAGCTCTATTCTTTTCTTCAATTTGCTAAGCTACATACTTCTACTTTAATACAGAAAAGCTCTAATATTCTTTTTTTTCATAGATTTTTCGCGTATTTCGATAGCTCAACTATTTAAATATTTTTATTCGAAAAACTTACAGCACGAACAGACTCAAAACTTAGTTGGTTAAATGGCTCGCTGTTGCGATCCGCCAGCTTGTTATCCCACACAATACGATGTTCGTAGATGCGATCCACACGCATGCCAATATAAAACGATATAACTCGCCGACAAGGTTCACGATGTTTACGCCGGGAATAACCTAAATCAAACAAAAAGAAAGAAAATAAAGAAATCAAAATTTTTTTAAATTCCACGACACTTGCCTGCTCGGCAATGACAACTTGATACGCCATTTTCCGTTTTGCAATGTTCGTATTGAGCCTGATCACATGTCGAGTCGTCTCCAACAATACAGGTATCAATGCGAACTGGCGGTTGAGTAGTACGTGGCCTGTAGTGAGGTCTAGAAGCTCCAGCATTAGTAGTTGCTGGTGAATGTTGTTGTGGTTTGGCATGTTGTGGTTTGTTTGTATGAATGTCGACAATTTCTGTTTCTGCTATACCATAACCCGGTCCAGGAGAATTTTGTTGGGTTACCGGAGACACTGGAGTCTTAGCACTACTACCACCAAGTGCACTGCCCGTACTGGTAATTGGCTTAGATGTTGAGGTCGTACCAACGGCTGGAATTTGAGGTATAGCTGTGGCTGGCGTTGACGATAACTGGACGCCGGTGGGAGGATCTGTGGGATCACCAAAAAGATTGATGTAAGTACGTTTACCATCTATGGAAACAAAACCATCTTCACCTGAAGCAGAGATTATAATATCTGTACCAGGCTGAGTGCCTATGTTGCTACCCCCAGTACCATAAGAGCCAAACGGTTTAATGTTGATTGTTTGTTGTGAGCCACCCTTAGAG
The DNA here is from genome assembly GCA_949987645.1 of Tachina grossa. Taxonomy (NCBI): domain Eukaryota; kingdom Metazoa; phylum Arthropoda; class Insecta; order Diptera; family Tachinidae; genus Tachina; species Tachina grossa. The sequence goes on along the minus strand of OX465278.1, from coordinate 49,194,442 downwards.
CCGGGCCCTTGTATGGCGGACAGAGTTACGTCGAATATTTCTCCATAGCCTGGTGGCAAATGTTGACGGGTTGGTTGTATGGTAACGGGTGATCCAGGATTACGGGTCACTTGCGATTGGGATGGACGCTGTGGACGAGGACGTATGCCCGGCTTAAACTCTGGATCATCTAAGACAATGCCTGGTCTCGGCTGATACTGAGCTGGTGGCTGCGGCGGTGGTGTTGGAGTTGGCGATGTTGGATTTGGATGTTGGTTCTTAGAGGTGGGTGCGGTTTCAGTTGTAGTTGTGGTGGTTGTGGTAGTAGTAGTGGTTGTGGTAGTAGTATATGTATTAGTAGTTGTGGTAGGTGGGGAAACAGAGGTGATTTTTGTGGGAACAATGGTATTAGTTGGTTCAGTGTTAAGCCTAGAACTGCTTAAATTTGTTCCTTTATATTCGCTCGAGGTTAAAGGTTTTGTAGATATGGCAGATGAAATTTTAGTTTTTGAGGAAGTGGACGGAATGGCGGTAGATGCTTCCACTTTCAAGCTTGCTGAATCCTTAGTTACTGTTTCCAGCTCTGGCGTTTTGCTAGCTGTTACAAAAATTACTTCGTCTGTGGAGGGATCAATGCCATCCGTATTCTCAGTAGGATCCATTGGCATAGCCATATAAGTGGATGACATATGCATCACTGTATGCACCTCAGAACTTGTCTCCACTATAGTGCTATAGCTTGAGGAATTTTTTTTCTTGTCACTGGGTTTGTGCTTGTTACTCTTCCTTTTAGTCGGATGTTCTTCTTTCTTTGTAGGTGCAGGTGGTGGTTGAAGTTCTTCCATTATTTTGTCAGCTGAATTATTGGAACCCTGAGCATCTGTGTCGTTGTCAGAGACTTCAATGTATTGCGTGTTTAAGTCTTCATTCGAAAATTCAGAATCTAAAGAAGTGTCTGTGGGCGCAGGACCATCTTTGGTGTTATGATTATCTTCAGCAACTGTGGGCATTTCCACAGATCCTGTAGCATGCATATTTGGTATGTTTGGAATTTGCTTTTCATCTTCTTGTGGTGGTTGCATTTGTGGTGAAGGTACAGGCTTATACTGGGGTATAGGTCTGCGGCTACCAATTGAAGTTGTAATGGGAGGTCTGGGTTTGTTGCGGTGCCAAGGCGGACGGTTACTAACGAAACCAGAACGAATAGGAACAATTTGTTCGGGTATGGGTACTCCTGTGATAAACGGTCTTTCCGGACGATCAAAGGGATATGGTGGCGGCCGAATAGATGAAGAGCCTGATGGTTTTTGGCCATCATATTCAATGGGAAGATTTTGTACTTCCGATATTCTGGGAGGTCCACGATTGTTGATCCTACTTGCTGATGGCCTTCTTACACCTTGGGTATTGGCATGTACATTAACATTTCCATTTAACAATTTCACAATACCAGTGATAATGTCTTGTATATCAGGGTTTGGATTTTGGCGGGCATTATGTGGTGTCAATGTGGCAGTAGCTGCTTTCGAGATCGCAGTACTGCTCATGGTGGGTGTTACGATTGGGGACCCCGACATATGCTGCCGAAGGTCCCCATTTACTAAAAAAGGACCGGTCATGGTAGAGTCGGAGGTTCCCAGGTTAACGGACTTGCCCTGCCTAACTTCTTCAGTTGTTTCCACATTTTCCAAAGACTGATCTATTATACTTGTTGGTTTTATATTGTATTGGAAATAGCGACCAGCTGCCGCTTCTTTTTCCCTATCACCCAGAAACTGTACATTATTCGGTCCGATTTTTGGAAAATTTTCATTTAGAATTGGTGATGCTGATCTCTCAACTCGTACGTGCTCACGGGTCTCATTATCGCAGATGCTCTGTGAAGATTTGGTCAACTTTTGGCCATTTGACACTGTATCGCTCATTGTTGTTTCCAACAACAGCTTAGAGGTAGCTGAAAGTTCATTTAAATATATATTTTCCATATGGCTACTGGACTTAGGCGAAATTTGTGAAACATCTTGGACGCAGTCTAGAAACAAGCAAAAATAGAAAAACAAATTAATCAAGTTTTAAAAGAATTTAATTTCTCTTAGGAAGTTTTTTTTTTGCCTCTCAAAAGTCAAAGTTATAAAAGTTACAATTTAAGTCTAGTGCAGCATTACGTAAATTAGTTATTTGAAACATTAATAAATACTTGAAGTTCTGTCTTGTTGGCACTATGATTCTTCACAATATATACTATATATATATTTTTAATCTATATTCAAGTTAATTAAATACTTTAAATTGCGATCAAAAATATTGTTTTTTTTTTCACTCGTTTTAACAAGCAAACGAATTTTCCAAATGGCTGCAAAGAAATCTTCACTTTCATTTGAAACTGGGAAAATCGAAAACATGGTAAACTTTATAACACTGACATTTATTTTATTCAAGCTGGTTTATTTAACCATAAAATGGACATAAAATTGTTTTTATATTAAAAATTTTTCGATATAAAACAATAAATATTATGGATGGAAAGTAAAAGTCGTTTAACAGCTGAAGATCATTTTTTAAGTGTGAAGCAAATATAATAAATATGTATGTGAATAAATAAATCAACTGAATAAATGATGTTGTTGCAACATCATACATAAAATTCAAAACAACACAACAACAACGAAACAAAAAAATATTCCACGTCTTAACAACATAATACGAGTATTAATTGTGGGACTGGGTCGTAAAAATACCATAAACTTAAATACATTTTCAATAATTAAAAATTAAATAAGAAACAAGAAATACGACATAAATCAATGTCGTAAAAGGTGATTTGAAACTGACTTCATCTAAAATTTTAAATGAATTGTGGCTAAAATGTGGGTTGAGAGTTGTTTTATCTATTAATTGTGCATGCAATAAATAAGAATTCCTGGGCCCACCTAAAATTCAGTTTCAAAATAAATATAAAGAAGTACACACCTATATTTTTTCCCAAAAAGAAATGTTTTCTTAAATTTCTACATGCTTGTGTATATTCATTTTCATTTTGAAAATCCCCTTGACAATCACCCAACGTTGGAAACCGAAACAAATAACGGTATCGGTATTGATACCGGAACAATTATTTTAAAAATTTCGGTATCGGTAACGGTAACGGTATTTTTATTTATTTCGGTATCGGTATTAGCGGTACATACCGTTATCGAGTTTAAAATACCGGTATACCGCTATTACTGTGAAGTTTATTGATTCATACAGTGTATATAGCAAAAAAAACTCTTTTTATTAAGTTAAAAGTAAGTAATTTTACATAAAGTCTTTAGTAAACAATAACATTAAAAAAATAAGTTTAGTGTAGTGTTAACTTGTATGTTTGTATAAACATACATAAATGCATAAGTATGTTTAGATCAGAGCTGCCCACAGAGGGAAAACCGAGAGAAAGGTATAGGTACATGTGTATTCATTTCTATAAAAAGCCGATTGGTTTTCGGCACTCTGACGCATCTCTTGACAGCCTGGTTATAAACGTTTATACTAATGTTTTTCAAACGGTATTTCCCGGAAAATGTACGAGAATTCCAGGGATTTTTTTGATATTATGGCAACTTGATGAGTGTCGTTTGAATGCGATGGCGTAATAATAAGGTCATGTCACTAGCACAATAGCGAAAACTTTACAACAATTAAGGCCGAGTTTACATCTGGCACGCATGTGCTCAGAGACTAAGAGGCCTTTATTTGCCATAAGCAGAACGCGACGTTCAAAATTTAATTCTACAATTCATAAAAGTAAAAACAGAAATGTGCAAGGAAATAAAAGAGATATTACAAGATAATTTCAGATTCTCTTAGGTAAAAAGAACGATTCTATTAATGCTTATTCTGTACTAGTGATGGCCGAATATTCGGCAATTTTTAAATATTCATATTCGCATTCGTATTCATCAAACTCAGGCGAAAAATATTCGTATTTTTCCAAAAATTAAATAAATAAATGCATAAATCCTAAACCAAATATAAATAAATGGATAAAAATATTAGTTTATACGAATTTAATTAAGTTTTTTATAGAAATTTTTGCTCATTTTGAAATATTATTTACTGACGATCATTAAAATTTTTGGATATTTTTTATTAACTTTAAAGTGTGCCAAGAGGAGTATGAAGTTCTTTTTCATAACAATTTTTTAATATTTCATATTTCAGGCGTAAATAGAACCCTAATTTAATGTCTATAAATTTCACATTAAATACTCGTATTCGTATTCGCGAATATCGTTTAAAATATTCGTATTCGCGAATATCAAAAATTGACATTCGTTACATCAATGTTCTGTACTAAAGACCTATTTTGTAATATTTATTTAATAATAAATTTTTTTTAAGTGCGGTCAGGCTTGTGTGTATTGTTTGGCCTTCGAGAGTTTTTCGTCCGTATAATCTTGCGTTTTTTTATGGAATTTCTTTAACAACCACGTTGCTACTTCCTATGTCAAGGCATACGTCGTGTACAGTCAGTCACAAAACTTTTTTAAAATACTGTTAATAACATCCTGGGCATATGGTCTACTTACTCTACCCATGTTTGTTCAACACCATATTATGCAAATTTACTTTGTATAATATGTATCAATAAATAAATAAATATTTTTTTTTTTGCATTTAAATATAATATTGGTATATATGCACCACTATTATTTAAAGAACTCAAATGGTATTTTTTTTACTAAGCGTTTTATTTAATCGATCTCATGAATTATAATTTTTTTTTTGTTGAAATAATTAAATTAAAAATATTTTGTATTGTTTTGCACTGGACGGGAATTTCCCCGGAAGCCGAAAAGTCGTTCCCGCTTTCCCGTGAAATGAAAAAGTCCGGGAAAAGAAAAACTCTAGTTTATACATATGTATTTGATTATGGTGTGCTTACACTTTGTTGTCGATAAAAAGTAGTAAGAATAGAGCTGAATAAGAACGTCTAAAGGGGGAAATTTTGTTTCTGTAATTAATTCCAAAAAAATTAATTGAAATTAAGTTTTGTAACTTTTTTTTACGGAAATCGGTATACTGGTACATACCGGTATAGACATAAACAATATTGTCGATACCGGTATTTTCTAACCGAAATGAGTTTCGGTATCGGTATTGATACCGGTACCTAATTTTAACGGTATTTGAATCGGTATCGGTATTTTCACGATACCGTTTGCCAACCTTGCTATCACCCAATTGAGGCAATAAATGCAATCAAAGACTTTACAGAGGCCAATGAATCCATTACATTTGAAGAGCTAGATCAACAATCTTAACTGTGATTAGCACAGAGTTTTCAAATATTTAATGGAAAAATTAGCTCTTAGTTCTACTATACTGCGACATTTCGTGGAACCGGAAAGAAAAGTTTCCTTATTAAAACCATTAGGCATTGGGTCTAAATAAACTTGAAAAAATCAGTTGCTACTCATATTAGCACTCCAACTGGTATTGCCGCCTTCAATATAAATGGTTTGACTGTTCATTGTCTCCTTTGGCTCCCAGTTGAGCACTGTTAGACTCTGATATATAACTCGCTTTCTGACCACATTTTGAAAGTATTAAGAGCAGATCTTAACAATGTAATTCTCCTTATAAAAGGCGAAGTCTCAATGATATTTAACAGAAATCTTTAATACAAGGGATCAAGAAAATAGTTAGCTTGGTAAGATTCACCTTATCCTGTTTGGAGATTGACTTCAGCTGCCTCCTGTAAGAGAAAAATCTATTTGTGAGGATATCCCATCTACTCAGTCCAAATATCTGGAAATCTTTATTTACATATTAGACCGCTGCACAAGACCACTTACTAGAACTTTTAAGACATGAGGGATCTTTCAAATGCTTTACTAAAGCGAAATCTTCTAAAATATCCGCTAAACAACACTGTCGGCAAGACATTTGTTTCAGTTGTTGCAGGTATAGGAGTAAAGAAGAAAATACTTCGTGACGAAAAAATTTGTGATGCTTGCCTCTTCATACGCATAAGTGCGTATACAAACGCACACATGCATTGACATTAGTTGTGTGCACTTGCTTTAAAAAACCACCCTCAAACATAGACATAATAGCTTACCATCTACATCTTACACACACACTCAAACGTACAATAAGAAGTCTTCGCGACATCGCTTGTAAACACTCATATACACGAACATCAATACATCCATTCCATCGTGCTTCGCTTACTAAACGACATCATTTATTATTGTTTTAGTATAATACATGCTACGACAATACATCCAAAAAACAAGACTGTCTGCACCATCGATTTCAATGGTAAAAAAGTGGTTTAGTGACTTTCGTTGTGTTCGCACAAGTACAAATGACGCTGAACGTTCTGGGCGGCCAATTGAGGTCAGTACACTTGAAAATGTTGAAAAAATCATATGGCAGTGTGGTTTCGATTTTAAATGATCAGCGGGGTTTAAGAAAGTTGTCTACGTTTGCTCTCAATTGACCATAAACGTAAACGTGTGAAAACTTCAAAGGATCGCTTGCAGTTGTTTAACCGCAATCCGAATAAGTTTTTGCGGCGTTTTATAACTGAGAATGAAACATGGATCCATTACTGTACTCCGGAGGCCAAGCAGCAGTCTAAACCTAATCCGAAGAAGGCCAAGGAGGGTTTGTCGGCCAATAAGGTGATGTCAACAGTTTTTTGGGATGTCTTACCCTCAAAAGGGAAAAACAATAAACGGCGACTATTATGCAAACTTATTAGACCGATTTAAAGAGAATTTAAAAAGAAAATGACCCCATATGGCCAGGAAAAAAGTTCTTTTTCATCAAGATAATGCACGAGTGCACACATATGCAGTCTTGATGGCAAAAATCTATGAATTGGGCTACGAACTGGTACCCCATCCACCATATTCTCCGTATTTAGCTCCTAGTGACTACTTCCTATTTCCCAATCTAGAGAAATAGCTCGGTGGTAAGAGATTTAGCTCCAACGATGAAATTATTGCCTATTTTAAGGACTTCGAAAAATCCAATTTTTTGGAAGGGATATAAAAACTGGAGAAACGTTGGACTAAGTGTATTGAGTTAAAAGGAGATTATGTTGAAAAACAAATTTTTGTTTTGCAAAAAAAACAGTGTTTCATTAAAAAAGTCACTTATTGATCCGCCGTCGTACATTTCAAGACTGTTTACGCAGCCCCTTATTACATATGGTGAGCTAATAATTAACATGAGATAAAAAAATTATAATACATTCGCATATATCTTATACAGAGCCGCCCACAGAAAGAAAACCGAGAGAAATGTATAAGCGTATGTGTATCCATTTGTATAAAAAGTCGATTGATGTTCGACACTCTAGCGCTTCTCTGGGCAGCCTGGTCCTTATCAGGTATAAATCTCAGATATAAATCTTATATTACTCGTATTAAAAAAATAATTGGTCACTGTACCAGATGACACTGTATGTTTCTTGCAACAAGGAATATGTGCGAGCAGTTAAATGTTGCTATGCTTAAGGAAATAGATCAGCCTGAAATCCAAATCACTGCTATTGACAGTATAGACAGTTCCAGCTTTTTAAACAAGAGGGTTGATGAAGCTTTAAAAAAATACGAAGATAATTCTTCTATGAGAGGCTGGCCTCAAAAACAAACTTATTTTGAAGCTCGGTGCTCGCATTACGCTCAGGAGAATTATTGATGTAAGCTTAGGACTAGTAAATGGTTCTATTAGTACTATTGAAAATTTTGTTTATGATATTGAAAACTGAAGCAAAGTAAAAAAATATATAAATATAAATATAATATAATAAATATATTTTTAATATTTCAAATATATGAGAGAATCATGGACATCTGTTGTCGAATTAACAGATTTCCTTGACATGATGACAACCTCATGATGACGAAATAAAGTTCATAGTCGTTATGTTGTAGTCAAAGGTTTTATACCAAACAAGAACTTGCTATATCTATTTTATTTGCACTTATTTGAACTCTGGCTGTATTTGAAGTCTTTCAACTTTTTCATTTGCAAGTATAGTATATATATTATATACATACACACTTGCAACATATATGTTCAAATAACATATAATTTTCTTAAATAAAACATTATTAGTTCCACTACACTCACCCCTACCGAAACCATGTAAAGCACCTACGCAAACACATGAGATGGATACACAAGAAACATTTTTACAATGCGTGGCAAAACCACAAATATGTGTACATATACAAGATAATAAATGTGACGACTTTCTATTTCATTTGCAATAGCAAAAAAAAAATTGTTTACACTCGAAAAATATTTTGAATAAAAACAAAAAGCCTGAAGTAAATCCTAACAGCCTTATTTATAAAACTTAAAAAGGCTTTATAAAGGTTTTTTAAGAAAAATTTTTTATGAAAATTTGTTTTAAAAAACCTTTATAAAGACTTTTTAAGTTTTATAAATAAGGCTGTAAGTTTTTAAAAAGATATTAAACTTTTGATGAAATTGTAATTGTCAGGGTTTGGACTTTCATGGAACTAAAAATTGTATTTACCTACGGACGTACTGCTGATTACACACCTGGCATTTCTTGTGTTGTCATTTTGTGGTGTCATTTTCAAAATATGTTCAATTCCGTTCTCATTATATTGTTTATATGGAAAGCAATGCCATGCAACGAAAAATATCGGCAATGACAAAAGTTGATATATCAAAAATTTTTTGAAAATTGAAAAATACTGGTGAATACTGGTTACAAATACTGGTACCAACTACACAGCTTAACGGTGCTGGCTTTTCAGTGCTGCCGCAATTGTATGGGGAAGTGCTGGGGAACTCCTGGTATTTTGGGATTTTTAGTTTAGTTTCTCGGAATATACAATATAGTTTGTGCCCTTGCTAAAATGTTCCTGAATTGGGTAAGTGATATATCTAAGTCTAGAATGACACATAGGTTATACATATGTTTTTTAAAAACTTAAGTCGAAGTAGCAAAAGTCGTAAAATTTTTACTTTACGCTGCTTTGGCCTTTTTCAACGGTTTAAAATGAACCAGTGCTTTTGTTTGCCCTTGTGAAAATTATCAACAGTCGCAGTCAAAGCAGAAGAAGAAAACGAATTATGAACAATTGCGCAGCACTTTCAACAGTCGACAATTTGAAAAGTTTGAATTTGATTTGCTTTTGCTTTTGGTTAGTACCGCAAGTAAAATCATAAGCAGTCTATGTGCTTTTGTAAGTACCAAACATTCACAGTCGAAGACGCAAAAGCTCTTGCTTTTAAAAGCTTTTTGTAGGTTCAGTCAACTATTTTGTGGCGTTCTTCATGTTGTTATTTTTGCACTTCAGACAAGAAGCAAGCATTTTTGCTTCTTCGAAAGTGACTGTTATGTACTTTCAAAGCACACAGACTGCTTATGCTTTTACCTGCGATACTAACCAAAAGCAAAAGCAAATTCAAACTTTTAAAATCGTCGACTGCTGAAAGTACTGCGCAATTGGTAAAAAATCGTTTTGTGATTTTTCTTTGACTGAAACTGTTGTATTTTTCAAAAGCGAAAGCAGCATTTCAGTTTTTTAAACACTGCTAATACGCAATACCGCACATGAAACTTTTTTACAATATTTTTGTGCTAGTACATCATTCTTGTATTAATAATAATTATCGCTAAATCGTAAATTGTGTCCGGTATTGGTCGGGCCGATTAATTATATATATCTAGACTTAAGATTTAATTACTTATTGTTAGTTTATTTTTTATTTTGAAGATACATACAATAAATAAAAAGATACATAGTAAATAAAATTCTTGTAAACCATAATACTAATCAATAAAAATAAGTAATTATGTATTATCTTGAAATTTTTTAGTTTCAATGGAATTGGCTCGAATTCTCCGTTTCCATTCTCTGCATGTTAAATAAAAAAAATTAACTTCAATACACATCAATTAGTTGCTCTAAAAACATTCACGTCAAACATTTTTGTTTGTTTTTTAAATTAGCTAAGAAAAAAAGTCATTAATATTCCTAGCGATAATAATTTCTTAAATTTATTTTCATTAAACTAACACTCACATTCATACATATCTATGTATGTACATGCTCAGGTTTGCGCAGAGTTATGAAATCGAAATTAAATAATCAAAATATAAATTGTATGGAAAGTGCCATAAATGCGTACGTACATATGCATGTACTTTAATGTGTACATGTTTTAATTCATAAATTCAAAGTTAAAAAAAGTATACGCAGCCAGTCTTTAGTTGCATTTAATGTAAAAATTTAAAGTAAATAAAATCAGTTAAAAAAGATTTAATAATTATACGCACAATTACAAACGCGCACAATATAAAAAATAATTAAACTTTTTAGAAAAATGTGGGTGAAGGTTTCCTGATGGATTCGTCATAAGCAACAATAACAGACGCTATATGGAAACAAATTTATAAATATTATTACGGCTTGACAAAGGGTTTTTAAAACAACTTTTCAAACAAAACTTTTCTTATTAATTAAGCCTTAATAATTGTTATAAATAAGGCTGTTAATTTATAAACAACGAATTAGTATAATAGCATGGTAAATATGACAAGCAAAATTAGAACTATTAATTTATTTTTCAAAATAACATGTGAACAAGTAAGAGTGCTATATTCGGCTGTGCCGAATCTTATATACCCTTCACCAAAGTCCGTATATAAAGTATAGATATACATTCATAAGCACATCCATACATATGCATATGTTTTGTAAAAAAATTTATAATTTTTTGTTCTAGTGCAATTTTGAGTAAGTGACTTCTCGGTATTTTTCGATTAAATATTTTTGTTTTTTTCGATATTAGCAATAAGTTGAATATTTTATTCCACACTCTGTATTTAAGAAATATTTTACATTCACCCTTATTCCAGTTGTCAAAAACGACGTCACTTCATACAATATCAAAAAATCAAATTAAAAAAATTGTTTTATTTAGTAACTTTAATATCCAGAAAAAAAAGTTCAAAGCTTCCAGCTCTGGAGCTGTGGTTTTAATTTTTATAATTTTCTACACCAAACTTTTCTTTCCAAAACGTAAAATATATACAATTTGTAAGGAAAAAGAAAAAAATCAATTAGATCTAGTTATATGGTATATAAAATATCACAAAAAGTGTAAGTTTCTCAACCTTGGAATCATCCTTTTTTGATTTTTCTGATTTCTTACACCAATCTTTTTCTTTTAAGAATATAAGATATATTTAATTTATAGAAAAAAGGAAAGAATTGTTTTAGTAAGTTAATTTTGTATAAAACATTTAAAGTTTTCCAACCCTGGAAACGTCTTTTTTATTTAAAAAATTTGTTTTTTTATTAGAAATGCCAATTTTATTCATACTGGAGTATAAAAGAAGTTTATTTAATAAAAAAATAATAAAAATTTGTTTTCGGTAGTTACTTTATTTAGTATGGCAAAATTAAGTTTGAGCTTTCCACCTCTGAAATCGTCTGCTCGATTTTGCTCATTTTGCTGATTTTGCTGATTTTCAACACCAAACTTTTTCAGACTACTACTGACACACCAGTCCAAGATCGAAGTCTCTATACTTTCTGCGAGCTCCGGAAAACCGATTTTACGTACAGACAGACGGACATCGCTGATTCGTCTTCCCTATGCATAAGGTTCCAGAGTATATATACTTTATGACTCGCTTATTAATATTGTGGAAATTACAAATGGGATGACAAACCTATATATACCCTTTTACCATTTTTTAGTAAAGGGTATAATAAATAAATAATAAAATATATCGTTACATTATGCATATTTCGATAAATGTGGTTGTAATCTATCGAAATATGCAAAAACTCGATTTGAAAAAAAAAATTAATTAGGACAGCAGTTTAAATCATATAAAACAAGGAAATATGTTCTTAATATTAATCGTTAAGCAGCTCTGGGTTGAAGAACATCTCTCGCGTCATCGTAATTATTTCTTAAGTGCGGTCAGGCTTGTGTGTGTTGTTTGGCCTTCAAGAGTTTTTCATCTCGCTCGCACTGGTTGACTAATCTGCCACGGATAACCGTATTATCTGGAAGTTTTTTTTTGTAGAATTTCTGTAACAACCACATTGCTACTTCCTATGTGAAGGCATAGGTCATGTACAGTCAGTCACAAAACCGTTTAAAATACTGTCAATAGCATCTTGAGCATATGGTCTAGTTTTGTACAACACCATATTTGTACAACATCATATTATACAAATTTGCTTTGTATAATATGTATAAATAAATAAATATTCGTAATATCAATGAAACGGAGTTTAGCAAAGAAAATTTTATGAAATTAATGCTTAAATATGATTTCTGCCATATGGCCGCCAAGGCTGGCGCGTAGAAGGCGCAATCTGGAACACCTATTTTCAACAACTTTTCGCATTCTGTGACCATCATCGTTTTTGAAGACATATTGGCCAATGACTCCGCCAACCCATAAAGCGCACCAAACAGTAATTTTCTATGGATGTAATGGTGTCTCCACAAAAGCTTGTGGATTCTCCTCACTCCAAATGCGACAATTCTGCGTATTTACGTACTCATTCAACCAGAAATGGACTATATCGATTATATGCGCCATAAAATGGAAGAGAGGAAGTGCACGATGATTTTGACGAATAGAACAATTATTTTGATTACAAATTTCAAAAATTTGCACGTGTTGCTGTGGTGTAATTGGATTTATAATGAAATTTCAAAGCAAACCAAACAAAAAGCAGCTATCAGCTGTTAAATGGGTGCTCAAATAAAGCAGTGCCAACTCAAAATTGTGACACTCTAAGTCAATTTTGGTCAATTTAATTTTTTTTTGTTTTGTTTGATTTTTACACAGTTGACTGATTTTTTGACTGCGAAAAGTAACCCAAAGAAATAGTACAAGAAGAAGACCATTGAGCGCTAAAAAGCACTCTCACTGGCCTAGACTGAAAATGTTTTTCGGTGAAAAATGGGATCCCGCGGGCTCCCAATGTGTGCGGGATTGATAAGTTTGGTTCCAACTGCTGTTGGAATGCTGTATGGTTATGACAAGCAATGCCAGAAGTAGGAGAAAATCCCTACATGAAAATTGACAAAACAAACTTCCTACAAATTTTATTGCAATGAAATTTGACAAGCCAAACTTCCTAAAAAAGCAATTGTTAACTTGGCACCACCTGGCACATGAATTCGCTTTGGTATATGCTTTTTCCAAGATATCATTCAATGTTGAAAGATGGCTTAAAAACCTTTAATAAACATAAATATTTTTTTATATAACTAATGGCTTTCTTCTATTTTACTGACAAAAATGCGTAAGGATTTTTGTAGGGGAAATTTTTTCAACGTGTAGGGAAAAATCGGATTTTTTTTAGCCTGTTTAAGTATTTTTTCGAGAAATCCACTGGCAACACTGGTTATGACACTTTTAATTGAACCTTTACATGATACAATTATAACAGGCACATGCACATTGTATATACAGAAAAATAACCGGCGGTGGCGCGCCGTCGGCTTCAAGCCGGTCATCTTGTTTCTCTGATGCACAAGCCCAGCCTGTTAATATATACAATGCCAATAGTTGTCAAACTTTGTTTACAAGCTGCAAAAATGTTAGTGTATATGTGTAAATAAAATGATTACAGTGTTGCCAATGAATTTATACATGGCTGTGTCTCCAATTACACATAGAAGAAATTTACACTACACATCTTTTGTGTAGGTTAAAATTAAAACAAAAATAAATAAAAATAGAACCCAAAGTAGAATTACACACAGATTATACAAGAATTTAATTACATGGCCTACACATGTGAGTAGAAATTACTCACTGTCTAACTACACAAAGATTGGCACAAGGCGTATTTATTAGGTGGCAGCACTACACCAGGTGACTAATGTCATTATACCAATCTAAATGTCAAATTTGGATTATGTAGGTATAAGCCTAAAAGCATGCTTTCATTTTGGTATACATAACCACCTTTCGAATATTCAGTTTTGTATGGTGTTTGACATTTTCTATAATAAACATGCAATCTGACGATGCTACCCTGTTTTGAAAAGTAAGAAGGTAATTTATACCAACAAAGTACATGTGATTGTTGCTGTTGTAATATTTGTTGTAGAATCGTGGGTACCTGATTGATGTGCCTTGGATTGGCAACTATAATCATGCAGGAATGCCGCGTCTGCAATTGTACTTTAGTTACCCTGTAATTGTTATTTTTAAAAACAAAAGGCATCTGTTTCTGACAATTATTCGTTTGTTTATACCAACAAAATACATGTGTTTTTTGGTGTTGTAATTTTGTTGTAGTCGTGCATGTACCTAGTATAATTGTATCATGAACCTTTATTAGCAAAAATTTGTCCGGTAGAAATTTGCATTTACTTAGTAAATGAACTATCATTTTTCTCTCTCACTTCGCCCTCTAATTTGCTGGATTATATGTACGCGAACACAATCCAGTAAAAACTAGTAACAAATTGTAAAAACTTTTGAGTTCTCGAACGCAGCAATTGTGTGTTTTTATATATTATCAAGCAAATATCAAGGCACATTCATTTCCAAGTAATATAAGGATTACAAAAACAATGAAAAAATACAACAATGAAAAAACATGGCTTTCAGTTTATCCAAAATGTCAAAAATATAATTTGTTTAACATAATAAATGATCAAACAGAATAAGTCCATAACTTCAGGAAAAATCATTGTCAAATTAACAAAGCCCATAATAAAATCTACGGCAGTAACTTCAAATGCTCTCTAATTTTTGTTTTATTTTGTTTTGTTCTTATTTTTCTTTGTAGTTTTGAATACAAAATGTATGAAATTTATTGAAAGTATGATAGCATTTCTGAGAGAATATTTCTTTATATGTGAGAGCATAAGAAAAAACGGTGTCAAAATAAAATAGATTCTATCTCTCGACTGCTTTCAGGGGCTGCTTTTTTGTGTCAATTTGTATGGAAAATGTCTTTATGCCGCAATTCTGTTTGATCATGAATAATAAAAACCACATAAAAAAATTTCTCTACGGCTGCTACCAGTAACAAAATTTGCAACATTTGCCACTTTTCACTATTTAAAAATTTTTTTTTCATATTTTGAAATTTGTTTTCACAGAATTTTTTTAATAAAATATTTTTCATATTGAAATTTTTTAAACATTTTTTTTAATTTTTCTTTTGTGCAACAATTTATGAAGTTACAGATGAACTTTGATTTGAAACAAAAAATAGCTCAGTTGCGTTTGCGCTACTACCTGCTGAATGTGCCTTGACAAATAGATAAATAGTTTTTGACAGGTAAGGACAGTGCTGCCAGAATTTTTTAAGGGTTTGCCAGATTTTTAAGCTTTTCACAAAAATACAATTATGTGTCCTAAATAACACTATGCAACTCTTATTGCTAAGCTGAATAGTTTGAGGGAGTTTGAGACGAGCGGAACAAAAAAGATTATTTTCCCCTCGTCTCTCTCTCTCTCTCTCTCTCCTAACAAACTAATCACCTTAGCAATAAGACTTGCATAGTCTAAAGGGTCAGTTAGCCGACTGTAACTGCAACTGTAAGAAACAGCTGATCGATTTTGTTAGGTGAAAAGTAATGAAAATGGTTAAAGGGATGTAATGTAGCGTAACCTACTTTTCATATAAAAATATCAATCAGCTGTTTTCTACGCTGCAGTTACATTACATTACAGTCGGCTAACTGAGCCTTAAGCTAGAACTATTTAAAAAGTACGCTCCATCGTGAAAACCCTTAGTAAGTAGGAAAACTATTTGCATTACTTTTCTGCCAACAATTAAGTACAGCCTCTTGTAGTAATTAAAGTGTGTTCACGCTTCAATTCTGCATGAAAAACTAACAAGTACACACATGCACACATACACACACACATACAAAAAGTAAATACCTTTAATTTACTATAATTTGAAAAATTTTCTAGCAACAAAAACGATCGTTTGAAATTCTTTTTTATGAAAACTTAAAAATTATATTTTTCCACTTGCAGTTTATACAAGGCAAACAAACACACTGACACGTACATAAATATGCATGTATGTATGTACATGCATATCGTTACCTTAATCTAGAAAGGCCCTAACTGAATATTTTTTTTGAAATCGAGATTTTTGCATTTTTTAATACGGTTGATGTTTTTCTACCGAAATATACAAAAAACTTCATACCAAAAACATAATTAGTTAGGGCCTTTATATATTAAGGTAACGATATGTAAGTTTATATATATACATGTATGTATATTTGCCTTCACACATGTGTGTTAACATAATGCAATATAGAGAAGTCTGTGGTAAACAGACGTAGACAAACGAAGATGAACAGGCAGAAAAAAAAACAGAAGAAAAACAAGCTATTCGAAAGGAAATTTATCGTACGTACATATCATGAAGTAAATATCCATGTTGCATGCAATTTAGTAGCGTAACGAAAAAGAAACTACAAGTAGGAGGCGAAAACTATTCAACACATTTTTACACTGAGCTGCATTGTTAACTTAAAGAAATATTCCACATAAAACCCGATTGAAAATTTAGAAGAAAAAATAAAAATAAATAGAAAAATACAATAAATATACATCTACACAAGTATGTATCTATGTACATACTCCCATGTAGATGCATAGTATGTACATTGGAAAAAAAACATGCAGTCATGATGTTTCGCGTTTCATTGTTGCTGCAGTCATCATGTTGCAGCCTCTAAAGAGGACTTTTTTGTGCAACTTTTTATTGTGCCATTAAAACATTGTTATATGTGTGTATGAAGTAGAAGTAGAAGTGTTAGATCAGGCCTTGATTAAGGTCATTAACTTTGTGTTACAACAACGATGTGGTAAGATTATCAAGGATACCTAAAAGAAGTAGACATACTGGTACAAGTACTTTGCTGTAACGAAATTTTATGCAACAAAATAACAATTTCTATTTTATTTTGAACAACAATCACTACATAAATCGTTTTCAGAATAAATGCATGCAACTTTTTTCGCTAAAATTTCAAAATACTTTCTGTAAACAATTGAAGTTTAGGCATTGATTAAATTGAAGTTGAAGTTGAAGTCGACCGTTTTTGTACAAGAAATTACAAATTAAAGAAATTCTTCAGCTTTAATGAATTTACTTTTCAAATGCTCAACATAAAGATTCCTTGCTAAAGTTCAAAACGGCTTTGAAAGTATTTTTTTTTGTCAGAAGTATATGCCACTTCCATGTCTGAAAAAAATTATTTAAACCTTGTTTCGTCTAATTAGGCTCAAGTTTGTACTTTTGAGGAAGCATCATTATATGTGCCAATTTAGAAGGAACACTGCGTAAAAATTTGGAACAAATGATCCAAATGTATTACACCTATGACATGAGAAAATCGCAGCATTACCAATTGTAGGGAGTAGTACAGTGGAATCTCCCTTAACGGACACTTCCTATAGGCGGACACACCCTTTACACAGCTACAGACAGCTCCATAAGCAAAGAAATTGCTTTCTCTTGAGCGGACAGTCCCCTTGTGCGGACAAATTTCAATGGTCCGCTAAAGAGAGATTTCACTGTATATGGTAAAAAAAGATATATATTGTAAGTGATTACATATTTACCATTTTTTATGTATTGCCTTAATATTTAGTGTATTTAATTGGAACTCCATTTCTCCATAAATTAAATAAATTCAGTAAAGTGTGACTTTGACTCGCGCACGAAGGATTCCGTATGGATACCAGATATGTAATACTATACGGACTTTAGCCTATATAATATATGGTTTTGGCATTTTTTGGTTTTTGGGATTTTTTTCTATTTTGAGCGTTATTTTAATATGGCGCTTTTGGCATTTTTTTGGGTTTGGCGATTTATTTTATTTTTGGTGCTTTTCTCTATGTTTGGCATTTTTTTTTAGTTTTTGGCGTTTTTTTTCATTTCGGCGATTTTTTTTCGTTTTGACGATTTTTTTCATATTGGCGATTTTTTTAATTTTTAATTTTTGTACACTTTTCGTTGCTCGGTTTGGAACACCCTTTAATTTTTAACTCTCATGTATTTGTAGTTGTAGCGGCCATACTCTGTCCAAATTTCAGGACCGTAGCTCTTATGGTTCCCGAGAAAGTAGCCTGTGACGGACAAACAGACGGACAGCGTAGCGAAAAAAATAGGGTCCCTTTTCACCTTTGGTGTACGGAACCCTAAAAAAGTAAAAATTTACTATTTTTGATTTTCAATAAAAAAATTTTGTTGATTCACTTTAGTCTAAGCTGCTTTTTTCAACAAAGTGAAAGGTGAAAATGTCTTCTTTAGACTAAAATAAATTCAGTAAAGTGTGCCTTTTAAACACACGCGAAGATTTCCGCAGGGACAGCACATATCTAAAGCCTACAGTACACGACATGTAAAAAACCACATAAGCATGGGTTCTGACGTAATTTTGACGTCATCACGATTCTACACTTGCTACATGCCGTTTACTAGCAACATATTTACATATATATATGCATTAACATGCTTACAGACGAGCTGCTCCAGAAAATGTCTTCGATTCGGCTACATGTGCCACATGCGTATTTTGGTACAAAAGTACAACAAAAATTTTACGGCATCTAGCCACTACTAGTAATTTTAGAAAATGCAACGAACATGCTGAAAACTCTCGTGACGTCATCGCTACATACGTATGTGGCTTTTTACATGACGTATACTGTAGGCTTAAGGCCGAGTGCACACTGTGGCATTTTGTGACAACTATGGCAAAAATAACAGTGGGAGCTAGTGGCAACGTTTGTAATTTCCGATATTTTTCGTTGTGTGGCATTACCAAACAAACTGTTTACGTATCTGATGTAAACAGTTGTGATAACAAGTTGGCTGCATTGCAAACACAAAAATTAAATGTCAGCGTTTTGACATTTTGATATTGACAAAATACCGAAAGAATTTTAAATGTGTGCGGGTATAACAATTTTAAAGTATGGAAAACTAAAAAGAAAGTGGAAAAAGCATAGGAGAGTGTGAGAGAAATTCAAACGCCCTGAACGCACGACATGACGACACAGCTAATTAGGCTGTGGGGGTTCTTTAGGCTGTATGGAAACATACATATGTATGTATGTATGTATATATGTATGTATGTATGTATATATAGTAGTTATAGGGACAGAAATGCAAAAAAGTGCAGAAATTTCGGTGCAGTTAGGTCTTCATGCACATGAAATTTTAAACCAACTGGCATCCTGCTTCCGTAAACTGGAATGCAGAGTACAATAGAATCCTTTGGTGGCACGCATATTAAGCCCTGGCCATTTCCAACACTTTTTTTTGCCGTTTTTTAGATTTTCTTAATTTTTTTCTTATTATTACACGGTGGCACTAGCTAATTGAATAATTTTGCGATTATCCATTCGTATAAATATTAATTAACAAACAATACGAAAATCAAAGTCTCACAATTAGAGCGGGTCGATTTGTATGGACAAAAATTAATTGATATTGTGCAATCGATTTTTCGAAAAAAAAATTCCGCTACGACATATCAAAAAATCATTTGCGAGGGGCCAGATTTTAAATGATTTTTTTGGGTTTTTAAGGTTTTTTCTTAGTAGGTAATAAAAAAAACTCGGCTGATTTAATTTTTTTAAATAATCATACAAATAAATTTTTTTCTTGTGGTGGAGTTAAATATAATAAATAACAATAAATTAACATCATGCAAAATAATTATTTTAAATTTATTTGCGCTATAGAAGAAATCTGCATATTGTTTGAGAGAACGACAAAACTTCCACCGAGAATGTTCGTATCTTAAGTCTTTTGTTTTATGCTCTTAAAAAAGTAAAAAAATCGAGTATTGTTCTTAAACAAATTAAAATTCTGTCGCCCCGAAAATGGTCGATTGCAAAATCGACCCACCCTTATGTATATATATATATATATATATATATATATATATATATATATATATATATATATATATATATATATATATATATATATATATATTTTTAGTGGATTTCATGAGCGGTGGGCGTGGGCGCTTTTGGTGAAATTAGGCATGCATCTTTTATTTATTCTATAAAGTGCATGTCGCACTTCTGTTTGCATAGGAAACTTTTTATGAGAAAAAAATCAAATTGGATTGCGTGGGAGGCGGTTTAAATTCGTGGCAGAGTTTTATGAAACTCTTTTTGTGTCTTTATTTTATATAAAGTGCAGGTACGAAATGTGAAGAATTTTGCTTGGATACGAAAATTTTAATGCGAAAAAAATCGAATTGGACTGCATCGGCGGTGAGCTGTGAATTGAAAAATTGTGAAATTCACAATTGTGAATAATCATTTGAAGGAAGAAAAAAACAGCTGACAAATGACAAAAATAAGATGCAGTTGGAGTGCCTTTGCGATGTCCGAGGTTGCTTTCATCAAGCTTACAGTCTTGGAATTTGCTTTTTGTTGCTCATAATACGCCCTCTATGCAAAAAAAAAACAATTATTTTGTTTATTTTTAATGATATTTATTTATATATCGAGAGCCTATATTCAAAACACGTCAACTCAAATTTGGTCAAAATAATAGTATAAATATCGAATCAAAAAAATTATTTTTTCCCCGTTTAATATCAATTTTTCTTATTCTGCTATCTCAAAGTATAATTTTTGTGGTGAAAATAAATGCTAACTCCCATGTAAATTTCCAATATTTTTAAAAAATCTGTGATTTATTATAAATCTACATTGTATCTTATTACATTTTCTATGCTGAACACGATTCTGGTAAAGATTTTGATATCCTATGGCTATTTTTTGAAATATTGTCACTTTTAATATATTAGTACAGAGGGGTTCTGATAAAAAAAATTGGTAATATATGTATAACTTTTAAACTGTTAGTCGAATAGGAATATTATATAGACCGATTATAGTCAATGACATAAGCTTTCAAAATTTAGTGACAGGGTCACTCCACTGTTATACTAGAAAGTGAGTTAGAGAGTGCTAAAGCTGACCAACTCGGGATGGAAGAGGCTTTCAGTCAGGCTTAAGTAATTTTTTTATGGTATTTTAAGTTTTTTCTTGTGGCTTTTCAATTCGTATATCTAGCATTGAGTGAAAGATTTCACAAATTGATTAAAAAAATAAAATGCTATCTCATAAAAATACGCAAACTAATGCAAAATAAAAGATTTTTTGCAGACCTATAAACTAGTAAGCATATTTTAACCATATTATGGAAGGCACATCATTTATTTTTACAATGATGAGCGAATTAATTAGTTTTTTTCGCTCTGCTGAAAAGTTAGCTTTTTTGAGTTGACGTATTTTGAATATAGGCTCTCAATATATTTCTATTATCTACTACTTATAATTCGAGTGAATATTTTTCTCCTACTATTTTGTAGTTACAAAAAAGAAAACTAAATTTCCGTTAATAGCTGTTCACAATAGTGATTTTGTAGTGGCTCGTTGAAAAGTTAGGATTGCCATCTCCTTTCAACCGCTGGCATTTCATAATACTGCTTTTGTTGTAAAAATTTCTTTTATCAACCGCGCGTTGCTATTCATAATAAGCCTTGATGCATATAAACAACATTCCATTCAATAACAGCAGCCTTTTCAATTAAATTAAAGTTTATGCCTTAAGTCTTTCGTTTTTAGGTACAACGGAAAACGACATTTTAATATTTCACTATCTTATCTCACTTAAATTGTTGCAATAGCACAATTTTACAATAATTAGAACAACTACTCTAAAAAAATGGGTACAGTAATTCGATCTAGTTTCAAATAAGTATATCAGTAAATGTATGTGTGTGTATAAGTTTGCATGCTAGTATTCCCCGTTCCACTCCAACTAAATAATTATGTATGTATGTATGTTGCTTCTTACTTACCCCCATTAGTGTCAACTAAACACGTTTTAATATGGTCAAGAGCATTTAATATTGATTGAAGAAATTCAATAATTTTTCTTTCTTTCATATGTTCTTCACACATTAATAGATCAATATTGATAATAATGATGGGGGAAAAAGCACAAAAAATAAAAGAGTTAAAAACCGTAAAAAAACTATTGTGTTTCGTATTTATATAAATACATACATACATATGTGTGTATGTGGAGTCTTTTTTAACCATTTAAAAACTTTAAAAAAAATCTGTGTCAACAATATAAGAAAAGACTCATAGAAAATAACTGTATGTATATAAAATTAGGATGGCTTATTCTATTTAAGTGTCTTAAACTATAATTCAAGGTTTTGTTAGTAATATGAAATTGCCAACAAAAAAATATATTCTCTGACAAAAATAAGAATAAATAATAAAGAACCAGAAGACTCAACCTAAATACACAAAAGCTATTTTAGCTTGTCCTAAATCCGGCCTATGTACCATAGTTGAATCATGATTTATAATTTCTTGTACTTATTCGCACTCATACTTATTGCAATGTTGTCTATGAATCATACTCATTCGAAAGTTTGAAGTTCTCATCGCACTCATACTCAGAAAGATTTATGACGTTGTTGATTTCGGTTCTCCTAAACTCAAAGTTTATAGACAACGCAAAATAAGTATTGTGTGGCAAAGCCAAATTTGTTTACACAGACATTAAAATACTTATTATGAGGTTATGTGTTTGCTCATTATGAGATTACAAATGTATTTTTTATACACTTTCTGCCGTATTCATAAAAAATATTTAAGGTTTATTAAAGGCTTATTTGACATATTTCTATGGGAAATTTGTCAAATAAACCTCTAATAAACCTAAAATATTTTTTATGAATACGGCAGTTTATACTGTTGTAGTTGTAGTTGGATGAGTTGAATGAGCTAAATCAATGTAAGTAGTATCGGGTGTTTTTTTTAGAGGTATAGAACTTCGAATTGAAATAAAACACAAGAAAATCGCTTTAATGTCCATCAATTTGGCTTTATTGGAAGGATAATTTTATGCCATTAATGTTTAAATATGATTTCGGGCATGTGGCCGCCGCGGCTGGCTCGAATAAAGCCAATTCTACAGGTCCAATTTTCAACCACTTTTTCGAGCATATGGGGCCGTATGTTGGCAATAACGCCACGAATGTTAGCTTCCAAGTCCCCTAACGTTTCTGATTTGTTGGCGTAGACGAGCGACTTCACATATCCCCAAAGAAAATAATCCAATGGTGTCAAATCACACGATCTTGGTGGCCAATTGACAGGTCCATTCCGCGAAATTATGCGCTCTCATCGAATGTTTCCTTCAATAAATCGATTGTGACGTACGCTGTGTGGCATGTAGCGCCGTCTTGTTGGAACCACAACTCATCCACATTCATGCCATCCAATTCGGGAACAAAATAGTCGGTTAGTCGGCTCCAATTGCTGTGCACGGTGGCGAATCGATTCATTCGGGTCCTCTTCAACACTTTGCTCTACAGCGGCAATTGTTTCTTCGGTGCGCACTGTTCGACGTCTCTGCGGATGCGTATTATCACATAGAGTAAACGTAGTGCGAAAACGATCCATGGTTAACCGAATTAATTGCTCTGATGGACGATTATGTCGACCATAAAATGGACGGAGCTTGCGGTAAACTTCGCGAACTGAACCATTATTTTCGAAATAAATTTGCACGATTTGCAAGCGTTGTTCTTTTGTCAACCTGTTCATGATGAAATGGCAAACCAAACTAAATATTAATCACTTGACAGCTGACAAAATGGCCGCCAGTTAAAAAAGTGATGCCAACTTAAAGTTCTATACCTCAATAAAAAACACCCTTTATAAGTATGTTTCTGAAATTATAAATCAAACTGAGGTGATTTATGAGTGTGAGTGTGTTATTAGTATGATGCCGACGTCTCATTCATATTTATTGCAACCTATATTTATAAATCAATATTATTGTAAGTGTGCGTAAATCAGAGTATTTGATTTTAAATGATGTCTACTCACTTATATATAAAATTTTGTGAGTCAGTATGAATAGCGAAAACATAATTCATTGCCAATCATTGCTATGTACACCGTGTGTATATTCATTCGAATCCATTTGTTCTGCTTTTAAATCCATCAGGAATATTGTTTCTTAATTTTAAAATTACTTAAAACTTAAAACATTATTTTAAGAAATATCGACTGACTGATTCGCTTATTAATATTATGACGCAAGTGCACTCTAGCTATTAATATAACATTTGGTATACAAGCAGGTCTAAGAAAGAAACAAAAAAATTACTTTTAAGTAGCGTAACCACGCCCATTAGCTCTCATTATCAAAAAAAAAGTTTAAAGATTCTCAACACAAGCGATCCTATTGATACTCTGCACACATATTGCACTTATGTATGAGTAGTTCTACAATTTGCGTTTTAAAAAGTGGGCGTGCCCATGTCCATACTGTTTTAAAACTCTGTTTCACATACTTTTGTTTGAATGAGTTTTAGGAAATTTCCTCACTTCTATGAAGCAAGAGTGATCACGTGACCAATACATTTTTAAACTTCTGTTTTATGTACTCAAGCCTAATATAATTTCAGGAAGCTTTTCACACATCTTGAACTTTTGCAACAATGCAATCTGTAATTTTTTTTAATTGGGCGGAACCACGTCCATCAATGAAACTTTTTGGTTGCATGTTTTTTTGACTGCCGGTGATTCTCTGTATAACGAATGGCAAAAAACTTAAATAGAATCTACAGTGGCAATATATTGCTATATACATACATATATATGCATTAATGAAATTTGCATCAGTATAATATAAGGTTTCACTTTATTAATGAAATTTGTCGTTGTATTAATGAAAGAGGTTCAACGTAATAGTTTCATTCCCCTTAAGAAGTATTTTTCTTTCAATGTATAAATGCAAAAAGGTGTGGTACCATTCATTTGTACAATTTGGTAGCTTACTGTTATATAAATTGCTGCCATTATTTTTATTGTATTGCATCATGACTACAATAATAATAACAAAAAAAAAAAACATTTAAAAAAACTTTACGATATAACGAATTTATCGGTATAACGAATGGTACTGAATTATATAGTTCGTTATATCGGGACTTAACTGTATGTTTAAAGTCTAAAATATCCTATATTTATTATTATAAGAAAAAATAAAGCCGCCATAAAATCATGAAAGCTATTGAGAGATTTTGAGATTTGAGATTTATTCTTCCTGAAGGTACCCTCAGACTTGCAATATTATTGTGCAATAATCGTGTCTATTATATTGGCATGTGGCACAATATTTTGGTAAAAATAAAAAGTTTTTTGATTTACATTGCGCAACAAGAAATATTTTGTAATGTGTTGACAACATTGCACAATGATTATTTCTAGGTACATCATTAAACATTATTTTTCTATTTTTTTTAATTAAATATTTAATTATAAATTGTTAAAATTATTTTGGAATAAAAAAAAATCATATGGCTGTGTTGCTTTTTCAATGCATTTATTATTTTTTTAATATTGTGCCATCTGTTGAGTAGTGTGGCAATAAGTAACAATAAATTACTCAATAATATTGCATAGTTTATGAGTAATTTTATTTAATTTCGTTAAAATATTGAAATACTTAGTTAACTTCAAGAAACTTAAAAAATAATATAAGTTTAACATTTTAAGCTTAACATTTGGTAACAGGCTGTACGAATTATCGCCCAAGTTACTATCGCCCGTACTGAAGGAAAATGTTATTAGGCAACAAAACTTTGCGAGACAGAAAATCTTTATTAGGGCCATTTTTACAACTTGCCTTTAGTTAAAGGTAGGATTTTATCTGCCCGACAACTGGCTTTGCATTATAAAACCTTCATTTATTATTTTTTTATCCATTGAATATTATTATTATTGATAATAATAACAATAAAAAATTTAAGTTATAATAATGCAGAGATATATATCGGGCAGACAAAACCCTACCTTTAACTAAAGGCAAGTTGTGAAAATGGGCCTTAGGGCCATTATTACAACTCAAAGATAGTTAAAAGTAGGATTTTATCGGATGCATAAAAAGCTTTCAATTGTTTCAAATTGGATTTAACTTACCAGGCAGGATAAATTTGCCTATAATTTATCGCTCACTTTAGGTTAAAGTAAAATTTTGCAAATGATAAAGTTTTTATAGGTCTGATAAAATCCTACTTTTAACTATCTTTAAGTTGTAATAATGGCCCTTAGTCTATTCATTTTTATTTTATTATTACATATGTATTAAAGTGTACTGAGGATTTTTCCTCTCTGTATATCGAAAAGCGGCTTTGGCCGGGCTTGAGGATTTTTCCAGCATTTCATGAAAGATGTTATCAAAAGCTTTAAAATGTTACCAATATTGGTCATATTCGTGATTTTTCTTGAAGACCAATTAGGCTAAGTTTGCAAACGGTTATATGAATCCTCACAAAAACATAAATGTGAAAAACGGTCAAGTTCTAATCCAAAATTTCGGCCATTAAAAGTTGTGAGATATAAATTTTGACCAAGTTCTTCTTTGCCACAATACCTAACACAGAAATATATTATGTATGATATAAATTTGTAATCGTAAGGGTGTCATATAATTTCTAGATAATCTGCCAACTGGACAGACAACATTTTTATCAATATAAAGAAAAGAACATTTATACATTATTCTCTCCTTTTTTGGAAATGTAAAAATATTGCCAAGTTAACAGATTATCTAGAAATTATATGACACCCTCACGATTACAAATTTTTATCATACATAATACATTTCTGTGTTAGGTATTGTGGCAAAGAAGAACTTGGTCAAAATTTATATCTCACAACTTTTAATGGCCGAAATTTTGGATTAGAACTTGGCCGTTTTTCACATTTATGTTTTTGTGAGGATCTGACTACTTTTTGAAAAGATTTCTATAATATCACTTTTTAAACTTAAAATTTCTAGTGTATTTTATTTCTATTCATGATCACTGTGCCAGTTGAAAAGGCAGAGTTACATAAAATAATAGGTAAGAGTGTGATGGGTGTTGAATTTTTGACCTTAAAAATGCACTATTGTGCCATTACAACGGGTCGCCAGTGTGTATGCAATTTGGTAAGAGTCGACTGGAAGAAACATGTAAAATACATCGTAAATTTTACTGGACATGATCCCGCCTATTTTCTCTGTATATTTACAGATCAAAGTCTGCTTAGCCAAAGTACATAACTCAAAAGGATATGCCCAATGTGCATGCCAAGTTTCAATAGGGTAGCTGGTGCTTTTAATTTTTGGATTTTCCGATTGAGTAAATCAATTACTATTTGTGTACAAAATGTCAGCTCTCTATAGTATAATATTACGTAAAATTTTTATGGGCCTGGCCCCGCGGACTTTTATATCTGCTAGTGCTTATGGTTCATGCAAAGTTTGGTATTAAAAAGATAATGAGAAATACCTGAGTATTAAATTAAAAACTGCTAAGCCGAAGTACCTGAACGAAAAAGCTAAGATTTATGGTTGAAGTCACAGCTACTTTTGGAAATAGAAAATTTTTATTTTGGATAAGTGCAATGTGTGTGAAAAGTTTCAATTAAATTTATCTTAATTTTGAATTAAAAGTGTTTGATCTCGCCTTCTGATTGAAACTTCTGGTTTTTTAGATTTTTCTTAGTGACCTCTGATCTAGATTTATTTGTGAATCAGAGTTTTAAAGACGTGGCTTCGCATACCCAAAAACATTTCTTGGTTTTAAGATTTTCCCATTGGCTTACTCTACACTTACTTGTGTTTAAAATTTCCGCTCCCTAGCGAGAATTAAATTTTATGAGCATTATCCCTCTCACTGTCTTAAACTCACAATTTTGTTGTGAGTAGCGCTTATAATTCATGCTAATTTTCTTCTAAAATATGCTAGACCGAAGTAGATTAGACACAAGGCTAAAATTGTATGGGTGTGATCACGCCCACTTTTTTAGGTGATAGTATAAATTATTGTATACGTGCAATGTGTATGCTAAGTTTCACTAAAATGACTTAAGTTAAAAGCTGTATATTAAAAGCCTTACTTATATAACTTGTTAAGGTTTTATAAAGGGGTTTTAAGAAAACTTTTCATAAAAAATTTTTCTTAAAAGTTTTCAGTTTCAGCCCATTCTGATAAAAATTTTTGGTTTTTCAGATTTTTCTAATTGGTTTCTCACCTAGACCTACTTGTATATCCAATTTCAGCTGCTTAGCGCAACTTTTAATTTTTAATATTTATGGGCGTAACCCCGCCCACTTTTCCAAACTTACGATTTTTTCGATCAGTGCTTAGTATTCGTGTCAAGTTTCTTTGCAAACTTATAATAATTCCCACATAAATAGTATATCTAATATGCTGAAACGTAGTACACGAAAATGTAGTTTAAATTATATGAGCGTGTCACCGCCCACTTTTAAAAAAAAATTATAGCCCTGCATTATGGCAGTATACATGCAAAATTTCAATGAACAGCTTCTTTTAAGCGCCTTATATTAGCTTTTTTAATTCTGACTTTTATGAGCGTAACCCCCGCCCTCCTGGCCAAAATTTCCGGGTTTTCAGATTTTTTATTTTAGTGCTAACCTCGACCTAGTTATGTATCAAATTTCAGCTCACTAGCACAAATTTTAATTTTTATGGGCGTAGCCCCGCCCCCTGGTTAAAATTTCCGGGTTTTTACATTTTTTTTTATTTTAGTGCTCACCTAGATCTAGCTGTGTATCAAATTTCAGCTCACTAGCACAAATTTTAATTTTTATGGGCGCAGCCCTGCCCCCCTGGCTAAAATTTCCGTGTTTTCAGATTTTTCTGGTTCATTGCTTACATAGATTTACTCGTGTACCAAATTTTAGCTCTGTAGCGATAGCGGAAGAGCTTCATCAATTTCATGAGTGTGTCAGTGGTCAGTGGTCAGTGGTCAGTGGTCAGAGAGTATGTCTTAAAATATGCACTTTTTGCACCTCCATATCTCCGGAACCTTTCATTGTAAAACTTTCAAACACATGAGGTAATATGAATTTATTCTAATTATGATTTAAATTTTATAATTTTACGATTGCGAGGAACAAAGTTATGAGGGGGGTAAAAACAGCTCGAATGGCTTCCTGTAAATATACACACTGCGTGCATTGGCCAGAGCTTGGCGTGGCGCACTCCCGTGCGCCTAGATAACCCAAGTGAAAATCGCCTGATAAACAGCGTTGCATCGCCCAAAAGTTGTTGTAAAAATAATTGGGTGATTGTTCATCGACTTTTGGGTGACTCAAACTTTTTAGATATTTGGGTATTTGTTCATAATGAATAATTGCCAAATTTTCGCAAATTGTTGAAAAAACCCAAAAAAAATTTTGAGCGATTATTCATTCCAAATTTGGGTGATTGTACGTAATGAACAAACACCAAAAAACTTCGGGCGATTATTAATTTTACACTTTTCGGTTCTTCTTAGTTTTTTTTTTGCGATCTGTTTTTGGGTATTTTTTGAATGAATGAATAATTACCAAATAATTTTGGGCGTTCCTTCGTTTAGCTGTTTCGGGTGATAGTAACTTAGGCGATAATTCGTACAGCCTTGTTAATGCACTAATAATCCCTAATTATTATTTTACTTATTCAATAAACTATTTTTTATTAAAAAAAAAAACAATAATAAAAAATAATAGTTAAACATTAATTTTCAAGGTGCGAAGACTTATCTAAGACACTGTATGCAAAAAGCTACTATCTTTTGTGTTGACAGCTTAGAAATGATGATTGCAACGAAAGAAAACAAAACATCAACAAAAACGATTTTTTAAACACCAAAAAGACATCAGCAAGCATGTGAGCCAAGAACCTTCGTCTTTACTTTAGAAAAAAAAGATATGCTAGAAAAATTTTATAGCACAAAGAAAGAAATGGGAGAAAGAAATTACAAATAGAAAACAAATACAAATAAAAATAATAACAACTCAATGTCAACCAGAGTTAAAGTATAAAGAGGAGAAAATTTTAAGTAAAATAACTAAAAAAATTTGTTGGAGAAAATGCCAAAAAGAGAGATGAATTGTTCCCTTTATACGTACAAAATTTCAATAAAATGCAAAAATCCGTTTCAATTTTCTTTGAGAAGGACTGCAATTCCATTTAAATTTAATTTCGTTCTTTATTTTTTCGAGGATAAATGGTACACAAAAAGGTACCAAAACTCAGTTTTCGCTCATTTTACACCATTAAAAGAACGAAAGTCAAAAGTATCACACTAATGTCCACTTATCTTTTGCAGAAATTGAAATGAAGTTTTTGGTATTAACTTTATTAGTTCCTGATGCATATGTAGAGTTGCCGACATTGCCCGTTTTTACCCACTTTCACCCCTTTAAAATTCGAATTTCCAAAAATCTCTTTTTTTAGTGGATCTACACATCAGGAGAGGTGCTTAAAGTTTCAAAGCATAAAAATGTTTAAGTGTTAGTAATTGGGGAAAAATTTGTGTATGATAAAATTGGAAAGTCGGCTTCACGAATGGAATGAATGGACCTAATGCAGCTGCCTATACCAATCTTCACAAAATTGCCATATTGGAGCACTTCGATTAAATGGCTTCATATAACGGACTATAACGAACATAGATAGAAACCTTTTATATATAATATTTTCGATAAAATAAATGGCAATATAAAAATATATCGAAACACTTTTGACGCTCACAGTAACTCAAATAATCCTTCGATAAAATTTTCTTAAGACAAGCATTTTAATCGTAGTGGTACATTACATATGTGGTTAGCGAAATACGTTATACGAAGAAAAAAACTTTCATGCATCCCTCAATTACAATCATTCTTAAATAAGGCATTGATTTTCTCAAATCTCTACTCGGCATGTTTGCTGGGATGCGTGCATGCGTGCGTTCGTATGATTAAAACACAAACTCAATGATAGCAATTCGGAACTAAGAAATATATTGTTAGTAAAAGTATTTATTAAATATATTGTTAGACAGTTACTAGACAAGGAAAACAAAATCAGAAAGAATAACAACACAAATACATACATATGTATGTATGAAAAAAGTAAAGCAAAAATGTAGGTAAATGCAATAATCATGGTATGCTCTAATTTTTATTAATGCCAATTTAACGGTCAGCTCTATTTATGATTCTCTCTATATACATATATATATAGATTCAAACATGTGTGCATTTAAGTAAGTAAATAGAAGAACCTGTCATTATTTTGATAAATTGATTTTTAAGTCTTTAAATAAAGTACTTAGCAGAATATTTATGTTTTGGTGTTAAATTAGTCGGGATTAAATTTAAGAGAGAGGGAAATAATTTTGATAATTTACGTTGAAAATAAATAATGATACAATTGGTAATTGCAGTTGAGGAGGCCCAATAAAAAAGCAATAATTCCTCTTAATTTTTTTAGCTAATAATGGTCTCAAGTAGAAATTCCCTAACTCGCATTTTTTACGAAATTGAGGTTTTCACTGATTCCAATATATTTCACCCAAATACACCTCGTAGCAAAAATTTATTGCAATAGTGTGAAAATTATCGTTTTTACAAGCAGTTGAACAAACCAGTAGCTCGTTTCTGTATTTCTCGCATCGTAAAATTTCCCGCATGAAACTAGGGAATCGTAACAAAAACAGTGTAAATTGAAACAAAAAATGGCTTTTCTCACATAAGTGTTTCTGTATCTTTACTTTGCGAGAACTATCTGTCATTTAAATAAATTTCCAGCAATTATTGGAAGAATGTGAGAAAAAGTATTTCTGTAACAATATTTTGTGAAAAGTTTCTCGCAAGAAATGTCAAAACAACTCGCATTTTAAATTGGTGCGAGAACAACCAAATTTATATAAAAGCAAATGAATTTTTAAATTTGTGTGTAAAAATATAAAAAATAAAGTTGTTGAAAAAATATGCAACGCATTGTTGGACTAAAATATCATTAAAAAATCGATATGTTCACATTTATTTAGAATTTTTATTTTGTGCAATTGTCTTATGTAGAGACAGTTGAAAAATAAACTTCTTTTGAGGATTTTGCTTTCATTTTGTATTTTTGTTCATAATTTTATTTCCTTTTTCTTGTTAATTATTTCTTTTTTTTATTGAAATAATATTTTTGTGGCATTTTGTTTTCATTTGACACTTGATTACTGGAAATATTTCAGTAAAAGCAGAATCAGTGTTGTCTGTTTTCGCATTCAAATACAGAAACACTTTTTTCTCACAAATCGAGAAACGATGGAATTTTGTGTTTCACACTTCATGTGAGAAATTTTACGATGCAAGAAATACAGAAACGAGCTACAGTTCTAAATACATGCAGTTGTAGTGTGCATTATTATGTTTTTACCTTCTCCTATAAATTTACAATTATTTGCGTTAGGGCCTTTCGGGTTATCCATTTGTTTGGTTTAAAAACTGCCAGTATGGCAAGGCTGCCAGCTGTAAAATATCTGTCATCTGAGCAGTGATGCCAACTTCTTTGGCTCTAAAAGCACATCAAAATTTTACGAGAGCACCTAACGTAATTTTGAGATCTAAAAATCGTAAAAAGCGCTAACGTGAGAACGAGTGAAGATCCAAACGAGTAAAGTTTAGTAATGCTTGATATTTGTTTAATGAAATATATCACACGAAAAAAGAATGTTTTACACTGAAAAAATAAATATTCCAAGTTTTTATCAAAGTAATTTTAAGAAATACACAAATTTCTTAAAAACACTACTAGTGCTTTTTCTTAGTTTGGCACTAAAGCTCAAAACTTTTTTTGAGACTTCAAAAAGAACGAAAAATAGTACCAAAAGCAACAAGTTGTCATCGTTTTATCTGAGCAGTCCACAGAGTCTTTTCTGGGAATCACCCCACGATCACGCAATGATTGCCTAGCACGGTATTTTAGTTTGGATTGGACTCTTTAATTTTTCAATCCTCAAAAAACCTGTCCATACACTTAAGGCCGAGTCACAGAGAATCCGTCATAAGTTAAACTTTGCCTTTTTCAACGGACAGCTAAGTTGAAATACAGGGTTTTTTATGAGGTCTGTTACGTGCAGGACGTCTTCGTCCACGCAAAATACAAAAGTTAGGCAACTTTTAACCTTTAGCTTACATTGAGTAGTTTAACCTCTATAAGTTGATTTTTTGGTATATTTTGATTTAATAAAACAAAATATAATAAAACAAAACTAATATGTAAATAGAATAATTAAATATAACTTAAGTTTATTTAATGAAATGGAGAACAAACCTATTGAAGCTATTCAAATGTTTCCGTCTACAAAGTATTCATTGTGTCAACTTACTCTATCCTTGCGATTATGTTAGTTGAAAAAGACAATTCATGTACGGAAATGTATGGGATTATAAATACATGGCAAAACTATTGTAATTATATGAACTAATATATGGACTCATATATGAAATGTATTATAATATATGAGCTCATATATGAAAATTTCATTATGAAGCTCTTCATATGTGGATCCATATATGGATATAAGATTTAATATATGGAGCCATATAAGAATGTGTGAACACATAATATCTCACATAGGGTCGTTTTTGCAATAAAAAAAGCTTGGTATTTTATCACTGCTGAATTGAAAATCCATTAGAAAATACATACGGTATACAAAGTTTATATGCGTACCCTCAACGTTTAAAAAAGAAAAACTTTTGTTACAAAAAAAAACTATTCTTGTATGATTTTATACATTGTGGCCCCATTTAATATATCAAATAATCAAAAGGATAATCCAGTCATTAATTTTATAGAAAATAACAAAATTCTCTAGATGAGAAACAAAGTTCATATTACTGCAAAAAATTATATTGAAAATTGCATTAGTTTTTAATCTGATTTCTTAAATTAAATTTTGTGTACGAATATGAGTTTTGTGTTTTTTAAATAATTTATTCACCTTTTGACTTAAAATGATGAATGAAATGACTTTTAGGTCGATTTTCATTATTTGTCCAAACAAATGTTTCGTTAAATACAACCTTCCTGTTCAAAATCTAAAAAAAGTAATTTTAGTAATTTAATTTATTTATGTTCTTTTGTGAAACTAGGCAGTATGAATATGAACATTGCATACTGGTAAGGGAATACATACACATACATGTATGAAAATGTATGAAGATATATAATCATTTATGACCATATACCCTCATTTTTCGTATCCGAACCATATATGGGATATCATATATGCTCCATACATATTTTTTTAGTTGGGTATTTAAAAAAAACACAAAACTCATATTCGTACATAAAATTTAATTTAAGAAATCAGATTAAAATTATATAAGAAAAAATAATCCGTCTAACAATAGTTTTCAATACAATTTATTACAGTAATATGAACTTTGTTTCTTATCAAGAGAATTGTTATTTTCTATAAAGTTAATGACTAGATTATCCTTTTGATTATTTGATATGTTAAATGGGGCCACAATGTATAAACTCATACAATGTTTTTTTTTTGTAACAAAAGTTTTTCTTTTTTAAAACGATTTTATGTGAGATATCATGTATGCATACAATACATCCTTTTTCTATATATGGATCCACATACGAAGAGCTTCATGATTAAATTTCTATATATGAGCTCATATATTATAATACATTTCATATATTAGTCCATATATCAATTCAAATAGGCGCACGGTAGTGCGCCAGGCCAAGTTCTGTTCATTCGAGCTGTTTTTACCCCCCTCATAACTTTGTACGCCGCAATTGTAAAATTATGATATTTAAACCATAATTAGAATAAATTCATATAACCTCATATGCGAAGTTTGAAAGTTTTACAATGAAAGCTTCCGGAGATATAGAGGTGCAAAAAGTGCATATTTTAAGACATACTCATCAAATTGATGAATTACTTCCGCTATAGCTAGAGAGCTAAAATTTGGTACACGAGAAGATCTAGGTGAGCAATGAACCAGAAAAATCTGAAAACCCAAAAATTTTAACCAGGAGGGCGGGGCTACGCCCATAAAAATTAAAATTTGTGCTATTGAGCTGAAATTCGACACAGAGCTAGGTCTAGGTGAGAAACAGAATAAAAAAATCTGAAAACCTGGAACTTTTAGCCAGGAGGGCGGGGCTACGCCCATAAAGGTCAGAATTAAAAATGCTAATCTAAGGCGCTTCATGGAAGCTATTTGATTGAAATTCTGCATATATACTGCGGTAATGCAAGGCTATAATTTTTTTTATAAAAAAGTGGGCGTTGACACGCCCATACAATTTAAACCTCATTTTAATGCCCTGCGGCTCAGCATATTTAGATATACTATTTATCTAGCTATTATTATCCGTTTGTAACGAAACTGGACACAAATAATAAGCACTGACCCAAAAAAAATTTTGACTTTGGAAAAGTGGGCGGCGTTACGCCCATAAAAATTTAAAATTAAAAGTTGCGCTGAGGAGCTGAAATTTGATAAACAAGTAGGTCTAAGTGAGAAACAAACTAGAAAAATTTTAAAACTCAAAAAATTTTACCAGAATGGGCGGGGCCACGCTAATATTGCTTTGAACTTAATACTTAATATACAGCTTTTAATTCAAGCCAATTTAGTGAAATCTTGCATCACCTTAAAAATTTGGCGTGATCACTCCCATAAAGTGTCAGCCTTGTGTTTAATATATAATGGTCTAGCATATTTTAAAAGAAAATTTGCATGAATTATAAGCGCTGCTCACAACAAAATTTTGAGTTAGAATAGTGGGAGAGGTAATGCTGATAAAATCTAAAGATATAATTCGCGCTAGAGAGCTGACTACACCCTTAAGTGTAGCTGTGTAAGCCAATGGGAAGATCTTAAAACCAAAAAGTTTTACCCGGTATGCGAGGCCACCACGTTAAAACTCCAATTCGCACCAGCCAGCTTAAAGTTTATACACAAATAAATCTAGATCAAATTATATGACACCCTTACGATTACAAATTTATATCATACATAATATATTTCTGTGTTAGGTATTGTGGCAAAGAAGAACTTGGTCAAAATTTATATCTCACAACTTGTAATGGCCGAAATTTTTGATAGGAACTTGGCCATTTTTCACATTTATGTTTTTGTGAGGATATATATTACTTTTTGAAAATATTTCTATAATAACACTTTTCAAACTTAAAAGTTTTAGTGTATTTTATTTCTATTCATGATCCCATACATTTCCATACATGAATTCATACATATTCATATATAAATATATACATTCATATATTAAAAATATATGGACGATATATAATTTTTTTAGCTGGGTGGATACAAAAATGCACATGAGTCAAAATCACATGTGCAAAATTTATTCATTGTAAGAAAAATCTTAACTTCAAAATACACTGAAATTCGAACGAAAAAGCAATTCATAATAGAGAGAGCTTTATTCGATGGAAGATCACTATAGGAAAGTTCGAATGTATTTTGAGTTAAACTCCGTTAATAACAGCTTTTGGATAGAGTAGTAAATTGAATTAAAATAAAAATAGATATAATTAAAATATTAATCAAAAATATCAATCACTTAATTTAGGAAAAAATCAACAATAATTTTTTCTGTTGCATTTAATGTGTTTAATGGTTTTACTTCATTATCAGATGCTAATAATGTAGTCGATGATAGCAGTCAAAAGTTTTTGTAGCTTGTTGTGTTCTATGTGTTTTATGAATTACATTTTAGATGACCTTAAACCCACACCTGTCATTAGCATTCACCAACTAAGTGGTCCTAATGGCAGATTAGTTATCATACAAATAACACTCGGAAACAAAGTGCATATATGTATATAAGAAAATATCTTTCGTACAAGTTCAATAGTCCAAAAATAATTAAGATTGATTAGTGAGCTTCGAAATAAAACTTCGTGCTTATAGAATTTGCTGGTGGGTATATTTATCAAAATTAATTCAGTAAAGTGCGACTTTGACTCGCACACGAAGTCTTCCGTATGGCCACTACATATGTAATAATATAAGAACTTTAGCATATATCTATATTAAAAGTTTTTTAGTTTTGATGTTTTTTTTAGTTTTAGCACTTTTTTCTTCGTTTTGCTGGTTTTTTCGGTTTTTTTCGACTTTGTTTTTAGTTTAAGCACATTTTCGGCCCATACACCAAAATCACGACGCATTGCATGGTCTCGCGGCTTTAATTCTTGCACAAGCTGGATCTTGTAAGGTCGCAAGCCAAGATCTTTGCGCAAAATCTTCCATAAAGTTGATGGACAAAGCTCCAATTGCTGTGAACGGTGGCGAATCGATTCATTCGGGTCCTCTTCAACACTTTGCTCTACAGCGGCAATTGTTTCTTCGGTGCGCACTGTTCGACATCTCTGCGGATGCGTATTATCACATAGAGTAAACGTAGTGCGAAAACGATCCATGGTTAACCGAATTAATTGCTCTGATGGACGATTATGTCGACCATAAAATGGACGGAGCTTGCGGTAAACTTCGCGAACTGAACCATTATTTTCAAAATAAATTTGCACGATTTGCAAGCGTTGTTCTTTTGTCAACCTGTTCATGATGAAATGGCAAACCAAACTAAATATTAATCACTTGACAGCTGACAAAATGGCTGCCAGTTAAAAAAGTGATGCCAACTTAAAGTTCTATACCTCAATAAAAAACACCCATTACTAAGTATAGAATTATTAAATATCATACATTTTTCATCTCTTCAATTATTTAATGATTATAAATGAAAACTTTCACGTGTCAGCCTTGCAAACATTACTTCTGTCTGAAAAAAGCATTTTTACTAAAACAGGTTTAAATGTTTTTTTTTTAAATCTTTTTAGAAAAAAAATGTTTTTTTAAACTTATTTTCTCATTTATTAAACTGTCTTCTGTCTACATTCCAAAAGCAAAAAACCAAAACGACCAGCATACATTTTTTATCTTTCTTATCCACAGTTTCTTCAGCTTTGTGGTCAAAAACCATTAATAACAAAAATATTTATATGAGAACGTATGAACATGGTTGCAGTATCTGTCTGTAGGTCTGTCTGTATGTCTGTCTATATGTCTGTCTGTAAGGTGCATCTCAACATCTCGGATGTTTAGCATTCTTTTTGGCGGTAAATGTTTTGACTAAAAACCAGAGCCTCTTC
Organism: Tachina grossa; assembly: GCA_949987645.1. Lineage (NCBI taxonomy): Eukaryota > Metazoa > Arthropoda > Insecta > Diptera > Tachinidae > Tachina > Tachina grossa. Next base: position 49,156,347 of record OX465278.1, on the reverse strand, counting down.
CTTTCGATCAAGTTTATGTTTTCATTCGTAAATAAAATGAAGAATATTAAGTAGAGAGTCAAAGAAGAAGAGTAAGATACATCTTGGACTTGTTGAATGAATTTTAGTTAACTTTCGTTTATTTTTAATTTTTTTTTTCTTAGTTTACTTTTTTTCTTCTTGTTTGGTCTGTCTGTCAGTTCAATGTTAAACCTTTTGGACATGCATTGTTAAGGACTTTGTGGGATACTTTGCATTTTATTTTGAAATTTTATGAAAAGGGAAAGTTACAACATGGGTAGATTTCATTTTTGAAGTGGCAGATGTGCGTTGATGTGAGATACTGGATTGTGATTCTTAAATTATTGCTACACAGCAAAAAAAAAAAAAGAATTCATATTTTTTTATGAAGTAGTAAAAATACAAGTAAAGTACGAAAATTTTACATTATAATTATGCATACTTTAATTTAAAACATAACAGGCCTAAGTCATCTGTATCTTCAAGAGAAGTGAAAAACTTAAGGAAAGTTTTATAGTCGCCAATAAAAACAAAAATCGTTTATTACTTGTTTTGAGTAATAAAGTTCGAATAACCAAATACTTGTATTGTCGCTAATTTATTTTAACGCACTTCTTTTTATTAAAGTCTCTACGGCTCAAATTCACAGTCTTTAGTTAATTAATGTTATTAAAGACTCTCCGGCTCAAATTCACAGTCTTTAGTTAGCTAATGAATGGCACAGTTAAATCACGGGCGTTAGTTAACTCAAGACTGTGAATTTGAACCGTACTTACTCGTAGTTTAATTTAAAATTTTTTTTAGCTAATTTTTGAAATTAATTGTTTTGATTCTTTCTTCAAAACATTTCTTCAGGTTACGTGTAAGAGATTCATATTCTCCACTTACACATATATGTGATTTTTGTGAGTCAGCCTTCACAGGCGGAAGCAATTTTTAAGAGTACAATTTTCGTTCCTTTCATAAAACACGTGGTGATTATTTATCTGGAATGAAATGTATACGTATACACAGCTTTGTGTGTATTACGGCCAAGCCACATAGAATCCGTAATATGTACCTTAAACTTCGTCCTTTTCAACGGACAGCTAAGTTAAAATACAGGGTTTATTGATTTGTAAACATCTATACGCTAGGGGGTAAAAATCTTTTGACTTTGATTTCTTTGCTGAGATTTCTTTGCTTTTTGCTTTTGCTTTGCATTGTCAAATCGGTGTGAGCTATGTATGAGTGTATTAGTGTTTGAAAGAAGCAATACCAGGCAGAAAAACAAGTCGACCGGCTCGAAGCCGACGGTGCGCCGCCGCCGGTTATTTTTCTGTATATTTCCGTACACCAAAGGTGAAAATGAACCGTAAGAGCTACGGATTTGAAATTTGGACACAATATGTAGACATTTGGCCACTACAACAACAAATACATGAGTTAAAAGCTAAAGGGTGTTCCAAAACGAGCAACGAAAAATTTTAAAATCCCATGTAATACACATACAATTGTATGTACATATATACACTTGAAATTTTAAAAGTTATTGTATTTTTATACAGACTACAACAATTAACACTAAATTTAAAAAATTTAAATCAATGGGTGTTCCATCAGTTAATGCAATTTTGACTTTGTAATTTTGACAACTTGCTGTATCTTGGAAACCGTAAGAGTAAAACTCTTTAAATTTTCAAAAACGGTAAAACTAAAAAATCAAAAAAATATAAAATCGCCAAATATAAAAAAATCGCCAAAACAAAAAAAAAGCACCAAATTATAACAGCCGTATTCATAAAAAAAAAGTTGATTGAGGTTTAAAATTCATATTAGTTAAAAAACATTTTAAGGCTAAACATCGTTTTTTAAATATTGGTATTCATAATCATTATTTTAACTAAAAATCAATTAACTAAATTTTTTTAAAATATCATGGCAACACTGTATTCTTTATTTGTCACTTGCATATTAGTTCTGCAAAACAACGATTGTTAACTCACAAAGTACTCGTGTCTATTTTGTTTATTTGTCGGTTTTCAGAGAAATATTGTTTCTATAAGATAAAAGATATGTTCCAACTTGTATTTAATAAAATAATAAAAAAAGTTCACAACAAATCTTTGTTAAAAGTGCTTTTTATATTATTTATTTTATTGCAGATAAAGAAGCACTAGAATAACGAGCTTTATTTTGTTTGTTTTGAGTGTTTATACATCACTAGTTAATTTTCTACAATTATAATATTTTTGTTAACACATAAAATGAGAAAACAATGACTCGGAATCGAAACTGGATCGCTCCTTTTCTTTTAAATATTCTTTTGGAGTCTATTTGATATTTCGGCAATAGTTTCAAGTAGTAGGGAACTGCCGGTTCTGGACCAATTAAAATTGTTAAATTGTTGCTGAAATTGTTAAATTTGGGTAATTAAAATTTGAAAATTTTAAAATTCTTGAAATTTGATACCTACGAGGGTGGTTCGATAAGTCCTTTAAATATTTTTCGAGGGTGGTTCAATAAGTCTGTCTTTTTCCTAATGCCTGCGACATGCATGATAATTTTTCCTAATGCCTACGGCAATGCATGATAATTTTTTCAAATGCCGACGGCAATACATGATTATTTTTTTTTTTTTCCTAATGCCGACGGCAATACATACTTATTTTTCCTAATGCCTACGGCAATACATAATTATTTTCAAATGCCGACGGGAAAATCATGAAAATGATTTTTTCTAATACCAATGGTGAAATAGTGGTTATTAATTTTTCTTAATGTCTACGCAAAACATGTTTATTATTTTTTTCAAATGCCGACGGTAAAACATGATTATTATTTTTTTCAAATGCCGACGGCAAAACATGATTATTATTTTCTAATGCTCCCAGTGTTGCCATACTGTAGAAATTTGTTATCGTAATACTATATCAGTAATATCAGAGAAAGAAGGTTTGATGACTACTAGGTCATATGGTTTCATATGAATCATGGGAATGTGCTTGTGTGATTTCCTCACGCTAATAAATTCTTATAAAATAAAATAATTAAATAAATGAATAAAATAATTACATAAATTATTTTATTTATTTATAAAACGTTCTCATGTATGTGAACACCCCTAATGCTTGTGTGTGGGGGGTCCAGCTTGTTTGTCGCTGGTAAGCTTATATTCTGTTTATTTGTTTAAGAAATATATTTGTATGTAGGTATGTATGTGTGTATGATGCATGCATGCATGTATGTATGTATGTATGTATGTATGTATGTGTGTATGATGTTTGTATGTATGTATGTATGTATGTGCGATCGAAAGAACTTGTGCGTGGAATATTTTGTGGCTGTGTAGAATACATTTATATTTTGCAACGTAATCATTTTCTTTGGCTGCGATTATTTTAAAGCAGCAAGTTTCAACTAACTACAGTCATAAGCAGAGAAACAAAAAGTAAAAATTTGCAAGTTAGCAAAAATGCTAACTTCTCCTCCTCCTTCCCACTTCCTTCTCTTTCCTTTATGTAGTTTGTTTTTGAAATAAGAAAACACTTGTAGATTTTTTATTTTTCTATACATTTATTGTTTAAAGTTTTTTAAAATTTTATAATAATACATACATTAATATTTTAAAGAGTGTAAAAATTCATTTAAAGCAAGATATTTCTTTTGTTAGTAAAATAGCATTTTTTAATGCGCAAACACCAAGTTTATGATAATTACAATAAAAATATTCTGGATACTTAATCTCCATTTGTTTAAAGTTGATACAGCCTATATCCTCAACGTTAAAAATTTTTCGGCATAAAATTTTTTCCAACCATCGTCTTTTCTCTTCACCTTTTACATAAATTTTAGAACATCTTGCGTTGGCTTTTAAAAAATTGCAAACGCTTTCAAAAGAAACTGATCCAGCAGTCCAGCTGAGGTGATGATAGTTTTTCGTTAGCCACTTTGCTTCTCTTTGCCTTTTTATTAATAAGCATTTAAAATCAAATGGTGGTTTTATAATGAAATTGTTATATTCATAATTGTTGAAAACAATCGCTACTTCTTTTGCGATGAAATCATTTGAATTACTTTTGAAACCTTGTACGTCTATAAAAATTGTGTTATTTTCCATATTACTCAATTTATAAGACTTTTCGAACTTGTCCTTTGATGGGTATATATTCTATTATGCGATCATGAATAAGAATGCAGTAAGCTGATGTCTTTGCTGCAATATTAGTTGCTGTTTCAAATGCTATTTTTATATCAATCGGTCCATTATTGAGTGATTCATTCTGATGACTGACATCTACTACAATAATAGGAGCTTTTGTCTTAAACTCTGATGCAGTTAGAAGCGGTTGAGATTCCCTCATATAGTAACTTTGTTGGAATCTTAGATACATATCATATAGAATTGCATATCGTTCATTTTTGAACTTTATGTTAAGATCATCATATGGATATGAGACTGAATTTAAATGTACTTTTAAATTAGTCAAATCACAATGAACAAACTTATTTTCTTGTTGAAAAGCAATCAATACAAAACGGGGGCGTTCTCTATTTGCAGCCAGTTTAACATTCCAAATATGGCTAGTACCTGTGTTTAATTGTGGATTAACATGACAATCCCAACTGCGAAATGCCATAGGTATAGAAGCACCATTGTTAATAATTTTTATCATATTCAATTTGCTAAAGACGGATAATTGTACATGTGGGATTCTCCATGAGATGAGTGAAATTGTAAGTTTAGCTTTTTCAGTAGAAACACTCGAGCGTACAAGATCTTCATCATTCTTATTGCGCAAGAGTATCAATTCATGTTTTCCATTTAGTATAACTTTGTTGTAGTCTTCGGCGAATCCTAGAAGCATTTTTAGAGGTACATAAAAATTGAAAAATCCATTTTCAAGAGTGACATCGTCAATTTTGTTCCATCCAGCATTTTGCATCACATTGCTTTCTGTTGGTGACAGAGAAACCAAATTTTTTATAGTGCTTGTGGCTCCTAAATATCTTGTATGGTCAATTTCAATTCCATTGAGCTCATAGCGAATTTCATCAAATAGATATGCCACAAAGTTGTTTTTTAATAAAAAGTTCTCCGAAGAAGAAGAAGAAGATTTGGCCTTATTATCATCGACAACAAATCCCTCTACATAAATGTAGCTCTCACTGGGTAGCACATACAAATCTTCATTTTGTATTGAAATTCTAATTTCATCATTATTGTTGTAAGATTGTAAGTATGGTACATATGTATGATAGTCCTTTTTGATTATATTCTCATCAGACAAGGGTTTATCTAAGACATCTATTATTGAACTCATTTTGTCTTCAATTTAAAATTCAAGGACTTTAGAAAATTTTTATTTGATGTTGTTAGAGCTTTTTGTTGAGCTGGTCGCTTTAATGTTGTTGTTGTTGTTCTTGATGCTATATTTTTCAATGTATTTGTGTTGTATATTAGCATTATTTAGTTGGCCTTAAATGTATTCGTATTGTAATTTCCTCTCCTCGGAAATTAATTAAATCACCGTGTTGATCCAGTACGCGCAGCGCTAGTGAACTTATCTCTCTGGTGTTTACAGGTAAATAGATAAGATTTCTTGGAACCTCATCTATTTTATAGCCTGGAGGCACATTAATCGGAAATTCATGAAGTGTATGCGATTTCGAGTTATTCATATATGTGTTCATAGCGATACTACTTTCAATTCGCAAGAGATTCACTTTAAAAATATTAACTGGAAGATCTGAATAATAATATTTGTTTGGTGTTAGGATTTTGCTATTGAATCCTAAAAGTTTTCCAATTGTATTGTCTTTATTAAAATATACAAGATCCTTGGAACTATTAACTTTAACTTGCATTGTATTGTTATTGGCTTCAATAAAAATCTTATTTGCTGGGCAGAGTCGTTTGTATTCCTCTTCTATAAAATCAACTATATTATTTAATTCGTAAGATCCAATTGGTATTTCAATTATATGTTCCCCTATATGAAACATATTGTTGTAGGTGTCTACATTTGGAATACTGTTGTATGAATGAAAATCAGTTAGAGCACACTCATATGCACCATGTAATTCAATAGGAGGAAAGTAACTAGCAGATAGTTCTGATGAGTTAGAGCTCAGAGTAAGTGTTATTGACATTATAACAGTCTGATTACAATTAAATAATGTTTAGTACACAGTATGGTTTATAAGTATGATTTACATATTTTATTTAAAACTTTTTCTCATTTTAAAATTAACATTAGTTTCTTAATATTAATGCTATTGTTGTTGTTGCTATTGATGTTGTTGTTGTTTCTAATTTAGTTTTTCTTCCAACTATAATATTTCATCTTTACTTATCCAAGAATTATGTTGATTAGAAAATCCCAGCCATTTAACATATACCTCCTTCCCTTTAATTTTAAGAACCTTTTCAACTAGATATGTATTTGGAAATCTAGTTTTTGAAAGTTCCTCAGTATAGAAGCCACCTTTAATAGGATTGCCAAGATAGTCTTCTAATATGTATGTTGCAGGATTTGTATTTTGAACTCTTGTAATTGTGAAAATTTCTGTAGTCCAATTTGGAGTATAACCTTTTTCAAATGTGTGCTTATATTTGCTTATGCGAACATGATCTCCCACATTAAATTTTGACATTTTATACATTTTCAAATGACTGTATACTGTATTTAGCAGCTTTTCCTCATTTGTTGAGTTGACTTTAATAGGAGCCATTTTAATGGTACGATGAACTTTTCTATTGTATGCATTGAGTAAATCTTTGTATATATCAATCCACTTATATGAACCATTATAACTAAATTCTTTCCACATCATTCCTTTCAATGTTCTATTAAATCGTTCTACTATTGATGCTTTCATAATGCTTTCATATTAAGTAATGTTTAATCTTCTATTTATGTATGAGTTTTCCCAAGTATTTATTAAAAAATTCTTTAGAATCATCTGTTTGTAAGTTTTTTGGTACCCGTACCACTTCAAAAATATTTTCCATTGCCTTGGTTTTTAGAGTGCAGCTTTTATTTTCAGCTGTACTTTGAGAATGTGTCAATTACAGTCTTCAAAAATCAACAATTTCTATTTTCTGTAGAATAGTTCTACATTTCACCTAACTTAGCTCCATAAAACATCATATATTCCTGTCATTACATCTATACAAGCACAAACAGTTGTTGAAATTTAATATGGACTTCGTTAACTAAATTCCTTTTTAAAGACATTGAATTGTTTCACAGATTTTTTCGAAAGTGTTGTGATCTACATCTTGCACTTTCAGCTATTTATACTAACATGTAGTTAATTTTCTAATCTATATATTTAACCGTAAACTCTTCAATTTGTTTTTAATTATTTACTTTTTAGAATTGCTTTTTCAATTTTATAACTGTCTTCTTTCTCTAATTTTATTTCACGTTGTAGTTCCTCAATTTGCATTTAAATATATTCTTGAATATTAATGCTTTAAGCTATATTATTAATTTGTCTTGTATTTTATCTTCATTCAGTTTAATGTAACTATCAACAATAGTTTGTATCTAATTCATTTATGCCTTCCAATACTGATAAGTCAGTATAAATGTCTTCAGAATTGGAAGTCTATGAGTAAAATCATCGTCATCATCATTCTCAGTATTAGCATCATTAAGTATGATGGTATTATCAAATATTGTTCCTTTTACTAGTTTCTTTGGGGTACTTGTCTATATCTTGAGTGAAGGTTTCTCAGGCTTTAAACTTGTATATTTTCAACTTCTGTCTTGATTTTACTTTCTTCTTTCATAAGAATTCTTTTAATATTTTTAGAACTATTTATGAATTCTTCTGCTATAGGTTTAAATGTATCTTTTAGTTGTTCACTTGTATCTATTTCACCAGTTTTTATACTACGAAGCTTTTTCTTCAACACATTTCTTGTCAACACCAACTGTTTTAAAATTTTCTCATCCAGGGCAAATAACAGGTATCAGCAATCATATCAGCTTTTCAGGAGCTGGTCTGGTTTTCAGATCAGCTTATCAGGACCTGGTCTGGTTTTCAGCTCAGCTTATCAGGACCTGGTCTGGTTTTCAGATCAGCTTTTCAGGACCTGGTCTGGTTTTCAGATCAGCTTATCAGGACCTGGTCTGGTTTTCAGATCAGCTTATCAGGACCTGGTCTGGTTTTCAGATCAGCTTTTCAGGACCTGGTCTGGTTTTCAGATCAGCTTATCAGGACCTGGTCTGGTTTTCAGATCAGCTTATCAGGAGCTGGTCTGGTTTTCAGATCAGCTTATCAGGAGCTGGTCTGGTTATCAGATCAGCTTATCAGGAGCTGGTCTGGTTTTCAGATCACCTTATCAGGAGCTGATCTGATTTTTAGATCAGCTTATCAGGTAACAGATCAGGCTATCAGGAGCTGTTCAGATTTTCATTTCAAGATATCTGAGTCAGATTTAGTTATCAGTGTACAAGTAGCTAGCCATTTATAACATTTATATACATAAAGTTTAAAGTCAGATGATATACGAAAAAGTAAAGTTTTATCTAGTAAAATTATTTTCTATAACGATCATCGTTTAATTCACTATCTTTGCTTATAATCAAAAATCCATATTTATCCTTTCAACATGCTTTTTATTTTTCTCACCTAACTTAAACATTAAATATACATTATGATGATCTCTTATTAAATGTTTGGTGATTCTGGTGTAAGTTTTACATAAGTAGAATGAATCAACATTCTTATCTCTCCCCATACAAAAATATGCTTCCCATACGCATCATCGTTAAATATCATATTGGAATTACTTTGGACTGAAATAACAGATTCACTATCGGTAAATTTTGTAATATATTATTATTTTAATTGATGTAATTAATTTCTTCAGATATTTATATCTGGGGTGATATAAAGATTTTGAGTATAAATAAATGTTCTCAAAATTTAAGTCCATTAGGACTTTCTAGCAAGCCAATCATAGCGTTTTTTTTTCGCAATTTGACAGGTCAACTATTGTTGCACGAATAGAATTTGATATAAGGGAACTATGATTTATTTTTGAACTATCGTTCGATGAATCATCAATATTTCGTACCAAGAATTATTTATGTTGTTTTGACTAAGGGTATGAGTCAATATTTATAAAATCCATTTCATAAATATCAGCTCATGCTCATAGTCAAAACAAAGTATGCTTTAAGTGTTTAAAACCGGTATTACCATAAAAATGGTGGTTTTAAACACTTAAAATATACTTTGTTTTACTAACCGCATTTTATAACTAAATGCATTTCATAAATATTGACGCATACTCATAATCAAAACAGCATATAAATATCCTTTGTTTTGACTATGAGTATGAGTCATTATCTCTTATTATAAAAAAATAAAATAGTATGATTATATGATATCAGAAATCATGGTTTCTAATATCATATAACCATACTATTTGATTCTTTCTATAATAATAGATAATATTTATGAAATGCATTTATTTACAAAATGCGATTAGTAAAACAACATAAATATAGGACGGTATGAAATTTTGATGATTCATCAATATTTCGTACCAAGGTATTTTTAGGTTGTTTTTACTATGAGTATGCGCCAATATTTATGAAATGTATTTCATAAATATTATCTCTTATTATAGAAAAATTAAAAATGTAGCTATACGATATCAGAAAATATTTTCTGAAATCGTATAGCTATATTATTTTATTTGTCCTATAATAAGAGATAATGGCCCCTACTCATAGTCAAAACAAAGAATATTTTAAGAGTTTCAAATCAGTATTATCATACAAAATACTGATTTTAAACTCTTACAGCCTTATTTATAAAACTTATTAAGGCTTTGTAAAGGCTTTTTAAAACAAATTTTTTATAAAAATTTTTTCTTAAAAAGTCTTTATAAAGCCCTAATAAGTGTTATAAATAAGGCTGTTAAAATATACTTTGTTTTACTAACCACATTTTTGTAACTAAACGCATTTCATAAATATTGATCCATACTCATAGTCAAAACAAAGGATATTTTTATGCTGTTTTGATTATGAGTGTGGATCATTATCTCTTATTATAGAAAAAATAAACTAATGCAGCTATACGATTTCAGAAAATATTTTCTGATATGGTATAGCTGTATTAGTTTATTTTTTTATAATAAGAGATAATATTTATAAAATGTATTTAGCTACATAAATGCGGTTAGTAAAACAACCTAAAATACCTTGGTACGAAATATTGATGATTCATCGAACGATAGTTCAAAAATAAATCATAGTTCCCTTTTATCAAATTCTATTCGTGCAACAATAGTTGACCTGTCAAATTACGAAAAAAAAAACACTATGATTGGCTTGCTAGAAAGTCCTAATGGACTTAAATTTTGAGAACATTTATTTATACTCAAAATCTTTATATCACCCCAGATATAAAAAAATTAATTTCATCAATTAAAACAATAATATATTACAAAATTTACCGATAGTGAATCTGTTATTTCAGTCCAAAGTAATTCCAATATGATATTTAACGATGATGCGTATGGGAAGCATATTTTTGTATGGGGAGAGATAAGAATGTTGATTCATTCTACTTATGTAAAACTTACACCAGAATCACCAAACATTTAATAAGAGATCATCATAATGTATATTTAATGTTTAAGTTAGGTGAGAAAAATAAAAAGCATGTTGAAAGGATAAATATGGATTTTTGATTATAAGCAAAGATAGTGAATTAAACGATGATCGTTATAGAAAATAATTTTACTAGATAAAACTTTACTTTTTCGTATATCATCTGACTTTAAACTTTATGTATATAAATGTTATAAATGGCTAGCTACTTGTACACTGATAACTAAATCTGACTCAGATATCTTGAAATGAAAATCTGAACAGCTCCTGATAGCCTGATCTGTTACCTGATAAGCTGATCTAAAAATCAGATCAGCTCCTGATAAGGTGATCTGAAAACCAGACCAGCTCCTGATAAGCTGATCTGATAACCAGACCAGCTCCTGATAAGCTGATCTGAAAACCAGACCAGCTCCTGATAAGCTGATCTGAAAACCAGACCAGGTCCTGATAAGCTGATCTGAAAACCAGACCAGGTCCTGAAAAGCTGATCTGAAAACCAGACCAGGTCCTGATAAGCTGATCTGAAAACCAGACCAGGTCCTGATAAGCTGATCTGAAAACCAGACCAGGTCCTGAAAAGCTGATCTGAAAACCAGACCAGGTCCTGATAAGCTGAGCTGAAAACCAGACCAGGTCCTGATAAGCTGATCTGAAAACCAGACCAGCTCCTGAAAAGCTGATATGATTGCTGATACCTGTTATTTGCCCTGGATGAGAAAATTTTAAAACAGTTGGTGTTGACAAGAAATGTGTTGAAGAAAAAGCTTCGTAGTATAAAAACTGGTGAAATAGATACAAGTGAACAACTAAAAGATACATTTAAACCTATAGCAGAAGAATTCATAAATAGTTCTAAAAATATTAAAAGAATTCTTATGAAAGAAGAAAGTAAAATCAAGACAGAAGTTGAAAATATACAAGTTTAAAGCCTGAGAAACCTTCACTCAAGATATAGACAAGTACCCCAAAGAAACTAGTAAAAGGAACAATATTTGATAATACCATCATACTTAATGATGCTAATACTGAGAATGATGATGACGATGATTTTACTCATAGACTTCCAATTCTGAAGACATTTATACTGACTTATCAGTATTGGAAGGCATAAATGAATTAGATACAAACTATTGTTGATAGTTACATTAAACTGAATGAAGATAAAATACAAGACAAATTAATAATATAGCTTAAAGCATTAATATTCAAGAATATATTTAAATGCAAATTGAGGAACTACAACGTGAAATAAAATTAGAGAAAGAAGACAGTTATAAAATTGAAAAAGCAATTCTAAAAAGTAAATAATTAAAAACAAATTGAAGAGTTTACGGTTAAATATATAGATTAGAAAATTAACTACATGTTAGTATAAATAGCTGAAAGTGCAAGATGTAGATCACAACACTTTCGAAAAAATCTGTGAAACAATTCAATGTCTTTAAAAAGGAATTTAGTTAACGAAGTCCATATTAAATTTCAACAACTGTTTGTGCTTGTATAGATGTAATGACAGGAATATATGATGTTTTATGGAGCTAAGTTAGGTGAAATGTAGAACTATTCTACAGAAAATAGAAATTGTTGATTTTTGAAGACTGTAATTGACACATTCTCAAAGTACAGCTGAAAATAAAAGCTGCACTCTAAAAACCAAGGCAATGGAAAATATTTTTGAAGTGGTACGGGTACCAAAAAACTTACAAACAGATGATTCTAAAGAATTTTTTAATAAATACTTGGGAAAACTCATACATAAATAGAAGATTAAACATTACTTAATATGAAAGCATTATGAAAGCATCAATAGTAGAACGATTTAATAGAACATTGAAAGGAATGATGTGGAAAGAATTTAGTTATAATGGTTCATATAAGTGGATTGATATATACAAAGATTTACTCAATGCATACAATAGAAAAGTTCATCGTACCATTAAAATGGCTCCTATTAAAGTCAACTCAACAAATGAGGAAAAGCTGCTAAATACAGTATACAGTCATTTGAAAATGTATAAAATGTCAAAATTTAATGTGGGAGATCATGTTCGCATAAGCAAATATAAGCACACATTTGAAAAAGGTTATACTCCAAATTGGACTACAGAAATTTTCACAATTACAAGAGTTCAAAATACAAATCCTGCAACATACATATTAGAAGACTATCTTGGCAATCCTATTAAAGGTGGCTTCTATACTGAGGAACTTTCAAAAACTAGATTTCCAAATACATATCTAGTTGAAAAGGTTCTTAAAATTAAAGGGAAGGAGGTATATGTTAAATGGCTGGGATTTTCTAATCAACATAATTCTTGGATAAGTAAAGATGAAATATTATAGTTGGAAGAAAAACTAAATTAGAAACAACAACAACATCAATAGCAACAACAACAATAGCATTAATATTAAGAAACTAATGTTAATTTTAAAATGAGAAAAAGTTTTAAATAAAATATGTAAATCATACTTATAAACCATACTGTGTACTAAACATTATTTAATTGTAATCAGACTGTTATAATGTCAATAACACTTACTCTGAGCTCTAACTCATCAGAACTATCTGCTAGTTACTTTCCTCCTATTGAATTACATGGTGCATATGAGTGTGCTCTAACTGATTTTCATTCATACAACAGTATTCCAAATGTAGACACCTACAACAATATGTTTCATATAGGGGAACATATAATTGAAATACCAATTGGATCTTACGAATTAAATAATATAGTTGATTTTATAGAAGAGGAATACAAACGACTCTGCCCAGCAAATAAGATTTTTATTGAAGCCAATAACAATACAATGCAAGTTAAAGTTAATAGTTCCAAGGATCTTGTATATTTTAATAAAGACAATACAATTGGAAAACTTTTAGGATTCAATAGCAAAATCCTAACACCAAACAAATATTATTATTCAGATCTTCCAGTTAATATTTTTAAAGTGAATCTCTTGCGAATTGAAAGTAGTATCGCTATGAACACATATATGAATAACTCGAAATCGCATACACTTCATGAATTTCCGATTAATGTGCCTCCAGGCTATAAAATAGATGAGGTTCCAAGAAATCTTATCTATTTACCTGTAAACACCAGAGAGATAAGTTCACTAGCGCTGCGCGTACTGGATCAACACGGTGATTTAATTAATTTCCGAGGAGAGGAAATTACAATACGAATACATTTAAGGCCAACTAAATAATGCTAATATACAACACAAATACATTGAAAAATATAGCATCAAGAACAACAACAACAACATTAAAGCGACCAGCTCAACAAAAAGCTCTAACAACATCAAATAAAAATTTTCTAAAGTCCTTGAATTTTAAATTGAAGACAAAATGAGTTCAATAATAGATGTCTTAGATAAACCCTTGTCTGATGAGAATATAATCAAAAAGGACTATCATACATATGTACCATACTTACAATCTTACAACAATAATGATGAAATTAGAATTTCAATACAAAATGAAGATTTGTATGTGCTACCCAGTGAGAGCTACATTTATGTAGAGGGATTTGTTGTCGATGATAATAAGGCCAAATCTTCTTCTTCTTCTTCGGAGAACTTTTTATTAAAAAACAACTTTGTGGCATATCTATTTGATGAAATTCGCTATGAGCTCAATGGAATTGAAATTGACCATACAAGATATTTAGGAGCCACAAGCACTATAAAAAATTTGGTTTCTCTGTCACCAACAGAAAGCAATGTGATGCAAAATGCTGGATGGAACAAAATTGACGATGTCACTCTTGAAAATGGATTTTTCAATTTTTATGTACCTCTAAAAATGCTTCTAGGATTCGCCGAAGACTACAACAAAGTTATACTAAATGGAAAACATGAATTGATACTCTTGCGCAATAAGAATGATGAAGATCTTGTACGCTCGAGTGTTTCTACTGAAAAAGCTAAACTTACAATTTCACTCATCTCATGGAGAATCCCACATGTACAATTATCCGTCTTTAGCAAATTGAATATGATAAAAATTATTAACAATGGTGCTTCTATACCTATGGCATTTCGCAGTTGGGATTGTCATGTTAATCCACAATTAAACACAGGTACTAGCCATATTTGGAATGTTAAACTGGCTGCAAATAGAGAACGCCCCCGTTTTGTATTGATTGCTTTTCAACAAGAAAATAAGTTTGTTCATTGTGATTTGACTAATTTAAAAGTACATTTAAATTCAGTCTCATATCCATATGATGATCTTAACATAAAGTTCAAAAATGAACGATATGCAATTCTATATGATATGTATCTAAGATTCCAACAAAGTTACTATATGAGGGAATCTCAACCGCTTCTAACTGCATCAGAGTTTAAGACAAAAGCTCCTATTATTGTAGTAGATGTCAGTCATCAGAATGAATCACTCAATAATGGACCGATTGATATAAAAATAGCATTTGAAACAGCAACTAATATTGCAGCAAAGACATCAGCTTACTGCATTCTTATTCATGATCGCATAATAGAATATATACCCATCAAAGGACAAGTTCGAAAAGTCTTATAAATTGAGTAATATGGAAAATAACACAATTTTTATAGACGTACAAGGTTTCAAAAGTAATTCAAATGATTTCATCGCAAAAGAAGTAGCGATTGTTTTCAACAATTATGAATATAACAATTTCATTATAAAACCACCATTTGATTTTAAATGCTTATCAATAAAAAGGCAAAGAGAAGCAAAGTGGCTAACGAAAAACTATCATCACCTCAGCTGGACTGCTGGATCAGTTTCTTTTGAAAGCGTTTGCAATTTTTTAAAAGCCAACGCAAGATGTTCTAAAATTTATGTAAAAGGTGAAGAGAAAAGACGATGGTTGGAAAAAATTTTATGCCGAAAAATTTTTAACGTTGAGGATATAGGCTGTATCAACTTTAAACAAATGGAGATTAAGTATCCAGAATATTTTTATTGTAATTATCATAAACTTGGTGTTTGCGCAATAAAAAATGCTATTTTACTAACAAAAGAAATATCTTGCTTTAAATGAATTTTTACACTCTTTAAAATATTAATGTATGTATTATTATAAAATTTTAAAAAACTTTAAACAATAAATGTATAGAAAAATAAAAAATCTACAAGTGTTTTCTTATTTCAAAAACAAACTACATAAAGGAAAGAGAAGGAAGTGGGAAGGAGGAGGAGAAGTTAGCATTTTTGCTAACTTGCAAATTTTTACTTTTTGTTTCTCTGCTTATGACTGTAGTTAGTTGAAACTTGCTGCTTTAAAATAATCGCAGCCAAAGAAAATGATTACGTTGCAAAATATAAATGTATTCTACACAGCCACAAAATATTCCACGCACAAGTTCTTTCGATCGCACATACATACATACATACATACAAACATCATACACACATACATACATACATACATACATACATACATGCATGCATGCATCATACACACATACATACCTACATACAAATATATTTCTTAAACAAATAAACAGAATATAAGCTTACCAGCGACAAACAAGCTGGACCCCCCACACACAAGCATTAGGGGTGTTCACATACATGAGAACGTTTTATAAATAAATAAAATAATTTATGTAATTATTTTATTCATTTATTTAATTATTTTATTTTATAAGAATTTATTAGCGTGAGGAAATCACACAAGCACATTCCCATGATTCATATGAAACCATATGACCTAGTAGTCATCAAACCTTCTTTCTCTGATATTACTGATATAGTATTACGATAACAAATTTCTACAGTATGGCAACACTGGGAGCATTAGAAAATAATAATCATGTTTTGCCGTCGGCATTTGAAAAAAATAATAATCATGTTTTACCGTCGGCATTTGAAAAAAATAATAAACATGTTTTGCGTAGACATTAAGAAAAATTAATAACCACTATTTCACCATTGGTATTAGAAAAAATCATTTTCATGATTTTCCCGTCGGCATTTGAAAATAATTATGTATTGCCGTAGGCATTAGGAAAAATAAGTATGTATTGCCGTCGGCATTAGGAAAAAAAAAAATAATCATGTATTGCCGTCGGCATTTGAAAAAATTATCATGCATTGCCGTAGGCATTAGGAAAAATTATCATGCATGCCGCAGGCATTAGGAAAAAGACAGACTTATTGAACCACCCTCGAAAAATATTTAAAGGACTTATCGAACCACCCTCGTAGGTATCAAATTTCAAGAATTTTAAAATTTTCAAATTTTAATTACCCAAATTTAACAATTTCAGCAACAATTTAACAATTTTAATTGGTCCAGAACCGGCAGTTCCCTACTACTGTTTCAATAAAATAAATTACATTGTTTTCTTCTAAATATCACTAGCATATACACACATACATAAGTACATGCATACACACATACAGGCAGAGTTAAAAATGTAAACAAAAACGAAGCAAAATTACAACAACGTCATCTTAAAATTGGTTTAAACATGGGTGCAATCAATTTTAAAATTTGCTGATTTACGCAAGGTTTAAAAAACGTTTCTTAAGCTAAAATTCTATTATGAATACAATTTTAGCGAATTTTGCTTAAACAATATTTGAAATGCTGTTTAAAATTTTTATGAATACGGCTGTAAAAATCTCTAGGACTAATATAAATCGCGAAAAACCGCAAAAATCGCCAAAAATTAAAAAAATCCTTAAACAAAAAAATCGCCAATATAAAAAAATCTCCAAAATGAAAAAATAGCCTAAATAAAAAAACCCCAAAAACAGAAAAACTTCGCCAAAATAAAAAAAAACCCAAAAAAACAAAAAAAAATCGCCAAAATGAAAAAAAATTGCGAAAATTAAAAAAAACCCAAAAAGAGAAAAAAAAAACGCCAAAACGAGAAAAAAGCGATAAAACAAAAAAAAATCGTTTAAACTGAAAAAACTTAAAAAAGGAAGAAAGCTAAATCAAAAAAAAAAAAATGATCAAAAATGAATGTGCGCGAGTCAAAGTCGCACTTTACTGAATTTATTTTAATTGCAATGCGTACACAACAACAAGAACAGCAACAACTAAACGATGAACAACAGGAATTAAAAATTAAAAAGTAAAAGTAAAGGCGTTTACCACAGATGAGCACTGCAGTACCACTAAAGTTTCAGTAAAAACAATACAAAATGTTTAACATGTAAATTTTTACTGATTACTAAAATTTTTTCTACAATTTTTATAAATTGCCTAAATGATTTGTTATATGATGAGGTGCATTGAATTTTCAGTAATCAATAATGCCCATATTCATAACGAAATTCTACCAAGTGGCTAAATGTTTTTCATACAAAAGTTTCAAAATTTGAATGAAAAAACTTTGCCACTTGCTAGGGCCCTACGATTTTACTAGTAATGCACATTAAATTTCATTAGCAGTAAAAATTTACTGAATTTTTTAGTAATCAGGGAATTTACTGCTTACATATACATATACTGCAGTGTGCCCATTTACTAACCAAATAAGTTTAATAAAACAAACAAAAACCAACAAATTCATATGTATTTACAATATTGAAAGTTTTGATACTTTTAATTAATTAATTTAAAAAAAGATACTAAAAGCATAAGTACTTCCAACTTAAAAAAAAATTTCATTACTAGTTGCTTACACACCTCCTCTGTGATCGGACTCACATTGCTTTTTTATTTTATTTTTTTGCATAATATCGTGTTGCACAAATATGGACGGAGTAACTAGACCATATGCCAAAGATGTTATTAACAGTATTTTAAAAAGGTTTTGTGAATGGCTGTATACGACCTATGCGTTAACATTGGAAGTATCAACGTGGTTGTTAAAGAAACTCCACAAAAAACCGCAAGATTATACGGTTATCCGTGGCAGATCAGTCAGCCAGTGCAGGCGAGACGAAAAAATGTTGAAGGCCAAACAACACACACAAGCTTGACCGCACTTAAGAAACAATTACGATGACGCGAGAGTAGTTTGACACCTATCATTTGGTTTTCTTTGTATGTTTTGATTTACCCCCTTATGCAAAAAAATATTTTACTTTAGCTTTAAAGTTCATATTAGTTGCCAAGCACTTTAAGGCTAACATAGCTTTGTTAAGAAATCATATGCAAAAGACAACTTTAATTATTTTGTTATATAATAATTAATACTGGTAACACCACCGTGTTCAACAACCACTTCACAGCTTATGATGTACAAAATCGAATACAATTTCATTCGGGTATTCAAATAATTTTTTATTTTATTAAATAAATTTTCATTATCTTGAAGTAAAGCAACCTAAT
Organism: Tachina grossa; assembly: GCA_949987645.1. Taxonomy (NCBI): domain Eukaryota; kingdom Metazoa; phylum Arthropoda; class Insecta; order Diptera; family Tachinidae; genus Tachina; species Tachina grossa. The sequence continues at coordinate 49,137,437 of OX465278.1, read as the reverse complement.
TTAAAAAATATGAGCTTCTGACATGGCAATAAAACAGATAAACACAACTATGAAGTAAAAGTAAAAAAATTTTAAAAATTATCATAATTTGTTTTATTCGAATGAAACGAGTATTTGAATATCCAACTTTTTTCGATTTGTTTTGATTGTATGTATATCACTAAAACATTTTTGTATAATTGTATTTATTTTAATATTTTTTTATGGATTTTGCTATGTATTTCGAATCAGTTGGATAATTTGGTGATGTTTCCCATTACATGACAGAAATAATAAATTTAAGATAAGAGCAGGCACTTCTAGCTTCATTTTCAGATGTAACATGAATCAGTATGTGCTATATTAATAAAAATATTTGAGGTACAAAACACACATTTTGGAAATATCAACTTAAAGTAGTCTTAACAAACGTGGGTGCCTACTTTAGAATTTTTATACAATAATTTTTTTAGAATACAACTTTACTTAACATTGCTTGGCAAAGCTTTATTAAGTTTTTTGCATAAGACCCTTAGCCTTTTATTTTTGTTTTGTGGAAGCAAGAATAAAATAAAACCAGACCTGTTAAATTTCGATTACGATTAGGAATCAATTAGATTACATTTAAAAAAAATAGTACTGATTATATAATTCTCTTTTAAAGAATTTCTGATAAATAATTGAGTACAATTAGTAATAATCGAAAAGTAATCTGAGTTACTAGAAATTACAACAAAATAATCAAAAAGAATCAAAAGTAATCAAAAAATAATATGACTACTTTAAAAGATTACTTTTGATTATTAATAAATAATCAAAAGGAATTAAAAGTAATCGTTAAATATAATCGGATTATTTTTTGATTACTTTTGATTATTTTGTTGTAATTTCAAGTAGTTGAGATTACTTCTTCATTATTAATAATCGTAATTAATTAGTAATCATGCGAAACTAAATATAATCGTAATTTAATCATTACTTCACCATCCAAAAAAATTTAATTAGTAAAATGAAGAACAAAGCTATTGGAAGCTGCTTAAATGTTTCCCTCAACAGACTATTCATTGTGTCAACTTCCTCCGTCGGTGTGTTAATATCAGTTGAAAAAGTCGACGTATAACGTATGAAGGATTCTTTTTGATTCGGAGTTAGTGTTTTTTGTTTTGTCTTCCTTTGACGTTTGCCTGTTTTTGAAGTTGGCGGTTGAAACTTTAAGCCACTAAAAAACATTCTCTCCGCCTCTCTCACATACAAGCAGCGATGCTAACTTGGTGCTTTTGGCATTATTTTTAGTGCTTTTTGAAGAATCAAAAAGCCAAATTTTTAGCGTTAGTGTTTAACTAAGAAAAAGCACCAAGTAGTGCTCTTAAGAAATTTTTGTATTTCTTAGAATTACTTTAATAAAAACTTGGTGTATCTATTTTTCAGTCAGATATATTTCATTAAAGAAAATATTAACCATTATTAAACTTCACTTGTTTGGATCTTCACTCGTTTTCACGTTACATACGCTTTTTGGATCTCAAAATTACGCTTTATAGTGTTTTTTTTTAATTTCGACGTGCTTTCAGAGCCGAAAAAAGTTGGCAGCACTGCTTACAAACTGTCAAGCTGCAAGGTCGCATAACAATATCGATCAGCTGTTTCAGTCGGCTAAGATTGCCACTGCTTCTGCTTATGCTCAAGGATAACTGAGTTGATATCATTTTGTTTAACATAGTGTCCACACCTGATGAATTTATATCATGATGAATTCATATCATGATGAAAAATCATCACTTATAGACTAACCCCCTTATGCAAAAAATATTTAACTTTTTCTTTAAAGTTCATATTAGTTGCCAAGCACTTTAAGGCTAACATAGCTTTGTTAAGAAATCCTATGCAAAAGACAACTTTAATTATTTTGTGATTTAATAATAAATACTGGTAGCACCACCGTGTTCAACAACCATTTCACAGCTTATGATGTACAACATCGAATACAATTTCATTCGGGTATTCAAATAATTTTTTATTTTATTAAATAAATTTTTATTTTCTTGAAGTAAAGCAACATAATTTAAAAAATATGAGCTTCTGACATGGTAGGAAAACAGATAAACATTTCTATGAAGTAAAAGTAAAAAAATTATCATAATTTGTTTTATTCGAGTGAAATGAGTATTTGAATATCCAGCTTTTTTCGATTCGTTTTGATTGTATGTACATCACTAAAACATTTTTGTATAATTGTATTTATTTTAATTTTTGCTATGTATTTCGAATCAGTTGGATAATTTGGTGATGTTTTCCATTACATGACAGAGGTAATAAATTTAAGCCAAAGCTATGTACAGACGGTTGTCAGATCTTAAAATATTGCCAGTAAAATGTGCTCGAAATTTCTTACAATTGTGTGAACTGACAATTTTTATCAGACGTCGTTGCCAGAAAAAGCATTGTCAGTCCATTGCAAGACTAGCAGCTGACAACAAATTGTCAGACATCTTACAATCGTGTGAACACATTGTAAAATTATTGCCAGATATTTGTCAGACATTTTAATATTGGCAGATGTGCGAAGTTTATGCATCTGATAATGGCGTCATTGTAAGAGAATTCTTTCTATGGGCACACGCTTGATTTTAAAGAAAAAAATTATAATAAAATATACGCAGACAAAATCATTGCAATTGCTTCTTATGGTACATAATGATTTACACTTTCACTTTTTAAATTTAACACAACCACAAATGATTGATTTTTAACAATTTCTAACAAATACTTTGAGCCTGGCAACGCATAATAACAGATCAGGGGACAAATTACGGCACTCGTTATCGAACGAAATTGCGAAATATTTCAATAGAGTTTATATGGCAATGTTTCGTAATTTCGTTCGATAACGAGTGCCGTAATTTGCCCCCTGGTAATTTTTGCATATGACAATCGTGTGAACTGAAAATTTTTCTACTGACGATTTTATCCGATGAATTTATTGTCATACAGCCGTCTGGCAATAAATTGTAAGATTTTCTGACAACCGTGTGAACTGACGAGGAATATTGTGCTGGCAATTTTCGATTGCCAGTACATTGTCAGGCACATTGCCAGATCTGACAATATTGTAAGATCTGACAATCGTCTGTACACAGCTTAAGAGCTAGCACTTCTAGCTTCATTTTCAGATGTAACATGAATGAATATGTGCTATATTAACAAAACTATTTGAGGTACAAAATACACATTTTGGAAATATCAACTTAAAGTAGTCTTAACAAACGTGGGTGCCTACTTTAGAATTTTGATATAATAATTTTTTTAGAATGCAACTTTACTTAACATTGCTTGGCAAAGCTTTGTTAAGTTTTTTTGCATACGACCCTTAACCTATTAATATTATGGCAGAGTTATGATATAATCATGAGAGCTCAAGGCCTGTTAAATTCATCTTGATATCAAATCTCATGTTTTTTATATTTATTTATTACATAATTTTACACAATCTTCATTTAAAAAATCCAGCAAAACAATTATTTGTGACCAAAAAATTAAACAACGTGCAAATTAAATATTTTTGGCCATAATTTTGCAAATACTTGTTTGATTCATCTTGATATAAAATCATCAACGTCTATCCCTTTGTGTTGACATTAATGAAAAAATGACAGTTGGTCTGCTGGCTTTATATTACGAGTTATGATATAAAATCATCAGGTGTGGATACTGTATAAGGTAGAGTAGCCATTAGCATGCAATTAGCTTTTATTATACAAACAAATTAACGTTCAGAGGAATGAATAACAACTATTGCATAAAATAATTTTAAACAAATAATAGAGCAATTCAGTTTTCTAGAATATAAAACAACTATAACTGAAATTTATTAAATAAAATGATTAACCCCCAGTTTTTAACTTAAAAATTAAGTACGTAATTAGCTAATTTTTATTTAAAATTAAGTTGTAATTAAATACGATTTCATTTTTTCAGTGGTTATTTAAAGTTCTTATTAAATTACGTTGAAAGTACGGTAGCACTGCAAAATTTCCCAGTATTATTGAAGGCTTTTCAAACAGCAGCTGTTTAATGTAAACAAAAAAGTTAGGTTATCATCATGTAGAAAATTAAATTGCATAAAAACTCATTTTATGAGACCAAAAGAACATCATAATGACTTTTTATATTACTTTATTCCATGATATGAAACTTTGTACTGTATATGTTATATATTTATGAAATTTAAACGAAATTCTTTTTAATACGACCGCATGATGCTCATGTGCATGTTTTCAGTAAACACACACACGCATAAAAACATATGGTACAATCATAAAACTTAAGTAGTGTTTAATTTCGCAAGGTTGGGCATTTAATTATTATTTAAATAAGCACTCAAAAACACAATTTCGTATTTAATTAGAGCTTAAAAATAATTACGGTTTGATTACCAACTGAAAAATGGGCATAATTTGAAAAAGTACCGCTTAAAATAGTTTTTGTGTGTAAAGATTAACAAACCAAAACCAAGAAATTTTAACAAATTAATAATCAAATATGTACCATATACAGTGGCGAGTAAGTCTTGCAAAACAAATCGCACATACTTAATGTTTTTTTTTATATTCTTTGTAGGGTTTCTACGCGGAAAAAAATCCCGGGAGTTCCCGGAAATTATTTTTTTACAAATCCCGGGGAATTTTCAACGGGAATTTTCGGGAATTTAATATTTTTTATTTTTGGAATTAGCTTTTTTATAATGCTGTTCATTGTTTTATTACTTAAAAATAAAATTTTGTAACGATGCATAATATAAGCATGGAAGCAGATGTAATTGAAGTTTCCGAGGTGACTCCAAAAATTTCAAGCGTTAAGATATGTTTTCAACCTCAAAACTCTTTATAGGAAATAGTATCTATATTGGCAGATGTAGATGGAATTTCCATCCATGCTATAACTCAAAGCACATGAATTTATTTGTTTTTGTTTTGTTTTGTTTTTGAAATATTGTTGTTCTTGAAATGAACGAATAAAGTTGGTTTGTTTTTAATTTAAATTTTGTATTTTTTTCATGAAGTTATATTTTTTATTGAGGCCGTTTAATTAAATTCAGATGTTTTTGAAATTCCCGGTACTTCCCGGGAATAGAACATTTTCTTCTCGATTCCCAGGAATTGGAAAAGTCCGGGAAATTAGAAACCCTAATTCTTTCATATTAATTTAAAAATTTTTATATGAAAGCTATAAAAAAACAGTGTAATTTTTAACACACCATTAATGCAAATAATGTGCATAGCTTGTAATTTTCACTAGCCACTGATGCTGTTATGGAAAGTACTTTTAATTGTACGTAAAATAATTATTTTAACCAAGCTTGTTTGTATTGGAACAAATATAGAAGTGTCTAAATTTAAATATAGCAACCAGCGAACCGTTAGTGGGATGAAGAAGCATAAATCATAAAATTAATAAGGCACCTTAATTTTTTTTTACAAAATTATATATCAAAGCAATTATAAAAAAAATGTTTTGCATTTATAAGAGGTTTATAAAACAGTTTTCCACACAAAATTTTGTTTTATAAACCTTTTACAAGGCAAAATTATTATTTATGAATAAAGCAGTTATAATTTAAATAAATATTTTTGTTTAAATATGCATCTTTTGTCTGTTTTCTTAATATTATTGATGTGTATTCTTCGAACAGTAGATAATTAGTTTTAATAAGACGAAAAAATGACTGAGCTACAATTTTATGTTTTTTTTTAATTTTTCACTAATTTAGAAGCAAACAAATCTATAAAGTTTTTACTTTGAACCCCTATAATAGTCTCAGCTTTATTTAATTTAACCTTTCAAACAAATTCTCAAAACAAACAACTAACTTTTTTGTACAAATAAAATACTTATGCAAATAATCGTCTTTATCTGCCCTCTAGCCAGCCTAGAACCATATGTCTCTATGTCAATACTATTTCTCCAGCGACAATTTCTTTAGTTAAAATGTCGACAACTTTCCTTTTATGTGCGAGTAAAGATACGTTAGAGACAACAGTTCTAGTGTATTTCTGGTGATATTGTCAATGAATGCGTCAATAGGTTGTTTTTCTTTTTTATTATGCTGTGCAATAATATTACAAAAATATATGTAGACGAGGGTTACTAAAATCTACTAGTAAATCTTTGGTTCAAATATCTCCATATGGTTGTAAAAGAACTACCTTAATAGTGGTAAAGTCTATTGGTAGATTTTTAATGACAACCGTATGTTATATGTCAATAGGAAATTACATTGGCTGGGGTGCACCTAGTCAGTAGCACTGTTGACAATGTCACTAGAAAATCACTATAATTTTACTATTGACAACGAGCGAGGAAATATCGATATTTTAGACTAGAGCCCCTACAATTTCCTAGTGAATCTTTAATGTCAATGTCTCCATGTTGACCCAAAAGAACTATTTAGTCAGTAGTGATATAGTCTAGTGGTGGATTTTCGATGACAAGCTAATGTTAAATGTCAATAGATGATTACATTGGCTGGGGTACACCTGGTCAGTAGTAATACTGACAATGTCACTAGTAAATCATTACAATTTCACTATTCGCACTTTCTGCAGGGTATGCACATACATAAGTACATACATACACATACATACATATGTATGTATTTATATACATACATATTTATTCTCTGGCATTCTCTACATAATAATGATGACCTAATAAACCACTTTGGTCACTGTACGATGATGGAACTTGTTCTCAAGTGGGTCAAATTGCCGTTTAACATTGTTGTAAGATCACATTTAAAAAAATCTAAAGACGCCTTGGTTGGCACAAGGTAAATTTTTTTTCACAGTTTTTCAATCACAAATTAATGTTTGTGTATTGTATTTAATATCATCATTATCAGCTTTTTTCCATAAAAGCGAAAATGTTAATAAACTTTGGGAAGAAAAATAACGTATTGCGGGAAACTGGTAGTGAAGTTGACAAATAAACTATTATTTACGAAAAAGAAAAAAATCTTTCAAGATACTTAGCTCAAAACAAAAATCAAAGTCAACAAAGGTTTGGCTTTAATAAAAGTTTATCAAAACTACTGCTGTTATATTGTTAAATGTGGAGACCGTAGAAGTAGTCATCAGTGTTCCAGAATAGAGTGTTGCCATACAAAAAAAATATTTGTATGGCAACACTATATTCTTAAATAGCTCTGTTGTTGTTATTTACATTTATTTTCTTTTTACATACTCTTACGACTACAATTTGAAGCTGAAAAAAACTCAGCCAATGTAGCAATGGCAAAGTAAGAAAATAAAAAAAAACATGTTGATTATAATCAATGCGCTGATTTACACGGGCATAATTGTGCTGGCATAACATGCCAGTTTGTTGGTGAGAGAGGCAAAGAGAGTGGTTTTGCGGTTGGCATAACTTTTCAACCAGCTTCAACCCCGCATTAGCAGCATAAAACCAATACACATACAACTTAAAAAACAGCAAATGTTAAATGAATACTAAAAACACGAACACACACAAGCTGTGTATACGAATACATTTTGTGCCAGATGAATTAGTCTCGTGTAATTTGGAAAAGAACAAAAATTGTGCGGCTTAAAAATTGTTCTCGTCTAAACTACCTCAATATATTGAGTTCTTGTTTCAACTTTGTTATTTGTTATTGAGCTTCTTATTTGTTTACGTGAAAGTTTATAATATAATAACTCTAGTTGTTCTAAGAAACTTTGGGTAAAGGTTCCCTGATGATATGCATTAGCAACAATGAAATGCGCATAGGATCCAGCTAAACCCCTCAATAATCAATTATTAGTGCGTTAAAAATTTTAAACTGACAATTTTTATATTTTAAGCAATATAAAAAATTGTCATTTGTTATAATTTTTATTTTGTCATATAGCTTAGAATACGGCTAAATAAAAACTAATTTTTTGCTCTTGAATTAAACATATTTTATATCTTAGGAGAATATCTTTTCTCAAGAACTTCTTATATTTGCTAAATTTTGATATGAAAATGTAATATAACCATAAACATTGGCACTCATTAGTCTTAGGATGGTCATACAGTGAGAGCTTACAACGAGTTTTTATTAATTTTTAGTGAATTGAAATAACATAAGATATATCGCTAAAGAATAGTCATAACTATAATATTAATTAAATTACATGTTCTATTTCCCTGAAACTGTTCCTTTCTGCTGAACAAGACTGAAAAATTCTTTAGGAATAAATAGATTACATAATATCGCGATATAAATGAACGTACTATATTGGCAATAAGATGTTTGAATAGAAACACTTGGCAGTTTTGTAATATGTATTAAGTTTTACTAACTACCGGAAAATAAGAAATAAATAATCTTAGTTGGTATGGAGGTACAATACTAGTATTACTTTAGTTTATTAACCAAATTCTCTTGTCAAAAAATACCGTAGGTCACTCACTATAAAATGCACTAGAGCCAAAAATATATGATGCATTTTTTCACAAAATTAATGTGGTATGTTCTTCTGTATTTGTACAAATACTCAATACGGACGTCGTTGAATGGTATATAAATTTCGTCACAGCCGAATATAGCACTGTGACTTGTTAAATTAAATTTTTTTCAAAGCTGTTATTTTTTTAATGAATCACATAAAGAGAAAATTCAAAATTATTATAAATGAATTTTGTGATAAATTAAATGTGTTACATAATCATATATTGGTAAATATGACAAATTAAATAAATACATACGTACTTAATTTTTATTGAAGTAAAACTGTTAACCTATAAATGGCACAGATATTAAATACATATATTTTTCTGTCACACATTTAATTGTGAATCATTATTTTAAATAAAATAACAATTTCTTTAAATGTGTAAGTATTTATTTATGTGGCTTCTGAATAAGTGTGCGTCAAATAAATATTTTATCAAGATTTATGCAAGAAAACCACATCAGAAAAAAAGTAGGTTAAAACCATCGTATAGTAAGATGTTTTGTAGTCATATTGATTTTATTTTTATATACATAAGTATGTACATATCGCTACCTGAAACGCAAAATACCCTAACTAATATTTTTAGAAGGAAGGAGAAAATGAAACATATTCAGGGAGTTGACAATAGTATTAAAAAGTCTTAATATTATAACATTTAAATTTTAATTTCTTAATATTGGTTAGCAAGGTTTTTGTTTTTGTGTGTTTATGTAAATCAAATTTAATACCAAAAGTGTCAAAATTTAAAGTCTGCAAATTATGGCATTTTCAATATGGCAATATTAAACTAAACAAGTTAAAACTGTCAGTAGTTGATGAAAGAGTAAAAAAATATTTAGAGCCAATTTCACCAATTTGATTAAATATCAATTCATATTTCAAATTCATTTTTCCATACAAAAATTAATGAAAATCGGCATTTAAATATGAATTGATATTTAAATAGAGTTGGTGAAATTGGCCCTTAATATTAAATATTAAAAAATGTGTCTCATCCTGGTAAATATTGAGCTGAGGGCCTGTGATATCACTAACCATATTATTGATAGTTATAATTTTAATTATAAGTATAATAAATGAATAAAAAAACATTTTGTTATTTTAATAATTCAATACTGTATTTTGTATCGTTTCCTGCTTAATTGAAGATTTTAAGATGGCACAATGTTGCCACATTAAAATTTTAAGATACTCATTGTGAATTCCCTAACTGTGTTTTATATCGTTGCCTGTTCACACCAAACCTGTTAAGATGGCAAAGTGTTGCCACATTAAAATTTTAAGGTATACATTGTGAATTACCTAATTAAAGTGGAAAATATTGAGATGTTTTATGCGAATTTGTGCAACGTAATTGAAAAAATAATTGCAACTTTTATTCTAATTTATTGTTATTTTTATTATTATTTTATTTTTTGTAAACATTACATTAATGAAATACCATGGTATTTATAAAAAGTAGATTTAAATTTTTTTTAGCTTTTTGCCTTTTAGGTAACGATATATTTTTCAAATAATTTACATATTAACATACATTCCACTCAAAAATTACGACTTTAGAAAGATAAAACGAATTGTGAAAATACTTTTATGTCTATTCATTTATAACAATTGTAGCACATAAAAGCAAAAATTATGTATGCTAAAAACATTATTTCCATTTTGACGACAGCTCAAATACTTCACACCACACCACACTCACTCACAAGTTATCGCAAATTATTTGAACAATTGATGTGTTTCACATTTATTTCAATATAGAATGGAAATAGCGTTAAAGTATGTCAGTTGATTAATTTGTAAACCTATAAATAATGCAGGCACATAAAAACTGTTTTTAGTCATGACACACACTTTAAATATCTTTTCATATGCAAATTAAAAAAGGTGTGAAAATAATTATTTTTTTGGTATAAACTTACCTGCACTATTTGCCAATGCCATTAGGAGCATTGTTAAAACAATTAAAATTCTGGAATTCGTCCAACTTGTAGACATCTTAAAGAAGTGACGCTGAAATTTCATTATTAAACTGTTTAATTTGTGATGTTGTATAAAACTAAAATTTCGTTGAAATTTTCGACGCATGTTTTCAACCCGAACTTATTTTTTTCTATTATATTTTTTTTTTATTCTTGGAATTTCTTTTCTATGATTTGCTGACGATAACGTTAAACTTGTTCACATCGTTTGAGTTCTCTTTCTATGAAACTTTTGCAACATATTTGGAAATGTATTAATTAAAATAACACCGTATGCCATGCTGGAAATAGAAGAGAGAGAAAAAGATGAAAAATAATAATAATAAAAAGTAACAAACTTGTTTGCTGAAATTCTTGAGAGATGAAATCTCACATAGAATAAAAAAGTTTATGGCTTAAGTCTTTTGTTTTGTTCTAAGAATTTTAGATTTTATTTGCGATAAATAGTGTATTATCACATATTTCAGGTTGACGATTTGCTAATGGTTTTATATTACTTAAGTGATTTAAAAAGATAAAAATTTAAGCAACTCATGGTTAAACCTCTTATGACATAAGCTGACCTAATTAAAAGAAAAAAAAACAAAAAGCACCGGCATAATGAAATATATGTATATATGTATATTAAAATAATTATTTAATTAATGTCAGATGCTGAAAATATTTTCACATTACAAATAACACAAATGTGAACGTTAGTATTTTATGCCAAGTACACACTATGTCATTTTGTGACATCACAAGCGATAATAAAGGTGCGTACCTGTGGCAGCATTTTTCATTTCCGATATTTTTGTTGTATGGCATTACCTCACAAATAGACTTGGGTCGAACTCGTTCACTAGTTCATTTTTGCCACAAACCACTGATCAAACCCATTTAAATTACATGGGTTTGATCATTGGTTTGTGGCAAAAATGAACTAGTGAACGAGTTCGACCCAAGTCTACTCACAAACTGTTTACGCATCTGATCATGGTGTAATTATGCAGGTGACTGCGTAAGGATTTGTTATACAAAAATACGGCAACCATGGCTGTGTAAAGAACCGAAGAATGTCAAAAGCGCAAAAATAATTGTACTAAAACCAAAACAAAATCGAAGTTTTTGACATTCTTCAGCTACAATGCACATAGAACAAAAAATTATCAGCTGAAGTAGCGCTGCCACCTACTTATATTCACCTTGCATCTGATGTAGACAGTTGTGAGAACAAGTTGGTAGCATTGCCGACACAATAACAAAATGTCAGAGTATTGACATTTTTAAATTTGAATACATACCGAAAGAATTTAAAATTTATGCTGGTCAAGGCACATTTATTTCCAGGTAATATCAGGATTACAAAAACAATGAAAAAAACAAAATGGTTTTTAGTTCATCCAAAATATCAAAAATAGAATTTGTTGTAACACAATAATAATAAAAATTATTCACATAAAGTTGAAAAAATTTCTCCACGGCAGCTACCACTAACAATATTTGCAACATTTAGCACTTTCCACAATTTTTTATAGTTTTTCATATTTTTAAATTTTTTTCAAAAGAATTTTTGTAATAAAATATTTTTAACATTGAAAATTTTTTAACATTTTTTTTAATTTCTCTTTCATAAACAATTTTTGAAGTTTCGGATGAACTTTAATTTAATAAAAAATAGCTCAGCTGTGTTTCCGCTACTACCTGGTGAATATGCGTGCCTTGATGCTGGTATAGAAATTTAAAAGTATGGAAAACGAAAAAGAAAATACAAAAGTACAGAAGCGTGTTTGAAAAATTCAAACGTTCTGGACATGACAACATGGCTAATTCAGCTTCTGCAGTTTTGTGAGGTTATCTATGTGGCATTTATAGAATTAGAAATGCAAAGGTAACTGTATGGGCAAAATTTTCGGTGAAATTAAGGCTTCATGCGCACGAAATTTTTAAATTTTTTAATAGAATCCTGTGGTGACGGGTATATTAAGCCCTGTGCCTCTCCATCACTTTCTTTTTCGTTTTTTAGATTGTCTTAATTTGTTTTTTATTATTGCTAAACATACGGTGGCATTAGCAAATTGAATAACTTTTCGATTATCCATTTGTAAAAATATTAATTAACAAACAATACAAATACAAACTACAACAAATGTCATTATATCAAAAAAAGTTCTTTATGTAGACAATGATGCCGTGTTGACATTATTTAGGAATGGGACACTTTCCTGTCACAATAACAGAACCAAATTGTTTGTTATGGAAAAACTTGAAATGAATGGCATTGCATACATTTGAAAATAACACCACAAAATGGCAACTAAAGAATTGCCAGACGTAAACTCAGTTTTAAAGCTCAGTTAGCCGACTGTAATGGAATGTAACTGCAATAGTAGGAAACAACCGTATATGTTTTAAATCTTTTTTTTATTATAAATTATACAATGTGTGCCCAAAATTTTTACAAATGCTAATAACTTATTTCATCAATTTCTCAACAATGCATTTTTGTCCTCTCTTTTATTGAATTGCTTAAATTCAAAACGTTTTTTGTGTATGGCCTTTTGATCAAAAATATATTTAAAAAAACTCTTCAGCGAAAGTTTTGACTTTTCTATTTGAATTGTTAATTTACTGGTAAGTATTAAATTGAAGCCAAAGGCAACAAAACAAACACAATTTACATACATATTTCAGGAAATCAATATTTGATTATAATGGTTTGAGAGTGTAAAATTTGGAAGTAAAGTAAAACTGTTTACATTTACTAAATATATGTATTGATTTAAGATAAGCTACCGAAAAGCTTATATTGCTAGTAAATAAATATTAGCTTTTTTATTCCCATTAAATACAAATTTCAATGTACATATATATGTAAATTATTGTATTATTTTTAATTGTTTCCCACTTCTTCGTTTCTCTTTATCAAGGTAAAATTCACAGATGCTAAAAAATATTTTCTATCATTTGGAAAATGTGTTAAATATGTAGTTTATTAAATAATCTTAATAAAATTAGTCCAAATGAAATTTATGACAATAAAAAACAACCTGTATTAAATATAAATATAGACAACGTTTATTTAATAATAAGTGTATGTTTTCGAACTTGTTCAAATTATAAAGGGTGTTTTTAAAGATGCATAAAACTTTAAGTTGGCAACACTTTTTTAACTGGCGGCCGTGTCAAGTGACTTAATACCACTTTTACACACGGAAAGTTCATTTTGCCAAGTCTTAATTTAGCTGAGTGAAAGACAGAAGTAGTAGTACCGTCTCTTTTTGTCTTTCTCCCAGCTGTATTTTTAATGCAAAAATAAAGTTTTGTTTTGTCTTCAATGATTCATAAAAAATTAAAACGGCAAATATTTTACATTTTTTATCTGAATACATTGTTAACGTTCTTCTAACACCAATTTATTCGTAATGATTTGCCAGAGTATACTGGTCATGAATAACAAAAAGTAGGCAAAGTGTATCATTTCCTTTGACAGTAAACGCTTTATAATGCTTAAAAAACACCTTCTAGTTATTATATTTTGAAATGTTTCATGAAAGTAACATTTTTGATAAATTTCAAGCAATTTATTTGCATTAACAAATTAACATTAACAAAATAATTGAAATATCCATAAAAGTTGTTCACCCACTGGCTAATTTGCTACAAAACTGCTGCGATTCCAAAACCCTCTTTTTCTCACAGTTGCAAACGCAGTTAGGGAAATTGTTTCCACCAGATATTTAAACTATTTTCACGTCATGTTATTTTGAGTTTAAAAATCCAATTAATTTGCCAGTCATTGTTCATTTTTACTGCTGTTAAATAAATTTGTTTCAATAATAGACAAACGTGCCATGTACTCGTTGGTGTATTTAGGAGGAGTTTTGTTTATTAAACAAAAGTTTTTTAAAGCTTTATTTTGTGTTTATTTTCGGTTTTTAATATGAATCATTTTAATTACGGGTGCGAATGTTTTACTTTTCATTTGGTTTGTTTTTATACTCACGCATTCAGACACTTCATAACCAAAAGCACGATGAATGGTTTATTTTTCTTCCAACACATTGGTGTGCACCAGTGTCATTATGTAATTTTTATACAATTCTGTTGAAGTACTTTAGTTTTGTATGTGGCTGGGTTTTGCCACTATCGTTTGCTTTCATCGATTTTGTAATAATATTTTGGAATTGTTAAAGTCTGATTTTTTTGTTTGACGCTCGTACAGTCATTTTGTCTTATTTTATTAACTTTATTTATTAGTTTTGCTGCCAAAAGAAAAATAATGTTGTGTCGTTGTGTTGTTTTATTTCCGCTTTAGGTAAAACTGTCTTTATGTGAAAAAACAAAAGACTTAAGAAGCAAACCTTTCTTACACACCTATTCATAAGGAAGTATGTGTGTGTGTGTGTGTGTGTGTATGCATGTGTGTTATTTTGTATTGTGTTATTTTTTGCGCTGATTTTTTTTTATAATTTTTGTTATGCAACATATGTATGTATATATAAAAATAAAAACAAGTTCTTTAACATATTCATATTTTTATTATTTGAATGAAAATATTTGAATTTCTGTTGGGTGAAATTTTAAATGTTTTTATTATAACTAATTTAATCAGTTTATACAATTTAGAGAAACTGCGAGTTGAATATATCTACAGCGATGTATTACATATGATATATGAACTTGATGCAAATCGTATAAGAAAATCTATTTGTTTATTTTGCTTCATTTTGAATACGGTAGAATTAGCCGAACGTCTTCGTCCCCTAACGAAACAGCTGATCGGTTTTGTTGATTGAAAACAGTGCAAATGCTTACCGAAATTTATTGTAACGTTGACGGCGGATTAATTTTGCATCATTAACTCAAAAATCCCATTTTTGATATATGACGTTGTTTTAGAAAATGAGCGATATGTACTTATGTAGCTTGTCAAGTTGCAAATAACCTACTAGCCTACTATGTGCCGTTGAAAGTTCTTATAATACCTGATATTATCTAAGAAAAACCTTTTAAACATTACGGTTGCAGATCTACCAATGAGTTGGCACCTGGCATCGTCTCAATCTGTATAAAATAGAATTTTTTATCGTTTTCTTTAATTACAGTTCTAAGATCTATTATTTTAAGTTTTTCAAACTATTAGTCCTTAGTTGGCAATTCCGCTTCACAAAAAAAGATGTGAAAACTGTTCTGTAATATTAAAATATAATCAGTTTCATCATTTACTACAAAATTTTGATTTCTTCCTCTAGTAGATTTTAATTGATCGCAAATCCCCATAAAAGCTAATGCAATTATCAATAACTTTTTTCAATTCAACTGTATTTAATGTAATATAAATTGTTCTTACAATCCATTTAAATGAACGTCAAATGACAATGAAATTTTGTTTCAAATAGTTGTTAATTACTATTTTCAGTAATATTTCCAGTTATGTGTGTAAATTTTAAATTTCAGTCAGTTTATTTTGAAAAATTTTATTGAATGCTTTTCTAATGCAAAATAAATTTTTAAGCCCATGTCTTAGCATTTCCATTATAATTTGAATCCTCTTTTTTGTTCTTTATATATCAACAACTTTAAACAAAAACCAAAGAACTCCTAACAATTTCTTCTTATCTTTACATACATATGCATTCATTTTGTTTGTGCAGCTATAATTCTGTGGCAAAAAGGAAAAAGTGCTTAAGTCGAGATAAGCTGCTTTTGAGTTAATGGTACCTCCGTAATCTTCTTAGTTGAAAGTACTCCTGCTCAGAATATTAATTAGTTTGGGTGATTTTTCATTAAGTTATAGCACTATGACTTACGACTTATCTTTTTAAAACTTCTAATCTCATTTGGAATAATAGATTAATTTACGTTATACCTTAGTATAGTCTTATAGTGTGTAGAACCATGTTAACTTAAAAAAATAAAGGTCAATAGAGAATTTTCCAATTTAACTGTAAGAGAAATAAACTTTTGAAAATCGAATTGAAAGCTTAAAAGTGCTCTCCTGGAAAACAGCAAACTGTGACTCAAGCTCTTTTTCCTTATTACCACAGAATTATTTTTTAAGAATGTTCGAAGTCAAGAAAAATGGTGCGTTAAGCATGATCTAAAAAGAAATGTAAATATCGTAATTTTACCACTTAAAAATCGTCAAATCGCACTTTATCATCATTTTGGATAAAAATCTGCCAATCTGGCAACAGTGCTTATCATGCAGATAATTCGATGCTCAAACCCTGCCGAAGTCATGTGTGTTTTTTTTAATATGTACTTTTTTAGTGTATAAAAATATAATACGACGTTCTTTTAAAATAATAAATTATAATTAAAAAAAATATATTAAATTAACTTAAAAATATTTATTTCTAGTCGTGTATGTGTGGCAGTAATTTTGGTTTTTTAATTTTTAATTCAAGTTACATATTTTATAGCAATAACTTTAATAACGACAATAACTAATTTTCTGTTCAGTATTTAATTTTTTGTTTGTTTTCATTAACTCAAAAAGAAAAATGCATTCAATGGAACAAGAAAAATAATATAAAAAATAGAGAAAATAAGAGTGATGGAAAAACATGCATTCAAATCCAAAACTTTCTATTTCGTTTAATAGCCAGTCGTCAGTCAGTCAGTCGCCAAGTGCTACAATGAGTCAGCCAGTCACTCATCCACTAAGTAAAATTAATGCTTTTATTGTTAGTACATACTTGTAAATACATTCATTTGCATTTTGGATAATTATATTTTGGGGAAATTAACGAAATTAGATCTTGTTAGACAGTGTTTTAGTTTTCAGACTTTGAATGGTGGATTGATGTCTTTAATAAATCTTATTGAAAACTTTTCATTTTTACTATGTATATAAATTAAATAATTTAAATGTTTGGAAATAAAAAATTAGCCAAATAACTTGGAAAATTATACAGAAAATAATTTATTTTGTATTCAATAACTAAATTCAAAATATAAAATAATATTTTTACCGAAATAGCGATTACCGCAGAATTCGTAATTCTAAATACCAAAATTCGTAAAAGTTTAATATCGTAAAATTAATAACGAATTGTTTCTTTATATATCAACACTTGAAATTTTCAAAGTTAATGTGTTCTTATGCAAACACCAATTAACACTCAAATTAAAAAGTCTAAATTAAAGGGTATTCTATCAGTTAAGTAATATTGACAATTTGCCGTATCTTGGAAACGGTAGGAGGAAAGCTCCTGAAATCTTCAAAAATCGTAAAACTAAAAAATCCCTAAATTAAAAAATCCCAAAACAAAAAATTGCCAAAATGAAAAAAGCACCTAAATTAAAATATCAAATATAAAATAAATTGCTTAAAATGTAATAAAATCACCAAGAGTAAAAAGGTTGCAAAAAACTAAGAAAAATCGCCAAAAACCGAAAAGATTTCCAAAACCACATAAAGAGCCAAAACTAAAAAAATTGCTAAAACCAAAAATATGTCTTTAAAAAAAAACAAAACAAAATCATCTAAAATAAAATAAATTCAGTAAAGTGCGACTCTGACTCGCGCACGAAGGGTTCCGTACGAACACTAGCTATGTAATTTAATACAAACTTCATCCTATATAATATATAGTTTTGGCATTTTTTTCGTTTTTGGGGTCTTTTCGGTTTTTTTGTTTTGGCGGTTTTTGCGTTTTTTCGGTTTTGGCGATTTTTTTAAGTTTTGGCTCTTTTTTTAGTTTTGACACTAAATTTTCATGTTTTGGCGATTTTTTTCACTTTTTGGCGTTTTTTCATTTTGGCGATTTTTTTCATTTTGCGATTTATTTATTGAATTTTTTTTTAGTTTTGGCGACATTTTCGCGTTTTGGCGATTTTTTTCGATTTTTTGCGTTTTTTTTTCATTTTAGCGTTTTTTTCATTTTGGCGATTTTTTCGAATTTGGTGATTTATTTTAGTGTTAGAAATTTTTTTTTTTATTTTGGCGATTTTTTTCGTTTTGGCGATTTTTTTTAATTTTTGGCGATTTTTTTTGGTTTGGCGATTTTATAATTTTCGGTTTTTTTAGTTTTACCGTTTTTGAAAATTTCAAGTGTTTGCCTCTTACGGTTTCCAAGATATAGCAAATTGTCAAAATTACATAGTCAAAATTGCATTAACTGATGGACCACCCTTTAATTTTAATTTTTTTAAATTTTAGTGTTAATTGTTGTAGTCTGTATAAAAATACACTAATTTTACAAATTTCAAGTTTCAATATACATATGTACATACAATTGTATGTATATTACATGGGATTTTATCATATTTCATTGCTCGTTTTGGAACACCCTTTAATTTTTAATTCTCATGTATTTGTTGTTGTAGCGGCCAAGGTTCTACATACTGCGTCCAAATTTCAGGTCCGTAGCTCTTACGGTTCCTGAGAAAATACCGTGTGACGGACAGACGGACAGACGGACAGACTGACAGACGGACAGACGGACAGCGTAGCGAAAACAATAGGGTTCCTTTTCACCTTTGGTGTACGGAACCCTAAAAACGCTAAAACAACAAAGTGCCAGAACTCAAAAACCGTCCATGCTAAGAAAATCGCAAAAATCGAAAAAATCGCAAAAAGCTCGCATAGTATTACATTCGTACACTCAGGAAAAAGCTTCAACTTAAAAATAAGATCTCGTCACATTAATTCAATAATTTTCCATATAATATAAAATGTATATTGAGATACTTAGAAATAAATAAAATTAATAAATTAATACTGTAAATTAATATTTTTCTATATTGAAATAAGAAATTTCAACATGACTAGACTTTCGTTAATGTTCCTTTTTAATTCAATATGGTTTTTATTGATTTTAACCTGTTTTTTCTCTGGGTGTACATATGTCCTGTCCGTACGGAACCCTTCGTATGAGAGTCAAAATCGGAATTTACTGAATTTCTTTATTTTCCTAAGGCTCAGTTAGCCGACTGTAAAAAAATGTAACTGCAACAGTAGGAAACAGCTGCTCGATATTGTTATGTGAAAAGTAATGTACAGGGGCCTAATTCCCGCATTTGATTGCGAGCGAATTATTAATCGAATGTGCGAGTTTTTTAACTTTTGGGATTTTCGCATATAACATTTATGTACTTATATTCGTTTCTTTTTTCTGTATATACGTGTGTACCCAGCAAAAAATTTCAAAAAAGGTAATCGAGTTTGGAATTGAGCATTTTTGGTGGAAGCACTTCCCTACTGGATTACCAACTTAATGATTTTAACAAGGCGTGAGACTAAAATAATCGATTCTTGAGAAGTACTTACATTTTTTTATTTGTCAACAAACATTTCTCGTAATCTATTTCGTCTAAAAAAATTATTCTCTTCATTTAGCAACTTGCACGTCATTTTTTTAAATTTTAGGTAATGTGATTTGTAAGCGAGTAATGAAAATTGGCAATCAGAAAACTAAGTCATTATAATATATTATGACAAGTACTCAGCGAAAAATTTCAAAAAAGGTAATCGAGTCTGGAATTAAGCATTTTTGGTGGAAGCACTTCCCTACTGGATTACCAACTTAATGATTTTAACAAGGCGTGAGACTAAAATAATCGATTCTTGAGAAGTAGTTATGTTGTTTATTGTAGGAACTAGTTATTTTTTTCCTTTTGGGAAATACTTATTTTTTTCTTGATGGAACTACTTTTTTTAGTCGAAAAATATTTTTTTTTTAAATATTCCGTTGTTTGAGTAAATGGAAGATCTTGATTAAAATCTCAGTTTGATTAAGTATATAACAACTTTTTAAGAATATAAATAAATTAAAAAAACGATTGTTTTCTTTTGTAAACTTTCTTTTATAAACTCAATTGAAATGGGTTATATTTTATTCATATCCGTGCCTGTATTGTTACTTATAAATACTATATTTAGAAAAATTTCAATTGTTTTGATTGATGAACTTTTATTAAAACCGATTTCCAAAATGTAAGTACTTATTTTTTTAGTTTAAAATAAATAAGTAGACAATTTAGGAATAAATATCATTTATTTAAAATAACTACTTATCTTGGAAATATTTTCACGTCATCTTTTGAAACCCAAAGAATATGTTCAATTTCTGATTCCTATTTTTAAAATTTTACGTAATGTGTTTTGTAAGCGAGTACTTCAATTTCGCAATCAAGACAGTAAATCATTATATGGCAAGTAGTTCGGATGGTAATGTCTAATTTTTTGCTGGGTAGTTCTAATGGTAATGTGTAATTTTTTGCTGGGTATGTACGTACATACATTTTTTTGCACACATACATATATACAAACATATGCTTTTGCTTACAATTTATTCAGTGTTGTGAAATGAATTTATTTGCCTTTTTCCAGCACTGAAACAAAAACTCGATTCGCTTGATAACGAGAGACATCATCAGAAAATTTCTTGCCATCGAAATTAATTTCTATGCAATAGATCACGAGTGCAGGAATTAGGCCCCAGATTCTTCATAGATTCCGGTTACATCTCTATAATCATTTTCATTACTTTTCACATAACAATATTGATCAGCTGCGTATTACTTTTGCAGTTAGAGTCCATTTCAGTCGGCTAACTGGCCCTTGACTTTACCATTACAACATGGTTGACTTTATTTTAGTTCGAATCAGGGATGAGAAATCCAAGTTGCACTATTTAAAAAAAAAGTTGTACTTTTTCAGTATGATTGTACCGAAAATTCTTTATTTTTAATTGTTTTAATACCTTTTCTTCTAATTAACTGAAAACGTACGTATAATGTATGTGTTTAAAAACTCAACAACTCACAAAAAGGCACTTTGAAGTTCAATTATTATATTATTAATTAATACTTTCAGAAGACTATCAGTTGTTGAGATTTGAATATAAAAGTAACATTAGGATATAATTTTTCATCCTTTGTTTTGATTCGATTGGAGAGAGTCGAAGTAAATATTATGTTGCTCCCTTTGGTATGAAAACATTCTTTCCACGTCGAGAAATATATTTAGAAGAAATAATGTTCTTCTAGAAATTCTTCAAATATCGGAAAACATCGCTTCATCTTATTATTAATACCTTTGAGCAAAATAAACATATTGCTGGTCACAAGTAGAAAGCCCCTAACTCAAATAAGTGTAACTTTACAGGAGAAGGTAAAAACATAATAATAAGCAGTACAACTGCTTGTAAAAGCGATATTTTTTGCACTATTGCAATAAATTTTTGTGACGAGGTGTATTTGTGTGAAATGTATTGGAATTACTGAAAAACTCAATTTCGTGAAAATACGTGTAAGGGCCTTTCTACTTGTGACCATCGATATGCCGATATGCCGTTTCTTAAGGACTTAATAACTTATACATCAACCAACGCTCGAAACCGGTTATTTATAGATTTCAAATTTTTTTTGCAATTTTTGCCATGTGATAAAATAGGAAAAAGTTTTCAATAGTGCTAAATTGGTCATTGGGGTGCTACGGTACTTTTGACATTCAAATAGTGAAAAAAGTACAATTGTACCAACATTGAATAAACAATTGTACATTGAATAAATGGGCTTGAGGGTCAACTTTGAGGGGCGGACGCACCCCCTAAAACACAACTTATCGCTATGAAATTTTTTTGTATTTTTTTTACATAAAACTGAAACAATTTTGGTGGACAGAAATAAAAAAAAAATAACCATACAAATAACGGACACGCTAAAGTACATAAGGATATATATCGTCAGCTAAAACGCAAACGGCCCTAACTAACAAAAAATCTAAAATCGTTTTTTTGGTTGATTCTGATGCATTGCATCAAAATACACAACCACAAAAAAATTTAGACTTGTCTGACCAAAATTGGCGATTTTATTGACGAAAAACAAACGGCCCTATCTACAAAAGTGTTCATTTGACAAACGCAAAAAGACTTAAGTGATCGTTTATATGGGCAAAAATAATATTTGAATTCGTTAACTTGATTAAAACTGCACGTAAAGAGCCGTTCCCTCTAAAAGTTCACCACTTGAATCACGATTACTTCCTTGATTATGAATCTATCCCTAAGCGATATACATCTATAAGACCAGGTACAGTATGAAGTTCATATCTGTAAAACTAACTGAATTTAAAAACTACATTATTTATAAGGAAAAAAATCCGGGGATCCCACTGTCAATATGATGCGCGTTGGCATACGAACAAACAAAAACTATTTATTTTAAAACTAAAATCGATGACAATTATGCCCAGCTTCCACAAAGAACTGAAAACAAAATCAATACTGTTTTACTTCCGAAACTGCATAAAGAAAGATAGAAAATTTCTAAAAAGAAGTAGCAGCACCTGAGGGATCTAAAGCCACTACTACCAAAAGATTGTCATTTTTTCTATGATAGCATACCCTTTGAGAATTAATTCTTATTTTCTAAATTCATTCTTCAATTCTTGAAAGTTTTTAAATGAAGTCTTTTTTGTTTAATTTTAATGAATTTACTTTTTGTGATGCAATATTAAAATAAATTAATATATAATAAAGACGTTTATAATTAAAATAAATGATAAAACTATTTTGCCTTAAAGTGTAGATAGGGCCTTTGATTTCAGAAAACTAAGGTACAAAAGGACCTAACTAACATAGCGATTCAAATATCACAAAATTTGATTTTATTCTGCCAGAAATCAATTTTACACATCTTTTTTAATAATTCTGGTGAAAATCATGCTGATTGAAACTATACTTTTGGTTTAAAACAGTATTTTGCTTCTCCTGTAAAATTTCAAAAATGTTACATAGGGCCTCTTTGTGTTTTAGCTGACGATATATAAAATAAGTGTAAGAAACAACAACAACTGTACATTGTTTTATTTTATTTATTTATTGATATATATTATACAAAGTAAATTTTGATAATATGGCTTTGAACAAATATGGGCGGAGTAACTAGACCATATGCCCAAGATGTTATTAACAGTATTTTAAAAAGTTTTCTGACTAATTGTACACGACCTATGCCTTTACATAGAAAGTAGCAACGTGGTTGTTTAGAAATTCCACAAAAACCGCAAGATTCAGTCAACCATTGCGGGCGAGACGAAAAACTCTCGAGAAAATTCACACAAATCCTGACCATACTTAAGAAATAATTACGATGACGCGAGAGCTTTTCTTCAACCCAGAGCTGCTTAACGACTGAGGTGTACATTAGAGACCTGCGAAAACAGTCTTGAAATGTAAATACCTCTTGTTTTTTAAATGCATTGTTGTAACATGTATTATGCTAAACCAGTAATAAATGATGTCGTTTAATAAGCGAAGTACTATGGATCTATTGATGTACGTGTATATGAGTGTTAACAAGCGATATCGCGAAGAATTCTTGTCTGTAACAAACACTCAAATGAAGTAGTGTTGATGCGTTCATGATTATTATTTTGCATATTTTACGTTTGAGTGTGTGTGTGTGTGTAATATGTAGATGGTAAGCTATTATGTATTTAAGGGAGGTTTTTTAAAGCAAGCGCATGCAACTAATGGCAATGCATGTGTGCGTTTTTATGTGCGCAGAAAAATCAAAGAGCATACACACATAAGTTGTGTATGTACATGCATGACGATTGTATACGCGTCCATGCGTATGAAAAAGCAACCATCACAATTTCTTCCGTCACTAAGTATTTTCTTCTTTACTCCTATACCTGCAATAACTGAAACAATTTTCTTGCCAACAGTGTTGTTTACGTCTGTTTTAGAAGACTTAGAAGATTGTAAGGGGTCTTGTGCGGGACTTTAGTGTACATTGTTTTTGCAGGAATGGTGTGTTGCCATACAAGTATTTTTGACCGGGTGCTACCAATTTAATAAATGGTGCCTTTTTTGGGGACTTTTTACGATTAAGTTTAACAATTTGCTAACGCACTAATTATTAAAAATTACATTGATTTTTTTTAATTTTCCATTTAAAATAATACCCCTTATTCCATTTGTCGACATCGACGTCATTTTAACACAATACCAAAAAAAATGGCGCTTGCCTACTCGATCTGCAGAACAATTTTGTACCTATTCGGTTCCTTACCCTACGTCTCCACTAGCCATCGACTTGGACATGACATGGACATGACGCCGGCAGAGCAACTCCGAAAAATTCATCAACTTCCTTGTTGTGGTGAACACGTGCGATGTCCATGTTCAGGCATATCAAAGTATTTTGCGGTAGTGCAATAGAGATGGAATATTTACCAATTTTGTTCTGTCTCTTTTTTTTCTATTGCAAATGGTTGCGGACTTCAAATCTCATGGCGAACATTTTTGCTCAGACATATGCTCGGGCATTGATGTCAGAGCATGGACGAAAGTGCGACATGAGCTGTCTCCATTAGCCATTTGCGATATCCGACATGATGCCCATACCAAGTTCATGGCTAGTGGAGACCGCTAGTTAAGGTCTAGAAAATAGCATAAACCTGCTAACAGGAGTCAGTTGTTTTCGACAACGGGTACCAGAGTACAGAATGAAACCATTCGCATTTGCTAACAATTCATAAATTCGTTGTTTTTGCCATGCATTTATTCGACAACAATAACAAATGTAATTGCTATGATACAATTCATTGCGATTTGTTGATTGCTCATACGCACTCTGTTATTACAATGTCTTTATAACACAAGCAGTGAAAAGAAATGATGCAGCATGAAATAATGGATTTCTTTCATACCATTCACTCAGTATTCGCTGATCTTTTATATATCACGTTTAAATAAAAAGTTTATTTTACGTGATTTTAATGCCCATAAATAAAAGAAATGAAGTGTGAGATTGGAAATCTTAGAAAAAATAAATGCCGATATTTACAGTGTTAGAAAAAAGAAAATATAAAAATTAAAATTTGGAAAAAATAAAATAGATCGGAAATGTATTTCAAATAATTGTTTCATATAAAATTTTACATAAAATGTATTTCAAATCTTGTTTTATCTTGTTTTATGAATACTAATGTAAGAGTTTTATACAAGAACAAAGTACAAATACTACGTTGCGTTTAATGAGGTAGTTTAGACGAGAACAATTTTCAAGCCGCACAATTTTTGTTCTTTTCCAAATTACATGAGACTAATTCATCTGGCACAAAATGTATTCGTATACACAGCTGTGTGTGTGTTAGTGTTTTTAGTATTCATTTAACATTTGCTGTTTTTTAAGTTGTATGTGTATTGGTTTTATGCTGCTAATGCGGGGTTGAAGCTGGTTGAAAAGTTATGCCAACCGCAAAACCACTCTCTTTGCCTCTCTCTCACCTACAAACTGGCATGCTATGCCAGCACAATTATGCCCGTGTAAATCAGCACATTAACAGTAAAAAGTATTCGCACCATTCACTGAGTTTTCGTTGCTTTTGGCAAGACCAATGACCATTTACATAAAACAAGCAATGGACGCAATAAAATTCGACGCGCACTCATCTCTTTCGATTGTGCCATGCATTGTTTTTTCAAATGTTGTGGATTGACAACAATATGCGGGTTTTTTGCGATTGCATTCAAAACAACAAAATAAGACATTCAATCTGTTCTCTGACGGGTACACAAGCTCCAATTTTTTGGTATTGTGTTAAAGTGACGTCGATGTCGACAAGTGGAATAAGGGTAAATTTTTAGTGCCTGCCTGAGCATTAAATTAATTTATAACACTGCCTTGCAATGTATATAATTTTATTCTCTAAAAAGTTTTAATTATAAATAAATTAAACTTAAAATAATTAAAGTTTATTTGCTGGTAGTTTAGCATGTCTATATACGTATTTCATTGGCGCTTGAACCAAATCATCAGTAGACTTTAACCACAAATTTTAAACAGTCACAAACCTCTTACTTTATGCATAGACTTTCAAAAACTATATGAGAATTCATAAAATAATAATACTTTTGAAAATCGCAAAAGAAAAAATAAGCTTAGTAGGCTTTGAAACTGATACAAAACCCAGCAAATAATTTATTACTTTATTATTTTTATTTATATAGACATGCTAAACTACCAGCAAATAAATTTCAATTATTTTATGTACACTTCTGAAAATATGTCAAATAATAAATTTTCTTTATAAATTAAACTTTATATTTTTTAAAGCTTTTAAGTAAAGGGTTAACTTGAATAGTAATAGAAAATTTTGAGCAATTCAATTTGGTATTCATCAAAACACTCTACTTAAATTAGATGAATATGAGAAATAAAAGCAACTACAGTCAACTACAATAGCTACTGGTCAATTAAAACAGCAAGAAGTAAATTATTATTTGTTAACCTTTCATTTAAGACAAGCAACAACAAAAATTAAAACTAAATTGTGTATAAATAATATTAAAAAGGCTTTCACTTTCATATTGCTACAACATGAACTCCAAAGCCAAAGTGATCTCGTAATTGTGTTGTTTTTGTTTTTCTCTTCTATATTTTCTTATTTTGGCCAATTTTATTGTTTTGTGCACAAACGAGTTGAGTTCAATGGAGTGGAGGTGAATGTATTTATGAGCCCAGACCAGACCACGTACTTGCATTCGTACTGTAGAGTACATTTTTATTGTACTTCTAATAGATAAAATTTTGAGGCCATTGCATCTATGAGTATTTTTTTTTCTTTTTTTTTTGCCTTTAAACTGAACTTGTTGGAAATGTTAAAAAACTCGCTAGCTCGCTCGCTAAAATTTTAGTTTAAATATATGTATATAGATACAAAAAAAAATAAGCGATTGCTTGCAAAATGAAGTCATAAGGCTGAAATTTCTAGCCAGACAATAATGAAGTGGTGTTACCTTTGCTGTACTATAATATGGATGAGTTAAGTCACATTGATTTCTTTTTTTTTTTTCTAAATATAATTTGTTTTAACTGGTATTTTCATCAGTACTTCAGTATTAAGTAATTGTCCGGTTTTAAGCATTTAGTTTATTTTGTTTTTGTTGTGCATAATGAAAATAATTGTTATAACATTTTCCTGCACAATGCACAATTTGAAAGGTTTGGAAAAGGTTAATAGAATTTTCTTGTGGATTTGAATTTAAATGGAAAAACCATTTTTTAAGAAAGACTGAAGCAAGCATTTGCCAAAAATATTTTAAATTACCTAACTATGTATATATATTATCTGAAAAGGTTTAATTTTATAAAAAAAATAAAAAAGTAAACATATCTGCAAAGATGTTAAATAACGGGAACGGGTCTACCTATTAACAACGGCTGTGCTCGTGGCTGTGAGTTAGTTGTGCTCCAAAAAAATAGTAAATTAAATTCAGTCGTACTGATAAGATGTTAAACATTTTGGTGGCTAATAAAAAAAGAAGTGATTATGCAGAAAAAATATGATGATTGATGTGTTGCCCATATTTTTACACTTAAATCATTATTAGTCAACTAGTTAGACCTTAAATTATTATAGCGAAAGTATGTTTTAAGCACGTATGGCTATAACCGAATAAACTATGAGAACTCACTTCATGAAATTATGCGACTTTCAAGATTTTTAAATTTTTTTAATTTTGTTAAAAAAGATAAAAAATAAATTTATGCAGATGTAAAATTTTTTACATTTAAAATAAAGTGAAAGAACTGTAGCTTTAAGTAAAAAATAAGAAGTTTCAAAAATTTTAACAAAACTATGCATAAATAATATAAAATAGAAATTTAGACTCAAGTTGATGCTGAAAGCCGGTGTCTGTCGTCTTACTAAGTAAGAGAAGTCTTTGTTACGTGTAATTTACTGAACATTCACTTTAATTTGGTTCTATTTATGTTTTTTTTTTTTGTTAAAAAAATGTCTAAAACTACTTTTACTGATTTTATTTTAGCTGTTTTTCTTAATTCTTACTTAAACTGTATCGTATAAGCGTTCAAAGTTTTTGATAAAATGATAAACAAATTAATTTTTGTATTATTGTTTTCAGAAGCTTGACCTACATACATATTTTTATTTTCGTATTAACACAAATTGAGATAATCTGTTATTATTGTAACATGTTTTTTATACTCTATTTCATGGCCTCTCAATAACCGGAACTGTGGATTTAATTTTAATTTTTTATTTACTGTACGACCCTTGAAAAAATTAACGTTTTCAAGGCAAAATCATAGCAAGTAAAAAATTTTCACTGAGACATTAGTTATTTGGAATATATATTCACTCAAATCAACATAATATATCGCTAATTTAATATAAAAGGCAAAGCCTGACAAAAATGATAACTTGTGTATAAGAGTATTAAAGTTGCTTTAGGTGTCCTTTCTAATAAATTTCTCAACATTTATTTTAAAAATAAAAAATATTAATAATGTAAAAGATTCTTAAATGCAAGGTGCAAACTAAACTACTCTACTGAAGCCAATATCAAAAATTATTTTTTCTTAATCCAATTCTCCACTCGAAAAATACCCATAGATCACTATAGATTGCAAGAGAGCAAAAAAACTAAATGAAGTTTCTATATTTATAATTATCGCTTTGTAAGCCAAATTACATGTGATAATTATTAATGAACAAATAACACCAAAGTTAATTGTAAATATTCTGACAAACACATAGTTGAACGGAACAACTAGCTATTTTCGAAGGCCACTATACTTTCATCATTAGCGTTCTTTTGTGTTTGGTCCACAGTGTGTGGTGTCAGTTGATGTAGACTTTTGCTTTATATACGCAAATGGAAGATGTGAATTGTTTCGATTCATCGTATTACAATTTGCTGAAAGCTTTTCTTGAAATGAAAGCTCAATTTTACTATCTCTAAATTTACAACAGTACTGTCATTTCTTTCGCAAAACAAATATGTATGTATGTATTTCATACGAATGTTTGTGAAGGGTATTTAAGACTCGGCAGAGCCAAATGTAGTACTCTTGCTTGTTCTTATTTTTACTAATTTTCTAATAATTTGATTATAATTAATGCACCTTCCAATTTCATACCTCATTTGAAGGAGTTCTCTTGAAAAATTTAGTTATTGTGATGTTTGCTTAAATGCTCTGCAACAGCTACATACATACATCCAAACACAAATACTCTGACATTTGCATTTGAGTTACTCTACATTTACACGACCAAAATTTGCTTTGTTTTGCAAGTTTTTCACTCACACTGGTTGTTAAAAGTCATAGGTCTATAAACCGCAACACATCATTATATTACATATTATTTTTTATTTTTGTTCCTGAACATATTTATTTATTAGGGCATTTACATTATACCGAAATCTATTACTTACGAGATTTCGAGCTAAATCTAACTGCTTTTTACTTGATTTCCCATACAAAACAAAATCTAGTTTGTGAGTAGATTTGTAGGCAATCTACTCAAAAGCTAATATTTTTAATTTATTTTTACTACCCTGTACAAAATATTTATATAAAAGATGATTGAATTAGCTGCTTTAGCTGGTCTGCTTAAAAATGTGTGTGAATTGGCTACATTGCAGCTCTTTGGTTGTAGTTTCGGAAATTTTTCGGTTAATGGGTTTTGTTTTGGATAAAAAAAATCTTGATAAATGTCAAAAAAACATGATGTAAATGGTATAGATTTTCGTAAAGATTTTAATTAAAATATGCTAGATTTTGTGCAGGTGTAAATGCTCTATAAATTTAATTAAAATTTGTCGGTGAAATATAATATTATTTGTAATAAAAGAACAGAAAATTACTATCTGGGCAGAATATTTGAAAACAAAAAAAAAAAAAAGAAAAGTGTGGAAAGAAAATTTGAAGTCAAAGTAGCATCAAATTCTAAAAGTATGACGGGCCTATGTAATATCAAAAATTGGCATGAAGTTAGCATAGGTGACAAAATTTAACTACGTGTTGCCCAGTTTCTCTACACAATTGGACATTAAAAATCACCGCATAATGTAATTTTAACACACGATTACATCCTAGCATGATTTTTAATGTAAAATTATATGGCAAAACACGTTAAGATCATTTTAAATTTTACCACTTATGCTAACTTCATGCCAATTTTTGATTATACATAGGGCCGTGAATGTATTAGTGAAAAAGTGTAAATGTATAGAAATTGGAAAGGCAAAAAAAACTTGATTGTGTAGCCCTTAAGTTAAACAGCTTTGAAAGCTATTGCAATTTTTTCTAGTGTCCAAGGCGAATTGATGCCACGTGGTCTCGATTTACAACTCTGCATATTCGCCTTGAATATTTTTTAGTGTAAAATTTCCTACTATCCGAAAATTTCCGAACGGTTTACTCAGATTTGGTACCAGAGAAACTAACAGCTGATCATCAGCTGCTGAATTTAGATCATCTGATATGAATTCGCTTTGCTTGTTTCTTTGAAAAGTAAGCAGCTATCATTGTTGTCGCCGAGATCTAATTGGCTGTTGTGCTTCTTTCGCACCGGGACTTCTTTATATTTTGGAGCTATGCTCTTTATTTTAGATACAGAAGCTAGGACGTGATTTTCGTAAAAAAAAAATAATCAACACTATTACAGTTATAATTTTTTTTTGCTTTGATTTCTTTCTTTATTGTTCGCTCTTCGTAAAAAAGGAGATGACTTCCTAATAAGGAACTTAAAAACACAGGGCTGTTAAGACTGCATTTACATATGCTAAATGTCCACACATGCAAATATTTGCGGCGAATTTATTTTATTTTATATATAATAATAAAACAAATACATTTTGTGAACATTAAGTAAATAAGGCCTGCCCCACGATGTCACTACAAATCGTTCGATCGACAACTTGTATTGCAAACAACAATAACATTAGCAAATTTGTTGTTGTTTTCAATATAAGTATTCGATCGAATATTTCTGGTGACATCGTGGGACAGGCTGATAGTTTTGAAAATACAAATAATTTTATTGCATTATTATTTAAGGCATGCAATTTGTCTTATATACATATGTAGTTAAGCATCATAGCTCTAACTGGGTGTCCCAACACCTCTCTTCTTTTTTATTCTTTTTTATTATTTGTCAAACTTCAAACTGTGTATTTTAGTTTTTCGAATAAATTTCGTCAATTGTAAATTTGGTTTAATTTTTGCATTCATTTCACATAAGTACATATATTTAGAGCATTTTTACATTTTACAAACTAAGAAAAAAAAAATCACATTAATTTTGTATTCAACCTGCCGCAACTTTCTCAAAACATAAAAAAGTAAAAATAATTTTTTGCTGCTTTGATTATACTTTTTTTTATTACATACTTTTAATATGCAGCATCGCACATACACACAAACTTTCAAAAAATTGTAAGTTCTCATCTGTTTGTGTGTAGTTAAGTACGAATGGAGAATAAACAAAATCTTTTAATTCATTAATAAAACAAGTGGAGAATATGTATTTGAACCTTGCAGCGCGCTGCTGCGTCAATGTGACATACAACAGTTTAGTTGGCTTTTAAATGTTGTAGCAATGTAAGTTGTTTGTATCTGGTATTTTGTTTGTTTTAAGCACGTCGTATCTAGTAGCTTGTATGCATATTTTAAAGATAAGGGAAAGATAATTTTGTTTGTTTGTTTTTGTTGTTTTTCATTAAGCTGGCGATAATGCATGCAACTCACACAAATATCGTTTGAATATGCTTTTGATTTTTCTTACCAAAACACACTATTAACAAAAAACGAAAATGTCAAGACGTGTACATATTCAGAGTTTGGTATTTTGTCTTGTTACATCTTAGTTGTAGATCAAGTTTTAACCTATAATATATTTGAACGATTTGGCACTTAAGGGCTTTTATTGAATTTCAAAGTTCTATAAAAAAACATGTAAGAGTGCTATATTCGGCTGTTCCGAATCATATAAACTGTTCACCAAAATCCGTATATAAACTATAGAGATACATTCATAGGCACAGCCATACATATGAATATGTTTTGTGAAAAAATTTATAATTTTTTGCTTTAGTGCAATTTTTAGTAAGTGACCTCTCGGTATTTATCGATTAAATATTTTTGATGTGTAAACATCTATACGCTAGGGGGTAAAAATCTTTTGACTTTAATTTCTTTGCTGAGATTTCTTTGCTTTTTGCTTTTGCTTTGCATTGTCAAATCTGTGTGAGCTATGTATGAGTGTATTAGTGTTTGAAAGAAGCAATACCAAGCAGAGAAACAAGTCGATCGGCTCGAAGCCGACGTTGCGCCACCGCCGGTTATTTTTCTGTATATTTCCGTACACCAAAGGTGAAAATGAACCGTAAGAGCTACGGACTTGAAATTTGGACACAATGTGTAGACATTTGGCCACTACAACAACAAATACATGAGAGTTAAAAGCTAAAGGGTGTTCCAAAACGAGCAACGAAAAATGTTAAAATCCCATGTAATATACATACAATTGTATGTACATATATACACTTGAAATTTTAAAAGTTAGTGTATTTTTATACAGACTACAACAATTAACACTAAATTTAAAAAATTTAAATCAATGGGTGTTCCATCAGTTAATGCAATTTTGACTTTGTAATTTTGACAACTTGCTTTATCTTGGAAACCGTAAGAGTAAAACTCTTGAAAACGGTAAAACTAAAAAATCAAAAAAAAAATATAAAATCGCCAAATATAAAAAAAATCGCCAAAACGAAAAAAGCCCAAATTAAACAAAATCTCAGGACTAAAATAAATCGCGAAAAACCGCAAAAATCGCCAAAATTAAAAAAATCCTTAAAAAAAACGCCAATATGAAAAAATCGCCAAAATGAAAAAAATCGCCTAAATAAAAAAAAATTGCGAAAATTAAAAGAACCCAAAAAGAGAAAAAAACGCCAAAACGAGAAAAAGCGATAAAACTGCAAAAAAATCGTTTAAACTGAATCTTAAAAAATTAAGAAAGCTAAATCAAAAAAAATGATCAAAACCGAATGTGCGCGAGTCAAAGTCGCACTTTACTGAATTTATTTTAATTGCAATGCGTACACAACAACAAGAACAGCAACAACTAAACGATGAACAACAGGAATTAAAAATTAAAAAGGAAAAGTAAAGGCATTTACCATAGATGAGCACTGCAGTACCACTAAAGTTTCAGTAAAAACAAAAAAAAATTTACTGATTACTAAAATTTTTCTCTACAATTTTTATAAATTGCCTAAATGATTTGTTATATGATGAGGTGCATTGAATTTTCAGTAATCAGTAATGACCGTATTCATAATGAAATTCTACCAAGTGGCTAAATGTTTTTCATACAAAAGTTTCAAAATTTGAATGAAAAAACTTTGCCACTTGCTACGGCCCTACGATTTTACTAGTAATGCAAATTAAATTTCATTAGCAGTAAAAATTTACTGAATTGTTTTAGTAATCAGTAAATTTTCTGCTTACTGCAATTTTGAATGCAGTACATATACATATGCTGCAGTGTGCCCATTTACTAACCAAATAAGTTTAATAAAACAAACAAAAACCAACAAATTCATATGTATGTATTTACAATATTGAAAGTTTTGATACTTTTAATTAATTAATTTAAAAAAAGATACTAAAAGCATAAGTACTTCCAACTTAAAAAAAGAATTCATTACTAGATGTTTACACATCTCGTCTGTGATCGGACTCACATTGCTTTTTTTCGATATTAGCAATAAGTTGAATATTTTATTCCACACTCTGTATTTAAGAAATATTTTACATTCACCCTAATTCTAGTTGTCAAAAACGACGTCACGTCATACAATATCAAAAAATCAAATTAAAAAAATAGTTTTATTTAGTAACTTTAATATCCAGAAACAAAGTTCAAAGTTTCCAGCTCTGGAGCTGTGGTTTTAATTTTTATAATTTTCTACACCAAACTTTTCTTTCCAAAACGTAAAATATACATAATAATTTATAAAGAAAAAGAAAAAATTAATTGGACATACATGGTTATATGGTATAAAAAATATCACAAAAAGTGTAAGTTTTCCAACCCTGGAATCATATTTTTTGATTTTTATGATTTCTTACACCAATCTCTTTCTTTTAAGAATATAAGATATGTTTAATTTATAGAAAAAAAAAAGAAAGAATTGGTTTTAGTAAGTTACTTTTGTAAAAAAAAGTTAAAGTTGTCCAACCTTGGAAACGTCTTTTTAATTGTTTTTTTTTTATTTGAAATACCAATTTTATTCGTACTGAAGCATAAAATGAGTTTATTTAATAAAAATAATAAAAATTAGTTTTCGGTAGTTAATTTTTTATATCACAAAAAGTGTAAGTTTTCCAGCCCTGAAATCATCATTTTTGATTTTTCTGATTTCTTACAGCAATATTTTTCTTTTAAGAATATAAGATATGTAAGTAATTAGTAAGTTACTTTTGTATAAGAAAAAAAGTTGAAGTTTTCCAACCCTGAAAACGTCTTTTTAATTTTTTTAACTTTTTTTTAATTTGAAATATCAATTTAATTTGTACTGAAGTATAAAATAAATTAATTTAATAAAAAATAAAAATTAGTTTGCGGTAGTTAATTTTTTTTATCACAAAAATTTTAAGTTTCCCAGCCCTGGAATTATCCTTTTTGTTTTTTTCTGATTTCTTACACTACCCTTTATTTTAAGAATATAAGATGTATTTAATTTATAGAAAAAAGCAACAATTTGTTTTAGTAAGTTAATTTTGTATAAAAAAATTTTAAGCTTTCCAACCCTGGAAACTTCTTTTTAATTTTTTTATTTTTTTTTATTAGAAATACCAATTTTAGTCATACTGAAGTATAAAATAATTTTATTTAAAAAAAGAATAATAAAAATTAGTTTTTGGTAGTTACTTTAGTATGGCAAAATAAAGTTTTATTTTTCGAACTCTGAAATCGTCTGGTCGATTTTACTGATTTTCAATGCCAAACTTTTTCAGACTACTACTGACACAAAAGTCCAAGACCGAAGTCTCTAGCTTTTCTGAGAGCTTCGGAAAACCGATTTCACGTACAGACAGACGGACAGACGGACATCGCTTATTCGTCTTCCCTATGCATAAGGATCCAGAATATATATACTTTATGGCTCGCTTTATTAATATTATGGAAATTACAAACGGAATGACAAACCTATATATACCCTTTCACCATTTTTTGGTAAAGGGTATAAAAATTGTAATCCACAATCGCCCAAATTTCTTTATTTGGGCCTTTTTGACATTTCTGCAAAGTGGCTGATCGTTCACAATGAACAATCACCAAAAATTGCAATTATGTCAAAAGAGCCAAGCACAGTGAAAAAACGCTCAATTTTTGTTTTCAAAAATATTGTTAATTGGGCAACGATTTTCTCGTGACAGCAGTCTTTCATGAAGTCTTTTTGGGCTTATGTATTTATGAGAATACATATTCACTTAAAATTTTAAATGAATTGTTGTAAAGAAACTGGGTGTTTTTTCACTGACCTTGAATGATTTAAATTGTTCAAGGTTTTTGTATTTTTTTCATCGTGAGCAAACCAAAATTAAATTTGGCTGATTCTTCATTCGGATTTTAGTTAATTTTTCAAAATGAATTTTAGAAATTATTAATTTTATAACTCGGATGATTTATTTATTTTTAATCAATTGTTTTTTCACTGTAACAGATCATCCAAATATTTTGACCATTTCCACATTTTGCTTTTGGTTAATCAACAAAAATGCAGATTGTTTAATTTTAAAAATAATGATGGCGCTGTTTGGAGTTTCAGCTCTGACTAGTTTTTAGTTTCCTTTAAGCCCAACAATTGGATTTTTTTCAACGAAACTAAAAATAGCACGATGCCATCTGTAATGGTTACAAAATTTGAATGCCACATTCGGTCGATGTTAGCGAGTTGTTGCTGCTAGTGCCACATTGAGTTGTTTTCCACGCTGATGGCCGGTTTTGAAATTATCTTGTTGCAGTTATTTGATGACCAATTTTTTTTTTTTTTGGTTTCTTTTATTTACAAGTGCGTCCGTTAAGAGTTGCAAAAAGATAAGAGACATACATATAAAAAGTAACAACAACGACTTTACAATAAGAAAAAGTTGATGGACAGGTTTATTACAACAAGTACGTATGGAGTATTGTGTTACTCTGTCTGTCTGTCTGTCCTTCTGTTGGCAATATTTTCTTTATATTTTTTCTTAAATTCAACTTAAAACCAAACGGATTTAAAATAAATGCACTCACACATACATACATACATATACATATGATATTTATTATGTTTTTTATATTTATTAAATGTGTAACTCTTATGTAGGTGAGTGTAATTTTTAATATTAATAAAAAAAAAACAAGTGCGTGTGCGTGTGTGTAAGTAAAAAATTTTACACTTTTGCTTATCACTCACTGTATGTTTGAATGAAAGAGTAATTAAGAGCATATGTGTTTGTGCAAAATACATTTATCCGTTAATTACTAAAGTTTGCTTACTTGGAAAAAATTAGATTTCCCCTAACTAAAATTAGGCTGTTTGTATAAAATTTTGTTTGTGTTTTCTATTTAGTTTTAAGCTTTTAAAAAATTGTGAACGCATTAGTTAGTTGTTTCTTCTTTAAAAATCATGAAGTACATTATGAAAGTTTTTTTTCTTTTTTTTTTGTATTTAATAATCAAGTTGTGAATGGGATTCCATAACAGATATTTAAAGACCAGTTAAAAAAAATATAGAAAAACATGAAAATCAATAGACATGTGCTTTCTGCCCCATATAATTGCTTTTAATAAAGAATTTTGAGTTGTAAAAAGATTGTATACAATATCTAAAGCAATAACTTTCGAAAACTATACAACAGGAAAGGGAGCCTATGAGACCATAAAACCTTAGGTAATCAATCATATCCAGATATATATATTATTTCCAATTACTCTTATAGAGGATTACTTTTGCAAAAGTCTCGTATTCCTTGCATAAGAGAAAAAATATTCATTCAGCTAATGAATGAATTTTTTTATTGCTATATTGAAAGTTTTCATTATTTTAATGAAATTTCATAATATACATTAAACTAAGCAAATTATTCTTCATTTATACAACGAATTCTTATATTATATTGTACTGTAAAAAAAAATATGCATCGTAAATATTCAAAGCATAACAAATCGTACATTCTACTTTTTAAGAAATATACAACCACACAAATACATAAGCCGATGCAGATGAAATACACACAACAGCAACAAATATAATGCTACAATAGTAATGATCTATTGTCAACGCACATTTAGATTAGAATATGGGGAAGATCTGGTCCGAGGACCGCCACTGCGACACCTGATGGATCTGTTGTACCATAGATCTGTAAATTAAATTAAATCAATATCTGTATAATTCTCCTTATGAAAGTCAGTACAGATATTGCAGAAGCCCGCCTAATATCATCTGAACACAGAAACTCAGAATGTAAAACACGCCTTCTACTAACACATAATACGATACACTCACAAAGAATGTGTGCCGTCGTCTCATCATCTTCCAAGCATAAACGACACAAGGATGAACGAACTTGGTTACTTTTCCACAGAGGCTAGTTCAGTCTAAAGTGGACAAAAAGAAAACCAGTAACAAGCCGTAAATTATTCCTGTTGAGATTCAGGATGCCATTATATGTAAATGGCCGCATCAAAGCTTTAGCCTGCCTTAAACCAAATGAAGACAGCCACATTTCCTTAGCGGCCGATCTTTTTGATCAGAGATGTTACAGTCGACCGATTTGTGTCACAAAACGGCTCTGGGCCCACAAAAGGAACAGCAGAGGCCCTCTTCGCCAGTTCATCCGCTTCCTCTTTCCCTGGATGACCGCTGTGGCCAGGTATCCAATAAATGGAAACCTTGAGCCGTATGGCTAGCTTTTGTAATGAGTGAAAGCACTCTAAAACTAGCCTGGAACGGAATTCCCATGAAAGGAGAGACTTAAGAGCTGCCAAACTATCGGAAAAATAGCTATATGCGCACATCTTATGCCCCTATTCATATTAATATTATTATTATTAATGTTCATATTTTTACCTGAAATACCGCAGGCCATTTGCCCATGGGCAAAGAGGTTTTTACAGTTTTTACGTTGGGCCCAAAAACTCCAGAACCAACTTCATCCTCCGTTTTGGAACCATCCGTATACCAACATAAGCTTCTGGAATCCGCATCGGACCCGTTTTTGTCCCACATTGAATCTCGTGTCGAGCGTCAGTTCACAGCCTATCCTGTCACTAGGCATTCCTAGCAGTCCTAAATTTGGCATTGTACTCAAGACCGAGGAGTGCCAGTTGCCGACACAACGAGCATATCTCCCGAGACCCATCCTATAAGCGGCCATTGCCGCAAATGATCTAATAAAAATTTATATGGGTGGTAATCCAATCAAGGCCTCAATGGCGACGGTTGGACATAAACTCATTGCTCCTATTGCAAGAAGACACGCCAATCTCTGAACTCTAAAGAGTCAACGCACATACTTAGGCCGGGTTTACATCTGTGTACCATGTGCCCAAAAAGTATTACCACTGATTATTAATGAAAAACTGTTTGATTCAGACATTTATTTATTAAATATAAAAATATAGCACTCGCGAGTCGCGACCGTAAAAAAGCGGTGCGCTCTGAGTTTTGGCGGCCGAACAGAACATTTATTTGGGCAAAACAATTTTGTCAGTTGATCGTATTGTTGAACGCTATATCCTTCCAAGGTGATTTGGCAAAATAGACTAAATAAACTACAGTCAATGTGATAGATTTAGCTTCAAGAATATGACAGTTATGTTATATAATAGTATACATATACATATACTATTTACAACTTTAAAAAGCAAAATTTTCTATACCGACAATTAAACAAATACGTATCGTTACCTAAGGTCCTAACTCATTATTTATTTTTTTCTGTATTTATGATTTGAACAGGGTAAAGTTCGTATCGCTTTTTGTAAGCCAAATTACATGTGATAATTATTAATGAACATAGTATAACACCAAAGATTTTTTAATTTTTTGACACATTAGATTTTCTTCTATCACAATATACAAAAAACTCGATTTCAAAAAAATAATAAGTTACGGACTTTCTATATTAATACATTTTTTCGATTCTTCCAAAAATAAATTTTTAAAACAATTCGAATAATTTCTTAGGCCGAGTGCACACTGTGGCATTTTGTGACATATATGGCAAAAATAACAGTGGGAACTAGTTATTTCCGATATTTTTCATTGTGCCGCATTACCAAACAAACTGTTTACGTATCTGATGTAAACA
Organism: Tachina grossa; assembly: GCA_949987645.1. NCBI lineage: Eukaryota > Metazoa > Arthropoda > Insecta > Diptera > Tachinidae > Tachina > Tachina grossa. The sequence goes on along the minus strand of OX465278.1, from coordinate 49,097,845 downwards.
ATTGTGAGAATAAGTTGGCTGCATTGCAAACACAAAAAGAAAATGTCAGCGTGTTGACATTTTGACATTGAGTAAATGCCGAAAGAATTTTAAATGTGAGCGGGTATAAAAATTTTAAAGTATGGAAAACGAAAAAGAAAGTGGAAAAGCATAGGAGAGTATGAGAGATATTCCCTGGACGCATGACATGACGACACAGCTAATTCAGGTTGTGGAGGGTCGTGAGGCTATTTTTAAACATACATATGTATGTATGTATATGTAGCACTTATAGGGGTAGAAATGCAAAAAAGGGCAAAAATTTCGGTGGAGTTAGCTCCACCAACCAACTGACGTCATGCTTCCGTAAACTGGAATGCAGAGTACAATTGAATCCTTATGTGGTACGCAAAGCCCTGGTCTTTTCCACCACTTTCTTTGGCGTTTTATAGATTTTCTTAATTTTTTTCTTATTATTGATAAACACACGGTGGCACTAGCCAATTGAATAATTTTGTCATTATTCATTTGTATAAATATTAATTAACAAACAATACGAAAATCAAAGTCTCACAATGATAAATCAAACGACATTAAATGTTATTATGTCAAAATTAGTTCTTGATGTAGACAACGATACTGTATTGCCATTATTTAGGGATGGGACTCTTTTCTGTCACAAAGACACAACAAAATTGTGTGTCATCGAAAAATTTGATGGGAACGGCACTGCACACATATGAAAATTACACCACAAAATGACAACATTTGAAATGCCCAATGCAAACTCGGCATTATTCTAATATGAAAATTTTGCCCATAGTTACAAAAATGTAATAAATGTGTTCGATCGACTATTGCAATTGTTTGTGAAAACCACAAACATTATACAGAACCATTATAAATTCAATTTTCTTGTGTTTTTTCTCTTGTCGCTTTCTATTTGCCCACAGGCTGTGTATATTGTCAGTTAGATGATGATTATCATAGTTCTCATTAACTACAAATAACCTTGACAATACATTCTATGTAGGGTAGTATTAGTACAAGTAACTTTTAGTTACTTTTATGTATGTAGTTGTGTTTATTGCAAGAATTTATTTCTTTAACTTTGTAATGAGAAAATAAAGCTTTTCTTCTTTTAAAATCGTGGTGAGCATGACCATGATCTTGCCTACAATAAAATAAGTTTACTTTACAAAAAAAAAAAAAACAAGAACATGAAAGAAACTATTAAGTAAAGGGTCTTGAAATAGAGGTTTTATTTTGATTTTGAAAAAAAGAGTATTTTTAAGCGCAATCATTGAATGTTTATTTAAGTATATAGAGGAGGGTACACGGAAAAAAATGTTCATCAACTAATATTTTTGACTAATAGCTTCAATTAGTTCGAATTAATTGGTGAAAATTTAATTAATATTTTAATTAATATTATGCAACCGATTGGGTCAATATTGTTTGGCCGTCTCTTATCGTCGCTGTTTTAACTAACTGACCTAACTAACATTTTAAAAATTTAATAGGAGAGGAGCTTTTATGCTTGTTTAATACATTCATTCTTATGGATAAGTCTAAAAAGTTTTTACTTTTATAAGCACAACAGTAATGCTTACAATCATGAAAATTGTAGACAAGGTGTATTATGACTTGTAAAGTCTAGTGGTAGTAGACGTAACCCATTTTTCAAAAATATGCCAGTTAGGTCGATTAGTTAAAACAGCGACGTTATATCTAACTTAACCTAATCTAGCCTAATTGATATTACGAAATTTTTCATATTACTTTTTTCTGTATATGTAATGAAAAAAAATATTAGCCAAATGCCCAGCGGACTATGGTTGGCTGGTTGGTTGGTTTACGTGGCTAAGTCTAGATGATTCCTTTTTGAAAGGACCACTCCACTCGTCGGTGTCGACCTATGTAGAACCGTACCTAAGTATTCTGATACGGTGATAGTTACTAGATCCAACCCGTCGAATTGAGTTATCTGAAAATGTCATTGAACCAAATTTCAGATAAATCTGATAGGTCGTCTTATACATAACTACCAAAAAACCTGTATCTGGAGAGATGCAAAGCTGGACATTCGCAAAGTAAGTATAAGATTGTTTTTCTTTGCTTTCTTCTTGACAACTTTGGCAGAACTCATTGTAACACAGGCCTATCCTACTAGCATGTCTAACGCCCTGTCATGACTGTGACGAGCCTCGTACGGTTCCCACTTATTAATTGTAGCAAGGCCACATTTTTATAGCGACCTTGCGGACTAATTTCTTTTCATAAGAATCTTCACGAATTCCATATTTGAGGTATTGAATGGATTTTGGGCCATTGGCATAAATAATAGAGGCCTGCGTAAACAGTCTTTAAATTTAAATACGTCTTGTTTTTTAAATGTATTCTCGTGGCATGTATTATACTAAACCAATAATAAATGCCGTCGTTTAATAAGCGAAGCTGGATGGATGCATTGGTGTTCGTGTATATGAGTGTTAAGAAGCGATATCGCGAAAACTTCTTGTTCATAACAATCAATCAAAAGAAGTAGTGTTGATATGTTTATGCTTGTTATTTTGCATATTGTACGTTTGAGTGTGTGTGTGTGTGTGTAATATGTAGATGATAAGGTATTATGTTTAAGGGTGGTTTTTCAAATCAAGCGCGCACAACTAATGTCAATGCATGTGTGCGTTTGTATGTGTGCAGAAAAATAAAAGATCATACACCAGGGATGGCAAAGTTGGTACCTTTTTTGGTACTATTCAAACCCGGAAAGTACAATAGTACACCAATTACAAATTAAGTACATTTAAGTAATGTCCCCAGTTTCACTTTTGAACCATGCAACTCATATTATTCTCACTTAAAAACAGTCCTGTGAAAGGAAAACGCAGCGAGAAAATCAAAAACTGTGAACTTGTCCTTTTCCAAATCATTTTTTTCTAAATTGGGATGCTAGAGCAAATGCTATTAACTTGTATATTTTAAATTTCAACTTCAATAGGTGTAACCATATGCTTTAACATCTCAACTTACAAGCAAATTTGTGAAAACGATTCGTTAGTCAGAACAAAGTTGATTATTTCAATAAAAACAAATATAAATACATAATTTGAACTAAAAAAATTTTTTAGTACAATTAAGGTCAAAAAAGTAAAATTTTGAAAGTTATTGGTACAATTTTAAAATTCTCAATGCCTTCCCTGTCATACACACAACGTATGTGCTTATGTACACGCATGACGTTTGTATGAGCGCCCATACGTATGAAGAAGCAAGCATCACAAACTTTTCCGTCACGAAGTAATTTCTTCTTTACTCCTATACCTGCAATAACTGAAACAAATGTCTTGCCAACAGTGTTAAATCCCTCATATCTTAAAAGTTCTTGTAAGTGGTATTTTGCAAGGTTCTAATAGATAAGCCTTATGTTTGACTTAGTCCCGAAGAAAAAGGTATAAAGATGTAAATAACAGGATCTCGTTGGCTAATTGTGATATCGTCTCCGAGAAATCACACAAACAGCAAACTTTTGACACAAAAAAAGATATAAATCTTTGTGCAAAATACAGTGTTTTTTCCTCAACACTACGAGTCACAACAGCTATATTCTCAGTTTTTCTTTAGCGACCTGCACGAATTAAGTTCCTCACATTACTGCTGGCCGAGAAGTTGTTTCATCACGACGATACAAAAATTCTTTATTTTTACGAAATGTGACCGCAAAATGTTAACCATTTTGTAGGAGTTTTAATAATTTCAGTACGTTGTTGAAATGTCGTATATCAAATTTTTTTATCTAACTAAAAAAGAAAATATAAACAGACCTAAAGCTAAAAAAAATAGTTAAATTGAATGTCGTATAACATTAAAGTTTATAGCTTGAGTTATGACAACTGTTAAAATAGCGGGCTACTATAAAATGAAATAAATCTCTTATGGTAACACCCTGTATATTACAGATTAATAAATAAAACCAGATTTATTATCATTTGGCGCAACCAATAACTTCTTGATTTTTTTTCTTTGGTTCTCTTTAAGTTCATTACCTAAAAATAAATTAAAAAAACAAATGTTTTTTTTTTTGTTTGTTATAAACTTATTGCATGTGGACAGCAACAAATGCAAGAGAGTTGCTCGTAAATAACTATTTTTTGCTGGCAAGTTTCTTTGGCTTCTATTCAGTGGTGAAAACTGGAGCTACATACGTATGTATTTATATATTTATGTATTGCAAGTATGTATGTCTAATGGTATACGACTGGCAAATACAAGTTTTTTCATTGAATAGAGAGCACAGATGTATATATCCGCTTCTTTGATTTCCATGAATTATTTAACCTCCACAGAAGTGCTTTGGCAAATTAAATATTCATTATAATATTTGAGGTTCAATGTAATATCCATAATATGCATAAGCTTAAAAAAAACATTTTTAAGTATATGTTTAAGCATTTGATATGGAATTATATAACTTTTTCATATAAACATATTTATATTCAAATACATTAAATAATATGGCACATACATCATACACACGATTATACGCAGTGCAGAGAGGTAGCAAACATAGTATTGATATGACATAATTTAATATGTATGTTCATCAAAATTGTTCTGGAGCTTGTTAAATTTTTAGTTTCTTCTATCGTGAAACTGTTTGGATGAGCAAAAGTCCATATATTCTGGAAAATCTTCTAATTGTTGCAATATCAACGCATGGTCAGGGGCCGCATTTTTCCATGCATCATTTGCCCGTAATCTTATCGCTGAGTTCTCATTGCCGTTTATTTTAACAATGAGGTTAGCTGGCAGTCAGTGCATATTTGTGAAAAGATCCTTGGACGACGTGGTGTTTGAGACAAAAGTCATCAACAGGGCAGAGCTCCAAAGAATAGATAACTTTTAATAATGCAAGCCGCCTCTCGCCGCCCTTGTTGCTTTACTTAATAATCATTTTCAGTGATACCAGCAGCCTTTGTAACTTTGTATTCAGGCATATGTTACATTTTGAACATCATACAATCTAGCTTCGTGAGAAGACAATTCAAAGCAAGGTTCCACAGGAGAGGATACAAAACTATCCCACTGTGAAGTTGCCTCAGTTGCTACTTTCATATCACAGCGCCAGTAGTGTCCTTACTAGGCTAATCAGCTCCTGTCGGATATCAGTCGTGTGACTGTTACTGTTCTTAAATTCTTTTACTTGTCTTGACTGATCAATAGACAGTATACTAGCCTAGCCTAATAGTTTGCAGACAAGAACGCAATAAATATTATAATAAAAAAAAATTAAAAATTTTAAAAACCCTCGACTTTTTTCAGAAAAGATGTTATATCTTCTAAACGGCTGGACCGATTTTCCTCAAACATAGCTTAGAACCATCTCGATCAAGTCATCTTTCACTAAATGAAAATCGGTCCAGCCGTTTGGCCTGTACGTGGACACGGACAGACACACAGATACACAGACACACAGACACACACTACAAACTTATAACACCCCTTTTTTTAGTCGGGGGCTAAAAATAAAATTTATGTAAAAAATAATAATGCATTTTAAAGACGTTTTCTTGCCCTTCTGAACAATTATAATTTTGTCACTTAACTTAAAACATTATTCACGGCAAACGTACGCTTATTGTGTGCCAAACTACATAGTATGAGCACATTTTTCTGATCCTTGTACTAATAACCACTTACATAAGTATCCCAGCAAAGTTTTGTTTACTAGAATAGAAAAATTTTATGCATTCTCTAGCTGTAAGTACTTATAATTTAACTAAATAACCTAATACAAATCTATTGTAAAAAAGTACAGTTATAGGACTACCAGAATGCATTACTTCTTGTTTACAAATATTCACAAATTAATGCATTAGTTTTTGCCTACAAATGCTTGATTTCTTTGTTCAACAAAAGTTATAGCCATAACATAAAGTCTAGATTCATTTACTAAAATTTAAAGGGCGAATCTTTTTTGTTTTCAAATTCATTTTCACGGTCAATAAATTTCATTAATATTTATGATTTGAATAGGCTAAAGTTCGTATCGCTTTTTAAGCCAAATTACATGTGATAATTATTAATGAACAAATAACTAAATAGCGATACGAACTTTTTAGCCTGTTCAAATCATAAATATAGAAACAAATGAAGTTCGAAAAATAATAATTAAATTAACTAAATTAATAGTCATTGGCTTGTGGCAAAAACTAAATAACTATACTTACTTAATAGTAACAAACCAAAAAAGTTCGTCTTAAATAGAACAAAAATAAGCAAATTAACTAACATGTGTATAATTAGTAAAGAACAAACGACAATGGTAAGACTGTTGTAAATTTGGAGATGGTAAGGTGAGCTTTCATTACAAAACATCTTTCAGCAAATTGAAATACGATGAATCAAAACAATTCACATATTCCATTTGCAAAAAAGTTTCGTATATAAAGCAGAAATCTACATCAACTGACACCACACACAGTGGATAAAACACAGAAGAACGCTGATGATGAAGGTTTAGTGGCCTTTGAAAAGGGCTACCTGTTCCGTTCAACTATGTGTTGTCAGAATATTTACAACTAACTTTGATGTTATTTGTTCATTAATAATTATCACGTGTAATTTGGCTTAAAAAGCGATACGAACTTTAGCCTGTTCAAATCATAAATATAGAAACAAATTAAGTTCGAAAAATAATAATTAAATTAACTAAATTTCATTAATAATTGAGAAGTTACTAAAATAAGTACTTGCACATCGTGCCATAACCGCCAAAGCTTAACCTACACAGACACATTTTTTGGACCTCGCTTTTTTGCGAAAATCGATCATTTATGATCACTAATAATCGATTTTGATCAAAAAATTAAATTGGTGGTTATGGCTAAAAATAAGTGCTTAGTATTATTATTTACGGAGAAGCTATGAATAATCGTATGTACATACAAATAAAATAATAACTACCATTGATTGCTTTGTAAGCCATTAAAAGAGTACAACCCATTACCAAATCCCGAAAAAATTTTGCTGGGATATAGCTTAACCCTCAAGATATTAGAAAAATTAAAATTTAGAAAATATCATAAGTAATACTAATAAAAATTAGTTCAACACGAAAAAATATAACCATATACGGACACTACTACGTGGCCCGTGTCTCCCAGTTTTGCCCCAAGTCATGCAGTTTTTTTATGGGCCCCCAAAGAATTGGGGCCTCGCTGTCATTTTTGCATTTTCTCAGACTCATATATTGCAAACCGTCCGGAATTTTGAGTTACTCTCTAATAATGCATTTACATTATCCCAAAATCTAGTACTTACGAGATTTCGAGCTAAATCTAACTGCTTTTTACTTGATTTCCCATACAAAACAAAATCTAGTTTGTGAGTAGATTATCAGACAATCTACTTAAAATCCAATATTTTTATTTTATTTTTACTACCCTGTACAACATATTTATATAAAAGATTATTGAATTTTTTATTACCCTGTACAACATATTTATATAAAAGATTATTGAATTAGCTAAGGTCTGCTTTAAAAGGTGTGTAAATTGGCTACACTGCAGTTGTTTGGTTGTAGTTTTGGAAAATTTTCGGTTAATGGGTTTTGTTTTGGACAAAAAAAATTTTTTTGATAAATGTTAAAAAACATGGTGCAAACGGTATAGATTTTCGTAAAAATTTTAATTAAAATATGCTAGATTATGTGCAGGTGTAAAAGCCCTATAAGGTAAACTTTTAGCTCTTGTCATAAAGAATAAAAATTGTGAACATATAAAATCAAAAAAAACTTCATCTTCAAGATCAAAATGGCAAAAAATTTTAAAATATTTAATTTTGTTTGCCTTTTTCCCCCTGTTCAGGTCCATAGGTAGCAAACCGTTCAAAATTCAAAGAATCAATCAAATACAAAAATTTACCTAAGATCTTAATAAACAACTTTCTACAACATATGAATTTCCTAGGAATGATTCCTAACACCGTTTAGGTAGATCCAAAATTTCCCGAAAATTTTTTAATTTCATTTGTTTATCACGTAGTGGTGACCATATGTGGTTATATTTCCATGACTTAAAAAATTACACACAGTATTGTTCTAAACAACAATTGAACGATTAACACTCATTAATAATTAATTAATTGCCTATCAAGTAATATAACTATGAGTTATTTTTTATTTAAGATAAATTTTAAATAAAAATTTAACCCACTTACATGAACATATAATATATATATTTTTTTTTTAAATTTTTTGTTGTATGTTCTTGGTTTGTTTTTTACTTCATGCTTTTGTTTTTTTTTTTCTTGTCTACTTGCAAAGTAAGTTTATTTGGCACAGAATTCTTATTGTGTGCAATTTAATAAAATTGTATACATGTACTCCGGTGAATTAAATGCAAGAATAAATAATGGATTATGCACTTTAATTTTTCATGGTAGATATTCTCATCTTCTTATTGTGTTCTTTTTCTTGCTATTTTTCAATTATTTTTTTCTTCATTTTATTTTATTTTTAAGATGAGTTTCTGTGCAATGTTTTCCCTTATATTTCAACAATATTTAGTTTATCTATACAGATATCTAAACATACGTACATATACTTAGATACTATGTGTTTTAGAAACCAAAAGATTCGCATATTTTTTTCTAGTTTCTTCATAATATTTTTAATGTTTTTTTTTAATTTTTTGCTTAGTGCTGAAATTTTGCGTACGTACACAATCAAAGATACCGAGTGACGAAAAGCATTAGAAGAGAAGGAGGAAAAAAAGAAAGTTTTTTATCATATTAACTATACATACATATATACATATGTATGTATGTGTACGAAAGCGGTTTTAAAATTTATCTAAAATCTTCAAACAAAATCTAATAGACTAATGTCGTATACTTTAAATGAAATTGCATCATTAAAAACATACGGCCTTATGTATAAGAAAAAAATGGCATGAAGTTAGAATAAGTGACGATTTGAACTAGGGTCAAAAAAATACTTGTGTGGCAACACTCTATTCTTAAATCTTAAGCTGTTGTTGTTATTTACATTTATTTTCTTTTTACATACTCTTACAAATACAATTTAAAGCTGAAAAAAACTCAGCTAATGTTGCAATGGTAAAGTAAGAAAATAAAAAAAAACATGCTGATTAGTCCCAAATCACACTGTGCAAGTCTTATTGCTAAGCTGATTAGTTTCAAGGAGAAAGAGACGAGGGGAACAGCAACATTTCTTTTCCCCTCGTCTCTCTCTCCTAATAAACTAATCAGCTTAGCAATAAGACTTGCATAGTGTAAATAGGGACTTATTGAGTTCTTGTTTCAACTTTGTTATTTGTTGTTGAGCTTCTCATTTCTTTAAATGAAAGTTTATAACATAATAACTCTAGTTGTTCTAAGAAACTTTGGGTAAAGGTTCCATGATGATCTGCATTAGTAACAGTGAAATGCGCATACGATGCAGTTAAACCCCTCAATAATCAATTTCAATGTATTTTTAATTAAAAAAAAAAATATTTTACTTAATAAGTAAAATATTAATTTGGGATTATTAAAAAATTGTATACTTAAATTGTAACAATTCCCATAAAAACAAATAATTGGTATATTTATTTTTTCAGTGTAAAGCATACCTTTTTCGTCTGATATATGTATTTCATTAAGGATGATACTATTCCCGAAATAGAGATTAGCTTAGAAAATATTAAACAATATTAAACTTCACTCGTTTTTCACGTTAGTGCTTTTCATGCTTTTTACATCTCAAAATTACGCTTTTTAGTGCTTTTTTTAATTTTGATGTGCTTTCAGAGCCAAAAAAGTTGGCATCACTGGTTTGTAAAGGAAATGGAAAAAATACTATCTCGTTCGCTCTCAAAATTGCATAAAACACTGTTATCTGGAACAGGAATGGGATTGATAATTTTAAAATTGTATCAAAAAGATTAAAAAATTTAATTTTTTCTTTACATTAATTGTACTAAAATATTTTGAGTTGAAATCATTTCTATTTAATTTTATAAAAATAATCATCGGTAGCCAGAACAATGGCTACCGAATCATTTTCACAAATTTGCTTGTGAGTCCGTATGTTAAAGCATATGCTACAGCTGTTTAAGTTAAAATTTAGAATATAAAAATTAATAGTATGTCCTCTAGCATTCGAATTCAGAAGAAAAATAATTTGGAAAAAGAAGAGTTATTTTCTCGTTGCGTTTTACTTTTACAGCAGTGTTTTCAAGTGAGAAGACATATGCACAATTTTCACTTTTGAAAAATGAAAATAAATGCGGATTGAAAAAACTAAAACCGGGGTATCCATTAAATGTACTGAATTAACCATTGGTGTACTATTGTACTTTTCGAGTTTGAATAGTGCCAAAAAAAATTTACAATTGTACCAATTTTGCCATCCCTGATCTGTAACGCTTTTGGGTAACTTTTTACAAGTTCGGACTGTTTCGTTATGCATCTTGAACAGACCTAAAATATATCTTAAACATTTTAAGTTTTAATGCGAAATAATATGAGTGTAACTCGTCTCGCATGGAATTTATAATAAATACATGAGTTGTTTTCACAAACTTTAAAAATTTTAGTATAGTTTCAAGGGCTGTTAATGTTTTTAAAATAATTTTTCTTACAATATATGTAAAAGTAATTAAATCTGCACACACATGTGCGTTTAAGAAGTTTTAAAATGTATGCCCTAAGTCTGTTCAACGATTGTGCCGTCTTGTATATGGACGGAAAAAGCCACAGTTGTGATTCTTTAAAATAATTATTATTTATTGTCTATGCTAGAAGGTTCGTGTACTTGCTTAATGATTTTGTTCCAAACATTATATCCAACACATATTTTTTCATATATTTTTCAAACTATTGTATAATACTTTGTCGTTATTCACACTATGCTTTTTTAGCCTGCCTTGTATTGACAATTTTCTTTTGAAACCCCTACGAAAAGTCACACACATTTACATTAAGCCTTTTTTATTCATACCTTTTTGGCATTTTTATACAAGTTTAATGCTAAGAATATGAAAGAGGCAAAGAGAAATGTCATAAATCCCCTCGAATTTTCATTTCGTGCCTTTTGTTCTACACCACAAGCCTCTCACCCCCTCTCACCAATAAACTTAAAAAGCCTGCCTGCACAGGCAAGCAGAAAAGGCACAGTGTAAATTGCGTCTTTCAATTAGTTTTTATATTTTAAAAACATGGTAATAATATTTTTATTTTTCATTATCAAAGACAACAAATATTTTTGAAGAAATTAATTTAGAGAATTCAAAAACAAGAACTCAAAAGTATTTTCAAACATAAACGTCCTAAATCTTCTTACTGAATTAGGGCATTATTTTTTCTGATAATAATATTTAGTGATGTACCTGGAAATAATTATTGTACAATGTTGTCAGCACATTACAAAATATTTTTGATTGCGCAATTTAAATCAAAAGACTTTTGATGTTATTCAATATATTGTGCCGTATACCAATATTTTATTGTACAATATAAATTATTGCACAATAATATTGCACCTTAACGTGTCAAATTGTTCCAGCGATATAATCAATGTTTCTAGATTACAATTGACACTTTCTGAATAACACTTGATGCTTTCTGAATGTAAATTGATAAATCTAAATTACAGGTGACGCTTTCTGAATTTAAATTGATAAATCTAAATTACAAGTGACGCTTTCTGAATTTAAATTGATAAATCTAAATTACAGATGACGCTTTCTGAATTTAAATTGATAAATCTAAATGACAATTGACGCTTTCTGAATTATAATTGACGCTTTCTGAATTACAACTGGAAAAGGTGTAGTATCAGCTTACTGAAATCTGGATCGAACTCATACAGTAGCTCGTTTTTGACACAAACCCATGATCAAAGTCTTTAAGTTATGCGAGTTTGATCATTGGTTTGTGTCAAAAACGAGCTACTGAATTAGTTCAATCCAAGTCTAGTAGATAGAGTTGTGTCCAACAGCTGTTTTTGAACTAGTTCGTTCGCGATCGTATCAAAAGTTATTTCAAACCCATTTAATTTCCATTGACGTTTTTGACCGGACTTGTGTTCAACAGCTCATGTTAGTTCAAAAGAACAGGACCAACAATAAATAATATATTAAACAAATAGCAAAGAATGGTAAAAATTATGCTAAACACAAACCAATGATCAAACCCGTGTAATTTAAATTGATTTAATCATAGGTTTGTGTCAAAAACGAGCTAGTATATTTGGTAAATAAAGTGTGATATAATATATTGTGTCTAAAACGCCTTTTCATACAGCACTCGTATACAAGTGCATATGTAAGTATAAAGAAAAATACATATATAAATTTTGAAATAACTTTAAAATATTTTCAATTCAAGTTACACACACGTACAATTTATTTTCAAAGTTGATGAATCCGCGCCATTCATGCACAATTGTTGCGATATTGTGATATTGCGTTTACTCCACAGCACACACATGCACCAACTCACACTCAGTGAAATTAATCCAATGAGAGTAATAGAAGTAAGATATGTACTCGTATAATAGAGAGAGGGTAGTTAAATTGTTGATTGTTCACTTTTCACAGTGAAACAATACACTTTTAAGTTTAACGCACACTTATTCAAACACTTTTTCATTACACTTTTTTATTATAGCCATAAGCTGGAGTTTTAAATATGAAACTCACAAATGAATTTTACATGGCTTGTACACTAACACTAACACTCATGCACTAGTTACTCTTTACGTCAATGCTGCCCACAGAGAGAAAACCGAAGGTAATGTATAAGCGTATGTGCATTCATTTGTACAAAAAGCCTTCTCTGGCCAGCAGTGCTTTACGTACACTTGTTGGTGTTAATTTTTCTTTTGTTTCTATCTTCTTTTTGAAGTATTTTTTTTACATGTTACTTAAAACCGCCGGTTGTTTTTATATGTTGTAGCTTGTTTTTTATTTTAGATACTTTTTTTATTTTAATTTTGAAAACTTCATGGCGCGTTGTCTTACCATTCGTTCGAAGAAAGACGTTGTTATCACTAGCACGGTTCGTTGTAAACTGTTGGTCTGAGATATTGTCGACCAAAATGGGACTTGATACTGCGAATACTCTTCGGAACACTTAAAGACGTGGTAAATCGACTGTATGAAAAACAAGAAAGTGTGGTGAACTTCTTTTAAAATGTTTCTCTCTCTCTCTCTTTATTAACTTTATTTTTAGTGTTTTCAAAGTTTTATTTTTTTTTAGGTGACTTTGAATTTAAGACAAATGAGCTTTTTTCCCAATGGTCATGATTGTTGTGGCATCTGTTGATGTAATTTGCATATTTTTATTTTTGTAAAAATATTTCTTCTTGTCGTTGATTATGAAAAAGAAAAAAAATTATTAGTTTGATTGGAAGAAATACCATTTATTTGTATGTATGTAAGTAAGTACATATTTATTATTTTTGTGTGCAATTAAACGAAGGACTGAAGACACAAGCTGATTTTTCGCATTCAAGTTTGGGAAAAATCGAAAGACTGAATTCAAAAGACTGAAGAAACGAACTTTATAATTAGGTTTCGGTTGAATATTAAAAAAAATTATATGACACAAATAACATGGAACGTCGTGGTTTTTTTTTAGCAAGAATATATTTCAAATCACTTTGCAAAAAGTGCTTTTCCGAAGTGGCCTGTAAAATTCTAGTTTTATCAAAGATAATGTTTGCCTAATAACTGGAAATGTTTAAAAAAAAGTTCCTGATATATCGGGAAATAGAAACCCTAAGCACAAGTAAGTTTGCAGCATACCAAAGAGACAAGCAAACAAGTGAAATCACTTCACTGGTTGGTCATGGTTGCGATTTTTCAAAAACAAAATTAAATAAATAAATTCTTATGCACGTACATATTATACTCGTATTTCAAACACATTCCAATTTTCTTGCTAAAGCCTTCAAGTAGATAATATCTAGGTAAGGCTTATAATAATCTCATTTACTATTCTCACATCATAACTTTATTTATAGTGATAAATCGTTATTTATAAATGTAATTCTTACACGCAATTTTTAACTCTTTAGTGCCAATTTTTAACCCCCGACTAAAAAAGGGGTGTTATAAGTTTGTAGTGTGTGTCTGTGTGTCTTTGTATCTGTGTATCTGTGTGTCTGTCTGTGTCCACGTACAGGCCAAACGGCTGGACCGATTTTCATTTAGTTTTTTCTGTTTGAAAAATGACTTGATCGAGAGGGTTCTTAGCTATGTTTGAAAAAAATCGGTCCAGCCGTTTAGAAGATATAACATCTTTTCTGCAAAAAGTCGGGGGTTTTTAAATTTTTTAATTTTTGTTATTGTATGGACTTAATTCAAAAAAACGGTATTGAGGTTACCCAAAATGAAAGAGAATAAAATTGTGCATCACTGCAAAGGTGAGTTTTGTGACAACATTGAACAAACTAAAAACATTTTTTAAAAGACGTCCACAAGTGATATCTTATGACCTCAAATGTATACAAAATCAAAAAAAATAACACTGTGTAACAGTGAAAAATGCAGACGGTCTTGACGGTGTAGGTTCGATAGTACTACCAAAGGGTAGTGAAACCCTATACTCAGTTTGGCGATTTTGGTGACCAATTTAGAGTTGGTGATAGCTAATAAAGTCCTCCACAAGACAATTTATAAGACCTTTCAAGACATGATAGATTTTTCAAATGCTTTACTATAGCAAAATATTCTAAAACAAACGCTAAACAACATTGTTGACAAGACATTTGTTTCAGTTGTTTGTCTTGCCAACAGTGTTGTTTAGCGTTTTTGTTTTAGAATATTTCGCTGTAGTAAAGCATTTGAAGGTCTTATAAAAGGTCTTTTGCAGGTCACTAATAGCTAACGGCCTTATGTATAATCAAAAATTAGCATGAAGTTAGCATAAGTGACAAAACTGAACTAAGTACTGACGAATTCCTCCATAATATTTGACATTAAAAATCACCGCATAATGTAGTTTTAACACACGATTATATCCTAGCGTGATTTTTAATGTAAAATTGTATGTCAAAACATGTTAAGACCACTTTAAATTTTGCCACTTATGCTAACTTTATGCCAATTTTTAATTATGCATATGGCCGTAAGAGTCTACAGAAGTCTACCGAGTAAACATTTTATGCCAAAAAAATATTTTGTTCTTGCCCTTTTCTATTTTTTACTTACAATTAAATTTCGCTTACGATTAAATCGAAAATTGGGCTCGAAGTCTTAACCGATTTGAATGATTAAAAAAGTATTATTTTGATTTTAACTATTAAGGTAAGCCATATTTATAAAAATTAAATTCGGCTTACTAACGGCCTACCCCACCACGATGTCACCAGCAAACGTTCGATCGACAAAAAAATTTGTTGTTGTTTGCAATGCAAGTTCTTGATCGAAGGATTTCTGGTGACATCGTGGGACAGTCCGTAAATGTTTAAGGGTGGCGTTGGATGAAGTAGTTAGCACATTGACTATAAAACCGAAGGTCCTGGATTCGAGCACGGTTCTTGACACATATATTAAATAACAACAGCACGAGTTTTTCTACTTTGCATTAGCGTCAATTTGTATCGGTTATTGTAGGAAAGTTCAATTGATGAAGGCATAGTCACTGGTCACTGAACTATATCAACTTCAGCATATACTAATCCTAATGTAACATCAGGGCGTCCTCCTTCATCGGTACTGTGTACCAGAATCATCGGCAAAGTAAAATAACCAATAAAATGGCTACTTAAGACAGCTTCAAAAATTTAATGCACCTGAAGCTTTCCTATATCTCTTCATTCACCACATTGCTCTCTATCACTATCCTTTTCCTAAATAAGGTAACACATAGTAAAAGTAGTAGACGTTCATTGCCTGAGTGTTGCTTCTCGAAAAAAATAAAAAATAAAACTAATTTACATACGGAATTTGTTTTGTAAGCCTTTTGTGAACTAAAATTATTATTTTTTATGAATACGCAGACTGGTTATATTAGATATCATTGGCGTAGCTAGAAATTTTTTCTAGGTGGGACATTATGACTGATGATTTTTATGATTTTCTAGGTGGACAATAGCAATTCTTGTAGGGGCAATGTACCCCCCAAAAAGGATTTCTACGCCTACTCTAGATATCTTAATCTCTATCTACATCTCTGGTGGAGTATTTAAAAAGTGTGCACTAATGTGGTATTTCTAAAGAATAAATAAAAATACATATTTTGTCACTACAAAGAAAGGTCATAAATCTAATGACAGCAAATCTTTATTAAACATACAAGCAGAACATCTACGGAAAGACATTCATGCATACGCTTGTTAAAAAGAAAATTAAGAAAACAAAAGTCTTATTATTATACATTTTAGTATTTTATACTTTTTACATCTTAGTTATGATTGAATAGAAAATGAAATTTATTGAAAGTTTTTTGTACACTTTATATGTATTATACATCATGCATATGTATATGTATAACACATACATACATATTTATATTTATGTGCCCAGCGAACATTTTTGCGGAGTTCGGTGAGAATTTTATCAGAAACTGTACAATTTATGCAGTCGGTCAGAAATTGTACCGAAAATTTTGTGAGTGGTTGATAAAAATGTGGAATACTTTGTTTGTAAAAATTCGTGAGACTTTTGCAATATAGCGGACAAATGTTTGTAATTAACTTCCGGAAAATGGACGTTAACTGCAATAACATCATAAGTCACTTGAATTATGTGCCACGGGGCTTATTTGGATATTACCATCTCCACATCCCCTTAGAAGATTTAAACTATTTTCCAATTAGTTTTTAATTTAAGCGATAATAGATTTCTTACATTCCCAGTGAAAAAAAAATTGGAAGTAATTATTCAAGAACTATTTTTTCTCTACTTCCAAAACAGCAATATGTATATTTTTTATACTTTTCAGGAACCGATTATTAACAACATTTAAATAATTGATTAAGAAGCTATTTCACTTATGCAAAATTGGAAATCATTTTTATGTAGTTTTCGCAAATACTTACGATGTGTCATTATTTTTTAGAAAAATTAAATCAATCGGGTATGTGATGGAAAACGATCGTTCTCAAAACGATTTCAAAACAATCGTTTTGAAAAGGTGTGATGAATTCCGATAGATTTTGAGTATCATTTTTGAGCTTGTCTTAAACTCCTGACTTCTAAAAGGCACACTGGAGATAAAAAAAAAATAAATCACATATTGGAGCTGTGAAAAGAAATTTATCAAAAATGTCTGGAAAGACTATTAAAAAGAAGTTTTAAAATTATTGACAAAACGACTATAAGAAACATATCACACCTTTTATCGTTTTCAAATTGTTTTTGTGTCTAAATCGTTTTCCATAACATGCCTGAATGTCATGAAGTATTAGATTTTTTTATATAAAATTTGTACATATATTGATTTAAAAAAATTAGGAATAAAATAGTATAGGAAAAATCAGATTTACTCAACATCATGCACATTACTTTGGATTCACTGAATATAGATCAAAAAAAGAGAACTTCTTGCAATGAAAACCATATGTAAAAATCATTAGAGATTATCCTTATTTGCACTACTTCCGGATCACAAGTTTAGGATCTTATTTACTTCCTTGGGAGCTATTTTTTACTGGGATTTCAATGTTTTTGTTGAATTTTTTTTCATAATAACATCATATAAGCCACACCAATTTTTCACAGCTTAATTCAAAATTTTTAATTTTGAAGAAGTTATGTGTGGGTATACAAAGACGTTTTGTGAAGGAACGATGACAAAACCTGAAACCCTCACGTGATACATATAATTTTTGGTGGCTTATGATGAATTGATCACAAAATTGAGAGACTGTTTAAAGTACTGAGGTTTTCTGGATATTGTTTACATTCTTCTAGAAGCTTTGTGCTATATACTCGTATCAAAAAGTCCATGCATCCGCTAAGAGTAGAGTCAGTCTAGACAAGTTGAGTATTGTGTAAACAGCAGCGTAGTTAACATCGTGGTATTCTAGCGGTGAATTATTTAATATTTGCTCAATTCACAACTTATTGTAGGAGTCGTAGTTCGTACAAACGTTGTTGGTAATTTCTATGTAAACATTTGTTTATAAACAATGATTTTATTGAAATTACCAACAACTCATGTACGAACCACGACTCCCACAATAGGTCGTGAATTGAGCAATTGTGTGCTTAATGTCAGTGTTTTTTATTTAATGTAAATCTTCGAACTTACAAAAGCAACGTTTTAAAAAGGTAAAAAACGTAATAATACTTTAAAAACTTCTTTCTACACAGAAAAAACTAAATTTCGTTTTCAGTAACCAAATTCATTGAATCAGTAAATATTTTTTGTCAATGCGGACCTACAAAGAAATTTGTAGATTCTGATAACAATTTTGTAAAAATTTAACTGAAAAAAAAATTTATTTTTAGTTAACTTATTATGGCATTAGGGAAAAAAGTTAACTGAAACTCAAAATATTTTCAGTCAAATTTATTAATAGGAACAGAAAAACATTTTTGCAGATTTTTTTGTATTACTCAGCAAATTTTTTTTTTAAATTTACAAGCACATTCACTAAAATTTTTCGTATTATCAGAAAATAAATTAACTGAATCAATAACAATTCTTAAAATATTTTTTTTTTTTTTTAATTAGTAAAAGTTTTATCTGAAAAAAAAAATAACTGAATCAAATGAAAGTTTCAACTATATTTTTTTACTTTCAAAAATTGGCTTGTTTTTATGGTTAAGCATTTCGTTACCGCTTTTGGAACTCGTCAGTAGACTTCAACCCAAAAAATTTTTTAATTTAGCTAACAAACTCCGTATGTTTATAGTAAGACTCTTAATACTATATTGAAAATCCCAATATACAAACATAATACGTTTGAAAACCGCAAACAAAAATCTTTAAAAAAAAATAAAATGTTTTTTAAAATTAAAAAAAAAAATCAGACAAATTTTTTTACAGTATATAAAAATAAATTTAACTGAAAATAACAAATTTAAATAAAAAAAATAAATCTAAAAAATTTTTTTAAGAATTTTACTTTATATAGATAATTTTCATTCTATACAGTTTTTTTTACATAAAATAAAATTGGAACAAATAATTTACTGGAACAGTAAAAAATATTTACTGAAACTAAATTATATTTCAAAACACACGTTTGTTTGAAAATTTTTTGGGAATAATTTTTTCTGTGTAGCAAAGCGCAAACAAATAGCAGCATAGTCATATATTTTAAAGAAAATGAGCAGAATAGTTGTGTATGTATTAGAGCCGCTCATGTAAAAAAAACATCGATGTTTTTCCTCATTCGATTCATTATTAATTCACATCGATGTTATTCGATGTATCGATTTAAAAAAACATCGATGTTTCGATGCATCGTATTGATTAATTGGAACCAAGAAAATTTTATAAATAAATAAAAGTCGATTTTAAAATTTCAAAAGTTAAGAAAAGCATGTGCGCAAAGCACGGTATGTGCTTCTTTTTTTAAAGGCCAGTTCTACAGCTTTGCAACTCGGACCAAATGTCAAAGTAATATTTTCCATTATGTAATTTAGTTTTCAATGTTCCTGACAAAGCGTCATATTTTTTATCAACCCAACCAGTCACAGTAGCTCTACTTGTAACTTTAAAATGCGGTGATATAACTTTCACTAGGTGTCTAAAACCTTCTGTAACAGGAATTTTAATCCAACTATATTATTGATTTTAACATCAAATATGGAAAAAGAACTTACATTGCTCATTATTACCATACAATACCAAGAAAATTTTGAAAATTTTTTCACAACAAAAATATATATTTGGATGCTGTAAAATAACGCTGTTGCTTCGATGACGCTTTGTAAATTGACCAAAAATACCTTTAGTATTGTGTTGTTACATTAACAGTACGAGTAGACGAGCAATTTTTATTTCTCAACATAAGAAATAACGTCGGCAGAATGACGTCACAAAAAAGTTTGTGTTCAAACTTATTTTAAGGGGTGGCTAAAAGTATAATGTTAAAACTCAAAATTTAAGTTTTCGTATGCATACAAAATGCACATTTTACGTTTTGATTTTTTAATACTTCTGCAACAGAGCATATATTTTGTGCTTCTGCTTGATTTTTTTATTTTTGTAATAAACTCATTATTTCTAGTTTCCCGCCATTATTTTCTACGAAAATTTTAAATTTTACAGCTTGTGTCCTAACATTATTGCTCAGACTTGTGTTTGAGCAATTGTTTTCAAACATGTGTTCGAACACTAACATTTACGGTTTACACAGTCATTTTTTGTGTTAGCAACAGATTTTGACAATTGCCAACACAAAAATTTCCAAACTTATGTCTTAAAACAATTTTAAAATTTAAAAAAACGTTTTAAGTCATTCTTGGAGTTGAGTTGCAAGCATCAATATATTCAAAGTCGTCTTTTCGATACATCGAATAAAAACATCGATGTATCGATTAACATCATATGATACGATACATCGGTATTTATTCGATGTATCACAACCAAAACATCGATGTTTGCGATGCACCGATTAACATAGAGCGGCTCTAGTATGTATTGCGACCTTTCTGTTTAATATCGAAAGGAAATTAAATTTCAGACCAACAATGTGCAGACTCTCTGATATTAATCAGATATTTTGGAAAATTTGCAGCAATGCTGTACCAAAAAATATTGAGTATCTACTAAATACGAGATGTTAGATAATTTAACAAATCTGCTGGTTGTCTGCTGAAATTGCAGAGATATCGAAAAAATATGTTCGCGGGGTAAATGCACACATGCGTACTTATGCATATGTGTACAGATGTCTCCACATGAACATACATAATCGCAAATACGCGTATAGAAATATACATACATACATATCGTCATTGAAACTGAAAACCTCCCTAAATAACAAACAAAATAGGCGAAATACTACTTCTTTAATTATTAACTATTGTATTCAGAAAAAATAATTTTGTGTGATATTTGTTTTGTAAACGTTTTGTATATAAACATTATTTCTTCTAGAGCGTTGTCTTGATTATTTACTAAAAATTTGGAAAATTTTAAAAATTTTTGTTAGGTCTGTTTGCATTTTCGATAACGATATATTGATTGTACTTGATTTGATTGAATGACTTTAGATCAATTGTATTGATTTCTGCTATTTATTCAATCAATAGGGAAAACTATATGGCAGCTAAAGAAGTTTATGGAAAAGTCTCACTAAAATATCAATTTTCAATACGAATGGGAAATTTAAGATTCGTGGTAAGTTTTGCCACAATGTAAGTGACTGTAATATACTCGTATGTATGTATGTAAGTAAGACCTTTAAACAATTTATACTATTTTAGTTACCTTCGTTTTGTTGTTGTTGTTGTTGTTGCTCGTTTTTTATTTACAACAATTTCTGTAGCAGCCAATATAAAATAAGATTGAAATTAGAGTAGTCCACCTTGTTGAATATAAAATTCGAGTTTTACTTACGCATCTCAATTAATAGACGAATTTCTTTTATGAGGATTCCAAAAACATTTTGAGTTTCTAGCGATAACCGTCCACTTTTAAAAGCTTTGTTTTAGTACTTTTGTGAATATGTATTTCGTGTTTTCTTTTAATGTATATATATATATATACATATATATATATGTATATATCGTTACCTTAATACAAAAATAACAGTCGACTTGAAAAAATAATGAGTTAGGGCATTTCTATATTAAGGTAGCGATGTGTATATGTACAGTAATAGCTGTTAAGTAATGATTAGTAATCGTAATGATTACTAAGTTGATTACTTTTTTGTTAAAGGTGAAGTAATGATTAAATTACGATTATATTCAGTTTCGCACGATTACGATTAGTAATAATGGAAAAGTAATCTGAATTACTTGAAATTACAACAAAATAATCAAAAAGAATCAAAAGTTATCAAAAAATAATCCGATTACTTCTAATGATTACTTTTAATTATTTTTGATTATTTATTAAGTTTATTGCATTTCATTTATATTACACTTTAAAATATTTAATAATTTGACAAATGGGACAAGATATCTGTTGATACATTTTTATAGTTATTCAAAAAAATTGGCGTGTATGTGTTTTTTTTTTCTTTTGTGATTTTAAAAAATATTTTTTGTGAATTCTCAAATCATTTTTTAAAAGTCTGTGAATAAGATAAGAAGTTTGTGGCTGTTCAAATTGTGTGGTTTGAAGCCTACTGACGTTTTGTGGAAGCGACAATGAAATGCATAAAGACAATGCTTAACCACCAGCAAAAAATTTCACTTTATGTTTTCCTTCATATTTTTTTCTCAGATTAATATTACTAATGTTGTTATATAATCGAACATGTTTAGAATTTCTTAAACAAAAAACATCTAATTATATAAATTTCTTTCGAACTTTTTCAAAATAAAGTAATCTTAATTCAAAATGTTTTAAAATAATCAAAAAGAATCAAAAGTAATATTTTTAAGTAATCGTATTACTTTTTGTTTACTTTTGATTCCTTTTGATCATTTTGTAGTAATTTAAAGTAGAGATGTGCACGTGAGTGTTTTCTGACTCACGAAACGCACGCTCACGCAGAAAAATATTTTACTCACGCACTTTCACGCACGAATGATTTTGAACATTTTCACGATCACGCACGCTCACGAAAAATTATATGTACATATAATATAATTTTTATGTTTTTTGGGTTGAAAAATAGGTTCTTACATATTATATGTATGTACCCTATAGGAACTCAAACCCATTTGTAAGTAACTTCAAACTGGTTTTTTAATAACCACATCTGGTTAATTCAGTGACTTTTTTCCTTGTAACCGACTAACTCTTTTAACATAGGCGATAGTCAATTGGCCACCTCTGCATGACTTTTTAATTGACTACTAACTACTTATTTTCCAACCAATTTGTAGTTAATTAATATAATAGCAAAAAAAATATACATACATATGTATATTTATATGATATATGTACATATATTATATACTATACAGATATATGTATGTATATATTCATATATATCTATGTAAATATATGTACAATGTACATATTTATAAATATTTATTTTTATTATATTCACTAAAAATAAGAAATACGTACATACATACATCCATACATACGAACCGCTCATAGAAAATATTATACATATTAAGTATTGAAAAATATTAGTTTTTTTTCAACATTTGACATTTGATTTCATGACATGCTTCTTTTGTTTTTTTTATTTCCTTTTCATCTACTTATTTTGCTTTTATTTATTTCTTACGTGTGCTTTTATTCCATATGTTTGGTTGATATATGCATGAGATTTAAACCAATTTGTAGTCACTTGCAAAATAATTAATTTATAAACTAGTGTTTTTTGTCAACTGATTAGTTTATTTAGTACAGGGTGCATATCTATGTATATATGTATGCTCGTGTTTTTGTAAAATTTACAATGTAAATTAAAATAAAGCAAAGTTAATTTAATATCGTTTTAAATATTCGTATTCGCGGATATCATTTTAAATATTCGAATTCGAATTGTCGTATATCAAAAATTGACATTCCGCACATGTATGTATGTATACATACATAATATAAATGTGAAGGTAAGACATATGATCAATTAAATAAATGATAATCAAATAAATGAGAAAATCATATTAAATGAGAAAACATACAAATTACTAAAATGTTTCTGTTACGTAACATTTTCAAGGACTCTCCCCACCCCCACCATAACAAATCAGAACAAAACTCGAACCCCACCCCTCCCCCCTACAGCGTTACGTAATATATGGACGGCCCCTAAAACAAAAAACATTTTCTGCGGTACAATTCGTCAGTAGTATTGTTGACAAAGGCACTGTTGAATCAGTAGTGTTTCTCAATTGTTACTTCCTACAGGGTATCTAAGAAACATACATACATACTTACAAAGGTGTATGTACCTATACATCAAACAAAATGCTCCGAATTCGTAAAGAATTCGTAACGATTGGTCGACAAAATCTTCCGATTTCGGCACCGAAATATTACCGAAATCGTAACAATTTTTGTATGAAATATGTCGGTACGAATTCGTTACGATAAGTCGGTACGAATTCGTAACGACATGTAGGTGCGATTTCTTTTTTGCTTTTATAGCAGAGTACCGCTTCACCGTTATGTTGCTGCTATTGTCAAAATAATTTGCACATACTTACGTTATTTAATATTTGTTACAATCCTTTTTTTATCAACATATACATACATATTTATTTTAAAAAATTTTCACAGACTTTTACTTATGTACTCAAAAATCAAATGTTTAAAAAAAATTTTCAGAGAAACTACCGAAATGTCTTAACGAATTCGGTACGACAAGTCTGACTTCAGAAAAAGTCGAAACATTTTGTTTGGGGGTATTCATTATGTTTGTAAGCTCATACTACCATACATATTACTATACATATATGTATATATTATTATAAAATAATTTATTTCAAATGATTGAATACAGTTACATATGTACCTATGCAGAAATTTTATCTCGTGAGAGCGTGAGAATTCGTGCGTGATTATTAAAAAAAGCTTACGCACGATCAGGCACGAGTAAATTTTTTTCAATCACGCTCACGCACTCACGCGTGATTACTTATAATATTTGATCACGAATCACGTGAATCACGCGTGACTCACGCGTGACACGATAAAATCAGGACATTTGCACATCTCTAATTTAAAGTAATTCAGATTATTTTTCGATTATTAGTAATCTTTTTTTTTTAATGCATTTTTTTATTTATTGTATCTTCATATATGAACTAACAATAAGTATTCAAATCTTAAACCTAAAATATAATTAGTAGGCCCGACCAATGTCGGACATAACTTAGTGATAGTTATTAATAATACACAAATAGTAATAGGCAAAAAAAAAGTATTTTCAAGCAGCTTCATCTGGTGTGTTTAGTATTAGAGCCCTTGTATCTCTCTTTTTTAAGCGGATGTGCCCAGTAAAGTTAAAAATATTACGAGCAAGCGGATTAGGATGTGACTCGAGTTTTGTTAGATATTTGCCTGCATATTTTGCAATTTCTTCAGTCCCTAATTGCATATTTAAATCACGATGTATATTTGAATTTTTGATGAACCATGGAGCCGATGTTATCAAACGTAAAATTTTGTTTTGTCTTCGTTGGATTTTCTCAACATTTGAAGCTGAAGCAGTGCCCCATAGCTGAATTCCGTAGCACCATATTGGCTTTAAAAGCGACTTGTACATATACATATTAATAGTTTGAAGTCTAGGCTGAGTGTTGAATTTCTGCCAATCAGCCAATGTACCTGAGTTAATTTTAGTTTCATTTGAGTTAACTTAGAGTCAATGTGATGTTTCCATGTAAGCCGTCGATCAAGGTGTATACCAAGATATTTCACATGTGAATGTTGAGGCACAACTTGATTATTAATCCGCATGGGGGAACAAGTATCTCTACGTAAGGTAAATGTTACTTGAACACACTTTTGTTCATTTACCTTAATTCTCCATAAGTTTAACCATAGTTCCATCTGGCTAATGTGTTCCTGGAGTTTGCGGGATGCCTCATCAGGGTTTTCGTGCATACTAAGACAGGCTGTATCGTCGGCAAATGTAGAAGTGTGGATACTACTGCTCACAGGCATATCACAAGTATAAATCAAATATAAAACTGGCCCCAGTATACTTCTCTGTGGTACACCGGATGAGATAGTTTCAGGCATACTCATAAAGTATCCTTTCACAACTGTAAATTTTCGGGCAAAAATGTAACTTTCCAAAAGATTTAGAATGTTTATTGGTAAGTATGTCTTCAATTTCAAAATCAGGCCGTCATGCCACACTTTATCAAATGCCTGAAAAACATCAATAAACAGGGCAGAACAATACTTCTTTTCCTCAAAAGTTCTTCTTATAAATTGAACCAATCTGTGAGTTTGTTCAATGGTGCTATGCTGACTTCTAAAACCAAATTGATGGTCTGGTATGCACCCACTACTAATTAGAATTGGGGACAATTTTGATAGTACACTTATTGGCCTATATGACTCAGCCTTGGTTAGATCTTTGCCCGGCTTTGGAATCATTTTAACCTTGGCAAGCTTCCAGCTGTGTGGATAATACTCCAGTCGTAAAATGGCATTAAAAATTAATAACAGGATTCAGTTACTAATTCCATCAATACCCGGAGCTTTCTTCGGGTTGAGTTCGGCAATTAATTTTTGTAAATCACGCGTCTTAAACTTTATGTGTTGAGGGGGTAGAGCGACTACACTCGGCAAATCCGCAACACCAGTACATATGTTTGGCGTAAAAACGGATTTTAAGTGCTCAGTAAATATGTTACCTTTTTCAGTATTGCTTCTTGCCCAACCTCCGGTAGATGTGCGCAGAGGTGGCTTAAACTCAAAGGGTGTTTTAAGCTTTTTAGCAGCGCGCCACAAAGAGTAATTAGATGCTGGTGTGACATCAAGACCTTCCAGATAATTTTTAAAAGATGCAGTTTTTTCAGATGCAAGCAACTCTTGGAGTCGTTTAGTGCACTCTTTAAATATGATTTTGTGTTGAGGTGATCTGTGCTGTTGCCATTCCCTTCTTGCTCTTCTTTTTTCACGTACGAGACGTTCAATGTCTGTAGAATAAATTCTATTAAACTCAGTATGCGGATGGGAGGTAGTGGCATGTTCAGCAGCTTGTTTAATATTCTCGTTAAGATTGGCAATGTTCGATTCAATATCATCGGGTGTTCTTAGCGTAATATTTTCCGTGCAATGACTACTAAGATATTTTTTGAATCCCAGCCAATTAACACGATTTATCATCTTGACATATGGGTGAGGTAAAGCGCTTCTCAGTGTGCTACAGATTGTAACGATCGTGGGAGAGTGATCGGACGAGAGATCTAGGGAAGCTTCAACGTGAATTAATTCCCTAGAAATACTTTTTATGACGCCAAAGTCTATAACATCCGGAATTTCTCGTACGTCAGTAGGCCAGTAAGTGGGCTCCCCACTCGAAATAACATACAAGCCCATTTTTGAAATTGTGTTGAACAACGCCCTACCTCTAGACGTAATAAGACGCGAACCCCAGGACGTATGCTTAGCATTGTAGTCGCTGCTACGAAACAAGGTCCAAGAGATTTGTAGAATTTCTCGTATTGATCCTCAGTGATTGAAAATCTAGGAGGGGAGTAAATTGAAGATATCACGAAATTTTTACAAAAATTTTCAATGCTTGAGTACTTGAGTCTTGACTTTATTAGAATTGCTGATCCACCGCATGCTCTCCCTCTAGGGTCCTTTGTATCATATAACGTGTAGCCATTCATTTTAAAGAGGCTTCTAGAAGTCAAATGAGTCTCAGAGACCAACATTATATCAATATTTTTTTCCGTAAGGAAGTGCTCAAGTTCATTTTTATGTTGGCGAATGCCGTTTGCGTTCCAGAAACATATTTTTAACGTGTTCATGGCTTGTTAATTAATGCTTGAAGCAGTGTATATTCTGCATTCGTAGCATTTCTTGCATCATGCTTGTCATATTTGTTGTAAAGTTGTTGATAGTTTGCACAAGATTTTCAATAGTGGCTTTAAGGTGATTAAAATTAAAGTTTGAGTTTATATTTGTTGAATTATTTGGTGGGGAAACATTTTGTGTGGGAATTGAATTTGTCTTATAGTATGTTTACACGATACATGCTTCGCTCTCTATTCATGCTTCACACCCCAATCATGACCGAATCAACTTGCTTCGCCATACAAAATTATGAGAGCGAAGCACGTAAAATTGGTATCTTCTCTAACTTTTATCGCAGTTTATCGGCAGTTTAGCTGAACCAGCTATCAAAACAAAATATGTATATGTGTATGTATAGGTTTGAACAAATAAAAACAAACCAAAAAAACATACATAGATGTGAGTTTAATATAAATAAATTTAATTAAGTTATGAATAGTAAGAAAAGGAAAAATAAGAAGAAAATATAGGGATGCCTTCAAAAACAAAATTTTGAATGAGTCGAATGTATGTAACTATGTATGCTTATGTGTATGTATGTATATAAGTGCATATGATACGTATGTATCCAGCTGGAAAAGTAGGCATTAATTACATAAAGTATTATTTTCCAAAGCAAAACAATGCATCCCTTAGAAACGATAGGGTAATTTGATCAAACACAATTAAAATAATTCATTTCTTTCCTAGGACATGTTCTGTGTTAACAGTAATCAATTCAGAAATGAAAAATTATACATGATGTGCATTACCTTATGATTTACTATTAATTATCTTTTCCCACTGGGTATGTATATGCGTGCGTATGATATGTATGAATGTGTGAATATAAATAAAAAGATGCCACACGAACAGTGATGCCAACTTTTTCAGCACTGTGCCTTCAAAAAAAAAAGCACTAAATGCAATAAAGCCATATTTCGAATTTGTTCAGTTATAAGTAGAATATGAGTAGGAAAATAATTTAAGTTCAAGACAAAAGCAAATTAAACAATTGTAATGGGATATTTGATATAATAATTTTGGAAAAATAAAGTAGAACTCGTAGGCTTATATAATCCATAAAACTAAACTTCAGAAACAAAGTAATTTTATTTACAGGATAACGATTTCAATTAAAATTGTATTTGTACTCTTTTATATAACTGCCTAAATTAAATCATTCCGTATAGACGAAATATCAAAACACTTGATTAAAATTTATGTGGAAATATAGGATTTTGGTCGATATCGAGTCCATCAATTTGTTACTGTAACTCCAGTAATTGTAACTAGAATGGAAATAAAATGAATTCTGCTGTAATTAGCATACAATTGGAAAGAATTTGTATGTATTTATGTATATGTACATGCGTATAAATATGTAGGTATGTGTCAATGAATTAACCCTGCAGGAGAATAGGCGATAATTGTCTAAAAGCTACTAGTATAATTACTAGAATAGCAAGAACTAGTGCAAAATGGGTTAAAGTTGTTGTGTAAAATTACTAGTGCTGATGAGTACTAGTATATGAAGTAGTTCCAAGGCACCACATTGCAAAATAAATTATAACTATCTAACAGACCTCTTGCATTGTATGAAAATTGGTATCATATAATTACTAAAATTTTAGCTTAATCTAAAAATAATTATAATTAAATAATTATAATTGGCCTTTTGTATTTCTGAATTTTGATAAATAATTGCAAATTTTAACTAGCGTTGTCACTGGGTAACAAAGGAATAAAACCACCAATTTTATAGAATTTTTCTTTACAAAAGAACTGGTAATAAACTAGGCCTAAACTAGTACCATTGGTACTAGTAGTTTTCTAAACACACTCAATGCTAATTTGAGCATTAAGATAGTATAGGAAGGGTTACAGTTGGGAACTAGTGGTGGTGATTTCTATACTACTAAAATATTAGTTAGACACCAGTTCGTTCTCCTGCAGGGAACAAAAACTATTTACTATGTATGGCTGTACATTAGGGTGCTCTCAAAAAAAGAAAATGCTTTGTTTTTCTCAGAACCAGGTTTAACACTTTAGTTTAGGTAAAAAAATAGGCCTGTTAAAATATCAGCTCATAATATTAATTCTGAGATGTTGCGCGTCGCACTTTTCAAATCCCATACGATTTACATGGTATAAATTGATTTTACTCATTCTGATTGTCATAAGCAGGGACAGGGGTTTCATGCAAATGCATGTTTTTTCCCTTAGCTCTGATAATGGCTGGAACGAAATATCTTTACGAAACAATGAATTTGCGTAAAAATGGCATCGATTTGTTAGTGCATATTTTTGCATATTTTGCTGAAAATTCATATTTTTGCATAACTTAGTCATAAATGCATATTTTTGTCTCATATTTTGATAAAAATGCTGATTTTGTGTCATATTTTCTCAAAAATTCAAATTTCCAAAAATATTTTAAAACTATTTTTAGCAACTGTATTCGCTTGCATTGTTATAGAATTGTGGAACGATTGTACAAGCACACACATACCAAATTTAATGGAAATTGTAATTTTGATAATTTCAAATTGTCTGCTATTAAAGCCGAAAGTAGTGAAACAATTATGCTTAAACTTGATATTGTTTTTAAAAATTATAACGGATTCAAAAACCAAATCTATTAGCTAGTATTCAATCCATTGTAATGGTTGAGTTAAATAAATATATAACATTATATAAAAAGAATCATTTAAGTTTGAGCCGATTACATCCACAGACGTTACAAGGTCTTTTCCAATGCACAAAGCTTTCTAAGAACAAATTGATTGGACTTCACATTCGATAATACATATGTATGAATAATAAAAAGATTTTTAATGAAAATAAATAAATAACAACACTTTTCTTTTTCTATTTACTACGTATCGCTCCTTTAGTGTAATATAAACATACATATCTGGAAAATGCGAGTTTGGAGTTAGTAATGCAGAAAGAATCATTATACCATATTTAATCTTGTGTAAAGATTTAATACTAAAGGCTTGTACACGCACCTTTTTAGAAAAGAAAATATTTTTATATCTTTATTTAGTGATATGTAGATTGAGAACCTTACTTTTGAATAATTTTTTTTTAAAGATATGTGCATATTTTATTGTTTTTAGTGCATATTTTGCGTTTTTGATGTCATATCTTAAGCTATGTACAGACGGTTGTCAGATCTTACAATATTGCCAGTAAAATGTGCTAAAAATTTCTTACAACCGTGTGAACTGGCAATTTTTGTCAGACAAAATGCTAGTAAAAGCATTGTCAGTCCATTGCAAGACTAGCAACTGACAACAAATTGTCAGACATCTTACAATCGTGTGAACACATTGTAAAATTATTGCCAGATATTTGTCAGACATTTTAATATTGTCAGATGTGCGAAGCTCATGCATCTGACAATGGCGTCATTGTAAGATAATTCTTTCTATGGGCAGCACTGCACACGCTTGATTTTAAAGAAAAAATGTATAATAAAATATATGCAGACAAAATCATTGCAATTGTTTCTTTCTTTATGGTCCATAATAATTTATACTTTCACTTTTTACATTTAACGCAAACACAAACGATAAATACTTAACAATTTCCAACAAATGGTTTAAGTCTGGCAACGCATAACAACAGATCTGGCAATTTGTGCATATGAAAACCGTGTGAACTGACAATTTTTCTACTGACGATTTTGTCAGATGAATTTATTGTCATACAACCGTCTGGCAATTAATTGTAAGATTTTCTGACAACCGTGTGAACTGACAAGAAATATTGTGCTGGCAATTTTCGATTGCCAGTACATTGTCAGCACATTGTCAGATCTGACAATATTGTAAGATCTGACAATCGTCTGTACATAGCTTTAGGCGCCTAAAATACCTTTTTTACGGCTATTTTCACAATGTACAATTAAAAGCTAACAGGGACTTTAACGGCAACTTTTGTATGAAGAACTGTCAGTTAAAGTTCACGTTAACTCTTAACCATACATTGTGAAAAGGGACGTTAAACGCATGAAGTCCTTGTCCCTGGTTATAAGTAAAGAACGGAATGTCCTACAGTAAACTTCTTGGTACGCTTTTGTAGAAAATTAAACGCTCTATAAAAAAAGTTACATAAAATTTTTTGATAAGTTAGCTGGATCAAAAGTTCAAATAAAATTTACCCTAAATTTATATGATTTTTCAAGAAAACAACAGAAATATTATGTTATTCCAGAAAATTTTACCAAATGCCATACAAAATACAAACAGGCCTTTTAAAAAGTGCCAAAGAAGTGTTTTTCGTTATAAAAGAAAAATATAAAACAATTTTATTAGTTTTTCAATTTATTTTAGCCATAGCTGTAATAAGCGAATAGAATGGAAAATTAATATATTTTTATTTCAGATTAAGTTTAATTTTAAATTTTTTTATAGGGTGTTCAATTTTCTACAAAAGCGTACCAAGAAGTTTACTGTAGCACATTCCGTTCTTTACTTATGACAATCAGACAGAAAAGTGGAAAATGTTTATTTGTTGTTTTGTGTAAGACCACCATACTATCACAAATTTATATTTAGTGGATTTGTTAAACGCACTAAAAGCACTAAAGTCAAAGGTTGAAAAAGCACCAATTTCAGGTATTCAAAAAAAAAGCACCTAGTTGAAAAATTCCGGACTGTTATGAATTAAAAAGCACTAAATCTAGTGCGAAAAGCACTAAATTGGCGCGCTGCACACGAATCACGAAGGCGTCGTATAAACGGCAAAATTCAAAAACAAGATTCAGAGAGCGAAGCCTGTGATTCAACTCGTCGTCTAAACATAGTATTTTAGCAGCATCTGCATATGATACACGGGAAGTAACTGGTTGGCTAAGGAAGCGTTTGTTGTTTGAACTGGAGCTAATTTAGGTTTTTGCACCATAGCCTGCTTGACGAAAGAGTGGAATAACATAGGAATCTATGCCCTTCAATACGATCTGCAGGCCTTTAGTCGCTATTCACACTATGCCTTTTTAACCTGCCTTGTATTGACAATTTTCTTTTGAAACCCCTACGAAAAGTCATACACATTTACTTAAGCCTTTTTTATTCATGCCTTTTTGGCATTTATATACACGTTTAATGCTGAGAATACGAAAGAGGGAAAGAGAAATGTCATAAATCCCCTCGAATTTTCATTTCGTGCCTTTTGTTCTACACCACAAGCTTCTCACCCCCTCTCACCAATAAACTAAAAAAGCCTGCCTGCACAGGCAAGCAGAAAAGGCACAGTGTAAATTGCGTCTTAGCACTCTTAAGCTGGTATGTGTAGAAGCTTGTTTTATTTTTTTCAAATTCAGAAACCATTTTGCGGAAATCTTTTTCGTCATAAATTTGAATTTTCGTTTCATCGATGCTGCCACGTTTTATTGGGACAATGTGAAATTTATTCTCACCAATGACCGAAGGGCATTTGAATTTTTCTCTCTCAAATAGATTGGTGGCGGCTTGGATGTTTTATTCGAGGATACATCGGGTTTGTCGTTCTCATCTTGCAAAATTTTAAAGCGGTTTTGACGATTAGTTGAGGATGCGCTGTTATCCCTAGACATCTTTGCAGCGGATGAAATCTTTGAAGAATTGCGGGCAATTCGCCCACGCTTTACCACGGTTATATATCTGTCCATTCCGACTTGTAAATACCTTGAGTTTCGAGCCGCTGTTATCTGTAGTGATAACTTTGTTAAGTGATGAACACGAGCCTGCAGGGGATGATATTACTGGCTTATATAAAGAAGTACTAGGCAACTGTAATGTTAATGAATCACGACTATTTGACATTGGACAGAGCGAAATTGATCGCTGACGAAAAATTGGCTCTGCCGTTAAAAAAAAGACTTTCATCAGGTTTATTATTTATATTGTTTTCATTAAGAGTTTCAGAACTCACAGTAAAATAAGCATTTCTGCCGTTATAACTCACTTCAAAATTTTTTGTATTTGAGGCACTCATACAGAGAATTCCTCAAGGGTACTTCGTTTGTGTTTTTTTTTTGTTTGCGTTTTTTTTTTTGTTTTTGTTATTTCCACTAGTGTCATGCACAAGACTATTTATAAGACCTTTCAAGACATGAGAGATTTTTTCAAATGCTTTACTACAGCGAAATATTCTAAAAGAATCGCTAAGCAACACTGTTGGCAAGTAATTTTTTTCGGTGGTTTGTCTTGCCAACAGTGTTGTTTAGCGATTCTTTTAGAATATTTCGCTGTAGTAAAGCATTGGAAAAAATCTCTCATGTCTTGAAAAGTCTTATAAATACTCTTGACCAGGACACTAATTTCCACTATGTAAAAAATATTAGCAAAGCATAAAGCTTACTTATTAAAGTCAGTATGTACCTATTACGAATAATATGTACTACGAATATTTTTTTTTGTATAATTTTTTGTTTGTTTTGTAAGTATGTAAGCAAAATTCCGTTAATCGACTGTTCGCTATGAAGGTACCACCTGAACTTATTATTAGTAATCGTAATCAATTATTTATCTGGAACTTCTTTTAAAGGCAATTATATAATCAGTACAATTATTTTTAAAATGTAATCTAATTGATTACTAATCGTAATCGTAATTTAACAGGTATATATATAATAAATGCTTCATTTTTTTTTTTTTTTTTGTAAAAAGGGTCCTATTGATTTGTTCGTGAAATTACATAATACATACATACATATGTATGTATATGCAAGTATGCATGCAGATTTTTTATACAAAAATATATTTTCCTCTATCGTCTATATTTGTCTCTAGTTTTTAACCGACTTCAAAAAAGGAGGAGGCTAACAATTCGTCTCTATTTATTTTTTAGGTGTGTATCTTCATAACTCAGTACATTTTGGACCGATTGTAAAATTTTTTTTGTTGTCTGAGAGAGTATTAGCTTCCCATTGGTCCCATTTAAAAAAAAATTCGGCGGGGATACGCCCACAATTTTTTTTAATATAATTTTATATTCTACTTATTTGATTGCTACGAAACCTATAAAACACCTTTGATTCTTGTAATTACACAATTTGGAAGTTGAAAAAATGTGCGTGGTTACGCCCATTAAAATTTATTATATTTTACGCGGTTCTACTTAACCGCTTTTTACCACACACCATGAGCTCTAAGATAAACACAATCCTCCTTTTAAAATATGGGCGGAGCCACGCCCATTAAAATTTAATATTTTATTTTAAGTAGTTCTACTTTACCGATTTTTACAAGACTTAACATGCACCCTGAGCTCTGAAAAACACACAATCTTGCATTTAAAAAATGGGCGGAGGCACGCCCATTAAAGTTTAATTTCACGTACTTCGTATCTTCTTCTATCAGATCTATGCATTGAAGTCGGTTTTTTTTCAGAAAGAATTATGTTGTGATAGATAATATTTTTCGAGCTGTAGCATAATTTTCAAATACATTACAAAGCTTATAAATAATAAGCTGGTACATATTTGGTCCAAATCTAATGGGGCTTTATAATCTACAGATCTTACCTTATAAAATAATGAAAACGGATTATAATCATCCATTTCCAATTTTTAGCGAATGACGTTGAAAAAACGCATTTCCGAAAAACTTACTTTCGTCCCATTAAGAGACCATGATAGGATATAATTAGGGCACAATTTATATGCAGGAAAAATGTTGTGCTTTTTATTCTAAACAAAAGTAGTTCTATAAAATTTTTCCGAAAACGCTTAAATTTAAAGTTATGGTGCCAAAATCGTTTATGGGTTATTTTTTGGCTGAAAAGTTCAATTTTTCAGTTAATACGTTAAAAAAAACTTTTTTATGTTAAATTTTATTTGATTAATTTTATTTAATTCATGATATCCAGTCGTAATTTACGTGCGTACATTAGCAAAATTATAATACGTATAACATGGAATAATTATAGTCGACTATGGATGGCAATCGAACTTTAGTGGCGTTGCCAGTTAACACTGCCACTGATATTACAATTACAAAATAACAACTTTCTCTGGCTGTTTAAAAGATATCGAAAATATAAGAATTAAACGTGCTTCGAAAATTACTTATCATAAATATGATTAGTTCCGTCGAATTATTTTTTAATAAATGTTTTTAATCTATTTATAATATCAGATCGAATGATAAAGGAAATCGCAAAATAACTTTTTATTGAGCATCATTTCTATAAGTACAACAAAATTTACTTTATATTGACGCTCACAGTATACATGCATACATATGTTTATAAATACATACATATATGTATATGAAAGTCTTACATTTCCAAGCAAATAATTAATTATGTATGATTTTCATTTCCTACCCTTGATGCAATTCCAGTACCAGCAACTGCAGTTTAGAGTAAGTAAATGATATAATAGCGGCAACATGTTGTTGAATGTTGCAAATAAATGCAACTCAACTCTTTCAAAAATTTAAACGAATGAAAAAAACATTTTCAAATGTATAAATTATATAAGTAAATATGTGAACTATGAAATAATAATAATAATAATGATGATAATGAAAATTAGTATTTGGGCAGTTCCGAATAGCGAGGAGGAGTAGACCACAACACACTCGAGTTTCGCTTTAGGTGACGCGCATCAATATTGGGGAAAATTATTTTAAGATCCGGAGTCATAGGTTGTACAGAGAAGAAACTATCGATGTACGCTGCTGGCGTATATTCCTGTTTTAACATCACTGGACCCCGGACATGTCCTTTTTGGTAGCGAAAAAATAAAATTAATGGTGTTTATATATGTATATGTATGTATGTATGGATTTATGATGAATAAGAAATACTTACTTCGACTCCATGACGGTGGTGGTGGACGTTTGTAAGACACTTTATCTTCATCATCAGTTGAATCATCTTCGTGTAACATTTCAAATGTATATTTTAATGTTGTTTTTGGTGGTGGAGGCATCATTTTTTGTTTAGCCAGCAGTTGTTGCTGTTTCATTTGCAAAAGCATTTCGCGTTCCTTAGCTGCCTTTATTTTGGCAGCTTCATCGTCTTGCTGTTGACGTAGTTTTCGTTGAATTTCTTCCAGCTCCCGTTTCTTTTGCTCCTGTTCCTGTTGCTTCTTCAATAAACGTTTGTCTTCGCGCTCCTTCGCCAGTTTGGCCATACGTTCGGCCCTTTCACGTTCTTTAGCTTCGCGCAGTTGGGCGGCTTGCAAATGTTTTTGTTCTCTTTGCTTTCTGCGTTCTTCGGCAAGGTTGTGAAGGCCTTTGCGAAAATCATCTGCACTGTTTTCACGCTGCAAAGTTTTTGTTGATACACTTGAATTGCTGCGTTGTAAGGCACTAACAGCTTTTGAAACCGGCAAAGCCTTCGAAGCACTCGTCGGTCCTTTTTTAGCGTTAGCACTACTTATAGCTCCTATATTGGAACTTTGTGTTGGTGTAAGGAAACGCCCCAAAGCGGGTGCAGCAAGCTTGCCAATAATTGGTGTCGTTGTAGACTAATGTCATAGATGTAAATATTTATATTGCAACGGATATTTAGATATTTCGAATCACTTACCGTTGGTGTTAAATTTTCCTTCTTGTTGCGCAAAGTTCGCTTAGATTGTTCAGTTGCAGCTGCTGCAGCATTTTCAAATGCCTCCACACGCATTTTTACTGGACTCTGAACCAAAGGACTGAAAATAAAATCACTTTTTAACTAAGATTGGAAATTAAAAAACATCATGTACTCACTTGAATAATTCATTGGTACGTGTTGGCATTTTATAAGCTGTTTTCGTTGTGGTAGACGTTTTTGTTGCTCCTTTGGCTTTGGTATGAGCAGTAGAGGCTTTTGCTTTTGTGTCTTCTGGTTTCTCTTGCTCATCCTCAGTCATAAGACTATCATCATTAGGTATTGAGGAATCCTTGGCAGTTTGAAAGGAACGCTGGCCAATAGCATCATCTTTATCTTTATCCGTTTTCGAAACTTGCTGGACATCGAAGGTGGCATCAGCTAAAGCTGCAGATCTGGAATCCGTTTTCATAGTGACTGTAGCATTTGGATTTGAATCCACAACGAATGTCGTTTGACCGGGAGCCACTTGAAATGTTGTTTGTGCTGGGTTAGAACAAAATGTCGCATCTCCCGGTGCAGGACCCAAATTCATAGTAGCATCTGCATTCTTTGCAATACTAACAGTCTCATTGACAACAGCCCCTGACTCAGCAGCACTGTTAGCTTCCTTTGAATTACGAGACGGTGGTGTTTCAACGGCATCTTCATATATTGTTGGTTTTCGTTTATTCTCTTCAGATGGCGAAGTTGTATTGTCATCCGTTTTACTTAAGGTACCATGACGTGTTCGAGAAGAAATTGGTAATGGTTTACGATCTAAATCGCTAAAACGTTCCACTTTAATGGGTTTATGTGCTTCTTTTTTATTACGTGTTTTCTTAGCTGGTGCCGGCGCATTGGTTGTATTTACGGTTGATGATAAAATACTGTTGGCCAGGGATATTTCTCCCACAGTTGTAGTTTCATTTTTAACCAAGGGCATTGGTGGTGGTAATGCCATTGGTATTTTAAACACAACATCATCTGAAGGAGTGTCTGGAGAGTTTTCTGCTTTATCCAAACTAATTTTTTCACGTTTGATTTTAATACGAATTCCACGAACCCCATTATCAGTAATGTCTCCAGTTTTCTCTGTAATTTTAAGGAGTTACGACTTTATTTTTTTTAAATCTCTTCAATTTGTAGTTAGCACTCGATAGTTTTAAACAAAACTTTTATTGTGAGAGTTCAGGTTGTACAGAACTTTCGGAAAAAAAATATATATATCGTTAGCTAAAATGCAAATGATTTTTTAAAAAGATAGTCATATGCAAAAAATTACATTGAAAAATGGAATTGAAGTCCAACTTTGAGGGCCGGACGCACCCCTAAAACGCAACTTATCGGTATGAATTTTTTTTGTATTTTTTTCACATAAAACTGAACCGATTTGGGGGGTGAGAGTTGAAGAAATCAAAAAAAAAAAAGTCTCCATACAATTAGCGGCAACTCTAATCTACATATATAACCAAACCCATGAAAATGTTTCCACATAAAGAAATATTATATTTTCAGTAATTATTTGCAACTAAATAAGATATAAATTGCAAACTTTTAACTTGATATTGCTCGTACATCGTAACAAGTTGTGCATCAATTTTTTGTACTTAGCGGCTTTAATTATAGACTATTTTGGAATTAATGAAATTTATCTGTATTAATACCATGCTGGGAAAAATTTAATTATATTTGTGATTTTTTTTTTTTTTTTGATTCCTTTATTCTCTCCCTCCAAATCGGTTCAGTTTTGTGTAAAAAAAAAATACAAAAAAATATCCATAGCAATGAGTTGTGTTTTAGGGGGTGCGTCCGGCCCTCAAAGTTGGCCCTCAAGCCTATTTATGCAATGTAGTTTGTTTGCATATGACATTTACAAGAATATCTATATGTTGAGCCATTTCAGTGATTCTAGCATCAAATGAATAGGTATACGTATGTATGTATATCAGCGAAGGGTTAATTGCTCTGCTTTGGAATACAATCACAAAACTAGTGTCTCATGTTGACAATATGAATCAAAGGCAAACAAATACTCTCAAAAGAAGTGAATACTTAACGAATGACACGAATGGTTTTAATGATGATTGAATAAATGCCTGTAAAGCTACGGTCACACTTGTCAAACATTTGCCCAAAAAAAACATAACCACTAAATGCTAATGAAAAACCTATCAATTCAGACAAAAGTTTGTCAAGTTAAGGAGTAGCCAATATTGTTGGATTCTATGACATTGTCCATTAGTTGTGATCGAAACTGTTTAATATGATAAACAAGTGTCTGGATCAAAACTTTTTTCATTAGTGTTAGTTGGTTACGCTTTTTTGGGCAAATGTTTGACAAGTGTGACCGTACCTTAAGAGTTATATATTGTATTGAACACTTTAACATACTTAGTTTTGGTATTGGTTTTGAAAAGTGGTATTACGAAAATTGTTAATTTTCTTATGATAATTACCGAAATATAAATATTTTCAGAAATTCCACAGGTCGATAAAATGTTTCCCATGTTATTTTATAGCTTGATGTATAGCGGCATCAAAAATAGAGTATAAGCAGGCAATCAATTAACGAAATGATGCTGAAATGTAGCAATGCATATTTTTTTGCTGTCGATTAAAAAAACTCGAATGGATTCATTAGATAAAAATTTCATCTTATTCCGTCTACTCTTTCATATCAAAAATGATGTGACCACTTTCGTGATATTTTAGTGGCCTCCGTTATATGAAGAAAAGAGTATTATTTTGAGGTAATACGTAAGTTAAAAATATGTATTGTACATTTTTATACAAAAGGAAAAGGTATATAAAAATCACACAAAAAAATTACTGGTTTATATATAAATATACAACTCAAGTCGACCGTTTGGCCTGTGGAAACTAGGATGTGTAGTTTTCACAATATAACCAACCGACTTTAGGAGTCGTTGGAGTCAGTGGAGATTAGTGGTTATTGTGGAAAAAAGAAGAATTCTACATGCATCCCACAAAAGATTTAGTGCCATTTCTGAAATAATTTTAGAACTTTTGGATGTACATATGGACGCCTTTTTTGGAAGTCGGTTAAGTTAGTTTCAATTTACGAAGCATTTAGGGTCATTATTAGAACTTAAAGTTAATTAAAAGTAGGGTGTAGTCGGACGTACCTATAAAAAGTACCTTTAACTTGCCGCTCACTTAAGGTTAAACTAAAATTGTACTAATGAAAAACTTTTGAACCAAGCACGTATAGTTACGTCATGACACACTAGTTTATATTGCCTCGAATTTTTCCAAAAAATTATTTTCTGAGATCAGTAATTAACGAGCCGATTTTGCTTAATTTTGTTCAATCCCTTCCAAAAAAGGTGTTGAACAGATCAGTTTAAAACTTACAATCAATAAATTATACAGGGATTTCAGCAATGACAGTACGATTTATTTGTTCAACTTACATACATTGTATACCCTTTCAGTATGTGAATATTTTCATCATAACATTGTCAATGCTAAAAAGACATTAGTAAGAAATAAGATACGTTATACTTACTTCCCTCCTTGCTAGTTCGTGCATCTGTAACCATTGGCACATCCTCAGTATCAGAACAAACTGATACCATAGATAATTGTTTCCCTGGTACAACGCAAACCGAGTCATCAGTTTTTGTACTAGACAATGATGTCTTTACACTAGACTCAATAGATTCTGCTAAGACTGAATTTTTCGGCGAAATCGATTTCGTAATGGATTCATGCATCTGTGATGCACGTTGCTCATGTTCCAATTTGACCTTGACTTCATCAGTTGGGCGACGTATTTTGGTGTTTAACAGCGGTTCCTTAAGATTCTTTTCAGACCGAAGTTTGGCAGCCCTTTGAGGGCGCTTGTTAATTGGCTCAACAGTGGTGGCGGCAACTGCAGGAGCTGGAGGTGGAGGCATTAGATTTGTTGCTTCAGATTTTCTGATATTCTCTTGTGCATTTTCTCCATTTTCTTTATTAGTGGAGGCAGTGATACTACAGTGCATTCTTGGCGCAGCCACAGGAGCTGGATTTGCTATTGCATCAACTTCTTTTAAAGCTTCTGCTGCATTTAACAACTCAGCGTTTGACCGCTTGCTTTTTGGAGTGGGCTTTTTCTCATTTTTATCATCAGCTGCAATATCCAATTTATCCAATTTATCTGTAATTTATAATATTCAATATCTGATT
This sequence comes from Tachina grossa, assembly GCA_949987645.1. Classification (NCBI taxonomy): domain Eukaryota; kingdom Metazoa; phylum Arthropoda; class Insecta; order Diptera; family Tachinidae; genus Tachina; species Tachina grossa. The sequence continues at coordinate 49,056,538 of OX465278.1, read as the reverse complement.
TCATTATTACTTGATATTAAGTACCTTCCACTTCATTAACTTCATTTAGTGAAGACAGACGCTTAACACGCTTTTTAGTCTGCTGAGGTGACGCTGCCGATAAATCTTTCCCCTTTTCTTTATTGGCTACTATAGCTGCTTGTCCCCATAGTATTACACGAAGCTTCAATAAGTAATCCTGGAGTATGCAAAATAAATTTGGTGCTGTACTGTTAAACACATACTTATGTACGTATTTTCATTTTATCAGATTCATCCTTACCTCCGTCATTTGTTCCAGCTCTAGCGGATAAGTTTCGGACAATTCTAATAATTTGTTTAGATCATCCATTGCTATTGGTGATATAAAAAATAAAGAAATATATATTAACACAACACAAATATTATTAGCCAAAAATTTCAATAAAACAAAAAAAAAATGCAGAAGGTTTAAACCAAATGGCGTCCAATCGGTGGATTTTGAAATAATTTAACCGCCATGTTGCATTGTGGATTTCATTTAGCCCAGTTTTGCTCAATTGTAGTACTATTAAAGCGTTGTATTAATAAGTACTGTAAAAAATTATGAAAATGTGCACATTATTACTTGCGGTCTACACCTACATAAAATACCACAAAAATTTCTTGATAAACACTGATTGCCTAATATGAGATAAAAGACACATGCACGTGTTCGTAAGCCCTCGATAAATAAATCGTGTGCATTGTAATAAATCAAATTATTGCATGATTTTCTATATAGAGGTTGTATATAATAAAACATTTAAATGAAAGTATATATTATTAAATTTTGTTTTTTGAACAAAAGCAGAATTTACTATTTGAAAAAAACAAAATTCATATTCGTACACATACATATTTATTAACCAGATTAGAAAAAGGCACTTACAAAAGAAAATGTTTGCCTTTTTTTATAGTAAAACTTGTTTTTGAAATAAATTTTTAGGATTATTTTAGTGTACGAATGTAAACTTTGTGCCTTAGGCTGATGACAGAGTAGCCGCTAGAAGCTACAGTATAAGATGGTGCTAGAATGTGCTACAAACCACCGCCTGTGGTTTCTTATGTGATCGCTCAAATGATGTCACAGTGCGAGCGAAGCGAGATACGAGTGTGTGCTACAAAGCAGGTTCTGTAATGGATTCTAGCACATCGTAGCTTCTTCCCTTTTGTTTTTCTGTCATGGCATTTTCCTGTTTTCTTTCCTTTATGAAATTTTGATTATTTAATAAACTTTTGTGTATTAAAATCCAATAAAAATTAAATTAAACAAAATATAAGAAACTTGTGTGTTAAAAAAATCTTGAAGAAAAATCGCCTTGTTCAATATAGCTTCTATCTTCGCTTTGCTTCTAGCGGCCTCTCTGTCATCAGCCTTAGATATATGTAGTGACTTCCGTTTTTTTTTTTAATCACAGCCTCTTTTTAAAATTCCTACAAGAAAAATTAAAATAATAGAGTTATGTATTTAATACCAAGAGCTTTTCGTTTTTTAAGTTGAGGGTGTATGAATATGATTTTTGTATGCTGTATATGTGGTCCACACATTAATATCTGGTGTTACATAGCGTCTACAACTGCGATTAACTCTGACATAATATATGAGAGTACGTCGGCAGGATAACAAAAATGAAATGCCGATATTTCTCTTCATATCATACAAGATGAATACGTTATTTCTCATAAAATATATTATAATATTGACATAACATTAATTTAAAGTCTTCACGTAACATAATTCTCCCTGCGTTTGAATTTGACGCTCTCATCTTACATATTATGCTAGTTGTAGACTCTATATAAAGATAGTACCACATAACACGCGCCAGTACGCGTAGGTGCTGTAGACCCCTGCCAAAAAAAATTGACAGTTGGTTAACTTTCAACTTTTTTACTCGTTGTGTTGTCTTGAAAAGTAATCAACGGAAAACAAAAAAACTTAAAATTACTGAGGAAAAACTTATTGGAAAGCTTACAGAACATGCAGAACTACATAAAAAGGAAGTTAAAACTTTCTATGTTCATTTGTCAATGTACAAATAGAAAAACATATAAAAAAATAACTGTTAGAAAATGCGTTCATAATTCGTGTTGTGTAACTTCCCTTTTTTCGTCCGCAAAGTTTGCAAGTGAATGGAACTCATCGACGAAATAGTGCGTGCTATGTACTTTTAACTTTACCCTGCAGCCACACGTTCAATTTCAATTGGAATTGATAGGTGTAACAAAAATTGATGCTCAATTTTATTTAACAAATGCCTTCGACGAAGAAACAACTCAAAATGGTTCAATGTGCTGCAAGGTCAGCTGACAAAATTTAAAAAATTCCAGAAAATGAGAAAGTGAAACTGCAAATAATCTACCCAATGAGGTAATTTACACGAGATCAACTTTTAAGCCGCATAATTTTTATTCTTTTTCAAATTACACGAGACTAATTTATCTGGCACAAAATGTATAAGTATGCACAGCTTTGTGTGTGCTAGTGTTTTTCGTATTCATTTAACATTTGCTGTTTTTTAAGTTAATGTTGTATTGGTTTTATGCTGCTAATGTGGGGTTGTAGCTGGTTAAAAAGTTATGCCAACCACAAAACCACTCTCAATACCTCTCTCATCTAGAAACTGGCATGTTATGCCAGCACAATTATGCCTATGTAAATCAGCGCAATGATCACAAAATATTGCTGTTATTTTGCTGGAATGTTATTAAGTTGCAGGTAATCGTTAATATTGCAGGAATATTGTCGAAATAGTTTTCGGTAGTATTACATTTGCAATATAGTACCAATATTATTATAATATTATAAACAATTATTAGATGATATATCTAGCAAAATTGTTTTTGTTAAATTAATACATATATCGCGTTACAGATACCATATTGGAATATACTGGCAAAAATACCGATGAAAAGGCATAAGGGTGCATAATAAAATTTCTGTTTTTTTATAAGTCCAAAAAAAGTTTAACTTGGAGGGAAACTTTTTTACTTTTCTTTACGCTTCCGAGAAAAATACGTTGATTCCCAAAAAAAATTTTCTTCAAAAACTTAATTATTTCTTGTCTAAAAAAATTTAATTTTTGAGATTTTTTTTTGCAATTCTGGACGTTCCAGACGAAACTATGTGAACTCCAAAATAACAATTTTTTATACACTTTTATGGTTCCGGGGTGACATAATACAAATGTTTGCAATATTTTTGCAACGTTGCAGTTCAATATTTTCTCAATCTTGCTGGCAAGATAAAAAAGCGGACATGGAAATATTGCAGGAATACTGCAGGAATATTGCCTGTGATATTAAAACGTTACGAAAAAATATTCTTGCGAAATTCCAGCAATACTTTGTGCTCTATGGGTACGTATTGGTTTTGTATTTATGATGGTGGTTGATGGTGGTTGAAACTTGATGTCACAAAAAACTTGAGATGTTATATAATCCAAATTATACTCGTGAATGAATTTTCATCGAAGTTATGTCATAGTACTGTTTTTGAGAAAATCATGTTGAAGTGTTTCCATTGTGTGTTGTAAGTGTTTTTCTGTTAGAGTTTTCGAAGTCAATTTGATGTTTGAGTTTATTCTCATAGCAAAAAAAAGAAACAAAGGTGTTGTTTAATAATAATTTTGAATTAAGTTACCCTTTATTTATAATTAAAAAAAAATTAAATGAGCGAAAAAAACGCCAACACGAACTTTCCTTTTTTAAATTAATTTTTACTTTTTATCAACAAATAAAATCAGCCATTTTTACTCGTACTTAAATGTCTCTTTTTCGGATTTGTAAGTCACCAGTAATGGATGATTAAAAGTTGCATTTGTAATAATAGCAGCCGAGCAGTATTGCACTGACAGATTCGACTTAATTTACAGCTCATGTGACAAATGTATGGAAAATCAATTCGCAAATTACTTAATTTGGGCAAATAAAATATTTTTGCTTGAATTAAGTTTATGAAAACGTACTATTTATGGTAATGTTACTCATATCACCCATGTTGCCGGCGGGGCAAGGCAGTCTTTCCCTTACCCTGCGTCTTCAATGGCCATCGACTTGAACATGATGCCGGCAGAACAGCTGTGGAAAACGCAAATCTGTCTGCGTATGTCCAAAAATCAAATTCTTTCAGTAGAACTAAAAAAAAGTTATTTTTAAGCATATTTAAAAAGACATTGAAGTTTGTTGGTGATTAAAAAAAAAGTATGTAGATGTGTCCATATTTTAAAAAAATTTTCTTAGAACTTTCTAAAAAGCATTTTAAATATAACAATTTGATATCATAAACTCGAATTGAGATATATACAACATACGTTGTTATTAATACAAAACCACACAACTTCTTTGTTGGGGGTAAATGCGAGTGATATCCATTTTCTGCCTGATAAAAGTACTTTGCAGTACTGTAAAAGATATGGCAAAGTTTTTCTTCTGTCTCTTTTCTTTCTATTGCAAATGGTTGCGAACGGCGAATCTCATGGCGAACATTGATTTTCAGCCATATGTTCGGACATCGAATTCAGAGAATGGACGAAACATGGACATGAGCGGTCTACATTAAAGCACGCCTCCACACGCAGTAATTATTTCTGAACATAAGCAATTACGTCAGCAGGTTAGCACCACAAAAATGCTTGTGTATAGGCTTAAGTTCTAAGCTATAGAGCACGTATTGTGGTATTGGACATAAATTTAAGAAATTTGTTTGTTTTTTTGTGTTAATTTAAATTTATTTAAATTGATTTTAAACTATTTTATTTATATTAGCTTTATTATAAATAAAAAATTCTGTAGTTTTATTAAATTCACAAGTTTCCTTTGTTTAATTCACACAAACAACAAATGTCTATCATATTTGACAGCTTATCTTCAAGATTACTTCTGGGAAATAAGTTTGAACAATTATTTCGCAATTTATTTGCAAATAAGTGTTTCTGCGGTCATATGGTGCTCTCAAAAGAATTTGACAAATGAGAATATAATTATTTCCAAGTTTATTGCGTGTGTATGCCCATAGTTAGGCATATGTGATGTCCGACATGATGCTCACACAAAGGTCATGGCTAATGGAAACCCTCAGTTAAGCTAACATGACATACATTTCAATGTTATTCATTTCATAACTATTATGGATGACTTAAACAAAATTTTGCATATGATGAAAGCGATCGTGTTGAAGAAAGAAAAGCTTCAGCTGAAAAATAAATTAAATTAGCCAACACAAGTACTTTTTCTCTTGCAATATGCATATATGAGGTAATTGCAACTCTGCACATATGTACTTTGTATAAACTCGAACTTACTTCAGATATCGACTACTCAAGTACTAAAGCACTAATGACTTTAGCGCCATTAATATGACAGCGAATTTGCGTGGAAAGTAAGAAACAAGAAGAAAAACGTAAATTAAGTGAATTAATGAAAATTTTATTCCAAAGTATTTGATTTTTCAATTGAAGAATACAAACTATACAAAAAAAAAATGCAAATTTAACAAGTGATATAGAAAGCAGCATTTGCGGTGTATATTAATACCAATAATAAAAATTATACCTACTAATTTAACAAGAAGAAAACTGCAAGCCAGCAGTCAATAAAAGCAGCAATTTTACGAAAAAAGAAAAACACACACATACAATGGGACTTGACTTCGATGCGTTGGAATATTGTAAAAGTGTGAAAGTAAAACAATCACAACCGCCATACGCGTGTCCTGTCCCTAAGTGTGATCGTAGTTATAAGTCAGTAATTGGTTTGCAATATCATTTACTGAACTATGATCATGATAATCCGCAGCCGTTAACACCGGTTATGACGCCAAACCGTAAGAAAGCTCGGCCGCGTGGTGGTACACATTCTATTCCAAAAGGTGGAGCTGGAGGTGCATGTGGTGATGATGATCAGAACGGTAGTAAAGGTAGTGGCAATAGTCGGGTCATTACAAATCCCGAATCCTTGGTATCCTATAATGATGAAGAGCAAACAGTTACGTTCAATGTAGAAGGCAAAAGTGTACGGTTAGGAGTTAATGATCCTTTGCCATTCATTGACGAAGAGGAATATGTTGAGTTGGTGGAAAGAGGTTGCATTGTGAATGCTGATGCTCCGCCCTTGGAAGAAAATGCTCCTTGGACAAAGGTGAAGGTACCGGAGGCCAGATTCCAAGAAATTCCCGATTATAATGTTCCAGATGCTCCGGTCAGACCGCTGGCCTACTATCGTTTCATAGAAAAGTCGGCAGAGGAACTGGATGGTGAAATCGAATATGATGTTGATGAAGAAGATTCAGCTTGGTTGGAGTGGATGAATGAAGAACGAGAAAAAAGTGGTCATAATGCAGTCAATATCGATACTATGGAATTGTTAATGGATCGTTTGGAAAAAGAATCTTATTTTCAAGCAGCGGCGAATGGCACAGCCACGGGCAACGAGGTTGACGATGATGCAGTTTGTTGTATTTGCATGGATGGCGAATGTCAAAATACAAATGTGATTTTATTTTGCGATATGTGTAATCTGGCCGTACATCAAGATTGTTATGGTGTTCCTTACATTCCCGAAGGACAATGGCTTTGCCGGCGTTGTCTGCAGTCCCCCAGTACACCCGTAAACTGTGTGCTTTGTCCAAATTCAGGGGGAGCATTCAAACAAACTGATCGGGGTCAATGGGCACATGTGGTGTGTGCTCTATGGATACCTGAAGTTCGGTTTGCAAATACAGTTTTTTTAGAACCAATTGGTAAGTGCCGCTCCTATATCAAAAGTGAAGAGAATTTGAAAATTTTGAATATTAAATAAGTCTTGAGAAAATGTTTAACTCTCCCAATTATATTGATTAAATTTTATTTACAGACTCGATTGAAACAATACCACCTGCTCGTTGGCGCTTAACATGTTATGTTTGCAAGGAAAAAGGTTTGGGTGCTTGCATCCAATGTCATCGCAACAGTTGTTATGCTGCTTTTCATGTAACATGCGCCCAGCAAGCTGGTCTATACATGACGATGGATGTCAACGAAAATGCAGCACACAATGACTCATCTGCTCATGTTCAAAAGTATGCATTCTGTCATTCACATACACCCGATCATGCAAAATCAAAACTAAATCTTAAAGATTTTGAAGATGCTCGTCATAAAATGAAAGAGGCGCGCAAAGCTCTGGCGAAAAAACGTTCATCGGCTCCGATTGTACTTATACCAACGATACCGCCTGCCCGTATACAGGAAATCGCGAGTATGGTACATATGCAAAAGAAAAAAGAATTTCTTGACCGACTGGTGGCCTATTGGACGATGAAACGTAAATATCGCAACGGAGTGCCTCTTTTACGACGCTTGCAGTCACAAGGCAATCATCACGGAGTAATACAGCGTAACTGTATAGAAGGTAGTCCAGATACTGCGGAACTGTATCGGCAGTTAAAGTATTGGCAATGCTTGCGTCAGGACTTGGAAAGGGCCCGTTTGCTATGTGAGTTAGTTAGGAAGAGAGAAAAACTTAAAGCGGCTTATGTAAAAATCTGTGAACAAGTTGTTATGCTGCAAGTAAATCCACTGGAGGCAGTTCTAACCAAACTTTTAGATGCCCTAGAAGCTCGTGATACTTCAGAAATATTCAGAGAGCCTGTAAATACGAATGAAGTCCCCGATTACCTTGATATCGTTAGTCACCCAATGGATTTAGGAACTATGCGAGAAAAGCTTAAAACATACACGCATCTAGATCAATTACAAACCGATTTTGATCTTATGATACAAAACTGTTTGGCATATAATAACAAAGATACGGTGTTTTACCGTGCTGGTATACGAATGCGGGATCAAGGGACCCCATTATTTCAGCATGCTCGGGAAGCACTTGCCCGTGAAGGTCTTCTGGATACGAGTCAGTCAGATTCGATCGATCATGTCGAGAAAGAAGTTGAAAATGAACTACATCAACTGTTGGCAGCAACACCATGTGAGGCTATTGTGCAAAAACTTCTTATACTGGCAGACAAATCTCAGGTTTTAAAAAATCCAACGTATAGAACAAAAAAAATTAAACAGATACGTTTGGAAATATCGCGCATGCGAAAGGCCATACAAAAAGCAAAAATTCAAGCTGTAAGATGTAAATAATAAAACTAAATTTGCTTTATTAACATTTCTCTCACTTAGCGTCACAATGCCAGTTTGGGTGCCAACTCCCAAACCGAAGAGGATGAAGAAATGGAAGAAAATCACAATGTTGAAGACATGGACGTTGATATGCCTACACCACCGGTTAAAGCCCATGCCATCATCCTTCTACAAAAAGAAGATAAAGTGGCACAATCAACACCTAAACGTAGTCGAAAAGCTGTACGAAATACACCTAGATTACGCCAACAGAACACTACGCGGCAGAATCATCATAAACTCAGTGAAGACGAAGATAGTCTTCAAAATCAGGCCAATGGTAGTGACGAGGATGAGGCAGGCGATGATACAATGGGCGAGGAATCGAAAGGCGCTATTAACAACATAACTCAAACACCACCTTGCAGTCCAGTTAAGAGTCTAAATAGCAGCGCTTCACCTGTAGGCGTTAACAGAAGGTGAGTGATATTTTTCTCTTGTGTGATATCATGCATGGTAAGTTTAAGCATTTAATAACATTTGATACCATTAAAAAAACAATCTGAGTTTATTTTTAAATATATAATTAAGTAGGTAGATAATTCTGTATTAACTAACTAATAAGTGCACATCTGAAAGTTTTGAATTGATTTAAATATGTTATTTATAGAAATGTTTAATAGTTTAAAACTATATAGTAAGATTTTTAGTAAAAGCTTTTTGCTCTGCTAGTCAAAGTAGATTGAATAGAATACTTTAATATTCGTTCTTCTACAGCTTAAGAGCTATTAAAAAAAAATTGTCAATGTTTCCCTTAAAAAGTTATGACTAGATGTAAACATTGTTTACATTTGCGAAACAATAACGTTTTGTAACCATTTCAAAGTGAACACGCTGCACAAAATTTCTTTGTCAAATAACTCAAGGGACAAAAAAAAAAAAAAAAAAAAAAAATACAAGGTATGTGATACTAATTATCTGGTGGGTATTGTCGAGTACAATAAGAACAGTCTGTTTTTTGAAATATTCCCAAACACCTCCAAAATCTTAAGTAACGAGTAAAAAAACTGTAACTTAGTACAACATCCATCGCTTTCAAATTTATAAACATATTTAGGAAAAAGAGACGTACACCTCTCGTCAGTAGACTTCAACCCAAAATATTTTGAAATTGGTTAAAAATCTTCTTAAGTTTGAGGCTTTTAAACGTTATTATATTATGTTTGTATATTGTGTTTCTCAATAATATATTAAGATTCTTACTATAAACATACCAAGATTTTTCGTCAATTTCAAAATCTTTTGAGTTTAAGTCTATTGACGAATTCCATAAGCAGGAACGAAATGCATATAGACTTTGCTTAACACACAAAAAAAAAACAAGTATAAATTCCATTTCACAAAATTTTTGAAATAAAAATAGGTTTGTTCATTTACTAAAAATTTTTACGAATATGTAACAATTGTTACAAGGAGAGAGAGAGCATCATAAGAGAGAAAAAAAATTGAGAGACAAAAAAATCTTACAAATTATTATTAGTAAAATTTTTACTTGCAAGAATTATCCAACCATCTGTTGTGTGTATTGTATTCAAATTAAATTAAAAAATGTCTGAAAAAGAAAAATTCAAAAATGAGAATTTCTTTATTAAAAGAACATGTACAAGTAAATGACTAAACAGAATACCGGCTTCAACACATTTTCCATACAAATTGACACAAAAAAACAGCCGCAGAAACCGGTCGTGAGATAGAATCTATTTTATTTTGAGAGCGTTTTTTCTTATACTCACATATCAATGTTCATTCTCACAAAAATGTTACCATACTTTCAATAAATTTCATACATTTTGTAAACAAAACTACAAAGAAAAATAAGCAAAAAAGAAAATAAAACAAAAATTAGAGAGCACTTGAAGTTACTGCCGTCGATGTTATTATGGGCTTGATTAATTTGTCAGCGATTTTCCTGAAGTTGCAGACTTTATTCTGTTTCTACATTAAAGCGTTCATTTACTTTTTCGTATCTGGGAGATACGAAATTTGTAAATTTCTGCCTTGCTCTCTTGTTGCAAGTTTCTGCTAGGAAAGTAAACGAACACACCTAATATCAACAGCAAATTTAAACTATTGTATTGAAAAATAAAATCGAAACAACATTAAAAAGGGGCTTGTGAATTGAACAATTGTTTTTTTTTATAAATTCATATAGTACATGCAATGGTGCAACCATGATACAATAATATAAAGGTACAACCACATTCGACGTATAAAATTAATTCTGACTTTTGTCCCAATTATTTGATTACTGTTTTTTTGTAAACAGAGAGGAAAGCGTTGCCACACACGTATAATGGCAACTTTTATTTAGGAATGCTTTTTGAAATGTGTAATGTGAGTTTAGAAATTGTAGTTAAACACATATTTTTTTAATTGAACATGATAGTAACGAAATCTGTGTGTAATAAGACCTACAAAAGCAAATATTTGTTTAATTATTTAATTTAATAGATAACCAAAAAACCCTCACGGCTTGGGATGCAACTTCGTTCTTAAAAACATCGATATAAAGATACGGCTACGGAATTCACGGTTGTTTCATACATATAATACACATTCGTATATACTTCGTGTGCAAATTTATTGCTGGTTTACATCAAGCACAACACATATACTGCGACATTTGCATTTAAGGTAAACACCTTTCAAAGCTCTTAAATTTGTTCTTGTTTCTTTGCAAAGTAACAGCAAGCATTGTTGTCGCCGAGATCTGGTTGGCTGTTCTGCTCTCGTCGGTGTGAAAGTACAAAAAGCTCTTTTTAAAAGTTTGCACATTGTGCATATGGCTTGGACGTAGCTGAACAAGAGTTAATGCTTTGTTGATATATACAACAAACATTGCTCTTCTTTTTTGTTTGCTAAGGACATGGCCTATGATTGGACTAGGAACATGTAATTATCACATTTCTCCTTAAAATGGACCACGTGGTCTAATAATATCCGTAAGGATACTACAACCCGTTAACAATTTCATCCGAATAATGTAAGGCAGCTACGTCTAAACACACATAATCTAATATATGTATTTCAGATAAACAGCTTTGTTATTGTTACTTTGCAAAGACCAAAGATGTCGCCGAGATCTGGGGGCAAATCGCGGCACTGGTTATCGAATTATTATTGTTGGTGCTGCTGTAAATTTTTTGGTGTTAATTTTTTATAAATTTATGAAATAATTAAAATATTTCCATTATTTTTAATTTAATAAACAAGAACGTCAAAAAAATAAAAAAAACTCGGATTTCATAAATTAATAAGGTAGCATTAATTTTGAGAGTAAAAAATAATCGGGACAAACGTCAGAAGGTTAATATGGCGACGAAAAGAGAGAACGGTTTTACCTTTATATTATTGTATCATGGGTGCAACTTAATAACCAGACTGCTAGTAAAGCAAGCAAAGATCCAAATAAAATTTAAAATTTTGCAAGCTAATTAAAAATCGTAATTTATCATTTATTTAAATAAACCTTATGAAAAACTTAAATGATAGACAAAAATATTTCCGCTAAGAGTTACAACAAAAGTATTATATATTTTTTGTTGTCCTTTCGGAACAGATTTCACCAGTTTTTAACAGTAATCGAGCTCAATTTTTTCCTTTCTTCCTTGAGGCATATCTTCAATTTAACCACGGTGAAAAATGAACGAGATCTTAATTTATTTTAAAATATGCCCACAAATATTCTATGACATCAGAGTAAAGAGCATTGGAAGTTCTCTGAAATGCCAAATTTCATCCAAATCCATTAACCCATTTTTGAGTTAAAGTGGGTCAAACATATGCCGAGTATAGAGCTGGAAAACTATCGATAATCACGCCATTCGATATTTTCGATAGTTTGTTGGAATTCGAATTCTTTTACTTACGGTCTACACGTAACATAAAATGACGAAATTTAACATTAACTTCTAGTTAATGTTAAGTGTACACTTCTACTGCCTTATTCATAACAAATATTTCAGGTTTATTAAGCGCTTATTTGACGTATTTCTATGGGAAATTGGTCAAATAAATCTGTAATAAACCTAAAATATTTTTTATGACTTATACCGCTAATGTTAATGTTTCGTTAAGGTTTTAACATGGCTGTTAAGGAATCTGTTCTAACAACTCAGTTTTTTGTTAACTTGTTGTTAGTGTCAAAGTAAGACATTTCATGTTAGCTGGAGACGAAGAATGTTAAATTTAATTTTTCAGTCGTAAAACAGCTATGGGTTGAGGAACATCTCTCGCGTCATAGTAATTATTTCTTAAGTGCGGTCAGGCCTTCGAGAGTTTTTCGTCTCGCTCGCACTGGTTGACTGATCCGCCACGGATAACCGTATAATTTTGTGGTTTTTTGTGGAATTTCTTTAACATATGTCGTGTACAGTTAGTCACAAAACCTTTTAAAATACTGTTAATACCATCTTGGGCATATGGTCTAGTTACTCCGCCCATATTTGTGCAACACCATATTATGCAAATTTACTTTGTATAATATGTATAAATATGCCATTTGCATGAATTTTTAAAACAAGATAAAATATTTCAGGGCGAAGTATTCTTTATTATTAACTTCATAAAGTTATTTTTCAGTTAAACTGTAACGTGTTTATTTGCTAATATATTTTTTCAACGATAGTATCGATATCGAGAAAAAAACTATCGATAGTCTAATGGAAATAAAACCATTGAGATTATCGATAGTACTATCGATAGTTTGCCAGCTCTAGCCGAGTACACTATGGCATTTTGTGGCATCGTAATAATGAGTATTAGTGGCAACGTTTGTCATTTTCAATATTTTTCGTTGTGTGGCATTAATTCCATATAGAAAACACAGCGTGAACGGCATTGCACACGTTTTGAAAATGACAACACAAGAAATGCCACATGTGTACTCAGCAATACAAACAAACTAACATACAAACATACAAACTTTCACATTCATAATACATATTAGGAGGATTATATTATTGGCTAGTAATGGGTTAATTTATTCAAAAAAGCTTAAAACTCTTCTCAAGAATCAAGAATATATGCCCCTGATAGGAATTAAATTTTTTTAAGATTAATGCAGCCTCATAATGGGTTGTCAATTATTAAGGCCTGACCCACGATATCGACAACGTTCGACTTGTCGCACAATTACATTTGAAACAACAACAAAATATTAAAATTTGTTTTTGTTTTAAATGTAAGTGTGCGACAAGTCGAACGTAGTCGACATCGTGGGTTTGGCACTTATGTTTTATAAAATTTTATATTTTTTTCTTGCTCGAACAGACGAATACTTTTGAACTTTGGTTCGAATATTCGAACGAAAAAAAAATGTATTCGAATAAATAAAACAAAAATTTGCAAAAACCGACACGCAGTTTAATATTTTTTATTAACAAACAAAAAACAAGACTACAGAAAAAAAAAACTTTTTTTTAACAAGCTTTTATTATTTGTTAATAAAATGAACTAAAAATTTAAATATCAAAAAAAAAAAAAAAAAATAAAGTTATAAGAAATCATCAGATCAGCTCTATGTCATAATAAAATTGCATTATCATTCGATTTATACATGCATGCAAAATTTCAGCTCAATCGGAATCCTGGAAGTGGATCAAATTTAATTTGCAAGGAGTTGATCACAAACAGACAAAGGGACATGTGAAACTAAATAAAAGCTTGTAATAATTCATTACACAAGAAAAACAAATAATTTTTGTAACAAACTTGTAAATATTATTGAAAACCGAAACGAAATTAGTAAACGTATTTATTCACATTTACAAACATTTCTTAATATATCATTGATTTCTTTTAAAATATTCATAGCAGATAATCCCACTTTTTGGCTTGTTTTAAATTTAGTATTGGATAGGAAAGCTCAGGAATAATATTAAATCAAGTAATGATTTTTTACCTCGGTCATTAATTCGATTCTTAAGGCTTTTGATTAGATATGTAGAAAATCAGTTATTTTTTTCTAAACTCTTTATCAGGAATTGTAAGACACCCTCTAAATCCATTAAAGAGGCATTGTCTTTTCCCAGCAAGAAAACAAAAGGTGCGTTTAGCGAACATATACAAACAACTTACACAAGTATTTATAATTTAGAGTAATTTGATTATTTAACATCATATTGTTAACATCATATTGTTAACATCATATTGTAAAAAGTTATGAAATGCAAACTACTTTTTATGCAAAGTAATTAAGGAAATTGTTCGAATAATCGAATATTAGACATAAATTATTCGAATAATTTTTTATTCCAAATTGAAAATTTTTGTCCGTTGGAACAAAATTGAAAAAAATTTGTTCGAATATTCGAATAATTTTATTCGAATGACCACACTAATCCATACACAATAAATAGCATGTGTTCAGGAATATTGTTACTGGTTTTCTTTTTGTTCACTTTGGACTGAACTATCCTCTGTGGAAAAGTAACCAAGTTCGTTCACACTTGTGTCGTATATGCTTAGCAGATGACGAGACAACGGCACCCATTCTTTGCCAAGAGGTGTTTTAAATTCTGAGTTTCTGTGTTCAGATGATATTAGGCGGGCTTCTCCAATATCTGTACTGACTTTCATAAAGAGAGTCATACAGAGATGGATTTAACTTAATTTACATATCTATGGCAAAACAGATCCATCAGGTATCGCAGTGCCGGTCTTTGGACCAAGGGGTCTACTCTGTATTTCGAAACGAAAAAAAAATGCTTTCGAAACTACTGCACGCGATATCCAAAAAATTTTCGTACAATTTTAAATTTTTAATTGTATGGAAATTTCGATCGATATCGAATGCCGTAACTTGAGCCTTATTTTATGATGAGTTCCGAAATAAACTTTCAAATACCCGAAACCCATATATTTTTTTTAATATCCTCTAGAACCTTTTTATTTACAATGGTCCTTATCGTGGTTGGTGTATTTCGACTTCGACTGCGACAATTTGGTCATAGATTAAAGAAAAACTGTTGTAGTGTTCTTTAATCTATTACAAAAACGTCATAGTCGAATTCGAAATACGCCAAACACGATAAATGGGAATATTTAGCCAGTTCTGCAACCGTTTTCAATTCCGAATAATGCTGATGGTTTAACAAATGCAATTTTTACAGTATGCATGAAAAATCAGATTGGTCACATCATTTTTTATAGACTAACCAAGGCACATTAAAACATTTACATAAATGAAACACAACTCTTAATTTTTAGTGTTCTGTAAAGAAGCTAAACGTTTTCACTTTCTTTAAGAATCAAGTTCAATGCGAATGTGTTATACAGCTGAAATTCTTATAGCTTACGTTTTCATTAACCTACTAAAAGCTTTTAATATTATTCTATTATTGCTTATCGTAAATTGTTTAGGAAGTCATTTCATTCATTGATTTTAAACTGCAAGAAGTATTTAAAATTTTTTCTAACGCAAATGCTATTACAGAACTGCGGTGCTATTTACACGTAAAGCGCAGGCCGCACTTAAACGACCCACAGAAACAACCACCTCAACAACAACAACACCCGTAAAGGAAGAAATTCATAATTCTGCCATATCAACACCAGTTTCGACAATGAATTCTCTCATAACATCCGCTAACAATGTTGCTACATCTGCGGTAGCAGCAACGTCCATTGTCTCCTCAGCCTTATCGTTAAGCAATAAACTAAGTGGTGGTCTGAATCAACTTACGCCGCTTTCGGCCAGCATTAACCAGGTATCCGCAACTATTGCGGGAAAATCACCGAAACGTAGTGCCCGCCATAAAAGATTAACAGAAATGCGAAACAGTTCGTCAATGTCACCAAAAAAGTCACCAAATCGGACTGTTGCGCCACCTAGCGCAGTCGCTATAATAGGGTCCCTGGTGACACCATCATCAGCACAACAATCTCCTTCATTGCTGCCCACATCTGCGGCGCCACCAATAATACCACCTCTAACACCAGCAACTAATTTAACTGACTATCAACATATGCCCGATAAATTTCGAGTTTATCGCACCAATAATGAACGTGACGTCAGCGACAGCGATGACGACGACATGAGCGAAATTTCTGGCAGTCCATGTAGTAGTTGTTCTGGTTTCAGTGTAAGTGGCAGTGGTTCCGACTACGAATCCAGTGATGACGACGACGATGATGAGGAGGACGAAGATGATGATGATGAAAAGAGCGAGCCTGAGTTGGAAGATAATAATACTCGAGATAGGCCAGATATAGAAATGAATGATAGTACTACGATAGGAGCTGATGATCACACTAATAATGGTCAACCCATGAGTTGCAGTGGGGCGAGTGATACAGGTAATCTCGATGCTGATTCCGATACTCAAACTCGAAGTATTACAAGACGAACGCCCACACCGTTAGATAAACGAGTACGTAATACGATACGTTCGAAACAACGGAGAAAATTGGCGTCAGGACAATGCAATATGGATTCATCGCCAACACCTGCTGCAGAAAGTGTTGCCACTGTTACCATGCCTTCGAAGACAACGCGTTCGACGAATAAACAACGAAACGCCACGCCCACACCAAATAATGTAAATAATATTAAAACACGTAAGAGTCATAACAATGCTGCTACAGCGGTGGCGTCACCATCGGCCCATTCAGCTAATAATAATAGTAAAACGAAAGTGGACGACAGCAGCCATGATAATCCAAATTCAAATTCAAATAGTGCAACACAGCATTTGTTAAAACCACCCCTTGAGCCGTTGCAGCTGGTATGGGCGAAGTGCCGCGGATATCCTTGGTATCCAGCTTTAATACTAGATCCCAAAACCCCTAAGGGGTTTGTTTATAATGGCGTGCCATTACCCGCACCACCAACCGATGTTTTAGCTTTGCGTAAAAACTATCCTCATGAGATGGAGGTATTTCTAGTTTTATTTTTCGATGCCAAGCGAACTTGGCAGTGGTTACCTCCCAGCAAACTTGATATTCTTGGCATTGATAAAGAAGTGGATCAACAAAAACTTGTTGAATCTCGCAAGCCCACAGAACGTAAAGCTGTTAAGAAAGCTTATCAACACGCTTTACACTATCAGAGTCAAGTTTCCGATCTAGAGGGCCAAGGACCTGATCCGATCATGTGAAAGTTAAATTGTTTGAAGATGGTGGCAGAAATGGAGTAAATATTTCTCTCTCAATTCTCTCGCTCTCTCCTAAACACACAAAAATGCATACACACAAAATGCCTCATTCTTTCTCTTATCTTACCGCTGTGCTCTTTCTGTAACTATTATTCATTTATAAAAATATTACACAGACATACAGATGCATAACTTAAACAAAGAATAAAAACTAAAAATTTCATTTATTTAGTTGATGTAATCTTCATTTCTTATTCCGTTGCAAAACTGTTTCCATAATTACATATTTGTTTTTCATTAGTTATTTTCTTAGAATTAGAACAAATATAAAGAACAAAAAATATATTATTTAGTTTTTCTTTTTTCAATTAACAAAAACTCAAAATTCCTCTGCCTCTCAGCTCGATGCACAAGTTAAACTTATCAGATTGACGGAACAAATTTAAAACATTTAACGCTTATATAGAAAATAAATTCGAAAAATTGTGTATGTACATATAAATTAAAATTTTCTATATTAGAATTTTCTATATTAAAATATTTAGAGATTTATTTGTTCATTTGAAAAACAAAATGTTTGTTGCATCTACATATACATACATATGTACATACATGTACATGTATTTTTTTTTCGAAAAAGTTGTTTTAACTTTTATTTGTTTTTTCTTTTTATACATATTTACATATTTTGAACATCTATAAATATATATATGCATATATTCTTCTATTCTATTCGTATTCTAACTTTCTGGTATTCTATTATAAATTGTATGTATTATAAAAAACAAGAAAGTAATTATTCGTAGTAATTTTACTATTTTTAAGAAATTTTGGTTAATAAACATGTACTAAATACATTTTACTCTGTTAACAAATATTTTTTTTTTAAACTTAAGAACCGCAAGAAAGATATGTAAAGCTCTTGGGAAAAAGTGTTTATCGTTATTCCCATAAAAATGACGCAATGTTTTGAAAATAAATTGTATCTTTTTTGGCATATGCTGCTGCACTTTGCAAGTACTTATCGCTCATTTACTTCAATAGTGTGATAACTCAAAAAAAAAAAATTGTTTTTTTGAGTTAATACAGAATAATTCGGCATTTGAAAAAAATTTAAAAATTTATACGCGTTTTCGGCAAAACTCATTTTTTTAGTTGTAACACTATTTAAGTAAATGAGCGACATGGATACATAATTAAAATTTTTTTTAATGACACTACAATGTTGAAACTTGAAAATTATGATTTAAGAACAGTATTACATAGGAGTATTCTGAAAATACTTTTTGAAAAGACGCGATTTCTAAATTCGAAAACATTGTCCTTGAATTCTTTCATAATCAGGTAATTCCCAGAGCATTCCTGATAAAATGATATATATATATATATATATATATATATATATATATATATATATATATATATATATATATATATATAAAGCTAATTTAGATCATTGGTTGTGATTCGTTTCACAAAATGCAAATCTCGCACATAAAATTTTATTGAATTGAGAATCAAACACGTATCGTTGGAACAATTTAACCAATTCTAATTATATATCAATTCATATATAAAAGTTGTTTTTTTTCACATATTTTATATAATTTTTTCATTGAAAACAAATTTTAACTGCCTTATTCATAAAAAATATTTCAGGTTTATTAAGCGCTTATTTGACATATTTCTATGGGAAATTTGTCAAATAAACCTGTAATAAACCTAAAATATTTTTTATGAATTAGACCGTAAATATGAAATAATAAAGGTATTTATTTCAGTTTTTTTTTTCGTTGGAAAAATGGAAAAATGTAGGTAAGCTTTTTAACAACAAACACAGGGAAAAAATCCACAAAATTTTTAAATTCAACTTTTGGTGGAGTTTTTTTTCCTGTGTTTGTTGTAAAAAAATTAAATTTGTGCATTTTTCCAAAAAAAAACACATGAAATGAATACCTTTAATAGGTTTGTTCATTTACTAAAAATTATTACAAATTTGTAACAATTCTTACTGGAAAGTGTTCATTAACTCAAAAAGTTTGCAAAGAAAGAGCGTCAAAAGAGAGAAAAAAATTGAGAGACAAAAAATTCCTACAAATTATTACTAGTAATGTTTTTACTTGCAAGAATTATCCAACCACCTGGTGTGTGTTTTGTTGTCAAATTAATTATTTCTAAAACATCTGAAAAAGAAAAACTAAAAAATGTGCATTTCCTTGTTTAAAAAACATGTATACGTAAGAAAAAAGAAAGTATGTTTTCTTAATTTATTATTTTACTTTCATTAAGCCACATAAATTAAATTTTAATGGCAAATAATTTTGTTTGTTTCTCATCAAACAGATCAGAGATGGAAAGTGACATTTTTGTATTTGTTAAGGGATAAAAAATTACCAAAAATGCATAAAAATATTAAAAAGACATGAAACTGTGTAAAGAATTTTATTTTAAATGCCAATTTCTAAAAAAAAATTCCAGTTTAAAATATTATCAAACAAAATACATCATAAAAATTACAATTGTATCATGATTTCCATCCATGGTTCTGATTTTCTTGCAAGCTTTTACAAGTAACGTCCCATTTCACAAAGTACGATTAAGACTTAACGTGAACTTTAATTGACAAAACTTGCCGTTAAAGCCCCTGTTAAGTTTTAATTGTACATTGTGAAAAGGGCCGTTAAGCATTAATTTACTTTTCCATATATAGGAGAGTAATTTGTAAATTTCTGACTTACTCTCTCGTTGCTAGTTTCTGGTGGGAAAATAAATGATCAGACCTAATGTTTAAATAAAATTGGTGAAATTAGACTTAAAAGGAATAGTGAAACGTGTGTTTTAAGAAAGTAACTACAATTCTCGCATTTCATTTCAGAACGCCCTCAATTTTATTTATATTTTCTGAAATCTATTCACACGATCGGATGCTCTATAAATCATGTTTTCATTTTTCTTCAGAGACATTGTCAAAAAACAGCTCAATAAATTTTTACTTTACATTTCTTCAGAGAAAAGAAAACAATTTTCATTGTTAATTTTTATAATTAAAAATGTAATGGTAAATATTTTTTAACAAAGTCGAAGTCAAGTTCAAAGCATCCGTTCAAAAATTACAAGAGCGGAATTCATTTTTCATATTAAATTTAAACCCCTTTTAAATATGCATAAATAAATAAAAACACACTGCTATAGATCATTAATTATGCCATGGCAGAAGTTTATTGTTCTTATTGAGCCAGTGAATTAATTTTCAATCTTGTGCTAATCTCTAAGTCATAATTTACATTGTAACTTTTTGACGTTCCGGCTAAGATTCTAAACGCATTTTGTTTTGTAGCAACACATGGCAACTTGCTGCTAATAGCATGTAAAGACACACGCCCTTAACTATGAAAGTGGTCTAAGTCACATGCATTTTCGATTCGAAATTTTAAATTAATCGTAAAAAATACTCAATAAATATTAAATAAACTTATATTAATTTAGACCAGAGTTGTATGTACTCTAAATTAAAATGTTGCATAATATAAAAATATATTAGCCCAATTCACAATCTTGTGCAAATGGTCTTGCATCGTTGCATGTGCAAAATGGTATAGTATATTGATACTCACCACTAAGAATTGTTAAGTGGTGAGTATAATATACTATACAATTTTGCACATGCAACGATGCAAGACCATTTGCAGAAGATTGTGAATTGGGCTATTTTGATTTCTTCAAATGTAATTTACTAAATATCTCGACCAAAGGAATATATGATTTAGACCACTTTGATAATTAAGGGCACATATGTAAAAAGAGAAGAAATTCTAGTGAAATTCTAGCCCACAAATTTGTCTACACCGTTCGCTTTCCCACTTCAAAGACATGTCTTTATCGCCATAATGTGAATTGCGTTTAACATATTTCAAAACTGAACCAAATGAGGATTTGTCATACATTATTACTCACATTTAAGAGCTGAGCAAGACAATTAACATGTTTCTTATTTAGACAGTTGGAAGTTGCTAATATGACTTCCTAAGAAGAGGAAAATATGCATTTACATATAGGCTGGATTCCAAAAATGTCAGTTGATTTTCTTCAAACAAAGTGTAGTGTTTCAAAATGTCTTCGACAAGTATTAATAATACCGCAAACAAGCAATCAGCGCATCTATCTCAAAGTTGATACTCATGGTTACCATATTACGCAACTTTGTATCTATAAACGATATAAATACCGCATCGGAAATGTATACAAAATTTTGTATTGATATGTTTTGGAAGTCAACCAGACAGTATTTATCGCTTATATCGTTACCTTAATATAGAAAGGACCTAACTCATTATTTTTTTGAAAACGAGATTTTTGAATTTTTCGATAAATTAAAAAAAAATTCGATTTCAAAAAAAAAAAATAACGAGTTAGGGCCTTTCTGTATTAAGGTAGGGATATGTACATTGGTTATAAGCATTTATCGCTTTTTTACACCTATGTATAAACGATAATTGCTGTATGGGCTTTTCCAATAAGTAATTTCATTTTGATATGCAAAAAAAAACGATAATATATTTTTCATGAAATTTCCATTGTTAAATAAATTTTGCGAATTCCATCTTTTTTGTTTTGGCATAGACCATATCTTTACTTAAAACTTCCATTCCGCTTCAAATTTAAAAAACAGGTATTCGAACAAACGAAAATCTTAGAAATTTTTCGTTTTAAAAACGCTGGTGTGTGTACTCAGGCAATCTGATCTATTTTATTCAAACTCCACTTTACAGAGTGAAAATGATGCACAATTTAATTTAATTTAATCAGCCTTTGACATAGAAATTTCCGAACGTGTGAATGTGTGTTGTGAAAGTTTTCGAATGTTTACATTTTTAAACTGCTTGTGAATTTGTTTGCTTTCAAAAAACTTCATTCATACTAATGTGAAATATTTTGACTTGCGACATTTTTACACGATTTTTATTAAAAATACCTTCTTAGCGAATCGTGTGATTTTGGGCACATGTCGAAATGCGTTTTTCCAAACGATTTAAAAACGCTGCTGCCAGAACATGGGCGAAGGTCTATGCCAATGGCTTACAATTGATTAAAAACTTCAAAGACGGTATTCGTAAAGTTATAAAGGGCATATGTGCGAATTGGCAATGGAAATTTTCAAGAAAATAATATCTTGCAAGTGCAGCCGTGGCGGCCATTTGGCTGATATAGTCTTGAATTATTAATGCTATACAATCCTCTTTGTAATTAATTAAACATCCGATGAAATTTACATATATAAAATCATTTATCATTCGTTACTCTCCCGTATTAAAGAAATTTATACACGATTAAGTCAAGTAATATAAATTGTCAGTCTCAGTAAACGAGCTTACATGAAAAAATTTTCCATTATCTCAATATTTGCCCACACGTAAAAGCTTGTTTGCCAAAGACATGATTTTACTAAAATTTCCAAACACTCAAAATTTTTTTGTGTTTCATTATTTACACAATTTGACGAAATATTTAAATTTTCGAATTGGCGACATATTTAGGAAATAACGATATTGCTTTTAATGGATTTATGTTTCAAATACATACAACTTTCGCTATATTTAATAATAAGGGTGAAACAAATCTTGTGTGTCACAAGAAGAATGACAATTCAAATATCAAGCTACATTTTATTAAAGTTTTATTAAATAATTATAATTCATCAGCAAAAAAGTACATGTATTTTTCTTGTTTTATTGAAAATGCCCTCCATAAGTTTAATTAAAAAAATTATTTAAAAAAAAATAAATAATTTTAGTATCTTTAATTAAAAACATTATTTTATATTTGCAGATCAAAAAATGTAATTAAGAAAATTTCAATTCTTTGAATTTGGCGTTAAAATATTACTAATAAGGCAAAAAAACTTTTGTTAACTTATTATTTATTTTAATTGGGGTTAAACAAATTGTTTATCTTTAAAACTTTTCTGTAAAATATAAAAATCCCTAAAATTTTTAAAGCTGTAATTATTTATTAATTAAACAAATACTTTTTAAATTTTTTCTTTCTTCCTAAAGTTAAGGGATATAATTAATATGTACGTATGTGTAAGTAATTTGTTTATTAATAAAATAAATAAAATTATCTTTAGTCTAACATTAATTAATTAGTTCTAAGTCTTATCTATTAAATTAATATTAACATTATTAATTTTATTAAAATTAAAAATTATGAAAATATAATAAAATAAAAATACATAAAACTATGTATAACAAAATACAAATAAAAATATTTATTAAGTTTTAATTTTTTTTAATAAACTATTTTTCATGTCAATTTATTTTTTTATTATTATTTTTGTCGTCACCTTGAATGGAAAATAAAATCAATTTGTACATTAGTAACACAAAACTAAATTTTATTTAAGAAAATGTTTGCAACATGCATTCATTGTAGTTGTTTATTGCTTAGAATTAAAAATACACCCTACACAAATCGTAAGAAACCAATTGAATCTGAATTATTATTAAATGTAAAATTTACATTCAAGATGCTCTTAAAATGAAAAATAAAACAAAATTAAGTGTTAACAAAAAACTCTGCTTAAATGTGTTTTATTAATTTAAATGTGTGTTAATTTGGTTCGTTATTGCTATTAGCTTCGTGGGTAAGTTTAAGCTCAGGAAAAGCTAGGCACATGAGGATATTTATATACATAGTCATCATATGTGTATGTAAAAGGGCGTAACGACCAAATAATTGAAATGCTACCTAAATTAAATATGCTCGTCCTCACAAACATACTTTGTTGAGGAATTTCGTCGTCGTTTTCTAGCCTTATTCATAATTGCAAGAAGTGAATTGATATTTAACGTTTTCCAAAATTCGATTAAATTCGTCATTATGGAAGTGATGAAGATTAACATCTAATAAGCTTGAAAACCGGGGAACAATAAATCATCCCAGGCAGAAATTGTGAATTTTGGCAAGAAATACTATGTACCCCCACAACATAATACATAATACCTCGATTAACGTCGTTTCAATTTGCGTCTTCATATTTTT
This sequence comes from Tachina grossa, assembly GCA_949987645.1. Taxonomy (NCBI): domain Eukaryota; kingdom Metazoa; phylum Arthropoda; class Insecta; order Diptera; family Tachinidae; genus Tachina; species Tachina grossa. The sequence goes on along the minus strand of OX465278.1, from coordinate 49,032,240 downwards.
TGTTTCAACTTTGATTTACGTCGTCATTCGTTTTGAGTTGCTTATATGTAAACAAAAAAATAGGAAAATCCCTGGCTTTATTTAAAGTAGAGCTGCCCACCGAGAGACAGATGAGAGCAATGTATTAGCGTATGTGTATTCATTTGTATAAGCCGATTGATGTTCGGCACTCTGGTGCTACTTTGGGCAGCCTGAATTTAAAGTGTTTTTTTATGTTTTTGTAAGAAGAGTATTTTAAATTCGATTTACATCGTTTCTATTAACATTGTCATTTTCCGGAACCAAACGTGACGCAAATCGAGGTATTAGTATATATACAAAATTAGGATTCTTCCGAAATTGTTGTACCACCACAATTTTTTAATTAAAAAAAACATACATATTTACGGCCCTTTTCACAATGTATATTAAAAGCTAACAGGAACTTTATTTATTTACATTGAAATAATTACCAAGAAAATACCAAAGCATACTTTCAGGCTTTCAATTTCCTGGACGTTCAGCTTAGCAAAAATTTCGCATAAATTTCTTCAAATGGCAGCTTATATCTTAAGTCTTTCACAAGTTACAAGACAGCAAGAGTATACGCAATCTGAGAAAGACTTAAGACAGCAACACACAATTAATGAATTTTTGGAATTTTTAAGTTTTTTGCATTTATCTCGGGAACGTGCGGCCGAAAATGGCCGTTTGACCCCATACGTACGAATTGCACATGCTCAATCCGAAAATCACCATTAAATTTTGATTCGACCGAATTTTCATGTTTTCCGAGTTTGGGTCTTAAGTCTTTTGGCTTTTTCTTTCCATACAGCTACAGCATGAACATCAAAAGACTTAAGACACATACATGAAAATGGGGGAATTCAAGTAAAATTAGCCTTCCAGTGAATTTTTTTAATCTTTTCAGATTCGGGCAGGTGAAACTATCAATAGCGGTATATTTTTACTACCGTAAGTACTTAATATATTCATTAAAGGAGCAAAAAAAAAACAATTATTTTCTTAAGCAAATTCTGAATTCACATTGGAAATACTTGAATTTCAAAATTTGTAAAGCAATATCAAAATTGTATATCAATGCTGAACGTGAAAATAACCAAAAAGATTTAACTGAGGAAAGAAAAATCCAAAAGACTTAAGACCCAAACTTGGAAAATATGAAAATTCTATAGAATCAAAATTTAATGGTCATTTTCGGGCACGCGTTTCGAAGATAAGTGCAAAAAAACTGCCAAAAATTCACTAATTTTGCGTTGCTGTGTTAAATCTTTCGAATTTCGTTATACATTTTGTTGTGTAAATTGTTTGCAAAGACTTAACAGACAGGAAGGGGGGGGGGGGTATAAAAACTCCTAAAATAGCGTTAGGTAACATATGAATGGTCCCCAATATATTATTTGTAGTTTTCTTTAACACTTTGTATTTAATATGATTTGAAGAGATAGTCACTTACTAATTATTTAAACTTATTTAGCTAGAAGTGCCTACTTTGTTTTCAATCCAGTGCCTCCTTACTGTAACGAATGTGAGAACTTTTCGAGTCGAAAAAATTGTTATCAACCTGTGAAATACAGGATAAGTAAGAAAAAAACCTATTTATTCATTATTTTTGCAAGTTTATTTAGGTTTTTATTTGAATAATCCTGTGTATAATAGGATAATCAGTCTAATGATTTAATATTTCTCGATGCGAAAACTTCTCACAAGTTACAAAAACGAGATACAGATGTGGCATATTTGAAAATATTTTATGGAAATAAGTCAAAACTTAAAAATCGATGTGGCAGTTCTTTAAATTTATTTAAAAAAAACCTTAGTATCTTCTTCGTCGTCGTAAGAAACATCAATTTTTATTTATTTTTTAACCGACTTCAAAAAAGGAGAAGGTTATCAATTCGTTTGTATTTTTTTTGACATTATTGATACTCCATAACTCGGTAGGTACATTTTAGACCGATTGAAAAAAATTCTTTTTTTTTTGTCTCAGAGGATATATCTTCCAATTGGTCCCAATGCAAAAAAGTAGGCGGGACACGCCCATAAACTTTTTAATTTCATTTTATGATATTATACTTATTTGATTGCTGTGAAACCTAGCAAACATCTTTAGTTCTTGGAATTACGTACTTTTAAAGTTTAAAAAATAGGAGGGGCTACGCCCATTACAATTTATTATTATATTTCACGTTGTTCTCCTTGACCGATTTTTATGAAAGTTATCACACACCTTGAACTCTAAAATAGACACAAAAATTTAACAGCCTTATTTATAAAACTTATTAAGGCTTTAAAAAGGTTTTTAAAACAAATTTTCATACAAAAGTTTTCTTAAAAAGTCTTTATAAAGCCTTAATAATTTTTATAAATAAGGCTGTAATATTTTATTTTAAGTGTTCTACTTTACTGTTTTTTACAAACTTGAACACACACCCTGAGCTCTGAAAAACACTCAATCTTGCATTTGAAAAGATGGGCGGAGGTACGCATATTAAAATATAATTTTATATTTCACATGCTTCTTCTTAACCGACAGATTTTAATTATTTTATTTTTTTGAAAGAATTTACTTCCAGTTTGGTCCCATACTTTTTTTTCAAAAATATTCTATCAGGTGTTTATAGTGAAGTCGGTTTTTTTTTTGGCAAAATTATTACTTTATATAATCCCATTTCTCTTGACGAAAGAGGATATTCAAGAAACTTATAAAATAATATTTTTCTCAATGTATTTGGTATGTTGGGTAGTTTCATTTGTACTTGTGCAATTGGATTGGTGGGAGACTTTAAGCAAGTTTTAATAAAACCAAAACTATTTTCGAAATCAAAAGTAGACAACTGTAATAATCACCCATTTTCGGCCTCGCGATTCCGAGATAAATGCAAAAAGCTTAAAAATTCTAAAAATTCCACTTTGAAGATGTTTGCGAAATCAATTCAAATTTTATTTAGTACCACTATGAATACTATTGATTTAGCTTCGATGAAATTACATCTTATTACTTAATTACTTTATTTCGCTATAGCGTGAACACGCTATTACTGACTATAACTTAATTACTAACAGCCTTATTTATAAAACTTAAAAAGTCTTTATAAAGGTTTTTTAAAACAAATTTTCATACAAAATTTTTCTTAAAAAGCCTTTATAAAGCCTTTTTAAGTTTTATAAATAAGGCTGTAAATAACTTATGCTTATTCAAATTTCCAAACATTTACATATTTAAAGCCTCTATTTTCTATACAACAACTCTCAGTTAGTTCGTAAGTTGCTAAGTTTTTCATAAAACTTAAACGGGTTTCGGTTAAACCATGTCGTCCCGGATCGCCGATTAAAATTAACTTTTTCTCACTGTTGCATTTATGTAGCCAGGGCAAGAGAACATCTGCTATTTCTTCGTCATAGAACAAGTCGCCAATGAAAATAATGTCCTCGTTAATATTGCATCCGATTAAATTGTCTGTTGAGGTTTGCAGTTTATCTAGATTTATTTTATTCAATTTAGCATTAAGCAGTGTGGCATGACCGGCAGCTAAAATAAGAAAAATTAGATTTAGGATTAAATAAACATATTAAAACTAAGTATGGTAAGATCTAAACTAAACTATTTCTCTCTATATGTAAAATATGTTTAATTTATAGAGAAAAAGAAAAAATTTGTTGTAGTAGGTTACTGTTATATACAAAAAAAGACCAATTCTCCAACCCTGGAATCGTCTTTTTGGTTAATTTGGATTTTTAATACCAATTTACTGCCTCTTCCACTATGTCGAAAGAAAACCTCTGCGAAAGAAAACTAGTCGCTTGAACTTTAATAAATTTTCATTCCACTATGTCGTCAGCGTTCTTTCGCTTATGATTACGTTTGTCAATTTTTTGTTTAACGTCTTTGTAAATCAAAGTAGTGCCAATTTGGAAGTTTCAAGTACTTCTAGCGATTTTTTTAAATTTACTAACATTTACATGAAAATAAATGCAACCATATTGAACAATGAAAAATAATTCAATAAAATAGTCGCACAGCAACAGCATGTTATTACTGTTTTGCTTTGAAACTACATTCGTTATGTTAGAAATGTGCTAGTACTTTGTACAATGAATATAAAACAATAATCAAAACAAAAATGCCAAATAACATTTTGATGAATATTTTATGAGTTTTTCCTAAAAATAAAAAATAAATTCAAGTAAAAAAAAAATAATAAAATGATAACATATTAATTTCATAAATTTTATATGATTGTTTGCAAATAAATGTTGCTAGTCGAAAGCAAAATAGCAAGTGCTTGATTTTGACATGGTGTTCGCTTTGTTGACAATTTATTCGAATTAGTGGTATCAAAATTTGTATGGAAACACTTACGTCTTCTTGCGACCTGTCGTTCGAGTCAAAATTCGTACAGAGGTAAGATAAAGAAATGAAAATCAGTTTTCTTTCGCTTAGAATACGCACGAAGACGTTCTTTCGAAATAGTGGAAGAGGCAGTTAATTTTAACTGAAATATAAAATAGGTTTAAGTTACAAAAAAAAAATGTTTCAGTTAATTAGCAAAAAAAAAAAAGTCTAAAATTTCTGCTCTGACACCGTAGTTTCGATTTTGCTGATCTTTAATACCAATCTATTTCGGACCATTTCTGATACACCATTTCAAGACGGAAGTCTCTAACTTTTCTGGGAGTTTCGGAAAACTGATTTCAGGTACAGACAGACATAAGGACCAAGAATATATCGCACATCATGACTCAAAAAGTTAATAATGCAGAATAATAATGCATTTCGTATTTTATTCTGCGTAAAAATTTCACATAAATATCTTGTACTATCACCTTGTGAGAGAAGAATATTTGTTCATGCCTTCATTGAGTTGTATGTAAACTGAAAGTTTTAAACGTGTTTTCTGCAAAACTAGTGTTTTGAGTTATGGCACTATTGAACTGAATATGCGATACATACTTTATGAGTTGCATATTAATATTGTGGAAATTATGCACGGAATGACATAGGTTTGTCATACATACATACACATACATATATATACCCTTTATCATTTTTGGTGAACGCTTCACGAGTAATGTCACCTATACATGTCAGTACATATCGCACATTAAATGATAAACAGCCACAGCTGAAAATTATTAAAAATCACCATTAAATTTTTGATTCGACCGAATTTTCATATTTTTCGAGTTTGGGTCTTGTCTTTTGTGATTTTTTTTCCATACAGCTACAGCATGAGCATCAAAAGACTTAAGACACATACATGAAAATGAGGGAATCCAAGGAAAATGAGCCTTCAAGTGATTTTTTTTAACCTTTTCAGGTTCGGGCAGATAAAACTATCAATAGCGGTATATTTGTACCGCTGTATCTTATGTACTTAATGCTCGTATATTCATTAAAGGAGCACCAAAACATTTAATTTTCTTAAGAAAATTCCGAATTAACATTGGCAATGCATTATATTTCAAAATTTTTAAAACAATATAAAAATTGCATATCGATGCTGGACGTGAAAATAGCCAAACAGATTCCTCTTGAGGCTGATTTTCTTTGAATTCTCCAATTTTTATGTGTGTGTCTTAAGTCTTTTGATGTTCATGCTGTAGCTGTAACCAAAAAAAGACTTAAGACTTAAAATCGGAAAATACGAAAATTGGATAGAATCAAAATTTAATGCTGATTTTCGGATTGACCGGTCATTTTCAGCCACGCGTTTCCGAGATGAGTGCAAAAAAACCTAAAAATTCACTAATTTTGCGTTGCTATCTTAAATCTTTCGAATTATAAAAATGCTTTTGTTTTTCTAATTAATTAGTTCACTGAACACATCTCTAACGACCGCAAAAAATTCTTTTGCAACCAAGTCTTCTTGAACAATAAAAAGTACCGTTATGTCTTATGTTAAATGCTTGCGTCATTTGTGCAGTATCAACAGTTTTTAACAGTCCCGAGCAACTGGAATGTTTTTAGTTGTGACTGTTTACGATTTAGTGTGCGATATGTACATATGTATGTATAGTACTTGCCTTCATCAATGTCATTGGCCAAAGCATATTTTGCATTTTTCATGATGGCTGCTATAGAAGTAGCACCGCAACCGCTACCAACATCTAAAATGGTTTTATCTTTCACTATATCCGGGTTTTCCAAAACAAATCTAAAAAATTTATTTGGTAAATTTAAATTTTACAATATTTTCGATGCATGTACGTACTTACTTAAGGCTTGTCCGCCCGGCCAATAGAAAGCCCAAAACGGATCGTTTCTAAATATTCGACTCTTATCATCATGTTGAGGTGCATGAAAAAGTTTACACTCTGGAGTTATTAAATACAACGATATCTCGGGCGTTAAATGTTCACGTGATATTTTCGTGTATTTTAAAATGTTCTCAATGAGCAGTTGGCTTTGTAATCTATAAGTAATGAAACAGTAAAATGTACATATTTATCTATTATTGATTGGATTCTATTAATTAAAAATTCATTAATATTTTTAAGTTTTATTTTTTTTATATTTACTAAGGCACACTCACTTCCAGGTAATAGCAAGATTACAAAAATACAATAAAGTGTTAAAATAAAAAGAAAATTAAAAAATAAAAATTATTCACATTTTACATCCATACATATACGAGTATACATATTTATTTAAATAAACAAGTATATAAAATTATAAAACAACTGTACAACCAAAAAATAATCCAAATAAATATACAGTGCAATGCACGATATTTTTGGATTTTAAATCCAGTTGAGCGCTACGCATCATTTCAGAAGCTGTTAAAGAACAGACATAGAAATTGTAAGAATACAACAATTAAGAGCTGGATCATTGACTTGGAATAAATAGTATTATAGAAACACATATAAAAATTATTTATTTAACTGAAACTACATTATTAACCCCCAACCAAAAAAAGTTATAAGTTTGAAGTGTGTGTCTGTGTATCTGTGTGTCTGTACAAGTTCACGAAGATAAAAAATGGTTCAACCGATCTTGATTTTTCTACTTGAAAGGTGACTGGATCGAGAGTGTTGTTAGCTATGTTTGAAGCAAATCGGTCCAGCCGTTTAGATGTATTCTGTATCTTTGACTGATTTTAATTTTTTTCTTTTTCGCTTAAAAGCTGAGTAGATTTTGCAATTCTGTGACTTCGATAATATTAAACTTATGCTACACAGAAAAAAATATACAAGATTTATGTTCAACAAAACCATGTTGTTGAAGAAAATTTTTAATTTCAATAATATTTGGCATTAACTTAAATATTGTATTTATCAATACCGCGTATTTTAAAATATCATTTAAATTACTTTGTTTGTGTTGGTGTTTATCTTGCTTGTTGATTGACTCAACGTGGTCATGTGCTGATGTTGATGTTTACTTTGATTGTTGGTGTTGTATACGTGTAAATTCCGACAAGAACCCGAAAAACGTCGTGGCTTGTTTTTTTAATCAACAAAGTTATTTTAAGATTATATCAACGAAATGCGCCATGCAGAAGAAACATAAGAAATCATGTTTTGCGTGTATTCATTATTTGCGTACCTAATAACGATTTGCTCTTTAGCTGAGTGGTAAGTACGTTAGCCTATTAGTCAAGAGGTTGCCGGTTTGACTCATCCCAAACATCTTTAAATTAAAATTTAATAAAAAACCAAGTTCTAAAAAAAATTAAACAAACAACGAAACAACACATTAGAATTTGAAAACCAAATTCATTAAAAATTTTTGTTTTCTGTTAACAACTCAATTGTGAATAACACAATAATTTTAATTGAAAATAATTGAGTTGATTTTGTTTTTTTATGTTACAAATGTGTGTTCGTATTTACAAAAATCGTTGTAGGTGCCTTTTTAAATAATATTTTATTTGTATTCACAAATAAATTAGTTGTATTTACAATTCTTTTTTTTCTGTGTATACAGTGTCAACTGGGGTTGCGTTTTCTTAAGTAGTTAGTACGTTGACTACAAAATCGAAGGTCTTGGGTTCGAGACCGGTATCCGACAGTCATTAAATAACAACAACACTCATTTTTCTGATGTGCATTAGTGTTCATTTGTATCAGTTGTTGTAGATAAGTTCAAATGATGAAAACACAGTCTCACTTTTCACTGAACTATACCGATTTCAGCACATACTAATCCTAATGTCCTAATCGTCTGTATACAGTGTTGCCAGAAAATGATGATGACAGAATGCTAAATCGGTCAAAAAATTCTGCTAAAATGTTCTACAGAATAAAAGTATAATGCCAGATTTAAATGAAGAAAATTATTGAAATAGCTTTGATTTTCATGTTTATACAAACTTATTAGTATTTACAGGTATTTTTATAGCACATACAAACATAAAATAGTTAATAATTGGTAATTTTTGGATATGTTACAATTACGTTTAAAATTTTTTAACGCACTAATAATCTCAAAATATTATTTTACTTATTCATTAATATATTTTTTTATTAAAAATACATTGAAATTGATTATAGAGGGGTTCTTTGGATCCTATGCGCAGTTAACTGTTGCTAATGCAGATCATTAGGGAACCTTTACCCTGCAATGCATATACATTTATGAGAAAAATCTTATTACAGTTGAACATTTTTAACAAATTAAAATTTTTATTGTCAACAAATTCTGCCAGAAAGCATTTAGCAGAATTTTTTGAAAGTTGAATGCTTTTTAACTAACGAAAATGCCAGATCTGGCAGTGAAAATGCTAATATGGCAACAATGTCTGTATATATATAGTAGAATCATCAGCGAAGTAAAGTAACCAATAAAATGGCTACTAAGCACAGCTTCAAAATTAAGTACTCTTCATTGACACCAGAGGCGCTACAACACTACATTATCAAAAACGTGCAAAGAGTAGAGTTGTGAAAGAATGAAGTTTTCCTCTATCTCTTCCTTCACCACCTGTCTTCTCTATCACTATCCCTTTCCTAAAGAAGGTAACACCTACCCTACAAGAAACGACTGACTGAAACTAACACAAACAAAATTTTTTCACTAACATATTTGTAACAATTTTCCATTGAGTTCAATAGTGACAGTCAATTGACTAGTCTTTTTATTTAATTATTATAGATGCTTCACTCTAGCATATATGTTAGAGTGGGACATCTAATGTACATATCATTTTATTTAAAAAAAAAAATACAATTCATTCTGTCTGTGAAAATTTAAATTTATAAGTGTTAAAAAGAAAAGTCAAAAATTTAAAAAAACCTCGATACATATATCTAGAAAAGATGTGATATCTTTTAAAAGACTGGACCGTTTTTCTTAAAACATACATATGTAGCTAAGAGCTCTCTCGATCAAGTCACCTTTTAAATCAAAATCCTTCCAGCCGTTTGGTCTGTAAGTGGACACGGACAGACATACCGATACACACTACAAACTTATAACACCCTTTTTTGGTCGGGGTTAAAAAAGATAAGTAAAACAATAGTGAATAAAAGAAATTTACAAACTTTAATTAAATATACATATGTATATTTCTTTTCAAAATTTTAGATACGTATTTGTAAAGAGCAATATGCGTTGGTGGTAAAAAGGTGTGAAGAGGGCTAGATGTCGCCTAGGTTATTCTGTTTTAGCTAATTGAGTTAATATTTATATTATATTATAGTCATTTCTATTTATTTTTATTTGTTAACTCATTAATTTTGAAATAAATTTGAAAAATGTTTATTTAAAAATAGAAAACATTTTTTTTTTTAAATGTGATTTATACATCGGTACTGATTAGTCAGCTCTGACGATATTTATATCAGTAATGATTTGTCAGCTCTGACTACACAGAAAAAAAAGAATTGTAAATACAACTAATTTATTTGTGAATACAAATAAAATATTATTTAAAAATGCACTTACAACGATTTTTGTAAATACAAACACACATTTGTAACATAAGAAAACAAAATCAACTCAATTATTTCCAATTAAAATTATTGTGTTATTCACAATTGAGTTGTTAACAGAAAACAAAAATTTTTAATGAATTTGTTTTTCAAATTCTAATGTGTTGTTTCGTTGTTTGTTTAATTTTTTTTAGAACTTGGTTTTTTATTAAATTTTAATTTAAAGATGTTTGGGATGAGTCGAACCGGCAACCTCTTGACTAATGGACTAACGTACTTACCACTCAGCTAAAGAGAAAATCGTTATTGGGTACGCAAATAATGAATACAAGCAAAACATGATTTCTTATATTTCTTCTGCATGGCGCATTTCGTTGATACAATCTAAAAATAACTTTGTTGATTAAAAACAAAAACAAGCCACGACGTTTTTCGGCTTCTTGTCGGAATTTACACGTATACAACAACAGCAATCAAAATAAACAACAACATCAGCACATGACCACGTTGAGTCAATCAACAAGCAAGGAAAACACCAACACAAACAAATGAAATTAAATGATATTTTAAAATGTGCGGAATTGATAAATACAATATTCAAGTTAATGATAAATATTATTGAAATTAAAAATTTTATTCAACAACATGGTTTTGTTGAACATAAATCTTGTATATGTTTTTTCTGTGTATATTTAAATCAGTACTGATTAGCAGCGTGACCGTTGGACCGACTAAAGTGTCAATTTGCCACTTTTTCGACTGCGTTTCCCCTTTTTTGACTGGCTTGCCACTTTTTGACCCCCTTTATTTAGGGTGAGTTATATGAAAATACATTAAAAATAAAAAGTTTAGTGCAGTTTTCTGTTTTTTTTTTTAATTTTGCCCCTTTTTTTCGATAAATCCCCCATTTGGTACCACTTTTTGAAAAATGTCATCGGTCACCCTGCTGATTAGTAATATACTGTGGAGATATACATATTGTTACGAAAATAGCCGTCAACAATGTTAAGCAACATTACACAAAAATATTCCAACAGAGTTAATGTAAATGCTACGCGAAAATATTCCTACAGGGTCAAAGCAAAGAATAGTCTAGAAAGTAGCCAACAACTAAATAAGCATGCCTAGCTTGACTAAACAAGCAAAAGCAACAACAACAAAAAAAGCGTCTGCTTATTATGAAGATTCACATATTTGTACACATACATACATGCCAATTCAAACGAAAAGCAAAAGATAAACAACCACCGTGTGTTGCTTAGTTAATGATGTACACACGTACGCATATACACATGTATGCACATAGTTACCACATGAACTTAATTAGGCAGCATATAAGATGATAATGATCGTCTAGACATTGCTTGAAACTTCTAGTGGAATTTCTGTGAAATATAAGTAGAGGTGACGCATCCAATGAGTTAGTTAGTTGCAGTTGTAAGTCAGTCGCGAACAGTTATAGTTAGTGCTAATCAGAAACTAGTCAAGTTAAGAACTCGTTAGACAGTTGATAATTAAGTTGTGAATTAATAATAGTCTGACGTGGAATTGAGATTATTGTGGAGTCTATCGTGTCGACTGGAGTAAAGGGAACAGCGCAGCGAATAGACGTGTATAAGGGTGTAAGTAAAGCCAGTGAGTCTTTATTGGTGTATCAACTGTGAGTGTCGGCAGAGTGAGTGCCGTGTGTGACAAGCAGCAGACAAAGAAGTATTGGTGTATCAACTGTGAGTGACGGCAGAGGGAGTCTCGTAAGTGACGAGCAGCAGACAAAGAGGTGTCACGTGAATACTTGCGCAGCCAGCTAAGAGACGTGCGTAAACTACAGCGAGGAAGGCGTAGTGGTAACCAGTTGTGAATATCTGTGTGTAATTTATTAGTTTAGTTGTATTAGTGTATTTAAGGTCTTGAGTAATTTAGTATAAGTGTATTTGTAAATAAAACTTGTATCATTCTTAACCCTAATCACTACACTCGGCTCTTGTATTCATTTGCAAATCTTCGGATCTACGGAAAAGCGTTTTTATAGAGAGAAAAACGTAACATTTGGTGTCAGAAGTGGGATTTGCAAATACAAGCGATACGTTTAAAAAGGGTTAAGCGAAAAGCAAGAGTAATAAGAAAAAGAGAACCTCACACGTTTGAAAAGGTTAAACGTGAACAAAACCACATACGTTTGAAAAGGTTAAACGTAGTAATTGGTTTTTGAGGAGAGATGAAATTTCAAGAGCTTAACGTGGATCAACTCAAGCAAGAGTTGAGTAAGAGGAAATTGACGACAACTGGTAACAAGGTCGAACTTCAAAAGAGGTTAATAGACGAATTTCAGCGGCGCAACATCGACATAGAAACCTATGAGTTCGATGAAAAAGAAGAAATTGAGGTATGTACTCGTGCAGCAGCAACCAGTACAGACATCAGCGCAATGTTGGCCACCATGATAGAGAAAATGGAGGCAAACAATGACAAACTTCTAGGCCAAATGGATGAGAGACTTCAGGAGTCTTCTAGGCTAAACAACGACAAACTTCTAGGCCAAATGGATGAGAGACTTCAGGAGTCTTCTAGAGCAATGAAGGCTGAAATTCAAGAAACTTCTAAAGCCAACAACGAGAGAGTTTTAGCTGAAGTTAAGGCCATAAATGAGAAACTTCAAGAAATTTCTGAGGCCATAAAAAGACGGGCATGTGATGTAGAAATGCAAGTCAGTAAATCTGATGAAAAGAATACTGGCTTGGATGACATTTCTGGCAAAGAGGAAAACGTTGACCAAAGACTGAAGGCAGAAGATGAAATTAGCAGTGGGCAGTGTCAACAAGTTGGACGTGAGCCAGAAGTTTTTAGCAAAGAAAATGAAGCTAGTGACGTAGAAGATGTACATGTGGTCTGTGAAACAGAGAAACAAGCTATGCAAGCTATGGGTGAAATGGTATCGCTTGCTCAGGGTAAAGAAAATGCTACCGTATACAAAGCGCGTAGCATAAAAGCAGTCAGGAAGAAGAAGACAACTTCTATACGGAGCCTAAAGCGTGTGGTAAGGCAAGCTCTAGTCAAGGTAAAAGGAAGAGTCGGAGCCAAAGGCCATAAATGTGGAATGGTAAGGCAAGCTCTAGTTAAGGGACAAGGTAGAGTCAGAGCCAAGGGCCATAAATGTAGAATGGTAAGGCAAGCTCTAGTCAAGGGACAAGGTAGAGTCAGAGCCAAAGGCCATAAATGTGGAAGGAGTTGTCATCTACAGCGTACGGCAAGGCAAGCTGTAGTAGAAATACCAGACAGATTCAGTACCATGGGCTGCAAATGTGGAAGAACTTGTCATCGCCAGTGCAAGGCAAGGCAAGCTGTATTGGAAACAGGAAGCAGAGTCAGTACCAGGGGCCACAAATGTCAACGAAGTAGTCATCTCCAGCGTATGGCAATACAAGTTCCAGTTGAGAAACGAGGCAGAGCCAGAACTAAAGCCGACAAATATGGAAGGGGTAGTCGTCTCGAGCGTAACTACAAGGCGTTTAGAAAACGCAGAAAAAGAAAGGCGATGATGTGCCTATTCGGGACGAATAGGCTTAAGTGGGCGGCAGTGTTACGAAAATAGCCGTCAACAATGTTAAGCAACATTACACAAAAATATTCCAACAGAGTTAATGTAAATGCTACGCGAAAATATTCCTACAGGGTCAAAGCAAAGAATAGTCTAGAAAGTAGCCAACAACTAAATAAGCATGCCTAGCTTGACTAAACAAGCAAAAGCAACAACAACAAAAAAAGCGTCTGCTTATTATGAAGATTCACATATTTGTACACATACATACATGCCAATTCAAACGAAAAGCAAAAGATAAACAACCACCGTGTGTTGCTTAGTTAATGATGTACACACGTACGCATATACACATGTATGCACATAGTTACCACATGAACTTAATTAGGCAGCATATAAGATGATAATGATCGTCTAGACATTGCTTGAAACTTCTAGTGGAATTTCTGTGAAATATAAGTAGAGGTGACGCATCCAATGAGTTAGTTAGTTGCAGTTGTAAGTCAGTCGCGAACAGTTATAGTTAGTGCTAATCAGAAACTAGTCAAGTTAAGAACTCGTTAGACAGTTGATAATTAAGTTGTGAATTAATAATAGTCTGACGTGGAATTGAGATTATTGTGGAGTCTATCGTGTCGACTGGAGTAAAGGGAACAGCGCAGCGAATAGACGTGTATAAGGGTGTAAGTAAAGCCAGTGAGTCTTTATTGGTGTATCAACTGTGAGTGTCGGCAGAGTGAGTGCCGTGTGTGACAAGCAGCAGACAAAGAAGTATTGGTGTATCAACTGTGAGTGACGGCAGAGGGAGTCTCGTAAGTGACGAGCAGCAGACAAAGAGGTGTCACGTGAATACTTGCGCAGCCAGCTAAGAGACGTGCGTAAACTACAGCGAGGAAGGCGTAGTGGTAACCAGTTGTGAATATCTGTGTGTAATTTATTAGTTTAAGTTGTATTAGTGTATTTAAGCTCTTGAGTAATTTAGTATAAGTGTATTTGTAAATAAAACTTGTATCATTCTTAACCCTAATCACTACACTCGGCTCTTGTATTCATTTGCAAATCTTCGGATCTACGGAAAAGCGTTTTTATAGAGAGAAAAACGTAACAATATGTTTTTTTACTAGTTCATGAGAGAGAAGCAAAATCAGACGTACACGAATGTTTACATCAGTTTTTTCATATTGGCCTTAACAAAATTATAGATATGTATATAATAGTAGTAGGCATTCTTAGCCTGAGTGTTATTTCTTAAAATGCCTTTCAAATGTCTCAGTGGTTTTTAAATTTTTGTTATTCTAAATTTTTTAGTGCTCATTTTTGAAGACGGTTCAATTGTTTTTAAAAAGTTATTTTGAGAATAATTTCATAAATATGATGTAATGTTAAAACGAAAGTGTAAAATTTTCGCTTAAGAATGCGTTTTTAGTCCAGTATAGTATACATACTTCAAAAAATTTAACTTCATTTCCAATAGTGATGAAATTTTACAGTTAAAAACGTACAGACATGCTACTACGTACATGTGTGTTGCTAAGTGCGTCACGAATCAATGTCTGCAAATAAGACCTGGCAACCTACAAACTGTTAATAAGTTTCAACCAGAAGCTTAAAAAGTGTAACTGTCTACTAAAAGTGTTGATATAATTATGTATGTGAGTAAACATACATATGTATGTGTATGCAGTAGTGGGATAACTTTTTATTTGTAAAATTTCTTTACCACACCTCGCTATGAGCAATGTTCTGATAATAAAAATAGTTTTTTTTAGTAATTATAGTGAAAAGATTTCACAAACCGAATGTGACTTCTAAGATGCTATGAAAACTGTATATATTGATGGTCTAATTTACAGCTTAATAAGGAAAAATCGAAAAAATAATATCCATAAATGTTTAATAGTCTATTAAGCTTTTAATACACAGAAAAAAATATTCCTAGAAAATGTTTATTAGCAACTCCGTTTATTGAAAGTATAATAATATAATATAATTGAGCTATAATGAATTTTAATCAGGAATAATTTCTTAATCGGTGAAATAATTGTATAAAAAATATAATAATTTTTCATTTCCCCTTTCATTAGAAAATTCATGTTAAATAGTTTACACTACGCAAGTCGTCTTTGCTAAGCTGATTAGTTTGACGGTGAAAGAAAGAAAGAAATGTTTCCGTTCCCCCCGTCTCTGTCTCTGTCCTAACAAACTAGTCAGCTTAGCATTAAGCCTTGCATAGTGTAAACTAGGTTTTTGTGAGAAAATTGAAATTTAAGGCTTTATGATCAAACAGAATAAGTCCGTAACTTCAGGAAAAATCACTGTCAAATTAACAAAGCCCATAATAAAATCTATGGCAGTAACTTCAAATGCTCTCTAATTTTTGATTTATTTTCTTTTGTGCTTATTTTTCTTTGTAGTTTTGGATACGAAATGTATGAAATTTATTGAAAGTATGGTAGCATTGTTGAGAGAATATTTACTTATATGTGAGAGCATAGGAAAAAACGCTGTCAAAATAAAATAGATTCTATTTCTCGACTGCTTTCTGGCCCTAATTTTTTGTGTCAATTTGTATAGAAAATGTGTTTATGCCACAATTCTGTTTGATCATTCACGCAAAGAAAAGATATGGTTGTGGAATGATTGAGAAAACAATATTATATTCTCTGAAACAAATGTGTGGTCGTTGAAAACTAGTTATTGTTATTTTAAACATTAATTTCGTTGCGACAAACAGAGTAATGTTTGAATTTAATAATTACATTATCACATCCACAAAAAAGTGTGACATGGTTAGATCTTAACAATACAGTTTTGTTAAAAATTTATGACTACAACATAATTTGTATTATTATTTAAAAATAATATGATGTAAACAACAATATAATGTTATCCAAAACCATACTATGTTGTTTTTAAAAAAATATTTTTCAGAAACATCTGTCAGTTCAGTATTTCGTTTGTAAGTTAATAAATAAATAAAATATAAACAAAAGGGTAGACCAATAAAAATATATAAACATTTGTGTATTTCTTTATACAGAGATGGCTGTAAGTATACATTTCTATATATACATTTTATTTCAACAATATTAATTTACTTTTATTTCGCATTTAACGCACAGCTGTTTCAACAATAAATATATGATTAAAAACAAAATAGTATTAATATATTAAATAATACTGTGGTCGTATTTAAAAATATTAATATAATATTAGATCATGGTATGGTGAGTCTCAATTATATTTTAGTCACATCTAACAATAGTGTTGTCATATTTACAATACTAAGATTAGGTGTAACAAAGTTCATTGTTTTTGTAGATAATATTATTATTAACTCAGATAATAATATTATTAAAGCTTCCCAGGCAGAAAAAGACAATCAGCACGACGTTGCTACGATTGTCTCCGGGTACAACTAACATCAGTACAACACTCGTTTACCAAGATTTTAATGTACCCATAACATTAAAATGATAACGCCTAATGACCGTCCTCCGACTCTTGTTTTCAATGTTGTCACAATACTCTAAATACACATTTATATGGTCGTCAAAATGGAAA
The DNA here is from genome assembly GCA_949987645.1 of Tachina grossa. NCBI lineage: Eukaryota > Metazoa > Arthropoda > Insecta > Diptera > Tachinidae > Tachina > Tachina grossa. The sequence goes on along the minus strand of OX465278.1, from coordinate 49,015,262 downwards.
TTTCCCAACTTAAGTCAAATTTTTGTATTTACGTTGTTATAGCGGTATAGAATTATTGTAAACGAGGTATTGGGAAATTAACGTCGCATTTTTGTATACACAGTGTTGTTGTGGTATAGCATTACTAAGAACGCGGTATTTGTAATTGTTAAGTCATATTTTTGTGTTTAGAGTACTGTGGTGGTACACAAATTTTGGAAAAGTCGTAATTTTGTATTTACAGTGATGTGGTGGTACATATTTTTTGGGCAAAGTCACAATTTCTGTCTGGGTTGATTTTCTATTAAAAATAATATGATCTGACTGCATGATTATGGTTACCTCAACCATATTTTTTCTTTGCGTGTTTTATCGCATTCATTTCATTTAAGAAATTTATTATTCGACATATTGTCAGAAGTTTATTTTAATTTGAAATTTGTTTGCTAGTGGGTCAGCGTTGTCTATATATTTCATTGTTGCTGTAACAAATCATCATCTCAAATAGTTCTTGAAAGTCTGTGCATAAGATAAGAGGTTTGTGACTATTCAAAATGTTTGGTTGAAGTCTACTGATGATTTGTTACAGCAACAATGAAATACAGGGTGGGCCAAAAGAAACCAAGGGGTGTAAAAGTTTAATAACTTTTTTGTTTATTAATTTTATTTTATTTTTTCTTTCAGATTATATAGACAACACTTGGAGAATTTATAATGGAGAGGTTCACAACTGAACAGAGAACCAGAACAATAGAATTTTATTATTTAAACCAGAGATCAATTATTTTAACGCAAAGAGCATATCGTCGACATTTTAACGTCAGAATTTCGCCCTCTGAAGCGATGATTCGTTGCTTAGTTAATCGTCATCACCAACATGGCAGCGTAAGAGATTTGCCTCGAACCGGTAGACCACGTTTAAGTCGCACTGCGGAAAATATTGAACGAGTACAGCAAAGTGTTAACGAAGCACCAGAAACATCTGGCAGAAGGCGTTCTGCTCAGCTAGAAATGTCTCGTACGTCACTACGGCGCATTTTAAAAAAAGATTTACAGTTATACCCATATAAGGTGCAATTGGTCCAAGAATTAAAACCCGCAGATCATCGGCAACGTCTAAATTTTGCAGTTAAATTTCAAGAGTTGGCCAGAAATGAAATCAACTTTATTGAAAATTTGATTATGAGTGATGAAGCTCATTTTCATTTGAATGGTTCTGGGTTCTGGTTCTGGGGTTCTCAAAATCCAAGAGCCATTCATCAACGCCAATTGCACCCCATCAGGTGTACAGTATGGTGTGGGATCACATCTGAAAATGTCATTGGGCCCTACTTATTCGAGAATGAAGATGGAAGTGCTGTAACCGTAAATGGAGAGCGGTATCGGTTTATGATAGAAAATTTTTTACGTCCTGCTCTTGAAAACAGACCTCGTATGTGGTTTCAGCAGGACGAAGCCACTGCCCATACTGCCCGAGACACAATGGCACTTTTAAGTCAAATTTTTGGAGAGCGAATAATTTCTCGAAATTCGGAAATTATTTGGCCAGCGCGATCGGCAGATTTGACAGCACCCGACTATTTTCTTTGGGGTTTTTTGAAGGAGCGAGTGTATGTGAACAAGCCAGAGACAATCCTTGAACTCAAGGCAAACATTGTTGCAGAAATTCGAACGCTACAGCCACAAGTTTTGAAATATAATATGGAAAATGCTCTAAAAAGAGCCCATCAGTGCGAAGCTGAAAACGGTGGTCATTTAAGAGACATCATTTTTCATACTTAGTGTAAAAAAATTTCCATTTTGTATATTATATAATCTGAAAGAAAAAATAAAAAAAGTTAATAAACAAAAAAGTTATTAAACTTTTACACCCCTTGGTTTCTTTTGTCCCACCCTGTATATAGACAACGCTGAACCACTAGCAAATAAGCGTTCATTTCATTATATTTAAAAAAAAATTCAAAAAGTTATGACCCTAATATGCTTACGACCATTTAACCGCACACCACACTCGTGCTTATAAACTTTTTCTTTTTAAATACTAAGAAATGTTTAGTTTGCTTTTTATGTTAAAAACTCGAGTGAGTTATAGAGTATGGATATAAACTACATATTTAAATAATTAATTATACACAGACAGACACTTTGTGATACAAATTACATATTATTAAAAAAACGCATGCTAATTGCATAGGTATCACAAAGTTAAAAATTCTACGCTTATAACTATACAGACATTTATTATTAACATCGTCTTTGTAGTTACTTGTCCATCAATACGGACTTGATTTAAAAAAAATTCTCAGAAATACCAAAATAAATTAAAATACTTGTACATATTTGAAATAAAATTCCGATGATTCACCAAAATATGAGGGGCAACGCTAAAAACTATTAACACAATTCAATCAAAATACACAGTGGCAAGCATAAATGTTGAGATAAATCAGGCGTCCTTTATTTGATATATCCATGTATAGCAAGGAATTATTAAAACTTTGCAGTTTGTGTTAAAAGATTTGGCTTTGCGAGCAGTGCTAGGGGTCTACTCTGTAATTCGAGACGAATGAAAACATTTTCGAATTTGTGTGTTAATTGCTTTCTTTTGTTTCGAATTACAGAGTCGATTTTTTACCGTTGTTCTTAAGCATTCTAAATATTAAAAGAAAGTTTTGAAATTACTTGGCTGCAAAAAAATAAAACAAAATTAAGTAAACAAATTAAATATGGAAATACATTTTAAGCTCCATGAGCAACTCTGCATATTCGTCTTATATATTTGCTGGTGTAAAAATTCTTGCAGTCAGAAAATATTTGAACGTTTTTGCTTGATTTGAGACAAGATAAATTAATAGCTGATCACCATTTCTTGAATATAAGCCACCAGCATTCAGGGGATAGCTGGGAATGGAATATGAGAAACATATGAGAAATAAGAATATGAGAAACATAAGTGACCTTCTCCCAGAAAAGGGACCTAGTGTGTACAGAAACGGGTTTGGACTTAAGAGGGGATTCTGGTACCTAAAAGGGTGTAGAATAAGATGAAATGAGTTTTCACACAGTAGGTCCCTTTTCTCGGTGAAGGTCACATATTAGAGCTGCAAAACTATCGATAGTGGCTCCATTCGATAGTTTCGATAGTATTTCTTGATGCCATCGATATTATCGATAGTTTTTGATTCTTAAAAACTTATCAATTGTGTATTTTTCTAATAACTATAAAATCTTGAATTTTTTAATCATTCCATAAAGAAAAAACAAACTTGATTTTTTTTAAGCTTTTAGTTCCAATGCTTTTAATACACATATTCAACAAACATATATTCACAGTTCTATAAAAAATAAACGAAAAAGCAAACAGATAGATAAATGGATCAATAAAAAATAAATTAAAAAGGAATAAAATAAAAAAAATCTTTCATCATAACTTTTGCAGTTAGCTAAAAAGTATTGGTTTAACAGAAGGGGAAGCAAACTATTTAGCGTCACCTGTTATTTAAAAGTAAGTCCAGTAGCCGTCAAATTTCTTCATGTATCAAAGCCGTTGGTATATAATAATTGTACTTTTATGCAATTTGCATCTAGTATATAAAACATCTTATGTTGAAAAAAATCAGAACTAATTAATTTGTTTTCACATTTATATATGTAATGATTGATAACCATTATTATAAAGGTTTACAGGCGGCGAAATTTGAATGTTACATTTTTTATTACACAGTCGCCATCATTCCGTTTTTATTGACTTTGATTTTTTCTCTTTTAGTAGCGTGTTCTTGTCGATAGTATCACTATCGAAAAAAAATATCGATAGTCTACTTAATATAAAACTATCGATACTATCGATAGTACCATCGATAGTTTTGCAGCTCTATCAAATATTTTGAACAAAAAATTAAAAACTGGAAAAAAATTAATAGTCATACTTACAAATGCATTTACCAATAGTAAAAAAAAAATTGTATACACAATATAATAATTTCTCATATTCCATTCCATTAAAAAGTTCAAATTAAATAGCTGATGGCAACAACAATCTCTACCCGAGTAGATAGACATGGGCGCTGATGAAGTGTGTGGCGGCACAAAAAAATTTTCGACTTTTCCCCCCAGCTAAAGTTTAGTTTAATTTTTCTTCCCTTCTTTAGAAAATAGCATTAATTAATAAAAAATATGTTATTCTATAAGAATTTAAAATGCTGAGCACAATATAAAAATTATTCCTGATTAAAATTCATTCTAGTTCAATTAAATTTAACAAATAATTGTTTTAATTATGAATAATCTTTAACTTTAAGTTTAATTTTTTTAAACGCACTAATATCCCAAATTAATATTTTACTTATTAAGTAAAATATTTTTTTTTTAATTAAAAATACATTGAAATTGATTATTGAGGGGTTTAACTGCATCCTATGCGCACTTCACTGTTGCTAATGCAGATTATCAGGGAACCTTTACCCAAAGTTTCTTAGAACAACTAGAGTTACTATATTATAAACTTTCATTTAAACAAATCCTCTTTTGTTATGCAAGCGCTTACCTGATGCATGAAATTTTGCATGATTTTTATATGGGATTCCTCGCGTAGAAGCTCTGCCACGTCGATCTAAAATGGGATTCTTTCATGCCTGCCGGAATGACCTGAATTCAGCAAAAATAGTATAAATATATAAAAAATATATATAAATATAATTAAAAAAATTTGCTTTTTATTTTTTTACCTTGTTTTTAATTTTTGTTCGCGAGTTGAATTAGGAGTCGATCCCAGGATTTCCGTATATTAGGCTAGAACACTACCCACTGAACTACCGAAGCACATATTTATTTTTGTACACAATTCAATTAAAAAATAAAAACTTGAAGTAAAAATTTCATACGCATCCAAATTTGTACACAGGTAAGCGAGAGAGGATGATCTATAAAAAACTTTGAGATTTTGAATATAAACATCCGACTGACTTCGTAGTGTTTGTGTTAAATTTCGTCATTCGCTTACGTTATTGCATCCTCGTAAGGCAGAGGGGATGCACTGTGTGCTTTTCCGCGCTTCCGAAGCGCTTACTTTTGTGTTATATTAAAGCACACCTTCCGAGACGTTTTTATGGATATAAGAAACTACAATAGAAAAAACACATAAAAAACAGAAAAAGAAGCTATACAAATTCAAAAGAGCAATAATAAGCAATTGCTTCTAATCTCGATTATTTTTTTGCTCAACTACAAATGACAAAGTTGAAACAAGAACTCAATAATTAACATGTTTTTTATTTTCTTACTTTACCATTGGTACATTGGCTGACTTTCTTTAGCTTCAAATTGTAGTCGTAAAGTGATGCCACACAAGTATTTTTAATCTTTAACTTTTGTTAGCCACTGTATGTGAAATGTTAAACCAAAAACACAAAATAAATGTGCATGTGTATGTATATACACACTTACAAGCATATTAAAACATTTAGCTAAAGACGCTGCCAAGTTCACCTTTACAAACTTAAATTTTTTCATTTTGTTTAAGAAATGCAAATTAATATTGACTAAAACATGTTATAAAATATAAAAGTTTTTCAAGCAAATGTGCATATCAGAAACGTTGTTTTGATCACGTGCGTTATTTATTGAATAAAATTCGAGTTTTTGAAATTGTACTGAGAAATTTCAACTTAAACAATTTCCCACATTCATTGATAAATTTGAAATAGTAAACGTATTTATTTTTGTTACGTCACGAACAATATGCAATAAATAAATATTTTTTCTTAGTTTCCCATATTCAATAATAAATAATTTTTAATTTGAATTAAATTTGTTTGTTGTCATGGCCAGGCAACGTAAGTATAACTTCAGTCCAGACATTTGCTATTTTTATTAATTCGCCATAATTTAATAACAAAATGTTCTAAATTCATATGAAGTTATATTATACTAGCTTTTACCCGCGGCTCCGCTTGCGTTTTTTTGTTTAAAAAAATATATAAAAACTGGTTATAAGACTGATCAAACAATCAAACCCGAAACGAAAATTACCCTAAAAGGCCCACAAATGTGCTTTTCGGAAAAAATCTGTATCAAAAAATAAAAAAAACCGATACTTAACCGGATACAAAATATCCTATATTTGTCGTGAAACGTAGAAAACAAACTCATCACTTTCACATTTATAAGGAGATGGTCACACTTGGGCAAATATTTGCTCAAAAAATGTGACCACAAAATATTAATGAAAAAGCTTTCAATTCAGATACGTGTTTGTTAATAATTAATACTTTCCAATAATGTTGCAACCAATGACGTTGTCTATTAGTTGTTTATGAAACTGTTTAACTTAAGAAACACTTGTCTGAATCAAATGGTTTTTCACAAACATTGAGTGGTTACGCTTTTTTTGGGCAAATATTTGCCAGGTGTGACCGTACCTTAATATAGGGTGTTTTTTTTAGAGGTATAGAACTTTGAATTGAAATAAAACACAAGAAAATCGTTTTAATGTCCATCAATTTGGCTTTATTGGAAGGATAATTTTATGCCACTAATGTTTAAATATGATTTCGGGCATGTGGCCGCCGCGGCTGGCTCGAATAAAGCCAATTCTACAGGTCCAATTTTCAACCACTTTTTCGAGCATATGGGGCCGTATGTTGGCAATAACGCCACGAATGTTGGCTTCCAAGTCCCCTAACGTTTCTGGTTTGTTGGCGTAGACGAGCGACTTCACATATCCCCAAAGAAAATAATCCAATGGTGTCAAATCACACGATCTTGGTGGCCAATTGACAGGTCCATTCCGCGAAATTATGCGCTCATCGAATGTTTCCTTCAATAAATCGATTGTGACGTGCGCTGTGTGGCATGTAGCGCCGTCTTGTTGGAACCACAACTCATCCACATTCATGCCATCCAATTCGGGAACAAAATAGTCGGTTAGTCGGCTCCAATTGCTGTGCACGGTGGCGAATCGATTCATTCGGGTCCTCTTCAACACTTTGCTCTACAGCGGCAATTGTTTCTTCGGTGCGCACTGTTCGACGTCTCTGCAGATGCGTATTATCACATAGAGTAAACGTAGTGCGAAAACGATCCATGGTTAACCGAATTAATTGCTCTGATGGACGATTATGTCGACCATAAAATGGACGGAGCTTGCGGTAAACTTCGCGAACTGAACCATTATTTTCGAAATAAATTTGCACGATTTGCAAGCGTTGTTCTTTTGTCAACCTGTTCATGATGAAATGGCAAACCAAACTAAATATTAATCACTTGACAGCTGACAAAATGGCCGCCAGTTAAAAAAGTGATCCCAACTTAAAGTTCTATACCTCAATAAAAAACACCCTTTATTAGTAAGGATTAAATTCCCAGCAAAAAATTACACATTACCATCAGAACTACTTGCCATATAATGACTTACTTTTCTGATTGCCAAATTTCATTACTTGCTTACAAATCACATTACCTAGAATTTAAAAAATGATGTACAAGTTGCTAAATGAGGAGAATATATTTTTAGATTAAATAGATTACGTGAACAAGTTGCCAAATAAAAAAAGTAAGCATGGGTGTGTTCGTAAATGCATCACTGCTCTGCACCATACGAGCAAACTTTTATTTAAAATGCAAAATAAGTTCGCTGATAATCTGTTTTAGTAGTAGACCATATTTAACATTTATTTGCGCGTTATCTACTTCTGTGAACCAGTTTAGAACATTTAGACTTCCATTTACAGCGCAGTGATGCATTTACAAACAGGCCCTTCTTCTCATTAAGTTGGTAATCCAGTAGGGAAGAGCTTCCACCAAAAATGCTTAATTCCAAACTCGATTACCTTTTTTGAAATTTTTTGCTGGGTTGTATAATTGCATCAAAAGACTGCCACTTGAACACCAACTGTAATGTAATGTAACTGCAACGGTAGGAAACAGCTGATCGATATTGTTATGTGAAAAGTAATGAAAAATGTTATAGAGATGTAACCGAATTTGTACATTACATTTCACATAACAATATCGATCAGCTGTTTTCTACCGTTGCAGTTACATTCCATTACAGTTGACTAACAGAGCCTTAAGAAGATAATTACCGCGACGTAGGAGCCTATCGGTTGCTCAATCTTCAACTAAGTTGCTCCCATCTGCCCCCGTATTTTGTAACTCGCTAAAGCTAAATCTCTATCGCTAAAAACCTAAAAAGTCAATTTACCAATTTTTAGCTTCGAATGAAATTTTCAAACATCTATTGCTAAATAACGCAATGGCTTAATAATGTAATTCGCCGAAATTTTAGTGTTTTATATATTCGAGAATACTGTTTCATTTTTAAATTCATCTTTGTTAACATCCTATATTTAGCATATAAATTTATAATTTCGAGATTTTATCTATAGATACTACAGCGATTAATATTGATAATAGAAAGAACTTGATATTCCCCCTTATTGTGAGTGGCGTCGTCGCCGTCACATCAAGACAACAGTAAATATTGTCACTTGTCTACTCTCTGTCGGCAACATTTGGCTCTTATTGACAATCTCTTATTAATCTCTAAGACTTTTTAAATTAATGTAGCATGTTAATAGCAGTCAGTTCTTGTCGACAAAGAGTAGACAAGTGACAATTTTTACTGTCGTCTTGATGTGACGTCGACGACGCCATTCGCAATAAGGGGGATTAATTTAACAATTTTAACATTATTTAAAGGAAAATAGGAAAAACCTTTATATGAAAACAAAAATAAATTAAAATATAGTTAGAAAATATACAGGTATCGAGAACACTGTTTAATTTTCCATTTGTTCAACATTTTAGCAGAATACGGGGGCTGGACACAATTTCTCAGTGAGACACAGTGGCAACATCTGCAACTGACGTAGAACACTATACTTCGGATCGCAACAGGATGTGTCATGATAACGAATGTTGATCATCTACAACAGGAGAAAACGGTGATGACGATCAAACAATATAATATGCTGGTGACCAATAAATTCCTAATGGCATGCCACTTATCGCAGCAGCCTAATCATCCCTCCCGAAGACACATGCGGAAGGAGTTCTGCGTATACCATGATGGAATAAGAGAAATCATCTCACCCGACGTAAACACAAACTCAATCACGGAAGAAATTAAGACGCTCCATTATTGTATAGTCTCAACTACTACATATGTGTATAGGCCTAATAAATTCTTTAGTACACGCAAAGAAAAAATATGGTTGAGGTAACCATAATCAAACAGCAACATACTATGATTGAATTATATGGTTGCAGTCAAATCATATTATTTTTAATAGAAAATCAAGCTTTAATAATATTATTATCTGAGTTAATAATAATATTATCTACAAAAACAATGAACTTTGTTACAACTAATCTTAGTATTGTAAATATGACAACACTATTGTTAGATGTGACTAAAATATAATTGAGACTCACCATACCATGATCTAATATATTAATATTGTTAAATACGACCAAAGTATTATTTAATATAATAATGCTATTTTCTTTTTTAATCATATATTTATTGTAGAAACAGCTGTGCGTTAAATGCGAAATAAAAATAAATTAATATTGTTGAAATAAAATGTATATATAGAAATGTATACTTACACGACATACAGACATCTCTGTATAAAGAGATACACAAATGTTTATATATTTTTATTGGTCTACCCTTTTGTTTATATTTTATTTATTTATTAATTTATTTAACACCACCCTTGCAATATCGATAACTTACAAACGATATACTGAACTGACAGATGTTTCTGAAAAATATTTTTTTATAAACTTAACATAGTATGGTTTCGGATAACATTATATTGTTATTTACATCATATTATTTTTAAATAATAATACAAATTATGTTGCAGTCATAAATTTTTGACAAAACTATATTGTTAAACTCTAACCATATCACACTTTTTTGTGGATGTGATAATGCAATTATTAAATTCAAACATTACTCTGTTTATCGTAACGAAACAAATGTTTAAAATAACAATAACTAGTTTTCGACGACCACGTATTTGTTTCAGAGAACATAATATTGTTTTCTCAACCATTCTACAACCATATCTTTTCTCTGCGTGTACTTGACACCCTGCGATGTCAGACAGTGAGAAGCTAATATCGAGGTAAACCCGAATGACTCTGGAGCAATTAAGATCGGGATACAGTAACATGTTAAGCTGCTACCAAGATCGTGCTGTTCATGATACTCCTACTGCCTCAACTGTCCGATCAGACCTACGCCTCTAGTTCCAGTTTACTTACCCCCCGTCTAGACTGGCAATAAATATGTTGGCAATATAACAATAACGCCGGCAGAATAGCGCAACAATATTGCTTTATGCTTTACTTATGTTAAGACTATGGGAAATCGTAGCCACAATATGGAAAAAGTCAACAAGGAATGTGGAGAATAGAAACATAATTCACTTGTAAATATCTGGTTAATCGAACAATTTTTTATTTTTAAAAACTTATAACAATACAAATTATTTCACTACACACTTTTTAAGAGACTATTTTTCTTTTTTAATATACATACATATGTATATTTTCTCAATTTCACTAATATTTTCTAAATGCCAAACGCAATACAGAAAAGTCGAACATAAATTAACACCGAGTTTGACGTTTCATGTTCGCAATAATTGTCAACGAAAAACTGTTGAAATTATTGCCGCAATTATTGCAAGCACTGGCAATGAGCTGTCTCCATTGGCAATAGCAATATTTTGACATTTGCTGCAATATATGTTAATGAATTTATTGCCAGTCTAGACGGGGGGTTATGGAACAGACCGATTGAGATGGATCGATTTCTTTGGCTACCCCTAGCACCAAACGACTAATAATGCTAATAATGGAAATTATCCATCTTAAATTAAATACAGGAAAGGATATCCGGACACAGCAGTCACAACAACAACAATAACAACAACAACAACCGCAACAACTACTACTACTTTCACACAAAAAACTAATATGAATAATTTTGTAATATCAATTAAAATATTTGTAATATCAATTACAAAATTAAATAAATTTTCACCTATAAACAATTTGATAATATTTATTAAAAGCCTAATTTTGTAAAACGCAACGGAACACATTGACAAACTTTATATGGAAAAAATTTAAATTACAAAAACAAAATACATAAAAAATTTGTCAACGATAAGCGTTGCGTTTTATAAAATTAGGCCCTACTCCACTCAAATTAATTAATACAATTAAAAATTTAATTGAATTAATGAAATTCTTAATTGAAAACATTTATTGGTGAATACGTTTTTCTTTGTTGTTTATTACTGTTTTTGAAACATCAAATGCTTGAGGGCTAAGAAGCACTTATTTTCTGTTAAAAATTTGAGTTTGTAAAGATGTTGGGGGGGTCCGTAATACATTTGACCCCTCTAAGAGGACCCTAGATACAGCTAAAGCGATAGGAATCGCCTTAAAGATAATGTTTAGTTGTATTTGGAAGAATTTGGAGAAAATAATTGACGCAAGTCGGCAAAAATTTTGAGCCTTCGAGGGCCACCACTTGAAGCAGTTAGAGTAGTGGAAGAAAACTTTATTTGAAGAAAACTTAATATTTGTATGGGTGCCCTGTATGGAATGGAGAAAATGTTGGGAGGAACAAATTAGGAAGGGTCGGTTCTACATTTTAAGTCTTTAGGAGCGGTTGTTGGGCTTTTTGTCGATTTTCAGCTTTTGACGAGGAGCTATTTGCCCACAAATTTTGGTCCCATGTACTTTTATTTTGAACATTGCAAGGTTATCAATTAAAGCGTTTCAAAATCATTCGAAATCCCACCCCTAATGTACATATTATTCACAAATGTCAGTCGATCCTTGAAATGTTATTTTCAAACAAGATTGTTTTTACGTCAAATAAGTTTCAGTGCAGTTCCAAAAAGCTTTCACAATGATCGATTACACGAAAACTGTTTCCTTACAACTCTAAATGTACAGTTGCCAACTTAAGTTGTTAATGTTAAATTGCTATATTATCTCCAGCGTTTAAGGCTAAAACTTCAAGTAAAGATTATTTCACTTGCTCATAAAAGGGTTTATGAACTTTTATTTTTTTCAATAATAACTTCATTTATTGACTTGTTTTAACAATTTGCGTCACAAACCACTGAATTGTCTGATTAAATATAAACGCTTTCAATTTTAATTAAAAATTCTTTAATTTGCTTTTGTTTGAATCTAAAAAATTTCCCAAATACAAGCGCGCATAAATTTTGTTCATATTTGACATCTTTTTTCTTCGCTTTTAATTAAAATATTCCAAAAATGCGGACCTTGAGCACATGCAGTTGTGTCTCAAAAGCGAGACATAATAGTCGCCGATTCGACCATAAATGACAAACAAAATTCTTATTTATCTCAATGGTATGGAGTGGATGGAAATGGCCAGTATTCCAGTTTATATTATGGTTGCCTTCAATAATCTGTTATTCAGAGTATGTCAGTGTAAAGAGCAGACACCAATGTTGGATGTTTGATTGGTACGCGTTGACACCGTTTTACGTTTACGTCAATTGAAACCAAGTTTATATGTATACACGTTTCTTGTTGGCTGCCGTTGCTTTCGTTGCTGGCTTTATTAACTTGTTTTTTTTTTTGTTTTATTTAATAATTGACCCTACCCTCCTTTGTCTTTTGAACTTGTTACGTTTGTCTTCCACGAATTATGCGGTGCTTAACATCAGATACTAACATTTTGTTATTTCTATCTCTTTTTGTTAAAAAATTTTAAGTTAATTTTTTGGATACATAATCCATAAATATATCGCAACACTGAAAATCAGTGCAATATTTTGTGTTGAACTCTAAATCATAGATAGGATATTCTATTTGTAGTTTTTACTTGTGACCCAAATAGAAAAAGAAGTAATTACATACTCGTACGTTGCAAACTCCACTTTTATATTTTCTGAAAATTCGTACCTCAAACCAAGCAGGTTGCATGGAAATTAGTCTTGGGCAAAATCTTTCATTTGTGTGAACCTTTTATTCCCTTTCAGAAAGGTTAAATAAAAAAATTCTTTCTTTTCTTTCATCTTTCTGAACATCGCACAATCTTTGCACACGTGGTTTCAACAGGATGGGGCGACTGCACACACAGCCAGAGCTTCGATGAATTTGCTTCGGGAAAATTTTCCCAAAAAACTGATCAGTCGCCTTGGTGACAGCCCATGGCCACCGAGACATCCATGGATTTTTTTGATGGGGCTAACTCAAAGGGAGGGCTTACAATGGCAATCCTCAATTTCTTGTGGCTTTAAAGGAAAATATTCGTCGAGAAATCAGCTCAAGTGAACCAAGTTTACGGCAGCGTGTGGCGCAGAACACAAGGCTCCATTTTGAACAGTGTGTTCAACTCGACGGACGACATCTGTATGATATACTCTTTAAAAAATAAAATTCGAATTTTCATTCTATCGTCCAATGCTCTTAATAAAACTTTGTATCAATTATTACGTTTTTTATTTAAGTTTGAAAATATAAATCTGCTACCAGACACCCTGTATATCGAGGTATGTGTGTTTGTGCATATATGTATTTAGTACACATGAAACTAAATGTAACTGTACCTTCTTAATGACATTTTTATTATTTGTCCGTTGTAAAATTTAAGTTTAAACGTGTTTTTCTCGAACGAAAAATAAAAATGCATTGGAGCAACATGACTGAGTTTAAAAATGCAGCAAATTTTTTAACGTGGACATTAATAAATGTATATTTTGTTTTAACAGATACCAAACGACCTTGAAGTGTTGCTTCTTTTTCTTTTTTTTTCGGAGAAGGTAAGGAGACAAAATAAAGTTACAAAAAAATATTTAAATGATGTGTAAAAACACTAAATATTAATCTATATGGACTTGTTTATCAACTACTTACATTGGTGAAAATGTTTTATTCAAAGCAAAATTGATACATGTATGTAAATAAAAAATCAAGTGTCGTTCGTTCGTAATCGCATCATTTAGGAACAGCTACAGCGATTTCGCTATTTTTTAAAATGTTTTTCTTAACCCAACTTAGTTTATTACGGAAAGATAAATTGACCACGCCCACTTTTTTAATTTATTTAAAATCTGAGCGATTCGTGTAATATTTTTTTAGTATTCTTAGTAAACTGAAAAAGAAATAGGAGTGGATAGGTGGGCGTGGAACATTCCTTATTAGTTGTTAAAATAGAAAAAGTTGGAATTAAATAAGTGGGCGTGGCACCTCCCATGTATAGCAAATGTTTATTTTGAAATAAAACACCTGAGATTTTGTAGGAGTTACTCTATTGACCTTATAAGTTGTGAGTGTTACTTCTCTTTATAAAAAAAAGTGGCCGTGCCACCTCCCATATGCGAATTTCTTTTATTTTGGAATATCTTTGCATCTAATGAGGCAAGAAACGTAAAATTTTATGTTAGTAACGATTTTTTAAGCCCCGACTAAAAAAAGGGGTTTTATAAGTTGGTAGTGTGTATCTGTGTGTCTGTGTGTCTGTGAATCTGTGTGTCTGCCCGTGTCCACATACAGGCCAAACGGCTGGACCGATTTTCATCTAGTTTTTCTGTTTGAAAGATGACTTGATCGAGAGGGTTCTTAGCTATGTTTGAAGAAAATCGGTCCAGCCGTTTAGAAGATATAACATCTTTTCTGAAAAAAGTCGGGGGTTTTTTAAATTTTAAATTTTTGTTATATAATAAGCATTGTCTTACAAAAAAAAAGTTCGAATTGCATATGTGGGTGTGGCACCTCTCATAAAGAGAATATATGTATATTCTTTTAGATATCTGGAAAAACTAATATAGGGAGAACGTTGAAATTTTGTTGGGATAACTGTGTTGATAATGTGAAAGTTTTCGTTTGCCTTCAATAATAATATCAGTGTAAGGATCTAGCTGATTTGCGAGAATTTGAAACCTTTCATAACTATAGAAATTTATTTGCTCTTCTTGTTTGTTTTGATGTTCGTAAATTAGACGATAAACTTCGCATTACCAGCGAAAACGTCCTGCTGTTGGCTAGTAGGCAGTGTACTAGTCTTGTAGTGTCGGAGGGTGACAGGTTCAAGTCCTACATACTAGCCGAAGTAGCTTCGCAGTTTGTGCTTTTTCTATATAACTTTAATTTCAAATAAAATTTAAGTTAAATGATGATCATAGTATTATTTATTATGTGTGTAAAGAATATTTAAGGCTGTTGTGGCTGCAGCGGTAAGCGCGTTGACTTGGCCGAGAAGCCAACACACAAACAAAACATTTTTCTGGTGTACAATTGCGATTTTTAGGTGCTTTTAACCAAGTTTTCAATCTTAATTATTACTTAAGCAAGATCTAACCTAAAAAAATGGTTAGCACCATTGCATTCAGCGTACTCGAATTAGGTTTACCCACCAACTCTCCCGCTTGTTACATTTTTGAACTAGCACAGTGTAATTAATAAAAAACTTAAAAAAAAAATGAATACCTACTACTATTACTAGGTGTTACGTTCTTTAGGGAAGGGATAGTGATAGAGAAGACAGGTGGTGAAGGAAGAGATGGAGGAAAGCTTAATTTTTTACAATTGCTTTTTGCACGTTCTTAATAATGCAGTGTTGCAGCGCCTCTGGTGTCAATGAGGCGTATTAAATTTTTCAAGCTGCGTTTAGAATCCAGTTTTTTATTTTACTTCAGCGATGATTCTGCTGCACATTACCGACGAAGGAGGGTGCTCTGATATTAGTAATCCTAAGTATCTGCTGAAGTCGGTATAGATCAGTGACCGGGCCCGAACCCAGGATATTAGGTTTTGTAGTCAACGCGCTAACTACTTCAGCCTAACTGCTTCATGTTGTTTCAACGTGAAATAACTTTGATTCAATATGGTTCATCATGTTATTTCAGCATCAAATCCACGTTGTTTCAACTCGAAATAAGTTTAATTCAATATGATCCTTCATTTTAATTTAACAGTACTGTAATGTCAAATCAACATGAAATAAAATTATTTCAAAGGAATTTTTTTGAACTTTTTTTTTACTTTAAATCATGTTGAATTAACATAAAATTTTTTTCGTAGATTTTAATATGAAGTTTTTCTGTGTATGAGAATTGTGTTCTACAAAATGAGGAAGATTGGACCGCAAACGTGGAACATCTAATATAAAAAAAAAATTCTTTTCATCACAAAACGTATATGGGATGTAGATTTTTAGCTAGTTTGTAAAAGGGTGGGCAAATTTACGGTTAGGAAGTAAATTGGCTTAAAAATACACTTTTTTGACTAATTCAGTTTTATTGATAACAATGGAAAGTATGGTAATTAATAATGGAATGTGATGTCGGGAAAATGTCCACATCTAGCACGTCGGCAGATGTCCGCTCTTTTCACAAAATTGTTAATCACATTTTGCAACAAAGCTTCGCTTATCTCCTCAATGCAGCGAAGAATTTCATATTTCAGGGACTCAGTTGTTTCTGGTTTGTTCACGAAAACCCGGTCTTTCAAATTACAATTCACAATTAAAATTCTTTGTTCCCGAGTGTAGCTTTCCATAGTTAAAATTTCTCAACTTTTTAATAAATAAATGTCAAAGGACTACAGCTCAATTCTTGACATTTCATCATTTGACAGCCACTTTACTTCCTAAGTTCAAGTTTGTCCACGCTTTATATAAATTAATAAACACGGGTTTTGCATTAGTATTTATTGGTACCTTGTATTATTTTTAACCCCCGACTAAAAAAAGGGGTGTTATAAGTTTGTAGTGTATGTCTGTGTGTCTGTGTATCTGTGTGTCTGTGTATCTGTGTGTCTGTCCGTGTCCACGTACAGGCCAAACAGCTGGACCGATTTTCATTTAGTTTTTTCTGTTTGAAAGATGACTTGATCGAGAGGGTTCTTAGCTATGTTTGAAGAAAATCGGTCCAGCCGTTTAGAAGATATAACATCTTTTCTGAAAAAAGTCGGGGGTTTTTAAAATTTTTAATTTTTGTTATTTAAGTTAAAATTTTATTTATTTAAGTTAATATGAAAATAATATATATAAAAAAATAAAATAATAAATTTAGAATTTTGTTTCATTATTCCCATGAATAACTGAATAACGATTAATAACATAAAATAGAAATAAGAAAGGAATACACTCAAACTTTTTCTAAAATAACAAGGTTCTAATGACTGATATTGGCAGAGAAGACAAAAAAAAAAAAAAAAACATGGGTATAAAAAAATAATTTATTAAATTTAAAAAAAAAAATAAACGGAAGTAATCAGCACGTCACGACTTTTTTTATGTTTTAATTCAATTCTCTTTTAAAAATTAATTTCCATAACTGAATACTTAAATTGTTATTAAAAGAGCTTTATGACTTGCTGCCTCTTAAATATTCCTTAAATGGGTGTAGTAGCGTATCATTCTGCCGATATTTTTTTCTCCTTGACTGCATCATCATTAAATTTAAGGAACGAGCTGATTATTTTCAAAAGTAGTATTTTTACAACAGATGTACTCGTATTAAAGTGTCGTGTAATTGAATATTTATTTTGAAGCAATAAAATATTTACAGTATGTATATAGGAAAGCCTAACTGGGCACCAAAAAAATATCACAGCAGACATTCAATCGAATAAAAACTTTGCTACAAACCAACCAAAAGGGAATACGAGTAACAAAGTGGGCAGCGAGAACAACTGACTAGAAATGTGATCGTGTACGAGTATCTGCTTATCTGACAGCATTTTTTCGCCTTCATTAATATTGCAGTATAAATGGATACATTTAAATAAATGGTTGGCAGTGCAGAGCTGATATCACTTTAATGTTTTCGAATGTTTAGGTATCCTTACCGGCTACAGTTATACTGTATGGTGAATTACATGTGCCGTTGGGTTGTTTGCTGGCTTTGCGTTTGTGGTTGATCACGCAAAGATCAAGGTCGATCATTCAGAATCTTTAGTTTGTTACTGGTTTGTGCTAAGGTTTTGTTCTTGTTTTGAGTAATACTTCCTTGATATTATTTTGCTATAAATATTGTGATCTATGTTGGAGTTAGATACAGTTTCCAGTAAACTTCTTACGAGGCATCATTCACCATACACATTGTGCTGGGAGTTGGTTGAAGGAAGCAGTAGTTAAGAAGTTTCTAAAGTTTCGGATTAAAATAAAATTACTTAAAAATATTTGAAAATATGTGGTTATTTCTGTTAAGTTTGGTGGCGCTTGAAAGTGTCCAGTCAGCAACCATTGGTTATCCGTATCGTTCAGTATGGGCATACAACCCACTTAAAACTGGTACTCTTCATGGTTATTTGCGCTATTTGGACAATGCTGCAGCTAATGGTTTAGTTGGTATTAGCAATCATCATCAGCCCGTTTACGCTGTACGACAGATTAAGTACTTCAATAGTGCTGCTCCCGCGCTAGAAACACTTGCCATCAAAAATTCCGAAGAGATAATTAAAGCTCGTGAGACTTATTTACGTGCTGCAGCTTTACAACAATATCAAAATTTGAAAAGTAGTATTGATGCTTTGAGAGCCGAGGATAAAGAGCCATCCGCAGAAAAATTATCAAAGTTGAGAATGTTTGAAAAAATTGCCTTTACCTCAAATTTCTCTCTGATTGGTGAGCAGCCGGAATTGAAAAGTACTCTGCAAGATCTCGAAGCCAGTATCAGCGGTTTACAAAGTGCATCTGTCCAACAAACATCTACTCAGCAAGCCAATGTTGATCAAAGCCAAGGAGAGATTAAGACTTATGTTGGCAACTCGAATATACCTCTAGTAACCGTAGACGAAACGCCAGAACAAAAACAAGCTCATGAAGATCATTTGCGTATTTATAATGAGCAAATTGCACATTTGAAAAAATTGGAATTGGATCATCAGAAATATGTGGAGCAAGCTTCCTCAAGATCCCAAAATTCTCAAATACAAAATGAACACAAGCTAAGCATTGAGCAATTAGCAACCTCTAAGGATTTGGCAGAGTTGGTACGTGCACAACAGGAGCATTTACGTCTGTGGAACGAAGCTAAGTTGCGTGCCGAGCAAACTGGTTACGAAAGTGGCGAAAAGGGAGTTCAGGAAAGAGCCAACAAACAACAGATCTCTGCAATAACAAATGACCAAAAAATTAATAGCTATAAGCAAATTATTCCAAGTAGTCAGAACTCAGAAATTCAACAGTTCAACCAAGAGTTTGAAAATCAAAATGTGAAAAGTGCCACTTTTTCCCTAGAACACTCACAACAGTTAAGTGATAAATCGGTTTTACAACCTCAAGTGGCTGACACTCCCGAAGTTGTGCGTGCGCGCGAAGAGCATTTACGCATCGTTAATGAGGCCATTTCTAGAGCACAAGCTGAAACACAACAACAAAGTGCTGAACCTATTAACCAAAAGGAAAATGCTAAAAGTCCTTTAGAATCACACAGTCAACAAACTCCAACTGGACAAGCACAAAATCTAAAAGATTCCTCTTTTGCATTAAACTACAGATCAGAACAATCTTTTGTAGAAGAAACTCCAGAAGTTAAAAAGGCACGGGAAGAACATTTACGTTTAGTGCAAGAGGCAAACGAGAGAGCCCAATTTGTCGAACAACAGGAATTAAAGTATAAACATCAAGCTCAAACTCCCATCTTGAAGTCACAATATGAACACCCACATAATGCGGTTAATCAACCGGAAATCTCACAAAATGTTTTTAAAACACGCGACGAACACTTGCGCCTGATAGATGATGCACAAATTGAGAAAGGTATAGGTTTCCCATCCCCAAAGCAACAGCAACAGCAAGAGCAACCATCATCTGAAACCCAAGTTATTGGGGAAACGCCTGAAGTCCAACGTGCGCGAGAGGAACATTTACGCATTTTTAATGCCATAAAATCTCATCATGCTGAACAGGAAAAAGTCAAGCAAAACAGTCGAAGTTTCCCACATACTTCTTCGGAGCAAAATCCTACTTTGGCCTTAGCGATCGGAGAAAAACAAATTTTGGACCTAGAGCGCTTGCGTGAAGCAGAACGCTTGCAAAAGGAACAACAACAGCTGGAAATGGATCTTTTGCGCGAAGCTGAACGTTTAGCTGACGAAAAGCGTCAAATGCAAGCTGAGCTTATACGCCTTAGATTAGAAGATGAACAGCGCCTAGAAATGGAACGTCAATTGGAAGAGAAACGTTTACAACAAGAACAGGAAGAATTGCAAAAACTAAGAAATGGAGAATATCAAGAAATCGTAATACAAAATGATGCCATCGATCAACAACAACCACAAATATCAACAATTTATAATTCGAATTTCGCCCAAGCACGCAGTCAGCAAAACACAGAAGCTGTTGAACAACAAAGTCAACAATATGTTGGTAACCCATTTTTGAAAATCGGCCAAATTTCAAGTGAACCCGTTAATATTGCAGAGTACTCTGTTAGTCAGCAGAGTTCCCTGCTCAAAACCACTCCCATACAGGTACCAACTCATACTCATCAACACAATGCCGTAGCTTCAAACAATGCTATGATTCCAAGCGATAGCAATGCACGATATATTCCGTCTTCACAGCATTCCAGTGGAAGTAAACACCAGTCTATCAAAGATGACAATGTTAAGTACAACTACCACAATACTGCCAGTTCCCAACCGGCTGATACAGCTGTGGCTCTTATTGCCCTCGAAAAGGCAACAAGTGACCACTTCCGGGCTCATGAGCTGGCTTTGGAACAGCTACGTTTGGCTAGACTTCAGAACCAGGCCATCAAGGATTGCAATTAGAGCAGAGAGTTTACAGATTTTTACTTTTTTTTTAAGTTTTTGTGTTCAAAGAAAAAAATAAAATCAGATGTTTGTTAAAATTTAAGAATTTGAAGGATTTATCATTTAGTTTTTAAGTATTGCAAACAAATAAATGCAAATTAGTTTGAAAAACTACAAAAATTAACAACAATTTGAATTTTAATTATAAACCTTTAATTAATGGAAATCTTGGCGTTTCATTAATCTACTGAAAAAACGCCAAAATTTCCATCGTCGACGCCTTACACAAACAGGCTGTAAAAGACCGTTTAGATGAGGGAGGCCCAGATGATGAGAGAAGTGATGAGAAGTTTGCGGGATAGCAATTTTAACTCTTCTCTCTCACATATTTCTTTCTCTCGTACTTTTTGTATGCTATGCAGTGTTGCCAGAAAATGATGATCTAAATCGTTCAAAAAATTCTGCTAAAATGTTTTACAGAACAAAAGTATAATGCCAGATTTAAATGAAGAAAACTATTGAAATAGCTTTTATTAGTATTTACAGGTATTTTTATAGCACATACAAACATAAAATAGTTAGTAATTGGTAGTTTTTGGATGTTGCAATTACGTTTAAATTTTTTTTAACGCACTAATAACCTCAAAATATTATTTTACTTATTCAGTAAAATATTTTTTTTTTATTTAAAATACATTGAAATTGATTATTGAGGGGTTCTCTGGATGCTATGCGCATTTAACTGTTGCTAGTGCAGATCATCAGGAAACCTTTACCCTGCAATGCATATAAATTCATGACAAAAATCCTATACAGAGGAATATTTTTAACAAATTAAAATTTTTTATTGTCAACAAATTCTGCCAGAAAGCATTTAGCAGAATTTTTTGAAAGTTGAATGCTTTTTAACTAATGAAAATGCCAGATCTGGCAGTGAAAATGCTAAAATGGCAACAATGATGCTATGTATAAGCCAAGTGTTGCCAGTAAGACTAATTTTTTATAACATGCTTGAAATAAACAGTTATAATAAAAAAATTATAAACAAATAAAATAAGGAGAGAAAAGGAATTATTGTATTTTGGTAGTAAATTAAAAAAAAAATAAAAATATATATTGACATATCAATTCTACATTTCCCAAACAATAAGTCTCTTTACGGCAACACTGCTACGAATGAACGAATAAAAACCATTTATCAAATTAATATCACACAGCCCCCTTACCATTGCGACAAAAAAGTCTTCATGTAAACGCGCGTGGATTTAAGAAGAGACTCCAAAAAAAACGTAAGCGATGTAGCAGCTAGGCCACCCTTCATCTAAATAGGCTCTAAGCGATTTCATCCGGCACACAGTGGCTTGAAACACGTAAAATCTGGCAGCACGTTTTTCCATGCAAAATGACTCTGGCATCATTTTAGTTTCAGCTGCGAAACAATATGATCAGTACTTTTTTCGTACAGAATTTTAGCAATATTGCATACTTTTTAGCAATAAAACCGAGAAATGTATAAAAAAAAAACCGCGAGTTGGGCTGCATTTAGTACATGTCAAATTTTTTACGCAAAATAATCAATGCTGCTGAAAATTTTTCACAACTTCGAACAGAGTAACAGGCTTTATGAATTAAACACACTCACGACAGCAGGCTACCGAATACAACTTGTCTTAAATAGTATACATGTGTGTATGTATATGAAAATTATTATTTTCACGTCAACACGGCTACACGACTACACCATCACGGTATATCTGTCGCCAAATTAGACTAAAGGCTCAGTTAGCCGACTGTAATGGAATGTAACTGCAACGGAAGGAAACAGCTGATCGATATTGTTATGTGAAAAATAATGAAAATGGTTATAGAGATGTAACTGGAAGGAAAAAATCTGTACATTACTTTCCACATTACAATGTCCATCATCGGATTCATGTCCGGTGATTGCGGTGGAGATGGTAGAATCAAGGACAGCGTTGTCAACTTTTAAATTTCAAAAAGCACTGAAACCAGGAAAAAAAGCGTAATTTAAGTAAAAAAGCACTAAATTAAATTTGTTTGTTATATTGAAAAAAAAAATTTTGTATAAAAAAATATAGGAATCGGTTGACCTTGCATTCTATCCCTAAAACGTCAAATTTGATGCTTCAAGCATCCGATACACATTTTAATTCAATGAGGATCACTGAATTCTAAAATTAATTTCACTAAGCCTTTTTAAATTTAAAAAAAAATTATAATTTGTTTTCGTCAAGAATCAAATCACCCGAGTTTAGTCGAATTGGCAGCAATCGGCAACTCTTTTTGACTTGCTAATCAGATTGTGAACGCAATGGGATTAGTAGTTTTTTTAAATCAAGTCTTTCAAAATTTGATTTTGAAAACATTCTTTCATAGCAAACGGAATATTAAAAACAAAGTTACAAAATTAAAAAAAAAGTAATTAGGGAGTTAATCAAGTTATATAAACTAAAATTATTAATGCAAAATATATTCGACATTGAGAAAAAAATTACCAATTTTTTTTATAAAAATGTAACCAAAAACGGCAGCTCTCTTCACAACCCAATTAGTAGTTGTGAACTGCCAATTCGGCCCCAATTAAAATTGTTAAATTGTTGCTGAAATTGTTAAATTTGGGTAATTAAAATTTGAAAATTTTAAAATTCTTGAAATTTCATACCTACGAGGGTGGTTCGATAAGTCCTTTAAATATTTTTCGAGGGTGGTTCAATAAGTCTGTCTTTTTCCTAATGCTTACGGCAATACATAATTATTTTCAAATGCCGACGGCAATACATGATTATTTTTTTTTTCAAATGCCGACGGCAAAACATGATTATTTTTTTTTTCAAATGCCGACGGCAAAACATGATTATTTTTTTCAAATGCCGACGGCAATACATGATTATTTTTTTCCTAATGCCGACGGCAATACATACTTATTTTTCCTAATGCCTACGGCAATACATAATTATTTTCAAATGCCGACGGCAATACATGATAATTTTTCCTAATGCCTACGTCAATGCATGATAATTTTTCCTAATGCCGACGGCAAAACATGATTATTATTTTTTTCAAATGCCGACGGCAAAACATGATTATTATTTTCTAATGCTCCCAGTGTTGCCATACTGTAGAAATTTGTTATCGTAATACTATATCAGTAATATCAGAGAAAGAAGGTTTTATGACTACTAGGTCATATGGTTTCATATGAATCATGGGAATGTGCTTGTGTGATTTCCTCACGCTAATAAACTCTTATAAAATAAAATAATTAAATAAATGAATAAAATAATTACATAAATTATTTTATTTATTTATAAAACGTTCTCATGTATGTGAACACCCCTAATGCTTGTGTGTGGGGGGTCCAGCTTGTTTGTCGCTGGTAAGCTTATATTCTGTTTATTTGTTTAAGAAATATATTTGTATGTACGTATGTATGTGTGTATGATGCATGCATGCATGTATGTATGTATGTATGTATGTATGTATGTATGTGTGTATGATGTTTGTATGTATGTATGTATGTATGTGCGATCGAAAGAACTTGTGCGTGGAATATTTTGTGGCTGTGTAGAATACATTTATATTTTGCAACGTAATCATTTTCTTTGGCTGCGATTATTTTAAAGCAGCAAGTTTCAACTAACTACAGTCATAAGCAGAGAAACAAAAAGTAAAAATTTGCAAGTTAGCAAAAATGCTAACTTCTCCTCCTCCTTCCCACTTCCTTCTCTTTCCTTTATGTAGTTTGTTTTTGAAATAAGAAAACACTTGTAGATTTTTTATTTTTCTATACATTTATTGTTTAAAGTTTTTAAAAATTTTATAATAATACATACATTAATATTTTAAAGAGTGTAAAAATTCATTTAAAGCAAGATATTTCTTTTGTTAGTAAAATAGCATTTTTTAATGCGCAAACACCAAGTTTATGATAATTACAATAAAAATATTCTGGATACTTAATCTCCATTTGTTTAAAGTTGATACAGCCTATATCCTCAACGTTAAAAATGTTTCGGCATAAAATTTTTTCCAACCATCGTCTTTTCTCTTCACCTTTTACATAAATTTTAGAACATCTTGCGTTGGCTTTTAAAAAACTGCAAACGCTTTCAAAAGAAACTGATCCAGCAGTCCAGCTGAGGTGATGATAGTTTTTCGTTAGCCACTTTGCTTCTCTTTGCTTTTTTATTGATAAGCATTTAAAATCAAAAGGTGGTTTTATAATGAAATTGTTATATTCATAATTGTTGAAAACAATCGCTACTTCTTTTGCGATGAAATCATTTGAATTACTTTTGAAACCTTGTACGTCTATAAAAATTGTGTTATTTTCCATATTACTCAATTTATAAGACTTTTCGAACTTGTCCTTTGATGGGTATATATTCTATTATGCGATCATGAATAAGAATGCAGTAAGCTGATGTCTTTGCTGCAATATTAGTTGCTGTTTCAAATGCTATTTTTATATCAATCGGTCCATTATTGAGTGATTCATTCTGATGACTGACATCTACTACAATAATAGGAGCTTTTGTCTTAAACTCTGATGCAGATAGAAGCGGTTGAGATTCCCTCATATAGTAACTTTGTTGGAATCTTAGATACATATCATATAGAATTGCATATCGTTCATTTCTGAACTTTATGTTAAGATCATCATATGGATATGAGACTGAATTTAAATGTACTTTTAAATTAGTCAAATCACAATGAACAAACTTATTTTCTTGTTGAAAAGCAATCAATACAAAACGGGGGCGTTCTCTATTTGCAGCCAGTTTAACATTCCAAATATGGCTAGTACCTGTGTTTAATTGTGGATTAACATGACAATCCCAACTGCGAAATACCATAGGTATAGAAGCACCATTGTTAATAATTTTTATCATATTCAATTTGCTAAAGTCGGATAATTGTACATGTGGGATTCTCCATGAGATGAGTGAAATTGTAAGTTTAGCTTTTTCAGTAGAAACACTCGAGCGTACAAGATCTTCATCATTCTTATTGCGCAAGAGTATCAATTCATGTTTTCCATTTAGTATAACTTTGTTGTAGTCTTCGGTGAATCCTAGAAGCATTTTTAGAGGGACATAAAAATTGAAAAATCCATTTTCAAGAGTGACATCGTCAATTTTGTTCCATCCAGCATTTTGCATCACATTGCTTTCTGTTGGTGACAGAGAAACCAAATTTTTTATAGTGCTTGTGGCTCCTAAATATCTTGTATGGTCAATTTCAATTCCATTGAGCTCATAGCGAATTTCATCAAATAGATATGCCACAAAGTTGTTTTTTAATAAAAAGTTCTCCGAAGAAGAAGAAGAAGATTTGGCCTTATTATCATCGACAACAAATCCCTCTACATAAATGTAGCTCTCACTGGGTAGCACATACAAATCTTGATTTTGTATTGAAATTCTAATTTCATCATTATTGTTGTAAGATTGTAAGTATGGTACATATGTATGATAGTCCTTTTTGATTATATTCTCATCAGACAAGGGTTTATCTAAGACATCTATTATTGAACTCATTTTGTCTTCAATTTAAAATTCAAGGACTTTAGAAAATTTTTATTTGATGTTGTTAGAGCTTTTTGTTGAGCTGGTCGCTTTAATGTTGTTGTTGTTGTTCTTGGTGCTATATTTTTCAATGTATTTGTGTTGTATATTAGCATTATTTAGTTGGCCTTAAATGTATTCGTATTGTAATTTCCTCTCCTCGGAAATTAATTAAATCACCGTGTTGATCCAGTACGCGCAGCGCTAGTGAACTTATCTCTCTGGTGTTTACAGGTAAATAGATAAGATTTCTTGGAACCTCATCTATTTTATAGCCTGGAGGCACATTAATCGGAAATTCATGAAGTGTATGCGATTTCGAGTTATTCATATATGTGTTCATAGCGATACTACTTTCAATTCGCAAGAGATTCACTTTAAAAATATTAACTGGAAGATCTGAATAATAATATTTGTTTGGTGTTAGGATTTTGCTATTGAATCCTAAAAGTTTTCCAATTGTATTGTCTTTATTAAAATATACAAGATCCTTGGAACTATTAACTTTAACTTGCATTGTATTGTTATTGGCTTCAATAAAAATCTTATTTGCTGGGCAGAGTCGTTTGTATTCCTCTTCTATAAAATCAACTATATTATTTAATTCGTAAGATCCAATTGGTATTTCAATTATATGTTCCCCTATATGAAACATATTGTTGTAGGTGTCTACATTTGGAATACTGTTGTATGAATGAAAATCAGTTAGAGCACACTCATATGCACCATGTAATTCAATAGGAGGAAAGTAACTAGCAGATAGTTCTGATGAGTTAGAGCTCAGAGTAAGTGTTATTGACATTATAACAGTCTGATTACAATTAAATAATGTTTAGTACACAGTATGGTTTATAAGTATGATTTACATATTTTATTTAAAACTTTTTCTCATTTCAAAATTAACATTAGTTTCTTAATATTAATGCTATTGTTGTTGTTGCAATTGATGTTGTTGTTGTTTCTAATTTAGTTTTTCTTCCAACTATAATATTTCATCTTTACTTATCCAAGAATTGTGTTGATTAGAAAATCCCAGCCATTTAACATATACCTCCTTCCCTTTAATTTTAAGAACCTTTTCAACTAGATATGTATTTGGAAATCTAGTTTTTGAAAGTTCCTCAGTATAGAAGCCACCTTTAATAGGATTGCCAAGATAGTCTTCTAATATGTATGTTTCAGGATTTGTATTTTGAACTCTTGTAATTGTGAAAATTTCTGTAGTCCAATTTGGATTATAACTTTTTTCAAATGTGTGCTTATATTTGCTTATGCGAACATGATCTCCCACATTAAATTTTGACATTTTATACATTTTCAAATGACTGTATACTGTATTTAGCAGCTTTTCCTCATTTGTTGAGTTGACTTTAATAGGAGCCATTTTAATGGTACGATGAACTTTTCTATTGTATGCATTGAGTAAATCTTTGTATATATCAATCCATTTATATGAACCATTATAACTAAATTCTTTCCACATCATTCCTTTCAATGTTCTATTAAATCGTTCTACTATTGATGCTTTCATAATGCTATATGTTGAGTAGTGATTAATGTTGTATTTATGCATTAATTTTCCAAAGTGTTTATTTCTTTATTGGCTTTACTTCGTTGAATCAAAAAAACTTTCGTTTTTGCTTATTTGCAAATTCTTGTTTTCATATCGCTTAAACATGCACAGTCTTGTTTTCCCTGAGAGGTTCTGCACAAAACAAATTGAATTTCACAATATTATGAAATTCCATTAAATTTCATATTTTCATAAAGAGAAACAATTTAGATAATCGGATAAGTCCTTATATTTTTCACTACATACAAGTTTCTGTAATTTTCTATTCGAATAAATGATTCCTAAATATCCTTTAAAAAATAATACAAAACAAGGAATAATTTAATTTAATTTTATTTATTTTTATTATAATGATGGAAACATTTCATAGTATCTTATTATTAAATTTTCTAATATACTTTTGCGCAAAAAATATATTGTACATCTGCAAGTATCAGGTCCTTCCTCACACTCAGGATCATACCAAGGACAGCTTTTGAAGTGTCCTTCTGTATTGTCTTCATCTTCCATGATACCATATTCTTCGTTCTCATCTAGCATATTTTCGAAAAATTTGATCATCTCCCAATGATCAAAAAGCCTGAAGCTTTCGAAATCTCTTAAAAATTGGTTTAGAGTACGTCTAATTTGGCTCATTGTATTTGCCGATAAATTAATGAATGATGATTGTTTGAAGGTTTCTTTAAGACTAATTTGCTCTTTAAATTTTAAAAGTACTATCTTTTGATATTTAAAATATCTATACCATCATCTATATTCCATACCTCTTTTTTAGCACTCTATCTCTCTCTACCCCTTTTCTCTCTATAACTGTCTCTTTCTGTCTATCAGTACCCCTCCACTTATTCACTATTTCACCATATTTTCGATTAGCCTTCTTGAAGTCGTCATCGCTACTTTCAAGATCATTTTCAGTTAAACATTCAAAGTGCGGAGAAGTAAACGAAAAAATAAATAAATAAATAAAACAAAAATGGAGTCTACAACAAATCTAACATCAAAATTTAATTCACTAAAAAATAAAACCTTAATCCACATAAAGGAGCTTGAGACATCAATTAAATACACAATTCGAAAAGTGACAAGAGTAACAACAAAATATGGGCCAACACTAAAAGTTGAAATGGAAAACCACATAATGTTCCTCCCAAAGCGATATAATGCTTTAACCGATGATGAAATTAAAGAGCTCTCGAGCGGATCATATTGCTTAAGTAGAGAAGGTGAACAAAGCTTAATTGTTGAAAGCGAGCTGAGTGAATTTCTAATTCAAAATTCCCAATTTCCAATTTGGCAATAATATATAATAATTTTGTATTTTAAATTATAAATAAAAATACATGAAACAGTTTTGTAAAAAATAAATGTTTGTGCTTTTTTATTTAATATTTTCAGTTATTTCATAAAGAAATTTAAGACATAAATGACCACAGGTAAATGTATTGAAATTCTGATGTTGATTATAGTTGTATTTTATATTTGTACCAAGATATTTGACTACTTCCGAAGGAGGTTGTAAGTTTCCAAAGCTGTCGAAATATTCTTTTTCATTGTTGTTTTTATAATATGCTACCCAATGTGTACCAGGTCCTGTTGATACGTCTAAATTGATTATTCCACATTCTATTTTCTTTGTTCGTTTTGGTAGAGTATTCAACATGAAAACTCCTCTAAAATATGGAATATTTATAGAGAAACGGTTTAGGTCCTCATCAGATAGTGGTCTGTTGGGTAGCATCTCTAATAGTTTTTTGATTCCTCTTTGAAAACTAAACCATAACCCTTTTTATATGGTTTTAAGTAAAGTCCCTTTCCAACTGCAATAGATTCCATCGCTTTATTATGTCTAGTTGCTTCATCAAGTTGATTTTTTGCATTCTTTGTTGCATTAACAGCTTTAGCTATAGCAGCACCTCCAGTTGTTAGACTACCAATTGCACCCAGAGCAGTTAAAATCGGTATTAGAGGCAAAAACCCACCAATTTTTGGGACACGTATTACACGTGGTACTATAATTTGAGATTTTCTTCCTTTTAATGATTTGTTGATAGTTTTTCGGGCAATTTTAATTGCTGAATTAATATCTAATGGTTTTTCCTTCTTTAGTATTTTTGTTGCAGCTCTAATTGATGTTCTAAACAGTTTTTTATCATTTAGCTTGTTCTTTTTAACATTTTTCTTTTTCTCCACACCCATACCAAATTTTGTTTTGGCTTTCATTGCGTTAGTAACCATATAGGCAAATGATTTTTCAGCAATACTACTATCTTTTGATAAAACTCGATCCCAAGCTGAATTTTCAAGTATTTTATCAGCCTTGTGTCTAGTGCTTAAATCCTTATTTTTCGAATAAGCTATATCGTGATCTTTACAAGCAGAGTCCAATAAATTAATTCCTTTATCACCTCGATTTAAACGTTTTTGTAGTTTTGTACTGATATCCAGGAAGATGAAGTTCAAGAGGTAGAGAGTTTATTATTTTATCTACTATACCTCCTCCAACGAAGGTGTTTTTATGACTAAACGTTTTCTGATATCGTATAACCATATTATCTGATTTTTTCTATAATAAGAGGTAACATTTATGAAATGTATTTAGTTACAAAAATGCAGTTAGTGAAACAACATAAAAATATTTTAGTTCGTAATATTGATGAATCATCGAACATCACTTCAAAAATAAAGCATAGCCCCCTCTTACCAAATTCTATTCGTGCTCTAATAGTGGGACCATCAAATTGTGGAAAGACTAATGTTATGATCGGCTTACTAGAAAGTCCTAATGGACTCAAGTTTGAAAACATCTATTTATACTCAAAATCTCTTTATCAACCCAAATATGAGTACTTGAAGAAACTAATTTCACCAATTAAAGGAATGGGATATTATACATTCACCGATAATGAATCAGTTATTCCACCTGACGAAGCTAAAACTAATTCAATTATGATATTTGATGATGTTGCATGTGAAAAGCAGAATAATATACGTACATATTTTTGTATGGGGCGACATAGGGATATTGATTCATTCTACTTGTGTCAAACTTATGCTAGAATTCCCAAGCATTTAATAAGAGACAATGCAAATGTTATTATAATGTTTAAGCAAGATGATACAAATATGAAGCATGTTTATAGGGATCATGTTGGCAGCGATATGAGTTACGAAAAGTTCCAAGAAATTTGTAGAGAATGTTGGAAGGATAAATATGGCTTTTTAGTGATAAGCAAAGATAATGAATTAAATGATGGTCGCTACAGAAAGCAATTTGACTTTTTCATAACTATATAAACTACTTCTCATAAAAGATTGACTTTAGTTATTAATCTAACTTTAAACTTGATACATCTATTTGCTATAACCTCATCCGATACCTGATAAGCTGATCTCCAAACTATACCAGATACCTGAAAACCAGACCAGCTCCTGATAACCTGATCTAAAAACCAGACCAGGTCCTGATAAGCTGATCTGAAAACCAGACCAGGTCCTGAAAAGCTGATCTGAAAACCAGACCAGGTCCTGATAAGCTGATCTAAAAACCAGACCAGGTCCTGATAAGCTGATCTGAAAACCAGACCAGGTCCTGAAAAGCTGATCTGAAAACCAGACCAGGTCCTGAAAAGCTGATCTGAAAACCAGACCAGGTCCTGATAAGCTGATCTGAAAACCAGACCAGGTCCTGAAAAGCTGATCTGAAAACCAGACCAGGTTCTGATAAGCTGATCTAAAAACCAGACCAGGTCCTGATAAGCTGATCTGAAAACCAGACCAGGTCCTGAAAAGCTGATCTGAAAACCAGACCAGGTCCTGATAAGCTGATCTGAAAACCAGACCAGGTCCTGAAAAGCTGATCTGAAAACCAGACCAGGTCCTGATAAGCTGATCTGAAAACCAGACCAGGTCCTGAAAAGCTGATCTCATTGCTGATACCTGTTATTTGCCCTTAGCAAACATGGATGAGAAAATTTTAAAACAGTTGGTGTTGACAAGGAATGTGTTGAAGAAAAAGCTTCGTAGTATAAAAACTGGTGAAATAGATACACGTGAACAATTAAGAGATACATTCAAACCTATAACAGAACCTCTTAAAGAATTCATAAATAGTTCTAAAAATTTTAAAAAATTCGTATAAAAGAAGAAAGTAACATCAAGACAGAAGTTGAAAATAATACAAGTTTAAAGCCTGAAAACCCATCAGTCAAGATAGAGACAAGTACACCAAAAAAACTAGTAGAAGGGACAATTTTTGATAATACCATCTTATTTAATGATGTTAATACTGAAAATGATGATGATGATGATGAAGATGATTTTTACTCACAGACTTCCAATACAGAATATACTTATACTGATTTATCAGTTTTGGAAGGAAGAAATGAGTTAGATACAAACTATGGCCCACATAAAGATTACAATAATGAATGGAAATTTGGTGATAGTAGCCTAAAACTAAAATACAAGTTGGTGGTCAAATATGGGCTCTAACACCAGGACTATTTTCTCTAATGTTTCATAAAATACCAAAAAATTACGATAAATTTGAACTTGAAATCTATAAAAAGATTTTAATTACTACTAATGCATATAGAAGAGACTTTAAACCTGATGGTCAAATTAAGGGTACTAGAGGATATAAATATAAATATATTATTAAGAAATTTATTGATGAGAAAAACCAGAAGAATTTACCTGAATCAACAGGGTCTAAGCCCAAAGGTAGCTATTTAGGTGAGGGAATGATGCAAGTTAACATCAATAATCCCAACTATATATACTGGGACGATCCAAATGAGTTAGTAGATAGACTTCGACTACTGCTCGCATCACAAGGTGCAGGTCATACTAATCACAATAACGAAATTGTATCAATTATTGAAGAACTACGTGAAGCGAATATAATACACTAACTTTAATAAACTAAATAGAGTATGTCTGTTGATAAATTTGGACACTATTTAAACGATACTAGCAGCACAATTTCTTTGAAAAATGCACCTAAACTGCTGGGGTTCTTTGTGGATACGAACAACAACATTGATGTCCAAAACAAAAGGATCAAAAATGTTGCAAAAGCTCTGGAGGAAAACGATGTTATCAATAAATTGTTTTTGCAAACTCAAATCGAAAAATTAGAAGAGAAATTATTAACATACTTTAAGGGGGATAATACTATAATACGAGAAGATATTCAAATGCAAATTGAGGAACTACAACGCGAAATAAAATTATATATAGAAGAAAATTATAAAATTGAAAAAGATATTCTACATATTAAAACATCCTTTGAAGAACAAATTGAACAGCTTAATGAAAAAATTTATAGATTAGAAAATTATATGTTTGTATCAATAGCTGAAAGTGCGTCAAACAGATCACAACACTCTGCAAAAAATCTTTAAAAACAACTTAATGTCTTCAAAAAGAAATTTAGTAAATGAACTCCATAAGCAAGCACGAAAACAATTTGTGCGTCGCAGAGTTGTAATGAAAGGAATAGATGATCTTTGGCAAGCTGATTTAGTTGAAATGGGGAACTATTCTAAAGAAAATAGAAATTATCGATTTTTGTTGACTGTAATTGACACATTCTCAAAATTTGCATGGGCAGTACCGCTAAAAACAAAAACAGCACTCGAAACAACCAAGGCAATGGAAGATATTTTTGAATTGGGACGAGTACCAAAATACTTACAAACAGATGATGGAAAAGAATTTTTCAACAAACACTTTGGAAAATTAATGCATAAATACAACATTAATCACTACTCAACATATAGCATTATGAAAGCATCAATAGTAGAACGATTTAATAGAACATTGAAAGGAATGATGTGGAAAGAATTTAGTTATAATGGTTCATATAAATGGATTGATATATACAAAGATTTACTCAATGCATACAATAGAAAAGTTCATCGTACCATTAAAATGGCTCCTATTAAAGTCAACTCAACAAATGAGGAAAAGCTGCTAAATACAGTATACAGTCATTTGAAAATGTATAAAATGTCAAAATTTAATGTGGGAGATCATGTCCGCATAAGCAAATATAAGCACACATTTGAAAAAAGTTATACTCCAAATTGGACTACAGAAATTTTCACAATTACAAGAGTTCAAAATACAAATCCTGAAACATACATATTAGAAGACTATCTTGGCAATCCTATTAAAGGTGGCTTCTATACTGAGGAACTTTCAAAAACTAGATTTCCAAATACATATCTAGTTGAAAAGGTTCTTAAAATTAAAGGGAAGGAGGTATATGTTAAATGGCTGGGATTTTCTAATCAACACAATTCTTGGATAAGTAAAGATGAAATATTATAGTTGGAAGAAAAACTAAATTAGAAACAACAACAACATCAATTGCAACAACAACAATAGCATTAATATTAAGAAACTAATGTTAATTTTGAAATGAGAAAAAGTTTTAAATAAAATATGTAAATCATACTTATAAACCATACTGTGTACTAAACATTATTTAATTGTAATCAGACTGTTATAATGTCAATAACACTTACTCTGAGCTCTAACTCATCAGAACTATCTGCTAGTTACTTTCCTCCTATTGAATTACATGGT
Source organism: Tachina grossa (assembly GCA_949987645.1). Classification (NCBI taxonomy): domain Eukaryota; kingdom Metazoa; phylum Arthropoda; class Insecta; order Diptera; family Tachinidae; genus Tachina; species Tachina grossa. Next base: position 48,980,753 of record OX465278.1, on the reverse strand, counting down.
GCATATGAGTGTGCTCTAACTGATTTTCATTCATACAACAGTATTCCAAATGTAGACACCTACAACAATATGTTTCATATAGGGGAACATATAATTGAAATACCAATTGGATCTTACGAATTAAATAATATAGTTGATTTTATAGAAGAGGAATACAAACGACTCTGCCCAGCAAATAAGATTTTTATTGAAGCCAATAACAATACAATGCAAGTTAAAGTTAATAGTTCCAAGGATCTTGTATATTTTAATAAAGACAATACAATTGGAAAACTTTTAGGATTCAATAGCAAAATCCTAACACCAAACAAATATTATTATTCAGATCTTCCAGTTAATATTTTTAAAGTGAATCTCTTGCGAATTGAAAGTAGTATCGCTATGAACACATATATGAATAACTCGAAATCGCATACACTTCATGAATTTCCGATTAATGTGCCTCCAGGCTATAAAATAGATGAGGTTCCAAGAAATCTTATCTATTTACCTGTAAACACCAGAGAGATAAGTTCACTAGCGCTGCGCGTACTGGATCAACACGGTGATTTAATTAATTTCCGAGGAGAGGAAATTACAATACGAATACATTTAAGGCCAACTAAATAATGCTAATATACAACACAAATACATTGAAAAATATAGCACCAAGAACAACAACAACAACATTAAAGCGACCAGCTCAACAAAAAGCTCTAACAACATCAAATAAAAATTTTCTAAAGTCCTTGAATTTTAAATTGAAGACAAAATGAGTTCAATAATAGATGTCTTAGATAAACCCTTGTCTGATGAGAATATAATCAAAAAGGACTATCATACATATGTACCATACTTACAATCTTACAACAATAATGATGAAATTAGAATTTCAATACAAAATCAAGATTTGTATGTGCTACCCAGTGAGAGCTACATTTATGTAGAGGGATTTGTTGTCGATGATAATAAGGCCAAATCTTCTTCTTCTTCTTCGGAGAACTTTTTATTAAAAAACAACTTTGTGGCATATCTATTTGATGAAATTCGCTATGAGCTCAATGGAATTGAAATTGACCATACAAGATATTTAGGAGCCACAAGCACTATAAAAAATTTGGTTTCTCTGTCACCAACAGAAAGCAATGTGATGCAAAATGCTGGATGGAACAAAATTGACGATGTCACTCTTGAAAATGGATTTTTCAATTTTTATGTCCCTCTAAAAATGCTTCTAGGATTCACCGAAGACTACAACAAAGTTATACTAAATGGAAAACATGAATTGATACTCTTGCGCAATAAGAATGATGAAGATCTTGTACGCTCGAGTGTTTCTACTGAAAAAGCTAAACTTACAATTTCACTCATCTCATGGAGAATCCCACATGTACAATTATCCGACTTTAGCAAATTGAATATGATAAAAATTATTAACAATGGTGCTTCTATACCTATGGTATTTCGCAGTTGGGATTGTCATGTTAATCCACAATTAAACACAGGTACTAGCCATATTTGGAATGTTAAACTGGCTGCAAATAGAGAACGCCCCCGTTTTGTATTGATTGCTTTTCAACAAGAAAATAAGTTTGTTCATTGTGATTTGACTAATTTAAAAGTACATTTAAATTCAGTCTCATATCCATATGATGATCTTAACATAAAGTTCAGAAATGAACGATATGCAATTCTATATGATATGTATCTAAGATTCCAACAAAGTTACTATATGAGGGAATCTCAACCGCTTCTATCTGCATCAGAGTTTAAGACAAAAGCTCCTATTATTGTAGTAGATGTCAGTCATCAGAATGAATCACTCAATAATGGACCGATTGATATAAAAATAGCATTTGAAACAGCAACTAATATTGCAGCAAAGACATCAGCTTACTGCATTCTTATTCATGATCGCATAATAGAATATATACCCATCAAAGGACAAGTTCGAAAAGTCTTATAAATTGAGTAATATGGAAAATAACACAATTTTTATAGACGTACAAGGTTTCAAAAGTAATTCAAATGATTTCATCGCAAAAGAAGTAGCGATTGTTTTCAACAATTATGAATATAACAATTTCATTATAAAACCACCTTTTGATTTTAAATGCTTATCAATAAAAAAGCAAAGAGAAGCAAAGTGGCTAACGAAAAACTATCATCACCTCAGCTGGACTGCTGGATCAGTTTCTTTTGAAAGCGTTTGCAGTTTTTTAAAAGCCAACGCAAGATGTTCTAAAATTTATGTAAAAGGTGAAGAGAAAAGACGATGGTTGGAAAAAATTTTATGCCGAAACATTTTTAACGTTGAGGATATAGGCTGTATCAACTTTAAACAAATGGAGATTAAGTATCCAGAATATTTTTATTGTAATTATCATAAACTTGGTGTTTGCGCATTAAAAAATGCTATTTTACTAACAAAAGAAATATCTTGCTTTAAATGAATTTTTACACTCTTTAAAATATTAATGTATGTATTATTATAAAATTTTTAAAAACTTTAAACAATAAATGTATAGAAAAATAAAAAATCTACAAGTGTTTTCTTATTTCAAAAACAAACTACATAAAGGAAAGAGAAGGAAGTGGGAAGGAGGAGGAGAAGTTAGCATTTTTGCTAACTTGCAAATTTTTACTTTTTGTTTCTCTGCTTATGACTGTAGTTAGTTGAAACTTGCTGCTTTAAAATAATCGCAGCCAAAGAAAATGATTACGTTGCAAAATATAAATGTATTCTACACAGCCACAAAATATTCCACGCACAAGTTCTTTCGATCGCACATACATACATACATACATACAAACATCATACACACATACATACATACATACATACATGCATGCATGCATCATACACACATACATACGTACATACAAATATATTTCTTAAACAAATAAACAGAATATAAGCTTACCAGCGACAAACAAGCTGGACCCCCCACACACAAGCATTAGGGGTGTTCACATACATGAGAACGTTTTATAAATAAATAAAATAATTTATGTAATTATTTTATTCATTTATTTAATTATTTTATTTTATAAGAGTTTATTAGCGTGAGGAAATCACACAAGCACATTCCCATGATTCATATGAAACCATATGACCTAGTAGTCATAAAACCTTCTTTCTCTGATATTACTGATATAGTATTACGATAACAAATTTCTACAGTATGGCAACACTGGGAGCATTAGAAAATAATAATCATGTTTTGCCGTCGGCATTTGAAAAAAATAATAATCATGTTTTGCCGTCGGCATTAGGAAAAATTATCATGCATTGACGTAGGCATTAGGAAAAATTATCATGTATTGCCGTCGGCATTTGAAAATAATTATGTATTGCCGTAGGCATTAGGAAAAATAAGTATGTATTGCCGTCGGCATTAGGAAAAAAAATAATCATGTATTGCCGTCGGCATTTGAAAAAAATAATCATGTTTTGCCGTCGGCATTTGAAAAAAAAAATAATCATGTTTTGCCGTCGGCATTTGAAAAAAAAAATAATCATGTATTGCCGTCGGCATTTGAAAATAATTATGTATTGCCGTAAGCATTAGGAAAAAGACAGACTTATTGAACCACCCTCGAAAAATATTTAAAGGACTTATCGAACCACCCTCGTAGGTATGAAATTTCAAGAATTTTAAAATTTTCAAATTTTAATTACCCAAATTTAACAATTTCAGCAACAATTTAACAATTTTAATTGGGGCCGAATTGGCAGTTCACAACTACTCCAATTTTCACGTTTCAGACAGCTTTTATATAAAGCCAAGTGTAAGGGCATTTTGTTACGTATTTTAGACTTAAATTAAGTCATAAAGGTAAAAACGTAATCAACTTCTGCGTTTAAACATTGCAGTTTGATGGGAATGTAATTTTGATAATGCCTCAAACGAGTTTATATCAAATGAATCGTTATATGATTTTATTTCTGCCCAAAACTCGATAGTGGACTCAAAGTTTCTCCATTGCATTAAATGAATCATTCTCCATCCACTGTATATACTAGAAAAAGTTTCGTTATGAGACTGCAATTGCATTATGTCTTCTTTGCCGTGTGACAAAACACTGTTTCCATTAATTGTGCTTAAAATGTGAAAGTTTGAGAGTAAAATTACATATTTCTTCAGCCAAGCCTTGTACAATCTTGTTAGAATATTTTGAAATGTTCCATTTATCTTCAGAGGTTATGTTTTTTAAATGTATATAAGGAAATTTCTTTTTGAATTTTGGGTTTAGTGCGACCGCCAGTAAAAAAAGCACCAAAAATTAATTAAAAAAAACACCAAGCACTAACTTCAAAATTTTTCGCGTTGAAAATTTCAAAAATTACTAAAAACGGTGCGGATAGCACCGAGTTGACAACTCTGATGAAGGAGACCTTGTGAATAATAGACAATCGAACGCAGTTGGATGAGTTTTCGGGTCTTTCTCTTGTTAAAAATGGAAATTATTCCCAAGACTCAGTTTTTCGATGCTGTTCAATAGACTTTCGTTTAAGATATTGAAATAAACCTGTTTTTTCCATTGTCCGCCAAAAAGAACTTCATACATAATATAATAGAAAAAGGGAATTTAATACTTTTTGTGGTTATTATACAAAAAGTATTAAATTCCCCACACCTACTGCAGCCATACACCCCCACATCATCATTGTGCTTGATGGTACTTACAATATCTTCTATAATCCGGTATTTGATTTACTTCAAGCCCGCATTTATTCATCCGTTAAAAAATATTTATTCTCTATTAATAAATTAATATTAATATTCTATCCCAGAATTTTTCACGTGAATTTTGAAAGCTTTTGCAAGACTTTAACGCTTTTTTTTATTGGTTGTCCTAATATTTGGATTTCTTGTAACTCGAGAGCTGTAAAGTAAAGTTTTTGAGCGGATTTCCTTATTAATCTATTTTAGATACCTATTGTCAATATAATAGACGTAATTTAAAATATTTTTTATTTTTCTTGTAATCAGAAGTTCTTCTTTTGACGTAAGCTTACGAGGGCGGCCAGTACGATGGCAAGTTGGGAAGCTTGAAAAGTTCTTAAATGTTTTTACGATGCTGGCTACATAATCTTCTTCTTCTTTTTACTTTTTTCTCATTTTCATTTCTCATTTCAAGGAGCTCTAAAATGACTTTCCTCTCAGTTTCTGTCATAGCTAACAAACAAACTATAGAATATCAGATCTCGCTAGGTCCTTTCATCTGAAAAATATTAATGTTCAAAATTAAAGTGCGGTGCTGTGTGAATATTTTCGCACGGACCTTTATATATATATATAGCTAGATATAGATTAGATATACATATATGTGTGACATCAAGAAAACAGCAAATTGTAACCACCTGCTTGTGCAGCCATCTTGAAAAATTAAAACGCCCACACGCATATGATTACATTTTCCGTACTAATTGTTCGAATGGGCGAATCGTGTTTGCAAAAAACTCTCAGTAAAAAAAAAAAAATTTCGAAAAAAACTTCTGTTCGGAAACAATGGGTGATTCCAGCTTAAAAGCGCAGTATCTTTCATTTAAAAAAAATCACTCTCCTAATAGTGAAAGGCATTGTACTTAACTCCTCGTATAAATCGACAGTTTTAATAGTATTCTGTGAATAGCATTAGTAGAGAATTGGCTTAGACATTTTATACATATACCTTATAACAAGGTGGCATGTTTTGTGTAGAATAGAAAACACCATTAGTCCTTGAAAGAGTATCGCGAAAAATTTTATTACAACGAGATGACTACTCACGCTGTGTCCAAACTTGTACAATGTACGAAATGTATCTAATTATTGCAGTTTAACGCGATGTGTTTTCTTATAAGGACCAACATTTTATTACGTATAATTGAGCTCTTCGATTTAACGGGGTACGAGTTATTGCGCTTCTACTGTATATATACATATCGTCAGCTGAAATGCAAAAACCATTAACCATAATTATTCAATATAACATCGAAGCATGCGTTCTTACAAATTTTCAAATCTTTATTATAAAAATCAGCCGACTTACAAATTAAAATTTACTTCAGTCGCTTAAATAATTTTATTTAGTTTTTTGACTCCCATAAAATTTAAAAAAGTGTAGTTAAGTCATTTTACATTTCAGCTAACGATATATTAAATAAAAATTTGATTTTCTTAAAGCTTAAATTTTTTCATTTTTATTACCAAATGTGCAGTTCATTTGCATGTAGTGTTTTGAAGAATTCTGCCATATATTTATCATCACTACTTTTGCATTCGATCCCACTGTGAGTTCCTTACAGTACATATGCACAAACTATGTTTTACATTTAATGTTTTATTATTTTTTAAATTATAATTACCTACATATGTAGTAAATTTTTTGTTGCCTCCGCAGATTTTCATAAAGACTTCTTTTAATTCATTATTTAATTTAAAGTGTCGTTTATTTTAGTACATAATAGCACATTATGATGGTGTAATTTGATGCTCTCAATTAACTGAAAAACATTTATACTTTACAAGATTACAATGCATCCTGTCAGAGAATCAATTTGCAGTTGAATGATTAACTAGTAAGCAACAAGACTTGCTTGGCTTGGCACATAGAGACCAAGGTCGATTTTAAAACTTTCATACTCGTATTAACACATTTTACTAAGAAAACATGTTTTTTTTTTGTTCAGAAATGTTCTCGTCTCCTTTGGAGATCTTGACTATAAATATTGTGGTGAATGCAAGATTATCACACAGTTTCCCATTACTTACCGAGCGAACAAATTTAAAAGCTTTTTGTTTCGTTTTAAGTAGAAGTGAAAAAATCATGTTGTTACATTTGTGTAGTATATTAGCACTTGGTAGTGTTCAATCTCTGAGCATTGGTTATCCCTATCGCACATTGTTGAGCAGATATGATTCGATTCGAGTGCCAGAAAATGTATTAAACCCGCAAGGCTTTTTAATTTATTTGGATAACAGTGGAATTGAACGAGTAGTGAGCTACAATTACCTTGAACCTGTTTATGCGGTTCGACGAATAAATTTCCTAAACAATGTATCACCCATAATTCAAAAGTTTGTTGGAGACGATTTAAGTGAAATTAATGAAGCTAGAGAAGCACATTTTCGAGCTTGGTCTTTACAGCAATATCAAGCCTTAAAGAGAGAAATAGATTTCTTGAGAGGTGAGGGTAAAGAGCCTTCAATGGAAATGGCATTAAGATTTATACCACTGGAAAAAATTGCTCTAACCTCAGACTACTCAACAATTGCTGATTTACCAGATATAAAAAATATAAGGGAAGAGCATTTGAGTATTTGGAAGCAAATTCCACCGAATAATGACGAAAAAATTAAATTGGAAACTAAAAGTTCTGCCATTAATTCAAAATCATCTCTCAAAGAAACCGATGAAGAGCTTAAGCAATTGGAATCCCAGCAAAACAAATCACAAAAGCTTCATCAAGATCAATTTGTTATAACTAACGTCTCTAATGAATTAAAAAATAAGAAAACAGCAGCTAGATCTTCCGCTGAAAGCGACAATAAAAGTGAAATGGTAAAACTGGAACATAACATTGAAATTAATGATCCACTTAATTTACAACTCGAAGAAGAAATGTTATTTTTTACAACTCCCACGATTGATACAAAAAACTCTGAAAAATTAATAGCAACTGGAAGTGCGATCGAAAAATTAGATGAACAAACACCAGATATTAAGAAAGAAACTCTGATAAATAATTCTGAATCGGAAGAAAAACTTAGTGAAGCAAATTACATACAAGAACAACAAGCATCACCGCTCGGTGGTATTTCAGAAGTATTGAAAACTCACTCACTTTTGGAATTGGACTCAAAGAAACAAATAAACAGACCAGAGAAAGTGCATTCTGAAGTAGAGAAACTCATTTCGACAGCTCCTACAATTTACGTACCGCAGCAGGTTGTTGATACCGTCGAGGTTATGCGTGCACGAGATGAGCATTTGAAAATTGTTCATGAAGCCATTCAAAAAGTAAAACTTGCTCATCAACAAGAACAACAGCGGGATAGTGCTACACAGCTGCCAGACATCGTTTCAAATGGAACGACAGCTGACGTTAGTGAATAAATGAAAATAAATGTTGGTAATTAGTGTTTTTCTTGGGAATGGTTCAAAATAAATGTTTTTGTAATTATGTACACTGATCTAGTTTAACTACCTATATATTATGGATATATAAGATTCGATTGAAAGTATTTTGATGAGTTGATGTATAAAGTATCTAAACAACTTAATTTTCTTAATTGATTCAATATAATTCTTACAGTGTTTTCACACTGACATGGTTTTAGCGTTAAAACCAACTGTTAAAACCTGGTCTTATCATACGAATTCTTTTTGTTAAAACTAACTTAAAACCATTTTTGAATTGGTTTTAAGTTGGTTTTATGAAATGCAACCTTGTTTTCGCTGTGCTAAATTCAGTTCTGGCAAGTTAAAATGCCCGGAAGCACCTGATAATGTTTATGCCATTGAATAACAATAGATGTCGCTTAAAAGATTTTCAACTTAAAAATGGGTGCAGCAGCATCAATAATCAAAAAATTATGGGGGAAACAAGAGTATTTGGGAAGGAAAACAACGAAAATAATTTCATTGACTTCTGGAAAGTGAAAATAGACGATACGGCTGACATCGCTCCGCCAATAAAAAAGTTTTATTTTGTGATGCATTTGTACATTTTTAATAAACATACATACAATAACTTGATTTCTTAGCACTTCTTCACTTTGTATAACTAGTTCCATAATTTTAAAATACTTACATATTTACAAAATATAAAATAATTTCCATTTTAGAGCGTCTTGTGAAATATCTGAGTTTTTCATACAAACAAAAGCCGTTTGTAAAATAAGTGTTATAAAAAGCTGAAAAAAATACAACAACAAATACATGCATTTCTGCAGGAGACTTATTTTATTTTTGAGCAAAGTTATTAGACAGTCTGTGAGTTAAAACCTGAATTTAACAAACTTGCAGTGCGAATGCAAAATCAGCTGTTTATGGTTTTAACGTTCAGTCTGAAGACACTATTAGCTTATTATTATTATTATTATTATTTTCAAATTTATTATAATTAAAATTACAATAAACTAAACTAAAGAAAACAAAGCACTAGCAACTAATGGCTATCGGCTTACTATTAGCTTAGTTATTGATTAGTTTAACTTATGCTGATTACCAGGGAAACCGCAAATATGCAATTGTATGTTTTGTCTTATGTGACGTATTAATGCGGAGATAAGATATTTATCCTTTTCAGAACTTTTTATAAATTTTGGCATCGATTTATTAGTGCATATTATTGCATATTTTCCCTTTAAAGCATGTTTTACCATATTTCAGTCTTGAACGCATATTTTTAGCATATTTTCGAATTTTTAGATCATAAATAAAGCTTTTAGAGCTTATTTTGGTACTTTATAGATTTTTATTAATATTTTAAAATGCTTGCTTCTTATCTTATCTGTCAAATCAATTTATTTTTTATTTTTATACATATAAATCTCATTTCAATATTCCATGTAGTGTATACATTACGCAGTTATTAGGGACTTTAGTTTCAATAAAATTTGGTTTTGCCATTTGTGACGGACTCTGCCCAGAGTAGAAGTTCAAGTAGGAATATTGTCAATGTATAAAAGTTTATTTAGATGTGGCAGGCAACGATTTCTATTTGAAAATCTAGGTCAATAATTTGTTGTTTAATGCAATAAAAATTGCGAATATAAATGAATTATTATATATAAATATATATTAATTCATTATTGTTAATATAGATATACATATATAAACATATACGTATAAATATTTTCATTTATAAACAAAAAAATTTATTTTAATTTAAGAGCACATTGTTTTAGTTTTTAGTGCATATTTTAAGTTTTTAGTGCGTATATTCACAAAAAATTTTTAGTGCATATTTCTGGTTTCCCTGCTGATTACACATTAGGACATTTTGTGTGTACTAGTGGCAACGTTTACGATTTCCGATATTTTTCGTTGGGTGGCAAAGAAACAACACATGTAATGTGAACGGCATTGTACACATTTTAAAAATTACACCAGAAAATGACAACAAAAGAAATGCCAAAATGATTAATTGATTTTGAATTAACTTCCAATCATTCACTTAAGCTTAATTGAAATCACAGTATGCTTAAAAGTTTTTTTGAATTAAATAAATAAATGAATAAATAAAAATTAAAATTCCATTACAGGGCATTTACACCAGTACGAAATCTATTAGATTTCAATTAAAATCTTTCTCAAAATGTATACCGTTTACACCAAGTTTTTTTTTGACATTTAACAAGATTTCGTATGCAAACCAAAACCATTGAGTGAAATTTTCCATAAACTACAACCAAACAACTGAAATATAGCTAATGCGCACACCTTTTTATAGGAAATTTTGAAATTTTTTTGGTAGAAATTAAAAAAAAAGTAAAAATTAAAACTCGCTATTATTGTTACTCTAATATAACTAAAATATAACAAATCTACATTTGCAAGCAAATTAACTTTACATTTTTCAGTAACGTTGCTTTACCATTACGTTATAATCGGGTATGTTCTGCATTCCACGTGAAATTAAAACGAGTGGAATTGCCATAAAATTGTTGTTGGAAATATGTCATTATAGCAACAATTCTATGGCAATTCCACTCGTTTTAATTTCAAGTGGATACAAATTTGGATGCGAATGAAATTTTTACTTCGAGTTTTCATTATTTATTTTTTAATTGAATTGTGTACGAAAATAAATATGGATGTGCTTCGGTAGTTTAGTTGATGGACTTCTGATTCAACGCGCGAACAGAAAGTATTTGATTTGATATTTTATTTAATATATAATAAATACAAAAACAAAATAAAGTATTGGAAGTTAATCTAAGAGTAAATATAAAATTCTGATCTAACCCATTAACGCCCAAGAAGAAAGTGGTTGTATGAAACTTCTTTTATTGTTATTTATTGCTTTATCATGGATAAAATAAAAGGAATTCATTGAAAAATAACAAAAATTTTTCTGGATTTTTAGAAAATGGGTGTCCTTATATGGGGACAATGGACGTTTTAGCTATGAAATCGATCATAACAATTTCGTTCTACACAAAGTGTTTTGTGCATAATTCGTATCTCCATCAGCACTTACAATGACAAACAACATATCGCAACTAATTTACTATCATTTCCGTATTATGGCCTTAATTTTTACGGTCAACATCAGCTACAGCGGAAGATGTTGAACGTTTTCTTTGAACGTTTTGAGGGATGCAAATATGACTTAGTAATATTTCTTCTGAACGACGATGAATCCATAGCAAAACGTGTAACCGCCAAGCGTTACTTACTGGCAAATCTACAAGACACGTAAAAATTCACCACCAGTACATTTTTCTCCAAATGTTTACTCTATAAAGGGTAGCGAATTGATCTATTTGAGCGACACCTCCCATTCCCAGGTTGTAATTTACAAATAATCTTTGGAACTGAATCATTTGCATTAAACGTTGCATTATAATCTGGTAAAATATGTGCATTCTTTGGATATCTCAAGATACTTTGATATTTTTTGAAAAAAAAAAAACTAGAAAGTGGCTGATCGTCGCTGTAATTTGAATATAAACTATAATAATGATTTTCGCTTCAAGACACAAGCTTAATATTCCCAGCATGTCGTTCGGCATACTCACACACAATAAGTCTCTTCATTTCCTCTGTCTTTATCATTTACGAAAGCGCAATCAGGTGGCACGACGAAAATATCACCCTCATTCCAGTTGTCAACATCGACGTTACGTTAATATAATACCAAACAATTGTCCCCTATTTGTCTATTTGTGTTCTCTATCTAGGGGTCTCCACTAGCCATGAACTTGGTACGGTCATCACACAATAAGTCTCTTCATTTCCTCTGTCTTTATCATTTACGAAAGCGCAATCAGGTGGCACGACGAAAATATCATCGATCACGTTAATATAATTCAAAACAATTGTCCCCTACCTATCCGGTGTCGAGAACAATTTTATGCTACTGACATTCTATTTGTGTTCTCTATCTTGGGGTCTCCACTAGCCATGAACTTGGTGCGGGCATCATGTCGGAATTCGCAAATGGCAAATAGAGATCGCTCATATCCAACTTTCGTCAATGGTCTGACATGGAAACATATGTCTGAGCAACAATGTTCGCTATGAGATTCAGCGTACGCAACTATTTGCAATAGAAAAAGACACAGAAAAAATTAGTAAATATTATAAATATTCTATCTCTATTGTACTACCGAAAAATATTTTGATATGCCTGAACATGGACGTCGCACGTATTCTCCACAGTTGCTCTGCCGGCGTTATGTTCATGTCGTGGGCGTAGGGTAAGGTCTAGAAAATAGTATGAGTCTGTCAACAGCAGTCGGTTGTTTTCGACAACGGGTAAACAAGCCCCAATATTTTGGAATTGTATTGATGTGAAAAGTCGATGTTGACAACTGGTATAATAGTGAATATTCATCATCAGCATTATCTTCATCGTTTTACAGCCTCCTGAGGTCACAAAAAACCATTTTGGCATCTAAAAATATTGCCGTGGGTTATATTGCATATATTAAAAAATCCAATTTTTTTTATTGGAAACGCTCATCGTCCCCAACTGGGTATAGCTTAATAAAATCATGCCTCATAATAAAATGTAACAATTTTTCTTTTACTAAATGGTTTTAAAATCATTTACATCATTTATATTAAACTACTAAACACAACAAAATATCAAATTTAAAATCTACAAGGTAAACCGAATTTTGCTGCATAATTAAAAATACGGAAAACAGCACTTCAATTTTCTACTGCACTTTGTGCGCCTTGCTACAATATCTTCAAAGCTTTTAGATGAGATACTTGTTTTTACATAGAGAGATAGAGTTAAACAAGGGTCCTCATATGGGGGCAGTGGGCGGTAATGGGCTAAAGAGCAATTTTTTTTAATAATATGCATACATATGAAAAAGGCATGAAGTATGGGTTTATTTCTGCACATCCTATATGCAAGTGGGACATCACGAACAAAAATCATGTGATACCGAAGCAGGTTGGTAAGCGAGAGTTGTGCTCTCTATACCTTACCAACCTGCTTCCAGGTATACGAATATTTTTGCTGGGATGTCAAGATGCATTACAGAAGAAAGTTTAAACAGAAATTCTGTTATTTTCCCTGAGTATTTTTCGAGAGTTTAGGGGATAAAAACTCGGCGACATGACTGACTTTAATTTAATTGAACACAAATATTGAACTTAATGTCTCATTAGAATTATTTAACATCATTATTTTTTCAACAAAATCATACTTTTTTCAGATGTTGATATATAGGGTATATATAGCATTCGGTACATACCAGTTTAATGGTCTTAAGTGCTTCATTTTCATTCTGAGTTGATTTGAGCGATAATAATTCATGTACATATTTTGTTGCTGTTTGTTTGTATAATTTTGTATGTCACTTGGGGACATTTACATAACTTTGGATATTGAAGTATTTTTCATTTATTAGTTTTATGATAATTTCTGAGTAGGGCCATCAAAAAAAGTAAAACAGTTTTTCATGGTCATGTGATTCGGAGCGAAGACCTTTATTTTGTTTTTATTTTTTATTTATAGTCATATGTAAGTATTTTCAGCATCTACTCGTACACGATGGATGTGTTTGTTTCTGTACTCCGTATGAATAATTAGAATTTTTTTTGTGCAGTTGGCATTACGGATTCGTTAGATATTCAAGTTTCTGTATGACACATATACAAATTTCAACGTGCAATGATTTAATTTAACTTGAAGATGATTTATTTCCTCATTTTAAAATTGCAAATTTTATGTACGCATTTGTAGTGTATTTTAAGCATCAATCCTTCACCATAAAATATGGAATACTAAACGCTAATTATTTTTAAATAAATTCAAAGCGGGTTATTGAACCCTGATTTAAGAACGTCAAGCTTCGATTGGAGGGTATAGCCTTCACCCAAAGAAAATTTTCGTATTTTTCTTAGCATTCCAATTCCATTAAATGTTATGAGAAGAGGATTTCTTAAAACAAATTTGTATTATCTTTTGAAAACCATTTGCATTTCCACTTCACATACAAACTTTCATTAATTATAATTTCGATTAATAATGACATTCATTTAACATATTAGTTAAACAACTATTAAGGGTTAGTGCAATTCAAATTTCACAAATGCATCTTGATGAGAGATGGTCTATGATTTAAGATAGGAATCACTAACTACTTTAAAGTTATTTATTCCATTAATAAAACTTTACTGAATTTATAAAGGATTGTATGATTAAAGAAAATAAAAATAAATCTGTTTATAAAACAAATTTTGTATGAAAAACTGTTTTATAAACCCGTTATAAATAAAAATATTATTTTTATGAAAAAGGCTTTTATGTTTAAATTTTCTGTGAATCAAAATTACAGTATTCTTTATGAATAAGATCCTCAATATTTTAAAATTTTCTACAACGTTTTAGAAAAAACAGTTTCATTGTCATAATGGTGAAAATTCTCTAATAAAAATAAAAAAAAAAATTATACAATGACAATCAAGCTCTAAAAGTTTCACAATAAAAATTAACGAATCGATAAAAAACCTATAAATATCGATTCACACTATGTAAACATCATCAACCAATGCAACCAGAAAATATCAAACTGTTTTGAAACCTCGAATGCAACACGAAATGAGACCCTAAAACACAACTACACATAGTGCAACTACCAACTAAACATGCCTGATTGCATAAACATGTTGCAAAGTATATACCTAACATAAGGATGATGGGCATGAAAATAATTTCACAAGGCGTAACGCTCAGCTTTGATACCCGCTTCATATCTCTTCTGTATTTTTTATACACATCTGCATCAGAGGATATATGTTACAATATTTTTATGTTACAATTATTTTTAGCTTGGGCGCCACTGTGCGACGAGAGTGAGATACAATTAGACGTACGGTCATTTTTAAGACTGTAATTCAAAATAAATTTTTGTTATCGTAAACTATGCATTTGTTTTCAGGACTGCTTTGGGAAAAATAATCTATTCTCATCAATTTTCATCAGATGTAAACATTTTACCGTGACTACGCTTGATTTAATCGGCGTATTCGGAATGAATTTTGATGTGTAAACATCTATACGCTAGGGGGTAAAAATCTTTTGACTTTGATTTCTTTGCTGAGATTTCTTTGCTGAGATTTCTTTACATTGTCAAATCGGTGTGAGCTATGTATGAGTGTATTAGTGTTTGAAAGAAGCAATACCAAGCAGAGAAACAAGTCGACCGGCTCGAAACCGACGGTACGCCGCCGCCTGTTATTTTTCTGTATATTTCCGTACACCAAAGGTGAAAATGAACCGTAAGAGCTACGGACTTGAAATTTGGACACAATGTGTAGATATTTCGCCACTACAACAACAAATACATGAGAGTTAAAAACTAAAGGGTGTTCCAAACGAGCAACGAAAAATGTTAAAATACCATGTAATATACATACAATTGTATGTACATATATACACTTGAAATTTTAAAAGTTAGTGTATTTTTATACAGACTACAACAATTAACACTAAATTTAAAAAATTTAAATCAATAGGTGTTCCATCAGTTAATGCAATTAAGACTTTGTAATTTTGACAACTTGCTGTATCTTGGAAACCGTAAGAGTAAAACTCTTGAAATTTTCAAAAACGGTAAAACTAAAAAATAAAAAAAATATAAAATCGGCAAATTTTAAAAAAATTGCCAAAACAAAAAAAAAATAACCAAAACAAAAAAAAAAGCACCAAATTAAAAAAATCTCTAGGACTAAAATAAATCGCGAAAAACCGCAAAAATCGCCAAAATTAAAAAAATCCTTAAACAAAAAAATCGCCAATATAAAAAAATCGCCAAAATGAAAAAATCGCATAAATAAAAAACCCCAAAAACAGAAAAAATCGCCAAAATAAAAAAAAAAAAAAAAAAAAAAAATGGAAAAAATCGCCAAAATGAAAAAAAAAATGCGAAAATTAAAAAAAACCCACAAAGAAAAAAAAAACGCCAAAACGAGAAAAAAGCGATAAAACAAAAAAAAAAAAAAAATCGTTTAAACTGAAAAAACTTAAAAAAGGAAGAAAGCTAAATCAAAAAAAAAAAAAAAAAAAAAATGATCAAAACCGAATGTGCGCGAGTCAAAGTCGCACTTTACTGAATTTATTTTAATTGCAATGCGTGCACAACAACAAGAACAGCAACAACTAAACGATGAACAACAGGAATTAAAAATTAAAAAGTAAAAGTAAAGGCATTTACCATAGATGAGCACTGCAGTACCACTAAAGTTTCAATAAAAACAATAAAAAAATTTTAACAAGTAAATTTTTACTGATTACTAAAAATTTTTTCTACAATTTTTATAACTTGACTAAATGATTTGTTATATGATGAGGTGCATTGAATTTTCAGT
Source organism: Tachina grossa (assembly GCA_949987645.1). NCBI lineage: Eukaryota > Metazoa > Arthropoda > Insecta > Diptera > Tachinidae > Tachina > Tachina grossa. Next base: position 48,964,223 of record OX465278.1, on the reverse strand, counting down.
AATCAGTAATGCCCGTATTCATAATGAAATTCTACCAAGTGGCTAAATGTTTTTCATACAAAAGTTTCAAAATTTTAATGAAAAAACTTTGCCACTTGCTACAATTTTATTATGATTACGGCCCTACATTTTACTGGTAATGCAAATTAAATTTCATTAGCAGTAAAAATTTACTGAATTTTTTTAGTAATCAGTAAATTTACTGCTTACTGCAATTTTGAATGCAGTACATATACATATATTTACTACAGTGTGCCCATTTACTAACCAAATAAGTTTAATAAAACAAACAAAAGCCAAATAATTCATATGTATTTACAATATTGAAAGTTTTGATACTTTTAATTAATTAATTTAAAAAAAGATACTAAAAGCATAAGTATTTACTTCCAACATAAAAAAAATTTCATTACTAGATGTTTACACATCTCCTCTGTGATCGGACGCACATTGCTTTTTTTAGGTCACTGCCTAAAGTATTTCATAATACATAATATCAAATCATCATTATTAACAATTGCCAATTAATTATTCACAATTAAAATAGAATTTATATTTAGAACTGCAGACAAAATATCAATAGAAAAATGGTTTATAAACAGAAATTAAACGCTTTATATTTATTATTTGCAGTTGTTATTATTTGCACTTTGCGATAACGAATGAGAGATAAGGCCCACGCTTAGTTGAGGGAGGTGTGTCTGCCGTCTTTAAAGTAAACCAAATAAAATGATGAAATTCTGCGAAATATTTTTAATACGAATGAAATTTTTTTTTGTTCGATTGACTTGACGATATAATTACACTATAATTAACACTTGCCGAGAAATCACATAATAAATTATTAAAAGCATTATAATTATGGATGAATGAATGACTCAACCAAGTGCTGGTCTGATTGTTAGTTTCTATAGTTCAACTGAAATGAAAAACTTTTTAGGGAAATTTATTTTAATAATTTAACTAATTTAAAAGATAAGTGAAAACGCAAACTTAACAAGTTTAATAATTTAAGTAGTCTGAAATATAATTCAAAATGGAAATTTGAAAATCCAACTTGCCCCATTGCGTGCAAAATTCACCGATTTACCAGTAGTTACTTGGAAAATTCGTAAATTTTAAGCCGAGTCTTTTGAAAATCGTCAAGAGTGCTTTTATAAATAGTCTAAATTTTAAACTACTTTTTTTTAAATTAACCCTTGTAAGTCATGTGGGTCAAAATGACCCAAATTTTTTCGCAGATATTTCAAATTATTTTTTTTACGAAATTATGTAGCGATTTAGCTCTAAAATCAATTAATTTTTTCGTGATAGCCATTTTCGCACACTGTGATTGAGAAAGTATTTCCCTATCTGCAAAGAAAACTTTGCGTATCTAAAAGGGGCCTAGTCAGCAAAATTTATATTATTGTATCATGCATACAATCAAGACCAATTCACAAACTTCATATGTATCTAAAAAGCAAACAGAGTATTGTTATTATGTTTTTTCAGTGTTTTTATATGAAATTTGATAACTGGGAAGAAAACACCTTATAGTCAAAGAAGCAAGTACAGTCATCTTGTTAGATTTTCATTGTATGTGTTTAAATTTAGAGTTTCAAAAGAGTTAAAAAATCCTAATTCGCGATTTTTATGAAGCTACTAGACTATGACATATTATTATTTGGTCCAATTGCAAAACGGACTAAAAGTACTAAAATCAAAGTTAAATAAATTCAGAAAAGTGCGACTCTGATTCGCGCACGAAGGGTTCCGTACGAACACTAGATATGTAATTTAATACAAACTTCATCCTATATAATATATAGTTTCGGCATTTTTTTTTTCGTTTTTGGGATCTTTTCGGTTTTTTTTGGCGGTTTTTAGGTTTTTTCGGTTTTGGCGATTTTTAAAGTTTTTGGCATTTTTCATTTTGGCGATTTTTTTAGATTTTTGGCGTTTTTTTCATTTTGGCGTTTTTTTTTCATTTTGGCGTTTTTTTTCGAATTTGGCGATTTATTTTAGTGTTAGAAATTTTTTTTAATTTTTGCGATTTTTTTCGTTTTGGCGATTTTTTTAATTTTTGGTGATTTTTTTTTTGGCGATTTTATAATTTTCGGTTTTATTAGTTTTACCGTTTTTGAAAATTTCAAGTGTTTGCTTCTTACGATTTCCAAGATATAGCAAATTGTCAAAATTACATAGTCAAAATTGCATTAACTGATGGACCACCCTTTAATTTTAATTTTTTTAAATTTTATTGTTAATTGTTGTAGTCTGTATAAAAATACACTAATTTTACAAATTTCAAGTTTCAATATACATATGTTCATACAATTGTATGTATATTACATGGGATTTTAAAATTTTTCGTTGCTCGTTTTGGAACACCCTTTAATTTTTAATTCTCATGTATTTGTTGTTGTAGCGGCCAAGGTTCTACATACTCTGTCCAAATTTCAGGTTCGTAGCTCTTACGGTTCCTGAGAAAATACAGCGTAGCGAAAACAATAGGGTTCCTTTTCACCTTTGGTGTACGGAACCCTAAAAAGCACCAATTTAGTGACTTTTTTAAAAAAGCACTAACTTGAAAAAAATGAGCACTGTTATGACTTAAAAAGCACTAACTGCCTGTTCACTGATATCGCAAGAAAATCGAAGCGATCGAAAGCCAGTCACTCGAAAGCGAGTCAATTTGGATTCAACGATGTCGGCAGTGCTCTTTCTCATGTACTTACGTTTGTCAGTTTATGTTTCTTACGTGGTAATGCATTAAAACATTGCCAGATAGGAATTTTCATTATATTTAGTCGATTTCTTTAAAATTTAAAAATAATACTACACCCCTTTTCCACACGCAAAGTTTACTTTGCAAAGTCTCAATTCAGCTGTGTGAAAGACAGAGGTAGTAGTACAGTCTCTTTCTGTCTTTCTCCCAGCTGAATTAAGACTTTGCAAAGTAAACTTTCCGTGTGAAAAAGGGGTGCTACGCATTTGCATGAGAATAAATACAATCATATTGAAAAATGAAATGAAATGAAAATAGTCGCAATACAACACCTAGTTATCATTGTTTTGTTTTACAACTATATTCGTTGTGTTTGAAATGTGCGAGTACTTTGTAAAATGAATATAAAGCAATAATCAAAACAAAAATGTTCAATAATATTTTAATTCATACTTTATGTCTATTGTGAAAAAATAAAAAAATAATTTAAAAAATGTGAATCAAAAAAATAATAAAGTTTAATGGCTTCTTGGGAGATAAATTGTAAAAGTCGAAAGCAAAATAGCAAGTGAGTGGTTTTGACATTTGAGTTCGTATTGTTCATAGTCTTGTCGAAGTAGATGAACTGTATTTTATATGAAAACACTTACGTTTTCTTTCGAGTTCCCGTTTGAATAAATGTTCGTTGTTGATGAACCCAAATCAATTTACTTTCGCTTAGAACGCGAAAGAATGCCTAGCTTCGACATCGTTGAACAGGCTGTAAATCTAGTGCTAAAGGCACTAATGATGTATATACGCCCATACATAGTTGATATATTTATGTATGAACTAATGACGCGATCGAAAGCAAATATTGGAGATGCTGCTGAGATTGCCTATTTTATGTTTTAGAGAGAAATAGTTGGGTATAAAAAATTAGAAAAATTAAAAACATAGCTTCAGAGCTGGAAGATTTATAATTTTGCTTGGTATATAAAATTAGCTCAATAAAATAAAATTTTTTCCTTATTATTAAGGCTTTATACAGGGTTTTTAAGAAAAATTTTGTATGAAAATTTGTTTTACATTCCCTTTATAAAGTCTTAATAAGTTTTATAGATAAGGCTGTAATTTTTTTGTTCGTTTGTTAATTAAACATACATATTTTATATTTTAGAAAGTAATAAATGTGTATTAAAAATCAGAAAAGCCAAATATATAGCTCCAGGTCTGGACAATTTCATTTTGTTTGGTAAGAAAAGTAACTAAATAAATATATTTTAGGAAGATCTTTAGTCAAGAGTTTTTCTTATATTTATTCAACTTTGATATGAAAATCTAATTTACTACTGGGCGCTTATTATTCTTATGAAGCTTTGTGATATAGTGCTTATTATGCTCTCAGTATAATTATCTTTAAATTCGATGGTCATACGTTGATAGTTTGCAAAAAGTTCTTGTTAATTTTTAGTAAATGGAGATAATATAAAATATATCGCTAAAGAACACTCATTCGTTCGTTCCCAAAATCTATTCCCTTCTTCGTTCAACTATGTGTTGTTAGTCAGAATATTTACAACAGACTTTGGTGTTATTTGTTCATTAATAATTGTCACATGTAATTTGGCTTAAAAAGCAATACGAACCTTAGCCCGTTCAAATCACAAATATAGAAACAAATGGAGTTCGAATAATAATTAAAATTAACTAAAATTAATAGCCATGGGCCTGTGGCAAAAAATTAAAAATAAAAATATACTTAATAGTAACAAACCAAAAAAGTTTGTCTTAAGTAAAACAAAAATAGGCAAATTAACTAACATGTGCATAATTAGTAAAGAACAAACGACAATGGTAAGACTGTTGTAAATATAGAGATGGTAAAATTGAGCTTTCATTACAAAAAAGCTTTCAGCAAATTGAAATAAGATGAATCAAAACAATTCACACATTTCATTTGCAATAATGCTAAGTATATAAAGCAGAAATCTACATCTACTGACACCACACACAGTGGACCAAACACAAAAGAACGCTGATGATGAAGGTTTAGTGGCCTTCGTAAACGGCTGGCTGTTCCGTTCAACTATGTGTTGTTAGTCAGAATATTTACAACAGACTTTGGTGTTATTTGTTCATTAATAATTATCACATGTAATATGGCTTAAAAAGCAATACGAACCTTAGCCCGTTCAAATCACAAATATAGAAACAAATGGAGTTCGAATAATAAATAAAACTAGATATACCAAACGGACGACACACTCGTCCGTATTCTAGAATCAAAATGTAAATAATTTAAGATTCAAAGAAAATGTATCTAAACGTCATAAAAAATTCATTAAAACACAGCCACACACAAACTTACATACATACATATGCAAGCATAATTGAATAACACATGAAATTGAAAAAACGTAAACAAAATCCCTTCAACCAAGTTAATTCAATTTATTCAAATCTCTTCCTTTAAGTATTATGGCTTTCATACAACAACAAATAAGAGAGAAAAAAATTGTTAGATCAAGAGAAATACTACATACCCACACACCTACACACCTACACACACTCATGTTTTGTTTCTTTTTTTTACTTGTAAGCTAATAAATGCGTGTATAATATGTGTGCATGTAGTAGTAGCAACTTTAAACGCTTATAGCTCCCAAAATACTGAACCGATTTCAATAAAATATAGATTCTGCACATCTGTACGAAAAATGCTTTAAAACCATATAAATCTTTTTAAAATCGGTGCAGTGGTACCGGCGTAAAAGGGATTACAAAAAACATGTTCGCCTATTAATTATATAGATAAATAAAATTAACCTATTCCCTTCTGCTGATCAAAATTTAAAAATTCTGAGGAACAAATATTTTAGATAATATCCTCGATATAAGTGAACATGCGACATTGGCAAGGGGATGTTTAAATTGGTAGACTAAGAGCCATTTGAAATTTTATTAAACCGGCCGGCTCATTTACAAACTGCATAATTACTTTCAGATTTTTTTTAAATATTTATATTATATTATTATTACACAGCGCGTTTTTCAGTAAAAATTTATTCCGCGCACCATCTTTAAATGGTTAAAATAAAATTATCAAATTCAAATGTATTTTTTTCTCTTAATGGAAACCAGATAGAACAACGCAATTGTATAGAATACGAGTACGATACAAAAAAGGAACTACGCACATTAACCAAATTTGTGAAAAATTCATCAAAATCGTTTCAACTACATCACAGTATTCCAACGCGATTTGCTTTATCGGTCATTATAGTAATAGTAGCGTTGGATGTATATGGACAGACGCTTGATTATTTTTTGGAATAATGTATTGTTTTTATTGCAGTCATTATAACGAGGGTTGTAATTAATAATGATCATAATTTTATTTCTTTTATTTTTTCTTAAATTTGATTATTATTGAGTTTCTTTTCGAACGCATATACGTTTCTCAAGGTACGGTCACACTTGTCAAACATTTACTCAAAAAAGCGTAACCAACAAACACTAATGAAAAAAGTTTTGATCCAGACACTTGTTTATCATATCAAACAGTTTCGAACACAACTAATGCACAATGTCATAGAATACAAGAATGTTGGCTACTCTTTAACTTGACAAACTTTTGTCTGTATTAAAAGATTTTTCATTGGCATTTAGTGGTTAGCTTTTTTGGGAAAATGTTTGACAAGTGTGACCGTAGCTTTAGTTATAGCATTTGTTTGTTGTAATGAGCTGTGATTCTCGTCTAATTGCCTGTAGTTCCTAGCAGTTATGAGACTTGAAATTTTTGATTATATTTATTTTTTGTTAAAGGAAAAAAGTATCCCATAAACATCCGACAATTATGTTTATACAAATATTTTAAGTTACGCAGCACAAAAGACAGCAACTAAAATGTATAGACTCAATCACACGCACGAATATAAAAATATTCTGACTATTAAATCGACTAAACATGCATGGGATATTTTATTTACACACAAAACCGACACACACACCCACACATTTTCCATTTAATTTTATGTATACAAATTATTATATATGGTGGTGAATGATGAATAAATATCCCAAGTATCCACGTATTTTTTTTTACTGTGTATAAACATACTCAGACTGAAAGTATGAGAGAGAGAGAGAGACAGAGAGAGAGACAGAGAGAGAGTCAATTAGTTTGATACGCATGTTCCTTTTTATTTTTAATTGTGGGGTATTTTAGTTTTAGTCTTTCATGGTGATTTGGCAAAAGAAACTAAAGATGTAGCTTGAACAATATGGCCCCTATCAAATGCTTATTTTCGGAACTCCCAATTGAAAGTAGAGAGAATTCCTGCCAAGTTAATAGTTCGGATTTTTTTTTTTTTTTTGCCGTGTATACACATGAAACCAAAAAAAAAATCGCATTGCGCAGGTCCGTTATTTTATTTTCTGTTTGTGACTTAGACATAGAATATTTGTTGTAAAAAATGTAATGCATTTGTTTGTGGAATGTACTCTCTCTCTCTCTCTCCTTCTCACAATTTTTACAACAAACATTCTTTGTGTTCTATGATGACGTAGATGCGTAGTAGATTTTTTTTTGTACAGCTGAATGCGCAATCTTGTTTTCTTGATTCATGGTGCATACATACATATCGTCATAACAGCCATAAATAAAATTTTTAAAATATTACGGGAGAGCAACTTTTATGATTGTTTTATACATGCATTTTTTTTTTTTGATAGGTCTGAAATGTTTTTATTTTTATAGGGACAACAGTAGTAAAAATTTTGGACAAGTTGTATTATGACTTATGAAGTCTAGTAGTGGACTAAGCTCATAAAAAACCTCAGTTAGTTCGATTAGTTAAAACAGCGACGATGTGTATATATTACACTTATACTTCTATAGGGGACAAGATAAAATACAGGGTGGGCCAAAAGAAACCAAGGGGTGTAAAAGTTTAATAACTTTTTTGTTTATTAATTTTTTATTATTTTATCTTTCAGATTATATAGACAACACTTGGAGAATTTATAATAGGTTCACAACTGAACAGAGAATCAGAACAATAGAATTTTATTATTTAAACCAGAAATCAACTTTATTGAAAATTTGATTATGAGTGATGAAGCTCATTTTCATTTGAATGGCTTTGCTAATAAGCAGAACTGTAGGTTCTGGGGCTCTCAAAATCCAAGAGCCATTCATCAACGCCAATTGCACCCCATCAGGTGTACAGTATGGTGTGGGATCACATCTGAAAATGTCATTGGGCCCTACTTCTTCGAGAATGAAGATGGAAGTGCTGTAACCGTAAATGGAGAGCGGTATCGGTTTATGATAGAAAATTTTTTACGTCCTGCTCTTGAAAACAGACCTGGTATGTGGTTTCAGAAGGACGGAGCCACTGCCCATACTGCCGGAGACACAATGGCACTTTTAAGTCAAATTTTTGGAGAGCGAATAATTTCTCGAAATTCGGAAATTATTTGGCCAGCGTGATCGCCAGATTTGACAGCACCCGACTATTTTCTTTGGGGTTTTTTGAAGGAGCGAGTGTATGTGAACAAGCCAGAGACAATCCTTGAACTCAAGGCAAACATTGTTGCAGAAATTCGAACGCTACAGCCACAAGTTTTGAAAGATGTTATGGAAAATGCTCTAAAAAGAGCCCATCAGTGCGAAGCTGAAAACGGTGGTCATTTAAGAGACATCATTTTTCATACTTAGTGTAAAAAAATTTCCATTTTGTATATTATATAATCTGAAAGAAAAAATAAAAAAAAGTTAATAAACAAAAAAGTTATTAAACTTTTACACCCCTTGGTTTCTTTTGGCCCACCCTGTAATAACAGCCTTATTTATAAAACTTATTAAGGCTTTATAAATGCTTAATAAATAAATTTTTATATGAAAATTTGTCTTAAAAACCCTTTATAAAGCCTTCATAATTTTTATAAATAATAAAAAATAATGGGTGAACATCAGAGAAACAAGTCGAGGCAAAATTATCGGCGGCGGCGGCGGCGCAGTAGTTTTGTGACCGGCGGCGGCGCGCCGAGTGAATTTTCGGCGGCGCAAATAAATATGAAAATTTAAAGAGAAAATAAAAATTGAGACTGAAAATTGATTCTCAAATTTTTTTTCGGAAATTTGTCTTTTTGAGCAGACAAAATTTCGGCTGGTTTTGAGCCGATGCGAGCCGATACAATCGGCGGCGGCTTGATATACAGAAAAATAACCAGCGGCGGCGCGCCGTCGGCTTCGAGCCGGTCGACTTGTTTCTCTGGTGAACATCATGTGGCAAATTTTTGCAAATCGAATTCTCTTTCATTTAGTCTTATCTGAGAAAAATTTTTGCTTATCTATTTACATTTTTCTCAAACGCACTGCGAGAAATTTATTATGTATGCTGTTTATGTTAAAAAATGCTTTTGCCTACATGAAAATTAAAAATTATTTTCTCTTACAAATTGTTTTTTAGTAGTTTTAAACTCAGAATTAAAGTGAATAATAATATTTATTTATTACTTTTTGTTGAAACGGTTTTCTAGAAAAAAATTCTTTCATAAAAAAACCATACAAGAATTACTTTTAGTAATTATTTCTGAATGTGTGTTCGTTCATCTTTTTCGCTCACTTACGCAACCTTAATTTTATCTTGGTCACCACGGCTGTCAGATTTGACGACTTATCGTCATTTTGACGATTTTTGGTGCTGAAAATAGAAAAATGACGATTTTTCCCTTAAAATTTATGATTTTTTAGGAGTCCAAATATTACAGTTCTTTTATAAAAAATCGATTATTTCAATACATGTATTACTTATATTCTAAAAGATTTTAGTGTAATTTTGCCCACTCTTTATTTTATATTGAAAAAAGGCCAAGTTTCTATAAAAAATTTCGGGCATCAAGACTACTGACACCAAGACTTGGACATAACTTGTCAATATTTTTCATAATTTTACCACTGAGAGGAAAAAAGTTATAAGGGGTAAAAAAAGGACAATGGTTTCAATTTCCCAATGAACATGTATAATACAACATATGTATACACTAGGGCATGACGATTTTATTTTGCAAAAATCGTATGGCAAAAACGTAATCTACACGAAATTTTGAGAAAATGCTCTAAAACTTTAAAACATTTTTTTTAAATTACAATTTTTTCAAATAAAAAAAATGTATGTACTGAAATAAATGCTACTAAATTCGAATCACTCTCCACGTACTTCCTGCTTTTCATTTATTCGCGAGCTACCTTATGCTAGGAACACAACTGGGACGAACGACGAATTTTTCGGTGTGAACTTTCGTCATAAAAAATAAAACACATTTGTTCATATGAAAATGAACACAAAACCGCCGTAGAACGAAATTCGTCGTGCGTGACGAATTCTGAGATAGATTTATTTCTATTTTGTACGCCGACGAACGACGAAAAAAACAATTTTCTCTCACTCTCTTTACACACACTATAAACAGTGTGACCAGATTTTAAAACAAAATTAAGCTAAATCACGTATGTCTTTGATATATTTTTAGGGAATACGCAATTTGGATTAAAAAAGACATAAAAAGCTAAATCCGTTATTAAAAAAGGTAAAAAAAGAAGCTAAGAGCTTAATAAAAATTTCAAAGCTAAATCCAGAAGAAATAAGGTAAATTTAGCCCATAATTACTAATATGGTCAAATATCAATTATAATGGCTGAATTCGCTGAGTAAATTCGTCGTTATTGTGCTTCACACGATGAATTTACGCAGCGAATTCTTATCGACGAATTCGTCGATGTGGACGAAATTCGTCGTTCGTCCCAATTGTGTTCCTAGCATTAGACTTATACATAATATTTGGTACCCCAATTTCATCTTTAAAGTCAGTGTCTTCAAATAAGGCAGGCAGTAGCCAAACAAGAAGCTCATGAAGAGGAAATATATTTTAATGTCGAGATGCGCGGTATAGGGTTTGAATTTACACCCATGCTTTCTTTGCAAAATTTTCTTAGAATTATTTTTTTTTAGAAATCGAGTTTTTTGCATTTTTCTATAGAAGAAATCGAATGTATCGAAAAATGTAAAAATCACGATTTCAAAAAAATAATGAGTTAGAGCATTTCTATATTAAGGTAGCCATATGTAGATTTTGTTTTTACTAGTATGATTTTTCTAATTTTTTCTATCCGTACTAATCGACCCGGCCTAGTAGTATACACGTTAAAAAATTCATTTTGATTTGTCCGATTTTTTTTGACGATTTTTCGAGTATAAAATGAAGATTATTTTATAGTTTATCGGGATTTCGACGATTTTTCGATACTTTTATCTGGCAGCCCTGTTGGTCATCCATGGTCTTATGTCAAAAAGAGAGATAAAACTGTATTATTTTATGAAAGAGTAGAGAAAATGGGTAGAAATTCAGACGGGCGGAGCGGAGCAACTTCTTTTTTTTTTTGTAAGACAGTTTTTTTTTGCATTTATGTATGAAATCAAGAGCTTTAATGTGCTTTAACGTCTTATACTCTCAAAACTTAAATTCATTTTCAATACATAGTTGCTTTTAAAAATTATACTCGTAACTTATTAGAGTTTCACTGAGAGGCAAATCTCGAATCTCATACACGCTTAAAAATTTTTTGACCTTAAATTTTTGTTTTGTTGTCTCTACCAAGTTCTTTGGCATTAAATATCTGACATGTGTATGCTTTTATTTATTCAATTGTTTTTTGACAAATCAAATAAACAAGTATCAAGGCTGCATTTATTATTTTTTAGTTTCTTTTACGTACATACTGGGTGTTTTTTTTAGAGGTATATAACTTTGAATTGAAATAAAACACAAGAAAATCGTTTTAATGTCCATCAATTTGGCTTTATTGGAAGGATAATTTTATGCCATTAATGTTTAAATATGATTTTGGGCATGTGGCCACCGCGGCTGGCTCGAATAAAGCCAATTCTACAGGTCCAATTTTCAACCACTTTTTAGAGCATATGGGACCGTATGTTGGCAATAACGCCACGAATGTTGGCTTCCAAGTCCCCTAACGTTTCTGGTTTGTTGGCGTAGACGAGCGACTTCACATATCCCCAAAGAAAATAATCCAATGGTGTCAAATCACACGATCTTGGTGGCCAATTGACAGGTCCATTCCGCGAAATTATGCGCTCATCGAATGTTTCCTTCAATAAATCGATTGTGACGTGCGCTGTGTGGCATGTAGCGCCGTCTTGTTGGAACCACAACTCATCCACATTCATGCCATCCAATTCGGGAACAAAATAGTCGGTTATCATGGCTCTATACCGGTCTCCATTAACGGTAACTGACTCTCCAGCATTATTTCGGAAGAAGTATGGCCCAATGACTCCACCAGCCCATAGAGCACACCAAACAGTCAGTTTTTGTGGATGTAATGGCGTCTCAAGGGTCTCATGTGGATTCTCTTCACTCCAAATGCGGCAATTTTGCTTGTTGACGTATCCATTCAACCAAAAATGAGCCTCACCACTGAACAAAATTTTGCGATGAAAATCAGCATCGAGATCAATCTCATTTTCGGCCCATACACCAAAATCACGACGCATTGCATGGTCTCGCGGCTTTAATTCTTGCACAAGCTGGATCTTGTAAGGTCGCAAGGCAAGATCTTTGCGCAAAATCTTCCATAAAGTTGATGGACAAAGCTCCAATTGCTGTGCACGGTGGCGAATCGATTCATTCGGGTCCTCTTCAACACTTTGCTCTACAGCGGCAATTGTTTCTTCGGTGCGCACTGTTCAACGTCTCTGCGGATGCGTATTATCACATAGAGTAAACGTAGTGCGAAAACGATCCATGGTTAACCGAATTAATTGCTCTGATGGACGATTATGTCGACCATAAAATGGACGGAGCTTGCGGTAAACTTCGCGAACTGAACCATTATTTTCGAAATAAATTTGCACGATTTGCAAGCGTTGTTCTTTTGTCAACCTGTTCATGATGAAATGGCAAACCAAACTAAATATTAATCACTTGACAGCTGACAAAATGGCCGCCAGTTAAAAAAGTGATGCCAACTTAAAGTTCTATACCTCAATAAAAAACATCCATTACAACACTTCATTACGTTTTATTTTAATAGACTTGGGTCGAACTCATATGATCGAAGCCATGTAATTGAAATGGGTTTGATAATAGGCCTGTGTCAACTCTATCTTAGGCTATGTTTCACATGGCAAGCAGCAACTTTTTTTTATATAGGAGTCAATTGTTTTTTTTATAGCTTTAAGGTAAAGTACATTGACGTACTATAGTCTCATAAGTTAATATAATTTCTACATTTCACGGAAAGTTAAATTTAGAGCTTTTGCCCTTTTAAGTTTGTGCTTATGTGGGAATTTCACGTGGAATATACAACATACCCGAAGTTTTCACCTGACAGCGCGACGCAAAGAAGAGTATTGTGTTTACAAGTCTCTGTATTGTTACGTTTTTCTCTCTTTAAAAACACTTTTCGTGGTCTCGAAGATATGCAAATGAATAAAAGACCCCAGTGTAGTAATTAGGGTTGAGAATGATATAAGTTTGATTTACTAATACACACAGAAAAATGTATTTACCAATGAATGTTTTCAATTAAGAATTTAATTGATATAATTGTATTTGAAATAAAATTTACCAAAGGTAAATCAATAATTGTACACAACAATCATTTCTCACATTCCGTTTCATTAGAATTTACGTTAAATAGCTGATGTTAATAACAATCTCTACCCAAGTAGATAGACTAGGGTGCTGATGAAGAAAAATATCGGCATTTCCCCCAGCTTAAAAGTCTAATTTAATTTTTCTTCTCTTCTTTAGAAACTAAAATTAATTAATAAAAATATTTCATTCAATAAAAAGAATTGAAATTACTGAACTTAAGCCTGACTAAAAAATTATTTCTGATTAAAAATTCACTATAGTTCAATTAAAATCTGAAAATGTCTCACTAAAGTAGATATTGTTTTAGCTTTTCATACAAATTCATCAACGAAGAAAGGCAAATAACTTCAGCCTTTACTTGGCGGCACTTGAAGTCTCATTTAAACTGTATTCGTGTTTGATGAACATACACAAGCAACACATCAAAATGTGACTTCAAGCGTGCTAAAAATTAATTTTTTTCACAAATACTACTGCTAAATGATCCTACATAATCGCTCGACTTTTCACAAAATGCAACACTAATCTAATGAAGTTTATGAAATACTATTCCAGAAGATCTTTTTTACGGCCGTAACAATTATTGGTACAGTATCCGGGAAAGAAGTATTGTAATTGTTTTCTTTTGGTCCATCCACTTCATTTTTTTTTGCATCGATCAACCGTGATTACCTCTATTATCCGGGATTGCAAGCATGCAACTGTTTTCAGCAAAAATATTTTTTGACTTATGGTACATATTTATGAATTTTTTGATTAAACACAAAAATCCGTGAATTTTTCTTTTATTATATGCGGCATATACAAAGATATGTAAATCAATACAAAAATATGAATAAAATTAACCGGAAAAATTGATTATCCAGAATGATCCCGGTCCCAACCAATATGGATAATCGAGGCCTAACTGTATTATAAATAGTGATCCTCGTATCTTTGTAATTTGTCTAATCTGGACAAAAAAGACAAATTTAAAAAAAAAGTATAAAAGTTTAGGCAACAATAATTTCACCTTTTATCATTTTTAATATCAACGTGGGATTTCGTGACGATTATTATTGTTTGTTTATAAGATTGTTTATAAAATTCCCGACCTACCTTAAAACTACTATTCATAAAATTAGATTATGTATGAATAATAATTGTGATAATAGAAATATTTGTGGATCATAAGATGCCATAAAAGAACTCGCTTAGATAATAATAAAATACTCATCATACAATAATAAATAATAATATTAAAAAAAATTAGAAGGGAAGGTGGAGAAAGACAAGTGGTGGAGAAACAAGTTAGTTGTGTAGAAAATTAATTAATTAATTTAAAATTAAAACCATAAACAGCTGATTTTACGATCACACTATCTATCGCATTCATAAAAAAAATAATATTTTAGGTTTATTTGATAAAATTTCCCATATAAACATGTTAAATAAGCTCTTAAGAAACCTTAAATATTTTTTATGAATACGGCAGTACAAGTTAAATAAATTCAGGTTTTAGCACACAGGTTGTCTAATAAATTTGTTCAAAATAAAATAAATCTCCTGTAGAAATAAGTGTATTTGTTGCTGTACTGTTTTGCAGTTTTTATAACACTAATTTGACGAATTGTACAAAAGTTGTTTTTTGGTATGAGAAACTAAATTATTTTATATTTTTTAACCCCCGACCAAAAAAAGGGGTATTATAAGTTTGTAGTGCACTGAAAGGAAAACCTTCATTCAGACAATGAAATTCTTCATTGTATTAATGAAATGTTTCATTAAAAGTCAGCTAATGAAGCCCTTCATTGGATCAATGAATGATTCATTGTATTTATGAAGTTAATTTTGGCGGCTATGTCATAAATAGAATGAAACTATTTCATTAGTTCAATGAAACTTTTTCATGAATATATTGTACTTGTTTCATTGATTTAATGAAGTTTTTACATACTATAAATGAAATTTATTCATTAATATAAAGAAAATTTCATAAATATAATGAAATATAATCCCTTCCAAACCACCTACTTAATAAAAGATATATAGAATTTTTTTTATTAATATTTAATTTAATATATACAAATACATATGTACTTAATATATGCGCATATGTATGTGTTTATTAACGTAAAACATTTAGAATTTAAGGAACTCATCAGTAGAGTTCAACCCAAATAATGTTTTAAATAAGCCGAAAAACTTATATGTTTATAGTAAAACTCTTGATATGTTGTTGAGAATCACAATACACAAACATAAGTTTAAAAGAATCAAAAAAAAAAATCTTAACAAAACAAGCATCTTTATAAGATGTTTGGCATCTTATTGTGTTTATATAGAGGTGAGGGACGTGAATGGATAAAAAAAAGAGAAAGAGAGAGACATCTGCTATACAATGAAGAATATTACATTGTATAACTGATATGATTTCATTGCATTTATGACGACAATACTGCTTTGAAATAAAAATGGATTAGAAAAATAAGAAATAGAAAATATTTTTTAACAAAATAACTTTTGATTTATTTGTGTTTTACAAACTGTATACAGTAAGAAGATAAAATTTGTGGAACTTACTTATATTTGCACCGAAATTTGCTAAAAAGAAAATTCATTTAAATAATGTAACGATTTTCATTAATACAATGAACTATGAAGAACACATGAAGAGCAGATATTGAAAGATTTCATGCATACAATGTAATTGTTCATTGTACTAATGAAAAGTTTCATTAATATAATGCAGAACATTTAATGAAACTATTTCATTCACTGAATGAATGATTTTCCTTTCAGTGTGTATGTCTGTTTATCTGTGTGTCTGTACGAGTACACGTATAGACCAAACGGCTGGACCGATTTTGATTTAGTTTTTTCTGTTTGAAAGGTGACTTGATCGAGAAGGTTCTTAGTTATGTTTTAATAAAATCTGTCCAGCCACTTAGAAGACATCACATCTTTTCTAGAAATATTCGGGGGTTTTTTAAAATTTTTTAATTTTTGTTATATTTTATTAAATTAATATTCTTAGAAATCAATTTGTGATATACATATAAAAACGTAAGCGTAAAGCAGCAATGGATAAATTTCCAATTGCTAATGCATTCTGGCGAGTATCGTACAATTGTATCATCTACTATTTGTTCCATTTTGTGAAGAAGTTTGGAGAGTATGTAGTTCGTCCATTTTAAATGAACTGTTTCTTCTCTTGACAGAGAAATTACAGAGCATTCTGTAAATTGTTGCAGCTCGGATACCCGCAGTGCTTAAGAGTAATAAGTAATATTTAAATTTAACATGCACATTAGGATAAGTTGTGTTTTTTTTTTGGGGGGGGGGCTAAAGTTCGGATATTATTACATATGAAGTGTCCGTACGCACTCTAGTGAATTTGTTAACTTTAAAATCTTTCAATTGGCATCGCAAACATTTCCAGCTGCTTCCGGTAAACTTGGCAGCACTGAATAGTATAGCAAAAATAAGGTTGCAAGGATTTAACAAAATAATTTTTTTATGGTAAACCCGGTCTTTTAACAGTTGCTTTTAACGCTAAAACGAACATTTATTAAAATCATGTCAGTTAGTATGGCAAAACTATTACAAAATTTTCTTCTCTCAAGTTGTTAGTTCACAAGCCAGTTGTATGCAATTTATTACAGGGCAAAACACGATGTGATAAATTACTGATTATTACCGGGTATTAAAAAAATAACACTTATTCCTTTTAGCTTAAAAACGACTTATTTAGAAAGATCAGCTTGTAATTTTTAGAAATTTTATTACATAGAAAACTATCGATAAAATACGATTATTTTCGATTTCTTTGACTTTAACCGCAACATTTTTATATTGATAATTTTTGCACCATTTTAAAAATGTTCAAGATAGTTTTTCTAAGAACAATTCGCAATAGGCTAACCTTTTGAAAAATCTTTATGAAATAATATTAAATTTTCCCACTGCTAACTTCATGCCAGTTAATTAATAAATCTGTGGCAATAAGGAATAAATGCTTAAGTCATATTTTACTGTTTTGCAGGAGAGTACTTTTAAGCGTTCAAGTCGATTTTCAGATTTTTTTTTTCTTTTACAGTAAAATTGCGAAATTCTCTGCTTAGATTTATTTTTTTAAGCATACGTCATTCCACACACTATAAGTAATACATTTAATTTGAAATATACTAAAGTATAACCTCAATTAAGCTATTATTCCAAATAAGATTAGAAGTCTAAAAAAGATAAGTCGCAAGTCATAGTGCTATAACTACCTGAAAAATCACACAAATTTCCTGAGATTTTGTCCAGGGGTACTTTCAAATATGCAGATTACGGAGGTTTAATTAACTTAAAATCAGCTTATCTCGACTTGAGCACTTTTTCCTTTTTGTCACAGAAATACAATAACTCTGTGCAGTTCATATACATAATGAAACACTTTTTTCATTGATCAAATGGAGGACTTCTTTAGCTTATCTTTTATCTTAAATCTTAAAATTGGGTTCAACTTTAAAAAAATTTTGTACCATTTGCGGGTTAATTGTTTACAAAATCTATTTATTATATGAGTATCTATTACTTATGCCACATTCAATAGGATTTACGAGCTTTATAAATATGGTCACGTTTTTAAGCACAAGTTAACAAGTTGCTTGCGAATTACTTAAGACTTGATAAAAAGATAAATGTGACAAAATGTGATACGTAAGATGTGTTGGAAACATGCGTATTTTGTAAAAGTTGCAGATGTAGAAGAATGTGCATTCTTGAAAATGCATTCATTTATGTACATAAATTGAAAAAGAGTAGTATGTAATAAATTTACGTAAGATAACGCAACCAAATAATGATGTTTAAAATAAAGTGACAGGATGTATAAACATATACACAGAAAAAATTATACCCAAAAATTTTTTAAACAAATATTTGTTTGAAATCAAACTTAGTTTCAGTAAATATTCTGTACTGTTCCATTAAATTAATTTGTACCAAAAAACTGTGTAGAGAAGAAACAGGCCACGACGTTTGTTGGCTACTTTTCGGCATTTACATGTATACAACACGATCAATCAAAATAAACAACAACAACCGCACAACAGCACGTTGTTCCTATCAACAAGCAAGATAATCACCAACACACTGAAATAACATTTTCTCTCAGCCGAACTCTGATTAATTAAAATTTTTACAAAATTTTTATTAGAATTTACAAAATTATTTGTAGGACCACATTCAAATAAAATATTTACTGATTCAACGAATTTGGTTACTGAAAATGAAATTTAGTTTTTTCTGTGTACGTATCTATACGTACATATCTGTATACATATAAAATGTAAATATTATGAGGAATTATTTTGCGGATCTAATGCTGCGTTCTAATTAGGGATGCAAAACGGGAAATTCCGAAACCGGAAATCCAGGGATTTTCGGGATTTGGCAAATCCCGAATGCCGGGATTTGTAAAATTAAATCCCGGGATTTCATTTTCGGGATATCTTAGCAATTTTTATGTAAAAACTTTATAAATTAAAATTTTCGTTGATTTTAAGGTATTTTTTATAATATTCAAAAGTCCCATACAATTTTATACGTACAGTTTTAACAATTTAATGACTATTCGTGACATAATTCTTATAAATTAACAACAAGAGCAAAATAAATAAACTACTCTCTTACGGTTATTTTCATCAAAGGTGCTGCAATATATGTACATTTTAGAATTATTTTGAAAACAAAAGAAACATATTACCTTTGGAAGGGCAATAACATTTGAAAAATTGATAAGTTTAACAAATTTATTCCGTCTTATTCTATATTATGAGGGCAAGTATAATTCAAATTCCACGAGAAATTTTTCACGGGGAATAATTTCAAACAGTAGCAAATAATAGGGAAAAGAAAAAAATGTAATTGGAAAAGGGAGAAATTTCTTGCGGAAATTTATTCATAATTGCAGTATATAACTATCTGTGTGTCGACTCCTCAACGCTAAAAGAATTAGCATTTATCTACTTGTCGGTAACAACTGAGTACTATTGACACCTCCTTACAATTGGAGTATAATACAAGGCAAGTGAAAACTTTTTGTTGTCGGGTTGACGTAAAAGCGCGAAATATTTACAGAATAATACGGAGTATTTTGTCTAAAAAACTGCTCGAGTGTGTATGTATGTTTTTTACATTGCAGTTTAAAATTATTTTGTTTTTTATTTAGACCGTTTAGGTCGTTTTTGATACAAACCTAAGATCAAACCCATTTAAATTACATGGATTTGATATTGATAAATAGTTTTAGTCAAAAACGACCGACTGAATGAGTTCGACTCAATTATAGTTGTATTCGAGTTACAGAGTAGAAGGCCAGGACACTAATAAATCATACTCCTCTTAGCGAACGTATGAATACATACATATGTATCTGTTGAACTTGCAGAAAAAAACTTACGTATGAATTTAAAATTTTTCATTAGAGCAAAAATACTGTTCAAGTGCTCACACAGAAAAAATTATTCCCAAAAAATTTTCAAACAAACGTGTGTTTTGAAATATAATTTAGTTTCAGTAAATATTTTTTACTATTCCAGTAAATTATTTGTTTCAATTTTATTTTATGTAAAAAAAACTGTATAGAATGAAAATTATCTATATAAAGTAAAATTTGTTAAAAAATTTTTAGATTTATTTTTTTTTATTTAAATAAATATATTAAATATATTTTTATATACTGTAAAAAATTTGTCTGATTTTTTCTACAAATTATTTTATAGATATAGAAAACATTTTATTTTTTTTTAAGATTTTTGTTTGCGGTTTTCAAACTTATTATGTTTGTATATTGTGATTCTCAATATAGTATTAAGAGTCTTATGGCTCGATTATGGATGGCAACCGAACTTTGGTTGCGTTGCTAGTTGCCGAAATGGTATTACGGATGGCAACTGGCAACTAACAGCTGGTAATTTAAGTTGCCATATTGGCAACCACAAATTTGGTGTTGCTGCATAGCTTAAAAGCAAAAAATTGAAAAATTAAACAGTAATTGCAATATTATTTTTATTTTTGAATTTCTTCTATGGATATGTAAAGAAAATATGCTTTACAGCTAAAACGGAGATTGTTCAAACTTATTTTAGGCAACAATATTTACTCACAGTAGAGGCGGTAATTCTAAAGAGTCGTCTAATAGATTCAACTTTTGTACTTCACCAATAAACTTAATAATTAATTCCACTTAACTAATAATTTTTATGATCAGTAATGTTTCTAAGCACTTTTACTCAATAATTTTCTTTTTAGCACTTGTATTTCTTATATTTTAAATATCTTTTCAGTTGCCAATCTATCATAATTGTATTTTCGATAACTTTTTGGCAACTGGAGGAAGTTGCCATACATAATACAAATTTTAAGTTCAGTTGCGTTGCTAGTTAACTCGGCAACTCAAGTTCGGTTGCCATCCATAATCGAGCCATTACTATAAACATACGGAGTTTGTTAGCTAAATCAAAAAATTTTTTGGGTTGAAGTCTACTGACGAGTTCCAAATGCGGGAACGAAATGCTTAACCATAAAAACAAGCCAATTTTTGAAAGTAAAAAAAAAAATAGTTGAACCTTTCATTTGATTCAGTTATTTTTTTCAGATAAAACTTTTACTAATTTTTTAAAAAAATTTTTTAAGAATTGTTATAGATTCAGTTAATTTATTTTCTGATAATACGAAAAAATTTAGTGAAGGTGTTTGTAAATTATAAAAAAAATTTGCTGAATAATACAAAAAAAAATCTGCAAAAATGTTTTTCTGTTCCTATTAATAAATTTGACTGAAAATATTTTGAGTTTCAGTTAACTTTTTTCTCTAATGCGATAATAACTTAACTAAAAATAAATTTTTTTTTCCAGTTCTACAAATTTCTTTGTAGGTGCGCATTCACACAAAAAATTTACTGATGCAATGAATTTGGTTACTGAAAACGAAATTTAGTTTTTTCTGTGCAGGCAAACTTTTGATGTATGTGCCTATAAAAATGTGATCTTTAGACGTAATTAATCGGATTTGATTAGAATAGTGTATACATTTCTTTTAATTTTTCGACATGTTCAGCCTTATTATCGTTGTCATAGTCGTAACGAAATCGCTAAAAATTAGATAATGCTTGGTATACATACATACGTAACAACCGTTATACTTGTTGTTGATCAATCGCAATTAAAAAAACGTTAATAGATATATTTTTAACAAAACAATATTGTTTTTGCTACTTATTTGCATGAAAGTGAATCTAAATATTTTCGTAAGTCAACTTAAGCGGTAGTGCTAAAAGTCCACCAAAATGTATATTCGTTTTGGTTTAGATAATAGAGAAAGATTTATATTGAAAACAAAAACAAGTTTTCATATTTAGTTATTGTTTTCACTATAAATTCTCTAACATCAAATGTGATTAATTAACTTAAAAATAGATGAGAAAAATTCTTTTGATTTTTATTTCATACTCGTATTAGAAAATTGTTTACTTTAAAGACAATTGTGCAATGATAAATTATGAACATAAAACCTTTTAAAATGCATTAAATTGTTATTTAAGTAATATTTATTTTAAAAAATAATTTATTTTACGAAAAATATTTAGATCTCGAAAATCCCTTGATCCCGAAAAATCCCGGGATCCCGGAAATCGCGAGATTACAAAATCCCGAATCCCGGGATCTACAAAAATCGATCCCGATTGGCATCCCTAGTTCTAATTTCTGTATATCGCTCCTTTATTACAACATAGACATATCTCAAAAATGCGTTTTTGGAGTTAATAATGCAGAAAAAATCGTTATCAGGCCAATTTTTAATTTTTTAGTCAGTTTTTTCTCTTCTTAATCATTTGCTTCTGGGAAAGAAGTTCTCCTTTCCAAACAGTCGTGTAATAAGCAAATACGGGAAAGGGAAATATCTGCATCGGCTGTTTAATGTTTATATGTACATATTTTTATTCTTCTAAAGTTTAGTAATAGAAATTTGATAAAAATTTTATATTTTCATTGCCAATAAGAGCCTGTATTAACTTAAATAACTGTATCAGTAACTTTTATTACGACAATCGTATTGCTATAATAAAAACATACAACGAAATTTTATCGACTTTGCTATCCAGTAAAATATTTAAATATACTTGCTGTCAGCTGCAGTAAAAGAAGTAAAATCAAGTACAACTTTATTTAGTTTTTCTTTTGTTATTCTTTTGTGCTTTTTGTTTGTTTTATACTTTGTATGCAGAGATGCCACCTGCTAGAAAATTAAATTTTGAATATAAAAATGGGTTACAGTATAATGACATTATCTTTACTACAAACGAATGAGTATAACTACAAATATTACGATTTTCGATTCGTAAACAATTACTGAATCCAGTACCTGAATTCAGCAACTTTCATTACGCTAATCGTATCGCTATAATATTTATAACGAGAATTTATCAACTTTGCCATTAAGTAACAAAATTTAACGATATTCACTGTCGGTTGAAGTAAAAAAAGTAAAACACCAAGCTCAAATTCATTTAGCTTTTCCTTAATTCTTCTTTGTGCTTTTCGCTTATTTTGACATTTTGAGTGCAGGGATGTACAGATGTACACTATCGTAAAAAATAAGTTACAGGCTCACATTATCGTTATCGCAAACAAATAAATATATCGATAAATCTTACAATTTTCGGTTCGCAAAAGGATACTGAATCCAGGTACAGGTACTGACTGATTTTGCTTAAATAACAAAATTAAATAAACAGCGTAACCATTCACAATATTGCGGAATAACTTTATTGTGAGGAAGTGATGCGAAAACTGTGTCAGGTGCAGATGATTGTAAGTACTAAGAAAAAAAGTTTTTCCTGTTATCGCTCTTGAAAATATTACAGGGAAAATAATCTTTAGTTGTGTGAACTTAAAAGGGCGCGCAAAATTAAGTGTATATTGGTATTTTTTATAAAGGCAAAAGTATTTAACTTTTTTTGAGTGGCAAGTTTTGTACGACTTGGATAAAAATTCCTAAAACAAGAGAAAATATAACATTTCGGTGCTTATTTACAATTTTTGTTCCAAATAAATGCTTAAAGCATTGTTTAACAACATTTTTTAATTTGATTTTAAAATTTTTGCATTAGTTACCCGCAAAACATTCTCCCTCTCTCACATATTAAACACACACGCAAAGAAAAAATATGGTTGAGGTAACCATAATCAAACAGTAACATACTATGATTGAATTATATGGTTGCAGTCAAATCATATTATTGTTAATAGAAAAGCAAACTTTAATAATATTATTATCTGAGTTAATAATAGTATTATCTACAAAAATTAATGAACTTTGTTACATCTAATCTTACTATTGTAAATATGACAACACTATTGTTAGATGTGACTAAAATATAATTGAGCCTCACCATACCATGTTCTAATAATATATTAATATTGTTAAATATGACCACAGTATTATTTAATATAATAATACTATTTTAATTTTTAATCATATATTTATTGTAGAAACAGCTGTGCGTTAAATTCGAAATAAAAATAAATTACTATTGTTAAAATAAAATTTATATATAGAAATGTATACTTACACGACATACAGACATGTCTGTAAGGAGATACACAAATGTTTATATATTTTTATTGGTCTACCCTTTTATTTATACTTTATTTATTTATTCATTTATTTAACACCACCCGTGCACTGCCGATAGCTTACAAATAAAATACTGAACTGACTGATGTTTCTGATTTTTTTTTAATTTAACATAGTATGGTATTGGATAACATTATATTGTTATTTACATCATATTATTTTTAAATAAAAATACAAATTATGTTGTAGTCATACGTTTTTAACAAAACTATATTGTTAAACTCTAACCATATCACACTTTTTTATAGATGTGATAATGTAATTATTAAATTCAAACATTACTCCGTTTATCGTAACGAAATAAATGTTTAAAATAACAATAACTAGTTTTCGACGACCACACATTTCCTTCAGAGAACATAATATTGTTTTCTCAACAATTCTACAACCATATATTTTCTCGGCGTGCACTTATATTTTTCCCTGGTAATTTTTTTCCAGAGAAATTATAATTCATAAGAGAGGGAATGGGAAAAGGAAAAAAATTTACGGTAAATTGTTATTCATAATTAGTCTGTATAGGATTTTTATTTAATCTTGTGTAAAAATTTCATATGAAAAGCTTCTTTCTATACACACACCGTAAAAGAAGACTTTAAACTTATTTGCTGCAAAACTAGACTTTTTGAATTAAGAATAAGTTTCAATAAAATATAGATATATTATTAATATTAATAACCAAGTTTTTAATAAGAGAGAAAAAAATATTAAAACAATGTTTTACAATGAAATACAGTACATAAAATATTAAAAATAAATTATTTATAAAGCCCGGTTTATGTATTTATTTAATTGAAATGCAATTAATAGCTATTATAACACGTATTATATGTATAACAAAAGTAAAAATATTTCTAACCTTACATACATACATATGTGTATAAATGCAGGTAAAGGGTCTTCTAATAGGGATTTCTAAACTTTCACAATTGAAAGCAGCCATAATGTTGAAGCTACAACTGTCGAATTAGTTGACTGGTTTGCTGAATCAACATGCAATAACGTGCAAATTATAATTTTTTGTTTAGAGTGGGTGTTCCGTTCGGGTAACGTACCGCGCACTAAGGCTTTTTTAATTTCGCTTTAGTTGGAGTTTATTATTTGTAGTGTGGTGGACAAATTTGGCTCCACAGGTTATGTAAACAATCAAACAACATCCGTACGTTGAGAAAACGCAAGTTCAGCCGAAAACATCGTCGCTGTCCGTGAAACTGTGTAGCAGAATCCGATGCAGTCGATATCGCTTCGATCACAATAATTCTGTCTTTCTAGGTCCACAACGTGGTGAATTTTGGGTCGTGACTTAAATTTTTCAGCCGTCCAAAGTTAAAATTACTTAGGAGCTGAAGGTAAGCGACCATAGATAACGACTTTCCAAGTAAAAAATTTCGGATTTGGGACGACATTAATCCCCATGAAATACAAGGACGTCAAAATCCATCCCAAAAAGGTCACTGTTTAATGTGGATTATATTTCTTTGAGGACGACGTTGGTCAGAACATCACAACCCACGGCGTAGGACGATGACTACGAGCTTTTTTTTTTTGGAAAGAATTGGATAATATAGACAACAACGATATATTTCAAGAGAACGGGGCCTCGTTATCCACGGCTCATGTCACATTGCGCGAGCGATTTTCGGGCCTGGTTGTCTTACGTGGAGAGATCCAAGATCGTGTTATTAGACTTATACTTTTTCTTGTGGGATTTTCCCAAGCCCCAGGTCAATGCTTCCAAAAAATCGCGTCCCTCAAAGCCAAGAAAACTCATGTCATATATCAAATTAGGTCTGATATATGCGAAAGAGTCATGGAAAATTTAACATTTGGAATGCGCGCCACATGAGGAAACCGCGGCGGACATCGCTAACCCTTTAAAACGACAAAAAAATGTATGTCGATAATTTCTCACGCACACTTAGGTTAGATTAGGTCAGCAGGTTGCTATTTGGGTGAAAATTAAGAGCCCAGCTCACCTGGGTACAATACAATGATAGCTTTGGGCTACCTGTGAGTTGAAGATAAGATAGAGAGAGAGAGAGAGAGAGAGAGAAAAATGGTTGAGGTAACCATAATCAAACAGCAACATACTATGATTGAATTATATAATTGCAGTCAAATCATATTATTGTTAATAGAAAAGCAAACTTTAATAATATTATTATCTGAGTTAATAATAATATTATATACAAAAATAATGAACTTTGTTACACCTAATCTTAGTATTGTAAATATGACACTATAATTGAGACTCACCATACCATGTTCTTATTTTATATTAATATTGTTAAATACGATCACAGTATTATTTAATATAATAATACTATTTTATTTTTTAATCATATATTTATTGTAGAAACAGCTGTGCGTTAAATTCGAAATAAAAATAAATTAATATTGTTGAAATAAAATGTATATATAGAAATGTATACTTAGACGATATGCAGACATGTCTGTATAAAGAGATACACACATGTTTATATATTTATATTCATCTACCTTTTTATTTATACTTTATTTATTAATTTATTTAACACCACCCGTGCACTACCGATAGCTTACAAATGAAATACTGAACTGACAGATGTTTCTGAAAAAGATTTTTTTAAATTTAACATAGTATGGTTTTGGATAACATTATATTGTTATTTACATCATATTATTTTTAAATAATAATACAAATTATGTTGTAGTCATAAATTTTTAACAAAACTATATTGTTAAACTCTAACCATATCACACTTTTATATGGATGTGATAATGTAATTATTAATTATTACTCTGTTTATCGTAACGAAATAAATGTTTAAAATAACAATAACTAGTTTTCGACGACCACACATTTGTTTTAGAGAACATAATGTAGTTTTCTCAACCATTCTATAACCATATCTTTTCTTTGCGTGAACGAGTTAAGAGCGTAATCGCTATTGTGCAGTTGGGCTCATTGCTTCATCTGTATTGAGTTGATTCAAGAAAGGCAACATGGAAGCGTCTGCAGCAAGATAAGAGCGGGAGACCGCTCTTATCTAATATATATATATATATATATATATATATATAAAGGGTGTTTTTTATTGAGGTACAGAACTTTAAGTTGGCATCACTTTTTTAACTGGCGGCCATTTTGTCAGCTGTCAAGTGATTAATATTTAGTTTGGTTTGCCATTTTATCATGAACAGGTTGACAAAAGAACAACGCTTGCAAATCGTGCAAATTTATTTCGCAAATAATGGTTCAGTTCGCGAAGTTTACCGCAAGCTCCGTCCATTTTATGGTCGATATAATCGTCCATCAGAGCAATTAATTCGGTTAACCATGGATCGTTTTCGCACTACGTTTACTCTATGTGATAATACGCATCCGCAGAGACGTCGAACAGTGCGCACCGAAGAAACAATTGCCGCTGTAGAGCAAAGTGTTGAAGAGGACCCGAATGAATCGATTCGCCACCGTGCACAGCAATTGGAGCCGACTAACCGACTATTTTGTTCCCGAATTGGATGGCATGAATGTGGATGAGTTGTGGTTCCAACAAGACGGCGCTACATGCCACACAGCGCACGTCACAATTGATTTATTGAAGGAAACATTCGATGAGCGCATAATTTCGCGGAATGGACCTGTCAATTGGCCACCAAGATCGTGTGATTTGACACCATTGGATTATTTTCTTTGGGGATATGTGAAGTCGCTGGTCTACGCCAACAAACCAGGAAGGTTAGGGGACTTGGAAGCCAACATTCGTGGCGTTATTGCCAACATACGGCCCCATATGCTCGAAAAAGTGGCTGAAAATTGGACCTGTAGAATTGGCTTTATTCGAGCCAGCCGCGGCGGCCACATGCCCGAAATCATATTTAAACATTAATGGCATAAAATTATCCTTCCAATTAAGCCAAATTGATGGACATTAAAACGATTTTCTTGTGTTTTATTTCAATTTGAAATTCTATACCTCTAAAAAAACACCCTATATATATATATATATATATATATATATATATATATATATATATATATATATATATATATATATATATATCTATACACACTTCTCTGAGTAGGGTTCCTCTCTATGCCAGGTCATCCGCAATAGCCCCGTGTCTATGCACCCAGTTCAATATGATATATGAGTGCGCGAGCCTATCAACGGCTTTGCGACATTCCTGAACCAGAAAACATGTGGTACACACATCTATGATCAACTTAATTGCAGATTGGCTGCCAGTTATAATATAGATATCTTTATTTTATATCCGATAGAACCTTAGCCAGTATATCGCTTTTTTAATGGCAGATACCACCGCTTGTAATAGGCTACAATCGTCCCAGAGTCTAAAGAACATTTTAGTTCCGAATTCCGGAATACTACACCACACCAACTCTCCCCCTTTTTTGAGGCGTCCGTGAAAACCTGTACGGCTTCATTCTGTCAAACTCTAAAATTCCTATTGAAGTAGGGTGTCATAGTGCAGTAGTCAATAAGATCCTGTATGTTATTTACTGTATTTAGAATGCTAATATGACCCCAAGATCGGTGGTTCCCTGCACCTATTGCATTTAGTTTAAACGGCGGTACGCAGAGCTATCTTCCTAGTCCTTAAGTTCACTGGAAGCCAACTCAGCAAAGTAAAGAGCGCTTTTGTCGTCACACTTTGTTTTATATTAATTTCAAGACAGCGAGCGATTAATGGAAGACCCTTTACGTACATACATGTATACTGTATAGGATTTAATGGTGTGCTGACAAGTGTAAAGCAATATATTAATATTTCATAAAAATACATTTAATTTCAATCAATATTTATTGGAATTTGTGTATGTATATTAAATTGTTTCACAATTTATTTTAATAACTTAATAACCTGTGAATGAAATCCTTTTTCCTTCATTTATGTTTTTATGCACATTCTTACAATATTCGAGTTTAAGATGGTTTAGCACGCAAAAATTTGCACACAATCAGCCCAAACATTGTAAGGAAAACCTATTGCCAAAATGTATTACGATTTGCCTCTGTTCGGTGTCAACGTTAGAATTTGGAAATATTTTGGTTTTATAGAATTTGAGAATTTATATCGTACGGCTCCGATAATTTTTGTTGTGCTTGTGACTATTTTTGGTCAAGTGAATTTTATTATAACTTGGAGTGAGTTAAGTGGACAAGTCATGAGTCTATTTATGACAGCCATTATAACGAATTCGTTGGTGCGAATTGCAACTGTTATGAAAAATCAAAAAAAGTTCATAAGATTTATGAAGGGCATAGAAAGTTGGCACAAAGAACCTCAGCAAAAGAAAAATTTTTGTTCGTTGAACACTTGTTCGTTCTATAACGTTTATAGCTGCAAGTCTCGAACAGTTTTTTTGCACTCATTTATAACATCGATAAGATGTTTCAACACCATTTAATGAACATAAATACATCGATATATCAAGTCATAACCGCTAAAAAGCTTAAGCGACACATTTTTTGTACCTCGTTTTTTTTACGAAAATCAACTACATATTTTTACGATCGGTAATAACAGATTTTGGTAAAAAAATTTAAGTTCAAAAATTATGTCGCTTAGGCTTTTTCGGATATAAGGAGCATCAAAGTTCTCTTGTTTTCCAACTTCCAGTTCAATAATGATACTATAGCCTGCTCGATACTGAAGAAATTGCCAGCTCATGCCGGTGCTTTATCAAAATTTAGTTTATCTTTTGGTAGTTTGGGCGCTGTAATCAATTGTTCAATACCCTTTTTGTCAACTAAGCGCAGTAAGATTGCTAAGAGAGTTTGTACTCTGTCATTTATTGTTTTTTTGGGCTGATTTTTAAAATTTATCTAGCTCTTCCCTATGACGTGTATTATTTTGGCTTCGATGTGATGAAAAGTCCCACATATGAAATAACTTTTGCACTTCAATATTTTGTTGTGGTACCATTTATTGTTTGCTCCTACATTCCATTTACAAACTTATTCATATCATGGCTGATATTTGGCATAAATATTTTAAAAGTACTACGTCGAAAGTTTGAGGAATTACCCGCCGGTAACGATAGACACCAGTTGAAAAATGTGAAGATATTGATAAAATATCACAAAAGAATTATAAGGTAAGGCTTAAAGCATTAGGAAATTAATTAAAGTTACATAAAATATCCACGAAATTTATTATTTGGCATATTGTCAGAACTCTATTATAAGTGAAATTTATTTGCGGGTGTTTAAGCATATCTATGTGCATTTCATTGTTGCTCTAACAAATCGTTAGTAGACTTCAACCACCACACATTTTTTTTACAGACTTTCAAGAACCATTTGAGAATTCACAAATTATATATTTTTGGAAAATCAAAACAAAAAAATAAGCGTAGTAGAAATCTTAGAAACTTATACAAAATCCAGAAAATAATCTCTTTTCGACATGAACCCATTTTATTTGTTAATTCTCAAATGGTTTTTAAAAGTATGTGCATGAGATGAAGGTTTGTGACTGTTCAAAATTTGTCGTCGAAGTATACTGACGATTTGTTAAAGCAACAATGAAATGCATATGGACAATGCTTAAAGACCGGCAAATAAATGTTACATAAAATAATTAATATTGTGAATATTTGTAATATGTAATGTCAGATATGCCAGGAGCTTGGAGGATTTAGTATCATTTGTGTGTATGGCTGAATTGATACTGTTTACCACAATGATATGCGTTCTTTTGGTGTGTACTCTACTGGTAAGTATGTAGTTTGAGATTAAGGCGCTCTGTAAGTAGACTGTATACTAAAAACTTTCCTTTTTTTACTTTGAGGTGGAAGAGACAATGTTTAAAATAGCTTCGGTTATTTACATTTTGTGCATCCTTTATGCCCTATTTATATCATATTGGTATGCTAACGAATTTTCTTCGGAGGTGAGTATGTGTAAGATAGTTTTATATACAAAATATAATGTCGTTCTCAAGGTTCAAGGGGGTCGGTCTGAAAATTGCAAAATTTGACCTATTATTATTTTTTTGTGCACGGCATCGCCATCTAAATGTAACATATTGTACATTATGATACTATTTATTGACTGAATTTAATATTTTCTTTCCGACACATTCGTTCTTTATTTTCTCGGGCTATAAATGAGCTCATCAAATGCGCTAGTTTATAGTAGAGCCCTGCGTAAGCAGTTTTGAAATGTTGATACGTCTTGTTTTTTTTAAATGTATTCTCGTGGCATGTATTATACTAAACAAACAATAAATGCTGTCGTATAATAAGAGAAGCACGATGAATGTAGTGATGTTCGCGATGTCGCGAACGCTTCTTGCTCGTAACAAACACACCAAATACCAAAAGAAGAATTAGTGTCTTCATCTGGTTACAAATACTGGTAACAACTACATAACATGATGGTGCGAGTTTTTTTTTTAGATTTTCAGTGTTGCCGAATATTTCTGGGGACGTTCTGGGGAGCTCCTTGGATTTTTGGAGATTTTCAGCTTAGTTTTTGGAATCTTCAAAATGGTTAGGGTCTTTGCTAAAAGGTTCTTGACTTGGGTAAGTGGTTCATGGCAGTGATAGCTGAAGGTTTCTATGCTAAAATAAGAGAGCATACACACAAGTTATGTACATGCATTAGAGATGTGCACGTGAGTGTTTTCTGACTCACGACACGCACGCTCACGCTGAAAAATATTTTACTCACGCACTTTCACGCACGAATGATTTTGAACATTTTCACGATCACGCACGCTCACGAACAAAATATTTTTAATCACGCACGAGTGGTTTACAACTTATCACGATCACGCACGCTCACGAAAAAGTAAATGTATAATATAATTTTCATGCTTTTTGGGTTCAAAAATAGGTTCTTACATATACATATATACAAATCTATGTTTTTGTAAAATTTAATATGTAAATTAAAATAAAGCACAGTTAATTTAATATCGTTTTAAATATTCGTGTTCGCGGATATAATCGAATTCGAATTCTGGTATATCAAAAATTGACATTCCGCACATGTATGTATGTATACATACATAATATAAATGTGAAGGTAAGACGTATGATCAATTAAATAAATGATAATCAAATAAATGAGAAAAGCATATTTAATGAGAAAACATAGAAATTACTAAAAATTTTTTCTATTACGTAACATTTTCAAAGACTCCCCCCACCCCCACCATAACAAATCATAACAAAACTCGAACCCCACCCCTCCCTCCCTATAGCGTTACGTAATATATGGTCGGCCCCTAAAACAAAAAGCATTTTCTGCGGTACAATTCGTCAATAGTATTGTTAACAAAGCCACAGTTGAATCAGTAGTGTTTCTCAATTGATACTTCCTACAGGGTATTTAAGAAACATACATACATACATACTTAAAAAGCTGTATGTATACAAAAACAAAATGCTCCGAATTCGTAAAGAATTCGTAACGATTGGTCGACAAAATCTTCCGGTTTCGGCACAGAAATATTACCGAAATCGTAACAATTGTATATAATGGTTGACACGACTTCGTAACGATATGTCGGTACGAATTCATTACGATAAGTCGGTACGAATTCGTAACGACATCTAGGTACATTTTTTTTTGCTTTTATAGCAGATCACCGCTTCACCGTAATGTTACTGCTATTGTCGAAATAATTTGCACATACTCACATTTTTTAATATTTGTTAGAATCCTTTTTTTTTACCAACATATACATATTTATTTAAAAAAAAAATGTTCACAGACTTTTACTTATGTACTCAAAAATCAAAGTTTTACCCCCTGTTTGTGTAAAACGTTTGAGTTGAAAGTCTTGGCGTTTGTTTGGTTGGGGGTATTCATTATGTTTGTAAGCTCATACTACCATACATATTACTATATATACATATGTATATGCATTTATTATTATAAAATAATAATAAATGCAGGAATGTTATCTCGTGAGAGCGTGAGAATTCGTGCGTGATTATTAAAAAAAAGCTCACGCACGATCACGCACGAGTAAATTTTTTTCAGTCACGCTCACGCACTCACGCGTGATTAGTTATAATATTTGATCACGAATCACGTGAATCACGCGTGACTCACGCGTGACACGATAAAATCACGACATTTGCACATCTCTAACATGCATGACGTTTGTATACACGCCCATGCGTAGGAAGAAACAAACATCACAAATTCTTTCATTACGAAGTATTTGCTTCTTTACTTCTACACCTAAAATAACTGAAACTAATGTCTTTTAAACAGTGTTCAGTCTTATGCAGGGTTCTAGGTTGCAGTACATTTCGTTCCGGAAAATTTTAGCGTTCACTAAGTTAATATGTTGTGTAGATCTTAAAAATATAATTAAAACGAAACGAAAAGCTCAGAAATAATTGTACCAAAACCAAAAAAAAAACGAATTTTTTGACACTCAGTCAGCTACAAAGTACATAGAGCAAAAACTTATCAGGTGAAGTAGCGCTGCCACCTGGTTATGTACACCTTGGAAATGACTGTCAGGGCAAAAAAACAAGATAATTCCTAATGAAATAAAATCCAAAAAAAAAATGAAAATCTGTGAAATTTATTTAACTGTTTTTGGGCGTATTTGCTTTGGACATTATTTCACACAGCCGATTTGATGACTAATTAAAATGATTTCTGCTTATTCAGAGTACGAAGATTGCAGATGCAATTTACAGTATCGATTGGAGTACATCAAGTCTCGAAGTGCGTAAATGTGTCTTAATTTTGTTGGTTCGCTGTCAGACGTCTTTGAAGGTAAATGTGATTTGCAATAAAAGCTTTTGTAAGCAATAGCTAAATTGTTTTTCTTAGATTTCAGCTGGTGGTATGTATCCCATGACATTGGAAGCATTTCAATCTCTCTTAAACGCTGCTTATTCATATTTTAACATGGTGCGAGGTTTTATGGGAAAATAAATAAATAATTTCAAAAAAGTTGCTAAAATAACCATGTAAAAGATCACGTATACAAAAAATCTTTTATTGGCTACTTTTCTTATGTTTCTAAAATTAAATTAGCAATGCTATTGTACTTGTAGTGTAGTGAAACTACTTATTTTTTTAGATTTTTTCTAAACACTGAATATTGTCAAAAAAAAAGAAAGATATTGTAAAATTTTTATATTGCACGTTTTTAAAGTAATTATACACTAGTTATGAAATTTAATTAAAAAAATAAAAATTAATTATTTATTTATTTAACGGTACATCAGTGTTTTTCGATGAATAATTATATCCAGGCAAATTACAATGATTATCTTAAAATTTTAATGTGGCAACATTGTGCCATCTTAAAATTTTCATTGTGAACAGGCAACGAATATTGTCTGAAAATATGTAGGTCATAATATTGCTACGTGCGAATTTTAATACTTTCGTTGAACTAAACAAGTTAAAACTGTCAGTGCAGCTGTAGTTGATGAACAAATATTTGCATTTTTTTTTGCTGTCTTTAGGCATTTGCAGAACAAAAGCTATTTTGATAAGTTGGTTTAACAATAATTTCTAATTTAAATAATTTTGCTATTTTAATACTTCAATATACATATGTACTGTATTTTATTATATTTATTATTATTATTATTATTATTATTATTATTATTATTATTATTATATGTCAATGGAATTATTTCCTTACAGACAATTAATGATATTATTAACTGATATTAAATTATCATTTCACAACATTAAATAAATTACAAAAAATATAGAACGAAAATAAAAAATAAAAAATTATGAGTTTAAAAAATTTACAATTGCACTCTTTACAACATTAACATTTAATGAAAAGTTTATAAATCTATACAATTGATTAAATTCGTAACACATTCTTCTAAGAGGATCGGCATCAGCATAATTCGCTCTATAAACTTTTACCGATAGAGGAATAAAATTGCGGCATGTACGTTGAGGAACATTAAACGAAATTTCGTTGATCAAAAATTCGGAACAGATATCTACCTTAATAATATTGAAGACAAATGATACGTTCAGCATAGTTCTACGGCTTTTTAGAATAGGCAGCTTAATAAATAAATAATTTCGAGACGAGTAAGAAGGCAAGTTTACTGGGTTAAATCGTAACCCTCGAAGACAAAATAACATGAATTGCTTTTGCACTGATTCAATAGCATCAGTGTGAATTTGATAAATAGGATCCCATATTATTGATCCATATTCCAGAATCGGACGTACCAGTGACATGTACAATGCTTTCCCAATGTACGGGTCATTAAACTCTTTTGACCAGCGTTTAATATAGCCAAGTGTACCTCTAGCCTTGTTTATTGCAAATGTTATATGAGAGATGAAATTCAGCTTAGGATCTAGTAAAATACCTAAGTCTAGACAACTTTCTACCAAATCCAATTGATGATCACCAATAATATAATTTGCAATAATTTGATTAGATCTTACAAATCGCATTAATTTACATTTATTCAAATTAAGCTCCATTAAATTTACGTTGCACCACTCATAAAGTGAATCCAGATCCATTTGAAGAAGTTTATGATCCATAATTATAACTTAAAAAATTTTTTACGTTATCAGCATACATCAAGACAGATGAAAATTTTATTACTGTTGGCAAGTCATTAATAAATAATGAAAAAAGAAGCGGCCCAAGATGGCTTCCCTGAGGTACACCTGAAGGTACGGCTATGCTTTTAGAAAATTTGCTTCTGAAACTTACTGTCTGTGATCTATTTGTTAAGTACGAGTATATCCACTATATGCTTAGATTTGTAAATCCCATTATTTGAAGTTCCTTGATAAGAAGTAAATGATTAACTTTGTCAAATGCTTTTTTAAAATCCGTATAGATAACATCTGTTTGCATCCTTTGTAAAAAGCCTACAACGGAACAACGAAGGAATTTTTCCAAATATCGGGAAAAAATCCATATTTAATTGACAAATTAAACATCACAGTCAGCGGTATAGCTAAGGCTTCAGCATAGTTAATTAAAATACAACTGGGAATTTTATCGGGACCAACATCATACGAAAATTTTAGTTTTTTTAATTCATTTATGAGCATGTATATATCGAAGTTAGGTAAGGATATAGATTGACTTTCAGCTAATGGAAATGTATATTCGATCGAATCATCAAACGTTTTAACAGAATGAGTTGTAGAGAAAAACAGCAAACATACCACTAATAAGAGCATCATCAGTTGTTACCTTTTATTGATATGTCATCACAGCAGGATAACCAGAAGTTTTTTTCTTTGAATTGATGAATTTGTAGAACGACTTAGGATTTCGTTTCAAATTAAATTTAGTCATCGTTATGTAATTTTTCTACAGTATGCTACTTAATTTTGTACATTCTGCACGACTCACAGAATATCTAAGATAACCAACAGAAGAACCAGTTCTTTTAAATGTGTTGTAAAATTTATTCTTTTTATTCTTAGCACGACATAATTGTTTATTATTCCACGGAGGTCCAGATAATGGTTTCATTATATGCTTCGGTACGCACAAATCCATAAAAGAATACATTTTGTGATAACAAAGCCCAAACGTGTGTTCTAAAGAAACATCTGAGTTAACGGGAGGCTTTAAAATATCGTACCGATTCGTATTTAAAATAAGCTCATTTAACAAAAAGTAGTTAGTGCGTTTAAAACAGTAAAATTTTACACTGACCAAGGGCTGTAAAACACAATCAGGTGGAATGGATACAAATAATTCAATAGCAGGATAGTATCGGTCTTCAGGAACAGAAATAGGTGTCGTTCGTTTAAGATAACATTCATCAATATCGTTTACAAAAATTAGATCAAGAATTTTTAAATAATCATTCATTATACCATTTATTTGCAAAAGGCTCATGTCGTATAAAATGTTGAAAAAGTCCTTCCAGCAATCATTTAGTTTACTTTGTACGTAATAATTATCATCAGGTAAATAATTCCAAACTATGGAAGGCATATTAAAATCACCCATGATTATAAAAGAATCAGTTTTATTGTAACTATTAGCAACAGATCTTATAGCGTCAGCATGTTGAATATATACAGAATATGTAGACGATGGAGGAATATAGGAGCAAGTTATTATAATATTTTTATGCTTCATTTTAATGACAATCAATATCAAGCAACGATTGATTAACTAACTGTTCAGAATGCAATGAACTGGAGACAGCAATGAGAACACAATAAAAATTTTTAGATGGCACAATGTTGCCACATTAAAATTTTAAGATAGTTATTGTGAATTCTCTAATCATGTTAAACTGCGTAGCGAATAATGTTATTTAGTAACAGTAGATTGAAAGGTTAGGTTGAGTTAGCTTAACAGGTTGGGCTCATTCACTTTTGATCCAGAAAGAAGACAGAGGTAGAAGAAAAGAAACAGAGAAACTTAGAGAAAGAAGATGAGCTGAGAAGAATCCGCTTATTCTTCGTGCTAAAAGTCATGGAGATGTCATCCATTGAACTATCCACCCCGCCTAATAAAGGAAACGGGTTCTCAACATAAACCGCTGAAAGCGTTGGTTTTCAAGCGCAGATTAGATCCATATGAGGTGAGTTATTATCTCCACCTCTTCTCATCTAGACATCAGTGTGCACACTTCTACCGATATTCGGTAGATTCTACCGAATATGTTTGTGAATTTAACAATCTACCAATTGTACCGAACAAGGCCTGAAATCTACCGAATATTGTTATTTAGTAATTTAAGTCGATATATGTGTAAATTGCCTATTTTTCCACATAGCAGCGCGGCCGCAGAGCGGTCATTTTCTATCATGATAATCATTAAAACAGAATAAATAAATCGGTTAAAAACTGAAACTATAAGTAACCTAATATTTGCCAAAGAATTGTGCCTTGGGGATGAAATATTTATTCCTACCAATGATTTAATAATTTTTGCACAGAAGTTTAAGTTCATAAATGGATCTTACATATAATCTTTGTAGTTACAAATGTTTGTCAAATAAAAATTATTTTAGTAGCTTTATAAAACCTATGTACACAAACTGAATTCCTGTTATTTATGTATATTATTTGTTCACCTCAGATCGTTGCTATCCTGACGTATTGGAGTCAAATATTAACTATAGTCTTAATAGAATTTCGAAATGGTTGGATGATAACTCACTATCGGTAAATCCTTCTAAGTCTAATGTAATGATTTTTGGCCCTCTTGGTACTCAATTACCTCATTTTAATGTACTCGTCTGTAATTCTCGCATTGAATTTGTTTGTCATCATAAATGCCTAGGTGTTATGATTGACAATCGCTTGAGTTTTGAAGCACACTTTGATCTTATATTTCGTAGAATAACTAATACGCTACGTAGAATTTATGCCATGCGAATCTTCTTGCCTGCTGATGTCAAGAGACGAATAGCTCACTCACTAATGATGCCTCACATATTATATGGCATAGAAGTTATCTCTGGCTCAATTGCTAAGAATCTGAAAATATTAGGATATGCTCTTAATTCGATAGTTAGGTTCGTTTTTAATCTACGACGTCGCGAACATGTCTCTGAATTAGTTAAAAAAATTTTAGGTTGCTCCTTTAATCAGTTTGTGAGTATGCGTAACTTAGTATTTTTTCATCGTATCATAAAAAGCAGCGTACCTAAACTCTTGCGTAGTATGTTTACCTTCTCTAGGTCTATTAGAAACAAACAAGTAATAATACCAAGAATTAAATGTTCTTTATTTGAAAAGTCATTTACTGTGAGAGTAGCGCGATATTGGAACATCCTTCCGTATGAATTACGTATTTTTTCTCATAGCAATAATGTTATTCGTCTTAAACTCTTAAGCTATTTTTCTTGACATAATATATCTGTTCAATTTGAAACTAATGACGAGATATTATTTCTGTTGCATTATTGCCATATCCGGA
Organism: Tachina grossa; assembly: GCA_949987645.1. NCBI lineage: Eukaryota > Metazoa > Arthropoda > Insecta > Diptera > Tachinidae > Tachina > Tachina grossa. The sequence goes on along the minus strand of OX465278.1, from coordinate 48,925,290 downwards.
CATCTACCCTTTTATATGATTAAATATAGCTAATCTTAAATGGCTGAGGAGCCCTTGAATGGTTATAATAGTTTACGTTTAAGTTTATATATATATTTTTATTATTATTGTATTGTATTTACTCAGTACATATTAAATGCTTTGTAATACATATTTTTTGGCCTAAAAGGCTTAGTATTATTGTGGATGAAATAAATAAATAAATATATAAAAGGTAAGAGCAAATAACTGGGGATAACACTTTTTTATTGGAAATGCTTCATTGTTTATGTTTAGCTTGATACTCCTTGCACTTACCCTTTATATATAAGTACATATATTATGTTATTTTTATGTTTCTTTGAATTATTTTTTATGTTTCTCTGAATAAAAAAAAATTTTCTACCGAATTTCGTTCAAATCTACCAATTTTTTTCGTCGATTCTACCGAATTTAAAAAAATTAAGTGTGCACACTGCTAGACATCCTGAATCATATCCTTTTAGGATTGCCACTGTGTTCAGTATCTTTGTTCGCGTAAAACTAACTAGCAGTGCGGCCTTTTTTTTGTTAATACAAGGCCATAGTGTTCTTGCTGTAGATCACGTTGGCTATTTATGCCAACTGTTTCGAAAGAAACAGAAGAAAGAGCATCATTTCTACGCTTCCAGCTGAAATTTAGAGGGATGCTGCATAGTGTGTCAATTAGGCTTATTATGAACAGCAAGGTCCGGTTGATAAAATAAATTTTTCCAACAAAGTTGATTAGTCAATATTAAAAAATGGCAGCGGGTGAAAAGAGGTAGCAGCACTACCTTTTTAATGAGCAACTATAAAATCAATATTGTGAATAGCTATTGGCAGAAATTTAGTTCTCTTTTTTGCAACTACAAAATAGTAGCAGAAAAATATTCACTCGAAATGTAAATAGTAAATAAATAAATAAATATCGTTAAAAATAAACAAAATAATTGCGCGTATTATGTGCAAAAAAAAAAGACAATTGCAGGGCTCGTAAGCTCAATGGAAGCAAATCCGGATATCGCAAGGGAACTCTGCTCAAAAGCGGTTGGTAAAAAAAAAAGTGGGAGGAATAAACGACAGAGCTAAACAGTTTAGGTCCGCCTACATGGAATTTTATAATTTTTAAACGAATTCCGCACATTCACTGCATTTATTTTTATCATTTGTCAGATGTTATTTTACCCCGCTTTCAAATGCATATTCACAATTAATCATTCACAAATTTATCAACTGGTTTTCGTAATAACTATTTCAACCTTAGTTGCATAGTGTCCACACCTGATGATTTTATATCAGACCTCGTAATATGACGCCGGCAGAGCAACTGTAATTTTTTTTCTTTAATATCAACACCAAGGGGTAGACTTTGATGATTTTATATTACGATGAATCAAGCAAATATTTGAAAAATGCTTGCCAAAAATAACTAATTTGCGAGTTGATTAACAAACAACAACACAACAAATAATTGTTGTGCCGCATTTTTTTAACGACAATTGTTTAATAAATAAACGTTAAATGCACAATAACACATAAAATGATATTTGATATCAAGATGAATTCATCAGGACGTGAGCTCTGATGATTATATCGTCCCTACCACGTCAAACTATCCAATATGCAATTTTGAACTTTTCAGAAGAGCGCGAGACCCGTCAATTATGAATTTAAAGTCATCGTGTTCCTAAAAGTGCCAGCCTTAAAATATTTCTTATTGAGTTATCTATCGTCCGTGAGATAACCATGATAACGAATATAAAAAACCAATTTTGCATATGGGATATTTTGTCGTGGCAGGGACGATATCATAACGCTACCATAATATTAATAAATTGAGTCTATACTGATGAATTTTCATTACGATATCAATTTGACATTCATCATGATATAAATTCATCAGATGTGGACACTATGTTGGCAAAGTTTTGCACTTTTGAACCATCTGATGGTTGCTGTTTATAATAAACCTGAATAACTCAATCATGAAGTACAGTTACTCATTTGGCTTGTTTGTCTGCTGTTGAATTTTCTTCACTTTTTGGACACTTTTTTTGTGGACCAAAATTTAATTTTTATATATATATAAAGTTTTTTTTACCATTTTGTTAATTTCAGATGCAGTTTTTTGCCATAAGCAGTGTTGCCAGAATTTCTAAGGATAAAATCTGCAAAATTGAACAATTTTTCACGAAAAAATCTTAAAAATCTGCATTTTATTTTTAAAATCTTCAAAAAATCTTGAAAGCAATTTTTAAAACAAATATTTTCATATTTTATTCAAGAAATTTACATAAATATGGATGTACATGTATAACATAAATATTTTTTCGTTAACCCATATTCATAAAATTTAAACTCGGTTTAAATTTTTTTTTTTAAATAACTTTCAAGAACATTTTATTTTTTGAAGAATGTGAATTTCGTTTCTGCTTAAAAATTCATCAGTAGACTTCAACCAAAAAATTTTTGAAATAAGGTAAAAAAGTTCATATGTATATAAAGGGTGTTTTTTATTGGGGTATAGAACTTTAAGTTGGCATCACTTTTTTAACTGGCGGCCATTTTGTCAGCTGTCAAGTGATTAATATTTAGTTTGGTTTGCCATTTCATCATGAACAGGTTGACAAAAGAACAACGCTTGCAAATCGTGCAAATTTATTTCGAAAATAATGGTTCAGTTCGCGAAGTTTATCGCAAGCTCCGTCCATTTTATGGTCGACATAATCGTTCATCAGAGCAATTAATTCGGTTAACCATGGATCGTTTTCGCACTACGTTTACTCTATGTGATGATACGCATCCGCAGAGACGTCGAACAGTGCGCACCGAAGAAACAATTGCCGCTGTAGAGCAAAGTGTTGAAGAGGACCCGAATGAATCGATTCGCCACCGTGCACAGCAATTGGAGCCGACTAACCGACTATTTTGTTCCCGAATTGGATGGCATGAATGTGGATGAGTTGTGGTTCCAACAAGACGGCGCTACATGACACACAGCGCACGTCACAATCGATTTATTGAAGGAAACATTCGATGAGCGCATAATTTCGCGGAATGGACCTGTCAATTGGCCACCAAGATCGTGTGATTTGACACCATTGGATTATTTTCTTTGGGGATATGTGAAGTCGCTCGTCTACGCCAACAAACCAGAAACGTTAGGGGACTTGTAAGCCAACATTCGTGGCGTTATTGCCAACATACGGCCCCATATGCTCGAAAAAGTGGTTGAAAATTGGACCTGTAGAATTGGCTTTATACGAGCCAGCCGCGGCGGCCACATGCCCGAAATCATATTTAAACATTAATGGCATTAAATTATCCTTCCAATAAAGCCAAATTGATGGACATTAAAACGATTTTCTTGTGTTTTATTTCAATTCAAAGTTCTATACCTCTTAAAAAAACACGAACGAACGACTATTATGTTAGTAAGAATTACGTACACAAACATAATAGGTAATATTCATAAAAATTATTTTGGGTTTCAAAACGTTTAACAAACAAATTTCTATACAAAGTTTGTTTTGTAAACCTTTTGTAAAACAAAACTATTTTTTATGAATACGGCAAAATAAGCTTAAAAGCTTCAAGCAAATAAGTTTTAACATCTTACCTGCCACATTGGTTGAAGTCTACTGATGAGTGTGGCGCCTTTTCCACACGCAAAGTTTACTTTCCAAAGTTTGAGTTTGTTGAATAAAAAAGAATATAGAATAAGATCCCTATTCTCTTCTCTCCCACAAACTCAAGACTTTGCAAAGTAAACTTTGTGCATGGAAAACCCGTCTTTCTTTAGGAGATTTCGTTTCGCATATAACTAACAAACAAATAAAACATTTTCATAGTTATGTGCAAATTGGGTCCATTGGAGGTGCGCTATAGCACCACTCTTCCTAACCTATGTGCAAATAATATAAAATGAATGAGAAAAGAAATCAGATATGTAAAAAAATTATACAAAACATTATACATTTAATTTGTTGCATAAATATCCCAAGGACTTCGAAGTTTTGTTTTATTCAAGTTCACTTGACTGAAAATTCTTTCGAAATTTGCAAATAAATGAAATACATTCCATTTTGAATAAACTTAGGGCTGAAAAATCGTAATCAGAATAAGCTTGTTTTATATCAGATATTCGTTTCCAAAAGCTTGCCAAAGTTACTTCTTCTTTTTCATTCATGATGTCTTCTAAGTTCAAAAATTGTAACTGTCTAAACAAGAAGTTGTAGCAGTATTAAAAAAAATTAAAAAAATGTACTATAATTGAAGTTGAAAGGAGTTGAAAAATCTGCGTTTTTAGGCTAAAAATTTTCAAATCTGCATCTCGTCTTTTTGGAGAGTAAAAATCTGCAAAATCCAGATAAATCTGCATATCTGGCAACCTTGGCCATAAGTAAGTTTAAGTTTCTTATAATCAATATTTTACTGAATGGTCTATTCGGTTTAAAAAATTTCAAGTCCTTACACGCATGCATATTTGTGTCACGTGTCATTTATTTAAAGAACATGTTTCTTCATGTTATATCCGCACAATTTACGAAAACGGCTGATAAGTTTTTTTTATGTACGAGAGAGAGAGAGAGAGAGAGAGAGAGAGAGAAATAAGAGCATATACTTGATGTACTCCAGTTTGCACATTTAATTTTTTTTAAATTCGGTAGAATCAACAAAAAAATCGGTAGATTTGAATGAAATTCGGTAGAAAATTTTTTTTATTCAGAGAAACATAAAAAATAACAATTCAAAGAAGTATAAAATATAAAAAAATATACATATGTACTTATATATAAAGGGTAAGTGCAAGGAGTATCAAACTAAACAGGTTCCAAAAGCGCATTTAAATCTTCAAATGTGATTGCAAATTAAACTGCCATAAACAATGAAGCATTTCCAATATAAAAGTGTCATCCCCAGTTATTTGCCCTTACCCTTTATATAGATATGCTATGCATATATAAAATAATATACATAAATAACAGGAATTCAGTTCTTGTACATATCAATGGCTTAATATAAAAAGGGCCTAACTCAATTTTTTTTCGAAATCGCGTTTTTAATGTTTTCTGGGCGACAACGTATTGCATCCTCCTTGAATATCTTAGTACGTTACGGTTCAAAATCAAGGACTTATGGCAACTTAAAAAACTATTTCTGCATGTAAATGCTTTATTTTTTCTTCAGTTTTTTGCTTCTCCTGTAAAATATCGAAAATTCGAGTTAGGCCTTTTTTATATTAAGCCATCGATATGTAGGTTTTATAAAGCTACCAAAATAACTTTTATTTGACAAACATTTATAACTACAAAGATTATATGTAAGATCCGTTTATGAGTTTAAACTTTTTTGCAAAAATTATTAAATCATTGGTAGGAATAAATATTTCATCCCCAAGGCACAATTCTTTGGCAAATATTAGGTTACTTATAGTTTCAGTTTTTAACCGATTTATTTATTCTGTTTTAATGATTTTCGTGATAGAAAATGACCGCTCTGCGGCCGCGCTGCTATGTGGAAAAATAGGCAATTTACACATATATCGACTTAAATTACTAAATAACAATATTCGGTAGATTTCAGGCCTTGTTCGGTAGAATTGGTAGATTGTTAAATTCACAAACATATTCGGTAGAATCCTATCTTTTTCTTTCTCATTATTAAAACAAAATTTGTGCAAGAAAAACTGGTGCATGTAAAAACTGAATAATTTAACTTTGGTTTTTACTATGGCAGTACCGGAAAAATTGATACGAACGTAATTTTGTTAAGAACATGTTACTAGTACCTCTTTTACACACGCAAAGTTTACTTTGCAAGGTCTTAATTCAGCTGTGTGAAAGACAAAGGGAGGAATACTATCTCGTTCTGTCTTTCTCTCACCTGAATTAAGACTTTGCAAAGTAAACTTTCCGTGTCTAAAAGGGGTATAATTGATGCTCTTCAAATAATTTTAGTACTTTATCTATATACAAGTACCAAATAAGCAAATTTATTTCATATTTTCAGGTATTTAATAATATTGAATATTACAAATTGTTTAATGTCTCAATTCAAACCATAATTTTCAATCTCAATTATTTAATTAAAAAATGGTTATTACCACTGAATGTAGCACACACGAATCAGGTTTACAAGCAGTGTGCACCACTTTTTGAACTACTCGTAGCACAGTGTTATTTTAAAAACAATCAACACAAAATTAAATTTTTTTTTTTTAAATAAAACTATGTAAACTTTTACTATGCATTACAAGTACATAAAATAGAAATAGAAGACAATAACAAAATAATATCGTATATACTATATTAACAGAAAAAAACTTACCCACTTGTCACATGATTGCTACGGCCAAAAACACACCCCCATATTGCAGTACGGCTGCTGCGAATGTGTATTCTTTGCTGCATTTGACGTAACATGTTTTTCATTTAGCGAAATTTATTTCTGCAGAACACAGATCTGAAAATAAATGTATAAAAATAGTAAAATATTTAGAACAGATGTACTTTCAGATATATATTTGCTTTAGCAATAAAAACATTTTTCGAACACAAAGTATGTATATCCATACATACATACATGTACCAGTATTTTTGTGATATTTTTCTTTATTTATAGAAGTTCTTCTGAAAGAGATTGAAAGTAATTTACTGCAGTTGGAAATTTAAAAATAATTGGGATAAAAAAGAGTACATAAAAGAGAGATTTCTGAGAAAAACTAGGCAATTTTAAAATAAGAAAAATTAAAAAAAATGTATGTCTATAATTTGTTAAATTAAAGATTAAAAAAAATTATTTATTAAATTTCTTTCCGAAGGATTAGCAAAAAAGAAAAACATGCAATAGAAATAAAAAAAAAATATAAAGAAATCTCGTTTTATGATTACATAAAACTACTACTTACATACTAGAGATAAAGAAAATAATCATTTAATCGATGACAATTAATAAGTAATTTAATTCTCAGAAAATCACAGGCTGCAAAAGAGATTTAGAAATATATTATAATAAATTAATATATTCAGAGAATGAAACGGTTTCATTAAATGTTCTCCACTATATTAATGAAACTTTTCATTAATACAATGAACAATTTCATTGTATGCATGAAATCTTTCAATCTCTGCTCTTCATGTGTTCTTCATAGTTCATTGTATTAATGAAAATCGTTACATTGTTTAAACGAATTTTCTTTTTGGCGAATTTGGGGCAAATATAAATAAGTTCCACAAATTTCGTCTTCTTATTGTATACAGTTTGTCAAACATAAATAAATCAAACTATATTTTGTTAAAAAATCATTTCTATTTCTTATTTTTCTAATACCTTTTTATTTCAAAGCAGTATGGTCGTCATAAATGCAATGAAATCATTTCATTTATATAATGTAATATTCTTCATTATATAGCAGATATCTCTCTTTCTCTTTTTTTTATCTATTCACGTTCCTCACCTCTATACAAACACAAAAAGGTTGTGCCAAACATCTTATAAATATGCTTGTTTTGTTAAGATTTTTATTTGATTCTTTTAAACTTATGTTTGTGTATTGTAATTCTCAACAACATGTTAAGAGTTTTACTACAGGGTGGGCCAAAAGAAACCAAGGGGTGTAAAAGTTTAATAACTTTTTTGTTAATTAACTTTTTTTTATTTTTTCTTTCAGATTATATAATATACAAAATGGAAATTTTTTTACACTAAGTATGAAAAATTATGTCTCTTAAATGACCACCGTTTTCAACTTCGCACTGATGGGCTCTTTTTAGAGCATTTTCCATGACATCTTTCAAAACTTGTGGCTGTAGCGTTCGAATTTCTGCAACAATGTTTGCCTTGAGTTCAAGGATTGTCTCTGGCTTGTTCACATACACTCGCTCCTTCAAAAAACCCCAAAGAAAATAGTCGGGTGCTGTCAAATCTGGCGATCGCGCTGGCCAAATAATTTCCGAATTTCGAGAAATTATTCGCTCTCCAAAAATTTTACTTAAAAGTGCCATTGTGTCTCGGGCAGTTTGGGCAGTGGCTCCGTCCTGCTGAAACCACATACCAGGTCTGTTTTCAAGAGCAGGACGTAAAAACTTTTCTATCATAAAAAGATACCGCTCTCCATTTACGGTTACAGCACTTCCATCTTCATTCTCGAAGAAGTAGGGCCCAATGACATTCTCAGATGTGATCCCACACCATACTGTACATGAATGGCTCTTGGATTTTGAGAACCCCAGAACCTACAGTTCTGCTTATTAACAAAGCCATTCAAATGAAAATGAGCTTCATCACTCATAATCAAAATTTCAATAAAGTTGATTTTTGGTTTAAATAATAAAATTCTATTGTTCTGGTTCTCTGTTCAGTTGTGAACCTCTCCATTATAAATTCTCCAAGTGTTGTCTATATAATCTGAAAGAAAAAATAAAAAAAAAATTAATAAACAAAAAAGTTATTAAACTTTTACACCCCTTGGTTTCTTTTGGCCCACCCTGTATAAACATGTAAGTTTTTCGGCTTACTTAAAACATTATTTGGGTTAAACTCTACTGATGAGTTCCTTAAATTTTAAATGTTTTACGTTAATAAATAAATACACATGCGCACATATTAAGTACATATGTATTTGTATATATTAAATTAAATTAAAAAAAAATCTATATATCTTTTATTACGTAGGTGGTTTCGAAGGGATTATATTTCATTATATTTATGAAATTTTCTTTATGTTAATGAATAAACTTCATTTATAGTATGTAAAAACTTCATTAAATCAATGAAAAAACTACATTATGTTCATGAAAAAGTTTCATTGGACTAATGAAATAGTTTCATTCTATTTATGACATTGCCGCCAAAATTAACTTCATAAATACAATTAATCATTCTTCATTGATCAAATGAAGGGCTTCATTAGCTGACTTTTAATGAAACATTTCATTAATACAATGAAGAATTTCATTGTCTGAATGAAGGTTTTCCTTTCAGTGTACAGGAAGCCATTCGAGCTGTTTTTACCCCCCTCATAACTCTGTTCCCCGCGACCGTAAAATTATGAAATTTAAATCATAATTAGTATAAATTCATGTAACCACACATGCAAAGTTTTACAATGAAAGGTTTTGGAGATATGAAGGTGCAAAAAGTGTATATTTTAAGACATACTCACTGACTTGACTCACTGACTCACAGAACACTCATCAAATTGATGAAGCACTTCCGCCTTAGGTAGAGAGCTAAAATTTGGTACACGAGTAGATCTAGGTGAGAAATGAACCAGAAAAATCTGAAAACCCGAAAATTTCAACCAAGGGGCGGGGCTACGCCCATAAAAATTAAAATCTAAGCTAGTGAGCTGAAATTTGCTACAGAGCTAGGTCTAGGTAAGCAATAAACTAAAAAAAATTTTAAAATCCGAAAATTTTGGCCAGGAGGGCGGGGCTACGCCCATAAAGGCTAGAATTAAAAAAGCAAATCTAAGGCGCTTAGTGGAAGCTATTTTATTGAAATTCGGCATACATAATGCGATAATGCAAGCCTAAAAATTTTTCATTAAAAAAGGGGGCGTCGACACGCCCGTACAATTTCAACCTCATTTTCGTGTACTACGGCTCAGCATATTTAGATATACTATTTCTGTATGTATTATAATCAGTTTGCTCCGAAACTCGACACGAATAATAAACACTTGCCGAAAAAAATCTTGAGTTTGGAAAAGTGGGCAGGGTTACGCCCATAAATATTAAAAATTAAAAGTTGCGCTAAGGAGCTGAAATTTGATACACGAGTAGGTCTAGGTGAGAAACTAACTAGAAAAATCTGAAACCCAGAAATTTAAGTCAGAGGGGCGGGGCTGCGCCCATAAAAGTTAAAAATTAAAAGTTGAGCTTATGAGCTGAAATTTGATACACAAGTAGGTCTAGGTGAGAGACCAACTAGAAAAATCTGAAAAACCAAAAAATTTTACTAGAATGGGCGGGGCCACTCTACTATTGTTTGAACCTGAAAACTAACAGCCTTATTTATAAAACTTATTAAGGAATTTTTAAGAAAAAATTTTTATGAAAATTTGCCTTAAAACCCCTCTATAAAGCCTTAATAAATTATATAAATAAGGCTGTTAATATACAGCTTTTAACTTAAGCCATTTTAGTGAAACCTTGCATATACGTTACACGTATACAATACTTTGAACTATCACCTAAAAAAGTGGTCGTGATCACTCCCAAAAAATTTTAGACTTGTGTTTAATCTACTTCGGTCTAGCATATTTTAGAAGAAAATAAGCATGAATTATAAGCGCTGCTCAAAACAATATTGTGAGTTTAAAATAGTGAGAGGGGCAATGCTCATAAAATTTAAAGGTAAAGTTCTCGCTAGAGAGCTGAAATTTTATACACAAGAGCAAGTGTAGATGAGTAAGCCAATGGAAAAATTTTAAAAGCAAGAAGTTTTATCCGCTAAAACTCTAATTCGCAGTAGAGTACTGAAATTTGGTACACAAATTAATCTAGATCAGAGATCCCTAGTAAAAATCTAAGAAACCAGAAGTTTCAATCAGGGGTTGGGAACAAGTATTGTAAACACAAAATTAAGTTAAATTTTATTGAAACTTTTCATACAAATTGCACTTATCCAAAGTAAAAATTTCCTGTTTTGAAAAGTGGCCGTGACTATACCCATAAATCTTAGCTTTTATTTTCATGTACTTCGGCTTATTAGTTTTTACTCCATTACTCATGTATTTTTCCTTAGGTTTTTCCTACGAAACTTTATATGAACCATAATCACTAACAGATATAAAAGTCGGCGGGGCCATACCCATAATAATTTTACGTAATATTATACTGCAGAGAGCTGAAATTTTGTAGACAAATAGTCCTAATTGATTTACTCTATCGGAAAATCCAAAAATTAAAGCATCAGCTACCCTATTGAAACCTTACATACACATTAGGCATATCCTTTTGATTTATGTACTTCGGCTAAGCAGACTTTAATATGTAAATATATTGAGAAAATAGGCGGGATCACTCCCACTAGAATTGACGCTGCATTTTACATGTTTCTTTCCAGACGACTCTTAACAAATAGCGTACACACTGGCGACCCGTTGTAATAGCACAATAATTCATTTTTAAGGTGTACAATCCAACACTCATCATGCTCTTACCCATTATTTTATGTAACTATGCCATTTTTAACTGGCACAGTGATCATGAATAGAAATAAGACACCCCAGAAACCTTAAGTTTAAAAAGTGTTATCATAGAAAATTTTTCAAAAAGTAGTCAGATCCTCACAAAAACATAAATGTGAAAAAAGGCCAAGTTCCTATCAAAAATTTCGGCCATCAAAAGCAGTGAGATATAAATTTTGATCAAGTTATTGTTTGGAACAACACCTTTCACTGGCATATGCTATGCGTTATATACATTTGTAATCGTAAGGGTGTCATAAAATTTTTAGATAACTTGGAAATATTTTTACCTTTCTAAAAAAGGAGAAAATAATGTTTATTTGTATCGGTAAAAATGTTGTCAAGTTAGCAGATTATCTAAAAATTGTATGACACCCTTACGATTACAAATGTATATAACGCATAGCATATGCCAGTGAAAGGTGTTGTTCCAAACAAGAACTTCGTCAAAATTTATATCTCACTGCTTTTGATGGCCGAAATTTTTGATAGGAACTTGGCCTTTTTTCACATTTATGTTTTTGTGAGGATATATATATATATATACATATATACATTTTTATTTGACAAAAAGGCTTAATTTATCTTCTAAAAGGATAAACCGATTTGTAAAGCTTTTTATTAGAAAGAGCTTTGTAGGAAAATTTGCTTAATAAACTGCTGTTAAATAAAAAAATAAAAAATAAAAATAAATTAAGTAAAGTGCGACTTTCACTCACACATGAAGCGAAAAGTTATTCGCTTTTCAGCATTTTTTTTTCGATTGTTTTAGTATTGACGTTTATTTAGTTTATCAATTTTTTTCGGTTTTTGGTGATTTTTTTGTATTAACGTTTTGTAGTTCTGGCGATTTTTTTCGGTTTTTGGCGTTTTTTGTTTATTTTTTAATGACTTTTTTTGCATTTACGCAATTAATTTTATTTTTAGTAACATTTTTCATCTAAGCGCTTTTTTATTTGTGGCGATTCATTGTTTTATCGCTTGTTCTAGTTTGGCGATTTTTTAATTTTTGGCGATTAATTTTTTTTTGGATTGCATTTATGCTATTTAAGGTGTGTTCCACAAGATTTCGTACAAGTTTGGACTAATGAGAGTAAAAATATAATTACTCTCTGAATGTGCAAAAGTTATCCAAAATTGCTGGAAAACAAAAAAACCATAATTGACCATCCTAAAATACTAGTACTGCTTACTTCTTAAGTTAAATTTAATTTAAGTGATTTTAGTCGCTTAAAACACATAACATTATGAAAAAAAAGTTTTGCATCATTGGCAACAGCTTTAAAAAGCAAATGAAAATGAGTTCTAAAAAGTAAATTATTTAAAAACAGCATTTTTTTAAATTACAAATGTACTTACAACTTCTACTTTGTTCAAAAAACCTTCCATTTGGATTTTTAATAAATTTGTATGCAAATAGTTTTTTTCCTATATTTGCAAATTTTCTGGTTAGTTTTTTAGTTCGATATGTAAACAAAAAACAGCTGATTATTTAATTCTTGTCCGAACTTACCCCGAACTCATTCGCTCTCAAAACTGTACGAAATTTGCTATCTGGAACGCTTTTGGATAACCTTGTACAAGTTCGGACTGTTTTGTTATGCATCTGGAACAAACCCTTATTTTATTTTGGCGATTTTTTTGTTTTACAGCTTGTTTTCGTTTGGCGATTTTTTAATTTTTGGCGATTTTTTATTTTTTATATTTGGATTGCATTTATACGATTTACTCTATTTTTGGTGATATTTTTAATCTAAGCGCTTTTTTATTTTTGCGATTTTCGTTTTAGCGCTTGTTTTCCTTTTGGCGATTATTTTGTTTCTGGCGATTTTTTATTTTTTAGTTTTCAACCCACTAAGGAGTGATTTAACTAACTCATATGTGAAGATGATTAATGGAATCAACTGGCTGGTATTCAAAAAATATCTTAGTAGTCACTGCGTAGAAAACATTCAGCTTAGATCATGCGATGATATTGAATTTAACATTGCCAATCTTAACGAAAATATTAAACAGGCTGCTGAACACGCCACTACCTCCTATCCGCAGACCGGCTTTAACAGAATTTATTCTACGGAAATTGAACGTCTTGTATGTGAAAAAAGGAGAGCTAGAAGAGAATGGCAACAACACAGATCACCCCTAAATAAAATCAGACTTAAAGAATGTACTAAACGACTCAAAGAGCTGCTATCGTCGGAAAAAAACTGCACTACTGGAAAAGTATTTAGAAGGTCTTGATGTAACGTCCGCATCTAATTACTCTTTATGGCGCGCTACTAGAAATCTTAAACGACCCGTTGATCTTAAATCACCATTGCGTACTGCGACCGGAGGCTGGGCAAGAAGTGATAGTGAGAAAGGTAACTTATTTTCTGAGCATTTAAAATCTGTATTCACTCCCAATTCATGTACGGGTGCTGCTGATTTACCGAGTGTAGTTTCTCTACCCCCTCGTCCCTTAAGGTTTAAGATGCGTGAAGTACAAAAAGTAATTGCTGAACTCAACCCGAAGAAAGCTCCAGGTATTGATGGCATTAGTAACAAAATGCTCATGAACTTGCCTCATATTGCAATAAGAATCCTGCTATTTACTTTTAATGCTATTTTAAGAATGCAGTATTTTCCACATAACTGGAAACTGGCCAAGATCAAAATGATTCCAAAGGCGGGCAAAGATCTTACCAAGACTGAGTCATATAGGCCTATAAGCTTACTATCTACAATCTCAAAGCTTTTCGAAAAGCTGCTCATGACTAAATTGTCCAAAATTTTAACTGATAATGGGTGCATCCCGGACCATTAATTTGGCTTTAGAAGTCAGCACAGCACGATTGAACAAACGCATAGACTGGTCCAAGTTGTAAGAAGAATATTTGAAGAAAAGAAGTATTGTTCTGCTCTCTTTATTGATGTTTCTCAGGCGTTTGATAAAGTATGGCACGAAGGCCTAGTTTTAAAATTGAAGACATATCTGCCAATAAATATTCAAAAGCTTTTGGAAAGTTATATTATTGATAGGAAGTTCACTGTTGTGGAAGGAGAGTTCACGAGTGTGCCCGAATCTATATCTTCTGGTGTGCCCCAGGGTAGTATTCTGGGTCCTGTCTTGTATTTAATATATACTTGTGATATGCCTGTGAGCAATAATATCCATATTTCTATTTTTGCCGATGATACAGCCTGTATGAGTGTGCACGAAAAGCCTTATGAGGCATCTCGCAATCTCCAGGAACATATCACTCAGCTGGAAATATGGTTGAACTTATGGAGAATTAAAGTCAATGAACAAAAGTGTGTCCATATAACGTTCACCCTAAGAAGAGATACTTGCTCCCCCATTCGAATCAACAATCAAAATATTCCTCAACATTCCCAAGTGAAATACCTTGGTATACACCTTGATCGAAGACTTACATGGAAACATCATATTGACTCTAAGTTAACTCAGATGAAACTTAAGTTAACTCAAATATATTGGTTGATTGGCAGAAACTCAACACTCAGCTTAGACTGCAAACTTTTACTGTACAAGTCGCTTTTGAAGCCAATATGGTGCTACGGAATTCAGTTATGGGGCACTGCTTCAGCTTCCAATGTCGAGAGAATCCAACGAAGGCAAAACAAAATTTTACGGTTAATAACATCGGCTCCATGGTACATCCAAAATTCTATTATACATCGTGATTTAAATATGCCACTAGTGACTGAAGAAATTGCAAAATACGCAGGCAAATATTTAACAAAACTCGAATCACATCCTAATCCGCTTGCTCGTAATATTTTGAACTTTACTGGACACATCCGCTTAAAAAAGAGGGACACACGGGCTCTTATACCTAACACTCCAGATGGGACTACTTCAAAATACTTTCCCCCCCCCCTTTTTTTTTGATTATCACTACTAATGTATTATTTATAACTACCACTAAGTTTATGTCCGACACTGGTCGGGCCTAATAATTTTTTTTTATAGATTTAACATTTGAATACTTATTTTTAGTTCACATATGAAGATACAATAAATAAATACATGCACTACAAAAAAAAAAAAAAAAAAAAAGTTTTTGGGAACTTTTGGTGTTTTTTTTTTTTGCATTTTAGCGATTAATTTTTTCTTATGATATTTTTCCTTTAAGCGCTTTTTTCATTGCGGCGAATTTTCGTTTTGGGACCTTTTTTATTTTGGAATTTTTTCGTTTTAGCGTTTTTGAAAATTTCAAGAGTTTGGCTATTACGGTTTCCAAGATACAGAAAATCGTCAAAATTACGAGTACATTACTTGATAGAATACATGAATAAAAAAAAACAAGATTGCGCACTCCGCCGTACCAAAAAATTTTCTACTGCGCATCTACTTGCCATAAAAGTGTGTGAGAGAAGCTCATTCTACAAACAAATGTATGTACTTTGTTTAAAACAAATATTCTATGTTTACGTCACAAGCAGAAAATAAAACGACGGACCTGCACAATGTGCAGTGCTTTTTTTTTGATTCATGGATAGAATACCCATTAATTTTGATTTTTTAATTACTATAGTCTGTATCAAAATACACTAACTTTTAAAGTTTCAAGTGTCTATATATGTATAATGGTCTGTGAATTACGTTAGGATTTCGACATTTTTACACTCACTAATTCTTAACTGTCATATATTTGTTGCTGTAGCGCACAAAGTTTTACATATTCTGTCCGGTTATGGAGAAAACAACCTGTGACAGACAGACACATTGACAGATGGACGGACGGAAAAAATCGTAGCTAAAAGCATAGGGTTCCTTTTCACCTCTGGTGTACGAAACCTTATAAATACCCATTACTTTTTGAGATTTTACACATGTTAAGATTTGAATCGAAACAAAATTGCACTTTTCGATAGCAATGAAATACGTGTGAGAAAATATTTTAATTTTATAAAAGTAATTTTTAATTAATACAGTGGTTTTTTGTTTTGTTGTAATGTCTTTAAATTTCGAACTGTCAACAGCCTTTAGAAACCAGTATTGACGCACAAAAAAAATCTCTTTCATAAATCATCAAAAATGTATAATGTTCCTTTTAAGTTGCCAGCTCCAAATATAATTTTAAGTTGGATCTGTTGTTGTTTTTTTTTTTTACTGTATTCCCACCAGCTAACAGTAAATTTTCGAGACGTCGTTTATCACATGGTACGGTCTTACGTATGCATACGTATCAATATTATATGTATGTATGTATGTAGATAAAAATCATTTGCGTAAAATATCCATAAATATTTCTTTAAAAAAGATTCATTCATACTGGTACAATGCTGTCGCGTCAAGTTCAATCGATGCGGTTCTAGAGATTCAAAACGAAAGCCTCACAACCCACCGCTCATAAAAATATATTCCATCGTTGCGTTTATTATGTGTATATTGTGTATGTTTAATAAATAAAATAATTGCATAATGATTACAAAGCCATGCCAGTTTAATTCATACAGTTGATGAATACAGTTTAAGAAATAAGTTTACATACGCTGATTTTGGACTTCTTTGATGGGAAAATTTTTACTGTGTCATTAAAAAGTTCAGTAACAATAACACATATTTTTCAATTTCTTTTGCTTTATTTTCGTGAAAGCTTGAATTAATTTTTCTTGATCTAGTTAGTTTTCCCATTAAATTTATTTTATGCGGTGTGATTAGGCACTGGCCATCAAAAAAGCAAATTCGGCCAGATTTCTGGGCCACTTTTATTGCTTCTAACTAATGCATCAATAATTGCATATTTGTGACTTCTTAAAAAGTCATATTAACAAATTTTCTATATTACTATATTAACTACGAAAGTATAATTTGCTAACTCTTAGTTTACACTATGCAAGTCTTATTGCTTAGCTGATTAGTTTGTTACGAGAGAGAGAGAGAGAGAGAGATAGATAGAGACGAGGGGAAAAGAAACTTTTACGTTCCCCTCGTCTCTCTCTCTCTCTCTCTCTCGAACTATTCAGCTTAGCAATGAGACTTCCATAGTATAAACTAGGACTAAGCCCTCCCTTTGAGGGAATCTGGACCATTAATTTTAATGTTAAAGAAGAAGTTCAATGAATTTCGCTGTGAACGTACAAGCACGAGATATGTCGAACGTTCTGGATGCCCAGTAGAGAGAGGTCTCTACACCCGAAAAAAGGGGAAAAAATTCACGTTGTTGTTTGGGTTGGCCGATCGCAGATTAAAAGTGAGAGTACCATGTGAAAGCCACAGGCATTACACATAAAATTTTTTTAAACAAAAACCCCCACCGTGTATCGGGTACTTTAGGCCCCAGTAGGCACCGTCAGATCGAGCTAAAAGATTAAAACCGCATTTATGACAGCAAACCTCATATTTAGGATAGCGCATATATTAAGAATTAAAAAAAAAAAAATCCCATACAAGCTGCGACCAGTCTAATGTACATCGTTGGATGTACGTAGACTTTTTGTCTGCACAGTATATAATTAAATTGTCTGTGAGGTTATTGATATAAATTACTTTAAGAAATCATGTGCACATGCATGAACGACATCTATGGCTCTAAACGCTTAGCGACAGTTAAGTGAGATAATATTTTTTAAATTGTTTTGTTTTTGAAATGATTTGTGACATACAAACTTTTAATCAGTGGTGGTCCATCACTTTGTCAAAAATATTTAATTTGACACGTTTTATTTTTTTATTTTTTATTAAAGTTCGCTGACTCGTAAGCGGGTTAATGGAGAAAGTATTAATTTCGGGAGCCATGAGTGAGTATCAGAGACGGAAAATTGGTTTGAAATGTTTTTAATGTGTTTTTTTAACTCTACAGATATTAATCTGTTACTCTTTGTGCAAGAAGATATATGTAAGTTCTTTAGCATTTTATTGATTTTATGCTTATACTCCTAATATGAAATACTACGCATGCAGCTAGGGCTGCCAGGCCTGACCTGGAATGGCCTGGATTTTCCAATTGACAGTTAAAATAAAATTTGACCAGCTAAAAATTAATATCTGTAATTCTGAAAAATAGTTCTTTTGTCTATTGTATATTTTCAGTTAATTAATGTTATGTCTTCTACAGAAACCAATTTAAGGCCCAATGCATACGAGGATTTAAAAATCCTGTTTTATTTTCAACTCTCTTTAAAGGTTGCTTCCAAAAACATTTTACATTCGTACGAACACCAACAATCGTGTTTCAAAAACATTGAAAAAATCAACGTGTGAACAATGTGAAAAAAAATATGTTTCTTGCAAATGTACAATAAAGTCCTGCACAATACCGCTCACAAGAACTTTTAAGACATGAGGGATTTTTCTAATGCTTTACTTCTGCGAAATCTTCTAAAAGAAACGCTAAACAACACTGCTGGCAAGACATTTGTTTCAATTATTGCAGGTATAAGAGTAAAGAAGAAAATTCGTGACGGAAGAATTTGTGATGCTTGCTTCTTCATACGCACGGGCGGGCATACAAACGTCATGCATGTACATTAGGGTGCGCCTTACAAGTATGGGCCAAAAAATTTTGCAAGTTTTCGGTTGTAACTGCGTCTCAAAATGTTCTTCACATCGAAAAAATAAGCTTCAGAAAATTTTTTTTGGATCGCATAATGAAAAGGCGTGGCTCATTCGTCCTTAAATTAGTGATGTATGCTCTATATTAACAAAATCAACACAAATGTTATTTATGTGCAAAACCTTCCAAACACGTATGTGTATTTTTAAGTGGAGTATAGTTACCCAATAGTTTTTAAACCAAAATCCTTAAAAACTTATCACAATACAAATTTGTTCTTAAAAATTCTGCAAAAATACCATAAATCCCTGAAGTTGGCACATTTTTATAAAAAATTAATATGTAAAATTTTAAACACACAAATAAAAGATTTTTATTATTTGAATCCAATCTTTATTACAAATTTTAATAAATACTAGGATTGCATATACATATAAAACAAAAACAAAACATAAATCTGTTTTCTTTCTAAGCAAATTTAAACCGCTTTTTTATCAATTTAATGCTAAAATTTTTTTAAACTATTTATATTGTGCATATCTACACAAAAATATCTTTTAAACCATATATGTATGTATATTTCCCCAATAATGGTGGACGATAAGATACTTAAAAGTGTACGACAAAAAAATGTGTGCCGTATTTATATATAAAGATATCAAATACAGAAAAAAATTATTTTTTATTTGTTTTCAAAAATAAGTTTGAAAAAATTTATTATAAATTTTTTTACAATTAATTTTAATTATTGTTTTATATTTATTTTTATGCACATTTACCATATTAATTTTTTAGGGTAGATTGAGGGTATTTTTTTCTATAATCTGCAACTGTTAGCATTATTATTTGCTTTTCTTCTTCGTCACGTGACAAAACCTGATTAAATTCTTCCATCAACTTAACCGCAGATTCTGCAGTGTCATTAACTACTTTTAGGTTACTTACAATATCTAAGCCTGCATTGTAACCACTATCGGTATGCCATTCTTCTGGATCTTTGTTTAAAAAATCCGTTGAAATAGAAAATCTTTTGAAGAAATTTAAAGTCTTTTCTGTAACAAAATCCTCAATATTTTTACACATGAATTGGCTTAGGTTAGAATGGGGAATGTTCAACTTTTTGATGTCAGTTTTATTGGCCTTTTTTAACCTTTATGTCAACAGCAGAAATGCTTTACGCACGTCCACAGCAGCATACCTGGGTATGTAGTTACATACGTTTTGTATGGGGAATGTTACGTCGTTAGCATAAAAATGCTAATTACGTATCTACCTGGTTTGTTGGAATTTCCGAATTATTTTTTTAGTTTGTTAGAAATGGACAAAAGGCTAAAAAATTTTATGATAACCAATTTCATCCTCACAGTCATTGTTTGTTGAAAAAAGTGGTTGTATAGGTAGACGACATACGTATATAATAAATATATAATATAGGCAGGTAGAAACATTTATTGTTGCGGAAATTTCATTCTTTGTAGTATCGTCAGAAAATTTAGTTTACATTTGTGATTCGAAGTGAAAAGACGTTTCTGTTTATTTTGTGGAAATAAAAAAATATTAAAAGTGAAATGGCTGATGGTGAATGGCTTACTCCGCGACAACTAAGCGCACTTTCGTACGAAGAACAACAAGCATATATTCGGCAAGCGCTTGAAGAGAGCCAAGAAGAAACAAGTGACCACGATTCAATAGTTGGTGACGAGGCTTTAGGTGATATTGGTGGAGATGACTCAGACGTTGAAGAACCCATGTTACCAGAATATGACCCAGAGGGCGACAGTGATTCTGATGAAGATCTTGAAGATGCACCAATTGAAACTGGCGAAGTTTTTACTGCCAGAGATGGTAATGTTTGGTCCTCGATACAACCACAACCTGTAAGATTCCGTACGCACAACATTCTAAGAAGTGCAGAATCTGGACCAGTACGGGCAACGCAGGGTTTGACCATTGCAGAAACGTTCCAATTGATAATGTCAAACGAAATATGCGACATAATTATTCGTGAATCAAATCGAAAGGCAAGGCAATTTTATGATATTGACATGATATTGTAATGTTGTCCACTACTCATTATACAACAGAAACGACCGGTCCTAAGAAGAAGCCATTGCTTATATTGGACTACAACAAAACCAAAGGTGGCGTTGATAACATGGACAAGTGCTTGTCCGAATTTAGTACGAAGCGGCGCACAAATAGATGGCCTCTGGCTTTCTTTTATAATATTGTGGACGTTGCTGCGTTTGCTGCATAGGTAATATACATTGACAACAACACTCACCTGAAGACATCTACAAGCCGCCGTAGGATGTTTCTCCATCAGCTTAGCGAGCAATTGTGCAAGCCAGAAATGGAAAGAAGGGCGAATAACAGCAGAATATCCAGAGTTTTTTCAACGCGCAACGCCATCGAAGCCATGAAAGGTGGGCCCATCGGAGTTGTGGATGCTGAGGCACATGCATCGGAGGAACGTGATAGTACGGGCCGGCTAAAAGTAAAGGGGAATTGCTACATCTGCTCGAAACGACGCCCTACTCGTAAAGCATGAACATTATGCAACAAACCAATGTGCGCAGAGCATTCCAAAGACTTACCTCAATGCGATAGATGTATTTGAATTTCAATAATTTTAAGCAAATATAAATAAAACTGACATTATATAATAATAATAAAAAATAATTACAAAACTTAGCTCAAAATAAACTATACTTTTATATTATATTATCATATTTGCATGCGTTTTACTATACATACCCAGGTATGTATTCTGTTGACTTAAGGGTGCAACTTTGTAAATGGGCTTTATCTTCCGAACGGATGATCTAACCCTAACCAAACTTGGAACTATTGCGTAAAACAATTTTGACTAGGATATCAAGAAATGTCAAGTCGATCCGGTTATCCAGTTTAGAGCTACAGCGTTTTCAAAACTAAAAACATACCCAGGTATGTTGCCGTTGACATAAAGCCGTTGATATAAAGCAGCCACCATAAATTTTTTTGATTTGTTGGACATTTGTTCATCGAAAAAGGCCAAAGCTACAGCTTCTGCTGATAGGTACCACAAATGGTTGCAAAATTTATGCAATAATTTTTTACTTATATTTTCATCCACCAGACTATATGCATATAAATTTTTTAATAAATTTAAGTCTTGACTAGGGGCCTCAGCAGCAACTGACGCTTTTATTCAAACTTTTAAATATATTTTCACTATAAAAATACAAATGTCTCTAACGTTATCCTTTTCAGAATCACTTAGAATAAAGTGTTCTCTAAATAAAAATATTTTTAATGTATAAATGGCCTTAGACATCCAATGCTCATGGTGAAAGGCACCCGGCATTTTGAAAGTAAACTTTGGAACCGACTCTCCAAGGAAAACTAAAGCCAGTTGGAGAAGTTCTTTGTAATCGTCCCGAGGTTGAGTTTTTTTTTAGGCTACTGAAAGCAAACTCAACTGTATCTTTCATATCGCCTAGTGTGTTTTTTACATGAATATCTTCCATTCCAGATTTAAAAGACTTTGTTTTAATTTCTTCCCACTCTTCTCTAAATTTGTTGAATATTTGTACACTGGGACCAGTAGATTTTTTCATTTTGTCATCAAAAACGCTCCTTAAAAGAATTTCAAAGATATGATGACGGCAAGGTAAATACAGAAGTTCTTTTTCCAATATTTTCTCCAAATGAACGCATGCACCCTGCTTACGGCCTAAATTGGACGTTGTAGTATCGCAGCATAGAGCCTGCACCTTTTCTTCTAGGTCCCAATCTTTCAACAAATTGAAAATAGCTGTGGCCTGTTCCTTTCCTGTGCCGGCAAAAATTGCTGGAATGCCAAGCAACTGATCATTTCTTTTAAATGATACTACTATTGGTAAACGGTCTACTTTTTCTCTACTCAACAATGATGGCAAAATTTTACCATCCCAATGAACAGTTAAAGTTGATATCAGTTTGCTTTTAAATACATCACGAATTTCTTGATTTGTTTGATATCGAATCTGTTTACGATGTTATGTTATTCACTAAATCGCTAACGTCATGTTTTAAAGCTTGAGCGGTTGCTATTATAACTCGCACTGCATCACGATCGCTTATTTTACATTTGTCTAAAGCTAACACTAGTTTCGGTGTTATAAAGTGATGTTGACCTCTTTTTTTTTTGCAGCTGGCTCGTCTTTCGATTCTTGCGTTCCATCTGAATCATTATCATCGAGTTCTTGGTTATCGCTTGACTCAAAATCCACAATCTCGTGCTCCTCTATAAAAAAAAGTTGATGGTTGTATCACAGTGTAATAAAAGAGTTTTAAATCTATGTATGAATGTTATTGACGTTAAAGACATATAATATCACTTTTACATACTTACTGTGCAAAACAGATACATGTTTCTCTTTAAGACGTTCCTTATTTTCTTCGCGAAGACGTTTTCTTTCTTATTTTTTTCTAAAAACCGGCCACTGCCCAACATTGAACCCGGTCTTCCTTTTTTTCTTTGATTCATCAAAAATAATTTGTCTTCTTCTATACTTAGCATATGTAATGCATTAGCGTGAGCAACATCAAATAGATCGTCGAATTTTTCCAATAATTCCTTTTCGCGTTTTTCTTGCAATAACGTTCGCCGTTTGCAATTTTTCTGCAATTTCTTCCATTCAAAGTACAAACTTTCCACTTTTGAAACGCATTTGTCGAATGCTCTTGTTGGAATTCTAGCTTTATTACACAAAATTTGTATTTCTCTTACCACAAGAGATGCACTTGCTCGCAAGTCTAGTTTTACTTTGCGCATATTATAGAATAATAATACTCGCAAAACTTGCGCATTGGATGGTAATTTGGCACCGATAATTTGGCTCGCGTCGTGATCGAGAGGATACAAATTTTCTTGTCCTCTTGTATTCATTTTGTTTTAATTTACACCTTTTTTTTTTGCTAGTTAGCCACAAACAACAGATATAAATACGATTTGTTTTTTAAAATTTTACTTTTATAAAACTTTGAAAGCAATATTCACTTTTAACTTTATTTTTCACAATGTATTTCGACTGTTAACATCAGCTTCTAACAAAAAAAAAACAAACAAAAAAATGTCATTCCCTTTTTATTTTCGCAGTTCGGAGTTGCCAGAATTTGTTAATATTTACATTTTATAACTATGTATATAAATAATAAAAAGGTTGCCTGAGTGTCTACGAGTAAACGAATAACTCAATACTTTGTAATATATCATGGCACAATAATACCTAATTAATTTGCCTTGGCAATATTCGTTGTTCTTTAAAACTTGTAAAAAAAACAATTTGATGTGTTACAATACTCTAATCTGATGCGTACTCAGCTTAGCTTTCGGAAGGGGCATATGAATTAGGAGGGACAATAACGGGTTAATATTATTAAATGAAGTTTCAAATTATTCTTTAGATAATTCTAAAAACAATTATAAAAGTTTACCTTTTGGTGCAAAGCCCCCCCCCCCCCCTACTTAGGCCCCATCTGATCTATTTAATGAATTGGGATTTCTATATTATTATGATTTACTTTAGGAAAGTAAAATGTATTCCATTAGCTTAACTCAAAAGAAAACTTGTGAAAATTTAATATAGGCTGCCATTTTATCGCAACTTAAGGGCGGGTGAGCCACACCTTCCCCATACGTGATCAGCCTAATTTTTTGCGAAACATAGGTTTTTGATGGGAAGAACATTTCTAGGTAGAGTTACGGTACAATTTCTCAAGTTCAAAAATAGTGTGAACCCTAATGTACATACATACATACACACATAAGTTGTGTGTATGATATTTAATTTTTCTGCGCACATACAAACGCACACATGCATTGACATCAGTTGTGTGCGTTTGCTTAAAAAACCACCCTTAAACACATAATAGTTTACCATCTACATCTTACACACACACACACTCAAACGCAAAATATGCAAACTAACAAGCAGACACGTATCAACACTACTTCTTTTGATTGTTTGTTATGAACAAGAAGTCTTCGCGACATCGCTTAAAAATGCTCATATACACGTACATCAATACATCCATCGTGCTTGGGTTATTAAACGACATCATTTATTATTGGTTTAATATAATACATGCTACGACAATAATATTATGCACATTTAACAAACCAGTCGTATTTACGTTTCAAGACTGTTTACGCAGGCCTCTAATGTACAATCAGTTATATTTTTCCCTAACTCTGATTAGTACATCTATTTTGTACTGCACTAACAACTTACAACCAAAAAATATTTTCAAAAAGTATCAACAGTCAACGTTTTTTTGAACTATAAGTGCATTTTTAAATTTCCAGTTATTTTTTCAAAATCCAGGTGAATTTTTTCCAATGTCCAGTTAATTGACTTTTAGTATCTGGCAACCCTATATGCAGCTGGTGTATCTATGAAGGAGTCATAAACGCTGAACATACTTCTTGAGTGTAGAGTTTTCACGGTTTCGTATTAGTGTCCTGCACAAGACATTTATAAGACCTTTCAAGACATGACATATTTTTCAAATGCTTTACTACAGCGAAATATTCTAAAACAAACGCTAAACAACACTGTTGGCAAGACATTTGCCTGAGTTGTTTGTCTTGCCAACAGTGTTGTTTAGCGTTTGTTTTAGAATATTTCGCTGTAGTAAAGCATTTGAAAAATTCCTCATGTCTTGAAAGGTCTTATAAATGGTCTTGTGAAGGACACTATTTTGTATGCCGATTAAGGCTTCCATTTATAACAGGTTCATACGTAATCAGCTAAACTATTCCTTACATGCAAACGTAATAACCTTTCCTCTCATATTTTTATATGGCAAAAGTTTGTTTGAAAAAAGTCTTACAAAGGTTACAACATAGTTTGCTGAGATTGAATTTGTCTCCCTTTATTACAAGTAAACAAAAACAAATAACATATTTTAAGCACAACTTTGCGTCAGAAAAGCAATTTATGAAAATTTACGTAAACAATTAGAGGCAAAATATATACATAGATATATGTATGTATGTATAAAAAATCTTTTCTATAAATTTTTATTGATTGTTAGAAAATATCTGGAAGAAATGAATTTCCAATGAACCACAATAAAAATATAAAAGAATTGACGTAAAACTAATATGCGAAGCCAAAAGAGCGTATTTCCCAGCTTGGTATTTATATGTAAGTATATTAAAAGCTCTAAATTAACAAAAAATTAAAAATATAAATAATTTTTATATTTTTGACAAGCAGCTATTTATTTTTACAATCAACAAGGCCAATAAATCATAAATTATTCAATCGATACGCAAATACAAGTCCACACAGCTGTTTCAACTAATGTTTTTTTGAGTTTACTTGAACTTGAACTTGTTGTAATCTTTGATATCTAAATGGGAATTCCCAAAGCTCGGCAAACAGCTTAGGCTGTTTAATTAATTAATTTTACTACATAAAATATTCCAAATTAAATACATCAAAACAAATAAAAAAATATGTGTGTAATTTCCCATGTTTGTTTATCCCGCTTGTGTAGTTTTCCGTTCCTTTCATTCAAGCATTTCATTGCTACAATTCTCAACTTAAAGACAATCAATTTCATCGTAATGGAATGACTTGAATGAAAAAAATTCCATTCAAATTATACCTTAACTGAGTGCAGCATGTTCAAGTCACGTTTTTTTTTTTCTGAAATAATACAATTCTCATGACTGTCACATTTCAATATATTGTCAGAACTATAAGCTCACTTGCCGTTAAGCTCGTGCTCAATTCATTAGAAAAAATAAACAACTTGCTTACGTTTCATTGAGAAGTGAATATGTAAATATTTACAATATTTTGTAATTTACGCCAAACAGGGTATTTTTTATATTTCATTTTCCTTAACTGCACCTTTTGTTTACCGTAAATGAAAAGAAGAGAATTGTCATTAAGCAAATAATTGAAAATTAAGGCAGCTTTAGGAAATCCATTACACTGTGCGTCCAAAAGCCGAAATTGTGACAAAAATAATGTCCGTTTCTTTTCTAGAAAAAGTGCAAAATTTATTTGAAATTTTACTATGAACATTTTTTTAAAATTTTAATTAAGAATTTTTTTTTAAATTTTTACTAAGAATTTTATTAAATGTTTATCATAAAATTTTTTTTTTAAATTTTTATCAAGAAATTTTTTTTAAATTTTTATCAAGAAAAATTTTTTTAAATTTTTACCAAGATTTTTTTTAAATTTTTATAAAAAAATATATTTTTTAAATTTTATTAAAACTTAAATTTAATCTGGTAAGGATGATACAATAATTTGTAATAAATTCTCTACATCAAAAAAAAAAAAAAAAAAGAAATATTTTATTGCGAATTTTCTTTGAAAAGTGCTTTAAATGTAACATTATATTCTAGAAAAGAAAATGCCAGAAGTATTTTCAAATAAAAGCAAATAATTGCAAATCAAGGGGGCTTTAGGCGATCTAGTGCATTGTGTGTCCAAAAGCTGAATTGCAACAAAAATAATGCACAATTTTTACTAAGAATTTTTTTTTTTTAATTTTAATTATAGGGCATTTATACCTGCACAAAATCTAGCAGATTTTAACTAAAATCTTCATGAAAATGTATACCATTTACATCATGTTTTTTTGATATTTATCAAGATTTTTTTTATCCAAAACAAAACCCAATAACTGAAAATTTTCCAAAACTATGTATAACCAAGCACCTGCAATGTAGCCAATTCACACACCTTTTTAAGCAGACTGTAGCTAATTCACTCATCTTTTTTTATAAATACATATTTTTTACAGGGTAGTAAAAAATAAATAAAAATATTAGATTTTGATCATATAGTGTAAATGCACTATTAAGAAATTTTCTTTAAATTTTTATAAAAAAAATAGTTTTTAAAATTTTGTTGAAAAGCTTAAATTTTTCTTTTTAGTCATGTAGACAGGACTTTAACAGAGATCAGACCTTTTCGGTTATAAATTCAATCACATCTAAAGCAAATTGAATGCGCATTTATATACAGTACAACACATGATTTTGGGATTCAATTCTGAGAATTTGCGTTGCAAGTAAGCCCAAAAATAAGAAATGCTGCATCATTCGTTTTGTCAAGTTGGCTGCATTAATAATTTAATAGCCATACGCATTTTTTTGCTCAAGGTGAGTGAAGATGTTCATTGCAATATGTAAAGTAGTTTTAAGTCTAAAATTTTCTTTTCGCTTGTTGCTCTAAATGCCCTCTTTCACCCCCATAATAATTTTATAGTAAACGGTCCATTGGTTACCGAGTTATAGGGCTTTTTTTTGAAATCAAAACAAAAAATTTTCCAAACCGTCCGATTTGGCGTGGAACGCGCCATGTACCTTACGACTTTTGTGAAAATTACAAAAAGTACTAACAAACCTGTATATACCCTTACAAATATTTGGCGAAGGGTATAAGAAAAACGCGCAGTTAAGAATTAAACTTCAATATGTCAATAATAGAATACACATGTTTATAAAGCGTGTTTTTTATAGTTGTATAAAATTTTAAATTTGCAACACTTTTTTAACTGGCGGCCATTTTTTCAGCTGTCAAGTGAGTTATGATAAGCTTGGTTTGTCATTTCAACATGAATAGACTAACGATTGAACAACGCTTCCAAATTGTGCAAATTTATTTTGAAAATCGTGGTTCTGTGCGAAATAAGTATCGCGCACCATGTACATTTTACGGTCAACATAATTGTCTATCAGAGCAATTAATTCGATTAACTATGGAACGTTTTCGCACCACGTTTACTCTAAATGATAAAACACATCCACAGAGACGTCGTACAGTGCACACAGAAGAAGTCATTGCTGCTATAGAGGGCAGCGTAGAGGAAGACCCGAATTTGTCTATCCGCCATCTTGCAGAGGAATTGCACATGTGTCCATCCACTTTATGGAAGGTTTTGATATGCAAAAGCTGTGGTTTTATTAAGACGGCGCAACGTCATACAGCTCGTGCCACAATTGATTTATTGAAGGAAACGTTTGGTAAACGCACAGTTTCGGACACGTGAATTGGCCTCCAAGACTTAAAGCCGCTAGACTATTTTCTGTGGAAATAAGTGAAGTCGCTAGTTTACGCCGATTAGCTCGAAACGATTGATCCCTTGGAGGCCACAAATTTTGGAAAAATCATCGAAAATTGCACCTCCACATTAGACTACGTCCAAGGTAGCCGTGGCGGTCATATCCAAAAGTTACATTTAAATTATAATGCCAGAAGATAATGTTTCGAATAAAATACATTTCATGTCAATTTAAAAAAAAAATATCACCTTTGTTTTATTCCATTTCAAAGCTCTATGTCGCTATAAAAAACACCCATATAGCCTAATGATTATTTTGACGACAGCAAAGCAACATGGCGGCAGGTTGTTGTCCGTGCTAATTTTATCGTCCTAGTTTAATTAAAGTAATTTCTATTTGTGTTGCCAACAATGAACAAACACAGTGCTGCCAATATAATGCAAAATGTGCCATGAATGATGGCTTACAATTACTTTGTATTTATTATTAAACAGAAATAATATCCCGAAAAAATAAATTTATTCATTTTAATATTTTTACGTGATAGTTTTTCGTGTGTACATAATGAATACTACAAATAAAAAAAAATAAATTATAATATAAAAAATTAATTCTAAAAATCATAAATATCCTTGCTTTAACGCAATAAACATAATTAATGTACATAGTAAAGAAATATCTATGAAGACGTTTTATGAACAAAATTAATGATTTTTCTCTTATTGTTATTCATTTCGAAAATTCCTTGAGATGAATAGTTTATAGAGACGCATATACTATACAGAATCAAAACATAAACAATTACAAAACACCTACAAAAGTAATACTGAAAGGCTATTTCAGGCAGTAGGTCAAGGCGGTAAAAAATTCCCCGTCGGTATTGCGATGTCGCGTGCTGAATTTAGAGGCGTACATTTTTGTTTTTACTTTTTTGTTGCGAAGCGATAAGAATGTTTTGTTTTATTTTATTTATTTTTTTTTCTTCTTAAGAAATGCAAATAAATTGTGTGATTATTATTCAACTTAATTATTTATTTGATGTGGGTTTATTTGTTTACCAGATCTTATCTCTATAAAATTAATATGAATTTTAAGGAGTTCCAAATAATTTTTCATACTTTCCTATTAACACACAAAAAAAAGTTCTTGGCATTTTGCTAAGTCTGAGAAATAATTCCTAAAATAGAATCAAATTAATTAATAAAACGTCTAGTTGACATAATTGCTTTCCAATAAAAAAATTGTAAATAAAAATTTAATTTGCATTCAGCATAAGTGTGAATAGTTTAAGTGGTATAATTTTAATTAAGGAACACGTAACCACCTGCTGGCCAAACAACCCTACAAAGACTTTAACACCAAAGTAAAAAATAGTCACTGTTCAAAGTTCATTTTGCAAAAAAAAAAAAAAAAAAAAAAAAATGACACGTCACGCTGACATGCCGCGTTATTAAGTATTTGATTTTTTTCTTCTTTTTTTATAAAATAGCACGATATACATAAATTTAAATTTTTATTTGTATTTGCATGTTTTATACATGACACTGAACGACAGACGGCCTATTGAATGCGATAGGTCAGTAACATTGTTCAGAAATTATAATTTTTTTTTTGACGTGAGAGTAATTTTTTTTTATGAAATAGAGAGAAACAAGTTTGAAATTTATATTAGATGTTGTATGACGGGGGATTTTGATAACCTGCTGGGAAATACGTTGTTCACATGCTTTTAATACAAATTGACATTCTTGTTTTAAAAATATTTAAATATTGTCTAATAATCATCATTGTACGTTCCTATGTTGCAGGTGATTTTATGATTTTAAATGAACTATATAAGCATGAGTCGTGATATCTTTTTGCTTTGTTTTAAATTTGATTTTTTAATTAGCATTTTTATGGTTTTTGTAAATCCGTTAATTTTATTTCGTAATTTCTCTCTATATTTTGGTTTATGGCCTTCTGTGTTAAATATCCAGATAACTAAATTTGCACGATATTTTTAAACATTTCACTTTCATGTGCTTATTTTTCGTTTTCCAGTATTTTAAGAGAAGTTAATTTTTAAATTGATATTGAAAGTTTTTTGTTGTTGGAATGAAAAAAAAAAAAATTAAAAAATCTCAAAAATTCTTCAAATGATACTCCATCCAGCATCAGCCCCTTCCAACTATTTTCCATTTCCAAATATGAAAAAATTACTGGTTGTTAATAGATTTGGTGCAAACCAGGAGGTCATCATTGAAACAAATAACTATTTGGAGGAATAAAAAACTAGACAGACAGACGCTGCACTTAATATACCGAGCTCAAAAGATACCATACTCCAGCGTTTACGATTTCTGTGTATTTATCTGAAAATTGGACAACAAATTTCTTCTTTTACTTTTTCTTAATCATAAAATTTTTGTGTAATTTCGCCTTAAACCTATTTCATACACAAGCAAATTTTTCCAGCAAAAGTTTTCATTTCATTTAAAAAGTATTTCAATCCGTTAATTTACAGCCAAACATTTGTAAATATATTTTAATTTCTTTTGTCTGGCAATACTTGGCAGTGCGATTTTTTTATGCTTCTATTTTCAAATTGTTTATTGCAAGAAATTTCCAGCAAATTAAAATTAACAAAAACTAACATGAGAAATAAGTTTTCGTCTGATAACATCGCGTCAATATTTTTTTTTTTTTTGTAAAGGAAGGTATAGAAGAAAATGGAAGGGAAGACTTCAAACCAACCGAATAAATGTGAAAAAACAAGTCCTAGAATTCCAAATTGCAATATGGGCATTCCACCAGAATTTCCATCCAAACCAAAACAACTAAAAGTTTTTGAAAACAATTTATTTGATCAAAAATTTTATTAATGTAAAACAAATTACATTTATGCAAAACCCTTTTCGAGATATCCGAATACAAATTCACGAAAGCGCAACTTCTTTTATTTGGATATATCTTTGACAAGTTTTGTTTTGATAAACGTTCTTAAAGAGATGTATTATCCAGTGACTTTTGCTCTCTAAAATTTTTCTGAGTATACAAAAGTCATCACACGAAATTATGCAATTGCAAATAAATGTAAATTTTTGCTTTGCAAAAATGCAAATTTCGATGTCACGTGCGACATTGGAAAACAACATTTGTTATCACTGATTCGAACGTACATGCAGAAAACGGATCAAACATTCAGTATAAACAGAGCTATTAAAATAAAATAAATGAAGTAAATTGCGACCTTGACTCGCACAGCAGGGGTGCCGTACGGACACTACATACGTAATACTATACGAAGTTTTTAGCTTTAACGCTTGCTTCTTATTGGCTATTTTTTTAGTATTGACGATTTTTTAGTTTTGGTGTTTTATTTCCGATTTGGCGATTTTTTCGGTTTTTGGAATTTTTTGTTTTTTACAGTATATATTTTTGTTTTAGAGATTTTTTTTAGTTTTGGAGTTTTTTTTTTATTTTGGCAATTTTTTCTATTTTTTTTAGTATTGACGCTTTTTTAGTTTTGGCGTTTTTTCGTTTTACTTACCTGTAAATTACATTAGGATTTCAACAATTTTCGTTGCTCGCTCTAGATCACTCTTTAATTTTTAACTGTCTTTGAGATGGACGGACGGATATTGTACCGAAAACAATAGGGTTCCTTTTCTCCTTTCGATGCCAAAATTATATTTAATCTGCAGACGAAAACAGTTTTTTTGGGATATAAATATGTACAGAAATAAGCATAGAATAAACGTGGTCCGAAAAATTAGATTTCTATTTTACTAAAGGGTGCATACGATATATTTGTTGCAGTAGCGGCAAAGTTTTGCATATTCTGGCAAAATTTCAGGTCCGTAGCTCTTACGGTTTTCGAGAAAATAGCCTGTGCCAGCCAGACAGACAGACGGACGGGACATCGTAACTAAAATAATAAGCGTTTTGAAATAAAGGCGCAATCAGACGTGACATAACCATAGCCATAGAGAGCAGCCGTTCGAACCAAACTAATGGGCAACAATGTATTCGATTATACGTGACTCGCCATAACGCTATAACTCTCACCATAGAAACCAATTGAATTTTGGTTTGGTTATGGTTATGGCGTTATGGCTATGTCACGTCTAATTTAAGCTTAATGCACAAGGAAATAACGCCCAAATAAGAAAATGAAGTTCGGCCCAATAAAATAAAACCCAAAATGAATGAAATAAAGCGTAATTCAAAATTCCCTAGTTTTGTTGGGCCTTACTTTAGTTTCTTATTTCAGAATTATTTCCTTTGGTCTTATTTCATCGCGCGAAAACAATAGGGTTCCTTTTTACCTTTGATGTACGGAACCCTAAAAACCCTGCTGAAATATATAAAGGTTTGTTTGCGATCGTGGTACCTACATATATAAAATTGGTCACGTGTGACATCGCAATTGTAAAATAGAAAAAATATATTTTACATATTTTTAAATTATTTAAATTTAGATGAGCGAAAACAACGAAAAAAAAAGTGATTTGCAAGCAGTGGAGACGAAAATTGAAGGGAGGTCAAATATTGTTAAAAAACCATACACATATTAAAATACATATTTTCAAGTTTTTTGTTGGTATATTAAAATAAATACAATGAATATTTCTGTTGATTTGAAAACATTTTTACTAGGCTCGTTTATAAATCATTTCTTAAAAAATAAAATAAATAACTAAAAGTATTATGTACAAAATTTCACGTGCGACTGTGAAAAAGAATTTAAAAAGTAAATTCAGTGAAGTGCGACGAAGGGTTTCGTACAGACACCAGATATGTAATTCAATACGAACTTTAGCCTATATAATAAATAGTTTTGGCTTTTTTTCTTTTTTGGGTTTTCTCGGTTTTGAGAGTTTTTTAGTTTTGGGGTTTTTTGCCTTTTTTCGGTTTTTGGCGTTTTTTTTAGTTTTTGCACTTTTTTCGAGTTTTGGCGATTTTTTTCGGTTTTTGGCGTTTTATTCAATTTGGCGATTTTTTTAATTTTGGCGATTTTTTCATTTTGGGGATTTTTTTTTTCATTTAGGCGATTTTTTTTTAGTTTTGACACCTTTTTCGCGTTTTTTTTCGGTTTTTGGCGATTTTTTTTCATTTTGGCGATTTTTTCGGATTTGCCGATAAATTTTAGTGTTAGAGTTTTTTTTAATTTAGTTCTTTTTTTCGTTTTAGCTATTTTTTTTTTTTTTTTGGTTTGGCGATTTTATAATTTTCGGATTTTTTAGTTTGACCGCTTTTGAAAATTTCAAGAGTTTGCCTCTTACGGTTTCCAAAATATAGCAAGTTGTAAAATTACATAGTCAAAATTGCATTAACTGATGAACCACCCTTTAATTTAAATTTTTTAAAATTTTAGTGTTAATTGTTGTAGTCTGTATAAAAATACACTAATTTTACAAATTTCAAGTGTCAATATAAATATGTACATACAATTGTATGTATATTACATTGGATTTTAACATATTTCGTTGCTCGTTGTGGAACACCCTTTAATTTTTAACTCTCATGTATTTGTTGCTGTAGCGGCCAAGGTTCTACATGCTCTGTCCAAATTTCAGATCCGTAGCTCTTACGGTTCCTGAGAAAATAGCATGTGACGGACAGACGGACAGCGTAGTGAAAACAATAGGGTTCCTTGTCACCTTTGGTGTACGGAACCCTAAACAGATATGTATGTATATATAAATTTGCTTTCGCGTGTAAAAGTAATTATCAAACTATCCACGTATTTTTCAATAATTTTTGAATGTTTGAATATTTTTTTTTTTTTAAATAATTATATTCTGCGGTTCCGAAAGGTACGACGTTGCAAAACGTTTGTCGCAACGATGAATGAGTAATTTGCGAGTGCTGGAAAAGTACACGAGCTTATTGTTTGATTCCATGAGAAACTTGATTTTAACCAGCCGTCAAACGAATGTTATAATTTTTTTTATTATGAAATATTTTCCCTAAGTTAAAAAATAAAAAGCTCATGAAATTTTAAAACACTTTGTAAAACCCGGGGGAGACATTAAATACAAACAAAAGCAAGTATGCTTGCGCATGACCCGAATACGTGTTTTAATTCTTAGTCAAAGGAAAGAAATAGCAAAAGCTTAAATAGCCATGATTAACTAAAATTTATTATTATTTTTTTTTATTATTATTAATAGTCATTAAACTAGTATGGGGTTATCCCCAGTAACGATTCTTAGCTGAGAGTGTTTGTTTTTATTTTGTTTTATTTTTATCAAAACAAACTTTAAGGAGGTCATTTATATACATTTACATACATACATATGCATGTAGTTTTATGCTAAAATAATTTTTTGAAAACCCAAATTTTATTTTAGATTTTGTATAAATTTGCATACAAATACGAGTAACTTGCATATAAATTGGAACTTAATATTTTCAATACATTTTGAATTTTTTGTTTATTTTTTATTATTATGTAAAAACCCCTCAGTAGAAGCATTTCAAGTATGGTATTATTAGCACTCTTTGTTCTCTAAAGTCCAAAAAAATTAAGCTCTAAGGGGACTTACATTTTGCGGTACAAAAAAAAGCAATGTGAGTCCGATCAAAGAGGAGACGTGTAAACATCTAGTAATGAAATTTTATTTTAAGTCGGAAGTACTTATGCTTTTAGTATATTTTTTTAAATTAATCAATTAAAAGTATCAAAACTTTCAATATTGCAAATACATAGGAATTTGTTGGTTTTTGTTTGTTTTATTAAACTTATTTGGTTAGTAAGTAAATGGGCACACTGCAGTATATGTATATGTACTGCATTAAAAATTGCAGTAAGCAGTAAATTTACTGATTACTAAAAAAATTCAGAAATTTTTTACTGCTAATGAAATTTAATTTGCATTACCAGTAAAATCGTAGGGCCGTAATCACAATAAAATTATAGCAAGTGGCAAAGTTTTTTCATTAAAATTTTGAAACTTTTGTATGAAAAACATTTAGCCACTTGGTAGAATTTCATCATGAATACGGGCATTACTGATTACTGAAAATTCAATGCACCTCATCATAATTATAACAAATCATTTAGGCAAGTTATAAAAATTGTAGAAAAAATTTTAGTAATCAGTAAAAACATTTTTTATTGTTTTTACTGAAACTTTAGTGATACTGCAGTGCTCATCTATGGTAAATACCTTTACTTTTACCATTTAATTTTTAATTCCTGTTGTTCATCGTTTAGATGTTGCTGTTCTTGTTGTTGTGTACGCATTGCAATTAAAATAAATTCAGTAAAGTGCGACTTTGACTCGCGCACATTCGGGTTTGATCATTTTTTTTTTTTGATTTAGCTTTCTTCCTTTTTTAAGTTTTTTCAGTTTAAACGATTTTTTTCAGTTTTATCGCCTTTTTCTCGTTTTGGCATTTTTTTTTCTCTTTTTGGGTTTTTTTAATTTTCGCAATTTGACGATTTTTTCATTTTGGCGATTTTTTTCTGTTTTTTGGGGTTTTTTTCATTTTGGCCATTTTTCCGTTTTTGGGGTTTTTTTATTTAGGCGGTTTTTTCATATTGGCGATTTTTTTGTTTAAGGATTTTTTCGTTTTGGCAATTTTTCCGGTTTATTTTAGTCCTAGAGATTTTTTTATTTTGGTGCTTTTTTTCGTTTTGGCGATTTTTTTTGTTTTTGGCGATTTTTTATATTTGGCGATTTTATATTTTTTTGATTTTTTAGTTTTACCGTTTTTGAAAATTTCAAGAGTTTTGCTCTTACGGTTTCCAAGATACAGCAGGTTGCCAAAATTACAAAGTCAAAATTGCATTAACTGATGGAACACCCATTGATTTAAATTTTTTAAATTTAGTGTTAATTGTTGTAGTCTGTATAAAAATACACTAACTTTTAAAATTTCAAGTGTATATATGTACATACAATTGTATGTATATTACATGGGATTTTGACATTTTTCGTTGCTCGTTTTGGAACACCCTTTAGTTTTTAACTCTCATGTATTTGTTGTTGTAGTGGCCAAGTGTCTACACATTGTGTCCAAATTTCAAGCCCGTAGCTCTTACGGTTCATTTTCACCTTTGGTGTACGGAAATATATAGAAAAATAACCGGCGGCGGCGCACCGTCGGCTTCGAGCCGGTCGACTTGTTTCTCTGCTTGGTATTGCTTCTTTCAAACACTAAAGGTGGAAGCACATAACACGCGTTCAATGCGCTAATGCGATACACACGGCTGTCAAAAAAGTTGAAATAGTGTGTTTTCATAAGGCAAGTTACATAGAGAAGTTCGCGACGCGCGTACCTCGCAAAAAGTTGAACATTCTTCAACTTTCACGCGTTGTATACAAAATGAAAGCTAGTGTTGCCAGATTCATAAGCTAACATACACAAAAATGATTAGAAATTAATTTTTCATTAAACAATGGATAAAAAAATGCATTAAAGATTTAAAGAAATATGAAACGTAAGTGCAAGACAAAAAAATAACCGACAAAGGCTTTAAATTTTACAACTAAAAAACCTCAAAAGCGTGTTGTGTATCTTTCCATTTGTATAGCGTTAAACGTTTAACAAGCCAGAAAAGCGTTGCCGCGTAACGCGTGGTATGTACTTCCACCTTAATACACTCATACATAGCTGACACCGATTTGACAATGTAAAGAAATCTCAGCAAAGAAATCAAAGTCAAAAGATTTTTCCCCCTAGCGTATAGATGTTTACACATCAAAATAAGCAAGTGCAATCTGACAGTGATTCACAAAGCAATTCAATGCAATGCAATAACTTAATTTTGTGTGTGTGAAAATATGTTAATCATATTATTACAAAATTAAGCTTTATTCGGCTGTACAAAATCTTACATAAAAATCTTATGCTAAGTACACATCTGACATTTTTTTTGTTGTCATTTTATGGAGTCACTTTAAAATGTGTGCAATGCCGTTGACATTATGTTTTTTGTTTGGAACGCAATTCCACACAACGAAAATTATCGGAAATGAGAACGGTTGCCACTAGTACACGGTATTGCGACGTCAAATATGTCATAATGTGTACTCAGCATTAGAATAATTAATAAATACAGATTGGAACACACATAAATTGGGTCTGTTCGTAAATGCATCACTGCACAGCAAATAGAAATTTAAATGTCCTAAACTGATTGACTGAAGTAAATAACGCTAAACAGTTTATCAGAGAACTTGTATTGCATTTTAAATAATAGTTTGCCCGTATGATGCAGAGCAGTGATGCATTTACGAACTGACCCATTGTTACAGTCTGTTCCACGATGTCTACAATAAAATTTCGATCGACAACTTGTTTTAAAACAACAATTAAATTAATAAATTTGCTTATGTTTTAAATTTAAGAAATTTATTATTCGACATATTGTTAGAAGATTATTTTAATCTGAAATTTAATTGCTGGTGGTTCAGCTTTGTCTAAATGCATTTCATTGTTGCTGCAAAAAATCATCAATAGACTTCAATCACACATTTTGAACAGTCACAAACTTCTTATCTTATGCAAAGACTTTCAAAATCTATTTGAGAATTCACAAACAATATTTTGAAAATCACAAAAGAAAAATAGAATAGATTCATATCGGATATGTATTGTTTGCTGGGTTTTGTATAAGTTTCTAAGCCAACTACGCTGAACCACCAGCAAATAAATTTCAGCTTATGTTTTCAATAAAGGGTGTTCTTTATTGAGGTATAGAACTTTAGGTTGGCATCACTTTTTTAACTGGCGGCCATTTTGTCAGCTGTCAAGTGATTAATATTTAGTTTGGTTTGCCATTTCATCATGAACAGGTTGACAAAAGAACAACGCTTGCAAATCGTGCAAATTTATTTCGAAAATAATGGTTCAGTTCGCGAAGTTTACCGCAAGCTCCGTCCATTTTATGGTCGGCATAATCGTCCATCAGAGCAATTAATTCTGTTAACCATGGATCGTTTTCGCACTACGTTTACTCTATGTGATGATACGCATCCGCAGAGACGTCGAACAGTGCGCACCGAAGAAACAATTGCCGCTGTAGAGCAAAGTGTTGAAGAGGACCCGAATGAATCGATTCGCCACCGTGCACAGCAATTGGAGCCGACTAACCGACTATTTTGTTCCCGAATTGGATGGCATGAATGTGGATGAGTTGTGGTTCCAACAAGACGTCGCTACATGCCACACAGCGCACGTCACAATCGATTTATTGAAGGAAACATTCGATGAGCGCATAATTTCGCGGAATGGACCTGTCAATTGGCCACCAAGATCGTGTGATTTCACACCATTGGATTATTTTCTTTGAGGATATGTGAAGTCGCTCGTCTACGCCAACAAACCAGAAACGTTAGGGGACTTGGAAGCCAACATTCGTGGCGTTATTGCCAACATACGGCCCCATATGCTCGAAAAAGTGGTTGAAAATTGGACCTGTAGAATTGGCTTTATTCGAGCCAGCCGCGGCGGCCACATGCCCAAAATCATATTTAAGCATTAATGGCATAAAATTATCCTTCCAATAAAGCCAAATTAATGGACATTAAAACGATTTTCTTGTGTTTTATTTCAATTCAAAGTTCTATACCTCTTAAAAAAACACCCTATATAAGAAAGCGATTGAAAGTTTCTTATCGACATCGTGATTCAGGCCGTTAAAGACTTTTGCTTACGAAACACTCTAAAAAAATTAAAAATTTAATAAAAGATCGCACTATAAGAAAAGAACTTCCAAAGAAGTCATTAAAATTTCGTACGCACTGAAAAAAATACCCATGTAAAATCACCATTTAAAAATTTTGATTTGAAATCATGTTCAGGAAAAGTGAAAAATTTCACGCGGAATTTTATTAATGAAATAATTTTGGCCGGGTAAGCCAATTCTATATACTAGAGACCTGCGTAAACAGCCTTTTAATGTAAATACGTCATGATTTTTAAATGTATTCACGTCGCATGTATTATACTAAACCAATAATAAATGCTGTCGTACTATAAGCGAAGCACGATGGATGTATTCGTGTACGTGTATATCAGTGTTAACAAGCGATGTCGCCAAGACAGCTTGTTTGTAACAAACCCACAAAAGAAGTGCTGTTGATTAGTGTATGCTTGTTATTTTTCATATTGTTCGTTTGAGTGTGTGTGTGTAATATGTAGATGGTAAGCTCCCTGTCGGAGAATGTGTGGTTGACTACAAAAATAGTTAACTTATAGTTAACTTTTCTTAGACTGTCTAAAAGCTAGCTGCAAAGTCATCCAGAGCAAACCCAAAATTAATTCTAAAGTTGAGTACGTAATCGAATTTGGTGAGAGCCAACAAATTTATTCTCAGCTACTTTAAAACTCATTTCAGTTTTATATTAAAATTTTGCTGTTATTATTTTAGATGGCAGCTTAACCAAGTGGTAGCGCATTGAGTACACAACGTGTGATGTTACATGTTCGAGCCCCAGAATTTTTTTTTTAATTTACTGACTACCAGGTGATTTAAAAAAGTCATCTTTAAGTTAGCTTAAAGTAGTGCCTAGTGAGACAATTGACTACCGCCTAGGACATCGCAATATTAAAAGAGTCAGTTGATTACATTGCAAAGTAATCCAAGTGTAGTCAGTACTATTTGCGAAACAGTTAGCTTAAAGTTAGTTTAAAGTTAGCCAAATTTCCGATAGGGCTATTATGTGATTAACCGCATACAACTAATGTTAATGCATGTGTGTGCCTTTGCATGTGCGCAGAAAAATAAAAGATCATACACACATACATGCATGACGTTTCTACACGCGCTCATGCGTAGAAAGAAGCAAGTATCACAAATTCTTCCGTCACGAAGTGTTTTCTTCTTTACTCTTATACCTACAATACTGAAACAAATTTTTTGCAAACAGTGTTGTTAACGTTTGTTTTATAAGATTTCGCTGTAGTAAAGCATTTGAAAAATCCCTCAAGTCTTGAAAGTTCTTATAAGATATCTTGTGCAGGACACTAATATATACATACATACAAACAATTTTTTTGATGCCTGTTCCACTAGATACACGTAAATTAAATAATTAATAAAATGCAATAACTACATTAAATTAAATGTTGTTTCAACTTGAAATAACTTTAATTCAATATGGTTCTTTGTGTTATTTCAGTATCGAATTTATGTACGTTGTTCCAATTTGTAATAACTTTCATGCAAAATTATTCTTCATTTCGATTTATCAACAGAAAGTTATTTAAAAAGGAAAATATTTCTTTGAAGATTACTGTAAAACATATTAGATAAACATGAAACACTTATCAAGCAAAATTTATTGCCGAAAAATATTAAATCAACCTTGTTTACATTGATTGTAAGATGAACATTTTTTTTGTGTACTTGCGATGCGGTAGTGAAAATCTGCATAATTTCTAATGACAGATTGCAAGAAAATATCTTTTTACCCGACTACGCGACACAAAGAAGAGTATTGTGTTTATCAGCCTTAGTGTAGTGTGTAGCAGTGTATTAGTGTCACTTTGTATCAGTTGTGTTGTAGGAAATTTCAAGTAATGAAGGCATATACACTGGACACTGAACTACTCCTGCTTCAGCGGATAATAATCGTATTGTAAGATCAGAGCACCCTCCTTCGTCGGTGTTGCGTGGCAAAAATAATCGACGAAGTAAAATAACCAATAAAACGGCTACTTAACACAGCTTAGAAAATTTAACACGCCTCATTAGCACCAGACGCGCTGCAACGTGCAGAAATGTAAAATAATAAAGCTTTCCTCTATCTCTTCCTTCACCACCACCTGTTTTCTCTATCACTTTCTCTTTCCTATAGAAGGTAACACCTAGTAATAGTAGTAGGCATTCATTGCCTGAGTGTTACTTATCTTTCTTAAAAAAAAGATATGATATGTAGTCAAAATAGTTTATGACGGCCAACAGGCGTCAATAGCATCATTTGCCTGATTTTCGTTATAAAATCTTTATTTACTACTATGCATTTGGTTTTGAAAAAATATATTGTGGTTTTATTTTATTTTTATTAACAAATTGTGAGGGAAAATTTTTAACTTTTGCCACACACGTAATCGCGTAGTGTTTATTAAACACAAACTTTTTAGTAATAATCTAATCAAAAAAAGTTGTTAACATTTTTTACTGTCTATTCTTAATATAGATGAAACTTTGTGACCAATTCTTCATTAATGGAATAAAGTGCTTCATTAAGCTCATTAATATCTAACGACAATATTTATTTCTGGAATGAAGCTTTTTATTTTCTTTGTGCGTGCTCGTTAAATCAGCTACTGGACTGGAGAAATTCCAACTTGGAAATCACTAAATAACAAATCGGGCTCTACGAATTAACGCAAGTGGGGTATGTCTCGACACTGAAAGGAAAATCATTCATTCAGAGAATGAAACGGTTTCATTAAATGTTCTCCACTATATTAATGAAACTTTTCATTAATACAATGAACAATTTCATTGTATGCATGAAATCTTTCAATCTCTGCTCTTCATGTGTTCTTCATAGTTCATTGTATTAATGAAAATCGTTACATTCTTTAAACGAATTTTCTTTTTGGCGAATTTGGGCAAATATAAATAAGTTTCACAAATTTCGTCTTCTTATTGTATACAGTTTGTCAAACATAAATAAATCAAAATTTATTTTGTTAAAAAATCATTTCTATTTCTTATTTTTCTAATCCCTTTTCACTGAAAGGAAAATCATTCATTCAGAGAATGAAACGGTTTCATTAAATGTTCTGCATTATATTAATGAAACTTTTCATTAATACAATGAACAATTTCATTGTATGCATGAAATCTATCCATCTCTGCTCTTCATGTGTTCTTCATAGTTCATTGTATTAATGAAAATCGTTACATTGTTTAAACGAATTTTTTTTTTGGCGAATTTGGGGCAAATATAAATAAATTCCAAGAATTTTGTCTTCTTACTGTATAGAGTTTGTCAAACATAAATAAATCAAAAGTTATTTAGTTAAAAAATAATATCTATTTCTTATTTTTCTAATCCCTTTTAATTTCAAAGCAGTATGGTCATCATAAATGCAATGAAATCATTTCATTTATACAATGTAATATTCTTCATTGTATAGCAGATATATCTCTCTTTCTCTTTTTTTTTTATCCATTCACGTTCCTCACCTCTATACAAACACAAGAAGGTTGTGCCAAACATCTTATAAAGATGCTTCTTTTGTTAAGATTTTTGTTTGATTCTTTTAAATTTATGTTTGTGTATTGTGATTCTCAACAACATATTAAGAGTTTCACTATAAACATGTAAGTTTTTCGGCTTACTTAAAACATTATTTAGGTTGAATTTTTCTGATGAGTTCCTTTAATTTTAAATGTCTTACGTTAATAAATAAATACTTACATATGCTCATATATCCCCCCAGGGGAGTCTATTTTTGACTACGGGTGTGGCAACCCCGGGGCCCCAGCTGGGGTGATGTGGCTTTTTCCATTGACGTACCTTTGGTACATTACCCATAGAACTTATGTGTTACTACCCAATCTCTGAACATAAACAGAGCAAAGGATGTGCACATATTTATAAAAGGAAGACAGGTCCTGTTGATGTCAGTTAGGTGCAGCGTCACCTAGAACTGCCCCTGAGTTCAAAAGACGATAGAGGTGAAGCCCTTGTGGTGGAACTTCGAGGTCTGACCAAAGGCTACTTCTGGTGCCACGGGTGCTGGTTGCCCGACAGTCGAGCTGCTTTGAAGTTTTGAGTGCATGTAGCGGTCGTCAGTTTCCTTTGTTAAAATGCCGATTTCGTCCTACCCCTTGGGGTTGAAGGGATGATTTTGGTATGTGTGGAGTAGGCACTGGTTATTTGGCGACACAGGCATGGGTTCATCTCGGATGAGTGGTTGAGCTTTGCCGTCAATGGTTGAGGAATTCTCTTGGGGACCTCGCTATGGGTGTATACACAACACCTTAGCGTGGAAGCCGGAGAATTATCGTGGTGGCTGTGGTTGCTACCAAAATCGCTGGGAGAATAATCTTGGCTTCCCAGTGTGAAATCAATGCTAGTGATTGGTCTGACGCGGTCAGCCAGACACTATTCTAGGT
Source organism: Tachina grossa (assembly GCA_949987645.1). Taxonomy (NCBI): domain Eukaryota; kingdom Metazoa; phylum Arthropoda; class Insecta; order Diptera; family Tachinidae; genus Tachina; species Tachina grossa. The sequence continues at coordinate 48,881,449 of OX465278.1, read as the reverse complement.
GCTGTTGCCATTCAACAGAAGCTGCTATGGGCACGGACATAGCAGCAGAGTTTAGATAGCTCAAATTACCTCAGCAAGGTAATTGAATATACTACAGGGATAACTATATTCAAAGATTGCAACCTATGTGCCTTATGGAGTGGGCCATAGGTTCATTCTAATAGGGTGCATGGGGGCGTTGGTCTGGCGTCTAACCCACACCCGGTGCTTTGGCACCCGTGAGATAAGGCCGTAATGGCAGGTGCTCACGGAAAGCTATCGCACATCTGCTGCTTGGAAGGGATTATATTTCATTATATTTATGAAATTTTCTTTATAGTAATGAATAAACTTCATTTATAGTATGTAAAAACTTCATTAAATCAATGAAACAACTACATTATATTGACGAAAAAGTTTCATTGAACTAATGAAATAGTTTCATTATATTTATGACATAGCCGCCAAAATTAAATTCATAAATACAATGAATCATTCTTCATTGATCTAATGGAGTGCTTCATTAGCTGACTTTTAATGAAACACTTCATTTATACAATGAAGAATATCATTGTATGAATGAAGGTTTTCCTTTCAGTGGAGTGGTTTTCAACCTAACTTTCCTTACCTTCAAATATATGTACATGAGAATTAGAAGACGATTTTTCTATATATTCTTAAAACAATTTCCCTGCCGAAAATAAAAGATTTAAAGCTCTATTATCTTTACAAAAAATTTTTAATGAAATGTAGTTATCAGTTAAATATTTACTTAATTTCTGCACGTAAATTCTTTTTTCAATAATTGCAAATTGGTTAGATAGTAAACGTTAATTAAATTACTTCAAATTCCTTTAGTGAATCAAACTAAATAAGCGAACACAAATACTAGCCTACTCCAAAAGAAAGAGATTGTGCTAATTAGTAAATGAATTGTTAATGAAATAAATTTAAATTTTAGTTTAGTTTTAGTTTTTTACTTATTGAAAGTTGCAAACAAAATTTCTAATTACAGTGGAGTTCATCTTTTTGGATACCAACAGTTTTGCTATTACTAGTTGTTACCTTCCTTAGGAAAGTAAAGATAGTGGTGAAGGAAGAGATAGAGGAAAGCTGCATTCTTTTACAACTCTGCATTTTTGCAAGTTTTTAATAATGCAGTGTTGCAGCGCCTCTGGCTTCAATGAGGTGTATTAAATTTACGAAGCTGTACTTAGTAGACATTTTGTTGGTTACTCCGCTTTAACAATTGGGAAATTGAAAAGCAGACATTTTTCTCACTCTCTTTTGAACTTACCTAAGCCTTTTACCATTAGGAAATTAACAGACAGACAGAAATTTTTTTTGCTACTCACATGCAGTTGCACATAAATACATACATATGCTTTGATACACGCCAAGTATGCATACAGCCCCTGAAAGGAGAAAAAGCATGTGAAGCAACAAGAATAAATTACGAAAAGTAGAAAAGAGAAACAAAAAATATCCGGTACAGAGGTTCGTGTACTACAAACTCTACATCTTCAACAGCTCGCCTACAAACTTCGTCTGTCTGCCTTTACAGTGACCAGTATCTAGCCTTCGTCAGTTGGTGTGGTGTTCTTATTTAATGGCTGCTGGAGACCGAGCTCGAACCCAGGAACTTCGGTTTTGTAATCAACGTGCTAACTACTTCAACCAAATTTTTTTTTGCATTTGAGCGATTTACTTTATTTTCGGTGATATTTTTAATTTAATGGCCTTTATGTTAGTTTTTATTTATTAGTAATAAGTGGTTACGCTTTTTTGGGCACATGTGTGCCAGATGTAAACTCGGCCTATGGATATTTCGATCGATATGGAATGTCGTACTTTGCCCCTGCTCAATAAACTCTACAATAAATTGTCCTTCTGCTAACTTTTGTTATTTTTTATTTTTTAAGTACGACCAGCCCTCAGGATATAATCCCTACTCATGCAATGCATTGTGCTAGAACTAGGAAAATAGGCTATGGAGAGGAGGATAGAGGGAGTAGTGTCTGTAGACATTTGATTTAAACTTTCCCGCGATGTAGGTGACAGGAAAGACTTACGCAAGTAGTTTATTCCACATGCGAACAGTACGGCTAAAAAAAGAATTCTCTCTGTAATGCGTAGTGCGATTTATTGGCCAATCGACCACAAAAGGATGTGCCCTGAATGAAGCACGTGTTGTGCGTAAAAATGTACGGGTTTCATGATCAAGTTCCCTAATTTCATTACAACACATTCCATTGTAATTAGTAATTGATACAACAAGGAAATGCACCCCAAATTGCGTCGATGCTTCAATGAGACAATAGATTTGGGATACCTACTGTCAACGATGAGCTTCTGCCGCCTCTCCTGTACGAGGTCGAATAACGGTACATTATTGCATTGCTTATGTTAAGGTTGTGGTATACTAAACAGGGGTTCGTGACAACGTAACAAAATTGCTTCCATTATTCTCGCTTAAAACTAAGCAAATAATTTACAGGGTTGTACTTTAATCAAATGCAGGGTTGTCATTTCATCAATCACGGATTGCGCCATTAAAACAATGTTTTACTGAACGGAATCTTTTATTTATTTGTTTCTGTGAGTACACACTAGTATTTATGTACATATGTACATATTTATACTAAATTATTTAATGTTCAATTAAGAAAATTATTACCAGTATGAAAAAACCACAAAAAAACTTTTTAATGAATAATTTTATGCGACAATTGCAGTTTTTTTTGGCATTTTGGAAAAATATTTTTTTCATTAAAAGTTACGGGTTTAAGATAATAATTAAACAACGCAATATTAAAATATCCAAGCTTTTACGCTTATAGACAATGAAAATACCAGCTTAGTTGACGCAGAAAATATTCTATAACGAAATTTTACGTTCAATACGAGTAATTATTTGTATTAAAATCTCAGCCACGAACAATTTTATTTTGTATTAAAGTTTCCAAACTAGAAACCATATCAATAAACCCATTCAAAGTCAAAACAGGTTGGCGCGTAGTGGGGTAAAACCAGAAAATTTTATTTAAAAAATATACATATATCTTAATTAATTAATTATTTAATTTTTTGTATTTTAGTAGATAGAATGAACTACATACATACATACATACATTACATATGTGCCCTTAATTATGAAAGTGGTCTAAGTCATATGCATTTTTGCTATCTTGAAAAAAATCAATAAATATTTAATGAATGTTAAATAAATTTAAGCTAATCGAGACTAAAACAACTCTAAATTAAAATGTTGGTTTGTTCAAATGTAATTTACTAAATATCTCGACCAAAGGAATATATAACTTAGAGCACTTTTATAATACAGTGCAAATACATATCTATATAATTCATAAAATCTTAATTTAAAAATAAGTACATATGTGTGTATGTATTATGTTTTAAATATACTTTTTACAAAAATAACAATTACAAAAAAAAAAGCTCAGATATGAAATTAAATGTAAAAATACATAATTATTGAATAATTTAATCAAGCACTCATTATAATTTAAATTATGATAGATTTGTAAATTAAATATAGATTTAAAAAAAAAAAAAAAAAAAAAACGGCAGCCTATATATATTTTTAAGTCGATGCTTAATCCCATGCTAAATAATGTATTTAATAGAAATTTAATTTATTAAAGCTTTTAAGCTCTTCAATTTAAAAATATTTTAATCCCTAAAAAAGTCTAATCTTGTCATATCGCTTGTGAAAGAGTTCTCTACCACAGTTATCAGGTTTAGATTCTAAACACAATGTTTGCGGTGCGGTGCGATTTCTCGTTGCGGGAGAGAAAAATAAACATAATACAACGGAAGATGCCGACGGCAATACTTGTCATTGTTTGCTTAAATTTTTATTAATTTCCTTCTGCATACATTTTTATAAAAAATTTACTCTTTCTGTTAAATATTTTGTAATGGCAGTAAATAAAAAAAAAAGAATGATTAACATTTTATACATTCGCGGATATATTTGATAAATTTTTTAAGCTTTTATATTTATGACAAACATTTTTGAACTTCAAAATCATGTTTTTTGTTGTGAACACCGCCAATTATTCAAAAACTATGGCAACATAAGAAAGAGAAAGAGAGTCAAAAATTGAGAGAATAAGAAAGTCCGCAATGAAAATAAAATAGATTTTAAATTTATGCCGTTCCGCACTGCGGGTTTTTACTTCAAAATCGTATGAAAACCCCCACCGCAATGAATTCTCGTTATATTGTGTTCAGACTCTTATTAATGCTATTTTAGGAAATCAAAAATTTTACTTTGACGATTCGATGATTTTTGGCCCAATTTTAATAATTTTTAGCAACTCAAATTTTTTAGTGCTTTAGAAAACTTTAAACTTTCCGCTAAAGGAAGTTTCTTATTTTACCCCAATTTTCAAAAATCGTGTTTCCGCTAAAATCGTTGATGAAAATTTTCGAAAAAATCATTTATTTGTAATAACTTCAAAAGTGTTTCTTAAAATCGATTTTAGATATGGTACATATATACATTATTTTCTGGCGTTACGTGACATTTGTACGACAAAATGTTGAACATCAGTTAGTTTGAAAATCATGTTTGAAAAAAAATTTTTTTCATACATTTTAGAAGTGATTAAAAAGCTCTTCATTCAATGAAAAAATGCTAACAATCAAACCGATGGATTTCAAGATATATGTACACCAAATATGACCTGGCGTTACGTTCCAAAAAACAGCATTTTCCGCCCACATTCACTAATTTTTGCAGCCTTAAAAATGCATCGGAAGTAGCAAATTTAAACAAAAGAGAGGTTTATGGGATAGCCTGTAAGATTAAACCCTTCCTATATTTTTTTTCCACAGTCTTAAAATTTAAAAATAGAAACTAAAATTATCAATACGAAAAATTAGTCAGTTTATGGAGTAATAAGATATAATTCTCATTTGGTTTATATTAAAATTAATATAACTACGACAAGATTGAAAGCTTGGGCGTGTGTGTTTTTCAGAGCTTGTTAAGTCTTCTGATAATAGGTAAAGTAGAACCACTTAAAATAATATATTAAATTTTATTGGGCGTGACTCCGCCCATTTTTTAAGTGAGAGATTGTGTCTATTTTAGAGCTCAAGGTGTGTGGTAAGTTTCGTAAAAATCGGTAAAGTAGAGCTACGTGAAATATAATAATAAAATTTAATGGGCGTAGCCCCGCCCATTTTTCAACTTTAATATTGTGTAATTACAAGAATCAAAGATGTTTGTTAGCTTTCGCAGCAATTAAATAAGTAGGATACCATAAAAACAAATTAAAAAATGTGTGGGCGAGTCCCCACCTACATTTTTTACAATAGGACCAATTGGCATTAATACCCTCTCAAACAAAAACGGAATTTTTACAATTCTAAAATGTACAGATTTAAAGAGAAGTAACAATGTCTCAAAAATAAATAAAAATACAGATGAATTGATAACCTCCTCCTTTTTAACAGACTTCAAAAAAAAGGAGGAGGTTAATAATTCATCTCTATTCTTTTTAGGTGTGTTACTTCATAACACCTTGAGCCCTAAAATAGACACAATCCTCCATTTAAAAAAATGGGCGGAGTCACGCCTATTAAAATTTAATATTTTATTTTATGTGGTTCCACTTTACCGATTTTAACAAAACTTAACACGCACCCTGAGCTCTGAATAACACACAATCTTGCATTAACAAAATGGGTGGAGGCACGCCCATTAAAATTTAATTTTATATTTCACGTACTCCTTCTTATCTTCTTCTTCTTATCTTCTTCTATCTTTGCATTGAAGTCGGTTTTTTTACTGAAAGAATTATTTTGAACTCGGTGAGAAACTCAAGTTTAATTAATGAAATTTAAAAGAAACTTGTTGAATCTAATCAAATGTTTCCCTCAACAAAGTATTCATTGTGTCAACTTCCTCCGTCGTTGTGTTAATGCCTTAAATAGTGCTTCTGTAATGTTTCCCTCTTTTTTTGAGTGCAATCAAAACTTTTTTCGAAATACAAGGACTATAAAATGCTATTTTAGTTATATAAATTTTATTTTAATGGAGTATTAGTTATATTTTGATGGAAAATTTCATACGTTTTGCAAGGAAAAGATCAACTGCGTTCTTAATACTTATCTACTTTTTTCTCGGGGAAATCTTTCCCCGGCGCAAATTCATAATGAGGGCTATCATGAATAAAATTCCGCGTGAAATTTCTCCCTTTTCCAATTAGAAATTTTTGTTTTCCCTATTACTTGCTATTAGTTGGAATTGTTCCCCGGGAAAAATTTCACGCAGAATATTATTCATGATAGTCTTGAATAGAAGAAAAGGGAGAAGTGCAGTGTTCGGAGACAAAGCAATAGACAATTTTGAAGTCAGGCCACTATTCGATAAATTTTTTTTTCACTTCAAATCTAATGAATAGTTATAAATATGTGAAGGCTTCCTGCAAGGGTAAGTCCATGTTTCGGAGTTTTACTGCAGCGCACACATCGACAAATGACCGAATTAGGACGACAAAAATGGAATTTTTTTATTTTGTTAAATGTAACCACTATTGCACTTAAACTGTTCTATATACTAGTACGCAATCAAACTATAAGCATTTATTTTTTTTAACGCATCACATTAGTCTGTACGTGCGTGCAAAGTATGATTATCTGTTAAATGCATTTATATCTGTCAACAGCATCTATAGCGTTTATTGTTGATACACTGGACATTTTTTTTTTGTAAATTTACAGTTTAAAGTTTTTTAAATATATTTTTTTAAGCATCAGGTATCTAATTTAATTTGCAGTTATTATGAAAACAACAATTATACGTAGTGTACACAGAAAAAAATAAATTTCGTTTTCAGTAACCAAATTCATTGAATCAGTAAATATTTTGTATGAATGCGGGCCTACAAAGAAATTTGTAGATTCTGATAATAATTTTGTAAAAATTTAACTGGAAAAAAAAATTCTATTTTTAGTTAACTTATTATGGCATTAGAGAAAAATGTTAACTGAAACTCAAAATATTTTCAGTCAAATGTATTAATAGGAACTAGTCTCCTGCACAAGATATCTTATAAGAACTTTCAAGACATGAGGGATTTTTCAAATGCTTTACTAAAGCGAAATCTTATAAAACAAACGTTAACAACATTGTTTGCAAGAAATTTGTTTGAGTATTGTAGGTATAGGGTGTTTTTTAGAGGTATAGAACTTCGAATTGAAATAAAACACAAGAAAATCGTTTTAATGTCCATCAATTTGACTTTATTGGAAGGATAATTTTATGCCATTAATGTTTAAATATGATTTCGGGCATGTGGCCGCCGCGGCTGGCTCGAATAAAGCCAATTCTACAGGTCCAATTTTCAACCACTTTTTCGAGCATATGGGGCCGTATGTTGGCAATAACGCCACGAATGTTGGCTTCCAAGTCCCCTAACGTTTCTGGTTTGTTGGCGTAGACAATTGTTTCTTCGGTGCGCACTGTTCGACGTCTCTGCGGATGCGTATTATCACATAGAGTAATCGTAGTGCGAAAACGATCCATGGTTAACCGAATTAATTGCTCTGATGGACGATTATGTCGACCATAAAATGGACGGAGCTTGCGGTAAACTTCGCGAACTGAACCATTATTTTCGAAATAAATTTGCACGATTTGCAAGCGTTGTTCTTTTGTCAACCTGTTCATGATGAAATGGCAAACCAAACTAAATATTAATCACTTGACAGCTGACAAAATGGCCGCCAGTTAAAAAAGTGATGCCAACTTAAAGTTCTATACCTCAATAAAAAACACCCTTTATAAGAGTAAAGAAGAAAAGACTTCGTGACGGAAGAATTTGTGATACTAGCTTCTTTCTACGCATAAGCGAGTGAACAAACGTCATGCATGTATGTGTGTATGATCTTTTATTTTTCTGCGCACATGCAAAGGCACACACATGCATTAACATTAGCTGTATGCGGTTAATCACAAATAGCTTACCATCTACATATTACACACACACTCAAACGTACAATATGAAAAATAACAAGCATACACTAATCAACAGTACTTCTTTTGAGTGTTTGTTACAAACAAGCTGTCTTGCGACATCGCTTGTTACAACTGGTATACACATACACCAATACATCCATCGTGCTTCGCTTATAGTACGACAGCATTTATTATTGGTTTAGTATAATATGTACATGCGACGTGAAAACATTTAAAAATCATGACGTTTTTACATTTCAAGACTGTTTACGCAGCTCTCTAATAGGAACAGAAAAACATTTTCGCAGATTTTTTTTTTTGTATTATTCAGCAAATTTTTTTTATAATTTACAAACACATTTACTAAAATTGTTCGTATTATGAGAAAATAAATTAACTGAATCAATAAAAATTTTTACCAATTTTTTAAAATAATTAGTAAAAGTTTTATTTGAAAAAAATAATTGAGTCAAATAAAAGGTTTAACTACTTTTTTTTTCTTTCAAAAACGGGCTTGCTTTTATGGTTAACCTTTAATTAGGCGCATTTAGGAAATTACACAATTAATCGCATGGGGTCTACGTGACCCCAAAATGTATTGCAAGTGTTGGATTACAAAGAAATACAAACGAATACATTATATTAAATTTTCAAAGTTATTTATTTAAATAATGTATACAAAAAAAACAAAAATAAAATTTCTTTCATTGAAAAACATAAATAAAATTCAATACTGTTTTTTTACAACTATTTTAACACTTATTTATTAAAGAAGTCGGTTAAAAATTAGTCAGACTCATGAGTAGGTTGTGATGTTCTACATCCTGCGCAGAATAATAGAACATTTTGCTGACGAACACATTTAGCACGTTTATTACATTTTGTTTAAACTTTTTTGTCGATTTTTTTGGGCATAAAGAACACCACCCACTTTATATTGGATAAAAAATAGTTGATATCTTATAAATCTTGACATGCCTTTCTGCCATGTCTTCTATTACACTCTCCGAATTTTGTGACATAATCTCCTCTATGTCACTTACAATGTCGTTTTCTGAATCGGAAACAGCAATATCCAACTCATCATCGCACACTTCTAAACATTGTAGTATATGTTTTTCTGAATCCATTTTCAAAATGGAACACAAAAAGTGCACAAATATAATAATTAATACACAAAAACTTGAAAAAACAAATAAAAAGGGTAAATAAAATCACAAATATATACATATACCACGATCAAAAAAAGTTACCCTATTAGTCGCATGGGGTCAACACGTATTAGTAAAGTGACACGTGTGTATGCTTTAACGATATAATTGCAACTAATTTATGTTCTCAATTCAAATGTATGAAGCTATAAAAAAGTTAAGTTCGCTCCGAACATTTTAACGTATTAATTTTTCAATCTTAATTTCACCTGACCCCATGCGCCTAATTAAAGGTTAAGCATTTCTTTCCCGCTTTTGGAACTCGTCAGTAGACTTCAACCCAAAAAATTTTTGAATTTAGCTAACAAACTCCGTATGTTTATAGTAAGACTCTTAATACTATTTTGAGAATAATAATTAATATTAATTAATTAATAATTAGTTTGAAAAACGCAAACAAAAATCTTAAAAAGAAAAAATAAAATGTTTTTTATATCTATAAAATAATTTGTAGAAAAAATTAAAAAAAATCAGACAAATTTTTTTACAGCCCAGCTAAAAAAATATGTATGGAGCATATATGATATCCCATATATGGTTCAGATCCGAAAAATGAGGGTATATGGACATATATGATAATATATATTCATACATTTTCATACATGAATGTGTATTCCCTATATAGTATGCAAAGTTCATATTGATTCAACAAGCGCACTGCTGTGCAATAAATTAAATTATTAAAATTATTTTTTTGTGAAATATGTTCAAACAAAATAATACAAAACGAACTAAAAGACATTTCATTCGACATTTTAATAGAAAATGTGAATCGATTATTAAAAAAAACACAAGACACACATTCGCACACAACATATAATCAGATTAAAAACTTATGCAATTATAAAAGAAAAATTAATCCGTTTTTATACTAACACTAGTTTTTAATATTATTTTTTTGCAGTTGTATGAATTTTGTTTCTTAAATACATATATCTTAGAATTCTGTTACTTTTTATAAAATTAATGACTGAATTATCTTTTTGATTATTTGATTTATTAAATAGGCCCACAATATATAAAATCCTACAAGTACGATTTTTTGGTTGCACGAGTTTTTATTTTTTAAACCTTGAGGCTCTACGCATATTAACTTTGCATCCGCTTATGTATTTTTTAACAGACTTCCAAAAAGATTAAAAACAGGGAAAAAGATCGAATTAATAAAATTTATTCTTTTTTGATTGCAAATGCGATCTTATGTGATATATCATGTATGCATAGATTTTTATATGTCACCATATATAACATCTTATTTCTATATATGAATCACATATGAAGAGCTTCATAATTAAAATTTCCATATATGAGTTCATATATTATAATACATTTCATTTATTAGTCCATATATCAATTCATATATAATGGTTTTGCCATCTATAATCCCATACATTTCCATACATGAATTCATACATATTCATATATATTTATATACATTCATATATTAAAAATATATGGACCATATACATATAATTTTTTTAGCTGGGAGTATATAAAAATAAATGTAACTGAAAATAGCGAATTTAAATATAAAAAATATTAATCTAAAATTTTTTTTTTTACAAATTTTACTTCATATAGATAATTTTCATTCTATACAGTTTTTTTTTACATAAAATAAAATTGGAACAAATAATTTACTGGAACAGTAAAAAATATTTGCTGAAACTAAATTATATTTCAAAACACACGTTTGTTTGAAAATTTTTTGGGAATAATTTTTTCTGTGTAGGTATAGTATACTATTTTTATTATGAAATACCTACATATATTAAAAAATTTACTTAAGCTAGAGCTATAAAAAAAGTTCCAAGCAGTACCATAACTTTTCCTTATAAGTTAAAATCACAACTACTAATAAGTATAAAAAAGTCAAGTGGTGGTCCCCCGTTTCCCCCTTCAATAAATAGAGCATATTTTCCTCAGATAGTACACCTGATTGCCGTGCAATAAGTTTTAAGCGAATTCGATAAAATTTTTAATTTTTTCAAAAATAAAATAAAATTCGTAATCAGCGACCCCAAAAAAACCACGTATAATTAGTTTAAAGCGAATTCGGTAAATTTTTAAAAAAATTGTCCCCGCAATTATAAATTTTTAAAAACATCATATTCGTATTCAACGACTCTAAAAACCTTGAGGTACCTTGTTTTATTAAAATTTATTAAGTTCATATGAAGTAAATAATTTTGTCGCACTAAATTTTCAATTTGTCCCTTATTCGTTGACTCGCTAAAGCTAAATTTCTATCGCTAGAAATCGATTTATCGATTATCGGCTACGAATGCAATGGCTTAAAAATTTACCCCCTTATGCAAAAAAATATTTTACTTTAGCTTTAAAGTTCATATTAGTTGCCAAGCACTTTAAGGCTAACATAGCTTTGTTAAGAAATCATATGCAAAAGACAACTTTAATTATTTTGTTATCTAATAATGAATACTGGTAACACCACCGTGTTCAACAACCACTTCACAGCTTATGATGTTTAAAATCGAATACAATTTAAATAAATTTTCATTATCTTGAAGTAAAGCAACCTAATTTAAAAAATATGAGCTTCTGGCATGGTAATAAAACAGATAAACACAACTATGAAGTAAAAGTAAAAAAAATTTGAAAAATTATCACAATTTGTTTTATTCGAATGAAACGAGTATTTGAATATCCAGCTTTTTCGATTTGTTTTGGTTGTATGTACATCACTAAAACATTTTTGTATAATTGTATTTATTTTAATATTTTTTTATGGATTTTGCTATGTATTTCGAAGCAGTTGGATAATTTGGTGATGTTTCCCATTACATGACAGAAATAATAAATTTAAGATAAGAGCAGGCACTTCTAGCTTCATTTTCAGATGTAACATGAATCAGTATGTGCTATATTAATAAAAATATTTGAGGTACAAAACACACATTTTGGAAATATCAACTTAAAGTAGTCTTAACAAACGTGGGTGCCTACTTTAGAATTTTTATACAATAATTTTTTTAAAATACAACTTTACTTAACATTGCTTGGCAAAGGTTTATTAAGTTTTTTGCATAAGACCCTTAATCTCCAAAAAGGTTTAATTTTGTATTTGTTCAGCAGTTTAGATATAAGATTTAGCTTTAACGAATTCCAGAATAAGGGGGGGGGGCGGGCGTGGGCAGATCACTTTATTTTTATCTTATTGCAACTAACCCTGCAAATAATATTGGAGTACGTGGTCCAATCTAGAAGCAACAGACTAGTTACATCATGGTCCCATGTAATGCAGTCATGGATCATGTCATTTTCATACAAGCATTCAATGCTGCATGATAAGTGTTCGTGTTTAAAAGAATATGATCGTTCTTCTTAGGCACTCACAAATTGTATGCGAGTAGTCTATAACTATGCCATATGGAGTAGTTTTGGGGTTATTCCGATGTACTGCAAAGTTGGACCATGTGACCCAAAACTAGGACATAGTAATGTTAAATCGACCACCTTTTTTTCATATATTTGGAGTAGTTTTGGAGTACTCCAACTACTCTTTGGACTAGTTCTTACATGCATGTATGTACTAGTCGCATTATTTGCAACTAAAGAATAATAAAAGCAAAGTGGAACCTATACTACTTCATAATTATATTGTGGAACATGTCTCACAGTAAACGAAAAGTTTCAAGTTTTTTAACTTCATGATCAAGGTTATTTCCTCAGCTGCAAAATAAAAGAAACTTTTGTGTGCGTCAATACCCACAAATATGAGTGGGGAATAACAAAAATGTAAAAAATAAAATAAAAGCCACTAATTAACAATTTCGTTTTAAAAATTTAAAAATGTTTTATTGATTAAGCGTTTTGCTTTTTGCATTTTTTCAACTAAGAAATACTAAATACTAAAACATGTTTTTCTTTTTTTAAATGCTTACGAAAAGCTAGCATAACAAAACTATTTTTTTTTACTTTATTATTAAAACGACATCTTTAAGTAATAACAAATATTATTACATATTTTATAAATATTATGTAAAACTAATTGCCTTTTCATTTACAAGTTTTTGTTACAATTTGTCTGGTTTTTCCAATTAAGTTCAATAACATTGTATTCGATTGCTTTATTAATTATTATTATTTTTTTACATTTTTCTATATTTTGCAATTAGTGTTTATACTTTTTGCTTAAAAATTAATTAAAATTAATTAATAGTGTATATAGAATATAAAAAAAGCTCTCTGTCTGTGTTCAATGTTTGGTAATGAGATTTTTCTTGACTCGATTACAGATAACAAAAAAAAAAAAAAAAAACTTTACGCTTTTTTAAATATGATATTATGAATGCTTAATAGATTTAAAAATAATAAATTGATTTTTGTTTTAAATGCAGCTGTAAAAATTAATAAATAGCTGTTTGTTTTCCTGGAGATTGTTGTAACTAATCAACCTTGTTGTTGCTTGCTACCTTCTGGTTCTGCGCTCGTCGCTGTTGTTATGCTCTCTTTGGAGGCAGAACTCTCACCTCCTCCAGTGTTTTCATATGATTTTTATTTTATTTATTAAAAATTTTAATGTAAATTCTAAATAAACTAACTGCCTTCAACGTCGGTTTAATAATTTAATTTGTTCTTTCTGGTTGGTTTATGCCGGTAAACTATCCAAACGTTTCCAGCGTTTTAAGCCCACTTGGGGGAAAACGGTAAAAACCATTTACTCTTTTTTAGGTTAGAGTGGTATCCGTTTTTTTTTGTTTAATTCCATTTTATTATATCTTTGACTAACACTTATTCACACATTGGGTAATTGGACAATAGGTTTTTGGGGAGAGTCCCAGTAGGCTTCACAGTAGTCCACCAAGAGCGACTCCATTTTATTAAGGTGTTCCTCGCTGTGATCGCCGGTCCAAGTTTTTTGTACTAGGCAGCAAGATTCAATGGCGGTTTTACCCAAAATCCGACTAAGTTTAATGGGGCAGTCCACCTTGATGACATAAATATCGTTTTCATAGCAAAAAGCTTCCAAGAGCACTTCATGCATGTGCGTAGCAGAGTCGCCATCTTGGGGCACGGCCATTAGGCAAAAGAGTGAACCCTCAGCGGCTGTAGAGAGAACCTTAATGGCCGCCGACAAGCCAACTATGACCCGCGACTCTGTTTGGGCCTTGAGTAAGGCGTTTTTAACGGTACGTCCAATTTTAGCGTAATCCATGTTTGATTCCGGCATATTTGATGTATTGATGGAGAGTTTGCTGCTGTTGTGCTTGTGGCTGTTGCCAAGTGCAAGATGACCTCCCATGTTGTGATAGGATTGTATTTGTATAGCTTCCACGACCATATTGTTATCTTGAGTCAAAATTAAAAATTGTTCTTGAGTATCAATTTTTGTAATGGTTTTTTGCTTTTCAATTTCTTTGAAAAGTTCACTGAATATTTTTTTGTTGTTGTTTCTAGTTGTACTTTTTTCACTTAAAAAAGTTATTTCTTTACAAGTATTTAGTCCGTTTTAATTATTTACTTTTTGGTAATGTTCAATAAATTATTTATCTTATCTTTTGGATTGTCTTTTATTTGTTATGAAATTCTTTTCGCGCTTTGATTTGTCACTTAACACGTTGAATTGTGTTTAACGTACACTTTTTGCCGTGTATGTATTTCAATTTTGAGTTTAAATTTCACAATGAATACTGTTGCTCCACCGATTGCTGTTTTTATACCCCAACTCTCTGGGAGCACTTGATTTCTATTGAATTTCACAAGAAATACTGTTAAAAATAAGCTTTTTTTACTGCATTTACTCTCTTCTTAGTTCTCTTTAAAAAAAAACACACACACAACGCTATATTTTCTAGCTCTCACACTCTTGCTTTTCAATATTTGTGGGGGATTTTGAAGCTCTCAGGCAAATAAATAATTTTAATAGAATTCCCCATAATTAGCGTAATCTACATTTATTTCCATACTGGGTATGCAAAACTTTTAAACGTACATACATATGTACATATACTTTTCAATAAACTTTCATTATTTATTCCATTAAATGAGCAAATGTAGACTAGTTAATTGTTGCTGGTTTTTTTAGTTTTCTCCCTCAAATAAGGCGGTAAAAACCCAAAATGTTGTGTTTTTTTTTTAAATAACTAGTATTTCCGCATACTTTTCCCCCTTTTTAGGGTTCCGTACACCAAAGGTGAAAAGGAACCCTATTGTTTTCGCTACGCTGTTCTTCTGTCCGTCACACGGTATGTTCTCAGGAACCGTAAGAGCTAGGGACCTGAAATTTGGACAGAGTATGTAGAACCTTGGCCGCTACAACAACAAATACATGAGAATTAAAAATTAAAGGGTGTTCCAAAACGAGCAACGAAAAATGTTAAAATCCCATGTAATATACATACAATTGTATGAACATACATATGTATGTATATTGAAAATTGAAATTTGTAAAATTAGTGTATTTTTATACAGACTACAACAATTAACACTAAAATTTAAAAAAATTTAAATTAAAGGGTGGTTCATCAGTTAATGCAATTTTGACTATGTAATTTTGGCAATTTGCTATATCTTGGAAACCGTAAGAGGCAAAGACTTGAAATTTTCAAAAACGGCAAAGCTAAAAAAACCGAAAATTATAAAATCGCCAAGCCAAAAAAAAAATCGCCAAAAATTAAAAAAACGCCAAAAATTAAAAAAAAAATCGCCAAAATTAAAAAAAAATTTCTAACGCTAAAATAAATCGCCAAATTCGAAAAAATCGCCAAAATGGAAAAAAATCGCCAAAATGAAAAAAAAACGCCAAAAATCGAAAAAAATCGCCAAAACACGAAAATGTCGCCAAAACTAAAAAAAAAAATTATATAAAAAAATCGCAAAATATGAAAAAAATCGCCAAAAATAAAAAAAATCGCCAAAATTAAAAAACGCCAATAACCGAAAAAAATCGCCAAAACGAGAAAATAAAGTGTCAAAACTAAAAAAATAGCCAAAACTTAAAAAAATCGTCAAAACCGAAAAAACGCCAAAAACGCCAAAACAAAAAAACCGAAAAGACCCCAAAAACGAAAAAAATGCCAAAACTATATATAATATAGGATGAAGTTTGTATTAAATTACATATCTAGTGTTCGTACGAAACCCTTCGTGCGCGAGTCAGAGTCGCACTTTACTGAATTTATTAATGTTTGAATTTGAAATTTGTTGTGTATTTAAAAATCAAATATAAACCCATACTAAAGCTATTTACACATAGACATACATACATACCCTGCAGAAAGTGCGAATAGTGAAATTATAGTGATTTACTTGTGACATTGTCAATAGTGCTACTGACTAGGTGTACCCCAGCCAATGTAAACATCTATTGACATTTAACATTAGTTTGTCATTGAAAATTTACCACTAGACTGTAGCACTGCTGACTAGGTAGTTCTTTTGGGACCACATGGAGACATTGACACCAATGATTCATTAGTAAATTTTAGGGGCTATAGTCTACAATATCGACATTTCCTCGCTCGTTGTCAATAGTAAAATTATAGTGATTTTCTAGTGACATTGTCAATAGTGCTACTGACTAGGTGTACCCCAGCCAATGTAATCGCCTATTGACATATAACATAAGGTTGTCATTGAAAATCTACCAGTATACTTTAGCACTATTTAAAAGGTAGTTGTTTTACGACCATATGGAGAACTAAAGATTCACTAGTAGATTTTAGTGACCCTCGTCTACATACATATGTATATTTATTTAATATTATTGCACAACGTAATAAAAAAGAAAAACAAACTATTGACGCGTTCATTGACTATATCATCAGATATACACTAGAAGTGTTGTCTCTAACGTATCTCTACTCGCGCAAAAAAGGAAAGTCGTCGACATTAACTGGTGCAATTGTCGCTGGAGAAAGAGTATTGACATAGAGACATATGGTTCTAGGCTGACTAGAGGGTACATACATGTGGTAACTACATACATATGTATATAGCAATTCTTTATAAATATTTTACTATGTGCAGTAAGATAAAAAGTTGCTAATTTTATTGGAGAAACTTTAAACTTATAAATGTAAGTATGTATGTATGGATGTATGTATGTACATATGTTATATGTAGGTATACATTTATAACTGTTAAATATCAATTTGCTTTCGTCTGGCTTTTTTACATGCTTTAAGTGCAATTTAAATTTTTTTTCTCTTTTTATTTAAAATTATTAAGTAGATTTTCTTTTCACTCCTTTCGCTCTTTTAACTCATAACAATATTTAAATAAAGAGGTACATATGTATATACAAATGTATGTACACATACATAAGTATGTACGTATAGTATAGTCGTATACATAATTATTTATGTCTGTATGTATGTATGTTTAGGTAAAGCGGCCCATACACTACAACAGCATGCACGCACAATCAAGCGATTGAGCATTCATGCTCGAACCACACAACATACCAGCAAGCTGGTACAATATTCATTTCTTACAAAATTTCGGGAAGGGTGGTTATGAATAGTGACACATATTTTGTTGCAATTATTATTGGTATGTTGTTAAAATTAGCAGCTATGTATAACTAAAGTTCTAAAATTCTGTTTACCATTGAAACAAATTATATTTCAACAAATTATATTACTTAAAAGCATGTTTGCTCCATGACAACTTTGCTCAACTATGCTATTTTCACCACATACCACACCAGCGAGCTGGTACCATCAGCAAAATATCAAACTTTACTTGACATCGCTACAGCAAACCGTACAATCGCACAAAATGCCCATATACGACCAAACCGCTGGCACAAACACTTGATTGCGCATGCATGCTGTTGTAGTGTATGGGACCCTTAAAATTTCTGATATCAGCACTTGAAACTTCATAGGTAATAACGGAATTTTCAAAATCATGCTTGCATGATCATGATTAGATTTTACCAGCCAGCCCTATTATTAATAAAAATTACAATTTAAAAAATGAAAAAATACCAACGGAAAAAGTAAGAGTTCTAAGCACATACAATGTACATAGGTACGTATCGTTGGTCTCAAGTAGAAAGGCGCTAACTCAAATAATTGTAACTTTACCGTAGAAGCTAAAAACATATTAGAAACTGTAATATTCACAATGTAACCTTTTTCGTACAAGTTCTTGTAAAAGCGTTATTTTTTACACTATTGCAATAAATTTTTGTGACGATGTGTACTTGTGTGAAATGTGTTGAAATCACTGAAAAACTAAATTTCGTAAAAAATACGAGTTAGGGCCTTTCTACTTGAGACCATCGATATGTATCTTTATATACATGTCAAAGATCTATCACAAAATACCTGAGTAGTATCAAGGGACCCCTGTAGAGCCACGTCCATATTAAAGTCAAAGAGGCCTTTTTTTACCCGACTGAGCGACACAAAGAAGGGTATTGTGCTTATCAGCCTATGTAAAATAAATACGAATGTATGTATGTATGTAAATATGTATGTATGTATGTACATTAGGGGTATAACCAATTTTTTGGCATAGTATTTACTATGAGGTCAACCATCTCTTAGTAACCACGAAAATCATAATCTTTTGTAATTTTTTTCAAAAAATTTCACGCACTAATTGGTTTTTCTAAACAGGTGTATTAAAAATTTGGAACACTTAAAGTACGGACTTGAACTAACAAAAATATTATTTTACATAATCTTAAATTATTTCGAGGGCTTCTTAATGCAATATTGAATATTCAAAATTTTATACGGTGTTTTTATTTATTTTTTGTTTTAAGTAAACATATTATTAATTTTTCTTAATCAAAAAGAATATTAAATATTTTCAAAGCTCCATCGCGGTTGGTGCGTGATCTTTTTTGACCTTAACGATAAAAAAAATATACGTTCCCTTATAGTTTTTAATGCTCTATTGGACTGTGCTATGCCAATTTTGAAATTTTAAAAAATCGTTAAAAAGTTATTTCCCTAATGTACATACATATGTGTGTTCCTTTGCGGCACTATATAAACCGAACGCGTATACCGATTTTAATGATTCTTACATCAATCGATTTGGAGTGTCACTAAAGATATAAATAACAGTACTCAAAACTCAGTATGCCGGCCAATAGACGCCATTTTGTTAATACCAAAAAAAATTAAATAAAATAAAAAGTCGGCGAAGTATGTATGTATATCAAAATGGGCAGTCACGCCCAGAAAATAATTGAAACACACCATTTAGTATGTACTTATTAATCGTACAGGGTGTCTGGTAACAGATTTATATTTTAAATTTTAAATAAAAAACGTAATATGTATGTAATTGACACAAAGTTTTATTAAGAGCATTGAACGACAGAATGAAAATTCAAATTTTATTTTTTAGAGAGTATGTCATCCAGATATTTGCCGTCGAGTTGAACGCACTGTTCAAAACAGAGCCTTGTGTACTGCGCCACACGCTGCAGTAAACTTGGTCCAATTGAGCTGAATTCTCGATGAATATTTTCCTTTAAAGCCACTAGAAATCGGGGATTGTCATTGTAAACCCCCTCTTTGAGGTAGACCCATAAAAACAAATCCATGGGAGTTAGATCGGGCGACCTCGGTAGCCAAAGCGACTGATCGGTTTTTGGGTGGTTCGCCTTCCATACAAAAGTTTTGCCAGTCACCTCCTAGGATTAAATGTAATGTAAAAAACAATTCCAAAAAATTTTTTTTCCACCCCTACAATACCCTTTTTTTATTTTGTTCACTGTGTGGCCATTTTTAGTCATAACATTTTATATACCGGTGTTCATGGTAAGGGCTACATTTCTGTCTTTAGTAGTTTTTTACTACCACGTCATATTCTACTCATGGCTTTCGTTCAAAAATATTTAGCACTAGGGTGAGTGCGAGCCGAGTTTTTCAGTCATGACTAGAATATGACGTGGTAGTAAAAAACTACTAAACTTACGAAGCCATGAACACCGGTATATAAAATGTTGTGATCGAGCTAAAAATGTTTTTTTTTTCGAACCACTCTAGGGTGCCCAATACTTAATGGGTTATTTTTTGCCTACAAATGCATATGCAAAATTTCATAGATTAGTTTTTGCGTAAAAGTATTCAAAACTTAATGGGCAATTTTTTGCCATTTACCTATTACAAAATTTCGAAAAGTCTTTGCTGGGCGGTTGAAAGAGGAAAATACGATGTTTGTTTAATGTAACTTCTGTACAAAATGCACTCGGAATTTTTCTTTTTGCACTACGAGTAGATACTTATGTATAACATTTACTTCATGAATACTGAAAAACAAACCTAGTCCAAGTCTGAAGTTCAAAATTTTTACGTCGTTTTTAGTTCAATAGAATCTAATTACATTACGAGAAATTATCTGATTATTTAATTTTCTAATTTCATAAATACATATGTACATATGTACATACACATGTACATACATACATACATATTAAAATTATTTAACTAATAAAACTGATAACGCAATCGAACTGAACAAGTTGTTTTAATTGTTAGAGATGCCAGATATGGGCTGTTTTCGACTGGATTTTCCAAATTTTTTAATGCTCGTTCAGTTTCAAGCCAAAACAAAAATTTGTGCAGCTAAAAAGAAGTTTCAATTAAAAAAAAATATTTTGCAGCTAAAAAAGAAGTTTTAAAATATTCAAAACATCATAATTATTATTAATTGGTTTTCGAAGAGTCTCAAGGGTGAAAAATATTTCAATTTACTCTTATCCTTCTCCATGACTTAGACTCTAAGTCTTAGAGCATACACAAACTAACTAAAACTTTGCAAAATTTTCTAAATTTGAGTAAAAAAAGTTGTCGTATGGCGCCAAAGCTGTTTTTTACTTGAAACCAGTAAAATATTTACTAAATTTATAGTTTATAGTGATTATTTTTTTATATTTAAGTAAAATTTTTCTAAAATTAAGTAAAATTTTCCCATTTTCTCCGAGAGCTTTGCAAAAAAAAAATTTTTCATCTTTGATCTCAAATTTAGTAAATTTTTCAGTTTTTTTATGTCTTTAATTCTGGTACTTATTTTTATTTTTAATTAAATTCTATACCACATGGTATATTTTTTATTATATCTTCATATTATATTCTTAATTAATTCAGCATACATACATATTAATTCCTTGTGAGGAGACAAGTATTGAACCAGCAACCTTCTGACTGATAGGCAAGCACTCTAACCAATTGCCTAACAGGGCAGCCTGAATAAGCATTGAAATATTTGAGTTTTAAAATTTTATTTTATTTACAAAAAAATATATTTCAAGTTCAAATGTTCTTTGGAAATATGAAGAAGTTACTTAAATTTTTAGCTTAATGCAAACAAAAGATATATTCGATAATTTAAAGAAAAAATTATTAAAGCTGGGAAGTTTTTTCTAAAATTTACAATACCTTTTTATATCTTTCAAGTAAGTCAAATTTAATGAACTAATCAGGAGTAAGTCATTTCCTATCTTTTTCTTTTTGTTTTTTTGATTTGAAACAATATTGACTAGTTCTTAGGATTCAACTTCCCTAAACTTTTAAATCATTTTCCAATTTTTGGTAAATATTTCCTTTAAGCCAGTAAACTTGTCTTTGAATGTGATAATTTTTGTGTGTATTTTTATGAACTATTTTTAAGGATATGAACTTTTTATTTTTTACTCATATTAAGTAATTTTTATTAGATTTTTGTAAAAATTTACTTAAACTTAGAAAAAAATTACTTAAATTTAGAAAATTTTTTTACTTAAATTTATAAACCTTTTTTCCTTAATAATAGTATATGTCTTTTTTTTTTTGTTAGTGCACTAAAGTATAAATGTAGTGTCGAAATATTTAATTGTTGCCTGAAACGTCTAATCTAAACAAAAACACACACACAGTGTCTGTCATACGTATACTCGATGTAAGTATGTTTGAACTCAGATTATGGAGATTTACGGCCTGTCCCACGATGTCACCAGAAAACGTTCGATCGAATACTTATATTGAAAACAACAACAAATTTTCTAATGTTATTGTTGTTTGCAATATACATAAGTCACATCGTGGGACAGGCCGTTATTTGACAAAATATATATATGCATGATACTCATACTAACTATTTATTAATCATACGCTCCCATATGCATTTCTATGAAATTTAATGGAAAATGTGCATTGGTTATTTGAAAACATTAATATGATAATTACGAGGTAAAATTTGGCATAAAAATGCAGAGAGATGTCTTAGGACACCCGGTTATAGCTATGATGCTAAGTTATATAAAACAAATTTCATGTGTAAAATGATAATGCAATAAAATTATAATATATGATGATGTAAAATTTTCTGCATATATTTCAAAACGTTTCCATTTATTTCCCATTATTTTCTTTTCTAGCGGCGCACGATTAAATTAATGTATTGTTTGTTAGCCAGCTTACAGCAGATCAACTGTGTTCTCTGGTTTGTGCTCATGTGCAAAAACAAAGCATAAACAAATTGAGCAATCGTTTTCATTGTTTTTGTTTTGTTTTTCTTTCACTCACTTCAAAGAACGAAACAGAACAAAATCAAGCAATTTGTTTCGCTTATTTTCGTACTATACTTTTAAGTACAAAAAAATCAAAACAAAAATAAATTTATAACTGTAATAGTGTCGATTATTTTTGTTACGAAAATCACGTCCTAATTCTCCTGTATCGCACAATATATAGCAAAGATATAAAAAACCTTTAAACTGTTTACATTATTATTTAAATTAGCAAAAAAAAATTGTTAATGAACTGATATTTTGTAATTTGTAAAGAGAGAAATATACTTCTAGTGAATATTTAGCTAGAAATTTTTTTAGTACTGCCGAGAATTATCCTTATTATGCAGTTGAACACTGTTGTCATTTAAGCAGTTGGCAAACTCACCTCTAGCAGCACCGAAGTTTGAGGGGTGTGCAAATAAAATACTTCTGTATATATCAAAGTGTAGCCGAATAAATACTCAGAGTATTTTTATACTTATGTGTATGGTTACAGCAGATACAGTGTATACATTTTATTTATAGTCGTTTTTACTCTGGAATTTAATGAATATGTATGAAGGCTGTCGTTGGTAGTTTACAATTATACGAGTTCAGTTTAAACTTGGTGAGTATGTTTGCATATGAATATGGTTTTATTTAAAGCATTTATAATTGTTTGACGGCACATAATCAAAGAGTAATTAAAAGGATACTTTTAGATAAGGATAATTTATACATGGATTTATTATTATTTTCTTATGAATGTAAATTAATTTTTTTGACCAGAAATAATTTCTTATTCGGGCTTAAGTTCAGTAATTTGAATTCTTATTGAATGAAATATTTTTATTAATTAATGTGAGTTTCTATAGAACAGAAGAAAAATTAAACTAGACTTTTTAGCTGGGGGAAATACCGATATTTTTCAGCACCATAGTCTATCTACACCGGTAGAAATTGTTATTAACATCAGCTATTTAACTTAAATTCTAATGAAAGGGAATATGAGAAATGATTGTTGTGTACAATTATTGATTTACCTTTGGTAAATACATATCGTCACCTAAAATCCAAAAGGCCTTAACATCCAAAAAATTCAAAACAGACTTTTTGATTGATTATGATGTGATTAACCAAAATACATATTTTCCTAAAATTTTACTCACATATGTTCAAAAATACCGATTTTATTCATTATTCAATTTGGCACCTAACATATGTATAAATAGTATTAAATTTATGAAGTTTTTTGCTTCTCCTGTAAAATAGTAAAAAGTGTACTTACGGCCTTTTGGATTTTAGGTGACGATATGTAAGTATACTATTCATTTTTCTGTTTTTCCATTTAGGTTAGCACGAAGTTATATTACTCTACCTAGTATGTTTAACTATTCTTGCTTATCTTTTACGACCATCACATTAATTATTTTTACTTATTCGATGTACCGTCGATACACAAAAATATTGCACAGAAAAATATCGGTATTTCCCCCAGCTAAAAAGTCTAGTTTAATTTTTCTTCTCTTCTATAGAAATTCACATTAATTAATAAAAATATTTCATTCAATAAGAATTGAAATTACTGAACTTAAGCCCGAATAAGAAATTATTTCTGATTAAAATTCACTACAGTTCAACTAAAACTAAAAATGTCTCAATTCTTTTGACCTTAACTGTTTGCCCAAAAGGTGAAAATTGTAATTTTAAGACTTCTCATGAAAACTCTTTTCGTAATATTTTGAAGGAAAATTATACATACTATATATCGCTCACTTACTTGAAGAACGTCATAACTGAAAAAAAAAAACATTTTAAAAGAAAACGAGTTTAAATTTTTCAATTTACACAAACTTAACGAAAAATAAAACTTCATTTTTCTCTCAACAGTTGAATATACAACATATTTGTGTGATATTTTTATACAAAGTGAATAACAACATTTATTCGGCATTAATAACTCAAAATCGTAGTTTTTGAGTTATGAAATTTTTCAAGTAAATGATTGATATTAAACAAGTATTAACGAACTTCCGTCTCTGTTTCAATGTCCAACCTTGTTTGTATTGTTTTGCTTTTTGCAAACCTAGATCTGGCATCCCAATTTGTTGTGAAATAATTAAAACAAAAATATCTACATACATACATACATACATACATATTTACATTGATTTTATTTATTTTATGTATGCTGATTTTAATATTTAGTTTCGCCCTAAGCTAGACAGAAGCACGTGTGCAATTTTATAAAGAAGTTTGTTATTGTTTTTTTTTAGCCATTTAAATTATTTTTAAGTGTATTTTAATTGCAAATACGTACATACATATGCCTGTAATTGTTATCAGAGATTCGTTTTTTGATACACAATCCAATAACAAATTTAAAAGCATGTCATAATAACGGCTTTCAAAGATAGAAACAAAGTTCAAAATTGCTATTAAGAATTAAATCTGGT
This sequence comes from Tachina grossa, assembly GCA_949987645.1. Taxonomy (NCBI): domain Eukaryota; kingdom Metazoa; phylum Arthropoda; class Insecta; order Diptera; family Tachinidae; genus Tachina; species Tachina grossa. Next base: position 48,856,348 of record OX465278.1, on the reverse strand, counting down.
TTAATTAATAAAGAAAACTTGCCGCTGAACTGGAATTTAATTTGAATAAATATCATTTGCAATAAAAAGTTCATGTTATTTGTTTGACTCTCTTTTTTTATTACTATTTTTTAGTTTAATTAGTAACGGCATTTAAATGATTTATCAAATTCAAAGAAAATTTACCCCAGCAATACAAATTTTGAGAAAATTTTGATCATTAAGAAATTAATATAGTATAATATACTAAACTTATAATGTATTTGTACGCTAACAAAATTTTTCTTGAAAAAAAAAATTATTATCATTTGCCAAAAATGCTTATTATTTCACGGGAATCTACCAAATCGTCACGTTATTTTTGTAAAATCACATGTATTAAGAAAACAAAGAATAACAAACAAACAAAATTAAATAAAAGACATTTTGCATTAAGGGTATTCATTTACTCTTTTGATTAGCAATCTTTTGAAAATAACTTTTTAATAAAAAAATTTAAATTGGTAAAGGGAGAACCTTGTGTTTCTAATGTCAACAGCCTCATAAAATATCTGTACCCAGATTCAGAAACTTTTATTACTATAATCGTATCGCTTTAATAAATTTAATTATTTCTGATTAAAATTCACTACAGTTGAACTAAATATAAAAATGTCTAATTTAATAAATTTAACGAAATTTTTGACTTTGCTATTAAGTAACATATTTTAACAATATTCACAGTCGGTTCAAGTAAAATAATTCAGTGAAGTGCGACTTTGACTCGGGCACGAAGGGTTCCGTACGGACACTAGGTATGTAATTCAATACGAACCAGTGATGGGAAATAAGATTTACATTTCGGTATCAAAAAAAAATTTTTTTTAGTACTTTTTTGATCCCTAGAGTACCAAAAATTATTATTACTTTTTTTATTTAAATTTTATTAACAAAAATGGTAAAAAAAATTCATTTAAAAAGAAATTATATATAAATTTTATTCAAGCTATAGGTCTTTTTGTAATCAATTTACAATTTTATTTATAGCTCGATTATGGATGGCAACCGAACTTTGGTTGCGTTGCTAGTTGCCGAAATGGTATTACGGATGGCAACTGGCAACTAACAGCTGGTAATTTCAGTTGCCATATTGGCAACCAAAATTTTTTAGTTGCTGCATATTTTAAAAGCAAAAAAAAAAAATGGAAAAGTTAAACAGTAATTGCAATATTATTTTTATTTTTGAATTTCCTCTATGCATATTTAAAGAAAATATGCTTTTTGTACTTCCTTCTCTTCACCAATAATTAATTCCACTTAACTAATAGTTTTTATGATCAGTAATGTTTTTAAACACTTTTTACTCAATAATTTAATTTTTAGCACTTGCTTATATTATTTTATTGCCAATCTGGCATAATCGTATTTTCGATAACTTTTTGGCAACTGGAGGAAGTTGCCATACAAAATACAAATTTTAAGTTCAGTTGCGTTGCTAGTTAACTCGGCAACTAAAGTTCGGTTGGTATCCATAATCGAGCCATTAATGTATCCGATATTTCGCTTCAACAAAATTCCGTAAGCTACTCTCGACATATCGTGGAACATGTATTCATCTAATGCGTTTTTAATTTAAGCCGCTGTAGATACATATATGTATGTTTTCTGTTGTTAATAGTTTCAGTTCTTTCATATCAGCCAGTGCTCTATAGAAGTATTGGTTGTTAATAGCTTCAAAATTTTTCTTTCCGCTGGGAAATATTTTAAATAAAAGAAGTATAATGATGTTGGTTTTACCAGATAAAACATTTCCAGGGTAAAGCTCATACTTTCCAAAGTCTTAATTCAGCTGGGAGAAGGCCAAAAAGAGATGGTATTTTTTCTTTCTGTCTTTCACACAGCTGAATTAAGACTAAACTTTGCGTATCTAAAAGGGGTATTACTCAACCAAACTAATATTTCATTGTCAAAGTCTACTTTTGCCCTTAGAACTTGATAGAATTTAATATAAAACTTTTTACAATTTTTTTAAACCGATTTGAAACAGTTGTTTCAACATGATTTGTATTTATGTATATATACATAGATAAACTTCTAAGGCACAGAAAATATCATTGATTTTCGTTTATATTGAATTTTGAAAGATAAACCCTTTTCTAAAATAGCTTTAATAATAAAGTTTCGTGCCATTTACCGAAAAAGAAATTTAATTCTTGGCAAAATTATATGTATACGCGCGTCATTTGACTGCATTTCTGAGTTGAGCGTGAGAGTATCAAATGTGTTGGGGGAGTACTACGGTACTTTTTCATGTTAAATAGTATCAAAAAAAGTACGATCGTATCACCTTTCCCATCACTGATACGAACGTTAGCCTATATAAAATATAGTTTTGGCATTTTTTTAGTTTTTTGGTTTTTTTCAGTTTTGAGCGTTTTTTAAGTTTTAGCGTTTTTTCGGTTTTGGCGATTTTTTAAGTTTTGGCTCTTTTTTTAATTTTGCATTTTTTCTCGTTTTTGGCGATTTTTTCAGTTACTGTCGTTTTTTAATTTTGGAGATTTTTTTTCATTTCGGCAATTTTTTTCATTTTGGGGGTTTTTTTCATAAAGGCGATTACTTTAGTTTTGGCGCCTTTTTCGCGTTTTGGCAATTTTTTCCGGTTTTTGTCCTTTTTTCATTTTGACGATTTCGGTTTTAGAATTTTTTTTTTTAATTTTGGCGATTTTTTTTTCGTTTTGGCGATTTTTTGTCGATTTTTGGCGATTTTTTCGGATAGGCGATTTTATAATTTCGAGATTTTTTAGTTTTACCGTTCTTGAAAATTTTAAGAGTTAGCCTTTACGGTTTCCAAGATACAGCAAGTTGTCAAAATTACATAGTAAAAATTGCATTAAGTGACGAAACACCCTTTAATTTAAATTTTTTCAAATTTTAGTGTCCTCAAAAGTAAAATGACAAGCTGAAATTAATTAAGTTTTTGTTTAATTCTTTTTTGTACTTTTTGCTCATTTTGACATTTTATATACAGGGATGCCACATGGTATACAATTAAATGGCGAGTAAAACACAACACACACACTATCGTAAAAAAGATATTACAGAGTCATATTATCGTTATCGCAAACAAATCAATATATCGATTTTCGGTTCGCAAACAGTTACTGAATCCAGGTACATATGTATGTTGTTTATAGGCGAAAAAACTTGAAAAAACTTACAGCTTAAAATCTAGGGGAATACCCTTTATTTAAAGTTGGAATAATGCCAAACTATTGACAGATGCACTTTGTTTAATTTATCATTATTTGGCAAAGTTTTTTTAGTAACATTTTTGGATGCTGCCCACCATCTGATACGATTTTAAGAGCACGTTCTGTCTACTAAGAAATTATAAACATGTTTGACGTCAGCTGCAGTAGAATAAATTAATTATTATTTATAGGTAACTAATTAGAAAGTTAAAAACTCTTTAAATACTAGTGTAAACACACAAGTTTATGTATGTATGTATAGGGTGTTTTTTTTAGAGGTATAGAACTTCGAATTGAAATAAAGTACAAGAAAATCGTTTTAATGTCCATCAATTTGGCTTTATTGGAAGGATAATTTTATGCCATTAATGCTTAAATATGATTTCGGGCATGTGGCGCCGCGTCTGGCTCGAATAAAGCCAATTCTACAGGTCCAATTTTCAACCACTTTTTCGAGCATATGGGGCCGTATGTTGGCAATAACGCCACGAATGTTGGCTTGCAAGTCCCCTAACGTTTCTGGTTTGTTGGCGTAGACGAGCGACTTCACATATCCCCAAAGAAAATAATCCAATGGTGTCAAATCACACGATCTTGGTGGCCAATTGACAGGTCCATTCCGCGAAATTATGCGCTCATCGAATGTTTCCTTCAATAAATCGATTGTGACGTGCGCTGTGTGGCATGCAGCGCCGTCTTGTTGGAACCACAACTCATCCACATTCATGCCATCCAATTCGGGAACAAAATAGTCGGTTAGTCGGCTCCAATTGCTGTGCACGGTGGCGAATCGATTCATTCGGGTCCTCTTCAACACTTTGCTCTACAGCGGCAATTGTTTCTTTGGTGCGCACTGTTCGACGTCTCTGCGGATGCGTATTATCACATAGAGTAAACGTAGTGCGAAAACGATCCATGGTTAACCGAATTAATTGCTCTGATGGACGATTATGTCGACCATAAAATGGACGGAGCTTGCGGTAAACTTCGCGAACTGAACCATTATTTTCGAAATAAATTTGCACGATTTGCAAGCGTTGTTCTTTTCTGTTCATGATGAAATGGCAAACCAAACTAAATATTAATCACTTGACAGCTGACAAAATGGCCGCCAGTTAAAAAAGTGATGCCAACTTAAAGTTCTATACCTCAATAAAAAACACCCTTTACGTGTATCTGCATTCACAAAAAATTTTGCATATATTGTTCATTTGCATACATTAATACGTACAATATATGTATGTAATTATATAGACAAATGTTGCGTTTAGAGATGGGCTCCGCTCACCTCCGCATGTATAAACGTAAGGAAATTTGTTTTTCAGTCAATTGAGCGTGAGCGTGCATAAGTGGTATTCCTTGCTCGATTTATTTTTCTTTATTTTGTTTTTCATTGCAATATTTTTCACTTACCGCTATAGGAATTTACTGATTTTATACCAACTTTCGAAAATCGAGTTTTCAACATATTTCGACGTTTCGACGTCCTGGGACTCGATGTGTGTGTATGCACGTGTTTATGTGTGTGAAAATCTCATAGCTTAAGAGCGGGTCAACGGATCGGAAGCAAATATGCCATATTCGAAAGATGTTAATCTCACTTACATAGATGTTATAAATAGTGAGTCGATTCGGCTAGGGAGATTTCGAAATTTTTCGAAAATAAAATTTTCACAAAAAAGTTTTTGTTTTTAACAAAGTTCAAACTACTAAGCCGATAAAATCAAAATCTAATCAGCTGTTAACATAAATAAGACAAATACGTCGTGGTTCAGAATCGTTTTTCATCCGCCAAAACTCTGTAACTTTTCAACTTATAAAGATTTTTTTGTAATTAATTTTTTAGCGGATAGATAACATCTTAAGCTTTTATTTTTTTTGTATTTTTATTTTTGGTTTCATTTTAATCAGTACAGTGCGATGGTTGTTGAAAAATTTAAGGTTAATTTTGCGTAGAAATATCAGATTTTTGTTATTTTTTTGTTAAAATAATGAAATTGAAATCGTCTTTATAAAAACCACAAAGTTGGTTTTTGAAAATCGATTTTAGTCTCTTTTGGATATACTTATATATATATACCCATATATACGTAAGTGTAAAGACATGTCCGTACATATATAACTGAAAGGTTTCTACTAGATGAACATCTGCAAGACACTAAATTAAAATAATTCTACAAAAAATAACCCACTTCAATGCAAATATCTTATAGAACATCCTTGCAGAAAATTTAGTGACAATTGATACAAACGTACTCGTCCTATGACTTGAGAAAATGCGAGTGTTATAAAAATTACGGAGTAGTGTACGGTGAAAAAAGATATACATATCGTGTAAATGGTAACATATTCACCTTTTTCTTGATGTATCGTCTTGATCTTGAGCCAATTTAATTGGGACTGGGTCTAGTAATGTGGTTGAATGCATGGACCTATCAAATAGTATAAATATAATGTTAATTGCTCCCTCCAATGTGACTCAGGAACCAGTCCCGTAAATACACTTAGATATTAACCTAAGTTTTATTGGTATTTATACTTTTGAAATATGAGTGGCCCTGTGGTTGAATGGGTAGTGTGTAAGGCTGTCATAAACTAGGTTGTCGGTTCGAATCTCAAAAAATTTTCAGAATCAAAATAAAATTTCATTGCATTTGTAGCAAAAAAAAAAAGTTTATAATTGTTCATTGTTAGAGTTAAATGTCGGAATGGCATTTATATATAATTTATATTATTCTACACCGAATAGGTCCCTATGGGATAGTTCAATGACAAGTAACAGGTGCATACAAAGTATCAATTAACCCCATCCTAGGTCCGCTTCATAGGAAATGCTAGAGCTGGGACTGCTCCCTACCATTTGGGAACCGGCCATGTCACTAGTCTTGTGTCAGTTAGATTTTGTGCAGGGATATTACAAAATCCTCCACAGATTTTAACAGGAGAGCAGCTTTTACGGTTGTTTTATACATTCATTCTTATGGCTGCGTCAAAAATCTTTTTACTTATATAGGCACAAAAGTAATACTTACAGTCGTGTAAATTGTAGACAATGTGTATTATGACTTATAAAGTATAGGAGAGGACTTGACTCATTTTTCAAAAAAATGTCAGTTAGGTCGGTTAGTTAAAACAGCGACGATATATGACCTGGGAAAGTCGGTTTACAAGTGAAAAATTTTAGCGTGTAAGGGGGGGGGGAAGAAAATTTCCCCAATGATTTTCGAAAAAAAAATTGTAGGAGCACACTGAAGCGAACCCTTTCAAATAAAAAATATTTTGAAAGCCAGTTCACAAATGACAGATTGCCTCTCCGATTTCAAAACAAAAATTATGAGATCCAGCGTTCAAATAAAAAAAAAAAACAAAAAGAATTTTGCGAATTGCTTTACAAATGATAGAGTTATACATAAGGGGAGAAAATTTCCCCTTCAGATTTTCAAAAAAAAATCAAGTACCCGAAACGCAGGCAAACACTTTCAGGCAAAAATATTATTTTGAAAATCGGATATGCGTTTAAAAACATAAAATAGTAAAAAAATACCAGCAATTACTATCAATTTTGGTACAATTTTTTGATCATTTCAGAGTATTTTAAATAATAAAAAATATTTTTTAAAAAAATTTTCTAAAATTTTATAAGTATGAATGCATTAGTGCAAAAGTCTGAAGTTATTGAAATTTGAAAGGCAACACTGGATTGTGTAACACTCAAGTTAGTAAAAATAAGTGAGTGAGTGTATTCCAAATTGAAAGGAATTAAAAAGCAAATCTTAAACGTGTGGCCCCCAAGTAAATGAGATTGTATTTGATACCCAATGGCAAGGTCCAAGCATTATGCTTATAATTATAATTATAATTATAATTATAATTATAATTATAATTATAATTATAATGAAACAATACCCAGCAAAAATATTCATTTACCTGCTTCGGTATCACATGATTATTGTTCGTGATGTCCCACTTGATAGCTCACCATATATGAGCTTCTGAACAGCGTTGTCAACTTTGAAATTTCAAAACGCACCAAAGTGGAGAAACAAACGCGCCATTTACAAAAAAACGCACCAGGCTTAGAATTTCTTTTTTTTAAGTAAATTATTTTTTTGTGTTAAAAAAAATAAAATCTAAAAAAACTTAGCAAATTTGTACTACATACATAGATAACATTTTTTCTTAATTTCATAAATTCTGTACAAAACTTTTTAAATTAATATAAAGGATTCAAAAGCAACAAAAATATTTATTTCTATATTTATGATTTGAATAATTATTTATCATTTTATTCAAATATTTCAAAAATTTTTTTTTTCAGAAGTTTATATAAAAATATAACAATAAAAACATACAGCCTTTTACAATATATGTATATAATTAAAAAAAACAACAAAAAAAAAACAACAAATTATTACATATATTATAAAAGTGGTCTAAGTTATACGCATTTTTGATTCGATATAGTAAAAGAAATTTATATTAATCGAGACTAGTACAACTCTAAATTAAACTGCTGCATAATAAAAAAATATTTTTGGATTTGTTCCAATGTAACCTACCTAATATCTCGACCAAAGAAATATATGACTTATACAACCTTTATAATTAAGGGCACATATCTTTGCATTCATTTGTACAAGACGATACATTTTTGTGCATTATCGGTTTAAAAATTTTTAAAAAGCGACTAAAAATTAATTATTCCAAATTAATAAAGCTAATATTTTCATCATTATTGTTATCATCGGGCCATAAAACAGATTTCATTTCAAATTGTGACATTTTGTAAACATCATTACTATTAATATGGTAATTAACACTATCAGGAAGTTGGTAAGTTTCACAATAATAATTTTCCGGTTTTAACCCATTGTTGTGTTAAATTTGCGTTGGTGCCACCAAAAATTAAAAAAGCACCCAAAATGGTGCGAAACGCACCAAGTTGACAACGCTGCTTCTGAAGGCATATAAGATGTGCAGAGAGAAGTCCATACTTCATGCCTTTTTCATATTTATTCACATATATAATTAAAAAATTTCTCTTTAGATCAGAATTTTATATCTACTCTTAGATTAACTTCTAATACTTTATTTTATTTATTATACATATAATATTAATGCCCCTATCACGGTTTTCAACTTTTAAAATAGTTTGGTTGGGATCATGATACAATAATATAAAGGTAAAACTGTTCTCTCTTTTCGTCGCCATATTAACCATCTGACGTTTGTTCCGATTATTTTTTACTCTCAAAATTAATTCTACCTTATTAATTTATGAAATCCGAGTTTTTTATTTTTTTTTTGACGTTCTTGTTTATTAAATTAAAAATAATGGAAAATATTTTAATTATTTCATAAATTTATAAAAAAATAAACAGCAAAAAAGTTACAGCAGCACCAACAACGGCAGCAAGCAAAATACAACAGGAAGGAAATTTCCAAATGAATCAAGGCGGAACTTTGTCTTTATACTCTCTGGTATATTGCCTTACATAAACTGCGTCTAAGCTATACGCACTATGTGCAAAGTTTTACAAAAGACCTTTTGTGTTTTCACACTGACGAGAGCACAACATCCAAGCGGGGGGCAAATTAAGTAATTACGAAATATTTCAATAGAATTTATATGGAAATATTTCGTAATTCGATACCGAGTGCCGCGATTTGCTCCCAGATCTCGGCGAAATCTTTGGCCTTTGCAAAGAAACAATAACAAAGCTGTTTAACTGAAATACATATATTAGAGTATGTGTGCTTAGACGTAGCTGCCTTACATTACTCGGATGAAATTGTTAATATCCCTACGGATATTATTAGACCACGTGGTCCATTTTAAGGAGAAATGTGATAATTACATGTTCCTAGTCCAATCATAGGCCATGTCCTTAGCAAACAAAAAAGAAGAACAGTGTTTGTTGTATATATCAACAAAGCATTAACTCTTGTTCAGCTACGTCCAAGCCATATGCACAATGTGCAAACTTTTATAAAGAGCATTTTGTACCTTCACACCGACGAGGCCACAACAGCCAACCACATCTCGGCCACAACAATGCTTGCTGTTACTTTGCAAAGAAACAAGAACAAATTTAAGAGCTTTGGAAGGTGTTTACCTTAAATGCAAATGTCACAGTACGTGTGTTGTGCTTGATGTAAACCAGCAATAAATTTGCACACGAAGTATATGAGAATGTGTATTATGTGTATGAAACAACCGTGAATTCCGCTAATAAAACATCGATGTATCGCTTCTAAGAAACGCCGTAACTTTATATCGATATTTTTAAGAACGAAGTAGCATCCCAAGCCGTGAGGCTTTTTTTGTTATCTATTGAATTAAATAATTAATCAAATATTTGCTTTTGTAGGTCTTGTTACACACAGATTTCTTTATTCTCATGTTCAATTAACATTCAAAAAAATACGTGTTTAGCTACAATTTCTAAACTGAAATTACACATTTCAAGAAGCATTCCTAAATTAAAGTTGCCATTATATGTTTGTGGCAACGCTTTCCTCTCTGTTTACAAAAAAAAAACACTAATCAAATAATCGGGGAAAAAGTCATAATTAATTTTGTACGTCAAATGTGGTTGTACCTTTATATTATTGTATCATGGTTGGGATTGATAAATTTGCACTGCCATTCTCCACTAAGTTAACAGTTGACTTTTCAGTTATGTTTTGGTACTGTCATTTACAACTATGCGTAAGTTTGGTTGAGAAAAGCCTTGAGTATACACAACTGCTTTTTCGTAGTCTGTGGTTGGGTTTTTCTAGTTAAAGGTTGGTGCGATATAAAAAGCAGAAAAAGAGAAAAAATCGTAATTAGAAATATTTGTTATGCTTAATAACAATATTTTTTAACAATTAAATTTAAAGAATTCGTTCCCTATTTTGATTATTCCTTACCTTGCATTGGGTAGTTCAAGAGGGTTAGAATCATCACGAATTTTTCTTCTGATACGTAGCACATCTACAATTGCGACTTCGTTTTCATCGTCATTAAATAAATCTATACATATTTGTGTGCATTTGGTATGATTTCTTTGAGCTAAAACACAAAAACGATACTTTTTCTAAAACTTTGTGTTTTTTTTCTTCTGTCAAACTTGATATTTAAAGTTGGCAACGCGATGACAATTTCAACCAAAAAGCAGTTTTGGTTCATAATACTAAAGCCGCGTTCAGACTATTATACTTTGTATTTATACTTGTCAAAAATTCAAATAATACGTGCAAGTGTGATAGTCTGAACGCAAAATGTCATCAAAGTGGCAAATAATACGATAAAATTTTTGACATCCCATAAGACTTTTTCGTTTTTAGAAAATTTTCTAAACGATAATACTTTTCATTAGATCAGGGTTGCATTTTCACACAAACCAAACTTCCAAGTCGGCTGTTTCGCCGCCGATAGCGTGTCGTCATCGATGTATTGTTTTGTCATATGTATATCGGCACAACATTTTGAATAAGTGAATCGTATGGAAGTATATTTCGTTGACGTAATTTTTTAACGTTTTAGTAATATCTTTTCTTAAATTTTTTTCTGTTATTTACATAGAATATTTTTAACTGCTGAACTTTTTCAAGTGTCGGCACGTCCCCGACTGCATGAAACCGTTTTGCCGCCGCTAGTCAATGAATAGCACCGACATTTTCATTGAACAGCTGTTTTGTTTTCTACTTGTATTACACATTTGATTTGAAGTGTGATAGTCTGAACACAATATGTGATTTTACGTTAGATTTTTTGACAGTCGCAACGAATGTATTTAGATTTCTGTATCGTAAAATGTGATGAAAGTATTAATACTTGTATAATAGTCTGAACGGGGCTTAAAACACAGTTTGGTCGTGTGTAAGTTTGGTCTACTCTTAGATGATCAAACTGAATTTAGTTGAGAACCGTGATAGGGGCATAAATAAAATATCAAATCAAATACTTTTTGTTCGCTCGTTGAATCAGGAGTCGATGTCAGGATCTCCGTATGTTAATCTAGAACACTATCCACTAAACTACCGAAGCACATATGTATCTATATTTTCGTACACAATGCAATTAAGAAATAAAAAAATCAAAACTCCAAAATCCAAATGTATATCCAGCTAAGCGAGGCAGGATACATTATAAAAAACTTTGAGAGTTTTAGTATAAACAGCCGACCAACTTCGTAGTGTTTGTGTTAGATTTCGTCTTCGCTTACGTTATTGCATCCTCGTAAAGTAGAGGGGATGCGCTGTGTGCTTTTCCGCACTTCAGGAGCGCTTCTTTTTGTGATAGTGCTTACTTGTATCAAATTTAGTTTTTGCTGGGTAGTTTCATCGAAATCATAGGTTTATGTGTGTTTTATTTAACTTTACTTTTTAAACCGAAAAATTATAATTTCCAAGAAAAATTTACTAATACTCGTACCATTTTGAAGATATTTTTTATTGAGAGAGATGGGCACAATCTATCTTAAATCGGTTTTTTAGGAGCTATAAGCGTTTGAAGCTGCTACTAATACATGCGCAAATATTACACAAGCACGTATTAGTTAATATAAAACAATTATATTAACAATTAATTTAAAAACGTGCACGTATACAATACGCGATAAGATTTAAACGAACTTTTAAATTTATTTTTTGGCCAATGTTATTAACGATACGAGTATTTTAATTTTTTTTTTTTGAAAATTAATGATTTAGCAAAAATTTAGTAGTAGTACAGACGAATAAAATTAAAAACTACAATAATAGTTTTTTTTTTCGTTGTGTTTCTTTTTTTGAAAAGCATTTTTTTTATTTCTTTGTTCACAATAAACTGACCTTTCTACCAAATTTATTATGGTAGACTACGTCACGATAAACTGCAGTAAATTGCCTTCCATTACATTAATTAAATTTATTAATATTCATTGTGTGTAAATATATTTGTGATTCAACCAATATTTTGCTTATATTTGCAGTTCAATAAACCATAGGAATAGGAAAAACTAAATTTTAATCGACAACTTTATTGTTGGTTCTAAATATAAATAAATATATTACAAATTATAAATAAAAATCTGAGAGTTTTCAGCTATACCGAATCGTAAAATTTAACTTACACGATAGATATCCGCACACTAATAGATATGTATACATGGGTAGAAATAACGGGCATAAATATCCTTTATACCTTCTTAAAAAATGAAGAGGTTACCAATTCGTCTGTATTTCGTTTTATGTGTGTTACTTCATAATTCCTTCATTTTCAGAGCGATTTTAGAATTTTTTTTTTTTGCCAAAAAGCTACTTGGTCCCGTTGCGGTAACACGCCCATTAAGATTTTTCCTTTGATTTTATGTACTTTTGCTTATAGGTCCCACCTTGGGCTAAATCATATGACACAATCTCGAAACTTAAAAAAGGACGGGGCCCTGCCCATTAAAATTTAATGTTATATTTCACATGCTTCTACTTAACCTATTATAACGAAACTTGACACACACACACTGAGACGCTAAAATGATACGATCTTGAATTTAAAAAAAGTGGGCAGAAAAACACCCATTAAAGTTTTGCATTAAATTATATGTAATAATAATACTTAACTGATGCCCACGAAACCTGTCAAACAGTTTGGGCCTTTGTGGGCGAATCCACCCACACCCATTAAAATTTAATGTTATAGTTCATGTGCTTCTACTTAACCGATTCTAACGAAACTTGACACACACACACAAACTGAGACGTAAAAATGACACGATCTTGAATTGAAAAAAGTGGCCAGGGAAATGCCTAAAAAATACTTCTATTTATCCGATCCTCACGAAACTTGGCAAATAATTTGGGCTCTTGGTATGTCATAATATTGAGTTTAAAAAGTGGGTGGGGTCATTCCCAATAAAAGCTTTTTTTCTTTGATAGCCTATAATTAAAAAAAAGCAATGTGAGTCCGATCACAGGGGAGATGTGTAAACATCTATTAATGAAAAATTTTTTTAAGTTGGAAGTACTTACTGGGCACACTGCAGTATATGTACATATATGTACTGCATTCAAAATTGCAGTAAGCAGTAAATTTACTGATTACTAAAAAAATTCAGTAAATTTTTACTGCTAATGAAATTTAATTTGTATTACCAGTAAAATCGTAGGGCCGTAATCATAATAAAATTGTAGCAGGTGGCAAAGTTTTTTCATTCAAATTTTGTAACTTTTGTATGAAAAACATTTAGCCACTTGGTAGAATTTCATTATGAATACGGGCATTACTGATTACTGAAAATTCAATGCACCTCATCATATAACAAATCATTTAGGCAATTTATAAAAATTGTAGAAAAAATTTTAGTAGTCAGTAAAAATTTACTTGTTAAACATTTGTTATTGTTTTTACTGAAACTTTAGTGGTACTGCAGTGCTCATCTATGGTAAATTTTTTTTTCTTCTAATACTGTTTTTATTTGCAATCTATTTTTCAATAATAAGCAAATTATTTCAAATATAAAAATTAACATGAGTTTTAACCTCCAATAAGGTTAAAACATAATTAGATTTATGCTCGTTAATATGAGTACATTTGTGATAATAAAATTAACAATATATGCGAATTAGTCTTTGATATATAACGGGTGTTTTTTTTAGAGGTATAGAACTTCGAATTGAAATAAAACACAAGAAAATCGTTTTAATGTCCATCAATTTGGCTTTATTGGAAGGATAATTTTATCCATTAATGTTTAAATATGATTTCGGGCATGTGGCCGCCGCGGCTGGCTCGAATAAAGCCAATTCTACAGGTCCAATTTTCAACCACTTTTTCGAGCATATGGGGCCGTATGTTGGCAATAACGCCACGAATGTTGGCTTCCAAGTCCCCTAACGTTTCTGGTTTGTTGGCGTAGACGAGCGACTTCACATATCCCCAAAGAAAATAATCCAATGGTGTCAAATCACACGATCTTGGTGGCCAATTGACAGGTCCATTCCGCGAAATTATGCGCTCATCGAATGTTTCCTTCAATAAATCGATTGTGACGTGCGCTGTGTGGCATGCAGCGCCGTCTTGTTGGAACCACAACTCATCCACATTCATGCCATCTAATTCGGGAACAAAATAGTCGGTTAGTCGGCTCCAATTGCTGTGCACGGTGGCGAATCGATTCATTCGGGTCCTCTTCAACACTTTGCTCTACAGCGGCAATTGTTTCTTCGGTGCGCACTGTTCGACGTCTCTGCGGATGCGTATTATCACATAGAGTAAACGTAGTGCGAAAACGATCCATGGTTAACCGAATTAATTGCTCTGATGGACGATTATGTCGACCATAAAATGGACGGAGCTTGCGGTAAACTTCGCGAACTGAACCATTATTTTCGAAATAAATTTGCACGATTTGCAAGCGTTGTTCTTTTGTCAACCTGTTCATGATGAAATGGCAAACCAAACTAAATATTAATCACTTGACAGCTGACAAAATGGCCGCCAGTTAAAAAAGTGATGCCAACTTAAAGTTCTATACCTCAATAAAAAACACCCATTACATATACATATTTACAATGAATGTTATTGATATTTAAATTTTTATTTTCTAAACGGAAGGTCAAGCACATGAAGCCTTTTTAGCCTATGTACTTCCTCACTACTATCTAGTAAGATAATAGCAAGCGGGTTAGAATGGTTGCTAAGCCTTTCGAGGTACCTCGCACTGTAGTAATTTATTTAATTTTTAATCTTAGGTATATGTAAGTCTATGAATGGTATCGTTAGTTACAAACCATGGATATCGTTGGAGTATTTCTAAGTTGGAATTGCTTGCCGTATTCCACAGTTGAATTCCGTATGTCCATATTGGTTTAAAATAGTTTTATATAAAAGTACTTTGTTTTCTAAGCTTAGTGCGGATTTTTGTCCCAGCAGCCAATACATTTGCTTTGTTTTAATATTTAAGTAATCTCTTTTTGCTTTTATGTGTTGTTTCCAATTTAGTCTTTTATCAAGGTGCATACCAAGATATTTTTTGACTCGCGCACATTAGGTTTTGATAATTTTTTTTTGAATTAGCTTTCTTCCTTTTTTAAATTTTCTCAGTTTAAACGATTTTTTTCAGTTTTATCGCTTTTTTCTCGTTTTGGCGTTTTTTTCTCTTTTTGGGTTTTTTTAATTTTCGCAATTTTTTCATTTTGGCGATTTTTTAATGTTTTTGGGGTTTTTTTATTTAGGCAATTTTTTTCATTTTGGCGATTTTTTTTCATATTGGCGATTTGTTTGTTTAAGGATTTTTTTCATTTTGGCGATTTTTCCGGGTTTTCGCGATTTATTTTAGTCCTAGAGATTTTTTAATTTGGTGCTTTTTTCGTTTTGGCGATTTTTTTTGTTTTTGGCGGTTTTTTTATATTTGGCGATTTCATATTTTTTTGATTTTTTAGTTTTACCGTTTTTGAAAATTTCAAGAGTTTTGATCTTACGATTTCCAAGATACAGCAAGTTGTCAAAATTACAAAGTCAAAATTGCATTAACTGATGGAACACCCATTGATTTAAATTTTTTAAATTTAGTGTTAATTGTTGTAGTCTGTATAAAAATACACTAACTTTTAAAATTTCAAGTCTGTATATGTACAGTCAAATCCCGATAATTCGTATCCCGATAAATCGTAATTACCGATAATTCGTAATAAACTACCTTGAAAAATCTCGTTAATTCGTAAAATTTCCATACATTTTGGTCCCCTGTCTAATTCGCATTTTTTTTTTCATATAAAATCTTCTTTACCTCTTATAAATCGTAATTTTTTTCTAACTACCACTTATAATTCGTAATAAAAAACAGCAAAAACATGGAAATGATGTTTTGTTTTCCACAATTTTTTTTGCGTGGATTTTTGCTTTTGCCTGTTTGTGTTTATTTTCTTAAGATCAGTTTGCTAATGAATAATTAAGAAAAATGTCATAGCGCACGCATAAAATTCTGTCGGTGTTACAAAAACAACAAATTTTTATTTTATATTTTATTTTTAAATTGTTTCTTATGTTTTTTTTAATAGTTTTAGTAAATAAATTAAAAAACCCCGTTAAATCGTATTTATTTTATTTTAACCCCGTTAAATCAAAACCCCGCTAAATCGAAAACCTCTATAATTCGTAAGAAATGGCCGGTCCATTGCTATTACGAATTAGCGGGATTTGAATGTACATACAATTGTATGTATATTACATGGGATTTTAACATTTTTCGTTGCTCGTTTTGGAACACCCTTTAGTTTTTAACTCTCATGTATTTGTTGTTGTAGTGGCCAAATGTCTACACATTGTGTCCAAATTTCAAGTCCGTAGCTCTTACGGTTCATTTTACCCTTTGGTGTAGGGAAATATACAGAAAAATAACCGGCGGCGGCGCACCATCGGCTTCGAGCCGGTCGACTTGTTTCTCTGCTTGGTATTGCTTCTTTCAAACACTAATACACTCATATATAGCTCACACCGATTTGACAATGCTGTGAAAGAAAAGCAAGGAAATCTCAGCAAAGAAATCTCAGCAAAGAAATCTCAGCAAAGAAATTAAAGTCAAAAGAGTTTTACCCCCTAGCGTATAGATGTTTACACATCAAAAATTAAGGCTTTTATAGTAAAGCTATGTACAGACGATTGTCAGATCTTACAATATTGTCAGATCTGGCAATGTGCTGACAATGTACTGGCAATCGAAAATTGCCAGCACAATATTTCTTGTCAGTTCACACGGATGTCAGAAAATCTTACAATTTATTGCTAGACGGTTGTATGACAATAAATTCATCTGACAAAATCGTCGGTAGAAAAATTGTCAGTTCACACGGTTGTCATATGCAAAAATTGTTAGATCTGTTGTTATGTGATGCCAGACTTAAAATCATTTGTTAGAAATTGTTAAATATTTATCGTTTGTGTTTGTGTTAAAATTTAAAGTATAAATTATTATGGACCATAAAGAAGCAATTGCAATGATTTTTTCTGCATATATTTTATTATCAATTTTTTCTTTAAAATCAAGCGTGTGCAGTGTTGCCCATAGAAAGAATTCTCTTACAATGACGCCATTGTCAGATGCATGAACTTCGCACATCTGACAATATTAAAATGTCTGACAAATATCTGGCAATAATTTTACAATGTGTTCACACGATTGTAAGATGTCTGACAATATGTTGCCAGTTGCTAGTCTTGCAATGGACTGACAATGCTTTTTCTGGCAACGTCGTCTATAGAGCAGAAGTAAAAATCGTTGTCTGCCTATTTATAATGAAAGCACAAAGAAAGCACTCCTCAAGTTTATTTTTGTTTTCAATATAAATACAGTAATTTTGACTTAGCTGCCTAATCAACTTTGCACGACTTTTTGTGCAGATAAGTCAAAAATGCTGTTATCTTCAATGCACTTACCTGCCTAAATATGCAGGTATACAATTTTTGACTTCAATTTTATACACATACATGGTTGCATATTTATGTAGCAACATTTTTTAATGTGTGAGAATAATTTAAAAATGCCAAAAAAATATGCTAAATGCGCAGGTATACAAAGTGCACTTAAAAAAGGATTTTGAGCAATAATTACAGGAAAAATATATTTTGTGCTGTTAAGTCAATGTGCAGCTAACATTGATTTTTTGTATGAAAATATTTTAAAATTACCAAAATTTTAGGGCACTTATCTTAAATGTGCAGGTATAGAAAGTGCACTTAAAAACGAATTTGTATGAGATTTTAAGGAATAGTGACATAAATTTATCATTTAAGGCAGTTAAGTCCAAAGTGCACTTACACAAAATGCAGCTAAATCAAAACTACTGTAGACAGACGATAATTTTTACTTGTCTTCTATAAACTGACAGTAAATTAAGTCTCCAAAATTGGGTCGTATTTTGACGGGTTTTACACATAAAAAGTTTACTTTGTAAAGAGAATGGGAGCTCTATTCCCTTCTCTCCAACAAATTCAAGACTTTTTTACGTGGCTGCCCGCTTTGCATACATATGTATGTAAAAGCTGTCTTTTTTTAAATCATTATTCTACGAGTAAAGTATTTATCAGTTGCGTTTTTTAATAATAAAAAATTATAATAAATTATGCAATACAAATATATACCGTAATACACACATAAATTATTTTACTCTCAAGATGATGACTTTTTGTTTTTCTGGGTAGAAAAGTTTTGGCCATGAAAATCACTTTCAGCACAAGCAGAAGTGGGACAGTTCTTATTTAGTTCTTAAAATGATTTTCGCGCGAAATGTATTATTCAATTTCTCTATAAAATGATTTTGTGGAATTGTGCCAAAAATTGGCTTTTAGCCAACTAACCACACTCACTAGCTCGTCAATTTTATTGAAAAATTGTGAGTGTTCGGATATAAAACACTTTTATTCAAATTATTCTTGAGAAATTATACATTTTGGGAAGTTTATTAAAAATTGTTTTTAATTTACACTTGCAGGCGATTTCTGTGGAACTTTATATATACATGTCACATGAATTTTCCGTTTTCATGCGATCACGCTTGGTTATTTCTTAATTTGCTTTTAGTAGGAAGGCAAACAGATGAACCGATAATTTTGAATTTTTTTTATTTCTTTAACGATGCGTTCAAAGTGTTTCCTCCTGAAGGTATAGGAGACTCAAAATTTCTAATATAGTCTAGCGGAGTGATTATAAAAAAAGTCACACGCTACATACTCGTATATGTATGTTTAAAATCAGAACTAGTACCAAGAAGGAGCCAAGGGGCAATTTCTTCCTCTCCGTCACATGTATATGTAGGTAGATCTGCGTCTAAATAAATCATAGGCTATACATATATTTGTTTAAGTAGGAACAAGAGGGGGCAGCGGGGCGATTCATGGCTCTCCGAATTTTATGAAATTAACAAAATAGATTTATATATTTTTAAAACTATGGCCAAAAAAGGGGGCAGAGGGGCAATTTGTGCCTTTCCCAAAGGATACATACATATATCTCTGTCTTATCACAATGGAACCAATTGGGTCTCCCTTCCTAACCTATATATCTGTCTTATATATGTACATATATGTAATATTAAAGCTAGGGCCAATAAGGGGGGGGGAGTGGCATTTCTAACTCTTCGCCACTGTTAAACCAATTTTTATGAAATTTAAAAAATATGTAGATATAAATGCGTCTAAAAAATATGGGATAATTTTTTTTTTGAGTAGGAACAAGGGGGACAGTGGGCGATTCATTGCTCTCCGAAACTATTCAATCAATTTTTATGAAATTCAAAACATATATTTATATACACACGTGCTTATAAGGACAGGCGGGGAATTTTTGCATCTACGAAACTTTGCGACCAATTTTTATGAAATGAAATGGATAGATATATCTGTGTGTTAAAGGATATAATGGATTTATATATTTTTAAAATTATGACCAAGAAGGGGGCAATTTTTGCCTCACCGAAATTATTCAACCGATTTTTATGAAATAGATAGAAAAAAATATAAATTTGTCTAAAACAGCTACGTTTGGATGTACAAATTCTGCCATTTGAATTACGCTACATTTACACATGAAAGTACTTTCTTGAAATTTCTGTATACGTATTACGAATAAAAATTTTAATGAAATAAATGACTTTCATGAAAATTTCTTGTTAATTTTCATAGGAAAGTGAAAGTTTATTTTAAAAATGTTGTCGAAAAGTAAAGTTGAAAAAAAAATGTCTTGTTCACTTCTTAATTAGAGTTACCCAGAATATCACCTACACAATATCACCTACACAATTAATTGGGAATAAGTAAATAGTATTGTTAATATTTTAATAATATTATTGTTTTCAAAAGGTATGAATTGTCTTCTTCATGTACATTTGAACGCAAGATATTATAATTCTCTAAATATTTGTACAAAATAAGAATAATTTATAATAACTATTTACCACAATCTTGTATATTTGTACAAATCTTTAAAGGGGGTAACGCTGTTAATCTTTTTTCATTTTATTTTCTGAAAACATCAAAAATTTACTTTCTTGAAAAAATCGTTGAAAGCTGACTAGAAATTAAAAACAATGTGAGTGTGGTAGTAAAAAAATTTGATTGTATTGCTACTTTCTTGCAATTAATTTCATGTGTAAATGGTAGGTTAATTTGTTCTCGTTTCTTTGTAAAGTAACCACTGTTTTCGCCGATATCTGATTGACTCAGGGAATGCATTGAGAATTTTAAAATTGTACAAAAACGTTCAAAAATTGTACTTTTTTGACCTTAATTGTGCTAAAAGATTTTTTAGTTGAAATTACATATTTTTATTTATTTTTATTGAAATAATACAAGTTAATAGCAAATTTAGAAAATTTAGAAAAAAAATGATTTGGAAAAGGACAAGTTCACATTTTTTTATTTTCTCGCTGCGTTTTGCTTTCACAAGACTGTTTTCAAGTGAGAATAATATGAGTTGCATGGTTCAAAAGTGAAACTGGGGAGATTACTTAAATTTACTTTATTTGTCATTGGTGTACTATTGTACTTTCCGAGTTTGAATATTACCAAAAAAGGTACAATTGTGCCAGCTTTGCCATCCCTGGATTGACTATTGGGCTCGCGTCAGTGTGAAAGCACAAAGCTCTTTTATAAAAGCTTGAAAATTTTGTATATAGCTTGGACGTAACTGGTTTAAGTTTAAAGGCTCAGTTAGTCGACTGTAATGTACAGTAACTGCAACAGTAGGAAACAGCTGATCGATATTGTTATGTTAAAAGTAACGAAAATGGTTATAGAGATGGAATGTAACGTAGCCTAATTTTCATATAAAAATATCGATAAGCTGTCTCCTACGTTGTAGTTACATTACATTACAGTCGGCTAACTGAGCCTTAACACTCTAAATATACACAAGGGCTATATATGTACTTCTTTAAAAATTGGATTGAGAGACTGGTATAGGGCAATTTCTGACTCTCCGCAACTATCCAACCGACTTTGATGAAACTTAAAACATAGACAGATATGCATCAAAAAGCATGCATATTCCTCATATGTATTTGAAGGCATCAAAGGACTTCCAGTTTTCACGATTTTTGGTCATTTTGATGATTTTTTTTATTTCATCGTTTTTGCTATAAATAATAATGTTTATGTATTAAAGCATCTTTGAGGCGATTTTGAAGAAAAAATTTAAATAAAATATTTCATAAGTAAACATGATGATCATGATTAATGATTATAATTAATAGATTCATAATCTCCCATTGAATATATGGGCTTGACGGGTAACTTTGAGGGTCGAACGCACCCCCTAAAACACAACTTATCGGTATGAAATTTTTTTGTACTTTTTTTCTTTTACATAAAACTGAACCAATTTGAGGGGTGAGAGTAGAAGAAAAAAAAAAAAAAAATAACGGCTCCCTAATGTACATACATATGTATGTATAGTATCCATTATAGGGCTAAACATTGCAATGCAAAAAAAAATTCGTTGGACGTGTTTAAATGGA
Organism: Tachina grossa; assembly: GCA_949987645.1. Taxonomy (NCBI): domain Eukaryota; kingdom Metazoa; phylum Arthropoda; class Insecta; order Diptera; family Tachinidae; genus Tachina; species Tachina grossa. The sequence goes on along the minus strand of OX465278.1, from coordinate 48,834,662 downwards.
CAATTTCCTGATTATTGATCTACGGCCCTTTTCACAATGTACAGTTAAAAGCTAACAGGGACTTTAACGGCAAGTTTTATATGAATAACTGTCAGTTAAAGTTCACGTTAACTTTAATCATACATTGTGAAAAGGGACGCTAAACTTATTTTTGTTTTAAAAATAGCAAAACAAATTTCCAACAATTTGTAACAATAGTATGTAAGTGCGTCATTAAATAAATATTAAAAAATATTTATTGTTAAAAATAACAAAAGATCACAACAATTCATTGAATTCCAACCGAATATTAGATCAAGTTATAAGTTATGTATTTGAAAAATATGTGCAGTGCAATGTATGTACGAGTACATTTGCGTGTATGTTTTTGTTGACGTAACAACATATTTTGGAAATTGAATTTTTCGCAATGCAATAATAAAGTCTTTGAGTTTTACGTATAGTTTTTAAATCATATTTGACGTTAGAGCTCACGTGCTTACAGTACATTTAAATGCAAAAAAATTTTCCCTGATTTGGAAGCACAAACAAGTATTGCTTACTTGATAACAAAAGCTGCGAAAAATGCTTCTGAAAAGCACTAACATAAGGCGGCTCTCACAAAAATTATATATTATTACTTTTGTGAAGCACTTTAGGTTAGGTTAGATTAGGTTAGCAGGCTTGCTGCAGGAAATTGGAAAAATAGAATCCAGCTCACTTGGGTCCAATATGATGATCCCTTTGTGCTACCTGTAAGATTAAAAGAAGAGATAGAGAGAGTGGGAGAGAAATAAGAGGCGAGTGAGAAGGGTAGAATTAGGAGGGGGGGGGGGGGGCAGCGATTATACCAACCACTATTCCTAATATAGAGGCTCAGATTTTTGAGCCCGATTTTCGATAACTCGGATAAGCTTCTGAAAGATGTTCTGCCAAGAAGGTGCAGACGGAGAGTCTCCAGAGCGGGACAGACACAGGAAATGCAGGATACTTTCTTCCTCTTCTTCGTCATTGCAACTGTAGCAGTAGTCGTTATACGGGAGACCCATACGTTTAGCATGGGTCCCGAAGGTGCAGTGACCGGTTGTAGCGCTTGTAGTCGGAATAGAAAATAATTTTTTTTGTGAAAACTTCTCTTTAAAACAATGCTTTGACCCAATGTATTTTTATACGTTAATGTTATCCATATGTGTGGGCTTATGTATGTATAGATGCACTCATATACATAGGTACTCGTATGTATTTGTATTTTGAAATAATTGTTTTATTTCTAAGTAGCCTGGTTATGAAAATTTTATTTCATTTACACAATTTTTTTTAATTGTCAAAAATCAATTGGATTGTAAACTTCTGAGTGGAGACAATTACATTAAATTATATAATAAACATAAATAGGTAAGAATTTTATATACATACATATATACAGATTTACCAATTTTTATAATTTTCTTTAAGGTGGTCAGTAATCTTTAAAGGTCTTAATTATATAAGAAAAAGGCTGAAGAAAAAGAAGTTTTTTTAGTAAAGAGAATAAGCAGATTTTTCTTAAAAATAATCTTTACGTGCAGATTGTATAGGTAAAAACGAATACATTGTTTGCGTAAAAATGATTTTTTTTAAGAATATGTGTAAACTTAATTAATTTTTCTTAATTAGGATTGCTTAAGCGTTTTCAAAACAAAATTAGCTATCAATCTGATTTCAAGTCTTGGGATCTCTCAAGATATTCCATTGAAATAAGCAAAAATAAAAGGATCAACTAGTTTGGAAACGAAAGAAAGTTTCAAAGAAGAGAGTTCTGTGGATAATTGATTACTTGAAAAAAACATTATAGGGAGAAAATTGCATTAGTTTGATGTGTGGCAAGAAAAAAAAATAAAAAAATAAAATAATTAAAGGAAATGAAAACTAAAATTATAAAACTAAAGACGTAAAACAGATGCATGAGTGTTAATTACTTAATTTGAAAGTTTTCAGTCGAGTGTACATTGTGAAAGTATTTTACAAAAATTTTTTTAATTAACTAATAATCTTTTGTCATCTTGATATTCATAATTTTTTTTACTGTTTGATTAATTATATCGTTAATTCTTCTTTGTGTTTTACGAAAACGAGCAGAACGTAAATGATTTAACAATAACATTTGAGTCGTTCCTAAAAGTATGCTAAAAAAAAGTATATACATATATAAAAAATAATATAAAAAAATTGTTCATAATAACATAAAACCAATAACATGTTTCCGAAACTATGCAAGAAAACAACTTTAATAATTTAATTTCGCATTGTCATTACTGTTATCCTTAGGAGCCGAAGAAAGATCTTTCGTCGACATTTCTGGTAAACAAGTAAGTTAGGTGTTTTATTTTTATTTATTTTGAAATTAAAAAAAAGAAAGAAATACATGGTTATATGAATTTACACATATATACTTGAAACACTAATAAATATGTAAGAGATGTTAACAGATTTGCTGTTAATAACATTTTAATTAAATTATATTGATTTATTTCCTGTGGTTGAATTTAAAGTAAAAATCTGTTAACGAATAATTATTACATATGATAATTATCTAATTATTTAAATTAAATTATATTTTAATTTATTGAATCAGAATTAATATAATTAGGTTTCATTCATAATATTTGGTGTTGTTAAATCTTTTAGTAATGCCTATTTCGCGTTTTTATTTTCATTGTCATTGATTTTTTTTTTGTTAATTATTTGTTACAAATGAAATTTTCATTAATAAATTGTTAATTAACAATGAAATTTTAATTAGCTAGTTTTTTTTGATTTCTGGTCATTTGACAGAATAGGTTGAATCAACTTAGGGACCATGTATATTATATATTCATATATATGTATGTATAATTTTGTTTCGCATTTATTAACATGGTCATGGCAGGGTGGGGAAAGAGCAATTTTAAGAACTATGCTCGTTATTAAGTCAACTATGCTGGGTTTATTCTGAAGTCTATTCTTAATCTCTTCTTCTTTATTTATTTTATTGTTTGGTTTTAGAGCATGCAAATTAAAATATTGTCTGTAGTGTAAAAAGAAATTCATCAGAAATAATAATTTTATGAGACCAAAAGTTTAGCACGACAAAGAAAAAAAACCTACACCATTTGCCGATGAGAAAGAAGCCGGAAGTTAAGCATGCTGGCTAAATTTTTAAGTAATACACCTTAATTTATATAAGTGTTTGCTACACGGTCAATGTGGCCACGATGTTCCTCAGGTGCTTCCTGTTGAATTTAATGAGATTTTCGCTATTGCACAGGTGGACTCATTACGCCATCTGTTCTGAGCTAATTCCAAGAAGGTTACATCGAAACGTCTCCAGCAGGATGAGAGTGGTAGTGCACACAGATTGTAGATATCGACATCTCTTAATGTGGTTCCCCTCTTTGCTAGTTCATCCGCACCTATGTTTCCTGAAATAGTCCCGTGTCCATGCATCCAGTTTATTGAGATATTTGAGTGCTGCGCAAGACCATCCCAGGCCTTACGACATTTCCGAACAAGAAAGGATGTGGTATACACCCCTATGAGAGACTTAATAGCGGATTTGCTCTATTTTAAATCCGATAGAACCTTAGCCATTGTGTAGCTCTTTTTATAGCAGATAATTCCGCCTGTAGTATACTACGCTTGTTCGGGAGTCTGAAGGACATTTCAATTCCGTATTCGGGAATGAAGACGCCTCTTCCAACCCTTCCCCCTTGTTTGAGCCGTCCGTGAAGACCTATATGGCTCCATTCGGTGGGGAATACCCTTCTGCCAAAGAAATTTGGAAGTTCCTATTGAAATAGGGTTTCGGAGTGCAGTAATCGATGAGATCCGGTATGTTTTTCACTATACCTAAAACACTTGCATGCCCACAAAGTCGGTGGTTCCATGCGCCTATTGTGTTTAGTCTGACGGCGGTACGTAGAGCTAGCTTTCTAGCTGTTAAGTCCATCGAAAGCCAACCCAACATAGCGAAGAGCACTTTTGTTGGCGTTGATATCATAAGTGCCATTTTACGGAGAATTCCGTCTATACGGGACTGATTACTTTCTGAGCCGAGTGCTTTCCACCAGACCGAAATCCCATAAAATAATATAGGTTTTATAACCATCTCTAGTATCCAACCGACTCCCTTAGGATTTATTCCCCATGTAGGGCCGATTGCATTCCTACAGACATACATTGCCGTTGTGGCTTTCGCTACTCTTGCTTGAAGATTATCCCTCCAGGAAAGCTTACTATCGAGGACAACACCCAGACATTTGGCTTTATCCGACAGGGTTAGAGTAATGCCATTTAGCCTAGGGTGGTTGAAGTTGGGAATTTTGTATCTCCTGGAGAAGAGTACTGGTTCCGTTTTATCTGGGTTGACACTAAGGCCACTCCGTGAGCACCAAGCACTAACCTCGTTTAGTGCATTTTCTAATCTTTGTGATATAGTATCCAGGTGGAACCCTGATATTGCAATCGCTACATCATCCGCATATGCAACCGTTTTGATATTCATGGATTCCAATTTTTGAGCAGATTGTTAACTGTCACATTCCACAGCAGGGGCGACAGCACACCACCCTGAGGTGTACCTCTGTGGGCCTGCCTTGTGATGGTAGCTGCTCCCATGGTGGAAGTGATGATTCTGCGTAGTAGCAGATTTTCAATGAGCTGATAAATCCCCCGGTTGACCCCCAGTTCTCTGAGAGACTGAATGATCGCCGACGGATCAATATATTAAAGACACCTTCAATATCCATGAAGGCCACCATGGTATAGTTTTTATGCTCGAGTGACTTCTCTATGCATCCTACAAGCGAGTGTAAGGCGGTCTCAACCGATTTGCCCTTGTGAATCACTTTACTAATGCAAAAAAATGCATGGCCTTTTTGGAAGCTACATAAATATATTGCTTCTAGCTGGCTCATCTCGAACAAAAAAAATGCCTTATTCATGCCCAACCGCAAGTGATTCTGTAACATTGTCTCCCTTACAAAAACGCTTCTTGGAGTTACCAGCAATAATTTTTGCTGGGTAACGCTACGCTTGACGCTATAATTTAGGTTTGGCTCTTAAGTTTGCGTTACTCACGTTGCATCTAACGTTGATGTTTTTTTTATCTAAATGTAGCATAAATGGCCATATTAAGCCTAGTACTCTGTTCGAAGTTGTATGCATGAAAGTATGCAACATTGGTCGGCTTTTTTAATCATAAGCATCAGCTGTCAATATTTCGCACGAAATAAATGCCAGCCACATTATTTCACAGATGGTAAAAAAATTTTGTTAGACAAATTTCATAAATTTTTCACGAGTAGAACAGAGTACAACTTTTGCAACATTATTTCATGAATATTTCATGTAAACTTTTTTATTTGGATTATGTCAACATTTCGCGTGCAATTTTGAACAGAGTACCAGGCTTTAGTGGTTGTTTTTGTCGTATAATAATGACAATAAACAGAAAAAAATATAAAAAAAATCAATTAAAAATGTAATTAATTAAATTTTTAAACAAAAGTTTAATTGAATTAAATACATTTTTAATTGATTTTTGGTTTTATTTTCAATTAAAGTTGTTTGTTGCGGGAATATTTTTTTTTGTATAATAAAACTGTATCATCTGATGAATAAAGACAATATTTTTAAGTAACTCGGGGTTACGAGGTCAAGTTTTGACGCTCACACTATTTTACTAATACACTTTTATTTTTTAAAACTTAACGCGAGCTTGCTTTAAAATTCTTTATGCTGTTTGTGTTTCAATTTAAGGACAATAAAAAAGCATTGATATTGATTATAAATTCACATGAATTTGGACAAGCAGTATGTGTGAAAAATAAATTAAATTGCATATGCTTTAGACTTGGGTCATGAGGTTGACCCAGTCGGTCCGTTTGAACACAAACCTGTGATCAAATGAAATGGGTCGCTTGGGTCAAACTCGTTCACCAGTTCATTTTTGACACATACCGATAATTACCATGATGATTTAAGTTACATGGGTAGAGCTAGTGAAAGAGTTCGAACCAAGTCAAGCGAAAAGTTTGTAAGAAAAACTTGGACGTCTGGTTGCAACGTTAACAACAGTTTCCATAGTTGAAAATCTATCAGTCGTAGATTCTTTGATTCGAAAAGTATAACCCAATTACCACGTAGTCTTGTTGATTGACTTTGGAAAATTAAGAAATTAATATGAATATTAAACTAACACTATTAATTCAAATTTTTTAACACTGCGAGCTTCTTTTTTTTACCTTCTACGAGTATTTATGTAAACGCATTTTTGCATGGAAAAATAAATTAAATTAATCACCCTGATTCCAGTTGTCAACACCGACGTCACGTCAATATAAAACAAACAAAAAATTAGGGAGAATCTACTCGCTCTCAGGAAAGAACAATTTTAAGCTATTGACCAGTGCTGCCAGAAAAATTTTTGACTCTTGTCCCCAATTTAAAACGTCATGTCCCCGAAAATCCCCATTTCAACAGAAAAATCCTAACTTTTGTCCCCAAAAATATATCATTCACAAAAAACGATTATTAAGTCCTATGCGCAGGGATGCGAAATAAGATTTTCACAAAGTTACAAGAAATATTGTACTTTTTTCAGTACGATTGACCAAATTCTTTATTTTTTAAATGTTTTTATTAACTTAAAACGTACATAAAATTCAATGGTACATGCATATATATTTACAGATGTATGTGTGTAAAAACTTAACAATTAACAAAGAGCCACTTTCAAGTTTATTTATTACAATATTATTAATTAATACTATCAATTAATATTAATGTTTTCTAGAAGGTACATAAAATAGTATTAGTTTTTGAGATTAGTGCCCCGTTTCTGTAACTTGTGAGAAGTTCTCGCATCGAGAAAAATTAAATACTTACAGCCGTATTCATAAAAAAAAGTTGATTGAGGTTTGAAATTCATATTAGTTAAAAAACGTTTTAAGGCTAAATAACGTTTTTTAAATATTGGTATTCATAATCAGTTTTTTAACTAAAAATCAATTAACTAAATTTTTTTAAAATATGGTGGCAGCACTATATTCTTTATTTGTCACTTGCATATTAGCTCTGCAAAACAACGATTGTTAACTCACAAAGTACTCGTGTCTATTTTGTTTATTTGTCGGTTTTCAGAGAAATATTGTTTCTATAAAATAAAAGATATGTTGCAACTTGTATTTAATAAAATAATAAAAAAAGTTCACAATAAATCTTTGTTAAAAGTGCTTTTTATATTATTTATTTTATTGCAGATAAAGAAGCACTAGAATAACGAGCTTTATTTTGTTTGTTTTGAGTGTTTATACATCACTAGTTAATTTTCTACAATTATACTATTTTTGTTAACACATAAAATGAGAAGACAATGACTGGGAATGGAAACTGGATCGCTCCTTTTCTTTTAAATATTCTTTGGAGTATATTTGTTATTTCGGCAATAGTTTCTATAAAAAAAAATTACATTGTTTTCTTCTAAATAACAATATGCATACATACATGCATACATAAGTACATACATACATACACACATATGTACATACAGGTAAAGTTCAAAATGTAAACAAAAACGAAGCAAAATTACAACAACGTCACCTTAAAATTGGTTTAAACATGGGGGCAGTCAATTTTAAAATTTGCTGATTTACGCAAGGTTTAAAACCCGTTTTTTAAGCTAAAATTCTATTATGAATACAATTTTAGCGAATTTTGCTTAAACAATATTTGAAACGCGGTTTAAAATTTTTATGAATACGGCTGTTAAAGTGGCTGTCCTATTTTACACAGGGTTATTAACAAAAAAAAAACTATATAAACTTTAAAAAAATATCAACAAATACAGTTTTTTTCTTACTCACGTTGTGTTTCACAGAATGATAACAATTTTTTCGACTCGAAAAGTTTTAACATTCCTTACAGAAACGAGGCACAGAATATAAAACTAAAATTTAGCATTTACTTTTCCATCCATTGTTTTGATTCGTTTGGAGTCAGTCGAAGTAAACAATCTGAAGAAGATAATAGCAAAAATAAATAGTCACCCCTATCGTGAACAGTTTTTCCCTCGAGATATTTTCCCTGTTCCCCAAATTGCAATCGTGAATAATTTTTCCCCTGAAATGTGTTCTCTTTCTTGATTCCCCTTATCGAGAATAATATTTTTCACATGGATTTTTTCACTTTTCCCTTCGTTTTATTCACTTTATTTTTGCAGGGGAACTGAATTAATACACTGCGTAATTTCAACACTATACTTGCAGTTATATATTAAAACTTATAAATAATCATTTTTAGGGCAAGATCAATAAATAATGTCCATGATTAATAACAATAATACCTTGGAACACCTTTTTTTCATTGAACATGAATCTCTTTGGTTTGGTATACTAAAATTTTTTTTTCACGGCGCCTAAAACAATTAAAAACGCAATTTTACACTATATAACATTTCATTTGAAACGCAAAATATGTGTATCTCTTATTATTAAACTTAATTTGTTTGATTTTCAATTAATTTTGAAGCTTTACAAGTCTTCTTCCCGTTTTTTACATTCACTACGCATTGATAGCGGGAAAAAACGTTCCCATGAAATTGAAGATTGCAAATTTCCCTTCATGGGGAATGAAAATTTCATGGAAACCAAAATTTCACATTTAATTCACGATTGGGGTGAATACGAATTTATGAAGATATTACACTCATACATACATTCTTGCAATCGAAATATTCTAAATAATTTCCCAATCCAAAACTTCATAGACGTCAAGTTCGTCTCCGTCCTCTACAACTCGCTTGTACATATTTTCCGATTTGAAATTTTTTATCATTTCTTCAGAAAGGAAGCTCAAATTTATGGCAGCAGATCTTATAAATATTTAAATGTAATTTTATTCTTATTAAAGATTCTAACATTTCATATTGCAGATTATTCCTTTATTTGGTTTTGGTTTGGTAGTGTTCATTCATGAAAATATTCTCTCCACAAACGCATTACTTATTGGCAGTATCAACAGGTTGAACACAGTAGCTGCAATTTTACGAAAGAAGTAATTTTCGGCATTATCTTCGTACTGATATGCTATTGCCCAAAAGCCAAATATGTCTTTAGGAAAACTTTGTTTTGTTTGTTTCCGCCAGTCGATATAAGCAATTTTATTCCATTGGTTTACATATATGTACGCTCAATGCCACTTTTGGATCTATAACATTTTTAAAAATTCCATACACCGAGTCAAATCAATGTATGTTTTGTAATGTGCTTAAATTGCAAATTTTTAAAAAGTTCAAAGTTTTTCATATCTTCTGGGAATCACACATACTACATACTACATTTTTTATGCGTAACACAATAACTAAGGTAGAACCGTCCGTAGAACAATTGCACAATCAAAACTTTTAACAGTCATTTTTCTTTTTCAAAAAAAAAAAAAAAATGTTAATTGCCAAAGAGCTAGTTCTGCAGCTGCGAGCACGTAAAAGCCAACGAATCACGAAAAAAAACTTTATATCTTTGTAAATATGTTTTAAAGAAATTTTTTTTTTTACAAAACATGTTTTTGCGACCCTGTGGAGGACGTAGAACCTTTTTGGGAAAAATTTTTTTTATTTTTTATTTCCAACTTTAGATATGAAAGTCATTAGTTTTTCATGCATATGTCATTTTGTATGGCGCTTACGAGGTTTTGTCAAGATGAGAATGCTTTCGGGTGGAAATGTTATTTTCTATGGTAAAAACCAAAAAAGTCAATTTTGAAAAAATGGCGCTTACGTGGTTTGAGAAGAAAGACGACGATATGTTCGCGGTATTACCATGATGGTAATATCATCTTCATTATAGAGCAGTGATGGGAAAGTTGGTACGATCGTACTTTTTCTGATACTATTTGATATGGAAAAGTACCGTAGTACTCCAGCAACACGTTTGATACTCTCACAACCAGCTTAAAAATATAGTCGGAAGAATTAAATTTCTTTTTCGACAAATGGTACGAAACTTTATTAGTAAAGACATTTTAGAAAAGTGTACCCAACCAATCACAATTAAATATAAACGAAAACCATATTTGATGCAATTTCCTGTGGCACAGAAGTTGATCTATATGTAAAGAGAAATCATGTTGAAACAACTGTTTCAGTTTAAAGAAAATTGTAAAAAGTATACATTACATTCTGTCAAGTTCCAAGAGCAAAAGTGGACTTTGACAATGAAATGTTAGTTTGGTTTAGTAAGTATCCCTCTGAAAATGTTTTATTTGGTAATTATAATTACTACTTTTAGTTGAAGTGTTTCGCAGCGAAAAACAACATTTTAAAATATTAACAACCAATATAGAGCATACTATATTGGAAGAACTGAAGGCATTAACAACAGAAGATATATGTATGCAATTTCTGGACTTCCGTGGCTATAACTAAAAACGCACTGGACGAATATACATGTTTCCTGGTAAATCGAGAGTAGCTTATGGTATTTTGTCCATACCTCACTCCTCTGTAAATATCGAAATATTTATACCCAACCAGACAGAAAAAGACAATCAGCAGGATGTTGTTACGATGGTCTGCGGGTACAACTAACATCAGTATAACATCTCTTTACCAACATTTTAATGTACTCATAACATTAAAATGATAACGCCGAATGACCGTCCCCCAACTCTTGTTTTCAATGTTGTTACAATACTCTAAATACAAATTTATAAGGTCGTCGCAATGGAAATTGTCAAACTTAAGTCAAACTTTTGTATTTACGGCATTGAAGCAGTATAGGACTGTTGTGAACGGGGTATTTGGGAAACTTAAGTAAAATTTTTGTATTTAAGGTGTTGTAGTGGTATAGGACTACTAAGAACACGGTATTTGAAAACACAGTCATATTTTTGTGTTTGTAGTACTGTGGTGGTACAAATTTTTTGTAAGAGTCGTAATTTTGTATTTACAGTGTTGTGGTGGCACATACTTTTTGCGCATGGTTATGAATACATATGTACATGCTTTGTGTTCATTTTCTTATTTATATGTAATAAATTTTATATAATTTTTTGTTAATAAAATTTAAATTAAAAAAAAAAGGTTTCTGGTACTCTCGGGTTCAAAAATTTTTTTTTGATACCGAAATCCAAACCTCATTTCCCATCACTGTTATAGAGTATGATTACCACACTATTCTAAAAATTTTTAAAAGCTGAAATGTTACCATTACTAAAATATTATGTCAACATCCACAATTATTTTCCTGACACATGCAAATTGTTAGAGCTCAAAATGAAAAGTCCCCAAATCCCTCCCCACGAAATTCTGTCCCAAATTAGAGGCGAAATCCCCATTTTGGGGACAAATCCTCTAATCTGGTGGCACTGCTATTGACAGTCTATGTTTGTTCCCTAAGGCTTAGTAGTCTCATGCTATTTTCTAGACTCTTGAAAATAGTATCAGTTAATAGCAGTCAACAATGAGTAGACAACCCCCAATTTATTTGTATTTTATTGAAGTGACGTCGGTTATTTTTATTTTTTCAAATTTAGCTTCTTGAGAACGAGCTTTCCATTGGACATAATGCCAGAGCTTTTAAAAATTCATATACTTTATTTTGGTGGAAATGTGTCACTGCTTAACAAGCAGAACAGCTTTCACAAACTTTCAGTCCACTCTATATGGAATGTATGTTTGGAAGTTACACAAAGTAAACCCAGTCAGCATGTGGAAGATTGTTTCACCAAACTGAGTCTCTTTCGACTGCCTTAAATGATCAAAAACTGATGTAATCAGTTCTGCGCTTAAAATATGATTCGAAATCGAATCCCAGAAACTCTTAGAAAGTGATTTGTTTAAAAACAAAAACAAACAGCAAGCTCGTGCAATAAAATCAAGAAAATATAAAAATATAAAATTTAAAACAAAAAAAAAAAAATGAATGTAAATACTCACAAACTGTCTCGAAAATGAATCGAAATTGATCAGAAATTCGAGTCATAAAAGACTCTCTTTAGAAGACTCGCGGCTAGGGTACCATTTTCTCCCGAATGAAAAGTCATTTTCGACTCGAAAACGAGCGCATAAATGCTTATTTTAATCGTGCGGAGGAGTCGAAAAAGAGTCGAATATGATCATTAATTTCATAAAATGCTGACTGGGAAGGTACCAATAAACTACATGTTTTTGCTTGTGTTTTTTCAAGTTTACAATTCACATGTTTTTTTTTGTGTCTGTCAAACTTAATTAATTTACATAATTAATTTTTTAATTTTTGGTCACCAACTTGTATGTACAATTACACGTGATATCGGCCATTATTGTTTACAACAGCTTTTATTATAACATTAAAGCCGCTGGAAATTTCTTTGGTAGCGTTGCTGAAGTACCGGCGTCACAAATATTTATTTAAGTTTTTTTCATTTTAATTTGCAAAATATGGAGCTTGTATCAACACTTGTTACATACTTTATATCATTGTTATTAAAATTTTAAAATGAGATAAAAAATAATTAATTTATCACTAATGCAAATACTTTAAACGGACGGCTAATGATATCGGAGACATTCAACCGTCGATAAATGTTTTCACATGGCATAGACATTTGAAAACATATGTGTGAACATAAGAAAATAGAACGAACATGCTCTAATTGAAAATTTGTCTTATGTTTTTGCTTGTGTATTTTTACACAAGCAAAGTTTTTGAGGTCACCAACTACATGTTTTTACCGAATTATCTAAAATTTGACAGGTGCAATGTAAAAAACATGTAGTGTATAGGCACCTTAACGCGTTCTTTTAGACCTATTTTACACTATGCTAGTCTTATAGCTAGGCTGATTAGTTTGTTAGGAGACAAGACGAGGGGAAAAGACACGTTTCTGTTCCCATCGTCTCTCTCTCCCTCAAACTAATCTACTTAGCAATAAGACTTGATTAGTGTAAACTAGGACTTATTATTCTTTTCTTTTTTTTGTGAGATATATACTGCTTTTTTAATCAGGAATTATTTCTTGAGGCCGAGTCAGATACAACTTCAACGCTTTGCGCATTTCTAACTTGTGGGAAAAAAGCGGGAAGCAATATGTGTATAACACAATGAAAACATTGACAACACTCAATGTTTGTCCCAGCTCACACTAGTCAAGTTTTATTGCTAAGCTTGTCACTTTTTCTTTTTGAACTTTAATCAGCGTTCACACAATACAAGTCTTATTTTTCAGCTCATATCTTTTATGCAATTTTGTGTATGCTTGTGCAATTTCATTAAAAATTCACTTTAATTAGCTGATTATAGTAACAAGCTCTGCCCAAGTAGATAGACATGGGTGCTAATAAAGTGCGTGGCTGCACAGAACAATGCGAATTTCACCCAGCTAAAAAGTCAAGTTACATTTTTTTATTTTCTTTAGAAAATCAAATTAATTAATATAATAACAATATTTCATTGAATAAGAATCGAAAATACTGAACTGAAGCCCGATTAAGAAATTATTCCTGATTAAAATTCACTCTAAATCAATTAAATCTAATATTTATCAATTTGACTGCTTTTAATGTGAAATCTACTCAAACAATGTAATTATTCAAATATTGTACTGATAAAAGTTTTTCATCTCGTTTAAACAATTATGGACTTATCAGGTAGCAACTAAAAAAATACATACTAAAATAATACATAGATACAACTGAATATACATATGTAACTGAGTCTTTATTTTTTTAAGTTGGTTAATTTATAATATATGTATATTCAGGGCTATCATGAATAAAATTCCACGTGAAATTTCTCCCTTTTCCAATTAATTTTTTTTTGTTTTCCCTATTACTTGGAATTGTTCCCCGTGAAAAATTTCACGTGGAATTTTATTCATGATAGCCGTGATTATGTAGTTTACATTTACAGGGCAATTATGAATAAAATTCCGCGAGAAATTTCTCCCTTTTCCAATTAGAATTTTTTTACATTTTATGATCAAACAGAATTGCGGCATAAACACATTTTCCATATAAACTGACAGAAAAAAGTAGAGCCAGAAAGCAGTCGAGGGATAGAATCTATTTTATTTTGACAGCGTTTTTTATTATCTTCTCAGATATAAATAAATATTCTCTCAGCAATGCTACCAAAGACAGGCACTGTGACGCCAAAATAATTAGATAAAGTCTATGTAACTTCGAGCAAAAACAGATTTTGAAATGGTTTATGTGCAAAAATATATTTTTAATATAGTTATTTTTACATTTATGCACAAAAAATGCAATATGAGAGTAAAAAATATCTACATTTTGTCCACAATAAAATATTTTTCCGATATTCCCGATATTCATATATTAGTGACAAAAATACCTACAGGTAACACTGTTTTGTAATAAAAAAAAGCTGTTGTTGCATTCAATGAAAAAATAAAATAAAGCAATATAAAATAATTAAAATATGTGTAAAGAAAATTAAAAAAAAATAACTAGTACAACGGAAAATGTGATTTTTTTTCTACCCCTTTTGCTTTTCTATACCCTCCGTCCACAAACTCTAAAAATCGTGTTTCAAAAAATCATTGAAAAATCAACGTGTGAATTACGTGAATGGGTTTTTTTTTTTTTTTTTTTTTTTTTTTTTGAAAGAAATTTTCAATGCTTTTTTTATTCACTTTGCCCAATATATATTATGTACATAGTTTACATTTAATGGTCAAACAGATTTGTAGCATAAACACATTTTCCATACAAATTGATACAAAAAAGCAACACCAGAAATCAGTCGAGAGATAGAATGTATTTTATTTTGACAACGTTTTTTCAAATGTCTCACATATAAATACTAGTGCTGTTAATTATTCGTCTTTTATATTTGTTCGAATGAAATTTCATGATTTTTTTCTTGTTCGAACAGACGAATAATTTTGTACTTTTGTTCGAATATTCGAACGAACAAAGAATAAAAAAATATATTCGAATAATCTTTAAAAAGTTTGTAAAAAACGACACGTATGTGTATTAGTTTAATTTTTTTTATTAACAAACGAAAAATTATTCGTTACACACGAAAAACATATGATTTCAATAACAGATTTCGAAATATTAATAAGAAAACTTAAAAATTTTAAGAACTAATGCCGCAGTTGACGCTGTAGTATAAGTTAAGACCTCTATGTTCCACTACTACTATTGAAGTAGCAGAATCGCAAAAAAGAGAGTAAATTAATATATAGAAAATTTCAAATAACTTCCAATCGACTAGACCGATTTTCTTCAAGTATAAATTATAAGATATACGATCATGTCACCTTTCAAACGAAAACAAAGCAAATTAAAATCGGTCAAGCCGTTCGGGAGCCACGGCGTCAAAGACACAGAGATCTAACAGTATATATATCTAAAAACGATGTGATACCTTCTAAGCGGCTGGACCGATTTTCTTTAAACATAGCTAAGAACACTTTCCATCAAGTCACCTTTCAAACAGAAAAAACTAAATCAAAATCGGTCCAGCCGTTTGGTCTGTACGTGGACTCGTAAAAAGAAACAGATACACAGACACACACTACAAACTTATAAATTTTTTTCTCTTTTTGTGACGTATTTTGAAAAGTTGGTATTTAATGCTTTTTTTACGTCGTTCAATAATTCGATTTTTAACGCTTTTGATTAGAGAAAACAAGTTTTTTTCTAATCTCTTTATCAGAAATTGTAAGACACCTTCTAATTCCATGAAGGAAGCATTACCTTTTCCCAAAAAGAAAAAAGATAAGTTTAGCGAACATACTTATGTATGTATATATACATACCCTGCAGTCAGACTGGGGCCAAGTGTCTCTTTGTCAACACTAAAACTCTAGTAGTAGTTACATTGTCTACAATTTCTTTTCTACTCATCAGTGTAAAAGAACGATAGAAAACAGATGTGGTGTATTTCTGGTGGATTTTGCAACAACTTGTCAATATACATAAATTTGTATGTATGTAAGGTATAGATGTACCAGTAAATGTCTCCATGTTCCCATAAGAACTATAAATTCACTACCTAGTCAATTGTTTTAGTATTACTAGTAGATTTTCAATGACAAGCACATGCTAAATGTCTATAGCACAAGGTATTGTATGGGGAATAATTGTAGAGTAGTACTGGTGACAAAGTCAAAAGCGACTCAGTACATTTTCACCATCGACATTTCCTTCAGGGTATGTACATACCAACAAAGCTTACACAAGTATTTATAAGTCCCAATTATCACGATGCAATTTTACTTGCGCAAGTCATAAAATTTTTTATTAAACTTGCTGTAGCGTTTAGATAGAGCAAGTTTACTTGACCATTTTATTTCTTTTTATTTGAAGCAAATTAACAATTGTTATTAATATTCTCACAAAACAAACACTTCGAGCCACATTGAATTTTACAGACGAAAAACCAGAACAGAAAACAAACACAAATGAAAAGGAATGTCAAATTCGATATAGAGCGAATGATAGCAAAAACAGAATGGCCATGTACAGGCAAGTCTGTACGGCAATTCTGCTAGTTTTACACTCCTCACTTCTTCCTCACTTCTTTGTTCGTCAAATTCAAGACTTGCGCAAGTAAATTTGCCTCGTGAAAATTGGGACTAATTAGGAGTAATTTGATTACTTAATATCATATTGTTAACAAATTAAAAAGTAATGAAATGTAAAATACTTTTTATATAAAGTAATTAAGGAAATTGTTCGAATATTCGAATATTCGACAAAAATGATTCGAATAATTTTTTATTCTAAATTGAATATTTTTGTTCGTTCGAACAAAAATGATAAAAAGTTGTACGAATATTCGAACAATTTTTGTTCGAATGACAACACTAATAAATACTCATTCTCTCAACAAGGCTACCTATCACACTTTTAATAATATTCATACATTTTATAAACAAAACTACAGAGAAAAATAAGCACAAAAGAAAATAAATAAAAAATTATAGCATTTGAAGTTACTGCCGTCGATTTTATGGGGTTTTTTAAGTTGACAGCGACTTTTCCTGAAGTTGCAGACGTATTCTGTTTGAACATTTATTTAAGAAAAATAATTTCCACTCTGCCAATGTGGCAACACCAAATAAAAGCTCTAAAAAGCTTATTGCTATGGAAACTCTTTGTATTCCACAATTAATTCCACATACATTTTTACAGATGGATGGCTTAATATAAAAAAGGCCTAACTCGAATTTTCGATATTTTACATAAGCAAAAAACTGAAGAAAAAATTTGTATGCAGAAATAGTTTTTAAAGTTGTTACAAGTCCTTGATTTTGAACTGTAACGTACTAAGACCTTCAAGGAGGATGCAATTATACGTTGTCGCCAAGAAAACATTAAAAATACGCTTTCGAAAAAAATTGAGTTAGGCCCTTTTTATATTAAGCCATCGAGTGTTTTATAGAATAGTATACAGCTGTTCATTATTATTGCCATTTTTTCTTAATATTTCCCAACAAGGGGATTACTCTGTATTTCGAAACGAAGTAGAATGCTTTCGAATTTGTACGTCATTAACAGGGACCGTAACGGTTAGTTTTTATTTTAAAAATTACTTTTTAATCATTATTTCTTGATTTTTATTTATTCCTCAGAAAA
Source organism: Tachina grossa (assembly GCA_949987645.1). Lineage (NCBI taxonomy): Eukaryota > Metazoa > Arthropoda > Insecta > Diptera > Tachinidae > Tachina > Tachina grossa. The sequence goes on along the minus strand of OX465278.1, from coordinate 48,817,072 downwards.
TAATAGTCATTTCTTGATTTTTCTTTATTCCTTAGAAAATAAAATTATTTCTTGTTTTTTATTTATTCCTCAAAAAATTTGTTATTTCTTTATTTATATTTATTGCTCACGAAATAACAGTTACTTTGCGATTTTTATTTTTTTACTAAAAAAATTGAATTTTTAAACTGAATAAAGTATAAAAAGTAAATTTAGTTTAACATATGTGAGTTTTTTTTACAGACTCTGGCGATGAATTAAATTTTAGCGCAAAAATTCGCTTTCTATAGTTTAAAAGTTAACTCTTTTAAGCAAAAAAGAAAAATATAAAAATCAAAAAGTAACAGTGAGGAATAAATAAAACTCACAAAAATTTTTTTTGGGAATAAATAAAAAATCAAGAAATTACTGTTATTTTCTGAGGAATAAATAAAAATCAAGAAATAATGATTAAAAAGTAATTTTTAAAAGAAAACTTATAACCGTTACGTTACCTGGTTTTAGATAAAATGTGAAAGAATGCATAAAATGGAAAATCTGGAGAAAAAACCTGAACATTTTCCAGTCAATATCAAAAACTCAATATTAGTTTCATACTTACAATTTTTATATTATCTAACTAACCGTTATATGAAGCATTTACTTTAATTTTAAATTTTTTTAAAGATTTCAATTTCTTTACAGAACACGAAAAAGCAGAAAACCAGTTCTCGGTTAATGTTTTACATACTCGAGTTAGCACACTACCCTAACGCAAGAATGTATGCTCATACAAATGTATTAATGAACCAAATCCGCGGTATTTGGGGTATTATCAAAATCCCGTTTTTTACAATTTGAAAAGTGTGCCACGGATACCATTTTCTTTTAGGCCTACATTGCAAAAGTGTATTTATACAAAGTACTAACATATCAACAGCTGATATTACTTCACTCTGCTGAAATTCACTGTATAAGTGTTTATTTATTTTGTTTATTTATATATAATTAAAACTTACTTTTCAAAGTATATTTGCAAAATATAGAAGCACAAAAATGAGAAAGTTGATTAAGACTATAAACCCAAGATGTTATTAACGGTATTTTTGTAAACGTTTATATGAGTGACTGATTTTTTTAACAAACAAAAACTGCAAAGCTTGTTTGGCTTGTTTGCAAAAAAACACCGAGAGTCACCTACAGCCTACTAGCCAAAAGGGATAGTGAGACGCAAAACTCTCGAAGGGCAAGAGCTCCTTTCTGTCTGTAAATTGTTTATATGAATATTACGTGAATATATCCGACATGATGCTTCTACCATAATTCCAATTAATTTGTTTGATATAATGGCCTATTTCCCACCTGCGAAATAAAACGTTCGACTTACAATTTGTATTGAAAACAACAATAAAATACGAAAATTTTTTTTTGTTTTCAATATAAATTGTGAGTCGAACGTTTTCTTTCGCAGGTGGGAAATAGGCCATAAATATACATATATTTACTACATTACTGGAAATTTGGCAAATATTCATATGGGCCTTAGTTAAAGTTGGATAATGTGCGAGTACTTTGTATTAACACACTTTTTAGTCACAACCATTCGCAAAATTGCAACAAAAAATGTTCTTATCAAAAAACAAACTGTTAGATATATTTTCCTAGAAACAAATAATAAAGTTATTAATAAAACTTGCGACTCACCATTAATAAAACCGGAAATAATAGAGCCGGCAAAACTGAAGTTAAAAGCAAAATGTTTGTAGAAAATGTTTATACACAAACGAATTGTAAAATAAAACAAACTGCGACCACACCGACAACGTTACAAACGTTACGATCTGTTTTGACTGGTGAATTGAGAAGTTCTGCTGCTTTTTGCTACCCACTGTCAGTCCAAACAGTGCCTTCAAGATGAAAAGTTGTCGTTGCCGTTGCCTTTGAAATAAATATCAAAGTTTTCGTGTTCTTGCATGTCACTTCATACAATTTTTATTGATTTGACAAAGAAGAACATCAACGCTGAGACTAAACAACGGATTTAAAATTGAAACGGTTAAAAAAAAGTTAAAATAATTATTGAAGAAACTTAAATAAATGAGAAGAAGTATTACATTCATTGTGAATTCGCGAAAGACTTATTCCAACATGGACTATTTGCAGCAGTTTTATTATAGTATCTTTGGAAGAAATTCCACAACCAGTTGCACCAACAACAGCATTAACAATACAACAACAAATAACGTGTAAGTTTTTATTTCTCTTTTTTATATGTATGTATGTACAGAAGTGAGTGTCGTCCACTCATTACAAATTGCAAGTATAATGATGTAATAAATAAATCAATCATACTAAGTCAAAAACAGCCCAAGTCAAAAAATTCCAAATGTTGAAGAAAGCCACAACAAGTGACGCAAGTAACATAAGAACAGACAGCGGCAACTTTCAGTTAAAGAATATATGTATGATGTACAAACCATTTATTTGAGGTCATTGCTTTTGTTCTGTAAACTGGTTTTATAAAAAAGAAAAGATTTTCGTAAATTTTGGGTTGTGACTGCGTGTGAATTATTTTTATTTTTAGCTTTGTCAACATTTTTTTTAAATATTTGTTTGTTGTTTATTTTAGACCACGCAAAGTGGTGGCATTTGGTAATGTCTTACTTGATCACACTACTCATATTGATAATACAGAAATTTTGGAGAGATACAATTTGTCCTTGAATACAAGAGCAGAATTGGATGCTACAACAATAAGCAAAGTCACGGACGAGGTCATTGTTAAGTAGGTTTTAAATCGTTCACCTAATGCTTAGTTATTTTTAAATTAAAGAATAATTTTTGTAGAGATGAAAAGCCGCATTTAGGTGGCTCCGCTTTAAACACTTCGAGAATTTTGAAGGCCTTGGGCACTGAACCAATATTTTTTGGTGCCGTCGGTGATGATGAACAGGCTAGCGTCGTTGTTGAGCTATTTGAGAGGGCCGGTATGGAATCGAAGTAAGTATTGAACATTTCTAATATAAAAGTATAAGATTCAAACAATTCTGAACGATACAGATTTCAAAAATTAAAATAAAGCAAACATACGTACATATTTCTTTTTTAAATTTGTATCATTGTTAAGAGGCGTAAAAGAAAATATTAATCGGCCCAGTTCTGTAAATTGAATCGATTTGAAATTTCAAAAAGTAATAATGATCCTGCAGACGTGTTAATACGATAATTTTCTTTCAGATATGATATTTGAAAATTTATATAATAGAAAAATCAAAAAAGGTCTGAAATAATAATAACAATAAATTTCTCGTTTTCAAAAAAAAACAATGGTTCTGCAGACGTGTTTAAATTCATATGCGATCATTTTCATTCAGATATGATACTTGCGAATCTATATAATAAAAAATCGAGTCGATTTAAAGTCAGATTTTTTTTCAGACTTTTTTGTAGTTTTCTATTATTTAGAGCTTGAAATGTCATATCTGATTTTAATTTAGTGTGTATGATTTAAAACACATCAATGGGGCCATTATTTATTTTTGGAAAACGAGAAACTTACTCGGATTCGGTTAACAGAAAATGGCCGATTATTTCTATTGTCGGAGTTAGTTTTCTAAAATCTTGCGATTTCAAATCGATCGGTTTGCAGAACAGGATCGAATATTTCTATTATCGGAGTTAGTTTTCTAAACCAGTGCTATTTCAAATCGATTCGGTTTACAGAACAGGGCCGTATATTTTCTTAATTTCTAAACTACTTAAAAGATTTAAATGAAAGAGAATTCTTTAAATTTTTACTTTTGTATTTGGAAGCACATTGTAGCACTGAAAGGCTTGCGTCGAAGTACATACAAAGTTTTGGGGATTTTGACTTTTAACACCGATTTTAATTAATTTTTAATTGGGGTAATTTGCGTTGAAAATCAAAGATAACTTACGTTACATTAACATTATATCTCCTTTAGTTTTAGAGGTTCTTATTTTGTAAAACGAAACTCTCATTTTTTTTTAAATTTAATAAGTGTTTTGGTTTTGATTAACATTAAATTTTATTTGTGATAAGTTTTTGAAAAAGTTAGAATACCCTCTTTTTTAAATTTTCTTAATGGAAGGGCGTTGGTAACAATCCTTATCAGAATTTTTGACACGTAAGTTTATATAACGGTTGCGCTTGCAGTAAAAATTAGTTGTGATTCTAAATACAAAAAAAAAAATAGTTGGGTTTGTGTGAAAGTTGGGTAAACTGAGTTGTCATTTGTCCAATGTAACTAAAATTAAATAAATTGTGGAGCTTAGTTTGTAATTTGTTTCGAAAATAAAACTGTTCGAAATCTTTTCCTTCGCTTCGATTTACATAAAATTTAATTTTTGCTTACAACTGTTGAAATTTGTATTGAATTTTAAACTATGTATGTTGAAATACTGATTTCGATAAGGAAAGAAATTAGACAAGTCAGGGATTATACTCCATAAATCGAAATGAAAGAAAAGCTTTTCGAATTTACAGTTTATTAAGATACAAATTCGAAAGTGATTCTTTCATTTCGAATTACAGAGTAGATACACAAAGCAAAAGCAGTCGATATTACACGATTTTAAACTTAAAGGGAAAAGTTTTTAAAAATATTATGTTAGTGGACAAACTTCTTATACGAGATTTACACTATGAGATTTTCCCCTGCATTTTTCTTGAATTCTCTTTTGTGTTGCTACCCCTTTGATCGCCTTTGTACCCCGTTTGTCAATAAACTCTAGAAAAGTCACAATAAAGAGTCACAGTGTGAATCCCGTATTAGGGAACTATTTGTTCTTCACGATTCTTCTACAATAGAAAGGCTTTCTTAAAAATCTTTGTGCAATAAGTTAATCTTATTAACGGAATGCAAGTAAGTCGCGTCCGCGATTTAGTTTAACAAAAATTATTTGAATAATAATATAATTATAATAATTATGACTGCTTTATGCTTTTTTAAATATTTTTATCGCATTGTTTCCAAAATCAAATTAAAAAATATATTAATCAGGTATGTGATGGAAAACGATCGTGGACTTTCCGTGTTTAATGTACAATTAAAAAAAAATTTCTACTTGTGTTTCTTGGCAGAAATAATCGATAATTGTGGTATGGTGGAATACCAAAATTATCGATTGCATATAAAAGTTTAAATATCTTCATACGAGTATCTTCATACGATTTGGTTTGAACTCTGAAAACTTTTTAATTGCCTTCTAAAATAATTTTGTTATACGTCTGAAGGATTTATAAAACACATTTTTATATGAAAATCTGTTTTATAAACTTTTGTAAATCAAAACTATTTTTTTTGTGAAGTAAGGTCTTTAGCATTTTTTATAGTACTTACTTAGCAGCCTGCATACATACATACGTGTGTATCTACATGGTTGCTTTCTTATATTTATTGTTTAATAATACACATAAAAACGATTTGTTTTGTTGGAAATAGTGTAGTTTAATTTTATAATTGTACAATAACCTGAATTTGTAATCTTGCACCCACAACAGTATCTTTAATAATAATAATGCTGTAGTTGAATTAACTTAATTGTATGTAATTATCTTAACAATAGTTTATATAAAAATTTCCTATTATATAAACAAGTTAACAATGTTGATTTTTCTTTTGAAAAGTAATTTTAGATTACAAAAAATCGCAGACACAGCAACGGGACGCTGCATTTGTTTAGTGCATAAAGATTCCCTGGCTTTGTATGCAAATATTGGTGCGTCATCAAAATTTTCCGTAGACTACTTGCAAAAGATTCAAAGAGAAGAGAATTCTTTCTTTCTAAGAAATTCTGGTCGTAAACAAATTTTCTACATAGAAGGTTTCTTTGTGCCCCAACGCGAGCAGGTCATTACCTACATTGTGTCTAATTTTATTAAAGGAAGAAGACGTTTGGCTATCAATTTAAGTGCCGATTATATAGTGAGATTAAACTATGATCATATTGTCTATTTGGTCAATAGTGCCACGCTTATATTTGGCAATAAGGATGAGTTTGAGACTATGCGTGAATGCTGGGGAGCTAAAAGTATTCCAGATCTTATAAAGGGTATTTTGGAATATTCCACAGTTCCTAAAATCTTCGTTATGACCAAGGGCGGGGATGGCGTCGAGCTCATTACGAACTATGAGGACGAATTTGCAAGTCCAGGAAAGCTGACATTTCAAATATTTAATGCGCCGAGAGTGGAAAATATTGTTGACACTACTGGCTGTGGAGATGCTTTTGCAGCTGCCTTTTTGCATGCCTTCCTGGAGAAACGCATTTTAAGTGAATGTATACGTTTTGCTTGTGATGTGTCGGCTAAGGTGGCCACACAAGTCGGTTGTTATTTGCCTTAGAATGTATAAACATGGAGTTAAATACTTATTGGGCATATCCCTAATTGATATTGTCTATAAACTAACTTATTATTTATTTGTATTTTAAAGTTTGTAGTTATTTTGATTTCTTAACTCATTTATTTTCATTTGTTTTGAAATTCAATGATCGGGTATGCGAAAATTACCTGCACTTCTTTTTTTAATTTTGCTTTTTTGTTTAGCAGAAGTTGTTAATTGTGATAAAATTCATACATACATATCTATTTAGTATATTTTTGTATTTTCATATGCACATACAATAAGGTTACTGTAATATAGAAAGACCCTAACTCATTATTTTTTTGAAATCGGGATTTTTGCATTTTTCGATGCATTAAATGTTCTTCTATCGAAATATACAAAAAACTCGATTTGAAAAAATAATGAGTTAGGACCTTTTTGTATTAAGCGAACGATAAGTACATGTGAATAATTACGGTATCAGTTCCAATGCTTCATTCTTTACAATTTCGTCTTAGGAATCTCATTTCAAATTCATTTTAAAATAAAAAGCTGGCTTGTAGTTTATAAAATTGCGTTTCTTTGTTTCGAACTTACATACATGCATATTGCATATCCATACATAATCATTATCAGCCCTATTCTAAATAACGAGTTTTTTTTTTGAAAAATCATTTGCAAGCTTTTAGCTAAAATTAAATAGCTGGAAACAGAATAACTGACTTCGAAATGCTCTCTAAATTCTTATTTTTCTCGCAATCTATTTAGAAAAGAAATTTTATCTTCGGACAAAGTTTAATACTTGGAAATTATTTTCCCGGGGAGTATTTATAATTGGGCTGTATATGAATTACATTATTATTATTATATTATAATGTCACAAATACTCTTTCTTGTATTCTCCACACTAAGTACATACAGTTCCGATCAGATTATTATTAGAGAATAGACTTGGGTTGAATTCGTTCACTAGTTCACTTTTGACACAAACTTGTTTTCAAACCAATATAATTTAAATGGGTTTGATCATTGGCTTGTGTCAAAAATGAACTAGTGAGCTAGTTCGATCTAAGTTTATTAGAAAAACATTTAAATATCTGTTAAAAAAGTAAAAATTTTAATACCATCGGAAAGAGAATTTCCTCAAGACTAATAATATAATAACAACATGGCAGTATTTTAAAGGTAATTTTCCAAAAAAAAAAAATTTTTTCCATTTGACTGGAACAACTTTGCATTTTTAAATGTATTTATACGTTAAACTATTAACAGCAGTAAAATATGACTTTCTAATAAATATTAGTGAAAATTTGCAAAAAAAAAAAAAAAAAAAATTATTTTGTTTGTCCTTCACAAGAATATTCCCATCGGTCCACTGCGCTGGAAATCGGGCAAAGTCACATAACTGTGTTCGGATACTTCAAAGATACAGAAAACTAGGGAATGAATTACAAAAGAAGGATTCCATCCGCTTTAACTCTAATCGAAAGTAGTAAAATCTTAATAATTAAGTCAAACTCTGCTCGTGCAGCACCAAAAATAATGTCTTTAGCTGGTATCCAAGCAAGTACGTATCTCGAAGGCAAAAATAGCCATTGGAAGCTTTCGATTACAATTTGGTAGAGAGCATATGACTTGGGAAATTTAATTAATTGTTAATGATTGGAGTACTGAGAATTTTTGCTGATAAAAAGAAATACAATGTGGACAGACTAGATGGCTGCAATTGTTATTTTTAACGATATACCTATGAAAAGAGAAAGGGTGGTGTTATCTTCTGGCCCAATCGATTTAGAATTTCAAAGTGAAAAAGTGAAAGTAGAAATTTCCAGACTCTGTTACAATTAGATCCCTTAAAGTAATTGATATGTTTGAAGCAATTGCAGGGACTCTGCAAAACATGATAATGCTCCTATACATAATGAGAGAGTTGCTTTTCCGCAAGGTTTATGTTGCATGGAAGATAACAGAATATTAACAACTTTGAAGATGGCTTGTTATTTTAAAAAATTCATGAAATAACACAAATGAAAAATTTTAACAACCCCCGATATATCTAGATATTTTTTAATCGGCTGAACCGATTTTCTTCAAACATAGCTAAGAACACTCTCGATCAATTCTCCTTTCAGACAGTAGAAACTAAATTAAAATCTGTCCAGCCGTTTGCTCTATTCGTGGACACAGACATACACTGCAAATTTGTAATATCCCTTTTTTGGCCAGCGTTTAAAAAGAGACAAACTTGATATGCCTTTAATCATTAAAGTTTAATGATATTTTAAACGTATCACAATTTGTGGAAGATCAAAAAAAAAAAAAGGAATCGCCTCAAAGTGATACAGTGTCAAGACTGAAAACATCTCCAAGTTCGTAACTCTCACAAATGTGGAACGGCCGGCTTTCAAGATTTTTACTTCTTTGTAACTCTACGTCTCCACCTGACATGAACTTTTGCTGTAACTTGAAGTTATAACTGAGTTGTTAAAACAAATGCACTAACAATAATGTTATAACTTGAAAAAAAGCATTAACTTGAACAGTCTACACTTAACATTAACTTGAAGTTAATGTTAAGTTATGTCAGGTGGAGACCGTAAATAAGGAAATTAAACATATTGAAGAAAAATCGGCAACAAACTTTTATCTACTCGTAAAAGATATTTGCAGGTGAATTTTCTAAATGTTTATTTATCTTGCGTTTTGGTTGAGAAACAAATAAATAAAAATTAAATTAAAATAGTACCTTATCATTTTTTATGCTGTGATCCTTCTTCATCTAATTAGGGAGACATTTTTTAAATTATCAGACATTTTCTGTAAATCACTGTGCGCACAAAAATATTTAAAATCTCATTTGAAACTGGTCAGCCAACTGCCGGACGCTATCAAATCACTTGGCGGTTTTTTTAAGAATTTCACTTTTAATTCGGTAACAAAATGACTACATGCACTTAAAACGATTTGTTCTTTATATGCTTTTGCAATAAAATTAATTATTTTACACAGAAGAACTTTAAAATTTGCAAATTAATAAAAATTCTACTTATATTTTTTGTGTACGCTTTTGCACATTCTTCCTGATTTACTTTTCTTATTAGTAGTCAGCTGTAGAGAGTGTGGCCGATATATAATAGTTTTTAGCGGCGGCTAAGATATATCATCGGCGGCAGGTAGACAATATATGTCTGCTAACGGTCGGAAACTTGTTTATAATTCCCGGTTCACACAGTTCAACTTTTGTTGGTCAACTCTTAATTCAGCTGTAAGAAAAAAAGACATGTTTGTATATCCGTCTCCGTCCTTCTTACAGCTGAATTACGAGTTGAGCAACGTGTGAACCGGGACTAAATAAATTGTAAAATCGGCTTAGTCGGCGATCCAATCACAGCCACACTTTTCAACGGACGCGACATGATACAATAATACAGGTAGCCGCGAATCTACAACAAATGTACAACAAATAAAACAACAGTGATTTTTATTGCTGTTTTGTGATTGACAAGAGAGAAAAACAATATACATGTACTTGCGTTTTCTCTTGGCTTTGCAAAGCATGTTTGTGTTAGTACAGTTTTAATAGGCACTGTGCGCCTGTGTTGGTAAAACATAAGCACAATTTGGCAGATCAAATCACAAAACAAGCAAAACAGCTGTTAATTGTATCATGGGCAGCGAAAATAATTACGAAAACCGTAAGCGGCGGCTGTAAGCCGTAGAGCTGCAAAACTATCGATAGTCGCTCCACTCGATAGTTTCGATAGTTTTATGTAAAACTATCGATACTATCGATAGTATCGAATAGTTTTATAAAAGTTGCCACATAAACTACATTTGACTCGAAAAAAAAAATCCAGAGTCCTCAACATTTTCATTATTATATAAAAATATATCAAGCCTTTTTTTCGATTTTATCGTAAGCGGCATATTATCGAAAATATATTTATTTATTGAACTTAAAATTTTATGGGACTACCCATGGTTTAGAATTATCAAAATGCGAAAATTGTTGATAACTTTTAAGACACTAACTGTAAAGTTTTATCGTAAGAGACGATTGGCGGCCGTCGCGACATCAGTACCACCAAAATTTATCTTTGAGTCGACTATGTTGAATTTATTAAGATACTTGTGACTACTATTTGTCGAATAACACTTGGATTTATAAATAAATTCATATACATACATATATATTTAAGTACTTATGTATACAGAAGCAGGGATGCGATGTCATATTTACAAATTGTATAACTTTCAAAAAAAATTTAATATTTTCAGTACGATTGTACCTAATTCTTTATTTATATTTTTTTAATACTTGTACTTTTTAATTAACTAAAAATCAATTAACAAAACGCCAGAAGGTGCACAAAGTATATTAGGTGCTGGGATCTGAATATAAAAGTAACATTTACGATATACTACGTTTATAACCTTTTTTTATTCGATTGTTCACAGTCGATGCAAATAGTCGGCTTCTCTCCTTGGTAGAAAAATAAAATTTCCACATTTGCAGATGAATTTGGAATAAATAACATTCCTCCAGCAATTCTTTAAGTACCGGAAAACATCGTTTGATTTACTTAATTTTCTAATACCTTCGTGCTAAAGATTAACTAACCCCCTTGTGCAAAAAAATACGTGAACGTTAAAACCGGTTTTTCTATGGAAATTTTTTTTAATGTACACCTCAAGCACGCATTATATTTTGCATAAGGGGGTTAATATATTTTAATGTTATTTTTGGCATGTAATATAATATAACGAGATTCCAGTAGTGCTAAAGGGGTCATTGCGGTGCTACGGTACTTTTGGCATTCAAATAGCGCTAAAATTTTACAATTGTACCAACTTTTCCATCGCTGTACAAAAGCATAAATCAACTACGGATAATTTGCTTCAAAGCTGCCGGCTACTGTTTACTGACTTCGATTATTTTTACTCTTTTAATTACTTGTTTTTTTTGCCGATAGTATCGATAGTGGAAAAAACTATCGATATTTCATTTACAACAAAACTATCGATACCATCGATAGTACTATCGATAGTTTTGCAGCTCTAGTAAGCCGGTTGTGTCCGATCGGCTGATATTGTTCACCAAAAAGACGTCTGCGGTTGCCAGACCAACAGAGTTTGAAGTATGTATTACTACGTTTATACACGCACTATTTGCAAATAAAAATATTCGCACTGTTTATACGGAATAGCAAAAGTACACAAACTTGGTAGCACTTCTATAGAAAATTTACTTTTTTTGACAAAAATAATAGTGTAAATGTGCAAAATATCAAATAATTATTTGTTTTAATTGTCATTATTTGCTTCTGTTAATGTTTTTTATGCAATATTAATCCATTTATTGTTTTTTGTTATCAAACATTTGTAAGCGTGGCAACCTCGAGCATTTTATTTGCAAATAGTGGGTTAAACGTGAATAGTTTTCTGAATTAGTAAGTCGCAATAAAAACAATAATATGGCAACAATTTACAGTTTTATTTGCAAATAAGCCCTGCGTATAAACGTAGTATATATGATTAAAATTTATTCAACTTAATTAAACATAAAGAATAAGACAAATAATAGAGATAATATAATGAAACTTTCTTAAATTTGTCAAAAAGTAACTTAATATGTTCAATTATTATGAAGCTAGATTGGCTTTTATATAAGACAATCAGTATCAAATTACTATGGCAATACTATAAAAGCTTTTATTTCCTAATCAGCGTTGCCAAGTGTGCAAATTCAGCTATTTTGCTGTTTTTATTTTTCAACTATTGAGCAGTCGTGCAGTTTTTTGTTTCAAAAATAAGTTTTGCTTTAAAATGATCAGTTCTTACATTGTAAGCATTTGACAGACTTATCGTTCAATTCTGACATCAGCTTAAGCCAGCTTTAAGGCCCAACTATAATATGAATAAGCTGGCTTAAGCTAATATCAAAATTGAACGATAAGTCTGACAAATGCTTAAATAATTCAGATGTGACTTTTAGGTGGCCACAATGTACTTACATGCACTTAAGTATTCTTTAGCCACAGCTGCACATCTAGGTATTGTCAATGAATGTACTAATCTATTAAGAATTCACATATAAATATATCCATCACCTTATTACTTGTTTTATTTGTTTTGGCTACTAAAAAATACAACAGTGAATATACATAAGTAAATACATGTGTATGTGTGTATATTTGTAATGTAAAACAAACAATGAAAATAAAAGTTTTGCTTTATTTTCCGAGTTTAAAATAAGAAACAATAGAAAAATATTTAAAATCAATGAATATTTTCTGCTGCTGCTTGTTTGAGTTTAAAAGATGCACAAACAGTCGTTTCCTTACGGAATGTGCGTTCAGTTTGGCACTTTACTTAAGGCTCAAGGCTCAGTTAGCCGACTGTAGTGTAATGTAACTGCAACAGTAAGAAACAGCTGATCGATTTTTTTATGTGAAAAGTAATGAAAATGGTTATAGAGATGTAATGTAACGTAGCCTACTTTTCATATAAAAATATCGATCAGCTGTTTTCTACGTTACAGTTACATTACATTACAGTCGGCTAACTGAGCCTTTAAGCAAATGACATTTGACGAAACTTGACGAAAAGTTTGTTAAGTACATTATAGTTTGCCACATGCGTTTTATATGTAACCACACAGTTGCTTAAGCTAGCTTATTCATATTATAGTTGGGACTTTTTTCATATTATAGTTGGGCCTTAAGACTGCCAGTTAATTGACTGGTCATTTGACTGGTAGAGATGACCGACACATTTATCAATTATAGTTGCTCCTCTCTAACATGTATGTTAGAGTGAAACATCTAATGTATATATGCCAAAACTTTTAAGACTATATTTTATTGTAAAATATACAATTCGTTCGGTCTGTGAAATAAAAATTACACAAGTGCTAAGAAAGTTAAGTGAAGTTAACAACAATACTGCATAAAAGAAATTAAAAAGTTTAATTTAATTTATACATGCATGTATTTCTTTTTAAAATTTTAGATATTTACAAAAAGCAAGGTGTATTGGAGCTGGAGAAAAGTGTGAAGAAGACTTGACTGGTACCACCTATGTTATTTTATATTTTAAATTGTATATATATGTATATGAATATTACTTATTTATTTCTCTATTTTCTTATAATAAAAAACAATTGAAATAACATAATAATTATATTTATTTATTTAAAAGTTACATTTTACCAGTTTCTACGTATACATTGACTAGTAACAGTTGACCAGTCTCTATGTAAACATTGACTAGTCACAGTTTACCAGTGCTTATGTAATCAGTGACTGGCAAAAAAGAAGCAGAGAAAGCAGTTCAGATGTATGTGTTTTAATTAAGTGAAATTAATAAGTTAGATAGAGATAAAAAATCACACGTACACAAATGTTTTGGTAATTTTTTTCACCAAGCCACTAATAAACTAACTGGGGACTGTGACCGAAGTGTCGGCTATCGCTACTAGTCAAATGACTAGTCAATTGACTAGTAGTCTTCTTGTAGGCAATGGAATCTCCCTTAACGGACACTTCCTATAGGCGGACACCCCCTTTAGACGGACACTTTGACAAGTCCCGAGAAATTGCTTTCTCTTGAGCGGACATTCCCTTTGTGCGGACACATTCAATGGTCCCTTCGGTGTCCGCTCAAGAGAGATTCCACTGTAATTGTTTTTGCTTTTCTTTCTTATTTTAAGCAAAATTTTTAAACCATTAGTCCTAATTTATACTATGCAAGTCTTATTGCTAAGCTGATTAGTTCGTTAGGATATAGTGATGAGGGGAAAATAAATGTTTCTGTTCCCCTCGTCTCTCTCTCCCACAAACTAATCAGCTTAGCAATAAGACTTGCATAGTGTAAACTAGGACTTACCGTTCGAATTCCCCAAATCAGTGATGGATAAGTTGGTACGATCGTACTTTTTTTGATACTATTTGACATGAAAAAGTACCGTAGTACTCCCACAGCGCATTTGATACTCTCTCGGTCTACTTAGAAATGCAGTTAGAAGATGCGCGTTTGCATATAATTTTGTCAAGAATTAAATTTCTTTTTCGACAAATGTCATGAAACTGATCTATATATAAACAGAAATCATGTTGAAACAACTGTTTTAAATCAGTTTAAAGAAAATTGTAAAAAGTTATATATTAAATTCTGTCAAGTTCTAAAGTAGACTTTGACAATGAAATGTTAGTTTGGATTAATAAGATTTCCTCTGAAAATGTTTTATCTGGTAAAACCAACAGCATTATACCACTTTTAATTAAAATGTCTCCCAGCAAAGGCTAAATTTTGAATATATTAACAACCAATATAGATCATTGGCTAATATGGAAGAACTAAAACCATTAACAAAATAATATATGCAGTTTCTGGTCTAGAGTGTCTAAAATTAAAAACGCATTAGATGAATACATGATTCCTGATATATCGAAAGTAGCTTGCGGAATTTTGTCTATACCTCACTTCTCTGCAAATGTCGAAAGGATTTTTTCTTACCAAAATCTCATGAAAACATAACATAGGAACAGACTTTATGTTCCGACAGTATCTAGTCTTATCCAGGCCAAGAATTTATATAAGTCTAAAAACTCTTCTCGTTATAACTTTAACATTTGCACCTGTGAAAATCAGTGATGAGAAATGTGGCGCAATTGTGCCATTTTCGGCACTATTCGATGTTAGATGGTACAGCACTTTTTTGTCCATTCGAGCCATAACCACCAAAAAAAACTTTAAGCGGCATATCTTTTTAACTTCGTTTTTTAACGAAAATCGATTATATGCGATCGTAGCTAAACGATTTTCATGAAAACATTAAGCTCGAAAATTATGTTGCTTAAGCTCTTTGGCGGTTATGGCTCGTATTAATATGGAAACTTTTCTTATTCCAATAATAACTATTTACTTATACAGTTATTTGTATTTCTTGTAAATAAGTACAAAGAATTAATAAATTATACATATACATACATATGTATATGTCTTTTTGTAAACAAATAATTTTGGAAATTCTTAAATTAATTATTATTGAAACATTATAAATTGAATAAAAAGTGGTTTGGCACTATTCAAGTGATTTTGGTAATATTTAGAAACAGACTCGGCAAGAAATCAAGATTTCCAATTCCCATCTCTGATGAACATACATACGTATATGCCATGTGTTCCTTATTTTATTTGTAAATAAATTTTATATAATTTTTTGCTAATCAAATTTAAATTAAAAAAATAATAGTTTTTGGTACTCTCGGGACCAAAAAAGTATTCAAAATTTTTTTATTGTTATAGTACGTTTCCATATACGTGATTTAGTTCAAATCATTTGATTTGCCCAAATTAAGTAATTTGCGAAGTGATTTGCCATACATTTTTCATATGAGCAAATTATCTCAAATGACTTAATTTGCTACAAATTAAGTCGAATTTTTCAATGCAACACTGCGCTGCTGCTATTATTACAAATGCAACTCTGGGTCATCCATTATTGATGACTTACAAATCCGAAAAAGTGACATTTAAGTACGAATTAAAATGGCAGATTCTATTTGCTTATAAAAAGGAAAAAGTAATTTAAAAAAAGAAAGTTATTGTCAATGTTGTTTTCCATTCTTATGTATATGTTTTATTTATTTTGTGTGCTAATTTTAGGTTATAAAAATAAATAAACAATTCAAACGTCAAATTTATTTCGAAAATTCGAACATAGAAACACTTACAACACATAATGGAAACACTTCGACATGATTTTCTGAAATCAACTTAATTTCCTCATAATGGAAACGTACTATTACTGAAATGCAAATCTCATTTCCCATCACTGACCCAAATATGTACTTCATACTTAACGCTTGAAGAGGTTGGGGAAGCACTGCTTGTAGTTGAGCTTTTATTAAAGCTCAATTAAAGCTTTTTTAATGTACACTTGCAGAAAAATATAATTACATATCAAATAATAGTGACTAGAGTATAACTTGCGGTGTGTAAAACCACAAGAAAAGTTTGAATACATTTTAAAAATAAATTTCATTATTTTTATTGTAAATTATATTCATGCCACTATATGGAATATGCTCATTAAATAATATTTCTATGTGATCAGTTAGATTGTGAATAAACTTTGGCATGTAATAAGAAGCACGGAAAGATTTTAGCTGATAAAATAAAGTACATAAAAAGAAATTATGAAACAGACAATGTGGTATTGTATTCCGTTTAAGAAATGCTCTGATTTGTAAGTAATTTATATAAGAATATAAAAATTAAATTACGAATTTGCTTCAATATTTATAAATTTAAAAATATTTAGCAAAGTTATAGCTTTTGGCAATGTCTTAGTTAGCTATACCGCTTATTTGGAGCATACACAACTTTTGGACTTCTACAAACTATCTATGAATACAAGAGGGAAGGATGTCGATGTTACAACTTTATGCCAAATCCCTGCTGGGATCATTGCGAATAAGTAAGTAAATAAGCTATCATTTATTTATAAATTAAAATGTTGTATTTTCGAATGCAATTCTTAAAATCAATGCTTAAAGAATTAAATTTCGAATGAGTTCGACCCAAGTCTACTTATTACATAAACGTAGACTTGGATTGAACTCATTCCGTCCGTATTATTTGATCAAACCCATTTGATCCTAGGTTTGTGTTAAAATGATCGACTGAACGAGTTCGACCCAAGTGTACATAAAGTAATCGGTTCGACCAACGCAAATGTTCGACAAACTTCTCGATGTTTAATAGCCCCTTTAGTATTTTTTTTTAATTTTACGGTATTTTCTCCCTAGAAATTCATAAAAATACTACATTATTTGAAAGATTTTTTCCGACAGGTTCAATGGACGCAAGCAGTAACACTGTTCTGCAAAAAAAAAAAAAAAAAAAAAATAATAATAAAAAAAAAGCCGGGAGCAAGAACTTCATTATGTGATTTTAATGTACTTTTGTGTGTTGAATCCAAATCTGTTTGGATTCAGATTGTTTCCAACACGTCTGGCTTTGAGCTATTTTCGTTTATATAAAATACTGATATTGGAATATAAAATACGTATTGTGATAAAAGTTAAAAATGTTACAAATAAATGGCTTGTATGATTTATTTATTCATTTATTTATTGATACATATTATACAAATTAAATTTGCATAATATGGTGTTGCACAAATATGAGCGGAGTAACTAGACCATATCGACGGTTCCATTCGGAACATGCTAAGTCGACATAACATATTATGCTGGGAATATCATTTCTGTTTGTTCATTTACTAAAAATTGTTACGAATTTGTAACAATTATTACTGGAAAGTGTTCATTAAAGCATTAAACACATTCACCACAGCAAGCTACCGACTACCAAATGTCAAGGATAGAATACACATGTTTATATGAGAATAATTCTTTTGAAGACAGCAAGGCAACATGGCGGCAGGTTGTGGTCTATGCTGATTTTGTCGTTGTAGTTTAATTAAACTAATTTCTATTTTGTTGGCTACAATGAGAACATTCAGTATTGCCAGTATAATACAAAATGTTGAATCAATGATTTTATGCAATTATTTCATATTATTTAACAGAAACAATATCCAAAAATTGATGTAAAGAATAAATTGATTCATTTTTGTACTTTGTACGTGAAATAAGTACATTTTAAAAGAGTAATTAATTTTTATAAATGCAAAATATATAAAAGTGGCAATACTGAACAATGTATTTGTACTTGAATATCAGCTGCAGATGGCGCTGCTGCCGTCTCCAAAATAATTAAGTAGCCGGCTACGAGGCGACAAATGCTGCTAGCGGCATTTGAAGTCGTGTGTTCGTGTAGCCTGCTGTGGTGAATCTGTTTAAGGCATAAAGCACTAAACACATTCACCACAGCAAGCTACCGGCTACAAAATGTCAAAAATAGAATACACATGTTTATATAAGAATGATTATTTTGAAGGCAACAAGGCAACAGGATACAGGTTGTTGCTTATGCTACATTTGTCGTTCTAGTCAAATTAAACTAATTTCTTTTTAGTTAATTTTAATTATTATTCGAACTCCATTTGTTTCTATATTTGTGATTTGAACGGGCTAAAGTTCGTATCGCTTTTTAAGCCAAATTACATGTGATAATTATTAATGAACAAATAACACCAAAGTCTGTTGTAAATATTCTGACTAACAACACATAGTTGAACGGAACAGCCAGCCGTTTTTTTTATGGCTACAAACCAAAAACAGTGTTGACAGTATAGCAAAATATGTAAAATAAATTATTGCCAAGAAATATTTTTTATTGCAAAATAAAAAAGAAAGTTACAAAATTTTACTATTCATTACAAAAGAAATTATATTTTTGCAAAGCAAAAAAGCGACAATTCGCGAAAAATTGCAAAATTTAAAAAAAGCCATAATATTGATTAAGAATCTATAAAAATGAAAGGAATGCAAAAAATTCGTGAAAATTACGAAAATTTGCAAAAATGTATTAACAGCGGGATGATAACAAAGTCTAATATTGTTTAAAAATCGGCAAAACTTTTAGGAATCTAAACACTTGCAAAAAGTCGCTTTTATCGCGAACTTTGCAAAAAATCGCGAAAATTTGTAAAATTTTAAACTAGCCAAACTATTAGTCAAAAATTGCCAAAACTGTAAGGGATGCAAAAAATTCGCCAAAAATCGCCGAACGGCGAAAATTCGCAAAAACTTACTAACAGCGAGATGATAACAAAGTCTAATATTGTTTAAAAATCGCCAAAACTCCTAGGGCCATTATTACAACTTACAAATAGTTAGTTTTAGGATGTTATCTGACAGGTAAATATATTTTGATTATTACAAGTAATAAACATTAATGTAAAAGTGACTGATAAGCTAACAGCAGGTGTATCCTCACGGTAACTTTCAAAGTGAACTTTAAGCATTTTAACAGTCAAAATAGCCTGTATGTACACTAGAGTTGCCACAATACATCATTTGTATTAATTATTTTATCGGCAGTTGTAATAATGAAAAAAATTAATGGTCACTTTATCGTTCACTTTAGTTAATGTTGAGGTTAACCCTAGGGCCCTTAGGGCCATTATTACAACCTAAAGATAAAGTTCCTGATAGTTAACCTTAACGATAGCTAACGTGAACGATAAAGTGACCATTAATTTTTTTCATTATACAACTGTCCGATAAAATAAATAACACAAATGATGTATTGTGGCAACACTGTTGTATATACTGGCTACTTTGACTGTTAAAATGCTTAAAGTTCACTTTGAAAGTTACCATGAGGATAAACCTTCCATTAATGTTTACTTGTAATAATCAAAATATATTTATCTGTCAGATAACATCCTACAATTATCTATTTGTAAGTTGTAATAATGGCCCTTAGAAAACTAAAAACTCGCAAAAAGTCGCTTTTATCGCGAACTTTGCAAAAAACCACGAAAATGTGCAAAATCGGAAGCAAACGCTAAAATTGATTGGAAATTGCGACAGCAATTAAAACATAAAAAGTTTGGAAAAGAACTCGAAAAACGCGAAAAAATCGCAAGTTAGAGAAAAATTGCTAAATGTATTGAAGAAATTGCTAAGCCTATAAATAGTAAAATTCGCAAAAAAATATAAAGAAATAAACTGATTTGTTTTTATATTTTTGAACAAACTATTTTATTTTTATAAATGTGAAATTTTTGAAAGAGGCACCACTGAAGCATATATTTATGGTGCTGCTGCCGTCTTCAAAATGATTAAGTAGCTGACTACCAGGCAACATTTGTTGCCAGCGGCACTTGTAGTCGTGTAGCCATGTAGCCTGCTGTGGTTTATGTGTTTAATGCATAACTCAAAAAGTTTTTGGAGAGAGCGTCAAAAGAGAGAAACAAATTGAGAGACAAAAAATTCCTACAAATTATTACCAGGGTTGTCAGATTTTTTCCCACCTATTTCGCCAAATTGATATTAAAAATCGCCAAAAGTCGCCAAAAATCAGTTTTATGTAGTTTTTCTTAGTAAATATTTGATAATAAATTCGTTTTTATGTAATACTTTTTTAATATAAATTTTTGATAAAATGATCGTGTCAAAATTGGTCAGAAAATCGCCAAAATTATAAATGAAATCGCCAAAAATTATTTCTTGTGAATTTTTTTCATCCAAATTTTAAACGCATTAATGACTATAATTAATATAAGAAAAATCATCAAAATCAAATTGTTTTAACTTCTTGCAGACAAGTTTTGTTAGGATTTATTTTGGAAACTGCTTCTTCAACAAACTAGTTTTCCTGAATTACCAACATATTCAAGTTCAATTTTTTAAAAAATAGCCATAATAATCGCCAACAAATTTATTTATCGTCAGAAAAATCGCCATGTCGCCAAACCAAAAATTTGGACGCCAACCAAGTTGAAAAATCGCCACGTTTGGCGATAAATCGCCATATCTGACAGCCCTGATTATTACTAGTCAAGGCAAATTTATTTCCAGGTAATATCAGGATTACAAAAACAATGAAAAAATACAACAATGAAAAAAACAACATGGTTTTTAGTTTATCGGAAATATCAAAAATAGAATTTGTTGTAGCACAATAATAATAAAAATTATTCGCATAAAGTTGAAAAAAATTTCTCCACGACAGCTACCAATAATAAAATTTGCAACGTTTATCACTTTTCACAATTTTTTAATAGTTTTTTCATATTTTTAAATTTTTTTCAAAAGAATTTTTTTTAATAAAATATTTTTCACATTGAAAATTTTTTAACATTTTTTTTTTAATTTCTCTTTCGTAAACAATTTTTGATGTTTCGGATGAACTTTAATTTGGAAAAAAATAGCTCAGCTGCATTGCCGTTACTACCTGGTGAATGTGCCTTGTTACTAGTAAAACATACTGTTGTATGTTTTGTTGTCAAAATAATTATTTAAAAAATATCTGAAAAACGAAAACTAAAAACTTTACATTTCTTTATTAAAAAATATGTACAGGTATGTAAAAAGAAAGCATATTTTCTTAATTTATTGTTTTTTTTTCGTTAAGCCACATAAATTTAATTTTAATGTCAAAGAATTTTGTTTGTTTCTCATATATGATCAGAGATGGAAAGAGGCGTTTTTGTATTTGTTAATGAATAAAATTAAAAAATTATGAAAAATACATAAAAATAGTAATAATACATGAAACTGTATAAAAAATTTCATATTAAATGTCTAAAAAAATTTGCAATTTAAAATATTATCAAACAAAATACATCAGAAAAAGTACAATTCCATAATGTTTTCCATCCATGGTTCGATATGAATACAATTTTCCCTTCAAGTTTTGACAAATAAAGCGTTTATTTACTTTTTCATGTTTAGGAGAGCAATTTTGTAAATTTTCGTAGCTAGTTTCTGCTGGGAAAGTAAATGAACAGACCTAATATATAAGGTTTTAAAAATAAATAAAAAAAATCAATTTCGCATTAAAAATATTTTTTTTGCCATTAATTTCGGAACAACTCCGAAACCAAAAAAAAAACTATCTGAATTTGATTTAAAGAAACAAACAATTAATTTACTAAACAAGTTAAACTTTTTAATTTTATTTTGCATCTTTAAGGGCCAATTTCATCAACTAGGTTTAAATATCAATTCATATTTAAATGTCGATTTTCATTAATTTTTGTATGGAAAAATGACTTTTAAATATGAATTGATATATATTTAAATAAGTTGGTGAAATTGGCTCTAAGTGTAGAGTTTATTAAAATCTATCGATTGTCGAGTTATATGGAAACAACTTAGCATGACCGCCTTGTTTCTGGGTTAATATTAGCCACACCCATTAAAAAAATCTCTACTTCATATACAAAAACTGAAAACGGATTTGTTTTTGTCCACATAAAACACATATTTTAATTTAAAAAAAAAAATTTGTTTGCAGAACAGTCCTAAGCGCCAGTCCCACGATGTGGACAAAGTTCGACTTGTCGCACACTTACAATCAAAACAAAAACAAATTTTAATATTTTGTTATTGTTTCGAATGTAAGTATGCGACAAGTCGAACGTTGTCGATATAGTGGGATTGGCCCTAAATGTTTTTTCTTAAATAAAGAAAAAATTGCAAAAAATTCGAAATTGTGAAACGAACGATAAACGAAAATTGCCAAAATAAAAACTTCCAAGATCATATGTAAATATCTCATTAAGTAAAAAATATAGACGAAACCATTTCTTTGAATGCCTTGATGAAACAAAGTCAACACACTTTTCTTTTGTATCCTAGTTCCCTTTCCAAAAGAACTACATATTTTTAAAGTCGATCCACATTTTAAGCGTAACGACATTGGGCATATTTTCATAATATTTATTAAGTGGCCAACTTTGGCATCTTGTATCACAGCTTGTGCTTCTCGGTGTTCGAAAATTGGAATGCTTTTGTTATTTATAAGAAAATTTATAAATGTGTTTTTATGTTGTATATGGTTTATTTATATTTAATTCCAGGCAAGAATGTAAACCAAAATTAGGGGGCTCCGCTATGAACACTGTTTGTATATTAAAAACTCTTGGAACTAATGCTCTCTGTTTTGGGGCTTGTGGAAAAGATGACAAATTGAAAATAATTTATGAGTTTTTAAAAAATACTAATATGGACAGATAGTGAGTAATATGATAATTTATTATTTATTTACTTGATATTAAAATTATATACAATATAACGTTAATATATACATTGATAGCACTGGCAGCCAAGGCCATCGGCTAAGATGATAATTTAAATCTCATAATTTTGTTAGATATTAATATCTCCATCCCTTCAATTTCAGCCATTTCAAATTACAAACCATATCCGATACTGCTGCTGGACGTCGAATATCTCTGATGCATAAGGATTCCAAATCATTGTATAGCAATGATGGTGCTTCAGCCAAATTCACAGGAACTTATTTGCAGCAAGCTGAAAAGGAGGAGAATGATTCGTTTCTTAGACCGCTCAAGCGCAAACAAATATTTTATATTGAGGGATTTTTTGTGCCGAAATGTAAAGCAACTTTTCTTGCAACAAAATCAATTCAAAAGAATGGTCGATGTTCGTATCATGAAACTTCATCTGAGTCTTAAGCTACTTGTCAAACATTTCCCTAAAAAAGCGGAACCAACAAACACTAATGAATAAAGTTTTAATTCAGACGATTGTTTATCAAATTAAATAGTTTCAAACACAACTAATAGGTAATGTCATAGAATCCAAAACTATTGGCTTCTTTTTAACTTAACAAACTTTTCTCTGAATTGAAAGATTTTTCATTAGCATTTAGTGGTTACGCTTTTTTGGACAAATGTTTGAAAAGTGTGATTGTACTTTTAGTAAATAAATTAAAGAAAGAGGTACACACGAACGACTTATTTATTAGATGTTTAGTCTAAAAGTGTATTTGCAATATTATTGCGCAATAATTAATGTTATACAATAAAATTGCTATTGAGTATATTATACTATAAGTCAATTATTATCGGAACTAAAAGTGTGTACCAGGTTTTTTTTTTGCTACACGTGTAAGTTTTTTAGGAGAGGGATAGAAGAAGGGTAAATACTTGCTTGTTGTTGAAGTAAAGCTGTTGGAAAATTTATCCAATAAACTGTCGACGAGAACTGAAGTAATTTGCCTCCAGAAAAATTGCAGCGTGTAAGGTCTGAACTACAAACGCAGTGTTGCATCTACCTTCACGAAAGCTCAAAGAGCAAATGCAAGACGAATCCACTTCAGGTGATCTCAATTCACCAGCTGACGACCAGCTGATAATATCTCTGCTGCCAAATCAAAGCAAAACGTTCGGAAATATTCTGACAGCAGCACATTTTACACTAACAAATAAACAAGTCGAATATGCAGAGTTACAAATCGAGACCGCTTCGCAACAAGTCGCCTTGAGCAAATGGTAATCGTAAATTCATCCAAGGTGTATTAATAAAAAGTGACTTTATCATTACAACAACATACACTATACATTTGTTGTAGGATAATTTTTATTTGTACGTTGACAGTTCGGGTTAAAATTTTATGTTATTTTATATGGAGCTTGACGGATAGGTTAAAGTTAGCTGACTATTAGCTGTGCTGCTAAGGCCACTGGGTATTAATACACTTTGCATTAATCAACATTTTTTATAATTTCAATAATGTTTACAACTTCTTGGGTGTTACTTATTACTATTACTAGGTGTTACCTTCTTTAAGAAAGGGATAGTGATAGAGAGGACAGGTAAGGCGGTGAAGGAAGATATAGAGTAATGCTTCATTATTTTACAACTCTGGTTTTTGTACGTTTTTATTTAATAATGCAGTGTTGCAGCGCCCTTGGTGTCAATGAGGCATATTAGATTTTTGCCGTTGATTCTGCTATACAATACCGACGAAGGAGAGCGCTCTGATGTTACATTATAATTACCCAGCAAAAAATTACACATTACCATTAGAACTACTTGCCATATAATGACTTACTTTTCTGATTGCCAATTTTCATTACTCGCTTACAAATCACATTACCTAAAATTTAAAAAAATTACGTGCAAGTTGCTAAATGAAGAGAATGATTTTTTTAGACGAACTAGATTACGTGAAATGTTGACAAATAAAAAAATGTAAGTACTTCTCAAGAATCGATTATTTTAGTCTCACGCCTTGTTAAAATCATTAAGTTGGTAATCCAGTAGGGAAGTGCTTCCACCAAAAATGCTTACTTCCAAACTCGATTACCTTTTTTGAAATTTTTTGCTGGGTAGTTCCCGCTGAAGCCGGTGTAGTACAGTGACCAGCGTCTATTTCTTCATCACTTTAACTTTCCTACAACAACTGTATAAAAAGACAATAGGGCACATTACAGAAATACTATATACATACATACGAGAGCGGATCAATAAGTCCGTGACTTTTTGAATGAAACATAGTTTATTTTTCAGTTTTTTTTAGTTTTTTTTTTAATACACTCAGTCCAACGTTTCTCCAGTTTTTTTATCCCTTCCAAAAAATAGGATTTTTCAAGGTTCTTAAAATAGGCATTTGTATGGTCAATAATTTCATCATCCACCGAGCCATTTCTTTAGGTTTGGAAATAGGAGGTAGTCACTAGGGGCTAAATCCAGAGAATATTGCGGATGGGGTACCAATTTGTAGAGTTTTACCATTGAGACTGCACACGTGTGCTCTCATGCATTATCTTCCTCAAAAAGAACTTTTTCCTTGGTCATATGGGGTCGTTTTCCTTTTAAATCCCCATTAAATCGGTCTAATAAGTTAGCATAATATTCGCCGTTTATTGTTTTTCTCTTTTGAAGGTTTTCGATGTTGATTATCCCGCAATCACTTTATTGGCCGACAAACTCACCTTGGCCTTCTTTGGAGCAGATTCAACAGGATAAACCCATTGTTTAGACTGCTTGGTCTACGGAGTACAGTAATGGATCCATGTTTCATCCACAGTTACAAAATGCCGCAAAAAATCATTCGGATTGCGGTTAAACAACTCCAATCAATCTTTTGAAGTTGTCACACGTTTACGTTTATGGTCAATTGAGAGCAAATGCGGCACCCATCTTGCAGACAACTTTCTTAAACCCTGTTTGTGTAAGACGTTAATGATGTAAATCTTGACGTTTCTGTAATAGATTAACAGCCTGTTCATCGAACTGCTTTACGTTAGAAGGCGAGCGATTACTAGCCAGACGATCTAGCTGGAAATTGAGTTCATTTTGTTTTTTCGTTTGGAAATAAAAGCTCTTTTTGTTCGTAGTTAAACGACTAAGAACAATGTTTCCATTACTCTTTTAGTTGTAATTCTTAGAGCTTTTTTCCTAGAAAATTTAAAGTTTCTTTATAAATGAAAAGGAAGCAACCCTATCAATCAGTAAAAATAAATAAAAAGCAAAATTGTAGAAAATTGTTTGCTTAAAGTATACAAAAAAAGCAATGTTAGTCCGATCACAGAGGAGATGTGTAAACATCTAGTAATGAAAATTTTTTTTTTAAGTTGGAAGTACTTATGCTTTTAGTATCTTCTTTTAAATTAATCAATTAAAAGTATCAAAACTTTCAATATTGTAAATATATACATAGGAATTTGTTGGTTTTTGTTTGTTTTATTAAACTTATTTGGTTAGTAAATGGGCACACTGCAGTATATGTAATTATATGTACTGCATTAAAAATTGCAGTAAGCAGTAAATTTACTGATTACTAAAAAAATTCAGTAAATTTTTACTGCTAATGAAATTTAATTTGTATTACCAGTAAAATCGTAGGGCCGTAATCAAGATAAAATTGTAGCAAGTGGCAAAGTTTTTTCATTCAAATTTTGAAACTTTTGTATGAAAAACATTTAGCCACTTTGTAGAATTTCATTATGAATACGGGCATTACTGATTACTGAAAATTCAATGCACCTCATCATATAACAAATCATTTAGGCAAGTTATAAAAATTGTAGAAAAAAATTTTAGTAATCAGTAAAAATTTACTTGTTAAACATTTTTTATTGTTTTTACTGAAACTTTAGTGGTACTGCAGTGCTCATCTATGGTAAATGCCTTTACTTTTACTTATTAATTTTTAATTCCTGTTGTTCATCGTTTAGTTGTTGCTGTTCTTGTTGTTGTGTACGCATTGCAATTAAAATAAATTTAGTAAAGTGCGACTTTGACTCGCGCACATTCGGTTTTGATCATTTTTTTTTTTTGATTTAGCTTTCTTCATTTTTTAAGTTTTTTCAGTTTAAACGATTTTTTAAAGAAATTGAATGACCTTGAAAGCCTGAATAGATACAATATCTATAAAACCACACAGATTTTTTTCAGTTTTATCGCTTTTTTCTCGTTTTGGCGTTTTTTTCTCTCTTTTGGTTTTTTTAATTTTCGCAATTTTTTTCATTTTGACGATTTTTTAATTTTGGCGATATTTTTCTGTTTTTTGGGGTTTTTTTCATTTTGGCGATTTTTTTCTGTTTTTGGGGTTTTTTATTTAGGCGATTTTTTCATTTTGGCGATTTTTTTGTTTAAGGATTTTTTTCATTTTGGCGATTTTTCCGGCTTTTCGCGATTTATTTTAGTCCTAGAGATTTTTTTTAATTTAGTGCTTTTTTCGTTTTGGCGATTTTTTATATTTGGCGATTTTATATTTTTTTGATTTTTTAGTCTTACCGTTTTTGAAAATTTCAAGAGTTTTGCTCTTACGGTTTCCAAGATACAGCAAGTTGCCAAAATTACAAAGTCAAAATTGCATTAACTGATGGAACACCCATTGATTTAAATTTTTTAAATTTAGTGTTAATTGTTGCAGTCTGTATAAAAATACACTAACTTTTAAATTTTCAAGTGTATATATGTACATACAATTGTATGTATATTACATGGGATTTTAACATTTTTCGTTGCTCGTTTTGGAACACCCTTTAGTTTTTAACTCTCATGTATTTGTTGTTGTAGTGGCCAAATGTCCACACATTGTGTCGAAGTTTCAAGTCCGTAGCTCTTACGGTTCATTTTCACCTTTGGTGTACGGAAATATACAGAAAAATAACCGCCGGCGGCGCACCGTCTGCTTCGAGCCGGTCGACTTGTTTCTCTGCTTGGTATTGCTTCTTTCAAACACTAATACACTCATACATAGCTCACACCGATTTGACAATGCAAAGCAAAAGCAAAAAGCAAAGAAATCTCAGCAAAGAAATCTCAGCAAAGAAATCAAAGTCAAAAGATTTTTACCTCCTAGCGTATAGATGTTTACACATCAAAAATATGCGTTGATTGAAAACACAATGATTGGATCTGTTGCACTTGGGGTTTTTTATAGTGACGGAGATAACGCAGAAGTTCACCTGTGTCGCAGAAGATTTCGAGAGACAACAAATGTGCTAGAATTTTCAGAAGAGCAGTAAGTTCATTTAATGAAATGTTTATATACCACTGATCTATTGTTTCTTAGGTTTACGGCAAATTTTCGTGTTAATAAAGACACAATGAAGCAAAACAGCAGAATCACTAGCGTTCCCGCTATAATTAAACTGACAACATTCCTAAAATTTCTCGCAACTGGTGGTTAAGAGTTTTGTGTCGGAAACGAATGTATTTAGTATTGTTCACAAATGTCCTGAAAGGATAACGCTAAAAAAACGATAGAAGAGGAATCTAAGAAGAAGAAAATTTTTTCAATAGAGCTGGAATGCCTGGTGTTGTAGGCTGTGCCGACGGTACGCACGTTCGGATTAAGTCACCGGGACAAGAATTGAATCATCTGCATTATAACCATTATTTTAATTTTATTTATAAAACTTCAAAAACTTCACCGACACTTTCAATTTTTTCTGTTTGTTTAATTTGACACTTGATTTTGTTTGTTTCGTACACCCAGCAAAAAATTATAGCCACTTAGAAGCACTAAAAACTGTTATTTGCTTCTAACGTTGCATCTCCAGAAGCACTAACGTAAGCGAGACCATTAAAATATGTTCTATGATCGTACATGAACAGTACACAATTATATATGCATATATGTGTATAGAACAGGTATATGTTTGCTATTGCTTCTAAGTGGCTCATAGCGAACAAAAAGCATGCATTATAAAAACGCAATTGCAAGTGATTCCGTTTCATGGTCTCCCTCACAAAAATGCTTACAGCAAGCAAAAATTTTTGCTAGGATATACGTGAACCAATTTTTCAAAGTTTATTCGTTATACTCAAAATGAAATAAACAAAAACCAAAAGTTCAACTCGTTCGTTATTTGACGTACAATATAAAAAAAACTTACTTTACAAAAACAGGCTGTAAAGATAAGTTGTAAAAATTTGCTTTAATCTATTACAAAAAGGCCAATATTTCTAACGTCAACGTCTTACACAAACAGGGGGTTAAAATCGAAACCACATTGCCATATGAAATGCTTATAGCATCAACAATCTCACGCGTTTTTACTCTTCGATCGGAGAACACCATATCGTGGATTTTTTCGACATTTTCGGTTGTACTGGGCGTCCAAAACGTTTAGCGTCATTTGTACTTCTGGGATCACAACGAAAGTCAGTAAACCACTTTTTTTACCATTGAAATCTATGGTGCAGAGTCTCAATAGTATCTATAGAGGTTTTCCTTTGTTTGATTGACGGTTTTTTTTTCGCAAGAAATAATGTTTATTGAGAACTCGAAATTCACTTTTTTCCATTTTTAGAAAAATACAGGAGGTTGTATATTTTGAACAGCTGTTAAACGCAAAGTAAATGACGACACTTGCTCAAAATTTGACAAAGTCACGGACTTATTGATCAACCCTCGTATCTCTCATTTACTCAAAGAACGTTATAACTCAAAAATTCCATTTTTTGAGTTAGTGATGCAGAATTCAACTAATTCTTGGTATCGTGCAAACATTCCATATAAATGACTTGTTTACTCAACTCCATTGAATTGTATGTAAATTGAAAACTATAAAATCGTTTAAGGGCAAACTGGTTTTTTTTGAATTATGACATTGCTTGAGTAAATGAGCGAGATGTCCATTGCTACACGTTAAAATTTAAAATTCTTGTCTGCAAATGTATTCTAAAATTGAACATTCAATATAAAAGTTAACCTCACAGATAATAAACAAACGAATGAATTAATGAATGACTGACCGACTACATAGAGAATACAAGCATTCATAAGATGCACTTGCAATGACAAAAGGATAATGAATAGAAAGAAGGCATACATGACAATGGACACTCATACACTCACGCATTCCATTGTAAATATTTGACAAATACAAAACTCATACGATAAATTCCTTTCGACAGACAATTTCGTGTAGTCCTTGTTCTGCTGTTTGTTATACGAAATCAAATTTTTGCTCATTTTCAAATTAAGTTTATATGGATGGAGGGGGACCTGTAAGTTGTGGGGTGTGTTGATGTGTTGAACTCTTTTGGTATCGGTTAAATCACGTACAGCATTAAATCTGCTGTTAATTACATGATATTAATTTTCCACACAATGTCCATCAAATGAAGGGATGGCAAACCATTTTCGAAGCGGTGCACTGTGATTTTGAGTACACACAAAGAAACAATTATTATGAGTATCATTGGTTGCCAAACACGGCAAGAAAGCAAAACATGTTGCATATATGTATTCATCTACAATTCGTCCCTGTGCATGCACATCCGATTGTCCTTAAAAGTATGAGAGTGAAGTTGTTGAATGTTGTTGATGTTTGTTTTTAGTATTAAACAATGAAATTGAAGGGGTCAAGGCACATCATCAATGACAGCAAAGGAAAAGAGGACACTCTAATATACATTCCACACAGTTCAATGTGTTGAACAACAAACTATTGAGTGGTCACTGAACGAAGTAATTAATGTCATCATGTGGTTTATTGGTTTGCTTGGAAGCTCTGTTTCAACACAAGACTGTAGAGAAAATACTAAAAATTAAAAAAAAAGTAGAAAATCGGATAAGGCGAACGCTATAATTTATAAACACACTGTAGGATTTAAAATTTAAAATTGATAAATGCAAAAGCTTAAAGAATTTAATCAGCATGTATACGATTTCATATCCTTAAATTGATTTTGAAATGTGCTTTTTTTACATGTGTATGAACAAACACATATGGAAAATGTACATTAATTTCTTTTTTCAGTTTTCAAATAATAAAAATTAAAACAAAAAGCCACTAAATATGGTTTAATAAATAATAAAGAAGGATTATGACCAGACAAGTTGGTAAACATTAAAAACATTTGAAAACGTTTTTTTTTGCTTGTTTTCAGTAAAAGTACAAATTGTAAAACACATGCATCGGGTGTTTTTCTTAGAGATGGAAATCAATCACGTTGAATTAAAACACTTGGAAAATTAAACTATTTTCCCAGGACAACCTGCCAAAAATGTATTTCAGAGAAAAATATATGTATTGTAGGTTAATTTAAGCAATTGTAGTTGTTAATTTTATAATTACTGAATATTTGTTGCTATTCAATGAAAACAAGTTTTAATTAGTGTTTGTTTTTTTTTTGGGAATTGTTACAATTTCAGTTCTAAGAAATTTTTGGGTAAAGATTCCCTGATGATCTGCATTAGCAACAGTGAAATGCGCATATGATCCAGCTAAACCCCCTTTAATATTCAGTTTCAATGTGTTTTTAATAAAAAATATTTTACTCAATAATAATGATAATAATTTGGGATTATTAGTGTGTTAATAAATGTTAAAATTAAATTGTAACAATTCCCATAAAAACCACTAATTATTAACTTGACTGTACCCGGTCAAAAATACTTGTGTGGCAACAATCTATTCTTAAATAACTGCTTTTGTTTTTTTTTACATTTAATTTCTTGAATAACAACTGTTGTTGTTTTTTTACATTTAATTTCTTCACATACTTCTTACAACTACAATTCGATCTCTACATGCTGATCTGCATTAGCAACAGTAAAATAGGATCCAGCTTAGCCCCTCAACAATCAATTTCAATGTATTTCAAATTTGACACCATGATGCGTAAGGGATACTTATTCTTATGGAAATATACGCGAACAGACCTAATACAAATATTTTCAATAAAAATATTTGTGAAAAATCAGAGTTTTCCCATATATTATTAGTAAAGAACAAAGTAGAGAAATACACAAATATAATTACAAGTCCATGTTGAAGTAAACATTAAAATAATAAGAACAACAATAATGTTAATTTTAAACAGGGCTAAGGAAATCAGCATTGTGTAAAGTACATAGAAGACAACATCGTAGTATCCCAGCAGTGAATCAATTAAACTTTGTGTGTTTTAAAAGTCTTAAATATCTGTGTTGAGTAGAAGAAAACAAGTTTTAATTAGTGTTTGTTTTTTTTTTAGAAATTGTTAGAATTTCAGTTTAACATAATATTTATAGTTGTTCTAAGAAATTTTTGGGTAAAGTTTCCCTGATGACCTGCATTAGCAACAGTGAAATGCACATATGATCCAGCTAAGCCCCCTCAATAATCAGTTTCAATAAATATTCAATAAAAAATATTCAATATTCAATAAAAAATATTTTACTCAATAAGTATGATAATAATTTGGGATTATTAGTGTGTTAATAAATGTTAATAGTGTTTTCACACTGAAAGTTAAAACCTGGTTTTAACGTTAAAACTACAAACAGCTGATTTTGCTTTCACACTGCAAGTTTGTTAAATTCAGGTTTTAACTCACAGGCTGTCTAATAACTTTGCTCAAAATGAAATCAATCTCCTGCCAAAATGCGTGTATTTGTTGTTGCATTTTTCTGCTTTTTAATAACACTTGTTGGACATACTGTTCAACTGTTTTTGTTTGTATGAAAAACTGAGATATTTCACAATGCGCTCCAAAATGGAAATTATTTTATATTTTGTAAATAAAATTTTTTAAATTATGGAACTTCTTATACAGCATGAAGAAGTGCTTGGAAATATTGTTAATAATATAAAAATGCACAAATACATTATAAGATAAACCTTTTTTATAGGTAGATGAATGTCAGTCATATTTTCACTTTCCACAGTTCAATTTAAAATATTTTCGTTGTTTTCCTTCCAAAAAATCTTTTTTTCCATAATTTTTTGATTATTGTTGCTGCTGTATCCATTTTTAAGTTGAAAATTTTTCAACAGCCATCTATTGTTATTCACTGGCATAACATTATCACCTACTGTCGGTCATTTCAACTTGGCAGCACAGAATTTATCACAGCGAAAACAAGGTTGCATTTCATAAAACCAACTTAAAACCAATTCAAAAATGGTTTTAATTTGGTTTTAACAAAAACAATTTGTATGGTAAAACCAGGTTTTAACAGTTGGTTTTAACGTTAAAACCAACTTTTATTAAAACCATGTCAGTGTGAAAACACTATAAAATTATGCATTAAACACATTCACCACAGCAGGCTACACGAAAACACGACTTCAAATTCCGCTAGAAGCCGGCTACTTAATTATTTTGGAGACGGCAGCAGCACCATCTGCACCTCATATTCAAGTACAAATACATAGTTAAGTATTGCCACTTTCATATATTTTGTATTTATAAAAATTATTTACTCTTTTAAAATGTACTTATTTCACGTAAAAGTACAAAAACGAATTAATTTATTTTTTACATCAATTTTTGGATATTATTTCTTCTAAATAATATGAAATAATTGCACAAAATTATTCATTCAACATTTTGTATTGTACTGGCAACACTGAATTTTCTCATTGTAGCCAAAGAAATAAAAATTAGTTTAATCGGACTACAACCTGTCGCCCTGTTGCCTTGCTGTCTTCAAAAGAATCATTCTCATATAAACATGTGTATTCTATCCTTGACATTTGGTAGGCGGTACCTTGCTGTGGTGAATGTGTTTAATGCATTAATTTGTAACAATTCCCATAAAAACCACTAATTATTAACTTGACTGTACCCTGTCAAAAATACTTGTGTGGCAACACTCTATTCTTGAATAACTTTTGTTGTTTTTTTACATTTAATTTCTTTACATAATTCTTACAACTACAGCTCGAGCTGAAAAAAAGTCAGCCAATGTAGCAGTTGTTTCAACTTTTACATTTTTTTTAAATGAAAGCTTAACATAATTAGTTGATTATCTGCATTAGCAACAGTGAAATAGGATCCGACTTAGCATCTCAACAATCAATTTCAATGTATTTCAAATTTGACACCATGATGCGTAAGGGATACTTATTCTTATGGAAATATACGCGAACAGATTTAATAAAAATATTTTCAATAAAAATATTTGTGAAAAATCAGAGTTTTCCCATATATTATTAGTAAGAACAAAATAGTGAAATACACAAACATACAAGTCCATGTTGAAGTAAACATTAAAATAATAAGAACAACAATAATGTTAATTTTAAACAGGGCTAAGGAAAATCAGTATTGTGTAAAGTAAAGAAAAGATAACATCGTGGTATCCCAGCAGTGAATCAATTAAACATTGTGTGTTTTAAAAGTCTTAAATATCTGTGTTGGATTTTATAAGAATTTTATACTGGAATATTATAGTTTAATTGCAAATCTCCGAAGTTATAAAAACAACATTGATGAAACAAGGTAAAAACGTAACAATATGTTTATTATAAAGTTGAAAAGAAAAACATTCAAAGGCGTAAATTTTTTTTATTACATCAAGATTCGATAAACTTAAAACATTTAAGGAAATTATTTAAAACAATTAACAGCCTTATTTATAAAAATTATTAAGGCTTTATAAAAGTTTAAAAAAAAACTTTCATGCAAAATTTTTCTTATCAAGCCTTTATAAAGGGTATCACGAAATAAGTCCCAAATGATATAACTCCCAATGAAATAACTTCCAACCAAAATGACATAAGTCCCACTCAGAAGAAATTAAATAACTACCAATTGTTCAAATGAAATAATTCCCAATAATTGGAACTTATTTCATTAAAAACGAAATAAATCTCAATGAAAAAAGTCCCAAGAAATATTAAATATTTTTCAAAAAATTAAATAAGTTCCAATGGAATTAGTCACAATCAGAGCTGCCAGATAAAATTATAGAAAAATTGTTGAAAACCCGATAAACTATAAAATAATCGTCATTTTATACTCGAAAAATTGGTAAAATCAAAATGAATTTTTTTAACGTTTATTGGGAAATTGAAACCATTTTCCGATCTTAACCCCTCATAACTTTGTTCCCCTTAGTGGTAAAATTATAAAAACTATTGTCAAGTTTTGGTCTCAGTACTTTTGATGGCCAACATTTTTCATAGAAACTTGGCTTTTTTCACATTTATGTGTTTTGAGAATATCAGTTTACACAGATACCAATATAAAATAAAGAGTGGGCAAAATTACACCAAAATCTTTTAGTAGGTAAGTAATACATCAATTGTAATAGTCGATTTTTCATAAAAAATGCAAAATTTTAACTTTTAAAAAATCATCAATTTTAAGGGAAAAAATCGTAAAATCGTCACTTTGCTATTTTCGGCACCGACAATCGTCAAAATGACGATAAATCGTCAAATCTGAAATAAGTCCTAAGAAAAATTAAATAACTCCCAAAACAAATAAATACAAACAAAAAGAAAACAATACCTTATTAGCGGGGAATAACTAGACATTGCATTTGAACTTTCTCCATAACCTGCATCTCTATCCAAGGTTCTTTTGAGACGGCCGTCGGCAAGTCTCAAAAATTTTCTCCACCATTGTATTCCCCGACACGGCGCCCCCTACTATAGGTTTCTTACATAGACGCCTTCGGCAGGATTCAGAGATTTTCTCCAACATGGAATTCTCCGGCAAAGCAGAGCACACTAAAGGTTTCTTAAGTCCGTTCAGGGACTGGCTGTTTTAGAAACCGAAAGAAAATCTTTGAGCTCTGCCGAAAGCCCAAATATAATAAGTTGACAGCACCGCCTGCTATAGGTTTCTAGCATAGCAGGCCTTCTGCCGGACTTAAGGATTTCCTCTACCATGGTATTTCCTGATACGGCGCCGCTTACTAAAAATTTCTTGCATAGCCTTCAGCCGAACTTATACCAATACTATTGAAAAAAAATGATAAGATAAATGAAATAACACCCAAAAAAATGAAATAACTACCAAAAAAAAAATAACTCCCAATCGAGAAATGAAATAATTTCCAGTGGCAAAAGAGAATGAAGTAAGGCCCAACAAATTTTTAGTTGGAAATTATTTCATTTGGGAGTTATTTCATATGAATTAAAAAAACTTTGGGTATTGTATTAGGAATAAAAAACTCGAGTTAGTTATAGACTTGGATCTAGCAAGAGACTTTTCACAAAATGCAAGAAATAATCAATAATCGTACGATTAAAGTTGCTTTAAATATATTCTTTGACAATTTTTCAAATTGTTATGTCTGATCTGATAGACGATTATATGCATAACAATATGAAGCAGTGAATTGTCAGATTTCCTGAGACAAAAAAAAAAAAAAACAGTCTTTAATACTAAAAGCAAAATATGTAACGGTCTAATTCATAAAAAATATTTTAGGTTTATTACAGGTTTATTTGAAAAATTTCCCATGTCAAATAAGCGCTTAATAAACCTGAAATATTTTTTATGAATAAGGCAGTAAGTCTTTAAATCAGAGCTGTTAAATTTCGATTATGATTAGGAATCAATTAGATTAGATTTTAAAAAGAATTTTACTGATTATATAATTCCCTTTAAAAGAATTTCTAGTAAATAATTGATTACTATTACTAATAATCGAAAAGTAATCTGAATTACTAGAAATTACAACAAAATAATCAAAAAGAATCAAAAGTAATCAAAAAATGATCCGCTTACTTTCAAAGATTCATTTTTGTTATTAATAAATAATCAAAAAGAATTAAAAGTAATCTTTAAAAGTATTCGAATTATTTTTTAATTACTTTTGATTCTTTTTGCTTATGTTTTGTAATTTCAAGTAATTCTAATTACTTTTCCATTATAAGCAATCGTAATCAACTAGTAATCGTGTGAAACGGAATATAATCGTAAATTAATCATTACTTCACCTTTCAAAAAAAAAAAAAAAAAAAATCAAATTACCAATCAGTATGATTACTATTCATTACTTATTAGCTATGCTTTAAATAAAAACATCAATAGTTAAGACTCAAGGCTCAGTTAGCCGACTGTAATGGACTGTAACTGCAACAGTAGGAAACAATTGATCGATATTGTTATGTGAAAAGTAATGAAAATGGTTATACAGAAGTAATGTTACGTAACCTACTTTTCATATAAAAATATCGATCAGCTGTTTTCTACGTTACAGTTACATTACATTACAGTCGGCTAACTGAGCCTTTAATATCTTAAAAAGATAACGTAATGTTTGTAATTCTAAATTCTTATCTGAAAATGCACCCGTTTCCATTGGCATCATTCGGTGAATATCTTTTTAAACAGAGTATTGAAAGAATTGTATTTTTAGCCGACTTAAAAAATGGAGAGGGTAATCAATTCGTTTGTATTTATTTATTTTATGTATGTTACTTTGTAACTCCACCTTTTGTTTTTACCGATTTTGAAAATTCTTTTTTATATCTTCTTCAGTTTGACCCTTTGTCAAAAAAGTGAACTGGAGCACACCCATAATTTTTTTTTTTTTTTTTTTTTGAATTTATGTATTGTTACTTATCGAATTGCTACACGTTGGCCTTTTGTAGTCACAAAATCATGAACTTAAAAAAATTGGTTGAGCCATGCCCATTAAAATTGAATAATATTTCACGTGTTTCTACTTAAGCGATTCGTACAAAATTTGGTACACCCTGAGCTATAAAGATGACGCGATCTTGGATATGAAAAAGTGGGAGGGGTTACGCCCTCTAAGGCTTAGTATTAAATTATATGTACTTCTACTTTTCCAATCCCCACGAACATTGGCAAACAGTTTGAGTTCTTGGAATGACATGATCTTGCACTTTAGTATTAAATTAAATGTATTTACTTAGAAGATTAAAAGATAGTAAAGTAAAATCTTATAATTACAATTATAATGTAATTTAATAACTACATTTATAATTTTATTTAAATTTTTTCGGAATTTTTGCTTGTTTTATTGGTTAAGCAAGGTCTATAAGCATTTCGTTCTTGTTTGTGGAACTTGTGAGTAGACTTGAACGCCAAAGAATTTGAAAGTATCTTAAAAGATTTGTATGTTTATAGTAAGACTCTTAATACGTTATTGAGAGTCACAATATACAAAAATAATAATAGAATAAGTTGTTTATCTAGTTTCGAAATATTTTGGTTTAAAGTCTACTGATAAGTTCCATTAACAGAAACGAAATGCATATAGACGCTACTTAACCAAAAAACAATTAAATAAACCAAAATACACACACTTCGATATTTCTTATATAATTTTTTTTTTTACAACTAACAACTAAATTCTTTTAAAGTCTGCAAGAAACCAGAACTTTACACAACGTGCCAAATAATTTTGGCAATAAGTATTACAGTGTCACAGAGATAGTAGAGCGATGCATGGTCTGGAGGAAAATAAAAAGACGTACTTACAAAAATTGCAGCATCAGCAAATATTATCAAGACTCATACCTTAAATCATACTTGTTTTATAAAAATAAAAGGACAACCAAAGAAACAAACGAATAAACATTAATACCACTTACTGAAGCGTTATGCCACGAAAAGCACAAAGGCACACAAATACGATCTCGTTCAAGTACATAGTTACAATGTGACACAACACTCATACCCACCAACAATAACCCATACTGAATGAACAGTCCCTCAAAGGACATGCACATCCTTACAAAAAAACCAACAAAATATTTCATGGACATACACATGTGTGTTTACATGTAACTGCTTAAAACAAACAATATTTTGTGTAAATATGGTTACAAACAGATGGAAACGAGAAAAAAAATAAAAAACAACGCAACCGAAAATGAAACAAAAATTAATAATGGCCCGTGTGTGCAGCTCTACTCACCCTGTGACTTACTAGCTGCCGTTTGGGGGTTTTTAGTGCGGTTGTTATTGGTCTCAAAAATTCAAAAATTAAATAAAAAACAAATAATGTCAGTTACAGATGACATGAATTGTTAGGTGTGCTGTTTGTGAAGTTGCTATTGTCCATTTGGTTTTCCAAAAAAAAACTTTTTTTTGCTTAAATTTTTTATATTTATTTTTTTGTTGAAATGCAAGAGGACGTTAACTAGGCATAATAAATCATTATGGTAGTTCCGGTAAAATCTTGTTGTTTTTTTAAAATAATTCATTCTGTTTGAATCTACAGAGACAGAAATATCAATTTAAATACATTTGCACTAGAGTTGAGCGATATTTAGAAACCTGTTACTTTTTCACAGCGATTGAAAAATCACAAATGACAACTGTGACTGAATTTATCAAGTAACAGGTTTTGAAAATATAGTTCTTTCATACAAACTGTGATTGTTCTTGCATGCTTACTTTACAATAAATAAAGCTACAACATTAATTTTTTTATACCTTCAGCTTTTGTCAAGAAAAAATCGTCAAATCGCGTCAAATCATCTTTTCTGGCAACTATGTACGACTCACATTTTTATATTTGCAATTTTATTGTCTCTCTGCCTCGTATATATTTTTTTATTTATTCTCAATATTTGAAGGGGGTTTGTTCAGTGTTGTAAACTTTGAAATTTCAAAACGCACCAAAATAGAGAAAAAACGTGCCATTTACAAAAAAAAAAAAAAAACGCACCAAGCTTAGAATTAATCTTTTTAGCTTAAAATTTTTATTGAATTAATTTTGCATAAAATGTATATTATTTTTTTTTTGTTAAAAATTTAACACTTAAACAAGCTTTTACAGTTCAGGGTTAAAAAAATAAAACCCATAAAAACTTTTCATAAATTCTGTAAAAAACTGTTTAAAGAGATCAACGATTGATAGTAAGGATTTAAAACTAATAAAAGTTTAGTATTTATCATTTTATTCAAACTAGGATCGCCCGGTTATCTAAATGAGATCACTTGACACTTAGTATGTCTCTATTTATTATAAATACATGTGCACAAAACAATCACAAAGGAGAAAGTTGCCTTTTTTCAAGTAAATTTAAATCGCTTTTTAATACTTTTGAGACAATAAATTTTAAAAAACATTTGCATTGTGCATATCTACAAAAAAAAAAAATACCTTTTAAACCATATACATATGTTTCGCCCATATTGGTGGACTATAAGATACTTAAAAGTGTACGACAAAAAATGTGTGCCGTATTTATATATAAGATATTCACCCTTATTCTATTTGGCGTCAGCAACATCGTCATCAATTTTGAAACAACATCAATATAACACAACATCAATGCTAACTTTGTATTCCCTAACAGTGTTATGACGACGTTGCCTGTTTATCGATAAATACAATACACATATCCAATATTTGAGTCAGCTGGTTCATTTTATTTACTATTTTTGGTAAAAGTATTTTTGAATAAGTAAAAGCTTTGTAAATATAAAAAATAAAATGTTTTTCTTTCCTATTGAGACGATGAAAAAAAAAATTAATAGTGAAAATAAGATTTCTCAGACAAAAGTGATGCATTTGCCAGTTACCCAAGGAAAAGTAAGTGATAAGTTCTCTCATGTTTTTGGAAAATAATGGGTAATGTTCATCCTTTTAATATTTTACAAATATTTTCGGCTGAACAACACATCATTTAGGAATGTATTGGATACAATAGAGCCTAACTTTTGAAACAAAAGGAATCAGATCAACGTTTATTGGAGCTTGGAGCTTCCTCCAAAGGTACTCAGTGCTAATTGTTTATATACCCCGTCTTCAGTTGCTTTGCTGTTGTTGTTTGCAACCTTTTTTTTTAATTTAAACCTCAGTATACTTTCCCAACACACTATTTACCTTACATTTTGCCATCCACCACTAGTTCTAATTCGTGGACCGAGGGAATTTAGTGCAGTCTCACTTTCTCACTGCACCTTGAAATTATTAGGAAACTACCCCTGAGGAATCCTCTAGCAGAAGAAGGACTTTTCCAACTCTTTCACAAGTTTTTCAAATTGGTTGGGGTTGGCAATTTTAATTTTGTCCATATTATATTTTTCACTTTTTTTAAGAACTTTTTTCAAATAAATATGTACAGTTTTATATCTACTTATATTTCACTTTTTTTACCATTTAAATTATTTTTCAAATTCGTTGAGGCATGCACCCAACAGAACACGACATCAAAAACACTGACGACAAAATGAAGGGCAACATCAACATCAATGTTTCTTTCAGAATACCAAACATATGCTGACAATAATCGATAAATGGAAATACTATCTACGGGAATACCGATTTGATAAAAAACATTAAAAACGACGTCGTGTTATGTTGCCGACGCCAAATAGAATAAGGGTAATTTAAAAAAAAATTATTTTTATATAATAATAAAAACAAACAGCCTTTTGCAATATATGTACATAATTAAAAAAACTTAAGAAAAAAAACACTAAACAAATTTGTACATACATAGTATGAATGTGCCCTTAATTATGAAAGTGGTATAAGTCATACGCATTTTTGATTTGATATAGTAAAATAAATTTATTTTTATCGAGACTAGTATTACTCTAAATTAAACTGTTGCATAATAAAAAATATTTTTGAATTTTATCAAATGTAATCTAAATATCTTGTCCAAAGAAATACGACTTAAGTCTACAGTACACGGCATGTAAAAATCAACATACGCATGTGGCTCTGACGTAATTTTTACGTTACCATGAATCCACATTGGCTACATGTCCTGTACTAGCAATACATGTAAATGGAGAAATTCACATCACTACACATGTGCTGTCTCTGGAAATGTGTCTGACTCGGCTAAATTTGTCAAATTTACATTTTGGAACAAAAATACTATCAATATTTTACGACATGTAGAACTACAACTAATAAAAAAAAATGCAACCAACATGCTGAAAACTCTCGTGACGTCATATCCACATGCGCATGTGGATTTTTACATGCCGTGTACTGTACGCTTTATACAACTTTCATAATTAAGGGCACATACATATGTTTGCATTCATTTGTACAAGATGATACATTTTTGTACATTAATTTTATTTAATTCTGTTTAAAACTTTTTAAAAATAGATCAAAAATCAATTATTCCAAATTAATAAAGCTAATATTTTCATCATTATTGTTATCATCCGTACATAAAACAGATTTCATTTCAAATTGTGATGTTTTATAAACATCATTACTATTAATATGGTAATTAACACTATCAGGAAGTTGGCAAGTTTCACAACAAGAATATTCCGGTTTTAACCCATTGTTGTGTTAAATTTGCATTGGTGCTACCAAAAATTAAAAAACGCACCGAAATTTTAAAAAAAGCGCACCACGCACCAACTAAGGAATTTTTCGCACAAAAAATTTCAAAACGCACCCAAAATGGTGCGAAACGCACCAAGTTGACAACGCTGGGGTTGATTGCTAATTGCTTGTTCTTGCTGCTCTTCTTATTAGTATTTATCAGAACACCAATACTAATAAATACTTTTAAAGCACTGCTGGCCAGAGAAGCGCCAGGGTGCCGAACATCAATCGGCTTTTTGTAGAAATGAATGCACATACGCTTATACATTACTCTCGCTTTTCTCTCTGTGG
Organism: Tachina grossa; assembly: GCA_949987645.1. Classification (NCBI taxonomy): domain Eukaryota; kingdom Metazoa; phylum Arthropoda; class Insecta; order Diptera; family Tachinidae; genus Tachina; species Tachina grossa. The sequence continues at coordinate 48,774,542 of OX465278.1, read as the reverse complement.
GTAGCATTGTTTTAAAGCACTGCTGCCCACAGAGAGAAAACCAAGAGAAATGTATAAGCGTATGTGCATTCATTTGTACAAAAAGCCGATTGATGTTTGGCACTCTGGCGCTTCTCTGGCCAGCAGTGTTTTAAAGCAGAAGTGCTGAAATGTGTTAAACCGTGATCACAGTCACTGCTTAATTTCACTGCTGCTCTTCTTATTAGATTTTCGCAAACTAACAGAACTGCTACAAACAAAATACTGCTAAACTGTGATCACAGTCACAGTTTAAAAGAACAGCGATTTAAAAATCACGTTCACAAGGAGCAACATTATTAAAAAATCACGCTATCGCTCATCACTAATTTGCACATAGATACATACTAGTATTTTTCATACGGGATTTCCCGGGAAAAATTTCCCGGGATCCCGCAATTTTTCCGGGAAAGAGATACCGGGAAATTTGTGCGGGAATTCCCGGGATTTTTTTATTTTATTATGGCAACTTTAGTTTGTATGTACACATTCCTTGTTGAGTGTCGTTATTAACTTTATGAACGCGTTGGTGGAACAATAAGGTTATTGCTCTTGGACAATAGCTAAAACTATACAACAACTAAGGACGATTTTACATCTGGCACACATGTGCCTTTATTTGCCAAAAGCGGAACGCGACGTTCAAAATTTAATTCTACAACAATTCATAAAAGTAAAAACAGAAATGCGCAAGGAAATAAAAGAAAAATTACAAAATAAATACAGATAAAAAGAACGATTCCGTTAATGTTTATTCTGTACTAAATAAAGTCTTATTTTCAAAGAAATATTTTGTAACATTTTTTTAATAATATAATTTGTTTTTTCTTTGCGTTATATCAATGCATTTCGCTTTGCATTTACATATAATATTGGTATTTATTAATTACTATTATACAAAGAACTGGAATGGTATTACTTTTTGGACTAATGTGGTTGTAAAACGTTATTATTTAATCGATCTCATGAATTACAATATATTTTTCGTTAGAATAGATAAAATTAAAAAATATTTTGTATTGGTTTGCATTGGGCGGGAGTTCCCGGGAAACCGAAAAGTCGTTCCCGCTTTCCCGGGAAATCAAAAAGTCCGGGAAAAGAAAAACTCCATTACATACATATGTACATATGTATGTATATATGAACATATACATTTGTTTATTTTTAAATGTCCTTTGGAGAATTATTGAGTAGGCGTGAATATTTAAATACGTGTTTTTTTATTAATAAAACATTGCATTTTAGACAATGATTATAATTAATGTTTATTCCCAACAAACAATAGGCTTGAAGTATTATGATTTCATTAGTTTATATTTTTTTAAATTTAGAGAATAGTTTGAAGCATAGATTTTACATATTATATTTGCGGCCTGTTCTACGATGTCCACAGAAAACGTTCTGTCTTTATTCGGTCTGTTATTAAAAACAGCAATAAAATAATAAAATTAGTTTTTATATGTATGATTTGATCATATCGCTCTGTAAGCCAAATTAGGTTATTGTAAATATTCTGTCAAACACTAGCAAAACGGAACAAATATCTGTTTTCGAAAGTCACTACACCTTCATCATCTGCGTTCTTTGTGTTTGGTCGACTGTGTGTGGTGTCAGTTGATTTTTTTTTAATAAACAAACACAACCCGCGAAGCGATTAGTTTGTCTTCGGGAAACACCCAGGGTCTATGGCGGGAACCGAACCCACGACCTCTAAACTGGGAGGTTAGCATCGCTACCACTCAGCAACTCAGCTTTTATTGCAAATTGAATATGTGAATTGTTTTGGTTTATCGTATTTCAATTTGCTGAAAGCTTTTATGTAACGAAAGACCAATTTTACCATTTATAAATTTACAACAGTCTTGCTATTGTCGTTTGTTCTTTACTAATTATTCATATGTTAGTTAATCAGAAATAATTTCTTATTCGGGCTTAAGTTCATAGGGAAGATTAAATTTATTTTTTATCAGAAATAATTTTTTAGTCAGGCTTAAGTTCAGTAATTTCAATTCTTTAAGTTTAAAATTTTTAAACGCACTAATAATCCCAAATTAATATTTTACTTATTAAGTAAAATATTTTTTTTAATTAAAAATACATTGAAATTGATTATTGAGGGGTTTAGCTGGATCCTATGCGCATTTCACTGTTGCTAATGCAGATCATCAGGGAACCTTTACCCAAAGCTTCTTAGAACAACTAGAGTTTCTTACTTTACCATTGCTACATTGGCTGACTTTTTTTCAGCTTCAAATTGTAGTCGTAAGAGTATGTAAAAGAAAATAATGTAAATAACAACAACAGCTATTTAAAAATAGAGTGTTGCCACACAAGTATTTTTTTGACCGGGTGCAATGTAGCAATGTTAAAGTAAGAAAATAAAAAACATGTTGATTATTGAGTTCTTGTTTCAACTTTGTTATTTATTATTGAGCTTCTCATTTGTTTAAATAAAAGTTTATAATATAATAACTCTAGTTGTTCTAAGAAGCTTTGGGTAAAGGTTCCCTGATGATGCATTATCAACAGTGAAATGCGCATAGGATCCAGCTAAACCCCTCAATAATCAATTTCAATGTATATTTAATATAAAAATATTTTACTTAATAAGTAAAATATTAATTTGGGATTATTAGTGCGTTTAAAAATTTTAAACTTAAATTGTAACAATTCCCATAAACAACACCAATTTCAATTCTTATTGAATGAAATATTTTTATTAGTTAATGACACATCATGAGTGAGTTTCTAAAGAAGAGAAGAAAAATTAAACTAGATTTTTAGCTGGGGAAATACCGATATTTTTAATTAATTTGTTCAGTTTTTTTCCTACTTAAAAAAAGTTTTTTGTTTTGGTTTGTTAATATTAAATATATTTTTATTTAATTTTTGCCACAAGCCCATTTTTTTTTGTAATGCATGTATTTATTTATTGTATCTTCATATATGAACTAACAATAAGTATTCAAATCTTAAATTTATAAAAAAAAATTATTAGGCCCGACTAGTGTCGGACATAAACTTAGTGATAGTTATAAATAATACATTAGTAGTGATAATAAATAAAAGAGGGGGGGGGGGTTAAAGTATTTTCAAGTAGTCCCATCTGGAGTGTTAGGTATAAGAGCCTGTGTGTCCCTCTTTTTTAAGCGGATGTGTCCAGTAAAGTTCAAAATATTACGAGCAAGCGGATTAGGATGTGATTCGAGTTTTGTTAAATATTTGCCTGCGTATTTTGCAATTTCTTCAGTCACTAGTGGCATATTTAAATCACGATGTATAATAGAATTTTGGATGTACCATGGAGCCGATGTTATTAACCGTAAAATTTTGTTTTGCCTTCGTTGGATTCTCTCGACATTGGAAGCTGAAGCAGTGCCCCATAACTGAATTCCGTAGCGCCATATTGGCTTCAAAAGCGACTTGTATAATAAAAGTTTGCAGTCTAGGCTGAGTGTTGAGTTTCTGCCAATCAACCAATATATTTGAGTTAACTTAAGTTTCATCTGAGTTAATTTAGAGTCAATATGATGTTTCCATGTAAGTCTTCGATCAAGGTGTATACCAAGGTATTTCACTTGGGAATGTTGAGGAATATTTTGATTGTTGATTCGAATGGGGGAGCAAGTATCTCTTCTTAGGGTGAACGTTATATGGACACACTTTTGTTCATTGACTTTAATTCTCCATAAGTTCAACCATATTTCCAGCTGAGTGATATGTTCCTGGAGATTGCGAGATGCCTCATAAGGCTTTTCGTGTACACTCATACAGGCTGTATCATCGGCAAAAGTAGAAATATGGATATTATTGCTCACAGGCATATCACAAGTATATATTAAATACAAGACAGGACCCAGAATACTACCCTGGGGCACACCAGAAGATATAGATTCGGGCACACTCGTGAACTCTCCTTCCACAACAGTGAACTTCCTATCAATAATATAACTTTCCAAAAGCTTTTGAATGTTTATTGGCAGATATGTCTTCAATTTTAAAACTAGGCCTTCGTGCCATACTTTATCAAACGCCTGAGAAACATCAATAAAGAGAGCAGAACAATACTTCTTTTCTTCAAATGTTCTTCTTACAACTTGGACCAGTCTATGCGTTTGTTCAATCGTGCTGTGCTGACTTCTAAAGCCAAATTGATGGTATGGAATACACCCATTATCAGTTAAAATTTTTGACAATTTAGTCATGAGCAGCTTTTCAAAAAGCTTTGAGATTGTAGATAGTAAGCTTATAGGCCTATATGACTCAGTCTTGGTAAGATCTTTGCCCGCCTTAGGAATCATTTTGATCTTGGCAAGTTTCCAGTTTTGTGGAAAATACTGCATTCTTAAAATAGCATTAAAAATAAATAGCAGGATTCTTATTGCAATATGAGGCAAGTTAATGAGCATTTTGTTACTAATGCCATCAATACCTGGAGCTTTCTTCGGGTTGAGTTCAGCAATTACTTTTTGTACTCCACGCATCTTAAACCTTAAGGGATGAGGGGGTAGAGAAACTACACTCGGTAAATCAGCAGCACCCGTACATGAATTGGGAGTGAATACAGATTTTAAATGCTCAGAAAATAAGTTACCTTTCTCACTATCACTTCTTGCCCAGCCTCCGGTGTCAGTACGCAATGGTGATTTAAGATCAACGGGTCGTTTAAGATTTCTAGTAGCGCGCCATAAAGAGTAATTAGATGCGGACGTTACATCAAGACCTTCTAAATACTTTTCCAGTAGTGCAATTTTTTCCGACGATAGCAGCTCTTTGAGTCGTTTAGTACATTTTTTAAGTCTGATTTTATTTAGGGGTGATCTGTGTTGTTGCCATTCTCTTCTAGCTCTCCTTTTTTCACATACAAGATGTTCAATTTCCGTAGAATAAATTCTGTTAAAGCCGGTCTGCGGATAGGAGGTAGTGGCATGTTCAGCAGCCTGTTTAATATTTTCGTTAAGATTGGCAATGTTAAATTCAATATCATCGCATGATCTAAGCTGAATGTTTTCTACGCAGTGACTACTAAGATATTTTTTGAATCCCAGCCAGTTGATTCCATTAATCATCTTCACATATGAGTTAGTTAAATCACTCCTTAGTGGGTTGAAAATTGTAACTATTGTTGGAGAGTGATCGGAGGACAGATCTAGAGAGGCCTCTACATGAATTAAGTCCCTATGAATATTTTTCGTGACGGCAAAATCTGTAACATCTGGAATTTTTCTTACGTCAGTAGGCCAGTAAGTAGGCTCCCCACACGAAATGACATCTAAGCCCATTTTTGAAATTGTATTGAACAAGGCTCGACCTCTAGGTGTAACAAGACGCGATCCCCAGTACGTATGTTTTGCATTGTAGTCACCAGCTGCCACGAAACAAGATCCAAGCGATTTGTAGAACTTCTCATACTGATCTTCGGTAACTGAAAATCTGGGAGATGATATCACGAAATTCGAACAAAAATTTTCTACAAAAAATTCGTAGCTTGCATATATTCTTCACTAACGTTGTCAAGGACATAGTGCTTGAGTCTTGACTTAATCAGAATTGCTGATCCACCACATGCTCTCTCTCTCGGGTCCTTTGTATCATATAAAGTGGAACCATAGCTATTAATTTTCGTTAGTTTTACTATTATTATTCAAACTTTTTTTGTTTCTATATTTATGATTTGATTTTAGGCTAAAGTTCGTATCGCTTTGTAAGCCAAACTACATGTGATAATTATTAATGAAGAAATAACACCAAAGCTAATTGTAAATATTCTGACAAAGACTTAGTAGAACGTAGAACGAAGTTGTAGTGGGATTCGAAAACAGCTAGTTGTTCCGTTCTACTAAGTGTTTCAGAATATGTGCAATGAACTTTGGTGATTTGTGTTCATTTGTAATTATCTCATGTAATTTGGCTTAAAAACCCATACGATTTAGCATAATCAAATCATAAATATAAAATTTGTTTTTTTTTAATATAAGTAATCGATCGAACATTTTAGATTGAATTGATTACGTGAACAAGTTGCCAAATAAAATAAATTCAGTAAAGTGCGACTCTGACTCGCGCACGAAGGGTTCCGTACGAACACTAGATATGTAATTTAATACAAACTTCATCCTATATAATATATAGTTTTGGCATTTTTTTCGTTTTTGGGGTCTTTTCGGTTTTTTTTGTTTTGGCGTTTTTTGCGTTTTTGGCGATTTTTTTTAAGCTTTGGCTCTTTTTTTAGTTTTGACACTTTATTTTCTTGTTTTGGCGAATTTTTCCGGTTTTTGGCGTTTTTTTCTTTTTGTCGATTTTTTTTATTTTTGGCGATATTTTTCATTTTTGCGATTTTTTTATTTAAATTTTTTTTTTAGTTTTGGCGACATTTTCGCGATTTGGCGTTTTTTTCATTTTGGCGATGTGTTTTAATGTTAGAATTTTTTTTTTAATTTTGGCGATTTTTTTCGTTTTGGCGATTTTTTTTTAATTTTTGGCGATTTTTTTTTTTTTTTTGGTTTGGCGATTTTATAATTTTCGGTTTTTTTAGTTTTACCGTTTTTGAAAATTTCAAGTGTTTGCCTCTTACGGTTTCCAAGATATAGCAAATTGTCAAAATTACATAGTCAAAATTGCACTAACTGCTGGACCACCCTTTAATTTTAATTTTTTTTTTAAATTTTAGTGTTAATTGTTGTAGTCTGTTCCTTTTCACGGAACCCTAAAAACTAAGTACTTATCAAGAATCTATTATTTTAGTCTCACACCTTGTTTAAATCATTAAATTGGTAATCCAGTAACGAATAGCTTCCACCAGAAATTCTCAATTCCAAACTCGATTACCTTTTTTGAAAATTTTTGCTGGGAAAGTAAATGGGATGCATTTTGCTTAGCACATTTCCACTATCAGCAGAATAAGTGTTTCCATTATGTTTTTGTGTTTTGAGTATACAAATTCTTAAAGTCAATTTGATTTTATTATCAAGGCAACAAGCCTTACTGCTTCCAATTAGTCAGATTTGCAACCAATTAAGTAATTTATAAATACAGCTGTTGTGGTTTATGCAATTGCTGAAAGAATTATACATATACTTTCTATAACTGCTATATTTTATCAGCAAATTGCCGCTTTCTTCAAAGTTTTCAGCTAACAATGTAGTGTTGCACAAATTTTGGAGCAAAATAAGTTACTTGAGGTGCTTTGCTCATTTGAAAAGTTTAAGTGGAAAACACGTATGTATGTAGTTATGTATGTATATTGAAACGTACTATTAAATAATATATTTAGGGGATTTAAACGGTAGTCTTAAGTGTCATAATGTTTTAATATTTGTGTTTGAAAGAAAAAAACTAAAGCAAAAACAATTATATTTAAATGGTTTAAAATATTATGAAGGCTGTTTCATTGCTAATTGCAATGAAAGCACAGATGGGTGTTTCTATAATTTAAAACATCATGATACTATGACACTTAAGACTACCGTTTTGATCCCCCATTTATTTCTAATAACTTTCAAACGATATCCAATGAAAATTTTTGCATGTTGATTTTACATTGATATTTTTTTTCTATCTATAGGCTTGCAAAAAACTGCTTTTGTTTTTATAAAGTAGTAAACAAATTATGTAATGATCGAAAAATAAGTTTTTCAATGTTCGGAAATAAATTTTCAATGATCTTACTAATCAATTTTTAAGAATTCGCAAAATTTTTTATTTGGATAGAATTACATTATAATGATCCTGGTGAAGTATCATAAAATGTTGAATTTATGTTTTGTTCTGGTAGATGGTGAGCAGTGATGCCAATTTAGCCATTTTCTGGCTAAATTTAGCTATTTTTCATCCCATTTAGCCGGAAGAAAAGTGAATTTAGCTATTAGCTATTTTTTCAGCCATTTTTATTTTAATCTAGTTATTTTTTTAGCTATTTTTCCAAACATGAAATTTGTTTGTGATTTTTCAAAAAAAAAATGTATATTCGCGATAAAGGAACACTTATTTACTACCAAAGCCACAACGGAGTAATATGTTATTGTTTTCACATAAATATCAATAAATCCCGGTTCAAACTTGCAATTTTCGTTGCTGCAAACATTATTTTTATGTGAAAAAGATATAGAGAAAAATATAAAATATATGTATATGTATTTCTATTTCAATATTCTCCCACATATTCAAGAATTCTGCAACAAAAATCGTAAGTCTAAAAGAGCTTATATGAAAAAGAAGGTTACATTAGTAACAATAAGATTTGCTACTTCGTTCTTATCATCGTTGCAATGTTGTTAAAAGTTGCCAGGTCTAGTTGGTGTTTTATAATATCAATCAAACAAAGGTAATTTTTGTTTTACACGAGTGAAAATAAAATATAAATTAAAGTTTAAATAACAAAAATTATAAATTTTAAAAACCCCCGAATTTATCTAGAAAAATGTAATACTATCTGTATTGTTTTTCTTAAAACACAGCTAAGAACCCTCTCTATCAAGTCACCTTTTTAGTTTTTTTTTTTAGAAAAGACTAAATGAAAATCGTTCCAGCTGTTTGGTCTGTACGTAGACACCCTGCAGAAAGTGCGAATAGTGAAATTGTGGTAATTTACTAGTGACGTTGTCAGTAGCACTACTGACCAGGTGTACCCCAGCCAATGGTATCATCTATTGACATTTAACATTCACTTGTCATTGAAAATCCACCACTAGACTATAGCACTACTGACTAAGTAGTTCTTTCGGGACCACATGGAGACATTGGCACCAAAGATTCACTAATAAATTTTAGGGGCTCTAGTCAACAATATCGATACATCCTCTCTCCTTGTCAATAGTAAACTTATAGTGATTTTCTAGTGACATTGTCAATAGTGCTACTGACTCGGTGTACCCCAGCCAATGAAAATGCCTATTGACAAATAACATAGGGTTGTCATTCAAAATCTATCAGTAGACTTTAGCATTATTGAGAAGGTAGTTCTTTTACGACCATATGGAGATATTTGAACCGAAGATTCACTCGTAGATTTTAGTGACCCTCGTCTACATATATTTATTTAATATTATTGCACAACATAATAAAAAAGAAAAACAAACTATTGACGCGTTCATTGACAATATCACCAGAAATACACTAACTGTCGTCTCTAACGTATCCCTACTCGCGCATAAAAGGAAAGTTGTCGACATTTTAATTAGTGCAATTGTCGCTGGAGAAAGAGTATTGACATAGAGACATATGGTTCTAGTTTGACTAGAGGGCACGGACATACACACAGATACACAGACACACACTACTAACTTCCCAGCAAAAAATTTCAAAAAAGGTAATAGAGTTTGGAATTAAGCATTTTTGGTGGAAGCTCTTCCCTACTGGACCACCAACTTAATGATTTTAACAAGGCGTGAGGCTAAAATAATCGATTCCTGAGAAGTACTTACTTTGTTTTTATTTGTCAACATGTTCATGTAATCTATTAAATCTTGTAACGTTCCGTCACAAATTCTTCTATATTTTTTTCCTACACTGTATACTTGTTTAGTTGATTTTACATTTTTTTTGTTATTGAAAACTGACCAACAGAAATAATACCAACAACCACATACATGTTTTAAAAATACACAACAAATACAACAACCACGCTCATGCAGTCAAGTAACTGCACATACATACTTACATCAACATACATATGTACGTACGCTAACAGAAGTAAAAATAACAACAACCACGTACATGCTTTTGTAAGCGCATGCATGCTGTATAAAATACAATAAACACATGCAGACTTTTATAGATTTTAAACTATTTAGAACGAACAAACCATACAAATGGGGAAATTAATTCTCAACAGGTTAAAAGAATAATTACTATAATATGTCAAGCTTAAGCCACAGGCAATCAGGACGAGCTGGACGTCTCAGTACAGTAAGCAGGGGCACTACCAGTATATTACAAGAACGGATATCAACATAAAGGCTTGTCCCAATTTTTTGTGAACAGAAAGCTGCAAGATCTACCGCATTCATCTTGAGCTTTCTAATAAATTGTAGTTAGTATTCAATATCTATCGTATTCATCTTGAATTTATTTTAGTTTATTTTATTTCAAGATCTACCGAATTCATCTTGAAATTATTTTTTGTTCAAGATCTGCCGCATTCATCTTCAACTTTCTTGCTGTCATCTTGAAATAATATTTTTGTTCAAGATCTACCGCATTCATCTTGAACTTCTCGTTTATACTCAATATCCTCCGAATTATCTTGAGTTTCTTTCGCCGCTTTATTTTTCAAGATCCACCGAATTCATCTTGAAAAATCGCTTATATTCAACATCCCCCGTATTCATCTTGAATTCCTATTACGAGAGCCACCGAATTTCTCTCGCCCGCATTAAACTGGCCTCAGAGCCCACCGGATATAACCTGAACATATTTTATTACGAGAGCCACCGAATTCCTCTCATTTACTAAACAGCCTCAAGGGCAACCGAATACCGCAGATAATAAGATGGTATTAATTATAGCTGTCACCGCCTGTAATTCACTGACAATAAACCCTGTAGTTCTAGGATATCCTAAGTTTCGTTAAATAAAGAGAGCTTTGTATATTTTCTTAACACCCAAGAAAATGAATTTTTTATTTCAAAGGAAGTGGACCTTTGAGTTCGAACCTGGACAGACTGAGTCATACTCCAGCTGGAAAAGTAAACCACGTTACAATCTAAAAGAATCATTCTCCTCATTTACCAACTTGTACATAATTTTTTTAAATTTTAGGTAATGTGATTTGTAAGCGAGTAATGAAATTTGGTAAACAGAAAAGTAAGTCATTATATGGCAAGTAGTTCCGATGGTAATGTATAATTTTTTGCTGGGTTGTAACACCCGTTTTTTAGTCGAGGGTTAAAAATAGAAAATGAAAAAAAGTATAAACTAAAATTTAGCAAGTAATGGATTAGTAACCCAAAAATTTAAAGACTGAATAGCAGAATGTACAAATGAATAGAAGGCATACTGCAAATATTGCAAGTTTGCACTAAAAAATAATATATGAAATACCTTCTTGTTTTTGGTTAAAGTTCATGATTTTTGCATTCGATGGCGCTTAGTCATTTTTTAGCCACTTTTTTGTCTACATTTAGCCATTTCTGGTGAAAGAATTCTGGCATCACTGATGGTGAGGATCATATATAGTCTAGCAGAAGAACTATACGAAGGTATAGATCAATATGCTCTTATTTGTCAACTCCAAAAAAATTAGTTAATTTCTTATTTAATGATTTATGCATAAGTCCTCAAAAATAACGAATGAAAATTTTTTAAAGTTCTTGTAACATTGAATCATTTTCATTTGATCGATAAAAGGAGCTTTTACTGGCAGGCTATTGAAGACAACCAACAATTCTCATCTGCCTTTTTATATTGAAAGCAAAAACAAAGTAGTCAAATTTGTTTTTTGTTTTGTTTCTTTAAGTTGAACGAAAATATCAAGTAATTTTTAATGTTAAAGACTTAAGTGATGGAATGTAACTGCAATGGTAGGAAACAGCTGATCGACATTGTTATGTAAAAAGTAATAAAAATGGTTAGAGAGATGTAACCGGAGTGTGAGAGTCTGTACATTGATCATATGGTCTTAAGTAGGGCACTCTGATGTTGCAATGGTATTAGTATTCTCGGAAGCAAGAGTAATGCAATGACCAGTGTCTATGCCTTCATCACTTGAATTTTACTACAACAACTGATGCAAGGGGGCACTAATGCACATCAGAAAAATTCATTGTATTGTTATTTAATGACTGTCGGAGATCGGGTTCGAACCCAGGACCTTCTGTTTTGTAGGCAACATGCTAACTACTTCAGCCAACACCACACACAAACCATATATAGCACATAAGTACATATGTATATCCCTGGATGCGAAAAATATTTTTATAAATTTTGTATTTAAGTATTTTTCTTTTTAACATTTATATTTATCAAGTTTAATTAGTTAATTTTATAGGTACTCGTACAAAAGTAAAATTGCGCAGCTAATTTTTTTATTCAGCTATAATTTATTTATGTACCTTAATTAACTTCAATGCCTTTAGTTAACGTCCAAGCAAAATTTTCTCTTCTTCCTTCTCGTATGTAATAGCTTAAATTATTTGTAGCTTAAACCTATAATCCAACTTCTGTAATAGTGTAACATTCAATTAGTAAAATTGACACTCTTGCCACTCTAATTGGCAGTTTTACCATAACGATATGCTAGCCACTAAAGTGGCAAACAATTTTAAATTAATTTAATATTTACGCATTTTCAAACACTTGCAATCGCAAATACATAAACACACACACACACACAGACTAACATTTGTGTCGTAGCAGGCAATTATGGAGGAGTCAATTAGTGGCTGGTGTAACCAACGAAATACTTGAGGATATTTAAGTGGGAATATTTTGTCAAAAAGTTTCAATTGAAATACAAACATTATTCGACACTGATTGCCTTCTGCTCTAATACTCGCTCTTATTGTGTTGTCAGTAACGCGCCGTCTTGTATCCGGCAACCAACTTGATTATTTCCGTTTCCTTAACATCATCACACATATTGTGGCATTAATAATAAGTGTGTGTGTGTGCGCTACTGTCTTCAATTTTTAAAAGTGCGATAAAAAAACACTTTATCGTTTTTTATTTCTATTTTTTTCATACTTGAAATTGCTGCTTGCTTGAAGATGGCCGAAGACAATTCAATGCTGGCAATAAATGTTAAATTGTGGAAATATTTATCAGTTATATTTCCGAGTCGGGGCAAGCATTGGCGTGTTTATGCGTTTGTGTTGCCCGTCTGTGTAATGAATGCAATGCAATTTGTCTACTTGGTTCGAATGTGGGGAGATCTGACACAATTTATATTGAATACATTTTTTACGGCTGCCATATTTGATGCTCTATTGCGAACGTGCCTTGTCATCATCAATCGGGATAAATTTGAAGCATTTATTTTGGAATTGCTGAAGTTATATAATGAAATTGAAGTAAGTATTAACTTTTATGCAGCAAGTGAGAATCAATTCGTGAACAATATTTAAATAAAGTAGTATTTATTCATGCACATAATGCATTGTAGGAGAGAAAGTATTTGTATAAAATTTTAACAATTTCCAGTTTTATTGAAATAAGTGATAACAAAAAAAAATAAATTCAGTAAAGTGCGACTCTGACTCGCGCACGAAGGGTTCCGTACGAACACTAGATATGTAATTTAATACAAACTTCATCCTATATGATATGTAGTTTTGGCATTTTTTTCGTTTTTGGGGTCTTTTCGGTTTTTTTTGTTTTGGCGTTTTTTGCGTTTTTGGCGATTTTTTTTAAGCTTTGGCTCTTTTTTTAGTTTTGACACTTTATTTTCTCGTTTTGGTTTTTGCGATTTTTTTTATATAATTTTTTTTTTAGTTTTGGCGACATTTTCGCGTTTTGGGGATTTTTTTAGATTTTTGGCGTTTTTTTTTCAATTTAGCGATTTTTTTAATTTTGGCGATTTTTTCGAATTTGGCGATTTATTTTAATGTTAAAGATTTTTTTTTAATTTTGGCAATTTTTTTCGTTTTGGCGATTTTTTTTAATTTTTGGCGATTTTTTTTTGGTTTGGCGATTTTATAATTTTCGGTTTTTTTAGTTTTACCGTTTTTGAAAATTTCAAGTGTTTGCCTCTTACGGTTTCCAAGATATAGCAAATTGTCAAAATTACATAGTCAAAATTGCATTAACTGATGGACCACCCACCCTTTAATTTAAATATTTTAAATTTTAGTGTTAATTGTTGTAGTCTGTATAAAAATACACTAATTTTACAAATTTCAAGTTTCAATATACATATGTTCATACAATTGTATGTATATTACATGGGATTTTAACATTTTTCGTTGCTCGTTTTGGAACACCCTTTAATTTTTAATTCTCATGTATTTGTTGTTGTAGTGGCCAAGGTTCTACATACTCTGTCCAAATTTCAGGTCCGTAGCTCTTACGGTTCCTGAGAAAATACTGTGTGACGGACAGACGGACAGCGTAGCGAAAACAATAGGGTTCCTTTTCACCTTTGGTGTACGGAACCCTAAAAAGACACCCGGTTGTAGCTATGCTACTTCGTTATGCAAAACAAACTGAATGTGTTAAATAATAATGCAATAAAATTATATTATATGATGATGTCAAATTTTCTGCAAATATTTCGAAACGTTTCCATTTATTTCCCATTATCTTTTTTCCAGTGGCGAACGATTAAAATAATGTATTTATTTGTGGCCGATGGCGGCTGTTAGCCTTGTTAGGCTTGCTCACAGCTGATGGGTTGTGTTCTCTGGTTTGTGCTCATGTGCAAAAACAATACAAAAATAAACTAAACAATCGTTCTCATTATTTTTGTTTCTCCCACTTTAAAGAACTAAACAAAACAAAATCGAAAAATTTGTTTCGTTTATTTCCGTACTTCTCTTTTAAGTACAAAGAAATCAAAACAAAAATATATTTATAACTATAATAGTGTCGATTATTTTTGTTATGGAAATCACATCCTAACATTCCTGTATCGCCCAAGAAATAGCATAGCTACAAAAACTTTCAAAATATTTTTCAGCTTTATTAGCAATTTAATTTTAAGTCATGTCCCACAATGTCATTAAAAATCTTTCAATCGACAACTTTCGCTGAAAACAACAGCGAAGTAAGAATAAAAAAGAAGAGAGCTGTGTTAGGACACCCGGTTAGAGCTATGCAAATTGCATGTGTTAAATAACAATACAATAAAATTATATTGGGCCTAATTGACTACGACTACGATGATTTTGTACTAGATTAAAGAAAAACTGTTGTAATATTCTTTAATCTAGTAAAAAATCGTCGTACTTGAAGTTGTAATATCACACTTGTAATAAGGTGCATTATATGGTGATGTCAAACTATTTTATTATTTATTTTCCAGCTGCGTAAAATTAAATTAATATATTGTTTGTGCTCATGTGCAAAAACAATACAAAAATAAATTGATCAATCGTTTTCATTGTTGTTGTTTTATTTTTGTTTCACTCATTTCGAAAAACATTTGTTTTTTATTTTCGTACTCTGCTTTTAACTACAAAGAAATCGAAACAAAAATAAATTTATAACTGTAATAATGTCGATTATTTTTGTGACAAAAATCACATACTAGCTCCTGTGTCGTGGCATAAAGAGCATAGCTCTTATAAGAAAGCTTGGAATTGTTTTCAATAAAAGTCACCGATCGAACGTTTTCTGCAGATATCGTGGAACAAGATATTACTTTTTTTTATAAAACAAACGAATTTTTAGTTTTTAATAATTTTGTTTAAAATTATTTGTCTCTTATTATTTGTTTATAATTCCATAGGTTATAGTTTGTCTCACCATGTAAGCCAAATAAAATTTAAGCAAAGAAAAAAAAACTTGTCACAGTATTAAGCTGAATTAAAATAAAATAATAGGTTTGTTCATTTACTAAAAATTGTTACGAATTTGTAACATTATTACTGGAAAGTGTTCATTAACTCAACAAGTTTGCAAGGAGAGAGCGTCAAAAGAGAGAAAAAAAAATTCCTACAAATTATTATTAGTAAAATTTTTACTTGCAAGAATTATCCAGCCACCTATTGAGTATTTTGTTGCCCAATTAATTATTTCAAAAATATCTGAAAAACTAAAATTGAAAAATGTGTATTACTTTGTTAAAAAACATGTATACATATGAAAAAAGAAAGCATATTTTCTTAATTTATTGTTTTTCTTTCATTAAGCCACATAAATTAAATTTTAATGTCAAAGAATTTTGTTCGTTTCTCATATATGATCAGAGATGGAAAGAGGCGTTTTTGTATTTGTTAATGAATAAAATTAAAAGATTATGAAAAATGCATAAAAATAGTACTAATACATGAAACTGTATAAATAATTTCATATTAAATGTCTAAAAAAAAATTGCAATTTAAAATATTATCAAACAAAATATATTAGAAAAAGTACAATTGTATCATAATTTTCATCCATGGTTCTGATATGAAGAAGAGTAATTTTGTACATTTCTGCTTTACTCCCTCGTTGCTAGTTTCTGCTGGGAAAGTAATTGAACAGACCTAATATATTTGAGAAATTATTTAATATAAATATATATCGATGGTTTGTTTACTAACGCAACCTCGTAACTTAAAAACTACTACTTTTCAGGAGAGACAAAAAATGATTTATAACAAGTATTTAAACATTTTTAATATATGTTTTTTTATAATCTAATTACTTGGATGATTTTTGTTAAATTTTCAATTAAATACTTGTAAATTTTCATTAAATACTTGTTATAAACCATTTTTTGTGTCTCCTGAAAAGTAGTAGTTTTTAAGTTACGAGGTTGCGTTAGTAAACCATTGATATGTATTTTAGAATATTCGTGTGAAGCACTTTAAAGGCAACATTCGAAAACAATTTGTTCCTTTTGTACACCCAACAGTTGATAATTTCTTTGTTGTATGTAAATATTTTTATTTTTTTTTTCAGCACAGTAATGACGTCTATGCCAACAAAATTTTAAAAGACGCTGTAGCATCAGCCAGGAAAATATCAATTTTCAATTTAACAGCATCCTTTTGCGATGTTACCGGAGCATTAATATATCCTTTGTTGTGTGACGGAAGAGGTATGAATCGACTGGCTTCCTCTCTAAGTGTAAGCAGTGTTTAAAATTAAGTGTTTTTTTTTTTTGGAAATTGTTCTTCCTTAGTTCATCCATTTGGTGTCGCTTTGCCGGGTGTGGATATGACTGCATTTCCAGTGTATGAAATTTTCTATATCATGCAGTTTCCGACACCTTTGGTTTTGACGGCCATGTACATGCCATTTGTTAGTTTATTTGCTTCATTTGCCATGTTTGGTAAATCAGCGTTAATGATTTTGCAACATAAAATTAAAGGTATTTGTGAAGGAGACAAAACGGAAGATGAAAAATTTATTGCTTTGAAAGATTGCATTACATACTACAATCGTTTGGAAAGGTAAGATAAATTGTATGAAAGTAACTGAATCCGCTTTAGGATGCATGTATGTACAGGGTGGGCCAAAAGAAACCAAGGGGTGTAAAAGTTTAATAACTTTTTTGTTTATTAACTTTTTTTTATTTTTTCTTTCAGATTATATAATATACAAAATGGAAATTTTTTTACACTAAGTATGAAAAATTATGTCTCTTAAATGACCACCGTTTTCAGCTTCGCACTGATGGGCTCTTTTTAGAGCATTTTCCATAACATCTTTCAAAACTTGTGGCTGTAGCGTTCGAATTTCTGCAACAATGTTTGCCTTGAGTTCAAGGATTGTCTCTGGCTTGTTCACATACACTCGCTCCTTCAAAAAACCCCAAAGAAAATAGTCGGGTGCTGTCAAATCTGGCGATCGCGCTGGCCAAATAATTTCCGAATTTCGAGAAATTATTCGCTGTCCAAAAATTTGACTTAAAAGTGCCATTGTGTGTCGGGCAGTATGGGCAGTGGCTCCGTCCTGTTGAAACCACATACCAGGTCTGTTTTCAAGAGCAGGACGTAAAAAATTTTCTATCATAAACCGATACCGCTCTCCATTTACGGTTACAGCACTTCCATCTTCATTCTCGAAGAAGTAGGGCCCAATGACATTTTCAGATGTGATCCCACACCATACTGTACACCTGATGGGGTGCAATTGGCGTTGATGAATGGCTCTTGGATTTTGAGAACCCCAGAACCTACAGTTCTACTTGTTAACAAAGCCATTCAAATGAAAATGAGCTTCATCACTCATAATCAAATTTTCAATAAAGTTGATTTCATTTCTGGCCAACTCTTGAAATTTAACTGCAAAATTTAGAAGCTGGAAACGGTGGTCATTTAAGAGACATCATTTTTCATACTTAGTGTAAAAACATTTCCATTTTGTATATTATATAATCTGAAAGAAAAAATAAAAAAAAGTTAATAAACAAACAAGTTATTAAACTTTTACACCCCTTGGTTTCTTTTGGCCCACCCTGTATTTATAATTATAATTCTGTTATTCCGTGTGTGATTTCCACGACATTAATATGCGACACATAAAGTATATATGTATATTCCGGGTCCTTATGAATAGGGAAGACGTGTGAGTGATGTCCGTCTGTTCGTTCGTCAGTCTGTCTGTACGTGAAATCGTTTTTCCGAAGCTCCCAGAAAAGCTAGATACTTCGGTCTTAGACTGGTGTATCAGAAATTGTCCGAAATAGTTTGGCATTGAAAATCAGCAAAATCGAAAATACGTTTCAGAGCTGGGAAATTTAAAATTTATTTTGTCATGTATAAGTAACTAGCTAAAACTAATTTTTTTTGTTAATTAAACACATATCGTTACCTTAAATGCAAACGGACGTAACTACACTTTTATATTTTTTACAGGAGAAACAAAAAACGTTTCAAAATCTTGAAAATTTTCTTCGAAATTTACTTGCAGTATGGATACTCATAAGTTTTTAATCATTTATTTCTTTTTTGTATATATTTAAGCTTTTACGTTAGTTACGTTCCTTGCAATAAAAATAGACGCATTCGTGATTACTTCCATTTGAATTTCTTTAACATAGTCGTCACTTTTGATTGTAGAGGTCTAAATATCAAATAATCTATCAAAAACTCGATTTCGATTTTTTGTGTAGTTACGTCCGTTTGCATTTAAGGTGACGATATAATATGTTATTAAGAACTTAATTAATATTAAAAATATAAAAAAAGAGAATAAATGGTTTCAAGCTCTTCCAACCCTGGGTTTTTTTTTAACTTTTCTATGTATGTAAAAGTAACCTAGTGCCGGTCCAGACTTGCAATTTTTGTTACAGCAACTTTTTATGTTTTAGTGAAAAAGTGCTGGAGAGGAATACAAGATGTATACATTTCTATTTCAACACTCTCCCACATATTCAACAACAGTTGCAAATCTAGACCGGGACTAGTGGTCCCGGTAATAATTTTTCATTTTATATAAATAATAACAATAAGAATTTTTTCATTTTATATAAATTAAATATATTTTATATTAAAAAAAAAGATTGATAAAGGTTGCTTAAATTTTAAAGGCCTATCTTTATTTTGAATAAAAGACAAATTACACTGTGGAACAGTTTTTTTGACCAAATATATCCAATACCCAATCCTAATGTAAAATGGTTCGCTGAATCCCAATATGAAGTCAAAATTGTCGAAAGTAGAACAGTTTTTTTAGATATAGCTAAATTACCGTTTTTGGGTTTTTAAAAAAGTTGATGTGGCTTAAATGCAAATATCTTAAAAAATATTTGTCGTTTTATTCACCATTTTTTTTTTTCATTAAAAGATAGTAAAATTACTAAAATAAACAAACATCGCATGTCTAGATTAGTCAAGAAATGATGGAGATACAATGCACAAAATTTCAAACCTCATTAACAATTTTATGATTTTTTGCAATTTTGCTGTTTTCCAGTTTTCCTTTTTAACCAAACAATTAAAAATTTAAAGATTTTTTGCAAAGGACGTTAACTAATTTTAATAAAAACATTTTGCGCTCTACAAGGTCCAGATTGGTGTAAAAATGACAAAGCTACAGAAGATTTAGTGAATTAACCCAGTTTTCGGTTTCATTAAATAAAAAACCCAAAATAAATAAATACGCAGCAATTTGAGCTTAAAAGGAGTTTTGTTGCACAAAGGTAATAAAAAGCCGTCAATTCCAGTGGTGCGCGCAGTTAATGTTAAAGAATCATATGAGTCCATGTCTAAATTGCTGGGTCTGATAAAGTACGAACAGCATAATTGGAAAATCTGTGCCGATTTAAAAGTTGTTGTCATGGTGACTGGTTTGCAACAAGGCTACACAAAATATTGCTGTTTTTGTGCAAATGGGACAGCCGAGCGCGTCACGTACACTATGTTCTAAAAGATTGGACGAATAGAATTAATTTTACGCTTGGCCAAGATAATGTCAAACACAAAGCTCTGGTAAAAAAGGTAACATTATTTTGCCGCCGTTACATATCAAACTTGGCTTAATAAAAAATTTCGTCAAAACTTTGCTAAAAAGAGGTATTTCGATCTAACGGGGAACTTGGCAGGAAAGACTGGACTTGCAGGAAAGAGAATGGCCACAATGGGCGCTCTTGAATTCAGGGAACTTTCTGACATTGCTAGTGTTGAACTTCAACGTATGAGTAGCTTTATACTGAGCTCTGGTTGGTTCGACGGTGGGGACTCCGCATAAGCAGAGTCTCCGTGGTATCACAATGGACCAAAACGGTCTAAGTGAGTTCGGGTTTCTGACTGCCACTCCTACCTAACCTAACCTAACCTTGCTAAAAAGAGGAAACCGTGAATCATTTGAATACCTGAAAACAGTTTTTCCCAACGTATCAACGTTTTCCCCAAAATTAAAGAAGGTGTTTTTTATAGGACCACTAAGCTACTTAAAGATTCCAAATTTGATTCGATTTTGTCAGAAGATGAATTAAAAGCATAAAGGTCATTTGGTTTAGTTGTATCAGGCTTTCTAGGAAATTTCAGGAGCCCAAATTATAAAGATATAATTGAAGACTTGTTAAAAAATTATGAAAAAATTGGCAAAGTTTTTAACACGATTTTTCTATATATGTTAACATTCATTTCTATGTCTTTCTTAAAAAAGGAGTTAATATATCTTTAAAAATACACCTTCTGCATTCACATTTAAATTTCTTCCCAAATAACCTTGGCAATGAAAGCGGCGAGCATATTGAGCGCTTTCACCAACAAATACAAGAAATGGCACGTCGGTATCAAGGGGCATGTGATGAGGCGATGTTGGGCGACTATTGCTGGTTTCTTGTGCGAGAGGTAGAACATAATCAAAACAGACAAAGCAAGTCAACAGTTTTAAGCCATTTTTCATTTAATTGTTACCTATATAAATATTTCTATATTTACTTGTTTTTTTTTTTTTTAAATAATCTAACGTGATAATTGACAAAACTTAGCAAAAATTAGTTATTTAATGTAAAAAACTAAGTTGAAAAAACCAAAATTGCAAAAAATCATTAAATTTTTTGTGAAATTTAAACTTTGTTCCACTGTAGTTTAGTCATTTCTTGATAAATTTTTACAAGCAACCCATGATTGTTTTAACAATTTTATTTTCTTTCAAGTGGAAAAAATAAATAAAAAAATTATTTAATACTTACCAAGATTCTTTTAGTAAGGTGATATCATTTTTTTTAAAACCCCAGATAGCGGTAATTTTGCAATATCTCGAAATCTGTTCTACTTTTGACCATTCTGAATTCAGATTCGGATTTGGTGAAAAATTCTACATTAAGATCATGTGTCAAATTCATTTGGTCACGACTTTGTTGAAATTTTGTTCCACAGTGTTATTTAGGAAATTATTGTCATTTTTTATTATGATAATATGGTATGGCTTAATTATGTATGGAACAAAATATCGACCAAATGGCCGTCATGACCTCGACTGCACACCTCTATTCGATGGTCCAAATTTTCGATGACGCTGAGGCATAATTGAGGTTTTTGCCGTTAATGTGCCGAATTATCTCATCCTTTAGGTTGTGTGGCAAGTGGCACCGTCCTGTTGAAACCACATATCATCCACATCTTCCAATTCGGGCCACAAAAGTTCGTTATCATCCCACGATAGCGAACACCATCCACAGTAACTGCCTGACCGGCCTCATTTTGGAAAAAATACGCCCTAACGATGCCGTCAGCCCATAAACCGCACCAAACAGTCACTCTTTGTGGGTGCATTTGTTTTTCGACAATCACTCTTGAATTTGGACGAATCCACTGAGGTGAAAATGTGCCTCATTACTGAAGATGATTTTCTTCGATATGCATTTTGATTTGAACGCACATTTTCATAATAAGCCTGAAGAACTTTAACGCGTTGCTCAATTGTATATCTTTCTATGGTTCAAATTGAGTTATTCTGAAATTATTATAACCCATGGTTGGAATATTTAAAATTTTTTATAAAAGAAACGAAGTAAAATAATTTTTTTTCTTTAGAAAGAGTTTTATTTAAAAAATGTTAAAACAACAAAACAGCTCCAGAGATGGAAAACTCTAACCCTTTTTTTGGTGTTTATATATATATATATATATATATATATATATATATATATATATATATATATATATATATATATATATATATAATTTGTTAGTATGTCCGGATATATGTCCTATTCCTTTGGCACAACTTTTTGAAGGCATAATAATAATAGAAAGCTTAAAGTACTTTTGGTGCGAAAGATCGTGACGGAGCCAGATTTTCGGTCTGTGTGCGGATCGCCTGGCTATTGATTTTCGCCTGTGTGGGACAGAATTTTTAGCTTGTATATGTATAAGTAACTACCTAAAACTATATTTTTCTCTTTAAAATATATCGCTAAAGAACAGTCATAACTACATAATTAATTAAAGAACATATTCCATTTCCCTGAAACTGTTCTTTTCTCCTGAATAAAACCGGAAAATTCTTTAGGAATAAATAGTTTACACAATATCGCGATATATAAGAACGTGTAATATTGGCAGTTGGAATTGAATTGAAACACTTAACAATTTTTCAGCATTTTATTTTATTATAAAGCAGAAAATATGAAATAAGTTACATAGCCTAGTTGGTATGGAGGTACAATACTAGGATTATTTGCTTTTGAAATTGTCGTATCGTTAATTTTCTATATTGATTAATACTTTCAGTTACACCAACAACTTTAACTCTTTGGTAACGTACATTGTCTTCGTGGAGTTTCTTTTATTTGGAGCTATAATTTGTTCTTTATTATTCTGCATGAACATTGTAAGTTTGCTAAGAAATTGAAACTCTCTTCATGAAACAAAATTTTTCTAATATACTTTGAGTACACAATTTTTAGAGTTCCGTACACCAAAGGTGAAAAGGAACCCTATTGTTTTCGCTACGCTGCCCGTCTGTCCGTCTGTCCGTCACACGGTATTTTCTCAGGAACCGTAAGAGCTACGGACCTGAAATTCAGATACAGTATGTAGAACCTTGGCCGCTACAACAACAAATACATGAAAATTAAAGGGTGTTCCAAAACGAGCAACGAAAAATGTTAAAATCCCATGTAATATACATACAATTGTATATTGAGACTTGAAATTTGTAAAATTAGTGTATTTTTATACACTATACAATTTTAATTCTTTTAAATTTTAGTGTTAATTGTTGTAGATTAACACTAAAATTTAAAAGAATTAAAATTAAAGGGTGGTCCATCAGTTAATGCAATTTTGACTATGTAATTTTGACAATTTGCTATATCTTGGAAAGCGTAAGAGGCAAACACTTCAAACTTTCAAAAACGGTAAAACTAAAAAAAACGAAAATTTTAAAATCGCCAAACCATAAAAAATCGCCAAAAATTAAAAAAAATTGCCAAAACGAAAAAAATCGCCAAAATTAAAAAAAAATTTCCAACACTAAAATAAATCGCCAAATTCGAAAAAATCGCAAAAATGGAAAAATACGCCAAAATGAAATAAAAACGCCAAAAATAAAAAAAAAATCGCCAAAACGCGAAAATGTCGCCAAAACTAAAAAAACAAATTTAAATAAAAAAAAAAATCGCTAAAATGAAAAAAATCGCCAAAAATAAAAAAATCGCCAAAAATGAAAAAACGCCTAAACCGAAAAAAATCACCAAAACAAGAAAATAAAGTGTCAAAACTAAAAAAGGAGCCAAAACTTAAAAAAATCGCCAAAACCGAAAAACGCAAAAACCGCCAAAACAAAAAAATCGAAAAGATCCCAAAAACGAAAAAAATGCCAAAACTATATATTATAAAGGATGAAGTTTGTATTAAATTACATATCTAGTGTTCGTACGGAACCCTTCGTGCGCGAGTCAGAGTCGCACTTTACTGAATTTATTAAATTATTTATATAGCATAGTTGTTAAATTTATACGATTAACATGTAACTCATTTCCGCCTTTACATAAATAAATATAAAATGTCGTTCGTTAATAACTGCATCACTTAAGAACAGCTTCAGCAATTTTGCTATTCTTTTTTAAATGTTTGTCATAACCAAAGTTGGGTTTTCACACCCACTTTCTTAAACTTATCTTAAGATAAAATTAACTTAAGTAAAAAAACTGAGGTTAAGATTAATCAAGAGAATATTTATTTTGACTGTAGTTTTGGTAATCAATTTAATGGCAAGAATAGGTTCCATTGTTTGTAACTTGAGGCTTACACAAAATATCCTTACAGTTTCGCTATTAAATTTTGATTTATTGTATCCATCAGGTCTAGTATGAAAGAGAGTTTCTAGTAAAATTTTAAAGCTTTTCGCACAAAACTTTAATTTAATGCAACTTTCAGATTGAAACATTTACCCAAATTATTTCCATAATAATGTATATATTGACCATGATGTACGTGTTGTTCACTTATTATTGGCATGCAAATGAATTGTTGATTGAGGTAAGTAAAAAAGTTCAAAAGACACTTTTAATTAATTTCAATCGACTTCAAAAATAATTATAATTACAGAGCATTAAAGTGTCGGAGGCAGCGTATGCCATACCATGGTATTATTGTGGCAAACGTTTTCGTAAGACATTGCTATTGTTCGTAATAAGAACACAGAAGCCTTTGCAGGTACGAGTACGTATATAATTTGTAGTATTGAAAATTATCAGTTATTTAAAATTTACAAATTTGCATATTGCAGATAATGGTTGGCAATATTTATCCCATGACTTTGGCTACATTTCAATCGCTGTTGAATACATCTTACTCTTATTTCACCATGTTGCGGGGCTTGTATCAGTAATGGATTTGCATTTGTCCTAAGACCAAATGGAAAATTGAAATTATATTTTATGAGTGCAACAATATATCCGATATAGACGATAGTTTATGGTAAATTTAAAATTTTTCTCACTTTCACCACAAGTAGTAAAATAAAATTACGGTAGAAAGCTTTTGTGCAATGAAAATAGCACTTTCAAATTTTTTTTTGTTACACAGCATACTGACAGTAAAACATAATAAACGTTTAAGATAATGACATTCAAATTGTTTTATTTGAAAGTTTAAAATCATTCCGCCAGCAGAAAGGTGAGCTGAGTTTTCTTTGTTCAAATTACTTGGCCAAAGACATTCTTACAATGTTTATACATATTTAGAACAGCGCCACAGCACAATTTACTGCATTAGCATTTGTTTTTATTTATTTATTTTGCCAAGATGCTGGCAAATACACTTGGAGAATATGTTAATTGCATTTTTATTACTTGCAGAGTATAAAGAACATATTTTAATTTAATTTTTGAAGAAGCCACAACACACGGTGTGTACTACATTAGGAGTTATTTTGAAGTTTTAACTTCCAAACAAGGTTGAAACCGTCGTGCGGTTGTTATATCGAGAAACTCATAATTAAAGATAAATAAATGCAGGGCCTCTTTCACCAATTCTATTTACATATCAATTCATATATAAAACAGGTTTTTCATATATTTAATTTTTAATTTTCAATAAACAACAACTTCAATAACCTGTGAATTAAAAATAATTTTTTTTTTTTGAGTGTAGCTTCCTGTAGAAGTATAAACGTTAACTTCAATGTAATGCGTAAGTATTTGTATTTTTCGTACAAAGTAGTTGGCCACTTAAACAAATCTTGGCATTTAACTTTAACGTGAAATTAAAAATGCATTAAGTTTGTTCACGGACCAAACTTCAGGCGGGACTTAAAAAGTGATATTTGGCAAATTAACTTCTGTAACACGTTAATAAAAAGCGAATGTAAATCTGAAGATTAAAAAAAGAAATACTCGTATTTACGTTAAAGAAATGTGCACTGCCAAAGTAATTAGTGAAATAAAATCATGGGGGAAAAAGTAATAAAATGTTTAATTTACAAAAAAAAAAAAAAAAAAAAAAAACCGAATCATTAGCTGAAAAGCTTATTTTCTTATAGTTCTCTCAGCTATTTATTGATTTTAAGAAATTAATGTTAAATTAAAATTGCAATTAATTATTAAATGTTGCTTGTTCGTTATTAAATTTATTTTTGATTTTTTATTTTTCTTTTTAAATTTGACCTTACGGAAATTGAAAATTTGAACTTTAAATTATTTATAGCAAAGGGACAAAAATCGTACCAAAAACGGATCAATTAAACATGTTCGGTACTTTTTGAAACATAATGGCTCCCGCTCCCGTATACTGTAACTCTCTAAAGCTAACCTGTCGAAGAATGTGTGATTGACTACAAAAATAGTTAACTTATAGTTAACTTTTCGTAGACTGACTAAAAGCTAACTGCAATGTCATCCAGAATAAAACCAAAATTAATTCTTAAGTTGAGTACGTAATCGAATTTGGTGAGAGCCAACAAATTTATTCTCAGCTACTTTAAAACTCATTTCAGTCTTATATTAACATATTGCTGTTGTTATTTTAGATGACAGCTTAGCCGAGTGGTAGCGCGTTGAGTACACAACGTGTGATGTTACATGTTCGAGCCCCAGAAAAATTTACTAACTACCAAGTAGTTTAAAAAAAAATCAACTTTAAGTTAGTTGAAAAGTAATGTAGAGTGAGACTATTGACTACCGCCTAACACATCGCAATGTTGAAATAGTCAGTTGATTACATTGAAAAGTAATCCAAGTGTCAGTCAGTACTAGTTGCAAAATAGTTAGCTTAAAGTTAGTTTAAAGTTAACGTAATTTCCGACAGGGTAAAGCTAAATTCGATCGCTAAAACGCTGAAAAAATACAAAATTAAAAGATTTTCGCGATGATATCAAACTGTAAAATTTTGGCATATTAGATTTCTAAGCCATTGACTGATTTATTAACACAAGTTTGAAAATTGTATTCGTAGCCGAAAATCGATACACATCAACTCTATAGAGATTTAGCTTTAGCGAGTTACATTCTGTACGGGGGCTGGACTAACTTTCCTTGCTTAGTTTTCGGGTTCAACTAAGACAAATATATTTTGACGTGAGCAAAATCTGAGTGGTTAAGAATAAAAAACATAAGGAAAGTGTTAAATACTTTTCTTAAACTTTGTTTTTTGTTTTTTTTTTGCACACAAAAGTATCGTAATTAATATCCTGATACCACGAATTCCAATAACTTCAAGTAACTTGTACTTCGATGTTAAGCGGTTACAGTTCCTAGTCTTTCTGGCTTTCACCATAACCATAAACAAGGCTCAAGACAGATCGCCAAGTGTTGCTGGTTTTAAACTCTTGTTTACCTTTTAAACTCTTGTTTACCGCACGTCCAGTTGTATGCACAGAGAAAACAGATTCGTAGTGACAACCGAATTTGTTGCCAATTGAATTTTGGCGGTTGCAGCAACTATCATATAATTCTGCTATAGCGACTGAAATTTTCTTGTGGTACCACTATATTTTAATTACAACCCTCAACCCAATAGTTTCAGCAACAGAAAAAATTGGTTGACAGTATGGAATTATAAATAAATGTTATTCTTGCTACCGAAAATTTGGTTAATATAATTAAAACAATATCATAATTGGTACTTGTAAAAGAAAAATTGGCCTTCCTTGCTGAAATAAAAATAAACAATAAACGCAAATAAAAATACACAATTTAAGAAATTTATTATTTGACATGTTGTCATAAGTTTATTTTAATTGAAATTTATTTCCTAATGGTGAAGCATGTCTATATACATTTCTTCAACCACACATTTTGAAAAGCCACAAACCTGTTATCTTATGCACAGACTTTCAAAAACCATTTGAGAATTACAAATCATAATATCTTTGAAAGTCACAAAAGTTAATATTTTAATTTGCTGCTATAAACTATAATAATAAACTCAACCTCTTGTTAATTGCAGCAACTGATTGAAAGTTTTTATTTTAATTTTAATATAGAACGACAATTTTTTAGGTGCTAATATCAAAAGTTGGTAGTAAAATCCAATTCGTAATATTTTATTCGGTTGGGTTAACCAATCAGTTAATTAGTCATGACAAAAGCATACGCTCGGTTGATGCAATCATTTTAAGTATTGTCACAAACATGGATGTTTTTTGGATTAACAAAAAATTGATAGCGTGAACTGAAATATAGTTAATGCAAATGATATTTTATTGGACTAACCGTTTTCCAAACAATCTTTTTTCTGGGTGTGTCCACTGCTTGCTGCAGAGTTGGAACACCTCAACATCTTTATGTTTACGCACAAAGCGAAAAAGCTCAATATATTATTTATCAATTAGTATAATTAATTATTTTTTAATATATGAGACATTTTTAGATTTTAATTGAACTATAGTGAATTTTTAATCAGAAATAATTTTTAGTCAGGCTTAAGTTCAGTAATTTCAATTCTTTTATTGAATGAAATATTTTTATTAATTAATGTGAGTTTCTAAAGAAGAGAAGAAAAAAAAGGTAGAGTAATATAACTTCGTGCTAACTTAAATAGAAAAATGGAAAAACAGGGGAAATGAATAGTGATACTTACATATGTATTTACCAAAGGTAAATCAATAATTGTACACAACAATCACTTCTCACATTCCGTTTCATTAAAATTTACGTTAAATAGCTGATGTTAATAACAATCTCTACCCAAGTAGATAGACTAGGGTGCTAATGAAGTGCGTTGCTGCACAGAAAAATATCGGTATTTCTCCCCAGCTTAAAAATCTAATTTAATTTTTCTTCTCTTCTTTAGAAACTCACATTAATTAATAAAAATATTTCATTCAATAAAAGAATTGAAATTGCTGAACTTAGGCCTGACTAAAAATTATTTCTGATTTTTTAATATATATATTTTAATAAATCTAATTAAATTATACTGCTCTATTAAATTTTAAATTCCATACATACACCAATTCTGTGTGCAAGGTGAAGATATTTTTTTGAGAGGAGTGCCTCTAATCCATGATCTTAATAAACGTGTTATGTTGTTTTTATTACTCTTAATTTTTAACGGCCGCTCAATTAAAGTTGCTACCTACCCAACAATATACAACAATGTTGCAGTGAAAAATTGCAACACTTAATTAAAACAAATGTATTTATGTATGTACGTACAAATTCATGATCAAGTTTCAGAACATAAAATATTCAAACTACTTGCAAGTGTGATGCGTGTCTTGTGCGAACTTGTTCATTTACACCTTTAGAGGATGTTCTTGGAGAATAGGTAGTAAATAAGAGCAGCATTCTAATACCTGATATAAATGTCAATAGGCAATTAAAACAGCAACTGCAGCAACTTTACTTGCTTGCAAGCAGCAACAAAGATTTTTTCAAATATTTAACACAGATGAAAAAAATTGTACAATATTTTAATATTTTTAACAGAAATTTTATTCTTGTCTGTTTAAATTTTAATCAAGAAATATTTGAGATGTTAAATATGTTTCTATTTGTATAGTAACAAAGTATAAAACCCCTTGAGACATATTTTTTGCGGCAATACTTTATCAGATTCCTTATGTATGAAGATGTTTCGCTATTGTTACATCGATAATTTGCTATGGAATATGTTTGAGAGTTTCTTTTCTTTCTTTTATATAAACATATTAGTCTGTATGTATGTATGTATGTGTGCATTTGAGTGTATGTATGTGTGTACATCAAAGTCATTCTTTGGCAGTCAGTCATATTTTTATATTGAACAAACAAAATAATGAAATATGTAAGAAAGCTTACATTCATATTGTATATTACGGTGGTCCTCATTTATTTGATTTTTTTAAATTTACATATTTTTTAATGCTTGTTAAGTTATGAAACCTCCTCTTTTCAATTAAATTAAAATTAACTAAAATTAATAGTCATGGGCCTGTGGCAAAAATTAAATAAATATATATAATAGTAACAAATCAAAAAAGTTTGTCATATGTAAGTACAACAAAAATAAGCAAATTAACTAACATGTGTATACGACAATGTCAAGACTGTTGTAAGTTTAGAGATGGTAAAATTGAGCTTTCATTACAAAAAAGCTTTCAACAAATTGAAATACGATGAATCAAAACAATTCACATATTCCATTTGTAAAAAAGTTGTGTATATAAAGCATAAATCTAAATCAACTGACACCACACACAGTAGACCAAACACAGAAGAACGCTGACGGTGAAGGTTTAGTGGCCTTCGAAAACGGCTGGCTGTTCCGTTCTACTAAATGTTTGTCAGAATATTTATAATTAACTTTGGTGTTATTTGTTCATTAATAATTATCTCATGTAATTTTGCTTACAAAGCGATACGAACTTTAGCCTAATCAAATCATATATATAAAAACTACTTTAGATTCAGTTAAATAAAACGTTCTGATCTAAATCTTCTTTCTCAATCTAATTTATTTTTAATGCTTATTTTTGAAATCGGTTTAATTTCTAACCGACTTGAAAAAAGGGGAGGTGTTCAATATGTCTGTATTTTTTTGACATTGTTATTTCATAACTTGGTTCATTTTTGAACGAGTGAAAAAACTCTTTTTTTTCTGAGAGGGTATAGCTTCCCATTGGTCCTGTTGTAATAAAAATGAGTGGGGTAACGTCCACATTTTTTTTTTCATTTTATGATATTCCACTTATTTGATTGCTACGAAATCAACCGAACACCTTTACTTCTTCTAATTACACAATTTTAAAGTTAAAAAAATGGGTTTTACGTGATGAATTTTTACGAAAGTTTTCATATACCTGGAGCTCTAAAATAAGCACAATCTTATATATAAAAAAATGGGTCACGCCCAATAAAATTTAATATTTTATATTAAGTGGTTCTACTTTACCGATTTTTACAAAACTTAGCACACACCCTGAGCTCTGAAAACACACAAAATCTTCCTTTTGAAAATAGGCAGAGGTATGCCCATTAAAATTAAGTTTTATACCCAAAATTTTTTTTCGAATGAAGTCGGTATTTTGGGAGAATTTTTTTACAAATAGTTTAATTTTTAAATTTTTAGTGGCAATTTTATATTTTTGTATGTGTGGTCACGCCCAATTTGGCAAATAATATTGTTCGCCACATTTTCAGAGCTCAGGTAGAGAAGCACTTAAAATATAATAATAATCTTCAACGAACATGGTTCCGTCCACTTTTGTGAGAACAAAATTATGCAATTTTAAAAGTCAGAACACTTTACCAAGTTACGTGGGAGTCGGATAAGTAGAAGTACTTGTAATTTAATACTAACTTTTCATAGGCGTCATGACCACTTCTTTTAAACGCAGGATTAAATACTTTTCAGAGCCAAATTTTATAGAAATCGGTAAAGTAGAAGCATGTGCAATATAAAATAAATTTTAGTGGATGTGTTTCCGCCCATTTTTGAATAATTAATTATGTCTTTTAAAAAGTTGAGTATGTTTGCCAAGTTTCTTAAAAATTGAATAAGTACAAGGACGTGAAATAAAATGTCAAAATTTAATGGGCGTTACCCCGCCCACTTTTTAAAATGCCTGATTGTGTTTTTTTTAGAGTTTAGGGAGTGCGCCAAGTTACATACAAATCTGGATAATAGAAGCATGTGAAATAAAATATTAAGTTTTAATGGGTGTGGCCCCGCCCATTTACTTATCTTCTAGATTGTGTAATTACGATAGCCCAAAAAAATTAATTCTTTTACTATTGGACCAAATGGAAGCTAAACCCTCCCAGACATAAAATTTTTTTTAAATCGGTCTAAAAGGTACCGAGTTGTGAAGTAACAAATACCAAAAAAAAAAAAAAATACATAAACTCCTCCACTACCATTTCTTACGTAGCCTTGCATTTAGAAAAGCAGTCTTAGCCATGCCCATGAAAACTTATTTTTGATATTTATGTATGTACAGGGTGGCCCAGAATGGCCGAAGGGGGTTTAATTCCTTATAACTTTTTTATTATAACTTTTTTCTATTTTTCTTTTCAGTATTTTGTAAAGAAGACTTGGGGAATTTGTCCAACGATTGAAACCGACAATTACCAGCAACGACTTGATTATGCAATTTATTTTCGTCAAAAAGAAGAAGAAAATCGTGATTTTATTCATAATTTAATTTTTATGCAAACAGCAGGATATGGGTTACGGAAAATCCAAGAATAGTTAAACACCGAGAATTACACCCACTTAAGTGTACTGTTTGATGCGGTTTTTCGTCGAAAACGATAATTGGCCGTTATTTTTTTTTTAAATTAACACGGTATCGCTGTTTCCATCACTGGTCTTAGAATTCGTTGTTGAATTGTGTACTGTTTCGTTTTAAATTCCCTATGTCTTCTTTACAAAATACTGAAGAGAAAAAAAACGAACAAATTTTAATAAAAAAGTTACAAAGAATTTAAACCCCTTCGGTCAATCTTA
This sequence comes from Tachina grossa, assembly GCA_949987645.1. NCBI lineage: Eukaryota > Metazoa > Arthropoda > Insecta > Diptera > Tachinidae > Tachina > Tachina grossa. The sequence goes on along the minus strand of OX465278.1, from coordinate 48,742,110 downwards.
GCCACCCTGTATTATAACGGGTGTTTTTTTAGAGGTATAGAACTTCGAATTGAAATAAAAGACAAGAAAATCGTTTTAATGTCCATCAATTTGGCTTTATTGGAAGGATAATTTTATGCCATTAATGTTTAAATATGATTTTGGGCATGTGGCCGCCGCGGCTGGCTCGAATAAAGCCAATTCTACAGGTCCAATTTTCAACCACTTTTTCGAGCATATGGGGCCGTATGTTGGCAATAACGCCACGAATGTTGGCTTCCAAGTCCCCTAACGTTTCTGGTTTGTTGGCGTAGACGAGCGACTTCACATATCCCCAAAGAAAATAATCCAATGGTGTCAAATCACACGATCTTGGTGGCCAATTGACAGGTCCATTCCGCGAAATTATGCGCTCATCGAATGTTTCCTTCAATAAATCGATTGTGACGTGCGCTGTGTGGCATGTAGCGCCGTCTTGTTGGAACCACAACTCATCCACATTCATGCCATCCAATTCGGGAACAAAATAGTCGGTTATCATGGCTCTATACCGGTCTCCATTAACGGTAACTGACTCTCCAGCATTATTTCGGAAGAAGTATGGCCCAATGACTCCACCAGCCCATAGAGCACACCAAACAGTCAGTTTTTGTGGATGTAATGGCGTCTCAAGGGTCTCATGTGGATTCTCTTCACTCCAAATGCCTCAATTTTGCTTGTTGACGTAGCCATTCAACCAAAAATGAGCCTCATCACTGAACAAAATTTTGCGATGAAAATCAGCATCGAGATCAATATCATTTTCGGCCCATACACCAAAATCACGACGCATTGCATTGTCTCGCGGCTTTAATTCTTGCACAAGCTGGATCTTGTAAGGTCTCAAGCCAAGATCTTTGCGCAAAATCTTCCATAAAGTTGATGGACAAAGCTCCAATTGCTGTGCACGGTGGCGAATCGATTCATTCGGGTCCTCTTCAACACTTTGCTCTACAGCGGCAATTGTTTCTTCGGTGCGCACTGTTCGACGTCTCTGCGGATGCGTATTATCACATAGAGTAAACGTAGTGCGAAAACGATCCATGGTTAACCGAATTAATTGCTCTGATGGACGATTATGTCGACCATAAAATGGACGGAGCTTGCGGTAAACTTCGCGAACTGAACCATTATTTTCGAAATAAATTTGCACGATTTGCAAGCGTTGTTCTTTTGTCAACTTGTTCATGATGAAATGACAAACCAAACTAAATATTAATCACTTGACAGCTGACAAAATGGCCGCCAGTTAAAAAAGTGATGCCAACTTAAAGTTCTATACCTCAATAAAAAACACCCATTACTTTCATGCAGCAAAGAAAACTTCTTAGAGCTGCTGCAATGACATAATTTCGGTATTATGAAAGTGGGCGGTCTATTCATCCGATCTATCCGAAGCGGAATCCCTACGAAATAAATATCATCAGTATGACCGGATTGCGCTTTTAGATATTGTTGCTTACTTTCTCTCAAAAAAAAACCGACTTCAATGCAAAGATCTGATAGAACATTTTCGAAAAAAATTTATTAGGTATATAATTAAATTTTAATGGGCGTGCCTATGCACAGTTTTTTAGTGCAAGATTTTGTGTTTTTAGAGCTCAGGGTATGTGTTAAGTGTTGTAAAAATTAAATATTAAATTTTAATGGGCGTGACTCGTCCCATTTTCTTAAATGCAAGATTATGTCTATTTTAGAGCTCAAGGTGTGTGGCAAGTTTTGTGGGAATCGGTTTATTATAACCAAGTGAAATATTATATTAATTTTTAATGACAGTAGTCTTGAACTTTAAAATTGTGTTATTAAATGAACAAAAGGTTTTTGCTAGGTTTCGCAGCAATCAAATAAGTAGAATATCATAAAATGAATTAAAAAAATTTGTGGGCGTGTTCTCGCCCAATTTGTTTTTTGCAATGGGATCAATGGCAAGTTATACCCTCTCAGACAATAAAAAAATCTTTAAAATCGGTTTGTTATGAACCGAGTTATGAAGCAACAATACGCGGGAAAAAAATCCCTGGAATTCCCAAGAATTATTTTTTTTACAAATCCCGGGAAATTTTCAACAGGGATTTTCGGGAATTTAATATTTACGTTTTTGGAATTTGCTTTTTTACATTGCTGTTCTTTGTTTTATTACTTAAAAATACAATTTTGTAACGATGCATAATATAAGCATGGCAACAGATATAATAGAAGTTGCCGAGGTGAGACTAATAACTTGAAGAGTTACGAACTATTTTCAGCCTCGTTATAGGAAATAGTATCTAGATTGTTGTTCTTGAAATGAATGAATGAAGTTGTTTTTTTTTTAATTTAAATGTATTTTAATTGAAATTTATTTGCTGGTGGTTAAGCATTGTCTATATACATATTTCATTGGCCCTAAGCCAAATCATCAGTAGACCTCAACATCATATTTTGAACGGTCACAAACCTTTTTTGTTATGGAAACACTTTCAAGAACTGTTTGAGAATTCACAAACAATAATATTTTTGAAATAATTTCAATTAAAATAAACTTATTACAATATTTCAAATAATAAATTTCTTAAATGTTAAATGTTGTGTTTTTTTTTCATAAAATTATATATTTTATTGAGGCCATATAATTAAATTCATGTGTTTTTTCGATTCCGGGAATTGGAAAAGTCCTGGAAATTAGAAACCCTAAATAACAATGTCACAAAAAAATACGGACGAAATGATAACCTCCTTTTTTTAAGTCGGTTTAAAATAGATCCGTTACGGGCGTTTATTTTGGCCCTTTTACACTTATATGAAAATCACTCATTATTTTAAGTGATTTTCAGACAAATTTTCTAGACGAATCGATTGGCTACGTTGTGAAAACAGGGGTTAAGTAAAAGTTGTGAGCGCCCAAATGAATGCTGATGACGGACCAATTTTTGGTTATTAGGATAAAGTAAGCGAAATGATGCTGAGCATTATCTTCATTTTTATTTAACATTTCCAAACAAATGCAACTTAAGTAATTTTTTGCTTTATTATTTTTATTATTTTATAAAATTTTAATAATTCTATTATGAATAATTTATAAGTTTTGCAAAAATTTTTATTGATCTGAAATGACTGAAAATGATAGGACTGAAAAGAGACTGAGCAAGACATCTATCTGGGCCTTTAGAATAGCTCTGTTCATTTATAATAGTATACCGGATATTGCTGGGTCTATACTTCACAATAAGGCTAACAAGAACCTTTAAACTTACTCTCCCACGAAAGATTCGTCCTCCTTAGACCTGGTTGCCTATTTTTCTAAAGAACTGGATAGTAGCTGTTCTTATCGTTGTCTCATCGCAAATATTTTTAATATGCCACTCTCTGCAGTGCAAATATAGAGCCCTACTAATATTAATGTGCTTATAAATATTTTTATAACTATTCAATGAACTTTGTCGATAGGTTTGTGATAACAGAATTTCAATCACTCCACGTTTATTGCAATCTATACTGAACTCTTAAGGAGTGAATTCATTACATTAAAAAAACCGCTTAGGAATTAAAGATATAATAAAGGTACGGCCAAAGAAAATGTTGGATAAACAAATTAGTGATAAGTCAAGGGTCGATTTGGTGGCATGTCACAACGTCCAAAAACACAATCTCCATGGACGTTATGACAAAAAAAAATGTGTCGTAGTGTCCATTGACATTATAGGATGTCATTACATCCATTAACGTAATGTCATAATGTCAGGGGTCATTGCAATATTTCTGGTTGTCAATTAATATGCATGGACTTTTTCATTTAAAAAGACTTTATTACCATTCATTTACGTTTTAATGTCAAAAAGAACTAAAGAAGTATATGCACATCCACATGTTCATATGTTTCAATTTATAAATAGAAATTTTTTTAAATTCAAAGAATTAGCATTTCATCCAAATTATGAAATTGCTTTCCAAAATGATATGGTAAATGATTTTCCAACTGCTGCAATTAAAGGCTGTTGAATTCACTATCACCAAGCCTTGAGACGTCAAACTCGGACAATGAACAAATTTGGAGTTTTAGTTAAACAAATTAAAAAAAAAATGCAAAGAGAAATATTAAGCCTGCCTTTGGTACTTTTAAAATTTCTATTTATTTTATTACTCATAATTGAATGTTTATGATTGAACTATAGTTTTGGTTTAATATACCCAACTTTTCATTTAATTTCCAATATTATATGAATTAATTCTTTTAAGCGTGATTTCTCTACATACTTATAAACTATAACAAAATCTATATGAATCTTTTTGATTGTATAAAAATATTTTCTTTTAACATATTTTAGAAAATATTTAATGGCAACTATTTGTGTTAACAATGAAAACAAAATTCATATTAAAAAATATACTCGTGCATAACTCAGTTATGAAAGTTTAGTTAAATTTATGTATAACTAATTAAAACACGATATTTGTATATTTACAAATACGAAATAACAAATTTTTATTTCTAGCTTTTTTATCTCAGTTATTTTATTTTACAATTTATTTATTAGTTTGTGTTGTCGCTATCCAGAACGTGCGTACGTTGTGTCGTTGCCAAGAATGATTTTTTAAGTATTCAAAATATATGACGCCTAGTGTCGCCACTAGATGCGGCAGGTCTTCTTACTACTTCTTGCTGGGTTGCCAAGCAATTACCATACTTTTACCCTGGTATATTTAGGGGTGCCACAAAAGTATGAGAATTATTCAAATATTCGTAATTCTCAATTAAAAGAAAAGAAAGAAGAAAATAGAAAAATTTATAACTTATTTTTGTCATTTTAACTTTATTTCTCTGATGACTTTTTTGTTTAAATATAAGTATTCAAAATTTAAAATATATATTTATCGCCAGTTCAGATAAGTAATATCTTAGAGCTAGGACTATCCACTAGTTTGGAAGAGACTGACCTTCCAGGTATGCAATGATCGCAGAGAAATTAAATGTGGTAAATGAATTACTAGTGCCTAGAGAGCCTGAATGGCGAAAGAACATCTTGACGTCTCAGGCAAGTAGATGAATGATAAATGGAAGTTTGCTGAGCTACAACTGTAACGTGCTTACAAAGGTGGAAGCTTACAACCCAATTTTCTGAAATGATCCGTACTAACGAACGTTTCACTAAATAAAGGACATCTACATCAAACTATGTAAAGCTCATAAGACACTTTGTCAAAACTCTGAACAATGATATTTATTACTTTAAATACATTCTTAAAAATTTAGGTAAGAGAGATTAAGGGCCAAACCCACGATTTCGACAACGTTCTACTTGTCGCACACTTACATTCAAAACAAAAACAAGTTTTAATATTTTGTTATTGTCTCAAATGTAAGTGTGCGACAAGTCGAACGTTGTCGATATCGTGGGTCAGGCCTTAAGTTTTGTAACAAATGGAAGGAACGAAGTAGAATACGATTCTTTCCCCGTAGTGATGGCATCTATTGTAGAGATGGGCAAGTGTCGTATGGTTTTTCGCGACATAAATATGTATGACTCAACACGAAGTGTTGACACGAAAAACACAAAACGATTTTTGTATGCATGAATTTCCAATAAAAAAAAGTTGAATATTTTGTATCGTCAAACATGCAACACCAGCAAATTTCTTGAGAGCTTAAATTTTGAAATTAAACAAAGATATGTACATATTTATTTGAACCAAAAAAAAAAAAAAAAAAAAAACGATTTTGCTATTCAATTTGATTTTGTTTGCGTATTTTGCAGTAGAGATGAGCGCGTGTCGCATTTTCCCAACACGACACGACACATACACGATTACCAAGACACTCAACACGTACGAAACACGCACGAGAAAAATTTCGTTAATACGATACTGCGCAACACGCACGAAATATTATTGATAAGTTATTGAAGATGAGAAAATTTTAATGGATTTTTTCAAGAGTCGCTTTTCAAAAATTGGCACTGCCAGCTGATACTTTCTGTCACCACAGCTGATGCTGTCTGTTCACGTACATAACTTTATGCTTCAGAAGCCCATACAATATGCTAGTGTTGTGTGTTTGACGATATAAAATATGAAATTTTTTCTCTACTGTAAATTCCTTCATACATACATATTTAAAATCAAAAAATCGTTTTGTGTTTTTCGTGTCAGTTTTGCTCAACACGAAGCGAAACCAAGACGCGCGAAATCAGATTTTCGTTAGTGTCACGGAAAAAGCACAACACTCGCCGCGCCCATCTCTACTTTGCAGTATTGTCTTCAGAAAAAATTTCGAGTGCGTATTTCGTACGTATAGGACATCTTAGTAGTCGTGTTGGAAAAATTCCACATCTCTAATCTATTGTAGTTAAATCAAACCGTAAATAGCCGAACAATATCCGTTGCATATCGATACCTATTTTCGATTTAATTGTAAGCCCCATGTAGTAAAAACTAGTTTTTTTTTAAATTAAAATTTTAAGGTCCTTCCCATACACAGTAAAAAATATCATCGAAATGCAACCAACAAAACAAATTGTTAATATTTAATTTAAAAATTAACATTCATCATAACAGATTAAAAGTTTTGTAGTCAATGAAATTACTCAACAAAATTATTTGTTAAATTATATCATAACGGAATGCGCACATGTAGAAAAAAACAAGAAATCATGTTTAGTGTGTATTCATTTTTTATGTATCTAATAAAGTGTTCAGTGTTGGTATCTCTACGAAGAGCAAAAGCACATTAAGCTGTTGCAAAAAGGGTAAAAAGCGCAATAAAATACGAAAAAGAGGGTACAAAATCACGAAAATATATATTTTTTAATTTTAATACATTAAGCCTTTTAAAAAGGAAAGTTTAGAGTGTAAAATGTCAAAATATAATTTCAAATTTTTGCTTCAAAATAAACAAAGTATTTGAGATGTAATAACAGAATTTATTAACATATTAATTAAAACAAAATCTTGATTAATTTAATAAAAATAAGTATGTAAAAACAAATAATAAAAAAAGCTAGGAGTCAAATAATATAGTAACATATACTGTGTGTACATACATAAGTACATACATACAATAATAGGTGAAGCTTAGGCTTAGATTAAAATATGTATGTTACTGAAAAATCATTTACACATAAAGAATGCATTAAAAGTGTCACTCTTTTCTTAAGTACTCTTAACTTAAAAGTTTTTGCTTTTGCGATATTCACCTTTATTCCAGTTGTCAACATTGACAGCACGTCAATACGATATGAAAAAATTGGGGGTTGGCTACTCGTTGTCTAAAACATCTGACTGCTATTGATAACCTCATGCTTTCAATCGACATCAGCCCTTAAGGCTGGGTTAACCGAACGTTGCTGTTGCTGTACCGCACCGTACCGTACTGTTAGCACGTTGGTGCACTTATAGAACATTTAAAAACGTGCGTATGCTTTACTTCGTTTTGTTGTTTTAATATTAAAAAGGAAAAGCTGTTCACAAAACAGTGATGGGAAATAAAAAAGTTCAAATGGTGAATGTAGCGAAGAAAAAGTACCTAAAATATGTAAACGCTACTAAAACTGTATACTGTCTGTTATACATTTATAACAAATAAATATGTTCATACATACATACATATCGATGGACACAAGTACACCTCGTCACAAAAATTTATTGCAATATCGTAAAAATAACACTTTTAAAAGCAGTTTAACAAAGCAGTTGTGCTGTTTAATATTATGTTCTTATCTTCCCCTGTAAAATTACAATTATTTGAGTTAGGGCCTTTTTACTTTTGACCAACGATATGTATGCAAAATGAAATAATTTTTACATGTGTGCATATATATACAATAAGATGTTTTGATACCATTTAAATCCTTTAATACATATCACATTTATATTATGCTCATACATATTTATGCATTTCTTTATTATATATAAGTACATATACATACAAATGCATGTATATATTTGTGTACATAAGTATGTATATATGTACATTCCCAAATATTTATTTATATATTTATGTTTTTTCACACAGATATTATTAACAAAAGTACCAAAAAACAGAGCCAAAATACCCCTATTCCATTTAAATTACAATGGTACCATCACTTGCTTACAAACGTCACTTAACAACGTTAGGAAGTTCTATTTTATACAGGTTGAGACGTGCCGTCAACGTTACAGCAAATTTCGGTAAGCGTTTGCATTGTTTTCAATCAACAAAAACGATCAGCTGTTTCGTTAGCTTACGTGGACGTTCGGCTAATTCTACCTTTAAAATTTAACCACTCTTGTGCGTTGAATACAAATTTAACTAAATTTTGTTGTAGACGTGGAAATTTTGATTTACTTTGCACTCACATATTAACAGCCTTATGAAAATTCCGAAATCGACCCTTAAAATATAAACAGCCTATAGTATGATTAAATATTTGTGTAAGCTTTAACAAATGCTTATTGCATACTAATTTCAATCAATTATTATGTAGAGAATTATGTTGTACTTTCCAGTTACTTCCGTTTTTATTTTGCAAAAAAAATGAATTTTTTAATCCCAATTATGAATTTCGACATTGTTTTTAACATAGTTTCCGCTATTTTCATTAAAAACAATTTAAGAAGCCTCAGTTAAAAGATGGTACTATTAGCGCTTAAAAGTATTTTAGTTTTGTAAATTAAAAATATTTGTATTTAACAAAAACGAACCAAAGGCACTGTAAGAAATTGTTAAAAGCACTGTAAATACACGCTTTTTAAAAAAGGGTATTATCCAAAATTTCGCGTTTATGACGAGGCAAAAAGCACCAAAAAATACCCGAAACGCACCAAAATACCATCACTGAAAGTGTTGCTCTTTAGCTGAGAGGAAAGCAAGTTAGTTTATTATTCCTGAGATTGCCGGTTCAACTCCGCCCAAAGACATTTAGTGATTTTCGCAGACAAGCAAAAAGTCGTTTCGAGGATTGTGATTGTGTATAAAAAAATAAACACATTGTTAATATAACAATTATAATAATTAAAATGTGTACGGAAATTCAACAATTGACATTGTTAATTTAACAATAACTTTAATTGAAATAACTTTGAAATTTAACAAAAATAAATGTTTGAAAAAATATATAAATTTAAAGAAATTGTTTGTTAATATATATATTTAAAATATTTTTCAGATTTTCCCTTAACTTACAATTTCGTTAATTTTATTTGCAAAAATCGTTTTAGGTTCCAAATCAATTAATTATTTAATTGATATAAGAAAAAAATTAATTGTATTTACAAATTATTTTTTTCTGTGTAGGTCAAAATTACCAAAATGCCTTTAAAATACAGCCTATCAATTTTTATCGCAAGCGGCAATCTATGCGTGTAAAATATGTTTAAATATTATAAAAAAAATCTCCTCAAAACTTTGATTTTTGTCGCTTACCATTAAATCAAAAATGGGGCTCGATATGTAATTAGCCGAAACGTATCTCAGGTATTGTATTGTCTGTATAAAATAACTAAAGCAATCATACACATCAGCGAATCATAGTCAACCGAACTATAAACGAAGGATTATATCATTCCAGGTATCCCTCAACCGTAATAAAGCGAAGTGTACAATATAAGGCTTCATTAACAGTCGTATTACGAATAGAAATAAATCGACTGAGAATCGAAGTATTTGTTTCGTCCGGTATAAAGTGTGTCCCACTTATGGTAAAATAACATAATGTAATGTAACATAAATAAAACATGTAGCTGCTTATTTAATATGTATCGTAACGTATGTTAGGTAGAAATATACAGAAAATTGATTTTTACATCAACTTCTGGCTTACATACATACACACACACGTATGAAGCAAAAAAAAAAAAAAAAATACAATAACAACTGACTCATTCGATGGCAATCTCACGATTTTACTAACTAACATTCAGATTTCAACGATACGACAACCTCAAAAGTAATACGATACGAATCTAATAATTCTACCATTAGATGAACCTTCAAAAATTCAACCGAAAACATGCAGTTTTATATAATAGTGTTTTCACACTGAAAGTTAAAACCTGGTTTTAATGTTAAAACCATAAACAGCTGATTTTGCATTCATACTGCAAGTTTGTTTAAATCAGGGGGTCTACTCTGTATTTCGAAACGAAAGAAAATGCTTTGGAATTTGTATGTTATTAACATTGCAATTCGAAAAAACTTTCTTCCGTTTCGAGTTACAGAGTAGACCCCGAGGTTTTAACTCACAGACTGTCTAATAACTTTGCTCAAAAATAAAATAAATCTCCTGCAATAATGGGTGTATTTGTTGTTGTATTTTTTTCTGCTTTTTATATAACACTTATTTGACAAACTATACAACAACTGTTTTTGTTTGTATGAAAAACTCGCAAATTTTACAATGCGTTGTAAAATGAAAATTATTTTATATTTTGTAAATAAATCAAGTTAGTGTATATTCAAAATGCACAAATACATCACAAAATAAAACTTTTCTATAGGCGTATCGATGTCAGTCATATCGTCTATTTTCACTTCCCATAGGTCGATGAAAATAGTTTCATTGTTTTCCTTCCAAAAAACTAATGTTTTTTTTCATAATTTTTTTATCATTGTTGCTGCATAAAATGATCAGCTTCTTCTGTGCATTTTAACTTGGCAGCACTAAATTTATCACAGCGAAAACAAGGTTGCATTTCATAAAACCCACTTAAAACCAATTCAAAAATGGTTTTAAGTTGGTTTTAACAACAACAATTTGTATGGTTAAACCAGATTTTAACAGTTGGTTGTTACGTCAAAACCAACTTTTATTAAAACCACCTGAGTGTGAAAACACTATAAAAGAATAAAAAGGAGTTGTTGTGAATGAAAATTTATTATAATTGGTATTCATTATAAGCGTAATAGTTTGTATGAATTATATATGTAAAGCGTTGGTATAGAATAAGTTGTTCGATGAATGCGATAATTTGCAACTCCATATTTTTTATAACTGTACTCAGCAGTGTCTTAAATAATTCTTAGTTCTATTTGGAATGTGGAAAAGTATTTTCTACCACACGGCGCCCAGCTTTTGATCGTGAAACAATTATACAATTTAGCTGAGGCTTTTCCGAAAAGTTTTTTAAACGGATTTACATCATTCCTTTGTTCCTCATAATTTAGAATATTTGAATATTAGCAAATCAACATAAAAAAAATTAAAATTGTTTCAAATTAAGAGATTAACTTTATTTTATTACTTCTCGCATAGCATAAAAAGGAAATTAAATGTTTTTGATTTTTATAACTACACATGTCTGTTATTTTATTTCTTAGAAAATATGACCACAAAAAAAAATAATTGTTAAAGATTAATTTCCGAAAAACATTAAAATTTTAAATCCGTTTAACAAACAACTGCATTAAAACTTTTAAGGCTGAAAGCATACAAGCACACACACACACACACACATATATATATACACACATACACACACATGCACACTTTCTTTCGTTACAGACGAAAGTAAAAAGGAAGAGAAATGTTTAATCAAAGATTCTTATCACATGAAAATGTAAAATTTCTGTTTACGAAATTTTACAACTCTAGTGCCATTCCATAAATGCCTCAGTGTCTGCGAGCTTTGAGTAGCAAAAAGGAATGAATATACAGAAAATAGAAGCCTTAACATTTACTTTTCTACATACACAATCAAACGTATGAATGGGAATACGATGATAATAATGTAATTGTATGATGGGGTTTGCAATAGCACGAGTATGCACAATAGACCCCTGCACAAGACCACTTGCAATAACTTTTAAGTTTTTAACGGATTTGTCAAATGCTTTTTTACAGCGAAATTTTCTAAAAGAAACGCTAAACAACACTGTTTGCAAGAAATTTGTTTCAGTTATTGTAGGTATAGGAGTAAAGAAGAAAATACTTTGTGACGAAAGAATTTGTGATGCTTGCTTCTTCCCAGGTATGGGCGCGTATACAAACGTCATGAATGTACATACACACATGCATTGATATTAGTTTTGTGCGCTTGCTTTAAAAAACCACCCTTAAACATATAATAGCTTACCACCTACATCTTACACACACACACTCAAACGTACTATATGCAAAATAACAAGCATACACTCATCAATACTACTTCCTTTTTTTGTTTGTTTGTTACTAACCTTCACGACATCGCTTGTAAACACTCATATAAACGTACATCAACACATCTAGCGTGCTTCGCTTATTAAACGACATCATTTAATATTGGTTTAGTGTAATATCTGCAACGACAATAAATTTAAACAACAAGACGTATTTACATTTCAATACTGTTTACGCAGCCCTCTAATGCACAAATACGTTCAAGTATTATAGAGACGCATTTGTGAACATTGTTGGACACAAACATGTAAAATCAAAAAGCATACACAGATTTTAAAAGTATTGATTCGTCATTTTTTTATTGTATCTTTAGAGCGAACAAATCGAAATATTTGATTAACATAGTTAACACATGATACATTTTTCCAGGTGAAATATAGTGAAGCCTACGTAAAGAATTTATGTGAAAAAAGTAATTAATGTAAATAAGTAAATAATAATATTTTTACGTTTTTATCCTTTAAAATGACGCTTTAAACAAACAATATAAATTACTTAAATGATTCATAACTGATTGCCACGACGTCTAATCTGCTGTTGTGTATACACATCACACAATGCTTGACTGCACTGGTCTTGGAGCGATACGGCCTCTCTGCTGTTTTTCCCACAAAACTCACTCTACCGACACTCACTGTTTGTATTTACAACAATAATGGTTCACTGACTTTGCTTTGAAACACTGTTGCACGACTATCAACCACTGTTGCCAGAATTGACGATTTCTCTGCATTTTGACGATTTTCACCTCTCAAAATACACTAGTGACGATTTTAGGTCCAGAAATGACGATTTTTCTAAATTTAACATATATGACAACTTTTTTTAGTATTGCTTTTAGAGTTGGTTTTTTGTTATGTTATGATTTTTTTGTATTCAAAATGTTAAATTCTGATATTTATACATAAAATGTTTCTATAGCAAAAATGCCAATTATTTTTTTATAAATGATCTGTTTTAAAAAAAATATAAATGTGCTTATGTGAATTCTGATTTCATTTTAAGTTTTTTTTAACTTTTATTTTTAATTTTAATGGTTTTCATGTTTAAGTAATATACATGTATTTAATGTGTATGTGTATATTTGTTGAAAGCATAGTTAATAAGTTTGAACAATTGTAATAGTTTTTGTAATAAAACAATTAAAATACAAAAAAATTTAATATTTTTGATTTGACGTTTTTTTGACGATTTTCTAAAATGACTTAACGATTTTGACGATTTTTTGCACAGAAAACTGTAGTTTATGACGATTTCACCCCTAGAAGTTCTGGCAACAGTGCTATCAACTGCTTTCAACTGAGAACTCTTAATTGAACTGAACTCTTAATAAAGAACTCTTCACAATAAACAACTGAACTTCAGATTGACTTTATGAAAAACTAATGCTAGAAACACAATTGGGACGAACGACGAATTTCGTCCACGTCGACATATTCGTCGATAAGAATTCGTTGCTTAAATTCGTCGTGTGAAGCACAATAACGACGAATTTACTCAGCGAGTTCAGCTCTTATAACTGATAAAGTTGGTTATTGTCAGTGTGACCATATTAGTAATTATGAACTAAATTTAGATTATTTCTTCTGGATTTAGCTTTAAATTTTTCATTAAGCTCTTAGCTTATTTTTTTAGCTTTTTTAAAAACGGATTTAGCTTTTTTTAATCCAAATTGCGTATTCTGTAAAAAATATATTAAATACATACGTGATTTAGCTTAATTTTATTTCAAAATCTGGTCACACTGTTTATAGTGTGTGTAAAGAGAGTGAGAGAAAACTGTTTTTTTCGTCGTTCGTCGTTCGTCGGCGTACAAAATAGAAATAAATCTATCTCAGAGTTCGTCACGCACGACTACTTTCGTTCTACGGCGGTGTTGTGTTCATTTTCATATGAACAAATGTGTTTTATTTTTTATGACGAAAGTTCGCACCGAAAAATTCGTCGTTCGTCCCAGTTGTGTTGCTAGCATAACCTGGCAGTAGATTAGTGTTGTAAAAAGCGGCTACTTTTGAATACTCTGTACTACTTGATACTTTTTCAATTGGGTACTCGATATTACTCAATACTTTATATATGTATGTATGTATATAGGAAGTTAAAAATTATTATTTATATTATTATATTGATAATGCAATATGGAAAAAAAAGGATTAAATACAAGTATATTTAAATTAATTTACAACAAATGAAAATAAATAAGTTTGAAGATTAGTTTTTGTACATAAATTTTTTTTAACGTACTCTTACACTTCTAGTAAATTAATCTCTTAAATTATCTTCTAAATATTTTTTAATAAACATTTTTTTCTCACAATTGATGTTATTAATTAGTCATTGTTGAAACGTAGAAATAAAATTTTACCCACATAGAAAGAATTTAAAATATTTTTTATGTTTGTGAGGACCTGAATTGCTGGTTATATTGTATCAAGACGTGCCTTCCTTCCACTATTCTAAAGGCTCACTTTTTCTGTCCAATAGTATTTGTTCATGACTGAAGTGGTTCAATAATGCATTTTGAAGTACTTTTTTTTAGCGGCTGTTTTCGTATCAAAATAATGCCTAACAGAATTGGTATTTGTTACACTAACTCCATGATGTTCAGAGTCATATTTGTTTGTATCAAACTCACAGAGTTGTATAATTCTGATATATTTTAAAGGAAGACTTTCGCTTGAATACTACAAAATGCAACCCTGAAAGTATTGAGTAGTTACTTTTGTGTATTGAGTACCGGTAAAAACTCCAGGTATTGAGTACTCAGTACTCAAATACTCGATACTTTTACAACACTACAGTAGATGCATCGCCCTTCTTATACTTCACACAAGGCTCCCAGAATGTGACAGCAAAGTCTAGATAATCTCAGCAGCATCTTCAATGCTTGCTTTCGATCGCATCATTAGTTGATACATTAACTATGTATGCACATATGTATGTGCATATATGCATCACAATAGAACAGAGCTGCCCACAAAGAGAAAACCAAGAAAAATATTTAAGCGTATGTGTATTCATTTGTATAAAAAGCCGATTGATATTCGGAACTCTAGTGCCAGTTTGAACAGCCTGGTAATAGAAGCAGTTTATGGTGGTTGTGTACTGGTGTATCTTTTTATTTATTTTTATTTTTGTCTGCAATCAGACGTAACATAACCATAGCCATAGAAAACAGCCGTTCGAACCAAACTAATGGGCAAAACTGTATTTTATTATAGGTGACTCGCCATGATGCCATAGCCATTACCATAGAAACCAATTGAACTTTGGTTTGGTTATGGCTATGGTATTATGGACATGTCACGTCTAATTGCACTTTAACGTATGTGTGTGTGTGTACTGGTATTTTATCTTCTTAACAACGAGAAGCTATTTCATTATTGTTGTTGCTATAGTTTTTGTTTTTATGTTTATTTAATCATCTGCTTGTATTTAACCGTCTGCTAAGCAACACTGTTGGCAAGACATTTTTTCGGTTGTTTGTCTTGCCAATAGTATTGTTTAGACGATTGAAAGGTCTTGTAAATAGTCTTGTGCAGGACACTAATGTACATATACTACAGCACCTTCGTTCATCGATATCTGTAGAAATGAAGCAAGAAAAGTAATAAAATGGCAACATAGCTTAAAGTAATGCACCTAGTTAACACCAGAGATGGTGTAACATTAATGTAAAAATTAACAAAACGCATAAAATCATAGTTGTAAAATGAATTAACTTAATATTTCACCACCTGTCCTCTCTTGGCTATCCGTTTTCTAAGTATTAGTTTACACTATGCAATTTTTGTTGTTAAGCTGGGGCCTAATTCCTGCACTCGTGATCGGAATTGCATTCGAATAGAAATTAATTTCGCTGGCAAGAAATTTTCTGATGATGTCACTCGTTATCAAGCAAATCGAGTTTTTGTTTCAGTGTTGAAAAAAGGCAAATATATTTATATATAAATTTATTTCACAACACTGAATAAATTGTAAGCAAAAGCATATGTTTGTATATATGTTTGTGTGCAAAAATATATGTATGTACGTACATACACACGTATATGCAGAAAAAAGAAACGAATATACATAAATGTTATTTTCATTTTAATTTAATTAATACTTTAATAATAATAAATTAGTGTAAGGTTAGAGGATAGGGCACTAGCCACATTTTCGATTATTTTATTGGTTGACCAGGAGCAGTTGATTTGTTATTTAGATGCTCCCAGAGTTGGTTGATTTTTTTTTATTTTTCCCAGCAACTCTTAGGCAAAACATTATTTGCAAAGCCAGTGTGTTTTGTTATATGTAAAGACAACTAGAAATTCTTTACATTTATATATTTTTATACGTATATTTGTGCATTCATTCATTTATAAATAAATAAGTCAAATATTGAACATACATTTTCTTTTTCTTCGCTTTTTCTATGTTAAACATGATTTCGAATGCCCTTTTGCTTGCGAGTAAAAATACGAGCGGTTGCATTCGAATGTATGCACGTTACCGAATGCTGTCATTAGAAATTTCGAAACCGAATGCGAAAAACTCAAAAGTTAAAAACTCGCACATTCGAGTAATAACTCGCACACAATCGAATGCGGGAATTAGGCCCCTGATTAGTTTTATAGGAAAGAGAGAAAACGGTGGGGGGGGGGGGTGCGAAAATAAAGGTTGCTGTTCCCCACGTCTCTCTCTCTCTCCCATCAATCTAATCAGCCTAGCAATAAGACTTACATAGTGTAAACTAGGACTAAGACATAGTAATTTTATGAGCATTATTTCTCTTAAAAGAAAAGTTCTCAATTTCTGTATCCCACGAACCTCGATATAGTTCAGCAGAGTACAAATCATATGTCACTCATAAAGTTATATGCCTAAATTTTTGGTTAACAAATTGATTATTTTCAAACCCTGGAAGACATACAAACACATTTTCCGAAGCGCAACCCTAAGTAATGCAAATAAAAATTGTTTCTCCAATACCACTTATAAAATATTTTCCAATTTTTTTTTTATCTGACAAATACAAAATGAAATGAAACGTATGTCTGCCTTAAAGGTAAAACAAACTGTAATTTTATATATTTTTAAATACAAAATCTGCTGTTTGCTTGAGCAGTGAAAACTTCTATGTTTGGGCTTTTGAAACTTTTCATGTAGTTTTAAAACAGAATTTTTGGGAAATGGAAATTATTTCGAGGATTTTTGGTGTGTGTGTGTGTGTATTTGTTGCTTTTTATTTCCTGTGCTACTATTGCTTCAGTTAGCGTTAAATATTTAGCACCCGATTATTGTTTGGCTCTGATTTTATGCTTTAGTAACTTCAATATCCTTATGGCAAACAAAAGTAATAAAAATAATAACAACAACAACGTGAAATTGAACCAACCACACAGCGAATGAACGAATGTATCAAAAGCATTAGAGCAAAATAACAGTAAAAACATTTTTCCAAGTGTTGCTTTTCAACCTGAGGCTCATCGTATGGCAGTCATGTTTGTTAAAAAAAAAAGATTTAAAGTGTTGCAAGGGGAATTCTAAAAAAACATTTATTGCCCCACAAAATTTAAACGTTATACTTATTTATATAGTTATTAATATTTGAATCTATTGTAGTTAATTTTATTTTCATTCGTTAGATATAATTTTTTTATGCTATAGGTTTTTTTAAACCATATTCGTATATAAGAATTATATCATAAGAAATGGATTTTTAAATGGAGCTCACTTAAATAATAATTAAGATAAATAATTTAAATGCAGAAAATAAGAATTCTCAAGAGCCTCAAATATACGTTTGGACAAGTATAATTGATACGCTATAATTTCGAGGGTTGTTATTTGCTTTTCGAAACGATAAAATGCTCTCAGAACATTATCGACCTTATTTATAAAAATTATAAAAGGCTTATGAAACAGATTTTCATAAATATTTTTCTTATTAAGCCTTTTATAAATAGGGCTGTATATGTACAATCACACACATAAGTATTATTTTACTCTTAGTATATATTCGGCTACGCATGAGTGTATACAGGAGTATTTTATTTGCACTCATTGTGCTGTCAGAAAGGTTAATTGGTTAAAGTCTAAAATAGCAATAGTGTTCAACTGATTGCATCATATGTATTTGTTATAGCGATACACTTATCGTAGCAAAAAATACTGAATTCACTACCTGGAACCGAAAATCGTTATATTTACCGATACATTTATTCGTTTGCGGTAACAATAATGTGATATTGTTATTTTTTTGCGATAGTGTGCATCTGTGTTCTACTCGCCTTTTAATTTTATATCATGGCATCCTTGCATAAAAAATGGAAAAATAAGCGAAAAACTTTAAGAAGAATTAGAGAAAAACTAAATGTATTTGAGCTTGAGATTTTAATTTTTTTATTTCAACCGACAGCGAATATCGTTAAAATATGTTACTGGATAGCAAAGCCGATAAGTTTTCCTAAAACATATTATAGCGACGCCATTATCGTAATCAAGGATACTTAATCCAGGTTACTCCATCTAGAACATCCATTAATTTTTAACTGTGATATACGGGCCTGTTCTGAAAATCACGCTGATTTAAATCACGGTGATTTCAAAAGTAAACTATTAATTACTGACTTGTTAGTGGGTTTTTGTCATGTATAATAGAACATTTTAATGCAACTTCCATCGCTATAAATTCTCAAATTTACAAAAGCAATTATTTAGATTTTATTGATTTATTGAAATCACCGTGATTTGACATGTCGTGATTTGCAGAACAGGCCCGATAGATTGTATTTGTTGTTGTAGCGCCCAAAGTTTTATATATTCTGTGGAAATGTGAGATTCGTAACTCTAACGGTTCTCAAGAAAACAGCCTGAGATAGACAGACATACAGACATTCAGATGGACATCGTAGCGAAAACAATGTACGGAAACCGAATATTACTTTATATATTTATATATTATATATATTTATATTTATATATTATATATTTATATATTATATATTTCATTTGTATTTAATGCGTGTAAAAACCAGAAAAAAATATTCCTGCAATAAACAATTTTAATTCAAATTAAAACCAAAAATCAATTAAAAACGTATTTAAGTCAATTAAACTTTGCTTAAAAATTAATTATTTTTTCAATAAACAACTGTAATTGAAAATAAAATAAAAAATCAATAAAATATATATTTGAGTCAATTAAACTTTGTAATTAATAAAATTTTTAAACAAATATTTAATTAACTTTAATATGTTTTTAATTGATTTTTGGTTTTAACTTCAATTAAAATTGTTTATTGTAGGAATATATTTTTTTCTGTGTTTTCGTTGCTGCGTCTTCGAAATGCATTTCGACGTGCTAGACCAACAAGAACTAATTTTTTATATTCTTAAAAAGTACTTTATTTATAAAGTAAGGCAAACGTAAATCTTGAAAAATATATTCGTGATTTTATTTTATATTTAAATTAATGTTCAGTGTATATTAACTATCTAGAATTCATTTCATCCATATGAAATATATTTAACTAAATAAGAATAATATTTTCAATTATTTCATCTAAATTAAATTTATTCTATAGCCTTTAAGCATTTCATAGGATAATTTCATTTCTCGTAAATAATCCTTTATTTAATAAAGAAAAGACTCTTACTTACATTCCTTGATTCTGTAACATTTTATCATTTTAAATTATTTTCTTTTTTCCTCTCCATCATTTTGCATATGTACGTATTTCGTATTTAAGTCATCAAGTGGTTGAAGGTGAAAATTGGTCCAAAAAGTCAGTGAGGGATGGTAGAATAAAAAAAAAAGTTTATAATATACAGATTTATATATGGATGAAAGCAGCACAAACATTTATTTTAGCATAAATACCATCTTGTTACTCTACTTCCAGTATGAAGAGAAATGGATGACTTTGTTAGTCAAATCCATTGGAATGATGTTTGTTTCCTTTTTTTTTTTGTATCTATATGAAACTGACTGTCATTCGTTCAGTTTACCTTTATCTGTATTTATCAACATCAGTGTCTACCCAGACTCTATTTAAGTTTATGTAAAAATCAAATATACAGACTAACACCCATACACACAAATAAGTATTTTGTCATACATACATACATACATACATACATACATGCATGCATATATACACTTACATTTCAAATTGTCACTGTGTGTCTGTTTGTCTGCGATAATGATGCAAAAAGAGAGATAAATGTTTTTATAATAAAATTATGCACATACATTTTGGCCCAAGGATATGCTGGGCTCAATTCAACTCAGGAATTTTTGTCTATCTGCGTGTGTTTGTATGTGTGCGAGTGTGCATTAGTATGACTGTATTTTTTATTTAGCAAAAAAAAAATGCTTTCACTTTCTCATTTCTACCCTCTAGTCAGCCTAGAACAATGATGTCAGTTTCATGACACAATTGTGCAAACTAAAATCACACACATTCTTATTCTCTTCCATTTAGTCGTCAATGAAACAGCGACGATAACACATGCGCAGCGGTTGTATTAAATTCTTTATAGATACAGTGAAAGAAAAAAAGTGGTATGCGAAAAATATTCTATGATCAGTAATGCTTTTTGCGACATTCAATGTATTTTATGTTACAAAACTTTTAAGGAAAGAAATGAATATATATTAAAAAGACATTTTGGTTTTTTTTGGAACAGCTTCACTAAATTGCATTTAATATCAAAACTTAAAAGAGCAATAACTCGGTAAATATTGGTCGCAGCCAATTTTTTTGTTTAATTTTTTCT
Organism: Tachina grossa; assembly: GCA_949987645.1. NCBI lineage: Eukaryota > Metazoa > Arthropoda > Insecta > Diptera > Tachinidae > Tachina > Tachina grossa. The sequence continues at coordinate 48,721,216 of OX465278.1, read as the reverse complement.
TCTTATTTTTCAAGTTTCTATCAGATAAGCTATTTAAAAATTTATTTTTGGAATTTCTTCACAGTTTCCTATGAAAAGTTTACAGCGCCGTAACTCGGAAAATATGGGTCGCCCGCAACTTTTTAATTTAATTTTTATTCCTTATTTTTTAATTTTCTACTATATAGACTCCTTTTTATATATTTTGAGCTGTTTCACTAAACTGCATTTGTTGCAAATATTTTTTTTTTCGATGTATTTCAGAGGCGAATGAGACAGCTTTTCTCACACATACAACTATAATTTTATTTTTGACACCACTGGCCTAGAACCATATGTCTCTATGTCAATACTCTTTCTCCAGCGACAATTGCACCAGTTAAAATGTCGACAACTTTCCTTTTATGCATGAGTAGAGATACGTTAGAGACAACAGTTCAGGTGTATTTCTGGTGATATTGTCAGTAAACGCGTCAATAGTTTGTTTTTCTTTTTTATTATGTTGTGCAATAATATTAAAAAAATATATGTAGACGAGGGTCACTAAAATCTACGAGTGAATCTTTGGTTCAAATATCTCCATATGGTCGTAAAAGAACTACCTTCTCAGTAGTGCTAAAGTCTACTGGCAGATTTTTAATGACAACCCTATGTTATGTGTCAATAGGCATTTACATTGGCTTGGGTACACCTAGTTAGTAGCACTATCGACAATATTACTAGAAAATCACTATAATCTTACTATTGAGAACGAGCAGAGAAATATCGATATGGTAGACTAGAGCTCCTAAAATTTACTAGTGAATCTTTGGTGTCAATGTCTCCATGTGGTCCCAAAAGAACCAGTTAGTCAGTAGTGCTACAGTCTAGTGGTAGATTTTCAATGACAAGCTAATGTTAAATGTCAATAGATGATTACATTGGCTGGGGTACACTTGGTCAGTAGTACTGGTGACAATGTCAGTAGTAAATCACTACAATTTCGCTATTCGCACTTTCTGCAGGGTATATACTGGTGTTTATATTGTGTGTTTGTATGTGTATGAAGACCCAGTGAACATTTATTGCTGACAATTATCCTCTTTTTAAAACACATGACTTCTCTACTATTTTTTGGACTTAGAGCCCAAGATTACAGCAGCTTAATGTATGCGGTAAGCTCAGGCAATAATAACAGAAGTGTTAGAGCCTGTATTATGGTAAAAGGAAGTTTAATATATTCATTTTGTCTGGTTACAGTGAGGACAATACGTGAAATGCAAATGGGAGGTCAGATGATATTGATATATCTGTGGCAAAAAGGAAAAAGTGCTTAAGTCGAGATAAGCTAATTTTGAGTTAATAGTACTTCTGTAATTAACATATTTGGAAGTACCTTTGGTCAAAATCTCAATTAATTTGTGTGATTTTTCAGGAAGTTATAGCACTATGACTTGCGCCTTATCTTTTTTAGACTTCTACTGTCATTTGGAATAATAGCTTAATTTATGTTATACTTTGGTATATTTAAGCTTAAATGTATTACTTAGGGCCAATTTCACCAACTTATTTAAATATCAATTTATATTTAAAAATAATTTTTCCATACAAAAATTAATCAAAATCGAAATTTAAATATGAATTGATATTTAAATAGAGTTTGTGAAATTGGCCCTTATAGTGTGTAGGGCGATGTTTGCTTAGAAAAATAAAGATTAACAGAGAATTCCCAAATTTAACTGTAAAAGAAATAAATTTCTGAAAATCGAATTGAAAGCTTAAAAGTGCTCTCCTGCAAAACAATGAAATATGACTTAAGCACTTTTTCCTTGTTGCCACATGGACTCTCATCAACCAGGACCCTGTGGATTTACCACCAAACAGCTACGTTTATAATATGGCAAGATAACTTAGATGTATGTGTATTGTAACTCCATTCTATTTGGGACAGCATGGAATCCAATGCCAGAAAATAGTTCATTTTGGATTTTTTTTGTTAACAGTAACTTTATTTTACAAAAAAGGATGATCTAACATACAAGAGATACTTCAGATCACATTTGCCAGCCCGAGCGATGAGGGCACTTCAATTTACAATCACTGCTCTCTGAAAAATATGAAACATCCTACTTTAATAAAGGGTGTTTTTTATTGAGGTATAGAACTTTAAGTTGGCATCACTTTTTTAACTGGCGGCCATTTTGTCAGCTGTCAAGTGATTAATATTTAGTTTGGTTTGGCATTTCATCATGAACAGGTTGACAAAAGAACAACGCTTGCAAATCGTGCAAATTTATTTCGAAAATAATGGTTCAGTTCGAGAAGTTTACCGCAAGCTCCGTCCATCTTATGGTCGACATAATCGTCCATCAGAGCAATTAATTCGGTTAACCATGGATCGTTTTCGCACTACGTTTACTCTATGTGATAATACGCATCCGCAGAGACGTCGAACAGTGCGCACCGAAGAAACAATTGCCGCTGTAGAGCAAAGTGTTGAAGAGGACCCGAATGAATCGATTCGCCACCGTGCACAGCAATTGGAGCCGACTAACCGACTATTTTGTTCCCGAATTGGATGGCATGAATGTGGATGAGTTGTGGTTCCAACAAGACGGCGCTACATGCCACACAGCGCACGTCACAATCGATTTATTGAAGGAAACATTCGATGAGCGCATAATTTCGCGGAATGGACCTGTCAATTGGCCACCAAGATCGTGTGATTTGTCACCATTGGATTATTTTCTTTGGGGATATGTGAAGTCGCTCGTCTACACCAACAAACCAGAAACGTTAGGGGACTTGGAAGCCAACATTCGTGGCGTTATTGCCAACATACGGCCCCATATGCTCGAAAAAGTGGTTGAAAATTGGACCTGTAGACTTGGCTTTATTTGAGCCAGCCGCGGCGGCCACATGCCCGAAATCATATTTAAACATTAATGGCATAAAATTATCCTTCCAATAAAGCCAAATTGATGGACATTAAAACGATTTTCTTGTGGTTTATTTCAATTCAAAGTTCTATACCTCTTAAAAAACACCCTATAGATAGAAAACCAACTATTCCAGCTAATACCTTCCCTAATAGTCGTGGTATCAGTCTGAGAGATTGTATTTTGATCAGGCAGGCCTAAGAACTCACAAATATTACGACTTATGTCGAAGAATCTGCTACCCAATCTGTTATCAATCTTAGAGCCGTGTCAAGGACTAGGGTTATTCCCTGTTGTTCTTGCTTCTGATGTAATCTGGTAATCTAGTTAGGTTGCATATATCTATCACTTTCTTAAAAAATTCCTGACTTCCTTCTATCACTTTCAGGTATTACAAAGGCATCATATGTGTACATCTGGAATCCTACTGCGGCGAAAACTTCTAAATTTTTTGGTGACCTGTAAGCCTAAGCTAACCTAGCTTAATCTAGGCGCACGGCAGTGCACCAGGCCAAGTTCTGGCCAATGCACGTAGTGTGTATATTTACAGGAAGCCATTCGAGCTGTTTTTACCCCCATCATAACTTTGTTCCCCGCGACCCTAAAATTATGAAATTTAAATCATAATTAGAATAAATTCATGTAAATTCAAATCCAAAGTTTGAAAGTTTTATAATGAAAGCTTCCGGAGATATGAAGGTGCAAAAAGTGCATATTTTAAGACATACTCACTGACTCATTGACTCACTCATCAATATTATGAAGCACTTCTGCTATAGCTAGAGATCTGAAATTTGGTACACCAGTAGATCTTGGCGAGCAATGAACTAGAAAAATCTGAAAACCCGAAAATTTTAACCAAGGGGTCGGGGCTACGCCCATAAATATTAAAATGTGTGCTAGTGAGCTGAAATTTGCTACAGAACTAGAACTAGGTGGGCAATAAACTGAAAAAGTTTTAAAATCCGAAAACTTTGGCTAGAAGGGCAGGGCTACGCCCATAAAGGCTAGAATTAAAAAAGCAAATCTAAAGCGCTTAATGGAAGCTATTTTATTGAAATTCGGCATACATACTTCGATAGGGCAAACCTAAAAATTTTTCATAAAAAAGTGGGCGTTGACACGCCCATACCGTTTCAACTTCATTTTCGTGTACTACGCCTCAGCATATTTAGATATACTATTTCTGTATGTACTATTATTCGTTTGCAACAAAACTTGGCAAAAATAACAAACACTGGCCGAAAAAAATCTAAAGTTTGGAAAAGTGGGCATGGTTACGCCCATAAATATTAAAAATTAAAAGTTGCGCTAAGGAGCTGAAATTGGATACACGAGTAGATATAGGTGAGAAAACAACAAGAAAAACCTGAAAACCCAGAAATTTTAGTCAGAGGGGCGGGGCTGCGCCCATTAAAATTAAAAATTAAAAGTTGCGCGTATGAGCTGAAATTTGATACACAAGTAGGTCTAGGTGAGAAACCAACTAGAAAAATATGAAAAACCAAAATATATTACAAGAATGGGAGGGGCTACGCTACTATTGTTTGAACCTGAAAACTTACAGCCTTATTTATAAATCTTATTAAGGCTTTTTAAGAAAAATTTCTTAAGAAATTTTTTCTCAAAATCCCTTTATAAAGCCTTAAAAGTTTTATAAATAAGGCTGTTAATATACAGCTTTTATTTTAAGCCATTTTAGTGAAAACTTGCATATGTGTATGTTACACGTATACAATACTTTAAACTATTACATAAAAAAGTGGGCGTAATTACTCCCATAGCATATTTTAGAGGAACATTAGCATGAACTATAAGCGCTGCTCACAGAAATATTGTGAGTTTAAAATAGTGGGAGGGGTGATGCTCATAAAATTATAAGCTTTACTTCACGCTAGAGAGTTGAAATTTTATACACAAGCAAGTGTAGATAGTAAGAAAATGGGAAAATCTTAAAACCAAGAAGTTTTATCCGCTAAAACTCTAATTCGCACTAGAAAGCTGAAATTTGGTACACAAATTAATCTAAATCAGAAATCATTAAGAAAAATCTAAGAAACCAGAAGTTTCAAAGCGGGGGTGGGCACAAGCACTTAAGCAATTAAGTTCAATTTTATTGAAACTTTTCATACACATTGAACTTATCCAAAGTAAAAATTTCCTGTTTGAAAAGTGTCCGTGACTTCACCCATAAATCTTAGCTTTTTCTTTCATGTACTTCGGCTTAGTTGTTTTTAGTATATTACTCATGTATTTCTAAATAGCTAATACCAAACAAGAACTTGGTCAAAATTTATATCTCACTACTTTTAATGGCCGAACTTTTTTTATAGGAACTTGGCCCTTTTTCACATTTATGTTTTTGTGAGAATATAATTTAACAGAATAGTCTGAACACTGTCAACATATAAGTTGGTAAAAAAATGCTTGCTGGGCAGTCATGAGGAAATCTTACCCAAACCCACACACTTTACCATTATTTTGTTTTCAGTTCAGTGCAGTTTTTTTTCTTCTTCAACTAGAAAAAGTATAAATTTTTACTGTTGGGGATTTTTTCTTTGTTGGCTTTATTTTTATTTTGTACGATAAAGAAAATGTGTGTGCATAAATAAAAAATGTTTAAAGTTTGTTTTATGACATGTGCCCCATAAAAATTCTCAAAGAATCATCTCATCATCTTAATGGCTTAGATGTGATTTAGAGAAATTTTATTTGTAAATCATTTAAGCAAAAAAAAAAGAAGAAACTGTTTTCAGAAATACATAAATACATAAAGTATTCACTTGTTGATTATGCTGCTGCATTGTTAAAATTGTATTTAAATATTTAAGGGGTAGAAACAATTTCTTTTAACGAACTCTGGCTGCCACATCGAAAGATGATGAACTGCTGAGAATAAACGATTTGGTGATTTTGTCTTATTAACGAACTATAAATTTCTGTAATAAATTTTAACATTATTTCTTATCGCATTGAAGTTATTGATCCAATAGAGACTAAGAAGAGTGCTTTAAATTTTATGAGTGGATTGAGAGTTTTTTTTTTAAACTTTAATCGATGAAATCTATTTAAATTTGTGATTATCAACTTTGGCATGTTTCACAGAAGTTTTCAAAGTTTTTATCACTTTTAACATATTGTTTAGTTAAGTCAGTATGAACTTAGATTTTGAATTGTTTAATAGTCTTTAAGGAATATAAAAATTTTGAAGAGCTGCAATTTTTTGTACTGCCCCGTTAAAGTTCCTGGCAACTACTATGAACTTTATTGTGGTGTAGCTTCCAAGAAAGCTTAACCAACACATTTTTTGGACCTCGTTTTTTTACAAGATTATAATAATAGATTATTTGCGATCGGTAGTAATAGATTACGGTGAAAAAATGGAGTTCGAAAATAATGTCGCTTGAGCTTTTTTTAGGGGCTATGGCATGATATATTATTTATAAGCGTACTTTAGACAAAGTTGTGTGTAATAAGAATTTCTCACGCATTGTGAAAAATTGCTTATGAATTAAAAAATTTTATAAACATTATTATAAACGACTTCAAGAAAATCTTAAAATTTACTTTTTTTTACAAGCTTATTCTTAATTTGTATTGATGTTTGATTATTGTATAGTATGTTGGATGTAACATGGTATACATACATATGTGTATACGAATTTAATTAAATACATTCACCATAAAGTATTATAATTATAACTTTCAAAAGGAAACTTTAAGAAAAAGCAAAAAAAAAAAAATGTTGCATTTGACTACTTTTAATACAATATTTTCTTCTTTCTTTGGCTCGTGTCTGACTTCTGGAATAACATAAAATTTGCATTTAAAAAGATTTGATTTCATTGTATTTCTTATTTGCATTGTTTCACTCCTTTTCTCTGGCTCCTGTGCTTTCATAATATATTCAATTGAAGGAAATCTTATTCGCGTTTTTTATTTTTATTGTTAAAGGAGTGAAAAAAAATCTACATAAAAATACCATCAAATACTTTTGACAGCAAACAGAAGGAAATGTTTTTATATGTTCATGATTAAAAATAGCAAATGGAAGAGTTTTGCTAACATAAGTTTTAATCAAAACTTTTTAAAGCTTGAAATATAAGTTTAGTTTTTCAGAAACTCATTTCAAGTTTATGTTGTTGGAATTGAAGAGAATTAAGAATTTTAAATGTTCAGTTAATAACTGATTATAGATCTCTATTGTGGGTAAATGTATTTTGGTTACAAAAAACTTCAACAGCTGATGGTCCCCAATGCCTTGAGAATGAAAACTCCTCGGAGGGATCAGCGGAGCAATCAAAGTGTGAGGGAAAACACGCTAATATCAATGTTTTTCCACAACATTTTTTTAATTAGGCTTGTTCGCGTATATTTTCTTAATAACATAATATGGACTATATTCCCAAGACACAACAAATTTAAAAAAAAATTTTACATACATATTTAATGACTAACAGTTACCATAGTTAACTCAAATCAAAAATAATTTTTTCTTTTAAATTATTACTTTCAGTAAAATAAAATTTTCAGAATACTTAACAAAAGGTTGTTAATTCCAATAAACGCCTTGGGCTTTTTATTTTGCTTTTAATGAACAAGTTTTTATCTCTCAAAGAATTCGTCATTTCAGTTTAAATATTTTTTTATGGTGATTTGGTCATTATATCGACCCTTTTTGGATACTTTTAAATACGCAAAACTTTTTTTATACTCATTAAATTTTTTTATTCTTGCAGTTGTTGTTGTTTCATTTTGTCAACGATATTTGTTAATTTTCCGCTTGTGATTTTTTTATCGTCTCTATTTTGTAGTTTTATTTTCTAATTTTCTTCTCTGCGGTTGCCCCATCATTATTATCATCATCATCTTCCTGATTGTCAACATATTTTAGGACTGTAGTCGCCAGCCATTACTGTCTGTCTGTCTGTCTGTCTGTCTGCGGTATGTTGTTTTTGTGTAATTATCTGCTTATAGTCAACATCGTTGTGTAGTTTTTTTCTGGCTCTCCAGCACAAAGGATGTTTATTTATTTGTTCTTTTATTTTTCATTTTAACTAAGTACGAGAGCATAAAGAGATTTTATGTAAAATATTAAACTTGCAGTTTGTTATTGTACGATATAGTTGTCAGTTTAGGACTGTTTATATTTTTGTTGGCTGGCATTTAAGCAGCTTAAGTTTGTTACCAAAAGCATGGCAATCATTTCACATTTCCGTTTCCTTTTGATCGTCTTGCCTTATTCTGGGTAGTGCTTTTTTTTCCTTCTCTCTTGTTGCCCACAACTGCACATTCACTTTTGAAACGGATGTAATTTTAGTTTTTTTTTTAATGAGTATTTTAATGATAAAATTAAGCTCACTTTTTGCTTTCTAATTAGTTTCATTATAATTGCTTAATATTTTAGTTAGAATGGCAAACTGAAAAAAATTAAAGTATCGTATCTATTTGGTCTGTGAGAAAAAGAAAGCACACATATTTACATGTTGGTATTTGCAGCGTATGATTATTATTTAATTGTTACTTGCTCATACGTATGGATTTTTGTGTGTGTGTGTGTGTGAGTTACTTTCAAAATGAAAAGTAATATAATTACTTTTATATTAATGAAGAGAAGTATAATCATGAACAAGGCTTACTTACTAGGACATTTTGCACATTTAATCAGATAAAATAAATCAGAAATTGGGCATATACATATGTACATAACTTTGTAGATGGCAACATTAGTAGTCAAGTGATCTGAAAAGGCATTTAATTGAACGCATCACTTAATATGAAGTTTTTTGGTTGTATTCCTGTTCCCTGTTCATTTTTTTTTTTTGGCTTCTCGATTTACATGTAAACTAATTCAAAAATGAGATGTTTTTGGAATTAATTGAATTGTAGTGAACTTTAATCAGAAATAATTTCTTAAGCAGGCTTAAGTTAAGTGTTTGTGAATGGGCTAGTGTTGATTAGTTCAAACACATAAATTTGAACTAGCACTAGGTTCCCAAATAGTTATTCCTTACAAGCACTTGTAACTTGAAGGAAGCCGTTCAGTAATAAAACACTCTTGATATGCTTATTGAAAACGACTTAAAATATGATTTACTTTTACTTTCTTTTATATAAAATTAAGAATTAATAAAAGTGCTTAGCTTATAGATAATAACATATGCAATATTAATATTGTTTGAGTAAGCACAATAACATGACCTAATTTATAAATGAGGTAAATGCACTCTGTATTTAAACAATTAATTAATAAGCAAATTTTCCTAGCAATGGTTAATGAACCTTATGATGTGTAAGCAATTAATTAAATGTTAATAACTTATAATTGTGTATGATTGTATGTTTGTTAATAACAGCAAAATATCATTGTATATGAATGTATGCCTATCTAGTGCGGTAGAGATTGTTGTTAACATCAGCTATTTAACGTAAATTTTCAATGAAATGGAATATGAGAAATGATTATTGTTTAAAAACATTATATGAAAGAAAACAGAACCCTGCACAGACATGGCGATACTGGTTAATCAAGCCCTAAGGCAAACGTGCGTGGGAGCTTCATGCTGAAGGGATGGATCAAAGCTAAGGGAAAAACGGTGTAGTTTTTTTTTATAAAAGAACCCAAGATGGGAGTTTATATCTCCAGGCGGAAGTTCGTGCAATCACGGAGATTTTAAAATAAGTCCGTATGAACATTAGAGTTACCGATGTTACCTAATCGGTAATTAGGTTAATCACATCCAAGGCAGTAAGCTTTAAAACCTTTTTGGATTACAATAATATGATTAACAATTACTCATTACAAGGTAAACAAAATTGCGTTTTGCATGGGTGCCAGTTACAGACATTAAGTTCTTTTAATGCAAAGCTATACAAGGCAGTGAATATTGAGTGATTAAATCGGGCAAAGCTGGACTACAGAGCACGATGGGATAGTGATACTGTGGTTAATGTAATCGAGGTTATACCACACGACACTGAAGAAGATAAAATAAGGAGGCTTTTGACATTATAGGGTTGCATGACTACTTTAATAATTTAACTTATTCATTCAATAAAAAACAACCCTTACTAATAACGAGCCTTATTTTCGATTTTATTGTAAGCGACATGTTATCGAAAATATATACTTTTTATTGAAATTAAAGTTTTATGGGCCTACAATGCCAAAATTGTTGATACGTTTTAAGACATGGGCTGTGAAATTTTATCGTAAGCGACAATTTACTTATCATTATGAATATTACGAGTATAAAAAAGCATTCTCCTAAAAAATGTAATTTAATTTATTATACATGTGAAAGTGAGTTTGCTTGTTTGTTTGCCACGCTTTCACGCCCAAACAACTAAACCGATTTTGAAAATTTTTTCACCAATAGAAAACTTGTTTTCCAGCTTCAAATATCGCCAATTCGTTATCCGATTCGGAACGGGTTTTTTATACTTAGTTCGGAGTTTTTCCGAAAAACACATTTCTGAGCTGGTTAAGGGCAATTTTAGTTTTAGGTTTAATTGTTTAACCAACTTTAAAACCGGGTTTTATTTGGTTTCTTAAATTTTTATTGCCTTTTTGTCGGTTTTTTATTGTTGCTTTTTTTTTTCAAACATTATCAGTGAGTAACAAACAACAAAACATTCATTAATTTTTAGATACCAGATCAATGCAAGCGGAGGAAGTTTTAAAATAAAAATGAGATTTCTAAACAAACAAAAACATTTTTCATACAATGTATATATATATAAATTTTTTATACGTATATTTGTTTATTGTATCTTCAAAAATAAACTAACAATAAGTACTTAAATCTTAAATCTAAATATAATTATTAGGCCCGACGAGTATCGGGCAAAAAATTAGTGAAATTAATTGATTTTAATTTGAAATTTATTTGCTGGTGGTTAAGCGTTGCCCATAAGCACCCCACTGTCTCCGTAACAAATCGTCAGTAGATTCCAACCACACTTTTCGAACATCCACAAACCTCTTATCTTATGCAAATACTTTCAAAATCCATTTATCATGTGCATTAGAGTCCCTTTGTATCAGTTTTTGTAGGAAAGTTCTCAAATGATGAAGGCATAGTCACTGGTCACTGAACTATACCAACTTCAGTAACATAAGAGCACCCTTTTTCGTCGGTATTGTGTTGCAGAATCATCGGCGAAGTAAAATAACCAATAATAAAAAATAATACGCCTCATATGACACCAGAAGGCGCTGCAGCACTGCATTATTAAAAAGCGTGCAAAAAGTAGAGTTGTAAAAGAATGCAACTTTCTTCTATCTCTTTCTTCACTCACCACCTGTCTTCTATTACTATCCCTTTCCTAAAGAAGGTATCACCTAGTAATAGTAGTAGGCATTAATTGCCTGAGTGTTACTTCCCTTACAAATATATATATATATATATATATATATATATATATATATATATATATATATATATATATATATATAAACAAGACTGGCTCCAGAATACTACCCTGCGGCACACCGGACGCTATAGATTCGTGCACACTCATGAAGTCTTCTTCCACGACGATGAACTTTCTATCCATAATATAACTTTCCGAAAGTGTTTGTATGTTTATTGGCAGATATGTCTTCAATTTTAAAAATAGGCCTTCGTGCCATACTTTATCAAATGCCTGGGACCCATCAATAAAGAGAGCAGAACAATACTTCTTTTCTTCAAATGTTCTTCTCACAACTTGGACCAATCTATGCATTTGTTCAATGGCGCTATGTTGATTTCCAAAACCAAATTTTTGGATAATTTAGTCATGAGCAGCTTTTCGAAAATCTTTGAGATTGTCGATAGTAAGCTTATAGGCCTATATGTACGGTGACAATAATTCTTAAATCAAAATACAGAACAAGGAATTATTTAACAATAACAAGAATTAAAAATTTTAAAAACCCCCCGAATATTTCTAGAAAAGATATGGGCCGATTTTATCATTTAAGTTTTTTCACTGGTCCATATATTATTTAAAACAGAAAATGCTCTTTCTGTTGGGGCATTGGAACCAGATAAACATAAACTGAATTTGACAACTTTCAAACTATTTTGGAAACTTGTGTCTCTTTATTTAAAATGTTTAAACATTTTTACCCAGCGCTCTTCTGCAGATTTTTGATTCTCATTCTATTACTTTAATTTTTTTAAGAGATATATCTTTTAACAATAGTTAATTCATCAAATAATTCGATGTCATTTATGTTTAACTCATTTCTTTTATCCATAATGAAAACCAAACTGAATTTAACATCTTTCCACATAGGAGTTTCAACTTCTTGGTAGACAGTATCCCATTGATTTAAGTATTCAATAATAAAAAAATATTTTCTCTCTACGTTGTGGGATTTTAAACTTCAGTTCAGTAATAATGAGAGAGACCTCACTCATACATTTTTTGGGACTCAATCTGCGTTACATAATCATGAAATAAAGTAGCTTGACAACAAACGAATAAAATCCAGTGCCCCGTTTCCATAACTTGTGACAAGTTCTCGCATCGAGAAAAACTTAATAATTATATTGGTTGTCCTATTTTACACAGGGTTACTCACATAAAAGCTTAAATAAACTTACAAAAAATATCAACAAATACAGTTTTTTTCTTACTCACCCTGTGTTTCACAGGATGATGATAATTTTTTCGTGACAAAAAGTTCTCACATTTCTTACAGAAACGAGGCACAGGCTCCTAAATCGGGATCGTCAAAAAAAAAAAAAGATTTAAAACATAAGATATCACTAACACAGACAAATTTCATATTCACGCTCTTAAGGAAAAAAATTAAGGAAACAAAACTCATGTTGTTACTGTATATTTATGGAACTGCGGCATTTGCATAGTTGATATATTAAGCCCTTTTTCAATGTTGATTCAAACAGTATTGCTGCAGAAACTGCGTTAATTTCTTAAATGCAGTTTGAGTCATGAAAATACAAAACAAATACTGAACAGTAAATAAAAATTTCAACGTTATTTCCTAATGAATAATTTATACAGAACAAAACTCTCAAATACAGTACTGTTCTGTATAATACAGAACGGATGGTCACCGTACCTATATGAATCAGCTTTAGTAAGATATTTGCCCGGCTTTGAAATTATTTTGATCTTGGCAAGTTTCGAGTTATGTGGAAAATACTGAGTTTGTGAAATGACATTACAATAATTAGAAGTATTCTTATTGCAATACTAGGCAGGTTCATTAGCATCTTGTTACTAATTCCATCAATACCTGGAGCTTTCTTCGGGTTGAGTTCAGAAATTTTCATAAAAAATTAATCATAATTATTTGTTATTGTTGTGCTTCACACGAGAAATTTGCACAAAGAGTTCGTAGCGATGAACTCGTTGCCGTGGACGAGACTCATCCAATTGGAATGTGTTTACGAAATACTAGTTCCAAACTATTAAAGTATACTTTTTTTTTTACTTTAGACAGAAAGTATTAACACAAATAATCAACGGCTTAGAATCCGGAATCCATGTGCTATACTATTAATTCATTAATGCAAATAAAAAACCATCAACAAGTATGACTGAAAATAAAAATAAAAATCTGTTTTTCATAAAGTCATAAAGTCCTGTTGCCAATAAATATGCCTTTTGCCACTAACACCGACACAAAAGCAGCGATTTGAATATATTTAAAGTCACCTGCAGAGCATTTAATGAAAAGCAGCTGCTGCCATAATGTGTTAAAGCAAAAGCTACCTGTAAAATTATAGACATTAAAATACATAAATAAATATGTATGTAAGTATATATGTACAAATATTTGCTGTAGTTTACCAAGTTAGTGTTAACAGGACTATGAAGTGGTTGTTGCTGTTGATAGTGGGACTTAAGTGGCGTATACTTTATATTCTATTATGAGGTGTCAAGTGCTGGAGAAGATCACTACTGTAAACACTCGAAAATTATTTATTTTGTATGTATGTGTATATACTTTCTTTTGCAAATTAATATTCAGCATGTTGGTCGAGGACTACAAAGAAGGAATTTCAGCACAGCGCACTGGTTAAAAGTAAAAACATAAAACAAAGTGTTTTAAATAAAAACAATAACTTGTGAAAATGAAAATATCCTGCTGGGAACTGGAGTTGGGCATTATGGTGTGCAAGTGTGTACCGTGCTGTGATGTAAAATTAAATGCAAATGAAACCCTGTCTTGTCTTCTAAATAAAATTAAATTGAAGCCAATTTTTGTTGTTGTACAAAAAGCAAAAATTGCAACACTATTTTGAAGTATATTCTTTTACTCTTTGTATACAATTTCATTAAGTTTTTAAATGTTTGAAGCCATAAATAACCAAGTGTTGGGAACAATGGTGAAATAGCTAAAAAAATATATTAAGCGACATTTAAATTTTATTCAAATATTTATGTTTTCTTTTGTTGTTACTTGAAAAGGAAGTTGCTATGTTGGCATATACTTCCGTTGGGCTTTTGGTTTTTATGGTCACTTTTTATTTATAGTCTACTTAAACTGTTCAAAAAAAAAAAAAAATAGAAGAAAAAACTTTGCCAAGATTTCTCAGAAATTGCAGGAAATCGAATCACATTTTGTAAAAAGTTTTAGTTTTGTTCCTTTAAGTGTTCAAAATGTTTTTTTTTTCATATATAAGGCAAAATGTAAGGTACCATGAATATAAAACTAAGTTCATAAATTACTTTCGGTATCCTCGGGCATATTTAAGTCTCACCTATAGGTTTGTTTTTCTTTTTTTATTTTATTTTATAATGCTACACCACCTTTATTTTGCTTTTAATTTTGTTTCTATTGGACAGTAGCGAACAAGTATGTCTCCCATTGAAATTGGTAGTGGCTCAAATTGCCGGAGGCCGATAGCAACACAAACGATAGGAATAGCAAAATATGCAAATTAGTCGAAAATGTAAATGTAGCGCCAACCACACAAATAAACAAACAAAAATAAAACTAAGTAAGAATGTCAATAAAAAACAAGTTGTATTTTCAAAAGGAAAATAACAATCACAAAAATAAGCTCGATATTCACACAGTGTCACGGGAAAGAGTTGTGCATAGGCAAAATAGTTTTTCCATTTAAAATAATACATATTAAAATTTAATTGCACTAGAATCAATCATGTTTAGTATTTTCAATTCTTATACAATGAAATATTTTTCTTGTTTAATGTGATTTTCTAGAGAAGACAAGAAAAATTAAATAAGGTTTTAGCTGGGGTGAGTAGCGGCATTTTTCTGTGCCGCCACGCACTTTATCAGCAATATCTACATGGGCAGAGATTTTTGTTTGTTAACATTAAAATCCTGAAAAAGGAATCATCTAGATTCTACTTGAATGTCTACGTGTAGTAGTTTTAGCTGGGGTAGGTACGGGAATTTTTTTGTGCCGCCACGCCCTTCATCAGCAATATCTACATGGGCAGATTTTTTGATTGTTAACATTAAAATTATATAGATATTAAGTGAATGTCTACGTGTAGTAGACAGCCACGTAAGCCAACTAACATTTGAAATAATATTAGAAGTGGGCTTTGCCGTACAAGTACGCAAGTTGTCGGACGTTCAGTTAAGTTCTCTTCACCCGGAACAATTAATAAATTCATGATATGCTGTCGGCCAATCGTAGATTGAAAGTGAGCGAGATATTGGAAGCTATTGGCTTCTCATATTGTTTAGTGCTTTAAATTTTGATTGGTGATCACTCAGATAAGAGAATGCTTTCCGTAAGATGGGAATTAAGATGAAAACCATTTGAGAATAACGTATGAAAGTAAGATGAGGTTAAAGGATTTTCTCAATTTAACAATATTTTTTGTTTGTTGAAAATGCTGTTTTTTTAAAACTTATTTTCAAATAATTATGAAACGTTTGTCATTTGTGAAAAGATTTTTTTTCAAATGCGTGTTTTTATTTCGGTACTTCATATTCGTTTTATTCAACACTTAAATTTCTTAAAACTAAAAACAAAAACAAACAAAATCTACCCTTATATGGCATTTACATCTGCACAAAATCTAGCAGATTTTAATTAAAATCTTTAAGAAAATCTTTACCGTTTACACTATGTTTTTTGATATTTATAGAGATTTTCTTATCCAAAACAAAACCCATTAACAGAAATATCTCCAAAACTTCAACCAATTAACAAAATAGTTTTTTATATATTTAAAAAAAATAATTTCTTTATATTTATGATTTCATTAGGCTAATGTGATAATTAATAATGAAAAAATAACACCAAAGTAAATCGTAAATATTCTGACAAACACTAGAAGAACGGAACAACTAGCTGTTTTCAGTGTTAGGTCCACTGTGTATGGTGTCAGTTGATGTAAATTTCTGCTTTATGTACTTAGCTTTTCAGTGCAAATGGAATATGTGAATTGTTTTGATTCATATAATACGTTTATACGCGCACTATTTGCAAATATAAAAATTTGGTAGCACTTTTATACAAAAGTTACTTATGTTTACAAAAAAAGCTGTGTAAATGTATAAAGTAAAAAATAATAATTTGTTTTTATTGTCATTATTTTCTCCTTTCAATGTTTTTCTTTGTGCAATATTTGATCAATTTATTGGCTTTTATTAGCAAACATTTGAAAGTGTGGCAACCTCAAGAATTTTGTTTACAAATAGTGTATAAATTGTGAATAGTTTTCTGAATTAGTAAGTCGCAATAAAACAATAATATGGCAACAATTTACAGTTTTGTTTGCAAATAAGCCGTGCGTATAAAGTTAGTAATAGTATTGCAATTCGCTGAAAAAAATAAGTGAATACACTAAGATGTGCATAAGTAGTAAAGAACAAATGACAATGGCAAGACTGTTGTAAATTTGGGGATGGTAAAACTGAGCTTTCATTACAAAAAAAGCTTTCATCTAATTGCGACGATCGAAAATAACTAAAAGTGTCCTGCTCAAGACCCTTTATAAGAACTTTTAAGACATGAGGGATTTTTCAAATGATTTACTACAGCAAAATCTTCTAAAACAAACGTTAACAACACTGTTTGCAAGAAATTTGTTTCATTATTGTAGGTATAGGAGTAAAGAAGAAACTACTTCGTGACGGAAGAATTTGTGATATTTGCTCCTTTGGGCGCGTATAAAAACGTCATGCATGTATGTGTGTATGATCTTTTATTTTTCTGCGCACATGCAAACGCACACACATGCATTGACATTAGTTGCCCAGTGGGAATTTGAGTTAACGCAGAGATAGTTAATTATCAGCCAAAAATTAGTCAGAGGTGGTCAAAATCAGCACTTATTCGGCATGTTAAAAGTGATGAGATTTAACATTGAGTGGCCGCAGGACGAGTACATCAGCTTTGAACTAACCATGAGTTAGCTAATTATGAACTATCTTGTGCCAAATAAAAAAAATAAAATAAAAAGAAAGTGTTATACATATTTAGTTAATTATGATTTAACTTATTATTTATTAACATTTTTTAGTCAGCTTAAAGTTTAAACAATTTTGAATAATTTTTTTAAAAAACGAGAATGGGTATCGAACCGTGATCACTTTGTTTGTCAGCCATCATAGAAGTTAGTTGTACAAAAACAACTCACTAGTCTCTGCATCAGTTTTGAGTTAGCTCAAAGTTAGTTCAATACTTATCGGGAAGAAGACAGTCGTGCAAAAAACAACTGACTCACATCTGCATCATTTATGAGTTAGTTCAGAAACTAGTTGTAAATAAGTTATTAAAAAGTCACCCATATTTTGAGCTAGCTAATAAAACTCCGACTGGGTGTTATGCGCTTAATCACATAATAGCTTATCATCTACATCTTACACACACACTCAAACGTACAATATGCTAAATAACAAGCATACACTAATCAACACTACTTCTCTTGATTGTTTGTTATGAACAAGAAGTCTTGCCGACATTGCTTGTTAACACTCATATACACGTACACCAATACATTCATCTTGCTTCGCTTATAATGTGACAGCATTTATTATTGGCTTACTATACTACATGCGACGAGAATACATTTAAAAAACAAGATGTATTTATATTTACATTTAAAGACTGTTGATGCAGGTCTCTAATAACTAGTTGCTCCGTTCTGCTAGACTTTATCAGTTTATTTACAATTAACTTTGTTCTTATTTGTTCATTAATAATTATCACGTGTAATTTGGCTTACAGAACGATACGAACTTTGGTCTAATCAAATCATACATATAGAAACAAATAAAGTTCGAAAGATAAAAATTAAACTAACTATAAATAAATTGTAATTTACGCATAAGTTAAATAAATTGTTAAACCAAATGCCTTAAAAATTAAGAGCAGAGTCGGAAATATGATACATAGTTATTTACCAGACGTTCACATAACTTATAATTATTACATACATAAATAAAACTAAGGTTTGCGCCGAGTATCCGATTTATACATGTTTTCCTCTTACTGATTACAAACCGAAATCCTAAATATATTAAATCTGTTATACTGTGCCCGAGTATTTATAGGCAAACGAAAAAAAAAAATCATGGACATTGAGCGTGTGTATGAAAAGGTGGCATGCAATTTTGCATAAAATTAACAAGGTTAAAAAATAAATGGTGAAAAATGAATCCTTTGCATGTTGGCAATTCAAAGTTAACCATCGTTTTCATTACAGCAGCAGCGACATTTACAAAAACACACATACACAGTTACAAAAACACACTTGAGTTTTTTTTTTGTTGTTGCCATAAACGATTAAAGCCGCTGCTGTTTTTCCAAAAAGGACAACAAAGATATCGACAGCCACAGGATGTTAAAAAGAGGGCGAGAAAACGGGTAGTGTTAAGATAATTGAATTCATATGCATCAATGGTATGATTTTGTTAATGTCCAAAGGTATGTATGTAGTCGTATTCCTTGCACCCAAAATCCTTATGCAAATGTAAATGTGTGTGTTTGTATGTGTAATTGTATTGGAAAGTTTGTTTGCGGTTAAACAAATTGCAATATATTTTTGCATACAAACGTGCATATTTTAACGCAGTCCTGTTTTAACGGAAATTAAACTACTTTTTTGTTTGTTGGTGTGAGTATTTTTTTTACACACACACACACACACACACACACACACACACACACATGTGTATTCGTTTACTTGTGTGTTTGCTTGTGTGTAAGTAGGCAGTGGAGGTGACATTCGTTTAAAATAGATTTTCAATTGTGGCTTTTAATCATTTTACATAAATTATTTTAATGAGTTTCAACATAAATTGAATTATAAGGGCTTACGCCTGTTATTTTTTTTTTGCCACATCTCTTCAGCCACGTTTTGCATACATTTTGCATGCTAGTGCCGAGAACGGTATGGTTTAATTGTTATTTTTTAATTAATTGCTGTTCATTTTTTTTTGGCGTACTTTAACTTCTTGTTATTTATTATAATGCTTGTAGGTTTGGGCAATTTTAAATATATACATTTACGTATATGTATAAGCCTATGTATGTATACAATTATTAACAAGAATCAGGGCTAATTTCACCAATACTATTTAAGTCTGAATATGTATTTAAATATAATTAGTGCAATTGGCTCTCATTACCTAACATACCACACAATAATCATACTTTAATAGAACTTAAGAATAAGCTTATATAAATTGTGCATTTTAAGCTTTTCGTAATTGAGTTTATTATAAGAGTTTTTTCCCGCAGTGTTATTTTTCCCGAAAAAGCGGGAATTTTTTTTTAAATATACCAGGATTCCGGGATCTTGCTCCATAGGAATAACGAAAATTAAATTATCTAGGCATTAACACAAATTTGATTAGAAAGCTCCTAACTAACTAACTAACTAAAATATATCTTATGTTTCAATAATTCAATAATTTCGCCTACAGAGCGATATGAACTTTAGCATAATCAAATCAAAACAAAATGAAGTTCGAACAATACCTGATTTACATTAAGCATTTTTTCATAAAATTTCATGAATTTTTTTGCACGCAACTTTTTCTATTTGCTACTTGCAGCGCTATAAAAGAGAATGTTATATAAAAAATGGCGTAGAATGAATCTCTGATGTATTTTTGACAACTTTTTTGATATAAGTTGCTCCTCCAGGCCTCCTATTGACAAATAAAAAATTTTCATGCAACTAATTTCATGAAAAAAAATGCTTAATGTAAATCAGGTATAACTCGAGTAATAATAAAACTAACTAAATATAATAGCTATGGGCTTATGGAAAAAAATTAAAGCAAAAATATGCTTAATAGTAACAAACCAAAAAAGTTTGTCTTAAGTAAAACAAAAATAAGCAAATTATCTAATATGTGCATAATTAGTAAGGAATAAACGATAATGGCAGGACTGTTGTAAATTTAGAAATGGTAAAATTGAGCTTTCACTACAAAAAAAGTTTCCAGCAAAT
Organism: Tachina grossa; assembly: GCA_949987645.1. NCBI lineage: Eukaryota > Metazoa > Arthropoda > Insecta > Diptera > Tachinidae > Tachina > Tachina grossa. Next base: position 48,700,904 of record OX465278.1, on the reverse strand, counting down.
TGTAATACGATGAATCAAAACAATTCACATGTTCCTTTTGCAATAAAAGCTGAGTATATAAAAGCACGAATCTACATCAACTGACACCACACACAGTGGACCAAACACAAAAAATGCTGACGATGAAGGTGTAGTGACCCTCGCAAAGAGCTATTTGTTCCGTTCTACTAAGTCTTTGTCTGAATATTTACAATTAACTTTGGTGTTATTTGTTCATTAATACACTCAGGTAAAAGCTGCAACTTAAAACTAATTCAATCATTTTCGATATAATAGAAAATGCACATTGAGATACTTAATAACAAAAATTAAAAATTTTAAAAAACCCCCGAATATTCCTAGAAAATATGAGATATGTTCTAAGCGGCTGGACCGATTTATTAAAACATAGCTAAGAACCTTCTTGATCAATTCACCTTTCAAACAGAAAAAAACTAAATCAAAATCAGTCCAGCCGTACGTGTCTGTACGTGTACTTGTACACATACACAGATACACAGACACACACTACAAACTTTTTTTGGTCGGGGGTTAAAAATAAATAAAATGAATAACTTAATAGTTTAAATTAATATTTTTCCATATTGAAATAAGAAATTTCAACATGACTAGACTTTCGTTAATGTTTCTTATTAATTCAATATTGTATTTATAGATTTTAAGCTGTTTTTTCTCTGGGTGTAATTATCGTATGTAGTCCAACCAAATCGTGAATATAGAAACCAAATAAAGTTCGAACATTAATAATAAATTTAACTATAATCCTCATATCGTTTTTCATATTGTGTAAAAATTTCATACAAATATTTTGTTCAATCTTTTTTAATTTTTCCTTTACATTTTTAATCTCGATTTCTGGTAAACTAGTGTTATATTGAGGTAAGACGTTGTTTGAGTAAATGAGGCAATAATAATTTGCAAAAATTTTTTTACCTCTCAATTTTTTACTCTCCTTTGATGCGCTCTTCCTGCAAACTTTTTGAATTAGTGAACACTTTCCAGAAGCAACTATCACAAATTCAAAATAATTCTGAGTAAATCAACACACCAATTATTTGTGTAGCAATTATTTTAAAAAGTTTAAAAAACAATTTTGGGAGATTTTTTTTCTATACAAAGGTTTATAGATTAGTATATAGTCGTTGATACAATATTATTTTCGTAAGCTTATTCCAAAATTGAAAGTATAAGCTTAAAGTTACTAGTATCATGCGTATGTAATGCTATCACGAGGGTTCCTTTTTGATTTTTCTACAATTGTTACGATAATCTTTTTCAATAATTTGTCATTATGGACAAATTAATTTTTTATATGGACAATTCACTATGAACATTGTTTGTGAGAAGAAAGATAGAGGCAAGAATAGCTGTGGAAATTCTATTTGAACTTTTACACATTTAATTGACAAGAAGTACATACCTCTGCTGATAGTTTATTCAACATACGAACAGTACGACTTAAAAATGAAATCTCTCTGTAAAGCGTACTGGCCAATCGACCAAAAATGGATGTACTCTTAATGAAGAACGTGTTGAGCACCCTACTCTCACCTATGAGCCAGTGATGTTTATTAGATCCAGCAAACTTTTGCAGATAGCTCTTATTACCTTCAAAGTGAAACTAAAACATTACAATCCTATACTTCTTTAAGAGAACGACCAGAAGCTCTTACTACCACTAGGAGCACTGAGAGCTTTTTTGTGGAGGCACTGCTCGTAAAGAGCATTAACGGGATTAAACTGTATTCGTTGTGATAGTATGAAGGTTTTCATTACCAACAAAATTATATTTTTAAATATTTTGGCCATGAAATTGATATCATTGTCGAGAAAAGCTAGTTTTTAGCTAAAATGCTCCGTCCAACAAGCCTTTACATAAATTTATTTAAGTCATTTCGTACCTGCAGATGAAATGCTATAAAGTGCTGGGAGTGAAAATAATGACGGAAATCGTACAATGATCTGAATTATCCAGATTTACTTTAAAACTCATTTCATACTTGTCAGGATGTGAAGTGAGAAAAAAATCGAACAACTCAACACGTTGGCTTTCAGCAATTGTACGGCTCGAATAGTGAAGCCATATTGAATTGTGAATATTGACATCAGCAGCAATAACGATATAATACCAGATAATGATATAATATGTTTGGATTTGTCTAAAGAAGCCCGAAGTTCAAACAGTGTACCTTGGTAATGAACTAAGCCTGGTGACATGTAAATTTAATATTAAATAAAATAAATTTAAATTATATTCCAATCTTTTTGATATAGTAAAATAATTAGGGAATTCACACAGACTTTGCGAAGGTTGGTACAACATGGGCAGGTTGTGTATGAGATTGTAAAGTGTGTGGGCTCGTCGTATAAAGTTGTATTTCGGTTGTATGAAAGATTAAGGAGATTTGTTTTTTTTTGTAAGTTGTATAGACAGATTGTAAAATTTAGTAATATGTTGTACAACTTCATTTAATTTATCTTTATTTTCGTAGTGGTCATATAAAAAACACTACGCACGAACTCAAATGGAGATTTCAGCAGAAATAAGTTATTTTATTGAATTTTATAAAAGTCTTCGGGCAGGAATGGCCTTTTTTAATATGTTATCTTGCTTTTGTATATATATCGAAACACTTGACAAAACGTTATTGAATGCTTCGTCTGTCATCCACATGTGATTTTTATAGTCTTTTGAATCACTTTCTTTTAGTGTTTTCAAAAGTTTGTTGTTAGAGTATGTTTCTTTTTACATAAACCACTCCTTTTACTAAATCCCTTTTTCTAGCCTTTTTTACGGTCCTCAGCTTAGTTTCCCACTAAAAAAATCTTTAAGGCCCAATAATCGACTGCTCAATTAAGTGTCATTTAGCTAATAGCCACTTAATTTTAAGTTGCACTTAATTGCAGTTTCATTTTTTCAGTCGTAAAATTAAATGATTACTTAAATACTATGAAAGTGTGGTAGCACTGTGAAATGTTGATAGTTCTAAAAGAAAACAGATGTTTAATTTAAATAAGAAAGTTAGGTTATCAACATGTAGAAAATTAAAATTGCATAAAAACACATTTTATGAAACCAAAAGAGCATCAGAACGCATTTTTCTATTTATTTATTCCATGATATGATACTATGCATTGTATATGTTATATATTTATGAAAATTAAACGAAATTCTTTTTAATACGACCACATGATGTTTATGTACATGTTTTCAATAAACACACACAAGCACAATAACATATGGTATGCTCGTAAGACTTAAGTGCGATTTAAATAGACAAGGTTGAGCATTTAAATGGCCCTCAACTTTAATTCGGCACTTAAGACGCACTTAAAGATAAATGACACATAATTGAGAAGTCAATTATTGGGACTAACTGCAATATGCGCAATAGTACCCGAAATCATGTTTACTCAAAAAAATTTTTTTTTGTGAAATGAAGTTGTGCACTAATGTTGTTGTGCGTAAAACATACAACTTGGTAAACCAATGGCGGTATTCGATGTTTGATGCAAATTGTCTTGCGTAAAGGTAGAATTATTAAAATCGTATCGTGATGTTGCGTGTCAGCTGACAAAAACCATACGATATAAAATGCATGTTACTAGTTATAAAATATGTGGTGGTAGCACTGATGACGTAGGAATCTGCAGAAAACAGATTTTTCAGTAGCGAATGTCAAAAACGCCGTATTTAATGCCAGACAAAAAAAAAATGTGCTATGCAAACTGTTACATTTTCTATAACTTGTGCACAAAGTTGAATGATATGGCAAGCTGTAAAGTAGAATGATACGATTTTACTAATTCTACCTTAAGTTTAAATGCAAAATATCGTAGCTTTTTTTCAAATCCAACAAAATACGCACAAAATCCAAAGAAAAGCTACGATATTTTGCATTTGCACTTGCGCAAGACAATTTACATCAAACATAGAATACCGCATAAAATGCAGTATATGTATTGAAGTTTAACATAGCAAAATTTATTAAATTAGAAATTATTTTTGGATAAATTTATAAAAATAACTTTTTTTCTGCAAACTGCGAAATATGCAATGCTGCGCTGATGGTTTTAATTTGTTTAATTTAACGATATATTAAAAATGATATATACTGCTCTCACACTGAAAACCTGGTTTTAACGTTAAAACCATAAACAGCTGATTTTGCGTTCACACTGCAAGTTTGTTAAATTCAGGTTTTAACTCACAGGCTGTCTAATAACTTTGCTCAAAATAAAATAAATCTCCTGCCGAAATATGTGTATTTGTTGTTGCATTTTTCTGCTTTTTAATAACACTTGTTGGACATACTGTTCAACTGTTTTTGTTTGTATGAAAAACTGAGATATTTCACAATGCGCTCTAAAATGGAAATTATTTTATATTTTGTAAATAAAAATTTTTAAAATTATGGAACTTTTTATACAGAATGAAGAAGTGCTTGGAAATATTGTTAATAATATAAAAATGCACAAATACATTATAAGGTATACCTTTTTTTATAGGTAGATAAATGTCAGTCATATTTTCACTTTCCACAGTTCAATTTAAAATATTTTCGTTGTTTTCCTTCCAAAAAACTCCTTTTTTCCCATAATTTTTTGACTATTGTTGCTGCTGCATCCACTTTTATGTTGAAAATTTTTCAAGCGCCATCTATTGTTATTTACTGGTATAACATTATCAGCTGCTGTCGGTAATTTTAACTTGGCAGCATTGAATTTATGACAGCGAAAACAGGGTTGCATTTCATAAAACTAACTTAAAACCAATTCAAAAATGGTTTTAATTTGGTTTTAACAAAAATAATTTGTATGGTAAAACCAGGTTTTAACAGTTGGTTTTAACGTTAAAACCAACTTTTATTAAAACCATGTCAGTGTGAAAACACTAATACTTTTTATACTTTTAAATTTGCCAGCTAGTAATAAATTGTACTTACTCACAAAAACAAAAACAATAAACTTGCCAGCCCATATTAAAGTACGAGCATTAAAATTGAAACGTTGCAATATTAAGACATGTTTTAAAATGTTATTGTGAACTCCTTAAATTTCTTTTTAAGTGCATACATGAGTATTTATTTATTTGTTTAATTTTATTTATGTCTGGGAAGTAGTTTCAATAAAAACAATTACTTTACTGCCAAGATTAAAAAAATTAATTAAAGTGTAACGGTCAACAAAATTTTTTCTTACGAATGCCGCAAACAGAACATTTAGTAGGGAGTTGACTCATAGAAACACTTCAGGTATCTATTTTATATTTATAGTGCAAAAGTCCTTACAGCAAGTAGAATACATACAAGTAATAATAAAATGCAGAATGTTGACTGTGAAATATATTTTTAGGAAAATGTGATGAAATGATGGCAAATATAAAATAAGAAAAATCAAATCTACAAGTAGCACTTACCAACAGACAATCATATGTATTTTTTTTCGCTTCCAGCAAATAAAATACAAAAAAGTATATACATACACAGAAAAAAATTATTTGTTAATACAATTAATTTTTTTGTTATATCAATTAAAAAATTAATTGATTTCGAACCTACAACGAGTTTTGTAAATACAATTAACGAAATTGTAAGTTGAGAGAAAATCTGAAAAATATTTTTAATTAAACATATCAACCAACAGTTTGTTGAAATTTATTTATTTGTTCAACATTTATTTTTGTTTGATTTCAAAGTTGTTTCAATTAAAGTTATTGTTATATTAACAACGTTAATTGTTGAATTTTCATACCATAATTGTTATATTAACAATGCTCTTTTAAACACAACACAATCTTCGAAACGATTTTTGCTTGTCTGCGAAAAACACTAAATGTCTTTGAGCGGAGTTTAACCGGCAACCTAAGGACTAATAAACTAACTCACTCATCTCTCAGCTAAAGAGCAACACTTTATTAGATAAGCAAATGATGAATACACACAAAACATGATTTTTTATTTCTTCTACATGTGCGCATTCCGTATATGATATAATTTAACAAATAATTTTGTTGAGTAGCTTAATTGACAACAACAATTTAAATTTGTCATATCAACAATGATCATTGTTAATTTTTAAATTAAATATTAACAATTTGTTTTGTTGGTTGCATTTCGATGATATTTTTTTCTGTGTATATATAAAGCAGACACACACTGGATTTATTGTTTTAGGAGAGTTTCTGCCAAAGATTTTTTACACACAAACACTTACACTCGCTTCTTCCAGCTTAAAAGCAAATATTTACTTTAACATCTATCTCTTACTTTTTGATATAAGGCGATATTAAATTAAAATTGTTTAAAATACACACAAATACTTGGTAAACTAATATTATTTTTTAATTATCCTTATTTTTTTATTATTCCTTTACAAACATGTATTTTGGTAATAAAACAGAAAAAAAAACAAGAACTCTCCTTGACGACAATGAATATTTAATCCTTTTTTCTTCTTCTGAATTTAAACCATTATGCGAATATCCTGAAATATAAAACAATAGTAAGTAGTCTTTGTTGGGTGGATGTGGATAATTAAGTTCTCAATTGCCATCATTGGTAACGAGTCTAAGTACACTAGAGCATAGTGTATGTCTATCCCGGTACACTGGCTTATTAGGGAACGTTAATACTTCATTCCATAAATACAATAAAACATTTGCATACTCATGCTATGAGTGTGCTTTTCCAACAGTAATTCAAAGAGAAGCACCAACAATTGAAATATTCGAGTGTGTAAGGATAAGGCTGCCAGTGTTTTAAGGATTTGTACCCCAAAGTTGGGGATATTTCATATTCATATTGGACATATTTTTGGTATTATTAAGACACTTTTGGGAATTTTTTTTTGGGAATCAAAATGGAATGGAATTTTATTTATTGCGAAATATTTATTTAAAATTAATGCAAGGGGTAGGTTGTTATATTATAGACATATTATCATGATACATACTAAGAGGGAAAATATGGTTTTTATTAGATTTCTTCTTCTATATATGTATATAAAACGGAGTGTAGCTTATATCACGCAAAGAAAAGATATGGTTGTAGAATGGTTGAGAAAACAATATTATGTTCTCTGAAACAAATGTGTAGCCGTTGAAAACTAGTTATTGTTATTTTAAACATTTATTTCGTTACGATAAACAGAGTAATGTTTGAATTTAATAATTACATTATCACATCCATAAAAAAGTGTGACATGGTTAGAGTTTAACAATACAATTTTGTTAAAAATTTATGACTACAACATAATTTTTATTATTATTTAAAAATAATATGATGTAAATAACAATATAATGTTATCCAAAACCATACTATTTTAAGTTTAAAAAAAATATTTTTCAGAAACATCTGACAGTTCGGTATTTCGTTTGTTAGCTATCAGTAGTGCACGGGTGGTGTTAAATAAATTAATAGATAAATAAAGTATAAACAAAATGGTTGGCCAATAAAAATAATAAACATTTATATATCTCTTTATACAGACAGGTATGTATGTCGTGTAAGTATTCTGTATATAAATTTTATGTCAATAATATTAGTTCATTTTTATTTCGAATTTAACGCACAGCTGTTTCTACAATAAATATATGATTAAAAAACAAAATAGTATTTTTATATTAAATAATACTCTGGTCGTATTTAACAATATTAATATAATATTAGATCATGGTATGGTGAGTCTCAATTATATTTTAGTCACATTTTACAATAGTGTTGTCGTATTAACAATAATAAGATTAGTTACAACAAAGTCAATTGTTCTTGTAGATTAATATTATTATTAACTCAGATAATAATATAATTAAAGTTTGCTTTTCTAATAACAATAATATGATTTGACTGCAACCACATAATTCAAACATAGTATGTTGCTGTTTGATTATGGTTGCCTCAAGCATATTTTTTCTTTTCGTCTAGGAGAGCCCGATCTTCCTGAAACTTTCACAACATTGAAGTAGGATTCTGGAATGAGTTATAGGCTACGGCCACTCTTACGCCCATTTCTTAAATTATGTCACTCTTTCCCCATGATGTTTAACATATTTTATAATAGAAACGAGCCTAACTTCGCCATTTGTAGACTAATTTTCTAAATTCTTTCTCCACATCGATAAGGTCCACTAGGTTAGGTTAGGTTAGGTTAAGTTAAGTTGAAAAGAGGAGCCATTATGCTCATGTCCGGGGACGTACACATAAGACAGTCTAGTCCTGCTGTGCGGTTAGTACTCGTGTAATAATAATAATGGCGTATATGAATAATTTAGTTTAAATGAGATCCATACTAAGAAACGCATGTGTGTCATCTTAACAAAAAGTTGTTCATGACTGGCTATGAAGCTGATGTCGGAATCGCTTCAACTGTCAATTAAAATTTAATTAAATAAAATAAAATTTATAGCAACTCAAAAAAAAATATCTGCGGCAGGTAGGTCTAAGAACCCGGGAGGCTATCGAAAGAAATAATTGAAATAATTTTATTTGGAAGTTTTCGCTGTAAGTCTGCCATAATGTTCCCGAATATGTATACATTTCCTTCATATTCATATTGAACTTTAATGAATTTTAAAACTTTAATTTTTAAAAGATAACTGGCAAGCCTTTCTATAGCCAATATGCCACAAAGCCAATTTTATTTAAAAAAATCTTCAGGTCTACCCAAAAAATCTTCTTTTGTCATTCAAATTTTTTTTATAATTTTATTCAAAGAATATTAATTACCTCGAATGTACTGCATGCAAATTTAATTTCGTAAAAAATATGAGTTAGGCCCTTTTACATGAGACCATCGATATGTAATAAGAAAACTTATGTTTCGCCCAGAAAACATTAAAAACGCGATTTCGAAAAAAATTGAGTTAGGCCCTTTTTATATTAAGCTATCGATACATACATACACATGTGCACATACTAGAGAATTTTCAGAAGCTGAAAAAACAGGCGATAAACTATGGCATCCGATATCGAGCTAATTTTCATATGAAAGTTTCGAACGATATCGAATGCCGTAATTTCAACTCTTATAAATTTGTGCTCGATCATTAAAAAACGGTTTACACTCAGATTTTTGCATGTTTACTTTTGTCATCTTTTTTACTGCTAATAAATCAGTGAAAGTTTAAACGCTGGTTTAGTTCAACTAAACCCAAATTTATATGTGGCTTAAACTAAATAGCAGTAAATCAGCGAACCACATCGTATGTGTAGTTTAAAAAATAATATTCTGGCAGCACTGGAATAAATGTCAAAAAATAGATGTTTTACAGCAGGGGGCAAATTACGGCACTCGTTATCGAACGAAATTACGAAATATTTCCATATAAACTATATTTCGTAATTTTGTTCGATAACGAGTGCCGTAATTTGCCCCCAGGCTATCTATTCTTTGCACACTCAAAAAGGCAACAAATTAAAAAAATTGTAATTAAAGGTCGACAAATTTTAATAAGAAAGAAATTATATTTATGCTTGGTGAAGTAGAATAGTATAAAAGAGAATAAAATAGTGCAAGAAAATAGATCGAACAAGATCAAAAGAAAAAGTAGAGGCTTGGGAAATAGTTGAGTGCTCTTTTAATGCAAAACATATGGTCCATTAGTGACAAAACAATATGGCTTGTATTGGTAGTTTAAACGCGCAATTTTATGCGTTTACAGATGGTTTAAATACTTTATTGATTTAAAGGTTTGCTGATTTAAACACAATTTGAACCAGAAATAGAGAATAACTTGCACTAGTTTATTAGCCCTGAGAAATAAATATCATTGCAGCGGGTTAATTTTTTTCATACCTTTTTTTATGAAGCAAAAAAAAAAAAGAATGTGAAAGTAGTTTAGTGAAAATGAACTTCAATTAATATGCTAAAAGTTACATACATATATCATATTTGCAAAAATCTTATTTCAAGCTAAGAAATCTTTTAGTCTTTTGAACAATTCGAAAAACTTCCAAAATAAGATAAATCTTCACATGTGGTAACGCTGCACAAAGCACCGTTCGAAAACCGTTAGTTCTACTGGATGCCAGATTTCGTTTACTATATGTATACAACATAAAATCATTTATTTAATTTACTACTTTTACAATTAAGTTTTAACAAACAGGTAAAAGTTTAATTACAACAGGTAATAGTCGACATTTTTCATAAATTTTAACTCCATTACAGGTAGAGGCTATGAAACCTACCAACAGAAAACTCTTGAAAAAAAATCATTTGAAATCAATTAAAAGAGCAAATGCCAGGTTAGAAAATACTTTTTATTGGAAGAAGAAATAAAAAAAAACGTTTAATAGACTACAAACTTTAAATAGAAAAATAGCAAAATATTCATATTTATTTGATATTTACTGCCGTATTCATAAAAAGTATATATTTAAGGTTTATTAAAGTCTTATTTGACACATTTCTATGGGAAAATTTTCAAATAAACCTATAATAAACCTAAAATATTTTTTATGAATACGGTAGTTAGTCTGTAATGTATTAAAATGAAGAATTATTTTATTATTGAAAACTAAACAAATGTACTTAATATAAGAATCCAAAAAAAAGTTTAACTTAAGTACAACAAAAGTAAGCAATTTAATACAGGTATTCCCAACTTTTTTTCACAGACTCCTTGTAAATTTGTTTATGTCAGGGAATCCCTTTAATTCTTAGGTTGAATTAAAAATGCAAAAAGTAAACGACTAAAACATATCTTTTATTTTGATTAAAAATTCTATTATAAAAGTTCTTAAATATGTTTAAAAAGAAATTTTAAACAATTTTCCTAATATAGTCTCTTCATTGACAGGTTAAATAAAGCTTTACTTTACATTGTATCGAACTGAGTGATATGGCACTAAAAATAATATCAGCTGTTTTTGATTGCGATGACAATAACAGTTAGTGCAGAGTCTGGGAGTACTTTTTATACCTGCAAGAACACTCCCAGTCAAATGACAGGTTATTTGACCGACAGTGGTGATGAATTTATCTATCTGAGTTTCTATCAGTTTGTTAAGGGCAAGGTGGAAAAAGTAATATAAACTTTTGTGCATGTGTGATTTTGCATCCCTGTCTAACTAATTAAAAATGTCTGCTATAGCAAACTAGTCAATCCTGCATGATTACATTAATAAACATAATTTTCATATTGTTTTAATTGTTTTTTATTATAGAAAAATAAAGATATGTATAATTAAAATATTCAAAAACAAACAAAAGCAAAACCACAAAATAATGTAGGTGGTCTAGCTTCTTCACGCTTCTTTCAACCACCAACGCACCTTGATTTTTATGAAGACGTATCTAAAATTTGAAAAAAAAAAAATACATATACACATATATAAAGGGTCCGCCATTTAAGGTTTTTTTTTCAACTAGTGCTTATTTCGTGAATGGTAACACTTAGCTCATGTCTGATTTGACAGATAATTAGTTTTATCCTTCCGCTGAACGAATATGGTTGTGTATACGCTTGAACAATGCTGGGAAATATTGCGACAATACTTTGAATGATTTTGCCCAAAAAATGATCTTTTCAGATGAAGCTCATTTTGATCTAGGCGGGTATGTAAACAAGCAAAATTGTCGAATTTGGAACACAGAAAACCCGCACGCATACATTGAAAAGCCGACGCACCCAAAACGAGTCACTGTTTGGTGCGGATTTTGGTCCAGAGGCATAATTGCCATTTTTTTTTTCGAAAATGAGCAAGGAGTGGCCGCTACAGTCAATGGCGATCGTTATCGGGCCATGTTGAACTAATTTTTGTTCACAAAAATTGAAAAGGAGGATATTGGCAACATTTGGTTTCAACAGGACGGCGCTACGTGCCACACGGCCGAAGCTACACTGGATGTTTTGCGCCATACTTTCAAAAAAAAAAAAGTTATCTGGCGGACCCTTTATTTAATTAATCTTTTGAAATTTCTTGTATACACTATTGATTTTTACTTAACTGTTTTAACACTTATCTTTTGTTTCACAAACCGAACGAATTGAATATTTAAAATAAAATGCGATATTTTAAAATTTTTTGGCATATATACATTAGATGTTCCACTCTTACATATATGTTAGAATCGAACAACTAGAGCAATTGACTGTCACTGTTGATTCCCCCAGGGGAGTCTATTTATAGACTACGGGTGTGGCAACCCCGGTGCCCCAGCTGGGGTGATGTGGCTTTTTCCATTGACGTACCTTTGGTACATTACCCATAGAACTTATGTGTTACTACCTGATCTCTGAACACAAACAGAGCAAAGGATGTGCACAAATTTATAACAAAAGGAAGACAGGTCCTGTTGATGTCAATTAGGTGCAGCGTCACCTAGAACTGCCCCTGAGTTCAAAAGACGATAGAGGTGAAGCCCTTGTGGTGGAACTTCGAGGTCTAACCAGAGGCTACTTCTGGTGCCACGGGTGCCGGTGGCCCGACAGCCGAGCTGTTTAGAGTTGAGTGCATGTAGCGGTCGTCAGTTTCCTTTGCTAAAATGCCGAGTTCGTCCTACTTCACGGGGTTAAAGGGATGATTTTGGTATGTGTGGAGTAGGCACTGGTTATTTGGCGACACAGGCATGGGTTCATCTCGGATGAGTAGTTGAGCTTTGCCGGCAATGGTTGAGGAATTCTCTTGGGGACCTCGCTATGGGTGTATACACAACACCTTGGCGTGGAAGCCGGAGAATTATCGTGGTGGCTGTGGTTGCTACCAAAATTGCTGGGAGAATAGTCTTGGCTTCCCAGTGTGAAATCAATACTAGTGGTTGGTCTGACGCGGTAAGCCAGACACTAGTCTAGGTGCTGTTGCCATTCAACAGAAGCTGCTATGGGCACGGACATAGCAGCTGAGTTTAGATAGCTCAAATTACCTCAGTAAGGTAATTGAATATAGTACAGGGATAACTATATTCAAAGACTGCAACCTATGTGCCTTATGGAGTGGGCCATAGGTTCATTCTAATAGGGTGCATGGGGGCGTTGTTCTGGCGTCTAACCCACACCCAGTGCTTTGGCACACGTGAGATTAGGCCGTAATGGCAGGTACTCACGTAAAGCAATCGCACATCTGTCACTGTTGATTTGAATATAAAATTGTTGTAAATAAGTTACTAAAAAATATTACATTTGTGTTAGTTTCACTTATTAATTTATTTTAGGGATTAAGCAGTAGAGAGTAAAAGTTCCCACCAATATTTAGTTACTTGTGTTTTTTGCAACAGTAACTAATTTTATTAAATCGATACCTTAGCTGCTAAGTTTCACTAAAACCTGAAGTAGGGTGTAATTGGAAGAAAAAAAACCCAAATGAGCAATACTCGGCACAGCAAGAGCGACCAACCCACTCACGTTAATGGCGCCGTACTTTGACAAAACTTTTTTAAACTTAAACGACTAAGTATAATTTTACTGCCATGAATAATTTATACAAATCGTATCCGTTGTTATTCTCTACCTCAATATTTGGACCATTGATGAAGGTGCTCATAGAGAAATAGTCAACTAAAACTCATACTTAGCGGCTGTAGTTCATTCTGAATGTGTATTTATTTTGTGTGTGTTTGAGAGGATTATACCGTATTTGCATATTTTAATTATTTAGATTGTATTAAGGACACAAGTTGATAATATATTAGACATAAATACGGAAACACTTGCAAAGATAAAGATGTGTAATGAATATACAGACAATATGCTTATAAACAGTAGCTTCAGCTTTTTCCGCCGGAAGCTACATAAACCATCACCAATGATGAGTTTGCCTTTTTCATTTGTAATACGTTTTGTTTACTGTTTTTTTTATCTTCTTCTACTCGTATTTGAAATTGTAATAGAGAAGTTTGTAAAGAGGTTTTTATTTTTTTGTTATTGTTGTTTTCTTAACTTTAGGTTTTGATATCGAGAGGAACTTAATTAAAACCAGGTGTTTTTACTTTCACTGCTATTATTTTGTTTTATGGCTCTTCTCCTCCTTGTGGATTATTACTTGCATATTGATGAATGACTGTAGAATGGAAATTGCACAAGCTGCTGATGAATCCTTTTTTTTATTGTTTGCTGATGAGAGTGTATGTTGTAGCACACAGACGTTAACTTTGCCGTTCTGGAAAATATTCTAAAGAATGATTTTAATACCTTATCTTTAGTATTAACATGTTTTGAGCTTTGCTTTATTATTATTGAACAGCAAGTAATTAGTGTTGAAAATTAAACGAACTCCCAAAAAATCAATGAAATATACAAATATAGAAATGAATTAAGTTCACTCAACTTCATGAAGAAAGTACACAGATTTAATTAATTTTGTAATTGATATTACAAATATTTTAATTAATATTACAAAATCATTCATATTACTTTTTTGTGTGTAATAAGAAATTGAAGAATTTTCGTATTGGATAGAATTTTTTTAATTGCTTCCAATGTAATCAGTTGTATTTGCTTATCTCATTATTTTATTAAGAATAATAAGTTGTAGTTGAAAATAAATAAATAAGTTTTTATTTATATTATTTCTCAGATAAGTAGTTTTTTTGTTATAGTTTTCTTGTAAGTAATAAACTCATGTACATATGTCTGCACGTGAAAAAAAAATTTAAAACCTTTATGCCCTAAATAAGTAAGAAGATTTAGGACGTTTTTGTTTGAAAATACTTTTGAGTTCTTGTGTTTGAATTCTATAAATTATTTTCTTCAAAAAAGTTAGTTGTCTTTGATAATGAAAAATAAAAATATTATTGGGTAAAGTGATTAAAAAAAGCATTTGCTTTTGACTTAAACATTTGTGTAAAAAAAAACAAAAAACACATACATATTTTAGGGTTTAAAACAAAATTTTCAAGTAAAAGCAAATTCTTATTTTTTATTCACTTTACCCATTATTTTTAAAACATAAAAATTAAATTAAAGTATTCTACAATAGTTTGAAGAATATATGAAAAATTATGTGTTGAATTGAATATAATCTTTGGAACAAAATCATAAAGCAAATACGCTAACCTTCCAGCATAGACAATAAATAGTAATTGTTTCAAAGAATCACTACTGCTGCTTTTTTTCGTGCACAGACAGGACATAATTAGGGCATTAATTTGTCGTAGTTAGAGAGCATTCATTAATTTTTGTTTAAAGATATAAAGGAATTTATTCGCTGTCTAAAAAATTCAGCATTTTGGATTTTTTTATGCCCGTCACCAAAAATGTTAAGGCAATACACATAAAGGCTTGTCATTTAGTGCGCAATTTTCACAATATTTATGCACGGTAGCGTAAAAAATATATCGCTCATTTACTCAAAGAACGTCGTAACTCAAAAAACAACAAGTCTGTTAGAAAACGTGTTTGAAGTTGTCAATTTACACACAACTTAAAGGAAAAAGAAAATTTTATTTCGCTTTCAAGGGTTGAGTATGCAAGATATTTTTATGAAATTTTTACATAATATGAAGAACGATAAGAGGATTAATTCTGCATCATTAGGTCAAAAATTTCATTTGTTGAGTTATTGCGTTCTTTGAGTAAATGAGCGATATGTATTTGCCCATAATTTTGAAAGTGGTAAAAGTCATATATATGTATATATATATATTTTGTTTCGAGAGACATAGTAGATTCATTTGAATATTGAAAAACATATTTCCATATTGGTGTTAAGTTTAACATTTACGCAATAATAATCCAAAATTATTAACGGTCTAATTCATAAAAAATATTTTAGGTTTATTACAGGTTTATTTGACAAATTTCCCATAGAAATATGTCAAATAAGTGCTGAATAAACCTGAAATATTTTTTATGAATTAGGCAGTAATAATTTATTTATTCAATAAAATATATTTTTTTATCAAAAATACATTGAAATTGATTATTGAGGGGTTTAGCTGGATCCTATGAGTATTTCACTGTTGCTAATTCAAATCATCAGGGAACCTTTACACAAAAATTTCTTAGAACAACTAGAGTTATTACGTTAAACTTTCATTTAAACAAATGAGAAGCTCAACAAATATAAAAGTTGAAACAAGAACTCAATAATCAACATGTTTTTTATTTTCTTACTTTACCATTGCTACATTGGCTGATTTTTTTCATCTCGAATTGCAGTTGTAAGAAGTATCTAGAGAAAATAAATATAAATAACAACAACAGCTATTTAAGAATAGAGTGTTGCCACACAAGTATTTTCGACCGGGTTTAGTCTAGTTATTACTGTTTTTTTATGGGACTTGCCACAATTATAGTTTAACATTTGTTAACGCACTATTAATTCTAAATTATTATTTTAGTTATTTAGTAAAATACATGAAACGTACAGAAATTAGAAAATGAGAAAAATCAAAAAGACGGTTCCAGGGTTGGAAAATTTTAATTATCTTTCTATATTTATGATTTGATCAGGCTAAATTTTGTATCGCTTTGTAAGACAAATTACATGTGATAAGTTTTAATGAACAAATAACACCAAAGTTATTTGTAAATATTCTAACAAACAATAGTAGAGCGGAATAATTAGCTGTTTTCGAATGCCAATACACCTTCATCATCAGCGTTCTTTTGTGTTTGGTCCACTGTGTGTGGTGTCAGTTGATGTAGATTTCTGCTTTATATAGAAACATTTTTTGCAAATGGAATATGTGAATTCGTTTGATTCATTGTATTTCAATTTGCTAACATCTTTTATGTAATGAAAGCAGAATTATTTAATTTACTTAAGTTAAATAATAAAAATGTATGTATATATCAACGATTTAATCGTTTAAGCCAAACTAGTTTACAATATTAATAATACAAATTTTTTTTTTATTCATAGAAGTGAATAATAAAATCAAATCAAATGCACATCCAACCATGAATTTAATATTCGTAATTGCTCTCTTAAAAAAAAAGAAAACAACAACAAAAGTAAATACTGCATAAATACACATACAGCATCTGTATAACTAACATACAATATTTTTTGTTTATTTATTTAGTAGAACGAGTATTTGTTTATATTTTTAATAAAATATTCAATGCAAATAACAACTTTACTGTCATTTAATAATAAAAATTGCATCTCATACCAAAATTTCCAATCAAAACAAATGCATAAGCAAGTCACACACGTATAAAATCAACCACTACCTCCTCACTATACCTTCCATACAAAAAAAAACACACATGCACACACACACACATACACATACACACACGCTCAGCCCAATAGATTTAAGTAAATGTGCAAATAAAACACAAAAAGGATCTGAAAAATGCCAATGTTCTGGCTATTTACGCAGGTCATAGTAAAAGTTGCAAAAGCTTGTTTTGTTTTTTGTTTTTATATTTGTTGGGCTTGTAGTTGCATCCGGTTGCAATGGTAATGGTCCACTGATAAGGACGTGCAGAGGAAATACGAATATAAATTTTATGTTATCTGATGATTTCTACGTTCGTATGCAAGCTTGTGACTTCATCTGTTTGTTTTGTTTTCAGTTTTATTTGTTTGAATTTTCCTCTACCAGTGTATGAGTTTGGATTGCATTAACAATGGTATTGATATGGATTTTAAATGCATGAGTATTCAAATATACTTTAGTCCGTATACCCATTCTTAGTACAAACTAATAAAACGAGGTGGAAAAAAAGTTTAAATAAAACAGGAAACGGAAATGGTAAGTAATAAAATATAAAACACGTAAATGTAAAAGTATGTCTGTAAACTCGAATTTTTGCATGTGGATGGTTTTTAATATTTCTATTATATTGCTAATATTTAAATAAGCTATTTCGGTTTTTTTAAGACAGACAAAATTTTAAATCTAAAATAGTACACACACGACACATTCGAACAGAATTGGGGAATTAGATACATTACACTCTTTAAATATCATGAATGTAAACGATTCGACCTACTACCACATTACCCATGATACTCAAACTAAATACACAAATGAGACCTATGCGAGATACAAACTAGAGATGTTGCGAATGTTTGTTTAGCGAAATCAAATGCGAAAATGAATAAATAGATAAATAAATAGATGTACTACATACAGTATTTTATTTAAATTGGACCTTGAAGTGAGCAAATATGTAATAATTTATCACAAAAAAAATTCTTAAAACAGAAATTTTATTTAAATAATAAATAATAATTAAAAATAAATTTAAAAATGTTAGGCCATTACGGTTACGATTGTGTTAATCGTACTTTGGACCTGAGTATAAAATATTTTCGCACAAATCAAAAATTTCGCATTTTCTTCTTCAAAAAAAATTGACAAGAATTATTTTCAATAAAACCATGTTATTGAATAAAATTTTTAATTTCAATAATATTTGTCATTAACTTGAATATTGTTTTTATCAATTCCACGCATTTTGAAATATCATTTAATGTCATTTATTTGTGTTGGTGTTTTCCTTGCTTGTTGATTGACTCAACATGGTCATGTGCGGATGTTGCTGTTTTTTTTTTAGTGCTTGTGTTGTATACGTGTGAGTTCGGACAAGAAGCCAAAAAACGTCGTAGCTTGTTTTTTTTACTCATCAAAGTTATTTTTAGATTATATCAAGACAATACGCACATAACAAATCATGTTTTGCTTATTCAATAATGATTTGCTCTGTAGCTGAGTGGTAAGTACGTTAGTTTATTAATCAAGAGATTGCCGGTTCGACTCATCCCAAACACATTTAGTTTTAATAGCAGCCAAGCAAAAGCAAACAAAAAGGGGTTGAAAAATGTAACATTAATCCACACACACACACACAATAACAATTATCACTGAAAATAAAATTTCAGTCAACAACTTTTTTCTTTAATTCATTAAATTTCTTTGTTGACTGAAAAAAAAATATATTCAATAAACGTGCATACAATTTTATTTATCAATAATGCAAGAATCGTTATCAGAGAAAATTCGAAAGATTTTTTTATTGAATCAACGATTTTCGTATTCAAATATCAAAATCAGTTTTTTCTGTGTATGCATATCCAAAGAACGCTGAATTTTGATTTAATTTTGATACTTATGGCAACCTCTTTATAGAAAAGTTTCTCCGCAAAATTTATTAAGTGTTGCTTGCATGAAAGAATGTTTATATATATTTTCACTCTGGCATAAAATTGTTTTCATCATTTTCAATACATCGTTAATTTTTCATGAAAAAAATTGAATGGACTATACATCGTCCAGTTTTTACGCAAATAATTTATCATGCCAAAAAAAAAAAAAAAAATTATGTACCAAAGAATAGAAATTGTATGTATATGATTTATATTCTCTGACTACACTTTGTTTTTCTTATTAAAAAAATAAATGGGCTATACATCGTCACCTTTATGTAAAAAAATTAAATAGTCTCCACATCGTCCAGTTTTTACGCAAAAAAAATTTTCATGCAAAAAACATGATGTACTATACTTCGTAATTTTTTGTGAAAAAATAAAATGGACCATATATACATCGTCCATTTTTCATGAAAAAAATTAAATGGATTATACATCGTCTATTTCTCATGCAAAAAATTAAATGGACTATAATACATCGTCCATTTTCCAATGCAAAAAAATTTAATGGATTATACATCGTCTATTTTTTACGCAAAAAAATTTTTCATGCAAAAAAAAAAAAAATAATGGACTATACATCGTCATTTTTGCGAAAAAATTAAACGGACTATACAACTTCCTTTTTTTGCGTAAAATAATTTTTATGCAAAAAAAATGATGTACTACATATCGTCTTTTCTTGTGAAAAAATTAAATGGGCTATACATCGTCTATTTTTCATGCAAAAAATTTAATGAACAATACATCGTCCATTTTTTACGCAAAAAAACATTTCATGCAAAAAATCTAATGGACTATATATACATCATCTATTTTCCATGCAAAAAATTAATTTTTTACGCAAAAAAGACTATATATACATCGTCTATTTTTCATGCCAAAAATTGAATGGACTACTATACATCGTCTATTTTTCATGCAAAAAATTACGTGAAAAAAATAAATGGAATATTCATCGTCCATTTTTCATGCAAAAAATCAAATGGACTTATACATCGTCTATTTTTCATGAAAAAAATTTAATGAACTATACATCGCCTATTTTTCGTGAGAAAAATTTAATTTACTATACATCGTCGATTTTTTACGAAAAAAAAATTTTCATGCAAAAAATTTAATGGCATCGTCTATTTTTCATGCAAAAAATTAAAAGCTATATACACTGTCCATTTTTACGCACAAAATTTTTCATGCAAAGCAAATTATGGACTATACATCGTCTATTTTTCATGCAAAAAATTACATGGACTATACATCGTCCATTTTTCATGCAAAAAACTAAATGGACTATACATCGCCATTTTGTCTGAAAAAATTAAATGGACTATACATCTTCTATTTTTCATAAAAAAAAATTAAATGGACTACACATCGCCTATTTTTCGTGAAAAAATTTAATGGACTATACATCGTCTATTTTTCATGCAAAAAATTATGTGGACTATACATCGTCTATTTTTCATGCAGAAAATTTAATAGACTATACATCGTCCATTTTTTACGCAAAAAAATTTTTCATGCAAAAAATTTTTTTTATTTAAATAATACATCGTAATTGTTAGTGAAAAAAATAAAAGTACTATACATCGTCTATTTTTCATCCAAAAAAAAAAAAAAAAAAAAACGATGGACTATACGCCGTAATGTTTTGTGATAAAATTAAATGGACTATACATCGTCCATTTCTTACGCAAAAAATTTTTTTATGCAAATATATTAAATGGACTATATACACATCGTCTATTTTTGATGAAAAAAATTGAATAGAATATACATCGTCCAGTTTTTACGCAAAACAATTTTTCATGAAAAAAAAATTTTGGACTATACCTCGTTATTTTTTTGTGAAAAAATTAAATGGACTATACATCTTCTGTTTTTCATGTAAAAAATTAAATGGACTACACATCTTCTATTTTTCATGAAAAAAATTTAATGGACTATACATCTTCTATTTTTCATAAAAAAAAATTAATGAACTATACATCGTCTATTTTTCATGCAAAAAAATTCAATGGACTATATATACATCGTCCATTTTTTACGCCAAAAAATTTTCATGCAAAAAATTTAATGAACTATACATCGTCATTTTTTGTGAAAAATTACATGCACTATACATCGTATATTTTTAATGAAAAAAATTAAATGGACTACACATTGTGCATTTTTTACGCCAAAAAATTTTTCATCCAAAAAAAATTATGGTAATTTTTTTGTGAAAAAGTTAAATGGTCTATACATCGTCTATTTGTCATGCAAAAAATTAATTGGACAATACATCGGACCTTTAGGTTTTATTAAATACTATCACTAAGTTTATGTCCGACATTGGTTGGGCATTAAAATTATATTTAGACTTAAGATTTGGATACTTATTGTTAGTTAATTTTTGAAGATACAATAAATAAATATTAGCGTGTAAAATATAATAGTTTGATTTATACAAATACCAAGTATTAGGGATGTAGCGAATGTCTGTATAGCGAGACCGAGTACGAAAGCGAATTTTTTATTTTTTTTTGTTTCGTATCTTTTCCATATTCAACGATATAGAATCTTTAAAGTTTTTTGGAAAATTTTTTGCTGTGCTGTGATTACAACTATTGGGTTATTGAAATCAAAATTTGACCATTTCGAGAAATGGTCTTGTCAATTTGTAATGCAGTTTTCTTTTCCAACTGAGGTAAGATCCGGGATAATAAAAGGTGTGTAAAATTGTGGCCACCAGGTAACGCACTTAGTTCATTATCCCTTAAGTAGAGAACCCTTTATACCCGACGAAACGAATACGTCGCCTTTTTGCCGGTTAATTCATATTCGTAATACGTTTGTTAACGAAGGCTGATAGTGTACACTTCGTAAGCTAGTCACCTTATTACGGTTACGGTATTTCTAAATAAATAATGCATTACATCGAGATAAGCTCTTGAACTTTCGATCTTGTAGCTACGGCAAAATAATATAATCCGACCAAATAAATATTTTGGCTCTTAATTGCCTAACTATTGTTCGGTTTAAATATACAAGAAACAATATAATACTTCGGACATTGTTCGACTAATTAAAATTCGGTTGAAATATACAACGAACATTATAATTTTTCGGATATTGTTCGATTAACTACGTTTTGGCTTACATAGACAACGAACAATATAATGCTTCGAATATTGTTCAGGTAATTACGTTTCGGCTTAAATAGACAACGAACAATATAATACTTCGGATATTGTTCGGCTAACTACGTTTCGGTTTAATTAGACAATATAATAATAATTGTTCGGCTAGCTAGAGCAGTGTAGCCCAAACATTTGTTAAAACAACAGAGACAAATCGTTTTTCACACACACAAAACCCGAACGTAAATAAAATTCTCTTTGTGGCTGTGGTCGGCAAATTAAGGGTGCCGCGCCTTTTCTTATACTCTTCTATTACATATGTGTATACACGCATTACTGAGAACAACTTGTTTGTATCGCATATTCTTAAGAATTAGCGTTGCCAGAGAACAATTTTTTTTCGACAATAAGAAAATATGTGTGATGAGAATTTACTAAATTTTTTATTTTCATAAAATTATTAAGGCACAACAGAAAATTTGCTTTGTCAACGTACGTTGTCATGCATGAAAAAACGTGACATGCAAAGGCATTTTTAAGCATATATTTAAATTGTTTTAAGACAATTTTCTACAAAACTATCTCTTTACTCATCTTTGCATTGGCGTAACTAAAAGAGAAGATGTATTTCTTCATAAACAATACTTGAGTGTTTCTTCTGACCATAATAAAATCAAGTTTGGTTTTGGAGATTTAAAATTTCAAGTTAGGGAAATGAGGCAAAAATTTAACTGACAACACCGGCTCGTGGTAAGAGTATAACTCACACAATTGTAAAATGTAATGGTATGGGTTGCCGACCACGGCCTTGTGGACCCCACTGAACTAGAGTTTGGTTTAAAAATACAACGAACAATATTATGGAGTGCAACATTAAAATGATGAAAGCTAAAGCATATCTTAAGGCATACTCGCTGACTGACTCACCCACTGACTCACTCATCAATATTATGAATCACTTTCACTATAGCTAGAAGGCTACTATTTAATACAGAATAACCACCCAAATAAATCTGAAAATACATATTTAAACCTGGCCCCTATCCCACAAAAAACTTACTAACTTTCCACTTTGCACTTTGCACTTATCAAACTGCATTTTTTGGCAAAGTGATAAGTGTTTCTGTTCCACAATATTCTTTGCAAATTTCACTTTGCACTAAGTATATTTTTGCAAAGACTTTGCTCTCTTTGTAAATTTCTTGCACTCTTTGTAAAGTAATTGCGCTCTTTGCAAAGTCTTTGCGTTCTGCTGCAAAGTGAGTTTGCAAAGTGTTCCTGAAAACGTTTAAGCATCTTTGCATTTTTGTCTTACAACTTTTCACTTTGCATTCCTAAATAGAACTTGTTAAAGTTATGCGCAAAATAAAAATGAAAAAAATTTCAAAGTTTCATGTGATTAAAAATATATGTAATTTATTTGCTAGTTTTCAAACCAATAAAATAATTTTTTTTTTATAAAATTATTGTAAAAATTTATTTGAAATCCATTTCTAGAAAACTTTGTATGAAAAACCTAGAATAAAATAGATTTCCAATTTATTTTATATTTTATGAATATGGGGATTAGATCTGAGTCCAACTTGTTCAATCGTTAATTTTTGCCACAAACTCATTTCAATTACATGGGTTTGATCATAGGTTTGTGGCAAAAATGAACTAATGAAAGAGTTGGACCCAGCTCTAATGATGGTAAGAACATATTAAAGTTTAAATTTCATTTTGAAGGTTAATAAATTAGAATCTAATTATTAGATAAATAGGCTGCTTGTGAGGAAGTTTTAAAAAAGCCCAATCCAAATTTTGAACGTAACGTTTTCAATGTGT
This sequence comes from Tachina grossa, assembly GCA_949987645.1. Lineage (NCBI taxonomy): Eukaryota > Metazoa > Arthropoda > Insecta > Diptera > Tachinidae > Tachina > Tachina grossa. Next base: position 48,676,909 of record OX465278.1, on the reverse strand, counting down.
TATTCTACATTGGTTTTACTATCTTTAATAGAATATATAATAACGCTTAAAACAAGTTTATACAAGTATAATCTAATAATATATGTAATTTAAAGCTCAAATATTTTTTTCTTTTTTTTCCATATCCCTTATGTGCGCGGCAAAAAAAAAACACCTTATAATGCGCTGCAAGGTACCTGGGTACATGTATGGAAGTTACGTAGAAAACAAGCATTTTAGCACTAAATATCTAGTCAAAACGTTGTCATCGTTGACAATAAATATATTACATATTTTTCTTAACTCCTGAAATATATTTCAGATCATTATACTTTACAAATTTTGCATTTAGCAAAGAGGCAACTTTATGTTCATATGTGCCAAAAAAGAATAAGGCAGTAGTTATGCTATCAACAATGCATGCTGATTCTAACGTGGAATCGAATACGTTTGCAAAACCGGATATTATAACATATTACAACAAAACTAAAGGAGGGGTTGATAATATGGATAAATTATTGGGTGAATATACGTGCAAACGCGGAACAAGTCGATGGCCGTTGGCAATATTTTTTAATGCTATTGATATAGCAGCTTTAGCATCATATATTATATATATGGAATTTAATACCCAACATAAATCTACTGATTGTCGTACAAAATTTTTAAAAGATTTAAGCGTTGATCTTTGTCAGGAAAATATAAAACAATGTGCTAAAAATACAAAAATAAATTCACAGTCATCGACGGCATCCGCAATACAAATTTTTTATACACGAGACTTTGAACCTCTTACTTCGCCCATGTCCAGTTTACAAACAAAGGATAAAAGCGGTCGTATTCCTGTAGTAGGAAGTTGTCACGTGTGCTCGCAGCTACATATGAAGCAGAGAAAAACTCGTAAAGCTTGTATCGGCTGTTCAAAGCCAATTTGCAATGAACATTCGATCAGTCGACCAATGTGTACAAACTGCTAGAAAGATCTGCACTAAAATTTTATATCGTTTGTTTTTATTATTTATTGAATTTTTGTTTCTTTTTATGTTTCTGTTGTCTTATTTCACGAAATAAATTTTTTAATACAGACTTTTATTTATTTATGCAGAGCTATTAACAACATCGAAAAAGATAATTGCAATGGCAGCATTCCCATATAAAATACGTACAGGTACCCCGGTACCTTGGTGCGCAGTTAAGGGTGTTAAGAGTAAATTGTTCTCTCACGCAAATTAAAAAAAAATTACCTGTACGGGTGCAAAAAGACAAAATTTTTTCAAAGTTATTAGTTCTCAAGAAGTTTCAGGTATGCATGTTATCAATTTCAATGATAAAATTTTGGTTTAAAACACCAAAGGTACCCGGGTACCTAGGTGCGCACATAAGGGATATATATGTATGTACATACGAACGCAATGTGAGATTCTATTGTTATGATTATTATGTTTGAAAATATTCGAAGATTTATCAACGAATTTTATTTTGTTAATTTGCAAAGAGATCGTTTACCTTGCAAATTTTTAACAAACTTATCAAAATGTGCTTTGCAAAAATAGAATTTACAGTTATTGTGGAACGAAAAAGCATAATTTCTTGCAAAGTCTTTGCAAGTTACACTTTTCAATATTAACTTTGCACTTTGCAAGAGAGAACGTACGTGGAACAGGAATCGCAAAGAGAGCATAAAAATTGCAAAAACTTTGCAAATTACACTTACCAATTTCAACTTTTCACTCATCAAATTTTACAGTTCTGAGGAACGAAAAGTTCTGCAAATTGTCGCAAAATTTGATGAGTGCAAAGTGAAAAGTTGATAAGTTGTTTTGTGGAATAGGGCCCTGCACACACATTGCTCTTATGCCTTATCAGATGTTATTATATTACGGCGTTATTTATAAAACTGAAAAAGGCTTTTTAAGATAAATTTTGTATGAAAATTTGTTTTAAAAACATTAATAAAAACTTTTTAAGTTTTATAAATAAGGCTGTTAGTTATTTGCAACACTTTAACTTTTGATGTGAACACCTTTATTTTTCTAAACGAAGTGTGTGCGAATTTCTTAGGATTAGATAAAATATGTGAAAACATCCGAATTTGAATTTTTATTAAAAATATTCTTCTTAGCCTCAAAAAGGATTCTTACAAAAACTAAATAAAATGCAATATTTATATTAAGAGATTGTGGCGGAAATTTGAAAATATGCTAATTTTCTATTAAACAGTGATTTTTTAAAAGCTTTTGGATTTGATTTAAGAAAAACACTTAAAATTTAGAAAGATGTATGAAATCTTTAGTCGAGTCGATAGAACGATCTATATGTATGTATGTATATGTAATTCAATGTCTAAAGATGATTTTATTTTAGTGTTGATGGCGGATACGTCTGAAATGATTCAATTGACCAGCCCAAACGTGAAATACATTGGGACATATGTCACCGTCGATTTTATGCAAATTTTGAACGCGGATACGTTTGAAATGACTCATACGCTCGGTCTAATTTTGGCATACTGTCTCCAACACATCGCCCGATATTTTACGAATAAATTGCTCAATATTATCTTCCAGTGCATCAATCGTTGTGGGCTTATTCTTATAGGCATGAATCTTAACTAGCCCTATGAAAAATATTCTAAAGGTGATAAACCGCATGATTTAGGCGGCCCCAAACGTGAAATAAACTGTTTACCGAACTCGCCTCTTAATTGGGCCATTGTGTCGCTTGCTGTGTGATATGTGGAACTGTCTTGCTAAAACCAAATGTCATCAAAATCAGCTCTTCCATTTTGCAGGAAAAAATAACAGAGGCCCAGTTCCAGCGAATTGCGCCGAATCGATAATGCGCCGTCATCAACAACACATAACACTGCTCCGATCATTTTTATCGGCAGCTGTGATTAACTAAAAAATCCTCGGCGGCGGCTACAGCCGGCTTATGCTCAGCTCATACAAAAATCTGATCTTAATCCCATTCAGCGCTGCCACAAACTTGAAAAAATTCAAAAAATATTTTAAATCTTTTATTAAAAATATCATAAAATATTATTGTTAAAACTATCATATGAAATAGGGCTAGCACCTAGTTAGATACGCCTTGATATTTATTTGAAAATGCTTTTTGGCTTACTATTCTTATATTTTTGGGTAAGTATGTACAATGTCGGTCTAATGTATATATGTACATGTTTTTGAAGTAAGTGAGATATTATTTCCTGAACTAAATCGTATTTGTCGTGCATGAAGAGAACGCCTTTAACTGTCAGCTCGTTTAAGACCCCTTTGTAGTGATTTCTCAAAGCGAATTTAGCTGATTACACCTAATATAAATTTGCCTTGGGCGTATGCTTTTGTGAACTGTTAGGAGTGATGTCAACTTTGGTTCTCAAATAAAAAAATAATAATCATGGCGGCTGCTCTGTTTTAGACGAATTTTTGCTGAAAAATAATCGGCTGCGGCGGCTGTCAAAAACTGTCGGCGGACTAGCTAAGCCGGCTGTTGCACGCTCGGTGCAGTGCTCTGCAACAACCAGGTGGATACAGCTGCAATATTTTGCGTGTTGGTGATTGGCCTCAGGAAGTCACCCAAATTGATCATAAAATGCAAGTAGTATACGATGCATTTTCTTAACCGAGCATGAATTTTGATAATAAAATTTAACAATCTGCAAGCGTTGTTCATTTGTAAGTCGGTTGATGTTTAAATTATAGACCAAACTTAACATGTATGTAATTATATGCTATATGTATTTTCCTAGTATCGAATATATAAAATTATAAACAAAATTTTCTCTTTTTGAAAATAAATTTGTCGTCCTGAAAAGGACGGTTGGTATTATTGTATTTAGAAATGTACGATGGTTTTGTACACTTTACATTCTCTAACATGATACACCAAAACAGCTGAGTTGCCAAAACAGTGTTGCCAAAAAGAAAGTTGCTGAAAAAAATCACCGTTTATAATAAGTAATGAGCGGAGTAAATATTTTTTAATTTCTTTAATTCCTTAGATGGAACAATAATTTTATAAAACGGGAGCGTGGTTTAATTTTTATAATTATTTCAACTTTAATTTTCCATCTATCTATCGGTTTTTTTATTGTTTTCAGTATTCAGTTTTGAATACTATTTTCTAATTTTTAAATTATTGATGATACTGCATATTAAAGCTTTAATTTCAAATTAATTGCACAGTTTCATTTCATCAATAACTAAAATATCTTTTTTTTTCAATTACAACAGACGTATTAAAAAAATTTACAGATTTATGAACATGCTCAAAGACAGATATGTATGTATATAGCAAAAACTGGGATGTCTGAATATGTTTGTACAGGTTTTGTAACGATTATTCACTATTTGTGTTCAAACCATTTACGCCTGAGCATTTTTTTTTTGGTTTTCAGAAACGTTGAAGGCCTTTTTATCATGTTGTCTGCGTCTTTACTAGGGTGATCGATTATTCGACTTTTTCCAGAAACCGGTTTTCGAATAGTTCGAATATTTGAAATTATGAAAAACCCGGTTTCGGTTTTTACAATTCAGGAAAAACCGGTCAACCGGTTTTTTAAGTAAGAAAATTATTACTCAAAAGTATTGATTTTAAATTGCTTTATTAAAAAAAAGGGTTAACAGTTCATGTAAATACTGTAAAACAATACAAAAATTAAAGGTAAAGCATAAAAATTGACTTCATATACTTATGTATGTATAGTACAGGGTGGGCCAAAAGAAACCAAGGGGTGTAAAAGTTTAATAACTTTTTTGTTTATTAATTTTTTTTTTATTTTTTCTTTCAGATTATATAGACAACACTTGGAGAATTTATAATGAATGAAAATAATAAATGAAAATCAGAAAATAAGAAATGAATAAATGAAATCAACTCTATTGAAAATTTGATTATGAGTGATGAAGCTCATTTTCGTTTGAATGGCTTTGTTAATAAGCAGAACTGTAGGTTCTGGGGTTCTCAAAATCCAAGAGCCATTCATCAACGCCAATTGCACCCCATCAGCTGTACAGTATGGTGTGGGAGCACATCTGAAAATGTCATTGGGCCCTACTTCTTCGAGAATGAAGATGGAAGTGCTGTAACCGTAAATGGAGAGCGGTATCGGTTTATGATAGAAAATTTTTTACGTCCTGCTCTTGAAGACAGACCTGGTATGTAGTTTCAGCAGGACGGAGCCACTGCCCATACTGCCCGAGACACAATGGCACTTTTAAGTCAAATTTTTGGAGAGCGAATAATTTCTCGAAATTCGGAAATTATTTGGCCAGCGCGATCGCCAGGTTTGACAGCACCCGACTATTTTCTTTGGGGTTTTTTGAAGGAGCGAGTGTATGTGAACAAGCCAGAGACAATCCTTGAACTCAAGGCAAACATTGTTGCAGAAATGTGAACGCTACAGCCACAAGTTTTGAAAGATGTTATGGAAAATGCTCTAAAAAGAGCCCATCAGTGCGAAGCTGAAAACGGTGGTCATTTAAGAGACATCATTTTTCATACTTAGTGTAAAAAAATTTCCATTTTGTATATTATATAATCTGAAAGAAAAAATAAAAAAAAGTTAATAAACAAAAAAGTTATTAAACTTTTACAACCCTTGGTTTCTTTTGGCCCACCCTGTACATATATATATATATATATATATATATATATATACATATATATATAATATACAGTTGAGGAATAAACTCTACATAAAACCATAATTTTTTGGGTTTATGGAAATTTGGGAAGAAATTCAAAAAATTAATTATGCCAATATTTATGGTGCTAACAAATATGTTTATACAAAAAATAAAAAAATTATTATAATAACACCTACAGTAGCAAAAATATTCAAAATACATAGAAAAAAAGTATACCTACAGGCATAAAATACATGAAAAAATACGTGCGATATGTTTGATGTTGTCAACTTGTTCGAAAATTCTGTGATTTCTGCTACCAAGCCGCCAACAAATGGCATCCAAATATGGTCTAATATGTTATTGTTACTATAATTATTTTTGAATTTTTTATTTTTTGTATAAAAATATTTATTAGCATCCTAAATATTGACATAATAAATTTTTTGAATTTCTTCCCAAGTTTCCTCAAACCCCAAAAATGATGGGTGTATGTAGAGTTTATTCCTTAATGGTATATGTATATGTATTAGAGAGCTGCGTAAACAGTCTTGAAATGTAAAAACGTCATGATTTTTAAATGTATTCACGTCGCATGTATTATATATACTAAACCAACCCAGTTGTCCAAATCGTCCTGGACGACATTGTCTTCGACGATTCATATACGACATGTCGTCTGTAGATTAAGTTTTCTAATCGACAATTTAAAAGAAATCGGCGTTCATGACTATCTGAACGACAATGTCACACGTTTTCTCTTCAATAAAACTTTGTTGGGGACCATCTGAGCGACAGTGTCATACGTTTTGTCTTCAATAAAGCCTTGTCGAGGACAATCTGAGCGACAATGTCCCTCGTTGTGTCTTCAATAAAGCATTGTTGACGACAATATGAGCGACAATGTCCCTCGTTATGTCTTCAATAAAGCCTTGTTGATGACAATCTGAGCAACAGTGTCACACGTTTTGTCTTCAATAAAGCCTTGTTGAGGACAATCTGAGCGACAATGTCGCTCATCTGGTCTTGTGTGACCTCGCCGCCATTTGTATGAAAATTTCGTCAACGATTTGTATGGAGTTGTCTTTAATATGTCTTCTACGACTTACCATTGTCTTGTACCCGTCGTCAAAGATGTCTTAAAGACGTGGCCAACTGGGATTATGTGATTAACCGCATACAACTAATGTTAATGCATGTGTGTGCCTTTGCGTGTGCGCAGAAAAATAAAAGATCATACACACATACATGCATAGGGTTGCCAGACGGCCTGGAATGGCCTGGATTTTCCAGTTTTTTAGAGCCTTATCCAGTTACCAGCTAACATAGAATTTATCCAGTTAAAAATTATTTCTTAAATTTTGAAAAATAATTTCTTTACCAATTATATTTTTTAATTAATTACACAGCGGAACAGTGGTTTTATTGCTTCATTTAAAATAGCCGATCCTTATGTATTTTTATCTGCTGATTACGATGGCATCATTAGTTTTTCCCCAGCAGCTCTAGTTTTAAAGATATAGTGACAATTACCATATGCTTAATTTATGCCACTTTTTTATAATTCACTTAGTATATCACGAATGGTCCCCCACACTTAAAAATACTTTCTGGATTATTAAATTTCATTAAATTCTATTTAAGTAGATGAACATTGAGTATATCATGATATCGTACTCTTATTACATGGATGTTAAAAATCGTGTCTTTTTGGTTTAGTTCTAAAATTTTTTTTATTTAAATTTTTGAAATTAAATTAACTGGTTCTTATGTATTTTCGTGCGCTCATTACGAATATAGTTTTATTATTTATCTATCACCTCTAGTCTCACAAAAAAAAAAAAAAATACTAAAATTTTTGCTCTCTCATGCCTTCCAAAAAAATTTGTTTTTGTATCACATATCTGATCAATGCAATTATTACGTATAATAAATGTTGTATTGACCAGTCCAGAAAATTTTTGTTTTATTGTAGTTATTATATCGAAATTTGCAGCTTTTACCAGAAAAAAAAACAGTTTTAAAGAAAAATTTTAATTCTTAATGCAAAATTATTGGGCCTAATCACGAGTGTGGTATTTCGACTTCTACTACGACTATTTTGTACAAGACTAAAGAATATTGCTTTACAAACTCTTCGTATTCGAAATACTACACTCGTAATTAGGCTCACTAAAATAATTAGAACTTATCAAAAAATAGAGGCTACATTCAAAATCAGCGACGTCATATTATTAGAAATAATATTTTTTGATGGCGTAAGAAAAGAAAAATTCGAGATATTATTTTTTAAATATAATGCACAAATCTCTGAAACTAGAGGGTATAACAATATAAGAAATCTTTTTTCGTAACTAGCGGACAAAAATTCATAAAGGGGCTTAGATACGGTCAAAATGCTTGCTGAGATTGGTTATAGTATGAGTGAAAATTTGTTAGTATGTGTGACACCAACGATGCTTGATGGAAAATGAAAAAAATTTTGATTTTTGGCATGCTTGCTGTCAATTGTTATATATGTGTATGTGTTAACCCGTCAAGCACGAACAAATTTTCATTATAATTATATCTTAATTGTGAACGGTTGCCCAAAACATCGCAATTAAAAGAAGAAAAACATAAATTTGACTGGTGAAGAAAAAAGAAGAGTTATTTTGCTTTTCTCTTTTTTTTTTTGTAAACAGTGCTGCCATTATTGCTATTGAATTTCTTTATTTAAACATTTATATATATTTTTTTCAACCAAACTAACAGCACAAAATCAAAATAAAAATTAATGCTTGGTAGGGCATCAAGCATGGTAACATCAAGCCGACAAGCACACGTACACGTACTTGACAGCAAGCATTTTGATCGTGTCCAAAGCCCTTAACGACTAGTTATTTAAGTAAAAAATATAATAAAAAAGTTTTATGGACTAAACTATGATGCTCCTCAATGTAAAGATATCGAAATAAAGGAAATTGTTTTACAGATTAAAACTAATGACGGAATCGTAATCAGGAGATAAAAATACATAAGGATCAGCTTTTCTTATTAAAACAAGGCAAAAATTTCTGTTTTCTGGTTGTGTTTTTATATATTCTAAGGAAAAAATTTTAATACTAAATAAAAAGAAACAATAGTGCTTGCAAATGTACAACCATTTGTACATCACTGGAAATTTACAACCAAAACAATATTTTCAAAAAGCATCAACACTTTGCTTTTTAAGCTTATTTTTAAATTGTCGTTATTTTTTCAAAATCCAGTTGAATTTTTTCCATTGTCCAGGTATTTGACTTTTGGTATATATATGACAACCATATTCATGCATGACACGCTCTTATGCGTAGAAAGAAGCAAGTATCACAAATTCTTCCGTCACGAAGTGTTTTCTTCTTTACTCTTATACCTACAATACTCAAATAAATTTCTTGCAAACAGTGTTGTTAACGTTTGTTTTATAAGATTTCGCTGTAGTAAAGCATTTGAGAAATCCCTCATGTCTTGAAAGTTCTTATAAGAAGTCTTATGCAGGAGACTAATATGTATGTACATATGAATGTATGGACAAGGTGGATATCTATATAAAATATGAAGCAAAATGTCAACAAAACTAAAAAAACACTTTTTGCAACTGTATTTTGATATCCATTGCACACCATAAGGCCAATTAAATTCGCCTCTGCTATTAACTCATAAAATAATTTCTCTTAAATTTCATCTTCCATTAAATGTCATCGTGCTCAAAAAAAGCTTAGAGCTTTTACACTAAACAAACCTACGAAAATCAACAAAACACGCAAAATATACAAATCGAAAAGTATTTGACTCAGCCGGTTTTTAAATTGTAAAAAAAACCGGACTATTCGACATTCGAAAAATCAACATTTTGAAAAAACCGACAACCGTATTGTGAAAAAACTGGGTTTTAAAACCGGTTGAAAAACCGAGTCGATCACCCTAGTCTTTACACGATTTGCAATTCATGTACCAATGGCCAACCAACCAGCTATAGACATCCATGCCGATGGAATGATTTAATGCAACACATTTAACAAGGGTATAATTACGAAACCATTAGATGGATATTAAACCACACAACTCCTTTGCAAAATACTCGTATTTTTTCATTACTTTGTGTAGTGCCCAAGTTTATGCAAATGCAATGATTATTCGAATATTAATTTTGCTTTGTTCGCGTTTCGTGTTCTATAAAAGAAGTCTTTTAGTGTTTAGTTGTATATATGTAATAGACATAGTACTAGACTTCTTCTGCCAGCTAGGAAGAAAATAAATCAAATCTTACGTAAAATATATTCAAATGAGTAAAAAATATTAAATACAAAAAGTATACTAAAATAATAAATAAAAGAACAAATTATTTTATATCGCTGCAAAATCTTAACTGCATCTGCAGCCTAGGATTTTTAAACTCCTCTCCCCAGTAGCTTGAAATAGCAAAAAGGTAGATAAATAAAAAAGGCCTATACTTTGTCATTTGAATGAATATTAGGAGGGGAATTAATAAATCGTTTGCATTATGCCCTTGGTTATGACAATGTGCAGGATACCTTGTTATTATGTCACACAAAGCAGCACACTTAATCACATGCAGGCAGGCTGGACAACCAGATCAAACGAAACTATTGGCATTTTGAATTGTTTAGTATTCGTCCTTGTAATATATGAATTTGTATGTCTGGTATGAAAACAGGAAAAAATTTTGCTGCGAATGTAGTAAAACTTGTTAGAAATAAATTGAAATTAATTTCACAGATTTTATCGTTCATATCAATTGGCTGTGTTGTTATTTTGCCCAAGTGCAATTTTCTGCACACGACAGTAATTTATTTTGTTGGATATAAACATTAATTACATGGGTTATTTTTAGCCACTAGGCTATATAAATTCTATACATGTGTATATATGTATGCACATTTTTATTCGTAGTATAAAAGTTTTTAACAATTAACATATATTGAATTTATGATTAAGATTAAGTTTTTCTAATGCTTAGATCAAAATTTTTTCCGTGGAATTTAAGCAAAATTTTTTTTGGTTTTAATTATTGTAATTCAATTATAATTCATTGACTGTTGTAGGGATTTCGAAAAAAATCAATTCTTTTCTACAATAATACAAGAGTTTCCTAAAATTTAAGAAATTTATTATTTGACATATTATCATAAGTTTATTTAAATTGAAATTTATTTGCTGGTTGTTAAGCAGTGTCTACACTGAAAGGAAAACGTTCATTCAGACAATGAAATTCTTCATTGTATTAATGAAATGTTTCATTAAAAGTAGCTAATGAAGCCCTTCATTGGATCAATGAAGAATGATTCATTCATTGTATTTATGAAGTTAATTTTGACGGCTATGTCATAAATAGAATGAAACAATTTCATTAGTTTAATGAAACTTTTTCATCAATATAATATAGTTGTTACATTGATTTAATGAAGTTTTTACATACTATAAATGAAGTTTATTCATTAATATAAAGAAAATTTCATAAATATAATGAAATATAATCCCTTCCAAACCAGCTACTTAACTTATATTAAGTTAAATATATAGATTTTTTTTATTTAATTTAAGATATACAAATACATATCTACTCAATATATGCGCATGTATGTATTATTAACGTAAAACATTTAAAATTTCAGGAATTCATCAGAAGTAGAGCTGTGTCGTTCATGAACGAACGAGTACAAATGAACGAATCAGTAAAATGAACGAAGTCAGCCGGTCACTTTAGTGAGCTGTTTTGGCTCAGCAGTGCTGATAAAAAGTATAATTGAACGAAATGAACGAACGAGCGCACTTGGGTGTTTTTGTTTTGTTTTTTTTGCTTTTTCTTTATTCGTGCGAGATTTTTTGTCACATTCTTGTTTTCATTTGCCTGCTTTTAGTAGCATATTTCTTAAGTTTTTAGAACATGTTAAGAGTTTTTTTTTAAATTTACCTATGTAGATAATAATATTATAAACAGTCTATTTTGATTCTTTATATGTGGCTCTTTTGCCAATATGAATCTTTTGATTTCTTATTCCTTTAATATTTTAAACATTTTACTTGCTGATTTTTTTTTTAGTTTCTTATATTTTCTATTGTTTGTTTTGTGTAGTTTGCAAAACAATTCGTAACAAACTCACTGGACAAATGCCCTTTTTATTTGACGCATCAGCTTTTGTTTTTTTGTTTTTATTTCATTCTATTTCTTGAAAAGAGCAGATGAACGAAATGAACGAACTCATTCTTTTTTAGAAAATGAACGAAAATGAGCGGTCACTTGAATGAACGATTTGGCACAGCTCTACTCAGAAGAGTTCAACTTAAATAATGTTTTAAGTAAGCCGAAAAACTTACATGTTTATAGTAAAACTCTTAATATGTTGTTGAGAACCACAATACACAAACACAAGTTTAAAAGATTCAAACAAAAATCTTAACAAAACAAGCATCTTTATGAGATGTTTAAGTCAACCCTCTTGTGTTTGTATAGAGGTGAGGAATGTGAATGGATAAAGAAACGAGAAAGAGAGATATATCTGATATACAATGAAGAATATTACATTGTATAAATGCAATAATTTCATTGCATTTATGACGACCATACTGCTTTGAAATTAAAAGGGATTAGACAAATAAGAAATAGAAATTATTTTTTAACAAAATAACTTTTGATTTATTTATGTTTGACAAACTGTATACAGTAAGAGGACAAAATTTGTGGAACTTACTTATATTTGCCCCAAATTCGCCAAGCAGAAAATTCGTTTAAACAATGTAACGTTTTTCATTAATACAATGAACTATGAAGAACAAATAAAGAGCAGAGATTGAAAGATTTCATGCATACAATGAAATTGTTCATTGTATTAATGAAAAGTTTCATTAATATAATGCAGAACATTTAATGAAACCGTTTCATTCTCTGAATGAATGATTTTTCTTTCAGTGTATGAATGTATTTCATTGGTGCTTTGCCAAATGATCAGTAGACTTCAACCACATATTTTGAACAGTCACACACCTCCTATGCACAGACTTTTAAAGATAAAATGTTTGACCTATACCAAGAGCATTTCAGGGTGTACTTTAGGTATAGACTCAACTTGTACAATAAAATTTTACTATACCACTTGACAAATATGCACAGAAAAAACTAAATTTCGTTTTCAGTAACCAAATTCATTGAATCAGTAAATTTTTTGTGTGAATGCGGACCTACAAAGAAATTTGTAGATTCTGATAACAATTTTGTAAAAATTTAACTGAAAAAAAAAATTATTTTTCGTTAACTTATTATGGCATTAGAGAAAAAAGTTAACTGAAACTCAAAATATTTTCATTCAAATTTATTAATAGGAACAGAAAAACATTTTTGCAGATTTTTTTTGTATTATTCAGCAAATTTTTTTTTTTTATAATTTACAAGCACATTTACTAAAATTGTTCGTATTATCAGAAAATAAATTAACTGAATCAATAACAATTCTTAAAAAATTAAAAAAAAATAGTAAAAGTTTTATTTGAATAAAATAACTGAAACAAATGAAAGGTTTAACTATTTTTTTTACTTTCAAAAAATTGGCTTGTTTTTATGGTTAAGCATTTCGTTCTCGCTCGTCAGTAGACTTCAACCCAAAAAATTTTTTAATTTAGCTAACAAACTCCGTATGTTTATAGTAAGACTCTTAATACTATATTCAGAATCACAATATACAAACATAATAAGTTTTGAAAACCGCAAACAAAAATCTTTAATAAAAATAAAATGTGTTTTATATCTATAAAATAATTTGTAGAAAAAATTAAAAAAAATCAGACAAATTTTTTTACAGTATATAAAAATAAACTAAACTGGAAAAATTAAAAAAAAAAAATCAGACAAATTTTTTTACAGTATATAAAAATAAATTTAACTGAAAATATCAAATTTAAATATAAAAAAAATAAATCTAAAAAATTTTTTTACAAATTTTACTTTATATAGATAATTTTCATTCTATACAGTTTTTTTACATAAAATAAAATTGGAACAAATAATTTACTGGAACAGTAAAAAATATTTACTGAAACTAAATTATAGTTCAAAAGACATGTTTGTTTGAAAATTTTTTGGGAATAATTTTTTCTGTGTGCATGATGATGAGCACCAGTTTTTAATATTAATTTTTTTGCTATTTTATTTCAATATCTCAATAATTAAAATTCTTTGATTTAAAATTTCATGAGGAAATGTACTTACTAAAGCAAATTCATATCATGTATACTTCAAAGCAAATTCATATCATGTATACTCTGTTCAATTCGCTTTTTGAAATTTATAATTTTAATTACAAAAATGTAGTGAAAAATGTATGTTGACTCCCAACGTATATTCTAATTACAAGCGGCGAAAATAACCACCTTACCGTTTTAATTATTATTTAAATTACACAATGTGGCTGCCGAAAAAGTAATGTAATAATTTGAGTTGGCTGGTTTTTGTAAATATTAACAATTTGAGTGCTGTTTTCATCAACAGCCCAATCATAAACACTTTTCTACTTTTCTCTTCTCTCCTATTATGAATTTGTTTTTCTCCTGTTTTTCCTAAATGCGGGGATAAAAAAACTCCCCGGGGAAAAAGTATTTAGTTATTCATAACAGTTAAATTTGTTTTTTCACTAAAAATCTGTTACTTGCAAAGAGAGAATTTTACATAAAAATACACTTAATACTAAATTAAACCAACATTTATATAAATAATATAGTATTGTATAGTTATTGTATTTCAAAAAACATAAACAATGATCAAATGATACATTTGTTAACTTGTTTTACAGCCCGTGTTTGTGTAAGACTTTGAGGTTAAAAATCTTGACGTTTTTGTAATAGATTAAGGGAAATTTATACAGGTTTCCTTTAATTAATTACAGAAATCTGACTCAAAAAAAGTCCTCAAACAAGCAAAACAACGAGATTCGTGCTGCGGTGATGCCACGTATTACTATTTTTCCCCAAGGAATTTATGAATGGAGGAATATTTTCTGAATAAAATTATTTTCCGTGAAATAAATTATTTCCGTGAAATAAATTCCAAGGGAATAAAAATGATTGGGTTAAAAAAGTTTATTTGAAAATGTAAAATATATGACATTAAAGGCCTGACCCACGATTCGACTTGTCGCACACAGAAAAAATTATTCCCAAAAAATTTTCAAACAAACGTGTGTTTTGAAATATAATTTAGTTTCAGTAAATATTTTTTACTGTTCCAGTAAATTATTTGTTCCTATTTTATTTTATGTAAAAAAAACTGTATAGAATGAAAATTATCTATATAAAGTAAAATTTGTAAAAAAAATTTTTAGATTTATTTTTTTTTTATTTAAATTTGTTATTTTCAGTTAAATTTATTTTTATATACTGTAAAAAAATTTGTCTGATTTTTTTTAAATTTTTCAGTTAAATTTATTTTTATATACTGTAAAAAAAATTGTCTGATTTTTTTTTAATTTTAAAAAACATTTTATTTTTTTTAAAGATTTTTGTTTGCGGTTTTCAAACTTATTATGTTTGTATATTGGGATTCTCAATATAGTATTAAGAGTCTTACTATAAACATACTGAGTTTGTTAGCTAAATTAAAAAATTTTTTGGGTTGAAGTCTACTGACGAGTTCCAAAAGCGGTAACGAAATGCTTAACCATAAAAACAAGCCAATTTTTGAAAGTAAAAAAAAATTAGTTGAACCTTTCATTTGATTCAGTTATTTTTTTTCAGATAAAACTTTAACTAATTAAAAAAAAAAATTTAAGAATTGTTATTGATTCAGTTAATTTATTTTCTGATAATACGAAAAATTTTAGTGAATGTGTTTGTAAATTATAAAAAAAAAATTTGCTGAATAATACAAAAAAAAAAAATCTGCAAAAATGTTTTTCTGTTCCTATTAATAAATTTGACTGAAAATATTTTGAGTTTCAGTTAACTTTTTCCTCTAATGCCATAATAATTTAACTAAAAATAAAATTTTTTTTTTCAGTTAAATTTTTACAAAATTGTTATCAGAATCTACAAATTTCTTTGTAGGTCCGCATTCACACAAAATATTTACTGACTCAATGAATTTGGTTACTGAAAACGAAACTTAGTTTTTTTTTGTGCACACTTACATTTGAAACAACAACAAAATGTTAAAATTTGTTTTTGTTTTGAATGTAAGTTTGCGACAAGTCGAACGTTGTCGATATCGTGGGTTTGGCCATAAATGAAAAAATATACCACTCAAACGGGCACCTCCCGAGTGGATGCATAATTTTGCTCGTTTTACGGCATTTTGAATTGTTCCTCGCAAATCATTAGAATCAAGACTTGCGAAGATCATGGTTTGTTGTGTTTAAAGTAAAATTTTATAAATTTCCAAAAGAAAAAATCTATTGCTATTATATGTGTGGCTTAAAGTTCAAAAATGTCCATCGTTGTCCATCGTTGTCAAAGCTGAAGCCGTTGAAACCAACAATCATCGAATACCAATTCATTATACTGCGGCAAAAACAAGCTAGTTAAGCATCTGCCGGTAACTAAAAATTTGCGGTTTGTGCTTTTTGAAAGCATCGGTGTCTTTAAAAAAAAACAAGGACCAATCACTTTTTTCCTGCAAATGACACAACAGGCCCTTAGCAAATTTGGTGTGAACATAACCAATTAAGTTTGAAGTTGGAAGGGAAGCATTATTAAATCTTACAAACATATTCGTTGCAACAAACGTCTGTCGATGGGTAAAATTGTGTGCATTTTCATCTCGATGATGTTTGTGGATTCTCTATAACATCATCGATATTCTCAATCTCGAGACGCGCATTACAAGGCCAGCCGTTCCTTTCGACATCTGATTTGCGCCAGTTTGCACGAGCCATTCAGCCAAATCACAGTGAAAATTGGTGCTCTATCTACAAAAATTACAGCCAAATAAATTATAATATTATGTCAAAAAGGATCCCACTGTATTTCCAAAATGTGGCAGCAGTTTTATGATGCTGCAGTAACACTTAAGAAAATTTTTTAAATTAAAAAATATACTATATATCAAAGAAATCTTAAATAATTTTTCTTTATCAAATAGAATTTTGTACTTTCTCATACAGAAAACGATAATTCAGGGCATTTTAAACTTAAAGTGGTTTCATTTCGAGGAAATTCTCAATTTTTTTGTTTTCTGAATTAGTTTCAATTACTGAATTCAAATAAATTTCGATGGAATCTGATTTTTGCATCGTAAAAACGAATCAAGTGAAAATCGACCATAAGTATATACCTTCTTAAAAATATAAAGAATATCAATATCAAACATAATTGATTACAAAGCAAAAAGGTTCAAATTTTTTCTGTTTAATATAATAAATAAATAGCTAAAGCAATAAACACATCCAGAAAAAAGATTGTTTGGAAAACGGTTAGTCCAATAAAAAATCATTTGCATTAACTATATTTCAGTTCACGCTATCCATTTTCTGTTAATCCAAAAAACAATCCATGTTCATTGCCACAAAGGCATAATTGTAACAAAAATATGATTGTGACAATACTTAAATTGATTGCATCAACCGTGCTTTTGTCATGACTAATTACCTGATTGGTTAACCCAAACGAATAAAATATTACGAATTACCAATTTTCGGTATTGGCAACTAAAAAATTGTGTTCCACATTAAAATTAAAATAAAAACTTTCAATCAGTTGCTGCAACTAACTAGAGGTTGAGTTTACTATCATAGTTTATAGCAGCAAATTAAAAAATCAACTTTTGTGACTTTCAAAGATATTATGATTTTTGAATTCTCAAATGGTTTTTGAAAGTCTGTGCATAAGATAACAGGTTTGTGGCTTTTCAAAATGTGTGGTTGAAGAAATGTATATAGACATGCTTCGCCATTAGGAAATAAATTCCAATTAAAATAAACTTATGACAATATGTCACATAATAAATTTCTTAAATTGTGTATTTTTATTTGCGTTTATTGTTTATTTTTATTTTAGCAAGGAAGGCCAATTTTTCTTTTACAAGTACCAATTATGATATTGTTTTAATTATATTAACCAAATTTTCGGTAGCAAGAATAACATTTAT
Source organism: Tachina grossa (assembly GCA_949987645.1). Lineage (NCBI taxonomy): Eukaryota > Metazoa > Arthropoda > Insecta > Diptera > Tachinidae > Tachina > Tachina grossa. The sequence continues at coordinate 48,659,185 of OX465278.1, read as the reverse complement.
TTCAAATTCCATACTGTCAACCAATTTTTTCTGTTGCTGCAACTATTGGGTTGAGGGTTATAATTAAAATATAGTGGTACCACAAGAAAATTTCAGTCGCTATAGTAGAATTCTATGATAGTTACTGCAACCACCAAAATTCAATTGGCAACAAATTCGGTTGTCACAACGAATCTTTTTTCTCTGTGCATCATTAAGCGTTATCGCAATTTCTTTATCACACTCAATTTTATTAAATTTAGTTAATAACAAGACTGTGCAGGGTTCTTATCAGCTCTTTATTACCAGCTGAACGCATGATAATAAATTACCCAAACTCTAATACCCAAACAAATTTAATGCTCCTCTTTTTGTTTGTTGCAACTTTACAAGTAAAAACGTTTAATTAATTTTTACTTGCTTATGGAAACACACAAATTATTATCATTATTAACACAACTGAAAATGGAAAAAATAAAAAGACTGGAAAAGCTGAAAGCCCAACTTACGAGTGTAACATGTGTTTGTGTTTTTGGAAGCAAACAAATAAAATCAATTGCATACTTTCACATCAATAAGGGTGTATTTTTGTGTGTTTTCTAATTTGCAATGTATCATAAAAATGAACAATAGACTCACAAAAAGAAATATTTGTTTGACAGGAATACAAAGTTACATTTATTTCACTTAAGTAATAATGTTGCGGACAACCAATACTCCTCCTCACACCCTTGGACACACATCGTTCATTATCGATAACAGTTTTTTAAAGGAATACAATCAATCAATATGCAATTTTTACACAAGATAAAAAACATTATTAATAGAAAAAGACGCATTTTCGGGTTATGACACTGTTGAGGAAAATGAGCGATATCTTCTGAGCTAGAGTTCAAAAATATATTCACCTTCTTACATGTTGCATATGAGTGCGTATGAGTAATACATTATTCCTGATGAATATTACTCATACGAACCCATATGAAAAAGTAGAGATGTACAAATGTCGCGATTTTATCGTGTTATGATCGTGATCAAATTTGTAATTAACCACGATTGAGTGCGTTAGTGTTACTTAAAAAAATTACTCGTGCGTGGTATTGTGTGAGCTATTTTTAATAATTACGAATTATCATGCTCTAATTACGAATTCTCATGCTCTCACGAGATATCATTCCTATATAGGTGAGTATCAATATACTATAGCATTTTGCACATGCTAAGATGCAAGACCATTTGCACAAGATAGTGAATTGGGCTATTGTTATAGTTTTTTCAGGCGTAGTAAACTGGCTCATATGAAATTCAAAAATATCAATATATGTAGAGAAATAAAATAATTTTAGTATATTTTTTTATGGTACACAACTACAATTTCCCTAAATATTGAAATTTTTTCAGAAAATCTGCACGCATATCCGCATTTATCAAAATGCACTCTTAAATTTTAGTTAATAATATTTAATGCTATCTATGTACTTTAGCTGAACCTTTCAAAATCTACCGTCACAACTTTTTATAAGCACTTAAACACAAAAAATATTTTTAAAATTTACTACTTTAGGACATTGCTGAATGTAGGGTACACATCCAATAATTGGCTCGGAGGAAATTCTTAATGCATTGTCTTTAGCGCTATGTAGTTAAAAAGTGAATGCATTAAACATATGCTTTTTTCAGAGAAATTTCAAAATTTTGATTGTTATCCTTTTTCCGAAATCACGAATGGAGATATTAATAAATTTTTTTCCTTATTTTTATATAAAATTTTTTCAAAAATTTAATGCTGTCTTTTTATTTAAAATCCAACAAAAATCTAAAAAGTAATGGTCGAAATACTAAAAAAGTCAAGGCAAAAAAATTTTATTTGTCGTAAGTAAAATATCTTATGAGGGATACGGAAATACATCTTGGAAAATTATTTCTTAAGAATTTCAAGTTTATCTCAAAATTCTTTAACCCATAAAAATCGGATAGTTTTTAAAAAGTTACAAGCCTCAGAAATTTTTTTGAGTCCCTGGTAGTCAACTTTGGCCCACTTTAACACCTGTCCAACTCAAGCCAGCAGGCTGTCATGACATGTGTTATGAAGCCTAAGTCCTCCCCTGCGGATGTTAGGAGTTTCATATAAGTCCAATCAGTAGTTTAGAAGTTACAGATGTATTGCCATTTACTTTGTAAAACTCCCCACTGTGCAATGTAAATTTTACATATACACGTGCATACATATGTACATAACTACTTACATATGTATGCGTAAAAACCTATTTGTCAACCCAAAAAAAAAAACAAATTGGATTACATACTTTTTCGTGAGCGTGCGTGATCGTGAAAATTTTCAATATCATTCGCTTACGTGCACATCTTCATTAAAAAAGTTAAAAGGTTCAGAAGATATCGCTCATTGTATCCAATAGTGTCATAGTTCAAAAATACGGCCTTTGAGTTAATAATGCAGAAAAGTTCGATTTTTTATTTTCATATATATTTTTTCATGATTTCATTGAATTGTTTGTAAATTGTAAAAAATTGAGAATATTCGTTTCTTTGCAAAACTCCTTTTTTGGAAGTATGACCCTATTGAAGTAAGTAAGCGAAATATATATTTATTAACTTTTTTTGCTTAGGAACTGTAGTCTATAAGAAAGGTAAATGTTTTCTTAAATCATTGAGTTGAAAAACTGATAAAGTAAAAATTTTTTTGAAACATCAATAAATACTTTTAAAGTTCTGATCATCACAAAAGCCACCTTAAGAAAATACGGTCATATAAGCAATTTTAATAATAATTTCTACACTAAATCAAGAGAGGGAACTATAACAATGAAAGAATTATTAAGTAAAAATAATGTATTTCAAGCTATGCAATTTTTTAAGTATCAATACTTTTAAAGTTCTGATCATCACCAAAGCCACCTTAAGAAAATACTACCATATAAATAATTTTAATAATAATTTCTACACTAAATGAAGAAAGGGCAGTATGACAAAATTTTATGCGTGTATTTAACTTTGTAACTCAAATTAATAACTTATTGTTAATGGAGGGTGGGTGTGTGCATGTGCGTGTGTGTGTTTGAAAAAATATTTGCCAACCCTATAGGGTTGGCATGGGCTCTTTTATTTATTTAGTATTGTGTGTGTGTGTGTTACTTTGGTATTTTAACCAACAACATGGCCAGCATATAAAGCATCCTTAAATAGTTTATTTAGTGTTTTTACTCATTTTAATGGGCTAATGGACGTATATGAAATATCTAATTAAATAGTTTTCTTACTTAATTCTACAAAATGTTAAAGAAGTCTATTGTAGCAGCAAGTGCCTTTAACTTTGTAAGAAAGCAGAGTAATAATAATGCGTGGCAATAAGGAAATAGACTAACATACAGACCGACAGACAGACATAAATACATGTGCACTATCATTTTTATGATGGTTTAATATGTTTGTTCTTGTATGTGCGTATGTTTGGCTGACACAGAGTATTTCAAAAGGCTTATAATGATAATGAAACAAACCAGCATTGGCCAGCCACAATAAAAGCTTGCTAAACCTCACATAATCGTAAAAGTAATTTCATTTCATTTTCAGTTTTTTTTCGGTAGAATATATTCTGCTTTGTTTTGGCCATTGCAACTTAAGTACCAAAAGTATCTGTAGAGAAAGAAGTTAGTTATGCCAATGGTATTCATTCACTGTTATACGGTTTATATGACTTCTTTGGGATGTTAGTAAGAATGTATAGAAATGCATACATATACATATACATACATATAACGATTATTTTGGGCACATAAAGCAATAAGAAGATTTACAACTATTCTAATGAATGTGTAGACGTAAAGAGGTAATAAAGGGTGTTACAAAATTCGTTCAAGCTTTTGTATACATACAATAATTTAAATTTAATAAAAATGTAGTACAATTGATAACTTAATTGTACCCGGTCAAAAATACTTGATTGACATCACCTTTCTGCTTGAGGGAGCAAAGTATAGAGTTGTTGTTTTTAATAAATTTTCAATTGCATGCTTCTTACAACTTTATTTATAAAATAGCAACTTGATTCATAAAATTTTTTGCACAAAACTCTTTCTATTTGCTAATAGCGCTATAAACAGAAAAAATTTTCAAACAAACGTGTTTTTTGAAATATAATTTAGTTTCTGTAAATATTTTTTACTGTTCCAGTAAATTATTTGTTCCAATCTTATTTTATGTAAAAAACCTGCATAAAGTGAAAATTATCTATATAAAGTAAAATTTGTAAAAAAAAAATTTTAGATTTATTTTTTTTTATTTAAATTTGTTATTTTCAGTTAAATTTATTTTTATATACTGTGAAAAAATTTGTCTGATTTTTTTTTTTTTTTTTGATTTTTTCAGTTAAATTTATTTTTATATACTCTAAAAAAATTTGTCTGATTGTTTTAATTTTTTCTACAAATTATTTTATAGACATAAAAAACATTTTATTTTTTTTAAGATTTTTGTTTGCGGTTTTCAAATTTCTTATGTTTGTATATTGCGATTCTCAATATAATATAAAGAGTCTTACCATAAACATAAGGAGTTTGTTAGCTAAATTAAAAAATTTTTTGTGTTGAAGTCTACTGACGAGTTCCAAAAGCAGGAACGAAATGCTTAACCATAAAAACAAGCCAATTTTTGAAAGTAAAGAAAATAGTTGAACCTTTCAGTTGATTCAGTTATTTTTTTTCAAATAAAACTTTTACTAATTTTTTAAAAAAAATTTTAAGAATTGTTATTGATTCAGTTAATTTATTTTCTGATAATACGAAAAATTTTAGTTAATGTGTTTGTAAATTATAATAAAAAAATTTGCTGAATAATACAAAAAAATCTGCAAAAATGTTTTTCTGTTCCTATTAATAAATTTGACTGAAAATATTTTGAGTTTCAGTTAACTTTTTTCTCAAATGCCATAATAAGTTAACTAAAAATAAAAAATTTTTTCCAGTTAAATTTTTACAAAATTGTGATTCTGATAATCTACAAATTTCTTTGTAGGTCCGCATTCACACAAAAAATTTACTGATTCAATGAATTTGGTTACTGAAAACGAAATTTAGTTTTTTCTGTGTACAAGAGAGTGACATAAACAAAATGAAGTAGCACTAATCTTTAAGGAATTTTAGGCATCTTCTTTGAACTGATTTGCTTCTCCAGCCCCCGTGTTCGGCAACTCACCAAACGTAAATCTCTATCGCTAAAAATCTATATACTCGATTTATCGATTTTTGCCTACGAATATAGTTGTCAAAGGTGTATTGCTAAATCAAGCAGTGGCTTAGAAATTTAATCTGGAGGAATTTCATTGTTTTATGCCATTGCGAACGATTTTTAGTTTTGTATTTGTTCAGTATTTTAGCGATCAAATTTAACTTTAGCTTCAGTGAGTTACAGATTGCAGGGGCAGGCCTCGTATTGACAAATAAAAAACTTTCATCCCAAAATTGCATATAAATAATTGCAAAGTAAAAAAAATAAAATAAGAACACTTTATTGATTAATAAGTTCTTATTCCAACTGTTGGAATAGTTAAACCAGCGTTTGCAAACATCTCATTTGTGTAATTGCTTTTGCTTCTACTTACGCTTCTGCTTCTTAAAATGTAAACAGTGGCAGTCCAAGCAAAAAAAAAGTTATACACAAAGAAGCACTTCAGCAGTAAACAGGTTCGACTGGATTGGATTGGACTGACTGCTGCCAAGGTGTATTAGTACCAAGTGGCCTTATTATTACAATAACAAAAATTAAAAATTTTAAAAACCCTCGAATATTTCTAGAAAAGATGTGATATCTTCTAAGCAGCTGGACCGATTTTATTAAAACATAGCTAAGAACCTTCTCGATCAAATCACCTTTGAAACAGAAAAAACTAAATCAAAATCGGTCCAGCCGTTTGTTCTGTACGTGTACTTGTACAGACACACAGATACACAGACACACACTATAAACTTATAACATCCCTTTTTTTAGTCGGTGATTAAAAACATACATACAAATTTTTATTGTGGGATTATTTTTATTTGTATGTTGACAGTTCGGGTTAGGATTTTATGTTTTTTCATATGAAGTTTGACTGATAGGGTAAGGTCAGCTGATTATCAGCTGTGCTGATGAGGCTCCTTAGTATTAATACACTTTGACCGCTGCTTTTGATATATTCCAAAATTACAGCAGTAGAGATGTTGCGATTTTTTTTTCTTCTGGCTCTGCAGTTTCAACTGGGTATTTAATAGCTTGTTGAAAAAAATATTGTGGTGGTTTTGTTTTACTATTATATCGAGCCGTAAAGGCCAAAAAATCTTACCGACCTATTTTTGGATCTTGTTTTTTATTTTTACGAAAAGCAATTATTTACGATCGCAAATAATCCATTTTGTTAAAAAAATAAAGTTTGAAAATTATGATGCTTAAGCTTTTTGGTGGTTATGGCGCAATATTTGTACATAGAGGAAAAACACACATTCAAACACACACACAAACATATTTCCTTCTTTAACTTTGGATGTATTAGATAAAAGCAATAGTAAGTGAAACTAAAGACTCTTAAACATGTCTGAATTGCTTCGTTGTATATAACTTTTTGGTTTTTGCTTTAGCTTTAACTGCAATTGATTGTATTTTAAGAAGCAGAAGCAATAGTTTTTTTTGTTAAAAGCGTTAAACTGCTCATTTGTTCCGACGACAGTTTAACCTAATATTTCTAGTTGTTCTAAGAAATTTATGGAAAACGCTCCCCATGATAATGCATTGCAACGAAAAAAATATACTTACAGTCTGTTTCAAGGTATCAAAAGAAAACTTCTAAATTTGCAAGGCAATCACTAGACGATCAATCTTTATTTTTCTTACCAGCACATGGCATTTTTTGCGAGCAAAACTCAGCCATGAAAATTGTTTCTGTTTAACACTCTTCTTATCGTTTCTGTATAAACTTACATTGCAAACATGTTTTCAAGAATTAAAGCAAGGCCGCGAATAACTTTGTAAAAGACATATTTAGCAAAACCTGCAGGAAAATAACAGCAGTCGTTACCGATCGAAGTTTTCATACAAATGCAATTAAAATTTTATGAAAATCGAAATTTTATGTCGAATCCCGTAGTTTGATCCCTGTTTTTTTGTTTCACAGATTACCTTAAAATTACTCTCTTGCCTCAAGCTTCTCAAATTTATGCATTTTATAGCCAAATACAATTACCAAGAATCAGTTAGCGGAAGAACTTTGTAACTTACAAAATAAAACGAACATAATTGTCGAAATTAAAAGATAAATGTAACAAAGTAAATGTAAAAAAAAAACGAAAAGTAAATGCTTATTATCAGGGACAGGGGTTTCATGCAAATGCATATTTTTTCCCTTAACTCTGATAATGGCTGGAACGAAATATCTTTACGAAACAATGAATTTGCGTAAAAATGCCATCGATTTGTTAGTGCATATTTTTGCATATTTTGCTGAAAATTCATATTTTTGCATAACTTAGTCATAAATGCATATTTTTGTCTCATATTTTGATATAAATGCTGATTTTGTGTCATATTTTCTCAAAAATTCAAATTTCCAAAAATATTTCAAAACTATTTTTGCCAACTGTATTCACTTGCATTGGTATAGAATTGTGGAACGATTGTACAAGCACACACCTACCAAATTTAATGAAATTGAGGGTGGCGTTGGCTGAAGTAGTTAGCACGTCGACTACAAAACTGAAGATCCTAGGTTCAATCCCTGTATCCGACAGTCATTCAAATAACAACACCACGCATTTTTCTGATGTGCATTACAGTCCCTTTGCATCATCTGTTGTTGGAAAGTTCAAGTGATGAAGGCATAGTCACTGGTCACTGAACTATACCGACTTCAGTAGATGCTAATGCTAATGTTACTTCAGAGCGCCCTCCTTCGTCGGTATTGTGTAGCAAAATCATTGGCGAAGTAAAATAACCAATAAAATGGCTACTAAAAACACAGCTTCAAAATTTAATACGCCTCATTTAACACCAGAAGGCGCTGCAACACTGCATTATTAAAAAAAAGCGTGCAAAAAGCAGTTGTAAAAAGAATGAAGCTTTCTTCTATCTCTTCCTTCACCACCTGTCTTTTATCACTATTCCTTTCCTAAAGAAGGTAACACCTAGTAATAGTAGTAGGCATTAATTGCCTGAGTGTTACTTCTCTTTATTTAAAAAAAAAAAAAAATTAAAATTTTGATAATTTCAAATTGTCTGCTATTAAGGCCGAAAGTAGTGAAACAATTATGCTTAAACTTGATATTGTTTTTAAAAATTATAACAGATTCAAAAACCAAATCTATTAGCTAGTATTCAATCCATTGTAATGGTTGAGTTAAATAAATATACAACATTATATAAAAAGAATCATTTAAGTTTGAGCCGATTACATCCACAGACGTTACAAGGCCTTTTTCAATGCACAAAGTTTTCTAAGAACAAATTAATTGGACTTCACATTCGATAATACATATGTATGAATAATAAAAAAGATTTTTAATGAAAATAAATAAATAACAACACTTTCCTTTTTCTATTTACGTATCGCTCCTTTAGTGTAATATAAACATACATATGTATCTCGAAAATGCGAGTTTGGAGTTAATAATGCAGAAAGAATCATTATACCATATTTAATCTTGTGTAAAGATTTAATATAAAAGGCTTGTACACACACCTCTTGAGAAAAGAAAATATTTTTATATCTTTATTTAGTGATATGCAGATTGAGAACTTTATTTTTGAATAATTTTTTTAAAGATATGTGCATATTTTATTGTTTTTAGTGCATATTTTGCGTTTTTGATGTCATATCTTAGGCGCCTAAAATAACTTTTTTAAATGCATGAAGTCCTGGTCCCTGCTTATTATTAATATTTTTGATCAAATAAAAAAATTAATAAAAAATTAAAATAACCTTGCCTTTAAAATTCGTTATTTTGCTCTTCTAAAAAATTATTATTCCCCCACTTACAACGTTATTCACTGCCTTGCTTCTATTGTAGAAGTTCTAGAGCAGAGCAAAAATGTTAAAAAAAAATCTTGCCTAAATATTTGATTACCCTATATGAACAGGACATTTAACATTGGAATGTTTAAGCACATACATAACACACATATACACACATGCATGATTCGCTTTAGTTTATTCTTATACAGCACTCTTGGCACATGTGTATGAGAGTGTTTATGATCACATTTATTCGTTAGATTGTCGCAAGAGTTGCTGTTATGGCCTTAATCATGGTCTTTGTTCCAAACTTTATTTATTTTCTATTTGTTGTTGTATTCCAAGTTTGAATTTATTTATTGCATTTTCGTCCGGTGGTGCAAGTTGTTGTTTTTTTACTATCGCTTTACGGTCATTTACAATTGGGGTCGTATATCATTATGAATTTATGATATCTAAGCTATTTTGTTGCGGTTTCTGCACTTCATACAAATAACATTTTCATTTGGTATACGAATTTTTTAAGGGAACCAAATTGTAAATATTTTAAATTAGCTGTGATGATTCAATTAGGTCTGTGTACAGTACAAAACTGCAATAATTTTAATATAACAGTATGGGAAATGTCTCTGATAGTGTATTTTTTTTATTTATTCGTTGTTTGGCGTTAAGCATATTTCATTTAAGCGGGGTACTCAATATTGCGTTAGTTTTCCACTATAGGAAATATTGGAGCCATATTGCATAATGAAAAATGATTTAAAATTTTTGCTTACTTTTCATTTCACAATTTAGTCTTGTATCCTGAGGATCGTTTCTGTACGGAATGTGAGAATTTTTATCATCGTATAAAAGCATGGGTAAGAAAAAGTATTTGTTTATATTTTTATATGATTTTATATGTGTAAAATAGGACAATCAATATAATTATTTAATTTTTCAAGTTGAGAGAACTTTTCACAAGTTACAGAAACGAGGCATATTATATTGCCGTAGCTTTTGTTTAAGTAAATATTCTGATAAGTGGTTTGCAGAAAAATACAAAAAAATTAAAAAATATATCCATAACTGAAGCAGCGTTGCCAGTTTTTGAGCTGGACTTAGTGCTTTCTAACAAAGAAAATAAGTCACATTTTTCCGCCTTAGCATCTTTAAAAAAAGCGCGGTTTGTTAAGTTCACAGCGAAATAAGCATAAGTGAATATAAGAATAAGTGATTTTGACCAAATCATTAAAATGGTCAAATGAACTGAATAAAATTTTTTAAAAAAGTCAAATTTTTTTGATAAAAATTTCAGTAATTCTTAGAAAAATTTATTAAATACCCCGATTAACTTGTGTTGATGTTGTGTATTTCAGATGGAAATTATGGTTTATACCATACTTGTTTGCAGTATTGTAATTTTAGTTGTCTAAGCGCCATTTTCACAACTTGCCTTTAGTTAAAGGTAGGATTATGTCTGCCCGATGAGTGGCTTTGCATTATAAAACCTTCATTTTTTATTTTTTTTTTTAATTCATTAAATAATATTATTATTTGTAATAGTAAGAAAAAATTTCTTCTTCTCTTCTTTAGAAACTCACATTAATTAATAAAAATATTTCATTCAATAAAAAGAATTGAAATTACTGAACTTAAGCCTGACTAAAAATTATTTCTGATTAAAAATTCACAATAGTTCAATTAAAATCTAAAAATGACTCATTTAATTCATCATGGGCACGTAACAAAAATATGTTCACTTGGCAATCAATGTTCACTTGGCAATCACAAATGTTGGAAAACAAAATAAACGGTAGAAAGCAAAAACAAAGTAACATAATATCCACTACTATAATACTTACATGCATGTACCGACGGTACATCGAATAAGTAAAAATAATTAATGTGATGATCATAAAAGATAAGCAAGAATGGTTAAACATACGTGGGTAGAGTAATATAACTTCGTGGTAACCTAAATAGAATAATGAAAATATGGAAAAACAGGGGAATTAAATAGTGATACTTACATATGTATTTACCAAAGGTAAATCAATAATTGTACACAACAATCATTTCTCACATTCCGTTTCATTAGACTTTACGTTAAATAGCTGATGTTAATAACAGTCTCTACCCAAGTAGATAGACTAGGGTGCTGATGAAGTGCGTTGCTGCACAGAAAAATATCGGTATTTCCCCCAGCTTAAAAGTCTAATTTAATTTTTCTTCTCTTCTTTAGAAACTCACATTAATTAATAAAAATATTTCATTCAATAAAAATAATTGAATTAGTGTTTTTTATGGGAATTGTTACAATTTAAGTTTAAAATTTTTAAACGCACTAATAATCCCAAATTAATATTTTACTTGTTAAGTAAAATATTTTTTTATTAAAAATACATTGAAATTGATTATTGAGGGGTTAAGCTGGATCCTATGCGCATTTCACTGTTGCTAATTAGGGAACCTTTACCCAAAGCTTCTTAGAACAACTAGAATCATTATATTGTTATTTGTTATTAAGCTTCTCATTTGTTTAAATGAAAGTTTATAATATAATGACTCTAGTTGTTCTAAGAAGCTTTGGGTAAAGGTTCCCTGATGATCTGCATTAGCAACAGTGAAATGCGCATATGATCCAGCTAAACCCCTCAATAATCAATTTCAATGTATTTTTAATAAAAAAATATTTTACTTAATAAGTAAAATATTAATTTGGGATTATTAGTGCGTTTAAAAGTTTTAAACTTAAAAATAATTGGAATTACTGAACTTAAGCCTGACTAAAAATTATTTCTGATTAAAAATTCACTATAGTTCAATTAAAATCTAAAAATGACTCATGTAAGAAAAAAAATTTAAGTTGCAATAATGCAAAGATATTTATCGGGCAGACAAAATCCTACTTTTAACAAAAGGCAAGTTATGAAAATGGCCCTGAGTAAATTTTCATCGTTTATGGTTTACAATTTTACTTTTTATGTAATTCTACAACTGTGAAAAACTTTCAGATGCTCAGTTGCTGTTTACATAAAAAAATTCTTGCAATAAACATGTTTGATTAAAAAACAAAAATCAATTAAAAACGCAGTTGGTTAAACTAAACTTTTGTTTAAAAATTTACTTCAATTAAAAGTTTAATTGACTAAATAAAAATTTCAATTGATATTTTTGTTCTTTTTTTTTCAATTCAAACGTATTTACTGCAGGAATTTTTTTTCTGTGTTGTCTTGTTGTCATAATTCGAGAAGGATTTTTAGGTACAAATGAAATAACTTAGCTCGTACGATGAGAACCGCAAAAGTAAAGCAAAAAACAGATGTGTGGACTAATTGAGCCCACGACAACAGAGCAAATGGATCTGCAATGTGCTTGGGAAAGCAAAAAGATTCCACGAAGTGGAATTAACATGTCAGAAGAGACTCATTCACCGATCGCTGAATGTGTCAAAACAGCAATTTTTAACAAGTAGCAGACGATTGGAGGATAATCGTTTATTAAGTCTAAAAAGTGAGGAGGACATCTTGCGCCCACTAAAAGAAAAAAACTCACACAAGATATATGAAATAAATGAAAGAAACTCATGAATTAAAAAAAGAAAAGAGCTGATTTGCAAATGGTTTACACTATAGATGAGCGATATTTCGATGCCTGATACTTTTTCACAGCGATTGAATAATTGCTTATCGCAACTGCGACTCAATTTATCAAGTAACAGATTTTGGAAATATAGTTCTTTCATAAAAACTGTGAATATTCTTGTATGCTCACTTTACATTATATAAAGCTACCACATTAGTCAGGGCTGTCATGAATAAAATTCCACGTGAAACTTTTGCCGGGGAACAATTCCAAATGATAGCAAGTAATAGGGAAAACAAAATATTCGAATTGGAAAAGGGAAAAATTTCACGCGGAGTTTTATTCATGATAGCCTTGAATATTTTTTGTACATTCAGCTTTTGTAAAAAAATGGAAAAATCGTGGCAAATCGTATTTTCTGGCAACTATGTTTGTCTCTCTAATTCTTATCTTTGCAATTTAATTGTCTCCCTGCCTCTTTTACAACAATATTAAATTTTTCGAAGGGGTTAATTGTTAATTTTTTGCTATTGTCGCTCTTCTTATAAGTATTTCAAAATACTTAAGCAAATATGTTGAAATGTGTTAGACCATGATCACGGTCACTGTTTAATTGCACTAACTGCTGCTCTTATTAGTATTTCTCAAAATAAGACAACTGCAACAAACAAAATACTGCTAAACTGTTTTTAAGTCCACAGTTTAAAATAACAGCGGTTTATAAATCACTTTAGCTAGGAGCAACATTTTTATAAAAATCACGCGATCGCTCATCTCTAGTTTACCCTACAAGCCGGCAATATTCTGTATATTAAAGCGCTTTTTTAATTGTTTTTCTTTTGAAAGTACCCAGCAAAAAATTACACATTACCATCAGAACTACTTGACATATAACGACTTAATTTTCTGATTACCAAATTTCATTACTCGCTTACAATTTTTTTTTTTTTTTTTTTTTTTTTTTTTTTTTTTTTTTAAACACAAACACAACTCGCAAAGCGATTACCTTGACTGCGAAAAACACCCAGGGTCTATGGTGAGAATCGAACCCACGACCTCTGGACTGAGCGGCTGGCATCGCTACCACTCAGCCACAGGGGTACCTAAAATTTAAAAAAAATTATGTACTAAATGGGGAAAATTATTATTTTAATTTTAATAAATTGCGTGAAATGTGGACAAATAAAAATAAAGTAAGGACTTCTCAAGAATCGATTATTTTAGTGTCACGCCTTGTCAAAACCATTAAGTTGGTAATCCAGTAGGGAAGAGCTTCCACCAAAAATGCTTAATTCCAAACCCGATTACCTTTTCTGAACATTTTTTGGTGGGTAATTGTATTAGCCATATCATAAACAATTGCCTCTTTTTATTATTCTTGTATTATATACTTGACAACACTGATCTGAAAGCCCGATCGCTCGCAGGGACAGTAGGCAAATTTAATTACACGGTGTTACAGTGAAAAAAAAAACTTGGAAAACGACCTGGCGTGAGTTGTAGATCTTATTGAGTACATTGCAAATTGTGTAAAAAAATTTCAGAAACACTCTCAAATTCAGAAGTTATTCTGAAAATACCGTTTTCGGTGATGTTCGTTAACTTATCGAACTGTAACTAAGTCAGTTTTTGTTAGATCTAATTTTTTTCAACTTTTTTGAGTTGTGTACACTCTAAAACATTAGCCCAAATTTATGATCATATTTTGTCTAAATTGTTGTTGAAATATTCTTATTGTCTAAATTTATATCGATTGTTTAGTTATTTGTATCAAAAAAACAATATTTGTCTCATTTTACACAAAAATATAAATCTGCTTTTAGATGTGTTTATTTTTAAACAAAGTGTGCTTAAAAACAGCTAGATATGCCTAAATAACGTCAAAATGTTGAAAACTAAACATATGTGCGTAAAGCAGCAGAAATATGTTTAACAAGAAGAAAGAAGAAGCTCAAAAGTGCACATGTTCTAACAGAAGCACGCCATATTAATATAAAATTAATTAAAATTAAAATAAAGCTATTTTTAAATAATAATTTTATGTGTTTTATATAAACAGTGAAAAGTTAATATTGTAAATAATGAGTAAAAAAATTATTAAATTAAAGCTTTGAGTTAAGACAGTATTGTTAAACAAGTGCGATATGTATACATACTTATGTAAGAAACAAAATTACTCAAATTTTAGAAATTTATTTTTAATTTTAATTCGAATTCTAAAAATTATAAGTAAAATTTAAAGCAAAACGTGAATTTTTTATGTTAATTCAGTAAACCTTTTATGAATAAATTTAATTAAACACATGTATTAAATGCATTTTTATTTAAAAAAAAAACATATTTTAAAATTACACAAATTGCGTAAAATTGTTGAACATATTTTGTTAAAAATTAGTGCTCAAAAATCAACAAAACGTTGAAAAAATATAGTTGTGTAATTTTAGGTCGAAAGTAGTCTGTAAAGTGTTGCCTACTATTATCGACGTAATTTTCAACAAAAGTGTTTTAGAGTGTAGCTTTTCATTGCTTATTTTGATATGAAAGCTTATAAAAGTTTATACTAATATATAAAGAAAATTTAGTTCTTAGCAAAAAAATGGTTTTAATAATACAAAACGGATAAAAATTGCGAAAGTTATTAAACTTTTCATTAACACCCTTTTTTAACATTTTCTCCCGAAAAATTTGAATAAAAACACAGCTAACGAAAGAAACAAATTCATCAACTTAATTATGCAAATTTTTTTATACATAAATAACAAAAACCTTCATGCCAGTTAGCATAAGTAGCAAAATTGGCTATATGTCTTAACGAGTTTCAAACTATTTGACATTAGAAATCGGAGCATGATGTAGTTTTAACCCACTATTAAATGTAATGTAAAATTGTCTGGCATAACTTGTTGGGACCATATTCAGTTTCGTCGCTTTTTCCAGTTTCTCGTTATGTATAAGGCTGTTAATAAGTAAAGTTATTATATTCGGTAATGCAGAAATAAATACACTCTTTTTTATTCTCAATTTGTCCTAAATTGGAAAAAAATTAAACTGGAAGATAGTACAGATGAATAAGGGTTATTTTCTGCTATGTATATTTGGACAAACACATAAAATAAACGAATTTAATACGAGTACCCACACAATGCCAAAGTGTGGTGAAGGTTATTGTTTTTAGAAAAAGCGTATAAAATTGTAACTAGATTAATATTTATTTTAATTAAAATAAGTAATATATTTTTATGTAATTTCTCGACCTTATTTTTAATATTAATTAATGTTTTTTTTATAGATATTGTATCTATTCAGGCTTTCAAGGTCATGATTTTGTGTAGATTTTGTTATCATCATGCATGTGATAAGCATAACAATTTTTTATGTTTGCGGTTTGAATTCTACTGGAATACCTGCGCGAAGCGGACAGCCACGCTAAAGATGCCTTCAAAACAGATTTTGACTGCTCGTATAGTTCTAGCAAATGGTATGAACCCGAAAGTACTTGTACAAGCTGTTCCAGTGTACTTAAGAAAATTAAGTCTGAAGAATTTATAAGCCCCTCATTACCATTATCTATCTTAATGATTTGGCATCATCAAATATTCCATAAGGCAGAGGACTGTAATTGGTGTGAAGTGGCTTACCAAAAAAGGCCTGCAATCGCAATATTTGTACTTTAGAAAAAGTTTAATAACTTTTACAAATATAAATCGATTCTAACAAATGGCATCTCATTTTTTCTATATAAAATTTCCTTTAAAGTTTTGTGCAAAAAAAAGATAGGTCTAAATAGAAAAAAATTAAAATAACAATGGTTTATTTTCAAAAATTACGCCAAAAAATCAAAAAAAAAAAATCAAAAAGTTTGATAAAAACTTACCCAATTTCTTACAACATACAATTAGTGCATACAGTTTTTAAAAACCTAATTCTTTGCCTTTCCAAAACTGTTTAAAATTTTAAAATTGGTGCAAACATGAGTGAGCTAGAGGTACTAAAGTACTACGACCCATCCTAAAACAGTTTTTTCAAAATAACTCGAATTTTTGAGGGTGTTTCAAAATCTTTGAAAACGGTTTCTGTATGTCCTCACCCAGGCCTACAAGTCCAACTAGGTCGCTTTTCAAGTTCTGACAAAAAGTGTTTTTTTGTAACACCGTGTTATTAACTAAGTGAACTCAGTGAATAACTAACTGCGTAGTTTTAATTTTGTTAAATTATTTAATTTTATTCTCTTGTCTTAATATATGTATATACTTTATTTTATAAATATCATTTTAGTTATTTTATTATATAAACTTTGTTTAAAAATATGTATGGGTTTTAATTTTATTCAAATTACGATTTAAGAAATGTTCTATTATATAAAGGATGTGTTTGTTTCACTTAATTTTTAAAGTTTTTATATTTTTATCATATAACTACAAATTTAAATTAATAAAAAAAAAAATACTTTTTAATGCTATTGAAATATGTAATTGAAAATAAAATTTAATGTTATATAAAGATTTAAGAAATTCAGAATTTAACTTACATTTGATTATTCATTTAATTTAAATTATTGCTTTGTTTACTTCCTTTTGTATATGTATGTATGTATGTATGTATGAATGTATGTATGTATGTATGTATGCACGAGTGTGGGCGTCTTAGTGTAAGTGTTTTGTTATAAATATTTTATATTTGTAATTTTTACTTGTTCTTTGTTTGCAATGAAAATATTCCTTATGACTATTTGTATGAATAATTATAATTATTGAAAATATTGTACTTTTAACTTTGTATTTGCTTAGTTGTTATTTTTCATTTAGCTTAGAATTAAATTTTATAAGTAACTTAAGCCTTAAATATAGAAACTTTAATCCTTTGAAAATAGATAAGACTTACGAAATAACTTAAATAAGAGTTTCATAAATAGATTTGGTTTTCTCACTTAGATTTTAAAAAATTTTAAGAACTTTTAGTATAATTGTTTGAGGATTTAATTTTATTCATGAAATTCATAAGTTCTGGTTAGAAACAGGGTTGATTAAATATTAAGATGAAAAAAAAACATTTCCATTGAAACCTGGAGACGATCATATAAACACACCAATCAAAGCTTATGTATATGCTTGTCTCTTAAAAGGAAACCTACAAATAAACACGTCAATCACCTTTTGAATTTTAACTTCGTCATCGGATTAAGAATTTTTATTTTGTAAAATGAAACGAAATGAAAAGTTGGTATAAAAAAGCCATAAATTTACCGACGAAAATCTTTTAATTGAATTGACATTAAACTGTGTGTCCGCTCATTTCACCTTCATTTATAAGAATCACAAAGAACAGATTTCTTTTCATTTTTGTCAATCACAGTAACAGACGATCAAATAATCAGCCGTCAAATAATTAAATCTAAACATTTTGATTTAGAGCGACGAATGCCAAAAACTTTGCGTGTAGCCATAAAAATATGACTCTACCCACACAACTATGTGATTGATGAGTTTATTTGATCATCTCCAGGGTACGTAAGTGTTAAAAATACAATTAGTATGTGTTTGCACAGTTTGCCAGACTTTTGAACGTTTTCATGAGGATTCTTGTTGTGTGGGATCCAAATGTCTACTCGGCATTATTTTTTAAATAATTTTTTTTTTTTTATTTTTTCTTAAACAGAAAAGCTCTTCACTTCTTAATTATTAGTTTGTTATTTCAATTTTAACTTGAAAAAAAAGAAAATTTATCACCTTCATATTTTAAATTCGGAGTTTAAAATAAAAGTTTGATGGAAAACGTTGTAACAAACTATGACACAATGTTTATTTCTGCTTGTTAACAGTAAACTGTTTATATCGGGTGTTTTTTTAGGGGTATAGAACTTTGAATTGTAATAAAACACAAGAAAATCGTTTTAATGTCCATCAATTTGGCTTTATTGGAAGGATAATTTTATGCCATTAATGTTTAAATATGATTTCGGGCATGTGGCCGCCGCGGCTGGCTCGAATAAAGCCAATTCTACAGGTCCAATTTTCAACCACTTTTTCGAGCATATGGGGCCGTATGTTGGCAATAACGCCACGAATGTTGGCTTCCAAGTCCCCTAACGTTTCTGGTTTGTTGGCGTAGACGAGCGACTTCACATATCCCCAAAGAAAATAATCCAATGGTGTCAAATCACACGATCTTGGTGGCCAATTGACAGGTCCATTCCGCGAAATTATGCGCTCATCGAATGTTTCCTTCAATAAATCGATTGTGACGTGCGCTGTGTGGCATGTAGCGCCGTCTTGTTGGAACCACAACTCATCCACATTCATGCCATCCAATTCGGGAACAAAATCTTCCATAAAGTTGATGGACAAAGCTCCAATTGCTGTGCACGGTGACGAATCGATTCATTCGGGTCCTCTTCAACACTTTGCTCTACAGCGGCAATTGTTTCTTCGGTGCGCACTGTTCGAAGTCTCTGCGGATGCGTATTATCACATAGAGTAAACGTAGTGCGAAAACGATCCATGGTTAACCGAATTAATTGCTCTGATGGACGATTATGTCGACCATAAAATGGACGGAGCTTGCGGTAAACTTCGCGAACTGAACCATTATTTTCGAAATAAATTTGCACGATTTGCAAGCGTTGTTCTTTTGTCAACTTGTTCATGATGAAATGACAAGCCAAACTAAATATTAATCACTTGACAAAATGGCTGCCAGTTAAAAAAGTGATGCCAACTTAAAGTTCTATACCTCAATAAAAAACACCCGTTAAATAAAAACCAGAGCAAACATTTTTAATCATTGTCCATTGAACATTTCAAGATTAAAAGGCGAGTGTTTTCGAAAAAGCTTGCAGAAAGATAAGCAAAGTGTAACATAAATGTTTTTGAACTTTTGAAATAAGCATAAGCGAATATTTTCAGGACTTGCATGCTAAACATCGCAAGATTAAAAGACGAGCGTATCAGAAAAATTAAAAAAAAAATAATAATTAAAAAAAAAATCATATGTTTTTGTTATTGTTATTAGTCAGATTATTATCAGAAGATTCTTTTATAAGTTAAATATTTAACACAATTGTCCAACAAACACCCCATGATTGACTGCTGGGTGCTATGGTGTTTTTAATAAATTTGGAGTTGTCACATTAATTTATTTATATAATGCATACGACTCAATTTTTGCATCACTATTTACCAAAACTGATTTGAAGCTAAAATAAAAATTAAAACCTTTAATAACATATTGTACAAATTCGTTAAAATTGGTAGAAGTGTATGTTAAGGATGATGCCAAAAGACATGTTCCTTTTTCAAATTAACAAACAATATCTCCAGGCATTAGGTAGCTGCATAATTTAACTGAAACAAAAGCAAAGCAAGAAGACAAAACCCTCAATTAAAACTCAACATCTAACGTTGTTTCTGTTACTGCCAGTTAAGTATTCCTCTGCCTGATATTCACATTCCAAAATTGCATAAATTATAGTAATTAAGATAAAAGTTGCGTAGAGCAAAAATTCCAGCAGCCAACTAACAAACCAATACAACAACCAGTTCAGCCAATTTCAATTTATGTATTGGAGGCAGCTTGTACACGCACTCTGTTGTAAATCACGAAATAATACAGTTTTTATCTTTATCATTTGGATCCGAAGGCTTGCGCTTGCGATCATATGCCAAGGCGTCATTGGGCACATAAC
Source organism: Tachina grossa (assembly GCA_949987645.1). Taxonomy (NCBI): domain Eukaryota; kingdom Metazoa; phylum Arthropoda; class Insecta; order Diptera; family Tachinidae; genus Tachina; species Tachina grossa. The sequence goes on along the minus strand of OX465278.1, from coordinate 48,638,963 downwards.
TAACACGTACACCGCCATAATGGCGCCGCAAAGGAATTTGATACATGTAGTCCTCGGAGCTGGAAGAACTTGATGAACATGTTGAGCAAACACTGGATGCTTCATCAGAGTCTTCATCGTTGGCTGCTATTGCTAACTGAGATGAATGGTGATGGCGTGTGGGGTCCAGGGCGGCAGTTTGCAGAACGGAAGGTGGACCTTGATACGAAGAGGAGAGTGGTTGGGCAGTGGTGTAGGTGTCAGCACGGGTTGTGGAGTTGGAGCGGTGACCACTGCCAGAACGGTGCGACTTACGGCGCCTACGTCTTCGTGATGAATGGCCACCATTGCCGCCACTGTGACGATGTTTTTCGGGCGTAGGTTCGCTACTACGTTGGGTGCCCGCTCCATTGCCGGAATAGCTGCGTGAACGTGGAAGCGTATCGGTTGGTATACCCTCAAAACGAACGCCTTTCTTCTTAGTTTCGCCACTCATGGGAGAGGAAGATGAAGCTCCACTTAATATGGAGACTGGATGAACCGGTGGATGTCCGGGATTAGATTGAGTGGATTGGTGTGAGACTATTGAACGGTCACCGGTGGAAGCCGTTGGAGATCCCATTAGTTCAGGTGGCAAGGCTGTAGATGCTACAGACAGATTCGGTGTTGGCAAATCTGGTACTTCTGAGGGAGGTGGCGATGTAACTCCATGTGGCACATGTGACGTAAAGTCGCCACCATACTGGTGTGTTTGTTGCTGTTGCAAGTTAGCTGAAATTTGTTGAGGTATCATAAAGGAAGTTCCTGGCTGAGACAACTCTGGCATACTGGAGGTTTTAGAATTTTCCAGTTCCGTTATTTGATGTAATTGACGTTGTAGACTATAACTATCGCCAGCTGTCCTTACAGGTTTTGCAGGCCAATTAGTATCCAAATTAAGTGACATTTCGTTGAAGTTGTAGGGACCATCACATTTTAGTTCCATGGGTTTTGGCATTGAGTGATTAAATTCACCGGGTGAGGTTAGGGGAGACATATTTTGGGACGAAGACGACGGCAGGCCACCTGAAAAGTCAGTAAAATCACCTGGTGTATGTTCCATATCTTTGACCACACCAGCATCTGAGTCCGAAGTAGGATAACTTTGTTTGGCACCATCTGCATTCGTTGCTATACCCACTAAGCCTACACTTGCAGCATTGCCACCGATACCAGCAGCTATTTGCTGACTTTGCAATTGATACATGGCTTGATTAAAGTTTTGCTGATGTTGATGCTGCTGCAAGGGTGACATTGGCGGTGAACTTGAGGCATGACTACTTGGTATGCGTGTCTGAGGTCTTACTCTTTGCGTGGGTGGCGTGGGTGTTGTGTACATGCCAGTGCCAGAACTATCGGAAGGTGTTGGTGGCTCACCTTTGCTGCACGCAATCGAACAATAGATGGCTCCACGTCTGGGCAGAAATGCACGTCCCAACAACGAACATCGACATGTGTTGCAGGAAAAACATTCGTCAGTTGCATGCCAATGCTGCCCGTCATGACTCATTTGCCCTTGATCTACACCAATGGCTTCTCCACAGAAATCACAGTATTCCGCGAACATTGCATCGAAGCACAACAGACAATAGGGCTTACCCTCCCTCATTATATACCTTTGACCACCCAATTGTTTTTCGCACTCATGACAGGCAAAATGATTCATATGCCAGGCACGTCCTTCAGCTTCGGTGCATTCATCTGCCAGGATAATCTGTAACGACAAAAAAAAAGAAAAGTTTTCATGTATTGAACAACAAACTTTTTCCATTTGGCTGCAGTGGCAGAATTTGTAAAAGAAAAGTTTATAGTTTATAAAGGTGTGCTGTAGTGCAAGCAGTTTACGTGTCACTTGGAATTCTATAGAAACTTCTATAGAAAGTTCTGTATCATTAAGTTTTTGACTTGAAAATTAAACATTAATGTACAGTGGATTTTAAAAGTTATATTTGTGCAAGAACTTGGAGAAAGTAATTGATGAATTAGTTGGAGTTTAAGATTAAAGTTATGTTTGAAATATCTAATATAATTTTCCATTGAGTGTTGCAAACAAAAAGTAGCTCTTTCAACTAAGCTTATTTTCCCTGAAAAGAGTAAAGAAAAAAGTAATGAACTAAATGATTTATTTCTTTTAATATACCTGCATTGAGTTAATTAATTCGAATAGGAAAATTATATAGGAATAGTTTTTTATTTTAAGAGCAATTAATGATTTGATTACACTACCCATATATCTATGGATTCCATTTCTGACCCAAAACTACTGTTTCAAAAAGTATATTTTCCAAAAAGTACAATAACCGGACATAACGCCAGCTGAACAATGTAGCCCTACGTAATGTTTCGAAATGTGGTGGATAAAAGTGGTGGTTCACTTTAGCCCATTACACTTTATTTTTTGTTTTGTTCTTAAAACCTATTTTTTTTTCATAGAGTAGATAAAAATTACTGGTCTATTTTAGGTACTCCACCCTAATGTGTTTGAATGGATTTCAAAATTTTTTGTATTTCCTTCTCAAAAATCCATTTGAATTGACTTCCCACATCATGGAAGTGGATACAAATTTGCAGTTCGCCATTTTGGGTATCTTTGGATCGAATTAATTTTTTGTTATCTTCTCGAAACTATCTTTTTTGTTGACGTCCATATCAGTGGAGGAAAAAAATTGGAATTTCTATGATGTGGAACGTGACCATTGTAGACATTTAAAGTGAAAAATAATTAATAATAAAACCAATTTTTTGCTTTGATAATATAGCTCTAAGTTAGTCATGTAACTGGTGCTAAGTTTGCTTTCATGTAATTTTTCATTTTCAAAATAACCAAAATATTCGTATGTGACAAAAATAGAAGTTGTTTTCGTATCCAACCTGAAGCAAGATTTTAATGTTACTAATTTCAGAATGTTGTGCCCTGATGTCTTTATATTTTTTTTTACTCTTGCTCCAAAATGATCTAAATACTTTTTAAATTCACACGTGATATGTCGACGTGACATTTTGTGCTAACGTGATATTTTTATAGTTTGCAACACAACGAACACAATGAACGAATTATATATAAGTTAAAATGTTTTCAAATTAACAGAACGAACAACTTAACAAAAATATATAGTATGAATAAAATAAAATAAATTTAAATAAAAAATAGCATCAAGAGCACCAAATACAGTTTTTTCAGAATAGGCAGTTCTAGCTGCTTTTACTTCTTGACCATCGCAGCAAAAGAAGTACAACTATGCTTTACCCAAAATGCTTCTTATACCTAATTTACATTAAGCATTTTTTTCATGAAATTAGTTGCATGAAAATTTTTTATTTGTCAATAGGAGGCCTGGAAGAGCAACTTGTATCAAAAAACTTGTCAAGAATGCATCAGAGATTCATTCTACACCCTTTTTTATATAACATTCTCTTTTATAGCGCTGCAATTAGCAAATAGAAAAAGTTGCGTGCAACAAAATTCATGAAATTTCATGAAAAAATGCTTAATGTAAATCAGGTATTACTTGTTTAAATTTTTCGTCAAAATTTAAAAAAAAATTTAAAGTTTTTGCAAACATTTGCTTGCATTTGTACGGCTCGTTTAGTGATGGTTCGGTATTTCACATTTCCGTAAACTTCTACCTAATTTGATCCACCTATGCGATCATTCCACTTTTTCTCTTTAATCATTTAATTATTTTCCTTAAGCTAACGCACTTTTTTCTAGCCATTTTTATTATTTCCTTCCTTTTTAATTTATGGTTTTGTAATAACATTTCATCTTTCTTAAAATTTTCCATCCATCATTTGCCACTACCATTATTTTTTCGCCGTTTCTGCTCATCTTAATTTAAATAAGTTAAAAGTCCATCTGTTAAGATTTTCTTTTGTAAATTTTTTATATACATATCACACTTGCGATGTCGCACGTGACTAACCTTATAAAGCGAATAACACTAAATGTTTTCGTGTTAATGAAAATTTATTGATTTATACTCGTAAGTAATCGCTGTGATTTTTCCAATATGCCGAGAGAGTGTAACAGCCATCCTGACTTATTTCCTTATACTTGTGGTGATGTAACCTTCAAAAAGGAAAGGCGAAAGCTCACTTAACTTGTGTTGAAGAGTTATTACCAATATTTAGGTTTTGTTTTGGGTCATCAAGACAAATCTTGGACAATGCATATTTGTTGTATTCCCTGTTTTAAGAACCTAAGTGATTCGAAGAAGAAGCTAATACACCAGTAATTGATAGTTATATCACAGTCTGTTTAAATTGACTATTCACAGTCCTCCACTTCGAGCTAATTACAGAAGATTAATGACGACAATGATCCTGATATTGACGAACTCTCAATCAAGCCACTATTGATAACGCAAGGAGACTTTAACGATTTCCTGCGGAATGTGAATTTACTCGTATCAAAAACGTAGTCGGAGCTTTTACACAAAAAAAATTATTCCCAAAAAATTTTTCAAATAAACGTGTGTTTTGAAATATACGGGTATGTTCTGCATTCCTCGTGAAATTAAAACGAGTGAAATTGCCATAGCATTGTTATTATAATTACATATTTACAATTGTATGGAAATTCCACTCGTTTTAATTTCACGTGGAATGCAGAACATGCCCGATAATTTAGTTTCAGTAAGTATTTTTTACTGTTCCAGTAAATTATTTGTTCCAATTTTATTTTATGTAAAAAAAACTGTATAAAATGAAAATTATCTATATAAAGTAAAATTTGAAAAAAAAATTTTTAGATTTATTTTTTTTATATTTAAATTTGTTATTTTCAGTTAAATTTATTTTTATATACTGTAAAAAAATTTGTCTGATTTTTTTTTAATTTTTTCAGTTAAATTTATTTTTATATACTGTAAAAAAAATTGTCTGATTTTTTTTAAATTTTTTCTACAAATTATTTTATAGATATAAAAAACATTTTATTTTTTTTTAAAGATTTTTGTTTGCGGTTTTCAAACTTATTATGTTTGTATATTGTGATTCTCAATATAGTATTAAGAGTCTTACTATAAACATACGGAGTTTGTTAGCTAAATTAAACAATTTTTTGGGTTGAAGTCTACTGACGAGTTCCAAAAGCGTCAGCGAAATGCTTAACCATAAAAACGGCTTAACCAATTTTTGAAAGTAAAAAAAATAGTTGAACCTTTCATTTGATTCAGTCATTTTTTTCAAATAAAACTTTTACTAATTTAAAAAAAAAATTAAGAATTGTTATTGATTCAGTTAATTTATTTTCTGATAATACGAACAATTTTAGTGAATGTGCTTGTATTTAAATTATAAAAAAAAAATTTGCTGAATAGTAAAAAAAAAAAAAAATCAGCAAAAATGTTTTTCTGTTCCTATTAATAAATTTGACTGAAAATATTTTGAGTTTCAGTTGACTTTTTTCTCTAATGCCATAATAAGTTAACTAAAAATAATTTTTTTTCAGTGAAATTTTTACAAAATTGTTATCAGAAATCACAAAAAATTTACTGATTCAATGGATTTGGTTACTTAAAACGAAATTGAGTTTTTTCTGTATAGGATCATGAAACAAAAATTAATATATAATTTTTCAAAATCTCGACGAACTTTTCAGATCATATTCAGGGCTATCATGAATAAAATTCCGCGTAAAATTTTTGCCGGGGAACGATTCCAACTAATAGCAAGTAATAGGAAAAACAAAAAATTCTAATTGGAAAAGGGAGATATTTCACGCGGAATTTTATTCATGATAGATAGCACTTATTATTCTAAAGATGTAGATTTGATGTATTGCAACAAAATAAATAGTTTTATGGATAATTTGGAAATTGACTCTTCCAAGACAAGCTTAAATAGAGTTTCAACTGAAGACATATAGAGTTATAACACTGTGTACACAGAAAAAATTATTCCCAAAAAATTTTTAAACAAATATTTGTTTGAAATCAAACTTAGTTTCAGTAAATATTCTCTACTGTTCCACTAAATTAATTTGTACCAAAACACTGTATAGAGAAGAAACAGGCCACGACGTTTGTCGGCTATATTTCGGCATTTACATGTATACAACACGATCAAACAAAATAAACAACAACTAAACAACAACAACAACCGCACAACAGCACCTTGTGCCTATCAACAAGCAAGATAAACACCAACACACTGAAATAACATTTTCTCTCAGCCGAACTATGATTAATTTAAATTTTTACAAAATTTTTATCAGAATTTACAAAATTATTTGTAGGACCGCATTCAAATAAAATATTTACTGATTCAACGAATTTGGTTACTGAAAATGAAATTTAGTTTTTTCTGTGTAATATTACCATAATTGGAAATTTGTAATTACTTACCAGGTTTGCTTTACAAATAATGCCTCATATAAAATTCTTGGAAGATATATATTTTTTAATTATCCATTAAAAATAAAAAAAAATATAACGAAATTCCTAGTGTCATGAAAAAATTAAAATTTTGTTCTTCAGTGTGTGTAATTTGTTATTTTAAGTAATTGTTAAGCTCAATAGATAAATTAAGAATGACTGACTTTAATAGAAAGCAATATGCTAATATTTGACAGTTTAAAAATCCGCAAACATTTTGGCACACTGTGACGTTTCAATGGCCTGCAGTTCCATTAACATAATAATTTAAACAGATTTATGTTCATGACACGTTAGCCAACAAAGTTATATGTATAACTTAACTATTTGTTTTAAAATACAGATTAAAGTAAAACTTACCTCATCACATGCTGAACATCTTGGCTTCAAAGTTTCTGCATGATGACGCCCACAATACAAACGTCCATCGCGATGAAAGTAAATGAGATCGACAAGCAATTCACGGCACACACAGCACACAAAGCAGCCGGGATGCCAAGAAGCATTTGAGCCCAAACGCGTTGCAAAGACAGCAATGTCACCGGTCGAAATTAAATCATCACACTGTAATTGGATTTAAGAGATTTATTTTTTTTTTACAAAAAATAAATTAATAAAACTACACAACATTTAAAGTTTAAGCAAATGAAAAGCAATAAGTATGTAAAGCATAAAGTGGAAGAGTGTACTCGTTATAAAACACTTAAGCATTTGCAGGAAACTTTTCAACATTGAGCCCAAGAGGTAAGAAAATAAAGTTTTTAGAAGTTACTTTAACCCCTACTGATACGAATAACTATACAGCTGTACAAACTGACTGAGTGACTTCTTATCAGTTTTGCAAAAGACAAAAACAACTAAACAAACAAACTACGAGTAACTTGTATTTGTGGAAGTAATCTTGCCAAGTAAGGTGTACAAGACTCGTAAATACAATTACCCTCGAGTTAGCACAGGTCATGTCTTAAGGTGTCTTTCCGTTTTATTTTCTTTCTTTTTTTCTGCTTTCGTTTCTTTGCTGGTGCCTACAGTCTACTGCTTTCTACTTCATTACTTAACAAAGTCAAGTTTAAATTTGTTTGGCTTCTATTGTGTGTTGCGAGCATACGAGCAAGTTGCCTTGCTATTTATTTGCTGTTTGTTTGGACTTTTACCATTTTACTCAGGCGTTGAGTTGCTCTCTCTTGTCATGCCAATAACTACTTGCAACTTTGTTAACAATTTCTTCTTTTGACTTTTCAAGTAGGTGGTGTGTTGGTCATGTTTGTGAAATAAATATAAAAGAAAAAATATTCTTAATAACATATGTCATTGAACACTTGCTACGTTTGGTGACAGTTAAAACTTTAGTTGTGCCACTTACAATTAGTGCCTGGACACATGTTTCGACACAAACTCAAACATAAACACAAACACACACACATACAAACAAATGTATGTATGTCTGTATTTAAGTTTGTGTATTCAAGTTAATATGCGCATGAAATTGTAAAAGAAATATTCGTATTGAAACCGACAAAACACCCATGAAATTAGCTTAAAATTACTAATTGCATTTAATCCGACAACTGAGCTAAATTTAAGTTGTTAAATATAAACGAACAGCTTAAGCGATGTCTGTGTAAATACTGGAATAAAATTTACTTACAAATTAAGTGGGCGTGAGAGATTTTGAAAAATGTATAGGGTGTTTTTTTTAGAGGTATAGAACTTCGAATTGGAATAAAACACAAGAAAATCGTTTTAATATCCATCAATTTGGCTTTATTGGAAGGATAATTTTATGCCATTATTGTTTAAATATGATTTCGGGCATGTGGCCGCCGCGGCTGGCTCGAATAAAGCCAATTCTACAGGTCCAATTTTCAACCACTTTTTCGAGCATATGGGGCCGTATGTTGGCAATAACGCCACGAATGTTGGCTTCCAAGTCACCTAACGTTTCTGGTTTGTTGGCGTAGACGAGCGACTTCACATATCCCCAAAGAAAATAATCCAATGGTGTCAAATCACACGATCTTGGTGGCCAATTGACAGGTCCATTCCGCGAAATTATGCGCTCATCGAATGTTTCCTTCAATAAATCGATTGTGACGTGCGCTGTGTGGCATGTAGCGCCGTCTTGTTGGAACCACAACTCATCCACATTCATGCCATCCAATTCGGGAACAAAATAGTCGGTTAGTCGGCTCCAATTGCTGTGCACGGTGGCGAATCGATTCATTCAGGTCCTCTTCAACACTTTGCTCTACAGCGGCAATTGTTTCTTCGGTGCGCACTGTTCGACGTCTCTGCAGATGCGTATTATCACATAGAGTAAACGTAGTGCGAAAACGATCCATGGTTAACCGAATTAATTGCTCTGGTGGACGATTATGTCGACCATAAAATGGACGGAGCTTGCGGTAAACTTCGCGAACTGAACCATTATTTTCGAAATAAATTTGCACGATTTGCAAGCGTTGTTCTTTTGTCAACCTGTTCATGATGAAATGGCAAACCAAACTAAATATTAATCACTTGACAGCTGACAAAATGGCCGCCAGTTAAAAAAGTGATGCCAACTTAAAGTTCTATACCTCAATAAAAAACACCCTTTAGTTTAGTCACATTTATTTGTTTGCTTTAATTAAATATATACATATGAATGTATGTGTATATAGTTGATAAAGTTTTAAGTAAATAAAAAGTTATTTTTTATACGACTCACAGAGGCGTATTTGAGACAAAAACCTGACCATTAATTTTTTTTAGTTTATTTGCTTGTGAGAAGTTATTGAGTGACCCTAGAAATGAAACTTGGCAGAAATATGTCTTATAGTCATAGGGAAAAAGGGAAAAAAGTTCCCCTTAGAGGAACTAATCCTACCTCTGAAAAATTTAATATTTGTTTTAAGTTTTCCCATACTTTTGCTTATACGGGATTTACACTATGACTTTTTACCGTGACTTTTCTAGAGTTTATTGTAAAAAGGGGTACAAGGGTGATAAAAGGGGTAGCAACATAAAAGAGAATTCAAGAAAAATGCAGGGGAAAAAGTCATAGTGTAAATCCCGTATTAGCACATGAAAATTTTAACGTCAGCAAAAGTTCAAACCCATTAACTTGTACCCAGCAGATCGTAAAATGCCATTTTCTCCCCATACTTTTTTTGTGGGCGTTGACAAAAATATTAGTGTTTGCAAAAAGAAAGTAAATATTAAAAAAATTTACTACTGTCTTAATATCATAAAAGTTTATTTTTTGAGTTCTTATGGACAGCGGCAAGTACTCTCCCCCGGAACGCTCCTGTAAATCTTTTTTTGCTAATTTAATTTTTAAGCTAATTTTTTTTATCTCTGGCTTCATTCGGCTAATTGAACAAACGTCTTTTATATTCGTTTTGAGGAGGAACTGCCACATGTTAAAAAATCGGTAATTTTTACCCGACTGCACGTTGCAAAGAAGGGTATTGTGTTATCAGTCTATGTGTGTATGCATTTACATGTGCATGTATTTATGTCTGTATGTTCCCTTGCGGCACTACCCTTCAGAAATTGCGAATATTGAAATTGTGGTGATTTACTAGTGACGTTATCAATAGTACTACTGACCAGCTGTACCCCATCCAGTGGTATCATCTATTGACATTTAACAACTAGACTGTAGCACTACTGATTAAGTAGTTCTTTTGGGACCACATGGAGACATTGACACCAAAGGTTCACTAGTAAATTTTAGGGGCTTTAGTCTACAATATCGATATTTCCTCGCTCTTTCTCAATAGTAAAATTATAGTGATTTTCTAGTGACATAGTCAATAGTGCTACTGACTAGGTGTATCCCAGCCAATGTAATCGCCTATTGATATATAACATTGGGTTGTCATTGAAAATCTGCCAGTAGACTTTATCACTATTGAGAAGGAAGTTCTTTTATGTCCATATGGAGATATTTGAACCAAAGATTCACTAGTAGATTTTAGTGACGCTCGTCTACATATATTTATTTAATATTATTGCATAGCATAATATAAAAAAAAAACAAACTATTGACGCGTTCATTGAGAATACCACCAGGAATACACTAGAACTGTTGTCTTTAACATATCTTTTTACTCGCGCATAAAAGGAAAGTTATCGACATTTTAACTAGTGCAATTATCGCTGGAGAAAGAGTATTGACATAGAGACATATGGTTCTAGGCTGACCAGAGGGTATATATACCGAACTCGAACAGATGCCATTTCCAGAATACAAAAAAAATTAAAAAGTTGTCAAATTATATCAAAATGTGTATCATTCGACAGGTTTTTAAATACTATCTTTAGGTTTCTCTTAAGATTTTTAATTTCAAATGACCCAGTCCTTTAGTCTAAAGGTCTGTTCATTTACTTTCCTATCATAAACTTGCAAGGAGAGAGTAAGGCAGAAATTTATAAAATTACCCTCTAAAATATGAAAAAGTAAATGAAAGCTTTACTTGTAAAAACTTGCAAGAAAATTTTATTCATATCACAACCATGGATAGAAATCATGATTTTGGTTGATAATATTTTAAAACACAACATTCTTAAAAATCTTCATTTAGTATGAAATATTTTGCACAGTTTCATGTATTATTTACTATTTTCATTTTTCATTATTTTTTAATTCTATTCTATTAAGAAATACAAAAAAAAACCCCATTTTCCAACTCTGATCAGATATGATAAACAAACAAAATTCCTTAGGGCCAATTTCACCAACTCTATTTAAATATCAATTCATATTTAAATGTCGATTTTCATTGATTTTTGTATAGAAAAATCACTTTTAAATATGAAGTGATATTTAAATAAGTTGGTGAAATTGGCTCTTAAGAATAAAATTGAAATTATGAAAAGAAAACAATAATGAAAGAAAAACAATAAATTAAGAAAATATACTTTCGTTTTACATACGTATACATACATGTTTTCTTAATAAAAAAAATTCACATCTTTGAGTTTTCCTTTTTCAGATATTTTTGAAATAATTACTGCCTGTCCCACTATGTCACCAGCAAACTTTCGATCGACAACTTATATTGAAAACAACAACAAATTTTCTAATGTTATTGTTGTTTGCAATACAAGTTGTCGAATAAACGTTATCGGGTGACATCGTTGGACAATTTGTAACAATTTTTTGTAAATTAACAAACCTAATTTCATGGCATTTATTTTGAAATACGAGTATAATTTTCGCATAGGTCAATCAAAATTTTTAACTAATTTTTTTATAATACTGGCGTCAATAATGGCTTGAATATTGGCCTCGAATGCTTCAAGATTTGCTGTTTTGTCACCATAAACCAATCCCCTAACAAAGTCCCTTAAAAAGTACTCCAGAGGCATTAAATCGCACGAAGGAGGAGGCCAGTGAAAAGGACCACTACTGGAAATATATGTATGTAGTTGTTACTAAGTTTATTTTGCAATAAATCGATTGTAAAGCGCGCTGTATGGCAAGATGTGTCGTCTTGTTATATCCAATTGTCGTTAAAGTTTAGTTGATTAATTTTTGGAGACAAAAATTCAGTCAGCATGGCTCGATATAAAATAACAATATTCTCTTCGATAAGCACATTTTTTATCTGGTTTTTGGTTTTGAGAATGAAACTTTCCATCTCTGCTCTTCATGTGTTCTTCGTTACATTGTTTAAACGAATTTTCTTTCTGGCGAATTTGGGGCAAATATAAATAAGTTCAAAAATTTTGTCTTCTTACTGTATAGAGTTTGTCAAACATAAATAAATCAAAAGTTATTTTGTTAAAAAATAATATATATTTCTTATTTTTATAATCCCTTTTAATTTCAAAGCAGTATGGTCATCATAAATGCAATGAAATCATTTCATTTATGCAATGTAATATTCTTCATTGTATAGCAGATATCTCTCTCTTTCTCTTTTTTTATCCATTCACTTCCTTCACCACTATACAAACGCAAGAAGGTTGTGCCAAACATCTCATAAAGATGCTTGTTTTGTTAAGATTTTTGTTTGATTCTTTTAAACTTATGTTTGTGTATTGTGATTCTCAACAACATATTAACATGCATGTTTTTCGGCTTGCTTACACATTATTTGGGTTGAACTCTTCTGATGATTTCCTTAAATTTTAAATGTTTTACGTTAATAAATACATACATATGCTTATATATTAAGTACATATGTATTTCTATATATTAAATAAAATAAAAAAAATCTATATATCTTTTATTAAGTAGGTGGTTTAGAAGGGATATGATTTCATGTTTTTAATAGAAAATTTTCATTATATTTCATTATATATATGAAATTTTCTTTATATTAATGAATAAACTTCATTTATAGTATGTAAAAACTTCATTAAATCAATGAAACAACAACATTATATTCATAAAAAAGTTTCATTGAACTAATGAAATAGTTTTATTCTATTTATGACATAGCCGCCAAAATTAACTTCATAAGTACAATGAATCATTCTTCATTGATCCAATGAAGGGCTTCATTAACTGACTTTTAATGAAACATGTCATTAATACAATGAAGAATTTCATTGTCTGAATAAAGGTTTTCGTTTCAGTGCACCAACTTCGTGAACGTATTTATTTTTTTTTTTTCAAAGTAAATTTCCTCAATTCCAAAGCTTTTTCTGACGTTAAACGGTTCATGACAACTTGCCAAGCAAATTGAACAAAAATTTTAATACAGTTTGAGATTACCAACTGTCGAACCATAGTACTCAATATTGTGATATCAATTGTTCTCGTACAGGAAAAAAAGTTATTCTCAAGAGGTTGGTGAACAAGGTATTTGTATGTATGATATGAGAATTTATTCTGTTATATTAACTTTAAAAAATTGCAGTTGTTGGCTTAAAACTACGGTGTTTTAATAGTTCAAACGTACAAGATGTTTACGCCCAAATCAAACATATAAAAATATCAACTATCATTTCTCGCACACTATAAGTTGTTCTTGTGGCTTAAGCCATTTAATTAAAACTATTATCTCATTTAAATTTCTCAAATTCTTAAAAACATTTCAAGTGTAAGAGAAATTTTAAATGTATCATCATAAAAGTGAAACAATAAAGGAAGCAAATCGATATAATACTTACACCATCACAGGGACGTGCACTCATCAACTGTCTGACATTTCCACGTCCAAGTGCATCACGTTTGCGTTGTGTAGAAAATAAGCGAAGTTCTTTGCGTTCCTCATCCGTCAGCGAGTGACAGTAACGAACCTGAAATGACAGCAAAAACAAAGAAAAAAAATAATGATGATGATGAAAACTTTTTTGTATACTGCGGATGAGAGAAAAACAACTGAAAAAAAATTAATAATAAACAAAAACTGTAAAATAATGTGGCCCCTTTTTATTTTAAATTTAATGCACCAAACCAAGCACACAAGCAGCCAGCCACTGCCACAAATGACATGTTTACTGAAACATTTTTAAAGAACAACCAAAATACCAATTTAAAATTGCTACCTTGCTAACAGGGACTACAGTGATGAGAATGATGAAGATGATGGCATACCATCTTTACTACAACATCATTATCGTCATTATTTATGAATTTTGTAGACCAACCAGTCTACCGGCCAACCCACCAACCAGTCCATACTTAAATAGAACAAAAGAATGAATTAAAAGTGGACGACTAGAGACGTCCACTGACCACAAAACTATAAGTTGCCTCAAAATTCTATTTTGAGGCAAATTCTCACACATGTATAGTAACTGTGTTGTACCAATTCAGAGATGCTTGTTGGAAAAGTACTTCGGCCCTTGGTTGAATATGAAGAGCATTTAGGGTGCAACATGATGGAATAAATTTTCAAAATGTTATAGTTAAGGCGTTAGTTTTTTGTTTGCTGATTTGTTTTTTTTCATTATTTTATGTTGACTTAATTTAGCTACGCTGCAAATGCTGCATATGTATGTATATATAATAGGTTTGTCACAAGACCGTAGGAAAATCTCGTTACTAAAATTATTATAATGTAAAAATTCATTTGCCCAACGTATCGTTTGTGCCGGTGGTAATTCAATTATCTAAATAAAGAGAAGTATTCTGAAAATTGTTAGAACTAAATGCTGGAACTACATATTCAGATTGGCGGTCTCAATCCCGTTTTCAGTACATCATGGTATTTGTAATTGGCAGGAGGGATGCAGCCATATCTAGTGCAAGTTTCTTCACTCAAATTAGATTAGGTTCACACTAGGGATGAGCGATATTTCCATACCTGTTACTTTTGCACAGTGATTGAAAAATCACCATCCACTACTTTATCATGTAACATAATTTTAAATATAGTCGGCTTAGAGTGCAAACCTGCTAAATATAGTTGTTATAACATATCGTCGGCTTAGAGTGTAAGTTCAATTTATATAAAATATGACATTTTAATGCTGTTAGAAAGAGAAAAAGACGCCTAATCGACTTACTGAAATATTTATTTTAATTTGAAGCTCTATATGTCGAAGAAACTTAATGTATGTATTAGACTAATTTTTTAAGCTTTGTATATAAACCGTTAACAGTATTTTGTCTCTCCCGTAAAATTTGCTGGAAGTGAGTTAGCAGGTTTACACTCTAGGCCGACGCTATGACATTTTGATTCAAATGATAAAAATTTTTTGTTTCTCCTGTGAGTTTACAAAGTGAAGTGAAAATTAAAAATAATCATCTGATGGTGCTCATAAACTCAAAAGCTGCTCAACAAAAATTGCTGTGTGTGAACCCAATCTTGGAGAAGTCAGAGTTTCAGATTTGATCAAATCTCTTAGTGTCATTATTGATAAGTCAGTCAATTTGTGGTCTACATATTTCCAATACTAGACCCAAATCGTTACATCCTTGAACGTACAACTCTTTACGTAGAAATAAATTTTTCCAATTGTGTACATACTGTATGAAATAAAATTTGAGATTTAATGCATATGTGCTCGTGTAACTTAACGTTAACAAAACTTAATACGAGTGTATACAAAAGTTTTTTTTTTTAATTAGTGTTTTTATGGGAATTGTTACAATTTAAGTTTAATATTTGTTAAAGCAAATTATTATTTTACGTATTCAGTAAAATGTTTTTTTTTATTAAAAATACATTGAAATGATGCTATGTGCATTGCACTGTTGCCAATGCAGATCATCAGGTAACATTTACCCAAAAGTTTCTTAGAACAACTAGAGCTATTATGTTAAACTTTTATTTAAACAAATGATAAGTTCAACAAATATCAAAATTAAAACAAGGACTCAATAATCTATATGTTTTTTTATTTTCTTACTTTATCATTGCTATATTGGCTGGCTTTTTTCAGCTCGACTTGTAGTTGTAAGAAGTATATAAAGAAAATAAATGTTAATAATAACAACAGATATTTAAAAATATAAGTGTTGCCATACAAGTATTTTTGACCGGGTACAGTCAAGTTTTTTTTTTTCTTTAAATTTCATAAAAAAATTTATGTCAACTAAAATTTCAGTATAGGAAAAAATTGAACCGAAGATAAAAGAGGTAATGGCAAAGTTTATTAATGAACACTATAAGTCGCAGAAAAGTTAGCTGCCTAATTACGCGCAAGAAAAGGCAACTACCAAGCAGTTATGGGATCGGTTTATTTTAAATTTAGTTTATGCAGGAAACATAAAAAAGTTTCTTCGTTCAAACGCATACAATCTTACCCTGTGTTTGACAGAGCCAATGGATTTTTTCGATCCTTCAGCTGCCTTCGTATTATTTTTAATTTTCTTCGCCAACACTTGATTTTAAATAAAATAATAATCCAGTTTCCATATTTACATTTATAAATGCTAATTAAATTTTTTAATAATTTTAACAGTTTTACATCTTTTGTGAATTAAGTATACTATTTAAAGTGCTGTGCAAGTTAAGAACTATTGTGAAGGAATATTACCATCAGCTTGCAATCGTAGATTATGATGACACTACGTTCATACGATTAACATATCACGACGTAATTATATTTCGTACGACTGTCAATATGATCAAGGATGTGATAATTCGAGCCCTTATCGGACAGCCACTAACATAAAATGAAGTCTCAGTTAGACTTCTTATTATCCATTGCTAAACAAACATCTTTATTCGATTCCCAAGTCGTTTTTTCTATTCCACTTTTTCGCAACTTCAAACAAACATGAAATTTAACAAACAATACCAACCAACATTTAGTAAAATATTTTCATTTCCTTTTAAGTACGCACCTCCAGTATTGTAAATCATTTTGGTAAGATTTTAAATATAGCTAATTAAAAAACACTTTTTACTTATTGCAATTTTTACCACTAAACAATTTGAAAACTTAATTTTAAAATAGTGTAAACATTCACAGGTGTTTATATGTAAACAGAGCACAAATTTTTGGCACTAACGTCCTCCACAGAAAAAACTAATTTTCCATTTCAAACACAAAATTCTCTAAATCAAATATTAATTTTTTCAATTTAGGTCCTACAAAGAAATTTGTAAATTCAAATACAAAATTTTGTAATAATTTGTTTGAAAAAAAAACCCCGATTTTTCCAGTCAAAAAATTGTCTGATTCAATAAAAAATTTTTTTATGAAAATAAAAAGCAAATAAAACAAATAACTATTTTGTACAGTATGCAATTTCTATATTGGAACAGAAATCTTCTCTTGACAATTTTGTTACAAATGTTACTTTATAATTACTAATTGCATGAACTAGAATTTTTCACTCCATACTGTTTTGTGTAAAACTAAATGTCTTTGGGATGAGTCGAACCTGCAAACCCCTTGACTAGTAGACTAACGTACTTACCACTCAGCTAAAGAGCAAAACGTTTTTGTATATGCAAATAATAAATACACGCAAAACATGATTTCTTTTGTTTCTTCTAATCTAAAAATAACTTTGTTGAGTAAAAAAAAAATAAGTCACGATGTTTTTCGGCTTCTTGTCCGAATGCACACGAGCATTCAAAGAAAACAACAACATCAGCACATGACCACGTTGAGTCAATCAACAAGCAAGGAAAACACCAACACAAAGAAATGAAATTAAATGATGCAGTTTTTTCTACATAAAACAAAATTGAAACAAATAATTTACTGGAACAGTAAAAATATTTACCGAAACTAAATTTTATTTCAAAACACACGTTTGTTTGAAATTTTTTTGGGAATAATTTTTTCTGTGTCGAAGTGTTATTAATTCAATAATGATTTTTTTCAAAATGCGAGAGTTTAAAATTTTTTTTTGCCACTATTTTTTTTTTTTTTTTTTTTTTTTTTAAAGAGAAGTAAGTAACACTCAGGCAATTAATGCCTACTACAATTACTAGGTGTTACCTTCTTTAGGAAAGGGATAGTGTTAGAAGACAGGTGGTGAAGGAAGAGATAGAAGATAGCTTCATTCTTTTTACAACTGCTTTTTGCACGCTTTTTTTTTAATAATGCAGTGTTGCAGCGCCTTCTGGTGTTAAAAGAGGCGTATTAAATTTTGAAGCCGTGTTTTAGTAGCCATTTTATTGGTTATTTTACTTCGCCGATGATTTTGCTATACAATACCGACGAAGGAGGGCGCTCTGATGTAACATTAGGATTAGCATCTGCTGAAGTCGGTATAGTTTAGTGACGAGTGACTATGCCTTTATCACTTGAACTTTCCAACAACAGGTGATGCAAAGGGACTCTAATGAACATCAGAAAAATGCGTGGTGTTGTTATTTGAATGACTGTCGGATACAGGGATTGAACCTAGGATCTTCAGTTTTGTAGTCGACGTGCTAACTACTTCAGCCAACGCCACCCTCATTGAATTGAAATTGAACATAGTGGGTTGTAATATTTAAATTCGGGACAACCGATTATACTCGTACTACCCACCAGCCAACTGTGATAATTCGTTTTCAGTAAATGATTTCCTACTGGGCTCACTTGCATTACAATTACCAAGTGTGTTAGTTTAAGATTGTATGAAATTGACTAGATATTGTGGCCAGTACAACACAGTAGCTGTTTCGCCATTTGGCCAAGACTAGATCATCAGTTATGTTGTTAACTTTTTTTTTTTTTTGCTACAGTCGTCTGTCTACCGTATCTAATATTTGCTCACACATGCACTCTTTTCCAAAACGTTTTGAGTTTTATGCAAATTTTCTAAAGTATAAACAAGAATATTTTATTCTTGAAAGCCAAACAAACATAGTAACAGCTACTGACTGCAACGGCCTTAAGCTGAGAGAAGTTGTTGGCCATATTCCCCCGCAGTCGCACGTATGCATTGAAATAAACACAATCCTCATATGTGGGGTGTTTAGATTTTAGCCAAAATAAAGCCTGTGATTTGTTTGGCAGCTCTGTTGCCAAAATAAACAAAAACACAAGCATCCATTTAAACGTGTAGAATTGCTCTTGTGTTTTTTGTTTCTTCTTTGTGTTAAGTTGCTTTAATTTTGGCAGTTTGTTTTTTCTCTTGTTTGAAAATTTCTTTATTTTATTCACTTTTTCTTCGACAATTTACTTAGATGTGTGAGTGTGTGTGTGTGCTTATATTGGTTGGTTTGTATACATCTGTGCATGTAAAATGTTTTGTTTTATACTCGTAGTTGTAGTCATGTATTCATTTCCGGACTTAAAATTACTACAATATTTTTGTTTTTATTATTATTGCCGGTTATGAGAATGTTTAGTGTGATAGGGTTAGCAAATATGGGTTTTAGAACTCGGTTTTTTCAGTTGTTTTTTGTTGTTGTAATCTTTTTTCATTACTAATTTTAAGAACTGTAGTGAGATTCAGAAATTTTTTACGATCCGAAAATCATAATATTTATCGATATATTTATTCGTTTGCAATAAATGTATTCTGTAAGTTCTTTTTTACGATAGTGTGCAATTGTGCGTTTTAACCACCATTTAATTCTATATCATGTGTTATCTCTTCATACAAAATGTCACAATAAGTGAAAAGCACAAAGAAGTATAAAAAATAAATGAATTTAAGCTGGTGATCTTACTTTTTAGGATACCATACACCAGAGGTGAAAAGGGACCCTATTGTTTTTGCTATGCTGCCCGCCTCTCTGTCTCTCTGTCACAGGCAATTTTCTCGAGAACCGTAAGAGATACGGACCTAAAATTTATACAGAGTATGGAGAACTTTGGTCGCTACATGAGAATTAAAAATTGAAGGATGTTTAAAAACTAGCAACAAAAAATTTTAAAATTCCATGGAATATACATACAATTAGTAAAGTTAGTGTATTAATATACAGACTATAACAACTAACACTAAATGATCAAACAGAATAAGTCCGTAACTTCAGGAAAAATCGCTGTCAAATTAATAAATCTCATAATAAAAACTACGGCAGTAACTTCAAATGCTCTCTAATTTTTTTAAATTCTTTTGTAATTATTTTTCATATTAATGCAAAATTTATGAAATTTATTGAAAGTATGGTAGCATTTGCTGAGAGAATATTTTTTTTTTATATGTGAGAGCATAAAAAAACCCTGTCAAAATAAAATAGATTCTATCTCTCGACTTCTTTCTGCGACTAATTTTTTGTCTCAATTTGTATGGAAAATGAGTTGATGCCGCAATTCTCTTTGATCATTAAAATTTAAAAAAATTTAAAGAAAAGGGTGTTCTATCAGTTAATGTAATTTTGACTATCTAATTTTGAAAACTTAATGTATCTTGGAAACCGTAAGAGGCAAACTCTTGACTAAAAAATCCCAAAATTATAAAATTTGCAAACCGAAAAAAATCGGCAAAAATCGCCAAAAATCGAAAAAAATTGCCAAAACAAAAAGAAAAGCGCGAAATTGAAAAAAAAATCTTTAACACTAAAATAAAACGCCAAAAACGGAAAAAATCGCCAAAATGAACAAAATGCCCAAATGGAAAAAATTGCCAAAATTAAAAAAAAAAAAAATTAAAAAAATAAAAGTCTCTTTAGAACAAGAAAATTTTATTCTCGAAAAATATTACTATGGGAGTTATTTCCCGGGTAATATTTAAAAATTTCTTAATTTCTATAATTATTCTAATAAAAATTTAAATTACTTTCAAATGTAGTTTTCATAATTGACCAACGTTTAAACAAATGATGAGTTTTATTAAGATGTCTCCATTTACTTTAGAGATATAGGGAATAATAAATTAATACCTTTTGGGAATTGTTACAATTAAAGTTTAACACTTGTTAACGCCTTAAAAGCCCCATATTAATATTTTACTTATTAAGTAAAATATTTTTTTTTAACTGAATCCTATGCGCATTTCACTGTTGCTAATGCAAATCATCAGGGAACTTTTACCCAAAAATTTCCTAGAACAACTCGAGATATAATGCCAAACTTCCATTTAAACAAATGAGAAGTTCAACTAATATCAAAGTTTAAACAAGAACTCAATAATCAAGATGCTTTTTATTTTCTTACTTTACTATTACTACATTTCCTGATCTATTTTCAGTTCGAATTGTAGTTGTAAGAAGAACATATGTTATGGAAATAAATGTAAAAAACAACAAACACGTTTCATTGCTTTTGAAAGAAAAAAAGTGTTGCCAGACAAGTTGACAACTGGTTTTTTTTTGGGAATTTTTACAATTTAGCTTTGACATTAGTAAACGGACTAATTAATTAATTAAATTAAATTAATTAATTAATCTTAATTATATTAATTAATATTTTACTTATTCAGTAAAATATTTTTTTATTAAAAATATTTTTAAAACCGGGTTTCGCAGACAATTTTTATTTGCTGAAAACTCTAATTGTAGTCCACTATGCGAAAGCAGTAGTTTAATTTTTTAGAAGTGGGCCTTTAAGGTTAATCGTGTCTTTTTCTAAACTAAAATTCAAAGATCGTTCAAAGATCACTCGTTTATGGCCCTCCAGTCTACTTTTTAATTAAAAGAAACATTAAAATAATCCAAAGTGTCGCACAGTGGGATGGTTTCATGCATTTATGTGCAAAAACTATAAGGAATGGTTTGAGATCATTGAAAGTTGGCGTTGACTAAAATAAGAAAAACTTTAACTTCATCACCAGCTTTAGCCACGCCCACTGATCTTGCAATCCAATTTAAGCAAGAGTCTATATACCTGATTTACATTAAGCATTTTTTCATGAAATTTCATGAATTTTGTTGCATGCAACTTTCTCTGTTTGTTAATTGCAGCACTATAGAAGAGAATTTTATATAAAAAATAATGTAGAATAAACCTCTGTTGCATTTTTGGCAACTTTTTGATATAAGATGCTTCTCCAGGCCTTCTACTAACAAATAAAAAATTTTCATGCAACTAATTTCATGAAAAAAATGCTTAATGTAAATTAGGTATTAGCTGGTGTTTTTTGATTTTCAAAATTGTTTTAATTTGTGAATTTTGAAATAGTTTTAGAAGTTCTGTGCATAAGATAAGAAGCTTTGTGACTGTTCAAAATGTGTGGATAAAGTCTACTGATGATTTTTCAAGGCACTAATGAAATGCATGATATGAAATGCTTAACCACCAGCAAATAAATTTCAATTGATATAGACATATGTACGTAAGTATTTTTTATCATCCATCAAAAAAAAAATTGTTCTTCACCTGGCATTTCTTTGATTACACTCTAAAACACTTTTGTTGAAAATTACGTCAATAATAGTAGGCAACACTTTACAGACTACTTTCGACCTAAAATTACACAACTATATTTTTTCAACGTTTTGTTGATTTTTGAGCACTATATGTTTAATTTTGAACAAAATATGTTTAACAAATTTTACGCAATTTGTGTTTAGTTTCCCCCTTGTGTTTCATTTTAAAATATGTTTTTTTTTTAAATAAAATTGCATTTAATACATGTGCTTAATTAAATTTATTGATAAAAAGGTTTACTGAATTAACATAAAAAATTCACGTTTTGCTTTAAATTTTACATGTAATTTTTAGAATTTGAATAAAAATGAAAAATAAATTTCCAAAATTTGAGTAATTTTGTTTCTAACATAAGTATGTTTACAAATCGCACTTGTTTAACAATACTGTCTTAACTCAAAGCTTTAATTTAATAATTTTTTTACTCAATTTGTGCATTATTTACAATATTAACTTATCACTATTTATATAAAACACATAGCTTCATTTTAATTTTAATTAATTTTATATTAATATGGCGTGCTTCTGTTAGAACATGTGTACTTTTAAGCTTCTTCTTTCTTCTTTCTTCTTGTTAAACATATTTCTGCTGCTTTAAGCACATATGTTTAGTTTTCAACATTTTGACGTTATTTAGGCATATCTAGCTGTTTTTAAGCACACTTTGTTTAAAAATAAACACATCTAAAAGCAGATTTATATTTTTGTGTAAAATGAGACAAATATTGTTTTTTTGATACAAATAACTAAACAATCGATATAAATTTAGACAATAAGAATATTTCAACAACAATTTAGACAAAATATGATCATAAATTTGGGCTAATGTTTTAGAGTGTACATCGTCATAATCCTCTTTGGATATCTCATGTCTTATACTAACCACAAAATGCTCTGATGAAATCTGTAGGCTAGGAAAAATGTCAGTGTTTATCGAAACTCTATTGCATTTCCTAGAAAATATTAATATATACATATGCTATAGTCCTTTTTGTATTTTCTGTTATTTCTTTTAGCATAAAAATAAGGAAGAATTGCTGCATTCATGATGTATTTTCCATGCATAAGTATTTTATGGAAAGTGACCGGCATGAAGTATGGATTTTAAGCTCTTTCGAATTAATTTTCTGGCCATACATTAGTATATGGAAAAATTTCAGATGCTGAGTAGTGGCAAACAACTGTTGATACTGCACAAGTGATGCAATATGCAACATAAAAACAAGCATAACGGTATTTTATATTCCTCAAGAAGACTTTATTGCAAAATAAATTGTTGCGGTCGTTAGAGATTTGTTCAATTAACTGGTTTATAAAAAACCAAAATCACTTTGATCAGTTTGAGTTTTGACTGTTTGTGATTCAGTGTGCGATATGGTTTTACTTTTAATTACCTCTATGCAATTTTTCTCCCAAATTTTTAATAGATTCTTGTTATATTTTCAAAATTCAATTATAATACCTGACCTTATGCAACAGTTTTTTGCACAAATTCTATGACAAGTTTCGTGACTTTTACTTAAAAATTTACAGTTTTTTTCCTGTTCCGGAATTTCCTGAGCGTAAAAGACATTCCCATGGGAATGGAAAGGTGCACCTTTTATTTTTATTGAAAAAAGAGGTTTCAATTGAAAATCAGGAACTAGTTAATTTTTTGAGGCTTATAGATTTGAGCGTATCATCTTACATAGCGTCTACAATTGCGATTAACTCTGACATAATATCTGAGAGAACGTCGGCAATATAACAAAAAAAAAATGTCAATATTTCTCTTCATCTCATACAATAGAAACACGTAAATTTAGTTTTCTTATAACATTTCATTTTATGCAAATTCTCATATAGTTAACATGCATTATTTTTGTATAATTAGTTATTTTATTTTAATTTTTTCACGCAAACTTTAATTTATAAATCAATTAAACACATTTAAGCACATATTTATCATATATCATTATCATATTTATCATTTATTTTAATAAACACTAACACATACATACTAATTTAAATGAAAATAAATTAGGATGCATGTGTGTTTTGACAGTTCATCGCATAAGATTGTTGTTGTATGATTTCTTATAACAACTAATTTTAAGGGCCAATTTCACCAACTCTATTTAAATATCAATTCATACTTAAATGTCGATTTTGATTAATTTTTGTATGGAAAAATTATTTTTAAATATGAATTGATATTTAAATAAGTTGGTGAAAGTGGCCCTAAGTCTACACGTAACATAATTCTCTCTGCGATTGAATTTGACGATCTTATCTTACATATTATGTTAGGTGTAGACCTTATGTTAATGGTTTATGATACGCCTATATTTTTGTAATTTATGACGAAATGCTATATTTTTCAAGTACATTAAAGTCAAATTGTATCATTTTTTTTTTGTAAAAGAGAAGTAAAACTTAGGCAAAGAATGCCTACTACTACTCGTATTACTAGGTGTTACCTTCTTTAGGAAAGGGATAATGATAGAAAAGACAGGTGGTGAAGGAACATATAGAGGAATGCTTCCTTATTTGACAATTATGCTATTTGCTCGTTTCTTTGATAATGCAGCGCCTCTGGTGTAAAATAAGGCATATTAAACTTTTTTGAAGCTGTTAAACACGGCCATTTTATTCGTTATTTTACTTCACCGATGATTCTGCTACACAACGAAGGAGGGCGCTCTGATGATACATTGGGATTAGTATCTACTGAAGTCACTTGAACTTTCCTGAAAAAAAACTTCTTTGTTTTACTTCAACTGACTTCGCTTAGATATCGTTTCTATTTGTTTAACAAATTTATATTTTCCACGACTATTAGAATTTGGAATGTTTTCTCAGACGACACTCGTAGATTTGCGCCTACTGCTGCAACAGTGTATGATGATGCTGTTCTTAACACATAGCGCATGTGTTTGTGAAAAATTTGGTTTTATAAAATTTGTGTCCTGTGTTCTGGTTTTTCTTGTTAACAACATCATGGCAATTCCAATCAATGAAGTTATCTGTGATATGGGAAATTTTGAATTCAGTTTTTTTCTCCTCTTTATTTTTTTGGTTGGTTTTAAGTTTTAGTATAATTTTCTTGTTGATGATGTTGTTGGTTGTACGAGTATTTTGAAAGTTAACTCGTTTGTGGTCTTTCGATATGCGTACATACTCATATTAGTCATATGAACGAAATGCTTGTTAGTTTTTGTGGGAAAAAATTCATTAGTTAAAAATGTAAGTAAAGTAGTTTGGCCAAATGCAAACTGCTTTATTTTTACAAACTAACAGGAACTTTATGGTTACAACCAGTAAGACCATCAACTTGCCCTTAAAGGTTTAACAAAAATGCCAAGTAACAGAGAAAAATACAAAGTTAAATCAAATTATTTTGCATTATAATTTGGATATTGGCCTGCTGCTTTCACATTGAAAATGGAAACCAAAATTGTGGGTGTTTGACTTGCCATGTTGCCTTTTAATGGAAACGTATATCAAAAAATAATTTTTCCTTCCCCATATTCTTTACAATTTTCTAGTCGTAAGATAAACTAGGATTATGGTCTTAGTGTAATACTAAAACAATATTTTTTTTTAATTTTTGTTTTCATTATTGGCTTAGTTATGGAATAATTTCATTTAGATTTGAATATCCTTGTTGATAATTTAGAAAACTTTTCGTACTGTTAGGAAATTCATTATTTGCTTTTTAAATAATATTGTACATTTTGTAGATAAGGTTTTCTACTAAATTTTTTTTCTCTCTCTATCTCCCTCTCGTCATCATCTATTTGGTTTGTTTTAAAGACTTGGCAGATTTATTATCTGCAGCGTGTAAAAGAAAAAAAAACTGTGTTTGTTCCTAGTACTGTAATTCAAAACCTATTTTGCTGAAGGTAAGTCATCAACTAGAAGATTAAAAAAAAAATTAAAGACTTGGCAGATTTATTATTAGTAGAGCATAAAAGGAAAAAAAATTTGAGGTTAAAAGTTCCTTGATGACCTGCATTAGCAACAGTGAAATGCGCATAGGATCCAGCTAAACCCCTCAACAATCAATTTTAATATATTTTTAATAAAAAATTTTTACTGAATAAATAAAATAATAATTTTGGGACTAGTAGTGCGTTAAAAAATGGTAAACTAAAATTTTAACATAACAAACATAAGTAAAAATTATTGGTGCTAATAATTTTTAATATTAAAACTGCAGCTCTGATTCGATTAGTATTTAAATTTCAAATTGTTTTGACTTACCTCATTATCATGTGGTGGTAGTTGATGCAGTAGTTGCCTCACTCGATACTGCTCTCCGGGACTGTTGACATATGGCACTTTATCATCCGGTATTTGTGAAAAGTACAAAAGAACCTGTAAAAGTAAGATTAAATGTTGATTTAAAAGTTAAAAGTCCCCAAAAGAATGCATGTATATGAAAAGAAGTGGATGCTTAGTCCAAATAAAATTAAATAATTTGTCATTTTGTCAGCTTTATCGAAAATTTTCATTTTAATAAAATAAGAACAGCTCAATAGTAAAAATAAAGTGAAATATAATAACAAAATATAATTAATAGTTTTCTTAATCGGGCTTAAGTTCAGTATTTTGGTACAGATTGTTATTAACATCAGCTATTGAATACAAATTTTTAATGAAATGGAATAGTAGAAATGTTTATATTGTGTACAAGATTTTTATTCACCATTTTATTTAGCGGTTTTCGGGGTTTTCATTTTTTATTCAGCTTAGCATGAAGTTTTATCAATCTACCTAAGTATATTTAACTATTCTTGTTTATCTAATTCTTATTTACGATCATCATATTAATTATTTCTACTTATTCGATGTAATATGATGATTGGAAAATATAAACCAGAATGGTTAAAGATACTGAGGTAGAGTTATATAGCTTCGTGAAAACATTTTTGAGTAATAGTGTACCCAAATGTCTAGTTGGGTTCTCCTTGAGGTGGTCAGATCAAAAGAATGACATAAGTATCGTTTTAAGTACTCTTTGAGTATTGGGCGTCACACAATTATGAATGCGTACAGCTAAAAATAAAAACTACGCTCATGTGCAAAAAAACAATAATTTTTAACCAAATACGTACAAGTTTAAATATCCAACAGAATATGTTTATACATATTTTTTAAATTACGCAGCATAAATGACTGCAAGAGCTACAATCATGAGCATGAACACTGTTGCCAGATTTGCAGATATCTCTGCATTTTGCTGATTTTTCATTTCAAAAATTATAAAGTGAGATTTGCAGATTTTCACTGCCAAATTGTAGATTTTCTAAAATGCTTGTGTAACATTAATATTTCGTGTTTTTTTTACTCCGTAAAAGAAATAAACATGATGTTACTGTCAGAAATATACACATAAGAAACATTAACAAATAAGTAGTTTTTGACATTTAATTTTGCAGTAACCATACCACCAATATAACAATGTTAATCATGAAAATGGACCGCAAAAATTTTTTTGTAGCCAAAGTCTTCTGGGACATTTTTTTTGGCACTCCTGAACATCTGGGATTTTTCTATATTTGTTATTTGAATGAGCTAAGGTTCGTATTGCTTTTTGAGCCAAATTACATGTGATAATTATTAATGAACAAATAACAACAAAGTCTGTTGTAAATATTCTGACTAACAACACATAGTTGAACGGAACAGCCAGCCGTTTTCGAAGGCCACTAAACCTTCATCGTCAGCGTTATTTTGTGTTTGGTCCACTGTGTGTGGTGTCAGTAGATGTATATTTCTGCTTTATATACTTAGCAATATTGCAAATGGAATGTGTGAATTGTTTTGATTCATCTTATTTCAATTTGCTGAAAGCTTTTTTGTAATGAAAGCTCAATTTTACCATCTCTATATTTAAAACAGTCTTACCATTGTCGTTTGTTCTTTACTAATTATGCACATGTTAGTTAATTTGCTTATTTTTGGAATTTTCGGAGTTGTGACTGTTTATGATTTAGTGTGCTACATACATGTCATATTTCTTTGCACAGATTTGTATTTATATGTACAATTTTTTTATGTCGAAAACTGGTGCATATATTTGTCCCTATCCTTTTATTAATGTTTATTTTTATTAAACAATTTGTAATATCAGCATATGTTTTTCTATAGCAAATAGAATGTTAATTCGAAAACAAAATAAAAAACAATTCAAAATGAAGGTGTTTTTATTGTTGCAGATGTTTTGCCGATTTTTTAAAATTATTTTTCAGATTTTTTAACACATTTTTGCAGATTTTTGGAAAACTTGCTTGGCAACAGTGCTCTGACTATTAATCTGCTACACGTGTGTGTATATAGGACTATCTTATTTACACAAACATACAGCATGTTTTTAAACAGACACGCAAACACCCACACATTTGTCATTTCATATTATATACACAAATGAATGTATACGGTGACAAATGATGAATTAATATCCCAAGTATCATATCCATAGCCGGAGTATGAGCATACTCACACTACAACAATGAGAGAGTCAATAAGCTTGATACACATGTCTATTTTAATTTTTTATTGCAGCGTATTTTAGTTTTTCGCATAGAATCATAGTTGCTTGAGAGAAAATATGTGAGCGTGCGAATTGTTTGCACTACACTACTAGAGTAATACAATTAAGACTATTTATTTATGTATATTTTTTGAGTACTCATTGTCATTCCCTGGTCAGATAACCATTGTAGTTCTATAAAGGTTTTGAGGAAATGAAGTTCCAGTTAGCAATCTTCCTCATTAATTTTCATAAGTCGTGAGTTTTCACTGTTACGTCTGCCTTTTGAATTTCTATGGCAAGTTGTTTTTTTTTTTATTTCCGCTTATCTTTGCGAGAGCTCCGCTTAATTTTCTTATCAATATAGCTGTAATATTGATGAACCTCGCGGCCACGTTGACCGGTCACTGTGCCTTCAGAACCCATGCTAAACGTATGGGTCTCCCGTAAAAGGGCTACTGCTATAGTTGCAATGCCGAAGAAGAAGAGGAAAGTATCCTGCATCTCCTGTGTTTTTGTCCCACTCTGGAGGATCTCCATCTGCACCTCCTTGGCAGAATATCCTTCGGCAGCTTATCCGAGTTATTGGAAATCGAGCTCAAAAATTTTAGCATTTATATTAGGAAAAATGGTTGGTATAGCCGATGACTCTCCCCTAGCCAATTTTTGATCCACTCTCACACTCCTTAAATAACCATTATCTATTTTCTACTTCTACCCTTCTCACCCTCCTCCTCCTTCTCTCTCTCTCTCTCTCGCTCTCTCTACTTTTCAACTTACAGGTAGCACAAAAGGCTCATTATAATGAGCTGGACTCTAATTTTCGACTTTTCTTTGCCAGCAGCCTGCTAATCTAACCTGATCTAACCTAGCTGTAGTGACTTTGACATCTGGGTTTTCTAAGCATGTTCTGTCATCATTTATTTTTTCTCTTATCTCTTTTCTCAACAACAATTATAAGTTAATGAACATAGTACAGAGCGGTTTAATTTATAATCTATAAAATGAAAACAGAAGGACATACTTATATGAAAAAAAATTGACGGCGGGTCCTTATGATGCAGCATATGTATTTATGTATGTACACCTACGCCAATGAAACAAATTTATATAAAATCAAACTTTTTATGACAACTCAATATCCTGCTTTACATCTTTCTGTACCTTTTTTTATTTAGCAAAATCCATAGACCTTATTGGCAATTTAACAACATCAAAGTGACTTTAATATTCGTATGACACAAAAGGGAATCAAAAATAAAATCAAACCTACACACACACACACGCACACATACTAAAACACCACAATATCAATTACAGGATTTCATTTCACACAAATAAAATAAAAATTAAGGCATGAAAGGGAAACAAAAAACAAACTTCACAAAATATTTATTTAGTTCTATGTGTTTTTGTAAAAGATTAAAAGATAAGTGCCCGGGTATGAGTTATAGGCAGAGACGGACAACAGAAAGAGAGAGAGAGAGACAGTGTGATCAACCAGCACCGGCCCAGCAGTGATGGTGGCATGATGAATGAAACTGTTTGTTGCCATCACAACAGTGCTTCAGCGAATGGCAGGCCACTCGCCGTTCCACTCATATTCACATGTACAGTCCCCAAAAGATTGCAGTATAAATTATTGCCGTGAATTGCCCAATGCTGTTAAATAAATCTTCTGCAATCTTGTTTTTTAGTTCCTTTTTTTTAAATTTTTTTTTGGTTTCTTCTCTTTCATTTTTAAATTGTTTGTTTATTACAGTCTGACTGACTAT
Organism: Tachina grossa; assembly: GCA_949987645.1. Taxonomy (NCBI): domain Eukaryota; kingdom Metazoa; phylum Arthropoda; class Insecta; order Diptera; family Tachinidae; genus Tachina; species Tachina grossa. Next base: position 48,608,619 of record OX465278.1, on the reverse strand, counting down.
GGCAGGGTTTTTTTTTTTTTTTTTTTTTAGTTTTTATTTGCCAGTCATGTCAGTCAAATTCATTTTTTGAATAAATAAAATATGGTTTAGGGCTTGTAATATATTTTTCCGCTTTTTTCTTCGCTCTTAATTTTGCTTTCGTTTTTCATTTGATTTTATGAGTCAAGGAAAATTTACAGTCCATATGGCAGAAGTAATCAAAACTAAAATTTATTAAAAACATAAAAAGGCATATTTAGTTAGTTGGCAAATACAAAAATATAAATGAAAATCCTTTAATAGGAATTTTTTTACTTGTATATTTATATTTTGTTGTTGTTGGTATACTTTAAAAGAAAAACTGAACTTTGAAGCTTTATATTAAATAAAATGTTTGCTTGTTAACTTTTGTTTTTCTGTCAAGATTGGAATATGAAAAAGAGACAAGGTGTAGCCAGAAACAATATTTTGTTACTGAACACAACAAGTGGCACCTGAGGGAGTTGTAACTTTAGAACAACTGATAAAGATCATGTATGCCAATCATGCTTGTATGTGATGGAAATTTCATGATTTTAAGAGTGTTTGAATGGTATAATGAATTTCGAAACCTTTTCAGAATCACACCGAAAATTAATCTTATAAAATTTATTGAAAAAGTGCTCAAAAGCCGACAATAAAATGTTAAGGAAACGGAAACAACAACAAGAAACAGAACAAAGAAACGAAAACAAGAAGAACATCACATCCTTTTTTATATCTTAATTATATATAAATAATGCAATTTATATAAAGATAAGCAATATTCAAGGAAATAAGTATAAATAGAAAATATAACTATAGTCCAACAGTTCTGCTGCAGATACACGTTTCCCAGTACAGATAACATGCATATGGTCCTTCGAACCACGTTGAGCAATATTTTAACCACTAGTTGCATTCATGGCAATTAGGGTGACTGATGAAATTTTTTAAAAAGTGGCACCAAATAGGGATTTCTTGAAAAAAGGGGCATTGTTAAAAAAAACTAGACAACTAACTACACTAAACTTCTTATTTTTAATGTATAATTCACTTAAAAAAATGGGGTCAAAAAGTGGCAAGGCAGTCGAAAAAGTGGCAATTTGCCACTTTAGTTGGTCAAACGGTCACGCTGATGACAATCATGGCTAATTGAAAAAAAAAAAAAAAATAGCGGTGCTTATTACCTTTTATTTCTTCTTAGAACTTTCATCGGCGTCATAGCAATGCAAGTCTTATTTTTGAGGACATATTTTTATGCATACTTTTGTGTATGCATGTGTGCTCTTTTATCATTACGTATAACAAAGCAAAACGAATACTAATCCTGATGTAACATCAGAGCGCTCTTCTTCATCTATACTGTGTAGCAGAATAATCGGCAAAGTAAAATAACAAATAAAATGGCTACAGCCTCATAAATTAAATACGCCTCATTGACACCAGAGGCGCTGCAAGACTGCATTTTTAAAAAACGCGCAAAAACGCAGAGTTGTAAAAGAGTTAAGCTTTCCTCTGTATCTTCCTTCACTACCTGTCTTCTCTTTAAATATCCCTTTCCTAAAGAAGGCAATACCTAGTAATAGTGAAAGGCATTTATTGCCTGATCATTGACAAAACATGAAGCTAAGTACTCGTTTTTTTCTCTTCGTCTCTCTCTTCTAAAAATTAATCAACTTAGCAATAAGAATTGCATCGTGTGAGCGTTCGCAATAAAATATTTAAGGTTGTTGTGGTTAAGCGCATTGACAACCACGCGATGAGTTTGAATTTAAATCTTGACCAGGGAAGCCAACTACACACAACACCCACAGGCATACATTTTTCTGATGACTGTGCCAATACAATCAATCACATAACTGAAATAATTAATAAAATAAAATGACTATAATAAAATAAATTCACGTTGTTAAAACTTAAAATTAACTTTAATTCAACATTGTTCTTCATTTTGATTATAAACTATTACATGAGTCATTTTTAGATTTTAATAGAACTATAGTGAATTTTTAATCAGAAATAATTTTTAGTCAGGCTTAAGTTCAGTCATTTCAATTCTTTTTATTTTATTTTTTTTAATGCATGTTTTTTTATTCATTGTATCTTCAAATATGAACTAACAATAAGTATTCAAATCTTAAATCTATAAAAAAATTATTCGGCCCGACCAATGTCGGACATAAGCTTAGTGATAGTTATTAATAATACATAAGAATTCTTTTTATTGAATGAAATATTTTTTTATTGATTAATGTGAGTTTCTAAAGAAGAGAAGAAAAATTAAATTAGACTTTTAAGCTGGGGGAAATACCGATATTTTTCTGTGCAGCAACGCACTTCATCAGCACCCTAGTCTATCTACTTGGGTAGAGATTGTTATTAACATCAGCTATTTAACGTAAATTCTAATGAAACGGAATGTGAGAAATGATTGTTGTGTGCAATTATTGATTTACCTTTGGTAAATACATATGTAAGTATCACTATTTATTTCCCCTGTTTTCCATATTTTCATTTTTCTATTTAGGTTAGCACGAAGTTATATTACTCTACTCACGTATGTTTAACTATTCTTGCTTATCTTTTACGATCATCACATTAATTATTTTAACTTATTCGATGTACAGTCGGTACATACATATAAGTATTATAGTAGTGGATATTATGTTACTTTGTTGTTGCATTCTCCCGTTTATTTGGTTTTCGAACATTAGTGATTGCCAAGTGAACAGTGATTGCCAAGTGAACATAAAAAAAATATTTCATTCAATAAAAATAATTGAAATTACTGAACTTAAGCCTGACTAAAAATTATTTCTGATTAAAAATCAACTATTACTTAAATAAAGTTATTTCTAAAAGAAAAATGTTCTTTGACGATTATCGTCAATCATGTTGATTTAACATGAAACAGATATGAAGCAAAATCATTGCCGAAAAGATTTAAAACTATCCTTGCTTTCTACGATTTTAATATCACACAGAAAAAATTATTCCCAAAAAATTTTCAAACAAACGTGTGTTTTGAAATATAATTTAGTTTCAGTAAATATTTTTTACTGTTCCAGTAAATTATTTGTTCCAATCTTATTTTATGTAAAAAACCTGCATAAAGTGAAAATTATCTATATAAAGTAAAATTTGTAAAAAAAATTTTTAGATTTATTTTTTTATATTTAAATTTGTTATTTTCAGTTAAATTTATTTTTATATACTGTAAAAAAATTTGCCTGTTTTTTTTAATTTTTTTTAATTTTTATTTTTATATAATTACTATAAAAAAATTTGCCTGATTTTTTTAAATTTTTTTATAGATATAAAAAAAATTTATTTTTTTAAAGATTTTTGTTTGCAGTTTTCAAACTTATTATGTTTGTATATTGTGATTCTCAATATAGTATTAAGAGTATTACTATAAACATACGGAGTTTATTAGCTAAATTAAAAAATTTTTGGGCTGAAGTCTACTGACGAGTTCCAAAAGCGGGAACGAAATGCTTAACCATAAAAACAAGCCAATTTTTGAAAGTAAAAAAAAATAGTTGAATCTTGCATTTGATTCAGTTATTTTTTTTTCAAATAAAACTTTTACTAATTTTTTTAATTTTTTTTTGTTTGTAAATTATAAAAATTAATTGTTTGTAAATTATAAAAAAAAATTTGCTGAATAATACAAAAAAATCTGCAAAAATGTTTTTCTGTTCCTATTAATAAATTTGACTGAAAATATTTTGAGTTTCAGTTAACTTTTTTCTCTAATGCCATAATAAGTTAACAAAAAATTAATTTTTTTTCCACTTAAATTTTTACAAAATTGTTATCAGAATCTACAAATTTCTTTGTAGGTCCGCATTCACACAAAAAATTTACTGATTCAATGAATTTGGTTACTGAAAACGAAATTTATTTTTTTTCTGTGATTAAATAACCGGCCCTCCCAGCAAAAAATTTCAAAAAAGGAAATCGAGTTTGGAATTAAGTATTTTTGGTATTACTGGATTACCAACTTAATGATTTTAACAACGCGTGAGACTAAAATAATCGATTCTTGAGAAGTACTTACCTTTTTTATTTGGAAACTTGCTCACGTAATCTATTTAATCTAAAAAAATCATTCTCTTCATTCAGCAACTTGTACATCATTTTTTTTGAATTTTAGGTAATGTGATTTGTAAGCGAGTAATGAAAATTTGCAATCAGAAAAGTAAGTCATTATATGGCAAGTAGTTCTAATGGTAATGTGTAATTTTTAGCTGGGCTGTTCTGTAAACCGAATCCGAGTAAAATTTATGGTTTTTAAAAAATTAATAATTGTGCTGCCGACGTGCTGACGTGTTTGAAAGCGTACACGATACTATATTTGCGAATCTATATAATAAAAAATTTAATAAATCAAAAAAAAAAAAAATATTTCTATTGTCGGAGTTAATTTTCTAAAATCTTGCTATTTCAATTCGATCGGTTCACAGAACCTGACGAATATGTTTGTAGCTTTTGCAATCTAAAAATCAAAAATTTCTCGAATTTTTCTTCTCACTAATATTTGCCAACTCAAGTCTAGGGTATCACAAAACCAACTTTGTCTTAGTTTAGTTGTTTTAATTGAATATAGCAAAATTTGTATAATTCAATACCAAAACATGTGTGACGATCAAGAAAAAAAATTATTTAATGGGACGAAAGATGTGTTCTAAAAGCTATGAATATGTTATTGGAATTAAATAAAAAGAAAAACAATGGAAAATTCGTATTTTGTGATGGGATTTAGAACGAATATAAATAATTTTTTTCTTTAAAAGTTTGCTGCCGCCCAATAAAATATATCGTTATCTTAATATAGAAATGCTATTTTTTTGAAATCGAGATTCTTGTATATTTCGATAGAAGAACTTCTAATGTGTCGAAAAATACAAAAATCTCAATTTCAAAAATAATAATAAGTTAGGACCTTTCTATATTAAGGTAACGATATGTATGCCTGTATCTATTAGTTAAAATTTAAGTAATATTTTGGATCAAAGGGATGAGACTAGTATTTTTGTTTTTTTTTTTTTTGTTTTTTGAGGAATTAATATTACAGAGTAAGTTTCTTTGATATACGCACACAATTGCACCTTTTAAAGGGTGCACGAGTTTTACCAATGGGTTCAAATTTATATAAGAAATTGTTGGTAGTTAATACTCATACTCTACCTTTTTTTTCTAATATAAATAATTCTAATCTACATAAGCAGCTTTCTATTCTAAATAGAATAGCTTCAGCTTAACATAAATTTTTATTGTATAATTTGAGATCAAATACTAGTTTCTGCTCCATCTAACAACATTGACTCAGAAATAATAATTATTGTACAATGAAAATTGTTCTCAATAGTAAAATTACTTTTTTAAATAATTTTTAATTCATCTACTTAAACAAAGTAGACGACATTTAAAGACCAAGAAAATAACTTGTTTTTTTTTTTTTTTGCTGGAAAATGTTCCACTTATCAACTTTTACTGAACTAATTTTTATCGTGACATATTTTTCTCAATTATTTTTCATCACTTGATTTATATTTCACAGTTAAACACTTAAAGACATAAGTATATGTATATATATATATATAGCGACGGCCTATTAACTAAACCCGCACAGTGGGAAAAAATCAAAATAAACTGTAAATAAATCATTATTTTGTTAGTTTTAGTTTTTATTCAAACTTATATTTGGCTTCTTAGTATTATTTAATTACACCAAGCTTTTATGAAGTTTTACAAAGATTTCGTATCCAAGACAAAATCCATTTCTAAAATTTTGTCTTAAACTGTAACCGAAAAAGTGCCGACTTAGCTAATTCACACACTTGCAATAGAAAATTTTATAGAGTGTAGCTACTTCACTCACTTTTTATGTTGTAATACAGGGTAGAAAAAAATTTATTTTGAGTAGATTTCTTACAAACCTATTATCAAATTAGATTCAGTTTTTTATGTCGAATCTAGTAAAAAACCACTAGACTTAGCTCGAAATCTCGCAAGTACTAGATTTTCAGACAATGTAAATGATCTATAGAGTAGAAAATTATACATAATAAATTCTAATTTATTCTACTTTATACCCATTTCAGCATTATATTCAGATTCTTTAACGAGAATTGTTTTGATTTATCGTATCGCGATTTGTTGATTTATTTGTTTTTTTTTTTTGTAACAAACACTAAATTTTACAATTTATAATTTACAAAAAAACTTTCTGCCCATTGCATTTACATTGCTCAAATTTACATAAAACTTACATCACACACAGTGGACCAAACACGTGAATGCTGATGAAGAAGCTGTAGTGGGCTTTAAAAATTATTATTATTATTAGATTGGCAACAGGCCAAACGCAAAAAAGTTTGCCTACTAGAATGCAAAATAGTGTAGATACTCATCAGTCGTAAGTACTTACAATTTGACTGAATAACCCATTATTTTTGTTTGAGAAGTTCAAAAAGTATGCGGTACCCTCTACTTTTTGCCTACAAATATCCGAAAGTTAATAAATTGCCTAAAAATTTTAAAAATTGAATGGGTCTATTTTTTGCTTACAAAGATTTGTTAATTGGCAATTTTATCTAATAAAAATAAATAGAGTTTTGTAAAAAAATTATAAAACTTGTACCATTTTTTTTTTGGGATTGTTAAAAGTCATAATTTTGCAAAGAAAATATTTAAATATGTTTATTGAAGGATATGCGTGAATATTTAAATTTTCTAATAAAAATTATAGTAAACCAAATTTATTTTGATGTTTTCGAATATCATTTCCACGATCAATAAATTTTTCTCCACCCAGTCCATATATTTTTAATATATGAATGTATATGTATGAATTTATGTATGGAAATGTATGGGATGATACATGGCAAAACTATTATATATGAACTAATATATGGACTAATATATTAAGGGCCATTATTACAACTTAAAGTTAGTTAAAAGTAAGATTTTATCGGACGCATAAAAACTTTATCATTTGCAAAATTTTACTTTAACTTAAAGTGAGCTATAAATTACAAGTAAGTTTATCCTACCTGATAAGTTAAATCCAATTTGCAATAATGAAAAGCTTTTTATACGTCCGATAAAATCCCACTTTTAACTAACTTTAAGTTGTAATAATGGCCCTAAATGTATTATAATATATGAGCTCATATATGGAACTTTAATTATGAAGCTCTTCATATGTGGATCCATATATAGAAATAAGATTTAATATATGGAGCCATATAAGAATGTATGCATGCATGATATCTGACATCGTTTTTTCAATAAACAAATCTTGGTATTTTATCACTGATGAATTGAAAATCCATTAGAAAATACATACGATATGTAAAGTTTATATGCGTACAGCCTCAACCTTTAAAAGAGAAAAACTTCTGTTACAAAAAACCCATTTTTGTATGATTTTATACATTCTGGCCCCATTTAATATATCGAATAATCAAAAAGATAATCCAGTCATTAATTTTATAAAAAATAACAGAATTCTCTAGATAAGAAACAAAGTTCATATTACTGCAAAAAATTATATTGAAAACTATTGTTAGACGGATTATTTTTTTTATAATAAATTGCATTAGTTTTAATCTGATTTCTTAAATTAAATTTTATGTACGAATATGAGTTTTGTGTTTTTAAATAATTGATTCTCCTTTTGACTTAAAATGATGAATGAAATGACTTTTAGCTTTTAGTTTTGAATTATTTGTCCAAACAAATGTTTCATTAAATACAACCTCCCTGTTCGAGATCTAAATAAAAGTAATTTTAGTAATTTAATTTATTGCACAGCAGTGCTCTTTTGTGAATCAAGAGAGTATGAATGTGAACTTTGCATACTGTAGAGGGAATATTTACACATGCATGTATGAAAATGTATGAATATATATAATCATATATGCCCATATACCCTCATTTTTCGGATCTGAACCATATATAGGATATCATATATGATCCATATATATTTTTCTAGATGGGTAGATATATGTCATTATTAAATGAAAAGTACTACAATAAGTTTTTTTAGGTAATGATATAAATTTTGTTAGTATATGGAAGCCAGATTATGTGTGATAATTATTAATGAACAAATAACACCAAAGTTAATTGTAAATATTCTGATAAAGATGTAGTAAAACGAAGCAACTAGCTGTTTTCGAAGGCGACTACACCTTCATCATCACCGTTCTTTGCGTTTGGTCCACTGTGTGCGGTGTCAGTTGATGTAGATTTCTGTTTTATATACGCAACTTTTATTGCAAATGGAATATGTGAATTGTTCTGATTCATCGTATTAAAATTTGCTGAAAACTTTTTACCATCTCTAAACTTACAACAGTCTTGCCATTGTCTTTTTTTCTTTCCTAGTTATGCACATTTTAGTTAATTTGTTTATTTTTTTTTCTACTTATGACAAACCTTTTTTTTTTTTTTGTTTGTTACTATTAAATATATTTATTTAATTTTTTCTTATAAAAACTAAAAAGCAAAAAAAATATTTTCAGACATTATTAATTTTGTTCTGGGCCACTGTGTAGCAACTGGCTGCAATTGTGCGTATAAAAGGAATTATGAAGATATATTAAGAGAGAGAGTGAGTGAGATTCTAGATAAAAAGCACAATAAATACATTAACAAATCTCAATAAATCACAAGTAACAAACACCTGACATGGAAATGTGTATTTATCTACTCGTTCACTTTGGATATTTATATGCATATGCAAGTATATGGAGAACTATTTGCGCGATCGCAGGCTTGCATGGAAATAAAGACACAACAAATGTGGAAATTCAAAAGTACGTGCATAACAAGTTTTGTTGTTAACAGCAGCAGCGTTGGGGTCAATGTTAATAAATCTTCCAACATAGAAATTCACATGTACATATGTGTGTATATGTATAAATAGACATATATATGTACCTGATCTGGTCTTAGTCCTGGTGGTACCCAAGTGTATTCCTCCAGAGCACAGCCGCTATCATCATCCGAGTGGGATTGCCTTTGTATATCCAAATGTTGACCTACCAAAAAAGGAGGATGAACACCAGCAACACCAACACCGCCGCCAGTTGGATGATGTAGCAGAGAGGGCGGCGATGGTGATGATATTGCTGGAGACAATTGATGTGGTGGTGCTTGTTGTTGTTGTTGCTGCTGTTGATTGTGAGCATGAAGATGATGAGGATGCTTTAACGATGATGAAGAGTATTTTGAGATTGATGATGATGCTGAGGCCGCAGGTGAATATTGCGATGGCTGATGTTGCAACGTGTTTGAAGATAATTGTTGCTGCTGTTGTTGCACTTGCTGGTGCTGAAGATGAGGTGGAAGATACTGATGTGAATGATGGTGAGGATGCTGTTGTTGTTGCGTTAATTGTTGATGTGGTGGCAATGGTGGCAAATGAGATGTCTGTGATGGTCGTTGTTGCTGGTGGTGGTGCTGCTGCTGAAATTGACGTTGCATGGGTAATGGTGATGTTGGCATACCTGCAACTGTTGAGGGATTGTACAAAGCACCAGCCGACGAGCTACTTGGCATCAGCCCCGCTGACGATGCTGATGCCGTTGATGATGACGGTGAGGCGACATTGCTGCTGCCAATATGTCTTAAACTTCCCAAAGGTGGTAAAGGTGGTGGCGTGTTTGAACTTGCCGCCACATTTCCTCCTGCACTTGGTGAAAAGTGACGCGGTAACGTTGGTATTTTCTGCAAATACGACACCTGTGTCAACGGCGTTCGACTGATCGGTCTATAAGACAAGATTAAAAAGAGAAAAAAAGATTCGTCATCAATAAACACAATATAAAAGATATTTTATTAAAAGATTAATCAAGGTCAAAGCTATGCGACTACGACAAGATTTAGATAAATTACCTATTAAGTACGAAGAAAATTAAAATATTTTGTCTTGTAACAATTTATATTTAAAGGTTTGGACCGTGGCAAATTGAAACTAAATTAAAACCATTATGTGAGTAGCTTATTTGATTTGTTTGTAGCAAGGCGTAAAAAGTGGTATTTAAACAGGATTTTTCTTCTTTGAATTATAAAGTTAAAAGAAAAGCAATAATTCTTTTTGGTTGTGTAAAGGTAAAAAATAAATTACTTTGTTACTTTAAGCCAAGTAATGAGTTTTGGTTTGATTAGTTGCACTTCAGAGTTGTGGGATTAACATTCTTAATCGATATTTGTAACCAAAGGTGTAGTGAAATTAAATGCATTTTTCAGTTTCATTTTTCTTTTTAAACTTTAAGAGGAAATGAATACGACGTTTAATATAAAAAGTAAAATTAATACAAAGCATGAAATATCGATAAAAGTTCTTATAATGCTCATAAAACAAAAATTGGTCAATTGAGTCTTAAACCTTTTCAAATTTCGATTTTGTTTTGGGAATGTTACCAGAAGTAGTAAATGACAAAAAAAAAAACTTTTACGTGATAATGGTTACTTATTCACCATTTTGACGGTTCCATACCATCGATACGATGTCACAAGCTATTTTCTCGACAAACGTAAGAGCTACGGACCTGCAATTTTTACAGAACATGCAGAAAATTTAAATTTAAAAATTAAAGGGCATTTATCAGACAATTATTTACATATATATATGCACCTGAAATTTTCCCGCTGCAGACTTGCATTTTTTGTTGCAGCAATTCTCGAATTTGTGAAAGAAAAACATATATACTTTTTATATTCCTCACTTGCTCTTTAGCACCCAAAAAATAAAACGTTGCTGGAATAAAAGTTGCAAGTCGAGACCGGAACTTACACTGAAATTCAAAAAATTAAAATTATAGGGTATTCTTTCACTTAATGTAATTTTGTCTATGTTATTTTGACAACTTGCTGTATTTGGAAAAACGCTAAAACTACAAAATCCTAAAATTAAATTAAAAATATCAACATAAATCAAATAAATCGCCGAAATGTAAAAAAATACCAAAAAAGAAAAAAGTCGCCAAAAAACTTAAAAAAATTAATGAAATACAAAAAAAAACGTTAAAACTAAAAACATCGCTAAGGCTGAGTTTACATATGTCATTTTTGTGTGTCATTTGTCCAATAAAATGTAACCAACTAATTACTAATGAAAAACTATTTGATTCAGACATATATTTATTGATTTAAAGAGTTTCCAATCATGTTGGATTCTATAAAATTGTCTATTAGTTATGTACAGGGAAACCAGAAATATGCTCTAAAAAAAGTGTTTTCTGCGCATTCAATATGCACTAAAAACTTGAAAATATGCTCTAAAAACGTGAAAATATGCACTTAAAAATAACATGAATTGGCTTATTTGTAAACGAAAATATATTTTTAAATCAACAAATCATCAATATTTGCATATAAAATAAGACAAAAATAAAATAAACTAAAAAAAGCAAACAAGAAACAAAAATTAACGAAGAATAACTTCCATATTAAAGAAATAATTTGGGTTTGAAGTGTACGTTAAAACAAAATTATTATACAAATTTTGACTAAAGCAAATAACACAAATAAATTTTTATTTTATACTTTAACTTCAACTTCAAAAGAGATTACGATATTAGAATCACAACTTTGGAACTATATTTTTGATAAATAAGACAAGCTTTTTATTTATAATTTTTATTGGAATAAGCAATAAAATATTGACCTATATTTTCAATTAAAAATCGCTGCTGGTCACATCTTAATAAACTTTTATAAACTGACAATATTCTTTCAACGTCTATTGATGTAATCGGTTCAGAGACCGGCACAAATAGCAAAACCAAATTTTTATTTAAACTAACGTCCGTAATAACGGCGCAAAAAAATATAAGAATTTATAATTTATATGTATGAATCATTGAAAATGAGATTTAGTTGGTGAAAAAAATATATTGACCAACAGATAAATGGCTTGTAGCATATTAAAATAAAAATTCTATACAGTATCCAAATATGCCTTAAAAGCGTCAAATATGCTCTCAAAGTTCGAAAAATGCTAAAAATATGCTGAAAATAGACTGAAATATGCAAAAACATGCTTTAAAGGGTAAAATATGCAAAAATATGCACTAACAAATCGATGCCAAAATTCATTAAAAGATCTGAAACGGATAAATATCTTATCTCCGCAATAATACGCCACCCAAGAAAAAACATGCAATTGCATATTTGCGGTTTCCCCGGTTATGTATGAAACTGTTTATCTTAATAAATACGTGTCTTAATCAAACTGTCTTTCATTAGTAATTAGTGGTTACGCTTTTTTCACGCTTGTGTGGCACAAGGCACACAGATGGAAACCCGGCCTAAGACTAAAAATAATGTTTTGTAAAAAAATCTAAAAAATCGCCAAGATTAAAGAGCTTTAATAGTAAAAAAAAAACGTCAAAAACCGAAAAAAGTTGCAAAAAACCTAAAAAATTTCCAGAAAGAAACAAATTCTGTACGGAAACTACAAAACTATTACACATTGCATATATATACATATATATATAAAGGGTGTTTTTTATTGAGGTATAGAACTTTAAGTTGGCATCACTTTTTTAACTGGCGGCCATTTTGTCAGCTGTCAAGTGATTAATATTTAGTTTGGTTTGCCATTTCATCATAAACAGGTTGACAAAAAAACAACGCTTGCAAATCGTGCAAATTTATTTCGAAAATAATGGTTCAGTTCGCGAAGTTTACCGCAAGCTCCGTCCATTTTATGGTCGACATAATCGTCCATCAGAGCAATTAATTCGGTTAACCATGGATCGTTTTCGCACTACGTTTACTCTATGTGATAATACGCATCCGCAGAGACGTCGAACAGTGCGCACCGAAGAAACAATTGCCGCTGTAGAGCAAAGTGTTGAAGAGGACCCGAATTAATCGATTCGACACCGTGCACAGCAATTGGAGCCGACTAACCGACTATTTTGTTCCCGAATTGGATGGCATGAATGTGGATGAGTTGTGGTTCCAACAAGACGGCGCTACATGCCACACAGCGCACGTCACAATCGATTTATTGAAGGAAACATTCGATGAGCGCATAATTTCGCGGAATGGACCTGTCAATTGGCCACCAAGATCGTGTGATTTGACACCATTGGATTATTTTCTTTGGGGATATGTGAAGTCGCTCGTCTACGCCAACAAACCAGAAACGTTAGGGGACTTGGAAGCCAAGATTCGTGGCGTTATTGCATTAAAACGATTTTCTTGTGTTTTATTTCAATTCGAAGTTCTATACCTCTAAAAAAACACCCTATATATATATATATATATATATATATATATATATATATATATATATATATAAATATATAGGTTAAAATTAAAACAAAACAAAAAAAAAACATGGTGTCATGGGACACTATGTAGCATAGCTGTAATAAGTGAATGGAATGAAAAATAAAAATATTTTTATTTCAGTTATAGTTTTTATTTTAAATTAGAAATAATAAAAATTCAAACAATTTATTTATTTTAGAACGATTGAAATTTTTTAAAACTATACATTGCTCAAATCAATTTTTTAGAGTATTAAATACAATTTTTTTCGTATTTTTAAAACAAAAGAAAATTTATTGAATTTAAATATTCAAAAATTTGAATAAAATTCATTTCCATATTATTTGACTATGAAAAAATCAAATAGTTTTTCTCAGAATTTAATTTGAAAAAAAAACAATAAATTATTTCTTGAATAAAAACTATTTCTGAAAAATAAAAAGAAATATTTATTTGACTTAAAAATATATAACAATTTTTTTTTTAAACGGACTCATGTATCAGCAACGAAAAAGAGCACTTTTTGTGCGAACGCGTTTTTCTTATCTCTTTTATTACTACTGAGCCTCTGGTATTCATTATATTTTTCACTATGAAATTTCCTTAGGTGTACAATAAAATTTGAATTCATTTAGAGCATATAATGACTTCGCGCAAGTTTTGCAAAAACCCAATAGCTTATTATTTTTATTGAGCTAAATATTTTGTTATATGAAAATAACGTTAAAAGTAGACAAAATACAGATATGGCGCTAACTGTATTTCTCAATTATCCAAGGTGATAGATAATTGAGGCAATAGGTGGGTTCCTCTTCATTACTAGAAATGTGGTTTGAGTTTTCTAATTTTTTATTTAATACAGTTCTACAGCTTAAAATCTAATTAAACATTTTTATAAAACATACCAAAGGTCTATAGTTTTATTGTGACTTAATACCTAAACTATATATTCAGACCAAAATAAAATAATTCCAATATGTATTCTAACAGTCTAATTACAGTTATTCGTTTATTCAAAAAATTTCTCAAGTGGAAATGTTGCATTTTGTTAGGGACCTCCTCAAATCATCTTACAAGGAGTATTTTCAATAATAAAAGAATTTTTTTTATTTGTATATCTTTTTACAATTTAAAAGTATTTGAAACTATTTTTTAACCCCCGACTAAAAAAGGGGTGTTATAAGTTTGTAGTGTGTATCTGTGTGTCTGTCTGTGTCCACGTACAGGCCAAACGGCTGGGCCGATTTTCATTTAGTTTTTTCTGTTTGAAAGATGACTTGATCGAGAGGGTTCTTAGCTATGTTTGAAAAAAATCGGTCCAGCCGTTTAGAAGATATAACATCTTTTCTGAAAAAAGTCGGGGGTTTTTTAAATTTTTAATTTTTGTTATTATGAATTTGAAATAATCAATAAAGTTTTCGTTGAATAATATAAATTTGACTTATTAACAAAAAATTATTTGAATTTCAAAAACTCAAATGAAATAAAATAAAATTTCATACATATTTGTTATATTTTTATTTGAATTTCTGAAGGCGTGATTTTTTTAAAATTTTCTGACAAAAAAATAAATTTACATTTGAAAAATTTTATTTCAAATCAATAACAATAAATTTTAATTCATTTCATGAGAAATGTCAATAATTTCAATGAAATTCTATTTCTTAAACAGAAATAAAATTTAAGTTTAATTTAATTTTATGAAAAAATTCAAATAAAAAAATCATATTGAACAGCTATGCTATGTAGTAACGTAGTTCCTTATGTTTTACATACCTTAGAATTTTTACCCTCTAGTGGGCTTATTTTTTATAAAAAAAATGTAGTGCATTTGTGTCCGTCCAGACTCAGATCTATTCATGTTACGAATTTTATAAAAATCGGATAGCTAGTTTCAATGAGAAATAATTTTCCCCTTACCTACCAACGTGCTTTTAGTTTAAAAAAATATATATAACCTATGTGTTCATCTAGACTTAGATCTATGTATATATGTTCTAAATTTAATCAAAATCGGTTCCGTGGTTTAGCCGTTAAGGCGCAACAATACAATACAAACAATAATTTTAGTTCCGCATTTTATACATACTCGTATATTAGCTAGAACAGACACCTTCAGCTATGACTGCCATAAACCACTTATTAAAGTCACAAATCCTTTGGAAAAGATATAAACCCTATTGGAGACTCTCAAAAAATGGGCTAAAAGGCACTTCCTCTGAAAATTACGGTAACACTGCAAATCTAAAACATCCGCAGTGGCAGCACAATTATGATATGTAGTTGTTACCAGTATTTGTAACCAGTATTCGGCAGTATTTATTCATTTTCGAACATGGCGCGCCATAAGGAACTTACGTTCCAGAAATAAATAAAAATAGAACATAAAGTAGAATTACACACAGATTTTACATGAATATAATTATAAGGCCTACACATGAGAGTAGAATTTACACACTCTGTCTAATTACACACAGTTTGGCAACACTCAATGAGTGATTATAATCATGCTAGCGTGCCACCACTGCAATTGCAATTTCTGTTTCTGTTTCTGACACATATTTGCTTGTTTATGCCAACAAAATACATGTGTTCTTTTTTTTTGGTATTGTAATGGCTGGATCTAAAACCTATCAAATACTTGAAATAAAACGTTAGTTGTTCACTCTAGTGAGACCGCCAAGTTGCTCTGGAACGAGTCCCTTAACTATGTTTAGATATTAACTTTAGCTTAAGTGATATTTATAGTTTTGAAAAATGAGTGCCCCTGTAGCTGATTGCATACTATGATTGCCTGCCATGCCGGAGGTTGTCACTTCGAATCCCATTAAAGACGCTGCTTAAAAATAAAATATATTTGTAACAATGAAAAAATAGAAAAGTTTTCAAGTAAGAATGACTTTAGATATATATATTTTTATCTTAATCTACACTGATTAGATCCCTATAAGATTAACCCGCTTCTAGGCCATCAATAAGTAAAATTGACTTGGAGACCGGTCACGTGATTAGTCTTAGTCAATTCCACTTACCGCAGGGTTGTTTTTTCTGTTTGTTATTTTGGTATCGAATGAGGTTTATAAAGATTATACTCGTTTGATAGTTTGATGTTAAAAGTCATCATCTCAAAATCAGTTATCAGTATTGAAGCCATCATTCCAAATTAAAAACTTTCGATTAAAATTACTCGATGTCATCAGCGGCGACTAGACCTCTGAATTTTATTGCATTAATAAATATTAGTATTAAGTGATAACTGTTGATCTTACTAATTTATTTTTAATTAGTGATTGGATTTCATGCCTAATCATATTTTTTTATGAATATTTAAATTTAAACTAGATTCTTTATTTATAAAAACATATTTTTTACTTATAAGAGGTTTAGAAAACATTTTAACATACGAAATTTGTTTTGTAAACCCTTTATAAAACTAATTTTTTTTATGAAAAAAAAACCAGATTAAATAATCTTATACACAAATATTCCTTTCTAATCGCCAGCTTTCTTTATTTAACTTCCCTGCGTGAGATTGAATATATTTAAAAATTTAATAAATTATTAAAAATGTTTTTTATATTTCCTATGCTTCCTTAGCCACAACGTTTATTTGACTGGACTTAAAGCCATCGTTATTGAAGTAATTCATTTGGAAGAATATTTTTCCTTTTAGAAAAAAAACAATGTGGTCAGTAAGCAGCTAAATTTTTGTAGAGTGTTTTTCATCATCAACTAAAGCTTCA
The DNA here is from genome assembly GCA_949987645.1 of Tachina grossa. Classification (NCBI taxonomy): domain Eukaryota; kingdom Metazoa; phylum Arthropoda; class Insecta; order Diptera; family Tachinidae; genus Tachina; species Tachina grossa. The sequence continues at coordinate 48,591,574 of OX465278.1, read as the reverse complement.
ATGATCCACAAGCAATAAATTCCATTGAAATATTTCGTCACTATATCGCAGACAGATAATTCAAAGGCTTAAAGCAAAAATCCCTTATGATGTGCAGTAGTACAAGTGAAATGCATATAGGATCTAGCTAAGCCCTAAATATTCAATTCCATTTCCTAAAAGACTATTGATATTTTGCTCAAGAGTTTAAACATTAATTTTGAGAAAAACTGCGATAAAAATATTCAAAATTGATACAAGAACTATTAAGTAAGTTTAGTTATATATGATCGAACTTCATTTGTTTCTCTGTGTGGTATCAGTTAATGTAAAATTCAGCCCTATAAACATTTTTTCAATGCAAATGGAATATGTGAATTATTCTGTTTCATCGTACTCAAATTTCTTAAAAGCTTTTCATATAATAAAAAATCAAATTTTGGTGCAGTTGATTCCTTAAACATTGTCAGATATAATTTGGCTTATAGAGCGATACGAACTTCAGCATAGCCGAACGGAACTTTATCTTTTAGTTTGTAATTTAAAGTCTTTTTTAAATAGAAATCGTTGCAAATTCGTTAGGTTCCATAGCCTCTTCTCTCAAATTTGTTTGGTTGCAGTCTACTGACGACATTTTTCAAACAGCCGTGATATGCATATAGAAGTTTCTTACAAATTTAAAGTTCGTATCGCTTTGTAAACCAAATTACATGTGATAATTATTAATGAACAAATAACAGCAAAGTTAATTATAAATATTCTTACAAACACGTAGTAGAACGGAACAACTAGCTGTTTTCGAAGGCCACTATACCGTCATCATCAGCGTTCTTTGTTGTTGTTCCACTGTGTGTGGTGCCACTTGATGTATATTTCTGCTTTATATACTCAACTTTTCAGTGCAAATGGAATATGTGAAGAACGCTGATGATGAAGCTGCAGCGTATTTTGAAAACAGCTAGTTGTTCCGTTTTACGACATGTTTGTCAGAATATTTACAATTAACTTTGATGTTATTTGTTCACAACTAATTATCACATGTACATAATTTGGCTTACAGAGCGATATGAACTTTAGCCTAATCAAATCATTAATATATTAAGTTCAAATAATAATAATGAAAACTAACAAAAAAAATTATTCTTGTTAATAAAAATAAATCCTTTTGCAGCAACCAAAGCACCTCATTAGTTAAACTCAAATATTATATGGCTGCCAATTTAATTTAACTTAAGTCCAAATGGTTTTTTTTTAATTTTTAGGAAAATTTACCATGAACTATTTTGGGAATGTGTTTTTTTTTTCAAACGTTTAAACAAGCTGAAATATTAATATGCAAAAAATTACAATTTTAAAACGCTATAGTCACAACAAAAAATTGATTTAATTCCTTTAAACATCATGTTCTCGAACCATTATAATATAAATAGTCAAATATCATACCATTTAGAAATAAGAAATACCAGTATTTTGATAAAATTGTCAATACAAATGCGGGCGTTTTGTTAAAAATAACATTGTTTTATGGTCGAAACACAATCAAACATTCATTCATATTTTTATATTTTTTTTTAACAAGCGAATATTGCTGTCCAGTCGCTCGTATCTTAATGCAAACAATGTTGCTGATAGACAAGAATATGCATCTGTGTGTAGATGTACGAGAACATACTCGTACATACCAATAGAAACCCTGAAGGAAATGTCGATGGTGAAAATGTACTGAGTCGCTTTTGACTTTGTCACCAGTACTACTCTACAATTATTTCCCATACAATACTTTGTGCTATAGACATTTAGCATGTGATTGTCATTGAAAATCTACTAGTAACACTAAAACAATTGACTAGGTAGTGAATTCATAGTTCTTATGAAAACATGGAGACATACCAACCAGACATTTATTGGTACATTTCTATACCTTACGTACATACAAATTTATTTATATTGACAAGTTGTTGCAAAATCCACCAGAAATACACCACATCTGTTTTCTCTATTTCTTTTGTACTCACGAGTAGAAGAGAATTTGTAGATAATGTAACTACTACTAGAATTTTAGTGTTGACATAGAGACACTTGGCCCCAGTCTGACTGAAGGGAATGGAACTGCTAAAATTAATGTAGTTTTAACAACAATATATGGGAGTACATCCATTGTTTATTGTCTGGAACATGTCCATGGTGTAGGGATTTTTTTTCGTCCGCATATGAAAACACAAGCACACACACACACACAAGTTCATATACATGTATGTATGTGCAATTTTATTTCTTCTAGTTCGCTTAACATTTTGATGTGTCAATATTATTGCAGGCGGTATTTGCGGTTTCAAAGCAATTAAATATGGAATTTATTTTTTTATTCTTAGTTCTTTTTTTTTTTTTGTTTTGTCGAGTTCAATGTTTGTTTGTTCCTCGCTAGATAATAGTTGCTGGTATCACAAAATTGCTTTAAATACAAAGTATTTGCTGGAAAAATTACAGAAAAAACATGTAAAGTTTTGCTGTTAAACCGCAAATTGGAATTTAAGCAATTGTAATAGTTTATTTTTTTTTAAATCAGGTGCTAATATAATATGTAAGGGCCGGGGGCATACGTTAAACTTCGTCTTTTTAAAATGACAGCTAAGTTGAAATTTATGGTGTATTATTAGGTCTGTTACATTTAGTACGTGTCAGTCAACGCAAAGTACAAAAATTTGTCAACTTTTAACTTTTTGCGTACGTTGAGTAGTTTGTCAGACATTGATTGTGTTTTTTGATATGTTCTGTGTTTTTTGATATGTTCTGTGTTTTGTGGCAGCAAAAATAAAATTAAACAAAAGAAATAGACGAAATAAATAAACAAGTAAGAGTGCTTTATTCGGCTGTGCCGAATCTTATATACCCTTTACCAAAGTGCGTTTATGTAGTATAAAGATATATACATATGCACATGCATAAAGTAAAAAAAGAAAAATATAATTTGAACTAGTTACTTTTATGTACAAAAAAAATTAATTTTCAAACCATCATTTTAGATTTTTCTGATTCCTTATATTAATCTAGTAGTTCTTAAAAAAATATAGAAAGTGTGTTAAGTAAAAAAAGAAAAAAGGAAATTTAAAAAAAATGTTTTATTTAGTTACTTTAATATCCAAAAAAAAAAGTTCAAAGTTTTCAGCTCCAAAGCTGTGGTTTTTATTTTTATAATTTTCTACACCAAAATTTTCTTTCCAAAGCGTAAAATATATATTATTTAGCAAGAAAAAGAAAAAAATTAATAAGACCTAGTTACTTTTATATATCACAAAAAGTGTAAGTTTCCCAACCCTGGAATCATCCTTTTTATTTTTCTAATTTCTTGCATCAATCTCTTTTTTTAAGAATATAAGATATTTTTAATTTATAGAGAAAAAAGAAAAATTTGTTTTAGTAAGTTAATTTTGTATATGAAAAAAAGTTAAAATTTTACAACCCTGGAAACGTCTTTTTAATTTTTTTAAACTTTTTTTTAATTCTAAATACTAATTTTATTCGTAATGAAAAATAAAAAAAGTTTATTTAATAAAAATAAATAAAAAATTAGTTAACGGTAATTAATTTTATGTATCACAAAAATTGTAGGCTTTCCAACCCTGAAATCATACTTTCTGTTTTTTTAATTTCTTGCATCAATCTCTTTCTTTTAAGAATAATTATAATTATAAGATATGTTTAATTCATAGAGAAAAAGAAAAGATATTTTTTAGTAAGTTACTTTTGTATAAGAAAAAAGTTTAAGTTTTCCAACCCTTGAAACGTCTTTTTAGTTTTTTTATTTATTTTTATTGGATATACCAATTTTATTCATACTGAAGTATACAATAAGTTTATTTAAAAAAAATAATAATAATTAGTTTTCGGTAGTTACTTTAGTATGGCAAAATAAAGTTTGAGTTTTCCAGCTCTGAAATCGTCTGCCCGATTTTGCTGATATTCAATACCAACCTTATTCAGACTATTTCTGACACACTAGTCCAAGTCCGAAGTCTCTAGCTTTTCTGGGAGCTTCGGAAAACCGATTTCACGTACAGACAGACGGACATCGCTTATTCGTCTCATTGTGCCAACCTTCTCCGTCGTTGCGTTAATGTCAGTTAAAAAAGGAGAAGCCTCAAGTGTGGAAATATAATCGTACGTACGAGTATGCTTAAACAATTCTCCTTTGATGGCTGCATACTTTGTTAGATTATGTTAAACAATTCGGAAGGATTTATTGCAAACAATTTTAGCAGACAAGTACTTCATACTTTGAATCAACTTCTACAACGCTTACACATGTATGTATATATTAGAATAGAAAATCATCATGATGCGGTTATATGTCTTCCCGGCTTGCGAGTTAATATCGCTTATATTGAATTTGTGTAAAACAATTTATTAGCACAACAGCTCTCTTTGCTGATTGATTTTTCCATTACTTTGATTTATTTCTTCTTCATCTCTGAAATGGAATTCAAGATTTAGTCCTGCAGCAGCTATAACTCTATGACCCGGACTGTCGTGATATATTATAAAATGTAACTTCTTAATAACCTCAATGTAAGAGCCAAGTAGAAAAATATAACATAGCGTCTATACCTGATAAAAATTTATCATAACAACTAACAAAACGTTGGCAGAGCCGTTGTCAAATTTTTGTTAATGCAAGCATACATGCGAAGACGTTGTGGTTATTTTATTATGATAACTAATAATTTCTTTGATATCGTGAAGAAAGTTTGTCACAATACCTGCAATAAATCATTTCATATTTATTAAACATCAATACTTTTCTTTATTTTTATATTTTTTCTGAAAATTACGTAAATATTTTATTTTTTACAAATAAGTTAAAACGTCAAACAGTTTGTTTACGTTTTTTATCAAGACAAATTTGTCTGAGCTTGAGCTCTGACAAAATTGTCAAGACACTGCAATAACACTAATAAATGAAGTCTGTACCGATATATTTTTCTCATGACGATAACGATTTGACTTTTATCATGATAAAAATTTATCAGGTATATACTCACTGTAAATTATATATGTCATTCCGACATTCAACTGAAATTGATAACCTATCTACTATTTCTTGTTTTATGGGATTTGAACTGGCAACCTCCTGTACGACAGGCTAGCATACTACTCCCTCGACTAGAGAGGCACCCATACTTCAAAAGTTTAAATATCACTTAAACTAAGGTTAGTATTTAAATAAAGTTACGGGACTGGTGCCACTGCAGTGACTTGGCGGTCTCATTGTAGGAAGCAATTAACATTATCATTATATTTACACTATTTGTACATTCTTGTTCAATACAGTTTACTCCAACACTAAAATGAGTCCGAATTAAATTGACTAAAGATTAAGACGACACGTCTCTAAACCATAAAAATCATTAGTTATAACAAGAACCCTAAAATTGGAAAAATTGTCGAAATGGCCAAAAATTATAAAAACCAAAAGCCGTGCGTAGCTGTAAGCCTAAAGATAAAATAAATTATTTATGCTTTTAGGCACACTTCTATCTATGTCTTAAGTTTTATAAAATTCTATTAGATAGAAGCATAACTGCCTTCTATCCTCCTCTCGATCCAAGTTTTGAAAAAATATGTGGTTTTTCCTATCTTATTAGAATATGAGAAGTATCAGGGCCAAAAACCAGTACTGCGACACAGAGGGTATTTTTTGTGTCATAAATCTCTAAGTTAAATAGACCCCTGCATGACTCTCCATGAAAGTTAGCACAGAGATAATTTAATATTATCTGAGCACAGAAACTCATGAAACTCTTATGCCGTTACATAAGACAAAAGTCGCAGCGAATGTATGGATTTGGAAGCACTAACAACTGAGTGAAGCTTGATAACAAAAGCTTCGAAAAGTGCTTCTGAAAAGCACTACCGTAAGGCGGGCTCTCACAAAAATTATATATTATTACTTCTGCGAAATATATACTTTAGTAAGACAAAAAAAAAAAAAAAAAAAAAAAAAAAAATCATGGATTTTTGCAAGCTAAATGTATTGCTTCTACCAGGCTCATCTCGAACAAAAAAATGCCTTACTCATGCGCAACAGCAAGTGATTCTGTAAAATTGTCTCCCTTAAAAAAACTTTTCTTGGAAGCAGTAATTTTTGGTGGGATGCAAGGTTGAACTAACTTCTTACTTTTCTGCAGGAGGCAGTTCAGTAGTGTGCACTCATGGGGGGCGTATTGATGGACTAAGGGGTTAAAAGTAACCTCATGTTAGTAGAATTCTGTTTTTCTTTTGCGTACATAGATCTCAGCTACAATGATAATAAATATTTTTTCTTGGGTATCGGGAGCTTACCGCCCCATATCCCGTGTTAATTAAGAGGCACCATTCTATATTCTACTGGAAGAACTTTTTGAAATAGTACTTCGAAAATTTTAATTGTTTATAATATTCGTACACAGAAAAAAGTATTCACCAATTAATATTTTCAATTAAAATTTAATTGATTCAATTAAATTTTTAATTGTATTCATTAATTTGAGTAGAAAAACTTAATTGATATTATCAAATTGCTTATAGGTGAAAATTTAATTAATTTTTTAATTGATATTACAAATATTTTAATTAATATTACAAAATCATTCATATTACTTTTTTGTGTGTATAGATAGACAAATTTAAATATAGATTTATGCTATGAAAAATGTAATTAATAATTGCTATCAGGCGATGAGGACTGACTTCAGTGGCTCTTTATTCCGTTTATTACATTTGCTTCGCTTTTTTTTTGTGTAACTCAAGATCAACACTTACGGTCTAATTCATAAAAAATATTTTAGGTTTATTACAGGTTTATTTGACAAATCTCCTATAGAAATATGTCAACTAACCGTTTAATAAACCTGAAATATTATTTTATGAATACGGCAGTTAATATTTAGGAGTCATTTCCTGTTCAATTAATAAAAAAAAATATGCCCTAATTCTGTCGACGATTGCATTGTTTTGTCTATGAACGAAAAAAAAGCCGCAGTTGTGATTCTTTAAAACAACTATTATTTATGGTCCATACTAGAAGGTTCGTGTATTTATTTTATGATTTTATTATAAACATTATAACCAACACATAATTTTTCATACATTTTTCAAACTATTGTATATTTTAATTTAATTATTACATTTTAAAAAACATGTCGATAATATTTTTATTTTTCATTATCAAAGGCAACAACCATTTTTGAAGAAAATAATTTATAATGCATTCACATTATATCGAAATCTAGTACTAACGAGATTTCGAGCTAAATCTAACTGCTTTTTACTTGATTTCCCATACAAAACAAAATCTAGTTTGCGACTAGATTTGCAGGCAATCTACTCAAAATCTAATATTTTTATTTTATTTCTACTATCCTGTACAACATATTTATATCAAAGATGATTGAATTAGCTACGGTCTGCCTTGAAAGGTGTGTGAATTGGCTACATTGTAGTTGTTTGGCTATAGTTTTGGAAATTTTTCGGTTAATGGGCTTTGTTTTGGATAAAAAAATCTTGATAATTTTCAAAAAAACATGGTGTAAACGGTATAGATTTTTGCAAAGGTTCTAATAAAAATATGCTAGATTTTGTGCAGGTGTAAATGCCCTATTAGAGAATTCAAACGCAAGAACTCAAAAGTATTTTCAAACAAAAACGTCCAAAATTTTCTTACTGAATTAGGGCATTAATTTTGAGCTTTTGCAATTGAAATATTTTTTTCCCCAATCCAACAATAAGAACAATCTGAAACCACGTGTAATAAAAAAATGAATAAAATATCTGAACACAAAAGCGATGTCAATATTATAGTCTCTATTTCTGAAAACAGAAAAACGTTTCACAGCGGGACTCTCTGGGGCAGAAAATGAAAATAAAGTAACAAAAGTAACAACTTCGAAGAAAACCATTCAAAACTGTTGTAATGGGAAAAACTTTTTGAATTTTACACAGTTTGTGGTGGCCATAATGTCACTGAGATCATTTTTTACTTAATTTTATTTTTTCTTATTTCAAGCTAAATTTTTTTATTTTATGCAAAAAGGCGGCATGCGATACTGCAATTCTGTCAAATTCATTGAACTTGCCTTTAAAATACTTTTAATGACCGTATCCAGCTGGACTTAAAGAAAATAGTACGAGTACTTTCATGTACACATACATACTTAGATATGTACGTATGTATTTGAGTAGTGCACACAAACGAAACTATTTAAGTTGAAATAGGTTTTGCTTGGGAAATAAAAAGAAAAACTATGCAGAGATTGTAGGAGGTGTTGCATTTCACAGTTGCATTTGCATTTGCATTCGTTCTTTCTGTTGCGGCTTGTGGGTCGTTATGTTTGTTTTTTTTTCTTTGTTTTTTATTTAATTTTGTCAGACAATTTGACTTTAGCCAAGTGTGTCTGTAAATTATTTTCGAATGAATTTTACGCCATACTACGAGTGCTCCGAGTACCACCAGCAGTGTGTGCACGTGTGTGTGTGTGTAGTCCGTCTGATGTGGAGACTGAATTTAAATTTTTATTTGCATTATTTGTCTCTTTTGTCAATTTGTTGTTCATTTAATGTTGAATTACAAGCATGAATTAAAGATACCTACGAGTATTCATTTTCGTGATTTGAAAACATTTTATTACTTTTGTTTGTTTGTAACAACTTTTTCACATTCAACTCTCCTGATCGTGTGTAATACTCGTATGATGCACAATAGACAAGATATTGTAAGATATGTTATAAATTCATCAAAATTTGACATTTCCATACATAAGGAGAGTTTATTACGAGTGATTGGAGTAGATGGTGAAGTTGCAAATGTAACGCACATTGCAAACTTTCTATTTATTTGCATCGATTGCATTATAATGAAGCAGTCTGTCTTTCTTTTATGATGAAGTTAAAATCTTGGCCGTCTTGACATTATGTATGAAATACAATGTCATTTAAATAGTTTTGGACCATTTATTCGCATATTTCGGGCGGTAAATCAGCGATAACTTGCCAAAAATTGTCGTTTTCAAATGATCCAATGTAAAGGTATTACGGTCTTAGGCGTAGCACCCCCCTCCAATTAATTTAACAATGTCAAATTGAATGCTTTGCCCAACTGACGTGACCAAAAAGGTGAACTTACACGTTCTGGAACCTTTCCATGCAATAAAACCACCACCATCATCTTTTTGAACTCACATCCCCTAAATTTCACAATCTTTAATTCGAGGCCAAGCAAAAGCCGGTTATTATACGTCCATAGAGCTCTAAACTGACAGTAACGATTCTTCGTGTTATCCGCCACACTTTCACTAGCATAATCGATTTTTTCGACACTGTGCACTAGAGATGAGCGATATTTCCATACCAGTTACTTTTTCACAATGATTGAAAAATCACTAATCACAACTGCGACTAAATTTATCAAGTAACAGGTATTGCATATATAGTTATATCATACATACTGTGTTCTTTTTTGCTTACTCTACAGTAAATAAGGCGACCACATTAATTTTTTTCATATTTTTTAATTTTTGTCGAGAAAAAATCGAAAAATCGTAAAATTTTAATGTCTCTCTGCCTCTTCTATGACATATTTAATATTTAGAAAGGATGGATTGCAAATGGTTTGTTCTTGTCGCTATACAATACAATACAATACAATACAATACTAATACAAAACAATACTAATACAAATTCAAACTTTTAAAGCAAAAGTGCGGAAATGTTTAAACCGTGATCACGTGCACTGTTTAATTTCACTGCTACTCTTCTTATTAGTATTTCTCAAAATAACAGAACTGCTGCAAACAAAATACTGCTAAAACGAGATCAAAGTTTAAAAGAACAGTGATTTAGAAATCTCGTTCACTAGAACCTATAATATTAAAGCATCACGGGATTGGTCATCTCTACTGTGCACATTGCGATAATTCACAGGCTTCAGCACATCTGTAAGGCTTCCAATCTCTTCATATTTCCCTATAATCTTACAATTACATGCACGGGAGGTCGATTATGACGACCCACAGTGGGGACTTTTGTAAAATAAATGGTAATAAATCTGGAACTTCTAAACTACTGATTGGATTTATATGAAACTTCGAACATCCGTAGGGGAGGACTCAGGCTTTATAACAAATGTCTTGGCAGCCGTCTGGCCTAAGCTGGACAGGAGTTACAGTGGGCATAAGTTGACAACATGGGACTCAAAAAAATTCTGAGGCTTGTAACTTTTAGAAAACTTATCCGATTTTTATGAGATAAAGCGTTTTGATCTAAGCTTAATATTTTTAATAAATAATGTCCTCAGATGTGTTTTCGTATCTCTCATAACTTAGAAGATATTTGACTTTTAACAAAAAAAATTTTTTTTTGCCTTGACTTTTTTTAGTATTTCACCTACAACTTTTTAGTTAATTGTTGGATTTTAAATTAAAAGACAGCATTAAATTTCTCCGTTTTTATGCAATACAGCATAATTTATAAGCACCTTTGCTAATTTTGCTTAATTACCTAGTACTGTGAAGTGTTATTAAGTAGTAGGAGCACAATCAGGTAGCACCTCCCGATGTTGCTGTAATAAAATCCGCAAAAACCTTTTTTTAATCCATTAAACATGTGTGTTGTTATTCGTTAAATGCTTACCTGTTATTAACATTAACTACACTTACATGGAAAAACATGTGGTATAATTACCATAAATAATTTTTATTGCGAAAAATATACATAAACTTATTGGATAACATTCCAAATTTATTTTTGTTTTCTATTTAGGTTGAATTTCAGAATTCATAAAAGTTTTAAACAGCTGATGTGTGAATAAAGGGAAAAAAGTTAAGCGCATTCTACATATTTTTTGAATTGCACCCTACAATCGGAATATCTCGAGATCAGTTAATTACATTGGAATAATTTTTTCAGGCAAAGTAAAAGGACTCACATGAAAGCTAAAAATGCCAACATAAAAAAAGAAAATTATTTTTATATATATTTTTTATGGTACAAAACAAAATTTTTCCAAAATTTTGACTTTTTTCAGAAAATTTGCGCGCATCCTCGCATTAATGAAAAGGCTGTTAAAAATTTAAGTTTAACATGTTGCCAACTATCCTAATAATTAAATGATATAGCTAAAGCTTTCAAAATATACCGTCCCAACTTTTTATAAGCGCATAAGCACAAAAAAAAATTTGAAATTGGCAATTTTCGGACACTGCTGAGTGTAGGGTGCATGCCCAAAATACAAAATAATTGGCTCTTAGCATATTCTGAATAGATTGTTTTTAGCGCTATGTGGTTTAAAAGTGTATGTGTTAAACAAAGTTTTTCACAAAATTGAAAATAATGAAGATACTTTTTCTTAAAAAAACGTGCCTTTTCCAGAAAAATTTTAAAACTTTGAATTCTTTGCCTTTTCCCGTTTTTACGACTGCAGATATTAATAAGTTTTTTACTTATTCTTATTTAAAATTTGATCAGAAATTTAATGCTGTCTTTTAATTTAAAATCCAACAATTAACTAAAAAGTTGTAGGTGAAATACTAAAAAAAAGTCAAGGCAAAAAAAATTTTTTTTTGTTAAAAGTCAAATATCTTCTAAGTTATGAGAGATACGAAAACACATCTGAGGACATTATTTATTAAAAATGTTAAGCTTAGATCAAAACGCTTTATCTCATAAAAATCGGATAAGTTTTCTAAAAGTTACAAGCCTCAGAATTTTTTTTGAGTCCCATGTTGTCAACTTAGGCCCACTGTAACTCCTGTCCAGCTTAGGCCAGACGGCTGCCAAGACATTTGTTATAAAGCCTGAGTCCTCCTCTACGGATGTTCGAAGTTTCATATAAATCCAATCAGTAGTTTAGAAGTTCCAGATTTATTACCATTTATTTTGCAAAAGTCCCCACTGTGCGACCGTAATTACCCTGTAATGCTGTTATGGTAAGTTTTAAACATTTGGACGTGTTACTGGGTTCTTTAATGATCCATATTCGTAACTGGCAAACTCTTCACTAAATAGATGTCACTTCAGATGACGGCTATTTAACAGCTGGACAGCTTTCCAGATCGGCGGTTTTAAAACAACTAAATGGATAATAGATTAGTTTTTATTATTATTTTATTACACAAAACCATTTGTTCTGATTGTATCTTCTCATTTACTTTGAATCTATTTAATGAAATGAGTTGCATAAAACTTATTTTTTTTTCAATAGTTTTACCTAAATTTTATATCGAACGCTACTAATATAAAAAAAATAATGGCAACCATGTTAAGGCTTGAATATATAGGACAAACAAATTCGGAGAGAGTGTTACGTTTGAAAATATATTTGGGATCCGGTCATAGATTAGACTCTTGAATGCACACTCTTTATAAAAATTTTAGTTTTATATGGGAGCCTCTTCAGGCAGTTGATATTGTGGTAGCTATTAGAGGTCAGCGCAAGACATTAAAAAGTGCATAGTTTTGTATTTTTTTTTCAAGACCAGCTGTTGTCTGTTATAGTAATTAGAATTGATTGTAAAGCAAATGTAGAGAACAATGAAATAAAAACGTGTAAAATCGTTGAACAACAAATAAATAGACAGTTGTGTTAAGTGTACAATATATTTATTGTACACTTCATAGTGTACAATACTGCATTTCACAAACTAAAAATTTCGTAACTGCTTACAAATACACATATCATGAAAAATATTATTTTGATATTTTTATTATAAAATTTAGAAAAGCATTACATGCTAACTAATATACTCAAAAAATATGCGTTATTAATTTTTGTTTCTTTCACACATACACATATTGTCACACTATAAACAATATTTCAGTTTATATGACACTATTGTCAATCGGTAGGTAATAGGGAAATTTGCTTCGATACTACAACATCCCTTGGCAGATAGAAGGGAATAACAATTTTACTGTTCTCATAAAATCAAGAGCAATAAAAAGGAGAACAACTCAATTATGTAGATAATGAAGATTAAGCAAAGCACATGTTTTGTATTCGTGTGTTGGGAAGATATATTCAAGACGAGGTTAGTCATACACTTGACTCTTCAAGGGACACTATTGGCACAGTTGGAGCTACGTTAATAAATATTTTAAAGCTGACCAATGCACTATAGGTCAAATCACCACTTTTTCTGTGCGAAGTTAAATCCGCTTGCCAAATCATGGTATTTAATGCAAATTCTGAGAAAATGTCTTCAAAATTAAATTTAACACATTAAAGACCAGAAATTAATCCTTTAATAACAACAGTCGATATATGCATTAAAATATTTTAATTTTAACAAAACATTAGCTAATTGCTTAAATCTAGTTTATTTGGTAGATTTAAATTCAAAAAATCCTCTTTTTTTCATTAATTTCATCAAGAGTTCAGTTGTTTTCATACAAATGTTACCTAGTAAAAAGAGGCATTACTCGCAAAATGCAAAAAATCGCACTTTGAAATAAATTGCAAATAACTCATTGATTATTACTTAATTTATACTTAAAATTTGAAAGGGGTCAAATGGGGTCAAAAGTTTTGAGGGCCTACATAAAGTCAGTGCTTATGATAAATTATACCGTTTAAGCTATAGCTCATTATAATGAGTTACTTTAAGGCATAGCGATATAAATTTGAAACACTTTTTATAAAAAACATGAATAATTACTTGTCGCTTTATTTTCCATTTCACAGCAATGAGTTAATACCAACGCAATTCGAGAAAATCGCATTTAAAGTTGGCCGATTTCTACTGAACTCACAAGTTTATTTTCAGAAGAACTTAAATCTATTGACTTAGATGCAAAAATATGCGACAATGCTCAATATTTTCCGAAAATTAAAATAACGTGTCTTTATTTTAAAGTGTTGACAATTAAAAACAACGAAAAAAAAGTAAAATGTCAATTTTGTTTTTATTACTTTTGCACAGAAAAAGTGATAATTTGACCTACTGTGCAATGGCGAATAACCTTAATGGAATGCAATAAATAAACAGAATTTTATGTGTTGTCCTTAACTTTATTGCAACCGCATCAAAAGTCCAACAAACCTGTGCATTGGAGCTTCCATTGATTAACCAGTCAGCTCACAGGCTGACGGAGAGGTGCGCTTGCCATAGTGCGTAGCAAAGCATTAGTGTTATATTATTCGGAAGAATTTCTTAGCCTCAAACTTTGTCTTAAAAGAAGATTAGGCTCTCAAAATATTTATATTATGATTTGTATTGACATGTCTGGATTTACCTTTGGAAAACTTTGGGTTAAATCCAACTCGAAGGACCAAGTTTCTTTCAAACATTCGAACAAAGCATGCCTTCGTTAAGATATACTTAAACAAAAATATTTTAAATTCGCTGTTATATTTATATGTTCTTTAGGAACAAATTGCTTAACATTTTTAACGTACATATGTATATATTAACATCTTTGTTACTTTTCGAATAGATCTTAAGATAAGGGTAGATATTTGCAATGACAGGTGGTTTAAAAAATGCTGCCTTAAAACTTTGTCGTTGCAACAACAATTCATGTTGTTTAGTTTTTACATATATGTTCTGTATTCTGCAAAAACTTTTAAAACAGCACTTCAATACGAACAGAAAGTATATTATTTAAAAAGAAATTCTTCCAGCGACTTATCGATTCATAAATGATTTTTTATTATGTTCATTAGAAAATACTCATAATTAACTTTTTAAATTATTTTAAGAAATATTTAAGGTCCGTCATTATAACCCCGGCTTAGTACCAACTGTAGCGTAAAATAGCTTTAATGCTATTATCAAGGCACAGGTTGGACCTTTAATTGCAAAAAGTACAAGATAACTATTGAGAAAATATTAATGTAATGAAATAAAAGAAACAACATGAAAACACATCCTGCAATATGGCGTCGAATTTGCTTCGAACTCTGCTACAGTGGCAAATGTATATTGAGGTACTTAAGAAAACTAAAAGCTTTTAAATTCAAGATAAATTAATTGCGCATGTCGTTAATACTTAAAGGGCTTAAAATATAAAAAAAATAAAGTATGAGGTTTTATACCAAAAAAAAATTTTTTTTTTAAATCCTTTTGTTAGTCACTGTTTAGGCTACATATTCTTTTTTATTAACATCCATACATCTGCAAATGTTTGTTATGCCTGTGCATCCACACAGGTACGAGCAGTATGTTCATGTACATTTATTGTAGTAATTTTATTGCAAAACTTTACTGTTTTACATTCGAGTCAAGAATTCCTTTTTTTTCTAATTTCTTTTATTCCCGCTTTGGGAGTTTTTAATAAAGAGCATATTTGAACATGGAATATGATTGTCATAAATGATTTTTGAATTGTCAATAAAACAATAAAACTATGTACATACATACAATATTTGTTTATTATAAGCTGGAACAGAAAGCGCAAAGGGGCAACAGTTAAGAGAAATAAAAACTTGACTTCATACGTAAGTGCTAAAAGGTAAATGTGATTCGTCTGCAACATTGACATGGTATTATATTGTACTGTCTGTTCTTTTTTTCTTTTTTTGCTTCAATAATGGTGATGGCAAAGCTATAGTTCTAATAGTCCGTGTAAAACAGCAATAAATAGCTTACATACCGGTATATAACAGAGCTGTTATATTACGATTACTATTAGTAATCCATTAGATTACATTTTAAAAAGAATTGTAATGCTTATATAATTGCCTTCAGAAGAATTGTTGATAAATAATTGATTACGATTACTAAAATCGAAAAGTAATCTGAACTTGAAATTACTACAAAATAATCTAAAAGATTCAAAATTAATCAAAAAGTAATCCGATTACTTTCAAAGGTTACTTTTGATACTTTTTGATTATTTTCAAACATTCTGAATTAAGATTACTTTATTCTGAAAAAGTTTTAAAGAAATTTGTATAATTAGATGTTTTTGTTTAAGAAATTCTTAACATATTCGTTTATATAACAACATTAATAATATCAATCTGAGAAAAAAAATATAAAGAAAAACATAAAGTGAAATTTTTTGCTGGTGGTTAAGCATATACTTCAAACCACACAATTTGATAAGCTACAAACTTCTTATCTTATTCATAGACTTTCAAAAAATGATTTGAGAATTCACAAAAAATATTTTTGAAAATCACAAAAGAAAAAACAAACATATACACGCCAATTTTTTGAAAGACTATAAAAATGTATCAACAGATATCTTTCAAGCTTTCCTCAAAATTTTGCTCATTTGTCAAATTATTAAATATTTTAAATTTTAATATAAGTGAAATGCAATAAACTTAATAAATAATCAAAAAGAATTAAAAGTAATCCTTAGAAGTAATTGGATTATTTTTTTAATACTTTTGATTCTTTTTGATTATTTTGTAGTAATTTCAAGTAATTCAGATTACTTTTCCATTACTAGTAATCGTAATCACGATTACTAAGTACGAAACTGAATATAATCGCAATTTAATCACTACTTCACCTTTTAAAAAAAAGTAATCAAATTAGTAATCAGTACGTCTGGTGTTTTAAATGTATTGTTGTAGCTTGTATTATACAAAGCCAATAATAAATGCTGTTGTTTGAGTGTGTACCCTGAGGGAAATATCGATGGTGAAAATGTACTGAGTCGCTTTCGACTTTGTCACCAGTAGTACTCTACAATTTTCCCCATACAATACTTTATGCTATAGACATTTAGCATGTGCTTGTCATTGAAAATCTACTAGTAACACTAAAACAATTGACTAGGTACTGACTACGTAGTTACTATGACAATATGGAGACATACAAACCAGATATTTACTGGTACATTTCTATACCTTACGTAGATACAAATTTATTTATATTGACAACTTGTTGCAAAATCCATCAGATATACACCACATCTATTGTCTCTCTTTCTTTTATACTGACAAATAGAAGAGAAATTGTACACAATGTAACCACTACTGGAATTTTAGTGTTGACATAAACACATTTGGCCCCAGTCTGACTGCATTGTATGTAAGATGTAGATCACAAATTCTTCCGTCACGAAGTATTTTCTTCTTTACTCCTATACCTACAAACTCTGAAACAAATTTCTTGCAAACAGTGTTGTTTACGTTTGACTTAGAAGATTTCGCTGTAGTATAAAGCATTTGAAAAATCCCTCATGTCTTAAAAGTTCTTGTAAAGGATCTTGTGCAGGACTTTACTGTGCATAATGCAAAAGAAAATTAGATTACAGTTGTACACATTGCATAATATTTTTTATACGTTTCTTGCCTCTTCTCATTTTTCAATTTATAGTGGGCTTACTATCTGAAAGGCTCCAAAAATGGATATGTATCGAACCTAGGTTTTGTTCATATCAATACGTAACAATCGAAGGGGAGGGGGGGGGGGATTAAGGATTTGTTACGGTTTAGAAAATGTTGGACACACTGAACAAAATCGATCCAAGTCTATCGTCACCACGTATGTGTCTTGAAAGAGATGTCAAACGCTATATATTTATTAATGAAATGGTAGACTATATTTAACCTTAAAAATGTATAAAGGATAAGGTTTTCTAGTGATCACTTTATGAATTGAAGGAAAATACCTACCCTAACCTCGTATTTTTATCTATTTCTCTTAAAAGGTGTGTTTTCTAGATATTGCTAGATATTAAAAAAATGGCATAAGCAAATATGCATGTATGTGTTTCGTTCTATTATTAACTTAACAGCCTTAGCATTTAGCATTCCATGTTTCCTAAAAGAATTTGGTGTAAATTGTTTTGAATATGATTTTCGCGCCAGATCTCACGGTGACGGTGCCGTGGAGCGAATAGTTTGGCAACTGGTACGATCACAAAACCTTATTTTAAAAAATACTCGTGACTTCCATTTACTAGCTAAAATGAAGATAAATGCTACATTCCTAATTTAAGCTTGTAAATATACAGGGTGTCTAGTAGCAGATTTATGTTTTCAAACTTAAATAAAAAACGTAGTAATTGACACAAAGTTTTATTGAGAGCATTGAACGATAGATAGTTTTTCATTAGTAATTAGAGGTTACGCTTGTTTGGTCACATGTGTGCTAGATGTAAACTCGGTCCCTATGTTATGTAAATGAAATTATTAATTAGAGAAAAAGAGACAAAGACAGTTTCAGCGCTTGTTGACAATGTAATTAAATATGAACAGAATTCTACACTTGGCTGAGGTATGAAAACAATAGTTACTTGGCAAGTCCATAAAAATTAGTAAATGAGATATGAAATGAAATGAAAAGTGCAATATTTAATTCCCAGACATAGTTTATTTTGGTGTTCATTTAAAATAAATGTTAATTGGCGGGGTGTTTGAAGACAAACTCAGAAATCTGATTCATCGAAAGTGCCTCAAGTCAGCATATTTGGCATGAAATATTTTTACTGCTGCATAAACCAAATATTTTTTCTGGGTGATTTACTATTATTTTCACAAAATATAATTTTTAATTGCAAATTTTGCATAAAAAAACTTTTCTGAAATTTTTTCATTTGCTTTTGGAAAAGTTTTTACTAAAATTTTTATTATGTAATTTTTTTATGACTTTTAGCAGCTGCTGCTGCTGTATTAATTATTATTTGTGACAGTTGTCAATTGTAACAGTAAATTGGTTGCAATAACCAGCGAATGCACACATGCACACTTTAGCACTCATTGGGTCTTTTGAGAAAAATTGCCATACAGTTCCTTTATTCAGCGTTTTTTAATTGTCACAATACATTTTTTTAAAGTTTTTATAAATAAGTGCATATCTACTAAAATGTGTTTTGTCAGCGGAAAGGCAAAATTTCTACATATATATTAGATATTGTATAAAAAGTGGGGAAATATGAGCGGAGTTTACGGTTTAACTTATAAATCTCTTACATCTTGTAGCTTTGGCAAGTCTTGGTAAATTTAAAACACGGCAACAACAAAATGCAGCTTTTAGCAAAGCTACAAGATATAAAAGGTCTACAATAGCCAATCGAGAATTACGCTATATAAAACACGCAAAAAAATAATTACTCGTAAATTATTCCCAAAAAAATAATTAAATAACTACTAAAAAATTTCTTAAATTTTGTAAATAATTCTTATTTATTTTTAACCGATTTGAAAAAATGAAAGACCGATTTTAAAAATTATTTTTTGTATGAGAGGGTATAGCTTCAAATTGATCCCATTGTAAATAAAGTGGGCGGGTACACACCCACAATTTTTTTATTTGATCTTATGATATTATACTTATTTGGTTGCTGTGAAACCTAGCAAACACATTTGTTTGTTAAAATTGAAGAAATTTATTATTATATTTCACATGATTCTACTAAACCAATCTTTACGAAACTTAACACACACTTTAAGCTCTAAACCCCAGTTTTTAACTTAAAAATTAAGTACCTAATTAGCTAATTTTTATTTAATATTAAGTTGTAATTAAATACGATTTTATTTTTTCAGTGGTTAATTAAAGTTCTTATTAAATTACGCTGAAATTACGGTAGCACTGCGAAATTTCCCAGTATTATGGAAGGCTTTTCCAACAACAGCTGTTTAACATAAATAAGAAAGTTAGGTTATCAAAATGCAGAAAATAAAAATTTCATAAAAACACATTTTATGAAACCAAAGGAACGTCAGAATGCCTTTTTCTATTTATTTATTCCATGTTATGAAACTATGAATTGTATTTGTTATATATTTATGAAAATTAAACGAAATTCTTTCTAGTACGACAAAATGATGTTTTCAATACGATCACATGATGTTCATGTGTATGTTTTCAATAAACACACACACACACACGCAGAAAAACATATGGTACGCTCATAAAACTTAAGTAGTATTTAATTACGCAAGGTTGGACATTTAATTATTATTTAAATATGGGGTCAAAAATACAATTTCGTATTTAATTAGAACTTAAAAATAATTGCAGTTTGATTACCAACTGAAAAAATTGGTATAAAACAGACACAATCTTGTATTTAAAATAATGGGCGGACTCACGCCCATTAAAATTTAATATTTTTTTAAGTGGGTCTACTTTATCGATTTTTACAAAACTTAACACACACCCTGAGCTCTGAAAAACACACAATCTTGCATTTCAAAATCTTGCATTAATAGTTAGATTTTGTAAAAAATTTCGTTTTTTGAGCCTGGATCACACGATCGGCGCAATGTACCAACTTTCGTCGGCTCACTGCAATAAAGTCATAAGTAATAAGCCAAAACGACATTATTATTTAATTAATTCTTTAATAAGTCTATATGGCTTTATTGTCAATGCAGTGTGGTACAGTTATGTAATTATATTTAAATTAGTTGAGAAATAATGAAAATTTAGCTTGTTGCTTATGAATTTATTTCAGTAAGCCGACGAAAATTGGTACATTGTGCCAATCGTGTGATCCAGGCTTAAATGTTTCAAATTTATATGAAAAATAACGAAAATTCGTTTCAAAAAATATTTTTTTCCATACAAATTTCAAAACGAAAAAAGCGTTTCTATATACAAAATCTGCCCTTAAAATTTAACAGCCTTATTTATAAAACTTAAAAAGGCTTTATAAAGGCTTTTTAAGAAAATTTTTTATGAAAATTTGTTTTAAAAAATCTTTAAGTTTTAAGTTTTTTAAGTTTTATAAATAAGGCTGTAATTATATATTTTCATTTTCATAAATTTTTTTTGTTAGAAAGAGTTTAGTTCAGTTTGGCCCCATCAATTTTTTTTCGAAAATTTTCTATCAGATCTTTGTACTGAAGTTGGTTTTTGGAATTATTTATTTATTTTCATTAAAACTGAAAACGAAATGAGGATTTATTTTATTTTATTTTGTAGAACCAATTTTATTTTTTTGTTATTTCATTAATTTCGAAAAAAGTTCCAAATTTTTTTCTCTGAGATCTGTAAACAAAATAAATTCCATATGTTTATGGAAATACTCTCAATATGTGACCTTTTCCGAGAAAATGGGCCTAGTGAGTCAAAAAACGGGTTTGGACTGGATTCTGGTACCTAAAAGGGTGTGAAATGCGTTTTTCGCAAAACTTCATTTTCACACACTAGGTCCCTTTTCTCGGAGAAGGTCACATATATTGAAATCTATGAATTTTTTAAGTAGAAACAAACAAACATGCAATAACATACATATAAAGGGTGTTGTTTATTGATGTATAGAACTTTAAGTTGGCATCACTTTTTTAACTGGCGGCCATTTTGTCAGCTGTCAAGTGATTAATATTTAGTTTGGTTTGCCATTTCATCATGAACAGGTTGACAAAAGAACAACGCTTGCAAGTCGTGCAAATTTATTTCGAAAATAATGGTTCAGTTCGCGAAGTTTACCGCAAGCTCCGTCCATTTTATGATCGACATAATCGTCCATCAGAGCAATTAATTCGGTTAACCACGGATCGTTTTCGCACTACGTTTACTCTATGTGATAATACGCATCCGCAGAGACGTCGAACAGTGCGCACCGAAGAAACAATTGCCGCTGTAGAGCAAAGTGTTGAAGAGGACCCGAATGAATCGATTCGCCACCTTGCACAGCAATTGGAGCCGACTAACCGACTATTTTGTTCCCGAATTGGATGGCATGAATGTGGATGAGTTGTGGTTCCAACAAGACGGCGCTACATGCCACACAGCGCACGTCACAATCGATTTATTGAAGGAAACATTCGATGAGCGCATAATTTCGCGGAATGGACCTGTCAATTGGCCACCAAGATCGTGTGATTTGACACCATTGGATTATTTTCTTTGGGGATATGTGAAGTCGCTCGTCTACGCCAACAAACCAGAAACGTTAGGGGACTTGGAAGCCAACATTCGTGGCGTTATTGCCAACATACGGCCCCATATGCTCGAAAAAGTGGTTGAAAATTGGACCTGTAGAATTGGCTTTATTCGAGCCAGCCGCGGCGGCCACATGCCCGAAATCATATTTAAACACATATTTAAACATTAATGGCATAAAATTATCCTTCCAATAAAGCCAAATTGGTGGACATTGAAACGATTTTCTTGTGTTTTATTTCAATTCAAAGTTCTATACCTCTTAAAAAAACACCCTATACTTCACATATTAATTTTTTTAACTTAAGAACTGGCGAGAAGTTTCATGGATGGTAAGCAAGGGTCATCCGGTCCCATATTTTTGTTTAGTTATTTCATTAAACCTAAAACCATAAAATGGCACCTAGAAGAAGTGAAATAAATGTGTACCTAGAAGAAGTGAAATAAGTTACTTCTTCTAGGTGCCATTTTATTAGTAATTTCATTGAAATTTATTTCATTAGAGCAAGTCAAATTGTCATCAGGTATACTCGGCTAAATTCGCTTTGAAAAATTTATACTTTTGATGTCAAAAAAATATGTGTGCTGACATCTGACGTATATTCAAATTACAAGCAGCGGAAATAACCATCTGAGGACTTGTGACTACCTAACAAGGGTTTGCTTTCAATTGGACTTTAATTTATTTGAAATTTTTGTGTGACAGCTTAATTTTAAAAATTTTTCATTTAGTTCCGGTTCACATGTTTCAACTTTTGTTGCTCAACTCGTAATTCAGCTGTAAGAAAGACGGAGACGGAAGTACAAATATCTCTTTTTTTGTTACAGCTGAATTACGAGTTGAGCAACAAAGTAAGCTGGGACTTACTTTCCTAGCAGACTTTAGCAACGAGAGAGTAAAGCAGAAATTTACAAAATTACTCTCCCAGATACGAGAAAGTAAATGAACGCTTTACTTGTAAAAACTTGCAAGAAAATTTTATTCATATCAGAACCATAGATGGGAATCATGATGCAATTATACTTTTTTTGATGTATTTTCTTTGATTTTTTTTAATATGAAATACTTTGCACAGTTTCATATATTATTTAATATTTTTATGCAATTTTCATAACTTTTTGATTTTTTTCCATTAACAAACACAAAAAAAGCTACTTTCCATCCCTGATCAGATATGAGAAACAAACAAAATTCTTTGACAATACAATTGAATTTAAGTGGCTTAATAAAAGAAAAACAATAAATTTAGAAAATATGCTTTCTTTTTTTATACCTAAATATATTTTTTAAATAAAGAAATTCACATTTGTGAGTTTTAATTTTTCAGATATACATATTTGATATTTTCTTGCAAGTAAAAATTTTCTACGCTCTCCTTGCAAATTTTTCGAGTTCATGAAAACTTTCCAGTAACAATTGTTACAAATTCGTAACAATTTTTAGTAAATGAACAAACCTAATAATCACTGAAGTTAAATTGGTTTGCATAAAAATTCAAAATTTTTTATTTTATAGATGTTTTTAAATTTATCAGTAACTGAAACTCGACAAATATAGACTTACGCGGTTGTTTATAAATACCATGGATTTGTCCATTTACAATGTACAAGAGTCTGCAACACATAATTGTTAGAGTTTCAAGACAAATTAAAACTTTTTTATACCCAGTCTCTTAAATGTTTGACTACAAAATAGTTTTATTGTTAATTTATAAAACAAATAACAGAAAAAATAATAATAAAAATAATAAAAATATAAAGTATAAGAAAAAATGGTTATGAAAAATATTTCTTTCAACATCTTGATAATAGACGGTATAGTTGCCAATATTGTTATTAAACAACGAACACTGACAGGCAACAAACACTCACACTATGAAAAATTTCGCACTCCGTTTTGAATGGAGTTGGTGTTCACCAATTAATAGATGGCTGGTTGTTGTGCATTCGTGCCACACAGAATGAATGAAAAACGGCAACAAGACCATTAACAAATGTAACACAACTCTAATTTTACATGTTCCGTGTTTATGTTTTTCACTCTTGTGTTATATTACTCGTAGTTATGCCATAAGATCAGTATGTGCAGTTTTTGTGTGCGTTTGTGTGTGTGTGTGTGTTTGTGTTTGTGTTTTGGAGTGTGTCTGTGGTATCATTTGGAACAGATGGAGCAAAATAGTTATAGAAATTGTGAAGGAATGCGCGCGTAAACTTAAACATAAGCTTAAAAGCGATGTCGACGACATAGTATATATGCATGAGTCTGTTATTTGTTTTTCTTCTATACATTTAAGCGGCTGTGTCTGTCTAACCCAATATTAGTTGCCGTTGTTGTAACAACTTTGTAACGGCACAAAGGGAAATTATATATTGCTTTTTGTGTAAGTTAAGATTTAAATATCACAAATACTAATAGTATTTTAAATTTTATCTGTACACGTATTAGGTCTATATACATACATATATGTATATATGGGTCACTCCATAAGGTTATTTTGAACAAAGAGAGAAAGAAATCAACTAAAGTAGAGAATTGGCAGCAGGGTTACCGCTGGGAATTTTTGAAAAGTCGCACAAAAGGTCGTTTTATAAAAATAAAGTCGCACAAAAAAAGTCGCGTGAGAAGATAAAAGTTGCACAGCTTGTTAAACGCTTTTTTATGAAAAAAGATTATTGAATCAAAACAAAAAGCTAATTGCATATTTCATAACATATACAGTTGCATTATTGTATTTGGTTCAATACATATTTTCTTATATGTATACTGAAGAAATCTACTTAAGTTTAATAAATTTGGCTGTCGTATGCTGCCGAGCTCAAGATATTTTTTTACAAAATTCTAATGCACGCCACAGACCTTGCAACCGTTGGTACAACATCAGCAGGTTGTGTATGAGATTGTAAAGTGTGTGGGGTCGTTGTATGAAGTTGTGTCTCGGTTGTATGAAAGATTAAAAAGATTTGATTTTTTGGCAAGTTGTATAGACAGGTTGTATAATTTAGGAGTATGTTGTACAACTTCATTTCATTTTGGTTTTATTTTCGTAGTGTCATATAAAAAAACGTCACGCACGAATTCAAATGCGCGTTTAAAATGTTATACAAATGTAATTTTTGTAGTCTTTTTTTAGTGTTTTTAAAAGTTTGTTGTTAGAATGTATTTCTTTTTATATAAATCAAATTTTTTTTAACCAAATTTTTTCTGCACTTTTTTACATTATTCTTCTTCGTTTTGTACGAAAAAAATCATCGACTACAATATGCGCAGTAGTACCCGATATCATGTTTACTCAAAATTTTTTTTTTGTGAAATGAAGTTGTGCACTAATGTTGCACACGTTGTTGTATAGTTTGTGTCCAAAAAACACACAACTTGATAAACCAACATGTTGTACCAACGGTCGCAAGGTCTGTGGCTTGCATAACATTTCGAACCAAAACACCGTGAGCTCTATTTTTCAATTCTATTCGTTTGATATTGGTGCCATATATCCTATTTTTTGGGTGAATGTATTTATACTTCAACATACATAAATATTACTTTTTTGGAATCCACTCTTCTATATATTTTATTAAATTTAAAGCTGACAGCATTGAGTTGCATGTTTTTTTTTTTACTTTCAATTTACTTCTAAGCAAAGCTAATTTCAAAATGTTCACATGTTAGTACACACTTGTATGTTTTACGACAACGTATATAAAAAAATTTAATTTACTGCAATTTTAATGTTTTTTGTGAGAATCTTTACAAAAAAGGGTAAAAAGTCCCAAGAAAATCAAAAAGGTCGCAAAAGTCGGTCATAAAAAAAAGTTTCACAAAAAGTCGCAGACCGCTAAAAAGGGTCAAATTGCGACTTTAGTCGTATGAACGGTAACCCTGATTGGCAGGCACGATCTTTGGCACACTTGTAATCTCAAAATTATCTGATTGTATAATATACTCATATAGTACATTTTGTATGGAAACACCCATACCATTTTAAACCCAACACCCATCTAGAATTCACAATATGTGTATAATTTGCATGTTAAATAAAAAAACAGGGAATAATATGTCGCTACAATAACAATTTGCTTGGAAATTGAATCTTCACACCTCAAAATGGCTAAAGAAGGAAATTGTTGGTGAAAAGAAACAAAAATAAAAAGCAATTTACAAAAAAAAAAAAAAAAAAAAAAATAAAAACTACATGGACCATACGCAAATACCTAACAAAGCATTATTTTTAGTGCCCACACATAAAAAAAATTAAGCTTGGTAAAAGAGATAAAGAAACAGATACCCGAAACATAAGAATATTGTCAACACATAATGCCGGATGGTTGGTTGCTTTCGAAGACTTTTAAGTTTGTATGTGAAGCGAGTATAGATGTGCGAAATGTCCACAAAATCGGTTGCACACCACAGACATAACTAACGTGTTCAGTAGGGTGATCGATTATTCAACTTTTTGCAGAAACCGGTTTTCGAATAGTTCGAGTATTTGAAATTATGAAAAACCCGGTTTCAGTTTTACAATTCAGGAAAAACCGGTCAACCGGTTCTTTTAAGTAGGATAATTATTATACAAAAAATTTGATTTTAAATTGGTTAATTTAAAAAAAAGAGTTGACAGTTCATGTAAAGATTATAAAACAATAAAAAATTTAAAGGCAATACATAAAATTTAACTTCATATACTTATGTATAGTACATATGTATATGTATATATATCGTGAAGGAAATGCCGATGGTGAAAATGTACTGAGTTGCTTTTGACTTTGTCACCAGTAAGACTCTACAATTATTCCCCATATAATACTTTGTGCTATAGACATTTAGCATGTACTTGTCATTGAAATTCTACTAGTAACACTTAAACAATTGACTAGACAGTGAATTCATAGTTCTTACGGGAACATGGAGACATACAAACCAGAAATTTACTGGTACATTTCTATACCTTAATTTATGTATATTGACAAGTTGTTGCAAAATCCACCAGAAATACACCACATCTGTTTTCTCTCTTTATTTTATACTGACGAATAAAAGAGAACTTGTAAACAATGTAACTAATACTAGAGTTTTAGTGTTGACATAGAGACACTTGGCCCCAGTCTGACTCCAGGGTATATATGTATATATATATATACATATGAATGTATGGAAGCGGTCGATATCTACCTCTACATAAAATATGAAGCAAAATGGTCAACAAAACTAAAAAATACTTTTTGAAAATGGATTTTGACATCCATTGCACACCATAAGGACAATTTAATTCGTCTCTGCTATCATCTCATAAAATAATTTCGCTTTAATTTCATGTTTCAGTAAGTGTTGCCATGCTCAAAAACGCCTAGAACTTTTACACTGAAAAAAAAACTTATGAAAATCAACAGAACTAGTCGGTCTAAGGGCCTATTCCACTATGTCACCAACGTTCGACTTGTCGCACACTTACATTTATAACAAAAACCAAATTTCAAATTTTGTTGTTATTTCCAATGTAACTGTGCGACAAGTCGAACGTTAGTGACATCGTGGGACAGGCCCTAAGTTTTAACGTAGTAAAAAACATTTTTATTGCAAAATGTACAAATCGAACAGTATTCGACTCAGCCGGTTTTTAAATTGTAAAAAACCAGACTATTCGACATTCGAAAAATTAACATTTTGAAAAAACCGACAACCATATTGTGAAAAACCGGGTTTTAAAAGCGGTTGAAAACCAGAGTCGATCAGCCTAGTGTTCACTCAAGTGTGGTTGTACTGTAGAACAAGTGTTTCAGTTTCAATGTTTTACTTTTCTTTTCTCTTCTTATTCTCTCTGTCTTCTTGATGATGATCTTCATTCATTATAATTTAACACTTTTAGACGAAAATTCCTTGTTATCTTTAATTTTTATGTTTAAAAGCGTCACATGTGGTTGTACGTGCATAGTTATTTGTTTGTACAATGTACAATATATATATACATATATATATATATATATATATATATATATATATATATATATATATATATATATATATATATATATATATATATATATATATATATGTATATGAATAAAGAATAATAATAGCCTACCAGAAAACAACAGTTTATAGTTAAGTGTATAACACGGCCATTATTCTAAGAATAACACTCACTATGTGTAATATAAAGTCAGTTATTTCAATTAATGCAATCATTTTCAGCTCAGCTTTCAAAAATTATAATTGAACTTCTTAATCTTAAAAATTCAACGAATTTGATCTGAGTTGCAATTTTTTATTATCTAATAGCAGCTCTTGAGAGTGAAGTGGATAAAAAAAACTGACGGAACCTGAATCTCTGAAGTATTTTTGGCAAAAATATAAAGTAATAGAGAAAGTGACGCTTTCAAAATTAAAACATATCGAGAAACTATATTCAAAGTACTCCAACTCAAATTTGGTCACAATGAGTTTCCGATAGGAAATGGCTTCCCTATGTAATATTCATCTGTAGTATAAATTTCGAATCAAAAAAGAAAATTATTTTTTCTCGTTTAATATCAATTTTTCTTATTCTGCTATCTCAAAGTATAATTTTTTTTGGTGAAAATGTGTAAATAAGGGTGTTTTTTTATAGAGTGATATAACTTTGAGTTGGCATCACTGCTTATTTGACCACCCTTTTAACAGCTGATAGTTGCTTTTTGTTTAGTTTGCTTTGACTTACAGCAGAGCAACGCGTGCAAATTGTGGAAAGCTTCAATCAAAATAATGGTTCTATTCGCCAAATATTGATTTGGAATTGCCATTCAAAATTTTATTTTCCGATAAAACCCATTTCTGGTTGAAAGGGTACGTAAATAAGCAGAATTGTCGCATTGGTAGTGGGGAGAATCAACAAGTTTTTGTGGAAACACCATTACATTCACTTAAAATTACTGTTTAGTGCGCTTTATGAGCTGGCGGAGTCATTGGCCCATATGTCTTGTTGAAAATTGGTGTTCCATATTGCGCCCTGTACGCTCCAGTCGTGGCGGCCACATGGCCGAAATGATATTTAAACCTTAATGTCATAAAATTTTGTATCCAATAAAGACCGTTTCATTGATATCAAATATATATTACTATGCTTTATTATGATTTAAAGTTGTATCACTCTATAAAAAACACCCTTTACTAAATCCCATGTAAATTTCCGATATTTTTTAAAAAATTAGTAATTTATTATAAATCTACCTCATATCTTATTTGTATTTGGCATGCTGATTACGAATATTGTAAGGATTTTTATATCCTATGGCTAGTTTCTGAGATATGGTCGCTTTTAATATATTAGTACAGAGGGGTTCCGATAAAAAAAATTGGTAATTTATGTATAACTTTTAAAATGTTAATCAAATAGAAATATAATGTATGGACCGATTATAGTCAATGACATACTCTTTCGAAATTAATAGCTTGTAGTAACCTCGCTCACTAGACAGTGAGTTAGAGAGTGCTACAGCTGACCACCTCGAGATATAAGTAATTTTTTTAGAGTGCCGCCATCTATACTACAGTTCAGCTAGATTTAGGACAGCCTTAAAGTTGTCTTTACATACATATGTATGGCTGTCTTTTATTCTTACTTAGAAAGCTAACTCTTAGATTTTAACAGTTATAATTCATATTATATATCGGATAAAAATATATAGGCTTACTGCTTTATTACAAAAAAAAATATTACGGCTTTATAAAGGCTTTATAAGAAAAAGTTAAATCCTTTATTTTAGCCTTAATATTTTTTTATAAATAAGGCAATTAATTTTTAAATGAGTTAAGATGAAAAATAATAAACTATAATTTAACTGTTATTTTTTGAAATCATGCGAACACCTTAATAGTGTAAAGACAGCTTTAAAACTTGTTTGTAAAAATACTTGAAGGTTCAAATTCACAGTCATTAGTTAGCTAATAGCAATAGTTTAACTAATAACATTTGATTAACAGCCCTTTTGTTTACCATTAGTTAAACCGCCAAATGTTAGAGGTTAACAAATATGTAGTTAACAGCTGGTTCGTTGTAAATTTTAGTATTCGGGCCTGTTCTGAAAATCACGGTGATTTCAAATCACGTGATTGCAAAAGTAAACTACTAATAGCTGACTTGATATTGGGTTTTATTTGTATTTTAAGTTTTTGTCATTTATAATAGAATATTTTCTTCCAACTTCCAACGCTATAAATCGTGGAATTTACAAATTAATGAGAGTAAATTTTTTGAAATCACCGTGATTTGACATGTCGTGATTTGCAGAACAGGCCTGATTATTATTATTTTGCAAACAATTTTAGACACATTTTACAAAAAGCTGTAACACTATAATTTTTTTTTTTAATTTTTTTGTTATATTTTGGTTTTCCCGAACCAATTTCAGTACTAATTCAATATCTTGCATGGTACAGTTTGATGAGCGCGCTCACACTTGTTTTATCTATTTTTAGGAAATAATCCCCTTATTGTGAATGGCGTCGTCGAC
This sequence comes from Tachina grossa, assembly GCA_949987645.1. Taxonomy (NCBI): domain Eukaryota; kingdom Metazoa; phylum Arthropoda; class Insecta; order Diptera; family Tachinidae; genus Tachina; species Tachina grossa. The sequence continues at coordinate 48,561,287 of OX465278.1, read as the reverse complement.
GTCACATCAAGACGATAGTAAAAATCTTCACTTGTCTACTCCTTATAGACAACAATTTACTACTATTAACATGCTACAGCCTTAGAGATTAGTCAATTCGATTGACAATAAGAACCAATTGTTGCCGATGAAGAGTAGACAAGTGACAATATTTACTGTCATCTTGATGTGACGTTTTCGACGCCATTCACAATAAGGGGGAATATAACAAGTGTAAACAAAAACCATATGCTATAGCAGAGCTGCCAATAGTAAAATCTAATAGTTTGATAGGGTTACCAATATTTGTTCATATTAATAACTTAAGTTAAACAATACGTGTATACGGGCTATTTTGCCAACTAACATTTAGCTAAGGGTAGGATTTTGTCTACCCGGTAAATATTTTTGCATTATTACAACTTAAATTTTTTATTGGTATTATTATCAATAATAATAATATTTATTGGATACAAAAAAAATTAAGGTTTTATAATGCAAAGCCATTTATCGGGCAGACAAAATCCTGCTTTTAGCTAAAGGTAATTTGTGAAAATAGCCCTTAGAATATGAAGTATTTGTAGAACAATCGTTATCATTTTAGTTTACTAATAATTAACTAATGACTACAAATTTCGCCCTAAACAGTTTATATATTGTGTAGCACGTGTTGCCCATTTCATTTTACTACGCTTTAATAGAAATGAAGAATTAAAAAGTTTGAATACTTTTAAATAATATTTTAGTAGTCATGCTTCTAAAAATGTAAGAGTAGGTACTTATTTACGCATGCGTACATAAATCTTTTTCTAATCTAAATTTTAAGTGTATCTGTTCCTACTTTTTCTTCCTCTTTCAACTCTATTTTCTATTGATGCTTTTGCTGCTGCTTCTTCTTCTTCTATTTTATATTATGATGATGCCATGTTTCATGTGCCGCCTGCTTATAGCTTTAAAGTACTTAAAGAAACATATGCAGACTATTGTTAAGTGGATAAAGCAAAAATCTCTTTGTAGGTTTCAAGTACGGCTAAATTTTATAAATACGTACGTACGGCAATATGTCAACATAACTCGTTGACACTTTGACATTTTATTTGAAATTCTTAATATATTTCTTTTATTATTATATATTAGCCCGATTCACAATCTTGTGCAAATGGTCTTGCATCGTTGCATGTGCAAAATGGTTTAGTATATTGATACTCACCACTAAGAATTGTTAAGTGGTGAGTATGAATATACTATACCATTTTGCACATGCTACGATGCCAAACAATTTGCACAAGATTGTGAATTGGACTATTATGTATATATGAATAGAATTTTGTTGTTCTAGTATAATAGAAACACTTTGTAGTTTATGGTTGCAAAGAATGTAAGAGAAACAAAATTATTACATCACACTTGAACATAATGCTAAATGTAGATATAGATGTGTGCATAAAGAAGCGTATATTGTTCACAAACTGCATACGTTTTACGTGATTTTAATGAGTTCCTTTTAGAAGTAGATTGTCCTAAAAAATTAACTCTAAAGTAGGCAAAAATCTACTTGAAGATTGGCCCACTAATTTATTGAGTATCAAGAATATGTATCATTAGAAATTGTATTTATTTCATTTATTTTGTTTTTGCGTATTGTAATAATTATTACATATTTTAAGGTCTTATTAGTCATTAAAGTCTGTTGCTGTTATATTCTGTAATGTGCCATTCAGTTGATGAATTTTAAAAAGTTACTTTTCTGTAATAAGTTTTCAAACAAATATTTTGTTGTTTCTATGATAACCCTTCGAGAGCCATATTACTATTCGTGGCCGACGGAGACATACACGTAATAAAATGAAACAACTAGCTATTTTCGAAGACCACCAAACCTTCATCATCAGCATTTTTTGTGTCTGGTCCACTGTGTGTGGTGTCAGTTGATGTATATTTCTGCTTTATATACAACAACTTTTATTGCAAATGGAATATGTGAATTGTTTTGATTCATCGTATTTCAATTTAATGAAAGCTTTTTTGTAATGAAAGCTCACTTTTACCATCTCTAAATTTACAACAGTCCTGCCATTGTTTTTTGTAATAATACCCGTATTCTAACCTCTGTGACAATGACAAAATTATAACAAAACTGAGGTGAGTGACTATTTGTATATTTTTGGTATTCTGAAAAATATTGTCATGAATAAAATTTAACAAATTTGTCACCTAATGAAAAGCACATAAACAAATAAAAATTTATTAATTTTCCTTTTAATTTACTTTTTAGTTGTGAGAATTAAAGAGAAAAAAGCGTGATTATTGAAAAATTGTTAACATCTTATGCCAATAAAAATAATTGCTTTGTGCACTTCTTTTGGAAAAGTAAAGGAAACATTTTTTCCACTTTTTCCAAAATAACATCCAGGGACTCCTAGTTTTTTGCCAACAATATTTGTAGTTGTAGCTATGGTAAAATGGACAACTTTTGCGAATATATTCATACAATTTGAACGTGTCTAGGCACTCTAATAGCTCATACAGATCACTTTTTAAATTAAAAATTTAATATTTCTAAATATTCCGACGGTAAATTTGTTCCTTAATTTTTGCAAAAAAAAAAGTGCAAGAAATAATTTTTTTGGAATAAGATGCTTACATGATTTGTTTGGTAGAGGGTTTTATTACTCTCAAACCATTACAATTTTTCTTCACACAGATTTCACAATCAACCCTTTTTTGGAGAAATTACGAACCTATACTGTCCTGTCCGTGTAATTTTCATAATGTATTGTTAGTACATTTCTATGTGTGCGACCATCGTTTGCTAATTACTTATGTGTGTATGTAAATGCAAGATACTCCGGCTAAATAAATAAAAAAATACATTTCTTTACATTCATAATACATTTTTTTTTATTATTTTTTAAATAAATATCATGGTACAATAATATAAAGGTACAATCACATTTGACGTATAAAATTAATTCTGACTTTTGCCCCAATTATTTGATTAGTGTTTTTTTTGTAAACAGAGAGGAAAGCGTTGCCACACACATATAATGGCAACTTTTATTTAGGAATGCTTCTTGAAATGTGTAATTTGAGTTTAGAAATTGTAGTTAAACACGTATTGTTAATTGAACATGAGAATAACGAAATCTGTGTGTAATAAGACCTACAAAAGCAAATATTTGATTAATTATTTAATTCATTAGATAATAAAAAAAAGCCTAACCGCTAGGTATAAAGCATCGTTCTTAAAAACATCGATATAAAGAAACGCCGTAAATAAAAGCGATACATCGATGTTTTATTAGCGGAATTCACGGTTGTTTCATACATATAATACACATTGGCATATACATACTTCGTGTGCAAATTTATTACTGGTTTACATCAAGCACTAACACACACCCTGCGACATTTGCATTTGAGGTAAACAGCTTTCAAAGCTCTTAAATTTGTTCTTGTTTCTCTGCAAAGTAACAGCAAGCATTGTTGTCGCCGATATCTGGTTGGCTGTTGTGGCCTCGTCGGTGTGAAAGTACAAAAAGCTCTTTATGAAAGTTTACACATTGTGCATATGACTTGGACGTAGCTGAATAAGAGTTAATGCTTTGTTGATATATACAATAAACACTGTTCTCCTTTTTTTGTTTGCAAAGGATATGGCCTATAATTGGACTAGGAACATGTTGTAATTATCCCATTTCTCCTTAAAATGGACCTACAACCCGGATGCTACAACCCGTGCAACAATTTCATCCGAATAATGTAAGGCTGCTACGTCCAAGCACATACTCTAATATATGTATTTCAGATAAACAGCTTTGAAAGCTCTTAAATTTGTTATTGTTTATTTGCAAAGAGCAAGCAATTTTGTAGCCGAGATCCCGAGGCAAATCGAGGCACTCGTTATCAAACGAAATTACGAAATATTTCTATATAAACCCGATTGAAATATTTCGTAATTTGTTTCGATAACGAGTTTGGATGTTGTGCTCTCGTCAGTGTGAAAGAACAAAAGGTTTTTTGTAAAACATTGCACATAGTACATATAGCTTGGACGCAGGTGATGTAAGGCAATAAACCAGAGAGTATAAAGACAAAGTTCCGCCTTGATTCGGTTGGAAATTTCCTTGCTGTTATATTTTTCTTGCTGCCGTTGTTGGTGCTGCTGTAACTTTTTTGCTGTTTATTTTTTATAAATTTATGAAATAATTAAAATATTTTAAATTATTTTTAATTTAAAAAACAAGAACGTCAAAAAATTAATGAAAAACTCGGATTTCATAAATTAATAAGGTAGCATTAATTTTGAGAGAAAAAAATAATCGGGACAAACGTCAAAAGGTTAATATGGCGACGAAAAGAGAGAACGGCTTTACCTTTATCAAGGCACATTCACAAGGTAGTAGCGGAAACGCAGCTGAGCTATTTTTTTTCAATTATAGTTCATTCGAAGCTTCAAAAATTGTTTACGAATGAGAAATTAAAAAAAATTTTTAAAAAATTGTCAATGTGAAAAATATTTTATTTAAAAAATTCTTTGGAAACAAATTTAAAAATATGAAAAAACTATTCAAAAATTTTGAAAAGTGCCTAAGCGTTGCAAATTTTGTTAGTGGTAGCTGCCGTGAAGAAATTTTTTCAAATTTATGTGAATAATTTTCATTGTTATTTTACAACAAATTCTATTTTTGATATTTTGGATCAACTAAAAGCCATGTTGTTTTTTTTTTTCATTGTTGTATTTTTTCATTGTTCTTGTAATCCTGATATTACCTGGAAATAAATGTGCCTTGACCTTTATATTATTGTATCATGATAAATATATATAGTTGTCAATTTGAAATAAATCTTACCATAGTATGTTGAAAGCTTTTTGAGCTTTTTAAGCTTTTCCTTGTCATATAAGCAACAGAATACCATGACAATTTTATTTAAAATTATATAACAAGAAATTTTACAAAATTGTATGACAAAAAATTTGTCACAATTTATTAGAATACGCGTATAATTATAATTTCTATGCTATTGTGTCATTTGAATTGAACGCTTATGAGAAAATTTAAATGGGAATACAGTAGGCCATTCACAGCAAATAGTAATTTATTATTTATCAATTTAGAAGGGTTTATGAGTTGGCACATAGCACGAACATTGCAGACACTTAAAATCTTATGTGTTGTGAAAGGGTAAAATCTATCTTGGAGGAAGTCAAAAACTTTATTATATTTTTCAACAAAAATCATTTATTCAAAATTTCTACCACTTACATAAAAAGCCATTAGTATTTTACCAGGTGGCTTTAAGGTAAAAATAACTCACACAATTATACATATACATAAAGATATTATATTTTTCTTCTTTCACTAATAGCAGTCAGAAAAGACTCGTGCACATACACACATACATACACATAATTCTGATACTAATAATGACCACTCATGAAGTCAGACGACAAATTAAATTCAACACACAAAAAATAAGTTTTCCCTCATAAACGCAATTATTTACCGCTGATGACTGCATTTACAAAAGAATATGAACGCGTTTATATTTAGTCCCAAATCACACTGTGCAAGTCTTATTGCTAAGCTGATTAGTTTCATGGAGAGAGAGAGACGAGGGGAACAGCAACGTTTCTTTTCCCCCCGTCTCTCTCGCCTAATAAACTAATCAGCTTAGCAATAAGACTTGCATAGTGTAAATAGGGAATATGCAAAGCAACAAGTCTGCAACGGCTTGAAGTCAACAGATGATACTTGGTTGGCAAACGCTTCTCTTAACTTTAATAAGAAGCAATAAAAAAATATGTTTTTGCTTTTTGCTAAACAGAAGACACAAAACTTCCCTAAAATCATTAAGTTGCAGTCGAGAATGTCAGAGAAAAGAAAACGAGAAAAGAAAATAAGGCAAAACCTATGAATTTATATTCCAAGAAGAAATAATGCGTACCTGTGCGATTGGCCTTTGTAACAGGTCTTTTATGTTTAGTTCGTTTTAATGCAAAGTGCATCACACAAATTCCATCACTAATAAGTTGTCATATACATATTTATGTTGCATTAGCAAGCAAGCAAGCAGCCTTCAATATTTTTCTTTTAAATACCAACATGAATGGACGTTGTTTTATGTACAAATAAATGTATGGGCATGACTATGCAAAAACGCTGGTGCAACACTCAGCGCCATAGGTCTAAAGAATAATTCATTGATCGACTGAAAATGAAAATTTCAAATAAAGTACCAAATGTGGCAATTTGTCGTCATTATGACGATTTTTGGTGCAAAAATAGCAAAATGACGATTTGACAATTTTTTTTTCCTTAAAATTGACGATTTTTTAATATACTGGTCGCAGTTTGTATGGGATTTTTTAATTCTTAATATGTATATCGTCGTTGTTCCGACAAAATCAAATATATGCTTTTTCCTAAGTTTTCAGGAGAGCAAAAAACCGAAACCTTTTAATATTTTTGCAAACTGCAATTCTATGTATGAAATATATTTAGCATTTATATAAGTATTTCGTAAAATTAATCCTCACAAAACCATAAATGTGAAAAAAGGCCAAGTTCGTATCAAAAATTTCGGCCATCAAAAGCAGTGAGATATAAATTTTGACCAAGTTCTTGTTTGGCACAAAACCTTTCACTAACATATGCTATGCACTATATACATTTGTAATCGTAAGTGTGTCATATAATTTTTAGATAATCTGCAAACTTGACAACATTTTTACCGATATAAAGAAATCAACAAATATACATTATTCTCTCCTTTTTAGAGAGGTAAAAATATTGCCAAGTTAGCAGATTATCTAAAAATTATATGACACACTTACGATTACAAATGTATATAATGCATAGTATATGTTGGTGAAAGGGTTTGTGCCAAACAAGAACTTGGTCAAAATTTATATCTCACTGCTTTTGATGGCCGAACTTTTTGATAGGCACTTGGCCTTTATTCACATTGATGTTTTTGTGAGGATTTGACTACTTTTTGAAAAATTTCCTATGATAACAATTTTCAAACTTAAGGTTTCTGGGGTGTTTTATTTCTATTCGTGATCACTGTGCCAGTTAAAAATTTCATAGTTGCATAAAATAATGGGTTAGAGCATGATGAGTTTTAAATTGTTCACCTTAAAAATGAATAATTGTGTTATTACAATGGGTCGCCAGTGTGTTCGTAATTTGTTAAGAGTCGTCTGGAAAGAAACATATAAAATACAGAGTCAAATTTGGTGGGAGTGATACCGCCTATTTTCTCAATATATTTACATATTAAAGTGTGCTTAACCGAAGTACATAAATCAAAAGGATATTCCCAATTTGCATGCAAAATTTCAATAGGGTAGGTGGTGCTTTAATTTTTGGATTTTCCGATTGAGTAAATCAATTAGGACTATTTGTTTAGAAAATGTCAGTTTTCTACAGTATAATATTACGTAAAATTTTTATGGGCCTGGCCCCACCGACTTTTATATCTGTTAGTGCTTATGATTCATGTAAAGTTTTGTAGGAAAAAGCTATTGAGAAATACATGAGTAATAGACTAAAAACTGCTAGGCCGAAGTACATAAAAGAAAAAGCTAAGATTTATGGAAGTAGTCAAGGCCAATTTCAAAACGAAATTTTTACTTTGGGCAAGTGCAATTTGTATGAAAAGTTTCAATAAAATTTAACTTAATTTTGTGTTTACAGTGCTTGTTCCCAACCCCTGATTGAAACTTCTGGTTTCTTAAATTTTTTTAGTGATCTCTGATCTAGATTAATTTGTGTACCAAATTTCAGCTCTCTAGCGCAAATTAGAGCTTTAGCGGATAAAACTTCTTGGTTTTAAGATTTTCCCACTGGCTTACTCATCTACAATTGCTTGTACAGGGTAGGCCAAAAGAAACCAAGGGGTGTAAAAGCTTAATAACTTTTTTGTTTATTAATTTTTTTTTATTTTTTCTTTCAGATTATATAGACAACACTTGGAGAATTTATATTGAATGAAAATAATAAATGAAAATCAGAAAATAAGAAATGAATAAATGAAATCAACTTTATTGAAAATTTGATTATGAGTGATGAAGCTCATTTTCATTTGAATGGCTTTGTTAATAAGCAGAACTGTAGGTTCTGGGGTTCTCAAAATCCAAGAGCCATTCATCAACGCCAATTGCACCCCATCAGGTGTACAGTATGGTGTGGGATCACATCTGAAAATGTCATTGGGCCCTACTTCTTCGAGAATGAAGATGGAAGTGCTGTAACCGTAAATGGAGGGCGGTATCGGTTTATGATAGAAAATTTTTTACGTCTTGCTCTTGAAAACAGACCTGATATGTGGTTTCAGCAGGACGGAGCCACTGCCCATACTGCCCGAGACACAATGGCACTTTTAAGTCAAATTTTTGGAGAGCGAATAATTTCTCGAAATTCGGAAATTATTTAGCCAGCGCGATCGCCAGATTTGACAGCACCCGACTATTTTCTTTGGGGTTTTTTGAAGGAGCGAGTGTATGTGAACAAGCCAGAGACAATCCTTGAACTCAAGGCAAACATTGTTGCAGAAATTCGAACGCTACAGCCACAAGTTTTGAAAGATGTTATGGAAAATGCTCTAAAAAGAGCCCATCAGTGCGAAGCTGAAAACGGTGGTCATTTAAGAGACATCATTTTTCATACTTAGTGTAAAAAAATTTCCATTTTGTATATTATATAATCTGAAAGAAAAAATAAAAAAAGTTAATAAACAAAAAAGTTATTAAACTTTTACACCCCTTGGATTCTTTTGGCCCACCCTGTATATAAAATTTCAGCTCTTTAGCGTGAACTATACCTTATAATTTTATGAGCATTATTCCTCCCACTATTTTAAACTCACAATATTGTCGTGAGCAGCGCTTATAATTCATGCTAATTTTCTTCTAAAATATGCTAGACCGAAGTAGATTAAACACAAGGCTAAAATTTTATGGGAGTGATCACGCCCACTTTTTTAGGTGATAGTTTAAAGCATTGTATACGTGCAACGTATATGCAAAGTTTCACTAAAATGGCTTAAGTTAAAAGCTGTATATTAACAGCCTTATTAATATAACTTTTTAAGGCTTTATAAAAAGGTTTTAAGACAAATTTTCATAAGAAATTTTTCTTAGAAAACCTTAATAAGTTTTATTAATATGGCTGTGTTTTCAGGTTCAAACAATAGTAGCATGGCCCCGCCCATTCTGAGATTTTTTTTTGGTTTTTCAGATTTTTCTAGTTGGTTTCTCTACTTGTGTATCAAATTTCAGCTCATAAGCGCAACTTTTAATTTTTAATTTTTATGGGCGCAGCCCCGCCCCTCTGACTAAAATTTCTGGGTTTTCAGGTTTTTCTTGTTGTTTTCTCACCTATACCTACTCGTTTATCAACTTTCAGCTCCTTAGCGCAACTTTTAATTTTTAATATTTATGGGCGTAACCATGCCCACTTTTCCAAACTAAAGATTTTTTTCGGCCAGTGTTTATTATTTGTGTCAAGTTTCGTTGCAAACGGATAATAATACATACAGAAATAGTATATCTAAATATGCTGAGCCGTAGTACACCAAAATGAGGTTGAAATTGTATGGGGGTGTCAACGCCCACTTTTTTAATAGAAAATTTTTAGGCTTTCCCTATCGCAATATGTATGAAGAATTTCAATAAAATAGCTTCCATTAAGCGCCTTAGATTTTCTTTTTTAATTCGAGCCTTTATGGGCATAGCCCCACCCTCCTGGGCAAAATTTTTGGATTTTAAATTTTTTTTAGTTGATGGTTCACCTGTACTTAGTTTTGTGTCGAATTCCAGCTCACTAGCACAAATTTTAATTTTTATGGGCGTAGCTCCGGCCCCTTGGGCAAAATTTTCGGGTTTTCAGATTTTTCTAGTTCATTGCTCACATGGATCTACTTGTGTACCAAATTTAAGATCTCTAGCTATAGCGGAAGTGCTTCATAATATTGATGAGTTAGTCAGTGAGTCAGTGAGTATGAACCTTTTTGAACCTTCATATCTCCGGAACCTTTCATTGTAAAACTTTCAAACTTTGCATGTGAGGTTACATGATTACATTTATTCTAATTATTATTTAAATTTCAAAACTTTACGGTTGCGGGGAACAAAGTTATGAGGGGTGAAAACAGCTCGAATGGCTTCCTGTAAATATACACACTGCGTGCATTGGCCAGAGCTTGGCCTGGCGCACTGCCGTGCGCCTAGATCTTAAATAATTGTAGATTTAGTAGATATAGCGAAATTGCCTCAAAAACTACACATAACTCATTTGTTCAGCTTCAGAATTGTAAATACAACTAATTTATTTGTGAATACAAATAAAATATTATTTAAAAAGGCACCTACAACGGTTTTTGTAAATACAAACACACATTTGTAACATAAGAAAACAAAATCAACTGAATTATTTCCAATTAAAATTATTGTGTTATTAACAATTGAGTTGTTAACAGAAAACAAAAATTTTTGATGAATTTGTTTTTCAAATTCTAATCTGTTGTTTTTCGTTGTTTGTTTAATCTTTTTTTTACAAATTGGTTTTTTATTAAATTTTAATTTAAAGACGTGTGGGAACCGGTAACCTCTTGACTAATAGACTAACGTACTTACCACTCAGCTAAAGAGCAAATCGTTATTAGGTACGCAAATAATGAATACACGTAGAACATGATTTCTTATGTTTCTTCTGCATGGCGCATTTCGTTGATATAATCTAAAAATAACTTTGTTGATTAAAAAAAATCAAACCACGACGTTTTTCGGCTTCTTGTCGGAATTTACACGAATACAACACCAACGATCAAAATAAACAACAACATCAGCACATGACCACGTTGAGTCAATCCCCTCTAGTCAGGCTAGAACCATATGTCTCTATGTCAATACTCTTTCTCCAGCGACAATTGCACTAGTTAAAATGTCGACAACTTTCCTTTTATGTGCGAATAAAAAAGATTCGTGAGAGACAACAGTTCTAGTGTATTTCTGGTAATATTGTCAATGAACGCGTCAATAGTTTGTTTATCTTTTTTATTATGCTCTGCAATAATATTAAATAAATATGTGCAGACGATGTTCACAACCATCTACTAGTAAATCCTTGTGGTATAGAACTTTAAGTTGGCATCACTTTTTTAACTGGCGGCCATTTTGTCAGCTGTCAAGTGATTAATATTTAGTTTGGTTTGCCATTTCATCATGAACAGGTTGACAAAAGAACAACGCTTGCAAATCGTGCAAATTTAATTCGAAAATAATGGTTCAGTTCGCGAAGTTTACCGCAAGCTCAGTCCATTTTATGGTCGACATAATCGTCCATCAGAGCAATTAATTCGGTTAACCATGGATCGTTTTCGCACTACGTTTACTCTATGTGCTAATACGCATCCGCAGAGACGTCGAACAGTGCGCACCGAAGAAACAATTGCCGCTGTAGAGCAAAGTGTTGAAGAGGACCCGAATGAATCGATTCGCCACCGTGCACAGCAATTGGAGCCGACTAACCGACTATTTTGTTCCCGAATTGGATGGCATGAATGTGGATGAGTTGTGGTTCCAACAAGACGGCGCTACATGCCACACAGCGCACGTCACAATCGATTTATTGAAGGAAACATTCGATGAGCGCATAATTTCGCGGAATGGACCTGTCAATTGGCCACCAAGATCGTGTGATTTGACACCATTGGATTATTTTCTTTGGGGATATGTGAAGTCGCTCGTCTACGCCAACAAACCAGAAACGTTAGGGGACTTGGAAGCCAACATTCGTGGCGTTATTGCCAACATACGGCCCCATATGCTCGAAAAAGTGGTTGAAAATTGGACCTGTAGAATTGGCTTTATTCGAGCCAGCCGCGGCGGCCACATGCCCGAAATCATATTTAAACATTAATGGCATAAAATTATCCTTCCAATAAAGCCAAATTGATGGACATTAAAACGTTTTTCTTGTGTTTTATTTCAATTCGAAGTTCTATACCTCTAAAAAAAACACCCATTGGGTTTACATGCCAAATTTATATTACGACAAATTTTTTTTATTTATTTATTAAATGTTACATATCTGTGGACCTTTGACAAACGAACTTAACTCGAGTTATGAAAATTTTCTGGATTTTTTTTATATGCGACTATTTTTTCAAGGCACATCTTTTGGTCTTATCGGCACGATTCTACGCTTCTTAGTTCGAGAAATACTATAAGCGAAAAATCAACATATCTCTAGATTTTACTGGTTTGCTTTTGACAAAGCAACTCAATGTAAATATGATGAAAAATTAATAAGAATTCGAAAAATAAAGTTTAACGAACTTTTGACAAAACGTCCTATTTCATCTTAGTACTGCTCATTTTATTTTAAATTATTTTCACAAAGCAACATATTTCGAAACAAGTTCTTTTATCAAAAGCTAAGTTGTGAAAACGGAGTATTTATATCGAAGTAAGTTGATTTTGCGTATCATATTTCATTGTGACAACACGTCGTATTCTGAAATAAGTGCATTTGTAAAATTTTAAAGTTAAAAATTTAGAGAAGAGTTGAATTTATTTCAAAAAATCGTTTGAATAAACAACTTATTTCATGTATTATTTTTTTCTTCTTATAATAAATCATTTAAGCAAATATTTGAATAAATCCAAAATTCGACAAAAAAAATTTTATATTACAAAATTTTTAATTTTCCTTAAATATGTATCCCAAAAACTTTGTTCAGCATTTTAGGAGAATTTTCGCTCTCCTGAAAAATTTGAAATATAGACATATGTGCTTTTGTCAAAAATCCACAGATATACAATTAAAAATTATATAGTTACTTATTTTGACGAGCGTAGTAACAAAGAGATTCACCCGTTGTAGTGTCAAGCTATTTAAAAATGAAAAACAGCATTAAAACATAAAATTAGACATATGAAAAATTCTTGATGCTAAGAATCTGCTCAAGTCTCGATATAAAAAACAAGTATGAATAAAAATAAAAAGTAGAACAACCCCGAACACTTGTAAAAAAAAAAGAAATTGGACTGTCCGGACGCTCTAGAAAGTAGGACAGTTTGCGGAGAAAAGAAGACAGATGGCAACCCTAGATACAATGAAACTTGACGGTGAAACTCCCCTCCAAAATATCAATCCTGCGGAAGTAAGGAAAATGTTTTTGAGTCATATTTTACTATTTTCTTGAGCTTTCGGTCAGTTTATATTTTGAGTTTATTATTTTCAATATTTCGTTAACCTTCGGTTAACTTCTTCAGGATATATATTTTTTGTTTTTTTATGATATCTAATTTTTTCTTTTTCCTTTCAAATAATAAATAATTGTTTACAATTTTCAAAAAACAAAAAAAAAAATAATTATTTATTATTTGAAAGGAAAAAGAAAAAATTAGATATCATAAAAAACCAAAAAATATATATCCTGAAGAAGTTAACCGAAGGTTAACGAAATATTGAAAATAATAAACTCAAAATATAAACTGACCGAAAGCCCAAGAAAATAGTTTAATTTAAAACATAAAAAAAGGTCGAAAAATTAGATACAAATACTTGTCATATTTTACTGTTTTGCAGTAAAAAGCACTTCTAAGCTTTCAATTAGATTTTCAGAAATTTGTTTTTCTACAGTTAAATTGGTAAACTCGGTATTCATTAAACTTATTTTAAAAAATACATAATTCTACATTTTATAAATATAGTATAAGCTTAATTAAGCTATTATTCCCTATGAGATTATAAGTTGAAAAAAGATAAGCTGCGAGTCATTGCGCTGAAACTTCCTAAAAAATTACCCAAAATAATTGAGATTTTGCCCAGGGGTACTTTCAAATGTGGAGATTACAGTTGTGCTATTAACTCAAAATCAGCTTATCTCGACTTAAGAATTTCTTGGTGTTCAAACAAACTGTAGAGTTTCATAAGGCCGCACTACCAAATATTAACAATACAGACTCTTTTAAAATGTTGTCGACATATATTAAAAACGCCGCAAGCATGAAATCAGCGCATTGGTTTCAAAGTTGATGCACATGGTTACAATATTTCGCAACTTACTATACGAACTTTGTAGTAATATGTTTTGAAAGTCAGCCGATTACTTAAGGTAAGGTCACACTTGTAAAACATTTGCCCAAAAAGCGTACCCCTAAATGCTAATGAAAAATCTTTTAATTCAGACAAAAGTTTGTCAAGTTAAAGAGTAGCCAACATTCTTGTATTCTATGACATTGTGCATTAGTTGTGTTTGAAACTGTTTCATATGATAAACAAGTGTCTGGATCGAAATTTTTTTCATTAATGTTTGTTGGTTACGCTTTTTGGGCAAATGTTTGACAAGTGTGACCGTACCTTTAGATTTGCTTAATAGACAAGAATTTTTGTTAAGCAATTTTTGAGTTTGAGTGGGCGAACATTGAGAAGATAATGATGAAGAGATGCTCAATAAAAATTGCAGATGTGAACCCAGTCTTATCCTGACAAAACAGAGCTGCTGGGCATTTCATATTTTATAACTAAAAAAAAAAAAAATTATTACTCAAGGAGACAGTTTTTCATTTTTCGAATCAAACTTACGGACAGCACTGTATTTGATTATAGTGCCATAGCAATAACCATAACCATAGAAATCAATTTTCGCCGTAACCATAAACAGCTGTTTGCACTTCTGAAATATATTGTTTGTCAATATATTTTTAAGTAGTATAAACTTTTAGCACAATTTTTATTGCTGTCATAACTTTTAGTAAATAGGAGCGTAAACAAACCATGGCTTTATTCAAATTGCGCTCGGTGTCTAAAGCTTATCGAATACATCTTGAATTTTTTTTAATAGTCACTCATAACTACGCTTTTATTTAAAATCATGTGAAATTTGTTTTTTTTTCTTTTTTTTCAAGGTTTTAGTTAAAAGCCCTCTGGCGGTTATCTCACAAAGGCTCTGATTTTTGTATTTTTTTATTCTTGTGCACCGTCAATCAGTCACTCACTCATATTTATAAGTGCATTCAAACTCAAGACTGTCAAAACAAAGATGTACATATGCCTGAACATTTGCATGGACACCGTTTGTGCATTAATTTTGCAAAATTTTAAAGTCGCATTAAGGCCTTTAAAAGAAAATAAATTTGCTTTAAAAACTATTTACTTTTAGAGAAATAAATGACTAAATAAATGTTTTTTTTTCCAAATACCTTATGCTAAATCACGGCTGAAAAAATTTATCTCAAATACTGGGAAGTTGTTGTGCAGACACGTTTCTTTGGCCATTTATATGCATTATTTTGTCTAATAATAATTGATCTTTTGATCCTCAAGGCCTTGGCTAATATTTGTATATATTTTTCTATTCTTTTTTTTTATATTAATTTCATTTTAAAGTCAAGAGAAGAAATGTGATCATAACTATTTACTGGTGTTAGCTTTTCTTTCTCATAATTTGAGAAATATGTATGTAATGGAAAGGCAAAATTTTAATGCAAAAAATTGTGTATTCAATGTTTTCATTAACTGTTTATTATGCAGGAACACTTGTGGCAGACTGTTTAAACACTTGATGCAAACTGCGGCTTAATATATTAAACGAAATTTACTTAAACTGTTGAACAGCAAGTGAAAGAAATTTTAGAATTAGCTTTTGAAAAAGTCTGAAAACTTTGTTCAGTTAAAAATAAATATGTATGCAATCATATCGCTCATTCATTCGCACAATATCATAACTGATAGAAAGCAACATTTAAATTGGTATTGGTATTAATATTGTCTAAACATTTTTAATTAAATTTTTATAATGTATTCTTTAAAGAAAAATTGAATTTTCTTTATTCTTTAAGTTGTGTGTAATTTTTAAAACTTTAAGTTCGTTTTTTATACAACTAGTTTTATTGAGTTATAACATTATTAAAGTAAATGATTTATCAAGCCCTTTAGAATGTCATAACTCCAAAAATTTATTTTTTTTTTTATTATAAAGTTAACCACCATATCGTTTTTATGAAACTCATACATACATATGTCTTGGATAATTATCTTTTGAAGGCAAAATTATATGCCACCTTAACTTTAAGTTGTAAATAAATGAAAAACTTTAAACTAGTTTGTGCAAAGCAAATTTTTTCCGTTATACCATTCTAGCAACCATTACTCTATATGTACAAGTACTTATTAGACCCCTGCATAAGACTACTTACAAGAATTTGTAAGATATGAGGGATTTTTTAAATGCTTTATTACAGCGAAATCTTATAAAATAAACGCTTAACAATAGGTATAGGAGTAAAGAAGAAAATACTTCGTGACGGAGAAATTTGTGATGCTTTCTTTCTGATACGCGTGGGCGCGTATACAAACGTCACGCATGTTCATACGCACACACGTTGCGTATATGATCTTTTATTTTTCTGCGCAACTACAAACGCATTGACATTAGTTGTGTGCGCTTGCTTAAAAATAAAACCTCCCTTAAACACATATTATCTTACCATATACATCTTATACACACACTAAAACGAGCAATATTCAAAATAACACACATACACGCATCAACACTACTTCCCCTCTAGTCAACCTAGAACCTATGTCAATACTCTTTCTCCAGCGACAATTGCACTAGTTAAAATGTCGACAACTTTCCTTTTATGCGCGAGTGGAGATACGTTAGAGACAAACAGTTCTAGTGTATATTTGGTGATATTGTCAATGAACGCGTCAATAGTTTGTTTTTCTTTTTTATTATGTTGTGCAATAATATTAAACAAATATATGTAGACGAGGGTCACTAAAATATACGAGTGAACCTTTGGTCCAAATATCTCCATATGGTCGTAAAAGAACTACCTTCTCAATAATGCTAAAGTCTACTGATTGATTTTGAACGACAACCCTTTTGAGTGTTTGTTACATCAATACATTCATATTGCTTCGCTTATTAAACGACAGCATTTATTACTGGTTTAGTATAATACGATTACATGCCACGAGAATACATTTAAAAAACAAGATGTATTTACATTTCAAGACTGTTTACGCAGCCCTCTAGCGCTTATCTTTCTTTAACATTAGCAGTGGCACAGATTAATGCGTGAATAAAAAGTATTATAAATCATTAAATCGTGTTGATTTTTTTTTATAATTTAAATAACATTTCCATGGACATCTGTTTTTAAATAAAAAAAAAAAATTATTTACAATGAAATTTTGCATCAGAGTTGTCCTAACAAGGAAGACCTGGGGCAGCAGGGATCTTTTTTCATATTATTTGCTTGCTTTATTTAAAATCTAAGAGTTACTGGGCACTAAGCAAAATGTTTTTGAGTCCGGCACAAACGAGAATGTGCTTTGATTACGAACTTACTTTTTAATCGATTTTTTTACCTTCTCCAGATTTCGATCGATTTCGTTCATTCCAAAATAGTGCAATTCGATTATAAGCATATAGATATTACAAGTGCAAAAGACAATACAAAAAGCGCAAGAATTTGCTTTTATTAAAGTGATAAAATTTAAAAGTTAATGCACGAAATGCCCACAGGCCTCAAAAGTCTGCCGAAAAATTGCCGCAAAGAAATTAGAAATTAGCTGAATTGGAATACAACGACACAATTAGCTTGGACAAGAAACTGGCGCCGTGTTACCTTGCTGTCGTCAAAATAAACATTCTCATATAAACATTCTCATATACAGGAGATGATAAAAGTATAATAGAAACTAGAGATGGTCGCGTGTCGTGTTTTTTTTTCGTGACACGAACATGCACGACTCAATATGAAGTGTTCGTGACAGAAAATCTGATTTTGTGCGTGTTCGGGTCGTTTCGTCTATGAATGAATTTTCAGTAGAGAAAAAAATTAATATTTAGTATAGTCAAACACACAACACCAGCATATTTGTTGATATTGTATGGGCCTCTGAAGCTTAAAGCTCTGTACGTAAACCGATAGTATCAGCTGTGGTGGCGGATAGTATCAGCTGGCAGTGCCAACTTGGTGCCATATTTTGAGAAGCGACTGTTGAAAAAAATCAGTTAAATTTTCTGATCTTCAACACCTTACCAATAATATTTTGTGCGTGTTGTGCAGTATCGTGTTGAAGAAATTTTTCCCATGCGTGTTTCGTACATGTTAAGAGTCGTGATATTTGTGTTCGTGTCGTGTAGTGTTGGAAAAATTCAACACGCGCTTAACTCTAATACAGACTGTAATATTCATTATATTTTTTTTTTGTACAACTGCTTGTAAAAGCGTTATTTTTTAAACTATTGCAATACATTCATGTGACGATTTGTATTTGTATGAAGTGTATTGGAATCACTGAAAAACTTAGTTTCCTAAATAATATGAGTTAGGGCCTTTCTACTTGAGACCATCGATATGTTTAATGCTTAAGTGTTAACTTTTTTTTATTATAAAAGTATACTCGTATACGGTCTCTAAAAAAAAACGTGGCATTACAATCACTGAATATAATAAGTGTATTTCAGTCTTTATGAGTCTGCATTTCTTCCTTGAGACTTATGAAAATTTCTTACCTCCTATTTCCACTAAACAGAAAATTTGTATGATAATTATAAAAAAAAGAAAATGAGTCATAATCATGTAAATTTTATGCTGAAGTCGACCGTCTGGGTTCTGGAAACAGGGTGTTATATGTATTTGAGAAATATTTTTATTTATTTATAATACTGATTTCTTCTTATATACACACATACATTAAGGAAAAAATTCTTAACCTCTTTGACTTTGAAAAGCTCCGCTTCTGCTTGTAAAAGTGCGTAAGAATTAAGACACAGAATGTGTTCTTTCTTTTTTACATGCATGTAAATATAAAGATATTATTTTCGTATACATTACATTGCTGCACCTTGGCTTCATTTTTCATTTTAGGCTTAGTAGACAAATAAAGGAATTAAGACAGGCCCACGAAACGAAGGGCACAGTGTGATTTTTGGCTACTCGTAATAACTATCGTACTGAAGCAGATATTGACGATATAAGATTTCGTACATGTATAACACAAAACAGTAAATATGACTTAAGCATTTCTTTTTAAATAATTTTATAAATTCTCCTGTCTGCTTAACATGCTAATATACCAAGAACATTATAGGTATGTCATTCCAATTCTCTCTAGTGTCCTGAACTACATATATCGGCTCATATTTAAGAAATTTCTAATCTTTGAAAAAATTTCTGATATTATGGAAATGCAGCTAAGAAGTTAAATGTCTTCTTACTTAATTTTTTTTTTTATTACAGCCACTGTGCGCCTGTGCGTCGTAAGGTGATGGCTCTATATGGAAGTTGCACATGTGCTGTATTGCAGAAGCAACCATAAACAAGAAATAACCGCCAAATGTTGTGTAATAAATAAATGCATGTAAAATGAAAATGGAAAGTTAAATTTATGACCCTGTCGAAAATGATGTTGTTATTGTTATAATAAATAAAAAAGAGTTGAAACAAAAAATATCGAAACATGATAGTGCGTTACATATCCTCAGATGTCTATTACACCATTTCTAGTATAAATTTTGAAACAGAATTGTGGTGATTAATTTTTGATGGAAAATGTTTCAGGGTCACGCTTATTTCTTTTGATGTCATTAAGTTTGCTAAATGAAGATTTTGAAGACATAGTAATGGATGTTTTTTATTGAGATATAGAACTTTAAGTTGGCATCACTTTTTTAACTGGCGGCCATTTTGTCAGCTGTCAAGTGATTAATATTTAGTTTGGTTTGCCATTTCATCATGAACAGGTTGACAAAAGAACAACGCTTGCAAATCGTGCAAATTTATTTCGAAAATAATGGTTCAGTTCGCGAAGTTTACCGCAAGCTCCGTCCATTTTATGGTCGACATAATCGTCCATCAGAGCAATTAATTCGGTTAACCATGGATCGTTTTCGCACTACGTTTACTCTATGTGATAATACGCATCCGCAGAGACGTCGAACAGTGCGCACCGAAGAAACAATTGCCGCTGTAGAGCAAAGTGTTGAAGAGGACCCGAATGAATCGATTCGCCACCGTGCACAGCAATTGGAGCTTTGTCCATCAACTTTATGGAAGATTTTGCGCAAAGATCTTGGCTTGCGACCTTACAAGATCCAGCTTGTGCAAGAATTAAAGCCGCGAGACCATGCAATGCGTCGTGATTTTGGTGTATGGGCCTAAAATGAGATTGATCTCGATGCTGATTTTCATCGCAAAATTTTGTTCAGTGATGAGGCTCATTTTTGGTTGAATGGCTACGTCAACAAGCAAAATTGTTGCATTTGGAGTGAAGAGAATCCACATGAGACCCTTGAGACGCCATTACATCCACAAAAACTGACTGTTTGGTGTGCTCTATGGGCTGGTGGATTCATTGGGCCATACTTCTTCCGAAATAATGCTGGAGAGTCAGTTACCGTTAATGGAGACCGGTATAGAGCCATGATAACCGACTATTTTGTTCCCGAATTGGATGGCATGAATGTGGATGAGTTGTGGTTCCAACAAGACGGCGCTACATGCCACACAGCGCACGTCACAATCGATTTATTGAAGGAAACATTCGATGAGCGCATAATTTCGCGGAATGGATCTGTCAATTGGCCACCAAGATCGTGTGATTTGACACCATTGGATTATTTTCTTTGGGGATATGTGAAGTCGCTCGTCTACGCCAACAAACCAGAAACGTTAGGGGACTTGGAAGCCAACATTCGTGGCGTTATTGCCAACATACGGCCCCATATGCTCGAAAAAGTGGTTGAAAATTGGACCTGTAGAATTGGCTTTATTCGAGCCAGCCGCGGCGGCCACATGCCCGAAATCATATTTAAACATTAATGGCATAAAATTATCCTTGCAATAAAGCCAAATTGATGGACATTAAAACGATTTTCTTGTGTTTAATTTCAATTCGAAGTTCTATACCTCTAAAAAAAACACCCGTTATTTGGCATGATTAGAAAGAAGAGGTAACACAACGGTAACACTGTTATAATTACTGATTTTAACTTTTAGCTTTCATTAGATACACACTTTAAACAAATTACGATGGTTAATCAAAACAATTTTTAAATTCTGTTTGCATTGAAAAAAGTATACAAAGCTGATACCACACACAATTGACGAAACACCAGAACGTTAAAAATAAACATCGAAAACATCATGTTGTTTCGTTCTGTGACTGTTTGTCACAACAATTTACAATTGTTGTTAGTGCCATTAATTTCTTAAAAATTACAAATTATTATTATTATTATTATTATTTTGTTTGTTTTCAATACAAGTTGTCGATAGAACGTTTTCTGTCGAAATCATGGGACAGGCCGTATGTTTCGAAAATAATAATCGCTCACGTATTATAATAATTCTGATTGAGATAAATTTACCTAATTTACATTAAACATTTTTTCATGAAATACGCAACTTATTCTATTTGCTAATTTCAGCTCTATAAAAGAGAGTTTCATATAAAAAAAGGGTGTATAATGAATCTCTGATGCATTTTTGACAACTCTTTTGGTATAAGTTGCTCTCCAAGGCCTCCTATTGACAAATAAAAATTTTAATGCAAATAATTTCATGAAAAAAATGCTTAATGTAAATTAGGTAATTGGGTCTCAAATATAATGGTGTAGAAAGAAAAAGCAACACGAAGATAAGAATAATAAGAGAAAGGCCTTTCAAGATCACTAATAAATAATTCTTGAGGCTAAGCGAATAGAACAGAAGCTTTATTTAGCAACTCTAAAAGAATAGTATCAGCCAATTGACCGTTCATTTGATCGAAAGTCATGTAAGATATATTCATCAATGCGTAGAACAAAGTCTCTATCACATTATTAAGTGCAAAATGAAAAATGTGATGGAAAGTTTTGCGTGCGTGCGATCTTGCATCTCACTCTAACGACTATAAATATTAGTTAAGTTTAACTAAGAATAATTAACTAATGTACCCCACACAATTGAGCAATCATACATGATTGATATACTGATAATAAATATAATCTTTATAATTTTAATTGTTTTTTTTATGATAAAAAGTCACTTAAAAATATAAAAGTAAATAAAATATTTCTGATAAAAGATATAATCTAGAAAAAAAAAAACAAAATAACAAAATAAATAAATAATAAAATAAATATGCATATATTTAACTAAATTTTGTAATTTTCTTTTATTTGTTATTGTTTTTATTTATCTTTTTTAATACTTATAAATTTTAATTTTTGCAGACAGAATAAACTGTAGTTTTTTAATAAAACATGATATTTTAAAGGTTTTGGCATATGTACATTAGATTTTTCACTCCAGAGTGAAGCAATTATAATTAATAAATAAATCCATCATCACTTGCGATCAAATGATTAGCAATTGACTGTCATTATTGAATTCAATGCAAAATTGTTGCAAATGTGTTAAGGAACAAATTTTATTTGTGTTAGTTTCAGTCATTCCCCCGTTGGCCACGTCTTTAATAAATCTTTGAAGACGTGTATAAGACAATGGTAAGTCATAGAAGACATATTGAAGACAGCTCCATACAAATCGTCGACGAAATTTTCATACAAGACCACACAAGACGAGATGAGCGACAATGTCGCTCAGATTGTCATCAACACTGCTTTATTAAAGACAAAACTTGTGACACTGTCTCTCAGATTGTCTTAAACAAAGTCTTATTGAAGACAAAACGTATGACACTGTCGCGCAGATTGTCGTCAACACAGCTTTATTGAAGACAAAACGTATGACACTGTCTATCAGATTATTCCCGACAAAGCGTATTGAAGACAAAACGATTGACATTGTCGCTCAGATGGTCATGAACGACGATTTCCTTTAAATTGTCGATTAGAAAACATAATCGTCAGGCGCCATGTCGTACATTAATCGTCGAAGACAATGTCATCTGCGACAATTTGGCCAACTGGCTCATTTTCTGTAGGAAACACAAAGTGAAATCGGCGACACTTTTGATTAATTATTATTTAAATATATATACAGGCAAATCTCGCTTTAACGAAAATCCGATATAACGAACGTCCAAATTTTTTACATTAACAACCTTACTTAGCGAATACTATCCCAATTTTGTACTATATATAACGAATGATAAAGAAAAAATGGCAAAAACTTGCTAAGAATATATTTTTAGCATTTAGTTCTACTTTATCTAACGAATGTTTTGATAAATGTGTGCTCTGTATAACGAACAGCAAAAAATATATTAAACATAATCTACAGCAGCAATGTAAATGCAAAAAAAATTTCATACCGTTAATTTGTATTTGGTTGCTTACTTGAAAAAAAATTGCCCTCATTCTTTTAATTGCATTGTGTCTTGTCTACAATAATAATAGTTGAAATAACAACTGAAAAAACTTTGCGATATAACGAATTTTTCGGTATAACTAATTGGCCTGACATTAATATCGTTCGTCATACCGAGATTTGCCTGCAGTTGATTTAAATATATAGTTGATCCTTATTTTTGGCCTGTAAGTACATTTGCACTATAATACATTTACAATGAAAATCGTAGAAGAGTTGTTCGTCTACCTGCGTCAATTACTTAAAAAAAAACTAAATACTAATACCGATTATGTTTCAAATAGCTGCTTGTTACCATGTCCTCCTGATGACAAGTTTTCTTTTAAAACGCTTCTGGAATTTGCACTAAACTAGCTGACGTCTTTAAGTTTACTGCTCAAGGTGATTATGAGGTTATTTTAGTTGTGGAAACTTGGTGATATTCTGACATATGTAATGGAGAAATTTGCGATTTACAACAGTATCAATTATTTCGTACATATCGTGACTTCGAATCCACGTGCAAGTATCGGGGTTTTTATTGCTTTAAAAAAAAACTTTAAATACTAAAATTATTAGTTTGTGCGACGCTAACCTTACTTTGGACCAACTCTGTGTGTGCATTTCCGGCTTCAAAAGTTTGTTTATTTATACTTCGTATATCCCTCCCAAAAGTGATAATTCTCTCTATGCTGCTCATGTTTTTAATGTTGTTCACTTATATGATTCTATTGGTGCGGAAAATCTCTGTATACTTGGTGATTTTAATCTTAATGAAATTATTTGAAGTAATTTATTCGATGAGAGTAGCCTGACGCCTAAAAATTTTAACAAATTAAATTAAATAATGCCCATTTGGATTATATTATACCTAGGGCCTATTCTGCATGTTCTTTCATAAGAAGCAACTGTAAAGACTTTTTTGATCCTATGATATTGTTTCTTAGTTTGGAACCCCATTTATCGTGTCCATACAGACAGAATTGAAGGAATTTAACAGAAATTTGTTGAATTTGCTCTTCGTAACAATCGTTTTATCTTATCGTCTACCTCATATTATGCTTGTTGTTTGCTTTTAGTCCTAAAGCCTCTTTATTTAAGAAGAACTATTAATTTGGTTTTAATAAGCTATAATTTGATTAATAGTGTCATAGACTGTGAATACTTATTAATTTTGATCAATTTGTGTATAGCTTTCAGCACTCATAGATCATAGAAAAAATTATTCAAGAATTAATATTTTCAATTAAGAATTTAATTCATACAATTAAATTTTTTATTGTATTATTTAATTTTAATTTAAAAACTTAATTGATATTATCAAATTGTTTATAGGTGAAAATTTAATTAATTTTTTAATTGATATAACAAATATTTTAATTAATATTGCAAAACCATTCTTATTACTTTTTTGTGTGATATAATAATTTATTTTATATTTCGACACATGTTACCAATTATGCTATGCATGAGACTATGTTACGTGCTTAATGTACACAGAAAAAAATAATTTGTAAATACAATTAATTTTTTTGTTATATCAATTAAATAATTAATTGATTTTGAGCCTAAAAGGATTTTTGTAAATAAAATTAACGAAATTGTAAGTTAAAGGAAAATCTGAAAAATATTTTCAATTAAATATATCAGCAAACAGTTTGTTGAAATTTATTTATTTTTTCAACATTTATTTTTGTTAGATTTCAAAGTTATTTCAATTAAACTTATTGTTATATCAACAATGTGAATTGTGGAGTTTCCGTATCATAATTGTGATATTAACAATGCTTTTTTTATACACAATCATAATCTTTGAAACGATTTTTGCTTATCAGCGAAAAACACTAAATGTCTTTGAGCTGAGTTGTACCGGCAACCTTACGACCAATAAACTAACTCACTTACCTCTCAGCTAAAGGGCAACACTTCATTGAATAAGCAAATGATGAATACATACAAAACATGATTTCTTGTTTCTTCTACATGTGCGCATTCCGTTATGATATAATTTAACAAATAATTTTGTTGAGTAGTTTAATTGACTAAAAAAATTTAAATTTGTTATATCAACAATGATCATTGTTAATTTTTAAATTAAATATTAACAATTGGTTTTGTTGGTTGCATTTCGATGATATTTAAATAAATAAATAAATTTTACTTTAAATAATATAAATAATGTTGTTAGAATAGATCTTTCTTTGTCTGAGAATAAAATATTAGAATGTTATTAGTACACAGAAAAAATTTAAAATCAACTTTAATTAATATTTTAGTTAGAAATTTGTACTATTAATTAAATACTGTACTGATTTTCGTCCGCAAACAAATTGATAATATCAATTAATGAATTTGTAAAAATGAGGTTTTCTTGCTGTTGAGATTTTAAACAAATGATTAATTGGCCCAATAAAATTAATTTAGAGATTTTAAAGAATTAAATTGTTCGTTGAATGAAATAATAAAAGTAATTGAATTGTATAAAATTTTAAAAAGTAGAAGTAAAAAATGTTAAAAAGTAAAAAGTCATTTGTTTTTATTTTTTTATTTTAACTAATTTATTTTATTTATTTGCTTAATTCTGTAACTTACGCTTCGGCTTTGAATTGAG
The DNA here is from genome assembly GCA_949987645.1 of Tachina grossa. NCBI lineage: Eukaryota > Metazoa > Arthropoda > Insecta > Diptera > Tachinidae > Tachina > Tachina grossa. Next base: position 48,535,368 of record OX465278.1, on the reverse strand, counting down.
CATGGTACCTCCATTCTAACAGGCTAACACACATCCACTAGGCTATCGTGGCAAATTATTTTTCATTCAATTATTGCACATATGTATGTAGCTATGTGTTCTTATTTTATTTTTTAATTTACAGTGCTGTCATGATTCGAACTTGGTACTTCTAGAATAACAGGCTGACACACTTCCATGAAAATATGAACAAGCACAAACACAAACACAAACTAAAATATTGTCTTTCATTAAACAAACTTAATTCAAACAATCAAAAAATTGGTTGAATTTTTAATAATGCGTACAAAAGTTTAATATTCGTCTGTATGTTTGCATATTTACTAACATCCATACAAACATTTTAATTTCAATCAACAAAATTTAATTGGGACAATTATAAAATTGTTTGAAACAGCATTACTTGATTTAATTGGAAGCATTTCGGTTAAATTTTTTTTTGTGTAGGGAAAGGATTTTCTTGCATTTAAAATCACGTTTTATGTACATAAAATATGCAGTAAAAATATAAAAATATATATTTAAAATTAATAAAATATGCATTTATCAACTTTTTATCTCAACATTTAATAACATTAAAAATTGAAAAAAAATCACCTTCATTGCTTTCTTAAAAATCATTTTGTCATTTAAAACTTAAAAAACATAAAAAGCTCAACTTCAATGCCTTCTTAATAAATATTTTGTCAAATCGTATGGAATACAAAATAAAGTTCAGTCGAACTCTTATTTACGTATTTTTTTTTTTAATTATCAAAGATAAGTCCTTGCAGATTTTTTTTTAAACAAATTTTATGTAATAAAAATTAATGTTTCACGTCAGCAGAAGTTATTGGTGCGTACTTAAATGCTGCTATTTCGTTTGTGGAATATTCAGTTTCTAAATTTTCGTTCTTAGAACTATAAACCATTGATCCAATTTGTTGCATATATTTTAAGTTCATAATTTTTTTGTATAACTATTTCTAGTTGATGTGTTAAAGTAATGAAAGGCTCTAATTGGCCCATAATGTGAACAAGAAAGCATTATGTATTATGTGTACCCAAATATCAATTAGGCAGAAAGAAGGCTGTCGAATATTATATTCCTATTAATAAAATTAACTAAAATTAAATATGCAAAAAATAACGTGTGCTTCAAGTGTACTTTAAAATCAGTTTTTGTATAGAAATTATAATTTAACGTACTTTTCAAGCACACGTTATTTTTTTTGCATATGGGGGAAATTTTTTTGACTTTAAAATTTCTATAATTTTATTAATAGAAATTTAGTATCCGACAGCCTTCTGCCACGTTCCCCATCTAATTATTATAGGATGTATCCGTATCATATCATTTGATATTTTTCATTAAAGGCTGAAACATGCAAATGTGCTCTCAAAAGCACTTTATATCCACTTGAAATTAACACGGAACCAGTAGAGAGCGCTATAAAAAATTACATAACCATTTTTGGGTATAAAAGGGCTTTTATCCCATGCTATTTTTTTAAATTTTCAATGGTATTGGTATTCTTGACTTAACCCAAGGTATATCGAAAAATATCACAAAAAATACGATCGTTAATTTTTCTCGTTTTCCTCTTTTTTTGTTCTTACACAGTCGTAAAAACTGCAGCTTTTAAATACTTAACAACTAATAAAAAAAACTAAATTAGATTTATAACATGAAAAAACTAAAAAATGTAGTAAAAATATGCATTTGTAACAAAATATGCAAATATATGTATTTATTACAAAATATGCAAAAATATGCACTAACAAATCGATGCCATTTTGTTACAAATTTTTTGATTCGCAAAGATATTTCATTTACGTTGATCTAAGACCAACGACAGAAAACATGTATTTACATGAAAATCCTTTCACTAATTATTAGAAAATAAGGAGTTATTAAATTAAAATTTATTAATTAACCTGTAAGGATTATTTAGTTCATTGGCGAAAATAAATAAATGAAACATTTTTTTGTCGTTATTAAAATAAAAGCAACAAAAACTGAGTTGAGGAAATATTTTTTTATGATAAATGGTTTACTTGAAATTTATAAAAATCGAAAACGTCAGTCTTCCACTACCTATATTTTTTTTTTTTTTTTGTACATAACAAGTGTCATCCACAACACTTATTTTTACTAACAATTTGCCTGGACTTTACTGAAAACTCCCAAGTATACCAAAGGTTTTTTCATTCCACATTCAAATCAGCTTAAATAAATCATTCACTACTAATTATCTTATGATAATTTTTTTTTGTAGGAAATAGTGTTCTCTCTCTCTCTCTCTGTGCACAAACTGATGCAAATTTAAAATTTCAACATGAAAAATATAAAAACGTATAAAACAAAAATTGTAATTTATGTCCGTAAAACTGATTAGACACAACGACAGACACATAAAGCAAAACGTAAAAAAACAAATAAAAGGTTTCCGATTGCACACCACATTCAACACAAATGAATTTTGTATGCAGTACCAAAATGTCCATTTCTTTGCGTTTTTACGCAAACCAAAAGCCGATTGGATTTATACTTTTATATCATTTTGTAAATCAAGCAGACTTGAAGCATATTGGCAAACAAAGTTTATTCTGACTTTTTTTTTTGTGCTCAATGCATAAGGAAACTTAATTCTTTCTGTTGATAGTTTTAGTGCAATATTTATGTTATCTAGGATATTGCAGCATATATGCATATGTGACGGGTAATGTGAGAAATTTATTAGTTCCAGTTGAATATATATATTGTACCTACTGTTGTTCAAAATATGGTTATTTCGTCTGCACTCTGATAGCATATGATACTTTGTTGACTTACCTGAAAGTAGAAAAAGAAAAAAGGAAATAATTAAAATATGAGTTCAATACTTGTACTATACAGCGGAATCTAATACTAATAAAATAAATTATTTGTCTATTAAATTGAAAGCATAGTAGTTTGAGATAAGCAATTGTTAATAGAGTTTAATCAGGCTTGAACATTTAGCTATTCTCTGGACGCTTAAAAGTATGTGAATATAATTGAAAACTTGTGTATGTAAGTGTGTTTGTAGGCTTCAAATGCCTGCATCTATTAGAAATATACATTCTTTATCTTTCAACAAAAATCATACCAGCATATGCGCCATATTAGGAAAACCAGAATTAAAATGTTTTTTAAATTTACAAAACCACAAAACAGTGAAATATTTCAAGCACAGCAAGACTAAAAGCCGCAGCTGTAGTCAAAACTCTGACTCAGCAGCTATGGATTTATAGTCAAAGTCAAAGCCGCAGCAGCCTTAGACGTAAAATGAAGTAAGTAGTTGGTTGCAACTTGCAACACGAACAACAACAATAATAACAACAACGACAGCGGCAAAGCTTATATCTCAATATTCCTATCGTCGTGATGATGATCAGCATCATGGTTGCTGATGGCAATAGAAAAATAAAATAAAATGTATGTGTTAAACTAGAAAAAAGCTACATAAATTTTTGCTTTATTTTATATACATACATATCGTTACCTTAATACAGAAAGGCCCTAACTCATTATTTAATTCAAATCTTGATATTTGGTGCTATAAAAAAAAACTACTGAAGCTTCGGCTGTGTGGCACGTAGCGGCGTCCTGTTGAAACCAAATGTTGCCAATATCCTCCTCTTCAATTTTTGTGAACAAAAATTCGTTCAACATGGCCCGATAACGATCGCCATTGACTGTAACGGCCACTCATTGCTCATTTTCGAAAAAATGGCCCAGTTATGCCTCTGGACCAAAATCCGCACCAAACAGTGACTCGTTTTGGGTGCGTCGGCTTTTCAATGTATGCGAGCGGGTTTTCTGTGCCCCAAATGCGACAATTTTGCTTGTTTAAAAATCGGCATCTTCTGTAAGTCGATCGCAGGTCCCCTTAGCGAAGCGAAAACGCGTTGGATGGTCAGTTGGCTCGTTCAGCGGAAGGATAAAACTAATTATCTGTCAAATCAGACATGAGCTACCATTCACGAAATAAGCACTTGTTGAAAAAAAACGTTAGATGGCGGACCCTTTATATCGATTTCAAAAAAAAAGCAATGTGAGTCCGATCACAGAGGAGATGTGTAAACATCTAGTAATGAAATTTTTTTTTAAGTTGGAAGTACTTATGCTTTTAGTATCTTTTTTTAAATTAGTTAATTAAAAGTATCAAAACTTTCAATATTGTAAATAAATATGAATTTGTTGGTTTTTGTTTATTTTATTAAACTTATTTGGTTAGTAAATGGGCACACTATAGTATATGTATATGTACTGCATTCAAAATTGCAGTAAGCAGTAAATTTGCTGATTACTAAAAAATTCAGTAAATTTTTACTGCTAATGAAATTTAATTTGCATTACTAGTAAAATCGTAGTGCCATAATCATAATAAAATTGTGGCAAGTGGCAAAGTTTTTTCATTCAAATTTTGAAACTTTTGTATGAACATTTAGCCACTTGGTAGAATTTCACTATGAATACGGGCATTACTGATTACTGAAAATTCAATGCACCTCATCATATAATAAATCATTTAGGCAATTTATAAAAATTGTAGAAAAAAATTTTAGTAATCAGTAATTTTTTTTTGTTTTTACTGAAATTTTTGTGGCACTGCAGTGCTCATCTACGGTAAATGCCTTTACTTTAACTTTTTAATTTTTAATTCCTGTTGTTCATCGTTTAGTTGTTGTTGTTCTTGTTGTTGTGTACGCATTGCAATTAAAATAAATTCAGTAAAGTGCGACTTTGACTCGCGCACATTCGGTTTTGATATTTTTTTTTGATTTAGCTTTCTTAATTTTTTAAGTTTTTTCAGTTTAAATGATTTTTTTCAGTTTTATCGCTTTTTTCTCGTTTTGGCGTTTTTTTCTCTTTTTGGGTTTTTTTAATTTTCGCAATTTTTTTTTCATTTTGGCGATTTTTTTCATTTTGGATATTTTTTCATTTTGGCGATTTTTTTTTCTGTTTTCGGGGTTTTTTTATTTAGGCGATTTTTTCATATTAGCGATTTTTTTGTTTAAGGATTTTTTTTCATTTTTGCGGTTTTTCGCGATTTATTTTAGTCCTAGAGATTTTTTTTAATTTGGTGCTTTTTTCGTTTTAGCGATTTTTTTTTGTTTTTGGCGATTTTTTTATATTTGGCGATTTTATATTTTTTTGATTTTTTAGTTTTACCGTTTTTGAAAATTTCAAGAGTTTTACTCTTACGGTTTCCAAGATACAGCAAGTTGTCAAAATTATAAAGTAAAAATTGCATTAACTGATGGAACACTCATTGATTTAAATTTTTTAAATTTAGTGTTAATTGTTGTAGTCTGTATAGAAATACACTAACTTTTAAAATTTCAAGTGTATATGTACATACAATTGTATGTATATTACATGGGATTTTAACATTATTCATTGTTCGTTTTGGTACACCCTTTAAATTTTAACTCACATGTATTTGTTGTTGTAGTGGCCAAATGTCTACATATTATGTCCAAATTTCAAGTCCGTAGCTCTTACGGTTCATTTTCACCTTTGGTGTACGGAAATATACAGATAAATAACCGCCGGCGGCGCACCGTCGGCTTCGAGCCGGTCGACTTGTTTCTCTGCATGGTATTGCTTCTTTCAAATACTAATACACTCATACATAGCTCACACCGATTTGACAATACAAAGCAAAAGCAAAAAGCAAAGAAATCTCAGCAATGAAATCAAAGTCAAACGATTTTTACCCCCTAGCGTATAGATGTGTACACATCAAAAAATAGAATGAATTAGGGCATTTCTATTTTAAGGTAACGATATGTATTTACTTTAAAATTCATTCATTGAAAAATAAAATAAAACAACGCAATATTCACACATTAAAGGCACGTCAAAAGGCGTTAAGTGCACAAGATTTTCACATGTTTCACTTAATGCAACTTTAAGTAGTTGCTGCATAGTTTTCGGCTTGCATTTAAGCTTGATTTAGTGTCTTCTCAGAAATTGGCTTTTCAGCAGTCGTTTGCATGTACACACACACACTTCCCGCCTTGACCAGACACTCACTCATTTATTCAGTTACCGACATGATTTCTAATCCTATTTTAGTTTTCTATAATATAAAGCAATATCTAGCTAATAATAAATATATCGTAGATGTAATATATCGTAAAATTGACCACTTTGAGCGTAAATATCATATGTGAAATTTTTATAAAAATTTATTTCTTCATAATATTTATGTATACAAATTAATTAAGAGTGTGTCTCTGTTTGAAATGGATAAAATGTCATTTTATTTTTCAATATGGTCCTTTTTGAACTCCATACAACTTGTACCACATTTCTCCAATGTTTTATATCTCCCAAAAAATAAAATAAGTCGTTGTTATCAAAATGTATTTTTTTGTGAGACTATTTCATCTTTGGATTGAAATCTTTTTCTGTCGAGTCATTTCTTCAGGGCTAGGAGAAAGTATTAGTCAGTCGGGGCTAAATTCGAAGAGACCAGGGGGCAAATTACGACATTCGTTATCGAAGGAAATTACGAAACATTTCAATAGAGTTTATATGGAAACATTTTAAAATTTCAAACCACATCCAATGCCGTAATTTGCCCTCAGAGCAGATGAGGGTGAAATTTACAAACCAATTCATGGATTACTGGCATGTAAACTGCACGCGTTTGCACCTTTGGCCAAATGCAATTGTTTTTTTTTTCAAATCCTACACAAAGGAAACAGATTTGTTGTGATAACCGCATTTGTAGCCAATTAAATTTTATTTTTATCGTTCCAATAAGTTGGCACTATATTTGCTATTGATTGTTTTATACTTTTAAATGTAGTCAATATGCATTACACCACCTGCATACCAAAAAACGGTCTACATAATTTTATTGGCTGAGAAAGCTACCTTTGCCCAGAAAAAGAAGTCTATCGATTGTATCGACTTGCATCGGTTCAAGACCATCCGAAATTTTGTCTGCGCAAAGAGTCAAATTTCGGAGAAAAAATTATGAAAATCGAATTTCAATTTCAATTTTTAATTTTCTATTTAAATTAGCATATGCTCATTTGAGCTGCCGAAAATTCTTTTGACTTTGCAAAGTAAACTTTGCGTGTCTAAAAGGAATATATTTTTAATCGAAATTCCTCAGAAATATTTGACTACTCTATAGGAATTTATACTAACCAGTTCCATAGTGGTTCAGATTTATAAGATATTTATAAATATTAACGCGATTTGTTATAACTCTGAAGAAAGCTTTTTGTACAGAAAGAATATCTAACATCTTACAGTCTTATTTATAAAACTTAAAAAGTCTTTATAAAGGTTTTTTAAAACAAATTTTCATACAAAATTTTTCTTAAAAAGCCTTTATAAAGCCAAATTACAATATTTTTAATTTCACAAAATGTGTACAAAACCTAAAAAGGGTATAACTTTGACACGGTAAAACAATTTCAATATTTGTTTCTTTAAATTATTTTAAATTATATTAGAATTTATCTACCTTTTAAACTAGATCATTAGTTTTTTTAATTTCAATAGAAATTTTAAAAGTTACAAGGCATTATTTTTAATATTTATACTAAATTTACAAAAAAAATTTTTATAAAGGACACTTAAATGAGCAAACAAATAACCGAAACTTTTAGTATCTGCACAGAGAACTAACAGTTTTCTTTTAAAAAAATTTACATAGTGACAAAAACAATCGTAATGTAATGAACAAAATTAAAAAATTCAAGAAAATCCTATTTTTGGGTTAAACACGATTTTAGCGACCTTTACACCTCTTCCGAAAAATCCGAAAAAAATCACAAAAATACTGTACCCTATAAGCTTTCAGAAAATGCTGTGGTACCTACAAAAGTAGTGGGGCACACTAGTGATTATTCAAAATTTAAACCACAATCTCTCTCACTTTCAGTTTCCGATCGGCCAACACTAAATCGTGATTTTTTATTTTATATTTTTTATTTATTTTTTGGTGTATAGATTTCAACTGGGCATACAGAAAGTTTGGCTTTTTTCATAATTATACGGCCACAATGAAATTCAATAAAACATTTTTTTTAACACTAATCCAAATTGTTTAATAAAAAATAGGAGCCAACTGATAAATGCTTGTCGACAGGACCAGTGTTGCCCTTCTAGTTCAGAGGCGGACCCTTACAGTTCCTCTTTTCCCTCTAGCAAACAAAATATGTAGAAATATGTACAGAAAAAATGCATCATCTAAACTGAAACGAAGGCACTTGATACGTTATACTAAATATCGGTGGCAATAAGGAAAAAGTGCTTAAGTCATATTGTACTCTTTTACAGGAGAGCACTTTTAAGCTTTCAAGTCGATTTTCAGAAATCTCTTTATTTTATTTGTATACCCTTTACCAAAAAATGGTAAAGGGTATATATAGGTTTGTCATTCCGTTTGTAATTTCCAGAATATTAATAAGCGAGCCATAAGGTATATATTCTGGATCCTTATGCATAGGGAAGACGAATAAGCGATCTCCGTCTGTCCGTCTGTCCGTCTGTCTGTACGTGAAATCGGTTTTCCGAAGCTCCCAAAAAGCTAGAGACTTCGTTCTTGGACTGGTGTGTCAGAAATGGTCGAAATAAGATTAGTGTTGAAAATCAAAAAAATCGAGCAGACGGTTTCAGAGCTGGAAAGCTTAAACTTCATTTTGCCATACAAAATAACTACCGAAAATTAGTCATTATTATTTTTTTATTAAACAAACTTATTTTATACTTCAGTGTGAATAAAATTGGTATTTCTAGTTAAGAGAAATTAAAAAAAAAGTTAAAAAAATTAAAAAGACGTTTCCAGGGTTGGAAAACCTTAACTTTTTTATTATACAAAAGTAACTTACTAAAACAAACTTTCCTTTTTTTCCTGTAAATTAAACATATCTAATGTTCTTAAAAGAAAGCCATTGATGTAAGAAATCGGAAAAACAAAAGGGATGATTCCAGGGTTGGAAAACTTACGATTTTTGTGAAATATAAAATTAATTACCGTATTTTTTATTTATTTTTATTAAATAAACCAATTTTGTACTTCAGCATGAATTAAATTAGTATTTCAAATAAAAAAAGTAAAAAAATTTAAAAAGATGTTTCCAGGGTTGGAAAACTTTAACTTATTTTCTTATACAAAAGTAACTTGCTAAAATAAAATTTTTCTTTTTTTATAAATTAAATATATCTTATATTGTTAAAAGAAAAAAAATTGGTGCAGGAAATCAGAAAAATTAAAAAGGATGTTTCCAGGGTTGGGAAACTGAAACTTTTTGTGATATAAAAAATTAACTACCGAATATTAATTTTTATTTTTTTATTAAATAAACTTATTTTATACTTCAGTACGAATGTATTTGGTATTTCAAAATAAAAAAGTTAAAAAATTAAAAAGACGATTACTAAAACAAATTTTTCCTTTTTTCTATAAATTAAACATATCTTAAAATCATAAAAGAAAGAGATTGGTGTAAGAAATCAGAAAAATCAAAAACGATGATTTCAGGGTTGGGAAACTGGCACTTTATACAAGTAACTAAGTCTAATTAATTTTTATCTTTTCCTTTATAGATTATACATATTTTACGTTTTGGAAATAAAAGTTTGGTGTAAAAAATTATAAAAATAAAAATCACAGCTCCAGAGCTGGAAACTTTGACCTTTTTTTCTGGATATTAAAGTAATTAAATAAAACATTTTTTTTAATTTCCTTTTTTCTTTTTTTACTTATCATACTTTCTATATTTTTCTAAGAACAACTAGATTGATATAAGGAATCAGAAAAATCGAATAAAATGATTCTAGGTTTTGTAAATTAATTTTTTTGTACATAAAAGTAACTATCTCAAATTATTTTTTTCTTTTTTTTTTATACTTTATGTATGTGCTTATGTATGTATGTATCTCTATACTACATAAAAACACTTTGGTAAAGGGTATATAAAATTCGGCACAGCCGAATATAGCACTCTTACTTGTTTTTTCTCTGTTAAATTCTGTGTTAACCTTTTTTTTAAACACACTATAAGTAATAAATTTAAGTTGAAATATACCAAAGTATAATCTAAATTAAGCTATTATTCTAAATGAGATTAGAAGTCTTAAAAAGTTAAGTTGCAAGTCATAGTGCAATAACTTCCTGAAAAATTACACAAATAAATTGAGATTTTGACCAGAAGTACTCTCAAATATGCAGATTACTAAAGTAGCATTAACTAAAAATCAGCTTATTTCGACTTACGCACTTTTTCCTTTTTGCCACAGATATTTTACTATATATACATATTGAGCCCTATTTTTGATTTAATTGTAAGCTACATGTAGTAAAAAATTAACTTTTTATCGAAATTAAAATTCTAAAGGTCTATTCATAGTTAAAAATGATCAAAATGTCGAAATTTTTGATAGCTTTTAAGATATGGGATGTCAAGTGTTATCATAAAGGGCTATTCACATATTAGATAACATTAATTTCGGAGTTTTTATACCCCCTCCTCTTAGTAACGCTTATTACAAAATTTGCGGTATAAATTTTCAAAACAGTAAAAAGTTCTTAACTTCCTCCAGCCCCCACTTAAGCGAAAATGTACTCATGTAAAACATACTTGAATATTATTTTATTTTTTTTTTTATTTATTTACGTAAAAGCATATGAAAATAAATTTCTTACAGGCTAAATAACAATGGTTTTTTTAAAGCGAATTAATAACAACTCATGATATTGTTAATGCATTTAACTCTTTAATAAATTAATAATATTCCTTGTTAAGATATCAGGATTTGATGAAAAATCAATATGCGCATAGTAGTTGTTGAATTCGGCTCATATTCTTCGGAACGGATAAAAGTTTGCGTAGTTGTATCGGAAATATTGGAGTTTAAGAGGAATATTATTTCAAGTTGGACGATTTGGAATTACAAATTCAATTTTGGGAAGAAGAGTTTCAGAATTGATATTGCCATTAATTAGATTCATAACAAACGATATATTCAAATATACTCTTCTAGTTTTTAGTGTAGGAAGTTTAATGAGTATGTTCATTTATCGTATAATTAGATACTAATGGATTTGCTCTGTAAAATAACATGTGCTTGCATTTTTTCAAATTGAGATCCATCTAGTTTACCATACACCATCGGTTGAAGTTATTTAAATCTATTTGTATTATTATAAAAAAGACCGTCTACTGGAAACTTTGAATTTTTCGCTAGCAATTACATAAAAATAAGGCTCGATATATTGCATTATAAAACTATAACTGCCGTATTCATAAAAATAAAAATATCTTAGGATTATTACCCTACGTCTACACCTGATATATTTTTATCATGACAAAAGTCAAATTCAATTTTCAATACAAAGTTTGACTCTTGTTATGATAAAAATTTATCAGGTGACATAGTTTTATGGGAAATTTGTCAAATAAACCTGTCAAAGACCTAAAATATTTTTATGAATACGGCAGTAAAATTAAAATACGAAATGGATATGTCATGAAATCATTTCTTCCGATGAAATGATTTTTTATGTCATTTTTGGGAGATATGTTAGTTTCACCCAAACATGTTATCACATTTAACTGCTCGATTTAGCAATTACCATCTCCTTGATAAATTTATACAAAAGCTTTCAAGAAATCAATTAATTAAATATTATATGCCAATTTATAAACGAGTATTTTGATAATGGCCTCATTTTATATTACATATTTAAATAATTTAATGAATTGTTAACATAATGCATAATTAGGAATTTGTTTGACTGTCAACAATTTCAATGTCTTTACAGAAGTTAAAAACAAAAGACTTAAGACACAAACTTGTTGCTGTTACACAGTTTGTTGTTGTTTTAATACACACCAAAATGAAAGCACCCAACCATGTTTTAAATTTTAAACATCTTCGCATGTTTGAAAAAAAAAATGTTATAACTCGTAACATATATTAAAGAAGTTCAAGTTGAAGAGCGGCTTGAGATGCCAACAAACCTGATTATGAAATAATCAAACCACTGAATAAATATTTGAAAGGCAGTCAAAAATTATGTTATTTTTTTCAGCCTATATTTATTTATACGAGTTGAAAAATCATGCATTCCAAATATATAAAAATTCAAAAATATTACAGAAGCTACTAAACATGTTAAATCATTTGTTAATTTATGAGTGTTAAAAAGCTTGTATTTATTGCAAATATTATGGACCAAAATGTCTTTTAGATTTATTGCAATAGAATCAGCAGAAAAGTAAGATATGTACTAAAGTTTTGTATATATGTAAGTATTACTTTTAAAAATAAATGTCTAAACAAACACTATTTTTGGCTGCTAATGCCCTATTCAGACAGCTACGAAATTCAGCGCCTGGAAAACAAGATGCATTTAAATTATTACACAAATGCCCTAACACAAATCATTGTAACTTTACAGGAGAAGGTAAAAATACAATAGAAACTGTAGAATTGCTTCTACAACTTCTTTGTGCAACTGCATGTAAAAGTATTATTCTTTACACTATTACAATACATTTTTATGACTGTATCATCTGTATGATCCCTGAAAGTCATCATATGATCACAATTTCGTAAAAAATACGAGTTTCGGCCTTTCTACTTGACACAATTTTTTTTGTTAAATTTCAATTGAAGTTATAGTTATATTATTAACGTGAATTGTTAAATTTCCGGACAAATTTTGATTATCATAATTACCGAAATTGAAACAATTTCTTTTTTGTCTGCGAATAGCACTAATAATTCAGTGAAAGTTTAAACGCTGGTTTAGTTGAAGTAAACTTAAATTTGTATGTAGTTTAAACTCCACAGGAGTAAATCAGTGAACCATACATTATGTGTACCTTAAAGGATAATAATGTGGCAGCACTAGAATAACTGTCAAAAAAACAGCTGTTTTGCAGCAGGCTCTGTGCTCAATCAAAAAGTCACAATGCTTAAAAAATTTCAATTAAAGGTCGCCAAATTCTACCGAGAAAGAAATTATATTTATGCTTGGCGAAGTAGAATAGTATAAATGAATAATAGAATGTAAGAAAACATGTCGAACAAGATCTGAAGAAAAACCAGAGGTTTGGGAAAAAGTTGTGTGCTCTGCTATATGTACTGATTTATAGGTTTGCTGGTTTAAATACATTTTAGAAAAAAAAAGATTAATTTGCACTGATTTATTAGCATTTAATGTCTTTGAGTGTAATGAAACCGGTAACCACTAGACTAATAGACTAAGGTACGCTTTTTGTTGTACAAATATCAACAATGATGATTGTTAATATTTAAATAAAATATTAAGGATTGGTTTTGTTAGTTGCACTTTGATGATAGTTTTCGTTTTGTAACTTTTCGAAGCGTTTTTCGAAGCAAGAAGACATCAACAATCATCATAGCAAATTAGTCCAACTCACATGTTTGCTTAGTACGTATGAGGGATGTAAAAGGGTACTGTTTTTCTGAATCCCTGGTTTGTGGCACTAAAGCTTAGTTGAGATATACCCAGACAATACCGCAGAGTTATACTTCAACATCCCTTTCCCAAAGATTTACCACTTTCGTTGCATACGAGCCACTACAATGTAGAGAACGCTGTTAGAATAATTGTTCTAGACAACCTTCCATTTATTTGGATTGGATCACTTCGGTTTTATTACAACCCTGTGTTAATTCCATTGAAGTTTCACCAGAAATATTACTACCTGGAGCTGAATTCATCAATGCTGTAACCAATGATTTCAATGTTAATTTTTTGCTGGAAAACAATATACACATAAAGATGTTTAATTTATAATGGCTTAGAACAGACTTTAAGTGCCAGTCCATGCTCCACAGTTGCGTTTGATTTTTGATGTGTGAAGGCCCTACGATTTTACTGGTAATGCAAATTAAATTTCATTAGCAGTAAAAATTTACTGAATTTTTTTTTAGTAATCAGGGCCTGTGCCAAACGGTAGCAAAGTACTAGTGTAAGTAAATTTTTGACCCTTCTAAGGTGAATAAAATTTCACTAGCCCTGGGGGCTAGTAGAATTTTTGACACAAGAGATAAATTTTTGACAAGCAGCAAATAAGAAGTGTGGTATCATAAAATTTAAAACCACCGCCGTCGCTTCGAGCCATTGCCAAATACATAGATTCTTACGTTCTTTAAATGTAATTAGACTTTGAAAAAGGCATTGTTTATTTTAATTTGCGAAAAATGTAGCATCACATATACAATATTGTATTATTTTTTGCTACAAGAATATTGTTTTATATAAAAATGTCCTTTTAAAAATTTGTTGTTAGCCGACGGCTTGTAGTCGAAGGTTTTGCTTCGCCGCCGCAGCAATTTTTTCATCAGCTTTTTTCTGTGCTAAAGCGAACTTGTCAAAATTTTACATTGTCAAAAAAGATATCATTTGGCACAGCAGAAAAATTAAATTTCTTCCCCACAGGCAAATAGTTTTTTACCATAGTACTTTTATACCGTTTGGCACACGCCCTCAGTAAATTTACAACTTACTGCAATTTTGAATGCAGTACATATATATACTGCAGTGTGCCCATTTACTAATCAAATAAGTTTAATAAAACAAACAAAAACCAACAAATTCATATGTATTTACAATATTGAAAGTTTTGATACTTTTAATTAATTAATTTTAAAAAAGATACTAAAAGCATAAGTACTTCCAACTTAAAAAAAAATTTTTCATTAATAGATGTTTACACATCTCCTCTGTGATCGGACTCACATTGCATTTTTTTTTTTTTTTGGTCATGTGTATACGTATATTTATAAGGAGTCAGAAAATTAGATAGATTATAAAGTTTATTACAGCAGGTGGAGCCAAATTAATGGGACTCATGCATAAAAACGAGTAAAAGTTGAGTTGAGTTGAAGCATGTGAGCAATTGCTCATAAAGTCGAGTTCTATCAAACAGCAACAGCTTTTGCTCAATTTCGTATGCATAAAAAAGAGTTCAAACCAATTGCAATTACTTGAGCAAACGGATTTCAAACGTGTAATTGTTATTGAAGTGTAAACATGTCGTCAAGTGAAAGTGAAGTAGAAATAGAACTAAATAATAATAATAAAGTAGAAAATGACGACATTTCTAAATTTTTAGTGGAAAAAATAAAACAAAATAAATATTTATTAGAAAAGAGTCAACTACCAAGTATAAAAAATAAAAAAAACAAACTATAGAATAATGTGTAAAAGAAATTAAGCAGAAATTTGGAATTGAATTAACGGGGAAAAATATAATGAAAAAAATAGCTAATATGAAATGTCGTATAAAAAATAAAATAGACATAAATAAAACAGGCAATAAAAAAATAAATTTAAAAAACTGGGAAACTGATTTGTCACAACTGCTTTGTGCTAATTCAAATCCCTCAACAAACAAACTTCCAGGTAAGTGTAACGTTATCGAATTCAAATTTTGTTGTTGATTTCGCTCTTCGTTTATTTTTTTACAGTTCATCTCTCTCTTGGAACTAATAATGACAACTGTACGTTTGATAAATTAGAAGAGATATCAGCAACAACATCCTCAGAAACAAAAAGAACAGCAAAACAATAAGCAAAACATCAAAGAAAGCGCCGTTGCACTGATAATGATGACCAACCTGTAATATTTTTTTTTTAATTTTATTTTACATTTTGCTATATGTTGTTTATTTTGAAGGTTAACAAAAAGTCAACAGCAGTTTTGAGTCGCTATGAAACTGATGAGACAAGAGGTTTCCATTTTCAAAGTCTGCAGAGGCTTGTTTTGTTAAAACAAAACAAAGTCCTTTCTGCAAAAATGCAAATTTTGCAAGAAAAACTTGTGGAAAGAAACTTGCAATTACATGAATTTTGATTTTTATTAATATATATTTAATGCCTAAAATTGAATTACATATATTTTATTTTTGTAGAAAACAATGAAATGTATTTATGTACGTTTTTTTATTTTTATAGACCAAAAAAATATTTAAGATTTCCATTTATATTATTTGTATAATAAACTAATTTGATAACAAATTTGCGATCATCATCCTTTTGTTTTTTTCCAGCTTCTGAATTTCTTGCTCTTTGTTGTTCGATATCATTTTCTAATTGGCATACATCTTTTAAAAATTTAGCTATGTTGTGCAAAATGAAACAACTGGCTATTACGTAGGGCGCTAACTAACTCTGTCGACACACGAATTTTGTATTGAAGTATCGAAAATCTTTGCTTCAATTGCCCAAAACACCGTTCTATAATGACACGTTCCCTTGTAAACACTTTGTTGAATGTTTTTTCTATGTCAGTTGTTGGGTTCCGGAATGGTGTCATTAGCCATGGGCATATTCCATAGCCCTCATCCCCGAGAAGTAATGCATCGTTTGTGGCATTTTGCATAATTCTACATAACTCGCTATTTCGTAAGATACGTGAGTCATGAACTGAACCAGGCCAGGATATGTCAACGCTTGTAAAAAGTTCTTTTCCATCACAAGTTGCCTTCACATTTATAGAGTGGAAGCCTTTTCTACAAATATACTCATCGCTTTGATTTGAGGGTTTTTTAATTTTTATATGCGTACAATCAATCACTCCAATTGCAAATGGAAAGCAATAATTTCCTTGCCATTTCATTTGAGCATCTTTTATTTCATCAGCATCTTTCCGGAATTTTATCCACTCGCTTGCTTTGGCAGATATAAGTTTCGCAACTCCGCAATAGTTCGCGACACAGTTGATTGATGGCCTCCAATATCTGTGGCTATACCATTTTGGAATCCAGGATCGGCACAAAATCTTAAATACAGTTTAATTTTATCATAGTTGCTGAGGGTGGTGCCCACGTGTTTCTTCTGACTCCTCAAAAAAGTAATTAGCCAACCAGCAGATGCTACTATCATCAAACCTATGTATTTATCATTTTATTATTAATTAAATAAATAATAATAATAATTAAGAATACAAACCTGTACAATTTTTTATCCTCACTTGCTAAATTTTTTTTACGCTGTTGATAACATTTTGTATATCTTTGCGGTACAAAATATTCAGCCATGATTCCTTTTTAGTGGACGTGAGTCAACTATAAGGCATGCTCAACAAAATTTGAGCAAGTGCTCACAAAAGAAAGCAAAAGCTTGTTTTTATGCATATGAAAATGAGCACATGCTCATCTAACTTAGTTCAAACTGAGCAAGACGAGTTCAAACGTAAGCAGTGAGTAAAAGCAAATTCATCAAATTTTATTATGCATACGACGAGCACCTTTTACTCAAAAAAACGAGTCAGAGCTCAAGCTCACGTTTTATGCATGAGGCCCAATGTCATAATTTCAATTGGCTTTAATTTTGCGAGAAGACGCCAAATATCACTATGGGTTGATTGTAAACAATTCCTGGAACGATACACACCTCAAATAAACTTTTTATGAAAACCAAAAGAAAAAATCAGTAATTTCTTGACAAATATTTGCCTTTGTACATATGCATATACATCATAATTAATTTTGTGATTTATTCGTGTTTTATACTTGATCTAATAAAATTTCATGATTTTGGTTTTATTCGAATAGACGAATAATTTTGATCTTTTGTTTGAATATTGGGACGAATAAGGAATACAAAATTTTATACGAATAATTTCAAAAAATTTAGCAGACAACGGCACTTATTGCATAAATTTTTTCATTAACAAAAAAAAAGTTATAAAAAAATTATTTTGATATTTTGTTCGAATGTTCGGACGAATAAAGAATAAAAACTTTTATAAATTGCATGCATTTTTTCTTTTTTTTTCAATACATGTATTTATTTATTATATCTTCATATGCGAACTAACAATAAGTATTCAAATCTTAAATCTAAAAAAAAATTTATTAGGCCCCACCAGAGTCGGACATAAACTTAGTGATAGTTATAAATAAATAATACATAAGTAGTGATAATCAATTTTTTTCATTTACAAAAAAAAACAGGAAAAAATATTTACGGCCTTATATATAAAACTTATTTAGGCTTTATAAAGGGTTTTTAAAACAAATTTTCATATACAATTTGTCTTAAAAAGCCTTTATAAAGCCTTAATAATTTTTATTAATAAGGCTGTTATTATATAAGAAAAAAATTAAAAAAACATAACGTGTATAGTTAAAAAAAAAATATACATATTAATGCATATTGTGCTTTTATTGCAAAGTAATCATACTTTAATTAAGCTAGTTTTGTAGAAAATAAGTTTTAATTTTATAATTTACAATTTAAATATATGTACATATGTATTTATCAGCTTTTTACATGTACTTTTACAAAAAATTAATTGTGGTCTAATGTTTTTTCAGCATTATTAATTCTAAAAACTCATATTTTGAGATATGTCTTTATTGCAATAAAGCAGCGATATGTTAAACATTTTTAGGCATCTCATTGATGCCTTTGAAAATAATCATTTAAAAAGAGCCAAAGTCCAGCTTTTTATCTTTAATTTAAATCAACTTAACAATTCTTGAAAAGTTTTACGTTAGTAAAATTTCTTACGAGACTTTATTGCTATACTTTTTATATCAGTTAATAAAACATCTTTATCTCTATATAATCGTAAAAACAAATTATTTGCTCACTATTTTGTGACCTCTAGCTCGTTATTTAATTAAAAAGTTATAAAGTTTTTAGTATTTTTTATATACATGAGTAGTTAAAAAAATTATTCGAATATTCGACAAAAACTATTCGGATAATTCATTGTTCTAAATTGGAAAATTTTTGGTCGAATAATTATTGTTCGAATGACAACACCAATCATAATCTTAAATAAGAATTTCCCCTGAAACTAGATGATGTCTATCTTAATAAAAAGCACACTTTATCTGTAGTGAAAAGCGTCATTAGTACTTAAAAGATTTTATTATTTGGCAACACTCAGGGAATTTAATGGCAGCATTATGTGCACGATTTACTACCGCGATAGTAAATAAATGTATACATTTTCTTATTATACGATTTTTTTATTTCACTAATTTCTAATAACAAGAAAAAGAAACTAATGTCTATTTAATATGCGACTATTTTAGCTTATTTAAACAGATAAGTGACGATTTCGCTTAACGTAAATAACAGTTAATAATAAATGAAAATAATTGAAGAGCTTCTGACTTCAGTCAAATTGCAACAAAGCGAAAAAGAAAGAAGACAATGATAAAACAAACATCTTAGAAACATACACACAAGCACAGTGGAACAAGGTTATAACGAAAGATGCAAAGTGAATTATGCTCTTTGCAAACATTTGTTATCAGTGTGCACACTTAATTTTTTTTAAATTCGGTAGAATCGACAAAAAAATCGGTAGATTTGAATGAAATTCGGTAGAAATTTTTTTTTATTCAGAAAATCATAAAAAATAACAATTCAAAGAAACATAAAATATAACAAAATATATGTACTTATATGTAAATAAAGTGTAAGTGCAAGGAGTATCAAACTAAATCGGCTCATACACTACAACAGCATGCACGCACAATCAAGCGATTGAGCATTCATGCTCGAACCGCACAATATACCAGCAAGCTGGCACATTATTCATTTCTTACAAAATTTCGGGAAGGGTGGTTATGAATAGTGACACATATTTTGTTGAAATTATTATTGGTATGTTGTTAAAATTAGCAGCTATGTATAACTAAAGTTCTAAAGTTCTGTTTACCATTGAAACAAATTATATTTCAACAAATTATATTACTTAAATGCATGTTTGCTCCATGACAACTTTGCTCAACTGAGCTATTTTCACCATATACCACACCAGCGAGCTGGTACCATCAGCAAAATATCAAACCCTACTTGACATCGCTACAGCAAACCGTACAATCGCACAAAATGCCCATACACGACCAAACCGCTGGCACAAACACTTGATTGCGCATGCATGCTGTTGTAGTGTATGGGCCCCTTAAATAGGTTACAAAAGCGCAATTAAAACTTCACATGTGATTGGAAATTAAACTGCCATAAACAATGATGCCTTTCCAATAAAAAAAGTGTCATCCCCAGTTGTTTGCCCTTACCCTTTATATAGATATTTTTTATTTACAAGAAAGACAAATATAAAAACATTTTTTACGTTATAGTAACGATTCTAAAGGACATATTTCAAGACTATAATAATTTTAAATGAAAAATAACTTTTTCTAATTAGATGTACATATATACTTAGGCCCAATAATTGACTTCTCAATTAAGTGTCATTTATCTTTAAGTGTCTCTTAAGTACCGAATTCATTTTTTCAGTATAAAGTTGAGAGCCATTTAAATGCCCAACCTTGTCTATTTAAATCACACTCAAGTCTTACGAGCATATCATAGTTATTGTGCTTGTGTGTGTTTATTGAAAACATGTAAATGAACATCATGTGGTCGTATTAAAAAGAATTTCGTTTAATTTTTATAAATATATAACACATACAATGCATAGTATCATATCATGGAATAAATAAATAGAAAAATGCGTTCTGATGCTCTTTTGGTTTCATAAAATGTGTTTTTATGCAATTTTAATTTTCTACATGTTTATAACCTAACTTTCATATTTGCATTAAACATCTGTTTTCTTTTAGATCTATCAACATTTCAGAGTGCTACCACACTTTCATAGTATTTAAGTTAGCATTTAATTTTACGACTGAAAAAATGAAACTGCAATTAAGTGTAACTTAAAATTAAGTGGCTATTAGCTAAATGACACTTAATTGAGAAGTCAATTATTGGGCCTTAGTGACAATTATAGTTTGTGCTTTTTTAATGGTTGTACAAATTCGTGCACGTTCAAAATATTAATAATTGTTATTTATTTATTTGAATCAAACAAAGATTCTGTCGGAATAGTAGGATTTGATTGCTTTTTTGGTTCATCATTTTATATGTATTACGATTATAACAAGATACATATATTGTTACACTTCAAAAATCTTATCTTTACCTTGTATTAAAGATGCTAAAGTTTGTAATTGCAGTCCATTTAACATTTTACTTTTCATCAAATTTCGAACTAAAAATATACTTTCCAGGCTTGATGAAGAGTAGAGAATGAAGCGAATACCTTGAACGATTCGATAAATATTACTTACATATTGTTCATTGAAACTACCCTATAGGAACTCAAAACCATTTGTAAGTAACTGCAAACTGGTTTTTTAATAACCACATCTGGTTGATTCAGTGACTTTTTTCCTTGTAACCGACTCACTATTTTAACATAGGCATGTTATTGGCGGTAGTCAATTGGCCATCTCTGCATGACTTTTTAATTGACTACTAACTACTTATTTTCCAACCAATTTGTAGTTAATTAATATTATAGCAAAAAAAACAAAAAAAGATATACATGTGTATATTTATAGGATATACATATATTATATACTATACAGATACATATATGTATGTATATATTCATATATATCTATGTACTAAATATATGTACAATGTACATATATATAAATATTTACTTTTATTATATTCACTAAAAATAAAAAATACGTACATACATACATCCATACATACGAACCGCTCATAGAAAATATTATACATATTAAGTATTGAAAAATATTAATTTTTTTTTTCAACATTTGACATTTGATTTCATGACATGCTTCGTGCTTACGTGTTCTTTCATTCAATATATTTGGTTGATATCTGCATGAGATTTAAACCAATTTGTAGTCACTTGCAAAATAAGTAATTTATAAACTAGTGTTTTTTGTCAACTGATTATTTTATTTACTACAGGGTATTGTTTATTGTTTCAAAAACTCACTCACACTTATATTCTTGAATTTTTTAAATCTTCAAAGTCTAATATGGATCTGTATTCACTTTTAATTTGTTCACGTATTTTATTTCGTTTAGAAGCATTTTTTATCAAAAGGAACAGTACTAGTATTATTTGAGTCTCCACTTAGAAAATATTCCGGCGCAAACTTTAGAAAACAATTCAAATAATAGTCCTTGAAGCTATATTTAGTTTTCAAATATGACACAAAAGAAATGTAAGAAGACTTTAGTTCTACAACTTTATGCTGGGAAAATTAGTTTTGGATTATTTATAGTTTAATTTCAGTGCGGCAATAATTTTCTTCCGTTGGAAGATGGTGAGAATTTCAATCCATATTGTCAACATGAAGGCCATCAATATATGTTTTGTTCAAAAGACTTCGACATAAATGACAAAATAAAAAGCCCTTTAAAATTAAATACAGTCTCACATTTTTAGATTGCATTTAGATAATTTACTATTACAAGAACATAAGATAAAAATAAAAATAAAAATAAATTTTGCTTATATTATCCGCGAAACTGAATAAAGTTTTATCAATGCATTATAACTGAAAATTTTATAATGTGAAGAAATATTTCAAGGGCTCCCACTGTTCAAAGACTCTATCTGAAAAAACTTGACGAGACAACCAACGGTTTGGGGGATGCTTAAGAATTTCCTAAAGTTGAAATATTTCTAAAAATTTATAAAATCATCTCTACGACATGAGCTCTTAAAAACAAAATATATATTCATTTTAATAGATCTTCAATCTCGCTGGGCAACCAGTCACTTTTAACTATCAGAACCGAACAGTTGGCAGACTCAAATCCTACTAAAGGTTCTATAAGACGTGCCATAATTATATACTAGATATACCAAACGGGCGACACACTCGTCCGTATTCTAGAATCAAAATGTAAATAATTTAAGATTCAAGGAAAATGTATCTAAACGTCATAAAAAAATTCATTAAAACACAGCCACACACAAACTTACATACATATGCAAGCATAATTAAATAATACATGAAATTAAAAAAACATAAAAAAAATCCCTTCAACCAACCTAATTCAATTTATTCAACTCTCTTCCTTTAAGTATTATGGCTTTGATACAACAACAAATAAGAGAAAAACAATTGTAAAGTCAAGAGAAATACTACAAACACACACACACACACTCATGTTTTGTTTCTTTTTTACTTGTAAGCTAATAAATGCCTGTGTAATATGTGTGCATGTAGTTAGTAGTAGCAACTTTAAACGCTTATAGCTCCCAAAATACTAAACCGATTTCAATAAAATATAGATTCTGCACATCTGTATAAAAAATCCTTTAAAACCATATAAATCCTTTTAAAATCGTTGCAGTGGTACCAGCGTAAAACGGATTACAAAAAACATGTTCGCCTATTAATTATATAGATTATAGGTGACTCGCCATAACGCCATATCTATTACCATCGAAACCAATTGAATTTTATTTTGGTTATTGCATTATGACTATGTTACGTCTAATTTAAGCGTAAGTTTTCATTACTTAAAAACGTTAAAAGTGCAAGAAGAGTACTTATTATTGCAGTAAGAAAAGTTTCCAAATTTAATGGACAAAAAGTGCCAGAAAAGGAGCGAGAGTGCCATAGTGCCAGGCAACATCTCATAGTGCCCAAAATTTCACTAATTGCCAGTGAAATCTCCAAAGGCAAACTTGATTTTATTATGGTCAGAAGAAACTCTCAAGTTTTGTTTATATAGAAAGGCATCTTTTGTTGCTAATACGTCAATATATTGGTGAGTAAAAAGATTGTTTTGTAGAAAATTTTCTTAAAATAATTTAAATATATGCTTGAAAATGCCTTTGCATGTCACGTTCCTTCATGCATGACAACGCACGTTTTATTTAATAATTTTGAGAAAATAAAAAATTTAGTGAATTCTTAATATGTGTATTTTCTTATTGTTGGGAAAAAATTTCTCTGGCAACGCTGATTCTTAAGAGTATGAGATACACACAACTTGCTCTCAACAATCCGTGTGTAGACATACATAAAGGCTCAGTTAGCCGACTGTAATGTAATGTAACTGTAACGTAGAAAACAGCTGATTGATATTTTTATATGAAAAGTAGGTTACGTTACATTACATCTCTATAACCATTTTCATTACTTCTCACATAACAAAATCGATCAGCTATTTCACACTGTTGCAGTTACTTTACATTACAGTCGGCTAACTGAGCCTTAATAGAAGAGTATTTTAAAAGGCGATGTGCCCTTATTTTGCCGACCACGGCATTAGATGGATAAGTGGATATATTTTTTTTTTGCAAATTTTCGAAATATTCCCTGAAATAAACATGAAATTTTATTAAGCTTTTTCAAAAATACTTGTTTGCATAAATTGATAAAAGCTTAAAAAGCTAAAGCGAAATTGAAGCAGCATTTCATAAAAAATTAACTTGGAAACTCTAGGAAAAGTAATGCAATTTTTTTTGTAATTAAAAAACAAGTCAATTTAGCGATATCACTTACTATAATAACGGGTGTTTTTTTTAGAGGCATAGAACTTCGAATTGAAATAAAACACAAGAAAATCGTTTTAATGTCCATCAATTTGGCTTTATTGGAAGGATAATTTTATGCCATTAATGTTTATGTTGGCTTCCAAGTCCCCTAACGTTTCTGGTTTGTTGGCGTAGACGAGCGACTTCACATATCCCCAAAGAAAATAATCCAATGGTGTCAAATCACACGATCTTGGTGGCCAATTGACAGGTCCATTCCGCGAAATTATGCGCTCATCGAATGTTTCCTTCAATAAATCGATTGTGACGTGCGCTGTGTGGCATGTAGCGCCGTCTTGTTGGAACCACAACTCATCCACATTCATGCCATCCAATTCGGGAACAAAATAGTCGGTTATCATGGCTCTATACCGGTCTCCATTAACGGTAACTGACTCTCCAGCATTATTTCGGAAGAAGTATGGCCCAATGACTCCACCAGCCCATAGAGCACACCAAACAGTCAGTTTTTGTGGATGTAATGGCGTCTCAAGGGTCTCATGTGGATTCTCTTCACTCCAACTGCGGCAATTTTGCTTGTTGACGTAGCCATTCAACCAAAAATGAGCCTCATCACTGAACAAAATTTTGCGATGAAAATCAGCATCGAGATCAATCTCATTTTCGGCCCATACACCAAAATCACGACGCATTGCATGGTCTCGCGGCTTTAATTCTTGCACAAGCTGGATCTTGTAAGGTCGCAAGCCAAGATCTTTGCGCAAAATCTTCCATAAAGTTGATGGACAAAGCTCCAATTGCTGTGCACGGTGGCGAATCGATTCATTCGGGTCCTCTTCAACACTTTGCTCTACAGCGGCAATTGTTTCTTCGGTGCGCACTGTTCGACGTCTCTGCGGATGCGTATTATCACATAGAGTAAACGTAGTGCGAAAATGATCCATGGTTAACCGAATTAATTGCTCTGATGGACGATTATGTCGACCATAAAATGGACGGAGCTTGCGGTAAACTTCGCGAACTGAACCATTATTTTCGAAATAAATTTGCACGATTTGCAAGCGTTGTTCTTTTGTCAACCTGTTCATGATGAAATGGCAAACCAAATTAAATATTAATCACTTGACAGCTGACAAAATGGCCGCCAGTTAAAAAAATGATGCCAACTTAAAGTTCTATACCTCAATAAAAAACACCCATTATATTACATTTAATTCTGGGCTACAAATTTTCATTTCCTAACGAAAATTTACGTCCTTACCTCTAAGAAATAGCCATAAGACAGTTAAGGCTTTTCAGTTCGTTATACCCACACTCCATCGTATTATATATAGTCATAAGCAATTAGAACAAAGTTATGCAACGAATGAATAGTCTTAAGAAATTTTGTTTTTCACTGCGCTGTTTTTAATCTCAGCTACAGCATCAATTCCTTGTGCTCCAACCCACCCTTCACCAGTGCAATCCCCACACCACTTGATCTTGTAATACAAGAGGATTATTGTTGTCTGCTGGCTAAAAGCGTTAGTTAGTAAAAGCATTTTTTTAATAACTCTATTTATTTGCGCTAGAGTTCAGAGGAGATGATGAGTTTGAGTTGAATGGAGTTGAGTGCATTTGACTTGCACAATTCTGGTTTAATTAGTTTGATTTTTTTTGCATCATTTTTTTCTACTTCTTTTTGTTTCTTTAATATTTTTGCACGTTTTCTTGCACTGAAATATCACGTTTGTGAAAATTTCAATACAATTTGCAATGAGTTGTTGGGATTTTGCCATTTGTGTAATTTAATAAAGCCAAAGACCAGAAGAACGTAACTTTACTTAACAGTTTGTACGATTTGTGTTAATTTTTGTTTGTGAATCCTAAGTTTTTTTTTTTCATTTTTGTTCGCTGTTATTTCTCTAATTGCCTTAAGACAATTATGATTTACGATTAATTTTCTATTTTTGTCATCTTCTGTAAAATGATATTTAAAATGATTGGACTCTGTTACTTATACTTGCATAACAAGTTAAAGTGAAGTAGACTTAAAAGGCAAAAAAAACATGTTCTGAGGCCAGTGCAACATATACTTTTGTAAGCCTAAGGGAAAAAATTGCATTTGGTTGCAAGAGCACGCAAACTAACTGCGATTTTAAATTAATTGAACTAATAACTTCATGTTACATTTTTGTTGTGATAGAGTAACGATTAGTAAAAAGATTTCAGAGCCTGATTTTTTTTATTTTGACTATTTGCATTTCATTATTTGTTACTCGTGTAATAGGATTAGAAAAATTTTAACTTTTAAATAATCAAATTATGTATTGTTTACAAATTATTAGGGCTTGGAATTTGCTGAAGTCATATTTTTTTGTAGTTGTTTTTTAAATTACTGAACACACAGATATGCCGATTTTATTTTAAAAAATTTCAAGTTTTTTGATTAATTTTTTTATTGCTTTTTAAAATTATTTTCTAAGATTTTTGACGTAATTTTGTTGCATTATCATTGGCACAAAAAAAAACTTTCCATCCCTGTTTCAGTTACATCACATTTATCAACTTAGAACTGGGCAGCACAGCTTTTAAAATTTAATATGCCTCGTTGACACCAGAGGCGTTGCAGCATTGAATTATTAAGAAGAAAAAAACGTGCAAAAATCATTGTTCTAAGATAATTAAGCTTTCCTCTATCTCCTGCTTCAACAACTATCTCCTCCATTACTTTCCATTTTATAAAGAAGTTAACACCTAGTAATAATAATAATAGTAGGTATCCATTGGCTGAGTGTTAGTTCTCTTAAAAAAATATTGCCGACTCCCAAACAATTATTTGCAAAAAATATATAAAGGAAATGTTTGTCTTTTTAGTCTACGAATCTCGTTTGTATTTTCGATTTTTTTCATCATTTCAACAGTAGAGTTCTGCCCATCTCTGATGTGTCACTACAAAACCCTTTGTTTTCGTTTGTTTTTAATCACTTTTCTACTATCCGTAAAGATACGTTTTGGTAGTCTGTTGCTTAGTTCTTGTATTAAACTTGACTTAAGCGTGTTCTGAGATTTATAGTAGAATTTTATATTGAAAAATGTTGCAGAATATTTCAACTACGTACATACCTGTTTTAAAGGTAATTTTGGCCTTTAAGAAAAATTGAAGAGAGACCCATTTGCAGAAAATTTATACGGTTAATTTTAACCTACAAAATATTGTGACACGATTTTATAAATTTTTTGCTACACAAGACAGCAATTTTAAATAGGCCGTAAAACGAGTTTTAGATGTAAACTTTTAGAACGCCGATACACGTGTATCTTGTTTTGGTCCCCTCTACAGAAATCTGTTGACAAAATATTATTAATTTTTTTTTTTTGTGCTGGACAGTGTTATTTAATTCAGTTAAGAATCATTAATCTAAAATATTCATACACAAAATATAACTGCAAAATTTAAATTTCAAATGTAAAATTTTTAGTTCTTGATAAAAAGTAAAAGAATATTTATCAAAATGACTACTGAATATGTATATTTTTGAAGACATTATTTTAATACAATGTTTGCATATTCTTTCGTTTCTTGTTTTAAAGATCATTAAAAACATTTGCTCCAAGCGCTGTTAGAATAAATTATTTCAATTATAGAGATAAAAGCGTGAGTAAGTTTTAGCTAAATTTATTTAAGAAGCAATTTATAACTTGCAGATCACTCTGAAAATATTAAGTAGCAAATTGGAAGGATTTTAGCTCACCAATCTATAAATAATTTTTTGTAATTTTAAATAGATGATTTAAGAACATTTTATGAAACAAGTTTATTAGATTCTAGGATCTGAAAAAAAATATGGGAACTGAAAACTTCCCTCTAAGATACAGATTTTGGGCGGATTTGCGGCATCCGCTACGTTTTTTAATTCTATAAAAATCAGTTTAAAATCGACTTGACGACGAATTTTGAAATTATTGAAAAAAAAAATTTTCCAAAATTTTGGGTCAAAGATATCTATTAAGCGAATCACCCAGTTTTAGTAAAATTGGAGCAAACCACATTTTTTTTTAAAGTTTAGTTAGGTTTTGAAATTGATCAGCTGAGTACACGGAAAAAAAACTTTATTTTATAGTCAATTACCAAATTCAAAAACCAAGGGAATTCGTAAAACTTAATATCAAAATTTGTAAAAGTTTAATAAAACTAAAATCGCATTTTGTCTTTATTAAAATAATTTAATATAAACTAATTTTTTTGAATTGGTTACAAAAAAAAAAATTTCGAAAATTTTCGAATATACCCAGTCCAACCTATTTACTATCTTGCGTATCTAAATGAGATCAATATCTTCCGAATGCGGCAAATTCTCCGTCGTTGGCCTGTTCTTAAGTTACAAGATGTTCGCATGATCCACACACACACACACACACACACACACGCACACACATGTACATACATAAATATATATGAACATCCATATGGACATCGTTGCGAATGTATTCAGAATCGACTCACCGGACCTCAAAACGTCGAGATATGATGATAACTCAATTTGTTTTTAAATTTATGGTAAAATCAGTAACAGGAAGCAAAAAATATGATAATAGTAAAATATGATAATAAAATTATACACAAACAGTTTCACATTTAGCTTAACTGTCACCTATCATCTTGCATTGACTTTATTACTAAGGCTTTGTATCGAACGCACGTGATTAATACAAATTACGTGATCTGTGTGCATCTCTTATCACTTTGCATGTTTGAAGCAGTATGTGATTATTAACAATTATGTTTTATTTTTAGCTCCCTTATAATTTGTTTAATTCTCATATGCAACATCAGCATAAAACTCCTAATAGAAGTATTTACTGCCACAACCAACTTTTAAGAGAGTGTGTGAATATTTGTTTTTTGTGTCTTTGATCGCATTTTTATTTTTTGCAACTAATATTGAAGTACAATAATTATATAATATATGTGATTAATAATAAAGCAAACATTGCATATACATGTACAAATGTACTCGTATTTTATTTCACAAGTATGCTGAGTATTTTTTCATTGAAAAAAAAAAAAAAATTCTGGACAGAAAATGAGACAAAAACATAATTGATTTCCGCGAACATTCTCTTGTTATGTTCGTAAAGCAAAGGGATGTTACTTATTAATTCACAGAGCTTGAAAAGACTTTGGTCTTTTTTTTACATATTATATATATATTAAAGGTTCCCTGATGATCTGCATTAGCAACAGTGAAATGCGCATAGGATCCAGATAAACCCCTCAATAATCAATTTCAATGTATTTTTAATAAAAAAAAAATATTTTACTTAATAAGTAAAATATAGGGTGTTTTTTAAGAGGTATAGAACTTTGAATTGAAATAAAACACAAGAAAATCGTTTTAATGTCCATCAATTTGGCTTTATTGGATAATTTGGATATAATTTTATGCCACTAATGTTTAAATATGATTTCGGGCATGTGGCCGCCGCGGCTGGCTCGAATAAAGCCAATTCTACAGGTCCAATTTTCAACCACTTTTTCGAGCATATGGGGCCGTATGTTGGCAATAACGCCACGAATGTTGGCTTCCAAGTCCCCTAACATTTCTGGTTTGTTGGCGTAGACGAGCGACTTCACATATCCCCAAAGAAAATAATCCAATGGTATCAAATCACACGACCTTGGTGGCCAATTGACAGGTCCATTCCGCGAAATTATGCGCTCATCGAATGTTTCCTTCAATAAATCGATTGTGACGTGCGCTGTGTGGCATGTAGCGCCGTCTTGTTGGAACCACAACTCATCCACATTCATGCCATCCAATTCGGGAACAAAATAGTCGGTTAGTCGGCTCCAATTGCTGTGCACGGTGGCGAATCGATTCATTCGGGTCCTCTTCAACACTTTGCTCTACAGCGGCAATTGTTTCTTCGGTGCGCACTGTTCGACGTCTCTGCGGATGCGTATCATCACATAGAGTAAACGTGTTGCGAAAACGATCCATGGTTAACCGAATTAATTGCTCTGATGGACGATTATGTCGACCATAAAATGGACGGAGCTTGCGGTAAACTTCGCGAACTGAACCATTATTTTCGAAATAAATTTGCACGATTTGCAAGCGTTGTTCTTTTGTCAACCTGTTCATGATGAAATGGCAAACCAAACTAAATATTAATCACTTAACAGCTGACAAAATGGCCGCCAGTTAAAAAAGTGATGCCAACTTAAAGTTCTATACCTCAATAAAAAAACACCCTTTATTAATTTTGGATTATTAGCGCGTTTAAAAAATTTTAAACTTAAATTTTAACAATTCCCATAAAAACCACTAATTAAAAAAAAACACTGATTATTTAAAATATTTTAATGAAATTTGCTTTACTAATTACATATTTCTTATTATGTAAAAAAGTTAGTAGAATCTGAAAACGTTATAAATTTTATATTTATGATTTGAATAGGCTAAAGTTCGTACTTGTGATAATTATTAATCAACAAATAACACCAAAGTTAGTTGTAAATATTCTGACAACACATAGTTGAACGGAACAGCTAGCCGTTTTCGGAGGCCACTAAACCGTCATCATCAGCGTTCTTCTGTGTTTGGTCCACTTTGTGTGGTGTCAGTAGATGTAGATTCCTGCTTTATATACGAAACTTTTTTGTAAATGGAGTACGAGAATTGTTTTGATTCATCGTATTTCAATTTGCTGAAATTTGTTTTGTAATGAAAGCTCACCTTACCATCTCTAAATTTACAACAGTTTTACCATTGTCGTTTGTTCTTTACTAATTATAAACATGTTAGTTAATTTGCTTATTTTTGTTCTACTTAAGACAAACTTTTTTGGTTTGTTACTATTAACTTTGGTGTTATTTGTTCATTAATAATTATCACATGTAATTTGGCTTAAAAAGCGATACGAACTTTAGCCTATTCAAATCATAAATATAGAAACAAATGAAGTTCGAAAAATAATAATTAAGTTATAAATTTTAATCGAAAGATGAATAGTTCTTAAGACCAAGTCATATATAAGGAGCAGGGCTGCCAGATAAAATTATCGAAAAATCGTCGAAATGCCGATAAACTATAAAATAATCATGACGAAAAATCGTCAGAAAAATCGCACAAATCAAAATGAATTTTTTAACGTTTAGTATACACAGGTCGATTTGTATGGATGAAAAAAAAATTAAAAAATCTTATAGTAAAAACGAAATCTATATATACATACATAGTTCTAAGAAAATTTTGCGAGAACCCATTGGCATAAAGTTAAACTCTATACCGCGCCTCTCGACATGAACATTTTTTTCCTCTTCCTAAGCTGCTTCTTGTTTGACTACTGCGTCCTTTATTTAAGGACATTGACTTTAAACGTGGAAATGGGGAACCAATTATTATGGTTAAATCTAAGGTAGCTTGCGAAAAAAAATTAAAAGCAGGGATTACGTACGTGGGAGGTATTTATAATAATTCGAATTTAGTAGCATTTATTTCAGTGCGTACATTTTTCTATTTGAAAAAATTGTAATTTACAAAAAAAAATTTTTCTAAGGAAGAGAAAATATATTTTCATTTCGAGCAGCCGCGGTATAGGTATTGCTTTTAGACACGTGCTTTCTTCGGAGAACTTTATCAGAATTTACGTTTTTGCTATACGACTTTTGCAACAACAAAAAAAAAACAAATTACCGCCCTAGTATATATGTATATATGTTTTATTTTATATGTTTATTGGAAAATTGAAACTATTGTCCTCTTTTAACCTCTTATAATGTTGTTTCCCTCAGTGGTAATATTATGGAAGTTATTGCCAAGTCATGTCCAAATTTTTATCTCAGTACTTTTTATATGAACTTGACTTTTTTCACATCTTTGTGTTGTTTGAGAATATCAATGAATTCACACAGATAACAATATAAAATAAAGAGTGGGTAAAATTACACTAAAATCTTTTAGTAGGTAAGCAATACATAAATTGTAATAGTCTATTTTTCATAAAAACTCTGCCATATTTGAACTTTTAAAAATCGTAATTTTTAAGGAAAAAAATCGTCAAATCGTCATTTTGCTATTTTTGGCACCAAAAATCGTCCAATCTGGCAGCCGTGATGAGGAGCTTGGTAAAGAAAGGAAAATGATTTTCTCTTCCTTGGATTTGTATGAAATAAAGTTTATTCCATACTGCATAAAGCTCTTTTATTGCATCAGAGGCATAACTCGAAAATGGTAGATTTAAATCCTCACAAAAACATCAATGTGAAAAAAGGCCAAGTTCCTATCAAAAATTCGGCCATCAAAAGCAGTAAGATATAAATTTTGAGCAAGTTCTTGTTTGGCACAACACCTATCACTAACATATACTATGCATTATATACATTTGTAATCGTAAGGGTGTCATATAATTTTTAGATAATCTGCTAACTTGACAACATTTTTACCGATCTTTTTTCTTTCTTTCTTTTTTTTTTAGAAGGGTAGAAATATTGCCAAGTTAGTAGATTATCAAGAAATTATATGACACCCTTACGATTACAAATGTATATAATGCATAGCATATGTCAGTGATAGGTGTTGTGCCAAACAAGAACTTGGTAAAAATTTATATCTCACTGCTTTTGATGGCTGAATTTTTGATACGAACTTGGCCTTTTTTCACATTGATGTTTTTGTGAGGATCTGACTACTTTTTGAAAAATTTTCTATGATAACACTTTTCAAACTTAAGGTTTCTGGGGTGTTTTATTTCTATTCATGATCACTGTGCCAGTTAAAAGTGGCATAGTTACATAAAATAATGGGTTAGAGCATGATGAGTGTTGGATTGTACACCTTAAAAATGAATTATTGTGCTATTACAACGGGTCGCCAGTGTGTACGCTGTTTGTTAAGAGTAGTCTGGAAAGAAACATGTAAAATACAGCGTCAATTCTAGTGGGAGTGATCCCGCCTATTTTGTTAATATACATATTTACATATTAAAGTCTGCTTAGCCGAAGTACATAAATCAAAAGGATATGCCCAATGTGTATGTAAGGTTTCAATAGGGTAGCTGATGCTTTAATTTTTATAGTAAATCAATTAGGACTACTTGTCTACAAAATTTCAGCTCTCTACAGTATAATATTACGTAAAATTATTATGGGTATGGCCCCGCCGACTTTTATATCTGTTAGTGCTTATGGTTGGTTCATGTAAAGTTTTATAGGAAAAATCTTATGAGAAATACATGACTAAACACTGCTAAGCCGAAGTACATGAAAGTAAAAGCTAAGATTTATGGGTGTAGTCACGACCACTTTTCAAAACAGGAAATTTTTACTTTGGATAAGTGCAATTTGTATGAAAAGTTTCAATAAAATTTAACTTAATTTTGTGTTTACAATGCTTGTTCCCAACCCCTGATTGAAACTTCTGGTTTCTTAGATTTTTACTAGGGATCTCTGATCTAGATTAATTTGTGTACCAAATTTCAGCACTCTACTGCGAATTAGAGTTTTAGCGTATAAAACTTCTTGCTCTTAAAATTTTTCCATTGGCTTACTCATCTACACTTGCTTGTGTATAAAATTTCAGCTCTCTAGCGTGAACTTTACCTTTAAATTTTATGAGCATTGCCCCTCCCACTATTTTAAACTCACAATATTGTTTTGAGCAGCGCTTATAATTCATGCTTATTTTCTTCTAAAATATGCTAGACCGAAGTAGATTAAACACAAGGCTAAAATTTTATGGGAGTGATCACGACCACTTTTTTAGTTGATAGTTTAAAGTATCGTATATGTGTAACGTATATGCAACGTTTCACTAAAATGGCTTAAGTTAAAAGCTGTATATTAACAGCCTTATTTATATAACTTATTAAGGATTTATAAAGGGGTTTTAAGACAAATTTTCATTAAAAATTTTTCTTAAAAAGTCTTAATAACTTTTATTAATAATGCTATAAGTTTTCAGGTTCAAACAATAGTAGCGTGGCACCGCCCATTCTGGTTAATTTTTTTGATTTTTCAGATTTCTCTTGTTGGTTTCTCACCTAGAACTTATCAAATTTCAGCTCATAAGCGCAACTTTTAATTTTTAATTTCTATGGGCGAAGCCTCGCCCCTCTGACTAAAATTTCCGGGTTTTCGGGGTTTCTTGTTGTTTTCTCCCCTATGCCTATTCGTGTATTAAATTTCAGCTCCTTAGCGCAACTTTTAGTTTATAATTTTAATGGGCGTAACCCCGCCCACTTTTCCAAACTTAAGATTTTTTTCGGCCACTGCTTATTATTCCTGTCAAGTTTCGTTGCAAAGGGATAATAATACGTACAGAAATAGTATATCTAAATATGCTGAGCCGTAGAACACGAAAATGAGGTTGAAATTGTATGGGCGTGTCAACGCCCACTTTTTTAATAAAAAATTTTTAGGATTGCTTTATCTCAGCATGTATGCGGAATTTCAATAAAATATCTTTCATTAAGCGCCTTAGATTTGCTTTTTTAAGTCTAGCCTTTATGGGCGTAGCCCCGCCCTCCAGGCCAAATTTTTCGGGTTTTCAATTTTTTTTTAGTTTAGTGCTCACCTAGACCTAGTTCTCTAGCAAATTTCAGCTCACTAACACAGATTTTAGTTTTTATGGGCGTAGCCCCGCCCCCTTGGTTAAATTTTTTAGGTTTTCAGATTTTTTTGTGGCAAATCTTAGCTCTCTAGCTATAGCGGAAGTGCTTCATTAATTTGATGAGTGATCAGTGAGTCAGTGAGTCAGTGAGTATGTCTTAAAATATGCACTTTTTGCAACTCCATATCTCCGGAACCTTTCATTGTCAAACTTTCAAACTATAAGGTTATATGAATTTATTCTAATTATGATTTAAATTTCATAATTTTACGGTCGCGGGGAACAAAGTTATGAGGGGGGTAAAAACAGCTCGAATGGCTTCCTGTAAATATACACACTTGGCCGAAACTTGGCCTGGCGCACTACCGTGCGCCTAGATACCTATTACACACGAGAACAATTATGCTGGCATAACATGCCAGTTTGTAGGTGAGAGAGGCAAGGGGAGTGGTATTGTGTTTGGCATAACTTTTTAACCAGCCACAAGCCCGCATCATCGACACAAAACCAATACACACACAACTTAAAAAACAGCAAATGTTGAGCGAATAAAAAAAAAACACTAATACACACAAAGCAGTGTGCACGTAGACATTTTTATGGCAGATGAATTAGTCTCGTGTGTTCTACAAAGAACAAAAATTATGCGGCATAAAAATTACTCCCGTGTGTGATACCCCATATAGATGGAATATTTACCAACTTTGTTCTGTCTCTTTTCTTTCTATTGCAAATGGTTGAGACTGAGAATCTCATGGCGTACATTGTTGCTCAGACATATGTTCGGGCATTTATGTCCGAGCATAGACGAAAGTTGGACATGAGCGGTCTCCATTAGCCATTTGCGATGTCCGACATGATGCCCATACCAAGTTCATGGCTAGTGGAGACCGCTAGTTATAGAAAAGTTTACAATAAAATATTGAGAGTGCAAATCATGTAAACATATTATTCTTTAAAGACTCTGCTTGCTTTGAAATAAATATTATGGTGCTTGATTTTTGTGTTGTTTGTTGCAAGTTGCAGCTATTGCGTGTTTCGTAAAAATTGCGTGTGCTGGTTTTTAATTTTTTTCTGTTGTTGTTGTTGTTGCTTTCTTTTCTTAAGTAATAATAAACACACTTGCTAATTTTCACCGGTGGTCCAGTTTTTTAATTTCATAAATCAGGAATTAAAGTTTTAAAGTGAAATTAATATTATGTGTGGTTATAAAATGTATAAGAAATATAAAAATCAGGTAGTCACTGGGCCAGAAATTGGATGGATTAAAAAATGTAATTTAATCTTAATAAATCAGCATGATACTAATAATTTTTAATTATTTACTTGGCAAAGTTTAAACTTTAGAGATAATTAAAATGTTCCAAATGCAATCATTTTGACATTTTTTCTTTTCAAATTAAGTGTAAACATAAACTATGCTTTAAAAAAAGAGTCGTTGTTAAACGCACTTATAACTTCAGAGTGTTTTTATGTTTGAAAAATTGCCAGCGGAAATTCTAATTTTTATCATCTTTCACTGCAAAAAATTGTAATTTATAAGCCAGCTTTAAATAGCATGTGAAAATCATAAAAAAATGTTAAACTAGTGTAAACAAAAAGTTGTACATTAATGTTGTATCCTAAGCATAAAAGTTTATCTTGTATCACTACAAAAAAAAAATATATATATAATTGATGGTAAAAGGTGTGGTTGCTACATTTAAAGGAGCTTTTCCAATTAAAAACACTCACGTCCCTTTTCACAATGTATGATTAAGAGTTAATGTAGAAACAGAATAAAGTCTGCAACTTCAGGAAAATCGCTGCCAAATTAATCAAGCCCATAATAACATCGACGGCAGTAACTTCAAATGCTCTCTAATTTTTGTTTTATTTTCTTTTGTGCTTATTTTGCTTTGTAGTTTTGTTTACAAAATGTATGAAATTTATTGAAATTATGGTAACATTTTTGTGAGAATGAACATTGATATGTGAGAGTATAAGAAAAAACGCTCTCAAAATAAAATAGATTCTATCTCACGACCGGTTTCTGCAGCTGTTTTTTTGTGTCAATTTGTATGGAAAATGTGTTGAAGCCGGTATTCTGTTTAATCATTTAACGTGAACTTTAACTGAAAGTTCTTCATACAAAAGTTGCCATTAAAGTCCCTGTTAGCTTTTAATTGTACATTGTGAAAAGGGCTGTTAGCCCTGAATTTACACGATTGATGAAGAATGAAAGGCAGTAAAAAATTTTTTATTACAATTTTGCTGGATTTGCAAAAGAATAAATAACAAATTTATTATCACTAATTTACAACAGTGTTGCAATGGTGTGCATTTTTATTTGCAAAAAATTGTAAGGTTGTTTTAGGTTGAATTATAAAACCTAATAGATACAAAGTATTTTCTTAGAATAAAATTTTGCAAAATCTTTATTGGTATTTGATATTTTAATTAGGTCCTTATTAAAATGAAATAATACCAAATTTGAGGAGTTTATTACTGAATATGTATTTTTTTATTTTATAAAAGAAAAAGCCGTCTGGAAAATTCAGCTGACAATCGAATTGTAAGTGTTTTACGCCAAAGGGTTGCATATACATCGCTGCTGCCCAGAGAAGCGCCAGAGTGCCAAACATCAATCGGCTTTCTGTACAAATGAATGCACATACGTTTATACATTTCTCTCGGTTTTATCGGTGTGGGCAGCATTGATATACATATATATATATATATATATATATATATATATATATATATATATATATATATATATATATATATATATATGTATGTATAACTACAATGAATTTTTTCATCTTGTCTTTTAATTAAGTCTCGTTGCACAGAAATTATTATGAAAAATTTTGTAACGCATAATGAATGCATATAAATTGGAAATGGATAAAATATATTAAATTAAAAATATATTAAAAATTTTTCAAAGACAATATGGCATCAAATTTACATACACATAAAGACAGACATTTTCAGTTAAAAAAAAAAAAACAATTAGACTGTAATATTTGAAATACATATATCCACAGTATTGCGATTTTTATCATTATTGAAAATCAATTTTTTTTTCTTAACGCACATTAAAACATTGATATTATTGTGTAAATGAAACTGACTGACTCTATTTTGTCAAACAAATGATTGACAATTATGAGTGGGTTTGAGTATACACATGAGAGCTGGTATATCAAGTTCTGATTAATTAAAGATATCCAAAGTTGTTAATAAAAACCACTGATTCATATTAATATTATAACAGTGTGCTTTAAATTGTATCAAATATCAATATTAAATGAGTTACACTCAATAAACTTTAGCAACCTGATAAACAAATTGAACATCATATGAATACATATTTATGTACATATAAGTACAAATTTATTATTTGATTGATTTTAGTTTTTTTTTATGAAGAAATATAACAAAAATACAGCATAGTGTTAGTCAGCATATATTTGTAACTGTTTTCTTTTCATTTTATATTTTATTGTTTTATTTTATTGCCTATTCTTTATAACCGTTGGATGAGTGACAGCTCTTTGATATGCCCACACTCGAATTTCATATTTAAGCACACATTACTTTTAAAAAAGAAACTTAAAGTATACAATATCAATTAAGGTTTTAAAAAGTAATATGACTTTCATTATCTTCGATGGTTTTACTTTTAATTACGTTCGCAGCTTAAGTCTTTTGTAACAAATGCTTGTTGCTTAACTCTTTCACTCTGTCATTCATATCCAGTGTTGCCGAAAATTTTAAACAATTACTTGATACAAAAATGAATCTAAGCAAAAGGCTAAAAAACATTTTTGAAAGTTACAGTTGTATTATTTTTATAATAAATTATCGCAAATAACCGCAAATTGCGAACTTAAAAATGTTTAAAATTTTTTTATATCAACAAAATTAAAAAAAAAAACGCTAAACTAAAAAAAAATCCAAAACAAAAAATATTTTTTTTTTGTAATTTCTACCTCAAGTAATATATTTAATTATCGCCCAGGTTCTACATTCCTAAAATGAAATGAATGTGAAATTTTCTCTTGGTTTGTGTTCTTAATTTCGTAAAAGCGATTTAAAAAGTAAAATATCATTTTCAATTTGTTTCAAACGAAATTGAAGTGTTCTGGAATCCAATTTCACTACAAAAAAATTAATTTGAATTAGGCAACAAACAACACTGTGAAAGAAAATACGTTTTAGTAAAAATAAAATTTTTATAACTTTTTATTGCAAAAATAAAAAGATGTAGGCACATACATAACATTTGCACATAAATTATTTTTTCAAACGATTTTATTTGTATTTTAAAGGGATAAGTACAAAAACATGGAATAAGAGGAGGCGTTGCTAAAATATATGGGATAAATCCGGGATTAGCTAAAGGGTTCTGTAAATGATTTATTCAAGGCGTTCAGAAATTTTTAGCGAACTTGCGATTTTTTTCGCGAACTTATGTTTCGCGTTTTTCCCCGAATTTATTTTATTTAGTTTTGGCAATTTTTAATGAATTTTAAGGATTGCTTCCGATATTCCAACTTCTCGCGAATTTTTGTATTGTTCGCAATGAAAGCGAATTTTTGCAAAAATTCTCCTTAGCATTTTTTGCGAATTTTAAATAATATTAGACTTTGCTATTAAGTTTTTGCGAATTTTCGCCATTTTTGCGATTTTTTACCTAATTTTTAATAAAACATTATGGCTTCTTTAAAATTTTGCAATTTTTCGCAAACTTTCTATTTTTTTGCGAAAGATGTAATTTTTGCAACGTATTTGGCTTTATTTATTTTTTTATTTTTATTTAGAGACTTAAAACTTAAATTTTTGCAAGCTTTGGCGAATTTTCATAATGTTTTGCGCTTTCTCCAGAGTTAATGACTTACCTTACAGTTTTAGCGAGTTTAACTAATTTTAGTTTAGAAACAAGAAATATTGCAAATTTTCTAATTTTCGCGATACGTGATTTATTATTATATTTTTTTATCAAGATTTGATATAGATTTTTGCATTTATTTTTATAACAAGTACATAACCATTATTTTTTTGGTGAATATACTTATATGTAATTGATTCTTTCCGCAGTGAATATTTGCATATTTTGGTATCCATTGGCTACAAAAATATCCATAGCAAGACAGATAGGTAGTCAAATTTAATTCTTTCAAAAGATTAATTTAAGCGACGAATTCTAGAAGGCAATTTCATCGAACTATGCCCAGTTCGCCGTTCGTCCCAATTGTGTTTATAGCATAAAATGTTTTTTTTTTCATGTTGCTTGAAATATTTATTTGAAATAAACTGGGATAAAATCGTCATGGAGAAAAAGTTTCATTACTTTTTTAGAACACAGTGATATCGTCTTTGCGGAATTAAAAACGTTTTCAATTTCATTTTGTAGTGGAATGTAGAACCTGGGCGTATATAGGCTAAAGTTCGTAAAGTATTATATATGTGTGGCCGTACGGAACCCTTTGTGTGCGAATGAAAGTCTTATTTTATTGAATTTAGTTTAAGATAATTTAATTACAGGGTGGGCCAAAAGAAACCAAGGGGAGTAAAAGTTTAATAACTTTTTTGTTTATTAACTTTTTTTTATTTTTTCTTTCAGATTATATAATATACAAAATGGAAATTTTTTTACACTAAGTATGAAAAATGATGTCTCTTAAATGACCACCGTTTTCAGCTTCGCACTGATGGGCTCTTTTTAGAGCATTTTCCATAACATCTTTCAAAACTTGTGGCTGTAGCGTTCGAATTTCTGCAACAATGTTTGCCTTGAGTTCAAGGATTGTCTCTGGCTTGTTCACATACACTCGCTCCTTCAAAAAACCCCAAAGAAAATAGTCGGATGCTGTCAAATCTGGCGATCGCGCTGGCCAAATAATTTCCGAATTTCGAGAAATTATTCGCTCTCCAAAAATTTGACTTAAAAGTGCCATTGTGTCTCGGGCAGTATGGGCAGTGGCTCCGTCCTGCTGAAACCACATATCAGGTCTGTTTTCAAGAGCAGGACGTAAAAAATGTTCTATCATAAACCGATACCGCTCTCCATTTACGGTTACAGTACTTCCATCTTCATTCTCGAAGAAGTAGGGCCCAATGACATTTTCAGATGTGATCCCACACCATACTGTACACCTGATGGGGTGCAATTGGCGTTGATGAATGGCTCTTGGATTTTGAGAACCCCAGAACCTACAGTTCTGCTTATTAACAAATCCATTCAAATGAAAATGAGCTTCATCACTCATAATCAAATTTTCAATAAAGTTGATTTCATTTCTGGCCAACTCTTGAAATTTAACTGCAAAATTTAGACATTGCCGATGATCTGCGGGTTTTAATTCTTGGACCAATTGCACCTTATATGGGTATAACTGTAAATCTTTTTTTAAAATGCGCCGTAGTGACGTACGAGACATTTCTAGCTGATCAGAACGCCTTCTGCCAGATGTTTCTGGTGCTTCGTTAACACTTTGCTGTACTCGTTCAATATTTTCCGCAGTGCGACTTAAACGTGGTCTACCGGTTCGAGGCAAATCTCTTACGCTGCCATGTTGGTGATGACGATTAACTAAGCAACGAATCATCGCTTCAGAGGGCGAAATTCTGACGTTAAAATGTCGACGATATGCTCTTTGCGTTAAAATAATTGATCTCTGGTTTAAATAATAAAATTCTATTGTTCTGGTTCTCTGTTCAGTTGTGAACCTCTCCATTATAAATTCTCCAAGTGTTGTCTATATAATCTGAAAGAAAAAATAAAAAAAATTAATAAACAAAAAAGTTATTAAACTTTTAAACCCCTTGGTTTCTTTTGGCCCACCCTGTACATATATGAAGACAAAATAAAATTAAAAATAAATGAAAGAAAACAAATATACGGTTTTTGAAATAAGTTATAAAGTGATAAAATTTTTAGTTTTAAAATAAACTTAAATATTTTTAAGATCCTTGCTTGTTAAGCTAATTAGTTCTAATGTCTTAAGGTAAATAAAAATTCATTTATTTACAGTTTTATTTAATGTATTAAAAATAAATTTGTGTTTCCTTCAATTAAATTTTTGCTCTGAACAAATAGAAGTGACTTAATTATAGTTATGAGCGCAAGTGTTAGAAGGTAATTGGAGTCCATGAATATTATATCGCTGAAAATTAGGGATCATTAATTTTTTATTTTTTTTTCAAACCAATCACTAATGTAGTAAATACTAGTAGAGCAAGTTCCTTCTATCTACATATAAGAAAGATTAATTGCAGACACAAGTTTTCAATGAATTTATCTAATGAAGGCTCATTGCTTAACTTGCATGGCAACCAAATAATTTAGACTCTATTCGCTAATTTATACAGAGCTGGCTGATTTATTAAAAATAAGTAAAAAAAAATACATATATAAAAAGGTAGTTAACTTTTTTTTTAAGAAACACATATACCTACTGACGACTTACTAGTATGTATAACAAAAATGTTGCTCAGGTTGTTGATCGTTATAAATATCTAGTTATGATATTTTGTATTGTTAAAAGTAAATTTATTTTTCTTGTTATTCTTTATTTTTAAGAACATTAAAAATGAAAGCACTAAATATTTAATGCTTCTATTATAGCACTAGACACATTGGCCAAGCCACAAATAAAAAATAAAATAAGAAATATGCCATAGAACTCACTTCAAAAGTGAAGTCTAAATGAAGCGGACCAGCACTCATCACACGTTTGATTATAATTTATACAAAAAGAAAAAAAAACAACAACAAAAGCCTGAACACTAAAAATTTCAACAAAAGCTTTTTTTATTTTTATGATTTGTTTTGTTAAAAAAAAAACAAACAATCAATAGTTAACCACAAGATATCTTTTCGTAGTCTTTTCAATCAAAAAAAAAAAATTATCTTTAGAAAAAATTCCTTTTTAAATTGAAATTGAACCTGTCTGATGTTTTTCTACTCTTTTATTATTATTTTTTTTTTGCTTGAACCAAAAGTTCAAACGAAAGCATTATCAAGAATGCAAAAAAAAAATACTAAAATTATTTATTGAAAGTTACGCATGCTCAGTGAAATGTAATGACTCCAGTGTCCACATCCTGTAAATTGTTCTTTGTTACACATTTTTTATGTTTCACTTTTTTTTTTACAAAATACACCAACATACAAACATATTTGTTTTTGTATTTTCTTTTCATGCTTTTGCTTGTGAATGTGTATTCAGGCATTCAAGTGTACAATTACATACGGATTATGTTTCATTATGTAGTTTATTTAAACGAAAAAGGTGAATCTGGGTCTTAACAAAAAAAAAAAAAAAAAAAAAAAAAAAAAAAAAAAGAACTTTCCAAAATTGTTGTATTACATATCTTTTTTATGTAACAAACTTAAAATTATATTTAGTAGCTAATGCCAAGCTTACATCTGGCACTCATGTGCCCAATAAAGTGAATGGTAACCAGAACTAATAACGTGATCGAAATCTATGTTATTGAGAAACTGTTTAACGTGCTGTGATTTTCCGAACATTGCTAACATTTACCTCACAGCTAAAAAAAAAAAAAAAAGTTAACATCGTGGTGTTTTAGCAGT
Source organism: Tachina grossa (assembly GCA_949987645.1). Lineage (NCBI taxonomy): Eukaryota > Metazoa > Arthropoda > Insecta > Diptera > Tachinidae > Tachina > Tachina grossa. Next base: position 48,491,853 of record OX465278.1, on the reverse strand, counting down.
TCATTAATTCAACATTGTGTGTTTCAAATCACTTAATTGTATACAAATTCCGGTCAACTTTTGGATCAGAGCAGATAAGAACAAGCCTTGGCGTTCAAATTCAAATCTGGGTTTCGTTTTTTAAAATTGGTTCTAGTTTGTGAGTTCGCGCATTTTGAAAGCACTGCGCTATCATAATGACAGTCAGCTGTTGGCGTCACTAGAAACATTTTTTAATTTGTATTTTTAAAGTTTTTTTGGAATCCAAAATTTGTGAAAATGCAACGAAAGAATTGTAAAGTTGATTCAAAGTGTTTTTATTATGTTTGCGGATGTTATATGATCAGAAAAAGTGGCAAAGTTATTACTAATGTGATCAGAAATGCATATTTTTATTATTTTGGTTTCTCTATATCAAACACTCACAAGCCGTGGGTACCGAAATTGTTTTGCAACGCGTATAGCACAATATTATACAAGTGGTCACGCAGTAAAAAAAAGTATGCTTTTTAATTTTTATTGCCAATTTTATGGAGAGAGCCGAAAAGCCATATAGATGATTGTTATTTTTGCTTGATGAATATCGTCGGACTAAATGCAAAAAACTAGCAAAATATAAATATCCTAAAGTATTATCAGTGTCTTAGCCAGTTCCCCGTGCAAGCAATGATGCTTTGCCAAATTTGTCCAGATACGAGTGCAAATTCCATGGAAACTTGTAGTTTATCACACACGAACAGTGAAAGCGATTTAGCATGGAGGAAAAACGTTTAGTTTCGCAAAGTGAACTCAATGATTTGGTTTCTAATTTGAAACAAAAATCAGAATTGCTCGTATCACTGATGCAGGAGTGGAAATATCCTGACACTCAAACAAAAGTCACTATATATAGTAGCATAAATGAGCTGCTTTTATCGTTAAAAAAAAGAGGAGAATATATTGTTCGACTATAGCAAGCCAAGCCGTATTAATTATGAGCCAGGAAAAGAAATACGTCTCTTCTATACCACTTGTAAGCCCACAGTACATTTTCTTGCTACCTCTCCACATAGAGCTTGGCCTTATCAAAAACTTTGCCTTTGCTTTTTTAAGTACTTGAACAAGTTATTTCCCAAATTGTCGTACGTGAAAATCAAAGAGGGAATATTTGTCAGACCTGATATTCGAAAATTAATGGCCGACAGAAACTTTACAAAATATTTAACGCCCAATGAAGTTGTTCACAGCATTTTCGGTAACCGCAAATTCTCGGATTTCAAGCAAATAATCGAAAGTTTTTTGCAAAATTATTGCAAGATTGGGGCTCAAATGTCTCTCAATTCTGCATTCCTTTCTCGAATTATTTCCTGAAAACTTGGGTGATACAAGCGACGAGCAACGAGAGCGACTACATCAAGATTTGGCGAAAACCGAAAAACGATACCAAGAATTTTGGGACGAGGACATGATGAGCGACTACTATTGAACTTTAATGCGTGAAACAGATCCCAAACAGTACAAGCGAATCACTTCGACTGCTCTTCATTTCTAATTTAACACTTTTAAATAAATAAATGAAGATTAATTGTCAAACATTAAAAAAAAAATTTTTTTATTTAATATCTCAAAAACCAGGACCAATATAAAAAAACGCAGTACAGATTCAAATTTAGCACCCCAAATAACATAAGACACGGCTTTTACTTGCTTAGATCCAAAACCGTGTATACCTAATAATTATTAATACTGGAATGTACACTGCCATATGAACAAAGTAAATTTAGCTGCCGACACTCCTCTATTCAAAATGCCAAGTGAACACATTGAAAACTTTTTCGAGGAATATGAAAATTACAAAGTGCTCTCAGATACGCTTTTAAATTCAAAATATAAAAAATCTATTTAACAAAAATTTTTAAATATTATCGCAAACGTATAAAAAAATAAATATTTATTTATGAATTTAAGTAGATGAAACCACCGATAGATACCACTGGAAAAAATGTCGCAAATGTTAGTGTAGCCGCTCTACAAATATTCTGACAAACAAGTAGACATTCAAAAATTTTTAATAAACACAGTTGATTGTAGAAAGCCAATCACCTCCAACTTAGTGACGATTCAATAAAAATACGAGTATTGAACGTTAATTTCAATTTAGTTTTGCAATTTGGGACGGACGCGGCCCCGATTTAATCAGCAGACGTTTAAAGAACATTTTATATTCAAAAATTTTCAAGTTAATTTAGATGTGGCAGCCCAGCTAAAAAAATATGTATGGTTCGGATCCGAAAAATGAGGGTATATGGGCATATATGATTGTATATATTCATACATTTTCATACATGTATGTGCATATATTCCCTCTACAGTATGCAAAGTTCATATTCATATTTTCTTGATTCACAAAAGCTCACTGCTGTACAATAATTTAATATATGTACTAAAATTACTTTTCTTAAATTCTGAACAGAGATGTTGTATTTAATGAAACGTTTGTTTGGACAAATAATGAAAAACGAACCAAAAGTCATTTCATTCATCATTTTAAGTCAAAAGGTGAATCAATTATTTAAAAAACACAAAAATCATATTCGTACATAAAATTTAATTTAAGAAATCAGATTAAAAACTAATGCAATTAATTATAAAAGAAAAAATTATTATTCCTTATTGTGAATGGCGTCGTGGACGTCACATCAAGACGACAGTAAAAATTGTCACTTGTCTACTCTTTGTAGACAACAATTGACTAATATTAACATGCTCCATTAATTTACAAAGCCTTGGAAATTAGTAAGAGATTGTCATGAAGATCCAATTGTTTCCGATAAAGATTAGACAAGTGACAATATTTAGTGTCGTCTAGATGTGACGTCCACGACGCCATTCACAATAGGAGGGAATATATTTTTTTGCAGTAATATGAACTTTGTTTCTTATCTAGAGAATTTTGTTATTTTCTATAAAATTAATGACTGGATTATCCTTTTGATTATTTGATATATTAAATGGGGCCACAATGTATCAAATCATACAAGAATGGTTTTTTTGTAACAAGAGATTTTCCTATGTATGTAAACTTTTCATACCGTATGTATTTTCTAATGGATTTTCAATTCACCAGTGATAAAATTCCAAGCTTATTTGATTGCAAAAACGTTGTGAGATACAATGTATACATATAATTCTTATATGGCTCCATATATTAAATTTTATTTTTATATATGGATGCACATATGAAGAGCTTTATAATGAAATTTCCACATATGAACTCATATATTATAATACATTTCATATATTAGTCCATATATCAATTCATATATAATACTTTTCGCATGTATAATCCCATATATTTTCATACATGAATTCATACATACTCATATATAATTATATACATTCATATATTAAAAATATATGGACCATATATAATTTTTTTAGCTGGGTATACTCAATTTTATATATGAAGTACCGAAGTATATTTATTTGACATTAAATACCCTATTATGAGTTGCATTCTATTTTCGATCTTCGCTGGTTATCGAAAATCTACAATCAAATGTTGATTTTATATTATGGGCATCGAAAATTTCGTTGAGCAACGAATTTTGTACCGAACAGAATTTAGCTTTCGATGAAGTATTTTAATATGAAAATTTAAAAATAAATCCATATGTTAAACAATGTTTGTTTTTAAGTACACAAACAGATATTCGTGTCTGTCATGACTTTCACATCCGTGTGAAAGTGAATCTTTTCCGCATATTTTGGTGTCCTAACATTCACTTCCGACTAATTTTTTCGTTTTACTTTCGACTAAATCAAGCAATGTGAAGGTAAATAGAATCGCCTTTTTTCCACATTAAAATTAATTTAATTTAAACGAAATCTTTTTTAAAATTAGGCTTGATATCTCATCTACCTAATTCGGAAATTTAAACCAATATATATTTGGTTTTAATACATAGAAAAGGCGACATGAAAAACATGCCCACATTAGCAACACATTTTGCAAAAATATTCGGAAGTATGCAGACACCAAATCTTTTTTTTGCGATTCGGAAATTTTCATTCTAATTGAAAACGTTCGAAAGTCATGACATACACGATTGTATGCTATTTTTTTTTATTTTATTCACAATAACGACGTTCTTCGTAGAATGATCGTCATAACACCAGACGAAAATTCGTTCGATCATTACTTTCGACTACAGTCGTAGAACGAAAGTTGCTCATAATAGGGGCCTGAGACTTTATTTAATTTGGAAATTTTGCTTGTTTTTATGGTTAAGCAGTGTCTATATGCATTTTGTTCCCGCTTACAGAACTTGTCAGTAGACTTCAACACAAAAATGTTTTCAGTTTGTTAGGCAAATTCAAAAATTTTTTGGCTTGAAGTCTACTGACAAGTTCTATGAGTGGGAACAAAATTCATATAGACAATGCTTAACCATAAAAACAACCAAAATTTTAAGTAGTGTTTTTGTATGGGCATTGCTACAATTTAAGTTTAAAATTTTTTAAACGCACTAATAATACCAAATTAATATTTTTACTTATTAAGTAAAATATTTTTTTTATTAAAAATACATTGAAATTGATTATTGAGGGGTTTAGCTGGATCCTATGCGCATTTCACTTTTGCTAATGCAAATCATCAGGGAACCTTTACCCAAAGCTTCTTAGAACAACTAGAGTTATTATATTATAAACTTTCATTTAAACAAATGAGAAGCTCAATAACAAATAACAAAGTTGAAACAAGAACTCAATAATCAACATGTTTTTTGTTTTCTTACTTTACCATTGCTACATCGGCTGACTTTTTTTCAGCTTCAAATTGTAGTCGTAAGAGTATGTAAAAGCAAATAAATGTAAATAACAACAACAGCTATTTAAGAATAGAGTGTTGCCACACAATTATTATTATTTTTTTTTTTTTTTTGACCGGGTGCAGTCAAGTTAATAATTAGTGTTTTTTATGGGAATTGCTACAATTTAAGTTTAAAATTTTTTAAACGCACTAATAATCCCAAATTAATATTTTACTTATTAAGTTAAATATTTTTGTATTAAAAATACATTGAAATTAGTTTAAATTAGTGAAATAGTTTCTATTTAATTATTTTTTTATATGCAAATGTTATAGAATTGTTGAATTAAAAATATGTTTTTATTTCCAAAGCAATCAATATACATATAATCGTATTAAGGGTTTTCATAAGAAAAAAGTCTTGCAAACTGTGCAATTCAGGATTTTTACACTCTCGTAAATAAAATGTCAAAAATTGTATAGATATTTATTTACTTAAACCTGTAAAGTTTGCCCAATAATTTTGTTTCGCAAACTTAAGCTGTGCAACTGTGCATTTTACAAATTATAACTTCTTGCTTTTTTTGGGTTTCTTAAAGAAATATATATTTTAATGTTTTTAAATTAAAAATTGCCTGAAATATTCTTACTTTTTTTATTTAATGAACTTTTTGACGTTTCCCAGGCAGAAATTGTGACTTTGCCCAAAAAAATATGTACCACCACAACACTGTAAATAAAAAATTACGACTCTTCCAAATGCAGCATTCTTAGTAATGCTATACCACAACAACACTGTATATACAAAAATTCGACGTTAGTTCCCCAAGTACCCGGTTTACAATAATTCTTTAGTTCCCCAAATACCTCGTTTACAATAATTCTTTACCGCTGCAACACCGTTAATACAAAAATTTGACTTAAGTTGGGAAATTTACACTGTGACGACCTTATAAATGTGTATTTAGGGTATTGTGACAACATTGAAAACAAGAGTTGGAGGACGGTCATTCGGCGTTATCATTTTAATGTTATGAGTACATTAAAATCTTGGTAAACGAATGTTGAACTGATGTTAGTTGTACCCGGAGACAATCGAAGCAACGTCATGCTGATTGTCTTTTTCTGCCTGGGTTGTTTCAAATTTACACAAACTGTTTGCGCAAAAGTTCAAAAGGGGCTTCAAACAAGTAAAGCAAGTTTGCCCCAGTGTACAAAAATGGCAATTTTAAAAGTTCTCATGAAAACCCTTTTTACTCAACGAACGAATATAAACGAACATAAAAATTTTTTTTTAGCACATGTTTCCGGTTTCCCTGCTTATAACCATCAAAATTTGGAATTTCGATTAAATTACTCATGACACATTCACGCATTAATGTTTGACGTTTTGTGAAGGAACGATGAATAAATAAACGTGATATACTATTTTTTTTTTTAATTGTGGCTTATGATGTTATTACAACAAGCCCTTCATATTAAAAATTCATGCCTACGGATATTCAGGTTCTCAAAAAAAAAAAACTTGCATAAATTCAAGTTAGTAAATTTACATCCCTGTTAAAAAAATTTGTTGTGACTTATTTCCGTCAGCTGAATCAAAAATTACGATTCATAAAATTTTTTGGTCAACAAATCCTTGACATTTCTTATTTTTCGCAAATTGAATTTATTTTTTAGTGTTTAAATAAGTTCTTAATTAAAGAATAAATGAATTTTTGTGTATAAAAACATAATTCTACACAAAATAAATAAATAACGTGAAATTCTGTAAGAACTCCATAAAAATCAGTTTTAATTAACTACTTTTATAAAGAAAAGAAAAGTTACAGCTTTCCAACCCTGTAATAGTCTTTTTGAGCTTTCTGATTTTCATTACCAAACTATTTCTTACTAAAATATAAAATAAGTATAAATTATAAAAAAAAAACATCAGTTTTAGTTAGTTTTATACATGTTTTTGTTATCCAACGATGGGAATGTGATAGTAATCGTTATAAATGAATCTTTCATGAAAAACCTATTTTTAATGTTTTTTTCAAGGTTGGAAACCGCAACAAATAATGGTATCGGTATTGATACCGGTACAATTATTTGAAAAATTTCGGTATCGGTAACGGTAACGGTATTTTTTTATTTCGGTATCGGTATTACCGGTACATACCGTTATCGAGTTTGAAATACCGGTATACCGCTATTACTGTGAAGTTTATTAATTCATACAGTGTATATAGCAAAAAACCTCTTTTTATTAAGTTAAAAGTAAGTAATTTTACATAAAGTCTTTAGTAAACAGTAACTTAAAAAGCTAAGTTTTATATCTTGCACAGATTATTTACACAAGTGTAGTGTAAACTTGTATGTTTGTATAAACATACATACATGCATAAGTATGCTATGTTTAGATCAGAGCTGCCCACAGAGAGAAAACCGAGAGTAATGTATAAGCATATGTGTATTCATTTCTATAAAAAGCCGTTTGATTTTCGGCACTCTGACGCTTCTCTGGGCAGCCGGGTTATAAACGTTTATACTAGTGTTTTTCAAACGGAATTTCCCGGAAAATGTGCGGGAATTCCCGGGGTTTTTTGATATTATGGCAACTTGATGAGTGTCGTTATTCATTTTATGAATACGATGGCGCAATAATAAGGTCATGGCACTAGCACAATAGCTAAAACTTTACAACAATTAAGGCCGAGTTTACATCTGATACACATGTGCTCTGAGACTAAGAGGCCTTTATTTGCAATAAGCAGAACGCGGCGTTCAAAATTTAATTCTACAATTCATAAAAGTAAGAACAGAAATGTGCAAGGAAATAAAAGAAAAATAGCACAATAATTTCAGATTCTCTTTGGTAAAAAGAACGATTCTATTAATGCTTATTCTGTAATAGTGATGCACGAATATTCGTATTAGAATTACCGAATATTCGGCCATTTTTATATATTCGTATTCGCATTCGTATTCGTCAAATTCAGGCGAATACCAATATTTTTCCAAAAAATTAAATAAATAAATGCATAAATCCTAAATCAAATTTAAATAAATTGATAAAAATATTAGTTTGTACGAATCCATTGAATTTATATTATTATTATTAATATTATTTACTGACGATCATTGAAATTTTTGGGTAGTTTCATTAACTTTAAAATGCGCCAAGAGGAGTATGAAGTTCTTTTTCATAACAATATTTTAATATTTCATATTACAGGCGTAAATAGAACCCTAATTTATTGTCTATAAATTTCACATTAAATACTCGTATTCGTATTCGCAAATATCGTTTCAAATATTCGTATTCCCGAATATCAAAATTAACATTCGTTACATTACTGTTCTGTACTAAAGTCCTATTTTCAAAGAAATATTTTGCAATATTTATTTAATAATATATTTTTTTAACTGCGGTCAGGCTTGTGTGTATTGTTTGGCCTTCGAGAGTTTTTCGTCCGTATAATCTTGCGGTTTTTTTGTGGAATTTCTTTAACAACCACGTTGCTACTTCCTATGTGAAGGCATACGTCGTGTACAGTCAGTCACACAACTTTTTTAAAATACTGTTAATAACATCCTGGGCATATGCTCTAGTTACTCCACCAATATTTGCTCAACACCATATTATGCAAATTTACTTTGTATAATATCTATCAATAAATAAATAAATAAATAAATAATTATTTTTTGGCATTTACATGTAATATTGGTATATATTAGTGTAGAATCGCCAAGCAACACTGTTGGCAAATAATTTTTTTCTGTGGTTTGTCTTGCCAACAGTGTTGCTTGGCGATTCTTTTAGAATATTTCGCTGTACTAAAGCATTTGAAAAAATCTCTCATGTCTTGAAAAGTCTTATAAATACTCATGTGCAGGACACTAGTATATATGCATTACTATTATTTAAAGAACTCAAATGATATTATTTTTTTTACTAATGTGCTTATAAAACGTTTTATTTAATCTATCTCATGAATTATAACGAACAAAAAGTCGTTCCTGCTTTCCCGGGAAAAGAAAAACTCTAGTTTATACATATGTACATATGTATTTGATTATGGTGTGCTTACACTTTGTTTTCGATAAAAAGTAGTAAGAATACAGCTGAATAAGAACGTCCAAAGGGGGAAATTTTGTTTCTGTAATTAATTTCAAAAAAAGTTAATTGAAATTAAGTTTTGTAATTTTTTCTTTACGGAAATCGGTATACCAGCACGTACCGGTATAGACATAAACGGTATTGTCGATACCGGTATTTTCTAACCGAAATGAGTTTCGGTATCGGTATTGATACCGGTACATAATTTTAACGGTATTTGAATCGGTATCGGTATTTTTACGATACCGTTTGCCAACCTTGGTTTTTTTTATTAACTTTTAAGTAGATTTTCTCAAAATAAATTTTTTCTGATATATGATGTTATTACAATAAGCCCTTCAATATTATATCTTCAATAATTAAATTCGTAAGAGGTAGCAACTAAGGAACCATCACCAAATACTTACTCATTATCTGTTTCTGCGTTACTGCACTCCTTCGATCTTAAACTTTCCACGTCCTCTTCCTTAAAAGTGAAACTAATATTATGGGGACTTGTTAAGGCTTTAAGGTTGCGCGGTAAACTGCGGTTTCGCAAATTTAAATTTAAGAACTCTAAGTCACTTTCACTGAGCTTTAAGTCATGCTGCACTAGTGGTGCTTGAGGCGTATTACGTTTTGGTGGCAAGGCTGGTTTATCCGCTTCCATGATTTCAGATTTGACAGCGTCTGCAGGTTCAGGCTCTAATTCTATTTCGTGCTGTAGACTAAAGTACTTTGAGATATTTTCTAAGGCGTTGGGTGGAGTGTATGAGGGTTTCTTGCCGCGTATCAAATCCCCCAAATGATCTTCATCAATGCCGATGCCCAGCAAAAAGGGATCGTCCAATACAGTGTGCTTGGCATTTTGTTTTGTGGGCTCTTTAAACAATGAGCAAGGAGCATCTGATAAATCTGATGTCTGCTGTTGTTTGCTTAGCGTGCAATGGTTGAGTTTAAGATTTTTTAAAGTTTCTAAAGTGTCGCGCAAGTGTTTGGTGGGCTTTTTATTAGCTGCTGTCATTGAACATGTTTCATTTGTATCGCCACCGCCCTTTCGATGTCCTCTTAAGGAACGCAACAGACGTTTGCTTTTTCTCAAGGTACTGCTAGTACCAGTGATGGTGGCTTCTTCACATGAGCCATGCGCTGTAACACATTTTAAGGGAAATAAAGCCACTGGCGCTTGTTGTTGGTGCTGCTGATACTGTTGCTGCTGTTCTTTGGTTGTTGTTAAATTAATATTGTTCGTTATCTTTGTTGTAGATGTGTGCTTATCTTGTGCTTCATCTTCAGCATCTTCGTCTAATTGAGTTTCGATAAAATCTATGGCAACCGTATCATACTCTGTCGTCTGCTCTTCTGTTCTGTTGTTATTGTCATTTTCATTATATAAGTCACTTGTTAAGTCTGCCGTTGTTGTTGTTGTTGTTGATAATGCCAATCTTTGGGCAGCAGCTTTGCTATAAACTTGTCGATAATATTTCTGTTGATCGCCATACAAGAAGCAAACACGCCACCATTGTTTGCATGTCAGCAAATTGGCGGTACGTGGTACTACGGGCTGAATTGATGATGACATGCTCTCCATGTTGCAGTATTAGTTGTTACTTTTGTTTTGCTGTACTTACTTTAGATATTTTGTTATTGTTTTAACAAAATTTTCCCTTTTTTGTGAACAAGCGATGCCTTTAAGGATTCGTGTAAAAAATCTTGTTGGTTTTTTTTTCTTTTTGTTGCTGTTCATGTAACTATTTGTTGTAGCATTTTATGAATACTCTTATTTGTGGTAATTATTTGCTGTAATACATATTGGGTATTTTTTTTTTTTTTGTTGCTACTCAAGTGGACTAATTTTATTTATTTTTTACTTTTCTATAAATTTTCTTGTAGTCCGCTGAAATTGAAACAAGATTCTTGTCCATAATTAAATTTGGTATTTAGCATACATGTAGTAATTTATTTTATCATCCGGGCTGCATTTACATTAGTTTCCTTGTATTTGTTCATTATTATCATGTTATGTGGTCTCTAAGAAAATATATAAAAAAAATTTTTGATAAAGAGATTTTTAATTTGACCAACATGAGTGGTTGTGTTTCCATTGTCACTTTGTTCACCCGAGAGGCTTGTTGTTGCTATTTATTTGCAATTTATATTTTTTTATTGTTTTTTATTCAATTGAAAATTGTTACGGTTTCTATAATTAAGTCATGTCTTAGTCAATGTTTCTTTTTTATTTTTGTCTGCACAACACAAAGAGATTTAAAAAAAATAATAGGAGTAATTACTAGTCATTTAGATAAACTGTGTGCACAACAACAGAACTAAAAAAAAAAATAATAATTGCAAATCATTTAGATTAACTAAATAGAGGTTGTACTAAACTAAGTGTAAGATTTCAATATTTTGCTATTTTGCGGTGGGCGTTGGGCAGTGGTGACTGGAAGAATATAACAGTTTGACACTAGAAAATTTGGAGTTAGTAATAAATATATATAGTTATATATAGCTTTTGAAAGAAAAGTAAGACAACAAATATAAATGTGTGTTAGCTGCCTCTTCTAAGGTGAAGTTGGTGAAGTAGAAACTAATTGACCTTAGTTCGTTTTAACAACTCTGCTACAGTATCTACTGTTATTCTTTTATAGCATTTGTGCAGCGCCTCTAGTGTTAAATAGCCATTTTATTAGTTATTTTACTGACCGGTGATGATTCAATGCTAAAAATATCGACTCAGGATGACATTAATACATATTGCTCAGTTACTCAAACAACGTCATAACTCAAAAAACTAGTTTGCCAAAAAACGAGTTTAAATTTTTTAATTTACACACAAATTAATGGAAAACGAAACTTTCATTTTATTTGTATGAAATTTTTACAAATAATATAGAATGACATGTGGATTAATACTTCATAATTAAAATAAAAATTCCATTTTTTTAGTTATGATGCTTTGCGATATGAAAAAATCTATGATGCTTATATCACTAAATCTGGCCAGGAATCTAAATCGGGGTCTCGAAGATCATCAAGGTACTAGCTAATTAAGACCAAGTACCATTTCCTAAAATTAAAAGTATTTAAAGTGTTGGTTTCGCTAGTTTCAGCAAAAAGTTTTTGGAAAGTTTTTAAAAAATCAAAGCGGTAGAAGCTTTTTATTAAACTTTGCTTATAATAAGTCTTATTTTTACTACAATTTTATTTAAATAAATCAATTTTACTTGTTTTGTAAAAGAAAATATTGCTAGTAAATTTATATTGAAAACAAAAATAATTTTTAATATTTTCATTCCAATTATTCGTTTCGAAAATTTGCGAATAAAATTTACTCAAAAAAATTATTTCAAATATTTTTTATGTTATGATACAAAACTATAGAAATTAAAAAAAAATCGACTAAAGTTATTCGAATAAAATTTTCGGACAAAATTTGTCAAAACCTTTTTTTTGTTTAATCGAATAATATCACGTGAATATTTTTTATGCTTTGATGCAAAACTATAGAATTTTGTATAAACTATTCGACTAAAATTACTCGAATAACATTTTCGGACGAAATTTTTCAAAAACTTGTTTTGTTTATTCGAATAATATCGAGTGAACAATTCTTCGTGAGCATAAAATTATACATTTTCACAATCTTGATTCCAATTATTGGTATAAAATATATACCTTATAAATAATTTTTTTATTTATGTTACAACACTATTCTATAGAATTTCTTTGTTTTTAAAAATTACTCGAATAAAATTATTCGAACAATATTTTTCGACAAAATTGTTATTTTTTCGAATGATATCAAACTGACAATTTTTAATTGCATAAACTATTTTCACGATATTGATTCCAATTATTCGTTTTGAAATATTTCGTATAAAAAGTATCCAAAACAATAGATATTTTCAATGCCACTTATTGTGATTGGCGATTTTGCGACGAAAGTCAGTCGATTTGTACTAGATTAAAGAAAAAATTGGCTTGTTTTCTTTAATCAACTACAAATAGTCGAATTTAAAGTCGAAAAACGCCAACCACGATAAGGGGGAATATTTTTTTATAATCAAAAAAAAAATATTCTATGGAATTTTTCGCAAACTATTCGAATAAAAACTCTGCAATAAAATTATTATTCAAACAAAAATTTTCAAAAAACAAAATATTTATGGTTTTTTATTTTAATTAATTTTAAAAAATTTTAAACTCAGATATACCAAAAAAGTTTTGAATAAAAATTATCCGAGTAATTTTTAGGTTTTTCATACGCAACTTTTCTATAGCCATTTTTTTGCAAAAATATATCGAACAAAATAATGCGTATAAATTTAATATACTAAAATTGCTTTGAATAAATTGGAATCAAATTTCTAATAAAAGTTATCGGAAAATATTATTCCAATAATATTTGATTTTATTATAAGCAACTGTTTTAAGCAACTTTAAAAAATTATTCGATTTAAATTAGAAAAAGAATGGAATAAAAATATTCTGGAGATAGTACTCCAAGTAATTTTTGTTTTTATCACATGAAACTCTTTTAAAGCCATTTTCTTTACAAAAATTATTCAAATAAAAATCACATTAATGTATTCAAACAAAATTATTCAAATAAACTTATTAGAATATAACAAAAATTAAAAATTTTAAAAACCCCCGACTTTTTTCAGAAAAGATGTTATATCTTCTAAAGGGCTAGACCGATATTCGTCAAACATAGCTAACAACCCGCTCGACCAAGTCATCTTTCAAACAGAGAAAACTAAATGAAAATCGGTTCAGCCGTTTGGCCTGTACGTGGACACGGACAGACACACAGATACACAGATTCACAGACACACAGACGCACACTACAAACTTATAAAACCCCTTTTTTTAGTCAGGGGTTAAAAACTGGTTTGAATAAATTGATATGAAATTTCTACTAAAAGTTATCGGAAAAGATTATGTCAGTAATATTCGATTTTATCATGTAAAACTATTTTATGCAATTTTCAAAAATTATTCGAGTTAAATTATTCGAATAATTTTATTTAAATAAAATAAAATATTTATTGGCTTAAAAAATTTAAAAATTTTCAAGCTCATATGTACCCAAAAAAAAATTTGAATAAAAATTATATGAAAAAATTATTCCAAGTTTATTTAAAGTTTTACCATAGTCTTCAAAATCGTTGGAAACGCTGCGACGGCGTAGATATGTAACTGTCTGTTCTTGAAGATCTGTCGTACCACATGACGTAAGTCTTAAAAAATATTTTTAACAAATTTTTTTTTTTTTTTTGACAAAAATTATTCGAATAAAATTATTCGTATGAATTTATTCCAACAAAATTATTCAAATAAAGTTTTTCGAATAAAATTGTTTTAAATCAATTGAAATAAAATTTCTATTACAAACTATAGGAAAATATTATTCCAATAATAATTTGATTTTATCATATGCAACTATTCCTTACAATTTTCAAAAATTATTCGAGTAATTTGATTTAAATTTAAAAAAAATTTAATGGTTTTTTAATGTTACTAATTTTTTAAATTTTCGAGCTCAAATATACCAAAAAAAAAAATTTCGAGTAAAAATTATTCGAAAAGATTATTCCAAGCAATTTTCGGGTTTATCATAACTAGTCTCCGAAATCATGGGAGACGCTGCGAAGGCGTAGATATCTCTCTTACTGCCATAGTTTAGTCACTCTCTCAGCAGGTAGACCAGAATAATTCTTTCAGTTTACTGAAAACCGAAAAATCTCCTCGGACAGTTCACAATGCACTCATGTTGTTTATCCGATTCCGTGTTTACAGAGCTGAGTCATTGTCTTTTGGTCACTCTGTAAAAAATCAAATGCAGGCTATGCCATACTGGCTATCAGTACTCTGAGTGTAATAAATGCAATATTAATTTATTATGCAGCCCACAAAAAATTGCTTTGCGTCGTTCCATACACAAATTGTAATAAAAAAAAGCAATGTGAGTCCGATCACAGAGGAGATGTGTAAACATCCAGTAATGAAAAGTTTTTTTTAAGTTGGAAGTACTTATGCTTTTACTATAGTTTTTTTAATTAGTTAATTAAAAGTATCAAAACTTTCAATATTGTAAATACATAGGAATTCGTTGGTTTTTGTTTGTTTTATTAAACTTATTTGGTTAGTAAATGGGCACACTGCAGTATATATGTACTGCATTAAAAATTGCAGTAAGCAGTAAATTTACTGATTACTGAAAAAATTCAGTAAATTTTTACTGCTAATGAAATTTAATTTGCATTACCAGTAAAATCGTAGGGCAGTAATGATAATAAAATTGTAACAAATGGCAAAGTTTTTTTCATTAAAATTTTGAAATTTTTGTATGAAAAAAATTTAGCCACTTAGTAGAATTTCATTATGAATACGGGCATTACTGATTACTGAAAATTCAATGCACCTCATCATATAATAAATCATTTAGGCACTTTATAAAAATTGTAGAAATAAATTGTAGTAATCAGTAAAAATTTACTGGTTAAAATTTTTTTATTATTTTTACTGAAATTTTAGTGCTACTGCTGATGGCATGCTCATGCCTTTACTTTTACGTTTTAATTTTAAATTCCTGTTGTTCAGCGTTTAGTTGTTGCTGTTCTTGTTGTTGTGTACGCATTGCAATTAAAATAAATTCAGTAAAGTGCGACTTTGACTTGCGCACGAAACGTTCCGTCCATTCGGTTTTGAACATTTTTTTGATTTAGATTTCTTCGTTTTTTAAGTTTTTTCAGTTTAAACGATTTTTTCAGTTTTGTCGGATTTTTCTCGTTTTTTCGTTTTTTTTCTCTTTTGGGGTTTTTTGAATTTTCGCAATTTTTTTCATTTTGGCGTTTTTGTTTGCGATTTTTTTAATTTTTTTGTTTAAGGGTTTTTTTAATTTTAGCGATTTTTCCGGTTTTTCGCGATTTATTTTAGTCCTAGAATTTTTTTAATTTGGTGTTTTTTTTTCGATTTAGCGATTTTTTTGTTTGTGGCGATTTTTTTAGATTTGGCGATTTCATATTTTTTGGATTTTTTAGTTTTACCGTTTTTGAAAATTTCAAGAGTTTTGCTCTTACTGTTTCCAAGTTAGAGCAAGTTGCCAAATTACAAAGCCAAAATTGCATTAACTGATGGAACACCCATTGATTTAATTTTTTTTAAATTTAGTGTTAATTGTTGTAGTCTGTATAAAAATACACTAACTTTTAAAATTTCAAGTGTATATACATATGTACATACAATTGTATGTATATTACATGGGATTTTAACATTTTTCTTTGCTCGTTTTTTAACATCCTTTAATTTTAAACTCGCATATATTTGTTGTTGTAGCGGCCAAGTGTCTACACTTGTTGTCCGCAGCACTTACGGTTCTCGAGAAAATACATATGACAAACGGACGGACAGCGTAGCGAAAACAATAGGATTCATTTTCATCAAGTTAAATGAAACAAACAATATATTCAGTAAAGTGCGACTCTGATTCGCGCACAAAGGGTTCCGTACGAACACTAGATCCTATATAATATATAGTTTTGGCTTCCTTTCGTTTTTGGGGTCTCTTCGGTTTTTTTGTTTTGGCGGTTTTTCCTTTTTTTCGGTTTTGGCGATTTTTTTAAGTTTTGGCTCTTTTTTTAGTTTTGACACTTTATTTTTTTGTTTTGGCGATTTTTTCGGTATTTGGCGTTTTTTTTTCATTTTGGCGATTTTTATTTATTTTTGTCGATTTTTTTAATTTTTGCGTTTTTTTTTATTTAAAATTTTTTTTAGTTTTGGCGATTTTTTTCGTTTTTTGGCGTTTTTTTCATTTTGGAGTTTTTTTCATTTTGGCGATTTTTCGAAATTGGCGATTTATTTTAGTGTTAGAAATTTTTGTTTAATTTTGACGATTTTTTTCGTTTTGGCGATTTTATTTTAATTTTTGTCGATTTTTTTTTGGTTTGGCGATTTTATAATTTTCGGCTAGTTTGGTTTTACCGTTTTTGAAAATTTCAAGTGTTTGCCTCTTACGGTTTCCCAGATATAGCAAGTTGTCAAAATTACATAGTCAAAATTGCATTAACTGATGGACCACCCTTTAATTTTAATTTTTTTAAATTTTAGTGTTAATTGTTGTAGTCGGTATAAAAATACACAAATTTTACAAATTTCAAGTTTCAATATACATATGTTCATACAATTGCATGTATATTACATGGGATTTTAACATTTTTCGTTGCTCGTTTTGGAACAACCTTTAATTTTTAATTCTCATGTATTTGTTGTTGTAGCGGCCAAGGTTCTACATACTCTGTCCAAATTTCAGGTCCGTAGCTCTTACGGTTCCTGAGAAAATACCGTGTGACGGACAGACGGACAGGCGGACAGCGTAGCGAAAACAATAGGGTTCCTTTTCACCTTTAATGTACGGAACGCTAAAAACCAGCAAATACCTATGTATTTACAATATTTTAAATAACTTTGTATTGCTTCTTTCAAACACTAATACACTCATACATATGTAGCTCACAGCGATTTGACAACGCGGTGTGAATCTCAGCAAAATTTGTGATTGTATTGTGAAAAAGAATTTTACCCCCTAGCGTATAGATGTTTACTCATTAAAATGCATTAACAACCCAGCAAAAAAAACGGATTTAGTTCCATTGCATACCAATCACTACACGTACTAGTGTCCTGCACAAGAGTATTTATAAGACTTTTCAAGACATGAGAGATTTTTTCCAATGCTTTACTACAGCGAAATATTCTAAAAAAAAAATTGAAAAAATCTCTCATGTCTTGAAAGGTCTCATAAATAGGCTTGTGCAGGACACTAACAGATACTGAATTTAATATTCTAAGACTGTGGTTTACATAAAAAATTAATTGAATATCATTCAGTTATTTTGATGACTTCCGTCCTATGACAACTATGTGTTAAATTTATTGATGATTCATCAGAAATGGAACAACTTGGAGCTGAGTTATTCAATGCAGCAATTAATGATTTGTATTGTAATTTTTTGGTGGGAATAATTTACATGTTGATTTAAATTAACCACAATAGTCCAATATTACCTATATAACTACCAAACCAATATACCAAGGACTTTAAATTCTTTTAGTTCATAATTGAGTACAGTCAGCATAGTGTATCCGACCTAATAATTTTATTTCGCACAGCCGATTTGAATGCGATCATGACAGGGCCAATATAAATTCCCACACAAAAGGTTCTATTTTATTTCCAAAAAAAAACAAACAGTGTAACATAACAGAGTTTAAGATTTAAGATTAATATAAGTCAAGTATTTGATTTATCTTACAAAACAGTACTTTACCGACACAAAAGCCATAACAAACTTCAACAAATATTTAAAATATTTACAGATTAAAACATTTTTTAAATATCAACAGTGTGTCTTGATTTATTAAATTTACAGCTCTAATAAATATCAATTAAAAGATTTAATAATAGGATAGCTAAAAACTTTAACTGAATTTAATTAGCATCTCATAACGAAATCATTTATGCAACACGATCCTCATTAGTTGGGTCTATAGAAATGATTTCAATCTTTTGTAATAAATTTTTAAGGGTATCATCACAAAAATTAAAACAAAAGGCACAAATATGTAAAAAAAAATTCTCCCTATGGAAAGTGATAAGAACCCATTCTTTCATCCATTCGTTGTGGTCTTCTAAAAGTTGTTAACGGTGCACACAGGGACAAATTGAGAATTTAGTGCGACAAAATTATTTACTTCATATGGACTCAATAAATTTTAATAAAACTAGGTACCTCAAGGTTTTTAGAGTCGTTGATTACGAATCGGATGTCAGTTTTTAAAAATTTAAAATTGCGAGTCCAATATGACGGACAATTTTTGAAAAATGTATTGAATTCGTTTCAAATTCATTACACGTGGTTGTCTTGGCGTCGCTTATTACGAATCTTATGTTAGTTTTGAAAAATTCAAAATGGCGGATCCAATGTGGCGTACAATCTTTAAAAAATTTATCAAATTCGCTTAAAATTTATTGCACGGGTGTTAAGTGTGCAACCTGCGGAAAATATGCTCTATTTATTGAAGGGGGAAACGGGTGGACCACTACTTGACTTTTTTATACTTATTAGTAGTTGTGATTTTTAACTTATAAGGAAAAGTCGTGGAACTGTTTGGAACTTTTTTTATAGCTCTAGCTTAAGTAATTTTTTCAATATATTTCATAATAAAAATAGTATACTATATCTACACTACGTATAATTGTTGTTTCAATAATAATTGCAAATCAAATTAGATACCTGATGCTTAAAAATATATTTAAAAAACTTTAAACAGTAGATTTACAAAAAAATGTCGATTGTATCAACAATAAACGCTATAAGTGCATTTAATGCTATAAACACAATCAAGTCCACCGACCATCCACTACAAGATGTCAAAAATAGAATACATGCGTGCTTATGAGAATAATTCTTTTAGCCGCTACACGACTACCGACTACACGGCTACTTTTGTAGCCCGTAGCCAACTTAGGCTAATTTCTATTTTTCTTGGCTACAAAAAACAGATTAGTGCTGCCAATACAATAAATGCATGAAATTGTGGTTTTAAAAACGCAATACATTAAATATCGCTATTAAAAACGCGAAAAACTATTATAGTGGCACCACTTTCCACTATTTTAGCAATAGTACTTATAAAGTTAATTAAATTTTCTTGAGACATTTGAAATTTTTTTTCACACAAATTCACTTAAAAAAATCAAGTTTGTTTTGTTTTGGTTAACTTTAATACATATGTCAAAACAGATGTTCATTTTTTGTAGTTAGTGGTCGGTAGTCGTTAAAAGAATTAAATAGCTGGCGACTTGGCTATTTTTGTAGCCAGCTACTTTTGTAGTCGGTAGTCGATGGTCGGTAGCCTTTGATTGTGTTTATAGCATAACAGATAATAATACTTTGCACGCACGTGCAAACTAACGTGATGCATTAAAAAAATAAATATTTATAAGTTGATTGCGTACTGGTATATAGAACATATTAACTGCAATAGTGGTTACATTTAACAAAATAAAAAATTCCATTTTTGTCGTCCTAATTCGGTCATTTGTCCGTGTGTGCGGTGCACAGAAAATTACAAAAACATTAAAAAACGAATTTGAAAAAACACAAAAAGTAAAAACAAAATGGAAAATGCCAAAACGCCTTTTTAGAAGCAAACGAACAGATAACATTGTTGTTAAATATGTTTATTCACAAAGCAACACAATATCGCTGCATTTTAAGATTGCAGGCCGCTTTCATTTTATATGAAAACAACACAATAGAATCTGTCGACAAGCCCAACTCATGCCGCACTAGTACGATTAACACTGCCTTAAAATGTATTTAGTTTTCCTTGGAAGCCAGAGTAGCTGATTGAGATTATGAGGTTTTTGATTTCGTTCTTGTTTTGTAGCAAAGAACTAAACTGAACTTGAAATTCATTACCAATTTCATCAATACAGGAATCAATTTTATGTTAAACACATTCACACACACACACACACCAACAAAATGCATAGGAAACGCACAACAAACATTAAAGCGAACAAATGAATGGTTGAGATGAATGGTTGGTTGTTTTAAAGTGGAATACTTTAATCTCAGGGGACTACTGATGAGAATGATGATGATGATGATGATAAAAGTGATTATGTGGCTGGGATTTATGTTACTTTAACACTCGATTAAAATCACGTTCATTTTAATGCAAGCAAGATTTGAATTATGGATGCGAGTGAAATCGTCAGCGAAAGTAGAGAAAAAAATATGCAATAAATGCATTAACCTGAAAACAAGTGATACATTTTGCAGTGCTTTAAGTTATTGAATAAATTGTATTGTTTTTAAACTAAATTTATGGTAAATATTAAAATTTATTATTCTTATCATGATTTACTACTTTTGTGATTTTGTTACAAAAATATTTGCGATATGGAGCCCTAAAAACTTTATTTTAAACTAGTTATCAATATATTAAGCCATATATCGGTGGTTTACTAACGCAACCTCGTAACTTAAAAACTACTACTTTTCAGGAGAGACAAAAAATGATTTATAACAAGTATTTAATGAAAATTTAACAAAAATCATCCAAGTAATTAGATTATAAAAAAACACATATTAAAAATGTTTAAATACTTTTTATAAATCATTTTTTGTCTCTCCTGAAAAGTAGTAGTTTTTAAGTTACGAGGTTGCGTTAGTGAGCCATCGATATGTCCAAACGATGGCCATATCTCAAAAAATTGTTAGATCTGGCAATGTACTGACAATTGCACAAAGTCAAATTGTTACTTCATACGATTAAATCCAATTTGTCAGAAAATTTTGCAATTTATTGCCAGACGATTGTTTGGCAACATTCTCAGATCTTTTGTTAAGCGTTGCCAGACTTAAGCATTTTACAGAAATTGTAAATTTTCCATGCTTAATACTTTTTTTTTAAATAAAAAGCAATGTGAGTCCGATCACAGAGGCGATGTGTAAACATCTAGTAATGAAATTTTTTTTTAAGTTGGAAGTACTTATGCTTTTAGTATCTTTTTTTAAATTAATTAATTAAAAGTATCCAAACTTTCAATATTGTAAATACATATGAATTTGTTGGTTTTTGTTTGTTTTATTAAATTTATTTGTTAGTAAATGGGCACACTGTAGTATACGTATATGTACTGCATTCAAAATTGCAGTAAGCAGTAAATTTACTGATTACTAAAAAAATTCAGTAAATTTTTACTGCTAATGAAATTTAATTTGCATTACTAGTAAAATCGTAGGGCCGTAGCAAGTGGCAAAGTTTTTTCATTCAAATTTTGAAACTTTTGTATGAAAAACATTTAGCCACTTGGTAGAATTTCATTATGAATACGGGCATTACTGATTACTTAAAATTCAATGCACCTCATCATATAACAAATCATTTAGGCAATTTATAAAAATTGTAGAAAAAAATTTTAGTAATCAGTAAAAATTTTTTTGTTTTTACTGAAAATTTAGTGGTACTGCAGTGCTCATCTATGGTAAATGCCTTTACTTTTACTTTTTAATTTTTAATTCCTGTTGTTCAGCGTTTAGTTGTTGCTGTTCTTGTTGTTGTGTACGCATTGCAATTAAAATAAATTCAGTAAAGTGCGACTTTGACTCGCGCACATTCGGTTTTGATAATTTATTTTTTTTTTTATTTAGCTTTCTTAATTTTTTAAGTTTTTTCAGTTTAAACGATTTTTTTTTCAGTTTTATAGCTTTTTTCTCGTTTTGGCGTTTTTTTTTTCTTTTTGGGTTTTTTAATTTTAGCAATTTTTTTCATTTTGGCGATTTTTTCATATTGGCGATTTTTTTGTTTAAGGATTTTTTTAATTTTGGCGATTTTTGCGGTTTTTCGCGATTTATTTTAGTCCTAGAAATTTTTTTTTTTAATTTGGTGATTTTTTTCGTTTTGGCGATTTTTTTATATTTGGCGATTTTATATTTTTTTGATTTTTTAGTTTTACCGTTTTTGAAAATTTCAAGAGTTTTACTCTTACGTTTTCCAAGATACAGCAAGTTGTCAAAATTACAAAGTCAGAATTGCATTAACTGATGGAACACCCATTGATTTAAATTTTTTAAATTTAAAGTTAATTGTTGTAGTCGGTATAAAAATACACTAACTTTTAAAATTTCAATAGTATATACATATGTAAATACAATTGTATGTATATTACATGGGATTTTAACATTTTTCGTTGCTCGTTTTGGAACACCCTTTAGTTTTTAACTCTCATATATTTGTTGTTGTTGTGGCCAAATGTCTCCAAATTGTGTCCAAATTTCAAGTCCGTAGCTCTTACGGTTCATTTCCACCTTTGATGTACGGAAATATACAGAAAAATAACCGGCGGCGGCGCACCGTCGGCTTCGAGCCGGTCGATTTGTTTCTCTGCTTGGTATTGCTTCTTTCAAACACTTATACACTCATACATAGCTCACACCGATTTGACAACGCTGTGTGCATCTCAGCAGAGAAATCTCAGTGAAAAAGATTTTTACCCCCTAGCGTATAGATGTTTACACATCAAAAGTGAAAACATAAATTATTATGAAACACAAGGAAGCAGTTTCAGTGATTTAGGCTGCATATATTTTATTATACTTTTACAGTTTGCTTTTTCTTTTAAAACAAGTGTGTGCAGTGTTGCCAATAGAAAAAATTTTCTGCTAAAGATTTCATTATAAGTTGTAAAAACTTCGCACATCTGATAATAATATAATGTCTGACAAATATCTGACAACAATTTGATAATGGCAACGAAATATGTTCACATGATGGTCAGATGTTTGACAATTTGTTGTCAGATGATAGTCTTACAATGTATTGACAATGCTTTTTCTGGCCACGTTGTCAGACGAAAAATGTCCAGTTCACACGATGGTAAGAAATTTTTAGCACATTTTGCAAACAATATTGTGGGATCTAGCAATCGTTTCTATATTGTTTTACAAAATCAGCTCTTAAGTAACCGTGAGATAGAAACATGAAGATTTGCTTATTTGCTTTTCCAATATTTGAAATTAATATCGAAACATTTATATCATTTATATTTTACAGGTGCCACATTAGTATTTTGTTGGCTCGAATAATAGCAAACTGAACATTTTTGCACGCATTAAATTATTTTCACGATATTGATTCCAATTATTCGCTTTCAAAATTTCGAATAAAAATTATCCCAAACAATTATTTCAAATATTTTTATTATGATACAAAAATATTCTAAAAAGTTTTTTTAATTATTCGATTAAAATTATTCGAATAAATTTAATCAAAAAATATTTTTCGAAAATTTTTTTTATTTGAATAGCATGAAACTGAATTTTTTAGGTGTACAAAAACTATATTATTGTTTTGTTTATTCGAATAATATCACACTGAAAATTTTTACGTGCATAAAAATAGTTTGTAAGGAAATAGTTCCTTACAAATTATTAAAATTATTCGTTTTTGAAAATTTTTGGATAAGAACTATCCGAAACAACTAACTATTTCAAATAATTTTTTTATATTATGATACAAAAATATTCTATGGAATTTCTTTTTTTTTATTATTCGAGTAAAATTATTCGAACAAATATTTTCAAAATATTGTTTTTTTTACAATAATGTGACTCATACTGGCAGTTTTTATCTACATAAATACTACATTATTGTTTTTCTTGAATAACATCAAAACGTCAATTTTTACGTGCCTAAAATTATTTTCACGATATTGATTCTAGTTATAAATTTTGAAAAATTTCGAATAAAAATAATCTGAAAAAATTATTTGAAATATTTCTTTATGTTATTACAAAACTATAGAGATTTTTTCCAAAATTATTCGACTAAAATTACTCGACTAAAATAACTCTATAAAAGTTTTCAAACTAAATTTTCAAAAAATATTTTTGTTTAGTCAAATATAATCACGTGAACAATTTTTGCGAGCATAAAATTACATATTTTTACAATATTGATGCCAAGTATTCGTTTTAAAAAATTGTTATAAAAATTATTCAAAACAATAATATTTCAAATATTTTTTTATATTATGATAAAACGTTGTTCTATAAAATTTCTGTTTCTTTCAAAAATTATTCGACTGAGACCATTCGAATAAAATCAATCAAACAAAATTTTTCGACAAAATTATTTTTTTATTCGAATGATAAATATCACACTGACAATTATTACGTGCATATAATTATAATCAGATATTGATTCTAATTATTCGTTTTGAAACATTTCGAGTAAAAAGTTTTCAAAACAATTAAATATTTTCAATAATTTTTGCATGGTGAAGCAAAAATATTCTATAGATTTTTTTACAAATTATTCGAATAAAAATTCTCAAATAAAATTATTCAAGCAAACATTTTCGAAAAATCAATAGCATGAATGGTTTTTGTTTATAATTAATTTTTGAAAATGCTGAACTCAGACACACCGAAAAAATTTCGAATATATGTACATTATCCGAAGTTAGTATTCCAAGTAATTTTTGGGTTTGTCGTATGCAACTCTTCTATAAACATATTTTTTCCAAATATTTTATGAATAATATAATTCTTATAAATTTATTCCAACAAAATTATTCAAATAGACTTATTCCAATAATTTTTTTTTTTATAAAATGAAGTTTCTACTAAAGGCTAGTATTCGCCATCCTACACAACTGTGCGATTTTTTTAATTATTCGAATAAAATTATTTGAACAAATCGTATTGAAATTTCTAATAAAAGTTATGGGAAAATATTATTTTAATTTATCATATGAAACTATTCTATATAATATTTTTCCGAAAAATTGCTCAAGTTAAATTATTCGAATAATTTCATTAGCACAAATTTATTCGAACAATTTTATTCAAATAAATTTGATTGATATAAAAAAATTTGATGCCTTTGTGATGTTATTTAACCTGAAAAACTTCGAGATCAAATATACCGTAAAACAATTTCGAATAAAAGTTATTCGAAAAGACTAGTCCAGTAACTTATGGTTTTATCTGAAAAAAATCTACACAATGAAATGCTATTAGAGCAAAATCAATCAAATAATTTTATTCGAATAAAATTTAAAAATAAATTATTCGAATCATTATTTTAATTAAGACTCAAAAAGAACAAATCTTTTAATTGTTAATCGAATAATATAATTCAAATTTATTGTTATACATAATTTTGATTCGACTTAAATAAATATTTTCATGTTATCCCAACATAATCATTCGAATAATCGTTAAACAATCGTTTTTATATAATGCTGTAAAGTCTATTTTTGAAGAAGCTAATTTTAAAATTGTGAGACCAAAGGGAAAAAATTTTATGGAAAATAAATAAAAAATATCTAAATAATTAATAACAACTTAGTTTTAATTTTTTTAATAAATTTTAATTATTATGAAATAAAAGCAACGATTTATCACTTGATCAATTGTGTTGTACAATTAAGTCTTAAGTTTATCTTTAAGTGGTGGTAAAAAAAAAGAAAATAATTTGTAAAAATATACTTTTACAAAAAAATATTATTCAAAATCAATAGAATGTTTCCGAAAAGAATAAAATCTGAATTGCTTAATAACTCAAAGAAGAATATACATAGGAATGCTTTTCAGCACATCCGATTTACTATAATGTATTTTCGATTTATTTTTTTCACCACAAAAAAAATTTCAATTATGATTGTGATCGCATAACTATGCTACATAAAGATTAAATAAATAAACATAAAATGAAGTAGACAGACAGATAGACATTCTTACATTACTTAGATTGCTGCGTCCGCACTTCATTGATACTTGCAATTTTAATTTGAAATATAAACGTGCTTTAAGAACCTTGGACAGCCATGCACCAAAGGAAATACGAGTACAACAACATTAAAACATCGAAGTCAATCAGTACAAAAAAGGCAGTGGCTTCAACACAAAATAAAATATCTAAAACAAAACCGCACAAAACATAACATTTAAAAATTTTTAGCTGAAGTCTCGAGATTTTGATGTGCAAGTAGAGAAACATTTTTTCAAAGTGAATAAGAATAATTTGCTTTTGATTCGATCTGGAAAGTTATTCTTTCACACTTCTTTGTGGACAGATTTGGGTTAGATCTTTATGGAGAGAGAGATAGAAAACAAATTTCCCAGATATTTTTTTACCAAATCGTTTTAATTCTTAACTGCTGGATATTATTTAAACTTTAGACTTTTTACTAGAAAATTAATAAATTTTCCGTTTAATAAATTTCTAGATCTAAGTTATTCAACCGCTTAATTAATATTAAAGCCATGAAATTGCATAAGTGCATCATAAGAATAGAGTAAAGCATACATCATTACAGTTTAATTGCAATGCATTTTTCAACACTCAACTAAGGGAAAAGTACTGTAAAATGCGAAAAATTCACTGCAACAAGAATTAGAGATGGCATGGTGACCAATTTTTTTCTAAATCCCATGTCAATGGAATATAGTTACAACAATAAACGTACTTTGTGTCTTCCCAACAAACACGAAGTCAAACCTTTGAAATAAGATGACTTTATAATTTGATATTAAGCATAATTCTCAAATCTTTTTCAAAGGTTTGTGTTTAACACTTGAATTCAAGTTGATAATGATTTGAATATAAACAGTTGATAATCAGTGTTTTATCAATTTTGTCTCAAATTGATGTCAAGTGTAATTCTCAAATGATAAAAACACGTGACAACCAAAGCATATTTATGAATTCGCCTTGGTGGCAACACTATTTAAAGCGCAAAATAAATTGTAAACATTTTAAAAATATGGCTATCAAAGTAAAAAAAAATTACATTACTGCCTGCTCGTGAAAAAAATATACTTATTGTTTGTGAGTAAAAAATTAATTATGTTTAAGAATGCGAATAAGAAAAGGATAAAACGGGAAAGTGAAGAAATAATAAGTTTGTTATATGATCGAGGTGCTACTGAAAGCATTGACAATATTGAAAATGAAGAGGAGCCAAGTACTTCGTCTTTCCAAAACTTTGAGGACGAAGAGAACCCTTTTTCATGTTTTAGCAGCAGCCGTAACAGCAGTGATGGTGACGAATTTTTAGATGACAGTTTGCTACAAAGTTTGTGCAACTGGACTATTCAACACAACATAACGAATAATGCTACTGAGGACTTACTTAAAATAATTTGCAAATATATACCTGAACTTCCCTTAAGTGCTAGAACTTTAAAGAAAACTCCAAAGGAGGCGCAAAAATTCGCAATGGGTTCAGGGAAATACTTTCACTACGGGATTAAAGATGCTTTGACGGACTTCTTGTTCCATAATGAAATTGCTGGAAATTGCTTGAATCTAAATGTAAATATTGATGGGCTTCCCTTAGCTAAGAGTTCCAACCTACAATGGCCAATTTTAATAAACGTTAATGAAACAAGTGATGTAAGGGTTGCTGGGGCTTATTGCGGAAACAGTAAATCTTCAGATGTTAATGAATTTCTTAAGCAATTTGTAAATAAGTTGGTCACTTTGATTGACTCCGGGATTCACTTTAAGCGAAATCATTATTCAATTTTGTGCCGATCATTTATTTGTGAAGCACCTGCAAGGGCATACGTTTTAGGTATTAAAGGATATTCAGGTTATTATTGTTGCCTAAAATGTACACAAAAAGGAGAATCAAAATAGTGTTTTAAAAGAAAATAATCCTCTTCGTACAGACTTGGAGTTTCGTTCTCGAGCGGATAAAAACCATCACACAATTTTAGGCCAAAAGATTATTGAAAAACTTCCAATAGATATTGTTAAAACATTCGGATTGGATTATATGCACATAGTTTGTCTCGGTGTCACTAAAAGCCTGTTATTATGTTGGTTAAGAAAGCGAAATAAGCCTTACTCTCTACATCACGAAAAAATTAAATTAATGGATGCCACACTTACTTCTCTTTATAAGCAAGTTCCAAAAGAGTTCGCTAGACGTCCCCGTTCATTGAAAGAGCTCGAACGATTTAAAGCAACTGAATTTCGATCTTTTCTGCTTTACACAGGAATTTTCGTATTGCGATAAATTCTAGATCCAGATAGATTTAAACATTTTCTCCTTCTAAGCTTAAGTACTAAAATACTTTTAAGCGACAAACACTGCATTCAGTTAAACAATTGTACAAATAAACTGATTTCTAAATTCGTGGCAAATGTTCCCGAGTATTATGAAGAATCAATGCTAACTTTTAATTTTCATTGCCTCACGCATTTGTCAAATGATGTTTTACATTTTGGTAGCCTGGAGACTTTCAGTGCATTTATGTTTAAAAATTATTTATGGAAGTTAAAGAGAAAAATAAAAAAGAAAAACAATATTGCAGCACAAGCTTATAACCGTTTAGTTGAAGAAAGCCTAGTACAACAGGAATGTATGACAATGGCAGTAAGTGTACACAAAGGACATTTTAAAAATGACACGTTTTCTTTTATAAAAACCAATAAATTTTACTTTTCAATCAAAGAGCCTGACAATTTTTATGGTATTAAAAACAGAATATTTAAATTAATCGCTATAAATAAAGATATTAGATTAATTGGTAAAGAAGTTTTGAACCAAAAAGATTTCTTCGATGTACCAATAAGATCTAGCTACCTCAATATACAAGCAAGTAATTCCCTAAATCTTTCCCAAGAAACCTTTCGTCATTCGCTTAATGAAATTTCCGAAAAAATTATAAAATTTCAAATTATTGATGGTAGTTTAATTTTGTTTATTCCCTTTGTACATTCACATTAGTAAACAATTTGGTTTGTTGATTCAGCTTTTTAAATACCTTCAAATAATGGACTTTAACGAAATTTTCGAACGTGTTGCCAATAGTTCTCCGATAACAAAAAGCGATAAGTAACACTTTTCAAAAAAAAAAATTATTGTATATGTTTTATGAACTACAAATAATACTTTCTTTGTATGCTTTTAGATTTACAAAACTTTGAAAATGAAATTACTCGATAAATTAATAAAATAGAGCATAAAATATTAAAATGTTTGTAATTATTTATACGCAATACTATTTACTTATAACTTTATATGGACATACAAGTACATAAATATGTCAGTCAATAATGAATTCCATGAATTTACGTATTAAACATGAACTTACAAAGCAAAAATTGTGTTTCATTTATGTTCCACATAATATTACAATCCACATTTGAAAAACAATTGAGAATAACGTTTGAAAGTAAGTTGAGAATAAATAAATTTCTCAATTTGAAAATAATTTCCCCCTTTTGTTGAGAATGCTATGTTTTTCAAGCTATTTTCAAATCATTTTCAAACGTTCATCGTTTGAAAAAAGGATTGATTTAAAATCATTCTCAATTTGTAATTAAGCCTGTGTGTTTGTTGGGTTGTGCTCGTCCAGTTTTATGGCTGTTCAAATAGATCTAAGCCTCTCAGAATACTTTAATGAAAATAAATAAGTAATTTTAGCAAATTAATTGCTTATTTTTTTTTAATTTTTTGTTTCTTTACTGCAAATTATTATACTAAATTCAATTTATTAAATGAATTATATAAGAGAATTACTTGCACTAGAAATAATTGCAAAGAACAAACAACTCAGTTGAATATGATAATGTAGGGTGCATAAATGTAAACCTTCAAACAATTGAGCTATTTTGGTCAAGTAAATGTACTAAATTTTTTTCTCTACAACTTTCGAGTGTCTTAAGAGTCCTCAAGATAATCTATTATATATTAAATAAAACAAAACCAAAAACTAAACTACAGAAACAGTTGAATGTGCCGAAAAAAAAATATGGCCAAGAGCATTAAATACGGAAGTAATCGATCGATATTGAGTCGTGAGCTTTTGAAGTTTTTAGTTTTTTTTTCACAGGTTTAAAAAATTTTCTTCTTTGCTTGTTTCTGGTTGTTATTTTTTGTTTGTTTTTCTTTTATACCTTGTATATAGTTGCAACACTGAAATACTGGCCAAGTTTTTTTTTTCAACATGCCTTTGTTCACTCGCTTGCTGCTGTAACTATAATTTATGTTTCTTCAGCACTTTTTAGGCTACAATCAACAACAATCGGTAGGACTGGCAAGCAAGTAAGTACCTTAAAGAATAATAAAGCAGCTAAAATTGAAACTGAATTAAAAAGTAAAACAATGGTTTAAGTAAATTTTGATTAAGTCACGGCCGGTAATGGATTTTAAAATACAAATTGTAATTTGAGTTCTTTGCCGCTAGATTTTCTTATTTTTTCGTTAAAAGATTTTTTTTTGTTAGAAGAAATTCAATTAAAATTTTGTCTATAGATAAAATATAAAAATATATATACATATGTATTTTCCTTTCATATTTATTAGTTTTTATTATTTAGTTTTAGAGATGCTAAAAACTCTTGCTCTTGGCATTGTTGATTTTATGTGTTGCTATTTTCACGCCCAAAAAAAAAAACAAAAAACAACTACAACAGGAAAAGCCTATTAACTTAAAGAAGCATTTAAAAACATTTTAGCACAACTTCATAAATCAACATTAATAGTTCCTTAGCACGAGAGTTTTTTGTTCCTTTACACCTTCTTTTGGCACCAATATAACAATGCGTATGAGAAGTAATGTACATAATTGCACGTCTGTGCAAAAGTGTTTTAAGTGTTAGATAAAGCTAAATGTAATTTTCGCTTCAAAACTAGGTCTTAGTTTAGAGCTAGAGTAATTTGTTTCAACTTAACCCACTCTCAGGTATAATAAAAGTCTCAAGCTAAAATTAAAATTTTGCTGAATATATATTTTTATGGCCTACTGTACGCTATGGTAATTGTAAACTGTTGCAGTTAGTAAAAGGTGTGCCACTTTCACAATTAAAGTCGTTATTTTTTTCTTCCAAGAATATAATTTTAAGTTTGAAAAATGTTTGTTAAATATTAAGGAAGATAATAAATTTGTATTATGGTGTAACTGCAACTGACAGACTTTAGATTTTGTTTTATTTAATTAGAGAGACGACAGCGTTAATTTGCATTAACTGTAACAATACAAATTAACTTGTGAATTATCCTCATCCCAATGAGGTAGTTTACACGAGAACAATTTTTTAAGCCGCACAATTTTTGTTCTTTTTCCAAATTACAGGAGGCTAATTCATCTGGCACAAAATGTATACGTATACACAGCTGTGTGTGTGTTAGTGTTTTTATTATTCCCCTCTAATCAACCTAGAACCATATGTCTCTATGTCAATACTCTTTCTCCAGAGACAATTGCACTAGTTAAAATGTCGGCCACTTTCCTTTTATGCGCGAGTAGAGATACGTTAGAGACGACAGTTCTAGTGTATTTCTGGTGATATTGTCAATGAACGCGTCAATAGTTTGTTTTTCTTTTTTATTATATTGTGCAATAATATTAAATAAATATGTGTAGATGAGGTTTACTAAAATCTACGAGTGAATCTTCGGTTCAAATATCTCCATATGGTCGTAATAGAACTACCTTCTCAAAAGTGATAAAGTCTACTGATAGATTTTGATTGACAACCCTATGTTATTTGTCAATAGGCACTATTGACAATGTCACTAGAAAATCACTATAAGTTTACTATTGACAACGAGAGAGAATATATCGATATTGTAGACTAGAGTCGCTAAGATTTACTAGTGAATCTTTGGTGCCAATGTCTCAATGTGGTCCCGAAAGAGCTACTAAGTCAGTAGTGCTAAAGTCTAGTGGTGGATTTTCAATGACAAGCTAATGTTAAATGTCAATAGATGATACCATTGGCTGGGGTACACCTGGTCAGTAATACTACTGACAAAGTCACTAGTAAATCACCACAATTTCACTATTCGCACTTTCTGCAGGGTCATTTAACATTTGCTGTTTTTTAAGTTGTGTATGTATTGATTTTATGCTGCTAATGCGGGGTTGTAGTCAGGGTTGACAACTTGGTGCGTTTCGCACCATTTTGGGTGCTTTTTGAAATTTTTTGTGCGAAAAATTCCTCAGTTGGTGCGTGGTGCGCTTTTTTAAAAATTTCGGTGCGTTCTTTAATTTTTGGTGGCACCAACGCAAATTTAACACAACAGTGGGTTCAAACCGGAAAATTCTTGTTGTGAAACTTGCTGATAATGTTAATTACCATATTTATACTAATGATGTTTACAAAATATCACAATTTGAAATAAAATCTGTTGTATGGCCCGATGATAACAATAATGATAAAAATATTGGCTTTATTTATTTGAAATAATTAATTATTGTTCTCTTTTTAAAAAGTTTTAAACAGAATTTATAAAATTAATGTACAAAAATGTATCATCTTGTACAAGTGAATGCAAACATATTTATGTGCCCTTAATTATGAAAGTTGTATAAGTCATATATTTTTTGGGTCGAGATATTAAGTACATTTGAACAAATCCAAAAATATTTTTGGATTTTATGCAACAGTTTAATTTAGAGTTATACTAGTCTAGATTAATATAAATTTATTTTACTATATCGAATCAAAAATGCGTATGAGTTAGACCACTTTCATAATTAAGGGCACATGTATACCATGTATGTACGAATTCGTTTAGTACATACATACATATATTGTAAAAGGCTATTTCTTTTAATTGTGATATTTTTAATATGGGTACATTAAACTTCTGATAAAAAAAATTAAAAATATTTGAATAAAATGATATATGTATAATTCTTCTAATTTTTTTTTTACCTCTTTTTAATTATATAGTTTTCTAATTTTATTAGAAAAGATACCTTAAGGTTAATAAAATTAGAGAACTATATGATATATGTATACTGAACTTTTATTAATTTTGAATGCTTACTATTTATTAATCGTTGATCTATCTCTTTAAAAATTTTGTACAGAATTTATGAAATTATAAAAAAAATATTATCAAACAAATTTCATTCGTTTTTTTTTAGGTTTTACTCTTTTAACCTTGAACTGTAAAAACCTGTTTTAGTGTTAAATTTTTAATACAAAAAATATAATATTATACTTTTTATGCAAAATCAATTCAATAAACATTTTAAAATAAAGATCTTTTCTCCACTTTGGTGCGTTTTGAAATTTCAGAGTTGACAACGCTGGTTGTAGCTGGTTGAAAAGTTATGCCAACCGCAAAACCGCTCTCTTTGCCTCTTTCACCAACAAACTGGCATGTTATGCCAGCACAATTATGCCCGTGTAAATCAGCGCAATGCGCATTACATTTACCGTAAATCAGTGATGGGAAAGTTGGTACGATCGTATTTTTTTTTTGATACTATTTGACATGAAAAAGTACCGTAGTACTCCCGCAACACATTTGATACTCTCACGGTATGCATATATTTTGCCAAGAATTAAAATTCTTTTTTGACAAATTGCACGAAACTTTATTACATAGTTAAGATATTTCAGAAAAGTGTAATCCTTCCCTATTAAATATAAACGAAAACCTATTTGGCTCAATGATATTTTTTGTGGCACAGAAGTTGACCTATACATATGTAATCACGAACCATGTTAAAACAACTATTTTATATCAGTTTAAAGGCAATTATAAAAATGTTGTAGTAAATTTTGTCAAGACCTGAGGGCAAAAGTGGATTTTTACAATGAAATTTAAAATTGGTTTAGTAAGTTCCCCCCTGAAAATGTTTTATCTGGTAAGACCAACCGCATTATACCACTTTTAATTACAATGTTTTCCAGCAAAAAGCATTGGCTGATATGGACGAACTGAAGCCATTAACAACAGAAAATATATGCAGCTTCTGGTCTACAGTGGCTAAAACTAAAAACGCGTCAAATGAATACATGTTTCCTGATAAATTGAGAGTAGCTTACGGAATTTCGTCCATACCTTACTCCTCTGTAAACGTGGAAACGATTTTCTCTTACAAAAATCTCATGAAAACAAACAAAGGATCATGCTTTATGTTTCAGCAGTATCAAGTCTTATCCAGGCCAAAGATTTATTAAAGTCTAAAAACTTGTAACTTCAAAATTTTTACCTATGTACACACATACATATTTATATTTGCGGGTTGATTCGTTATAACCTAAAAGAGTTCGTGATTGGCCAACGTACCATCAGGAAACATACGATTCCGGAATGCGTGCTGAACATCGTTGATCAACAATCAATCGAAATTTAAATTTGCAAGATCACATACGAGACTAAAAATACCATAGACTCGTACTAATAAGTACGACATCTTAAACTTTTGCCATAGTGTGTCATAGATTTAGCATTTCCGATAGAGATGCTTCTTGTTTGGTTACTGCCTTATTTATGGACATTGGCTTTAAAGAGTAAAATAGGGAACTAATCATTGTGGATAAACATAAGCTAGCTCATGAAAAAATTAAAAGCAAGGAGTACTTCCGTGGAAGAAATAATAATGATTCGAAAATGGATTGGAAGAGTTTTAATTAAAACAATTTTTTGGAAGAGGAAATAAATTTTCATGTCGAGAGATGCGGTATAGGGTTTGATTTTAGACCCATGGTTTCATCGAAAAATTTTCTCAAAATTTCGAGCAGATTACGTTTTTGCTAAGAAACTTTTGAAAAAAATTTACCACCTCTTAATGTATATGCTTTGTGTTATTTTTTTATTTCTTGGTAAATAAATTTTATATAATTTTTTGCTAATAAAACTTAAATCGCTCACAAAGCGACACGAACTTTAGCCTGTTCAAATCATAAAATCTAGAAGCAAATGGAGTTCGAAGAATAATAATTAAATTAACTAAAAAATTAAATAAAATAAGTATACTTGATAGTAACAAACCAAAAAAGTTTGTCTTAAGTAGAACAAAAAATAAGCACATTAACTAACATGTGCATAATTAGTAAAGAACGAACGACAATGGTAAGACTGTTGTAAATTTAGAGATGGTAAAATGGAGCTTTCATTACAAAAAAATCTTTCAGCAAATTGAAATACGATGAATCAAAACAATTCACATATTCCATTTGCAAAAAAGTTGCGTACATAACGCAGAAATCTACATCAAGTGGCACCACACACTGCGGACCAAACACAGAAGAACGCTGATAATGAAGGTTAATTGGCGGCCTTCGAAAACGGCTAGCTTTTCCTTTCAACTATGTGTTGTCAGAATATTTACAACTAACTTTGATGTTATTTGTTCATTAATAATTATCACATGTAATTTGGCTTTCAAAGCGATGCGAAATTTGGCCTGTTCAAATCATAAAATAAAAAAATAATAATTTTTGGTACTCTCGGGACCAAAAAAATACTCGAAAAAAATTTTTGGATACCGAAATTCAAATCTCATTTTCCATCACTGCCGTAAATGCACTAAATGAGAGTGAATTAATACTGAATTTAGCTGTATGATAACACCGTTCTAATATGGTAACACCGTCAACAATCAATCAAATGTTGGCAAATTGTTTTCGTTTTCAAAATTAAAATGCGATTCAGTCAGAAAATATAAGTTATTTTAATTGTTTTTAGAAAAAGAACAAAGAAATATTAAAATCGAGATAAAATTATCGAAGTGTGTGGTACGAAAGGGATGCACAAATTTTTTTACTTAATACAAATACTGTCGTCTGTCAGGGTAAATTTTTAATTCACATGAGTGAGATTTTAATGCAAATTAACGATGTCGTCTGTCTACGCTTTTATTATGAATTGTTTCATAATTTGCTAAGAATTTCAGGAACAAAGTAGTTTAGGCTAGGTTAGTAAGGGTGGTGCTATACCGCACCTCCACTCGTAGACGCAATTGAGTCCATTGTGATTCCCGTTGTAGCCAGAAGTGACCCTTTTATCCGTTACTGAGCCACCGATTTTCCATGATGAAGCCCCTGATGTCCTCTAGTTTACACTTCCCGACATCAGTAATGCTTTCATGGAAACGTCTGCTCAGCCATCTAAGCCTATGAAATTGCAGCTTGGGGCAGTGACAAGTAATATGTTCAATGGTTTCTGGTACCTCTTCATACCCGCACATCCTACAAAAATTTGGAGTGCCAGTTTCCCAAATGCTGGTTCTTACTCTGACCGAGCAGTGACCTATCAACGCTCCTATCACAAACAAAGTATATTTTTATATATTTTGTCCGTAAACAGGGGGACGGACGGCACTCCTTATCGAAATAAATTACGAAATATTTCAATAGAACTTATATGGGAATATTTTTTAATTTCGAATCGTATCAAATGCCCTCAGGCTGTCATATGAAGACCTGGGGGCAAATTGCGGCACTCGTTATCGAACGAAATTGCGAAATATTTCAATAGAGTTTATATTGAAATGTTTCGTAATTTCGTTATATAACGAGTGCCGTAATTTGCCCCCTGGTCTAGCATCATCGCTTTCGATAACGTGCTGATTCGATAATGTTTTTGTTTTGGTTTGAGATTATAATATATTATTATAATATTTTTTGATATCGAATGTCATAATCTCAAACTAAAAAAACGCGATCGAATAAGCTCGTTATTGAATGCGATGTTTGAGCCCTTGGTGTTTTATGATTTCTTTCGATAACGAGCTGATTCGATCACGTTTATTCGGTTTGAGACGTGATGGAATAAGCTCGTTATCGAATAATCACGTTATCGAATGCGAGGACTAGACAACCGCTTGATAATGCCGAGTTTACATTGGGCATTTCAAAAGTTGTCATTTTGTGGTATCATTTTCATATGTGTGCAGTGCCGTTCCCATAAAATTTTTCGATGACACACAATTTTGTTGTGTCTTTGTGACAGAAAAGAGTCCCATCCCTAAATAATGGCAATACGGTATCGTTGTCTACATCAAGAACTCATTTTGACATAATTACATTTAATGTCGTTTGATATATCATTCTGAGACTTTGATTTTCGTATTGTTTGTTAATTAATATTTATACAAATGGATAATCGCAAAATTATTCAATTGGCTAGTGCTACCGTGTGTTTATCAATAAGAAAAAAATTAAGAAAATCTAAAAACGGCAAAGAAAGTGGTGGAAAAGAGCAGGGCTTAATATGCGTGACACCGAAGGATTTTATTGTACTCTGCATTCCAGTTTACGGAAGCAGGATGCCAAAAATTTCATGTGCATGAAGACCTAACTGCACCGAAATTTCTGCCCTTTTTTTCATTTCTATCCCTATAAGTGCTACATATACATACATGCATACATATGAATGTTACCATACAGCCTCACGAACCTCCACAAGCTGAATTAACTATGTCGTCATGTCATGTGTCCAGGGCGCTTGAATTTCTCTCACACTCTTCTATGCTTTTCCACTTTCTTTTTCGTTTTCAATAATTTTAAATTTTTATACCCGCACACATTTAAAATTCTTTCGGTATTTTCTCAATGTCAAAATGTCAACACGCTGACATTTTCTTTTTGTGTTTGCAATGCAGCCAACTCATTCTCACAACTGTTTACATCAGATACGTATACAGTTTGTTTGGTAATGCCACACAACGAAGCATGTCGGAAATGACAAACATTGCCACTAGTTCCCACTGTTATTTTTGCTATATTTGTCACAAAATGCCACAGTGTGTACTCGGCCTAGGTTTATGGATATGACAGCACTAATAAGGGAAGCAAATATATTTATGGTTATGACAATAGTTATGGCTATGTCATTACGACATCGTGCGTCTGTTTGGCTTTAACCCAAATAAAATTACTCAAGAAAATGTTTTAGCCAAAAGAATTCAAAGTCATTTAAAAGAAATGACATTTTCTAAGCTTAAATTAGACGTGCCATAGCCATAATCAAACCAAAATTCAATTGGTTTCTATGGCAATGGCTATGCCGTGTCCCGTATAATCCAATACAGTGTTGCCCAGAAGCTTGCTTCCAACAGCTGTTTTCTATGGTTATGATTATGGCACGTCTGATTGAACTTTAAGGGTCCGAAATCAGTATTCAATCATTTATAATAGAAAATATTTGTGGTGCTATAATATTTGATTAAATTCTCATTCGATATAAAGTATAGTAGCTCTTTTTCGGTTTAATGACAATTATCTAGGGTTTCTAATTTCCCGGACTTTTGCAATTCCCGGGAATCGAGAAAAAAAATGTTCTATTCCCGGGAATTTCCGGGAATTTCAAACACATATGACTTTAATTAAATGGCCTCAATAAAAAATATAATTCTATATTTTAATATTTAAAAAATTTATTATTTGACATATTGGCATAAGTTTATTTTAATTGAAATTTATTTCCTGGTGGTTAAGCATTGTCTTTAATTTTCAAAATTATTATTGTTGTGTATTCTCAAACAGTTAACATAAGAGGTTTGTGACTGTTCAAAATATGTCGTTGAAGTCTACTGATGATTTGCCTTAGCACCAATGAAATACATATACAATGCTTAACAACCAGCAAATAAATTTTAATTAAAATACAACATTGAAATTAAAAACAAAACAACTTCATTTGTTCATTTCAAGAACAACAATATTTCAAAAACAAAAATAATTAAATTCATATGCTGTGAGTCCTAGCATGGATGGAAATTCCATCTACATCTGCCAATCTAGATACTGTTTCCTATAAAGAGATTTTATGCTGAAAATATTTCGTAACTCTTCAATTTGTTGGAGTCACCTCGGAAACTTCTATTAAAATTGTATTTTGAAGTAATAAAACGACGAACAGCAATGAAAAAAAATCAAATTCCAAAATCGTAATTAAAAAATTCACGAAAATTCCCGTTGACAATTTCCCGGTATTTGTAAATAAATAATTCCCGGGAATTCACGGGATTTTTTCCCGGGTAGAAACTCTACAATTATCTAATAGTTGACTACACTCAGGAAAAAGCTGCAACTTATAAATAAGAACGATTTATATTAATTCAATAATTTTCTATATAATAGAAAATGTATATTGAGATACTTAAAAATAAATAAAATTAGTGAATTAATACTGTTAGTTAATATTTTTCCATATTGAAACTCCAGCGTGACTAGACTTTCGTTAATGTTTCTTATTAATTTAATATGGTTTTGATTGATATTAAGCTGTTTTTCTCTGGATATATATTCCGTTCACCCACATACTACCCCCAATAAACCCCGGCCTGGGACACTGCCAATATTCCATCTGATTGGAAAAAGGGCATAATTGTAGCCATACCGAGGAAAGGAGATCTTACTGAACGCAAAAATTCAAGAGGTATAACATTTCTCAAAACAATCCAAAAAAGTATGCCCCTCTTGGTACTAGACCGCACTTCGTCGATGGTGCAAGAAAACCTAGGCAAGCAGCAAGCTGGCTTCAGACGGAATCGTTCATGTATTGACTAAATAAATTCGCTCATTTACCTGAACAATATCATAACTCAAAAAAAAGTAATAATATAAAATAAATTCAGTAAAGTGTGACTCTGACTCGCGCACGAAGGGTTCCGTACGAACACTAGATATGTAATTTAATACAAACTTCATCCTATATAATATATAGTTTTGGCATTTTTTTCGTTTTTGGGGTCTTTTCGATTTTTTTGTTTTGGCGTTTTTTGCGTTTTTTCGGTTTTAGCGATTTTTTTAAGTTTTGGCTCTTTTTTTAGTTTTGACACTTTATTTTCTTGTTTTGGCGATTTTTTTTATTTTTGGCGATTTTTTTCATTTTTGCGATTTTTTTTATACAAAAAATTATTTTAGTTTTGGCGGCATTTTCGCGATTTTGCGATTTTTTTCGATTTTTTGCGTTTTTTTTTTCATTTTGGTGATTTATTTTAGTGTTAGAAATTTTTTTTTAATTTTGGCGATTTTTTTCGTTTTGGCGATTTTTTTTTTTTTTTTTGGTTTGACGATTTTATAATTTTCGGTTTTTTTAGTTTTGCCGTTTTTGAAAATTTCAAGTGTTTGCCTCTTACGGTTTCCAAGATATAGCAAATTGTCAAAATTACATAGTCAAAATTGCATTAACTGATGGACCACCCTTTAATTTAAATTTTTTTAAATTTTAGTGTTAATTGTATTTATGTATATCTGTGATGTAAATTTGAATAATTTTATGTGGCACATTGTCTGGGGCATCAGCCCTCTTGCGGTTAAACATAATTAACGAACATAACGAGTATTAATGTAATTTATTCTTGAGATTTAAACCACAAAAGTATTGATTTCCATAAAACAATTAAATAATCGTTTCTAGATTTCTTTAGAAAGCCAATATGACGGTAACATGTACGATTTATTACACCACACGAGCACTCGCTTATCAATCACAGACCATATTTCAAAGTCACTATATTTATGATTCTACTGAATACAAAAAACATACATGCACCTACATATGTATGTATAGCTAATTATGACTTTCTTAGAAGAAGTTAAGGTAAAATATTTTTTTTGTATGCTTTACATTTGAAATTTATATTTGAATAAATTTAATGAAATTTTCATAACAATATTTGAGCATTGACAGCCATTCAAGCAACTATGTAGTAGTGACGATTGTGAAATTGTCACGCACTTTATGAACTGGAAAGTATGTGTTTTTATTTTTACTTGTCCAGTGAACACCAGCTATTCAGAAAACTTGTATTAAAATTAGAAGAAGAAAAACAAACAACAAAAACAACAGAAAAGTGTTGAAGAAAATCAAATGAAATTGTTTAATTTATTGTTCATTTGAACTGAACGCTGGTTGCTTCTTGTTTCGGCTGATGCTTGTTAATGCCACAGAGCTCTAGTCACTCTCGGTATGCATGGAAAACATAAAGTTTTCTGACGACATTGTTTGTTTTAAATGAATCCACATGGAAAACATGTTGCCAGCTGTCCGTCCTTACATTTTACCAAGCCACAAAGTAAAATAAAATTGAGGAAAAAAATGTCATTGTCATTATTAAAGGCGAGACATGGCAGAACGGTAAATTGTAGCCTTCGGTGCTGGCAGTGGGTAAGCAGGTGATAAAGAAAATAATTAATAACCATCGATATGAACCTTAATGTTGCACTCAGGAGAAATATAGTATTAAAACTTTTTTTCTAAAAAATCTTTGGCTTAGATTTAATTTAGAACTGGAAATCTTGTAATATGATGTGTTAAATATCAACAGGTATCTAAGACTTTAATTATAAAATTTACATTTCGTAACAGGCTGTTTCGATTATGCAGGAAGCAACGAAATGATGAAGCTTAAGTGGTTGGACAGAATCAGGCAAAATATTACAAATGCAAGTAATTAACAGGCTTTCATCCACATGGCCGCGAATAGGCAGGCGTGTGCGGTAAACTTATATTTTACATATATATGTATAAATAATAAAGTCCTGCACAATACCCCTTACAAGAACTTTTAAGACATGAGGGATTTTTCAAATACTTTACTACAGCGAAATCTTCTA
Source organism: Tachina grossa (assembly GCA_949987645.1). Lineage (NCBI taxonomy): Eukaryota > Metazoa > Arthropoda > Insecta > Diptera > Tachinidae > Tachina > Tachina grossa. The sequence continues at coordinate 48,450,085 of OX465278.1, read as the reverse complement.
AAACAAATGCTAAACAACACTATTGACAATACATTTGTTTCAGTTATTGCAGGTATGGGAGTAAAGAAGAAAATACTTTGTGACGAAAGAATTTGTGATGCTTGTTTCTTCATACGTCATGCATGTACTTACGCACACACGTTGTGGGTATGATCTTTTATTATTCAGCGCACAAACAAACGCTCACGTGCATTGACATTAGTTGTGTGCGCTGGCTTCCTTAATAAAACATCCCTTAAACACATAATAGTTTACCATCTACATCTTACACGCACTTTCAAACTTACAATATGACAAATAACACGCATACACGCATCAACACTACTCCCTTTGAGTGTTTGTTATGAACAATAAGTCTTCGCAAGCATCGCTTGTTAACACTCATATACACGTAGACCAATACATCAATAGTGCTTCGCTTAAAAAACGACATCATTTATTATTGGTTTAGTATAATACCTAATACAACAATACATTTAAGAAACCAGACATATTTACATTTCAAGACTGTTTACGCAGGTCTCTAATAAATAACATGCCCATCTGTCGATCAAATAGTCCGCATTTCTTATGATTTATAAGTATTTGTCATAAAATAATTTTCTTTTCGCTATACTTAAGGTAAATTCACTCAAATTGGTGCCATACAAAAATACACCAATATTTATTCTGTTTTCGTGTGGTATTGCAAGAAGACAATACGCCAATACGACAATGTGCCGAATTTTGTAAAACGAAAATGCTAAGCGTTGACAAATTAGTCATATGTTTTATTTTTGCAATTTTCATTTTTCCATACAAAATTTGTCTATGTTTAATACGTTAACAAATGTTAAACTTAAATTGTAACGATTCCCATAAAAAAAACACTAATTATTAACTTGACTGCACCCAGTCAATAATACTTGTGTGGCAACACTCTATTCTTGAGAAGATGTTGTTGTTATTTACATTTATTTGCTTTTACATACTCTTACGACTACAGTTTGAAGCTGAAAAAAAGTCAGCCGAGGTAGCAATGGTAAAGTAAGAAAATAAAAAAAAGCATGTTGATTATTGAGTTCTTGTTTAAACTTTTTTATTTGTTGAGCTTCTCATTTGCTTAAATGAAAGTTTATAACATAATAATTCTAGTTGTTCTAAGAAATTTTTGGGTAAAGGTTCTCTGATGATTTGCATTAGCAACAGTGATATGCGCATAGGATCCAGCTAAACCCCTCAATAATCAATTTCAATGTATTTTTAATAAAAAAAAATATTTTATTGAATAAAACTTTAATTATAACAATTCCAATAAAAATCAATTATCTGTAAGTTTTCGTTTAACAAAATTGGGCCCTTATACACAATGAAATTCTTCATTGTATTAATGAAATGTTTCATTAAAAGTCAGCTAATGAAGCCCTTCAATGATCAATGAAGAATGATTCATTGTATTTATGAAGTTTGTTTTGGCGGCTATGTCATAAATAGAATAAAACTATTTCATTAGTTCAATGAAACTTTTTCATGAATATAATGTAGTTGCTTCATTGATTAAATGAAGTTTTTGCATACTATAAATGAAGTTTATTCATTAATATAAAGAAATTTTCATAAATATAATGAAATATAAGCAGTAAATAATGAAAATTTTCTATTAAAAATATGAAATCATATCCATTCTAAACCACCTACTTAATAAAAGATATATGTATATGTAATTTTTTTTTTATTTTATTTAATATACATATATACTTAATATATAATGTAAAACATTTAAAATTTAAGGAACTCATTAGTAGAGTTCAACCCAAATAATGTTTTAAGTAAGCCGAAAAACTTACATGTTTATAGTAAAACTCTTAATATGTTGTTGAGAATCACAATACACAAACATAAGTTTAAAAGAATCAAACAAAAATTTTACCAAAACAAGCATCTTTATAAGATATTTGGCACAACCTTTTTGTGTTTGTATAGAGGTGAGCAACGTGAATGGATAAAAAAGAGAAAGAGAGAGATATTTGCTGTACAATGAAGAATATTACATTGTTTAAATGAAATGATTTCATTGCATTTATGACGACCATACTGCTTTGAAATTAAAAGGGATAAGAAAAATTAGAAATAGAAATTATTTTTGAACAATATAACTTTTGATTTACTTATGTTTGACAAACTGTATACAGTAAGAATACAAAATTTGTGGAACTTACTTTTATTTGCCCCAAATTCGCCAAAAAGAAAATTCGTTTAAACAATGTAACGATTTTCATTAATAGAATGAACTATGAAGAACACATGAAGAGCAGAAATTGAAAGATTTCATACATACAATGAAATTGTTCATTGTATTAATGAAAAGTTTCATTAATATAATGCAGAACATTTAATGAATAAATGATTTTCCTTTCAGTGTAAGTAACACTCAGGCAATGAATGCGTACTACTATTACAAGGTGTTATCTTCTTTAGGAAAGGGAGAGTGACAGTGAAGATAGGCGGTGAAGGAAGAGACAGAGATAGAAAAAATTCATTCTTTTGCAACTCTGCTTTAAGTACATTTTTTAATAATGCAGTGTTGCAGCGCCTCTGATGTTAAATGAGACGTATTAATCTTTTTTTTTTTTGAAGCTGTAGTTAGTAGCCATTTTATCAGTTATTTTACTTTGCCAATGATTCTGCTACACAAAGAAGGAGGGAGCTCTGATGCTACATTGGGATTAGTACCTGCTGAAGTCGATATAGTTCAGTGACCAGTGACTATGCCTTCATCACTTGAATTTTCCTACAACAATTGGTATAAAGGGACACTAATGCACATGAGAAAAATGTGTGGTGTTTTATTTTAAGAGCTGTTGAATACTGGGATTGAATCCAATGCCTGCGGTTTTGTAGTCAACGTGCTAACTACTTCATCCAACGCCATCCTTATTATACAGTTCGATGACTACCACGAATGTTCTTTCATATGCGTCATAAGTGAGCCACTCTCTGGCACCTGTGGAGTCTGGCAAATTGATAAACAGTTTAAATTATTGCTACAACATTGTAACGTGTCGTTACAAGTCTCCTAACAACTACTATGTAGTTTCAAAATATATAACATATAAGTGTATAGCACGTCACTTAGCGTAGCGCACATATTATCTTATAGTAAAACAACAGCATGTTTTAACGTGTCGTTACAAGTCTCCTAACAACTACTATGTAGTTTCAAAATATATAACATATAAGTGTATAGCACCTCACTTAGAGTAGCGTACATATTATCTTATAGTAAAACAACAGCATGTTTTTTTTCATTAGAGTTAACCTCTGAGATTGTTTATTAACAGTAAGTCAAGATACAATTCTCACTTAATTAATAATTGAACAATCATAAAAGAACCAGTTTGGTACTGAACAAACAGGCATTAACCGATATCGATTCGTGCTTCGTTATACATATACAAGTAGTTCGTAGTAATAATACCGTAGTTTGCCGATTATAAGATCTCCCGAATACATCTTATAATCGTACTAACAGTAGTTAAAAGTAGCCGATCTCAAGATCTCCCGAGTACATCTTGACTTCGTTGTGCCGTAGTTTACCGATTGTAAGATCTCCCGAATACATCTTATAATCGAACTATTAATAATTAAAAATAGCCTATCTCAAGATCTCCCGAATACATCTCGAGTTCGTATTCAATTAACTATTTACACGAACTCTAATATCTCTGCTTTTCTTTACCAGAGAACCCGAAGTATAGGAAAACATCGAGTGCTGAACTGGTTATCATCGCCTTACCGCTGCTGCAGTGATATCGCCGGCCGAATCTCGGAGGACTTCGTAAATTTATGTTTATTATAAATAGTAGTAGTTTATTTAAAGTAGCACCAGGAATTCGTTAAATAAATAACTGTTCCATATATCTTCAACACCTAAAAGATACACATATTTTATTTCAAAGGAAGTCGACGTTTGGTAAGAATCCTGGCAGACTGAGTCATACCTCGGCTGGGAAAATAAACGACGTTACATGTACAACAATACAAAGAACAACATACAGTTCGATAGGCCTAAAAGAACCCCAACTGTCAAAATCAAATGTCTATAATAAAAATATTTCACTATCTACTAGCATCTATCAACAATATGTTTAATATATAATTTTAGTATTTATGATAAAATAAAGCATAATTTAATTTTAAGCAAGCGCTTCAATTGCTTTCTATCTAAAACGTGTTAGAAAAAACAGATTTCGATAGTTGGGATAAAAGTCAGTTCAATATGACATCAAACAGCTGCTTTTCATCAGGGCTGATGAAGTCAGCTATATCCAAATTCGCCGATAATCCAAGAGTGATTGTCGAAAAACAAATGCACCCACAAAGAGTGACTGCTTGGTGGGGTTTATGGGCTGGCGGCATCATCGGGCCGTATTTTTTCCAGTTGGCAGGCAGTTGCTCACTATCGTGAGATGATAACAAACTTTTTATGGCCCGAATTAGAAGATATGGATGTGGACGATATGTGGTTTCAACAGGACGGTGCCACTTACCACACAGCTAACGGAACAATGGCCATTTTGCGCGACAAATTCAATGGCCGTGTTATCTCACGTGGTGGCGATGCCAATTGGCCGCCAGGATCATGTGATTTGACACCGTTGGACTTCTTTCTTTGGGGTTATTTCAAATTAAAAGGTGTACGTCGATAAGCCAGCAACAGTTCAAGAGCTAAAGAATGAGATAATTCTACACATTAACGGCATAGAACCTAAATTATGCCTCAGCGTCATCGAACACTTGGCCCATCGGATAGAGGTGTGCCACCGAGGTCGCGGCGGCCATTTGGCCGATATTTTGTTCTATACATAATTGAACCATGCCATATTATCACAATAAAAAGAAATCACAATAATTGCCTAAATAAATTGTGTTTTAAGTTTAAACTTTTTAAACGCACTAATAATCCCAAATTAATATTTTACTTATTAAGTAAAATATTTTTTTATTAAAAATACATTGAAATTGATTATTGAGGGGTTTAGCTGGATCCTATGCGCATTTCACTGTTACTAATGCAGATCATCAGGGAACCTTTACCCAAAGCTTCTTAGAACAACTAGAGTTATTATATTATAAACTTTAATTTAAACAAATAAGAAGCTCAATAACAAATAACAAAGTTGAAACAAGAACTCAATAATCAATATGTTTTTTATTTTTTTACTTTACTATTGCTACATCGGCTGACTTTTTTTCAGCTTCAAATTTTAGTCGTAAGAGTATGTAAAAGAAAATAAATGTAAATAACAACAACAGCTATTTAAGAATAGAGTGTTGCCACACAAGTATTTTTTTTTAACCGGGTGCAGTCAAGTTAATAATTAGTGTTGTTTATGGGAATTGTTACAATTTAAGTTTAAAATTTTTTTTTGTGTTTTATTCAAATTGTGTTTTATTCAAAATCTACATCGGCCCTCAACCTTTAACCACCCTTTAGTTGTTTGAAAACAAGTATTTGAGCGTACAAATTGTTTGCGTTACTATTTTGAGTATAGCCAGTTACTGAAATTAGGAGTAAATACTTAAGTATGTATCATCGCCTTTTAGTGTAAACCTGTTAACTAACTTCAACCAAGCTTTAGAGGAGAGAAAAACTGCTTATTTTTGTATATATAGCTTGAAAAAATTTGCCTAATAAATAAATTAATTTTTTTTTCGAAATTAAAATAAATATTTTAGCCAGTCGATGCGGCGTCTCTTTCTCTTTCGAACGGTCTTAAAATGGCATATGTTATAAAAAGTGGATTTAGCAGGTTTACACTCTAATCCGACTGTGTATATTTTGTTGAATATTTATTGTAATTCTCTGGTGCTCACATGACCATAAAAGCCTCTGTTCTTTTCCTGTTTTTATGTAAGGAAAGTAAATTTTTTTTTTAGATTTATGGAAAAACAAATCAACAACCTAAAACAAAACAACCTAGCGCAAAAGCTGTTTTTTTTTTTGGTGTTGCAATTAACAATTAACTTGAAAAATGCTCACTTTTCGATTTCACGATATTTTCTACAAGTGAAGATTTCATTCATTCAACACTCTGCTTGAATCTTAGTTTTGTTGTTAGTTATTGGGTTAAAAAATAGTTTCAGTTGATTTATTGATAATAATTTTAAGTACTTCTCTTTACCACCATCCAAATACCTAGAAGTTGTCAACTGAATATTGTTGCATACTGGAGACCTGCGTAAAAGATCTTTAAATGTAAATACGTCATGATTTTTAAATGTATTCACGTCGCATGTATTATACTAAACCAATAACAAATGCTGTCGTACTATAAGCGAAGCACGATGGATATATTGGTGTATGTGTATATCAGTTGTAACAACGCTCTAGTTAACTTAGAACCATATGTCTCTATGTAAATACTCACTAATGTTAATGCATGTGTGTGCCTTTGCATGTGCGCAGAAAAATAAAAAATCATACACACATACATGCATGAAGTTTGTACACGCGCTCATGCGTAGAAAGAAGCAAGTATCACAAATTCTTCTGTCACAAAGTGTTTTCTTCTTTACTCTTATACCTACAATACTCAAACAAATTTCTTGCAAACAGTGTTGTTAACGTTTGTTTTATAAGATTTCGCTGTAGTAAAGCATTAGAAAAATCCCTCATGTCTTGAAAGTTCTTATAAGATGTCTTATGCAGGAGACTATTGTATACTGAAGTTTGTAACTTGTTCTTGATTTTTATTGCCTTTAAAAGGGAGTGGTACTAACAAGTAAATTAAAATTTCCAACCAAATAAAAATAAATGTATATTCAAGGTAAACTTAGACTTTCTCTATCAACTTGAGTTAATAAGAAATTAAAAGAAGAAACACTCAAAATTATAAACAAACTATTGAGTATTTTTAAAGTTGTGAAAATTTCGAGAATAGCGTGCCTTGCTTTCCAATATAGAGAATCTAATTTTTATATTACATTTAATTGAACTTTAACTTTAGCAGCCTAAAGAGAATAAAAAAAGCAAAGAAAATTTTACACATTATTGTAATTGTAACACTCGTCTTCATGTTTTTTAACGTGATGTGTTGTGTATTTTCTTTTTTCAAATCATCTTTTATTTCATGCTTAACTTCCGGCTTATTACTTGGAATAAAAATATCAACAACAAAAAAAAAAACTTACTAGTGCATACAACAAAAGCTTTAGTTTCTTTATTTTTTTTCAATGCTAAATACTTGTATTCTTAAGATGTACAATGTATGTACAAATTTGTGCATTTTATATCCATAAAATTGTATATACTCAGGGCATTTCTAGTAGTCTCAATGTGCGGGTATGTTTGTACCTTTTATAATTTTTTTTCTGATAGAAAAAGTCAAATGCAATAAAAGTAATGTAGGCAACATTTTCTAACACGCGATCTTTTTTATACCTTTTCAAGTTTTCATTTAGATGATGATGATGATGACTATTTTATTGTTATTATGGTTACAATTGTTACAGTTGCCACATGATGCACATACGCGCGCACTTCGTACTTAATGTAGCTGTACTCGTAGTTGGTATATAACAACAAAGAATATGTTTTGAGGTTTAATAAAAAAACGGTTTAAATTAATGATGATTCGAAGAAATCAGAGAACAGTTTGAGATTTTTATCTGCTCCAAATATTTTCTTGTTATTTTTTGAAAGAAGAAAATTATTTTCGGCAATTTTGAATTAAAGATTTTATATAAACATAGCTATGTAAACAATAATCTAGTTGAGAATCATCATTAATAATATGCCATGGTTCTTTATTGCGCGATCCAATAATTTCAAAATCAATCTTGGTTTGAATAAAGACTTCATTTAATATTATTTGATAACAATATTAGCTATACTCCAAAAAAAATATATACATATATGTATATACCCATATTCATAAAAAAAAATTAAATGAATTTGAAATTTTTTGTGTGAATGCGGACCTACAAAGAAATTTGTAGATTCTGATAACAATTTTGTAAAAATTTAACTGAAAAAAAAATTTATTTTTAGTTAACTTATTATGGCATTAGAGAAAAAAGTTAACTGAAACTCAAAATATTTTCAGTCAAATTTATTAATAGGAACAGAAAAACATTTTTGCAGATTTTTTTGTATTATTCAGCAAATTTTTTTTTATAATTTAGAAACACATTCACTAAAATGTTTCGTATTATCAGAAAATAAATTAACTGAAACAATAATAATTCTTAATTTTTTTTTTTTTAAATTAGTAAAAGTTTTATTTGAAAAAAATAACTGAATTAAATGAAAGGTTCAACTATTTTTTTTACTTTAAAAAATTGGCTTGTTTTTATGGTTAAGCATTTCGTTACCGCTTTTGGAACTCGTCAGTAGACTTCAACCCAAAAAATTTTTTAATTTAGCTAACAAACTCCGTATGTTTATAGTAAGACTCTTAATACTATATTGATAATCACAATATACAAACATAATAAGTTTGAAAACCGCAATCAAAAATCTTTAAAAAAAATAAAGGGCCTAATTGTGTAAAACGCAGCGCTTGGCGTTGATAAATTTTGTAAGTATTTCGTTTTTGTAATTTAAATTTTTTCTATATAAAATTTGACAACGCTTGGCGTTGCGCTTTACACAATTAGGTCCATAATGTTTTTTATATCTATAAGATAATTTGTAGAAAAAATTAAAAAAAGTCAGACAAATTTTTTACAGTATACAAAAATAAATTTAAGTGAAAAAATTAAAAAAAAATCAGACAAATTTTTTTACAGTATATAAAAATAAATTTAACTGAAAATAACAAATTTAAATATAAAAAAAATAAATCTAAAAATTTTTTTTATAAATTTTACTTTATATAGATAATTTTCATTCTACAGGGTGTTTTTTTAAGAGGTATAGAACTTTGAATTGAAATAAAACACAAGAAAATCGTTTTAATGTCCATGAATTTGGCTTTATTGGAAGGATAATTTAATGCCATTAATGTTTAAATATGATTTCGGGCATGTGGCCGCCGCGGCTGGCTCGAATAAAGCCAATTCTACAGGTCCAATTTGCAACCACTTTTTCGAGCATATGGGGCCGTATGTTGGCAATAACGCCACGAATGTTGGCTTCCAAGTCCCCTAACGTTTCTGGTTTGTTGGCGTAGACGAGCGACTTCACATATCCCCAAAGAAAATAATCCAATGGTGTCAAATCACACGATCTTGGTGGCCAATTGACAGGTCCATTCCGCGAAATTATGCGCTCATCGAATGTTTCCTTCAATAAATCGATTGTGACGTGAGCTGTGTGGCATGTAGTGCCGTCTTGTTGGAACCACAACTCATCCACATTCATGCCATCCAATTCGGGAACAAAATAGTCGGTTAGTCGGCTCCAATTGCTGTGCACGGTGGCGAATCGATTCATTCGGGTCCTCTTCAACACTTTGCTCTACAGCGGCAATTGTTTCTTCGGTGCGCACTGTTCGACGTCTCTGCGGATGCGTATCATCACATAGAGTAAACGTAGTGCGAAAACGATCCATGGTTAACCGAATTAATTGCTCTGATGGACGATTATGTCGACCATAAAATGGACGGAGCTTGCGGTAAACTTCGCGAACTGAACCATTATTTTCGAAATAAATTTGCACGATTTGCAAGCGTTGTTCTTTTGTCAACCTGTTCATGATGAAATGGCAAACCAAACTAAATATTAATCACTTGACAGCTGACAAAATGGCCGCCAGTTAAAAAAGTGATGCCAACTTAAAGTTCTATACCTCAATAAAAAACACCCTTTATATAGTTTTTTTTACATAAATTAAAATTGGAACAAATAATTTACTGGAACAGTAAAAAATATTTACTGTAACTAAATTATATTTCAAAACACACGTTTGTTTGAAAATTTTTTGGGAATAATTTTTTCTGTGTAGTAGAAATTACTCAATTAAAATTAAAAAAATTTTCCCAAGTTGAAAAAATGGGCAAAGACACGCCCATTAAAACTTATTATTATATTTCACGTGCTTCTCTGTGACAGACTTACAGAAAACTTCTTGGAAGACATCCTGAGCCTTAAAAAACACAATATTGCATTAAAAAAGAAGGCGGATCACGCCCATTAAATTTAAAATTATATTTCACTTGCTTGTTCTTAACCGATTATCACGCAACATAACACACATTGTGAGCTCTTAAAAGGATATAATCTTGCAATTAAAAAAGTGGACAGGGGCCACGTCCACTAAAATTTAATATCATGTTCTTCTATTATTTCTATAGAACTAGGTATACTCATTGAGTGCTGAAAAATACTCAATCTTGAGTTCTGGAGGGTGGCGTTGGCTGAAGTAGTTAGCACGTTTAATACAAAACTGAAGATCCTGGATTCAATCCCTGTGGCAATAAATAATAATGGCTTAAGTTGACATAAGTGCTTTTTCATTTTATTACATATTCTTATTCTCTTCTTCAAGATCTATCACTCAACTAAATTTTAATTAAAAAATGTCGTTATTAATAAAACTTTACGTATTTATATTTTAACTTAAGTCTTCTTGGAAAATAATAACATAACATCTTACCTCCACTTAATTTTTGTTTTCGGTACCTACATCAATATTAAAATATTTGAGCATAAAAACATGTATACACCTAAGTTCAATAACTAATATCGTATCCAAATTATTCTTCATTAAAAAAAAAAACTTATATTTAACTAAGCTTTAAAAAAATTATCTTATCGCAGGTTTTCCGCATTTTTTTAATTTAACCTAAAGCACTTATCTCGACTTAACATTAAAAAAAATTATTTTGCCTTTCAATATAATAGCTTAAGTGCACTTTAATTTTTATTTTTCTAACAATGGATTTTTTCATAACATCTTAACTAAAAAACATCGAATAATAACTAATAAAACGTTTTCTTTTTTTTATAAAATTAAGAGTTTTGTTCTAAATAAATGTGCATCTTTTTCGGAGGCTAAAAATTTTATATAAAATCCAAACACAATTAATTTTAGACAAAATCCTTATTATCTCAAAACATCAAATTTCGACTTAAGCCATTGTTATTTATTGGCACAGAGTTGTAAAAGAATGAAGATTTCTTCTATCTCTTCCTTCATAACCTGTCTTCTATCACTATCCCTTTCCTAAAAGAAGGTAACACTTAGTAATACAGGGTGGGCCAAAAGAAACCAAGGGGTGTAAAAGTTTAATAACTTTTTTGTTTATTAATTTTTTTTTATTTTTTCTTTCAGATTATATAGACAACACTTGGAGAATTTATAATGGAGAGGTTCACAACTGAACAGAGAACCAGAACAATAGAATTTTATTATGTAAACCAGAGATGAAAATTTGATTATGAGTGATGAAGCTGATTTTCATTTGAATGGCTTTGTTAATAAGCAGAACTGTAGGTTCTGGGGTTCTCAAAATCCAAGAGCCATTCATCAACGCCAATTGCACTCCATCAGGTGTACAGTATGGTGTGGGATCACATCTGAAAATGTCATTGGGCCCTACTTCTTCGAGAATGAAGATGGAAGTGCTGTAACCGTAAATGGAGAGCGGTATCGGTTTATGATAGAACATTTTTTACGTCCTGCTCTTGAAAACAGACCTGGTATGTGGTTTCAGCAGGACGGAGCCACTGCCCATACTGCCCGAGACACAATGGCACTTTTAAGTCAAATTTTTGGAGAGCGAATAATTTCTCGAAATTCGGAAATTATTTGGCCAGCGCGATCGCCAGATTTGACAGCACCCGACTATTTTCTTTGGGGTTTTTTGAATGAGCGAGTATATGTGAACAAGCCAGAGACAATCCTTGAACTCAAGGCAAACATTGTTGCAGAAACTCGAACGCTACAGCCACAAGTTTTGAAAGATGTTATGGAAAATGCTCTAAAAAGAGCCCATCAGTGCGAAGCTGAAAACGGTGGTCATTTAAGAGACATCATTTTTCATACTTAGTGTAAAAAAATTTCGATTTTGTATATTATATAATCTGAAAGAAAAAATAAAAAAAAGCTAATAAACAAAAAAGTTATTAAACTTTTACACCCCTTGGTTTCTTTTGGCCCACCCTGTAGTAGTAGGCATTAATTGCCTGAGTGTTACTTCTCTTTATAAAAAAATATAAAATTACAGTGACATAATTGAGAACAAACTGATTAACTTGGTTCTCATTGCAAAATTTGTCATATAAAAAAAATTCCAAATGCCAAGTCCATAAAATTAATTTTTTAGTACTTTTCCATTATAAGCAAAACAAGTTTTATTCGACAAAACATTTCGAAAAGTTTCGATTTTATTGAAAATGTTTTGGGTGCACGAATTTTCAAAATTAATTTAACGTTTATTACTAATCAACGAATACACAAAGCCTTAAACAAATAATTTTGAGTATTTTTGAAGCAAAACCTGCTTTTATGGTCGTTATAAAATTGGACTGAGGCATACATAAATGTCTTTGGTAGAAACATTTAGTAGTTACATTTGAGCAAATCAAACAAATATTTTTATATTATGTAACATTTTAACTTAAAGTTATGCTCGTTTCGATTAATATGAATTTATTGAATACTTATTTATTTAGACTACAGCAGCCTTATTTATAAAACTTATTAAGACCTTATAAAGTGTTTTTAAAACAAATTTTGATACAAAATTTTCCTTAAAAAGCTTTTATAAAACCTCAATAACTTTTATAAATAAGGCTGTAGATATTTATATTTTGAAGCAAAAATGCATATGACTTAGACCACTTTCATAATTAAGGGCACATATCAAAACTCCCTAAATAACTAACTTAGAATTTTTTATTTTTTTTGTAACAAAAGTTTATAATATCAATATACAAAGAAAAAAAAAACAATATTTAATTAAAGAAAAGAAAATTCAATTAATCGGCAGCCCATTAGTGGTTTGGAGCATATGCCAAAAAGTCGGAATGGAGAAAAACGACAAAGAAGGTTTACATGAAGTTTTCTCAAGGTATACCCGATAGAATTTTTTTTGCATTTTCACCATTGTTTCCGACACATATTTAGACGAAATGTGTAAATTTTTTTAATAAAGTTAGGAGTTAATATTACTTTATTAAAAGAGAAAAATACTGTTTTGTGCAACATACGCCATTTTTCATAATCTATTTTTTAAAAGTAGCTTTTTGTATTGCATATGTAAATATAAAACTTTATGTATTGAGAAACTTGTCGTTGAGAAAAAAATTTATGCTTCAAATTTATTTTTCTTTCTGTCCATAGAAATAAGTCGATCGGTTTAACGATGTCCTCAAAATTAAACAAAAACCCTTACCAGACATTGTAATTTCCGCGATGTTAGCAATTTTTTGTGCAATTGATCTAATTTCCTGAGGTTTTTTTATTCCTTGCAGGGTGAGTAATTTGTACAATCCATTTAGGAGTTTTTCGCGAACATGAGATTTTTTCGCGTTCTTTTCGACTTTATTTTTTTTAAGTTTTGACGATTTCTAATCAATTTTAGGGCTTGTTTCCGATTTTAAAATTTCTCGCGAATTTTTGCAATGTTCGCAATGAAAGCTAGTTTTTGCAAGTATTCTTCTTAACAGTTAATTTTCAACAATATTAAACTTTGCTTTGCATATGCTGCTGTGAGCAAGTTTTCGCGAATTTTCGCCATTTTCACGTTTTTATGGAATTTATAGCATTCCTTATAGTTTAAGCCATTTGTAATAAAAATTATGGCTGGTTTAAAATTTTGAAATTTTTCGCGAATTTCTGTTTTTTTGCGAAAGATGTAAATTTTCCAAAGTTTTTGGGTTTCCTTATTTATTTTTTTATTTAAGGACTTAAAATTTAAAAAATTTTGCAAGCTTATCTTTGAATCTTCATAATGTTAATGACTCAATTTTAGTTTTGGGCTTGTTTTCAATAGTGCGAATTTTTAAAATTTTCGCAATAGGTGTGATTTATTTCAAATTTCTGCCTTTTTAGAGTTTAAGAGAGACTTTTATTTATTTAAAGATATGATGTCGATTTTTTGCATTAATTTTTATTTCATATTACACAATCCAATTTTTTTCCATACCATGCAATTAATTTTTGCCGAAGTTCGTCGGTCGTTCCAATTATTTCTATAACATTACGGAAGTGAAGCAAAACAAGAGTTAAATTTATTTTGTACGTTTTTGTTTGAATAATTTGACGCAATAGCCAAACAGTGGCCTTTACTGTTAAACAATACTTAGTAAACCTAAAAATAGTTAAAATGGAGCAAAATGAATGCTAAATATCTCAGAAACCATGATTAATTTCGAAAACACTTTTTGGATTCAGAAAGTGTATATTCGAAATATATATACCCCATACCTAACTCATTTTTGTTTAAATGGTCGGTAGGCCAAACCAATAATGGGCTGACGTAACATATTAATTAGTTTTCCACCAATAACGCATATTCTTGTACTCACTCAAACATTTTATAATAATTATGGTTCACATAAATTAAAATTTTAATTAATGTTTTTTAAGGATTAATGCAAAATTTAATAGAAATGTGTTTAAAGATTCAGTTTAAAAAATATATGAATTATTCTCAAAGATTCAATTAAAAAACTAACTACAAAATTCAAAAGATACAATTCAAAAAAGTCTTTATACAAAAAAATTAAAAAACCCGGCTACGACCAACTTTGAACCGTTAAATATCCTAATGGTCATTCGAAATGAAAAATCATAAAATAAACCTAAAGATAATTTTTAAATACAAAATGGCGTTTGTTGGCCGCCATATTGAATTTTGAGAACAAAAATACTACCGGGATTAAAACAAATCGATTGACGTAAGAATCATCAAAATCTGTCCACGCGTTCGGTTATATAGTGCCGCAGAGGAACACACACACACATACATAAGTCCATACATACATACATGCATACATACGTACATACATGCATACATACATACATAGACTGATAAACACAATACCCTTCTTTGCGATGCGCAGTCGGGTAAAAATAACATAACATAACTATAAAAAAAAAATTATCAAATTTTTTGACCTGTTTTATGTGTTCAATTAAACTATTTTCAAGCCTTAGGTCTGTTTATATTCATATCTTTTAGTTCGATATTTTGTTAAACTTGGGTTTACTTCTTCGGGATATTTCTATTTTTTTCTTGTGATTGAAAGAAAAAAAGTCAAGAGAAAAAATTAGATAACAAAAAAATAAGAAATATCCTGCAGAAATCAACCAAAGGTTAACTAAATATCAAACTAAAATATAAAAATATAAACAGACCTACATAAAGGTCGAAAAAATAGTTTAATTGAATAAATATGTATATAAAAAAAATATATATTTAGTCTATTAGTCTATTGCGCCAAAGAATCAATTGATACATCGCATTGATTACGAAGTTCGAATGGTACACATAAGTAAGAACAATGGTAGTATTCGGTGTTTGATATACATATATAGTCTTGCACAAGAGTAAATGCTTTTTTTTGGTTTTGTGTGTGAGAGCAAAAATGAAGAGATTTTTTCCTGTATAATTATAACTAATCATTGTTGCAATTTTAGCATTTTTACTGCCAGATCTGGCATTTTCATTAGTTAAAAAGCAGTCAACTTTTTAAAAATTCTGCTAAATGCTTTCTGGCAGAATTTGTTGACAATAAAAAATTTTAATTTTTTAAAAATATTCTTCTGCATATAGGATTTTTCTCATAAATATATATGCATTGCAGGGTAAAGGTTCCTCGATGATCTGCACTAGCAAAAGTTAAATGAGCATAGCATCCAGAGGAACCCCTCAATAACCAATTTCAATGTATTTTGAATAAAAAAATATTTTACTGAAAAGTAAAATAATATTTTGAAATTATTAGTGCGTTAATAAAATTTTAAACGTAATTTAACATATCGAAAAATGACCAATTATTAACTATTTTATGTTTGTATGTGCTGTTAAAATACCTGTAAATACTAATAAGTTTGTATTAACATGAAATTCAGAGCTATTTCAATAATTTTCTTCATTTAAATCTGGCATTATACACAGAAAAAAATATCATCGAAATATAACCAACAAAACAAATTGTTAACATTTAATTTAAAAATTAACAATCATCATTGTTGATATAACAAATTAAAAGTTTTGTAGTCAATTAAATTACTCAACAAAATTATTTGTTAAATTATTTCATAACGGAATGCGCACATTTAGAAGAAACAAGAAATCATGTTTTGTGTGTATTCATTATTTTCGTATCTAATTAAGTGTTGCTCTCTAGCTGAGAGGTAAGTGAGTTAGTTTATTAGTCCTGAGGTTGCCGGTTCAACTTCGTCTCTCAAAGACATTTAGTGTTTTTCGCAGACAAGCAAAAATCGTTTCGAGGATTGTGATTGTGTATAAAAATGTTGTTAATATAACAAATATGATACAGAAATTCAAGAATTCATATTGTTAATATAACAATTACTTTAATTGAAATAACTTTGAAGTCTAACAAAAATAAATGTTGAAAAAATTAATAAATTTCAACAAATTATTTGTTGATATATTTAATTGAAAATATTTTTAAGATTTCCCTTCAACTTACAATTTCGTTAATTGTATTTACAAAAATCGTTGTAGGTTCAAAATTAATTAATTATTTAATTGATATAACAAAAAAATTAATTGTATTTACAAATAATTTTTTCTGTGTAATATTTGTTACATTTGCTTTAAATGCTTTATATTCTTGGAGGTGGGAAAAAAATACTACTTAAAAATAGTAAAAATTGTATCTTAAAAATGGCAATGAAAAATATAGTTTGAAATACAAATAAAATGAAATTATTGTCACTAAAGTACAAAGAAATACATTAAGTGGCAAAAAAAATTCAGGTTATGTTAAGCGGAGACCATCCTTTCTTCCTTGTTACGAGTATACATATATGTATATCCTAATGAAATCTTTGAATTAGTGATGCAGAGTCAATCTTCATATCGTTGTTCTTCGTATTGTTTAAAAATTTCACACAGTATTCTTTTGTTCTGTAGAACATTTTAGCAGAATTTTTTGACCGAGTTAGCATTCTCTCATCATCATTTTCTGGCAACACTGTACCTAATCGCAGCCACTGCTCAGGCATTAACCCCAAAACTACCTTAAAAATTAAAAATGGCGAAGTAGTTGTTATGGCAAACAGTATTACCAACATTAACTTTTTCGCCCTAATACACATCGATACTTTGCTGCATAGAGTCTTAATTAAAAAAAAAACGAGTTATACAAGACACCAGTTTGAAGTTTTAAATTAACTAACAACTTAATGGCAAACAAAAATAATTCGTTATTTTATTTGAGTGTATAATATTTGTATGAATTTCCTTAAGGCTCCGTTATCCGACTGTAGAAATCGC
Source organism: Tachina grossa (assembly GCA_949987645.1). Taxonomy (NCBI): domain Eukaryota; kingdom Metazoa; phylum Arthropoda; class Insecta; order Diptera; family Tachinidae; genus Tachina; species Tachina grossa. The sequence goes on along the minus strand of OX465278.1, from coordinate 48,432,682 downwards.
AGATGTAAGGTAAATGTAAATGTAATGTAAATGTAAACGTTTGAGCGCTTATAGAATATTTAAAAACGTGTCATGTGTTTTCGACAAAAAAAAATTCTTTGTGCACACACACATACATACTAATTGCATTGTGCCCAGCAAACACGCATTTTTGATTTTAAATTGAGAGCTATTTGAAGTCAAACGCGAAAGTACTTATTAGTGTCCTGCACAAGAGTATTTATAAGACTTTTCAAGACATGAGAGATTTTTTCCAATGCTTTACTACAGCGAAATATTCTAAAAGAATCGCTAACCAACACTATTGGCAAGACAAACCACCGAAAAAAATTACTTGCCCACAGTGTTGCTTAGGCATTCTTTTAGAATATTTAGCTGTAGTAAAGCATTTGAAAAAATCTCTCATGTCTTGAAAGGTCTTATAAATAGTCTTGTGCAGGACGCTAGTACTTATGTATAATATTTAAATTCATGAAATTCATTTTGATTGAAATTTACATACATATGTATACGGACATACATACGAGTATGTATGTATGTATGTATTACAACTTATAAGTAAATAATATATAAATAGTAATGTTTTAATTAATCCAAGATTTTTTAATAATTTCGCTGAAACTATTTTAATTTACTTTCTTTTGATGGCAAGACTTAGCCTGTTGGAAAAAAACTAATTCAGTTTTTGAAATAATATCTTTCAGAACGAAAATGGGCCTAGAGGTTTTGAAAATTATTATTATTATTTTATTTAAATGAACTCAATTATAATAATTTCTTTAATAGCAGCTGTAACGCTCAACCGTAATATTTGTCATTGTACATTACCAGAACAGATTTTGAGCAACTTCATCGGAAAGACGAAGTATTTAGCACTTTAATTTCCAAGAATGCGTATGCTTGCAGTAGCACCTCAATAAAATCTTTACTTTCTCGTTTTAACCTTTTCTTATTAATGTCCGTAACTACTCATAATAATTAGTTTTATTTACAAACAATATACATATGTATATTTTTTAACAAAAATACATACACATGTACATATACAGGAGCTCTTGTTTGCTGGCTGTTTATCAGTACAAAAAAATCATATAAAATGGAAAACAGCTGTTCGAAACATTGATGGAAAAAGTACCAAAACTAATGGTATCAAATCATTATTTTATACTTTTATTTTATACATTGTAATGACTTTGACATTTAGTGAAATTACAATTTAAGCTTCATACCCACACGCAAAGAAAAGATATGGTTGTAGAATGGTTGAGAAAACAATATTATGTTCTCTGAAACAAATGTGTGGTCGTCTAAAACTAGTTATTGTTATTTTAAACATTTATTTCATTATGATAAACAGAGTAATGTTTGAATTTAATAATTACATTATCACATCCATAAAAAAGTATGATATGGTTAGAGTTTAACAATATAGTTTTGTTAAAAATTTATGACTGCAACATAATTTGTATTATTATTTAAAAATAATATGATGTAAATAACAATATAATGTTATCCAAAACCATACTATGTTAAGTTTTTAAAAAAATCTTTTTCAGAAGCATCTGTCAGTTCAGTATTTCGTTTTTACAACGGTAGTGCACGGGTGGTGTTAAATAAATGAATAAATAAATAAATTATAAACAAAAGGGTAGACCAATAAAAATATATAAATATTTGTGTATTTCTTTAAACAGACATGTCTGTATCTCGTGTAAGTACCCTACAAGAAATGAATGACTGAAACTAACACAAACAACATATTTTTACTAACACATTTGCAACAATTTTGCATTCAATTCAAAAGTTATTATAGTTGCTCTACTCTAAAATATATGATAGAGTGGAATGTCTAATGTACACATGTCAAAATTTTTAAAATATTGAATTTTACTGAAAATAATTTATAGTTCGTTCGGTTTGTAAAATTAAAATGTATAAAAGTGACAAAAAAAAGTTATGGTGTTTGTGAAAAAGTAAGATAAAAACAATAATTAACAAAAGAAATATTATAGTTTAATTAACAATATACATGCATATATATGTATGTAGGTATATATGTACATACATATGTATTCGTTTATTTTTAAATTTTTAGATATTTGGAAAGATCAAGATGCGTTGGGGGCTGAAGAAGTCGGTGATACAATTCATTCTATCTGTGAAAAGTGTTAAAAAAGATAAGTAAAATAGTGCATAAAAGAAATTCACAAAGTTTAATTTAATATGTATATTTATTTTCAAAATTTTAGATATTTGTAAAGAGCAAGGTACGTTGGTGATGAAAAGGCGTTAAGAGGGATAGATACTGCTGAAGTTATTTGCTGTTTTGTTTATTTGTATTTTTTGTTTTAAATATGTTAGTTACGTGTGTAGTTTAAAGTTATTTTTTATAATAAAAAAGCAAATAAAATAAATTAAAAAGTATATTTGCTGATTACTCAATTGTGCGGAATATATTTGTCAATTATGATCAGTCAAACTTGAGTAATATTTATGCTATCATTGATTAGTAAAAAGCACTGGAGTGAGCAGTTCAACTATATGTTATATTAATTGGTTAGAGAGAGATGCAACATCACACGTACACAAAAGTTTCCATCACGTTTTTCATTTTGCCTTTAACAATGTGATAGAAACTTTGTTCTACGCATTGATGAATATATCCTGCAAGACTTTCGATCAAATGAGCAGTCAATTGACTGGTAGTGTTCTTGTAGGGTATACATATCTATATATACATTTTATTTCAACAATACTAATTTATTTTTATTTTGAATTTAACGCACAGCTGTTTCTACAATAAATATATGATTAAAAAATAAAATAGTATTATTCAAGGTTGGCAAACGGTATCGTAAAAATACCGATACCGATTCAAATACCGTTAAAATTAGGTACCGGTATCAATACCGATACCGAAACTCATTTCGGTTAGAAAATACCGGTATCGACAATACCGTTTATGTCTATACTGGTACGTGCTGGTATACCGATTTCCGTAAAGAAAAAATTACAAAACTTAATTTCAATTAACTTTTTTTGAAATTAATTACAGAAACAAAATTTCCCCCTTTGGACGTTCTTATTCAGCTCTATTCTTACTACTTTTTATCGACAACAAAGTGTAAGCACACCATAATCAAATACATATGTACATATGTATAAACTAGAGTTTTTCTTTTCCCGGGAAAGCAGGAACGACTTTTTGTTCGTTATAATTCATGAGATAGATTAAATAAAACGTTTTATAAGCACATTAGTAAAAAAAATAATATCATTTGAGTTCTTTAAATAATAGTAATGCATATATACTAGTGTCCTGCACAAGACTATTTATACGACCTTTCAAGACATGAGAGATTTTTTCAAATGCTTTACACAGCGAAATATTCTAAAAGAATCGCCAAGCAACACTGTTGGCAAGTAATTTTTTTCGGTGGTTTGTCTTGCCAACAGTGTTGTTTAGCGAATCTTTTAGAATATTTCGCTGTAGTAAAGCATTGGAAAAAATCTCTCATGTCTTGAAAAGTCTTATAAATACTCTTGTGCAGGACCCTAATATATACCAATATTATATGTAAATGCCAAAAAATAATTATTTATTTATTTATTTATTTATTGATAGATATTATACAAAGTAAATTTGCATAATTTGGTGTTGAACAAACATGGTTGGAGTAACAAGACCATACGCCCAGGATGTTATTAACAGTATTTGAAAAAAGTTTTGTGACTGACTGTACACGACGTATGCCTTCACATAGGAAGTAGCAACGTGGTTGTTAAAGAAATTTCACAAAAAAACCGCAAGATTATACGGACGAAAAACTCTTGAAGGCCAAACAATACACACAAGCCTGAAAGCACTTAAAAAAATATATTATTAAATAAATATTACAAAATATTTCTTTGAAAATAGGACTTTAGTACAGAACAGTAATGTAACGAATGTCAATTTTTGATATTCGCGAATACGAATATTTGAAACGACATTTGCGAATACGAATACGAGTATTTAATGTGAAATTTATAGACAATAAATTAGGGTTCTATTTACGCCTGTAATATGAAATATTAAAATATTATTATGAAAAAGAACTTCATACTTCTCTTGGCGCACTTTAAAGTTAATGAAACTACCCAAAAATTTCAATGATCGTCAGTAAATAATATTAATAATAATAATATAAATTCAATGGATTCGTACAAACTAATATTTTTATCAATTTATTTAAATTTGATTTAGGATTTATGCATTTATTTATTTAATTTTTTGGAAAAATATTGGTATTCGCCTGAATTTGACGAATACGAATGCGAATACGAATATATAAAAATGGCCGAATATTCGGCAATTCTAATACAGGGTGGGCCAAAAGAAACCAAGGGGTGTAAAAGTTTAATAACTTTTTTGCTTATTAACTTTTTTTTATTTTTTCTTTCAGATTATATAATATACAAAATGGAAATGTTTTTACACTAAGTATGAAAAATGATGTCTCTTAAATGACCACCAGCTTCTAAATTTTGCAGTTAAATTTCAAGAGTTGGCCAGAAATGAAATCAACTTTATTGAAAACTTGATTATGAGTGATGAAGCTCATTTTCATTTGAATGGCTTTGTTAACAAGTAGAACTGTAGGTTCTGGGGTTCTCAAAATCCAAGAGCCATTCATCAACGCCAATTGCACCCCATCAGGTGTACAGTATGGTGTGGGATCACATCTGAAAATGTCATTGGGCCCTACTTCTTCGAGAATGAAGATGGAAGTGCTGTAACCGTAAATGGAGAGCGTTATCGGTTTATGATAGAACATTTTTTACGTCCTGCTCTTGAAAACAGACCTGGTATGTGGTTTCAGCAGGACGGAGCCACTGCCCATACTGCCCGAGACACAATGGCACTTTTAAGCCAAATTTTTGGAGAGCGAATAATTTCTCGAAATTCGGAAATTATTTGGCCAGCGCGATTGCCAGATTTGACAGCACCCGAATATTTTCTTTGGGGTTTTTTGAAGGAGCGAGTGTATGTGAACAAGCCAGAGACAATCCTTGAACTCAAGGCAAACATTGTTGCAGAAATTCGAACGCTACAGCCACAAGTTTTGAAAGATGTTATGGAAAATGCTCTAAAAAGAGCCCATCAGTGCGAAGCTGAAAACGGTGGTCATTTAAGAGACATCATTTTTCATACTTAGTGTAAAAAAATTTCGATTTTGTATATTATATAATCTGAAAGAAAAAATAAAAAAAATTTAATAAACAAAAAAGTTATTAAACTTTTACACCCCTTGGTTTCTTTTGGCCCACCCTGTACGAATATTCGTGCATCACTATTACAGAATAAGCATTATTAGAATGGTTCTTTTTACCAAAGAGAATCTGAAATTATTTTGTTATATTTCTTTTATTTCCTTGCACATTTCTGTTTTTACTTTTATGAATTGTAGAATTAAATTTTGAACGTCGCGTTCTGCTTATTGCCAATAAAGGCCTCTTACGGCCCTTTTCACAATATACAATTAAAAGCTAACAAGGACCTTAACGGCAACTTTTGTATGAAGAACTGTCAGTTAAAGTTCACGTTAACTCTTAATCATACATTGTGAAAAGGGACGTTAGTCTCAGAGCACATGTGTGCCAGATGTAAACTCGGCCTTAATTGTTGTAAGGTCTTAGCTATTGTGCTAGTGCTATGACCTTATTATTGCGCCATCGCATTCATAAAATGAATAACGACACTCATCAAGTTGTCATAATATCAAAAAATCCCGGGAATTCCCGCATATTTTCCGGGAAATCCCGTTTGAAAAACAATAGTATAAACGTTTATAGCCATGCTGCCCAGAGAAGCGTCAGAGTGCCGAAAATCAAACGACTTTTTGTAGAAATGAATACACATATGCTTATACATTACTCTCGGCTTTCTCTCTGTGGGCAGCTCTGATCTAAACATACTTATGCATGTATGTATGTTTATACAAACATACAAGTTTACACTACACTTGTGTAAATAATCTTTGCAAGATATAAAACTTAGTTTTTTTTTGTTTACTGTTTACCAAAGACTTTATGTAAAATTACTTACTTTTAACTTAATAAAAAGAGGTTTTTTGCTATATACACTGTATGAATTAATAAACTTCACAGTAATAGCGGTATACCGGTATTTTAAACTCGATAACGGTATGTACCGGTAATACCGGTACCGAAATAAAAAAAATACCGATACCGAAATTTTTAAAATAATTGTACCGGTATCAATACCGATACCGTTATTTGTTTCGGTTTCCAAATTTGGTATTATTATATTAAATAATACTGTAGTCGTATTTAACAATATTAATATAATATTAGAACATGGTATGGTAAGTCTCAATTATATTTTAGTCACATCTAACAATAGTGTTGTCATATTTACAATACTAAGATTAGGTGTAACAAAGTTCGTTGTTTTTGTAGATAATATTGTTATTAACTCAGATAATAATATTATTAAAGTTTGCTTTTCTATTAAAAATAATATGATTGGACTGCAACCATATAATTCAACCATAGTATGTTGCTGTTTGATTATGGTTACCTCAACCATATTTTTTCTTTGCGTGCATACAAACATATTTACCTTACAACGTATTATAATTATAAAAAATATTTATATTTTTATTATCATTATAAATATTTTGATTATACGTACCTATTTTTATTTTTATTGTTATTATTTTTAAATAAAAATAGTTTTTTGTACGCACATATGTATGTATATTTTACAAATTCATACATATGTATATACATATACATATGTGTATGTATGTATATTAACAAAAAATAAACACATACGATTGGCAAACTCTGGTTAGATTTTATAAAAAACTTTTTTAGAAAACTAAATTTTTAAATATGCCATGTACGTATACAAATTATCCACTCAAAAGCTTAAATTATTAAAAGAAACAAAAGTACCAAAGCAGGGCTATTGTGCCACACTCTCATTCAATATATTTACATACATCCCATCACTGTCTACAAATGTCACGTAACGTCGTCATGAAATTCTATTTTCTGCAGGTTCAGACGTTACATTTACGTGCCATTTCAGTCAGGTAAGCGTTTGCATAGCTTTTCATGCAACAGATTCGATCAGCTGACACATTTACATTTACAGTTCTACATTTACAGTCGGATAATTCTGCCTTTATTCAGAAAAAATAATTTTGGTTTAAAAGATAAACATTTTGTAAACCTAAATAATTTTTTTTTCTGATTAATGCCTGAAATGTTTAAACGATACCAATAACGATATGGCAATTAATTCTGCATTATTAGCTCAACAATTTTTTTTTTTTGAGTTATGACTTTTTTGCAGCAAAGGCTCGAACATGATGTACATAAGAGACAATAAAATATTTATTGCTTTTGTAACGCTTGTAAGAAAAAACTAGTTGGAATTATGTTTTAGGCGCCAACAATGTATTTTCTTTATTTTATTTTATTTCTAGTTTATTTGGAATTTGTGGCTTTATTTTAATCCGTGTAAAAGTTAAATGTTTTTAAATTAATTTAACTAACCGTTTGAAAATTAACCAGTCCATTAGTGTTTCGTTTGATGTTAAACCAATATTCACACTTTAAAGTTTAAACGAATATCTATGAAATAAACGCCAAATTGGTTTTTCAATTTGGTCAAAGTCAAAACAAATGACTAAGCGATTTATTACCATTTAAATTGCAATTGTAATCTTTTATTTTTTTTCCGTAAATAATTGAAAACTGTAAAATAAATAAGCGATAACCGAGATCCAACTGACTCAGTGACTGAGCAGGGAGAAGACGACCCACTTTTCTGTATTCAAGGCAGTTAGCAAAACATTGAGACAAACGTTTTGTGGTATGCAACGGCATCGTTGGAAGTTAGTTGCTGTAGATGGGTTGACCAAAATAAAAGCAGTTGATAATAAAGTTAACATATAAATCTTGTTGGCGCGCGGTGGTATCATGTAAACATGCACATACATTAATACATACATACATACATACAGATATTCCACCAAATACAGATAACAAAATGAAGTTGTTGCTTAAACATTTGACAAATACTGCTTAAATGCAAACGCTAAAAATGAATTAAAGAAATAAATTTAAAAAAAAAATATATTTGAAGTTTGCAACATGTGTGTATGCATGAAGTCGACAAAAGTCAAAAGATGGTGAGGAAAATAGTTTCTTAAAACTGAAATGATTGATTTTGATGCCGGGGGCATAAGCTACAATTTGAAAAGTTGAAATATTGAAATGTTGCAAAACATCTAGTCTACCGAAGCAAAATAAAAACAAAAATAATAATGATAATAATAATAAAAAAGAAATAACTATCTGCAAATGGACTGAATGAAATAATTTGCTTTGTTTCTCTCTTAATGACAGAAATAAAATTATGAAATCTAATAATAACAAATATTTATACAAAATGAAAAATTAATGACTGCAGTCTAAAAAGAAGAAAAAAACAAATAAACAAAAAACAGTTGCACAAACATTTGCAACTTGTTACTTAAGGCTATTCGTGCCAAACGTAAAGCTGATTCGTTTATACTTTCTTACCTGGCAAATGGTACTTTTCTTGGTTTAAGAAAAAAATAAAAACATACAAAATCCTAGACGTTTTCCTATCATAATAGTCAATCATGTATAAATTTTATTCAAAATGTTTTCCATTATAATGAAGCAATTAAATGATCATTTGTTTTACTTTGCTTTGCAAGAGGGCAAGAATTTCAATTATTGCATGCAAGAAAATTTACTGCATGTAACTGGTACTACCTTGTACATTGATTTAAAATTGTTTTAAATATATAATAGCACGTAGTCACGCACGTGGTATTAATCAGGGACGGTATAGTGACCATGATCAAGTACGCTTCCACTGACTGGTACTAATATCATGGTAATGCAAGATCATGATGGAAAAAATCAAAACTTATCTAAGAAGACAATATTTATGTATGACGAGAGGATCTATTACACTCATGTCGAGGTCATATACATGAGGCAATTAACACATGTTGTGCGCTCTCAAGTGAATTCAAAGAAGCCCCCACTTTGATATTACTTCAGTATTAATAACGTAGTTCTTCAATCTTTTCCATTCAATCCCTCTAAGCTGAGTAATGTCCAGCAAAGTAGCATCCTTGAAATATCAGGACTGGGTGAAAGCTCCATTGAGCTCAATTGTGTCATTGTATCCTCTCTTCATATCATGCTTTCATTATCATCTGCGACTTCAATTCGACGAAAAGTCAAACAACGTTTAGAGAAATATTGGAGAAAAATATAACAATATTTTTAATTGTTTATTTTGTTAAATAAAAAAATTTTTAAACAAAAAACTGATCTTGAAAATTTACAAATACAATGTATAATTTATAAAAAATGTCGGGGAAAATTGTTTAAGATACCTTCCAAAAGCGTACCATTTTAAGAAAGTACTTTAAAAAAGTACCTTTTAAAAAAGCGTTTTGAAAAGAGTACCTTTTGATACAAATACCTCTTAGAAAAAGTACATTTTCAAAAAAAGTACGTTTTAAGAAAAGTACCTTTGGAAAAAAGTGCGTCTAAAAAAACTTTTGAATGAAGAAATTTTTCAAAAAGTACCCTTTAATAAGAGTACCTCTTTATAAAAGAACCTTTTAAAAAAGTACCTCTTTATAATAGTACCTTTTTAAAAAAAGTACCTTTTTAAAAAAAATACCTTTCGAAAAGATAGGCCTTTAAAAAATAAATTCTTTGAAATAAAAATACCTTTCGAAAAAATACCTTTTATAAAAAGTACCTTTTATAAAAAGTACCTTTTATAAAAAGTACCTTTTATAAAAAGTAGCTTTTATAAAAAGTACCTTTAATAAAAAGTACCTTTTATAAAAAGTAGCTTTTATAAAAAGTACCTTTTATAAAAAGTACCATTTATAAAAAGTACCTTTTATAAAAAGTACCTTTTATAAAAAGTACCTTTTATAAAAAGTACCTTTTATAAAAAGTACCTTTTATAAAAAGTACCTTTTATAAAAAGTAACTTTTATGAAAAGTACCTTTTAAAAGAAGTACCCTTTTAAAAAAGTACTTTCTGAAAAAGTACCTCTTGATAAAAAAAAAAGAAGACGCAATTAACACACAGAAAGTAAGAACAAATAGAAATTGCTTTTGAGTTCCCGGCAATTCCCAAAAAAAAATCGCAAAATCCCAAAAATTTGATTTTTTCAGTATTTTTTATGTATTATTCTTATCTTTCGCCGGGCGCAGATAATATTTTTGTAAATATTTAGAAATATATCTTGTCTTAAGGTGGCATGATCAATTTTTTGGTTAATTTGAAACGATCTGGTTCCTTCAATAACGTAATTTTTCGTAATAATATTTCCTATGCTATCAGCATTTAAAATATGGTATTGGTAAAAATGTGTATAACTTTTGACTTAATTTTGCTTTTGAGGCCAAATTTTTCTACTTTAATGTCACAATTTTTTTCCTTAATTCATAAAAAGTTTTTTTTCTAAATCGAAAAAGATTTAACTTCACCATTAGTAGACCAGTGGACCAAGGTTGGTAAAAAAGAGCCAAAATTAAAATTTTTTTCTTGAATATTTTAGTAAGCTAAAACCCATAAATAAAGCAGACTTTTTTAGATCTTGGATAAAAAAAAATCTACTTGCAAAAAAACTTTTTTATCAGAATAAAATCATCAACTTGGTATTGGTTTTAGTTTTTCATTAACCCACTCTGGGGCTCCGCTCCTTTAGAAACTGGTTTAGAAACTGCAGAATTTTTCCATTTTTTTTTTAACAAAATCCTCCAATGTGTACCGGGTACTTTAGGCCTCACTATGCACCATAAGGCACTGTGGGATCGGGCTAAAATATTAGGATCGCATTTATGACAACACACGTCATACTTTAGATGGTGCAAATATATCAATTAAAGAAAAAAGACCAGTCTAATTTACAAATGCATATATCGTTACCTTAATGAAGAAAGGCCCTAACTAATTATTTTTTTGTAACCGAAATTTTTGCATTGTTCGATACATTAAATGCTCTTCTATCGAAATATGCAAAAATCTCAATTTCAAAAAAATAATGAGTTAAGGCCTTTCTATATTAAGGTAACGATAAGTAAGTCTACCTGTAAAGACTCATGTATAAATCTTAACTTTCTACATATTCCGGCATTTATGGTTCCTAATGCTGCAATAATTAAGTTGAACATTTAATTTATATGAAATAAAAAAAAATACTATCGGCTTTCATTAAAAGCTTTATTTCTTAATGAAAGACAACCATAAGCAAACAAGGAAATCATAGATACTTTTACATGTAAAACATTTTAAAAATTCTTGTACGTCAGTCAACACTGTAAAAGGTATCAATCAATAAATTATAAATTTGTGTTTATAGATCGAACATATATTGTTTTGATCTCCGCCGGATGTTTACTTCATTGGTGCCAAAAAAAGTGCGGACAAAGATAATTATGCGAAATTCTTTATGCAACAAAATTTGTGGCATGAGAATTAGCAAAACCATTGAACTAATTTAATTTAATTTTTTTTGTTTGATTTGGTTTAAAAACCCACAAATGGAAAAACAGTTACACAGTTTGAGAAAATTCTTTAAAAATATTAAGGCTAGGCTAAAGTGTTATTTATTTATGTACAAATTGGAATTTCCATATCAACCATCGTACGAGATATTTTTACGCCTGCAGTACCTATTTTCTGTAACTTGTGAGCAGTTTTCGCATTGCAGGGTTATTCAAATAAAAACTTGTTAATTGTTAAGTGGTGAGTATCAATACACTACACCATATGCACTAGCGATAAGCAATCCCGTGATTTTATTAATAATGTTGCTCCTTGTGAACGTGATTGCTCCTGTGCTCAGAGTTTAGCAGTATTTTGTTTGCAGAAGTTCTCTTATTTTCAGAAAAACTAATAAAAACAGTAGCAGCAAAATTAAACACTGACCATGATTTTAATACATTTCTACACTTCTAATTTAAAAGTGTGTATCAGTATTTTGAAATACTAATAAGAAGAGCGACAAGAACAAGCAATTGTCAATCAACCACATCCAAATATTGAGAATTGTCGTATAAGAGGCATAGAGACCATACAATTGTAAAGACAAAAATGTGAGAGCCATACATAGTTGTCAATAAAAGACGATTTGACACGATTCGACGATTTTTTCTCGACAAAAGCTAAGCTGAAGGTACAAAAAGTAAATAAAAGTAATGTGGTAGCTTTATTTACTGTAAAGCAAGCATACAAGAACATAGTTTGTATGAAAGAAGTATATTTCGAAGATATGTTACTTAATAAATTAAGTCACAGTTGTGATTACTGATTTATCAATCGCTGTGAAAGAGTAGCAGGTTTCGAAATATCGCACATCTCTAATTTGCACAAGATTGTGAATTGGACTATAGAGTTTTTTTCTAACTTATTCAGTATTTCATACGCTGATAACAATTTTTTCGACTCGAAAAGTTCTAACATTCGTTACAGAAATGAGGCACAGGATAGAATAGATTTCACAAGAAGAGGAGTAAAGAAAGAAAAAAAAAACATTTTCTAAGAATATGCAAGATTCTAATAGTTTTTTGGAGGTGCTTTTGTTTATTCTTAATCCATCACATCCATGTTATTGGGGATTTATAAATATTTTTTTATCTTTGGACTTAATTACATAGAAAAACATTTTGTGCAAGTAACTCATTTAATAAGAAAAAAAATAAAAACTTTAAATTAAAAATTTAATTGGGTCAATAAAACTTTTGTTTACAAATTACATTGATTAAAAGTTTAATTAAAAATTAAAGTTTCAATAATTTCCATTAAATAATATTTTGTTTTAAAATTTAATTCATTAAAAGTTTCATTGACGCAATATAACTTTTAATTGATTTTGGTTGTTTTTTTTTAATTAAACTAGTTGATTGGAGGAATATTTATTTCTTCTTTTTTCAATAACAATATTTATTTCTTCTTTTTGCAATATATTTTTTCAGAAAATTAATTTACTTATATCGAGCCGTAACTGCTTTAAAAAAGCTTAATCTCACGAAAATGGATTATTTACGATCCCAAATATTCGTTTTTGGTCAAAAAATTTAATTTGAAAATTATTATTACTATTTTTTTTATTAAGAGAAGGCGGTGATAGAGGAAAAGCTTCATTCTTTTACAACTCTGCTTCTTGCACGTTTTTTTATTTTTAAGACAGTGTTGCAGCGCCTCTGTTGTCAATGAGGCTTATTAAATTTGCAAAGTTTTGTTTAGTAGCCAATTTATTGGTTATTTTACTTCGCCTATGATTCTACTACACAATGCCGACGAATGTGAGCGCCCTGATTTTACAATAGGATTAGTATCTGCTGAGTCTAGTCTAGTTCAGTGACCAGTGTCTATGCCTTCATCGTTTGTACTTTCCTACAACAACTGATACAAATGAACAGTAATGAACGTCACAAAAAATTTATGGTGTTGTTATTTTAATGAATGTCGGAGACCGGGCTCGAACTCTGAACCTTCGGTTTTGTAGTCAACGTGCTAACTACTTCAGCCAACGCCACCCTCGCTTAAGTTTTTTTTGCCAGTTACGGCACGATATGTTCGAACTTATCTGAAACCCATAGTGCAGTTAGGACAAATTTATTAAAGCGCTCCAAGCAAAGTCAAAGCACTATTCCTAAAATTCCGACTGACATCTTCCTTGCGGCTTCACCAGTCGGACCGATAATCTGGGTCTCGGCAATCGGAGTTCTGGCATTAGTATACAAGTAGCAATACAACCAAAACGCGCCACTTTTTGCTGCATTAACTAATGGCAAATTTATTATAAGAAGTGTGAGAAAATATAATATATTAGCTTAAGTGAATTACGTATTAGTCGTGGCTGTTTCACAGAGGAGACTACATTTTTATTATCATTAACATAAAATTATCTCTTAAGTTTTCAATTATATATTAAGAACAACATTTGTCAGCAACTTAAAGTTTGCCTACCCTGAAAACAGATCGAATTTATATTTATTTTCAAATGAGACTTTTTCTTTAATCGTTAGCAAAATAATTATTTAAAAAGTATTTCTTTAGCATCTCAGGAAATAATAAGGGTTTTCATGAGAACTCTTAAAATTGCCATTTGTGCAATTGGGCAAACTTGCGAGACTAGTTTCATGAAGCCCCTTTTGAACTATTGTGCAAACAGTTTATGTAAATTGGAAACAAACGTCAAAAAGTTCATTAATTAAAAATAAAATAAGAAAATTTCAAGCAATTTTCAATTTAAATACATATTTATATATTTCTATAAAAATAAAAAAGTGTGTGTGTGTGTGTCTAAAATTGCCTAGAGAAGTCCAAAAAAGCAAGAAGTTGTTGCTTACAAAATGCACAATTGCACAGCTTAAGTTTACGAGTCAACATAATTGGGCAAACTTACCAGGTTTGTGTAAATAAATTTCTGTACAATTTTAACATTTTATTTACGAGAGTGTAAAAATGCACAATTGCACAGTTTGCGAGACTTTTGAACATTCTCATGAAAACCCTTACTATTTCACTTGTGTGCATCTGCTTAAAACTCTTTAAGAAAAAAGAAAAATTATTTAAAATACACCTGTTTAATTGTTAATCGTGAAGCTTAAACTTTTTATCAAAAACATATTTATGCACTTTGTTTGATTCGTTGGCACATGCAAGAATATGTTGAAGACAAGCTGAACTAATTTTCAAGTCAATAAAAATCTTTTGAAAAAAAAACTTACGTAAAGAAATATTCATTTAATTTTTTTTTAATAACAAGTCAATGATTTTGTACGTTTTGCAAAATACCAGCATTTCATAAGCAAGTTAAAAATTGATGTTAGACTGTTAGTTGAAATGAAATTTGCATATGGTTGTTGTTGTCTTTCAAATCTATCGAACATTAATTCTTATAAACATATGAGATCATTGTATTCATGGGCATGCTGCATGATGACTGCTATTTATGCAACAAACAAATGAAGATAGAGAAGAGAAAAAAAAACTACTCGTAAAATACTTAAAATTGGTGTCAGTTTATTTTCATATCTGTTTCTTTTAACAGCCTGTCTTGCATCGCGTTTATCTAAATATTGTTTGAGTTTTATATGGAGAATAATTTATTTCCATAATAAATATATTTTATTTTGTTTATACAGGGTGTAGTCGCGCTAGTAGGGACAAAAATAATTCCTAATTTTTTTATTAAACAAATGATTGAGCTGGATGCTTTCACATTTTATTGAGACAATTTTTTTTTTTTTTTGCTACAGATACATATGTATATTTTTTTATTCATATCTGTGTACTACGTCATCAACGCAGGCAATTGTAACCTGATTCGAAGGACCATAAGGACTTTTGTAGAAACTATTGTTGTCTTATTAGTGCTGCCGCAGTTGAGGTTATAGTTTAAAGATTTTTGTTAGTTTTATCCATTCATTAACTATCTAACCAAAGGAGAAAGGAAAAATTTTATCTGCTGCTAAGAATGTAGCAAAATTGTATTTGCTTTAAACTTCACACGAAAACAAATGAGAACAAGATTGCGAGGCAGCCATTCTTTGACTGGTTTTAACTCTCCAAAAATTTAATCTTATTCGCGGTATTCACTTCCTAGCAAAACTTTTATAGGCTGAAACGCATAGTTAAATGTCCACTCATAGTTAAATGATACGAAATTAGTCATATAATTGGATCCAAATAAAAGATATTGGCGCGTAGTCATAGTCATAAACAAAGTACACTTTAAGAGTTTAAAACCAGTATTATCATACAAAATACTGGTTTTAAACTCATAAAGTATACTCTGTTTTGACTATGACTATGCGCCATTTTGTTTAAAGTATCCTAATGAATACATTCGCCGTAAAAAAAACACATAAAACGCACATTATTATTTTTAAAAATTGCACTACTAGTTCCTTCATTTGGTTGTTGAAATTAAGTGGTCGAAAAATATTATTTTTGCCCCGAAAGTGTCACTGCAAAACGTCCCTAGTGGTTTGGCCACCTACTGTTTTGTACATCTGTACGTATGTTTGAAATTAAATTTTTTAATTTAACTTTTATCATTCATTTTCACATTTGATGTATAATAAAACAATTATAGAGTCTGTTGCATTCATGAGTAACTGATTATTTTCTTGTGTCTGTCTAAATGCTGTTTAGCTGTCATTTGCAGTTAGACTTTAGTATTCACTTTTCGACGCTTGTTTTAACAATGACTCCTCATAATTTTATCTTGAAGTAATTTACTATTATAAGCAAAAAAAAAAATTATTTTTTCTTCAGAATCCATATTTACAGATATTGAGATGTGGCAATTAAAGTGAATAAATAAGTTTCTATAAAGTAAATAAAGTTATTGAAAATTTTGAGTGATTAAAAAAAATTTGTCAAAAAAGTATAGCTTACATTTGGTTCTATATGCAAAAAAGGGGCGAATACACGCCCACTAAATTTTTTCTTAGATTTTGTGTAATTTTATTTATAGCATTCCTACGAAACTTAGCACAAGTTTTGGGCTCTTGTAATAATACACTTTTTAACCTTCGAAAATGGGCGGCGTCACGCCCATTAATATTTAATATTATTATGAAGAAGCAAGCATCAGAAATTTTTTTGTCACGAAGTAGTTTCTTCTTTACTCCTATACCTGCAATAACTGAAACAAATTTCTTGCAAACAGTGTTGTTTAGCGTTTGTTTTAGAAGATTTCGCTTTAGTAAAGCATTTGAAGAATCTTGTAAGTGGTTTTGTGCAGGAGTCTAGTATGTATGTGTGTATGTGTATTCCTTGCCGCCACTTTATAAACCGAACGCGTGAACCAATTTCGATTATTCTTACATCATGTCTTAACCCTGTGAGTATCACTCAAGATATAACAGTAGTAAAAAATCAATATGGCGGCCGATAGACACCATTTTGTAAATACGAAAAATTAAAAGTCGGCGAACTAAACGAAAATGGGTATGGTTCGACTCGACAGGTATTTTAAAATCATCTTTAGTTTTCTCTTATGATTTTTCATTTCAAATGACCATTTAGGATATTTAAGGTTCAAAGTTGGTCGCAGTCGGGTTGTTTGATTTTTTTATTTGCTACTTGTATTTAGAATTTTACAAAAAAAAAATTCTTAAAGTAGATTTCAAGTACATATTATTTTATTATGAGTGTAAGCCACAGTGTTTATTTTTGAAGTGGAAATTTTGTAATTTTAAGTGTTTATTTTCTGAATCTTATTTATTTTTAAAATTTCAGTGGTTTTGAAATGAAATTGATGAAATTTTTTTAATTTTGAAAGACGGTTAGCTTTTTTTTAAATCTTCCTCCGACAGGGATAAACGCACGTTGTTAGTTATGCAAAAACATATTTATATCGGACAGGAAATTCTTAAAACTAAAGTTCTTGTGAATGCAACTCAATAGCAATTACTTAGCTAACCCACATCTTTTGTCATCTAAACAAATTTTTTTAATTACATGCATATAATATTTTGCTTGGTTAACATTTCAGGTTTATGACACATATTTGGTTTTTTTTTTCTTTTGCAATTTTATTTTCTTGCACTTTAAACTAATTGACAACAACACCCTCTCAATGAAATTGGTTTGACGCCTACGTTCTCTAAGAACTGATTTCAATTTATTGCCTGCATATTAATAATTAGTTTTTGTGTAACTGGTGTCTATGGCAGCCATTAACTCAAATAATACACATACATATTGCTACATGGATACAGAAAGGCCCTAACTCATTATTTTTTCCAAAATTTA
This sequence comes from Tachina grossa, assembly GCA_949987645.1. Classification (NCBI taxonomy): domain Eukaryota; kingdom Metazoa; phylum Arthropoda; class Insecta; order Diptera; family Tachinidae; genus Tachina; species Tachina grossa. The sequence goes on along the minus strand of OX465278.1, from coordinate 48,414,822 downwards.
GTTTTTTTATAAATTTCGATAGAAGAGCATCTAATGTAGAAAAAAATGCAAAAATATGGATTTAAAAAAAATTATAGTGGGGGCCTTTCTATATTAAGATAGCGATATGTACATATGTACGAGAATTTTTTAGATATTCTTATTTTCCTTGAAAAGTTGTTATATTAACTGCAAATGTTAATAGAAAATTTAAAAAAAAAAATGAAGTGAAAAATGTTGGAAAATTTATAAAAATAATTTTATATAATGGACAGGAATTTGCAATAAAGAAGATCTGCTTTAAACGGACAAGGACAGAGAAAATTACAGGGAAATGATGAACATTATAAATATAATTGTTGAACGATATTATCGCTAACATTCGTAATCGAATACGCAAACTGAGAAGAAGAAGGTATAGTTTTTAGCAAGCGCTACAAATAATTAGGTTAATCTAACCAATTTTAACTGTTAACCTTACAGTTAATAAAAATTGTTGTTGTTGCTTCAACTAGCCTAATTTGTTTCTACCTAATTCAACTCATGTGAATTTAATAACTTATTTTTTGTACAAATTCCTGTTATGATGAATAAATTATATTTCTGGGGGAAAACTACTGCACTCGCTATCGAACGAAATTAGGGAATATTTCGACAGAGTTTACATGGAAATATTTTTAAATTTCGAATCGTATATAATGCCGTAATTTTCCCCTGGCATAAATAACTGATTTAAAATAATGACTTACAAAAAAATTATTTTAATTTAAAATAGTTACCTACAAAAATTTTTGTTTATGAAAATAACCAAAATCACACAGATTCAAGAGAATATATTTAGAAAAGATGTGATATCTTTTCAAGAGCTGAACCGATTTTCATCAAAGATTTTTTTTTAAACACACAAACACAACTCGCAAAGTGATTAGCTTGTCTGCGATAAACTTCCAGGTTCTATGGTGGGAATCGAACCCACGACCTCTGGACTGAGAGGCTAGCATCGCTACCACTCAGCCACAGAGGCACCCATAGCTAAGAACACTTTCGATCAAGTTAGCTTTTAAACATAAAAAATTAAATCAAAATCGGTTTAGCGGTTCAGTCTGTACGTGAACTCTTACAGACATACAGATACACAGACACAAACTGCACACTTTAACACCCTTTTTTTGGTCAGGAGTTAAAAAAAAATAAACTAAATTGAGATAAGCTAATGTAAAAAATATCAGTTGTGCTGGTACTAGAAGCTGTTTTTTAAACTTCATTTCACTGTTTAATCCAACCAATTTTTATTGTTAATTTACTGTCAATATAAATTCTTGCTGTTTATATGGCTGATTCATAAATAAAACTTTAATAAAATTTACTATTCTCTTGAGTAATCTAATAGCTATACATAGCTGACAGAACTAAATCAAAAAAAAATTAAAAATGTTAATTTAACCAATTTTGAGTTGTTAGCTTTCTGCAAAACAAAATTTGTTCATGTGATTTTGTTGAACAAAATATTTTGTTTAGTTAATCTAATTTATTTTAAGTTTAACTAATAATTCTAAATTATTGTTATACTTATTCAGTAAAATATTTTTTTTAATTAAAATTACATTGAAATTGATAATTGAAGGGTCAACTGGATCCTATTTATTTATTTGTTTTAGTTGTCACTTCAAAAACTAACTTAGACTGTTACAGCCTTATTTATAAAAATTATTAAGGCTTTATAAAGGCTTTTTAAGATATATTTTGTATGAAAATTTATTTTAAAAGCCCTTTATTAGAGGTTTAGAAAAAACAGTTTTTCATACAAAATATGTTTTACAATATAATCTGGAAATTAATTTTTTAGGGTTCCGTACACCAAAGGTGAAAAGGAACGCTATTGTTTTCGCTACGCTGTCCGCCTGTCCGTCTGTCCGTCACACGGTATTTTCTCAGGAACTGTAAGAGCTACGGACCTGACATTTGGACAGAGTATGTAGAACCTTGGCCGCTACAACAAAAAGTACATGAGAATTAAAAATTAAAGGGTGTTCAAAAACGAGCAACGAAAAATGTTAAAATCCCATGTAATATACATACAATTGTATGAACATATATATGTATATTGAAACTTGAAATTTGTAAAATTAGTGTATTTTTATACAGACTACAACAATTAACAATAAAATGTAAAAAAATTTAAATTAAAGGGTGGTCCATCAGTAAATGCAATTTTGACAATTTGCTATATCTTGGAAACCGTAAGAGGCAAACACTTGAAATTTTTAAAAACGGTAAAACTAAAAAAACCGAATATTATAAAATCGCCAAACCAAACAAAAAGAAATCGCCAAAAATTAAAAACAAATCGCCAAAACGAAAAAAAAACGCCAAAATTAAAAACAAAAATTCTAACACTAAAATAAATCGCCAAATTCGAAAAAATCGCCAAAATGAAAAAGACGCCAAAATGAAAAAAAACGCCAAAAATCGAAAAAAATCCGCAAAACGCGAAAATGTCGCCAAAACTAAAAAAAAAAATTTTAAATAAAAAAATGCCAAAAATTAAAAAAATCGCCAAAAATAAAAAAAATCGCCAAAATAAAAAAAACGTCAAAAACCAAAAAAAAAAATCGCCAAAACAAGAAAATAAATTGTCAAACTTAAAAAAAGAGCCAAAACTTAAAAAAATCGCCAAAACCGAAAAAACGCCAAAACAAAAAAAAAACCGAAAAGACCCCAAAAACGAAAAAAAATGCCAAAACTATGTATTATATAGGATGAAGTTTGTATTAAATTACATATCTAGTGTTCGTACGGAACCCTTCGTGCGCGAGTCAGAGTCACACTTTACTGAATTTATATTTATTTATTGCAAAGAAAATAGCATTCAAATCAGTATACTAGAAAGAACTTGTTAGTAAAAATCTATAGCATTTATCGAAAATTATACCACACTTAAAATTTTTTTTAATAGTCTGCTGCATAAAAATACCACAAATTTAAAAGCAACGTTTATCACTCTACCATTAGGAGGCAGCAGTAGAACACATTACTGACCAATAAATCATTGTGTTGATTTCATCATTTGTGGAAACGTTTATTTTATGTGTCTGTGACAAACTCACTTTTGTGGTATTTTTTTTTTCTTACGACTTGCTAAGTTTGTTACTTCGTGGTGATCTTGACTTTCTGGCGGAGTATTATTTTAACAATTAAGTCATAACAAACAGGTTTCTGTTTTATTTCAAGAAACATTTAAATCTCTTGAAACTGTTAACATACATAAATATGCAAATACAAAAAAAAAGAAATATTCAAAATGAAAGACAAATAAAAATTATATGCATGAGGTTTTTTGTTTTTTTTTCTATTTTCATATTAAAGCCATTTATATTTTTTTTTTGTTTTTTGAAGTTTATTTTAAAAAAAAATTCCTCGCGTTCTTTCATTTATGTATAAAAAAAATTCGAAAGGTGTTGGAAGAGGAGGGTCTCTTAATTAAAAATACAGTTATTTAAACATTATATAATTTCGATTTTATTAATGGCAAAAGCCAGCAGTAGGTAACGAGCAGTTTCAAATAAAAATGTCTTAATTATTCGGTTTGTCAACTAATGGAGACGTTGCTTTCTTAAATCTTTTGATTTTTTTATTTTCTTGGAAGCCAAGCAGTGGAAAAAAATAGTAAAATTCCAACTAAGGGCGTTAAACTTTTTATGCTTTTAAAGCTTTTAAACTTTACCTTGAGTTATTTTAAGTAAATTAAAAAAATATTACATTAATTTTGTAACTCAAGGGAAATATTTCCCAATAAGAAGATTTTAGATAATGCATAGTCATTCAGGCTTTACATTTTTACAATTGCCCAAGATAACATTTAGACAAATTTAAAAGTGGAAAAGTAAGTGAATTCTTATCTTAAATAATACACATGGAAATCAAAACTTAATGTAAAAATTTTGTAAAAGTGCATTTCTCATGCTTTAAATTATGTGAAGATTTGTTGAAATTTATGATTATTACAACAGATAACAAACGTCCGTTGTTCATGAAGATTTTTGTGGCATAAAAATGTGAAAGAATTTTCTCAGACTATAAAATTATGAATATTAATTTAAAAACAAATATTTATGCATACACATATATTAACAATTTTGAAATTCAGTTATGAGAAAAATTTTTAATTCATTTCGAAAATTTACAATTTTTTAATTAATAACAAAAATTGAAAATTTTAAAAAACCCCGACTTTTTTTTAAACGGTTGGACCGATTTTCTTCAAACACAGCTAAGAATCCTCTCGATCAATTCATCTTTCAAACATAAAAAAACTAAATGAAAATCGGTCCAGCCGTTTGGCCTGTACGTGGACACGGACAGACACACAGATACACAGATACACAGACACACAGCCACACACTACAAACTTATAACACCCATTTTTTTAGTCGGGGGTTAAAAAGGGAAACATTATTTTTGGCAAAAATTTTTAAGAGCTCATGCTCACAAAGGAAAAAAACTGAACGGAAAAACGTCGTTTTTGACGGATTGGGTAAAGGTATACTATACACACTGTATATAAAAAGGTGCATAATTCGATTAATAGTAATATAATAATTATAAAATTTGTTTACTTTACTGACAGTCATTTTACAATTATAGAAGACTGATTGTAGCTTCACTTAATTATAATTGTCACACTGACAAAATTTTCCACAACTAATGAATTATAACAAATTTAACTCAATTAATTTAATTAATTAATTAATTATTTATAAATAACATTATTAGCATCAATTTTTTTTCGAATATGCAATTGTAATAAAAAAATACAACTGTTGTGAGATTTTTTCTGAGATAATAGGTAGAGGCAGTAAGGAACTATGGTTCCTGCATGTAATTACCAAGGAGTATACCTGCGGACAACGGCAGCTTCCAAAATCACTAGGAGTAGAGTCTTGTTTGGCCAGAATTCGATAAATCTCAGTAAGTGGACATAAGCAAAAGACCCCTGCACAAGACCACTTAAAAGAACATTTAAGACACATAGAAAAAAATATCATTGAAATGCAACTAACAAAACAAATTGTTAATATATAATTTAAAAATTAACAATCATTATTGTTGATACAACAAATTTAAATTTTTGTAATCAATTAAATTAATCAACAAAATTATTTGTTAAATTATATCATAACTTAATGCGCACATCTAGAAGAAACAAAAAATAATGTTTTGTGTGCATTATTATTTTCGTATCTAATAAAGTGTTGCTCTCTAGCTGAGAGGTAAGTGAGTTAGTTTATTAGTCCTGAGGTTACCGGTTCAACTCCGCCCAAAGACATTCAGTGTTTTTCGCAGACAAGCAAAAATCGTTTCGACGATTGTGATTGTGTATAAAAAGCTTGTTAATAAAACAATTATGATACGGAAATTCAACAATTCATATTGTTAATATAACAATAACTTTAATTGAAATAACTTTGAAATCTAACAAAAATAAATGTTGAAAAAATAAATAAATTTCAACAAAGTATTTAAGTAAAGTATTTAATTGAAAATATTTTTAATATTTTCCTTTAACTTACAATTTCGTTAATTGTATTTACAAAAATCGTTGCAGGTTCAAAATCGATTAATTATTTAATTGATATAACAAAAAAATTAATTGTATTTACAAATCATTTTTTTCAGTGCATGAGGGGTTTTACAAATGCTTTACTACAGCGAAATCTTTTAAACTAAACGCTAAACCGTACTGTTTGAAAGAAATTTGTTTCAGTTATTACAGGTATAGGAGTAAGGAAGAAAATACTTTGTGGCGAAAGAATTTGTGATGCTTGCTACTTCATATGCATGGGCGCCTAACCAAACGTCATGCATGTAGTGTGCATGTTCCTTTATTTTTCTGCGCGCTTGCTTTAAAAAACCACACTTTAACTCATAATAGCTTATCATCTTTATCTTACACACACACACACACACTAAAACGTACAATATGCAAAATGGCAAGCATACACGCAGCAACACTACTTGTTTTGAGTGTTTATTACAAACAAGAGGTCTTCGCGACATCGCTTGTAAACACTCATATACACGTATATCAATACGTCAATCGTGCTTCGCTTATTAAACGACATCATTTATTATTGGTTTAGTACAATACATGACACGAGAATACATTTAAAAAACAAGACGTAATTACATTTCAAGACTTTTTACGCAGGCCTCTAATAGACAAACCCCAATTTTTTGGTATTATATTGACGTGACGTCGATGCAGACAATTGGCTAAGGGTGAATATGTATTATATGAAAAGGGTTTTCTTTTAATATTTAGCTGTAAATTTATATTTTTTACATTATTTGGCGCTAGACGGAAATATAGCATCAAAATAATTACTAAAGGCCAAAAGACCTTGTTAAATTTTGTTGGCTTATACATATAATTATCTCAAGTTTTTTTTTAATTTCTTATGTTTGGTAATTACAATGAACCCAATTAGTTCTCCAGTGGAGTTCCGGTACTTCCTAACCCATGTTTGTTAAGCTCGAGGTAGTTTTTAGGGTTCCGTATACCAAAGGTGAAAGGGACAGGGTATGTAGAGCCTTGGCCGCTACAACAAAAAATACATGAGAGTTAAAAATTAAAGGGTGTTCCTAAGCTAGCAACGAAATATGTTAAAATCCAATGTAATATACATACAATTGTATGTACATGTGTATATTGGCACTTGAAATTTGTAAAATTAGTATATTTTTATACAGACTACAACAATTAATACTGAAATTTAAAAAATTTAAATTAAAGGGTGATCCATCACTTAATGCAATTTTTACTATGCAATGTTGACAACTTGCTGTATCTTGGAAATAGTAAGAGGCAAACTCTAGAAATTTTCAAAAACGGTAAAAGTAAAAAAGTCCAAAAATTATAAAACCACCAAACCAAAAAAAAAAATCGCCAAAAATTAAAAAAAAGTGCCAAAACGAAAAAAATCGCCGAAATTAAAAAACAAACGCTAATACCGAAAAAACGTCAAAAACCGAAAAAAAATCGCTAAACCGCTAAAAAAGGTGCCAAAACTAAAGAAATCGCCAAAATGAAAAAAAAAACGTCAAAATGAAAAAAATCGCCAAAATGAAAAAAAAATCGCCAAACTGTAAAAATGCCAAAAACGGAATAAAATCGCCAAGACGAGAAAAAAATGCAAAAATTAAAAAAAAAATGCCAAAACTTTAAAAAAAATCGCCAAAAGCCGAAAAACACGCCAAAACTAAAAAAACGCTCAAAAACGAAAAAAAACCCAAAAACGAAAAAAAATCCAAAACTATATATTATATAGGCTAAAGTTTGTATTGAATTACATATCTAGTGTCCGTAAGGAACCCTTCGTGGGCGGGTCAAAGCCGCACTTCACTGAATTTATTATAAAATTGTAATTGATTTTATTTATTTTCAACTTCGTTAACAGTTTGTTAACATCATCAGGAATAAGCAAAAAAAAAATTCTCTTAATTTTTTTATCGCTGACATTTTTAGCAAAATATTTTTTTAAGTTCTTATAAATAGCTCTCTCGTTGTTTTTTATCACCCGATAGCCTTTAAAACACCACATACTCAACTTTAACAAATAACTTGGTTATTGACCTAAATATTATATTCATCTGCTACAGCTGCTCTTTCCTACAACCAAAAATAAAAACTAAGGCAGCAGACCTAAAAAACAGACCACAGCTTAAAACATAAAAAATAAGTTAAAAGAAATACATTAACTTACTCAAAAATAACTAATTTTAACTACGGGTATTGTTAGGCTAAATAATTTTCTATATTATGACTTGAACTCAGTTACTCTTTTACATATAAAAATTTAAAAAAATAAACAAAAATATACTTTAAAGAATTTTTATTTTTTATCATCTCTAGTTCCCACTAAAAGTGTTGCGTGCCTGTTTAAGTTTTAATAAAATTTTAAATTTATTTCTTAGAGAATTTTGTTTAAACAAATTTATTACTAGCACGCTAATTCTATGAGATAGATAAAAAAATCTAAAAAATCTTAAGAGAAAAAATTAACATTTGCACTTGGCAGTGAATTGCAATTGAAAGTTTATTGAAGCTCTTAAAATCGACATTTAACGTTGATCATAAATTTTAACAACTAAAAAGAAATCTTTGGATCGTAAAATGAAAATATCTTTTATATTTATATTTCAAAGCTTTTAATTAAACATGTTATCAAGCTTTTAAATTAAAATTAAGTTTTACACATAATTTTTATTAGCAAAGAAATGCGTTTGTGATTTAGTTTACTGCATAATTATGACTAGAATCAAGTGAAGATCAATGTCTTATTGTTCTCATTGCTTATTTGCTTGTGTGGAAAAAATGGTTATGATATGGCGCACCATGGCTTTGACAATTGTTAATTGTGATAAAAAAAAATAAACTTATTTTGAAAATGTTTAAAATCAGATTTTAATGGAGTGCCCATTACAACCACAGAAGCTTAAAAGAGTAAAGGGTTGCTCATGAAATCTTTTTAATTATATTGTATCGAAAATATATGTATGTGCACTGACCTAATACAAATGTTTTCAATAAAAACATTTGGTAAACAAGAGGAATAATCCAGATAATATTAGCTAAGGATCTTAATACACAACCACACAAACATATCAGTTCATGCTGAACTAGACACTAACAGTAAAACAACAGCTGCAATGATGGTGTGTATCAGAGACGGCATTGAGAATTTTAAAATTATACCAACAAATTTAAAAAATTTTACTTTTTTGACCTTAATTGTACTAAAAGATTTTTTTTAGTACAAATTACATATATATTTTTATATGTGTTTTATTAACAACACATTATTCTGGCTACCGAATCGTGTTCACAAATTTGCTTGTAAGTTGGAATGTTAAAGCATGTGGTTACATCTGATTAAACTGAAATTTAAAATGTACAAATTAATAACATGTGCCCTAGCATCCAAATTTAAAAAAAAAATGACTTGGAAATGAACGATTTCAAATTTTTTTTTATTTTCTCGATGCGTTTTGATTTCACAAGACTGTTTTCAAGTCAGAAGAATATGAGTTTCATTGTTCAAAAGTGAAAATTGACATATGCAATTGTTTGAAAATAAATGCGGAGTAGAACTGGGGAGATTTCTTAAATGTAATAAATTAGTCACTGGTGTACTATTGTACTTTCCGAGTTTGAATAGTACCAAAAAAGGTACAATTGTACAAACTTTGCCATCCCTGGTGTGAATTACAGATGGGCTCGTGTCATTTTTTTATTTCGTGACACGAGCACGCACGACTTAACACGAAGTGTTTTTGACAAAAAATATGATTTCAAGTGTGTTCGAGTCGATTCTTGTCGAGCAAAATTTAAACGAAAAACACCAAACGATTTTAGATGTAAAAAATGTATGAATGAATTTCCAGTAGAGAAAAAATTTAATATTTTGTATCGTCAAACACACAACACCAGCATATTTGCTGATATTGTATGCGACTCTGAAGCTTAAAATTATGTACTTAAACCGATAGTATGGGCTGTGGTAGTAGATAGTATCAGCTGGCAGCGCCAACTTGGTGCCATATTTCATATTTCAAAACGGCACTCTTTTAAAAAATTAATTAAATTTTATGATCTACAATACCATACCAATAATATTTTGTGCGTGTTGTGCAGTATTGTGTTGACGAAATTTTTTTTCGACACGCACCCATCTCTAGTATGTATACCTTCCACATATTAACAGCCTGTTAACAGCGACTGTTAGCGTTTTTTTTTTGGGGCTTGAGTTCGCAACAATTGATGATTTTATTATTATTTTGGCTTGCACCAAAATAAATAAAAAATTTAGTGCAAATTTTTTTTTATGAAAAAAATAAACAAACAGCCTAATGAAAATAAAAAAAAAATAAAAGAAAGCTCAACAAAAAGGTCAATGTGTCTTTTGGGGTTCAAGCATAATTGGAAAGTTTATAATGGTAAGTATTTGTAAGACATTTATCTTTTAACTTGTTTTCTGAAAAGTGAAGTGAAAATCGTGATTTTTCAATAAGAGAACATAAACTAAATTTTTGTTTTAAATTCCACCTCGAAATTTTTTCTGAAAAATCTGCACAGATAATTTCGATAATATAATATAATAAACTTACAAATTAACGGAACCGAATAGTTAACATCGTGGTATTCTTGCAATAAATTAACTTAACATTGTGTGTTTTAAAATATCTTATTTTCTGTGGTGATTGTCTGATTTGATAAAAAAAAAATTCTGCAATGAAATTTTTTATTTCATTACAAATAATCGAATCTAAAAAAATATTTGGTAACCGCCTAATATATAAAAATTATGAAAGCTTTAACAAGAGTTTTTAAGACAAATTTTCATATACAAAACTTATTAAGCCTTTATAAAGCCTTAATAGGTTTTGTAAATAAGACCGTAAAAATGTATGCACATTTATGTGTTTAGTTGCTAATCTTTTGGCACCAACTTAGAACAACATTTTAGATAATAAAATCTAAATTAAATTTAACTTAATAGTGACTTTTATTGTTAATTATTATTTTTTTCTTCTTGAAAGACTTATTTCAACTACAAATCTAAAAGCTGGCTTGGAGAAACCAAATAACAGTGTTTCCCAACAAACCATGCACATTAGTGTCCTGCACAAGACCATTAATAAGACCTTTCAAGACATGAGAGATTTTTCAAATGCTTTACTACAGCGAAATATTTTAAAACAAACGCTAAACAATACTGTTGGCAATACAAACAACTGAAATAAATGTCTTGGCAGGACACTAGTGCACACCAGTATGTTTTCTGGGATATTAATTGTATCAAAATAAACTAGAAAAAAAGTTAAAATATTTTAAAAGTTGTTATACCAACTAGCTACTATCAGTTTTGAATATTCAATTTACATTTTCAAAAAAAAAAAAAAAATAGTTAATTTTTGTAGTACACGACTGGTAGAGTGCAACACATTTTGCCACCATTAGTTGTAAGCATCATCTTTTTGAAAACATGGGGTACTCACACTTAAAAGTACAATATTTTGTTTGCTTAAACTATTTTTAATGTACAAGCTTTACTTTCTGCTTAATATTCTTAAAAACTCAGGTCTGGGCAACTAATTTCAGTCAGCAACACACAGCCTAATTCAACATATATATTTTATTTTAGGGGCTCAAAAAACATTAAAGACAGTAGTTTTCTTCTAAGTTTACAGTGCTAAGAAAAATTAATTATAACATTAATCACAGTTAAGAAAAAATAATAATAATATAAAAATAAAAATTCAAAGGAGAAAGTTTTTGTGATAGAAACCAGCCTTGTAATTAACTGATATTCAAGATGTATTTTTTTTTATTTATTTACTATTTGTGACATTAAAATAAAAAATAAAAGTCGAAAAAAACACAAATAACCATTACTAACGCCAACAACAATATGATATGTAAGTGCAACAAATTGAGGCAGAGCTACTAAGCCAAACTGAAAAGAAGTGGAGTAAACGAACACTGCAGGCGTTAAAGCAAAACAAAATAATTAATACGAACAACAACTGCGACAACAACAGCAAAATGTTGTAGTAAAAGCAAAAGCTGTAATAGCAGCAGCGAACCATAATCAACTACATAAACATAAAAATATAGAAAAGTTATGGAAATAAAATTTTTCAAAGAAACATAAAAAAAATAAATAAAGATGAAAATCATTTCACTTAAAAGTAATTTTTTGTTGCTTAGTAGTTTCTTTTATGGCTACACTAAAGGCAAATGCCTAATGTCTGAGGCCTGATAGCCAGCAGCAGCAACAGCAGCAGAGCAATAGGAAAATATTTTTGTTGGTTGGCAATCGATATCATGGAAATGAATAAAAATAAAATTTCTAAACGATCGGTGGTTCATTAATGTTTAGCGTTTGTTGTGATGCAGTGTTTGAATTTGCACTCGTATTCCAGTGAACCATAAATTATGGCGGAAAATTGCATATTTACTGCAACACTAATTGTAAGCAACATTCCATTCAAAAAATAAAAATAAAAAAAATGTTGTACTTGAACCAGCAGCAACTGCTATTACGACTATTTAATGCAAAAGGAAAACAAGATGTGCTACGGACACTGGAACACTTCTAACTTTAGCAGTGACTTTAGATTGTTATTAAATGATTGTTTAAAAATAGTCTTGTATTTTTAAATTACAAATTCTATAACATAGTCTGACTGGCACTGGCGGTTCTAAATGACTTTTTGGTTTTAACGCAAACAAATCTTTAATTTTAATTAAAAATCAAAAACTAGTAGCCGCATCAACACCCGGCATTACTTAATGCCTTCATGACGAATAGACAATCACTTGATGAGCAGCCAAATTGCATCAAGCAATACACTACAAGGCATGCAGCAGACATACAATGCCAACCAAGTTGGCTAAGCAATTTTACATGATACACACAAAAAAATTATTCCCAAAAAATTTTCAAGCAAACATGTGTTTTGAAATATAATTTAGTTTCAGTAAATATTTTTACTGTTCCAGTAAATTATTTGTTCCAATTTTATTTTATGTAAAAAAAAAAAACAGTATAGAATGAAAATTGTCTATATAAAGTACAATTTGTAAAAAAATTTCTTAGATTTTTTTTTTATATTTAAATTTGTTATTTTCAGTTAGATTTATTTTTATATACTGTAAAAAAATTTGTCTGATTTTTATTAATTTTTTCTACAAATTATTTTATAGATATAAAAAACATTTTATTTTTATTAAAGATTTTTGTTTGCGGTTTTCAAACTTATTATGTTTGCATATAGTGATTCTCAATATAGTATTAAGAGTCTTACTATAAACATATGAAGTTTGTTAGCTAAATTAAAAAATTGTTTGTGTTGAAGTCTACTGACGAGTTCCAAAAGCGGGAACGAAATGCTTAACCATAAAAACAAGCCAATTTTTGAAAGTAAAAATAAATATTTGAACCTTTCATTTGATTTAGTTATTTTTTTCAAATAAAACTTTTACTAATTTAAAAAAAAAAGCAATATGAGTCCGATCACAGAGGAGATGTGTAAACATCTAGTAATGAAAAATTTTTTTTAAGTTGGAAGTACTTATGCTTTTTGTATCTTTTTTTAAATTAATTAATTAAAAGTATCAAAACTTTCAATATTGTGAATACATATGAATTTGTTGGTTTTTGTTTGTTTTATTAAACTTATTTGGTTAGTAAATGGGCACACTGCAGTATATGTATATGTACTGCATTCAAAATTGCAGTAAGCAGTAAATTTACTGATTACTAAAAAAAATTCAGTAAATTTTTACTGCTAATGAAATTTAATTTGCATCACCAGTAAAATCGTAGGGCCGGTAATCATAATAAAATTGTAGCAAGTGGCAAAGTTTTTTTCATTCAAATTTTGAAATTTTTGTATGAAAATAATTTAGCCACTTGGTAGAATTTCATTATGAATACGGGCATTACTGATTACTGAAAATTCAATGCACCTCATCATATAACAAATCATTTAGGCAATTTATAAAAATTGTAGAAAAAAATTTTAGTAATCAGTAAATATTTACTTGTTAAACATTTTTTATTGTTTTTACTGAAACTTTAGTGGTACTGTAGTGTGCTCAGCTATGGTAAATGCCTTTACTTTTACTTATTAATTTTTAATTCCTGTTGTTCATCGTTTAGTTGTTGCTGTTCTTGTTGTTGTGTACGCATTGCAATTAAAATAAATTCAGTAAAGTGCGACTTTGACTCGCGCACATTCGTTTTTGATCTTTTTTTTTTTTGATTTAGCTTTCTTCCTTTTTTAAGTTTTTTCAGTTTAAACGAATTTTTTACAGTTTTATCGCTTTTTCTCGTTTTGGTGTTTTTTCTCTTTTTAGGTTTTTTTAATTTTCGCAATTTTTTTCATTTTGGCGATTTTTTCTGTTTTTTTGGGGTTTTTTTCATTTTGGCGATTTTTTCTGTTTTTGGGGTTTTCTTATTTAGGCGATTTTTTTATTTTGGCGATTTTTTCATTTTGGCGATTTTTTCATATTGGCGATTTTTTTGTTTAAGGATTTTTTTTGATTTTGGCGATTTTTTCGGTTTTTCGCGATTTATTTTAGTCCTAGAGATTTTTTTTAATTTGGTGCTTTTTTCATTTTGGCGATTATTTTTTAATTTTTGGCAATTTTTTTTTTTTTGGTTTGGCGATTTTATAATTTTGCGATTTTTTAGTTTTACCGTTTTTGAAAATTTCAAGTGTTTGCCTTTTACGGTTTCCAAGATACAGCAAGTTTTCATAATTACAAAGTCAAAATTGCATTAACTGATGGAACACCCATTTATTTAAATTTTTTAAATTTAGTGTTAATTGTTGTAGTCTGTATAAAAATACACTAACGTTTTAAAATTTTAAGTGTATATACATATGTACATACAATTGTATGTATATCACATGGGATTTTAATATTTTTCGTTGTTCGTTTTGGTACATCCTTTAATTTTTAACTCTCATGTATTTATTGTTGTAGTGGCCAAATGTCTACACACTGTGTCCAAATTTCAGGTCCGTAGCTCTTACGGTTCATTTTCACCTTTGGTGTACGGAAAAATAACCTGCGGCGGCGCACCGTCGGCTTCGAACCGGTCGACTTGCTTCTCTACTTGGTATTGCTTCTTTCAAACACTAATACACTCATACATAGTTCACACCGATTTGACAATACAAAGAAATCTCAGCAAAGAAATCTCAGCAAAGAAATCAAAGTCAAAAGATTTTTACTCCCTAGCGTATAGATGTTTACACATCAAAAATTTTAGGAGTTGTTATTGATTTAGTTAATTTATTTTCTGATAATACGAAAAATTTTAGTGAATGTGTTTGTAAATTACAAAAAAAAAATTGCTGAATAATTTAAAAAAAAATCTGCAAAAATGTTTTTCTGTTCCTATTAATAAATTTGACTGAAAATATTTTTAGTTTCAGTTAACTTTTTTCTCTAATGCCATAATAAGTTGACTAAAAATAAAATTTTTTTTTCAGTTAAATTTTTACAAAATTGTTATCAGAATCTACAAATTTCTTTGTAGGTCGGCATTCACACAAAAAATTTACTGATTCAATGAATTTGGTTACTGAAAACGAAATTTAGTTTTTCCTGTGTACTGATATTGATATTGATGGAAAATTAATTTTCAATGCTGCCTGTCATGTGTGTGTGCATGTTAAAGAGAGATGAGGAGTTAATACAATTTCAAACAGGATTTTTTTTCGCACTCTCGCTATCTTTGCCATCACTTGTGGCTGCTCATTGTAGTTCACTTCCCCAAAAACCATTTACTATGCTTCCAATCACTATCTGCCACAATTACTCTACTACCGTAGTCGCTACTGCCACTCTGCTGTCTATATTTTAGGATTGTTTAACGTAGGCTCTGCTCAGTTAAATAGTCTTAACGTTACTAGCTCCAGTAGTACAGTAGAAAAAGAAGCCTCAAATATTAAAAGAAAAAATATCTTAAAGACCAGATAGAGAAAAATATTAAAATGTAAAATAGCTGCAAGTCATTCAAGTTTAACGATATGATAGTGTTCACTTAATTGTATACTACCAGCCACATCAGTCCAACCAGTCTACCATCGTCTCCCTTCTTGCATCATTCGAAACATCAGCATGAACATGAACAGATCTTCTTCATGTTCAAATTCACTCATCCTTTTGCAAGAGTAAGTCATTGACTGCCACCGTATAACTATACAGAATACTTTTTTTCCGCCATCCACTTTATTCATAAAGTACAATTATGTATGTATGGCTGTATTTACAAGGAAACCATGTGTGTAATGTTCTTTGTATGTGTGCGTTTGTTTATAAAATGTACATTCAAATCAAGTTTGTGTCTTAAGTCTTATGTTTTTGGTAGAGTTTTTTTTCTATCCTTAATTTATATCTTGCGTAAATGTTTATTTTTAAGTAGAAGTAATTGAATTTAATTAATTAAAAGATTTACTTTTGGAGTAGACGATCTTTAATTTTTGATGTGTAAACATCTATACGCTAGGGGGTAAAAATCTTTTGACTTTGATTTCTTTGCTGAGATTTCTTTGCTTTTCTTTCACAGCATTGTCAAATCGGTGTGAGCTATGTATGAGTGTATTAGTGTTTGAAAGAAGCAATACCAAGCAGAGAAACAAGTCGACTGGCTCGAAGTCGACGCTGCGCCGCCGCCGGTTATTTTTCTGTATATTTCCGTACACCAAAGGTGAAAATGAACCGTAAGAGCAACGGACTTGAAATTTGGACACAATGTGTAGACATTTGGCCACTACAACAACAAATACATGAGATTTAAAAACTAAAGGGTGTTCCAAAACGAGCAACGAATAATGTTAAAATCCCATGTAATACAAGTACAATTGTATGTACATATATACACTTGAAATTTTAAAAGTTAGTGTATTTTTATACAAACTACAACAATTAACACTAAATTTAAAAAATTTCAATTAAAGGGAGTTCCTTCAGTTAATGCAATTTTGACTTTGTAATTTTGCCAACTTGCTGTATCTTGGAAACCGTAAGACCAAAACTCTTGAAATTTTCAAAAACGGTAAAACTAAAAAATCAATAAAATATAAAATCGCCAAATATAAAAAAATCGCCAAATTAAAAAAAATCGCCAAAACGAAAAAAGCACAAAATTAAAAAAAATCTCTAGGACTAAAATAAATCGCAAAAAAACCGGAAAAATCGCCAAAATTAAAAAAATCCTTAAACAAAAAAATCGCCAATATGAAAAAATCGCCAAAATGAAAAAACCGCCTAAATAAAAAAAACCCAAAAACAGAAAAAAAATCGCCAAAATGAAAAAAACCCCAAAAAACAGAAAAAAATCGCCAAAATGAAAAAATCGTCAAAATGAAAAAAATTGCGAAAATTAAAAACCCCAAAAGGAGAAAAAAACGCCAAAACGAGGAAAAAGCGATAAAACTGAAAAAAAATCGTTTAAACTGAAAAAACTTAAACAATTAAGAAAGCTATATCAAAGAAAATGATCAAAACCGAATGTGCGCGAGTCAAAGACGCACTTTACTCAATTTATTTTAATTGCAATGCGTACACAACAACAAGAACAGCAACAACTAAACGATGAACAGCAGGAATTAAAAATTAAAAAGTAAAAGTAAAGGCATTTACCATAGATGAGCACTGCAGTACCACTAAAATTTCAGTAAAAACAAAAAAAAATTTACTGAATACTAAAATTTTTTTCTACAATTTTTATAAATTGCCTAAATGATTTATTATATGATGAGGTGCATTGAATTTTCAGTAATGCCCGTAGTCATAATGAAATTCTACCAAGTGGCTAAATGTTTTTCATACAAAAGTTTCAAAATTTGAATGAAAAAACTTTGCCACTTGCTACGGCCCTACGATTTTACTAGTAATGCAAATTAAATTTCATTAGCAGTAAAACTTTTACTGAATTTTTTTTAGTAATCAGTAAATTTACTGCTTACTGCAATTTTGAATGCAGTACATATACATATACTGCAGTGTGCCCATTTACTAACCAAATAAGTTTAATAAAACAAACAAAAACCAACAAATTCCTATGTATTTACAATATTGAAAGTTTTGATACTTTTAATTAATTAATTTAAAAAAAGATACTAATTAAAAGCATAAGTACTTCCAACTTAAAAAAAAAAATTTCATTACTAGATGTTTACACATCTCCTCTGTGACCGGACTCACATTGCTTTTTTTATTATTGATGAATCTGATGTTATGAAAATATTTAAGGAGGTCTAGAAAATTTTACATTTTGAAAAGAAAAATACTTTTAATTAAATCAATTTGGTTTAAAAAAACTTTGGGAAATTTTAGAAATGTCATTACAAAATTTCATATTAGATGTGGAAGACTATCGATAGTGTCACTATCGACAATTTTCGACAGTTTACAAAATTTAATTTATGTATCGATTCAAGACTATCAAAAGTAAGAAAAACTATCGATATATCAGCAATATATAGTACCAAAGTTGTATGTTTCTCGTATAATATTTACACTAAAATTTCCAAGCAAACTATTTTTTAGCAAAACAAGACTTTATCTCTCAGTTCAACAAATAACAAAATAAACTAATTCTTTGAAAAATAGTTAAGAGTTATTCAGTTATTTATGTTTATATAAAACAACATATTTATATTTTTGCTTTTTGTGGCGTATCATTTACTTTCGATAGCGACTAAATAATATCGATTGTTCTATATAGATTACAAAATATCAATCAATTACAAAATAAAAACATCGATAATCACAAAAAGTGCCTGTCCCACGATGTCACCAACGTTCGACTTGTTGCACAGTTACATTTTAAACAACAAAATTTTAAAATTTGTTTTTGTTTTGAATGTTACCCCCTGTTTGTGTAAGACGTTTAAGTTAGAAATCTAGGCGTTTCAGTAATAGATTAAAGAAAAGTTGTTCAAGTTTCCATTAGTCTATTACAAAAACGCCAAGATTTTTAACTCAAACGTTTTACACAAACAGGGGGTAAGTGTGAGACGAGTCGAACATTGGTGACATCGTGGGACAGGCCCTAAGTATCAATAGTATCCATAGTACGCTCGATAGTTTTCCACCACTATTTCATACAGCAAGTAGGGACATATCCCTAGAAGATGAATGATAATCCAATCGACTCTAGTGTGGGTATAGTTAATTTTTTTTGACTAAACTTTTACCGGTTACCTCTTAGTTGTAAACTACTATACAGATCCTGTATAAACACAGAGAATGACAATGAGTACCCAAAAAGTAATATACGTAAATAAATAGTCTTAATTTTAGTAACTGCATATAATTATAATTTTAGCGCAAACAATTCGTAAGCTCACATATTTCGTATCAAGCAACTTTTACTATAACCGATTCCAATACAGAAGACAGTCTCTACTTCATTTAAGCAAAAAACTTAAATACGCTACAACTAAATACGAGTAAAAAATGCAATAATAATAATGCATATCAAGCGCATTGACTCTTTCTCACTCTGAGAGTATGTTTATACTTTGGATAATTAATTGTAAAAAAAATACGCATAATACTCGGGATATTTATTCATCATTCGCCACCGTATACAATCAGTTGTGTATGTAAAATGAAATCGAAAATGTGTGTGTGTGTGTGTGTGTGTGTGGCTGTTTGAAAACATTCTTTATATGTGTGTGTGTACAAAATAGCCCTGTACATACGCATGTCTAGTCGATTTATAGTCAGAGTATTTCTGTATTCATGAGTGTGATTGCAGCTCACACAGTCTTTAAATTTTAGTTATAATTGTTTGTGCTGCTTAATTTAATTTAAATGTATAGTTGATAGTTGTACGTATTTGATTTAAAATTAATACTTGTGTTTTCATATGAGCGTAATTTTTATTTTTAGCTCTACGCATTCATAGTTATTTGAGGGTCAGTACTGAAAGAGAACTTAAAACTATATTTCGTTTCATTCTCTGGTACATATTTGAAGTAATAAGTTAATCGGCAAATACTCGCCAGTTAGGAAGGAAATGCGAGTCGTTAAAGGTACGTTGACTGCTAAGGATCAGCATTTGGGAAACTAGCACTTCGTAAACATACGAAGTTTGTTGGCTAAGTTCAACAAATTTTTGGGCTGAAGTCTACTGACTGAAATTGGTTTAACGTTGGATGCAAAGCGGTTACACTGTAGTCACATACGATAAATTTTTGCTTGATGGCAAATAATTTTGTTTTTGCAAAAGGCAGCTGTTTTTTATGTTTTAAATATTTTGTGATCATACTATGGCCATCAAATATTTGACAAATTTTGTTCAATGTCATCGCACTTTTACCTTACAAATGTAAATCCAAACAAACCACAGGCCGAAAGATAGTCAATTAATTTCTTAAATGAAACTGAGCATATTCTTTTCGATCACTTAGGTTGCCTTTGGACATTATGGGACAGGCTATTTAACTTTTCTAAGAGTCAAATTTTTAACTTAGCACATTTCGTTAAAACAAATCCCATAGTTTTTCTTTATCACGAAATTTGAAATATCGCTGCACAATGAAATATATTTTAAGCGCATTAAGCCGCGATTTTTAATAAACTTAAAGCCTTTATTATGAATAAAGCTTTTAAAATATAATAAGAGATTTTTTTAAATCTTTTATCACTTTAATTGTTAACGGTATTTGAATTTTATGGAAATATTTCTTCATTTATTATTTTGATTTATTAATTATATTTATTAAAAAGTTTAAAGAGTTGAAAGCTCATTACATTATGCGTTTCAAATAAAAATATCTTTAACAATTCTTTTATATTCAAACTTTCACACAAAACTATTATACAATAAATCATTAAAGGCCTTTTTAATATTTTTCATTAAGCTTTTAATACAATTCTATGCAACACGTTGTTGTGTAGTGATAACTAAATACATTTTGATGTACAAAAGTACATGTTTGTGTGTGTATGTTATATTTATCTGGTTATATGATGATATTTAACAGTATTTTTATTACAGCAAGAAATTTTTCTATCTTCAGCCGGTTTTAAATATATTCTAAACGAAGTAAAATTACTCTCATCTGCATATAAAATTATTTGAATTAAAATTTACTTAATTTAGAGAAATGAAGATGTCATGTAATTTTTAAATAGCGACACAAATCTGTCAATTCAAAACCGGTCTAATTATATAACAAACTACACATTAAGCTATTTGTAACAAAAATAATTTCACTAAAATGCTGCAAAGAAGTAAGTAATAGAGATAAAATACTTAAATGTAAATTTAAGATAATTCTTTATTTGAAAAGACCTTTCAAACACAATATCAAGCATGAAAAAGCTTTTCTTAGGAAAAAAAACCAAATGAATATTATAACAGTAAAGCATTATCAGTAAATAAAATTTAAATTAGGTTACCTGCTTTTATTTGGCTCAAATAAATTAAAGTGTTAACACATTATTCGAATTTTTTATAAATATAATTATAAGGGAGATATGTTTTCTTTAACAAACGGTGATGCTGTTATGCATTTGATATTTTTCCACGTGTTCTAGTTAGCAAATTTATATTTAAAATGTTTTAAGACTGAAAAAAGCGCATTAAGTTTCTTTGAAGGAGACACATGTACAACAAAATAAGTAAGAATTTTTAGCTTTTAAATATTTATATCAAAAAATAGCTCTAGGAAACCAGAGATAGATATCAAGTCTATTTGTATCGGAAGTAGTGAGTTTTTCAAAACATATTAAAAAACATATCGTTATCTGAACTGCAAAATAATGTAACAACTCTTTTTCTAATTTTGTAAGAGAGAGAGAGAGAGAGAGAACCACTAAACAAAATTATTCAAGTGACTGACGAAAAGGTTTATTTATTTTCAGTTAATTTTAATTATTATTCGAACTCCATTTGTTTTCAATATGTATTCATGATTTGAATAGGCTAAAGTTCGTATCGCTTTTTAAGCCAAATTACATGTGATAATTATTAATGATCAAATAACAACAAAGTCTGTTGTAAACATTCTGACTAACAGCACATAATTGAACGGAACAGCCAGCCGTTTTCGAAGGCCACTAAACCTTCATCATCAGCGTTCTTTTGTGTTTGGTCCACTGTATGTGGTGTCAGTAGATGTAGATTTCTGCGTTATATACTTAGCATTATTGCAAATGGAATGTGTGAATTGTTTTGATTCATCTTATTTCAATTTGCTGAAAGCTTTTTTGTATTTTTTATTTGTTTTATTTATTTTCATTTTTACTTCTGTTGATATAGAATGTACGGGATGGTTAAATTTTAACGGCCGATATTGAATGTGAACCACACCTAAATGTCAAGGTTTTTTTCTGCATTTCATTTGACATGTCTCAATTTCAGATTGAACCATGGAAAGATTGAAAATCGAGCAATGCGTTAAAGTTGTTCAGGCTTATTCTGAAAATGGGCTTTCAAATCAAAATGCAAATCGAAAAAAAATTATCTTCATTGATGAGGCACATTTTCACTTCACCGAATTCGTCAATAAGCAGAATTGCCGCATTTGGGCGAATGATAATCCAAGAGCGATTTATGGGCTGGCGGCATTATTTTTTCCAAAATGGGACCGGTCAGGCAGTTACTGTGAATCGTATTCGCTATCGTGAGAGGATAAAGAACTTTTTATGGTCCGAATTGGAAGATATGGATGTGGACGATATGTGGTTTCAACAGAACGGTGCCACTTGCCACACATCTAACGAAACAATGGCTTTTTTGTGCGACAAATTCAATGGCCGTATATTCTCACATGGTGGCGATGTCAATTGGCCGCCAGGATCATGTGATTTGACACAGTTGGACTTCTTTCTTTGGGGTTCTTTGAAAGAAAAAGTGTACGTCGATAAGCCAGCAAAAAAGTCAATAGCTAAAGGATGAGATAATTCGGCACATTAACGGCATAGAACCTCAATTATACCTCAGTGTCATCGAAAATTTGGACCATCGCACTGTGGGAACAAATGCGATATTTTTGCCATTAATTGTAGTTTTAAAACACGAGAGTTAAAATTTAATTTTGTATTGTTTTATAGTATTTAATTTTTAATTAATTTTTTTTAATAAAGCAATTTAAAATCAAAACTTTTGTATAATAATTTTTTTACTTAAAAAAACCGGTTGACGTGTTTTTCCTGAATTGTTAAAACCGAAACCGGGTTTTCCATAATTTCGAATATTCGAACTATTCGAAAAGCGGTTTCTGGAAAAAGTCGATTAATCGATCACCCTAGTACAAAGTCAGAACATTCAAGTGGTCATTAAAAAACAACAAGTAAGAGTGATATATTCGGCTGTGCCGAATCTTATATACCCTTTACCAAAGTGTTTTTATATATTATAGATATACATACATAAGCACATACATAAAGTATAAACAAAAAGAAAAAAATAATTTGACCCAGCTACTTTTATGTACAAAAAAATAAATTTACAAACCCTAGAATCATTATATTAGATTTTTCTGATTCCTTATATCAACCTAGTAGTTCTTAAAAAAATATAGAAAGTGTGTTAAGTAAAAAAAGAAAACAAGGAAATTAAAAAAAAAATGTTTTATTTAGTTATATTAATACCCAGAAAAAAAGGTCAAAGTTTCCAGCTGTGGAGCTGTGGTTTTTATTTTTATAATTTTCTACACCAAACTTTTCTTTCCAAAACGTAAAATATGTATAATCTATACAGGAAAAGATAAAAATTAATTAGACTTAGTTACTTTTATTTATCACAAAAAGTGGAAGTTTCCCAACAATGAGATCATTCTTTTTGATTTTTCTGATTTCTTACACCAAGAAGAATTTAAGATATGTTTAATTTATAGAAAAAAGGAAAAATTTGTTTTAGTAAGTTACATTTGTACAAAAAAAAGTTAAAGTTTTCCAACCCTGGAATCGTCTTTTTAATTTTTTTAATTGTTTTTTTTTATTTTAAATACCAATTTTTTTCATACTCCAGCATAAAAATTTTTTATATCACAAAGAGTGTAAGTTTGCCAACCCTGGAATACCCCTTTTTGATTTTTCTGTATTCTTAAAACAATCTTTTTTTTTTAAATATAAGATATGTTTAATTTATAGTAAAAAAAGGAAAAATTTGTTTTAGTTCCTTACTTTTGTATAACAAATAAGGTTTTCCAACCCCGGAAACTTCGTTTTAATTTTTTTTTAATCTGAAATACCAAATTCATTCTTACTGAAGTATAAAATAAGTTTATTTTATAAAAAAAAATAAAAATTAGTTTTCGGTAGCTAATTTTATATATCACAAAAAGTGTAAGTTTTCCAGCCCTGGAACCGTTCTTTTTGGTTTTTCAGATTTCGTACACCAATATGTTCCTTTTAAGAATACGAGCTATTTTTAATATATATAGAAAAAGAAAAAATTTGTTTTATTAAATTACTTTTGTATAAGAAAAAAGTTAAAGTTTTCCAACCCTGGAAATGTCTTTTTCATGTATTAAGCTTTTTTTTAATTTTTAATATCAATTTATAGTGTACTGCAGTATAAAATAAGTTAATTTAATAAAAAAAATAAAAAATTAGTAAGACCTAGTTACTTTTATATATTACAAAAAGTGTAAGTTTCCCAACCCTGAAATCATCCATTTTGATTTTTCTGATTTGTTACACCAATCTCTTTCTTTTAAGAGTCTAAGATATGTTTAATTTATAGAGAAAAAGAAAAAAAGTTGTTTTAGTAAGTTACTTTTGTATATGAAAAAAATTAAAGTTTTCCAACCCTGGAAACGTCTTTTTAATTTTTTTAACTTTCTTTTTTAATTTGAAATACCAATTTAATTTGTACTGAAGTATAAAATAAGTTAATTTAATAAAAAAAATATAAAAATTAGTTTACGGTAGTTAATTTTTTATATCACAAAAATTTTAAATTTCCCAACCCTGGAATTATCCTTTTTGATTTTTCTGATTTTTTAACCCAATCTCTTTCTTCTTAGAATATAAGATATATTTAATTTATAGAAAAAATGAAAAATTTCTTTAGTAAATTAATTTTGTATACTTTTTTATAAAAAAGTTAAAGTTTTCCAACCCTGGAAACATCTACATAATTTTTTTAATTTTTTTTATATTTTTTTATTAAGAAATATTAATTTTATTCATACTGAAGTATAAAATAAGTTTGTTAAATAAAAAAAAAATAATAATAACTAGTTTTCGGTAGTTATTTTGTATGGCAAAATGAAGTTTAAGCTTCCCAACTCTGAAACCGTCAGCTCGATTTGGCTGGTTTTCAATACCAACCTTATTTCGACCATTTCTGACACACCAGTCCAAGAACGAAGTCTCTAGCTTTTTGGGAGCTTCGGAAAACCGATTTCACGTACAGACAGACGGACAGACGGACATCGCTTATTCGTCTTCCCTATGTATAAGGATCCAGAATATATATACTTTATGGCTCGCTTATTAATATTCTAGAAATTACAAATGGAATGACAAACCTATATATACCCTTTTACCATTTTTTGGTAAAGGATATAAAAATTCTGAAGAAAAACTCTGGACTCAATTAAATTGCAATAAATAAGGTTTGTTATTAAAGCTCATCATACCTCTTATTTATGTACATATGTAATTTATTCTAACCTGCAAGCGAACCCGTCTCTAACAAATTAATAAGGCTACCAAAAACAAAAGACTTAAGAAAAAAACTTTTTATGCAAACATGTCTCATTTGAGTGGAAAATCCCTTAAACGAGATTCTCAGCATTACAAACACACCTTCTTCAAAAGCTTGTGCTTGTATCCATACATAATGATTTTGATTTTTGTTAAAAAAAAAATTTTATATAATTTTTAATTTTTTTTTTTTTTTGCTGTTGTCAATTCGGTTTTTGTCAAGCAGTTTATTTTTTGGTTATTTTATTTTTACAATGTACAATGACGATGTTTGGCTGTATGTGCACTCAGTTACAGAAACATGAGTACTTAGAAAACAATGGATTTCTTCCAGGCCCACATTTATTTTTTATTTTTTTTTGTACAGCTTTGCCAAGGTGAATACATTTGAAATAAAGAATATCAAGCGTTAAATAACGATAATACTTGCATTTTGATGCCTATCAAAACGCATAAGCTAAACCCACAGAATACCAAATTAAGGAATTGTTTGCTTTGCTGCTGTTTATGCTTTACAAACGCACAACAGTACGTACAACTAGGTAAACATAAGAACGTAGGTCTGTTGTTGTTTTATCGCTTTGTATTATTTCAATGTGTTATTTATTTGGATTTTGGTTTTTTTTTATATACAAGCGTCTCATGGTGACAAGGTGACAAGAAATTGTTAAATAAAATTGTATGTGTGACTTTTTTTTTTTTTGCTTGAAGGCGAACAAACAGAAAGCAACGCACCTTTAAATGTTTGACTTCTGGTTGAGTTTTTGATTTTCTACTCGCCTTTAATGTTGAGCAGGCAAACAGGCAGACAGGAAGATTTTGCAATAATCCATTTTTATAATTTTACAAAAACTATTTCGATGATGATCACGATCATGACGGTTTATCCACTTATATATGATTTATGCTTTATTTTTAACAACTTTTTTTTCAGTTGTTTTCTTAAATTATTTATAAATTCTTGCTTATTGTTGTTGGCAGATAATTCTGGTCTTACTATTTTTATTTGCACTTGACAGAAAATAAACAGTTTTTCTTTTGGAATTCTGTAATTTATAATGTAAAATTAGCAAAGATCATTTTTTGTTGGCCAGCAAAGGGATTTATTTTCACTTAAAAAAAAACAAAAATTAATTTCATTCACTCCTTTTTATCGCTTCTTGTTTTAAACCGTTTTCTTATTTCACTAAAATCAACGTGCGTTTGCTGTTCGTTCGATCCGTTTCAATAAGCGCTCAACAGGTGTTACAACCGTTCGCGTATGCGTTTACTCTCAAACTGATCGTATCAATCTACAACTTATTCAAAAGTCCAATATTAGCGCTCTTTTAATGTTTTTGTTTAGTCTCTTGTTTATATTTTAGCTTGATTTTTTTCTTTTACTATTTCCGTTTCAATTTCATTCTTAACTTGGCTTGTTGTTTATGTTTACATATTGTTTTTCTTCTTTCATTGTTATACAACATGTTGCCTTGCAACATGTCTGAGAGATCACGTTGATGAGAAATATAATATATAATAAAAAGTTTTTGGTTAAAATTTTGTTTACATTCATTTGCTGTACTTGTTTTTTTTTTTTTTTTTTTTTTTTTTTTTTTTTTTTTGAAAATTAACCTAAAGACCATTTGTTAAATATAACTTGCTTGTACTCCACTAATTGTGTTTTAACAATTGAGGTACAATTGGGCAATAATTAAACGCCTAGATTTGTAGTTCAACAAAAAAAAGGTATTCAAAGTCAAAGTTAAAAGTACAAAATACAACAATTAAATAAGATAAATTAAAGAAATAAGTTTTGAGTACAAGCTTCAAGCTTTATTCATTAAGTTTTAGGCACAATTTTTTTTTCTAAAATAAATTTCTCTCAGCACTACAAACGACAAAACGTTTCAGGTCTTTCGAAAACGTTTAGTGCAATTTAATTGAGCATTTTATTTAAAACAGTTAAATGAGCTAACGCGTTTTTTAATAGGGACTTCCGAACTTTAGCAATTGAGAGCGCCATTTGTTTAAAGCTACAATTCTGTGGCAATAAGGAAAAAGTGCTTAAGTCATATTTGACTGTTTTGCAGGAGATCACTTTTAAGCGTTGAAGTCGATTTTCAGATATTTCTTTCTTTTATATTTAATTGCCTATTTCCCACCTGCGAAAGAAAACGTTCGACTTACAATTTATATTGAAAACAACAATAAAATACGAATATTTGTTTTTGTTTTCAATATAAATTGTAAGTCGAATGTTTTCTTTCGCAGGTGGGAAATAGGCCATAAATTGGGCAATTCTCTGTTAACCTTTATTTTTTTTAAAGCAAACCTCGTTCTACACACTATAGGTAATACATTTAAGTTGAAAAATACCAAAGTATAACCTCAATTAAGCAATTATTTCAAATGAGATTTGAAGTCTAAAAAAGATAAGTCGCAAGTCATATTGCTATAACTTCCTAAAAAATCACACAAATTAATTGAGATTTTGATCAAGAGTACTTTCAAATATGCAAATTACGTAGGTATCATTAACTCAAAGTCAGCATATCTCGACTTAAGGACTTTTTACTTTTTGCCACAAAATTGTCTAATTAACTGTAATTTACATAGTTCATTTTACCAAACCAGTATAGACGGACATAGCATTCAGCAACAAGTGCAACTGATTAAATTGTTTTACTAAAATTAGTTTACTGTTTGGGCAGTATTTTGCGTGCTTCTCGCATCTTACAATAGCCATAATTTTTTTACTGAGGGCACTATTAGTAGAGTATTGGATAAATTTGAGTCCGCTGGTTACCAACACCTTTAACGCAACAAAACACCAGATCAGTCCAAAACACCGCCTCTGTCTGTGAGAGTGTGCAGAAGAATCTAAGGCTCATGATTTTGAATCGCTAACGAAAATTTGTTTCGTGACTTGGCTCTACACCTGTAAAAAGTTAAGCTACCCAAAAAGCTGAACATAAACGATCAGACACTGTCGCTGCATGAACCTTGCAGCAGTTGTAAACTTAGTCTAATTTTCATCGAAAAATTATATACAGCCAAGAGAACTATTTCTCAATAAATGGGACAATATCAATATACAAGAGATGCAAAAGTGCTCGCGACGCACAGTCGGTCTAAAAGCGCTTTTTGCGCGTCTTAATTTATACTCCCAAAACTATGATAGTGAGGATCACTAAATTTTATATGGGTAGCTTTTAGTACAAACTACATGTTTTAGTAAAAATCTTGGCGGCATTTGGAGCACGGATATGGATTCAACTTCTCCCCACCCCCAAACAAAGTAATTATTATTTTTCCTATATCTTCCAAAATCACATTTAATTTGATGGGGATAATTCTAAAAAAAAGCTGCATGTTCCAATAAAATCTTAGAAGTATAGGAGGTGGCGACAGGTATCCCCCATGCAAAATAATTACGTGTATTAGTGAACTAATAAACATGATATTTACATAAAGGGTGTTTTTTATTGAGGTATAGAACTTTAAGTTGGCATCACTTTTTTAACTGGCGGCCATTTTGTCAGCTGTCAAGTGATTAATATTTAGTTTGGTTTGCCATTTCATCATGAACAGGTTGACAAAAGAACAACGCTTGCAAATCGTGCAAATTTATTTCGAAAATAATGGTTCAGTTCGCGAAGTTTACCGCAAGCTCCGTCCATTTTATGGTCGACATAATCGTCCATCAGAGCAATTAATTCGGTTAACCATGGATCGTTTTCGCACTACGTTTACTCTATGTGATAATACGCATCCGCAGAGACGTCGAACAGTGCGCACCGAAGAAACAATTGCCGCTGTAGAGCAAAGTGTTGAAGAGGACCCGAATGAATCGATTCGCCACCGTGCACAGCAATTGGAGCTTTGTCCATCAACTTTATGGAAGATTTTGCGCAAAGATCTTGGCTTGCGACCTTACAAGATCCAGCTTGTGCAAGAATTAAAGCCGCGAGACCATGCAATGCGTCGTGATTTTGGTGTATGGGCCGAAAATGAGATTGATCTCGATGCTGATTTTCATCGCAAAATTTTGTTCAGTGATGAGGCTCATTTTTGGTTGAATGGCTACGTCAACAAGCAAAATTGCCGCATTTGGAGTGAAGAGAATCCACATGAGACCCTTGAGACGCCATTACATCCACAAAAACTGACTGTTTGGTGTGCTCTATGGGCTGGTGGAGTCATTGGGCCATACTTCTTCCGAAATAATGCTGGAGAGCCAGTTACCGTTAATGGAGACCGGTATAGAGCCATGATAACCGACTATTTTGTTCCCGAATTGGATGGCATGAATGTGGATGAGTTGTGGTTCCAACAAGACGGCGCTACATGCCACACAGCGTACGTCACAATCGATTTATTGAAGGAAACATTCGATGAGCGCATAATTTCGCGGAATGGATCTGTCAATTGGCCACCAAGATCGTGTGATTTGACACCATTGGATTATTTTCTTTGGGGATATGTGAAGTCGCTCGTCTACGCCAACAAACCAGAAACGTTAGGGGACTTGGAAGCCAACATTCGTGGCGTTATTGCCAACATACGGCCCCATATGCTCGAAAAAGTGGTTGAAAATTGGACCTGTAGAATTGGCTTTATTCGAGCCAGCTGCGGCGGCCACATGCCCGAAATCATATTTAAACATTAATGGCATAAAATTATCCTTCCAATAAAGCCAAATTGATGGACATTAAGACGATTTTCTTGTGTTTTATTTCAATTCGAAGTTCTATACCTCTAAAAAAACACCCGTTACAAGCAATATCGAAGCAGGAAAAAAATGCATATAAAAGGTGTTTAACCAACAAAACAAGCAAACGACAATGGCAAGACTGTTGTAAATTTACAAATGGTAAAATTGAGCTTTCATTACAACAAAAAAAAAAGGTTTCAGCAAATTGAAATACGGTGAATCAAAACAATTGACATATTCCATTTGCAATAATGGATGAGTATATAAAGCAGAAATCTACATCAACGCTGACGATGAAAGTGTAGTGGCCTTCGAAAATAGCTAGTTGTTCCGTTCTACTACCTGTTTGTCAGAATATTTACAATTAAGTTTAGTGTTAAAATAATAAATATAGATGAACAAACAACAATAATTAAACAAAAAGCAAAAATTCATAATTTTTTTACTCACACACGCCCCTGATTAATTGCCTGCCATTGAATGATTTAATTTGGGATTTCATGCCCAAACTACTAAACCGAGTTTAAAGTTTCTTTCACTGCTGGAAAGTTCATTACCAGCGTCAAATAAAGGATAATTTTTTCCCAGCTCGGAACTGCTTTATTTTTTATTTGGTAAAGTTTTTTTCCGAAAAACAAATTTTGGACTGGTTGGAATATTTTTTTTTTTAATTTTCGTTTCGGGCTTGATTGTTTAACCAGTTTTAAACCGGTTTTATATATTTTTTAAGCAGATGAACGAGAACGGAGCCACGGGTGAAAGCTTTATACATATAAATACAACTACAATCACGCGTGACTAGTGCGTAACTCACACGTGACTCATACGTCACTCACGCTTAACAAATCATTACATTTTTACATTTCTAATAAAAGCACATAAATCAATGACAAAAACAACAGCAACAAAAGTATTAGTAGAAGTCGTTAAGCACTTATTATTGGCGAACTCAAGGCGTGAGGCTATTATCAATTAGTACATATCAGTGATCTGCATGATTACGATTCAAACGGCATAATTTTGCATTTTCTAAAATGAATATTGAGCTAGCACTTAACATTAACAAAATGAATGATGCTATTGCATGATTCATATCAATGAGACTGTTGTTAATAAATGCCTGTCATTGCTTGCAATTTAGATTCATTCATATGACTCACTATAGCAATGAATCAGTATGATTGTTTTGAATACTTTTTAAACCATTTCTGACAAATATAGTTTTATGTAATATAAAATAAAATAGCTAGGCCCATTCTTTTTTATAAATTATTTTAATATGAGAAAAACTATTAATTAACACAATATGAAGAGATAGATTTTTTCATTTTATTTAATTTTTTTATTACACGAAAAACTCCATTTTCGAAATTTTTTATTTTTTCTGAATACATTCTGTTGAATTTTCTAAAAACACTTTTTAATAGTTTCTTAACGCTATTTATTTATGTGTGGAAATATTTACTCAATGTTTTCTAAACTGAAGACTTCATCTAGTCAACGTGCTTTTGTGAGTTATTTGATTGCTATACAAAACAATCAAACAACAGTACGAATTTTTTATTTATGTTTACTGACAATACCTAAAAAAAGAGAGTGAGTTAAAGACAGTCAGTTGTTAGAGAGGCAACACTGCAAGCAATATCATTAGTACATATTGATGTTAAAAAACAAAACAAAATTATTGTAAAAGTGAGTGGAAAGCGAAAGTGAATCAACTCATACAGTTCACTGGAACATATGTAACGCTCATTTGGGCAAACTTTAAAATAAAATTAAAATCTCAACTGAACTGAACCCAATTAAGAATTATATAACCACTTAAACTGAGAAAATATTTTTTTTTTTTTTTTGTTTTTTCAATATAAACAAAAAAACATTTAATCAAAATATTTGCATGAATACCTGAACTTGATGGCTGAATGGTTACATTTGTTATATTTTAAAAATTAATTGACTCTTAACTCCTATTTACGATTTAATTACGCAGAGTTTTTTTTAGCATTTTTCTGCTTATTTTTTAAGGTTTTTATCAAAATTTTCAATTTCAACGTGTCAGTACAAAAGTACCTTTACCTACTTGATATTTATTTTTTGCCTAGTAGTTTAGAGTTTTATGCACTTTACGCCAATACTTTTAGTTTGCACAATACATGAGTTTTTTAAATTAATCCGTCAATTGCCCGAATTTGGCACTTATGTGCGATGTCATCGCTTCATATTTCTAACTCATGCTTCAGAGTCATTGAATAAAGAACATTTGAGATGAGCTACGGCAAACTTCTGTACCATGTTATATTCCTTTTGCTTTTTAAAAAACATTTTTTTATATTCAATTTTAAAGACAAGAAGCGTTTAGTGAAAGACCCTTTATTAACACAGCAAGCCACAGGGCTAATAATGTTTACCAGGTCTTTGGAACACTTATTGCAATGTATGCAGCTGCATAAATGTATAAAAAAAATGGAAAAAATTTAGTGAAACTTTCGCTAAATAGTTAAACACATATGTACATACATACATAGTATATACAATGTATATTACACATACATACATATGTACACAGGTAAGCGTAAAAAGAGGAGCCTTACGCTCATGTCCGGGGACATATACATAAGCCAGTATAGGCCTGCTGTGCGCTCTCATGTAAATTAATAATTAATACATTTACATATTAATTTAAATATACGTATAAATATTTCCAGCGGGATAAAGAAGGAGTGGCGATGCCTTCTAGAAGGCCTTTAAACTCCTTCTTTTGAAAGTACAAGGACTGCTCGCTCCATTCCATACTCATTTATTTCTTACATGCCTTGTGATTGCGGGGTAGGCCTTCCGCTCTAACTTATTTCGTCAGAGATTCTGAAAGGCCTTCTTTTGCTTTGGTAAAAAAACAAAACAAAAAATTTCACTCCTCTGGAATGTGGAATGTGTATCGGAGAAAGAGTCGAGGATTTTTATAAGGTATTCTTTGCAGTTAAATAAGAATGGTAATTGAGTCAAAAAATCCTAATAAGGTCTGAAGTAAGGAGAGAGAATAAATCGTCTTCTGCATGTTGTCGACAATTTTTTTATATCCTTTGCCAAAAAATGGTAAAAGGGTATATACATATATGTAGGTTTGTCATTCCATGTGTAATTTCCGGAATATTAATAAGCAATCCATGAAGTATATATATATATATATATATATATATATATATATATATATATATATTCTGGATCCTTATGCATAGGGAAGGCGAATAAGCGATGTCCGTCTGCCTGTCTGTCCATCTGTCCGTCTGTCTGTACGTGAAATTGGTTTTCCGAATCGCCCAGAAAAGCTAGAGACTTTGATCTTGGACTGGTGTGTCAGAAATGGCCCGAAATAGATTGGTATTGAAAATCAGCGAAATCGAGCAGACCGTTTCAGAGCTGGAAAACTTAAGCCTTATTTTTCCATATAAAAGTAACTACCGAAAAGTAATTTTTATTATTTTTTATTAAACAAACTTATTTTATACTTCATTATGAATAAATTTCTATTAAAAAAAATTAAAAAGACGTTTCCAGGGTTGGAAAACTTGAACTTTTTTTTATACAAGAGTAAATTACTGAAACAAAATTTTCCTTTTTCTCTATAAATTCAACATATCTTATGTTCTTAAAAGAAAGAGATGGGTTAGAGAAATTGGAAAAATCAAAAAGGATGATTCCAGGGTTAGAAAACTTACACTTTTTGTGATACAGTCAAATCCCGATAATTCGTAATCGCAAGGGACCGGCCATGTCTTACGAACTATAGGGGTTTTAGATTTAGCGGGGTTTCGATTTAACGGGGTTAAAATAAAATAAATACGAATTAACGGGGTTTTTCAATTTATTTACTAAAACGATAAAAAAGCATAAACAAATTTTTAAAAATAAAATACAAAATAAAAATTTTTTGTTTTTGTAACACCGACAGTGTCTTATGCGTGCTCACACACAAACAAGCAGAAGCAAAAACCCACGCAAAACAATAGCGATAAACAAAAAATCATTCTTTCCATGTTTTTGTTGTTTTTATTACGAATTATAAGTAGTAGTTAAGCCCCGTCAGACTATTATACAAGTATTAATACTTTCATCACATTTTACGATACAGAAATCTAAATACATTCGTTGCGACTGTCAAAAAAATCTAACGTAAAATCACATACTCTGTTCAGACCATCACACTTCAAATCAAATGTGTAATACAAGTAGAAAACAAAACAGCTGTTCAATGAAAATGTCTGCGCTATTCACTTACTAGCGGCGGCAAAACGGTTTCATGCAGGCGGAGACGTGCCGACACTTGAAAAGCTTCAGCAGTTAAAAATATTCTATGTAAATAATAGAAAAAATTTAAGAAAATATATTACAAAAACGTTAAAAAATTACGTCAACGAAATATACTTCCATACGATTCAGTTGTTAAAAATTTTGAGCCGATATACATATGACAAAACATTACATCAATGACGACACGCTATCGGCGGCGAAACAGCCTACTTGGAAGTTTGGTTTGTGTGAAAATGCATTATCGTTTAGAAAATTATCTAAAAACGAAAAAGTCTTACGGGATGTCAAAATTTGTATCGTATTATTTGCCACTTTGATGACATTTTGCGTTCAGACTATCACACTTGCACGTATTATTTGAATTTTTGACAAGTATAAATACAAAGTATAATAGTCTGAACGCGGCTTTAGCAAACAATTACGATTTATAAGAGGTAAAAAAGATTTTATTTGAAGAAAATATTACGAATTAGCGAGGGGACCAAAATGTATGGAAATTTTACGAATTAATGAGATTTTTTCAAGGGACCGACAGTTTATTACGAATTATCGGGAATTGCGATTTATCGGGGTACGAATTATCGGGATTTGACTGTATATAAAATTCACAACTGTAAACTAATTTTTATTTTTTTTTATTAAATAAACTTATTTTTTACTTCGTTCTGTACGAATAAAATCAGCATTTTAAATTAAAAAAAATATATAAAAAAAAGCGTTGCAAAACTTTGACTTTTTTTCTTATACAAAAGTAAATTACTGAAACAAACTTTTCCTTTTTCTCTATAAATTAAACATATTTTATATTCTTAAAAGAAAGAGATTGGTGTAAGAAATCGGAAAAATCAAAAAAAGATGATTCCGGGGTTGGAAAACTTACACTTTTTGTAATATATAAAACTAGCTAATTAATTTTTCTTCGTTTTCTTTAAAAAATATAAATATTTTTCTTTTTGAAAAAAAAATTTGGTGTAGAAAATTATAGAAATTAAAACCAGAGCTGGAAACTTTTAAAGTAACTAAATAAAACAATTTTTGTTTAATTTTTTCTTCGTTCACTTAATATACCTTATTTATATATTTAAGAACTACTAGATTGATATAATAAATCAGAAAAAGTTAAAAGAATGGTTCCAGGGTTGGAAAATTTATTTTTTTTTTGTACTTAAAAGTAATTAGTCAAGTTACTTTTTTTCTTTTTGCTGACAAATTATTTATAGCTTATGTTTAAGAAAACATAGTTTGTAAAATTATTAAAATAAAAGAAGTAGATCCAGACGTGGAAAACTTAAACTTTTTCTGGTATATAAAACTAATTATTTCTTTGGTAAATAAATATATTGCATATCTTAGAAATAAAGAAATTAGTATTAAGAATTAGAAAAATCAAAATTGTGGTTCCAGGGTTGGAAATTTAAAAAAAAATATTTTTGGTAAAAATATAACCAAAAACAATTTTTTTTTTCAATTAAATATAATTCATATTTTCGGACGATCTTTACTCTAGATTTTTTTAAATCTGTTTAATTTACATTTAAGAATAAACGAAGGTTTGTGCCATGTTGCTTATTATGCTCTCAGCACAGTTGTGTTTCAAATCGAAGGTCTTTCGTTGACAGCTTGTAATCAGTTCTTATTAATTTTTAGTAAATAGAGATAAAAATAAAGAACAGTCTAACTAACTAACTACAAAATTAATTAAAGAATATGTTCCGTTTCATTTCCCTGAAACCGTTTTTTTGTGCTGAATAAATTTGAAAAAATTCTTTAGGAATGCTGAGTAACACTTCAATAGACTTAAACCATCATTCAAAAAAGCTTAAAAAACCCAAATGTTTATATTTGAAACAACAAAAATAAAATACAGTTTAATTTTCTTATTTATTTGAATATGCGTCTAGTCTTTTTCACAATTTTT
Source organism: Tachina grossa (assembly GCA_949987645.1). Lineage (NCBI taxonomy): Eukaryota > Metazoa > Arthropoda > Insecta > Diptera > Tachinidae > Tachina > Tachina grossa. The sequence continues at coordinate 48,378,663 of OX465278.1, read as the reverse complement.
TATTATATTAAAATAATTTCACATGATTTTCAAAGGTTAAAAATAAGCCTACTTGGTTTAACAAATTCAACAGAATTTGTTAAGTTATATTTCATAAACACATGCATTGAATGTTGCCAGTGTTACTGATAAGTTATGAGAATTATGAATAATTATTCCTTACAACTTCGGCCGACCTGACTATTCAATCGACCTCGATTGTAACTTTATGAGCTTAAGTATTCTACTTATAATTTTGATTAAAAATCCAAACCCTACGTATTGCCAATTTTATGATAGAATTGAATAGCAATCATTCGTCTTCATCTGAGTTCAGCACCCAATCTTTTATTCTAGAAGCCTCTATGATGCCGTCATATGGTAACTGAGTAAGCTGACAATTCTCTATATCCCTTATAACATAACGGTCATGAGACAAAACTTTGTGAACAACATACGGACCACGATACTTTGGAACAAGTTTCTTATTTGTTCCTATAACCGTATCCACATTACGAATAACAACAAAGTCACCCTCACAATACTTTTTGGCTGGCCTGCTATGCTCCTGAAAATGCCTCTGAGCATATTCCTGTGATTTCTTTATAGCACCCAAGGCGGGCCACCTAATGAGATCCAAGTCACAACCGACATTTTTATCTAGCTTCTCTTCAAGATATTCAGTAAGCTCGTCAACCTCTACACCTCTTTGTTCAACACCAAACAATAATTTACTAGAGGTGTCCCTAGTAGACGACTGAATAGTGTTGTTCAAAACATATTCTACTTTTCCTAACAAAAGAGACCAATCAGCGTGACTTATAGGTTCCGTTATTTTACTCAACATGGCCTTTATTACCCTATTTACACGCTCCACTTGCCCATTTGCTTGTGGAGAAGCTGTGGCAATTTTGACATGCACTATGTTATTCTTTCGTAAATAAGCACTAAAATCAAGAGAAGTAAAACAAGTACCACGGTCAGATATAATCCGTCTTGGCCTACTATAGTAACTGAAATGTTTGTCCAAACATGCAATCACTTCTTTTGTACTAGTAGAAATAACCGAATATAGACAAACATATTTTGTAAATGCATCTATTATAACCATAATGTGCTTTCGCTTTGCGTTTATAGAAGGCAGCGGTCCAAAATGATCTATGTGGACGGTATCAAATGGGATTGGCTTTTTAGGAATACTGTATAAGTTGTGCTCATTAATACGCACGGGGGCAGAAAACATAATACAACGAATGCAGTTTCCAATAAACTTATTCACTTTCTGCTACATCATTGGGAACCAATAGGTCTCTTTTATCTTATTACAAGTCTTTTCCACGCCTAAATGACATATCTTTTCATGCATCAATCTAATAATATTAAGCTCCATTTCAGATGGGACGAATTACTGTAGAGTCCCACTAGTGTCTTTTCTAAAAACCAAACCATTCCTCAATTCAAACCCCCTAACAATTCCTTTTTCCAATCGATCTCTCAACTCGTCTATTGCTACATCGCGATTCTGAGTAGCTCGAATGCAAATATCAACTTCTTCGCAGTTCACAGTTGCAATTAATGTACATCCTACATTGGTAAGCCTTTCCATTATGCTTTCATAAAGTTCTCGCAGACGTGCAATAGAAGCATTCGTTGGAATTTCTACATCAGCGTTCCTTAATTCTTCCACGAGTTGTTGCTTAGACATACGGTTCATTATTTTAAATTTGGAATAGTATACCCCACACCTGAGCTTTAATTTTCTTATTTATTTGAATATGCGTCTAGTCTTTTTCACAATTTTTTATTATATTAAAATAATTTCACATGATTTTCAAAGCTTAAAAATAAGCCTACTTGGTTTAACAAATTCAACAGAATTTGTTAAGTTATATTTCATAAACACATGCATTTAATGTTGCCAGTGTTACTGATAAGTTATGAGAATTATGAATAATTATTCCTTACAACATGTTTAGTTGCTCTCAAATGCGTCAAAAGTAAGTTTGATAAAATTTTCATGTTTTCAAATTTGTATTTGCCCAACGAATATGTATATAGAATAAATTATTAGTTTTTAAATAGAAATTGAATGTCTTTGAACAACTCGTTATTACTAAAAGCCTGCTGTTAAGCAAATTATACTAAATTTAAACATTAAAATTTTTTATTTATTTTTTTTAATTCTATCTTTTAAGATTTAAATTAATTACTAAGCAAATTGTTTATAATGTTTTACTCACTAAGATGCAAGATATTGTAGTATTAAAACCATAAACTAAGTATGTGGCACATGGATACCTGACAATTAACAAGGTGAGTTGACTATTGCACACTATCGTAGCAAATGCACTATGGGAAATTTTCTGCTTTTTTTGGCCAAAAACAAAAAAAAAACTTAATATTGAAAATTTGAAATTATGTTTGCTCTAATATAACTAAAACATAACAAGTTAAACATATCTAATTAAAGTTTATCGTCACGCTGCTTTACCACTACGTTATACATAATATGTTGTCTGCGACTGTATGCAGTGCAAATTTCAAAAAATTTAATAAATGTGCATAGTGAATATTTTTTTTATATAACAAATGTCGAAATAATTGAAGTGACCTTATTGTAAACTAATAGAACTTTAAAGTATTTTGTCATTTTTACTTTAAAAAATAATAAAGCATATGATAACTATAACACCATCTCAATTCTCTAAGGCTATCGATTATCTTTCGAACTTTAAATATTTCAGCTGGAAATATTTGCAAATTTAAAAAAAACTATTTTTCTAGGTAATTAAAACGAAATAATTACTTTGGTGGAAAGGGGGGGGGGGGAAGAAATCGAAAATCAAGTTTTTCTTAAATCCAGTTTGATGTCACGGTGAAAAACTTTTTACCACTCATGTTCACCTTCTCTCACGCGTGACAACTTTTGTCTAATAATAATAGACTCACCTTCTACACTCGTTCGTTATTTGAAATCACACACCAAACACTTAATAAAGTGACAGTAATTTAACATTTTCGAAATATATTAAAAAGAGTTATTTTATTTCTTGTTAAAGTAAAGCAAAAAAAAAATTATTTTTCACTCACGTCCTTAACATTTTTTCCCACTTAATTTCACCATGAACAAAATTTTTTATCACTCCCCATCACGTTTTTGCTGTGTTTGTTATTCTTCTTATATTGAGGGAATAAATACTGGAAACTACGCTCACGCATTCTCACGAGTGACGATTTTTAAACACACCTTTTTTATTAGTTTACTATTAAACGTGCTTAAAACAAATTAAAAGGTCTAAAACAGGTGTGCTTAAAAATTGTGACGCGTGAGACAACGTGAGCGCGTTTGATAAAAAATTTGTTCTACCTAAAATTAAGTGATAAAAATTTTAAGGGCGTAATTGAAGAAGAATTAATTTTTTTCCTTTAATGTAAGAAGAAAAACAGAAAATAAGTCTAAAATTTTTCCAAAATTTTGATTGACTGTCACTTTCTCAAGTGTTTTGTACGGGATTTCAAATAAGTATTGAGTGCAATAAAGGTTTTCATAACAAAAATTTATAAAATTAAACAAATGAAGAACACGTTGATTATTGAGTTCTTATTCCAACTTTGTTATTGGTTAGGCTTCTCATTTGTTTAAATGAAAGTTAAGAACATAATAACTCTAGTTGTTCTGAGAAATTTTTTTGGTAAAAGTTCCCTGATGATCTGAATTAGCTGCAGTGAAATGCGCATAGGATCCAGCTAAATCCCTCAATAATCAATTTCAATGTATTTTTAATAAAAAAAATATTTTACTGAATAAATAAAATAATAATTTGGGATTATTAGTGCGTTAATAAATGTTAAACTTAAATTAAAACAATTCCAAATAAAACACCAATTATTAACAAAAATATATAGCTTTTCAGAATTAAATAAAAATTTTGCGAAAAAGTGTTACGCGTGAGTCGACGTGAGCGTGACTGATAAAAAATTTTTTTCTTCGTGAGACTTAAGTGAAAAAAAAACTTTGATGACTTGAGTGAAACATTGTTTTTTGCCCTAATATAAAAATAATAAAGAAAACAAGTCTTTATGAAATTTTTCAACAATTTTGCATTTCTGTCACTTTGTCAAGTGACACAGAGCACAGAGTGAATTCAAATAAAGATTGGGTGTAGTAAGGGTTTTCATAATAAAAATGTACTAAAATGAAAATAAAAAAATTATTATAATGTCAGAGGTGAGCGTATTATTAACATTAGTCAAAATTTGTCACGCGTGAAAGGACGTGAGAGTGAGTGATAAAAAAAATTCTACTTGAAATTTAGTGATAAAAATTTTAAGAACCTTAAGAATAAGGTTTCCGAATTTTGATTCCAAAAATTATGTGTCAAAACTTTTCACGCGCAAGAGGTCGAGAGCGTGAGTGATAAAATAAAATTAGTTAAGCTATTAAAACTTTAAGAACTTTAAGGGGTAAGCTTCTAAAATTTGATTCCAAAAATCATTTCAGTCGGTGCTGCTGTTTGGCTGTAATTGAAAATTACATAGTGCAATGAACGAGTACCAATAATGTGAGAGTATATTACTATTAGTGGTGGCAATAAGATTATTCTTTAACCACATAATTGGCATTACGCTTAAAACTGTTAATACCTTAAGATTTTATTAAGATTCTATTATTATTATTTTAGATGGAGGATATATCTTTCTTATTAATAAGACAATTTAACATGGACTCTTGAGTAAACCTTGAAGATTGAGAAAAATTATTTAAGAAATCTAATGTTTTACCACAATGTTGTGTTCAGGCTACATTTTTGAGAGATTTTTACTGAAAACATCGTCACAAGTGAAAGAGGTTTTTGATTCTTTATGAAAAAAAGCAATGTGAGGCCGATCACAGAGGAGATGTGTAAACATCTAGTAATGAAATTTTTTTTTAAGTTGGAAGTACTTATGCTTTTAGTATCTTTTTTTAAATTAATTAATTAAAAGTATCAAAACTTTCAATATTGTAAATACATATGAATTTGTTGGTTTTTGTTTGTTTAATTAATTATTTGGTTAGTAAATGGGCACACTGTAGTACATGTATACGTACTGCATTCAAAATTGCAGTAAGCAGTAAAGTTACTGATTACTAAAAAAAATTCAGTAACATTTTTAATGCTAATGAAATTTAATTTGCATTACTAGTAAAATCGTAGGGCCGTAGCAAGTGACAAAGTTTTTTCATTCAAATTTTGAAACTTTTGTATGAAAGCCACTTGGTAGAATTTCATTATGACTACGGGCATTACTGAAAATTCAATGCACCTCATCATATAATAAATCATTTAGGCAATTTATAAAAATTGTAGAAAAAAATTTTAGTATTCAGTAAATTTTTTTTTGTTTTTACTGAAACTTTAGTGGTACTGCAGTGCTCATCTGTGGTGAATGCCTTTACTTTTACTTTTTAACTTTTAATTCCTGTTGTTCAGCGTTTAGTTGTTGCTGTTCTTGTTGTCGTGTACGCATTGCAATTAAAATAAATTCAGTAAAGTGCGACTTTGACTCGCGCACATTCGGTTTTGATAATTTTTTTTTGATTTAGCTTTCTTCCTTTTTTAAGTTTTTTCAGTTTAAACGATCTTTTTTTCAGTTTTATCGATTTTCTCTCGTTTTGGCGTTTTTTTTTCTCTTTTTGAGTTTTTTTAATTTTCACAATTTTTTTCATTTTGACGATTTTTTCATTTTGGCGATTTTTTTTCTGTTTTTGGGGTTTTTTTCATTTTGGCGTTTTTTTCTGTTTTTGGGTTTTTTTTTATTTAGGCGGTTTTTTCATTTTGGCGATTTTTTCATAATGGCGATTTTTTTGTTTAAGGATTTTTTTAATTTTGGCGATTTTTGCTATTTTTCGCGATTTATTTTAGTCCTAGAGATTTTTTTTAATTTGGTGCTTTTTTTCGTTTTGGCGATTTTTTAGTTTTATCGTTTTTGAAAGTTTCAAGAGTTTTGCTCTTACGGTTTCCAAGATACAGCAAGTTGTCAAAATTACAAAGTCAAAATTGCATTAACTGATGGAACACCCACTGATTTAAATCTTTTAAATTTAGTATTGATTGTTGTAGTCTGTATAAAAATACACTAACTTTTAAAATTTCAAGTGTATATATGTACATACAATTGTGTGTATATTACATGGGATTTTAAAATTTTTCGTTGCTCGTTTTGGAACACCCTTTAGTTTTTAACTCTCATGTATTTGTTGTTGTAGTGGCCAAATGTCTACACATTGTGTCCAAATTTCAAGTCCGTAGCTCTTGCGATTCATTTTCACCTTTGGTGTACGGAAATATACAGAAAAATAACCGGCGGCGGCGCACCGTCGGCTTCGAGCCGGTCGACTTCTTTCTCTGCATGGTATTACTTCTGTCAAACACTAATACACTCATACATAGCTCACACCGATTTGACAATGCAAAGCAAAAGCAAAAAGCAAAGAAATCTCAGCAAAGAAATCTCAGCAAAGAAATCTCAGCAAAGAAATCTCAGCAAAGAAATCAAAGTCAAAAGATTTTTACACCCTAGCGTATAGATGTTTACACATCAAAAATCAGCATTTTTTATCACGAAGTCATATTCAAATATTAATGGCAGAAATCTGACTTTGGTCCCATGACTTTTAGAATTTCAAAATTCAAATAAATTTCTTTGCAAAAGCGATTTTTTTTAGTGAAGTTTAAGTGCGTTTGAAATTTTGATAAATTTCACAACACGAACTTGTTGTAATTATTCTATAAAGATGTAAATACGCTTGATGACCTCTAATATTCTAAAGCAATAAGCTATAAAAATGCCTTTTAATTGTTCTTAGTTGTGTTAAGCTAAATATATAATTAAGCTGTTCACAGAAGCTCAATTTTTCGGGTAATTAAACGTTTATTCCTGACAAATAAAAAAACACCCTTATAAAACCATTTGCTTTTAGTTTCTATAAGAACAGCTCAGATAATTATTTTTATCAGCAAAAGAGAAGTGTTTAAATAAATCCAAATGAGGTATTACTTTAATTTTTTATATTCGCATTAAGCTTTTAAAATCTCTTGAAATTCTACATCACTTTTTTGTGTAATTTTAAATATTCTTTCTGTTCGAGTCACACACAATAAAAATGTGTCATTAATCATTTTTATATCTATGGAAATTGTCTTTTGTCTATCTCATTGCATTTTGCTACTTACAAATTTATGTTCACAAATACATTGAAGACAACAAAAAAAAAAAAACAACTTCAATATTAAATACGTAGTAGAGATGTTAATGGGTGATTTTAGCAGCGTGCATCAAGCGTGACTACTCTTGGTTTTACTTGATCTATGTACAGTTAGACTGACTTTACATGCAGAAACTTTAGTAGAGCAACTTCTGATCTTATGAGCGAGAGGGCGAAGAAGATAATGAAAAGAGAATTCATAATACTTTCCCTTCCATTTGCGCAGCAAAAATTTGCTATGTGTGATTCCAGTATACTAAACAGAAGTATTGTTACATTTTTACCCTGTAAAAATACTTTTCTGTGAACTCGAAGATTTGCAAATGAATAAAAGACCCCAGTGTACTCATAAGTGTTAAGAATAATATCTATACCAGGGATGGCAAAGTTGGTACAATTGTACCTTTTTTGTTATTATTCAAACTCGGAAAGTACAATAGTACACCAATGATTAATTAAGTACATAGTATAAGGAATCTCGACAATCTCGTTTAACTTTTGAACCATGCAACTCATATTATTCTCACTTGAAAACAGTGCTGTGAAAGCGAGAAAATTAAAAACGCGAACTTGTCCTTTTTCAAATAATTTTTTTCTAAATTCGGATGTTAGAGCAAATGCTATTAACTTGTATATTTTAAATTTCAGCTTAAAAAGGTGTAACCATATGCTTACTGAACTAAAAAAAATATTTTAGTACAATTTAGGTCAAAAAAGTGCAATTTTTGAACATTGTTGGTACAGTTTTAAAATTCTCAATGCCTTCCCTGACTTATACTAATCAAAGAGCTTAAATATACATACAACTTAAATTACTTAAATGGTTCATAAAGACGTTGAACGTTGATACAACTATAATGACTCCACTGGCTTTACTTTAACACAGTTATACACAACTATCAACTGCGTTTTTCACTTTATTCTTCACTCAAGACACTCACTCACGATAGACTCATTCAATCTAGGCGCACGGCAGTGCGTCAGGCCAAGTTCCGGCCAATGCACGCAGTGTGTATATTTACAGGAAGCCATTCGAGCTGTTTTTATCCCCCTCATAACTTTGTTCCCCGCGACCGAAAAATTATGAAATTTAAACCATAATTAGAATAACTTCATTTAACCTTACATGCGAAGTTTTTAATTTTACAATGAAAGGTTCCGGAGATATGGAGGTGCAAAAAGTGCATATTTTAAGACATACTCACTGAGTCACTGACTCACTGATCACTCATCAAATTGGTGCAGCACTTCCGCTATAGCTAGAGAGCTAAGATTTGCCACACGAGTAGATCTAGGTGAGCAATGAACCAGAAAAATCTGAAAACCTAAACATTTTAACCAAGGGGGCGGTGCTACGCCCATAAGAACTAAAATCTGTGTTAGTGAGCTGAAATTTGCTACGGAACTAGGTGTAGGTGAGCATTAAACTAAAAAAAATTTAAAACCCGAAAAATTTGACCTGGAGGGCGGGGCTACGCCCATAAAGGCTAGAATTAAAAAAGCAAATCTAAGGCGCTTAATGGAAGATATTTTATTGAAATCCGGCATACATGCTGAGATAAAGCAATCCTAAAAATTTTTCATTAAAAAAGTGGGCGTTGATACGCCCATACAATTTCAATCTCATTTTCGTGTACTACGGCTCAGCATATTTAGATATACTATTTCTCTACGTATTATTATCCCTTTGCAACGAAACTTGACAGGAATAATAAGCAGTGGCCGAAAAAATCTTAAGTTTGGAAAAGAGGGCGGGGTTACGCCCATTAAAATTATAAACTAAAAGTTGCGCTAAGGAGCTGAAATTTAATACACGAATAGGTATAGGGGAGAAAACAGCAAGAAATTCCTGAAAACCCGGAAATTTTAGTCAGAGGGGCGGGGCTTCACCCAAATAAATTAAAAATTAAAAGTTGCTCTTATGAGCTGAAATTGATAAGTCTAGGTGAGAAACCAACAAGAGAAATCTGAAATATCAAACAAATTAACTAGAATGGGCGGGGCCACGTTACTATTGCTTGAACCTGAAAACTTACAGCCTTATTAATAAAACTTATTAAGACTTTTTAAGAAAAATTTTGAATGAAAATTTGCCTTAAAACCCTTTTATAAAGCCTTAAAAAGTTATATTAATAAGGCTGTTAATATAAAGCTTTTAACTTAAGCCATTTTAGTGAAACCTTGCATATACGTTACACGTATACAATACTTTAAACTATCACCTAAAAAAGTGGGCGTGATCACACCCATAAAATTTTAGCCTTGTGTTTAATCTACTTCGGTCTAGCATATTTTAGAAGAAAATAAGCATGAATTATAAGCGCTGCTCAAAACAATATTGTGAGTTTAAAATAGTGGGAGGGGTAATGCTCATAAAATTTAAAGGTAAAGTTCACGCTAGAGAGCTGAAATTTTATACACAAGCAAGTGTAGATGAGTAAGCCAATGGAAAAATTTTAAAAGCAAGAAGTTTTATACGCTAAAACTCTAATTCGCAGTAGAGTGCTGAAATTTGGTACACAAATTAATCTAGATCAGAGATCCCTAGTAAAAATCTAAGAAACCAGAAGTTTCAATCAGGGGTTGGGAACAAGCATTGTAAACACAAAATTAAGTTAAATTTTATTGAAACTTTTCATACAAATTGCACTTATCCAAAGTAAAAATTTCCTGTTTTGAAAAGTGGCCGTGACTTCACCCATAAATCTTAGCTTTTACTTTCATGTACTTCGGGTTAGCAGTTTTTACTCATGTATTTCTCATGAGATTTTTCCTACAAAACTTTACATGAACCAACCATAAGCACTAACAGATATAAAAGTCGGCGGGACCATACCCATAATAATTTTACGTAATATTATACTGCAGAGAGCTGAAATTTTGTAGAAAAATAGTCCTAATTGATTTACTCTATCGGAAAATCCAAAAATTAAAGCATCAGCTACCCTATTGAAACCTTTCATACACATTGGGCATATCCTTTTGATTTATGTACTTCGGTTAAGCAGACTTTAATATGTAAATATATTGAGAAAATAGGCGGTATCACTCCCACCAAATTTGACTCTGTATTTTATATGTTTCTTTCCAGACGACTCTTAACAAATTACGAACACACTGGCGACCCGTTGTAATAACACAATTATTCATTTTTAAGGTGAACAATTTAAAACTCATCACGCTCTGGCACAGTGATCATAAATAGAAATAAAACTCCCTAGAAATTTTAAGTTTAAAAAATGTTATCATAGAATATTTTTCAAAAAGTAGTCAGATCCTCACAAAAACATCAATGTGAAAAAAGGCCAAGTTCCTATCAAAAATTCGGCCATCAAAAGCAGTGAGATATAAATTTTGACCAAGTTCTTGTTTGGCACAACACCTATCACTGACATATGCTATGCATTATATACATTTGTAATCGTAAGGGTGTCATATAATTTCTTGATAATCTACTAACTTGGCAATATTTCTACCCTTCTAAAAAAAAGAAAGAATAATGTTCATTTCTTTATATCGGTAAAAATGTTGTCAAGTTAGCAGATTATCTAAAAATTATATGACACCCTTACGATTACAAATGTATATAATGCATAGCATATGTCAGTGATAGGTGTTGTTTCAAACAAGAACTTGGTCAAAATTTATATCTCACTGCTTTTGATGGCCGAAATTTTTGATAGGAACTTGGCCTTTTTTCACATTGATGTTTTTGTGAGGATTATCTTCACAGTAAACAACTTTATGATCGACTACTACATAACTCAACTTCAGACTGACTTTATGATAGACTGACTTGTCGCCCTTTTTATACTTCACACAAGGCTTCCAGAATGTGACAGCAACATCTAGACAATATCAGCAGCATTTTCAATGATTATTTTCAATCGCGCAATTAGTTCATGGGTTAACTGTGTATGTATGTGGGTATATACATCATTAAAGAAGCAATTTATTATGGTTGTTTATTTTATTGTTGTCTGTACTACCATATACATTAGGGACATAACTTTTGAAAAAAATTTTTAAATATCAAAATTTGCATAGCACAGTCCGATAGAGCATAAAAAACTATAAAGAAACGTATATTTATTTTTTCGCTAAGCTAAAAAAAGTTCACACACCAACCGCGATAAAGCTTTGAAAATTTTAATTGAAAATCTCATATCATTATACCATAAAAGTATTGAAAGACAAAAAGATTGTGATGGTATGAAGAACGTTTTTGATGTCACTAAAATAAACAGTGATTTCCACTCGGAATATCCAGCCACCTGCCATACAAAGTGATTCTTTACACCTGTTTAGAAAAAACCAATTGCTGCGTGAACTTTTTTGAGAAAAATTACAAAAGATTATTATTTTCGTAGTTACTAGGACATGGTTGAACTCATGGTACTATGCGAAAAAAATTGGTTATACCCCTCATGTACATATATATGTGTATCTTCTTAAAAAGCAGAAACTATTTTTTAATGTTTATTTAATTCAAATGCTATTTCTTTATTGTTGTTGCTACAGTTTGTTTATGTTTATTTAACCACTTATGTGCATAAGACTATTTATAAGACCTTTCAAGACATGAGAGATTTTTTCAAAAATAGCGAATTATTCTAAAAGAATCGCTAAACAACACTGTTGGCAAGACAAACAACGCAAAAAAAATGTCTTGCGAACAGTGTTGTTTAGCGATTCTTTTAGAATAATTCGCTGTAGTAAAGCATTTGAAAAAATCTCTCATGTCTTAAAAGGACTTATAAATAGTCTTGTGCAGGACATTACTACGCATGTATATTTAGTTCTTTAGATAAACGGTTCGGAATAATTAATTTTATTTACCAAATGTTTTCTTTATAAAAACATTCATGATAGCTCTGTTCGAGTATTTTACCGTGAAAGTATTAAATCTTCCAATTATGAGAGAGTGTGTGATTAGGGCTTTTTAAGTGTATTTTGTTATAATATCTAATTTATTGACACTGAAAAAACACTAATGTAAAATTAACATTCAAAAATGTTGATTGAAAATCATATTAAACATAAGTCGATAGTTCCAATGCCACTACAGTGTCTACAAATGTCCCCCAAAAGAGTACGAATTCAATAGTACCAGTTTCCCATGTTAACACATATCCCCAAGTGGAGTACCTTGTCAACAGTAGACAATGGGTCTATATAAAATTTTTGGTTCCAATGTCTGCACATATCCCTAAGTAGCTAAAGTAGTAAAGGTACTGCCTTTCTAATAAATTTTGAACTCGAATACCTGAGTTCAAGCCGTAACGTAATTTTCTTAAAATAAAATTAATTTAAGGTTAGGTTAGTCTGGGTGGTCAAGGACCCCGCATAGACTAGGATTGGTCCTTAACGATACCAGAGGATGATAAGTAACCTGTAAGCAGACTAGTTAGTGGTGCATGTATTGAATGACTCCCACACAGATTTAACAAACTTTAGTAGTCTACACATTTCCATTCCCGATACAAGTTCCAGACTCCGAAAAGTGTGATCACCAAGACAGTCATATTTAGTGCGGCTTAGAGCCGGACAGTGGCACAGTAGATGTTCTACTATCTCCATTAAGGTGGAAGTACATAACACGCGTTCAATGCGCTAATGCGATACACGCGTCTGTCAAAAAAGTTGAAATAGTGTGTTTTCATAAGGCAAGTTACATAGAGAAGTTCGCGACGCGCGTACCTCGCCAAAAGTTGAACATTCTTCAAGTTTCACGCGTTGTATACAAAATGACAGCTAGTGTTGCCATATTTATAAACTAACATACACAAACATGATTAGAAATTAATTTTTTATTAAACAATGGATACAAAAATGAATTAAATGTTTAAAGAAAAATGCAACGTAAATGCAAAAAAAAAATAGCCGGCAAAGGATTTAAATTTTACAACTAAAAAAGCTTCAAAAGCGTGGTGTGTAACCTTCCATATGTGTAGCGTTGAACGTTTAACAAGCCAGAAAAGCGTTGCCGCGTAACGTGTGGTATGTACTTCCACCTTTACTCCGGGCTCCTTACATTTCCTGCAAGTACCGTCAAGTATTTGTCCTATTTTGACGACATACGAAGCTGTCCAGCAGTGCCCAGTTAATATCCTTACTAGAAGTCTACAGTTACTTCTGGTTAGTGATAAAAGGAATTTAGTCAATTTAGGATGATCGGAGATCCACATGATCTTAGAAGTTTTGCAAGTTTTTGTCGCTTGCCAACTTTCCCCCGCTTCTTCCTTTATCTTAGAGTCTATGACACATTTCAGTTCTTGAATTAGTTTCTGGATACATACCGTTTCTTCCACCGGTAATTGGATTTCTTTTTTGGCAAGTGTATCGGCCATTTCGTTTCCCTCAATCCTCATGTGTCCTCGGACCCAAAAAACATGTACTTGTCCGCCAGCACATAACATATATAGGGCATTCCTACACATGAGCACTACCGGGGAGTAGTTTCAGTCTGCTGAAATTGCCTTAATTTCTGCTTGACTGTCTATATATATTAGGGTTTGCCTAAAACCGTGGAAATTAAAAAACCGCGGTTTCCGGTTTTAAGCTATTAAAACCGGTCGGTTTCGGTTCGGTTTCGGTTTTAAAAATATGCATGTATATAAATAGGTATGTATACTGGAAAGATAAATGATGATTTAAAAATAATCATCCCTATCGTGTAAAACAGATGGAATTTTTCTTCACGTGAAATTTCATTCCCCTCGAAGAGAAAAATGCTATCTTGAATATCCCGTGAAATTTTTCCCCGCTGTCGGTCCACGTGAATGTAAAAAGGGAAGAATTTTTGTAAAGCTTAAAAATTAATTGAAAATCAGACAAATTTAAGTTAAATAACAAATCACACAAATTTTAGGTTATAAATTAAATTTATGTAGCTTTAAAGTTGTACTCATGGATGCGCTTCTGTTGATATTTTATGTATGTGAACCGAAGAGCTTAATAGTCTATGAAAAAATATGTTGTAGGGAATTATTGTTAACATTGGTAAGCTTTACTTACTAAAAATAAGTAATTTTAACTTTTAATATATAATTAGAAGAAAAATATCGAAATTATTCGATGTAATAATTCAGTTCGCCTGCAAAAATAAAGTGAACAAAACCAAGGGAAAAGTGAAAAAATTCACATGAAAAATATTCTGCTTTATAGTGGTTGGCGTATTTCAAACACGACTACGACTGTTTGGTAATAGATTAAAGAAGACTTCAACAGTTTTTATTTAATCTAATAGCAAACAGTCGTAGTCGTATTTTAATAAGTGGAACCAAAAAAAGAAAAATATTTCTTGGAAAAATTTTTCGAGGGAAAAAAATTTTTTCTATAGGGGTGATAAAGTTTCTCTGGTTTGTATTCAATTCAGGTACTTATATTAGAAAAAGAACATTTAGTAGTGCGTATGTGTAAAAAAAGCTTAATAATAAAAAATTTATATTTAATTATTTAAGTATTAAAATTTCAGAAACGTTAAAGCGTTCAATGTAGAGTCGTTTAAGCGAAATCTTATTTTTGTGCAGAACTTAGCAGCGACAGAAAACACTTTTTAGCTTCAAGTGGAGTAGGGTTTTATTGTGTTATTGCCTTGTGAAGCAATAATATGTTGGTTGTTTTCTTGTTCGTTTTTTATAAAGTACAAATTCTTGTCGAAGAACGTTAAAATTATCGTAATTTTGCTAACAGATTAAAATTCTTCCAGCAAAGAATTTTTACATATTTCTTAAAATTTTACAATATTCTTATTCTTATGTTAATGTTAAAGTAAAACTTAAAAACCGACGTTTTTTTTTTGTCGATTTCGGTTTCGGTTTTTTTTTTTTGGTTTATAAACAGCGGTTTCGGTTGCGGTTAAAACCGAAAGGCAATCCCTAATATATATATATTCGCACGCGCATTCATGGGGTGGAAGCTAATTTTGCAGCCTGGAAGATGCTACAGCAACCAGGAAGTTTAAAAGATTCCTCTATACTGAGCTACGGGCAGTAAACCGCAGCTTCCATGCCTCCATGCATCTTTGAGCCATCAGTGAAGAAATTAAAACTATGATGTAGTCCAAGTTACACTCCATGTCTTACAGCAATTTACCGTGACCAAATGGTTTGTGCGACATCTGTCCTGTCATCTTGAGTCGGATTACGGACTTGCATGCCACGTTCAGAGCGGTTAGTTTTATTAGTTTAAGGTCCAACACATAAAGCTGCAGTAGGTGCCCTTTTGAGAGCTCCAGTGATGCAGAGTTCTGCTAGTCTCTGGATATTTTCTAACTTTTTTAGGTATGCTTTTATCTCAGTCGCTCTCCACCATACAAGTATTCCGTAGTGTAGAATTGGTCTAGCTACCGCTGTGTAGGTCCAATATGTAAGATTAGGCGAAAGGCCCCATGTCTTGCCCAGCATCTTTTTACATGCGTATAGAGCAGTGGTGCTCTTTTTGACTCTATCCGCTATATTGTGTTTCCACGTCAGTTTACTATCCAAAATAACCCCCATGTACTTTGTATGTGTTTTAAGCGAGAGCGATATACCATCTAATTTTGATGTTGTCCATTTCCTGACTTTCCTTCTAGTAAAAATTACAAGGTCTGCTTTTTCAGAGTTCAAGTTCAGACCTATCCTGGATGCCCAGGGTAATTTGAACTCTGGGTTCAATATTACAGAAAGTTACATGATATATACTTTTTTAGGGTTCCGTACACCAAAGGTGAAAAGGAACCCTATTGTTTTCGCTACGCTGTCCGTCTGTCCGTCTGTCCGTCTGTCCGTCACACGGTATTTTCTCAGGAACCGTAAGAGCTACCGACCTGAAATTTGGACACAGTATGTAGAACCTTGGCCGCTACAACAACAAATACATGAGAATTAAAAATTAAAGGGTGTTCCCAAACGAGCAACGAAAACTGTTATTTAATTTGTTCAGTAACATATCGCCGGGTGTTAATTGACGCCCTGCTAGACTCTCGCACAAATAAGTGACTGGTAGACTTCCTTAAAGGAAGACTGCTTCCTGCTGCCTGGTTTTAAAAATAATTGTCTCCCACCAGCTTTGTTATGAAAGGATAATACATTCAAAATAATAACACAGTACAACACATTAATTTGGGACACAATTCTGAGAATTTCACGTGAAAGTAGCCCAAAAATAGGAACTTTTGTCAAGTTAGCTGCCTTATTTACTCACTAGACCACCTCTAATAACGTCTTGGTTGGTAAAAACAAAAAAATCGTACGTATTCGTATCAAAAAAAAAACACCATTACATAGAAATAACTAATAATTCCTTTGCAGCTTTGAAATGTGTAAAAAATATCATTTTCATTGCGTCTACTGTTCAGATATAAAACGCATACAAACACAGAATTGTATGCATCATTAAATTTTGCTTTTTTTAGCAACAAAAATAAAACAAATCGCTTTTAATTCATTTTTATGTGTTTTGTCTTCTTTTGGCCTCTATCTCTTCTGCTACTTCGGGTCTATGATTCTCTGCAACTTGGAGTTAGTTAGAGGCAACCGACAATCAAGTTCAAGGTCAATATTACAAATATCTTCTTACTTTTACATGCATTTTTGCACATGTGAATGAATTATTTAATGATTCTTATTTTACCTGCTACAAGAAATGTTGAGGTTAATTAATGACGTTTTTTTTTTTTTGCTGCATGTTACAAACTTTAACAATAAACACTTTCCCATGGTGCAAATTTGTATGTATGTATTTTAAATGTGATCAAGTGAATTTATAATGTCATTAACAACTTTAGGCTCGATTAAATGTATGCTTACGAACAGTGTCTTACAAAAGTTAAGCATTGGGGGAAATGTTTTGGAAATATATGGAAAGCAACTATTATTTAATTACATTAAGAATTATGATTAAATTGTAATGCAGACTGGGTTTAATAAAATTTATTCTAGGGATATTGAACGTCTCGTACGTGAAAAAAAGAAGAGCTAGAAGGGAATGGCAACAGCACAGATCTACTCAACATAAATTCAGATTTAAAGAGTGTGCTAAATGACTCCAAGAGCTGCATCTCTCAAAAATTATCTGGAAGGTCTTGATGTCACACTAGCATCTAATTACTCTTTGTGGCGCGCTGCTAAAAAGCTTAAAACACCCGCACATCTACCGGAGGTTGGGCAAGAAAAATATAAATTATTTGCTGAGCACTTAAAATCTGTATTTACGCCAATCACATGTACTGGTGTTTCTTATTTGCCCAGTGTACACAGAAAAAAATAATTTGTAAATACAATTAATTTTTTTGTTATATCAATTAAATAAATAATTGATTTTGAACCTACAACGATTTTTGTAAATACAATTAACGAAATTGTAAGTTGAAGGAAAATTTTAAAAATATTTTCAATTAAATATATCAACAAATAATTTCTTGAAATTGATTTTTTTTTCAACATTTATTTTTGTTAAATTTCAAAGTTATTTCAATTAAAGTTATTGTTATATTAACAATGTGAATTGTTGAATTTCCGTATCATAATTGTTTTATTAACAAGCTTTTTATACACAATCAAAATCCTCGAAATGATTTTTTGCTTGTTTGCGAAAAACACTAAACGTCTTTGGGCGGAGTTGAACCGGCAACATCAACACTAATAAACTGACTCACTTACCCCTCAGCTAAAGAGCAACACTTTATTAGATACGAAAATAATGAATACACACAAAATATGATTTCTTGTTTCTTCTACATGTGCTCATTCCATTATGATATAATTTAACAAATAATTTTGTTGAGTAATTTAATTGACTACAAAAATTTAAATTTGTTATATAAACAATGATGATTGTTAATTTTAAAATTAAATGTTAACAATTTGTTTTGTTGGTTGAATTTCGATGATATTTTTTTCTGTGTAGTTGCTCTACCACCTCGACCCTTGAAGCTTAAGATGTGTGATGTACAAAAACTAATTTCTGAACTCAAGCCGAAGAAAACTCCCGGTATTGATGGAATTAGTAACAAGATGCTGATGAACTTGCCGCGTATTGCAATAAGAATCCTGCTGTTTATTTTTAATGTCATATTATGACTGATTTATACTTGTGATATGCCTGCGAGCAGTAGTATCCATACTTCCACATTTGCCGACGATACAGCCTGTCTTAGTATGCACGAAAACCCTGATGACGCATCCCGCAAACTCCAGGAACACATTAGCCAGATGGAGCTTTGGTTAAACTTATGGAGAACTAAAGTCAATGAACAAAAGTGTGTCCATATAACGTTCACCCCAAGAAAAGATACTTGCTCCCCCATTCGGATTAACAATCAAGTTGTTTCACAACATTCACATGTGAAATATCTTGATATACACCTTGATCGACGACTTACATGGAAACACTACATTGACTCTAAGTTAACTCAAATGAAACTTAAATTAACTCAGGTACATTGGCTGATTGGTAGAAATTCAACACTTAGCCTAGACTGCAAACTTTTAATATACAAGTCGCTTTTAAAGCCAATATGGTGCTACGGAATTACGGAAACTATGGGGCACTGCTTCAGCTTCAAATGTAGAGAAAATTCAATGAAGGCAACATAAAATTTTACGCATGATAACATCGGCTCCATGGTACATAAAAAATTCAAATATACATCGTGATTTGAATATGCCACTAGTGACTGAAGAAATTGCAAAATACGCAGGCAAATATCTAACAAAACTCGAGTCACATTCTAATCCGCTTGCACGCAAAGAAAAGATATGGTTATAGAATGGTTGAGAAAACCACATTATGTTCTCTGAAACAAATGTGTGGTCGTCGAAAACTAGTTATTGTTATTTTAAACATTTATTTCGTTACGATAAACAGAGTAATGTTTGAATTCAATAATTACATTATCACATCCATATAAAAGTGTGATATGGTTAGAGTTTAACAATATAGTTTTGTTAAAAATTTATGACTACAACATAATTTGTATTATTATTTAAAAATAATATAATGTAAATAACAATATAATGTTCTCCAAAACCATACTATGTTAAGTTTAAAAAAAAATCTTTTTCAGAAACATCTGTCCGTTCAGCATTTCGTTTGTAAGCTATCGGTATTGCACGGGTGGTAGTAAATAAATGAATAAATAAATAAAGTATAAACAAAAGGGCAGACCAATAAAAATATATAAACATTTGTGTATCTCTTTATATCTGTATGTCGTGTAAGTATACATTTCTATATACATATACATTTTATTTCAACAATATTAATTTATTTTTATTTCGAATTTAACGCACAGCTGTTTCTACAATAAATATATGATGAATGGCTTGTTTCTACATAACAAGTAAGCGGTACACAGGCGAGTACGTAACAAAATGAGTTTTTATAGTACACTTGTCTAGCTTACGTTGTATTTGGTATCACTTTTTGTATATTTAATTTCATTATTGCCATGGTATACAATTTGGAATTTGAGTTAATTTTTTTCCATACTAGAAGCATTACTTAATGGCAGCACTAGGAGAAAATCGAGCAAAATAAAAACAGCTGCTTTTAAGTTACAATGTAATATTAGATCAGCTCGTTTATTTTGCAAACAAAATCGAATAACTGAATAAATCCTGAGTATTTTTGCTATTAAGCATTAAAGAATGTTTGGATAGATTAAAAAGGCTGCATCAGAGATTCTTAATTAATAACATCGATAGTGACATACTTTTTTTCATTTACGGTATGTTATGTTTTTTTTCACAATTATAAAAGCATTAAGATTTTGCTGCAACAAGTCAAAAAGCTTTCATGCTTCATGAATGGATTTCATCGTCATATCGTCAGATGGTTACTAATTTGCCGCATTTAATGGAAATACTCCCAATCTTCTTGCTTTGAATACAGCTAGATCCAAGAGAACAATGAATAAAAAACTTTACATTGAAATGTGGTTCAAAGCACAGGAGTTTATATATGAACATATAAAAAATATATTTTATATACATAAAACCGATGTATATTCTTTTTTTTTTTAAATATGCTACACATCATACAAGAAAATGATTGAAGAATTTACTTAGAAATAAAATTCACAAAAAAGAAAAGTGCAACCGGCAACCATTTATTCAGTAAGAGCTTGCAATTACTCGGTCTCAAATTACAAACGAACGAAATTCAATATAATACAGCGAAGCTCAGTAAAAAGTTTCAGGTAATCGAACAAACCTATTATTACTTTTCTTGAACAAATTTATGTGAACAAAATTGAAAATAATATAATGTAAGAATGTTTGAAAATAATATAATGTAAGAATGTTTGGATTTATGCTTACAGGTTCCATAATGGTTCAATTAGACAATTCTGTGGACATTCGATTTCCTCTTTAATTAATAAAAACCTATTTTAATTTCCACACAAGTACTAATATTTGATTGCCTATATTTGACATTAGATACAATTGAAATTGTTATGTAGAAACAACAAAATAAAAAAGCAATGTGAGTCCGATCACAAAGGAGATGTGTAAACATCCAGTAATGAAAAATTTTTTTTAAGTTGGAAGTACTTATGCTTTTAGTATCTTTTTTAAAATTAATTAATTAAAAGTATCAAAACTTTCAATATTGTGAATACATATGAATTTGTTGGTTTTTGTTTGTTTTATTAAACTTATTTGGTTAGTAAATGGGCACACTGCAGTATATGTATATGTACTGCATTAAAAATTGCAGTAAGCAGTAAATTTACTGATTACTAAAAAAATTCAGTAAATTTTTAGTGCTAATGAAATTTTATTTGCATTACCAGTAAAATAGTAGGGCCGTAATCACAATAAAATTGTAGCAAGTGGCAAAGTTTTTTTTATTAAAATTTTGAAATTTTTGTATGAAAAAAATTTAGCCACTTAGTAGAATTTCATTACGAATAGGGGCATTACTGATTACTGAAAATTCAATGCACCTCATCATATAATAAATCATTTAGGCACTTTATAAAAATTGTAGAAACAATTTTAGTAATCAGTAAAAATTTACTTGTTAAACATTTTTTATTGTTCTTACTGAAACTTTAGTGGTACTGCAGTGCTCATCTATGGTAAATGCCTTTACTTTTACTTTTTAATTTTTAATTCCTGTTGTTTGTCGTTTAGTTGTTGCTGTTCTTGTTGTTGTGTACGCATTGCAATTAAAATAAATTCAGTAAAGTGCGACTTTGACTCGCGCACGTTCGGTTTTGATCATTTTTTTTTTTGATTTAGCTCTCTTAATTTTCGAAGTTTTTTCAGTTTAAACTATTTTTTTTTTCAGTTTTATCGCTTTTTTCTCGTTTTGGCGTTTTTTTTTCTCCTTTTGGGTTTTTTAATTTTCGCAATTTTTTTTCATTTTGGCGATTTTTTCATTTTGGCGATTTTTTCTGTTTTTTTTGAGGTTTTTTTCATTTTGGCGATTTTGTTCTGTTTTTTTTGGGTTTTTTTCATTCTAGAGATTTTTTTCTGTTTTTGGGGTTTTTTTTATTTAGGCGATTGTTTCATATTGGCGATTTTTTTGTTTAAGGATTTTTTTAATTTTGGCGATTTTTGCGGTTTTTCACGATTTATTTTAGTCCTAGAGATTTTTTTTATTTGGTGATTTTTTTCGTTTTGGCAATTTTTTTATATTTGGTGATTTTATATTTTTTTGATTTTTTAGTTTTACCGTTTTTGAAAATTTCAAGAGTTTTACTCTTACGGTTTCCAAGATACAGCAAGTTGTCAAAATTACAAAGTCAAACTTGCATTAACTGATGGAACACCCATTGATTTAAATTTTTTTAATTTAGTGTTAATTGTTGTAGTCTGTATAAAAATACACTAACTTTTAAAATTTCAAGTGTATATATGTGCATACAATTATATGTGTATTACATGGAATTTTAACATTTTTCGTTGCTCGTTTTGGAACACCCTTTAGTTTTTAACTCTCATGTATTTGCTGTTATAGTGGACAAATGTCTACATATTGTGTCAAAATTTCAAGTCCGTAGCTCTTACGGTTCATTTTCACCTTTGGTGTACGGAAATATACAAAAAAATAACCGGCGGGGGCGCACCGTCGGCTTCGAGCCGGTCGACTTGTTGTGCTTGGTATTGCTTCTTTCAAACACTAATACACTCATACATAGCTCACACCGATTTGACAATGCAAAGCAAAAGCAAAAAGCAAAGAAATCTCAGCAAAGAAATCTCAGCAAAGAAATCAAGTCAAAAAATGTTTACCCCCTAGCGTATAGATGTTTACACATCAAAAAGTATTACGTATTTTACTCAGAAAAAGTTGACAGTTGTTTTATAAAACCACAAAGCCAAATTTCGTACTCATATGAACAAAATTTTTGAGTTACTTGTAATGTAGAAACATGCCATAAAAAACAATATACTATTATTGTAATGGGTGTTTTTTATTGAGGTATAGAACTTTAAGTTGGCATCACTTTTTTAACTGGCGGCCATTTTGTCAGCTGTCAAGTGATTAATATTTAGTTTGGTTTGCCATTTCATCATGAACAGGTTGACAAAAGAACAACGCTTGCAAATCGTGCAAATTTATTTCGAAAATAATGGTTCAGTTCGCGAAGTTTACCGCAAGCTCCGTCCATTTTATGGTCGACATAATCGTCCATCAGAGCAATTAATTCGGTTAACCATGGATCGTTTTCGCACTACGTTTACTCTATGTGATAATACGCATCCGCAGAGACGTCGAACAGTGCGCACCGAAGAAACAATTGCCGCTGTAGAGAAAAGTGTTGAAGAGGACCCGAATGAATCGATTCGCCACCGTGCACAGCAATTGGAGCTTTGTCCATCAACTTTATGGAAGATTTTGCGCAAAGATCTTGGCTTGCGACCTTACAAGATCCAGCTTGTGCAAGAATTAAATCCGCGAGACCATGCAATGCGTCGTGATTTTGGTGTATGGGCCGAAAATGAGATTGATCTCGATGCTGATTTTCATCGCAAAATATTGTTCAGTGATGAGGCTCATTTTTGGTTGAATGGCTACGTCAACAAGCAAAATTGCCGCATTTGGAGTGAAGAGAATCCACATGAGACCCTTGAGACGCCATTACATCCACAAAAACTGACTGTTTGGTGTGCTCTATGGGCTGGTGGAGTCATTGGGCCATACTTCTTCCGAAATAATGCTGGAGAGTCAGTTACCGTTAATGGAGACCGGTATAGAGCCATGATAACCGACTATTTTGTTCCCGAATTGGATGGCATGAATGTGGATGAGTTGTGGTTCCAACAAGACGGCGCTACATGCCACACAGCGCACGTCACAATCGATTTATTGAAGGAAACATTCGAGGAGCGCATAATTTCGCGGAATGGACCTGTCAATTGGCCACCAAGATCGTGTGATTTGACACCATTGGATTATTTTCTTTGGGGATATGTGAAGTCACTCGTCTACGCCAACAAACCAGAAACGTTAGGGGACTTGGAAGCCAACATTCGTGGCGTTATTGCCAACATACGGCCCCATATGCTCGAAAAAGTGGTTGAAAATTGGACCTGTAGAATTGGCTTTATTCGAGCCAGCCGCGGCGGCCACATGCCCGAAATCATATTTAAACATTAATGGCATAAAATTATCCTTCCAATAAAGCAAAATTGATGGACACTAAAACGATTTTCTTGTGTTTTATTTCAATTCGAAGTTCTATACCTCTAAAAAAAACACCCGTTATTAAATAATACTGTGGTCGTATTTAACAATATTAATATAATATTAGAACATAGTATTGTGAGTCTCAATTATATTTTAGTCACATCTAATAATAGTGTTGTCATATTTACAATACTAAGATTAAAATATAATTAACTCAGATAATAATATCATTAACTCAGATAATATTATAACTAACTCAGATAATTATATTGTTAAAGTTGTTTTTCTTCTATTAACAACAATATGATTTGACTGCAACCATATAATTCAATCATAGTATGTTGCTGTTTGATTATTATTGCCTCAGCCATATTTTTTCTTTGCGTGTGCTCGTAATATTTTGAACTTTACTGGACACATCCGCTTAAAAAAGAGAGATACACGGGCTCTAATATTCAACACTCTAGATGATGAAGCTGCTTGAAAACACTTTTTTCTTTTTGTTGCTTATCACTACTTATGTATTATTAATAACTATCACTAAGCTTATGTCCGACATTGGTCGGGCCTAATAATAATTTTTTATAGATTTAAGATTTGAATACTTATTGTTAGTTCATATTTGAAGATACAATAAATAAAAAACATGCATTAAAAAAAATATTAACACTGGAAGCTTGCCAAGGTCAAAATGATTCCAAGGCCGGGCAAAGATCTATAAGTTTGCTCTCAACTATGACAAAACTCTTCGAAAAGCTGCTCATGACAAAATTGTACCCTTGTCTAACAGATAATATGTGCATACCAGACCATTAATTTGGTTTAGAAGTCAGCATAGCAACATTTAACAAACGCGTAGATTGGTTCAATTAATAAGGAAAACATTCGAAGAAAAGAAGTATTGTTCTGCCCAGTTTATAGATGATTCTCATACGAAAAGAAACTTGTCCACTCATTAGAGTCAACAGTCAAGTTGTTCCTTTCCTCAACATTCACATGTGAAATACCTTGGTATACACTTTGATCGTCGGCTTACATGGAAACACCATATTGACTCAAAGCTAACACAAATGAAACTTAAAATAACTCAGATACATTGGCTGATTGATAGAAATTCAACATTCAGTCTAGATTGTGACTTTTTAATATACAAGTCGATTTTGAAACCAAGGAATTCAACTATGGAGCACTGCTTCAGCTTCTAATGTCGAGAGAATCCAACGCTTATTGCATATGGCATGCTGAACACGAATGTAAGTATTTTTATATCCTGTGGCTAGTTTCTGAGATATGGTTACTTTTAATATATTAGTATAGAGGGGTTCCGATAAAAAAAAAATTGGTAATGTATGTATAACTTTTAAAATGTTAAACAAATAGAAACATTATATACGGACCGATTATAGTCAATGGCAAAAGCTTTCGAAATTCATAATTGCGAGTGACCCTGTTACACTAGAGAGTGAGTTAGAGAGTGCTAAATCTGACCACCTCGAGATGGAAGAGGCTTTTAGTCATGTTTAATTTATTTTTTATAGTATTTTAAGTTTTTTCGTGTAGCTTTTCAATTTTTAACCCCCGACTAAAAAAAGGGGTGTTATAAGTTTGTAGTGTGTGTCTGTGTATCTGTATGTCTGTCTGTGTCTACGTACAGGCCAAACGGCTGGACCGATTTTCATTTAGTTTTTTCTGTTTGAAAGACGACTTGATCGAGAGGGTTCTTAGCTATGTTTGAAAAAAATCGGTCCAGCCGTTTAGAAGATATAACATCTTTTCTGAAAAAAGTCGGGGGTTTTTAAAATTTGTAATTTTTGTTATTATATCTAGTTAGTATTGAGTAAAAGATTTAACAAATTGTTGAAAAAATAAATATAATCAAAAAAATCATATATTTTTTCCGACAATATATGTATGCTAACTCCAACTAAATATTTGTTTTTTGATCCACTAAAATATGCTATCTCATAAATATACGCAAAGCAGTGCAAAATAAAATATTTTTTGCAGATTTATAAATTAGTGAATATTTTTGTGTGTGCCACAAATATATTTAACTAGCTCCTAATAGCCTCTGGGAATAGATCTGAAATATATTTAATATTTATATTTGGGTTCCATACAAATTTTGAGGATCCGAATAATGACAGGAAAACACGATGTAGTGTAATTAAACTTTATTTCAACAGTGATTTTTCTTTTTTTCCAACCAACAATTTT
This sequence comes from Tachina grossa, assembly GCA_949987645.1. Taxonomy (NCBI): domain Eukaryota; kingdom Metazoa; phylum Arthropoda; class Insecta; order Diptera; family Tachinidae; genus Tachina; species Tachina grossa. The sequence goes on along the minus strand of OX465278.1, from coordinate 48,352,589 downwards.
AACCAATGCGATTTTAGCAGGAAAACGAAGTTGAATAGTTTTGACATTTGGAAATAGTTCCAACAACATTGGAACCTTCGTGTTCAATATTTTACAATATTTTCAGATACAGATATTTAAAAGTATAAATTCAAGTGATTAAATATTTTAATAATATCTATAAAAAAATAATTCGTGTAGTTTAAAAAAAATAATTCAAAATATCAAAAATTCAAATTTAAAATTTTATAAATTTTAGTTATTTAAATTATTGTCCAAATGATTTTTGGTTAATTAGTAAGCCTATTTAAACCATATTATGGAAGTCACATATTTTTTTTTCTTTTTTTTTATAAGGAGCGAATTAATTAGTTTTTTTCGCTCTACTGAAAAGTTAGCTTTTTAAGTTGACGTATTTTGAATATAGGCTCTCGATATATGTATTTGTATTAAACTTTTTTAACTGCTTTGTATTGGTTAGTTTAAACAATTTCGTTGATTGGAGACATTTTAATCGTCGAAATTGATTATACATGTTTGCCATTATTACCTGTGTATGATGTTTGCAAAGTTAATACGTAAAATATAAAAAAAAATCTTATAAATCGGTTAGCATAATTGACGAAAGGTGTGCAGAGACACGGTATGGATAATTTTAAAGGCAATCTTCGTAAGAGCTTAAACATAAGACAATAAAACTTTTATGAGTTCCACAAATTTTCTTCAATACCTAGAATTCAAAAACCCTAACATCTATAAAAAACAGGCTTACTTAAGTTTTATCTTTTAAATCCATATACTAATACAAACAAGGATAATATTTATGCTTATTCAAAATTCTAAAATATTAAATAATTCTTCTAATAATTTTAAACCTTTTTAATTATTAAAATCTCTAATTGTATTAAGCTTAAGGTCTCTTGTTTAATAAAAAAAAAAATCCTCAAGGAGTCATAACAAAAAAGTGACCAAATATCGAAATATAAAGAGATTTTTTTTTTATAAAAAAAACAAGAGACCTTAAGCTTAATAAAATTAAAGATTATTATAATTTAAAATATTAATTAAATGCTCTTGCAAAAGCCAGCCTGTAAAACAAATTATGTTTGCTCATAAATAAAATTCTATACATTTTTTTAATTAAATACTGTTGGCATTTATGGTATTAATCTTAAATACCCGGTTATTAAAAATATAATAATTTAATATATATATTAAAAAGAAATTTATATGAGTATGTGGATGCACATAATGTCAATTTTAATACGAGTATATCCATACATTTATACATACCAACCACATACATAAGTGTGCACGGAAATTTTAATTAAATTGTTGTAATTACCTAAAACGAAAAAAAAATTAAATAAATTCAATTAATATATGATTTTACAAAACTGGAAACCAAATATAAAATAATTTTCTAAAAACTAATTTAAATTACTATAAATGTAAAGGGTCTTCCCATAAGAGGTTTACATTTGATATATTAAAAAAAGGAATATTTGTAAAAGATATGTTCGTATGTTAATTTAATTAGGGTATGCCTAACGTAACCAGATGGTTTTTGCAAAAAGCGGGATTTTAAAGAAAATACCGTCAAAAAGCGGGATTTAAAAATAAATATCTTTTAGAAAGCGGGATGTAGAAAAAATATTTTTCAACTCAAAAGAAACGTATTTACACAAACAAAAACATTTATAAACAAGACTATTTTTCTACATAAATAAAAATCAAATGTAGTTTGTTGGTAATCGCATCAATTAAGAACAGCTGCACCGATTTCGCTATTTTTTTTTTAATATTTGTCGTGACCTAACTTAAGTTTTTACGCAACGCAAAAGAAATTGGTCACGTCCAATTTTTTTAATATAAAATCGGAGAACGGCTGGACCAAATTTTTCAATTTTTTAATATTCTTAGTAATTTAAGAAATAATATTAAGTAGTGGACAAGTGGGTGTGACAGCTTCATTGTCCTTATAAGCTGTTCAAGAAGAAAACTTCTGAACAAAATAAAAGTGGACGTGGCACCTCGAATATATATAGTTTTTTAATCTTGGAATAGCATTGCATGTAATGCGACAAGAAACGTGAAATTTTGTGTAAGTAAAGATTTTTTTGATGTGCCTTGGAACATTGGGGTGTGTCACCTAGAAAATATTCACTTTGAGATATCTAGAAAACTAATATAGGGAGAACTTTTAAATTTTGTAGGGAAAAACTCTATTGATAATGTGCATTATCTCTGCGAACAATTTCAGAAATGGCGTGGTGCCTCTCATAAGTTGCAAATTTTTGTTTGTCTTCAAAAATAATACCAATGAACTGATATTGCTGATTTGCCCACATTTTATTACTGATCTTCTAGAAGAAGCAAAGTATTTTAACTTTTTTAATATCTAAATCTATGTACAGACGGTTGTCAGGTCTTACAATATTGCCAGTAAAATGTGCTCAAAATTTCTTGCAACCGTGTGAACTTACAATTTTTGTCAGACATCGTTGCCAGAAAAAGCATTGTCAGTCCATTGCAAGACTAGCAGCTGACAACAAATTGTCAGACATCTTACAATCGTGTGAACACATTGTAAAATTATTGCCAGATATTTGTCAGACATTTTAATATTGTCAGATGTGCGAAGTTTATGCATCTGACAATGGCGTCTTTGTAAGAGCAAAAATAATAAATAATAATAGTGACAAATATCTGGCAATAATTTTACAATGTGTTCACACGATTGTAAGATGTCAGACAATTTGTTGTCAGCTGCTAGTTTTGCAATGGACTGACAATGCTTTTCCTGGCAACGATGTCTGACAAAAATTGTAAGTTCACACGGTTGCAAGAAATTTTGAGCACATTTTACTGGCAATATATTGAAAAAAAATCGCCAAAACGCGAAAATGTCGCCAAAACTAAAAAAAAAAATTAAATAAAAAAAAAATCGCAAAAATTAAAAAAAATAAGAAAAAAAACGCCAAAATGAAAAAACGCCAAACAAAAACCGAAAAAATCGCCAAAACAAGAAAATAAAGTGTCTAAACTAAAAAAGAGCCAAAACTTAAAAAAATCGCCAAAACCGAAAAAAACGCAAAAAACGACAAAACAAAAAAACCGAAAAGACCCCAAAAACGAAAAAAATGCCAAAACTATATATTATATAGGATCTAGTGTTCGTACGGAACCCTATGTGCGCGAGTCATAGTCGCACTTTACTGAATTTATTATCAGTTGCTGTAGGCAAATTCAAGTGATGAAGGCATAGTCAATGGTCACTGAACTATACCGACTTCAGCAGATACTAATCCTAATGTAACATCAGAGCGCCCTCCTTCGTTGTGTAGCAGAATCATCGGTGAAGTAAAATAACCAATAAAATTGCTACTAAGCACAGCTTCAAAAATTTAATGCGTCTCATTTACACCAAAGGCGCTTCAGCTCTGCGTTATTTAAAAAAACGTGCAAAAAGCAGAGCTATCTTCTCTATCACTATCGCTTTCCTAAAGAAGGTAACACCTAGTAATAGTATGAGACATTCATTGCCTGAGTGTTACTTCTCTTAAAAAAAAAATTACTGAGTTATGAAGTAACAATATCAAAAAAAAAAAACACAGACGAATTGATAACCCCATCCTTTTTATTTTGTAGCTATTTCATTACAATTAAATTGAAATTTTCTTTGAAGGCTACTCTAAATCATGTTGAATTGACATGAAACATATATGTATGAAGCCAAAATCACTACCGAAAAATATTAGATTTTTTCGTAGATTTTAATATGTAATTTTTCTACGTGTCGTCACTTAAACTCTATAAGAGTAAAACGTTTAAGAAAATGAAGGCGATTGAATAGTTAATACCGAAAGCTGCGAAAACTCATAAAAACGTATTATTATTATGTCTACAAAAAAAGCAAAAATATTCACAGGGCCGCACACAGGGACGAATTGAAAATTTAGTGCGAAAAAATTATTTACTTCATATGGACTCAATAAATTTTAATAAAACTAGGTACCTCAAGGATTTTGGAGTCCTTGATTACTAATCTGATGTCAGTTTTTAAAAATTTAAAATTGCGGATCCAATATGGCGGACAATTTTTGAAAAATTTATCGAATTTGCTTTAAACTCATTACACGGGGTTTTTTGGGATCGCTGATTACGAATCTTATATTATTTTTGACAAATTCAAAATGGCGGATCCAATATGGCGCACAAATCTTAAAAAATTTATCGAATTCGTTTAAAACTTATTGCACGGGAATCGGAGGTACTACCTTAGGAAAATATGCTCTATTTATTGAAGGGGGAAATGGGGGGACCACCACTTGACTTTTTTATACTTACTAGTAGTTGTGATTTTTAACTTATAAGGAAAAGTCGTGGAACTGTTTGGAACTTTTTTATAGCTCTAGCTTAAGTAAATTGTTCAATATATTTCATAATAAAAATAGTATAATATATCTACACTACTTATTATTGTTGTTTTAATAATAACTGCAAATTAAATTAAATACCTGATGCTTAAAAATATATTTAAAAAACTTTAAACTGAAAATTTACAAAAAAAAAAAAAAAAAATGTAGAGTGCAGCAACACTAAACGCTATAGATGCTGTTGACAGGTATAAGTGCATTTAACAGATAATAGCACTTTGCACGCACTTACAGACTAAAGCGATGCGTTAAAAAAAATAAATACTTATAGGTTGATTGTGTACTGTTATAAAGAACATATTAAGTGCAATATTGGTTAAATTTAACAAAATAAAAAATTTAATTTTTGTCGTCCTAATTCGGTCATTTGTCCCTGTGTGGTCCGTGTAGATTGTATAAATTTTTGTACATAGCACAAATGTACAAAATTTTGTAAATGTACAAAAGCATTTAAAACTCCAAAAAATAATGAACAAATGTCGAAGCAAATCGCTTGAATTGAAAAAAAAATATTAATGCCCTAATTCTGTTCAACGATTGTATCGTCTTGTCTATGGACGAAAAAAGCCGCAATTGTGTTGTCTATGCTAGAAGGTTCGTGTATTTGCTTTATGATTTTGATAAAAAAAACATTATTTCTGATAGGGCATTTACATTACCTCGAAATCTAGTACTTACGAGATTTCGAGCTAAGTCTTGCTGTTTTTTACTAGATTTCCCATACAAAACAAAATCTATTTTGTCAACTTAGTTATTATTTTTCGAACTTCATTTGTTTCTATATTTATGATTTGAATAGGCTAAGGTTCGTATCGCTTTTTAAGCCAAATTACATGTGATAATTATTAATGAACAAATAACATCAAAGTTAGTTTTAAATATTCTGACAACATATAGTTGAACGGAACAGTTAGCCGTTTTCGAAGGCCACTAAACCTTCATCATCAGCGTTGTTTTGTGTTTGGTCCACTGTTTGTGGTGTCAGTTGATGTAGATTTCTGCTTTGTTTTGATTCACCGTATTTCAATTTGCTGAAAGATGTTCCGTTCAACTATGTGTTGTCAGAATATTTACAACTAACTTTGGTGTTATTTGTTCATTAATAATTATCACATGTAATTTGGCTTAAAAATCGATACGAACTTTAGCCTGTTTAAATCATAAATATAGAAACAAAATCTATTTTGTCAGTAGATTTGTAAGAAATCTAATAAAAATCTAATATTTTTATTTGTTATGGTTATTTGGAAATTTTTGTTATTAATGGGTTTTGTTTTGGATAAAAAATCTTAATAAATGTCAAAAAAAATTGGTCTAAACGGTATAGATTTTCATAAAGATTTTAACTAAAATCTGCTAGATTTTGTACTGGTGTAAATGGCCTATAACACATATTTTTCAAACTCCTGTATAATACTTAAATTTAATTTTTATGTTTAAAATTTTTAAACGCACTAATAGTCCCAAATTAATATTTTACTTATTAAGTAAAATATTTTTTTTATTAAAAATACATTGAAATTGATTATTGACGGGTTTAGCTGGATCCTATGCGTATTTCACTGTTGCTAATGCAGATCATCAGGGAACCTTTACCCAAAGCTTCTTAGAACAACTAGAGTTATTATATTATAAACTTACATTTAAACAAATGAGAAGCTCAATAACAAATAACAAATTTGAAACAAGAACTCAATAATCAACATGTTTTTTATTTTCTTACTTTACTATTTATTATTTATTTATTTTTATGTTTTAAAAACATGCCAATAATATTTTTCTTTTTCATTATCAAAGACAACAACGATTTTTTTTAAATAGTTTAGAGAATTCATACACAAAAACTCAAAAGTATTTTCAAACAAAAACCTCCTAAATCTTCTTACTGAATTAGGACATAAAATTGTTTTTAAAATTCCCTCTCGAATATATAAAAAAAAATAGTTTTGATTACAAATACTAAAACGGAAAAGCAACTAAAAATTTAAAAAAATCTGCGCTAACAGCAAAATCAGGCGCTGTATGTAAATATTTTTTTTTTTAATTTTGTTAAAACTTTAAGACTTTTCATTTATTGCAATGTAAATTTATTTTATATCAGTTAAGATAATTTATGCTTCCAAAAATTTTAGAGTTTCCAAACTAAAAACGTGCCCTTAAAATTTTAAGATTTCCCTTCAAAAATAATTTCTTTAACAGACACTTAAAAGTTGCAAATAATTTACATAAATTTGTCATTTTTGCCAACAATAATAACTCCATTTTATACCCTTTCTTAAGCAACCCTTTTATTTTATTTTTTTTTTTTTGAACAAAACAATAAAAATCACTGCCAAACTATATTGAAAGAAGTTTTATTAAAGCAAAGTTTATGGGTAATTCATGATAAATAGACCATTAGAAAACCCATTAGAAAAATAATTTTTTTTTTCTATTTTCACTAGATTCCTTTTTATTTCCAAGCGAATGGCCGATTTAATTTCTTTAACTGTGCCAAAACTAATAAAAATAAAGTTTAGGGTTGTTTTAATTTTTGCATGTTAAAAGTCTCTAACTATTATTTCCAACAAAAGGCAAGTCACAGGTGTGCCAGTTTTCGTAAAGTCAGTGGCAACATAATAAAACTATAGAATTTCTTTTATATAAAATTAAATAAGAAAAAGTTGAAACTTTAAAAACTTAAATTTATAAATTCAAGTACAATTATTTATTATAATTTCATATGTTTTTGCAATGTTGCATAGAATATTTAATGACAGTTTATGCAAGACAATTAAAAGTTCGAGTCAGCCTTGATTGTCTTCGATAAATGAATGGAAAATTTTTCGCGTCTCGCATTCGGACGTTTTACCCGTTTGTTATGTGTCTTCTTGTGGTCCATCACATTTAAACTGTTTGCCTTAAGATATGCTTTAGTTTGCGAACTAGTGTTCCAGCATGTTGAAAGGTTGAAGTTATGTTGCATAAGCGCATGTCTGATTTCTTTGAACATACTCTTTATATTTGTATTTGTAATAGATTGTGGAACTTAATTTTGTGGTTTATGAATTTGATAAATAATAGTAATTTGAGCATGAATAAAAGTGAGCCAAGTTTTGTTTTAAAATTTGATAACAAACAAATTCAAATATTTAAAAAAAATTAACAACCTTCTAACTATTGATTGTGGTAGAGAAGACCGCAAAGTATAAACAAATGCTTTGGAGTCTGATCCTCATATAAAAGATGCTTTAAAGTTTGTTGAATAGGCGGCCTATTAAATCATTTAACCCTTTTACATTAGATGTATTTAATGTCTTGCCTTAAATTACAATGCAGATTCTGTTGTGGATCATATTAACTCTTCTCTGTATGTGTTGTTTTTTGTTCACTCCTAAACCTTTAAGTGGTGAATTGAAATTTTGTGGCATAACTTTTTCACAAAAAGGTTTAATAAACATCATTTTATATCGATTATTTTTATAGCTATGCTATTTATTGCGCGATACAGGACTTAAGACATGATTGTCGTAACAAAAATAAACGACACTATTGCAGTTATAAATTTATTTTTGTTTTCATTTCTTTGTACTTAAAAGCAGAGTACGAAAATAAACGAAAAAAAATTGTTTGATTTTGTTTTTTGTTTCGTTCTTTTAAGTGAGTGAAACAAACACAATGAGAACGATTGCTCAATTTGTTTTTGTTTTGTTTTTACACATGAGCACAAACCAGAGAACACAGTTAACACAACACAATACATTAATTTAATCGTACGCCGCTACAAAAGAAAATAATGGAAAATAAATGGAAACATTTTGAAATACTTGCAAGGAATTTGACATCATCATATCTGTGGCTATAAGGAAAAAGTGCTTAAGTTATATTTGACTGTTTTGCAGGAGAGCACTTTTAAGCGTTCAAGGCGATTTTCGGAAATTTATTTCTTTTACAGTTTAATTTGGGAAATTATATATTAAGCTTAATTTTTTAAGCAAACATCATTCTACACACTATAAATAATACATTTAAGTTGAAATATACCAAAGTATAACCTAAATAAAGCTATTATTCCAAATGAGATTAGTCTAGTCTAGAAAAGATAAGCCGCAATTCATTTTGCTATAACTTCTTGAAAAATCGCACAAACTAATTGAAATTTTGCTCAGGCGTACTTTCGAATATGCACATTATGGCGGTACTGTTAACTCAAAATGAGCTTATCTCGGCTTAAGCACTTTTTCCTTTTTGCCACAGATATAATATAATTTTATTGCATTGTTATTTCACGCATGAAATTTGTTTTATATAACTAAGTAGCATAGCTATAACCGGGTGTCCTAAGACACCCTTCTTCTTTTTTTTCTTAATGAAGAGGAAATAAATTAAGAAGTCAAAAAGATACATTATTGATAAATTATGTGGTAAAGCATCTACGAAATGCATAAAGACAAGCTTAGCAATCAACAAATAAATTTCATTTAAAATTTATTAAAAAAAATATAAGCACAACGAACGATTTTTTGAACCCAAAAAATTAGCAATTCTTTAATTAAAAGAAACAAAATGAATGAAAATCTCTCGACTTGGGTCAAAATCGTTCACTAGTTCAGTTTTGCCACAAACCAATGATCAAACCTATTTAAATTACATGGGTTTGATAATCGAATTGTGACAAAAATTAATTAGTGAACGAGTTTGTCTCAAGTTTATACTGAACCAATTCGAACGAGCTCGAACGAGTTGGACCCAACTCCATCTAAAACCCATAGAATTGTGTCGAACTCGCTCACTAGTCCCTTTCACTACATTTTGATGATAGGTTTGTGTCAAAAACAACCGACTGCATGAGTTTGATACAAGTCTACTACGAACACTTGTTTTTATCTAAAATGATCAATCGAAGCCAAATAATAATACAGAACATAAAAATTCGAACAATTTTCTTTACGAATTGAATTAGGACAATGTTACGCCCTGCGAATGTATAATTATGCCACAATCAAGGAATTTATGGTTAATGCGAACTGAATCACTCACTAAAATGTCTATTAATTTCCCGAATGCCACAACATTAAACGTTAAGTGCCAAATGACATAAGGAGCTAATAACATATTACGCAACGCTATTTTCGGAGTTTTTATACCCTCCGCCCTTTCGCTTTGTAAAGCGTTTTACAAAATGTTCAGTACAAATTTTCTAAACCGTAACAATTTTTTAACCTCCCGTTATATGTAAATAGTCCCTGAGCACAAATAAGCTTTTCCATTCTCAAGAATTTCCAGTTATTTGTCCCAGTTTTATGTTAAATTTTAATACGGTTCACGTTTTTAAATTTTGTCTCGTTAATTATCTTAAAAGTTATTTAAAACATAAAAAAAATCATGTTAAAAACTGTAGGCATATTTCTAAATATTTAATAATAATTGCAGAACATAAAAAAAAAATTTAAATTGCTAGAAAATCATAAAACTAAAACATGACTTAGCACCTGTCAAACTGGCACTCCAGAGTAGAGATGGGCGCGTGTCGAATTTTTCCAACACAACACGCACGAACACGAATACCATGAAATTCAACACGTACGAAACACGCACGCCAAAAATTTTCCCAACACGAAACTACACAACACGCACGAAATCAAATAAAATAACAAAAAATCGTTTTTAATTAGTGTGTTTTATGGGAATTGTTACAATTTAATTTTTAAAATTTTTTTAAACGCACTAATAATCCCAAATTAATATTTTACTTATTAAGTAAAATATTTTTTTCTATTAAAAATACATTGAAATTGATTATTGAGGGGTTTAGCGGGATCCTAAACGAAACATCAACCTTAAAAGTGCCATACCATGGCTGGTGCTTGCGGGTTTGACGATACAAAATAGGCATTAAATTTTTTTCCTGGAAATTCATGCATGCATATTTTGCAAGTAAAATCGTTTCGTATTTTTTGTGTCAATGTTGCTGCACACGATACGAAACGAACACGCACGAAATCAGGGGTGGAACTGTTTGGAACTTTTTTATAGCTCTAGCTTAAGTAAATTGTTCAATATATTTCATAATAAAAATAGTATAATATATCTACACTACTTATTATTGTTGTTTTAATAATAACTGCAAATTAAATTAAATACCTGATGCTTAAAAATATATTTAAAAAACTTTAAACTGAAAATTTACAAAAAAAAAAAAAAAAAAATGTAGAGTGCAGCAACACTAAACGCTATAGATGCTGTTGACAGGTATAAGTGCATTTAACAGATAATAGCACTTTGCACGCACTTACAGACTAAAGCGATGCGTTAAAAAAAATAAATACTTATAGGTTGATTGTGTACTGTTATAAAGAACATATTAAGTGCAATATTGGTTAAATTTAACAAAATAAAAAATTTAATTTTTGTCGTCCTAATTCGGTCATTTGTCCCTGTGTGGTCCGTGTAGATTGTATAAATTTTTGTACATAGCACAAATGTACAAAATTTTGTAAATGTACAAAAGCATTTAAAACTCCAAAAAATAATGAACAAATGTCGAAGCAAATCGCTTGAATTGAAAAAAAAATATTAATGCCCTAATTCTGTTCAACGATTGTATCGTCTTGTCTATGGACGAAAAAAGCCGCAATTGTGTTGTCTATGCTAGAAGGTTCGTGTATTTGCTTTATGATTTTGATAAAAAAAACATTATTTCTGATAGGGCATTTACATTACCTCGAAATCTAGTACTTACGAGATTTCGAGCTAAGTCTTGCTGTTTTTTACTAGATTTCCCATACAAAACAAAATCTATTTTGTCAACTTAGTTATTATTTTTCGAACTTCATTTGTTTCTATATTTATGATTTGAATAGGCTAAGGTTCGTATCGCTTTTTAAGCCAAATTACATGTGATAATTATTAATGAACAAATAACATCAAAGTTAGTTTTAAATATTCTGACAACATATAGTTGAACGGAACAGTTAGCCGTTTTCGAAGGCCACTAAACCTTCATCATCAGCGTTGTTTTGTGTTTGGTCCACTGTTTGTGGTGTCAGTTGATGTAGATTTCTGCTTTGTTTTGATTCACCGTATTTCAATTTGCTGAAAGATGTTCCGTTCAACTATGTGTTGTCAGAATATTTACAACTAACTTTGGTGTTATTTGTTCATTAATAATTATCACATGTAATTTGGCTTAAAAATCGATACGAACTTTAGCCTGTTTAAATCATAAATATAGAAACAAAATCTATTTTGTCAGTAGATTTGTAAGAAATCTAATAAAAATCTAATATTTTTATTTGTTATGGTTATTTGGAAATTTTTGTTATTAATGGGTTTTGTTTTGGATAAAAAATCTTAATAAATGTCAAAAAAAATTGGTCTAAACGGTATAGATTTTCATAAAGATTTTAACTAAAATCTGCTAGATTTTGTACTGGTGTAAATGGCCTATAACACATATTTTTCAAACTCCTGTATAATACTTAAATTTAATTTTTATGTTTAAAATTTTTAAACGCACTAATAGTCCCAAATTAATATTTTACTTATTAAGTAAAATATTTTTTTTATTAAAAATACATTGAAATTGATTATTGACGGGTTTAGCTGGATCCTATGCGTATTTCACTGTTGCTAATGCAGATCATCAGGGAACCTTTACCCAAAGCTTCTTAGAACAACTAGAGTTATTATATTATAAACTTACATTTAAACAAATGAGAAGCTCAATAACAAATAACAAAGTTGAAACAAGAACTCAATAATCAACATGTTTTTTATTTTCTTACTTTACTATTTATTATTTATTTATTTTTATGTTTTAAAAACATGCCAATAATATTTTTCTTTTTCATTATCAAAGACAACAACGATTTTTTTTAAATAGTTTAGAGAATTCATACACAAAAACTCAAAAGTATTTTCAAACAAAAACCTCCTAAATCTTCTTACTGAATTAGGACATAAAATTGTTTTTAAAATTCCCTCTCGAATATATAAAAAAAAATAGTTTTGATTACAAATACTAAAACGGAAAAGCAACTAAAAATTTAAAAAAATCTGCGCTAACAGCAAAATCAGGCGCTGTATGTAAATATTTTTTTTTTTAATTTTGTTAAAACTTTAAGACTTTTCATTTATTGCAATGTAAATTTATTTTATATCAGTTAAGATAATTTATGCTTCCAAAAATTTTAGAGTTTCCAAACTAAAAACGTGCCCTTAAAATTTTAAGATTTCCCTTCAAAAATAATTTCTTTAACAGACACTTAAAAGTTGCAAATAATTTACATAAATTTGTCATTTTTGCCAACAATAATAACTCCATTTTATACCCTTTCTTAAGCAACCCTTTTATTTTATTTTTTTTTTTTTGAACAAAACAATAAAAATCACTGCCAAACTATATTGAAAGAAGTTTTATTAAAGCAAAGTTTATGGGTAATTCATGATAAATAGACCATTAGAAAACCCATTAGAAAAATAATTTTTTTTTTCTATTTTCACTAGATTCCTTTTTATTTCCAAGCGAATGGCCGATTTAATTTCTTTAACTGTGCCAAAACTAATAAAAATAAAGTTTAGGGTTGTTTTAATTTTTGCATGTTAAAAGTCTCTAACTATTATTTCCAACAAAAGGCAAGTCACAGGTGTGCCAGTTTTCGTAAAGTCAGTGGCAACATAATAAAACTATAGAATTTCTTTTATATAAAATTAAATAAGAAAAAGTTGAAACTTTAAAAACTTAAATTTATAAATTCAAGTACAATTATTTATTATAATTTCATATGTTTTTGCAATGTTGCATAGAATATTTAATGACAGTTTATGCAAGACAATTAAAAGTTCGAGTCAGCCTTGATTGTCTTCGATAAATGAATGGAAAATTTTTCGCGTCTCGCATTCGGACGTTTTACCCGTTTGTTATGTGTCTTCTTGTGGTCCATCACATTTAAACTGTTTGCCTTAAGATATGCTTTAGTTTGCGAACTAGTGTTCCAGCATGTTGAAAGGTTGAAGTTATGTTGCATAAGCGCATGTCTGATTTCTTTGAACATACTCTTTATATTTGTATTTGTAATAGATTGTGGAACTTAATTTTGTGGTTTATGAATTTGATAAATAATAGTAATTTGAGCATGAATAAAAGTGAGCCAAGTTTTGTTTTAAAATTTGATAACAAACAAATTCAAATATTTAAAAAAAATTAACAACCTTCTAACTATTGATTGTGGTAGAGAAGACCGCAAAGTATAAACAAATGCTTTGGAGTCTGATCCTCATATAAAAGATGCTTTAAAGTTTGTTGAATAGGCGGCCTATTAAATCATTTAACCCTTTTACATTAGATGTATTTAATGTCTTGCCTTAAATTACAATGCAGATTCTGTTGTGGATCATATTAACTCTTCTCTGTATGTGTTGTTTTTTGTTCACTCCTAAACCTTTAAGTGGTGAATTGAAATTTTGTGGCATAACTTTTTCACAAAAAGGTTTAATAAACATCATTTTATATCGATTATTTTTATAGCTATGCTATTTATTGCGCGATACAGGACTTAAGACATGATTGTCGTAACAAAAATAAACGACACTATTGCAGTTATAAATTTATTTTTGTTTTCATTTCTTTGTACTTAAAAGCAGAGTACGAAAATAAACGAAAAAAAATTGTTTGATTTTGTTTTTTGTTTCGTTCTTTTAAGTGAGTGAAACAAACACAATGAGAACGATTGCTCAATTTGTTTTTGTTTTGTTTTTACACATGAGCACAAACCAGAGAACACAGTTAACACAACACAATACATTAATTTAATCGTACGCCGCTACAAAAGAAAATAATGGAAAATAAATGGAAACATTTTGAAATACTTGCAAGGAATTTGACATCATCATATCTGTGGCTATAAGGAAAAAGTGCTTAAGTTATATTTGACTGTTTTGCAGGAGAGCACTTTTAAGCGTTCAAGGCGATTTTCGGAAATTTATTTCTTTTACAGTTTAATTTGGGAAATTATATATTAAGCTTAATTTTTTAAGCAAACATCATTCTACACACTATAAATAATACATTTAAGTTGAAATATACCAAAGTATAACCTAAATAAAGCTATTATTCCAAATGAGATTAGTCTAGTCTAGAAAAGATAAGCCGCAATTCATTTTGCTATAACTTCTTGAAAAATCGCACAAACTAATTGAAATTTTGCTCAGGCGTACTTTCGAATATGCACATTATGGCGGTACTGTTAACTCAAAATGAGCTTATCTCGGCTTAAGCACTTTTTCCTTTTTGCCACAGATATAATATAATTTTATTGCATTGTTATTTCACGCATGAAATTTGTTTTATATAACTAAGTAGCATAGCTATAACCGGGTGTCCTAAGACACCCTTCTTCTTTTTTTTCTTAATGAAGAGGAAATAAATTAAGAAGTCAAAAAGATACATTATTGATAAATTATGTGGTAAAGCATCTACGAAATGCATAAAGACAAGCTTAGCAATCAACAAATAAATTTCATTTAAAATTTATTAAAAAAAATATAAGCACAACGAACGATTTTTTGAACCCAAAAAATTAGCAATTCTTTAATTAAAAGAAACAAAATGAATGAAAATCTCTCGACTTGGGTCAAAATCGTTCACTAGTTCAGTTTTGCCACAAACCAATGATCAAACCTATTTAAATTACATGGGTTTGATAATCGAATTGTGACAAAAATTAATTAGTGAACGAGTTTGTC
This sequence comes from Tachina grossa, assembly GCA_949987645.1. Taxonomy (NCBI): domain Eukaryota; kingdom Metazoa; phylum Arthropoda; class Insecta; order Diptera; family Tachinidae; genus Tachina; species Tachina grossa. The sequence continues at coordinate 48,337,446 of OX465278.1, read as the reverse complement.
TCAAGTTTATACTGAACCAATTCGAACGAGCTCGAACGAGTTGGACCCAACTCCATCTAAAACCCATAGAATTGTGTCGAACTCGCTCACTAGTCCCTTTCACTACATTTTGATGATAGGTTTGTGTCAAAAACAACCGACTGCATGAGTTTGATACAAGTCTACTACGAACACTTGTTTTTATCTAAAATGATCAATCGAAGCCAAATAATAATACAGAACATAAAAATTCGAACAATTTTCTTTACGAATTGAATTAGGACAATGTTACGCCCTGCGAATGTATAATTATGCCACAATCAAGGAATTTATGGTTAATGCGAACTGAATCACTCACTAAAATGTCTATTAATTTCCCGAATGCCACAACATTAAACGTTAAGTGCCAAATGACATAAGGAGCTAATAACATATTACGCAACGCTATTTTCGGAGTTTTTATACCCTCCGCCCTTTCGCTTTGTAAAGCGTTTTACAAAATGTTCAGTACAAATTTTCTAAACCGTAACAATTTTTTAACCTCCCGTTATATGTAAATAGTCCCTGAGCACAAATAAGCTTTTCCATTCTCAAGAATTTCCAGTTATTTGTCCCAGTTTTATGTTAAATTTTAATACGGTTCACGTTTTTAAATTTTGTCTCGTTAATTATCTTAAAAGTTATTTAAAACATAAAAAAAATCATGTTAAAAACTGTAGGCATATTTCTAAATATTTAATAATAATTGCAGAACATAAAAAAAAAATTTAAATTGCTAGAAAATCATAAAACTAAAACATGACTTAGCACCTGTCAAACTGGCACTCCAGAGTAGAGATGGGCGCGTGTCGAATTTTTCCAACACAACACGCACGAACACGAATACCATGAAATTCAACACGTACGAAACACGCACGCCAAAAATTTTCCCAACACGAAACTACACAACACGCACGAAATCAAATAAAATAACAAAAAATCGTTTTTAATTAGTGTGTTTTATGGGAATTGTTACAATTTAATTTTTAAAATTTTTTTAAACGCACTAATAATCCCAAATTAATATTTTACTTATTAAGTAAAATATTTTTTTCTATTAAAAATACATTGAAATTGATTATTGAGGGGTTTAGCGGGATCCTAAACGAAACATCAACCTTAAAAGTGCCATACCATGGCTGGTGCTTGCGGGTTTGACGATACAAAATAGGCATTAAATTTTTTTCCTGGAAATTCATGCATGCATATTTTGCAAGTAAAATCGTTTCGTATTTTTTGTGTCAATGTTGCTGCACACGATACGAAACGAACACGCACGAAATCAGGGGTCAAATCGTTACATCCGTGAACGTACAACTCGTCACGTAAAAACACAATTTTCGGATTATGACATACGTGAACGTATTGAAATCCCATTCAGTTTATACGATTGACGTATCATTTAATTTGTTTTCGTACGATTGCCGATACGATCACGTATGTAACGATTTGAAGCCAGATTTTCTGACACGAACACTGCGTGTTGAATCGTGCGTGTACCGTGTCACGAAAAAAAACAACACGCGCCCATCTCTACTTTAGAGTGCTTAAAATCCGTCCAATGTCAGTCCGTCCGTTATAAGCTTGCAGTGGCAATTTTAAAATAAAACTGAACTATTCTTTTTTCCCATTAAACTGGAAACTGGTATAGAATATCACAAAAAGTTAAATGTGAACAAATTAAACATAAACACTTTGGTGCCTCACACATATTTCTTCTTTTTTTTTTTTTGACAACTCAAAATAGCGCAATAGGATGGATTTTATGACGAAAACCTGCTACCGCCATCGCCTCTTGGCCAGTGAGTGAGTGAATGAGTGAGTGAGTGACCGGTGTGGTTGTTGTAATGGCCATTAAACAAAATTAGTTTCTTTTTTTTCTTAATAGAGAGACACACACAAACATTTTGTACATAAAATATCAGTTTACAATGTGAATAAAAATGCGGCTACAAAATTAATTCAAACTCAACGTACGAAATGTGTGAGCATGCAACTCCGAAAGGATAAGATTGTGTCAGCAAATGGTTTTAAGTTGCAAGACTCAGGTGTGCGAGCGAGTTCCTTTAAGAGAGCTTATGTGTGTGTGTGTGTGTGTGTGTTTATAAAAATTTTGTGTAATTCAAATTGATTTATAGAAATTATTTAATTAAATTTCTATTTCTCATGCGAATATTTTGTGTGTGTGTGTGTGTGTGCTTTGTTGCCTTGACTCGTTGTGTTACAAAGCCCAACCCAAGATGACATATTTTCTTCACTTTTGGGTTTTAGTTTTCAACTACATAGTTATTTATTTTTTTTTATGTGAATGTATATAATTTTTTCTTTTACTTTTTATTCGTTGTTTACATGGAAAACCGAAATCCAGATGAATTGTGTGGTTGTGGCACGTCAGAAACATTTCGCAGACACACATCAAACAAATTCCCAAATATTTAGAATCAGTAAATTGAAGCCTAAAAGTATTTTGTTTGCTCTGAAATAAATAAACTATTGTTGGTTTAAACAAACTATTTTTGAAAATTATGGTGACTTGTCACACACAAGCACACGTATACATTTGTATGTATGAAAATGTGTTGCAATGAGGATGACGCTCCACAAATCGTGCAGATAGTTCATAAAAAAAATCCAAATTTTACGTACATATTTTTTATACAAATATTAGAAGACTTGTTTGTATCAAACTCTTTCAGTAGAGCCGGGTCCAACTCGCTCAATCGTTTATTTTTGCCACAAACCGATGATCAAACCCCATTTAAATTACATGAGCTTCATCATAGGTTTGTGGCAAAAATGAACAATTGAACGAGTTGGACCCAGCTCTATCTTTCAGTAGCTCGTTTTGGACACAAAACAACGATCAAACCCATATAATATAAATAAGTTTGATCATCGGTTTGTGTCAAAAACTTGCTACAGAAAGAGTTCGATTTAAATCTAAATCTTAGCAATTTCTAAAAGAGTAATGCGTTTGCCAAAGAGTGGAACATACGTTTACTCATTATGTCACCTATTTTGTAGTAGAGCTGGGTTCAACTCGCTCAATCGTTCATTTTTGCCACAAACTTATGACCAAACCCATGTAATTTAAATGGTTTGTGGCAAAAATGAATGATTGAACGAATTGGACCCAGCTCTATTTTGTAGTAGACTTGTATGGAACTCTTTTAATAGATTGTTTTAGACATAAACCATTGATCAAACCTTTCTAATTTAAATGTGTTTTGTTATAGGTTTGTGTCTAAAACCAGTTACTAAAAGAGTTTAATACAAGTTAATTTTGTAGATCTCCTTCCAACTCGTTCAAACTCGTTCAGTCGGCCCTTTTAAACATTAATCCATCATCAAACCCATTAGACTTGTATCGAACTTTTTCAATAAATCGGTTTAGATACAGACTAGACTTGGGTCGAACTCATTCAGTCGGTCGTTTTTGCCACAAACCAATAATCAAACCCATGTAATTTACATAAATGGAACTGGAAGAGTTCGATACAAGTCTAAGTTCGACTTAAGTCTAATACAGACCAACTTTAATACACTTGTATAGCGAACTCTTTCAGTACTTCGTTTTTTGACACAAACCTATGATCAAACCTGTTTAAATTATATAGGTTGGATCTTTGGTTTGTGTCAAAAAACGAGCTACTTAAAGAGTTTTATAAAAATCTAGACTTTAATTACATGAAATTGATTAAAATTTTCTGTGTAAAATGAGATACTGCAAGAGTTCGATACAAGTCTATATTTTCTCCGTCGGAGAATTTGTGGTTGACTACAAAAATAGTTAACTTGTAGTTATAGTTAACTTATAGTTAACTTTTATTAGACTGACTTAAAGCTAACTGCAATGTCATCCAGAACAAACCCAAAATTAATTCTCCAGTTGAGTACGTAATCGAATTTTATGAGAGCCAACAAATTTATTCTCAGCTACTTTTAAACTCATTTCAGTTTTATATTACCATTTTTCTGTTGTTATTTTAGATGGTACCTTAGCTGAGTGGTAGCGTGTTGAGTACACAACGTATGATGATACATGTTCGAACCCCAGAAATTTTTTTTAATTTACTGACTACCAGGTGATTTAAAATAATCAACTTTAAGTTAGCTGAAAGTAATGCAGAATGAGACTATTGACTACCGCCTAGGACATCACAATGTTAAAATAGTCAGTTGATTACATTTAAAGCAATCCAAGTGTCAGTTGGTACTAGTTGCGAAATAGTTAGCTTAAAATTAGTTTAAGGTTAACGTAATTTCCGACAGGGTTAGTTTAAAAAGCTTTTGCACGCAACTACATCTTCAAATAAAAATTGTAGGCAAAGAATTTATAGTATATATAAATACCTTGCAGAAAGTGCGAATAGTAAAATTGTGGTGATTTACTGGTGACGTTGTCAGTAGTACTACTGACCAGGTGTACCCTAGCCAATGGTATCATCTATTGACATTTAACATTAGCTTGTCATTGAAAATCCACCACTAGACTGTAGCACTACTGACTAACTAGTTCTTTTGGGACCACATGGAGACATTGGCACCAAAGATTTACTAGTAAATTTTAGGGCCTGTAGTATACAATATCAATATTTTCTCGCTCGTTGTTAATAGTAAAATTATAGTGATTTTCTAGTTACATTGTCAATAGTACTGCTGACTAGGTGTACCACCCCTAGGAGAGTCTATTTATAGGCTACGGGTGTGGCAATCCCGGGGCCCCAATTAGGGTAATGTAGCTTTTTCCACTGACGGACCTTTGGCTCATTACCCGTAAAACTTATGTGTTACTACCCGATCTCTGAACACAGAGCAAATGATGTGCACATATTTATAAAAGGAAAACAAATATTGTACGCCCGTTGTTGTCAGTTAGGTGCAGCGTCACCTAGAACTGCCCCTGAGTTCAAAAGACGATAGAGGTGAAGCGCTTGTGGTGGAACTTCGAAGTGTAACCAGAGGCTACTTCTGGTGCCACGGGTGCCTGTTTCCCGACAGCTGGGCTGCTTAGAGATAAATGCATTGCGGTTGTCAAGATTCTGTGCTAAAATAGTTGTGCGTCCTACCTCCTGGGTTCAAGGGGCGTTTATCAAGCATGATCGATTGTAGTAGGCACAGGATCTTGGCGGCGAGCTTGCGTTCTTCTCGCGTAAGTGATCCTCGCTGCTCTGAAGTTTTGAGTGCATGTAGCGGTCGTCAGTTTCCTTTGCTAAAATGCCGAGTTCGTCCTACCACACGGGGTTTACTCCACGGGGTTTACCCCACGGGGTTTACTCCACGGGGTTAAAGGGATGATTTTGGTATGTGTGGAGTAGGCACTGGTTATTTGGCGACACAGGCATGCGTTCATTATAGATGAGTGGTTGAGCTGTGCCGGCAATGGTTGAGGAATTTTCTTGGGGACCTCGCTAAGGTGTATACACAACACCATAGCGTGGAAGCCGGAGAATTATCGTGGTGGTTGTGGTTGCTACCAAAATCACTGGGAGAATAGTCTTGGCTTCCCAGTGTGAAATCAATGCTAGTGATTGGTCTGACGCGGTCAGCCAGACACTATTCTAGGTGCTGTTGCCATTCAACAGAAGCTGCTATGGGCACGGACATAGCAGCAGAGTTTAGATAGCTCAAAGTACCTCAGCAAGGTACTTGAATATAGAACAGGGATAACTATATTCAAAGATTGCAATCTATATGCCTTATGGAGTGGGCCATAGGTTCATTCTAACAGGGTGCATGGGGGCGTTGGTCTGGCGTCTAACCCACACCCAGTGCTTTGGGACACGTGAGATAAGACCGTAATGGCAGGTACTCACGTGAAGCAATTGCGCATCTGACTAGGTGTACCCCAGCCAATGTAATCGCCTATTGACATATAACATAGGGTTGTCAGTGAAAATCTACCAGTAGACCTTAGCAATATTGAGAAGGTAGTTCTTTTATGACCATATAGAGATATTTGAACCAAAGATTCACTAGTAGATTTTAGTGACGCTCGTCTACATATATTTATTTAATATTATTGCATAGCATAATAAAAGAGAAAAACAAACTATTGACGCGTTCATTGACAATATCACCAAAAATACACTAGAACTGTTGTATCTAACGTATCTCTACTCGCGCATAAAAGGAAAGTTGTCGACATTTTAACTAGTGCAATTGTCGCTGGAGAAAGAGTATTGCCATAGAGACATATGGTTCTAGGCTGACTAGGGAGTATGTATGTATGTATGTATGTATCTATCTATCTAGACTCTAGATAGATAAATACATACATAGATTCTAGAGATGATCTTCGTACAGAGAGTTTTGTTTAACAACATTGTTGCCATTTTAGCATTTTCACTGCCAGATCTGGCATTTTCATTAGTTAAAAAGCGTTAAACTTTGAAAAAATTCTGCTAAATACTTTCTGGCAGAATTTGTTGACAATAAAAAATTTTAATTTGTTAAAAATATTCTTCGGTATATAGGAGTTTTTTTTTCATAAATGTATATGCATTGCAGGGTAAGGTTCCCTGATTATCTGCATTAACAACAGTTAAATGCGCATAGGATCCACACAATCCCTTAATAATCAGTTTCAATGTATTTTTAATAAAAAATATTTTATTGAATGAGTAAAATAATATTTTGAGATTATTAGTGTATTAAAAAAATTTTAAACGTAACTGTTACCGCCGTCAACTAAGGGTTAAATTAACAAGTTAAATATCGCACCCTGTTCATCTTAAGTTCTTTTCCAATAATGTTTCTCTTGAATAACGGTCATTAGTAAATACTCACGTAGTCCAGTATTTTGTAATTCTTCTTTAACCCATATACTGAATACATATCGCTCATTTGCTTCAATAGTGGCATAACTCAAAAAATGAGTTTTTTGAGTTAATAACGCAGAAAGATGCTGCATTTTGTATTTTATCTTGTGTAAAAATTTCATATAAATAGCTTGTACCATCACCTCCTGAGAGAAGAATTTTTTTTCATTTCTCCATTGAGTTGTATGCAAAATAAAAACTTAAAACGCGTTTTCTGCAAAACTGGTTTTTTTGAGTTGTGCCACTATTGAAGTAAATGAGCGATATATACATATGTACATAAACATACATATATAAGTACATATACATTTATGTATGGAATATATAAACAGACATTGTACGTTATATTTTTTATGTAATACAAATTTACTTATGTATTACAAGCGTATGTACATATATTAAGCAGTGAACTTCGAGAAAACAAGTGTAGTTGAATTCTCAACTGTAAACGTTGCGGTCAAAAATATTAAATTTAAAGCCTTTCGTTAGTATAATCAAATACATACATAATTATGTGCATAAGTTTTCCTCTATAAAATTAACTATAAAATAAATTGAATTTTGATTATAAAAACAAAAGTGCTCTTAAAAATATTTTTCTCAAATTTCACGTTGCCAAGCCAACAGTAACATATCCAAAAATTACCAATTATTATCTATTATATGTTTGTATGTGCTATAAAAATACCTGTAAATACTAATAAGTTTGTATAAATATAAAATTCGAAGCTATTTCAATAGGTTTCTTCATTTAAATCTGGCATTATACTTTTGTTCTGTAGAACATTTTAGCACAATTTTTTAACCGGTTTAGCATTCTCTTATCATCATTTTCTGGCAACACTGTTTACCAAACTGTTTTTTCTTTCAAATAACTTTTTTAATGCTCTCTAATATTTTATGATCGCTTAAAAAAAATACATTAACCTATTTATCAAAACAGAAAAAAATTGTTAAGCAATAAACTACAATTATGTTAAGGCTACCGAACGCTTGTGGTCAAGCTGAAATTTATTTATTTTGTGGCCGGTAGACGCAAATGTAATTCTCGCTCACATTTCCATATGCTACATACAGTTTTAGTAGAATATTTAATTTAAAAGCTCCGCTGGCTCATAATGCCACTCCATTCAGTTAGTCAGATATATAGGGTGTTTTTTTAGAGGTATAGAACTTCGAATTGAAATAAAACACAAAAAATCGTTTTGATGTCCATCAATTTGGCTTTATTGGAAGGATAATTTTATGCCATTAATGTTTAAATATGATTTCGGGCATGTGGCTGCCGCGGCTGGCTCGAATAAAGCCAATTCTACAGGTCCAATTTTCAACCACTTTTTCGAGCATATGGGGCCGTATGTTGGCAATAACGCCACGAATGTTGGCTTCCAAGTCCCCTAACGTTTCTGGTTTGTTGGCGTGGACGAGCGACTTCACATATCCCCAAAGAAAATAATCCAATGGTGTCAAATCACACGATCTTGGTGGCCAATTGACAGGTCCATTCCGCGAAATTATGCGCTCATCGAATGTTTCCTTCAATAAATCGATTTTGACGTGCGCTGTGTGGCACGTAGCGCCGTCTTGTTGGAACCACAACTCATCCACATTCATGCCACATTCAAATCTTCCATAAAGTTGATGGACAAAGCTCCAATTGCTGTGCACGGTGGCGAATCGATTCATTCGGGTCCTCTTCAACACTTTGCTCTACAGCGGCAATTGTTTCTTCGGTGCGCACTGTTCGACATCTCTGCGGATGCGTATTATCACATAGAGTAAACGTAGTGCGAAAACGATCCATGGTTAACCGAATTAATTGCTCTGATGGACGATTATGTCGACCATAAAATGGACGGAGCTTGCGGTAAACTTCGCGAACTGAACCATTATTTTCGAAATAAATTTGCACGATTTGCAAGCGTTGTTCTTTTGTCAACCTGTTCATGATAAAATGGCAAACCAAACTAAATATTAATCACTTGACAGCTGACAAAATGGCCGCCAGTTAAAAAAGTGATGCCAACTTAAAGTTCTATACCTCAATAAAAAACACCCTTTATATAAAACAATTTTCATAATTCTTTTTTTTTCACCATAAAAAAACAGTTGATTAGAAACACGGTCACCAAAAAAAAAAAACAAGATCCAAGAAAAGAAAAACATTAAAACTACAACAAACAAAATTGTGAGGATTATTAACAAATTAGCACACATAATATTTGTAACCCATTCATTGTGTTTATAATAAATTGTATTAATAATGTCGACTGAGTGAGTGCCACCACCACCAGCCAACCAACCAAGTAAGCCTTATTGGACTCACAAATAATAACAAAAATCTCTTGGCTTAGCAGTACTAATGTTTTTTATTTGTTAATTTATTTGTTGTTGCCGTTGTTGATTATGCAAATTAAAGAAAAGAAATATATAAAACTAAATAGTAATTTACCACCTTGTGGCACGTTACATGGCAATATTTATGATTTACACTGTATGTATGCTGAAAGATATGTTAACAATGTTCGTATAATTTTTGTTTGGCTGTTAAATCCATTCGTAATAGTAAATAAAATGGTATTCGTTAGTTAATCAGGCGAAACAGTAGAGCAAATAAGTAAAACAGCTAATGGAGTTGAAGGATTTTTAAAAGCTCTTAATGGTACAGAGGAGATGAGGAAAATAAAACATGAATCAAACAATGTAAGAAAAATATTTTTTTAGCTTTTTGAAACAGAAATTTCACTTTGCAAATTATGCTCTGTAGCTTGACTTTTGCTTACAACTGTCTACTTCAGTACATACGTGCGTATCATAAAAAAATACAAAGTCATAAATATTCCACACTTATATTATACGCTCAGTTAAATATCGCTACAACTATTGAGGTTTTTTTTTAATATAAGAAGTTGCTTATAACTCTCTCAGTAAACAAATTCCATTATTTTTTTTAACACAAAGTTAATTACTAGAAAATTAATTTAGAAAATATTAAAAAAAAATCTTTGTTTAATGAACAAGAAATTAGCATCTCTGTTATTTTAAAGTTTGAGCTTTTTAATGAAAATAAAATAAAATTTTATATCTTTATGCAAAAAAGCCACCATAATTAACATAAGAGTAGAGATGTGAAAATTTTACAGCTTATGTCAATATTTATGTTTAAAAATAAATAATCTTAGTTAATAATTATTTGCTATTTTTGTCAGTTTATTGCTAGTTTGACCTACAAACATATTCAGCAAAAAAAAAAAAATACACAGAAAGAAATATAACTGCAATAAACAACAATAAATAAATTAAAAATGTAATTGAATCAATTGAATTTTGTAATTAATTAAATTTTTAAACAAAAGTTTAATTAACTTAAATACATTTTTAATTGATTTTTGGTTTTATTTTCAATTAAATTTGTTTATTGCAGGAATATTTTTTTTTTGTATGTAGTAAAAAAAAAGTCAACAAGATGCAAAACATGTAAAAGTTTTTTTGCATTATTTACCATTAATTCCTCTTAATTTTTGCTAAAGAAAGATTATCTTTACAAATTCAAATTTTTTTTTTAATGAAAAAAATAAAATTAATCTGTTGTTATATTTTATAATGAAAAACATAGAATGCAACAAAAGCATTTACTGAATCAGATCAAATTACTCTATATAAATATTCAACCGTATTGCGTTTGTCGAGTGGAATAGTACATTTTTCTATATTAAAGAAAACTTGCTCACGTTTCCTTTAATATATTCTAAAATTCTCCTAGACGAATATTCGACTCGACTTAAGCAAAATCAGTAAAACAATTTACAAATGCAAGCAAAATTTTCACCAGTGTTACCCATTTAATGGACCAAAGCCACCGATCTGGCAATGCTGTCATTTGAAACGTCCCTACAATTGATCCAAACGTCCTATGACTTGACAAAATGTGAGTGTTATCAAAACTAATCGTGTAAATGGTTACATATTCACCATTTTCGTGATGTATTGTCTTGATTGGACTCGGTGCAATATTGTAGTAAACGGCACTGTACATGTTTGATGTGGTTGAATACATGGACCTATTAAATAGTGTACATAAAATCTTAATTGCTCCCTTCAATGTGACTCTGGAACCAGTTCCGTAACTATACTGAGATATTAACCCTAGGTTAACTGGTAATTTATACTTTTGAAACATGAGTGGCCCTGTGGTTGAGTGGGTAGTGTGCAAGCCTGTTATGCGCGAGGTTGTCGGTTCGAATCTCAAAAAATGTTCTGCTTAAAAATAAATTATAATTTCATTTGTAACAATAAAAAAAAAAATTATAAGTTTTCAGCGCTGCAGTTAAATGTGGGAATAACATTTATATATAATTTATATTTATATTATTCTACACCTTTAAGAAATTTATTATTCGACATATTATCAGAAGTTTATTTTAATTTGAAATTTATTTGCTGGTGGTTCAGCGTAAAATAGTTAAATAGTTCTTGAAAGTCTGTGCATAAGGTAAGAGGTTTGTGACTATTCAAAATGTGTGGTTGAAGTCTACTGATGATTTGTTACAGCAACAATGAAATATATAGACAACGCTGAACCACCAGCAATTAAATTTCAAATTATTCTACACCAAATAGGTCTCTATGGGATAGTTCAGTGACAAGTCACAAGGTGCATAAAAAGTATCCAATTAACCCCATCATAGGACATCTTCATGTAAAAGTGACTGGTCCGCTTCATAGGAAGTGTTAGAACTCGTACTAGTCCCTATCACTTGGGGACCGGTCAGGTGACTAGTGTTGTGTCAGTTCAATTTCCTGCAGGGGTTATATATTTAGCTAAAACTTTGTGATTTACGAGTATGTATCGTGTGACAATCCAAGGACGCGTAAAAATAATTAAAACTTGCCACAAAATTCATGATTCAAAAGTGGTGGTCAGTTTTCGAGAATTATGGGCATGATTATGGTCGTCATAATAGACTTACTGTGCAAGGTATTGGCAAGATTATAAAGAAATTTTAAGAGAATGCAAGCGTAGGCTTATGACAATAAGCGCACTGCCGAAAATATCGCTTCTGTTAGTGGAAGTATGCCGGATAATCTGACAAACCTTTATCGTAAATTAGAGTTGTCTTAAGCAACTATTTTCAAATAAAATAAAGTCCGGTCAAAAACGCCAGTGTAAATTAAATGGGTTTGAAACAAGTTTTGATTCGAATGCTCTCAAACTAGTTAAAAAAGAGCTGTTGGACACAACTCTACCCTCAATTCAGAGTATACTTGGATCGAACTATTTAAGTTTCTAGTTTTTGGCACAAACCTATGATCAAACCCGTTTAAATAATACAGGTTAAATATTATTTAACCCGTGTTATTTAAACCAATTTATATAATTTATTATATAAATTGGTTTGTATCAAAAACGAGCTACTGAAAGAGTCCGATCCAATTTTAATTCAGAGCGCTATGGCCGTATGATAGCCTACTTTTTTTTGCCTGCAATTGTAAACTAGAAACAAGACGATATGTGGCTTCAAAAAGATGGTGCCAAGAGCACTACAACAGGTCCTATTTTGGCTTTATTCAATACGCATATTTTCATAGTTTGACGACGTCAATTTTAGAATTAGACTTAGAATTAGAATTAGAATTTAGAATTTTAGAATTTTCTTCGTGGGGCTGCGCCAAGGACGGTATTTAGTCGAATATTGTCCTAGCATTTGAGAAACTCAGAACAAACATTAGTCAAGCTATTGCCGAGAACGAGGAGAAATAATGGTTAAAAACTACCTCAAAAGTATCGACAACTTCCATCAATCTAGAGGTGGTAATTTAAATCACACAGAACTCAAAACGTTATGTGTATTTTATTTAACTTTACCTTTGAAACCGAAAAATTGATAACCCTATATTTATGATAGTGGAGTACTACAGAATAAGGCTGCAGATCATGGGAGCAGGCAGCGGTTAAGACTTATATTACTTCCTTTAAAAAACAAAGATCTTCAAAAAAAAGCCACCGTTTTTAGTTATTTTTCCAAGAACAGCAAGTTGACTAAATAAATTTGGAGAAGTTGGGCTGTGCCGAATCTTATATATCAACGCACAGTTGGAGAAGTTAGACTGCGCCGAATCTTATATATCGACGCACAGTTATTAATGAACAAATAAAGAGAAGTGACACTCATCCAATGAACGCCAACTACTGCAACTAGGTGTTACCTTCTTTAGGAAAATGATAGTAATGTAGTGGTAAAAGAAGCGATAGAGAGAAAGCGTCATTCTTTTACAACTCTGATTTTTGCACATTTTTAATAATGCAGTGCTACAGCGCCTCTGGTGTTAATAAGTCGTATTAAATTGTTGAAGCTGTGTTTAGTTAGTAGCCATTTTATTGGTTATTTTACTTCCCCCATAATTCTGCTACACAATGCTGACGCAGGAGGGCATTACGATGATACAGACAATGCCAAAAGTTTTTCATTAGTATTTAATGGTTACACTTTTTTGGCCAAATGTTTTCCAAGTGTGCTAATTTAAACGGGCTTTCTAGTGGCCTCAGAAAAAATTGGCAACCAAGGGGGAAGTATCCTTAACATCACCAGCACTTGCCGTCAATTAAAAAAAACCAATCAAGGACAAAACTAAAACTATATCCAAACCATTAACGAAAATATTCAAAATTTTTTTAATTGACACAATACACAAAAACCTAAATGGGCTCTAGCTTTGTAATTTATTACAATTTTATACGATTACCATCAAATTTGTTGAAAATCCTTCTCGGCCGAAAAAATGAACAAGAACTATTAAATGAAAAAAATCTACATTTCAAGATACTGAATTGAAAACGATTTTCAATCCGAAGCGTATTAATACCAAGTGGCCTTATTATTACAGCAACATACATACAAAATTATTGTAGGATGTACAGGGTGGGCCAAAAGAAACCAAGGGATGTAAAAGTTTAATAACTTTTTTGTTTATTAACTTTTTTTTATTTTTTTTTTTTCAGATTATATAATATACAAAATGGAAATTTTTTTACACTAAGTATGAAAAATGATGTCTCTTAAATGACCACCGTTTTCAGCTTCGCACTGATGGGCTCTTTTTAGAGCATTTTCCATAACATCTTTCAAAACTTGTGGCTGTATCGTTCGAATTTCTGCAACAATGTTTGCCTCGAGTTCAAGGATTGTCTCTGGCTTGTTCACATACACTCGCTCTTTCAAAAAACCCCAAAGAAAATAGTCGGGTGCTGTCAAATCTGGCGATCACGCTGGCCAAATAATTTCCGAATTTCGAGAAATTATTCGCTCTCCAAAAATTTGACTTAAAAGTGCCATTGTGTCTCGGGCAGTATGGGCAGTGGCTTCGTCCTGCTGAAACCACATACCAGGTCTGTTTTCAAGAGCAGGACGTAAAAAATTTTCTATCATAAACCGATACCGCTCTCCATTTACGGTTACAGCACTTCCATCTTCATTCTCGAAGAAGTAGGGCCCAATGACATTTTCAGATGTGATCCCACACCATACTGTACACCTGATGAGGTGCAATTGGCGTTGATGAATGGCTCTTGGATTTTGAGAACCCCAGAACCTACAGTTCTGCTTATTAACAAAGCCATTCAAATGAAAATGAGCTTAAAATAATTGATCTCTGGTTTAAATAATAAAATTCTATTGTTCTGGTTCTCTGTTCAGTTGTGAACCTCTCCATTATAAATTTTCCAAGTGTTGTCTATATAATCTGAAAGAAAAAATAAAAAAAAATTAATAAACAAAAAAGTTATTAAACTTTTACACCCCTTGGTTTCTTTTGGCCCACCCTGTATTTATATGTTGACAGTTGGGATTATTATTTTATGCTATTTTATATGGAGTTTGACGGATGGGTTAAGATCAGCTGACTTTCAGCTACGCTGAATTAGAAGACTATACGAAGCATTTGGTTGAACTGTGTAATTGACAATCAAAATTTTTACAAGAAAAAATTCACTAACTTAATGCCTTGCATTACTATAGCAATCTTTCTATTGTGACTTTTCTTATATTTTATACAATTTCTTAACAAACTGTAAGTGCTAACAGTGACACTATTTCCACGTTACATTTGCCCATATGTAGAGTTAATTATTTCATTAGCACAATTTTTCTTAGAGATAAAAAATTTCCATAAATTATTTCTTTTTATTTTTGCAATTTTCTTTTCGGTTTTATTAAGCAATAAAAATTTTATTGGTTTCTAATGACATGGAAACTTCTTTATTGCATTTCACACAATAAGTAAAAAAGCCTAATATTATATTCTCTTACGATAACGTTACAATGATACAATGACTCTCGTATGATACAATAACACTTTCAAACGAAAAACATATTTAATGCAAGGAACTGTTACTTATATGTATATATATCTGGAGCTGGCTGAAAAATGTGAAAATTTTTAAAGTAAATTAATGGAATACAATGCAGTCAATATAAATCAAACAAGTAAACATTACAAACTGCTTTATTGAAGAGTTTTTATAAGGCAAACAAAATGAAAGAATCACTCACTGGTGCACATTAAAGAAAAAATTTTAGTATGGGGAATCACATTTAGTATTTACTTGTTATGACACAACACATATACAAACTTATGCATTATATAAGTTGTGAATGTCAATATCAATATATAAGTTGAGTTGACTATCAAACAAACAAACTGAGTTGAGTTGATATTGGCAATAGAGGCTCAAAAAAACCTTCAGTTATTTTTAGTAAGTTTAATTATTATTGTTCGAACTATATTTGTTTCTATATTTATTATTTTATCAGGCTAAAGTTTGTATCGCTCTGTAAGCCAAATTACATGTCATATTTTTAATGAAAAAATAACAACAAAGTTAATTGTAAGTATTCTGACATACACCAGCAGAACGGAACAACTAGCTGTTCAGAGATGATAAAATGAAGCTTTCATTACAAATTTTTGTTTTTTTTAATGCATGTATTTATTTATTTTATCTTCAAATATGAACTCATAACAAATCTTAAATCTAAAATATAATTATTAGGCCCCACCACTGTCGGACATAAACTTAGTGACAGTTATAAATAATAAATTCAGTAAAATACGAACACTAGATATGTAATTTAATACAAACTTCATCCTATATAATATATAGTTTTTGCATTTTTTTCGTTTTTGGGGTCTTTTCGGTTTTTGTTTTGGCGGTTTTTGCGTTTTTTCGGTTTTGGCGATTTTTTTTAAGTTTTGGCTCTTTTTTTAGTTTTGACACTTTATTTTCTTGTTTTGGCGATTTTTTTCGGCTTTTGGCGTTTTTTAATTTTGCCGATTTTTTAATATTTTTTGGCGATTTTTTTCATTTTTGCGATTTTTTTTATTTAAAATTTTTTTTTAGTTTTGGCGACATTTTCGCGTTTTGGCGATTTTTTTCGATTTTTGGCGTTTTTTTTCATTATGGCGATTTTTTCGAATTTGGCGATCTATTTTAGTGTTAGAATTTTTTTTTTAATTTTGGCGATTTTTTTCGTCTTGGCGATTTTTTTTTTTTGGTTTGGCGATATTATAATTTTCGGTTTTTTTAGTTCTACCGTTTTTGAAAATTTCAAGTGTTTGCCTCTTACGGTTTCCAAGATATAGCAAATTGTCAAAATTACATAGTCAAAATTGCATTAACTGATGGACCCTTTAATTTAAATTTTTTTAAATTTTAGTGTTAATTGTTGTAGTCTGTATAAAAATATACTAATTTTACAAATTTCAAGTTTCAATATACATATGTTCATACAATTGTATGTATATTACATGGGATTTTAAAATTTTTCGTTGCTCGTTTTGGAACACCCTTTAATTTTTAATTCTCATGTATTTGTTGTTGTAGCAGCCAAGGTTCTACATACTGTGTCCAAATTTTAGGTCCGTAGCTGTTACGGTTCCTGAGAAAATACCGTGTGACGGACAGACGGACAGCGTAGCGAAAACAATAGGGTTCCTTTTCACCTTTGGTGTACGGAACCCTAAAAAAGGAAAAAAAAGTATTTTCAAGTAGTCCCATCTGGAGTGTTGAGTATGAGAGCCCTTGTGTCCCTCGTTTTTAGGCGGATGTGTCCAGTAAAGTTCAAAATATTACGAGCAAGCGGATTAGGATGTGATTCGAGTTTTGTTAAATATTTGCCTGCGTATTTTGCAATTTCTTTAATCACTTTTGGCATATTCAAATCACGATGTATATTTGAATTTTTGATGATGTACCATGGAGCCGAAGTTATCATAAGTAAAATTTTGTTTTGCCTTCGTTGGATTCTCTCGACATTGGAAGCTGAAGCAGTTCCCCATAGTTGAATTCCGTAGCACCATATAGGTTTCAAAAGTGACTTGTATATCAAAACTTTGCAATCTAGACTGAGAGTTGAATTTCTACCAATCAGCCAATATACCTGAGCAAATTTTAGTTTAATTTGTGTTAGCTTAGAATCAATGTGTTGTTTCCATGTAAGCCGTCGATCAAGGTGTATACCAAGGTATTTTACATGTGAATGTTGAGCAACAATTTGATTATTGATTCTAATGGGGGAACAAGTATCTTTTCGTAGAGTAAATGTTACCTGCGCACACTTCTGCTTATTTACTTTAATTCTCCATAACTTTAACCATAGTTCCAGTTGAGTAATATGTTCCTGAAGATATCGGGATGCCTCGTGAGGCTTTTCGTGCATGCTAAAGAAGGCTGTATCATCGGCAAAAGTAGATGTATGGATTTTAGTGCTACCAGGCATATCACAAGTATAAATCAAATACAAAACTGATCCCAGTATGCTCCCCTGTGGCACACCGGCAGAGATAGATTCGGGAACACTCACGAAGTCTCCTTCCACAACAATGAATTTCCGGGATAGAATATAATTTTCCAATAGCTTTAGAAAATTTATTGGTAGATATGTCTTTAATTTTAAAATTAGGCCTTCATGCCATACTTTATCAAATGCCTGAGAAACATCAATAAAGAGAGTAGAACAATACTTCCTTTCTTCAAATGTTCTTCTTTTCTTCAAATACAATTGAAATACGATGAATAAAACAATTCACATATTCCATTTGCACTGAAAATGTAACAGCCTTATTTATAAAAAATATTAAGGCTTTATAAAGGGTTTTTAAAACAAATTTGCACACAAAGTTTTTCTTATTAAGCCTTTATAAAGCCTTAATAATTTTTATGAATAAGCCTGTAAGTATATAAAGCACAAATCCACGTCAATTGACACTACACACAGTAGACCAAACGCAGAGAACGCTGATGATGAAGTTGTTGCCACCTTCGAAAACACCTAGTTGTTTCGTTCTGCTAATGTTTGTCAGAATATTTACAATTAACTTTTTTCTATTTTTAATTATTACTCAAAAAAAACTATTCAATTGCTTGTAGCACAGTGTAAATAACATTTAAAAAAAAAATCAAAGTGAAAAAGAAGTGGTGAGCGAATGTGTCCAACGTGCAATTTGCAACATAGTTTGCACCATCATTTGAGATTATTTGCGACAATTTGTCAAATTATTCTCAATGAATTTGACGTCAATCTAAATATTTAGTTTTTTAATTTCAATTCCAGCGTCTTCTGTATTCACAATTCTTGTGAAGTTTGTAACCATAAAATGTTTTATTAATATTCCTTAAGAGTAAAGAAGTGTTGGTCGTTACCTATCATTTGTTTGCCCTATGGGAAAATATGCAACAATATTTGTTTTCTTGTTTTATGTTAATGCTAATTTGCTGGTCGGCTATCAAGAAGTTTTTTACTTTTTTAATGACATACGTATTACGTAAATGTTTTATAATATCTATAATATTATATTTCAGTGTTGAGAAAAAGTTTTAGGAAAATACTTTCATAAATACTTATTTAGTATATATCGCTCATTTACTTCAATAGTGACACAAATAAAAAAAAAACAGTTTTGCAGAAAACGCGTTTTAAGTTTTCAATTTGCATACAACTCAATGGAGAAATTAAAAAAATATTCTTCTCTCAGGAGCACAGAAAAAAGTATTCACCAATTAATGTTTTCAATTAAAAATTTAATTGATTCAATTAAATTAATAATTGTATTAATTAATTTGAGTGGAAAATCTTAATTGATATTATCAAATTGTTTATAGGTGAAAATTTAATTAACTTTTTAATTAATATTACAAATACTTTAATTAATATTACAAAATCATTCATATTACTTTTTTGTGTGAGGTGATGGTACAAGCTATTTATATGAAATTTTTACACAAGATAAAATGCGAAATGCCGCATCTTTCTGCATTATTAACTCAAAAGACTCGTTGTTTTGAGTTATGCCACTATTGAGGTAAATGAGCGATATGTATGTATATAAAAATGGAATCAAAAAGGATCATCGGCAAAGTAGTTTTTGGTGTAACAGCCTTTTAAACAGGTCGTTCGCATTTTCTTTTGCAGCCATATAACCTTTTTTATTTGTTTCTGAAATGTAGTTTGGAGTTAATACTTTAACTCAAGTGCCATTTCTAGGTATTCTCATGCGTACACGATAGACGTGAAACAAGCCAATATTAATCAATTTTTTAGCCGTGGAACTGTCTATTTGCGTTTGCTGATTTTTAATAATAAAACACTGTACAACAAAATGAATTTTTTTCTTCAAAGTAACAATGCTCTGAATAGTAATTCTTATAGAGGAGACTACAAAAACAAGTGTATAAGTGTTTTGAAAGTTTACATCTGAAACTCATTCTAGGGCCTACTTAAAGTTGCAGCCTTGTGTAGTAAAAAATGTAGAAAATCATGTGATGCTTAAATTTTTTTCATGTAGTATCTCTATAACATTTATTCAGAACATTACAAGAACCATTTTATTGATCTTTTTTTGCAAATTTTTTAAAAAAAGTGAAAAATCCCCTTTTAAATATCGATATATGTAGTTGATATATTCTGCGAAAACATTTATCATAAAATTTTACTGTAGGTCTCAGAACCAGAGAAACAAGTCGGCTTCGGCGGCTTGGGTAAATAAATGTCGGCGGCGGCTAACATTCGGCTAGAGCCGTTGCGAGGCTTTCAGCCGTTGACTTTAATTTTTTAAGGAAATACATCAAAGAGTAAATAACTGAACCATTTTTAATTTTAGAATTTTAATTTGCTGTTTTAAATTGTATCCTCCGTATTCATAAAAAAATAGAATGTATTTGAAATCCGTCTTAGGAAAATTTTGTATGAAAAATATGTACATTAATTTTAGTTCTTTTTACATTCTTTTTTATTGTTTATTCATATGTATATGTATGTATATGAATTTTATTTCAGCGCTTTCCTGAAGAAGCTACAAAAGGTTGCAACGTTCCGGCCGAATAAGAAGAATAAAATAAAAAAATTAAGATCAGCGGTTCACACTAGACACATTCATGTGCGAACAAAAATTTGTTAGTTGTCCGTAATAGATGGTTAATGAAGACTGTAAGTAAACAGTGTGTGAATATCTTCATAGCCAGAGCTCCCATGTGCGCAGATATATCGCAGTTTTATAAAGTGCAGTCGCGACGTCCTTAGTTTTCTCTAATTAATTTGGCATTTGAAAGTATATTTAACAATAACAATAATTTCTAAATTAAAAAACTTACATTTATTATATGTATCATATTTCGATTAAAATGTTTCGGCTTACATTTGTGAGCCGAAACAAGCCGGTCGCATCGGCGGCGGCTGGGTTAGCGGAAACTTTTCGGCGGCGGCTCAAAGTCGACTTTTAGCCGACTTGTAGCTGATCGACTTGTTTCTCTGCTCAGAACACACTTAAGCCAAAAGTTCAACTTTAATACCAGAAATAAACAAAAATATAAAAAAACAGAGAGGTGTCGGTTATAGCTATGCTACTAAGCTATATAAAACATTAAATAAACAAAATTAAGGTGTAAATAAAAATGCAATAAAATTATGTTATATGATAAAGTCAAATTTGCCGCAAATATTTCAAAATATTTTAAATAATAATGCAATAAAATTATATTATATGACGAAATCAAATTTGCCGCAAATATTTCCACTTATTTCCCATTATTTTCTTTTCCAGCGACGTACGATTAAATGAATGATTTATTTGTGGTTGGTGGCAGCTGTTAGCTGGCTTACAGCCGGTTGGCTGTGTTTTCTGGTTTGTCTTCATGTGCAAAAACAATACAAAAACAAATTGAGCAATCCTTCTCATTACTTTTGTTTCACTCACTTCAAGGAACGAAACAAAACAAATTCAAACAATTTGTTTCGTTTATTTTGGTACGCTGGTTTTAAGTAGAAAGAAATTAAAACTAAAATGAATTTATAACTGTAATAGTGTCGATTATTCTTGTTACGAAAATCACGTCCTAGCTCCTGTATCACGCAATAAATAGCATAGCTATAATAAAACATTATTAGGTATGTAATTGTTCGAATTGTTTATTTTTTGGGGTTGGCAACACTTTAACTATATTAACTTTTAAGAGACCCTTTAAGTTTTTGGTTAGTCCCCGTCTACAAGAATCAGTTGACAGGACATAGTTATTTTTGTTTTTGTGTGTTGGACAGTGAATTTGGGGTTAGAATTTAATGCAGCTTATGAAAATTTTCTTAATAATTGATTTTTCTATCAAATTATTGTTTGATTGACTCTTCAGTGCGTTTTCTGGTTAAAGGCCATAATATTCACGTATTGAATATTTTTTTTCTTCTCAATATTTAGTGTTTATGACACTTGTTTAACATTTTTGTGTGTTCGTTGAATCAATATCTAGAAATCTATTTAACAAGACTTGTACGTTTGAATCAGTCAGGATCAGGTGCAAACTTGTTTGTTTGTTTATTTTAAATTGAATTTTAACTTCAGAAGAAAAAAAGAATAACAAGAATAAAGAAGAAAGAAAACTTTCATTGTTATTGTTTTGTTAACAAATGCTACAACATGCTTTGTGGAAGCCGAACGAACACTTCAAAAAAAAAAAAAAAAAAAAAAAAAAGATATGTAAACTAGACAATCTATTTGTGTTGTCAATTTTCAATAATATTAAAATAATACAAAGCAAAGAAATTTTTTTTGTATAAAGATAGAACGTGTAAAACTACTTGCAAATATGTAAGAGAAAAAAATTACGAATAGTTTTCTTATGAATTTAAAATTTTATTTATAAAACAGTCGAATCTAGTAGACGATTTTGAATTTAAAACAAAAAATTGTCATTGTAATATAATATTATAGCGAAAAGGAAAAAAATATCTCCAGAGACTTTAAACAGAAATATTGCTGGAAGGCACTTACTTGCAAAATGATTAAAAAGGGTGATTTAAATGAAGGAGTGATAATATATGTAAGTATTTAGGAAAAATCTAAAAAATCTTGAATTTTTAAAAGAAAGGTAAAATAGATAAAGGGTTCCCTAGGTTTCTTTATTGCCAGCAAACTTGCAACCTTAAGCCCACTTAAGTTTACAGCACCCGTTAACTATAGATGGAAATACATACGTATTATACCCCTGCAGAAGACCACTTACAAGAACTTTTAAGACATGAGGAATTTTTCAAGTGCTTTACTACAACAAAATCGTCTAAAACAAACGCTAAACAATACTGTTGACAAAACATTTCTTTCAGCTATTGCAGCTATAAGAGTAAAGAAGAAAATGCTTCGTGACGGAAAAATTTGAGGCGTGTGTACAAACGTCATGCATGTACATTAAAGTGGCCGTTAATTATATGGAGACTTTTTTTTTGATTTCTTCTACTCTTACCCCGCAAATCGGTTCAGTTTTATGTAAAAAAAATACAAAAAAATTTTATACCGATAAGTTGTGTTTTAGATGGTGCGTCCGGCCCTCAAAGTTGACCCTCAGCCCATATATTTAATGTATTTTTTCTGTTTTTTTTTTGTTTAGTTTTTTTTTTTTGACTGTATATATATATATATATATATATATATGAAATAATTTAATATAAATAAGCTCTTATTGTATGTACATGCTTAAAATAAAAAAAATTTCCATATAAATATAGTTTTGTTACCTAAAATTGTTGGTATTTTGTTGGTTATTTTACTCATTATTTTCTAAAATATTAATTTTAGCAAAAACTTTCTTTGAGACTAATGTTGTTGACTCCAAGAGCTAAAATATTCTTGTAAAATAATTTTTTTAAAAGATACTCATATGCAAAAAATTATATTGAAAAATGGGCTGGAAGGGCAACTTTGAGGGCCGGACGCACCCCCTAACACACAACTTAACGGTATGAATTTTTTTTGCACTTTTTACATAGAACTGAACCTATTTTGGGGGGTGAGAGTAGAAAAATCAAAAAAAAAATTAAATAACGACCACCCTAATGTACGAGTACATACATACGCACACACGTTGTTTGTATGAACTTTTATTTTTCTACGCACATACAAACGCACACATGCATTGACATTAGTTGTGTGCGATTGCTTTAAAAAATCTCTCTTAAACACAAACATAATAGCTTACCATTTACATCTAACACACACACTCTCAAACGTACAATATGCAAAATAACAAGCATACACACATCAACACTACTTCTTTTGTTTAAAATTTTTTAAACGCACTAATAATCCCAAATTAATATTTTACTTATTAAGTAAAATATTTTTTTTAATTAAAAATACATTGAAATTGATTATTGAGGGGTTTAGCTGGATCCTATGTGCATTTCACTGTTGCTAATGCAGATCATCAGGGAACCTTTACCCAAAGTTTCTTAGAACAACTAGAGTTATTATGTTATAAACTTTCATTTAAACAAATGAGAAGCTTAAAACAAATAACAAAGTTGAAACAAGAACTCAATAATCAACATGTTTTTTATTTTCTTTACCATTACTACGTTGGTTAACTTTTTTTCAGCTTCAAATTGTAGTTGTAAAAGTATGTAAAAAGAAAATAAATGTAAATAACAACAACAGCTATTTAAGAATAGAGTGTTGCCACACAAGTATTTTTTGACCTGGTGCAGTCAATTTAATAATTAGTGATTTTTTATGGGAATTGTTAAAATTTAAGTTTAAAATTTTTTAAACGCACTAATAATCCCAAATTAATATTTTACTTATTAAGTAAAATATTTTTTTTTAATTAAAAATACATTGAAATTGATTATTGAGGGGTTTAGCTGGATCCTATGCGCATTTCACTTCTTTTGAATATTTGTTACGAATAAGAAGTCTTTGCGACATCGCTTACAAACACTCATATACACGTACACGAATACTTTCACAGTGCTTCGCTTATTAAACGACATCATTTATTATTGGTTTAGTATAATATATGCCACTATAATACATTTAAAAAACAACACGTATTGGCATTGCAAGAATATTTAAGCAGGCCTCTAATACGTATGAATTCATACACACTTGTTATTTGCCATAACTGCGTACAGAAATAAGCTGACAGCAATAATGCATTTTAAATTATTTTTTATTTTTTTTCAACCAATATTGAAAGGAAAACGACTTTTGTTTGTAATGTTTCATGACATAAAAAAGAATGTTAACAGATCTACATTCACAAGGATTTAAAAAAGAGGTATACATACATATATAAATACATACATACGTAAGTCTTTATGTATTATTTCTTCGAGCTAAAATGTACATTTGCAACATGCGACAATGCGATACTATTTTCAAAGGTCTGTCTGCACAGTTTTAATTTGTACATACAAAAGCATTCAGAAAGATTACAAAAGGAAAAAAATAAGCTCAATATACGCATATAAATACAATTAAAACTATACAACAACAGCATACATACAAACACACAATACTAGATTAAAAAAAAAAAAAAAACATGCATGACAACATTTTAACCAGTGACAGTTCTTCTTGTCATTTATGACAACGTATATGTCGACAATACTCGCCAGTATGTACTACATACAACATGCCACTACAACTGTACTGGAACAATATTACAAGTGTAAAACTAAATACAAACACTTTGGTGTGCTTGTCCATAATAATCTCAATATCACAAGCAGTGAGTGATGCTCAACATGTTAATGGTACGGATGCTTAATGGAGCCGATTGCAAAGGAAAGTCCAAAGAAAATAAGAGTTTTAAACCAGATAAATTATGACAAAAATTTTTTTTGGAAAAAATTAAACAAAAATATATTCCAATTTGGAAAAACACCACAACAATCGAGCCTCCCTAACAGTTTCCTTATTAAATAATTTTGTATTGTAACCAGTGCCACCAGATTAGGGGATTTGTCCCCAAAATGGGGATTTCGCCTCTAATTTGGTGACAGAACTTCGTGGGGAGGGATTTGGGGACTTTTCATTTTGAGCTCTAACAATTTGCATGTGTTGACATAACAGTGATGCAAACTTAGCCCTTTTAGGGCTAGATTTAGCCCGTTTTCAGTCAGTCAAAACGCGAAAAAAAATTTTAGCCCCTATTTAGTTTTTGCTGGATATGGCTACATTTAAACTTTTGCTAACTTTGTCTTCCTTTGATCTAGCAAAATAAAATAAGTAAAAAGTCGATATTGCTTTACCAATTTAAAAAAGAAGAATAATATAGAGTAATCTTTTATTTCTTCCAAATTTTTTATGCCTTGAAAGTTATTCAGTACAGCCTAAAACAGATAATGTATGTTTTTGGAAGAGCGAGAAATCGAAATTTTATTTAATAACGGCCAATTTTAAATGTATCTACTTATGTAAACATACATATGTACATATATTTATTTCTATTATATATGTATGTATATGCTAACTATTTAATCTACGTATGTACATACCTTATTGAAATGTAATATGAAATGTAAATGAAATATGTACAATATTAAAGCTTTCAAGCTATGTATGTATTGATCTCATGATAGTTATTTATATTGTAACCAGGGACAAGGACTTCATGCATTTAAAAAAGGTATTTAGGCGCCTAAAATATGACATCAAAAACGCAAAATATGCACCAAAAACAATAAAATATGCACATATTTTAAAAAATTTTATCCAAAAGAAATGTTTTCAATTTACATGCAAATAAATAAAGATATATAAATATTTTATTTTCTCAAAAGATGCGTGTACAAGTCTTTTACATTAAATTTTTACAGAAGATTAGAAATGATAAGGAGTGTAACTCCAGCTGTGATATTAGAACGTTAAGAAAAGCTTTATACTGTGATATTTACAATTTTGATTAGTTTTGCAATTATTTTTAAATTGTGTGTTTTATGTTGTATGTTGTCATGTCTCGTAAAATAACATTATTAAAATTTAAATGCAAATTTTATTAGAAGATAGTATATATTTCAATAAAAATAGTATCCCTGTAGATGTTGGAAAATCCCAACGAAACGTCGGATATGAAAAAATGAAATAAAATTGTCTTTTATTTGCATTTAAATCAATTTGAATGACCTTGGAAGCCTGAATAGAGTAATTCTATAAAAACCACATCATACGATAAGGATTTTTTCTGCATTATTAACACCAAACAGGCATTTTTCGCGATATATTTATATTGCAATAAAAGAGCAATACACAAATAGAAAGAGGAAAGTGTTGTTATTAATTTATTTTCACTGACAAATTTTATATTTTTAACATTTTCGAATATAACGTCTATAGATGTAATCGCCTCAAATTTAAATGATTCTTTTTATATAATTTTATATATTTATTTAACTCAACCTTTAAAATTGATTGAATACTATGTTAGATTTGTTTTTTAAATCCGTTACCATTTTTAAAAACAATATCAAGTTCCCGCAGAATGATTTCACTACTTTCGGCTTTAATAGCAGACAATTTCTTCTTGAATTTTTTAGGTGGTTGTGCTTGTATAATCGTTCTACAATTAAAGAGCTGGCGAACAAAACTAGACATGTCCTCAGTAAATGATTTTTTTAATTTTTTTTCGGGCTCTCCAACTGCACATATATGCAGTTACGAAATATTTTCATCCAAAGCCAGTTCAATCCTGCTTAAAAAAAATAACAAAAACTGACTTGTCCTTGCTAGTCTCTATCTAGGTAGCTCAGTTATTTGCCTATGCTGTAAAACAGTTAACGGGACTAGTCTGGTTTTGTTCGTCAGTTCGTCAATTCTAAAACAATGCAAGCGAATAAGTTTGCACAAAACTCAGTTTTGCATTAATAATTTGTCAAAATTATTTTTTAGAAATTTGAATTTTTGAAATAATATGACACAAAACAATAGATTTGTACTAAAATATGAGATGAAAATATGCATTCATGACCAAATTATGCAAAAATATGCATTTTCAGCAAAATATGCAAAAATATGCACTAACAAATCGATGCCATTTTTACGCAAATTCATTGTTTCGTAAAGATATTTCGTTCTTGCGATTATAAGGGTTAAGGGAAAAAACATGCATTTGCATGAAACCCCTGTCCCTGATTATAACAAATTACTTTACAAAAATTGATTTGATGTTTTTATTTTCAACAGAAACATTTTAATACTAGCCCCTTTTCGCGCTTTTTCGAAAAATTTTACTATTTTTTTTATTTTTGAATATTTTTTTAATTTAGCCCTTTCTAGCCCTTTTTTTAAATTTTTACGCGTTTTGAGTCTCAAAAGTTGGCATCACTGTGACATAATATATTAGTACTGGTAACATTTCAGTTTTTAAAAATCTCGTAGAGTAGTGTGGTAATCATACTCTATAATGAAGATGATATTACCATCATGGTAATACCGCGAACATATATATCGTTAACTTAATACGCAAAGGCCCTAACTCATGTTTTTCATAGTTTACATGAGGAGGAAAAAACTAAATTAAAAAAATGCAATATTGATACAAAATTTTTTTAAACGCAATATTATGTGCTTATGTGAAGTGTTTTTAATAAAAATTGCGTTTGAAAAAATTTTGTATCAATATTGCATCTTTTTTTATTTAGTTTTTTTCGTCCTCCTGTAAACTATGAAAAACATGAGTTAGGGCTTTTTCGTATTAAGTTAACGATATGTACATAGGCAAAACTGTGCTCGCAGATGCAGAACAAGCTCTTTCTTTTGAAAAAGAAAAATGACTGTTGAAAGTTTTGATTGTGCAATTGTTGTACGCACGATTCTATCTTAGTTATTATGTTTCGCATAAAAAAACTATGTATGTGTGATTCCCAGAAAATATGAAAAACTTTCAACTTTTTAAAAATTTGCAATTTAATGAAAAAAGTAAAAAAATTCTTGTAACTTTGTGAAAATCTTATTTCGCATCCCTGCGCATAGGCCTTAATAATCAGTTTTTATGAATGATATATTTTTGGGGACAAAAGTTAGGATTTTTCTGTTGAAATGGGGATTCTTGGGGACATGACGTTTTAAATTGGGGACAAGAGTCAAAATTTTTCTGGCAGCACTGATTGTAACTATCGAAGGCCGGGTTTACATCTGTGTACCATGTGCCACACAAGCGTAAAAAAAGCGCAACCAACTAATTACTAATGAAGAACTGTTTGATTCAGACATGTATTTATTAAGTTAAATATTTCCATACATAACTAATAGAGAATTTTATAGAGTCCAACATGATTGGAAATTGTTTAAATCAATAAATATATGTCCGAATCAAACAGTTTTTCATTAATAATTAGTTGGTTACCCTTTTTTGGGCAAATGACACACAAGAAATGCCAGATGTAAACTCAGCCTAAGTTATTGCTGCTCCAATTGTCAGACGACTTTAGCAGCGTTGGGAAAAGTACAAAAACGAAGATAATAAAAATTTACACTAGCTGGGGAAATGCTGTATTTACTCGGCCACTACGAACTCCATCAGCACTCATGTCTAACTATTTGGTCTGAGATCAGTTACTAACATCAGCTGTTTAACATAAAATTTTAAATGAAATTGCATACGAGAATTTCAATCTTTTATAAAATAATCAACCATTAATTTAACGTCGGTCTATGCTTTGGTTCTTTACTTATAATTCTTTAACTTATTATTAAAAATTAAAACATATCATAAATGGTCTTTCAATAATAGGTTTCATTTTGATATGTAGAAAAGCCAGTATTTTTAAGCAAAATAATTGGATGTCTAATTAATTGTAAGTCTTTGATAATGGAAAACATATTAACGAATTAACCACTACTTCTACGCTTGCAGGACCATAAACTTTTAAATAAGTTTTCCATCACCAACGCGCACATTTTCTCGATAACTTCACGATGAACTCCATCTTTGAGGTCTTAGATCGATTGTGTGCCATTGACATAAATCTTATTTTCACTTTACCAATAAACCCCTTAAGGTGTTGAATCACAAGATCTTCGATCGCCTCTTCGATTTTCACACGGTCAGAAAACTTTTCAAAAGAGCAAAAAAGAAATTTTATCATTACTTATGTGGCACGTAATGCCATCATCTTGTTGAAAATAAAAGTCATAGACATCAATAACTTCCAATTCCGGCCACATAAACTTATTAATCATTGTTCGATAGCACGATCCATCCACTATAAGGGACCTTTTTTAGGGTTCCGTACACCAAAGGTGAAAAGGAACCCTATTGTTTTCGCTACGCTGTCCGTCTGTCCGTCACACGGTATTTTCTCAGGAACCGTAAGAGCTACGGACCTAAAATTTGGACAGAGTATGTAGAACCTTGGCCGCTACAACAACAAATACATGAGAAATAAAAATTAAAGGGTGTTCCAAAACGAGCAACGAAAAATATTAAAATCCCATGTAATATACATACAATTGTATGTACATATATGTATGTATACACTTGAAATTTTTAAGGTTAGTGTATTCTTATACAGACTACAACAATTAACACTAAATTTAAAAAATTTCAATTAAAGGGAGTTCCATCAGTTAATGCAAGTTTGACTTTGTAATTTTGACAACTTGCTGTATCTTGGAAACTGTAAGAGGCAACAAACACTTGAAATTTTCAAAAACGGTAAAACTAAAAAATCCGAAAATTATAAACTTGCCAAACCAAAAAAAAGTCGCCTAAAATTAAAAAACATCGCCAAAAATCGAAAAAAATCGCCAAAACACGAAAAAGACGCCTAAACCAAAATAACTGTTTATATGAAAAAAATCGCCAAGATGAAAAAAATCGCCAAAATGAAAAAAAACGCCAAATTCAAAAAACGCCAAAAACAGAAAAAATCGCCAAAACGCGAAAAAGACGCCAAAACTAAAAACAATCGCCCAAATGAAAAAAAGCGCCAAAATGAAAAATATCTCCAAAATGAAAAAAAAAAACGCCAAATTGAAAAAACGCAAAAAACCAAAAAAATTCCAAAACTATATATTATATAGCTGAACTTTGTATTAAAATATATATATAGTGTTCGTACGGAACCCTTCGTGCGCTAGTCAGAGTCGCACTTTACTGAATTTTTTAAATTAATTTTCTGTATAATTTATAAATATATCTTTAGTTTATACCATTGAACGAACCATGGGAAATATTAACTATTTTGCAGCCATAATTAATTACAGCCAAACGACAGGATCAATTGAAATAATTTTTTTAAATAAAACTTCGGAAACCACACTCTTAACTTTCTTAAGGTTTTTATTACTTAATTTTTTTTATGATTCACGCTCACATTCTCTCACGCGTGACAACTTTTAACTAATATTAGTAATAAACTCACCCTCGACATTATTTGTTAAATATTATTAGTTTTCAAAAGCTATAAATTTGTATTATGAACTCCTTTACACATAAAACACTTGATAAAGTGACAGAAAGCTAAATTTTTCAAAATATTTTAAAAATACATTATTGTTTTCTTTGTTATTATTTTTATATTAAAGTGTTTCTTAGTAGTAGTTTTTCACTCACGTCCTTAAAGTTTCAATAAAATTTTATCAAAATCAAATTATATTTACATATATCCCAGCATATTTTGATTTAAGAATCTCTGCTTTTGTCTCGAACATAGAATTAAGGTTTTCCTTTTTAAAGCTCTTATCGGCGGTACCTTAAAAATCAACAGCAACTTTGTATTTATATTCATAGAACATTTTCTGAATTCTTAAATAATTTCTTGAACTTAATCACTTTTTTTTTAATTGAACTAGTTATAATATTTTTTTTTAAATGCAGAGGTCTGTGATCTCATTTAATTTTTAACCCCCGACTAAAAAAATGGGTGTTATAAGTTTGTAGTGTGTGTCTGTGTGTCTGTGTATCTGTGTGTCTGTGTGCCTGTCCGTGTCCACGTACAGGCCAAACGGCTGAACCGATTTTCATTTAGTTTTTTCTGTTTGAAAGATGACTTGATCGAGAGGGTTTTTTGAAGAAACTCGGTCCAGCCGTTTAGAAGATACAACATCTTTTCTGAAAAAAGTCGGGTGTTTTTAAAATTTTTAATTTTTGCTATTAATTATAAAGCTGTCTATTTTCAAGTACAAGTTTCCCTCAATCTGTTACAAAAACAACAAAATTTCCATCACTAACGCCTTACACAATCACACTGAATATTAAAATTAAAGATTTGATTCTAATAATTTTTAATAATTATTTGATTTTATTATTATACTTCACTGTAAAGTATCGGATTTACTTTATGTTTTTTTTATATTTAATATAGCAACTTAATTGTTTAGTTATTGTAGGTATATTTTTAGATGAATTAAAATCATATTAATATATTCGAATATAATTATTCGAATCAAATTTATTCGATTAAAATTTTCAAAATTATTTTACTGTTAGAAAGTCATTTTTTATAATTTATTTAAACCAGTTGAAAATCTTATTAAAATTATTAGAATTGTAACCATTGAAATGATATTACTCGACTTACTTTTTTAACTCTAACTCAAATCTAGTTAAATTAATTTATTTCAACTATACGAACTGAATTATTTATTTATTGTGGATAATTTTTTTTTTTTGAAGTATTTAATAAAATATAATTGGAATAAAACTAGTCTCTTATTCGAATCATATTTATTCGACTACAATTTCCAAAAAAAAATTTACTGTTAGAAAGTCTTGTTTGCTTTCATTACCAACAATTCTTTTAAATTTTTTACAAGTTGAACAATTTATAAAAAATTATTCGAATTGAAGTTATTAAAACAATATTACATACTCGAATCACTTTTTTCTACCTAGTTCAATTATTTTATTTAAATTGTTGGAACTGAATTATTTAATTATTGCAGATATATTTTTTATAAAGTGATAAAAGATATATTCGTATATAATTACTCGCTATTTGAAATAAATTTATTCGACTAAAATATTCAATATAACCCCCCGTTTGTGTAAGACGTTTGAGTTAGAAATCTTGGCGTTTCTGTAATAGATTAAAGAAAAGTTGTACAAATTTCCTTTAGTCTATTACAAAAACGCCAAGATTTTTAACTCAAATGTTTTACACAAACAGGGGGTAACTTTACTACTAGAAAATCATTTGTCTCCTGTTGTTATAATTATAAAAAAATTACTCGAATCGAAATTGTTGAAATAATATTACTCGACTTACTTTTTTTTTATTTCAACTGCTGGAACTGCATTATTTAGCTAATGCGGGTATGTTTATTTTTCAGGAAAAAATAAAATATACATTCGAATAAAACTAGTCGTTATTCGAATCATATTTATTCGATTGAAATTTTCAAAATAATTTTACTGTTTGAAAATCTTATTTGCTTTTCTTACCAACAATTTTTTTTAATTTATTTATAAAAGTTAAAAATTTTATAAAAATATTATTCGCATCAAACTTATTGAAAGAATATTTCTCGACTTTATATCAATTCAAATCTAGTGAGATTATTTGATTTCAACTGTTGGAACTGTATTATTTACTTATCATAGGTTTATTTTTATGAAGAAATAAAACCCATATTAGAATAAAATTACTAGTAATTCGAATCAAATTTATTCGATTAAAAATTTCCAAAATAGTTTTAACTTTAAAAAATCTTTTTTGCTTTTATTTCCAATTATTTTTTAATTTTTTTTATAATAGTTGAAAATTTTATAAAAATTATTCGAATCAAGTTTCTGTTGCTTTTTAGGTCAATTCAAATCTAGTTAAATTATTTGATTTCAACTGTTGGAAATGAATTAGTTAATTATTGTAGGTATATTTTTCAATGAAATAAAATATATATTCGAATAATATTTATTCGATTAAAATTTTTCAGAAAAATTTTTTTGTTAGAAAATCTTTTTTGCTCTCATTACCAAGAATGTTTTTAAAATTATTTACATAATTTAAAAAATTCATGAAAATTATTCGAATCGAACTTATGAAAATAATATTTCTCGTCTTAATTTTCTTACGTAAATTCAGGGGTCTAATCGTTGCTTTCGATAACGACCTGATTCGATCACATTTTTTCAGTTTGAGATTATGGCATTCGATATCGAAACATATCATTGCATTTTTCGATAGCGAATGCCCTAATCTCAAACTGAAAAACATCATCGAATTAGCGCGTTATCGAAAGCGATGATTAGACCCCTATCGCTATCTTTTTAAATTATGTTATTGCACCTGTCATGTCTTAAAATTCTAAGGCTTTGCATTACCTTTTCGTACCGCAAACTTTACATTCACTTACATATTTATTTAAACACCCTACTGGTGTTAAAAGCATTTGTTTCTCTAATTATCTTCGCTGCAAGTTAAAAACTGTTAAACGTTATTTAACGACATATATTTTTGTTGAACAGAACCAATTCAGCTGTAAGCAATTGATTTGTAAATAAAGCGAAGTATTTTTAATAAAATATAATTGCAGCAATTATTATATCTTGTATGGAGTTTTCAATAAAAGGTTGCACATTTGAGCACAACTTCTTTTGACAAAGAAAACAAATTGTCGTTTGGTTGTACAATTAAAAACAATTGCGGTTTAATACGACTTGATTTCTTTTATTGATTTTTTGCTTTTGTTCTTTGATGTGTTTATCTGTTTTTTTCTTGTAATTTTTACAACATGACAATACTGTCATTTAATCTTTTATTGTTTGTCATCACATGGCATCACATCACACCACTGCACTCCATGCCACATCACATCATTGTGCCACTTTAATTGTTTTGTAATCAAGATATACAGTCGTGTAACAGAATTCGTTTACATATATTTTGAAGTCTTTACAAGTTTTTTTTTTTTTTTTGTTAAGCGATTCAAATCTGTTTTGTATAAATCATCTTGAGAATAATCTTGCGGGTTTTTTTTTTTGGTATTCTATTAATGCAAATTGTGTTCAATTGTTTTGTACAACTCAAGTAGAAATTTCCGTTTCATCTTTTATTACAAAAAAAAATATTCATGAGTTCTCAAATTAAACGATGCACGTACGTGTTTTTATTTTATTTTATTTTTTTTAATTTTGGCATCGCAAATATTTTAATGATTGATGTGGTTTTTCCTAAAAATCTACCCCATAAATTGCTTTTAAATTCCAATTGGAAAATGCTTTCATTAAATCATTAGTAGTTTGGTAAAATTGATTTATTGCTTCAAACGTGTGTCGTAAATTAGAGTGAAGAAAAAGCTATTGCCTTCATTTTAAGCTGTACAGCAAATTTTGTCCTTGGAAAATTATTCATATACTCTCATTGTGTCTTTCCATAGAAATCATAGGGGTTGATCTAATCACTCATACACACTCAAAATGTGTACAGTATAATAGTGAAATAAAATTTTATGAACCAAAAAAAAAAAATGCTTCGAAAGGGGTGTCTATGTGAGATAAGTAAGAGAAAAGGATTTATACAATTTTGCTTTTCTAAAATAGTTGTGCCAATAACAAGACAGAATAATAAAACACATGTCATATATGATTAAAAGCAAATTTTCTAGAATCTACTGCAGCTGAAAAATAATATGTAGGCAATACCTGCATAAAAATATAAAAGATATTTTTCACACTAACCCTGATAAAGCTTGTTCAGATTTTGGGAATAATAAGAATAAAGCAAGTATGTACATCTCTGCATGAAAATGTCTCTGAATGTCTCTGAGTGATTAATTTTTGAACTTGATTTTTTGAGCAAAATCGACTATTTGTGATCGTCAATAATCAATTTTTGTCAAAAAATGAGCTCCAAAAAATGTATCGGTTAAGTTTTTTGGCGGTTATGGCTCGATATATGTATATCTGTGACCATGAGGAAAAAGTGCTTAAGTCATATTTTACTGGTTTGCAGGAGAGCACTTTTAAGCGTTCAAGTCTATTTTCAGAAATTTTCTTCTTTTACAGTTAAATTGAGAAATTCTCTGTTAACCTTTATTTTTTTAAAGCAAACATCGTTCTACACAATATATTTAATACATTTAAGTTGAAATATACCAAAGTATAACCTGAATTAAGCTGTTATTCCAAATAACATTAGAGGTCTAAAAAAGATAAGCCGCAATTCATTTTGCTATAACTTCCTGAAAGATCACCCAAATTTATTAAGGTTTTGACCAGGGCTACTTTCGAATATGCAGATTACGCAAATATCACTAACTCAAAATCAGCTTATCTCGACTTAAGCACTTTTTACTTTTAGCCACTTATATATATATATATATATATATAAATAATTTTTGGTGTACTAAACAAATCTTATTTTTACAATAATTTATTTAAATTTGTTAAACTAAAAGTATATAAAAAGTAATTGAAATTACAAAAAACGATTACAATCAGATTTAATATGTAATTGAAACATATCCAATTAAAATTAAACATAATTGGAATTGATTATCAATTACAATTATATTTTTGTAATTGAAAAAATCTCAATTGCAATTATATGTAATTGTAATTGAAATTGCATCTGACCCGTCCACATTAAGTTTATTTTCGCCAGTAAAACCGCAGTACACCAATCATTAATATGACCTCTTATTTGAATGTTCCATGCCATGTGCTCTATAGCAAATTGTAATTGATTTTCTTTGCGTACATTATCAACCGGCAAGTTTTCCTTTAGTTTCTTATTTGAGGTATTCGCAGCTTGCAGCGCCTCCTGTCGGCGATGCGATATTAAATTTCATTTCGCAACGCAGCCTCGCAAAGAAAGTAGGAATATTGAAAATAAATAAATTTATGTACGTTCATTTAAAAAAAACTTATCATGTATATCAAGAGAATATAGCTTTATTGAGGTTGTATTTAAAGATAAAAGGCGTCTCCAGTAGCCCTAAACTTAACCGTTCTAAAATTACATTATTACTCTTTGTGTGTGGAATACCAATTCTTAGGCTAGCGAACGTCTGTGAAGTTTTCTGCATTAGCTTTAACATATCAAATTAGAATTGAATGCTTTGAACGCATATAAATGCGCTTGAAATTAATGATTTTGCTATAAACAATTCAAAATCTATTAAAAAAATTGACTTATGCTGTTATACATGAGAACCGCAGACTTTTTCGTCTATAACTGCTTCTGGTTATCTGTTACTTTTATATTTTGGCCTGCTAGAGCTGCTAAGCAACATGCTGACAATAAAGCTTCTGCAACATGTTGATAACAAACTTAAAATGTTTCTAATCATACATACACAATGTGGTTTTTCTTTGGCAAAGATTAAAATACTGACTGTTTCATAAGGAAATCATACATTTGCCTTAGTTTATTATTTTACAAATATTTTAAATTCTATCTTTTAACCATTTTGTTTGAGTAAAACAATTACACAAAGC
This sequence comes from Tachina grossa, assembly GCA_949987645.1. NCBI lineage: Eukaryota > Metazoa > Arthropoda > Insecta > Diptera > Tachinidae > Tachina > Tachina grossa. Next base: position 48,300,906 of record OX465278.1, on the reverse strand, counting down.
TAAAAGTCTTTTTCATTGTTTATTTAGAGAAGGAAACCTTATTAGTTTCACTATAAATAACTGTTTGGACAATATGAGGGCATTATGTGTTCTACTTTATTAATATACATACTATACATTATTAAATGTCGGTAACGCTAGTAGTATATATTCTAGAAAATTTTCAGATATTAATTTTTTTTTTCTGATACATATTAAATTTAATTGACCAAGAGTGAATTTTAATCAGGAATAATTTCTTATTGCATGAAATATTTTTATTAATTAATGTGATTTTTTTAAAGAAGAGAAGAAAAATTAAACTAGACTTTTTAACTGGAGAAAATACCGTCATTTTTCTGTACAGCCACGCCAAAGTATTTTTGATAATTTCTGTGCTTAATAATTCATGTTACAAAATTTGGTCATAATTTGTCTTCTGTTGCCACAACGCGAACGGTCCATTTGAGTAGAAAATTTATATGATAAGCGCTCATTGATTTGAGTGATTTTGATAAAAAAAAAATTTAGACGAGTAGACTGCCTGGGTCGTGTAAACAGAGGGTTAGTCCGTAGTTAATCATAAAATACTTTCCAATATTTTGTAGACATAAAAATTCCATCTATTAATTAAACGAAGTTGCAATATAAAATTTTACAATCGTTTTCGCTCAGATTACTTGCAGAAACAGGAAAATACTTGATATAAGCCTCTTATACAAATAAAGTGTCCGCCAGATACCCTTTTTTTTGAAAATGCTATAAAAAAAACTACTGAAGCTTCGGCTGTGTGGCACGTAGCGCCGTCCTGTTGAAACCAAATGTTGCCAATATCCTGCTCCTCAATTTTTGTGAACAAAAATTCGTTCAACATGGCCCGATAATGATCGCCATTGACTGTAACGGCCACACCTTGCTCTATGGCCCAATTATGCCTCTGGACCAAAATCCGCACCAAACAGTGACTCGTTATGGGTGCGTCGGCTTTTCAATGTATGTGTGCGGGTTTTCTGTGCCCCAAATGCGACAATTTGCTTGTTCACATACCCGCCAAGATGAAAATGAGCTTCATCTGAAAAGATGATTTTTTTGGCAAAATCGGCATCTTCTGTAAGTCAATCGCAGGCCCACTTAGCGTAGTGAAAACGCATTGGATGGTCAGTTGGCTCCTTCAGCGGAAGGATAAAACTAATTATCTGTCAAATCAGACATGAGCTAAGTGTTACCATTCACGAAATAAGCACTAGTTGAAAAAAACGTTAGATGGCGGACCCTTTACATACACATATGGGACATTCCACGCCAAATCATATGGCTTGGAATTTATGATATTTTTTAGTAACCCTCATAAGAATATCACTGGTTAATTTGGGGATTTTTTAATACTCGTTCATAAGATATTAACTCTTTAAAAAACCAGTTTTTTAGATTTTTTCCATTACTTTTTTAAAAATGGTCCAAATTAAAAAAAAACAAAATTTTCAAATTTTTGTTTTTATATTTTTTTATGGAAAAAATATATCCCAAGTTTTTTTATTAAGATTTTTTAGATTTTAAATTTTATCCTTCCATTTTTTTTAATATTTTTAATTTTAAACTTTTAAGCCCGGTACGGCAGTGAACATTCCATAACTACTATTTTTTTTTTTTGATTTTTGATAAAACAAACAAATTTACAAACCAACCTACTTGGTGTGGAATACCCCATATGCATTTAACAATAATAGTTTGCATAAAATATTAATATATTGTGACCTTATCACTGTTGCAAATAACTTTATCTTAATATTACATTGTAATGAACTATTTAACTAATGATCAAACTAGAGGTGAACATTTTTGTGAGTTATTATTAATTTATTTCAAGACTTTGAGCCTCAAATTTTATAAATTATGTTTGCACAAAAAAGGTCAAATAAATTAAAATAAAAAATGTCAATAGGAGGCCTCGAGGAGCAACTTATATGAAAAAAGTTATCAAAAATGCATCAGGGATTCAATCTACGCCCTTTTTCATATAAAATTCTATTTTATATCGCTGCAATTAGCAAATAGAAAAAGTTGCGTGCAACAAAATGCATGAAATTTCATGAGAAAACGCTTAATGTAAATCAAGGAGAAATTAGATAATACTCAAATCAAATTTGTATTCACTTTTAATGATAAAATTATTTTTTAAAATTTTTTTTGTTAAGTAAGAGTTGATAAAAACAATGGGCCTAATTACGAGTGTCGTATTTCGAGTTCGATTGTCCTAGATTAAAGAAAAATGTTGCAAGGTTCATTAGGCTGGTATCAAATCGTCATAGTAGAAATACAAAATTTTTTTTAGCAAGATCTAGTTTATCGGACGCTGGCGGCCATAAGACTTTGTAAGTAAGTTAATTAACCGAATGTCATATTTGTTAGGGAAAACTTTTATTTATATTGGTATTAAAAACACTTTGTTTATTAATTTAAATTTTAATCATATCGTTTTGGAAATTTATTGATGTGTAAACATCTATACGCTAGGGGGTAAAAATCTTTTGACTTTGATTTATTTGCTGAGATTTCTTTGCTTTTTGCTTTTGCTTTGCATTGTCAAATCGGTGTGAGCTATGTATGAGTGTATTAGTGTTTGAAAGAAGCAATACCAAGCAGAGAAACAAGTCGACCGGCTCGAAGCCGACGGTGCGCCGCCGCCGGTTATTTTTCTGTATATTTCCGTACACCAAAGGTGAAAATGAACCGTAAGAGCTACGGACTTGAAATTTGGACACAATGTGTAGATATTTGGCCACTACAACAGCAAATACATGAGAGTTAAAAACTAAAGGGTGTTCCAAAACGAGCAACGAATAATGTTAAAATCCCATATAATACACATGCAATTGTATGTACATATATTAAAGCATTGCACAGATACACCTGTTTGCACTAGTTTTGCGTGTTTTTTGGTTCTGGTATGAACAAATATGTAATTATCGTTTTCTGTTACTAGTTGTAAATGTTGATTTTTTAAACAATTATTGTATGGTTGGCCAATGAGCAAATGAAAACAACACATTTATTTTTTGTTTTGTTTTCTAAGGCAAATAAGATACATAAAACTGCTTTTATCATAAGTGCCGTATGATGTGTTGAGAAAAAATGTAATTAGCTGATGAATGAATGAATGAAAGCAAAATTGCACATACATATGTAAGTAAATTATACATGTACATGAAACACATGCATTTGTAATTACTCTCAGAGCAAAGTTGTCTCTATCTCTCTATACTTTGGCTGCGCCACAAAATAACATAACGAACGTCCGCACATACATCTGCACATCATGTATTTGTTTCAATAGTGGTTTTTTCATATATTTGTATTACAATATGTATTTTTTGAGCAAAAACAGATCAAACAGTTGCTCAGCAGCAATACAATAAGCAATTGTTATTTGTTTTCAATTGTATTTTAATTTGGAAAAGCACGCACACACAATAACTCTTATACTAGTTCTGTCGCTCACACTACAATTATATGGTACATACCATGGTATATTTGTTTTGGCTATACAAACGAGTATACAAATGCAACCCTTTAACATATATACACTTGAAATTTTAAAATTTAGTGTATTTTTATACAGACTACAACAATTAACACTAAATTTAAAAAAATTTCAATTAAAGGGAGTTCCATCAGTTAATGCAATCTTGAAATTGTAATTTTGACAACTTGCTGTATCTTGGAAACCGTAAGAGTAAGACTCTTGAAATTTTCAAAAACGGTAAAACTAAAAAATCAAAAAAATATAAAATCGCCAAATATAAAAAAATCGCCAAAACGAAAAAAAGCAACAAATTAAAAAAATTTCTAGGACTAAAATAAATCGCAAGAAAACGCAAACATCGCCAAAATTAAAAAAAATCCTTAAACAAAAAAATCGCCAATATAAAAAATTCGCCAAAATGAAAGAATCGCCTAAATAAAAAAACCCCAAAAATAGAAAAAAATCGCCAAAATAAAAAAACCCAAAAAAAACAGATAAAATCGCCAAAATGAAAAAAATTACGAAAATTAAAAAAAAACCCAAGAAGAGAAAGAAAACGCCAAAACGGGAAAAAAGCGATAAAACTGAAAAAAATCGTTTAAAGTGAAAAAACTTAAACAATTAAGAAAGCTAAATCAAAAAAAAAATGATCAAAACCGAATGTGCGCGAGTCAAAGTCGCACTTTACTGAATTTATTTTAATTGCAATGCGTACACAACAACAAGAACAGCAACAACTAAACGATGAACAACAGGAATAAAAAATTAAAAAGTAAAAGTAACGGCATTTACCATAGATGAGCACACTGCAGTACCACTAAAGTTTCAGTAAAAACAAAAAAAATTTACTGATTACTAAAATTTTATTCTACAATTTTTATAAATTTCCTAAATGATTTGTTATAGTTATGATGAGGTGCATTGAATTTTCAGTAATCAGTAATGCCCGTATTCATAATGAAATTCTACCAAGTGGGTAAATGTTTTTCATACAAAAGTTTCAAAATTTGAATGAAAAACTTTGCCACTTGCTACGGCCCTACGATTTTACTAGTAATGCAAATTAAATTTCATTAGCAGTAAAAATTTACTGAATTTTTTTAGTAATCAGTAAATTTACTGCTTACTGCAATTTTGAATGCCCATTTACTAACCAAATAAGTTTAATAAAACAAACAAAAACCAACAAATTCATATTTATTTACAATATTGAAAGTTTTGATACTTTTAATTAATTAATTTAAAAAAAGATACTAAAAGCATAAGTACTTCCAACTTAAAAAAAAATTTCATTACTAGATGTTTACACATCTCCTCTGTGATCGGACTCACATTGCTTTTTTTATTTAATTTTCAAAGACTTTTAAGTGAATTTTTTCATTTCATATAAATTGTTTAATTTGTTCAAGATCTATTGGTGTTGGTTTTCATTTCAAATAAATTTGATTGATAAAATTTTTCAAAAGCAATTTGATTTTATTATCAAGGCATTACTATGGTTTGTTCAATTGCTTAAATAATTGCATATTTTCTGATAGTGACATCTTTTATCAGCAAATTTCGAAATGTTTTGGACCAAAACAAGTTACTTGAGGTATTTTGCTCATATGAAAAATGTATGGGAAACATGTTGCAAAACAAGTCTTTTACTCTAAAACATTTATATGGAAAGTTACTATTAATTAGTTGTGAACATTGAATTTTAAATAAAATACATATTAAATTAATTTTATATTTTATGAATATGGGGGTTATTATTTTATTTTCTTTCGGCTGAATTTTTTCTTTTTAAATAAATTGAAATAAATTGATGTATTGAATAAGGTCTATGCAAGTGCTTAGGCGATGGGCTTTTTCTCATGTGTGACAGGGATATAGTAAAGGGATAGGAGCTGATGAACTACAGGTGGTATTGTTTAAAGGCAGAATTAATTTGTATGTGCTCTTCTCTTCTGAATCAGCTGTTTTGTGTTCGTTCAATTGAAAACCTCTATGTGTGGTTTGTTTTGCCTTTTCCGTTATGAAAATAGAATTCAGCGTTGAGTGACAACTAAAAGTGTGTATGTATTAGTTTGTTAAGATATTTTGTGTACAAATGTAATCAATTCTACAGGCTGTCAGCTGATTTCTTTCACAGAAAAAGTAATTGCAAAATATTTTATACAGAAAAGAATGACACAGAACGGCAACGAAAAGTAAAAGCTTATGTGGCCTTAAGGCATGAGTTGATTAAGGCTAGACCTCACTACCCTATACAATCGTATGACTCTTGGAAAAATGCAACCCTGATCTAATAACATCTTGTTGTCCTTTGAAACTTGTCATAAATCCCATAGCAGCAGGATTATATTTCTCAATAGTCGTGCAATTATGTACGATAATGAATCCTTGCCTCAAGCAAGAACACATACCCAATGAATGGACCTTTAGATCGCTATATACCATTCAAAAAGAGAACACAAAAATCCCCTACTAATCGCGTACAAGATACGGTTATGTATACTGGGTGAAAAATTAAAAACTAAGATCGAGGATATAAAGACTTCGAATTGTCCCATCCGTGATCGTATCGATAATCGTATGAACGTAATGGCATAATTACATGCAATTGCAAGCGGATCGTAATTTTCCTCAAAAATTCATCATAGTTTTTGAGTTCCACAACACTTGGAATAGTACATTAAATATCCAATAGACGCTGAAAATTTAACTGGATTTTACATATGTAAATATGGAAACAGTATTATTATTTTATTCAAATAAAGGGAATCGGAGCAACTTATTAGCACTTTAGAAAACAGCGTAAGACTTTATTAATTTGTTTCACAAAATGTATCCATTAATACTTTACTGTGGCTTTCTGCAGCACTGCCGTTTGAACGAAGAGGCTTTTTTATGTGTCCTGGATGAACTAAGTACATTATTGTACATAATTGGATGAGACAACTGTTAAGATATAACCTTTCCGTGCACGCAATTAGGTAGATAATCTTTCGCAAAATTTTGGCATTCGCTCCTGAACACTGCCATTGCTGTTATATATATATTTTTTTAAGAACTAGATAGATAGGTAGATGTTACCTTCTTAGGAAAGGGATAGTGCTAGAGAAGAAACGCGGTGAGATAGAGAAAAGCGTCATTCTTTTACGACTCTGCTTTTTACAAGTTTTTTTAATAGTTCAGTTTTTCAGCGCCTCTGGTGTCAATGAGGCGTATTAAAGTTTTGAAGCTGTGTTTAGTAGCCATTTTATTAGTTATTTTACTTCGACGATAATTCTGCTACAGTTTCTTTAGGATTTTACTGGAAACGAAAGTAAATTTGAGTGCTCTGGTAGCCTAGAGAGTTGTGTATTAGGCGATCTCTGTGGCGGTTAAGGGTTCGATTTTCACCAAAGACTCTGGTATGTTTCACTACCAAGGTCCTGGGTTTATTTCAGTGTTATGAAGAAAATTTTTCAATTTGCTATACAAGACTAATGCCCTAATTCCGTTTGATGAATGTATCGTCTTGTCTATGGTTGAAAAAAAGCCGCAGTTTTGATTCTTTAAAATAATTATTATTTATTTACAATTTTATTCCAAACATTATCCTACAAGCAAAGTAATACGAAAATGATTCGAAATCGTATTGCTTGGAAGAAAAATATTATTGCGGCAACAATCAAATTCGTATTGCGGAAGATTCCCCCTTCGGGAGAATTTGTGCGGCCAGGGCGATAATTCGAAGAAATACGAATGCAATACTTCTAGAAGATAAAACTGTAATATTGCTAGATAATCATCTAATAGAATTATTTATAATATTGCCAGATTATCTTCAGGAAGATAATTTATTTATAACGATAGATTATCTCCTAAAGTACAATTTTACAATTTTGCTAAGTTATCTGAAAGAAGAAAAATATATATGTATATAAATACATATATACGTATATATAAAACTACCATTAAATTAAATTTAAAGCAATTTTTTATGGCCAAATAAATTCAATTTATCATCACGGGAGTCATCAGTATAAAAAGAAATTTCCTGACATAATGTCTTGAAAATTTTCTGATTGTTTTTATTTTAAATTAAATACTTTTTTATCTTATAATTGTATTCTAAATGTTAAAAATAAGACATTGTATTTATATCTTCTGGGCAAGATATCTTCCAAATGTTTGTAGGGTATTTCCAACACACAAATTTTCATATGTTTTTTTAAACTATTGAATAATACTTTAACTTACTTTTTATGGTTTAAAAATATGGCAATAATATTTTTATTTTTCATTATCAAGGACAACAACCATTTTTAACCCCCGACTAAAAAAAGGGGTGTTATAAGTTTGTAGTGTGTGTCTGTGTGTCTGTGTATCTGTATGTCTGTCTGTGTCCACGTACAGGCCAAACGGCTGGACCGATTTTCATTTAGTTTTTTCTGTTTGAAAGATGACTTGATCGGGAGGGTTCTTAGCTATATTTGAAAAAAATCGGTCCAGCCGTTTAGAAGATATAACATCTTTTCTGAAAAAAGTCGGGGGTTTTTAAAATTTTTAATTTTTGTTATTGAAGAAAATAATTTAGAAAATTCAAACACAAGAACTCAAAAGTATTTTCAAGCAAAAACGTCCTAAATCTTCTTGCTGAATTAGGACATAGGTGTATTTAAATTTCCATTTCATCTGTATGATTTTTGAGCTTAAAATTTCAAATTGTAGCAAATTTTAAAAATCACAGAAAATAAGAAGAGCGACATTGTTTGACAAATGCACATCAAAATACGGAATAAAAATTCGTTCGTTTAGAATTTTCCGCTACAGTTGAAGATTGAAAGTTGCTCATAATAAGGGGCTCAATTTGTAACATTTAATCACACTATCGGCACAAGGTATCAATTCTCCTTGGCTTACTGAAATAGAGTCATAAGAAATAAGCTAAATATGACTTATTTCGTAACTAATTGAAATTAAAGGACATCATTACACCACCCTATATAGCCATATAGACTTTTTTCAGATTTAATTGGGTAATAATGCAATTTTGGCGCAGCACTTATGACTTTATTGCGGTCAGCCTGCTATAGTGTGATCCAGGCTTAATAAATAAATAAAAGTAAACTTAAACAATTGGAGTTATTAATATAACCGATCTTAGTTGTTAATTTTAATGTGAGTAAAAATTGCTCTTATGACTCGGTTAAACAATGTTTTGCCATCGGATAGTATATATAAAAGGAAAGTATTTGTTAAAAACAAAAAATTGTGGACATTATAGAATTTAAAGGTAGAAATTTTGAACTTTACCCAAAAAAGCAAATACTTGTTTCTATTCATAACTACTACCCCATTGTGTTGTTTATTTGTTTACTGTGATCATTGCTTTTCGGAGATTTATTATATTTTTTCTTTTTTTAGTTACCTCACTTCTGCCGACTTAATGACAGCCTTCGGCGGTGCATCCCAGTAATTTGGTGCTGGTGGCACCCATTGTCTAATCATTTGATAATTGCCCTCTAGCAACTCCATGCTCTCGATGACCTCTTCATCGGAATCATCATTGTTGCCGGCCAAACTGAAATTATCATCTGAATTCATGTTGAACACAGTCAACAAAATGAATTATAAACACACACGAGAAGTAGGAATCAAAACAAAATCGAATTCTTGTGAGAAAATTTAAGGAAAACACAACACAAAGGCGTACGCACATACATCCATACATAAATAATTATGCATGTATTTATTTAAACAACGGAAACGGATGCGCACGCACTGAATTTTCCCATGCACACGCACACGAGCACGAACAGTTTAACAGGGACACAAAGAAAATACACTGACATCAAACACCATTTACACAAAACAAAGAAATTTATTTGTGACAATGATGCTGCAACATTCTTGTTGGAAACATTTTTTTCGTTTTCTTTAATTTTCTTTTCTTGAACTTATTGGTTTTCTTTTTCAAGGTAATAAACTTGACATTGCTTTCTTTAGTTTTCTTATTTTTCTTTTCTTAGTTAGCTTTTGTATTTCTTTTTACACAATTTTTTTTATTATATTTAATTATTTTAGTTATTTGTTTAAGAAAAGAAAAAACTAATAATATTACACCAAAATCATGTTTTGTTAAACACTGAATAGTAAGTTGTAGGCGACACTAGTAACGAAATCACGAAACGTCAAATCAACCACATCAACATCTCAACCGTACCGCTCACGTTGCAATCGAATTTAATCTAATCGTTGAAATTTTCCAACATTTTTGTTTTGGCTCAAAACTTTGTGTCAGTCACAGTAGTCGGTCGCATGGAAAACCTTCCTTCCACGTTTATTTCAACATTGTAACTGTAGTCGTTGTTGTTGCTATTGCTGCTGCTGCTGCTGCTGCTGTTGTTGCTGTTTAGTGTTTTTGTTGATTTTTCTTGTGCTTCTTCTACATCTACTAACTATGTACATATCATCGTGTGTTCATGTTTTGTTTTGCTGCAATATCGACTAAAGAATGGGTATTCACAAGGGTAAATTTTGTGCTTTTTTGTTGTAGTTGTTTTGTTTTGTTTTTTTTCATTTTATTTTTTGCATCCCTTTTTCCATTCAGTTCAATGTCGTCGTAGTTGTCACTTTTGTTGTTATTGTTGTTGCTACTTTGTTGTCCCTGACCGTGTTGAGTGTTTCTGTTGTGCGTTCGCATGTGTGTGCTTTGCACTGAGTTTTAGTTACTGTTTTGGTTTGATTTTTCTTTGTTTGTTGCTGTTTGCACCCGTAAACCCAGAGAGATACTTATAATTCGAATACACACACATACACACAAAAAATTTACCGGCACCGGTATTTTGGTTATTTTTACATGTGTGTATGTGTGTCTTTCTTTGTAAAACACATACTTAAATTATGGGCTTTTTTTTATCAAACAAAATAAGGGTTCATTCTGTATTTTTTTTTATTGTTTGCCTTCAACATTTTTTGCACTTTAATGTTTTTGCGTCTGATTTTTATCCACGTAGGAAGAGGTTTGGGGAGGCAGATAATTCTCGTAGCTGTGCATATTTTTAATATTATAAAGTGTTTTTGTTGTTGTTTCTATTGGTGCTTGCCTTATGTGGCAAATAAACTACATAATTTTCTTTTCTCTTTGTTACAAGTATTTGATACAATTATAAAGCATAACAAGTTTACAGTGGAACTTTTGTTATATAAAAAAAAAGGTTTTAATTTTCAAATTATATATGTAAATATGTGCATAGTCCCAGGGGAAAAACTTAGAAGACCTTCTACTTCAGACTTTATTAAAGGTCTGCTTAAGAACTTTTTGGACTCAATTACTATTATAATCTAACTGCTAAATGATGCCTTATAAAAAGCATCGACTCGTTTGCATAAAGAACAAGATACACATTCCATATTCCCTTCTATGAGAAGGGAGAAAAAAAAGGAGTCTAAAAGGTCTTTTAGAACGCATCTTTATTCCTTTTTCCCGCTAGGTTTGCGATCAGTGCCTTCTTTGTATATAGCTTTAGGTTAGGTTAGGTTAGGTTAACATTCTGCTAGTAAGGAAGGGGGAAATTTAGAGTCCAGATCACTTGCGGCCAATACAATGATCCCTTTGTGATACCTGTGTGTTGAAAAGAAGTTAATGAGAGATAGTGATAAGGAAGGAATAGTGATAGTGAAGTATGAAAATGAAGGAAGATAGAAATGAGGAAAGCTTCATTATTTTACAACTCTGCTCTTTTGCACGCTTGTTAATAATGCAGTGTTGCAGCGAGGCGTACTAAATTTTGAAGCTGTGTTTAGCAGCCATTGGTTATTTTACTTCGCCAATGATTCTGCTATACAATACCGACGAAGCAGTCTGAAGGAGGCACTCTGACACAGAATACACAGAAGTGAAGAAAGTGACAGGTAAAAAAAGCTCCAATCAGGTTTTTGTTAAAATTCGTGGGAAAAAGAGAAAAGCATAGTGTATTTGATTGTGTAGTGTATTACTACTTACCAATTAACACAGCTAATAAAAATTTATTGCACTAGAAAGACGTAGCAAAACAAAAACGACGACAAAATTTGAGGGAAAACGACACAAACAGAAAAATACCCATATCTTCCGTCTCGTGACACTTCTGTATGTTTTGTGACTCTGATGTTACATTAGGATGAGTGAGTCGGTACATTTCACACAGAAAAAACTTAAAATCAACTTTAATTAAAATTTTAGTTAGAAATTTGTACTATTAATTAAATCCTGTACTGATTTTCGTCTTGCAAACAAATTGATAATATCAATTAATGAATTTGTAAAAATGAGGTTTTCTTGCTGTTTGAGATCAATTAATAGAGTTAATTGAAAGTACGCGTTTATTTTAAAAAAATGATTGATTGGCCCAATTAAACTAATATTTGAATTTAGAGATTTTAAACAATTAAATTGTTCGTTGAATGAATTAATAAAAGTAACTGAATTGTATAAAATTTTAAAAAGTAAAAGTAAAAAAATTTTAAATAAAAAGTCATTTATTTATTTTAACTTACTTATTTTATTTTATTTATTTGTTTAATTCCGTAACTTACGCTGCAGGCTTTGAACATGGTACCTCCATTATAACAGGCTAACACACATCCACTAGGCAATCGTGGCAAATTATTTTTTATTCAATTATTGCACATATGTAGGTATGTGTTCTTATTTTATTTTTTAACTTACAGTGCTGTCATGCCTCGAACTTGGTACTTCTAGAATAACAGGCTGACACACTTCCATGAAAACATGAACAAGCACAAACACAAACTAATATATATATATTTTTTTTCATTAAACAAAGTTAATTCCAACAATCAAAAAATTGGTTGAATTTTTAATAATGCGTACAAAAGCTTAATATTCGTCTGTATGTTTGCATATTTGCTAACATCCATACAAACATTAAACTTTTTTGTTTTCAATCAACAAAATTTAATTGGAACAATTAATTAAATTGTTTGAAACAGCATTAAATGATTTAATTGGAAGCATTTTGGCTAAAATTTTTTCTGTGCAGTTAACAGTGATTATGGTTCATCACTTGAACTTTTCCCACAACAACTGATACAAAGGACATTAATAGTGGTGTTGTTATTTTAATGACTGGCGGCCACCGGGCTCGAACCCAGGACCTTAGGTTTTGTAGTCAACGTGCTAACTACTTCAGCCAGCTTTGCAGGACTGGCTATTTGTCAGTATGTCAATTTGAAATCGACTTATACAGTTACTCTCAGAAATATTTTGCATAAATTTTTTTAGCAAAATAACTAAATAAATTTATTAAAAATAAGAAATTGAGGCCACATGTTAAATTTATTTCTTGTGTCACTGAGCAAGCAAAGCCTAGTCCCAAGTCACACTATGCAAGTCTCATTGCTAACCTGATTATTTTATTAGGAGATAGAGACGAGGGGAATAGAAACACTTCTTTTCCCCCCGTCTCTCTCTCTCCTAATAAACTAATCAGCTTAGCAATAACACTTACATAGTGTAAATAGGGACCTGTGGAATAGAAAATACTCAAAAAAACAACAACTTTGAATTTAACTGTTATACTTTTGTTGCTTTTTCTTGTGTCAACTATGAAATTTCAACTTCACAAAAGTATTTTGCTTCTTTTAACGTTCGCGTTATTTTTTAAATATGTATTTGTGTTGTCACATGGCTTTTTTTTTTTTGCTTTTCGTTTGCAATAGTAATTATTATGCGTTTTTGTTTATAATTGATTCCAATATTTTCTTACTGAGTGCAACACGTGAAGTTTTTGTAAAAAAATGGCTAAAAGTGAAGGAATTAAATTGATCTACGATTAAGATCATTTTATATCTGTATAATAGGGCAAATCAGTCAAATATATTTGGGATATGTTTGGTCGATGTAGAAAACAATAGAAAATGCAATTAAGCGTGTAAAAGAGCACAGTTACATTGAAAATATTCCATGAAAAAGTTGAGCAAAGTTGTTAACGCACGACAAACTATTAAAGAAAATAGGGAAAACCACCATCTATATGTGCCGAGTCTTAAAAAAAATGCTAAAGGGGATACTACGGACACGCCTAAGTGGCAAGTCCATTAGTAGGATTCTAAAAGCCAACAATACTAACGGGAGCGTAGCTAAAAAAAAAATTTGATTTCTGAAGTTAATAGACAGAATCGTTAGTCAATTGCTGAACTACATAAATTTCAGACTTTTGATTTCGGGAAAACGTTAATATTTAGTGACAAAAGTAAGTGCATAATTTTTGGGTGATATAAACAATGTATGGTGCCGCGCAAGCCAAATAAATCACAAAATATTAAGAATTTAAGGCCAACAGTAAAACATCGTGGTGGTTGTCTCATGGTGTGGGGCTGAACTTCGGCAATAGGAGTGGGAAATTTTGTGTTTATATAAAGCACAATGGATAAACATCTATAAATGTCCATTCTTAGAGAAAATCTGAACAAATGGGTCCGTATATCAATGGATATTACTTCCAATATTACAACGACCCAAAACATATAGCCCTGGGCATTAAATTATGGGTCTTATATAATACGAAACATCTGCCAATAAAACCAAAAAGTCTCGACATGAGTCGTATAGAAGATCGTTGGGTTTATTTCGAGGAAAAAATCCGAGAAAATAGCATTTTATTAAAAGTGTACTTACATACTGGTATTGGCAGAAGAAACGTTTAAAAAAATACTTCGAAATTTCCGAAATTTAGTAGAATGTATGATAAGGTATCTGCAAATGGTCATTTCTAAGAATGCATATCACACAAGACATTAAAACATTGTTTGCTGCTATAATAATGAAAAATCTGTATAAAAAATTCAAAAAGCAAAATATTTTTGTGACCTGGGGGGTCGATTCTCGTTCTGTGAAACTGTGAAATGAAAAGTTTTTTCACAATTTCATAGCATTTGTGATTCCCGTTCAGTGAAAAATGAAAAAGATTTTAAATACATTTTCATTATGAAAAAAAAATGGGGAATGGACAAAACTTTTCACAGTTACATAACTCTGTCGATTCTCGTTTAGTGTAACTGTGAAAAAAACTTAAAAAACTTTTCATATGATAAATTATTTTACATAAAAAATATTTACGTCAAAGACAGCAGAGAAGCTAGAAAAAACATGCACAACAGCGAAAATCAAATTTTTTTGATTGCAAATTATTTAGAGGATGTCGAAATTTTTAACAACAAGTCCGAAATTTAAGTACATAATCAATGTCGAAATCGCAAGTGAAAATTCTAAAATTCAGTTAATAAAAAAATACAGTAACAGATGCGTCTGCAGACTGTGAGTACCAAGACCAAAGAAGAAAAGTGCAGAGAGATACATATAGTAGGTCATGCCTTTGGGTCATGCTAAAATTTAAGATGATAGAATGTGGAAAATAAGTTTAAATAAATAAGTTTAAAAAAGGAAATAATAACGTCCATGATGTCACGATGGGCATCATTTCCCTTTTACAAAAACATAACATTTTACGAGCATATCAAACAGTAGCTTCATAAGTTTTTAGTCTTCAAAGTTGTCGGCCGGACTAAAGAGGTTGCTCTCCTAAGTATGTCCAATAACGACTTTGCTGAGTAAATATTTTTGCGTATCCAGCCTTCTGCAAAACTTAATGGCTTACAAAGGTTTTCTTTATTAAAGGCTACAGGCAAGATACAAAGAAAATTTTTATTCAGCACAGCCACTTCGGTATTTTAGCTCGACAGGAGACGTGCACTTCATGACAAATTTCCCTATTCCTACAGAATAAACGAATAATAACTCCTAGGGGTTGAAGTAAAGTTTGTTCCAAATTCTGCTTGTGACAATGATTCGGAACAAACAGCGGACCTTGCAATTGGAAGCGCCAATTTTACCCAATCTATAATAAAGAAGAGAAAAATATTAAGTTTAACTTTGTAGCGATAAGCTTTTAAACACTTTTATCTATGCTCATACCGAGTTCCTTGCAATATGTACATAAATAATAATTAATATTATTTATTTACATGACATATTTCAATAGCATAAAAACAAAAGTTTCATAGGCACAACGGAATAAAACAATGTTTTCATAATAGCAACGAGAATCGGATGTTATGTAATTGTGAAAAGTATTATGAAAAATGGTTGTGAAAATGAAAATGAAAATTTTTTTTTCATTTCACATTATCACAGAACCAGAATCGACCCCCTGATATATAAGCGATTTTTTCATTATTTTTTAAAAACTTCATAAAATATTTTTGTGTTTTTAAATTTTTATTAAAATAATTGCAGTTAAGGCTTCTCTTATTCAATGTATAAAGAAATAGACATGAGTTTTTAAAAAAAGATATTTTTATGTAGCATTCTTTTCATAAATTTATTGAGTTTTACATATGCAAAATATTTCTATGAGTAACTGTAACTTATTTTTAAAGACAATTGCTAACTTATATTGCTTATATTGAACATAACCTCTTGTTTTAATTGTCACGAAATTACGTTTAAATTTAACGAGTAAAATAAAATACAACACAGCAAGACAACGACTGTGAAGTTCAAAATAGCCAAAATGGAACATTCGTTTACAATCTACAAGATGTTTTAAGAATAGCGCCATCGCTTGGTAGATAGAATAGGGGAAAGATCTGGTCCAAAGACCAGTACTGCGACATCTGATGGATCTTTTGTGTCATAGATGTGTAAATTAAAATAAATCAATCTCTGTATGACTCTCCTTATGAAATTCGGCATATATATTTAATACAGAAACTCAGAATGAAAAATACGACTTCTACTGTTACACTCACAAAGAATGTGCGCCGCCTTGTCCTCATCTTCCAAGCATAAACGAGAAAAGGGTGAATGAACTTGATTACTTTTCTGCAGGAGGTAGTTCAGTCAAAAGTGACCAGAAAGAAAACCGGTAACAAACCGTAAATTATTCCTGTTGAGGTCCAGGATGCCGTTATATATAAATGGATGGATGCAACAATGCTTTGGCCTGGCTTAAACCAGAAGAAATCAGCCATATTTCCTTAGCGGTCGAAGTGTCATCTCCTGTCATAGGCTTACGCCACAAAACGGCTATCGGCCCATAAAAGAGGCAGCAGAGGCCCTCCTGGCCATTTCATCGGCTTCCTTGTTCTCCGTATGACCTCTGTAGCCAGGTATCTATTAAGTGGAAACTTTGTCCGGTATGGGTAGCTTTTTTAATGACTCAAAGCATTCTAAAACCACACTGAAATGGAATATCCATGAAAGGAGAGAGAGAGAGAGAGAGAAGGAGATTTTTACGTTGAGGCCAACAACTCCAGCACCAACTCCATCTTCCGTTTTGGATCTATCCGTACAACACCATAAACTTCTGGAATCACCACTTTGACGGTTTTCGTCCCACACTGCCCTTGGTGGAATTGTAACATTGAATCTCCTGTCAAACCTCAGTTCACAGTTTATACTGTCACTATGCATTTCTATCAGCCCTAATCTGGGCATTGTACTCAGGACCGTCGAGTGCACGTTGCTAACACAACGAGCAGATCTTCAGAGAACCATCTTATAGGCGACTGTTGCCGCAGAAGATCTAATAAAAATTTGTATAAGTGGTAGTCCAATCAAGACCTCAATGGCTATGGTTGAACATAACCCCATTGCACCTGTTGCAAGAAGACAATACAATCTCTGAATTTTGCAGAGTTTAGTTGCCGCTGCAACCTGTCGAGTCTTTTCCCCCCCAGGGGAGTCTATTTTTGACTACGGGTGCGGCAACCCCGGGGCCCCAGCTGGGGTGATGTGGCTTTTTCCATTGACGTACCTTTGGTACATTACCCATAGAACTTATGTGTTACTACCCGATCTCTGAACACAAACAAAGCAAAGGATGTGCACATATTTATAACAAAAGGAAGACAGGTCCTGTTGATGTCAATTAGGTGCAGCGTCACCTAGAACTGCCCCTGAGTTCAAAAGACGATAGAGGTGAAGCCCTTGTGGTGGAACTTCAAGGTCTAACCAGAGGCTACTTCTGGTGCCACGGGTGCCGGTGGCCCGACAGCCGAGCTGCTTAGAGTTGAGTGCATGTAGCGGTCGTCAGTTTCCTTTGCTAAAATGCTGAGTTCATCCTACCTCACGGGGTTAAAAGGATGACTTTGGTATGTGTGGAGTAGGCACTGGTTATTTGGCGACACAGGCATGGGTTCATCTCGGATGAGTGGTTGAGCTGTGCCGGCAATGGTTGAGGAATCCTCATGGTGACCTCGCTATGGGTGTATACACAACACCTTGGCATGGAAGCCGGAGAATTATCGTGGAGGCTGTGGTTGCTACCAAAATCGCTGGGAGAATAGTCTTGGCTTCCCAGTGTGAAATCAATACTAGTGATTGCTCTGACGCGGTCAGCCAGACACTATTCTAGGTGCTGTTGCCATTCAACAGAAGCTGCTATGGGCACGGACATAGCAGCAGAGTTTAGATAGCTCAAATTACCTCAGCAAGGTAATTGAATATAGTACAGGGATAACTATATTCAAAGATTGCAACCTATGTGCCTTATGGAGTGGGCCATAGGTTCATTCTAAAAGGGTGCATGGGGGCGTTGGTCTGGCGTCTAACCCACACCCAGTGCTTTGGCACACGTGAAATTAAGCCGTAATGGCAGGTACTCACGTAAAGCAATCGCACATCTGTCGAGTCTTTTGCTACCAAACAAACAATCGCGCCGTAAGTTATGATTGACCTAACGATCATTGTATAGATCCAAGTAACCATTTTTGAGCTCATGCCCCAGGTGCACTCAGCACAGCTCTTCACCGCCCAGATTGCCTTAGTTGTTTTCTTTTACGCATTCAACAGGTCGGTTCTAAGTTAGCATTCTACCAAGGCTAACCCCCATGTATTTGACACCGTTTGAATAAGGAATATTGCACCCATCCAACAATACTGACCCTAGACCAAGTTTTCTTCTAACAGAAAAATGTACCAGAATAGTAGTCAGCAGAGTTGACCGCCCGGCCATATCTCCCGCACCATGTCGTTGCAGTGCACAAGGCATCGTTCGTAACTTATTTTTATAGGTAACAATACCATCAGATCACCGGCGTACCCTATAACTTTGTGTCCTTGTTCACTAAAAGTGATGATAAGACAACACCTTGGGGACACCCTTTGACTGCCTTAATATTAACCGTATGACAACCCATATAAGCAGTAAAGCGTAAGACGAATTGAGGAACAGGTGACCCCATCAGCCCTGATGATAATCAGCTGATCGAAGCCGAATTGCTTAGATACGATCTTTTTTTTTTTTTTTTTTTTTTAATGCATGTTTTTTTTTTATTTATTGTATCTTCAAATATGAACTAACAATAAGTATTCAAATCTTAAGTCTATAAAAAAATTATTAGGCCCGACCAATGTCGGACATAAGCTTAGTGATAGTTATTAATAATACATAAGTAGTGATAAGCAACAAAAAGAAAAAAGTGTTTTCAAGCAGCTTCATCATCTAGAGTGTTGAATATTAGAGCCCGTGTATCTCTCTTTTTTAAGCGGATGTGCCCAGTAAAGTTCAAAATATTACGAGCAAGCGGATTAGGATGTGACTCGAGTTTTGTTAGATATTTGCCTGCGTATTTTACAATTTCTTCAGTCACTAGTGGCATATTCAAATCGCGATGTATATTTGAATTTTTGATGTACCATGGAGCCGATGTTATCATGCGTAAAATTTTATTTTGCCTTCGTTGAATTTTCTCTACATTTGAAGCTGAAGCAGTGCCCCATAGTTGAATTCCGTAACACCATATTGGCTTTAAAAGCGACTTGTATATTAAAAGTTTGCAGTCTAGGCTAAGTGTTGAATTTCTACCAATCAGCCAATGTACCTGAGTTAATTTAAGTTTCATTTGAGTTAACTTAGAGTCAATGTGATGTTTCCATGTAAGTCGTCGATCAAGGTGTATACCAAGATATTTCACATGTGAATGTTGAGGAACAACTTGATTGTTAATCCGAATGGGGGAGCAAGTATCTCTTCTTAGGGTGAACGTTATATGGACACACTTTTGTTCGTTGACTTTAATTCTCCATAAGTTTAACCAAAGCTCCATCTGGCTAATGTGTTCCTGGAGTTTGCGGGATGCCTCATCAGGGTTTTCGTGCATACTAAGGCAGGCTGTATCGTCGGCAAATGTGGAAGTATGGATACTACTGCTCACAGGCATATCGCAAGTATAAATCAAGTATAAAACTGGTCCCAGTATGCTCCCCTGTGGCACACCGGATGAAATAGTTTCAGGCCTACTCGTAAAGTCTCCTTCCACAACAGTGAACTTACGGGAAATAATGTAACTTTCCAAAATATTTAAAATGTTTATTGGTAAGTAAGTCTTCAATTTTAAAATTAGGCCTTCATGCCACACTTTATCAAATGCCTGGGAAACGTCAATAAAGAGCGCAGAACAATACTTTTTTTCCTCAAAAGTTCTTCTTATAAATTGAACCAGTCTGTGAGTTTGTTCAATGGTGCTATGCTGACTTCTAAAACCAAATTGATGGTCTGGTATGCACCCACTACTAATTAGAATTGGGGACAATTTTGTTTTGAGCAGTTTTTCGAAAAGCTTTGACATAGTTGGTAGTAGACTTATTGGCCTATATGACTCAGCCTTGGTTAGATCTTTGCCCGGCTTTGGAATCATTTTAACCTTGGCAAGCTTCCAGCTGTGTGGATAATACTCCAGTCGTAAAATGGCATTAAATATGAATAATAGGATTCTCATTGCAATACGAGGCAAGTTCATAAGCATCTGGTTACTAATTCCATCAATACCCGGAGCTTTCTTCGGGTTGAGTTCGGCAATTAATTTTTGTAAATCACGCGTCTTAAACTTTATGTGTTGAGGGGGTAGAGCGACTACATTCGGCAAATCAGCAACACCAGTATATATGTTTGGCGTAAAAACGGATTTTAAGTGCTCAGCAAATATTTTACCTTTTTCAGTATCGCTTCTTGCCCAACTTCCGGTAGATGTGCGTAGAGGTGGCTTATACTCAATGGGTGTTTTAAGCTTTCTAGCAGCGCGCCACAAAGAGTAATTAGACGCTGGTGTGACATCAAGACCTTCCAGATAATTTTTAAGAGATGCAGTTTTTTCAGACGCAAGCAACTCTTGGAGTCGTTTAGTGCACTCTTTAAATCTGATTTTATTTTGTGGTGATCTGTGCTGTTGCCATTCCCTTCTAGCTCTTCTTTTTTCACGTACGAGACGTTCAATGTCTGTAGAATAAATTTTATTAAACCCAGTCTGCGGATGGGAGATAATGGCATGTTCAGCAGCCTGTTTAATATTCTCGCTGAGATTGGCAATGTTAGATTCAATATCATCGGATGTTCTAAGCGTAATGTTTTCCGTACAATGACTACTGAGATATTTTTTGAACCCCAGCCAATTAACACGATTGATCATCTTCACATATGGGTCAGGTAAGTTACTTCTTAAGGGACTACAAATTGTAATGATCGTCGGAGAGTGATCGGACGAAAGATCAAGAGAAGCTTGAACTTGAATTAAGTCCCTAGAGATATTTTTTATGACGCCAAAATCTATAACATCCGGAATTTTTTGTATGTCAGTAGGCCAATAAGTGGGCTCCCCACTCGAAATGACATCCAAGCCCATTTTTGAAATGGTGTTGAACAATGCTCGACCTCTGGGGGTAATAAGACGCGAACCCCAGAACGTATGCTTAGCATTGTAGTCGCCAGCAGCTACAAAACAAGGTCCAAGAGATTTGTAGAAATCCTCATATTGATTCTCAGTGATTGAAAATCTGGGAGGGGAGTAAATTGATGATATAACAAAATTTGTACAAAAACTTTCAATGCCAATATTTGTTGCTTGTAGGTGTTCTTCACAAATGTTATCAAGAACATAGTGCTTGAGTCTTGACTTTATTAGAATTGCTGATCCACCGCAAGCCCTTCCTCTAGGGTCCTTTGTATCATATATAGTGTAGCCATAAATTTTAAAAAGACTTCTCGAAGTCAAATGAGTCTCAGATACTAACATTACATCAATATTTTTTTCCGTGAGGAAGTGCTCAAGTTCATTTTTATGTTGGCGAATGCCGTTTGCGTTCCAGAAACATATTGTTAACGTGTTCATGGCTTATTAATTAATGCTTGAAGCAGAGTATTCTGCATTCGCAGCATTTCTTGCATCATGCTAGTCATATTTGTTGTAAAATTGTTTATAGTTTGCACCAGATTTTCAATAGTAGCTTCAAGGCGATTAAAATTAAAGCTTGCGTCAGTATTTTTTGAATTATTTGGCGGGGAAACATTTTGTGTGGGAATTGAATTTGACTTAGCAGCATCTGCATACGATACACGGGAAGTAACTGGTTGGCTCATTTGCGCAAAAATGGCAGAGTAGGCGTTTGCTGATTGAGCTGGAGCTAATTTAGGTTTTTGCACCATAGTCTTCTTTACGAAAGAGTACACAGGACAACCTCTGTAGTTAGCGGTGTGATTACCTCCACAATTACTGCATTTTTTATCACTTTGATCTTTTGGCTTATTGCAACTAGCAGATACGATCTGTCAAAATCTTTTTTTTTTAATACGCTTTAAGGCACGTGCGGAGTTCTTACGGAAATTCACGTTCAGAAATTTAAAAAAAGAAATATTTTATTGTATCAACTGAATATTAACTGCCTTATTTATAAAAAATATTTCAGGTTTATTAAACGCTTATTTGACATATTTCTATGGGAAATTTGTCAAATAAACCTGTAATAAACCTAAAATATTTTTTATGAATTAGACCCTAAAAAAAGGGAATATAAATCTTGGCTTTTAGTTTGATCATTAGATTTAAATCTGGATATTAATTTCATAACAAGCCGCAAAGTCCACATTGAGCAAAAGAAAACAAGGAAATAACGAGTTCAATATTAATTTCGCCTTGTGATTTAATCACTTTTAAAGAGATGATAGTGTCGTTTGTCATGTTTGACATTAATTGATGTTTTAAATGAGTCTGCAGAAAAATACAAAAGAGTTTCCAGTCATTAAAGCCTTCCAATGTTCTCCTTTTTGTCGTACTGAGTGGCTTAAAGAAGGATACAATAACCTTCTTATCGTATATCAGCCTATATGTAGCTAAGTATGTTTGTAGTTATGTTGCGTGATTCGAGTTGTTTTATTTCCGCTAAGGATATGCTTGCAGTAAAAATTCAATATGGCGGCCAAAAGACGCCATTTTGTTAATACGAGAAAAATAAAAAGTCGGCAAACTATATAAAAATGGGTATTATTCGACAGGTATTTTAAAATTATTTTTGGGTTTCTTAATGATTGTTCTTCATTTCGAATGACCATTTAGGATATTTAAAGATTCAAAGTTGGTCGCATCCGTTTTTTTTTATTTATTAAAGTTTTAATTATTTTTAAATGTTTAAAAGAAATCATTCTTCTTAAAAGCCCACTGTAGCTTGAAGGCTATAGTGATTATAAGTAAGACAGAATGAATATTTAAGTATTTGCGATCTCTCAAATACACAATCACGGAGAAATTTTCAAATTAAATAAGTCTTTGTTTCGTAAACACACACACACACAGACACAAAGTGCTTAAGACGTTTGCATGTATTGGTGAGCGCGAATTTTAATTTACTTACTTTACTCGCATTAGCAGGACAACAGATATAGAGGCCAATACATACATTTTATAGATTTCACCCTTAAGCATAGTTTAGACACGTGCTTTGGCTGCATATGAGTGAGTGTCTTTATGTCCTCTTTAAACGAATACGGGCAATATATTATACAGCTGCAATACACTTTTGCTAGCGATTCCAATCGTCCATATATACATACATACATACACATACTTTACACTTAACTTACAGGTAAGCCTTGCTGTTGTAGAATACTTAAAATTTTAAATTAGAAACGAGGAAATGTTTTCTAACTCAAACTGTAAATGAATTTATTATAAAGCTGGAGATGAACCAATTAATTTCTATTTCAGCAAGATGTAATAACGACAGATTTAATAAATCAAGGAAGAACTGTACAGTGAAATTACTGCTTGTAAATATTTGTTACACTAACTCTAGACGAGCACATTAAGGTGGAAGAGCGTTTTTACATAAAGAACGAAGGAAGAAGGGTGTCTGATTGGAACACGAACGTTACATTGAAAATGCAATCAGGGTTGGTGGATGAATGACTCACTCGCCAGAATGTGGCTTAAAATCTCCATTTGTTGCCACAGCTTAAAGTAAGCAAATGCTCTTATTCAAATTTATATTAGTTTATATCTCTGTATACGAGTATGTGTGTATGGATTCATATAATAACATTTGTATTAGTATGCAGTGTCAAAGGAGTGATCATAAATTTTTATGGGTTTTCTTTTAAATATTTATTAGTATTTAACATGTCTAGCTCTTGCACAGAACATGCGTGGAGCTCTAAGGAGTGTGATAAAATCACACAAGGCAGTCTTGAATTAGTGAATGGTGAATGAATGTTAAAAGAAATTAATTAAAATCTAAGAAAGAAAAATGTTTATAGCCTAACGGCATGAAGATATAATTTTAAAGGTTGCAACATAAATGCATTGGACTAAAATACGATAGAAAGAGACGAATGAAACCATTGAGAATTATATATTTTCAATCAAAATTTCTGTTTTAATATTTTATTATTTAAATTTTATTTTTTTTTTTTTTTTTTGATAATAATTAAGATAAGAATTCAATCAACTAATTTTTAATTACCTCTCACACAATAATATGTTGTAGCAATTGTATATGCTTTTAAGAAAATTGTTTATCTTAGTCAGAAAAATACACAGTAATTCAGGAATTTTTACAACCAATTAAAGAGTTTATGTCATGAGATAAGAATTAAAAAGCCATCAATATATTTGGAATTAGATGTACACAGAAAAAAATAGCACAAATATTGTATAGAGATGATAGCTTTATAACCTGAATACCATATTTATTCCTTTAAAAAACTTTAAGTATTCATAAGCTGCAAATAGCATTTTTCCAGAATTTTACATGAATCTATACAGCATTTATATGAACTTTTTTATTTAAAGACTTTTCCTGTTTATGGAAAAATATATTTCATTCCCAGGATTAAACCATTAAACAAAAGCCAAAAAGTATGATTGCTCAGCATAATCTCAAGACCATTAGATTTCTTAAAATACATATTAACGCTGTGGTAAATTTAAAGATGGTAAAATTGAGCTTTCATTACAAAAAAAAAAAAAGCTTTCAGTCAATTGTAATACAATAAATCAAAACAATTCACATATTCCCTTTGCACTGAAGGCTTGAGTATATAAAGTAAAAATCTACATCAACTGAGACCACACACAGTGGAGCAAAAACACAGAACGCTGATGATGAAGGTGTTGCAGTTGTTCTGTTCTTTTAATGTTTGTCAACAGAATATTTACAATTAACTTTGGTAATATTTGTTCTTTAATAATTATCACATGTAATTTGGCATACAGAGAGATACGAACTTTAGTTTAATAAAATCATAAACACAATAGACTTTTGTTAGTTCATATTTGGTACAAAGCGATGTTCAAACCGATTGGACTTGGGTCTAACTCGTTCACTAGTTCATCAAATTACACGGGTTTGATCATAGATTCGTGTCAAAAATGAACTATAGAACAAGTGCAACCCAAGTCTGATTGAAATAATTCAATACAAGTCTAAAACCTATTCAATAGACTTGGGGTTGATCATTGGTTTGAGTCAAAAATGAACTAGAGAACAAATTTGACTGAAGTGTACTAACGATTTACACTTAAGGCAAGTATTGTATAAAGAACAGCGAAGTTAACATTGTGGTATTCAAGCAGCGAATTTATTTAACATTGTGTGTTTAATATTAGTTTTGAATAATCTTTTTTATAACACTGTAAGTGTCATTGAAAACCTTGGGACCGTTGAGTTTACTTCTGACATTTCATGTGTGCTATGTGGAGAAAAAAGCGTTACCACTAATTACTTATAAGATTCAGATGATTCATGATGATTCAGATCAGAGAAGCGCAATGAGTAGTGAAAAAGTGAGTAGAGTTGAAGCATGATTTATAATTTCTTGTACTTATGCGCACTTATACTTATTGCAATGAATCATATGAATCATATTCACTATGAATCATATTCACTCGAAACTTTGAAGTTCTCATCGCAATCATACTTAGCAAGATTTATGACGTTGTTGATTTCGACTCTCCTGAACTCAATGTTTATAGACGATGCAAAATAAGTAATGTATGGCAAAGCCAACTTTGTATACGAACATTAAAATACTCACTATGAGGTTATGTGTTTGCTCATTATAAGGTTAAAAATTAGTTTTTTTAATACAATTTATACTGTTGTAGTTGTACTATATGAATGACTTGAATGAGCTGAATCAATGTAAGTAGTATAAATATTTTTCTGAAATTATAAATCAAACTGAGGTGATGTATGAGTGTCAGTCAGTGTTGTATGAGTATGATGTCGACATCGCATCATACTCATATTTATTGCAACCTATACTTATAAATCAACATTATTGTGAGTGTGCGTAAATCAGAGTAGTTGATTTTAAATGATGTCTATTCACTTATATTTAAAATTTTAGTCAGTATAAATAGCGAAAACATGATTCATTGCTAATCACTGATTCAGACACGTGTTTATTAAGTTAAACAGTTTGATACATAACTAATAGACAATTTTATAAAATCCAACATGATTGGAAACTGTTCAAATTAATAAATACATGTCTGAATCAAAAAGTTTTTCATTAGTAATTAGTGGTTACGCTTTCTTTGGCACATGGCACACAGATGTAAACATGGCCTTACACAGATTATCACTCATTTCTCGCCAGCGAGAGAGAGCGCGTGTATGGCAACATGTTTTCCACTCATCAAAAGCAAATATTAATATGTTGACAATATATGATTAAACAGAATACCGGCTTCAACACATTTTCCATACAAATTGACACAAAAAAACAGCCGCAGAAACCGGCCGTGAGATAGAATCTATTTTATTTTGAGAGCGTTTTTTCTTATACTCTCACATATCAATGTTCATTCTCACAAAAATGTTACCAAACTTTCAATAAATTTCATACATTTCGTAAACAAAACTACAAAGAAAAATAAGCACTCAGGGTGACCGATGACATTTTTCAAAAAGTGGCAACAAATAGGGGATTTATCAAAGAAAAGGGGCAAAATTAAAAAAATACGAAAACACTGCACTAAACTTTTTATTTTTAATGTATTTTCATATAACTCACCCTAAATAAAGCGGGTCCAAAAGTGGCAAGGCAGTCGAAAAAGGGGAAAAGCAAATAAAACAAAAATTAGAGAGCATTTGAAGTTACTGCCGTTGATGTTATTATGGGCTTGATTAATTTGTGAGCGATTTTCCTGAAGTTGAAGACTTTATTCTGTTTCTACATTATCTCCAAAATAGTGGACAAAACAGACGACTTAGATACCATTAACACCAAGCTCCCTGAAGAGTTATAACTAGGGTGATCGAATCGGTTTTTCAACCGGTTTTAAAACCCGGTTTTTTAAATACGGTTGTCGGTTTTTTCAAAAAGTTGATTTTTCGAATGTCGAATAGTCCGGTTTTTTTACAATTTAAAAACCGGCTGAGTCGAATACTTTTCGATTTGTACATTTTGCATGTTTTGTTGATTTTCGTAAGTATTTTTTTACTGAAAGATGAAATTAAGAGAAATTAATTTATGAGGTAATAGCAGAGGCGAATTTAATTGGCCTTATGGCGTGCAATGGATGTCAAAATACAGTTGCAAAAAGTGTTTTTTTAATTTTGTTGCCATTTTGCTTCATATTTTATATAGAGGTAGATATGTACATATATTATAGCATTGCACAGATACATCTGTTTGCACTAGTTTTGCGTGTTTTTTGGTTCTGGTATGAACAAATATGTTATTTATCGTTTTCTGTTACTAGTTGTAAATGTTGATTTTTTAAGCAATTATTGTATGGTTGGCCAATGAGCAAATGAAAACAACACATTTATTTTTTTTTTTGTTTTTCTAAGGCAAATAAGATACATAAAACTGCTTTTACCATAAGTGCCTTATTATGTGTTGAGAAAAAATATAATTGGCTGATGAATGAATGAATGAAAGCAAAATTGCACATACATATGTAAGTAAATGATACATGTACATGAAACACATGCATTTGTAATAACTCTCAGAGCAAAATTATCTCTTTCTCTCTCTACACTTTGGCTGCGCCACAAAATAACATAACGAACGTCCGCACATACATCTGCACATCATGTATTTGTTTCAATAGTGGTTTTTTCATATATTTGTATTACAATATGTATTTTTTGAGCAAAAACAGATCAAACAGTTGCTCAGCAGCAATACAATAAGCAATTGTTATTTGTTTTCAATTGTATTTTAATTTGGAAAAGCACACACACACAATAACTCTTATACTAGTTCTGTCGCTCACACTACAATTATATGGTACATACCATGGTA
The DNA here is from genome assembly GCA_949987645.1 of Tachina grossa. Lineage (NCBI taxonomy): Eukaryota > Metazoa > Arthropoda > Insecta > Diptera > Tachinidae > Tachina > Tachina grossa. The sequence continues at coordinate 48,272,838 of OX465278.1, read as the reverse complement.
TATTTGTTTTGGCTATACAAACGAGTACACAAATGCAACCCTTTAGTACATATATACCATTAAGGAATATACTCTACATACAACCATAATTTTTGGAGTTTGAGGAAACTTGGGAAGAAATTCAAAAAATTAAACATGCCAATGTTTAGATTGCTAATATATATGTTTATATAAAAAATAATTATAATAACAACAACATTATACACCATATTTGGATGCCATTTGTTGACGGTTTGGTACCGGAAATCACAGAATTTTCAAACAAGTTGACGACATCAAACATTTTGCACGTATTTTTTCGTGTATTTTATGCCTGTATGTAGACTTTTCTCCTATGTATTTTTAATATTTTTGCTACTGTAGGTGTTATAATTATTTTTTTATTATTTGTATAAACACATTTATTAGCAACTTAAATATTGGTGCATTTAATTTTTTGAATTTCTTCCCAAGTTTCCACAAACCCAAAAAATTATGGTACTGTTGATCCTTTTTTATAAAGCAATTTAAAATCAAAACTTTTGTATAATAATTTTCTTACTTAAAAAAACCGGTTGGCCGGTTTTTACTGAATTGTTAAAACCGAAACCGGGTTTTTCATAATTTCATATATTCGAACTATTCGAAAACCGGTTTCTGGAAAAAGTCGAATAATCGATCACCGTAGTTATAACGCATCACTATCATTTGCGTTTACTGTACTCGATATCGTATATTTAAATGCAATTTATGTATATGGAAATATTTCAAAATTTCGAACGATTGCGAAATTCGTATTTTTTGCCCAGTTGTGTACTTGTAAAAAATCATTAATAAATTTAGATTTTCTGTTTCGTATAAAATCAAAGTTGGTGGCTTTGAATAATTTTACTTTTCTTGAGGAAATATTATTAATATGTAGTAGCATACAATAACATACGGTTTAAGTTTACAAACAATTTCTTTCTCTCTCTCTACAGCAACATGTTTATATCATTGTGAATGTCACCAAGCAAGCATTTGTTATATGCATATTAGGGCGTTTCACAAAAAAAAAAAAAAAAACTGCAACTCTTGAAGCGGAATATTAAAGTTTGTGATCTAAAAGAATTTCGAACATTTTTTGGATTTTTTGAAGGTAGGTATGGGGTCGCTGAAATAGATTTTATCAAAAAAATGAGGTTATGGAGAAAAAAATTTTATATTATTTTTTTCAGGTGCTTTTTGTTCATACAACTAAACAATTCTCTTCTTAATGATCCGATCCCACGACAAAAAAATTATTGGTGTGAAAAATTATTATATTAAGGACCACTTTGATAGTCTTAAAAGTGAAAAATTATTTTTCCTAGATTTCAAACCTCGATAAATTGAAAACTTTTCAACACTTTTTCAAGATGTAAAATGCGTTAGAAAGATAATTTAGATACCTTTAGTTTGGTATGTATAAGTTTATATCTTACTTGTGAAAAAATTTTGCAAAAAATAAAAAATAGACAAAAAAAATAATTTTTTATTTTTAAATTCACACTATTTGAATTTTAAAATATTTGAAGTCGCCGCTTATTAAAATGTAACAATATATACAAAAATAAAAATATTTCAGACTACTTGAATTTTGCGATACATGAAGTCGGACTTCTTTAAAAGTAGGTAATTGGCAAAAATATTAAATATTTCATTTAAAATTGGTATAATGTATAAAGAAAATAATCAAAGCATGGGTAAGTAAAATATATATATATATAAAACTGTTTTCTAAGTTTAAGCAACAATTTTCCTCTACAAATGTCTACAGATGTTAAAAAAAACAGCAATGCAAACACTAAAAGGGTTTTTGATGAATTAAAATTGCCCACTTCCTTTTTTTTCGAAAGATACACATTTATGGGAAAATGATGATGATTTTGTTTCTGCAGAGAAAACATTAGAAAAACTAAGTATATGTTGTGAATGATTTATCAGATAGAGGCGTGGTGTCAGCTACAATATATAACAAAAAGAATTACAAAGAATGAGGATGATTTTCAAAACTTATTGATTAGCGTTGATAACAATCGAAAAATTATAAATAATGTTAACAAAAATGTCATTGAAAAAGCTCTTAAGAAACCAATTTGAAAATACTTCCACAGTTGTTCCACATTTAATGATTAACGTATTGTAATTTTAGATACAAATTTACTTTTTAATTTTAATTTGTTCATTAAATATGTTGATTTTGTTTATTTAATATCTTTTGATTTTGTACGTGATGAATTGAATTTTTGATATTTTTATTAGCGCAATGTATTTTAGATGCTTTTTTTTTTACTTAACCAAGAACGAAACATAATGAAATTCTTTTAATTTTCATAAAATTTTATAAATAAAAAAAATTTTCTCAAACTTGAATTTTTTCTTATATTTTTCCAACAAGTAAAAATAAATCTATGTACCAAATGAAAGGTAATTTAATGACCTTTTTAACGCATTTTACACCTTGAAAAAATGTTGAAAACTTTTCAAGTTATCGAGGTTTGAAATCTATGAAAAATAATTTTTCACTTTTAAGACTATCAAAGTGGTCCTTAATGTAATAATTTTTCACACCAATAATTTTTTTGTCGTGGGATAGGATCCTGAAGAAAAGAATTGCTTAGTTGTATGAACAAAAAGCACCTGAAAAAAATAATATAAAACTTTCTAAATCTATTTCAGCCACCCGATACCCATCTTCAAAAAATCCAAAAATTTTTTCGTAATTCTTTTACATCACAAGCCTTAATATTCCACTTCAAGTGTTGCAAAAATCGCAAAAAACGCCTTTGGTGAAACACCCTAACGCATATACATGTCGTTCATAAACATTTGTTTTATAAATTCAACATGTTGCTTTATAAAAGAATAAACTAACAACTATTTAATAATTCAATTTAAATTTTGTTCTGAACATTTTTGAATAGAAACATACTTAATCGTATGCAGCAGGTATAAGTGTTTATAACACACACTTGCACACACAAAACAAAAACAAAAACAAACACAAAATAATACATAATAAACTTTCATAAGTCCAAACAAACAAAAATCCAAATAGCAAACAACCCTTAGGCGCCAAAATGTATGCAATGCTCAAAAAAGTCTTTCATTATTTATTATTATTAACACATGTGATGCGGGGCTCTGTGTGCGTGTGCCAGAGTGTGTGAGTGCTGCGAAAGTGAAATTTGTTTGCGAGTTAAATGGCGCCACATGATGCCCGTTAACTTGAATTTCATTTATAACCACTTTTCAGCTTTTCTCATTACTATTCTTTAAAACTCATACATACTTGGAAAGATTGTTGCCCCCTTGCCCTTTCCCTTTTTCACACTCACACTCTCTTATACACATTCGCAAACTCTCTTCTTTAGCCATTAACACTTAAAGTTTTTATGCGTCTAAAACCACGTGGTTTTCCGTAGATTAAAAAGTATAAAAGCTTCAAAACAGAAAGCAAATATTACGTTGTTATTGCAAGGATTGGAGGCAGAAGAAGAAAAAAAAAACATGTTATAAAAATAATATAAAATGTAATGAAAGTCAACCCTTGTGTTGCATGAAATCGAAACAATAACAAACCAACACCGCAACCAGAAGAGCAGCAAACAAACAGTATTTAAGTGAACAACCCAACCAAATATCCATCCATCCATCCATCCATCCATCCATCTACTCAGCCGCCCATTTATGCAGACAACTGTAACCAATATTCTAAACGAAATTTCTACAATAGAACAAGGGAATCCATTAATGTGCTCTTCATCAGGGTATACAATAAATAAGTTGCTACATATTTTTTTTTTTTTTTTTTGTTTTGCCATTCACATTGTTGGCTGAATGTTGTTTCTTTCAGTTTTGGCCGGTCGTTGGAAAACAGGAAATCTTGATTGTGGTTCGAGCCAGTTTTAATCGTTTTCGTATGTAAAACATTAAATAAATTTTCATTTACAGTAAAACAATGGTATCGATGCTTCCTTGTTTTCCTTTAATGGATATTTTTTTTACAAACATCTCTACTCGTTCACACACATGCAAACGCATGCACATACATGCATACACATGCCAGAACTTGCTGCTCTAAGTGCGTTGTTACGTACAATATATTTTGTTGTTTAACTTTTTACTTTACTAATATCAATGTCTAGAATTGGAATGTAATAGCTTCGGTTGAAAAGTTGCACGTTGCAGTTAGATTTAAGGGGGACAGCGAAAGAGTTGTAAGTGTTATTTTGTACTTTTGCAAATATTGAATCGTTATTAGTTTGAGAGGCATCTTAAATTCATATTTTATATGTTAAGAACTTTAGTTCAAAGAGTGGCACACGATGGCAAGAAATGTCTTATTTTTTCCGCGTAACGAAACTTTAGCTTTATAACTTTCGTTTCAGAGCTGGTAATCTCTCGTGGCCCCATTGTAAATTTTAAAAATAGTTTTTAAACCTTTTTAGAAATTATGCTTTAATTAATTAAACAAAGGAAATATAAACACAAGTCTGCTTATTTAAACGTGCGTATTTATTCTGCTTTAAGTACTTACATATTCATAAACGCTTTTTAAAGCTAAAGCATGCTTTCAACCTTTTTTTTTTGACAAATTAAAATTTGACCGTTAAGTTAACATTAACTCTAAAAACTATTTATGAATATGGGAGTCAAGCTTTAAAAATATGACAGTCGTTGTGTTAAAGTGTTTTCACACTGACATGGTTTTAATAAAATTTGGTTTTAACATTAAAACCAACTGTTAAAACCTGGTTTTACCATACAAATTGTTTGTTTTTGTTAAAATCAACTTAAAATCATTTTTGAATGGGTTTTAAATTGGTTTTATGAAATGCAACCTTGTTTTCCCTGTGCTAAATTCCGTGCTGCCAAGTTAAAATCACTGGAAGCAGCTGATAATGCTTATGCCAGTGAATAACAATAGATGTCGCATGAAAGATTTTCAACCTAAAAATGGATGCAATTGCAACAATAATGAAAAAATTATGAAAAAAGAGTTTTTTGGAAGGACAACGAAAATATTTTCATTGACCTCTGGGAAGTGAAAATATACAATAATTTTTAATATGCAATAATTTGATTTCCAAGCACTTCTTCACTTTGTATTACTATTTCCATAATTTTAGAATATTTATTTACTAAATATAAAATAATTTTTATTTTACAACGCATTGTAAAATTTCCTAGTTTTTCATACAAACAAAAACAGCTGTTATACATTTTGTCAAATAAGTGTTAACAAAAGCAGGAAAAAATAAAGGGTGTTTTTTATTGAGGTATAGAACTTTAAGTTGGCATCACTTTTTTAACTGACGGCCATTTTGTCAGCTGTCAAGTGATTAATATTTAGTTTGGTTTGCCATTTCATCATGAACAGGTTGACAAAAGAACAACGCTTGCAAATCGTGCAAATTTATTTCGAAAATAATGGTTCAGTTCGCGAAGTTTACCGCAAGCTCCGTCCATTTTATGGTCGACATAATCGTCCATCAGAGCAATTAATTCGGTTAACCATGGATCGTTTTCGCACTACGTTTACTCTATGTGATAATACGCATCCGCAGAGACGTCGAACAGTGCGCACCGAAGAAACAATTACCGCTGTAGAGCAAAGTGTTGAAGAGGACCCGAATGAATCGATTCGCCACCGTGCACAGCAATTGGAGCCGACTAACCGACTATTTTGTTTCCGAATTGGATGGCATGAATGTGGATGAGTTGTGGTTCCAACAAGACGGCGCTACATGCCAAACAGCGCACGTCACAATCGATTTATTGAAGGAAACATTCGATGAGCGCATAATTTCGCGGAATGGACCTGTCAATTGGCCACCAAGATCGTGTGATTTGACACCATTGGATTATTTTCTTTGGGGATATGTGAAGTCGCTCGTCTACACCAACAAACCAGAAACGTTAGGGGACTTGGAAGCCAACATTCGTGGCGTTATTGCCAACATACGGCCCCATATGCTCGAAAAAGTGGTTGAAAATTGGACCTGTAGAATTGGCTTTATTCGAGCCAGCCGCGGCGGCCACATGCCCGAAATCATATTTAAACATTAATGGCTTAAAATTGATGGACATTACGACGATTTTCTTGTGTTTTATTTCAATTCAAAGTTCTATACCTCTAAAAAAAACACCCTATACAACAACAAATACACGCATTTCTGTAGGAGATTTATTTTGCTTTTTAAGCAAAATTACTAGACAGTTTGTGAGTTAAAACCTGAATTTAACAAACTTACAGTGTGAATGCAAAATCAGCTGTTTATGGTTTTAACATTAAAACCAGGTTTTAACTTTCAGTGTTAAAACACTATTACAAATGAAAGAAGTTTTCTATGGCGTCAGTTTTTTTTTATGTAGTATAGACTGGTAATTAATTTATTTTATAAGATATTTCCTGACAGAAAAAAACCCATGATCACGCCATTTCCTAAAAAGAAATCCCAGGAAATTTGTACGAAAATGCCCAGGATTTTTATTTATTTTATTATGGCAAATTTAGTTTATACGTACTTTCATTTTATGAGTGCTATGGTTCTATAAGAGGTATAATTGGATGACGTCAGTAGTAGATTTTGTAAGTATTTCTGTGAATTAGCTTTAGAGAAGAAATGAAAATGTAATGTATGTGCAAAAAAATATTTTGTGTAAAGGTTTTTTTTGCAACTTGGGCAAAACTCATAAAATGGGAATGTAATCCCATCGAATCTCATGGAATAAAATAAACTAGTCACATATGGTGGGTTTTCTGTAAGAACTATTACTAAAAGCACATTTATTATACGCTTCACCAAAAATGGCAAAGGGTATATATGTATATATAGGTTCGTCATTACATGTGTAATTTACACAGTATTAATATGCGACCCATAAAGTATATAGTACATGTGTATATTCTGGGTCCTTATGAATAGGGAAGCGATGTCCGTCTATCCGTCTCTATGAACGTGAAATCGTTTTCCTAACCTCTCAGAAAAGCTAGCGACTTGGACTGGTGTATCTTGGACTGGTATATCAAAAATGGTCCAAAATAGATTGGTATTAAAAATCAACAAAATTAAAAATCAAAAAACGGTTCCAGAGCTGGAAAATTTAAACTTTTTTTTAAAGAGAATTAACACTCAGGCAATAAATGCCTACTACTATTGTTAGGTCTTATCTTCTTAAAGAAAGGGATAGTGGTGGTGAAAGAAAATATGTAGGAAAACTTCATTTTCTCTTACTTCTCTTACAACTCTGTTTTTCGCGTTTTTTAATAATGCAGTGTTGCAGTGCCTGTGGCGTTAAATGAGGCGCATTAACTTTTCGTGTTAAAAAAGCATATTATGAATATTAAAAAAAAAACAAATACATAGATGATTCCAAAGTTGGAAGATTTAAACTTTTTTTTTGTATATAAAAGTACATAAGTCTAATAAATGTTTTCTTTTTCTTTATAAATTATGTATATATTTTATCTTTTAGACAGAAATAGTTTTGCATAAAAAATTAGAAAAATTAAAAAACTCCAGAGCTGGAAAATTTTTAAATTTTTTTTGTATATAAAATTAACTTAATACATAAAACAATTTTTTTTCCTTAGTTTCTTATTTTTTGTTTATATTTCAGAAATAAATTTGTATTAAAAATCTAGGGCTGGAAAATTGTAACAAAATAAAGATATTTGAAGAAGATTTTTACTCAAGAGTTTTTCTTATATTTATTCAATTTTGATATGAAAATCTAATTTAGTTTACTAATGGGGGCTCATTAGTATTACGAAGCCTTGTGATATGATATATTTCATAAAAAATAATTTTGTTTAATAAAAAAAATGTTTTATAAAAAAACAAATCTTGTGTGGAATTCTATTTTATAAACCCTTTATAAATATCAAAAATATGTTTTTTATGTATTTTAATTTGAGAACAATTTTAAAAATTTCCTTAAGCTATTTATTACTCTTGCCTTCGATTTGAATAGTAAATTGATGTATAAAATCACATATTTTATTTTGTGGTTTTCATACAAATTTTCTGTAAATTATAAATATTAAATTATTTTTATATAAAGTTTATTTTGTAGACCTTTGTAAAAAAAAATATTTTTATGAATACCACACATATAATTTATATAAAGGGTGTTTTTTATTGAGGTATAGAGCTTTAAGTTGGCATCACTTTTTTAACTGGCGGCCATTTTGTCAGCTGTCAAGTGATTAATATTTAGTTTGGTTTGCCATTTCATCATGAACAGGTTGACAAAAGAACAACGCTTGCAAATCGTGCAAATTTATTTCGAAAATAATGGTTCAGTTCGCGAAGTTTACCGCAAGCTCCGTCCATTTTATGGTCGACATAATCGTCCATCAGAGCAATTAATTCGATTAACCATGGATCGTTTTCGCACTACGTTTACTCTATGTGATAATACGCATCCGCAGAGACGTAGAACAGTGCGCACCGAAGAAACAATTGCCGCTGTAGAGCAAAGTGTTGAAGAGGACCCGAATGAATCGATTATCCACCGTGCACAGCAATTGGAGCCGACTAACCGACTATTTTGTTCCTGAATTGGATGGCATGAATGTGGATGAGTTGTGGTTCCAACAAGACGGCGCTACATGCCACACAGCGCACGTCACAATCGATTTATTGAAGGAAACATTCGATGAGCGCATAATTTCGCGGAATGGAGCTGTCAATTGGCCACCAAGATCGTGTGATTTGACACCATTGGATTATTTTCTTTGGGGATATGTGAAGTCGCTCGTCTACGCCAACAAACCAGAAACGTTAGGGGACTTGGAAGCCAACATTCGTGGCGTTATTGCCAACATACGGCCCCATATGCTCGAAAAAGTGGTTGAAAATTGGACCTGTAGAATTGGCTTTATTCGAGCCAGCCGCGGCGGCCACATGCCCGATATCATATTTAAACATTAATGGCATAAAATTATCCTTCCAATAAAGCCAAATTGATGGACATTAAAACGATTTTCTTGTGTTTTATTTCAATTCGAAGCTCTATACCTCTGAAAAAAACACCCTATATATTGTGATCGATATTCTCATAAAATATAAGCTGATGCATCTTAATACATTAAACCTTATTTTTAACAAAAAACTAGCACTTTTGAAAGCCTTCCAGTGGATGACAATTTTCACAAACATCGAGGCAATAAATAATTCTTTCTGCCAAAAAAAAAACGACTTCAATGCACAGATCTGATATTCTTCTATCAGATAAGAAGAAATACGTGAAATATAAAATAGAATTTTAGAATTTTCTGCCCATTTTTCAAATGCAAGATTGTGTGTTTTTCAGAGCTCAGGGAGCGTGGTAAGTCTTATAAAAATCGCTAAAGTATAACCACTTAAAATAAAATATTAAAATTATTTCAAGTGGAGGACTATTTTTATTTTAAAAATCGGTTAAGTAGAACCACGTGATATATTATAATAAATTTTAATGGGCGTAACTTCGCCCTACTTTTTCAATTTTAAATTGTGTAATTATAAGAATCAAAGCTGTTTTATAGGTTTTGCAAGCACAAGCAAATAATTAGAATATCATTAAATTAAATTATAAAAATTGTGTACGTGTACCCGCCCGTTTTTTTTGTTATAATGGGACCAATGTGAAGCTATACTATACTCAGATAAAAAATTATTTTTAGAATCGGTCTAAAATGTACTGAATTATGAAGTAACACCCCAAAAAATAGAGCCGAATTGTTAACATTCTTCTTTTTTGAAGTCGGTTAAAAATAACGTGTGTGAAGTTCAATTTTTAAGTTTGTAACCCCAGACACAAACCATGGTGTTTAACAGGGCTCTGTTAACAAAAAAAATAGACCTCTGTTAAATTATAAATAGTAGTTTTTTTCTCACAAAATCGACCTGATACCGGGTCGGATTTCTTAGTCAAAATGTATCTGTCAATTGAAACCAACTTCCTTTTTTATATCTCCTTTACGGGTTTTTTCACAATGTCCAATTAAAAGCTAACAGGGACTTTAACGGCAAGTTTCGTATGTTAACTCTTAATCATACATTGTGAAAAGGGATGTTATTAAAATATAAAATTTAATACTTTCCAGAACACGGAAATTCCATATCTCAACCCACAGTCATATTATCGATTTTTGCTATTTTTTTGGAGAATATTGGAGAAAAATATTGCACGACTCCAGATTAATGTCATTATAGTCATAATAGTCTTAAGTCATAACATCCAGGGGTCTAATCGCAACTTCCGATAACAAGCTGATTTTTTTGAGTTTGAAATTATAGCATTCAGCTGGTTATTGAAAGCGACGATTATACTCCGGTTATAGAGAAAATTACATTACAATTTAAAAAAAAAATCAAGTTGATTATGATTTAAAAAAAAATGATCAAAATCCTGTTTGAATTTGACATTTTAGAATTGTGATGTAAAAGTGGCAATAACAGGTTGTTATGACTATTGTGCATTAATCAGGAGTCTCCTCAAATATTCTTGAGTTTCTTAGTGAACATTCACATTCATCAATGAAACAAAAAATAAAACTGTCTGAAAATTCAATTAAAAAACTTTAACATCAAATTATCAAATTTAATTGTTAAGCAAAAACTTTAAAATTTTTACCTTTAAAGAAATAAAATGATGCTATAATGAATTTATGTAAAAAAAACATCCCCAAAAGTCATAAAAAAGTATCTACTCTTTTCTGGACTCACAATCAACAACGGCAGCAACAACAATGAAACAAGCAACAAATTATAAACAAATACAAGTACAAAAATAATTAAACAATATACGTGTTCTAGTCATTCTACATTTCCTTCGATTCCTCAATAGTCTCCCCAAAAAAGACTTAGTAATCAACTAAAAACTTTAGAATCATCATGCCTCGTCGCAACACAATTTCCATGTTTCCCATCATGTTGAACGCTAAACCCTCGTTTGATATTTTTGTCATTTGTTGCTGCTGCTGCTGCAAAAATTCTATTTGCTTACCAACTGAATGTCAAATACCCAGGAAATTTAAAAAACCACACACTTTCAAAACAAAACAACAGTTGCCCCTTGGACCATTACCCTTAACTTTTTTTTTTTTTTTTTTTTGGTGGATGATTAAGTTTGTCTTAGAAGGTTGACTTGTTTTTAGTACATTTTAACTTGATTTTGATTTTTATTTGTACAATAGAATTTCCTAATTCTATTTTTTGTTTACAAATAAACGATTTGAAAGTGTATGGCGTAAAAAAAATTAAATTCACCCCTCAAAATTGGGGGTTGGTTGCAAATGTTTGATTTACACTGTAATCGCTGGGACGTGGGGATCGTTATTTTAATTTGTGGAGTTTGTGATATGACACGTTTAACTCTAATTCAATGGAAGTGCGTTGTTTTCTTATAAAGTTAATATGGAATGTGTGTATGTAAGTATTTTGTATTGATATTTTAATTCAAATAATATTCAAGTGATGTCGTTTGAGTTGTAAGAATAATCTTCTATTTAACCGATTCTTAGGAAAATTGCTGTAGTCCTTGAGCTTTGAAAATTAAAAGATTTTGTGTTTATAAAAGCGGGCGATGCCCATTTATATTTAGTTTAATATCATTTGTATTTCAACTCAGCAGCGCCCTACCCAACTCGGCTCTTGTAGTGATGCAAGTTCCTTTATACTGAAGTGGGCGCTGCCACTCCCTTTATAATTTAATATTTTTACTAAGAAGCTAAAAATTACATTTACAAAATTCAACCAACTTCTTAAATAAGAACTTGAAAAATAAAAACACTAATCAGCTGCTTTGAATCTCAAAAAGACACGTCAAGTGTTGCCAAGTTGACTAATTCGACATTCATTCGAGATATATTTCCGTTTATTGCGAATGGTGTCGTCAATGTCATATAAAGACGACAGTAACAATTGTCACTTGTCTACTCTTTGTCGATAACAATTGAACTATTAAAATGCTCCATTAATTTACAAGGCCTTAAAGATTAGTAAGATTGTCAATAAGCGCCGATTGTTGCCGATAAAGAGTCGACAAGTGACAATATTTAACATCGTCTTGAAGTGACGTCGAAGACACCATTCACAATTAGGGGGACTGTACCCAAAAATTTCGATAAAATCATTTTATTTTTTCTTCTAATAACTTCAAAAATGTTCGTCAATCGATTTTAGATATTCACTAATTTTTATCGACTCAAAAAGTACATCGCAAATTTGACCCAAATCAGTAGTTTGCGGGAAGATTCAGATATGACCTGCAAGGTCAACCGATTCTCACTATATTTTTTTATACATTATTTTGTAACATTTTTTAGGGTTCCGTACACCAAAGGTGAAAAGGAACCCTATTGTTTTCGCTACGCTGTCCGTCTGTCCGTCACACGGTATTTTATCAGGAACCGTAAGAGCTACGGATCTGAAATTTGGACACAGTATGTAGAACCTTGGGCGCTACAACAACAAATACATGAGAATTAAATTAAAGGGTGTTCCAAAACGAGCAACGAAAAATTTTAAAATCCCATGTAATATACATACAATTGTATGAACATGTGTATATTGAAACTTGAAATTTGTAAAATTAGTGTATTTTTATACAGACTACAACAATTAACACTAAAATATCAAAAATTTAAATTAAAGGGTGGTCCATCAGTTAATGCAATTTTGACTATGTAATTTTGACAATTTGCTATATCTTGGAAACCGTAAGAGGCAAACACTCGAAATTTTCAAAAATGGTAAAACTAAGAAAAACCGAAAATTATAAAATCGCCAAACAAAAAAAAAATCGCCTAAAATTAAAAAAATTGCCAAAACGAAAAAAATCGCCAAAATTAAAAAAAAATTCTAACACTAAAATAAATCGCCAAATTCGAAAAAATCGCCAAAATGAAAAAAAACTCCAAAAATCTAAAAAAAATTGCCAAAATGAAAAAACGCCAAAAACAGAAAAAAATCGCCAAAACAAGAAAATAAAGTGTCAAAACTAAAAAAGGAGCCAAAACTTAAAAAAAAATCGCCAAAAACTTGAAATTTTCAAAAACGGTAAAACTAAAAAACCGAAAATTATAGAATCGACAAACAAAAAAAAAATCGACAAAAATTAAAAAAAATCGCCAAAACGAAAAAATCGTCAAAATTAAAAAAAAATTCTTACACTAAAATAAATCGCCAAATTCAAAAAAAAATCGCCAAAATGAAAAAAAACGCCAAAATGAAAAAAAACGCAAAAATCGAAACTAATCGCCAAAGCGCGAAAATGTCGCCAAAACAAAAAAAAAATTAAATAAAAAAAATCGCAAAAATGAAAAAAATCGCCAAACAAAAAAAAAACAAATCGCCTAAAATTAAAAAAATTGCCAAAACGAAAAAAATCGCCAAAATTAAAAAAAATTCTAACACTAAAATAAATCGCCAAATTCTAAAAAATCGCCAAAATGAAAAAAAACGCCAAAAATCTAAAAAAAAATCGCCAAAACGGGAAAATGTCACCAAAACTAAAAAAAAATTTATTTAAAAAAAAAATCGCAGAAATGAAAAAAAAGATCGCCAAAAATAAAAAAAATTGCCAAAATGAAAAAACGCCAAAAACAGAAAAAAATCGCCAAAACAAGAAAATAAAGTGTCAAAACTAAAAAAGGAGCCAAAACTTAAAAAAAATCGCCAAAAACTTGAAATTTTCAAAAACGGTAAAACTAAAAAACCGAAAATTATAGAATCGACAAACAAAAAAAAATCGACAAAAATTAAAAAAAAATCGCCAAAACGAAAAAATCGTCATAATTAAAAAAAAAATTCTTACACTAAAATAAATCGCCAAATTCAAAAAAAATCGCCAAAATGAAAAAAAAACGCCAAAATGAAAAAAAAGCCAAAAATCGAAAATAATCGCCAAAGCGCGAAAATGTCGCCAAAACAAAAAAAAATTAAATAAAAAAAATCGCAAAAATGAAAAAAATCGCCAAAAATAAAAAAAAAATTGCCAAAATGAAAAAACGCCAAGAACTTAAAAAAATTGCCAAAACAGAAAAAACGCAAAAACCGCTAAAACAAAAAAACCGAAAAGATCCCAAAAACGAAAAAAAATGCCAAAATTATATATTGTATAGGATGAAGTTTGTATTAAATTACATATCTAGTGTTCGTACGGAACCCTTCGTGTGCGAGTCAGAGTCGCACTTTACTGAATTTATTTATAATAATTAACGGTGTGTCCCACGATAGTTTTGTTGTTTTCAATAAAAGTTGTCGCTTAAACATTTTCTGTCGTTATCGTGGGACAGACCATAAATATTATTATTCAGGGCTATCATGAATAACATTCGGCGTGAAATTTCTCCCTTTTCCAATTAGAATTTTTTGTTTTCCCTATTATTTGCTATTCCACGGGAAAATATTTACGTGAAATTTTATTCATGATAGCCCTGATTATTATTCAGCTATTTTCATGTTATTTCTCATCTCAAAAAATGTCATACAATAATTATTTACGCTGCAACCACACGTTCAATAAATCGCTTTCAATTTCATCACACATACTGTGTGTCAAAATTCCTTGAAATTGATAGCTGTAAAACAAATTCTTAGACAATTTCATTTTTTTAAATGCCACCGACGAAGAAACAACTCAAATTTGTAGCTTCAATCAATGTGCTGTGACCAGCTGTTCAAATTGAAAATTAAAATGCCATATAAATGGATTGGTGAATTTGAAAGCAATGTAGTTTTCAATACAAAAAGTTTGATGGTGTTAGTGTATTGAAAATTTAATGGAATTGAAAGGCAAAAATTGAACTTGAGGCCCCCAAGTTAGTTAATAAATTCAGTAAAATGCGAGTTTGACTCGCACACGAAGGGTTCCTTAAGGTCACTACGAGTACATAGGTAATACTGTATGCATTCTGGCATTTTTTTTTTCGTTTTTGAAATTTTTTGATTTTTGGGGTTTTTGTTTTAGTTTTAACGTTTTTCTGGATTTTGACGTTTTTTTTTTTGCAATTTTGGCGTTTTTTCGGTTTTAGCTATTTATTTTAGTTTTAGCGATTTTTTTAGTTTTGGCAAATTTTTTTCGCTTTGGCGATTTTTTCCCGCTTTTTGACGTTTTTTTTTTCATTTTGGCGATTTTTTCATTTTGGCGATTTTTTCGGTTTTTTGCGATTTATTTTAGTTTTAGAGATTTTTTTAGTTTGATGTTTTTTTTTTTTGTTTTGGCGATTTTCTATCGGTTTTTGGCTATTTCTTTAGTTTGGCGATTTTATAATTTTAGAACTTTTTAGTTTTAGCTTTTTGAAAGTTTAAAGAGTTTGCCTATTACGGTTTCCAAAATACAAAAATTGTTAAAATTACATGGTCAAAATGCCATTAACTGATGGAACACCCTTTAATTTTAATGTTTTTAAATTTTAGTGTTAATTGTAGTAGTGTTTATACACTAATACCTGATTTACATTAAGCATTTTTTCATGAAATTTCATGAATTTTGGTGCATGCAACTTTTTCTATTTGCTAATTGCAGCGCAATGGAAGATAATTTTATATAAAAAAGAGCGTATAATGAATCTTTGATGCATTTTTGACAACTTTTTTGATATAAGTTGACCCTCCAGGCCTCCTATTGAAAAATAAAAAATTTTCATGCAACTAATTTCATGAAAAAAATGCTTAATGTAAATTAGGTATAACTTTGCAAATTTCAAGTGTCTATATATAATTGTATGTCTATTACATGATATTTTAACATTTTTCGTTGCTCGTTTTGGAACACCCTTTAATTTGTAACTGTCATGCATTTGTAGCAGCCAAAGTTCTACATATTCTGTCAAAATTTCAGCTCCATAGCTCTTACGGTTCTAGATAAAACATTCAGTGCCGGACAGACGGACAGCGTAGCAAAAACAATAGGCTTCCTTTTCACCTTTGGTGTACGGAACCGAAAAACTGATGAAAATATTTGGTAAAAAATCATCAAAAATATTTAACATATTAACTTTTATTTTAACGACGACTTGCCACAAAATATAATCAACAATTAACTAATATAAAAAAATACGTAAATCTTATTTTATGTAATAAAATACCTGTTATTCCAGCATATTTAATAATTTATCATAAATTTAAAAAACTTGCAGAGTCTTAATAGTGAAAGGTAATTTCTTATACAGGAAATGATAAATATATTTACACATCTGTTGACAGCTCTTGTCAAAACTGTCATTAAGTCAGTGGGAAAATAATGCTGTCAATGCTGCCGCTAACGTTAAGTAGCAATTTTTTCTTAAGACTTTACAATTATGAATTGATTATTTTCTTCCACACGATTCTTTACGTTATAATCAAGTTTTATCTCAAGTGGTGAATTGAAAAAAATTTTAATTCCTTTCTCTAATAGAATTTTATTCTCACATGATTGTTCAAAAATGTGAGAGTTGTTTTTTTTTTTTTTTTTTTTTTTTGTCTGTCTTAACAATACACATGTACATAGTTTTATTTTACACAGATACTTGCACACCAAGCGTCAATGTAACTCTTGCTATTTGGAGAACAATTTGTTGTAATCACTAAGTGGTGTTGCAAATTTTTAATGACCTCTTTGACGGCTTACGATCAAGTTGCCTAGAAACGAGATGACACCCTAACGATCACAAATTTATAGAATGCACGCAGACTGTAGTAAATGGTAAATATGGGCTTTTACTTCAAAAATCTTGCAACGAATTGTGATAGGTTGAATCAAAAAAAAAAAAAAATTCAGTACAAGCAGTGGACCAAATACGTGCAATACGATAATAGTATGATGATGCAAAGCAGCAGCTTTTGCATTATGCTAATTACAGTTAGCTGTGGTCTAAATTGTTCTTTAGTCTTAGTTTACACTTTGCAAGTCTTATTGCTAAGCTGATTAGTTTGTTAGGAGAGAGAGAGAGAGAGAGAGACGATGGGAACAGAAACGTTTCTTTTTGTTGTTAACACAATGATAAGATATCATCAAAAAATCATATGTTACGTCTCAGTAATGAAATACTGCACATGAAAAATTTATTAATTCAATGAAAAAGTTTGTTAAAAAATTTTTAACTAACGTGAGACTTCATTGTATAAACTACAGACTTTCATTGCAATAATCAAATTGTTAATTTTAAAGGTTTTTTCTTATTTTCTCTGATAAGCTTTTAGTATCGAATTTGGCTATTGCTGCCATTTTGACAAAAATCGGGAGATTCGTTCGAGAGATATTGTTGCCGAAAAATTTCGAAAAATATTCTTTTCTAACAACTTCGGAAGCTTTCGTCAAATTGATTTTAGATATTCACTGATTTTTAAAGACTTAAGAAGTACATATATCGGATGCTGCAAATTTAATCAATTTTGAATTAACTTTAGGGGGTTCCTATATTTATTTTTATTTCTTAATTTTTACCCAAAACATTTACTCAATTAATGGGTAGTATGAACAAAAAACGTATTTGTTTTTACTTAAAAATATTTTTTTTAAATTTAAAATGTTTAGCTTTATATTTTATATTTTTGGGTTTTAAAACAAATTTTTAAGTAAAAGAGCTGCAAAAAAAAGACTTCAATGCAAAAATTGCAACCGAACTGAAATTAAACTCATTCAAGCAAATAAAAAAAAAATTTGAAAATCGCTTCGTTAAGAAGAAGAAGTATGTGAAATACAAAATTTAATTTTAATGGGCGTACATCCGCCCATTTTTTTAAATGCAAGATTGTCTGTTTTTTAATAGCTCAGGGTGTATGTTAAGTTTTGTAAAAATCGGTAAAATATAATCACTTAAAATATAATATTAAATTTTAAAGGGCGTCACTCCGCCCATTTTTTTTTTAAATGAAAGATTTTGTTATTTTAGAGCTCAATGTTTGTGGTAGGTTTCGTAAAAATCGGTTAAGTAGAACCACGTGAAATATAACAATAAATTTTAATGGGCGTAGTCCCGCCCATTTCCACAAATTTAAAATTGTGTAATTACAATAACCAGAGATGTTTGCTAGCTTTCACAGAAATCAAACAAGTAGAATATCATAAAATCAAATAAAACAATTTGTGGGCGTTTCCCTGCCCAATTTTTTACAATGGCATCAATCGGAAGCTTAACACTTTCAGACAAAAAAAGAATTTTTGCCGAGTTATGAATTAATAATGTAAACAAAAGACAGACGAATTGATAACCTCCTCCTTTTCTTTTGAAGTTGGCTAACTTGGGGGTCCACACGTTAAATTTATGCCCTTCAATTCCATTCAATTTGCAATACACTCACGCTTTTTTCACTAACACCACCAAACTTTTCAAATTGAAAACTAGATTGCTTTCAAATTCACCTATCCATTTATATGGCAATTAATTTCTCAATTTGAATAGCTGGTCACAGCGCAAATTGATTGAAGCTACATACAAATTTAAATTGTTTTTTTTTTGTCGGTGGCATTTAAAAAATTGAAAATGATTATCAATTTGTGTCATAGCTATCAATTTCAAGGAATTTTGCCACACAGTATGTGTGATGAAATTGAAAGCGATTTATTGATACGTGTGGCTGCAGTGTAAAGAGCAATTATTATTTTTTTATTCATAAAACCTAATGCCTTAAAATTTTATGGAAAATAATCTAAAAATTTTAGCAGCTTTGAAGTCACTTTATTACTACCATTGAATCTTGAGGCCCATTGCGATGATAATGCAAAAAGTGCTTGTTTTGCGTGTCACGGTTCACTCTATGTTATTTTTAGTTCCGAGTATTTTTCCCCTCATCAAATTTTTTTTATGAAAAAAAATTTCATCAGCTTGGGAGTTTATTTTTTATTACCATTTTCTCTCGAGGCCCATGGTGATTACCATGCAAAAAAGCTATTTTTCTCGCATGTCGCGGTTTGTGCTATGAAATATTTCTTCATGAAATTTTTTTTAATCTTTCATTCCCGTCTGTATAAACTTTTTTTAATGGCATTCCATTTTTTACATAATCACCTTAATACAGGGTGGGCCAAAAGAAACCAAGGGGTGTAAAATTTTAATAACTTTTTTGTTTATTAATTTTTTTTATTTTTTCTTTAAGATTATATAGACAACACTTGGAGAATTTATAATGGAGAGGTTCACAACTGAACAGAGAACCAGAACAATAGAATTTTATTATTTAAAACAGAGATCAATTATTTTAACGCAAAGAGCATATCGTCGACATTTTAACGTCAGAATTTCGCCCTCTGAAGCGATGATTCGTTGCTTAGTTAATCGTCATCACCAACATGGCAGCGTAACAGATTTGCCTCGAACCGGTAGACCACGTTTAAGTCGCACTGCGGAAAATATTGAACGAGTACAGCAAAGTGTTAACGAAGCACCAGAAACATCTGGCAGAAGGCGTTCTGCTCAGCTAGAAATGTCTCGTACGTCACTACGGCGGATTTTAAAAAAAGATTTACAGTTATACCCATATAAGGTGCAATTGGTCCAAGAATTAAAACCCGCAGATCATCGGCAACGTCTAAATTTTGCAGTTAAATTTCAAGAGTTGGCCAGAAATGAAATCAACTTTATTGAAAATTTGATTATGAGTGATGAAGCTCATTTTCATTTGAATGGCTTTGTTAATAAGCAGAACTGTAGGTTCTGGGGTTCTCAAAATCCAAGAGCCATTCATCAACGCCAATTGCACCCCATCAGGTGTACAGTATGGTGTGGGATCACATCTGAAAATGTCATTGGGCCCTACTTCTTCGAGAATGAAGATGGAAGTGCTGTAACCGTAACTGGAGAGCGGTATCGGTTTATGATAGAAAATTTTTTACGTCCTGCTCTTGAAAACAGACCTGGTATGTGGTTTCAGCAGAACGGAGCCACTGCCCATACTGCCGAGACACAATGGCACTTTTAAGTCAAATTTTTGGAGAGCGAATAATTTCTCGAAATTCGGAAATTATTTGGCCAGCGCGATCGCCAGATTTGACAGCACCCGACTATTTTCTTTGGGGTTTTTTGAAGGAGCGAGTGTATGTGAACAAGCCAGAGACAATCCTTGAACTCAAGGCAAACATTGTTGCAGAAATTCGAACGCTACAGCCACAAGTTTTAAAAGATGTTATGGAAAATGCTCTAAAAAGAGCCCATCAGTGCGAAGCTGAAAACGGTGGTCATTTAAGAGACATCATTTTTCATACTTAGTGTAAAAAATTTTCCATTTTGTATATTATATAATCTGAAAGAAAAAATAAAAAAAAGTTAATAAACAAAAAAGTTATTAAACTTTTACACCCCTTGGTTTCTTTTGGCCCACCCTGTATAACTTTTTTCCGATATTTCCAAAGAAAAACTTAAAATATGGTAAAAAATATTCAACAAAAACATGTTGAAGTTCAATTAAAGCTTTAAGCTTCAATAAAAAAAATCCATGTTCACAATTACGAATTGGAAAAAAAAGAAAGCGAAATTCTCTCCTTTCACCAATTAACTGACACTTTCTGAAATAAAAATTTCATAGTGTGAACCGTTCCCAGAAACAGAAAAAACTATGAAAGTTTTTCTTTCTAACAAAAAAAGGGGCTTTCAAACTATTAAGCTTTTATGAATTTTGTAGCAGGTCCTGTTTCAATAAAAATATTATTTGATTTTTTTTTATTTTTTTTTGTAATTTAGTAATTGAATACAAAATAAAATATTTCCTGTATAGTCTCTTGTTAACTTAGTTCAACCAATGTATGAGTTAGTATATAAGTAAATCCTAAAAGCTTAAACCAGGTAAATTGAAACTTCTTTTATTAAACAAGTAGAAATGTTTTTTTTTTCTTTCTTTAAAACTTCTTCTGTACACTTGTGCACTTGTTGCTAAACCGCAATACCATGAAAGGGCCGCACCAATTCGACCCGTATCAAATTGTATTTTAAACAACAATCGTTCATTCTTGTTTTCTTTATTATGCTGTTCCCCGACCCCTTTTAGACGTTCTAAAGAAGTAAATAATAAACACAAAGATTTTGATGATGCATCTAATATTTCCGTTGTTGAAAAAATAAAATGAATTTTTTCTTTTCTTTCTAAAGTTTCCTTGCCATTTTTATATGCATCATGCACTTGCAACTTGCACATGTTTATTAAAGTGTGCAGCCGAAACTATCAAAAAAGAAAAGAATGAAAAAAAATAAAAATAAATAAACAGGGCCGCTTCATTGCCACAGTGCAGTGCTTCTGCCAGAGATTGTGGTGTTTGGTTGTTTTGTTGGTTGGTTGAATGCTTGATGTTAGCATTTTTTTTTGTGCTTTTCTTATATTTCAGGCTGATAATGGTGCAGGTTAACGTTGCACGAATTTGTTGAATGGCAAGTCAAAAACATTTTTCACTTTTTCTTATACACCCTACTTTAAGTCAATGTGAATTTTGGATTACATTTTAATGACTTTTTTTATATATATTTACGCTTATTCCAGTTGTCGATATCGACTTTAACACAATACCAAAAAGTTGAAGCTTGTTTATTTGCTCTCGAGAACAATTTTTTGCTACTGACAATCTATTTTTGTTCCTTAAGCAGCCCATACACGATTCAATTCAATTTTCAATTGAGTTGGTTGTTGTTCAAATCAAAACGTGCATGCCTTTGTCAATTGATTAGTTTGGCAGTTGTCGAGTTGGTTGAAGAAAAATCAAAAGATTTTGATTTTTCATGTTGACTAGCAAATCTTTCAATTGGATTGTGCTGTGTGTGCTCGAGTCTCTTGATTAGCTATCAAAATTTATGTTTGTAGCTTTATTTTGTATAGAAAAAGTTATGTATTTTTAAAATTGTATTTAATTTGATAGAATTTTAAACATAAAATATAAAAATAAATGAATAAATACAATAGAAGTTTTAAATTTTTAAATCTTTATTTATGAAAAAAATATAAATTTGACAGTTGAATGAGAATCTTTCAATTCAGTTTATGAAGTGTGTGGCCCAGAATCAATTCAACTGAAAGACTCAATTCAGAACAGAATTGAAACGTGTATGGGGTGCTTTATGGTATAGAAAGTAACATAAACCTGCCAACAGGAGTCAGTTGTTTTCGACAACTAGTACACAAGCCCCAATTTTTTGGTATTGTGTTAAAGTGACGCCTAGTCGACAACTGGAATAAGAGTGATTAAGAAGTTGGAAAGGGTTAAAAGTTGAACTTTATATTTGTTTGTGCAGTCTAAAGTTTTAATTGCTTTCATAACAAGCCCTACAACTTTTCAGGGGCCTAATACCCGCATTCGATTGCGAGCGAGTTATTACTCGAATGTGCGAGTTTTTTAACTTTTGGGATTTTCGCATTCGGTTTCGAGTAACACATATCGAAATTTCTAATGACAGCATTCGGTAACGTGCATACATTCGAATGCAACCGTTCGTGTTTTTACTCGCAAGCAGAATGACATTCGAAATCATGTCTAACATGATGAAAAAGAAAATGTATGTTCAATATTAGACTTATACCTAATTTACATTAAGCATTTTTTTTCATGAAATTAGTTGTATGAAAATTTTTTATTTGTCAATACACATAGAAAACAGTGCCTAATAATTACCTCATAAAATAGAACAAAATTAATAAGAAATATCTATGGTTTTTTTTCAATAAGGAAATCTCATTAATTTCATAGAGAAAACCTTTTTGAAAAAATCAAGAAGAAATCTTATAGTTTTTATGAGGTTATCTTATTGATTTTTTTAATAAGGTTTTCTTCTTGATTTGATGAGGCGACCTCATGAAATAAGAAAAAATTATGTCTTTCTTTATTCTTTGTGCTTTGCTTATATATTTTCATTTAAATTCTATACCATATACTTTGAAAGGAGACAAGTATTGAACCAGCAAACTTCTGACTGATAGACAAACACTCTAACCAATATGCTAACAAGCAGTCTGAATAACCATTGAAATAATTTTGCAAACATGCTTATACAAAAACGAAAAAGATCATGAAAAAGAATTGTCTGTGTCTATTTATAGATATGAAATAACAAGACACCTCATAAAATCAAGAAGATTTCCTTATTAAAAAAATCAATAAGATGCTTTACACATAATCATATAGGAACCTAATAAAATCAAGAAGAAAACCTTTTTAAAAAATCAATAAGGCAACCTAATAAAATCAATAAGAAATCCATATAGTTTACAATTTATAAGAAAACCTAATAGAATCAAGAAGTTTTTCTCTATGTAGTGTTTTTTTGGTGCCAAAAATAACGGAAATTGAGTAAAAAAAGTTGGGAGTAATAAGATTTCTTCTTGATTTTATGTGCTTTTCTTCTTGATAAAATTAATAAGATTTACCACATAAAAACAATAAGGAATATCTATGGAAAAAATCTTCGCTTCTTTCTGCTGGGATACCCCTTAGCCTAAAAACGTTTCATAGAGAAAATCTTATTGATTCTATGAGGCAGTTTTTTCTCTGTGTAGGAGGCCTCGAGGAGCAACTTATATAAAAAAAGTTGTCAAAAATGCATCAGAGATTCAATCTACGCTCTTTTTGATATAAAAGTCTCTTTTATAGCGCTGCAATTAGCAAATAGAAAAAGTTGCGTGCAACAAATTTCATGAAATTTCATGAAAAAACGCTTAATGTAAATCAGGTATTATTTATTTATAAAAGAATGAATGTTCAAATGTACTTATAAAAAATACAAATTAAAGAATTTCTTGTTGACTTTAAATATAACAAAACACACTGACTTGGCAAATAATGTTTTGCCTAAGAGTTGTCGGGGAAAATAAAAAAAAATCAACCAACTCTGGGAGCATCTAAATAACAAATTAACTGCTTCTAGTTAACCAATAAGAGAATCGAAAATGTGGCTAGTGCTCTATTCTCTAGCTTTACACTAATTTATTATTATTAAGTTATTAATTAAATTAAAATGAAAATAACATTTATGTATATATATTCGTTTCTTTTTTCTGCATATACGTTTATATGTACGTACATACATATGTTTTTGCACACATACATATATATACAAACATATGCTTTTGCTTACAATTTATTCAGTGTTGTGAAATGAATTTATATATAGGAAATATATTTGCCTTTTTCCAACACTAAAACAAAAACTCGATTCGCTTGGTAGCGAGTGACATCATCGGAAAATTTCGTGCCATCGAAATTAATTTCTATTCGAATGCAATTTCGATCATGAGTGCAGGAATTAGGCCCCAGGGTTTTTGATTGTTTAGAATGGTTCGAGGTTCCTTGAATTTGTGGAACCTTATAAATGCAATTGAAAGGTAAATATCATTCGTTTTATTTGAATTCCGCAATATATCA
Source organism: Tachina grossa (assembly GCA_949987645.1). Lineage (NCBI taxonomy): Eukaryota > Metazoa > Arthropoda > Insecta > Diptera > Tachinidae > Tachina > Tachina grossa. Next base: position 48,248,520 of record OX465278.1, on the reverse strand, counting down.
TATAAGCAAGTATACATATCTGTATATAGTACTATCTTCTGCTGCTGCTTGTTTATCTTAACAAACTACAGCCCCTCCATTTAACAACAATTCTCCTAAACTAAAGTACAACGATGATGAAACAAACAAAAAAAAGAAAAAGAAATGGAAGCAACAAATAAAAATGTATATCCGCACATGTGCGGCTTTTATTGTTTCTGTTTAGAGTTTTTTTTTATTGTTTATGTTTTACTTTTTTTCTCATTTTTATTTAACTTTTTTTAACTCACAGAGTTAAATGAATTATTTGTATGTGTTGCACACTACGAGATATTGCAATAGGTACTCAAATATTGCAATAGGTACACAAATATTTATTATTGAAAAATGTCATATATAAATAAATAAATAAATATCATACATAAAAATATATAATATAAAATAAAACAAATAAAGTAAAGTGCGATTTACAGCCTGTTTTTCGAAAATGAATAAGTGTATACGTTCTTTAAAATAACGAATGATACCATGTTTTCGTTTTTAAAACATTTATTTATTTTTATGTGTGTGACAACAAAAGAGCTTTCAGTTTTTCACACTCATAAAAGTTTTTATGTAAAATTAATTAAAAATCAGTCTACATATTTTTCAATTGACTTTAACGAAAATTTATTTAATTTTTAATGTTAGAATCTGAACTGACTTAAAACAGTGAAAAACTATATGGTTTTTTCTATAATCGGATTGATTTAACTTTCACAAGAACGAATCTTGACTTCCGTATAAAGCAAAGATGTTCCTCTTGCTTCTCTAATTTTTCTGTGAAAGACTCAAGACCAAATTCAGTATAAACAGATAATTTTTGCTTAATTTTCCACAATTTCACTGTCAAACATATTAAAAAAAATTTAAGTATTGAGTCAAAATAAAGTAAAGATTATAGAAAAAAAACATAGTTAGTTCTAACAAACAACGGAAAATACGAAATGCCATGAAAACCTGTTTTAATCGGTAAATTGATTTCCAATTGAATGCTAAAATCAATTAAAAATTAAATTGCTTACCCCGTTATTGATAAAATTTAAAATTAATTTGAAATGAATTTTATTTAAAATTTTTCATAGACATTTTTTTTTAAATATATATTATTTTTTGTATTCCTTCACTGTAATCGTTTTGTGTGTGATTTTTACGTTATACTTAAAAAGCTCTTTTTATGTCAAAACGAAAGCTTTAGAATATGTTTTATAAAAATCAAATTTTAAACGTTATCGTTTATAAACGAAACATAAAAACGAAAGGGCTTATGTTTTCTAAAAACAGGCTGTTAGACTCGTACACGAAGGGTTCCGTACACGATTTTTTCTTTTTTTTGTCTTTAAGAACGTAAGTTCCTTATGGCACGCCAGGCATGTAGACCAAAATTTTTGCAAAATGAAAAATACTGGCCAATATTGGCTACAACTACATGGTGCTGCCACTGCAAATGTTTTAGATTTTCAATGTTGCCTGGTATTTTGTGGGATTTTAGCCTATTTTTTGAGAATCTTCAAAATGGGTTTTGTATTTGCTAAAAGGTTCATGGACTGTATAAGTGGTTTGTGGCAGTGCTAGCTGAAGGTGTCTGCTAATTAATATTATAAATGCGAAAGTAAATTTATTATTTTTTTGTTGCGCTTTAACTGCTAAATCACGGAACTGATTTTGATAAATTTAAGAACATAGATACTCGTAGATCTAAGTCTAGATGGAGACATAAGTTATATGTTTTTTTTAACTACGAGCACGAGGGGTTTCGATGTAATTCAAAACATTTTTTTTAATAGAATCTCCAGGGGAAGTAGGGGAAATGGTATCCTTTTTGAAAATATCTATTCGTTTCCTTGAAACTTTTTATTCGATTTTGATGAAATTCTTCAAAACATAGATAGATCTGAGTCCAAAAGAAGACATAGGCTATACATTATTTTTTAACAAATAGAACCACCAGGGGTTGCGGGGGGAAATTTCGTCCTCTTTGAAAGTAACTACACAATTTTTGTAAAATTTTTTTGTACATAGGAGAGCATGTGGGGAGATAAAGAGAAATTTCTTTCTCCCTGAAGCTATGTTCCTAGTTTTGATTGAATTTGAAATATAGATAGATCTGAGTCTAGAGAAGCCCATGGCTATACACTTTTTTAAATAGTAGCATGAGAAGGCTTAGAGCTGTTTTGGCAATTTTTCCCCTTTTAGCGATTTTTTTTTTGTTTTGGCATTTTTTTTTCGCCGTTTTTCTCGGCTTTCTTTTAGTTTAAGTGATTTCTGATTTTGGGCGCTTTTTTCGTTTTGACAATTTTAGACGGTTTTGTGAGATTTTTTATTTTTTTTCGTAAAGTTTTTACCTTCGGTTAGGGGTTAAAATTTTTATAACCGACTAACGGATTTTCCCGACCAGCTTTGAATCTTATGAAACTTACAGGTATGTGATAGAAATCGTTTTCGATTTAAAATCGACTGAAAAACGTAAAAAGTTGTGATGCAAAAATTTATTCCGATTTCATTCTGGTTATGTTTTAAATCGAAATCGATTTCATTTCCCATCTTGTTCTATGAAAATATTAGTAAATAAAGATGTGATGGAAAACGAAATTTGTGTTGTTTTTGCGTTATTAAATCGAGCAAGCATGAGTTGACGATTTAGAAATTATTTTATATCTAAACAAAATTTTCCTGCAATAACTTGTGTGAAAATGTAAGTAAAATGCTTTAAAATAATTAAAGGCAGATGATATTACAATAAAAGGAATTTTTTATTTAAATTTATTTTTGTTTGAAACAATTTAATTGTATGTACATATGTTGAAGCCGATCAGCAGCAGCCGGCTTCTGCATTATTGACTTCAATTTCAGTTAGCAGCAAAAAATATAAAGGAACAAATAGTTTTTTTTTTAACCAACTGAAAATGAAACAAAGTTGAAATATGAAATCGATGCACATCAAAAACAATTTTCTACGTTTTGAGCTTGCGATTTCATTTCAAATCGAAGCGATTGCTATCACATACCTGTTAGTTGTCTTTTTGCACGTTACTAAACTGAGATAAGTATAAAATTTTGGACTTAAAGCTTTTGTTTTTCCTGAGATATGACGCCTTAAAAAATGTAAACATCATTAAAAACATATATAAGTAGTCTGCTATTATTGCTCATATCTTCAAAAGTATTTAAGATACAGGGTCGAAATTAGTCCCATTTAATAGGTATTGACAATAGCTTTAAAACTGCAAAGGTCAAAGATCACTGTCACATAATCTTAAGTTTGCGAAACTATATCTCAAAAAATGAAATTTTTAAAATTCTAAAAAAAAAATTTATATTAATCCTGAAAGTCTCTTCTGTATTTTGTGTCAAAAAATTTTAGTGAGCTCTTATTAGTTCCTGAGATATAGACAATAACTTGAAATTATTTGGGAAATTTTTATACTATTTTTTTTAATTTTTTTTTTCCTAGTCCACGAAAACAATTCAACATTTGTTTAATGTTTGCTCAATGAATAAAGTTTTCTATTAAATCGAAAGCAGCAATTTTACATCGTTATGAATATCTGAATTGCCATCGATACGGCATTTTTCGAACAACTCTAATTCTCATTTTTTTTTATTGGTAAAATAACTATGTAGGAGTAATTGACATGAGATGAAAATCAACCTTGTTCATTTTATTCTGAGTGTAATGCAATGTTTATAAAGTTATTGTTTATAGTTTCGTTTCGTTTTTTTATTTTTGTTTTATTAAAAAAATAGTTTTCCATCTTATTTCAAAATGCACTTCCTTTGACTCTCGTTGACTTCCTCGTAGTTCTAAACATATTCCAGCCACAGAAATTACATGAAAAAAACACCCAACAGTATTAAAACTATAGAACCAAAAGAAATGCATTTCTAATGTAAATAATGAAAATAAGACAAACAAAAGCAAAAAAAAAACAATCGTTCAACATGATCAGATAAAAAAGAAATTGAACGTAGATTTTCTTGTAATAAAAGAAATTTGTTTTACTTTTGCTATTCTTTTATAAGAGTGCACCGTGCACACCGTGAGTGTAATGTATGTGAGTAAAAGGGTTTTTCCTTATACGTACATATAAACAAATACACATATGCTTCAGTTTATACAAATGATGTATAAAATGTTTGATATACGAGTATGTAAAACTTTCTGCCGTTTTATTTATTGTTGTTGTTCGATAGTTCTTAAACATGTTGAAAATTCGTGGGGAGGCGTTTATGGGATGTTGAGAGATGCTGTTTCGTTACCTCACGGATATCAAACAGGCAGCATGTGCAATTGCTACAATTGCACGAAATCAGCAGCAGTAGCTAAAACTATAGACATTAGTATTTATGTGTGCATTTATGTAGTTCTTTCTGTTTATTTGTCCGTCGGTTTGCCGGACTGCTGGCGCAAGTATTCTTTCGATTTTGTGGCCAACTTTTAAACTTGATTATTGCACTGTTGCCAGATGTGCTAAACTGAGTTCAAGTATCTCGATAAAAAGAAACAAATACAGAAAAATAATGCACGACGTCTTATTTGTGAATAAAACTTTGTTGCTGTTATATTTTTCTGCATATGCTCAATATAATTCATGAATATACACTTAAAGAAATTTTTTGTTCATGGAAATTATTAAAAGAAATCCCATAATTTTTGCAATATTTTAATTTTTTTCTAAGATTTATGTGTTCAGCGAAAGAAAATACTAGGAAAATAATTCCTATAACACGACCATAAGAAATGAAACGATTTAATTGCGAGTATTGGGTGCCTCAGTATCCTAATGGGTATTATGCTATGCTTTCAGTGCGTGGTTGCGATGGGTTCGAGTCCCGCCAAAGACTCTGGTCTTCTCTCCGGTCTGGTCTTCTCTAAGTTGCCACATAATTTGTAATTGTATTTCTAATATTTAATAAATAAAACAAAATAAAATAAAATGAAATAAAATGAAATAAACTACAATTAAATTAAATTAAATCAAATAAAATAAGTTTAATTTAATTAAATTAAATTTAGTTTAATTAAATTCAACAAACTTAAATTAAATTAATCTAAATTAAATTATATTAAATTAAATTAAATTAAATTAAATAAAATTAAACTAAATTAAATTAAATTAAATTAAATTAAATTAAATTATATTAAATTAAACTAAATTAAATTAAATTAAACTAAATTAAATTAAATTAAATTAAATTAAATTAAATTAATTAAATTAAATTAAATTAAATTAAATTAAATTAAATTAAATTAAATTAAATTAAATTAAATTAAATTAAATTAAATTAAATTAAATTAAATTAAGTTAAATTAAATTAAATTAAATTAAATTAAATTAAATTAAATTAAATTAAATTAAATTAAATTAAATTAAATTAAATTAAATTAAATTAAATTAAATTAAATTAAATTAAATTAAATTAAATTAAATTAAATTAAATTAAATTAAATTAAACTAAATTAAATTAAATAAAATAAAATAAAATAGAATAAAATTAAATCAAATTAAATTAAATTAAATTAAATTAAATTAAATTAAATTAAATTAAATTAAAATAAATTAAATCAAATTAAATAAAATTAAATTAAATTAAATTAGATTAATTTAATTCAACAAATAAAATAAAATAAAAAGTAAATTAAAATAAAATGAAACAAAATAATATACAATAAGTTAAAATAAAATGAAATAAAATAAAATAAAATAAATTAAAATAAAATAAAATAAAATAAAATAAAACAAAATCAAATAAAATAAAATAAAATAAAATAAAATAAAATAAAATAAAATAGAATAGAATAAATCAAAATAAAATAAAATATAATAATATAAAACAAAAGAAAATAAAATAAAATAAAACAAAATCAAATAAAATAAAATAAAATAAAATAAAATAAAATAAAATAAAACAAAATCAAATAAAATAAAATAAAATAAAATAAAATAAAATAAAATAAAATAAAATAAAGTAAAGTAAAATAAAATAAAATAAAATAAAGTAAAGTAAAATAAAATAAAATAAAATATATTAAAACAAAATAAAATAAAATTGAAAATATACAATGAAATAAAATGAAATCAAATAAAATCAAATGTAATAGTATACAATAAAATATACTAATACAGAATAAAATAAAATTAAACAAAATATTATGGGATATATGTATATACGGAATATAACTTTGCCAAGAAAAAAAATCTTTATGAAAATGTTCTACTTTTGCTAGATTAAAGCTTAAATAATTACGTAAGTAATTGTCATTGACATTATGACATAATAAGTAAATGGTGGTAACGGATGGAAACTCACAACTAACAGCTGTTAATTTAAGTTCTTATATTGGCAAGCACAAATTTTTAGTTCACTGCTACTCTCTATTTAGGGTCTGTTAAAATATTGCGTAACGCTCAAAAGGAAGAAGGGGTGTTCAAGTGTTATTAATTATGTCGAGTCCTCGACTTATTGTAATTTCCATTGGAACCATCCAACCAAGTGACAGTTAGCGATGAATGTCTTCTCATACCCCTCAGGTATATTGAGCATTATTTGACAATCCTTCTAAGCATGTAAAGGTAAATTTTTTCATAGAATCTCTATTTCAGTTAATTTTTAAGGAGATTCTTCTTTGCCTATGCATTTTGTTACATAACCCAATTTTAGAAATTTACTGTTATTCAAATACAAAGAATTGTCTGTCGTGCCTTCTTATTCATATATTTAAGAAAACAATTTTTTTTTCTCAGTGTATTTACATTCTACTATAATCAGCAATCATTTCCCTCTATACTTTGCAAATTATACTTTTTTTTAACATTGCACTTTTACAAAAATTGTAGCGGAATTGTGCAGCAGATGTTTGTACTCGTAGTAGTAGTCAAGTATCATTATGTAGTAAAAAAAGGCATTTTAGCACGGGCTTCAAGCATTTATACTGTGAAGGTTTTAGTATATTTTACATGCATGTGGTACGAGTAAAATTAATATTTTTCCTGCTACTTTTATTACAGCATTTGATAATTGCATTAGATATATACGAGTATTAATCATAAATTTCTATGCTACCAACTTTTTATTTATGATTAAATCATTTAAAACTGACACCTTTATTGCAAATATGCATTCATTGCTTTTCTTATCTGCTCTATATATAAAATAATAAGCTGCTATTTGAAGATTTATATAAAAAAATAGCAAACAATTTATTTAATATAACAACGGAAATAAAAGCTTTGATATGATTTTCCCTCGAATATAAACGCCAAAAGAGCTTGATCGACACATTTTTGGATATCATTTTTTTTTTACCGAAAATCGATTTTTTACCATCGCTAATAATAGATTTTGGTAAAAAAAATTAAGTTCGATTACTAATTATGTCGCTTAAGCTTTTTTGGCACTTATGGCACGATATTGAAACTTAATAAATTCAGTAAAGCTCGACTCTGACTCGCGCACGAAGGGTTCCGTACGAACACTAGATATGTAATTTAATACAAACTTCATCCTATATAATATATAGTTTTGGCATTTTTTTTCGTTTCTTTTCGGTTTTTTTGTTTTGGCGGTTTTTGCGTTTTTTCAGTTTTGGCAATTTTTTTAAGTTTTGGCCCTTTTTTAGTTTTAACACTTTATTTTCTTGTTTTGGCGATTTTTTTCGGTTTTTGGAGTTTTTTCATTTTGGCGATTTTTTTATTTTTGGCGATTTTTTTTAATAATTTTTTTTTTTAGTTTTGGCGACATTTTCGCATTTTGGCGATTTTTGGCGTTTTTTCATTTTGGCGTTTTTTTCATTTTGGCGATTTTTTCGAATTTGGCGATTTATTTTAATGTTAGAATTTTTTTTTTAATTTTGGCGATTTTTTTCGTTTTGGCGATTTTTCTTTAATTTTTGGCGATTGTTTTTTTGGTTTGGCGATTTTATAATTTTCGGTTTTTTTAGTTTTACCGTTTTTGGCAATTTCAAGTTTTTGACGATTTTTTTAAGTTTTGGCTCTTTTTTTAGTTTTGACACTTTATTTTCATGTTTTGGTGATTTTTTTCGGTATTTGGCGTTTTTCATTTTGAAGATTTTTGTTTTATTTTTGGCGATTTTTTAAATTTTGCGATTTTTTTTTATTTAAAATTTTTTTTAGTTTTGGCGACATTTTCTCGTTTTGGCGATTTATTTCGATTTTTGGCGTTTTTTTTCATTTTGGCGTTTTTTTTCATTTTGACGATTTTTTCGAATTTGGCGATTTATTTAAGTGTTAGAAATTTTTTTTAATTTTGGCGATTTTTTTCGTTTTGGCGATTTTTTTAATTTTTGGCGATTTTTTTTTTTTTTTTGGTTTGGCGATTTTATAATTTTCGTTTTTTTTTTAGTTTTACCGTCTTTGAAAATTTCAAGTGTTTGCCTCTTACGGTTTCCAAGATATAGCAAATTGTTAAAATTACATAGTCAAAATTGCATTAACTGATGGACCACCCTTTAATTTTTATTTTTTTTTTATTTTAGTGTTAATAGTTGTAGTCTGTATAAAAATACACTAATTTTACAAATTTCAAGTTTCAATACACATATGTTCATACAATTGTATGTAATGGGTGTTTTTTATTGAGGTATAGAACTTTAAGTTGGCATCACCTTTTTAACTGGCGGCCATTTTGTCAGCTGTCAAGTGATTAATATTTAGTTTGGTTTGCCATTTCATGAACAGGTTGACAAAAGAACAACGCTTGCAAATCGTGCAAATTTATTTCGAAAATAATAGTTCAGTTCGCGAAGTTTACCGCAAGCTCCGTCCATTTTATGGTCGACATAATCGTCCATCAGAGCAATTAATTCGGTTAACCATGGATCGTTTTCGCACTACGTTTACTCTATGTGATAATACGCATCCGCAGAGACGTCGAACAGTGCGCACCGAAGAAACAATTGCCGCTGTAGAGCAAAGTGTTGAAGAGGACCCGAATGAATCGATTCGCCACCGTGCACAGCAATTGGAGCCGACTAACCGACTATTTTGTTCCCGAATTGGATGGCATGAATGTGGATGAGTTGTGGTTCCAACACGACGGCGCTACATGCCACACAGCGCACGTCACAATCGATTTATTGAAGGAAACATTCGATGAGCGCATAATTTCGCGGAATGGACCTGTCAATTGGCCACCAAGATCGTGTGATTTGACACCATTGGATTATTTTCTTTGGGGATATGTGAAGTCGCTCGTCTACGCCAACAAACCAGAAACGTTAGGGGACTTGGAAGCCAACATTCGTGGCGTTATTGCCAACATACGGCCCCATATGCTCGAAAAAGTGGTTGAAAATTGGACCTGTAGAATTGGCGTTATTCGAGCCAGCCGCGGCGGCTACATGTCCGAAATCATATTTAAACATTAATGGCATAAAATTATCCTTCCAATAAAGCCAAATTGATGGACATTAAAACGATTTTCTTGTGTTTTATTTCAATTTGAAGTTCTATACCTCTAAAAAACACCCGTTATATTACATGGGATTTTAAAATTTTTCGTAGCTCGTTTTGGAACACCCTTTAATTTAATTCTCATGTATTTGTTGTTGTAGCGCCCAAGGTTCTACATACTGTGTCCAAATTTCAGATCCGTAGCTCTTACGGTTCCTGAGAAAATACCGTGTGACGGACAGACGGACAGCGTAGCGAAAACAATAGGGTTCCTTTTCACCTTTGGTGTACGGAACCCTAAAAAGTGCTCTCCTACGAAACAAACAAAATATGACTTAAACACTTTTTCCTTATTGCCATAGAAAAACTTCTAATACCATTGATTGCTTACAAAAGAAAAGAAAAACTTTCCAATTGCCCAAGAGCAAAAAGTTGCTTTCAAATTTAATTTTTTAGTTAATCTAAAATGAAACTCTTTTGTATAATTTTTTTTTTGCTTAATGAATGCAAATACAATCTCCCTCCTTTGGCACACAAATACACTAATAAACAAATAAATACTGTTATGCAAATAAATATGCAAACAAATACACTACAATTGGAAAATATTCATTTAATATTCATTTGCATTTGTATTTTAAATGTATTACAAAAGATTCTCATAAAATTTAAGCAAAAACAAACATAAAGGGGATTTGATTTATTTATTTAACAAAATGTTGCAGGGCGTTTGTATTAGTTCTTTGGTGTGTGTGTGTGTGCATGAGTGAGTGTACTTGTGCGTGTTTTGAAATCCTTAACAATTCAACAAAACATTATCACCCATTTGTTAATAAAGTTTGCATTTCCCCAGCATTTTTTTTCTTGGCTTTCACCTTAAGCTTTGCGCTAGCTAGCTAGCCAAAACAACACATCATCATCATATTTGTTGCTCACAGGCCAACAACAAATTTAGTAGAAGACATTTCGCTTAAAATGGCATCATCTAACAAAGTTTGTTTAAAGCTTCCTCAAAACTCATAAATATGCAATTGCTTAATAGAAAAGTTCAAACATCAAATAGACAACCCTTATTTGGGATGATTTTATTTTTTTTATTTTCAAGGATTTCAAGAGAACTTCATCAACCCATTACAAGGGCGAACAAAGAAGGAGTTGTATCGTAAGTACCTTTCAATACAACAAACACAAGTACATAGTGACAATGTTTGCAAGGCACTGTGGAACTAGTTTGAAGAAAAAAAATTGACACGTCGAGCCATAAGCGCTAAGATAGCTTAAGCGACACAGTTTTTGGACTTGGTTTTTTTATGAAAATCTATTATTTACGATATCCTTCCTAATAATCGATTTTGGTCAAAAAATGAAGTTTTAAAAATTATGTCGCTTAAGTTTTTTTGGCGTCAAAAAATCGAAGTCCAAAAAATGTGTCAGTTAAGCTCTTTTGGCGGTTAATGCACGGTATGTGCAAAGATCACCTTTAGCTCTAATTATAAACCAAACATTACTCAAACCAAATCTTTAGTTTGTAAGTTATAATTTTATTATACTCGTAATATATTTTAAGTAAGACCCACTGTAGTTTTTTTTACACACACTCACACACATATGCACACACCCAACAACGGCTTCTATTTTATATTTTGTCGGTAAATCCGTTTTACATTATTAAATTATTTTAAACCCGATTTAATATTCGTTTTTTCATTTGGGGCGGTTTGTATTTCCTAAGCTCTCTACATACGTCTCCTTTTTCAATGTGAAATGATTTTTATTTAATTTATGCGATATTGAGTTCATTTGATTTGATTTCTTTCAGAATTTTATTCAATTTGCGAATGTTGTAAAATGTGTTTTATATTAAATCAATCGCTCATTTAGTGGAAGAATGTATAAAAATTTGTAAAACAATGTAGGATTAGGCTTTTTAATGTTTTTAAAAAATTCAATAAGTGAATGAGATGTATTTATTAACTTACTTGTACTAATGCTCAAGAAGTTATAGACCAACATCAAGTTAAAAAATTTGATTCGAATTAGGACAGAAGATTGCAAACATTCAAACAAACACTAGCAAAGCGGTGCTACACCTACATCATGAGCGTTGTTGGGTTCATTGTAGACTTGGTTCTAGACTCGGGTCAAACTCATTCAGTCTCTCGTTTTTGATACAAACCAGTGATCAAACCCATTTAAATTCCATGTTGTTTGATCATAGGTTTGTGTCAAAAACCACCGACTGAATGAACTCCACCCATCTCTACTTGGTTCAAACTCTTTCACTAGTTAATTTTTTGACACAAACCACTGATCAAACACATTTAAATTACACGGGTTGGATTACCGGTTTGTGTCAGAGCTTAATTCGTTCGCCAGTTATTTTTTATACAAACCAATCATCATCAAACTAGACTTGAGTCGAACTCTTTCAGTAGCTCGTTTTTGACACAAACCTATGATCTCACCCAATGGTTTGTACCAAAAACGAGTCACTGAATGAGTTCGATACAAGTGTACTTTGAACTCATGCACTAGTTCAGTTTTAACACAAACTAGACTTGGGTCGAACTCATTCAGTCGATCGCTTTTGACACAAACCAATTTTCAAACCCATTTAAATTACATGGGTTTGATTATGGTCATGGGTTTGTGGCAAAAATGAACTAGCGAACGAGTTCTACCCAAGTCTAGTACAAGTTACGTATGTAATTTCTATAATATTAATATGCGACGAGTAAAGTATGTGCAAGTATATACATATATTTTTGGTCCTTATAAATAGGGAAGACGAATAAACCGATGTCGGTAGGTCCATCCGTCCGTCCATCTGTCTGTCTGTACGTGAAATCCGTTTTCCAAAGCTCCCACAAACTGGTGTATCAGATATTTTCCGAAATAGATTGGTATTGAAGATCAGCTAAATCGAAAATGTGGTTTCAGAGCTGGGAAGTTGAAACTTTTTTTCTGCCATATAAAAGTAACTAGCTGAAACTAATTTGTGTTTTTCTTGTAATTTAAACATATTTTATATTTCAGTTAGAATTAAATTGGTATTAAAAATCAAAATGACGATTCCAGGGTTGGAAAATTTAATTTTTTTTTTTGGTATATAACAGTAACCTACTGAAACAATTTTTTTCTTTTTCTCTATATATTAAACATATTTTATGTTTATGAAAAAAAACAATTGCTAAAGATATCAGAAAAAAAAACTAAAAGGATTAATCCAGGGTTGGAAACTTAAATTTTTTTGTACATTAAGTAAGTAAATAAAAGTAAATTTTTTCTCTCTTAATTCAACACTTATTTTCTATACTTAAAGATGAAAGGCATTAGTCCTCGTATTAAAAATCAGAAGAAAATAAAGCTCCAGGGTTGGAAAAATTTATTATTTTTTTTTATATAACAGTAACCTACTAAAACAAATTTTTTTTATTTCTCTATATATATTAAACATATTTTGTGTTTAGAGAGAAATATTTGGCTAAAGAAATCAGAAAAACTAAAAGAATGATTCCAGGGCTGGAAAATTTATGTAAAAGTAATAATTTATGTTTTAGAAAGAAAAATTCTATATAAAAAAGCAGAAAAAAGCACAGATCTAGAGCTGGAAAACTTTAACTTTAAAGCATATATTAAAATGAAAAAAAATTTAAATTCTGGCGCCTCCAAAATAATTTTTTTGAGATATTTCGTGTTGGAACTTTTTTTCCTCACGCCAAAAGCTTTCGAAAAATCGGTGGCACAATATCGATTGCAAAATCGACCCACCCACATTGTATATACTTTATACGTACTCGTACGGTGAAGGGTATATGAAATTCTCCAAATTCTTGTCAAACAAACTCGTCAATTATGGTCTTAAGTCGAACTCAAACCGATGATCAAATCCAGGTAATTTAAATGGGTTTGATGATTGGTTTGTGTCAAATACCAACTAGTGAATGAGTTTAATGCAAGCTTAAGTCAAATTTATGTTCATCGCAAAAAAAATTATGAACTAGCAGCTTGCAGAATTAGATTTGGGTCGTTCATTTTAGACACAAACCTATGATCAAAGACAATTAATTTAAAAGGGTTTGGTCATACGTTTGTATCAACAACGGTCGACTTCAATCTAAATCTATGCAAAATTCAAAGAATAATAATAAAAATAATAATAATATAATATTTCAATCATATAAAGTAAGAATTTTTAAACAAATAAAATTCAACTCAATAAGAAATTTTATTCAGCTTACCCCAGTGTAAGTCGCGAAAAATATTGTTAGTGCAAGGCAATCATTAAATTTATTCATTTTGGTCCAAACAATATTAAACTTGTTCTTAAATTCATTAAATTATTAAGCTTTTCATTTCCTCTGGGTCTTTAAGCACCTTAAAATGTGTACATACCTGTAAAGATAAATAAAGATAATAAAAATTAAAAATTTTAAAAACACCCCACCTTTTTTCAGAAAAGATGTTATATCTTCTGAACGGCTGGACAGATTTTCTTCAAACATAGGTAAGAAACCTCTCGATCAAGTCATCTTTCAAACAGAAAAACTAAATGAAAATCAGTTCAGCCGTTTTGCCTGTACGTGGACACGGACAGACAAACCGATACACAGACACACACTACAAACTTATAACACCCCTTTTTTTAGTCGGGGGTTAAAAATTATGTTTTTATACATATTTCAGCAGAAGTAAAATTAAAAATTTTATAATTTATAGATATTTCATATTTCAGCAGAAGTAAAATTAAAAATTTTATAGTTTATAGATATTTCTACACCATTTCCAGTTGCATTTCAGAAGTTTCCAATTGTTTTTTAGAAATTTCTAAATATGTTTCAGAAGTTTCTAATTATATTTCAAAAATTTCTATTTATATTTCAGAAATTTCTAAATAAGTTTCAGAAGTTTCTAATTATAGTTCAGAAGTTTCTAATTACACTTCAGAAGTTTCCAATTATCTTTTAGAATTTTCTAATTGCATTTCAGAAAATTCTAATTGCTTTTCAGAAATTTCTAATTGCTTTTCAGAAATTTCTAATTGTTTTTTAGAAATTTCTAATTGCATTTCCGAATTTTCAAATTACATTTCAGAAACTTCCAATTGTATTTCAGAATTTTCCATTTTTTTTTTCATATATATATACATATATATACATATATATATATATATATATATATATATATATATATATATATATATATATATATATATATATATATATATATATTATTGAAAATATGTTTACATACAATACTTAGAAATGATATATCCACATAACAAACAGTCTGAAATACAATTAGAAATTTCTGAAATACAAATGGAAAATTCTAAAATACAATTGGAAGTTTCTGAAATGTAATTTGAAAATTCGGAAATGCAATTAGAAATTTCTGAAATGCAATTAGAAAATTCTAAAACATAATTGGAAACTTCTGAAGTGTAATTAGGAACTACTGAAACATATTTACAAATTTCTGAAATATAAATAGAAACTTCTGAAATATAATTAGAAACTTCTGAACGATAATTAGAAACTTCTGCATGTAGTACAAACTTTGTAATTATTCGATATTGATTAAAACTTAATTGCAATAAACTAAGAGCAGCCTGTTTCAAGCTTTTTAGTTGTTGTTTTGACAAAACTTAACAACGACCTCAATATTCATGAGTGTCTGTTAAATGGTTATGTACACGCAAAGAAAAAATATGGTTGAGGTAACCATAATCAAACAGCAACATACTATGATTGAATTATATGGTTGCAGTCAAATCATATTATTGTTAATAGAAAAAAAACTTTAGCAATATTATTATCTGAGTTAATTATAATATTATCTGAGTTAATTATATTATAATCTTAGTATTGTAAATATGACAACACTATTGTTAGATGTGACTAAAATATAATTGAGACTCACCATACCATGTTCTAATATTATATTAATATGGTTAAATACTACCACAGTATTATTTAATATAATAATAGTATATTGTTTTTTAATCATATATTTATTGTAGAAACAGCTGTGCGTTAAATTCGAAATAAAAATAAATTAATATTGTGTGGTGTCAGTTGATGTAGATTTCTTTTTTATATACTTAGCATTATTGCAAATGGAATATGTGAATTGTTTGATTCATTCGTATTTTGGTGTTATTTGTTCATTAATAATCATCACATATAATTTGGCTTAAAAAGCGATACGAACTTTAGCCTGTTAAAATTAAAAATATAGAAACAAATGGAGTTCGAATGATAATTAAAATTAACTTTAAATTAATATTGTTGAAATAAAATGTATATGTATATAGAAATGTATACTTACACGACATACAGATATAAAGAGATACACAAATGTTTATATATTTTTATTGGTCTCCCCTTTTGTTTATATTTTATTTATCTATTAATTTATTTAACACCACCCATGCACTATGATAGCTTACAAACGAAATATCGAACTGACAGATGTTTCTGAAAAATATTTGTTTAAAAACTTAACATAGTATGGTTTTGGATAACATTATATTGTTATTATTTTTAAATAATAATACAAATTATGTTGTACTCATAAATTTTTAACAAAACTATATTATTAAACTCTAGCCATATCACACCTTTTTATGGATGTGATAATGTAATTATTAAATTCAAACATTACTCTGTTTATCGCAACGAAATAAATGTTTAAAATAACAATAACTAGTTTTCGACGACCATACATTTGTTTCAGAGAACATAATATTGTTTTCTCAACCATTCTACAACCATATATTTTCTTTGCGTGTACATTCATTTATTGTTGTTAATTTTTAAATTGCCTTAGGTGTACATTTAAAGTTTTAATTGTGTTACGCAATTTGTTCCTAATTAATTTCATAAATGTATTTAACGAATGTGTTGCTATTCAGCAATATGTCTTGTGAAAGGTATATCTTAAAAAAAAAATTAAAAAAATTGTGTTCTAGTGTGTACCAGACATTGTCATCTTATAATTTAAAATTGTACTTTAATGCCCATTTTTTCAGTTGATAATCAAACCGTAATTATTTTTAAGTTCTAATTAAATACGAAATTGTGCTTTTGAGTGCTTATTTAAATAATAATTAAATGCCCAACCTTGCGAAATTAAACACTACTTAAGTTTTATGATTGTACCATATGTTTTTATGCGTGTGTGTGTTTACTGAAAACATGCACAACATGAGCATCATGCGGTCGTATTAAAAAGAATTTCGTTTAAATTTCATAAATATATAAAATATACAGTAAAAAGTTTCATATCATGAAATAAAGTAATATAAAAAGGCATTATGATGTTCTTTTGGTCTCATAAAATGAGTTTTTATGCAATTTAATTTTCTACATGTTGATAACCTAACTTTTTTGTTTACGTTAAACAGCTGCTGTTTGAAAAGCCTTCAATAATACTGGGAAATTTTGCAGTGCTACCGTACTTTCAACGTAATTTAATAAGAACTTTAATTAACCACTGAAAAAATGAAATCGTATTTAATTACAACTTAATTTTAAATAAAAATTAGCTAATTACGTACTTAATTTTTAAGTTAAGAACTAGGGATAAGTTGCGAGTTTTATTATAAAAACAAATAAAATGAATTACTACACCGTTTCCTTGCAGATAAAGGAAGAAGTAACCAATAAAGAATTACAAAAAACCTAATCGAATTTAGTCGGTTTAGGAACCTAGTTACCTCAGTACTTAAGTCCTAGTTTACACTATGAAAGTGTTAGTGCTAAGCTGATTAGTTTGAGGGAGAGAGAGAAGAGGGGAACAGAAACGTTTCTCTCCCCCTCGTCTCACTCTCTCTATCTCCTAAGAAACTAATCAGCTTAGTAATAAGACTTGTATAGTGTAAACAAGGACTAAGTAAAGGCAACCAAAACATTTTGATTTATGCATTTCAGTTCTGAATTGAATAAGCAATGTAAAGTGTTAGCAGGATGAATAATAAGGTAATGGTAAGACATAAAGAAGCTTAAGTAATAATTGGCTTTAACTGCAAAAAGATACACCCAGAAAAAAGATTGGTTGGAAAACGGTTAGTACAATAAAATATCATTTGCATTAACTATATTTCAGTTCACGCTATCAATTTTCTGTTAATCCAAAAAACAATCCATGTTCATTGCCATAAGGGCATAATTGTAACAAAGATATGATTGTGACACTTACTTAAATTGATTGCATCAACCGAGCGTATGCTTTTGTCATGACTAATAAACTGATTGATTGTTAACCCAACCGAATAAAATATTACGAATTAGATTTTACTGCCAACTTTTGGTATTAGCAACTAAAAAATTGTCGTTCTATATTAAAATTAAAATAAAAACTTTCAATCAGTTGCTGCAACTAACAAGAGGTTGAGTTTACTATCATAGTTTATAGCAGCAAATTAAAACATTAACTTTTGTGCCTTTCAAAGATATTATGATTTTTGAATTCTCAAATGGTTTTTGAAAGTCTGTGCATAAGATAACAGGTTTGTGGCTTTTCAAAATGTGTGGTTGAAGAAATGTATATAGACATGCTTCACCATTAGGAAATAAATTTCAATTAAAATAAACTTAT
This sequence comes from Tachina grossa, assembly GCA_949987645.1. NCBI lineage: Eukaryota > Metazoa > Arthropoda > Insecta > Diptera > Tachinidae > Tachina > Tachina grossa. Next base: position 48,230,488 of record OX465278.1, on the reverse strand, counting down.
GACAATATGTCAAATAATAAATTTCTTAAATTGTGTATTTTTATTTGCGTTTATTGTTTATTTTTATTTCAGCAAGGAAGGCCAATTTTTCTTTTACAAGTACCAATTATGATCAGCGTTGTCAACTTGGTGCGTTTCGCACCATTTTGGGTGCTTTTTGAAATTTTTTGTGCGAAAAATTTATTAGTTGGTGTGTGGTGTGCTTTTTTAAAGATTTCGGTGCGTTTTTTAATTTATGGTGACACCAACGCAAATTTAACACAACAATGGGTTAAAACCGGAAAATTATTGCTGTGAAACTTGCCAACTTCCTGATAGTGTTAACTACCATATTAATGGTAATGATGCTTATAAAACATCACAATTTGAAATTAAATCTGTCTAATGTCCCGATGATAACAATAATGATGAAAATATTAGCTTTATTAATTTGAAATGATTGATTTTTGATCTCTTTTTAAAAAGTTTTAAACATAATTTATAAAATTAATGTACAAAAATTTATCATGTTGCAAACATAATACAGGGTGGGCCAAAAGAAACCAAGGGGTGTAAAAGTTTAATAACTTTTTTGTTTATTATTTTTTTTATTTTTTCTTTAAGATTATATAGACAACACTTGGAGAATTTATAATGGAGAGGTTCACAACTGAACAGAGAACCAGAACAATAGAATTTTATTATTTAAACCAGAGATCAATTAATTTAACGCAAAGAGCATATCGTCGACATTTTAACGTCAGAATTTCGCCTTCTGAAGCGATGATTCGTTGCTTAGTTAATCGTCATCACCAACATGGCAGCGTAAGAGATTTGCCTCGAACCGGTAGACTACGTTTAAGTCGCACTGCGGAAAATATTGAACGAGTACAGCAAAGTGTTAACGAAGCACCAGAAACATCTGGCAGAAGGCGTTCTGCTCAGCTAGAAATGTCTCGTACGTCACTATGGCGGATTTTAAAAAAAGATTTACAGTTATACCCATATAAGGTGCAATTGGTACAAGAATTAAAACCCGCAGATCATCGGCAACGTCTAAATTTTGCAGTTAAATTTCAAGAGTTGGCCAGAAATGAAATCAACTTTATTGAAAATTTGATTATGAGTGATGAAGCTCATTTTCATTTGAATGGCTTTGTTAATAAGCAGAACTGTAGGTTCTGGGGTTCTCAAAATCCAAGAGCCATTCATCAACGCCAATTGCACCCCATCAGGTGTACAGTATGGTGTGGGATCACATCTGAAAATGTCATTGGGCCCTACTTCTTCGAGAATGAAGATGGAAGTGCTGTAACCGTAAATGGAGAGCGGTATCGGTTTATGATAGAAAATTTTTTACGTCCTGCTCTTGAAAACAGACCTGGTATGTGGTTTCAGCAGGACGGAGCCACTGCCCATACTGCCCGAGACACAATGGCACTTTTAAGTCAAATTTTTGGAGAGCGAATAATTTCTCGAAATTCGGAAATTATTTGGCCAGCACGATCGCCAGATTTGACAGCACCCGACTATTTTCTTTGGGGTTTTTTGAAGGAGCGAGTGTATGTGAACAAGCCAGAGACAATCCTTGAACTCAAGGCAAACATTGTTGCAGAAATTCGAACGCTACAGCCACAAGTTTTGAAAGATGTTATGGAAAATGATCTAAAAAGAGCCCATCAGTGCGAAGCTGAAAACGGTGGTCATTTAAGAGACATCATTTTTCATACTTAGTGTAAAAAAATTTCCATTTTGTATATTATATAATCTGAAAGAAAAAATAAAAAAAAGTTAATAAACAAAAAAGTTATTAAACTTTTACACCCCTTGGTTTCTTTTGGCCCACCCTGTATGTTATTATGTATGTGCCCTTAATAATGAAAGTTGTATAAGTCATATATTTCTTTGGTCGAGATATTTAGTAGATTACATTTGATCAAATCCAAAAATATTTTTTATTATGCAACAGTTTAATTTAGAGTTATACTAATCTCGATTAATATAAATTTATTTTAATATATCGAATCAAAAATGCGTATGACTTAGATAGACCCCTTTCATAATTAAGAACACATGTATACATACATACATGATGTACGAATTTGTTCAGTTTTTTTTTTTGTAAGTTTTTTTTTAATTTTGTACATTTATTGTAAAAGGCTGTTTGTTTTTATTGTTGTACAGTTATTTTGACAACCAACTTTGCACGACTTTTTGTGCAGATAAGTCAAAAATTCTGCTTCTGTTCTTAAATGCACTTACCAGCCTAAATGTGCAGGTATACAATTTTTGACTTCAGTTTTATAAACATACGTGGTTGCATATTTATCTAGCCACATTTTTTTTAATGAGTGCAGCTAACTTAAATTTTTTATATGAGAATAATTTAAAACTGCCAAAAAATATGTTAAATGCGCAGGTATACAAAGTGCACTTAAAAAAGGATTTTGAACAATAATTACAGGAAAAGTATGTTTTGTGCAGTTAAGTCCATGTGCAGCTAACATTGATTTTTTGCATGAAAATATTTCAAAATTACCAAAATTTTAGTGCACTTATCTTAAATGTGCAGGTATAGAAAGTGCACTTAAAAAACGAATTTGTATGGGATTTTAAAGAATAGTAAGAGAAAGTTATCATTTTAGGCAGTTAAGTCCAAAGTGCACTTAAACAAAACGCAGCTAAATCAAAACTACTGTATTGTATTGTATTAAACTTCTGATAATTCTTTGTTTTAAATATTTGAATAAAAAATTTTAGTACTTTTATTAGTTTTGAATCCTTACTATTAATCGTTGATCTCTTTAAAATTTTTTTAGAGAATTTGTTTATAACAAAAATTAATATAAACAAATTTTTTAAGTTTTTATAGGTCTTATTTTTTTAACCCTGAACTGTGAAAGCCTGTTTAAGTGTTTAATTTTTCACACAAAAAAAAAATTATGTACTTTTTATGTAACACTGCAATTACACATGCCACTAGTGGCATGCCGGTGTTGTTTGTGTACGTATTATCAACGAAAATTTGTTCGAAAAAGTCGAATCTCTTTCCATTTGCTTTGCTGTTTACACATGCCATTGCCACTTCATTTTAAAAATGTCGTCGAAGCGAGCTGGCTCAGTCTCGCTTCCATGTTTACTTTTCCTTTTGTTTATAGAATTGAGTTACCTAGTACGTCACAAAGGCACATTCTTGAGGAAACTATTAACACTTATTATTATTATTATTATTTTAATAATATTAGTTCTTTATAATTAAAAACTTCAGTTTTTCACACACAAATCAAGTAATAAATCATAATAACACATTTAACAAGCTAAAATATTAATTTAATTTTCACAATAATGCAATAAATTCGCATCAGATGTGTAACAGGTGCAAGATTGTGTTTTTCAGAGCTCAGGGTACGTGTTAAGTCTTGCAAAAATCGGTAAAGTAGAACCACTTAAAATAAAATATTAAATTTTAGTGGGCGTGATTCCGCCCATTTTTTAAATCGAGGATTGTGTCTATTTTAGAGCTCAAGGTGTGTGGCAAGTTTCGTAAAAATCGGTTAAGTAGAACTGCGTAAAATACTATAATAAATTTTAATGGGCGTAGTCCCGCCCATTTTTTCAACCTTGAAATTGTGTAATTACAAGAACTAAAGGTGTTTTATAGGTTTCGCAGCAATCAAATAAATAGAATATCATAAAATTATATTAAAAAATTGCGGGCGTGTCCCCGCCCACTTTTTTTTTGCAATGGGACCAATGGGAATCTATACCCTCTCAGACAATTTTTTTTTTTTATTTTTTTTTTTAATGCATGTATTTATTTATTGTATCTTCATATGTGAACTAACAATAAGTATTCAAATCTTAAATCTATAAAAAAAAAAATTATTAGGCCCGACCAGTGTCGGACATAAACTTAGTGGTAGTTATAAATAATACATTAGTAGTGATAATCAAAAAAAGGGGGGGGGAAGTATTTTCAAGTAGTCCCATCTGGAGTGTTAGGTATAAGAGCCCGTGTGTCCCTCTTTTTTAAGCGGATGTGTCCAGTAAAGTTCAAAATATTACGAGCAAGCGGATTAGGATGTGATTCGAGTTTTGTTAAATATTTGCCTGCGTATTTTGCAATTTCTTCAGTCACTAGTGGCATATTTAAATCACGATGTATAATAGAATTTTGGATGTACCATGGAGCCGATGTCATTAACCGTAAAATTTTGTTTTGCCTTCGTTGGATTCTCTCGACATTGGAAGCTGAAGCAGTGCCCCATAACTGAATTCCGTAGCGCCATATTGGCTTCAAAAGCGACTTGTATAATAAAAGTTTGCAGTCTAGGCTGAGTGTTGAGTTTCTGCCAATCAACCAATATATTTGAGTTAACTTAAGTTTCATCTGAGTTAATTTAGAGTCAATATGATGTTTCCATGTAAGTCTTCGATCAAGGTGTATACCAAGGTATTTCACTTGGGAATGTTGAGGAATATTTTGATTGTTGATTCGAATGGGGGAGCAAGTATCTCTTCTTAGGGTGAACGTTGTATGGACACACTTTTGTTCATTGACTTTAATTCTCCATAAGTTCAACCATATTTCCAGCTGGGTAATATATTCCTGGAGATTGCGGGAAGCCTCATAAGGGCTTTCGTGCACACTCATACAGGCTGTATCATCGACAAAAGTAGAAATATCATCAATAAAATAACATCAATAAAGAGAGCAGAACAATACTTCTTTTCTTCAAATGTTCTTCTTACAACTTGGACCAGTCTATGCGTTTGTTCAATCGTGCTGTGCTGACTTCTAAAGCCAAATTGATGGTCAGGGATGCACCCATTATCAGTTAAAATTTTGGACAATTTAGTCATGAGCAGCTTTTCGAAAAGCTTTGAGATTGTAGATAGTAGGCTTATGGGCCTATATGACTCAGTCTTGGTAAGATCTTTGCCCGCCTTTGGAATCATTTTGATCTTGGCCAGTTTCCAGTTATGTGGAAAATACTGCATTCTTAAAATAGCATTAAAAGTAAATAGCAGGATTCTTATTGCAATATGAGGCAAGTTCATGAGCATTTTGTTACTAATGCCATCAATACCTGGAGCTTTCTTCGGGTTGAGTTCAGCAATTACTTTTTGTACTTCACGCATCTTAAACCTTAAGGGACGAGGGGGTAGAGAAACTACACTCGGTAAATCAGCAGCACCCGTACATGAATTGGGAGTGAATACAGATTTTAAATGCTCAGAAAATAAGTTACCTTTCTCACTATCACTTCTTGCCCAGCCTTCTCAGACAATTAAAAAAAATTTTGCAATCGGTCCAAAATGTACCGATTGGATCTTCATAGCTATGAAGATCTACACCTAAAAAAAAATTTAAAAAAATAGAGATGAATTGTTAACCTCCTCCTTTTTTTGAAGTCGGTTAAAAAAGGGCGCAAATTGAATCTCTGATGCATTTTTGGCAACTTTTTTGATATAAGTTGCTCCTCGAGGCCTCCTATTGACAAATACAAAATTTTCATGCAACTAATTTCATGAAAAAAATGCTTAATGTAAATTAGGTATAAAAGAAGAAATTCTAAGCTTGGTGCGTTTTTTTGTAAATGGTGCGTTTTGAAATTTCAAAGTTGACAACGCTGATTATGATATTGTTTTAATTATATTAACCAAATTTTCGGTAGCAAGAATAACATTTATTTCAAATTCCATACTGTCAACCAATTTTTTCTGTTGCTGCAACTATTGGGTTTAGGGTTATGATTAAAATATAGTGGTACCACAAGAAAATTTCAGTCGCTATAGCAGAATTCTATGATAGTTGCTGCAACCGCCAAAATTCAATTGGCAACAAATTCGGTTGTCACAACGAATCTGTTTTCTCTGTGTAGCAAGTGCGTTGAAGCGATTTCAATTACCATAGATGCGTTTCACTAGTAAATGGCGTAAACATAATTTTGGTTTGTCTAAAACAAATAAATGTACACAAAGAAACAAGTTTATTAAAAATGATCTGTGTTTTTTATTTTATTTTTTTATTGTTGTTAACTTGCTCCGAAGACTTGGTGAATTTACGTTTTTCTTTTCTTTTTTGTAATTATTTTTTTTTTTCGCTTACCTCTTAGAACTAGTTTTAGTTTTCAAGAGCCTTTTGTTTTCAAGTGTACATTTCGTATGTTTTATTTTTTATTGCCTACAAGTTTTTGTTACTTATTTCTGAGAACGTTGGTTGCCTTTTGCTAATGAAATTTTTAAGTGAAATTGTAGCATTTTACCGTAAAACGACAAGGCGAAATGTACAAAAAGTTACAATTCCAAAAGTTTTTATTCGCATTTTATTTCATTTGCTGAGATACTTAAAATTTTCTCACACGCAACTCTCAAAGGTAATTTAAACATGAAATTTTCGTTGTTATTTTCTGTTTTTTTGTAGCGACTGAAACAAAGTATTTTGTAAAATACTTAAAATCCTCTAGACAACAAATAAAAATAAAAAAAAAATTAAATAGCTTATAAGAAGCAACTGTAGAGATTGTTTTGCAATTTAATCATCAATCGCTCTTGACAGGTTTCCAAAAAGTTGCCCGTAAAACGTTCATTTTGTTGAGAAAAAAAATATAACACACACACACACACACACACACACACAAAATCAAATTGATCTTTGATGCAAATTGTTGCAATTTAGATTTTGAACATGCTGCAAATTTAAGATTTTTTTTTTACTTACTAACGATATGTTATTAAGTCACAGTGTGTTAAGAAAGTCTCATGCGAAGTAAGAAAGAGCTGGAGGTTGAAAATAAACACACACACAGTGTGTCCAGAAACTATTCGGACAATTATTGTTATTAAGCTCTGTTTAATATTATATTTAAACTCTTCAAATTAGTATGATTTAAATTTTATAATTTCGTTAATCACCCAAAAAAAAACGTGAGTACCATTAACATGCCCTTTGTTGTAGCAAAGATCACGATTCCAGAAAAATAATAGCTGAAGGAGTTTATTTTTTTGTTGTAATATTACAAAAATAAGCACTAAAAGGTTACAAGTAATTTAGATTCAGTTATATAAAATAATTCCATATGTGTTATCTATAATTCTATCGGCCCTTTTCACAATGTACAATTAAAAGCTAACAGGGACTTTAACGGCAAGTTTTGTATGAAGAACTGTCAGTTAAAGTTCACGTTAACTCTTAACCATACATTGTGAAAAGGGACGTATATCTATATTGTTGTGGTCACCGACTTTAAAATGTTTTACTGTTTTTTTAGCAAATTGCTTTTAAGCTTTCAAGTCGAATTTCAGATATGTGTTTCTTTTTTAATGAAATTGATAAATTCGGTGTAGACTTTTATTATACCCTGCACCAAAAAGATAAAGGATATAAATATTTAGGTTTTATATACTTAGGTTATATATTCTTCGTTCTTATGAATAGGGAAGACGAATAAGCGATGTAACAATCGAAAATAAGGTTTCAGAGCTGGAAACTTTTAACTTTTTTATGACATATAAAAGTAACCAGCAGCTATTTTATATATCAGTTAGAGATAAATTGGCATTAAAATCAAAATAAATCAAAAAGACGATTGGAAAATTTATTTTTAATAACCTGCTTAAACAAGTTTTTTCTTGTTCTCTATCAGCCTTCTTTATAAAACTTATATGGGCTTTGTAAAGGGTTTTTAACACAATTTCTCATACAAAATTTTTCATAAAAAGGCTTCATAAAGCCTAAATAACTTTAATAAATAAGGCTATATAAATTTAAGTATATTTTATATTTAAAATGAAATATTTTGCTAAAAAAAAAAAATTAGAAAAAACTAATGATGATTCCAGGGCTGGAAAATTTAATTTTTTCTTTTCTTTAGAAATTAAAAACAGTTGATGTTTTAGAAACAAAACTTCGGCTCCAGAGCTGGAAAACTTCAACTTTTTTTGGTACATCAAAGCTGCTAAATAAAACTAATTTGCTTCTTAAATTAAAAACACATTTTCTAAAATAAAGTTGTTTCTTTACATTGACATTAGAAACATTAAAAAAAACTTAGTTCCAAGGTTGGAAAACTAAGATTTTTTTAGTACATAAAAGAAGCTAAATAAAACTATTTTTCTTTTATTTTTAATAAAACATATTTGTTTATATTAGAAGGGCCTCAACTCAATTTGTACAGGGTGGGCCAAAAGAAACCAAGGGGTGTAAAAGTTTAATAACTTTTTTGTTTATTAATTTTTTTTATTTTTTTCTTCAGATTATATAGACAACACTTGGAGAATTTATAAAGGAGAGGTTAACAACTGAACAGAGAACCAGAACAATAGAATTTTATTATTTAAGCCAGAGATCAATTATTTTAACGCAAAGAGCATATCGTCGACATTTTAACGTCAGAATTTCTCCCTCTGAAGCGATGGTTCTGGGGTTCTAAAAATCCAAGAGCCATTCATCAACGCTAATTGCACCCCATCAGGTGTACAGTATGGTGTGGGATCACATCTGAAAATGTCATTGGGCCCTACTTCTTCGAGAATGAAGATGGAAGTGCTGTAACCGTAAATGGAGAGCGGTATCGGTTTAGATAGAAAATTTTTTGCGTCCTGCTCTTGAAAACAGACCTGGTATGTGGTTTCAGCAGGACGGAGCCACTGCCCATACTGCCCGAGACACAATGGCACTTTTAAGTCAAATTTTTGGAGAGCGAATAATTTCTCGAAATTCGGAAATTATTTGGCCAGCGCGATCGCCAGATTTGACAGCACCCGACTATTTTCTTTGGGGTTTTTTGAAGGAGCGAGTGTATGTGAACAAGCCAGAGACAATCCTTGAACTCAAGGCAAACATTGTTGCAGAAATTCGAACGCTACAGCCACAAGTTTTGAAAGATGTTATGGAAAATGCTCTAAAAAGAGCCCATCAGTGCGAAGCTGAAAACGGTGGTCATTTAAGAGACATCATTTTTCATACTTAGTGTAAAAAAATTTCCATTTTGTATATTATATAATCTGAAAGAAAAAATAAAAAAAAGTTAATAAACAAAAAAGTTATTAAACTTTTACACTCCTTGGTTTCTTTTGGCCCACCCTGTATATTAAAACCTAATTTAACTATAAACATTGGACTAGTGAGTTCCTACGAAGCTTTTGATATGTTAATTAGTATTAAAAATCAGAAAAATAAAATAAATATAGTTCCCCGGTTGGAAAATTAAAATTTATTTTCAATTTATAAAAGAAACTAAATAAAACTATTTTTCTTTTATTTTTAATTAGAAATTTTTTATATTTTAGCAAGGCCTTAACTCAATTTGTATATTAAAACTTAATTTAACCATAAGCATTGGCACTCACTAGTCCTACGAAGCTTTTGATATGTTACGTATTATGCACAAATGCAGGTGTTTAATTAGTTTAGATTGCTGGCAGATCTTTAAAGTATATACAGTGCAATCTCTCTTGAGCGGACACCGAAGGGACCATTGAAATGTGTCCGCACAAGGGGACTGTCCGCTCAAGAGAAAGCAATTTTTTTGCTTATGGAGCTGTCGGGACTTGTCAAAAGTGTCCGTCTAAAGGGAGTGTCCGCCTATAGGAAGTGTCCGTTAAGGGAGATTCCACTGTATTCAGTTATTTAATTTAGTTTTCGGTGTAGGGATATATATGGTGAATAAATTGCCATTAGAAACTGATGACCCCTGTTAAAGTATCCGCTACTTAATTTTTTCTCATGCATTTAAAAGAGGAAAAATAATAATAATGTTTGTATTATACATATATGTATGCATGTATGTATGTATATTAGAGTGGCCGTTAATTGTATGAAGACTTTTTTTTACCCCCCAAATCAGTTCAGTTTAATGTAAAATAAAATTCAAAAAAATTTCATACCGATAAGTTGCGTTTTAGGGGATGCGTCCGGCCGTCAAAGTTGCCCTTCAAGTCCATTTGTCAATGTAATTTTTTGCATATGACTATCTTTTTAAAAAATCATTTTACAAGAATATGATATATGGCAAAATTTTAGCTCTTCAAGTCAACAACATTAGTCTCAAAAAAAGTTTTTTGCTAAAATTAATATTTTAGAAAATAATGAGGAAAATAACCAACAAAATACCAAAAATTTTATGTAACAAAATTATATTTATATGAAAATTTTTTTAAGCATGTACAATAAGAGCTTATATATATATATGAAATTATTTCATACATATCAAAAAAAAAACTAAACAAAAAAATACATTGAATATATGGGCTTGAGGGCCAACTTTGAGGGCCGGGCGCACCCCTTAAAACACAACTTACAGGTATGAAATTTTTTTGTATTTTTCTTTTTAAAATAAAACTGAACCGATTTGGGGTGTGAGAGTAGAAGAAATCAAAAAAAAAAAAAAAATAAAAATAACAGCCCCCCTAATGTATATACTCCACACGTACTTCGGTGAAGGGTATTTAAGATTCGGTACAGCCGAATATAGCACTTATACTTGTTTTATTTAGGAATATATCATTCCACAAAATATAAATATTAAATTCAATTTAAGACATGCGATAAAGTAAGCTAAATCAAGCTTTTATTTTACATGTAATTATAAAATGTTTTATTTAACTAACCAGCTTTTTGGTGATTATTTTTAAGTTTAATTTTTTTTTTAATTTTTTAGCTCCAATTTCATATTATCAGCGGCATTATCTCGCAAAATTTTGCAAAAATTTGAGTTCGCCTACGTTTCTCAATTCAGTTTAACGTCACTCTCAGAGTTCAAGCTGTGTGCAAAGTTTCGTAAAAATCGTTCAAGTGGAAGCACGTGAAATGTAATATTATTAAAGTTTAATCGGCATGGCCCCTTCCAATTCTTTATGCACAAAATTATGAAATTCTGAGAGCTGAAACTCTTTGTCCAGTTTTGTGAGAATAGGATAAAAAGAAGTACACATAATTTAAACTTTCATGGGCGCGTAACCGCCTACTTTTTCAAATTCAAGATTGAGTGTTTTTGAAAGCTCAAAATGTGTGTATGCCAAGTTTCGTGAAAATCGGTTTATAAGCTCTTGGAATATAATATTACATTTTAATAGGCGTGGTTTCGCCCAATTCTTAAAATTCCAGATTGCGTCTTTTTCAAAGTTCAAAGTGTGTGCAAAATTGAGTAAAAATTGGTTAAGAACAAGTGCTTGATAGAGAATATGAAATTTTAATGGGCGTAATCTAGCCCACTTTTTTTTTAATGCCAGACTGGGTATTTTTTAGAGTTAAGGGTGTGTTCCAAATTTTGTAAAAATGGCTCAAATTGAAGCACGTGAAATATATGTTTTAATGGGCGCGGCTCCGTCCATTTTTCAACTTTGAGCGCAATATGTGTGCCAAGGTTTGCAGCAATCGAATAAATAAGTGATCGTTACATGAGAGAAAAAGGTTAGTGGGCGTATTCCCGTCTATATTTTTGACATTTGGTCCAAAAATATAAGCCATACACTCCCAGACAAAAAAAAATATGTTTAGAATCGGTCTGAAAGTTACGGAATTATAAAGTAATAAATATAATAATAACAAAAATTAAAAATTTTTAAACCCCCCGACTTTTTTCAGAAAAGATGTTATATCTTCTAAGCGGCTGGACCGATTTTTTTCAAACATAGCTAAGAACCCTCTCGATCAAGTCATCTTTCCAACAGAAAAAACTAAATGAAAATCGGTCCAGCCGTTTGGCCTGTACGTGGACACAGACAGACATGCAGATACACAGACACACAGACACACACTACAAACTTATAACACCCCTTTTTTAGTCGGGGGTTAAAAAATTGAAATAAATGATAACCTCCTCCTTTTTTGAAGTTTTTTTAAAAATATAAAATACCATTTACTATGTTAGATAAATTCATCAATGTGCGAGTCGTGTTCTTTTATATACAATGCCGTAAAGCTGTCCCAGTTTTCAAAGTGCAATTGGTCTTTCAAATTGAAGACACTTTAATATATAAAAAGAATTATTTATGGTTCGTCAAATAAAAATATATATAATCGTTAAAATGGCCCTAACTCGTGAAAACTGGAAATACTTTTTGGTCAAGTACTTTAAAATAAAGAGTTGGGCAAATTTAAGGTTAGGAAGTAAATTGGCACACTTTTTTGACAAATTCAGTTTTCAAAATTTAAGACGACTCATTGACACCAGAGGAGCTGCAACACTGCATTACCAAAAAATGTGCAAAAAAGCAGACTTGTAAAAGAATGAAGCTTTTCTCTATCTCTTCCTTCACCACCTATCTTCTCTCAATCACTATCCCTTTCCTATTAACCTCTCTCTTTATCTTCTCTTCAGCTCACAGGTAGCACAAAGGGAGCATTGTTCCCAAGTGAGCTGGAATATAGTTTCAACCTTCCTTACCAGCAGCCTGCTAACCTAACCTAAACTAAAGTAGAAGTATGGGAATTAAAAATGGAATATGATGTCGGGCAAATGTCTACTTCTAGCACTAAGTAGAGGTCTGCTCTTTTCACAAATTTTTTAACAACATTTTGCAACAAAGCTTTTAGCGAAGCTCGTCAAGGCAGCACCGAATTTCATTTTTCAGTGCGTCAGTTGTTGCTGGCTTTTGTTTACTTAAGCCCAAAATTTCAAATTAAAATTAAGATATTTCACATTTAAAATTTTTGTTCAAGAGCGTAGTATTTCCATGGTTAATATTTTCCAACGTTTTACTTAAAAAATGTCAAAAGATGACAGCTCAATTACTGATATTTCATCATTTGACAGCCAATTTACTTCCTAACCTTAAATTTTCCCACCCTTTACAAACACTGTGTTTTTATATTTTAAGTTTCATCAAAATTGGTTGGAAAGATTTGGAAAGGAAAAATTCGTGCTGTACCAACCTTTTAAAACCTAGTTCTTGAAAAAAATTCCCGATGCATATCTAGACACGTTTTAAAATGCATCAAAATTACTTGGATAGTTTATTAGAGGCAGATTTTACCCCTCCCCACGCAAATGCCCATCCTTAATCCTATTTTTAAAAATAAACAAACCGTTTGTGTTCTTTTAGAAGCAGATAAATCTATGTTTTGAATTTTATAAAAATCGGTGGGATAGTTTTGGAGAGGCAGAAGCTGTCCATTCCGCCTGTCCCTTCCATGGTCCTAGTTTCAAAAATATACGAAGCGTGTGTGACCCTTTAGATGCAGATGTATGTTTTAGTTGTAGAAAAATCGGGGAAATAGTTTTGAAGAAGCAGAAATGCCCCCATTGCCGCCCCTTGCCTCGATTCTACTTAAAAAATATATAATCTAAGTATTGCTAGAAGCAGATAAGTTTAAAAGATAAAGTTTCAAGATTTTTCCATGGCCTGTCATTCCCCAGGTATTACCAAGAATTGCGATATTCACCAATATTTCGGTGAATATGGTCACTTGGGTTATAACACTCTATAAATGTCTATTTGTTGCACACATAATCAAAAAGAAAAGTAAATATACATACACCGCAATTTTATCCAAGCATTTAAGAGCAAAAACTAAATTAGCAAAAGTGATTTATTACTATTTAAACGAGAAAAAAGAATAATCATATCCTTAAAATCTTTTAGCATAATTTAAAGCGAAAAGCCTACATGGCAATTTTGTAAAACACCAAAAAAGAAAAAACAAGTCTTATCCAATTGCATTTGTCAGCTTAAAATAAATAGATTATAAAGTAAAAATATAATTTAAAATTTTTGCAGCTAAAAATCATAAATTGATAAAAGTTGTTGTTGTTGTTCCAGAGATTATTAATTTTGATTAAATTGTGATTTTTAACTGATTCTGACAGCAAAATTTACATAAAAATTGCATAATTTCCACGTCACTTAATTGATCGTCAGCCGCCAATCACAATCACAAGTGACCAAAGTGACGTGATGTTTTTTATTCTTATGCAAAAGGACAAGTGTACTCGTATGCTGTGATATAAAAGAGTCTGATGAGTTATAGATGCCATGGTTGGTTTCGTCGCACTACGAAATAAATGCAAAAAGAAATTCAATTTGCTCAAGCACGCAAGCAACCAAACGTTAGAGCAAATAGACCAGCATCGCCAGCCAGCCATCAATTCAAACACGTTCATAGTCCACCACTCAAGCTGAAAGTAATTCTCAAAGGAATTTTGGATTTCAATTAGAGTTTCAATTAATGTTAGATAGAATATTTTTCTTTTTGCAAATTTACTTTTCTGGCTGTTGATTAACGTTACATAAAAAAAAAAACGAAAATGTATCTAATAAATGAAATGGTAAGAAGGAAAGAAAACAAATTCCGCTAAGTGTGAGTTGAAAGAAAAACTATTTGAAATCATTTCCTCATCTCACTATTCTTTCAAATGAAATTGCAGTTAGAAATTGCAATTGCAATTGCGCATGCGTAAAGTTTGATCGCTGGAAGCGCAAACAAACAACACGTCAACGGCACACTGGCACTGGCATTCATACATAACGATCAAAATCGAGTATGTATGTACGTAAGTATGTATGTCTAGTATAAATGTTATTTGCGCATCTAGGTTGTTATTGTCTCCAGTCGGTCGTTGTTTGACTAAAGGCCCAACTATAATATGAATAAGCTAGCTTAAGCAACTGTGCGGTTACATAAAAAACGCATGTGGCAAACTATAATGTACTTAACAAACTTTTCGTCAAGTTTCGTCAAATGTCATTTGCTTAAGTAAAGTGCCAGACTGAACGCACATTCCGTAAGGAAACAACTGTTTGTGCATTTTTTAAACTCAAACAAGCAGCAGCAGAAAATAGTCATTGATTTTAAATATTTTTTTATTGTTGCTTATTTTAAACTCGGAAAATAAAGCAAAACTTTTTTTTGTTTTACAATACACATATACACACATACACATGTATTTACTTATGTATGTATATTCACTGTTGTACTTTTTAGTAGGCAAAACAAATAAAACAAGTAATAAGGTGATGGATATATTTATATGTGAACTTCTAATAGATTAGGACATTCTTTTAAGTTATTTTGATTAAATTGCATTCATTTAGGAGTTATGAGAAGAAACAAAATTACTACAAAATTATTGACAATACCTAGATGTGCAGCTGTGGCTAAAGAATACTTAAGTGCATGTAAGTACATTGTGGCCACCTAAAAGTCAAATCTGAATTGTTTAAGCATTTGACAGAATTATCGTTCAATTCTGACATTAGCTTAAGCCAGCTTATTCATATTATAGTTGGGCCTTAAATTAGATGGAAAAGTTTGATATAAGAAATTGATTTAAACAACGTAATGGAAAGATCAATGTAATAAGAGCGAGAGCATGTGTCGATTCTAAGAAAATTAAGGGGATGGGAGTTGGAAATCTTGATTTCGTGCCTAATCTGCTTTTAAATAGTGTCAAAAATCACTTGAATAGTGCCAAATAGCTGTATATCCACATTAATACATTTCGAGCCCTATTTTCGATATAATTGTCAGCGACATGTAGTAAAAAATTAACTTTTTGGATGTGTAAACATCTATACGCTAGGGAGTAAAAATCTTTTCACTTTGATTTCTTTGCTTTTTGCTTTTGCTTCGCATTGTCAAATCGGTGTGAGCTATGTATGAGAGTATTAGTGTTTGAAAGAAGCAATACCATGCAGAGAAACAAGTCAACCGGCTCGAAGCCGACGGTGCGCCGCCGCCGGTTATTTTTTTGTATATTTCCGAACACCAAAGGTGAAAATTAACCGTAAGAGCTACGGACTTGAAATATGGACACAATGTGTAGACATTTGGCCACTACAACAACAAATACATGAGAGTTAAAAACTAAAGGGTGTTCCAAAACGAGCAACGAAAAATTTTAAAATCCCATGTAATATACATACATACAATTGTATGTACATATATACACTTGAAATTTTAAAAGTTAGTGTATTTTTATACAGACTACAACAATTAACACTACATTTAAAAAATTTAAATCAATGGGTGTTCCATCAGTTAATGCAATTTTGACTTTGTAATTTTGACAACTTGCTTTATCTTGGAAACCGTAAGAGTAAAACTGTTGAAATTTTCAAAAACTGTAAAACTAAAAAATCAAAAAAATATAAAATCGCCAAATATAAAAAATCGCTAAAACGAAAAAAGCACCAGATTAAAAAAAATCTCTAGGACTAAAATAAATCGCGAAAACCGCAAAAATCGCCAAAATTAAAAAAATCCTTAAACAAAAAAATATAAAATAGCCAAATATAAAAAAAATCGGCAAAACGAAAAAAAGCACCAGATTAAAAAAATTCTCTAGGACTAAAATAAATCGCGAAAAACCGAAAAAATCGCCAAAATTAAAAAAATCCTTAAACAAAAAAATCGCCAAAATTAAAAAATCGTCTAAATAAAAAAAACCCAAAAACAGAAAAAAATCGCCAAAATGAAAAAACCCCAAAAAACAGAAAAAAAATCGCCAAAATGAAAAAATCGCCAAAATGAAAAAAAAATTGCGAAAATTAAAAAAAACCAAAAAGAGAAAAAAAAAACGCCAAAACGAGAAAAAAGCGATAAAACTGAAAAAAAAATTGTTTAAACTGAAAAAACTTAAAAAATTAAGAAAGCTAAATCAAAAAAAAAATGATCAAAGCCGAATGTGCGCGAGTCAAAGTCGCACTTGACTGAATTTATTTTAATTGCATTGCGTACACAACAACAAGAACAGCAACAACTAAACGATGAACAACAGGAATTAAAAATTAAAAAGTAAAAGTAAAGGCATTTACCATAAATGAGCACTGCAGTACCACTAAAGTTTCAGTAAAAACAAAAAAATTTTTACTGATTACTAAAATTTTTTTGTACAATTTTTATAAATTGCCTAAATGATTTGTTATAGTTATGATGAGGTGCATTGAATTTTCAGTAATCAGTAATGCCCGTATTCATAATGAAATTCAACCAAGTGGCTAAAAAGTTTCAAAATTTGAATGAAAAAACTTTGCCACTTGCTACGGCCCTACAATTTTACTAGTAATGCAAATTAAATTTCATTTGCAGTAAAAATTTACTGAATTTTTTTAGTAATCAGTAAATTTACTGCTTACTGCAATTTTGAATGCAGTACATATACATATACTGCAGTGTGCCCATTTACTAACCAAATAAGTTTAATAAAACAAACAAAAGCCAAATAATTCATATGTATTTACAATATTGAAAGTTTTGATACTTTTAATTAATTAATTTAAAAAAAGATACTAAAAGCATAAGTACTTCCAACTTAAAAAAAAAATTCATTACTAGATGTTTACACATCTCCTCTGTGATCGGACTCACATTGCTTTTTTTTATTATCAAAATTGCAAAATTGTTGTTAACCTTTAAAATTCAGGTTGTAAAATTTATCGTGAGCGACAATTTACGTATGTACTCGTCCAGTTGTCGATCAAAAAAATTGTGAGATATTTACTTGCTCTCGAGAACAATGTTGTGCTACTGACAACCTATTCCATTACCTAAGGTCTAGAAAATAGCATAATCTTGCCAACAGGAGTCAGTTGTTTTCGACAATGGGTACACAAGCTCAAATTTGTTGTGAATGCCCGATATGTATGCATGATATATCAATAATTTGTACTTATTTACAAGAAATACATATATAAAAACATTTTTTACGTTAAGTAACGATTCTAAAGAACATACTTAAAAACTAATAAGCCTAAATTAATTTAAATGATAAAATAACTTTTTATAATTAGATGCCTTATTTAAAAAAAAATATTTCAGGCTAATTAAGCGCTTATTTGACATATTTCTATGGGAAATTTGCAGAATAAAACTGCACCTAAAATATTCTTTATGATTTAGACCATAAGTGACAATTATAGTTAGTGTTTTTTTATGGTTAATATACTGTCGAGTTGCACAAGTTTGTGCACGTTCAAAATATTAATAATTTTTAGCTTTTTATTCTAATCAAACAAAGATTCTGTCGGAATATGTATTACGATTATAACAAGATTTATTATTAGACTTCAAAAATCTTTACAATGTATTAAGTATGCTAAATCTTATAATTACAGTCCATTTAAAATTTTATTTTTGATCAAATTTCAAACTAAAAATATACTTTCCGCGATTGATGACGAGTAGAGAATAGAAAGCATACCTTTAACGATTCCATAAGTATTACTTATTACTTATTACTTTTCATTGAAACTATTGTTTACGTATATATGTCTTCCAAAAACTCACTCACATTTAAGTTCTTGATTTTTTTAAATATTCAAAGCCCCCCAGCGGGAACTAGAAGGAGTAGGGATGCCTTCCAGAAGGCCTCTGGACACCTTATTTTGGATGTAGAAGGCCTCCTCGCTCCATTCCATTCTCATATCTTTTTTACACGCGTTGTCATTGCGGAGCAGGCCTTTTGTTCTTGCTTCTTTCGCCAGAGATTCTGCAAGCCTTCAAACTAATAGATTTTGTTTTTGCTTTGGTAAAAAAAAAAAAACAAAACAAAACATGTTACTCCTTCTCGTCTCCCTTCTCATAGAAGCGAGTGTGGAATGTGTATCGTATATTTTATGCGAAAGAGTCCTTTAATAAGGCCTGCACCAAGAAGGTCTTCTGAGTTTTACCGCTGGGCTAATATGGATCTGTATTCACTTTTAGTTTTTTCACGTATTTTATTTCATCTAGAATTATTTTTTGATGTGTAAACATCTATACGCTAGGGGGTAAAAATTTTCTTTGCTGAGATTTCTTTGCTGAGATTTCTTTGCTGAGATGCACACAGCTTTGTCAAATCGGTGTGAGCTATGTATGAGTGTATTAGTGTTTGGAAGATACTTATTTAAAATATTGTAAATACATAGGAATTTGCTGGTTTTTGTTTGTTGGGGTGTTAGGTTTTTTGCTTTATTAGGGTTCCGTACACCAAAGGTGAAAATAATAATTGCTTTATTAGGGTTGCGTACACCAAAGGTGAAAATGACCCTATTGTTTTCGCTACGCTGTCCGTTCCACTGTTACAGGGTATTTCCTCGAGAACCGTAAGAGCTACGGACCTGAAATTCGGACACAGTGTGTAGACATTTGGCCGCTACAACAGCAAATATATTTGAGTTAAAAATTAAAGGGTGTTCCAAAACGAGCAACGAAAAATGTTAAAATCCCATGTAATATACATACACTTGAATTTTGTAAAGTTAGTGTATTTTTATACAGACTACAACAATTAACAGTAAATTTAAAAACTTTAAATTAAAGGGTGTTCCATCAGTTAATGCAATTTTGTCTTTGTAACTTTGACAACTTGCTGTATCTTGGAAACCGTAGGAGCAAAACTCTTAAAATTTCCCAAAACGGTAAAACCAAAAAATTATAAAATCGCCAAATCTAAAAAAAATCGCCAAAAAAAATTGCCAAAAAAAAATCGTCAAAACCGAAAAAAGCACCAAATTAAAAAAAAATTCTAGGACTAAAATAAATCGCGAAAAACCGGAAAAATCGTCAAAATGAAAAAAAATCGCCAAAGTGAAAAAATACAAAAAACAGAAAAATAATCGCCAAAATGAAAAAACATCGCCAAAATAAAAAAAAATCGCAAACGTTAAAAAAAAATCTTAAAACAAAAAAATCGCCAAAATGAAAAAATCGCCTAAATAAAAAAACCCCAAAAACAAAAAAAAAAAAGAAATCGCCGAAATGGGAAAAACGCCAAAAGCCTAAAAAATCGACAAAACAGGGAAAAAAGTGCCATAACTAAAAAAAGGGCCAAAAACCGAAAAAACGCAATAAACGAAAAAAAAGCCAAAACTATTTGTTATATAGGCTATAATTCTATATAATTCTATTTTTGAATTCTACTACTTTATGCTGGGAAAATTAGTTTTTGATTAATAATAGTTCAATGTCTGTGTCGCAATAAGTTTCTTCCGTTGGAAGATGGTGAGAATTTCTTTCTATATTGTCAACATGAAGATCATTAATATATTTTTTGTTCAAAAAATTTCGACATAAATGACGAAATAAAAAGCTTCTTTAAAATTAAATGTAGTTCCATATTTTTAGATTGCATTTCGATAATTTACAATTTCCAGGACAACATAAATATATAAATACATTTTGCTTATATTATCCGTTAAACTATTTAATATGAATGAAGTTTTATCAATGCATTATGACTGAAAATTTTATAATCTAAAGAAATATTTCAAGTGGTCGCTCGCACTGTTCAATGACTCTATCTGCAAGAACTTGACGAGACAACAAACGGTTTGGGGAATACTTAAGAATTTCAAAAGGTTGAGAGTTGAAATATTTCTAAAAATTTATAAAATCATCTCTACGACATGAGCTGTTACAAACAAATTTATTTTAATAGATCGTGAATGTCTCTGGACAAACCGTTACTTTTAACTATCAGAACCGAACAGTTGTCAGCCTCAAATCCTAGCTTCCATTACTTAAAAACTTAAAAAGTACAAGAAAAGTACTTATTATTGCAATAAGAAAAGTTTCCACATTTCAAGGGCAAAAAGTGCCAGAGAAGGAGCGAGAGTGCCACAGTGCCAGGCAACATCCAATAGTGCCAAAAATGGCACAATTGTGCCGCATTCCCCATTACTGATGTATGTTTGTCATAATGGTACCGTTGTATTGCAGCGCAGTGATGGGAAATGAGATTTGCATTTCGGTATCAATAAAAATTTTTTGAGTACTTTTTTGGTCCCGAGAGTACCAAAAACTATTATTTTTTTTATTTAAATTTGATTAGCAAAAAATTATATTCATATATTCATTCAGCTATCACACACGAGAACAATTGTGCTGGCATAACATGGCAGTTTGTAGGTGAGAGAGGCAAAGAGAGTGGTATTGTGTTTGGCATAATTTTTCAACCAGGCACAATACCGCGTCATCGGCACAAAACCAATACATACACAACTTAAAAAACAGCAAATGTTAATATAATACAAAAAACACCAATACACATAAAGCTGTGTGTATGTACACATGTTTATGCCAGATTAATTAGTCTCGTGCGTTCTAAAAATAAAAGTTGTGCCGGCATAAAAATTACTCACGTCTGTGATACCCAATTTACAAATAAAATAAGGAACACATAGCATATACGTATGTTCATCAGAGATGGGAATTGGAAATCTTACCAAAATCACTTGAATAGTGCAAACCACTTTTTATTTAATTTAAAATGCTTCAATAATAATTAATTTAATAATTTCCAAAATTAGTTGTTTACAAAAAGACATATACATATGTATGTATATGTATAATTTATTAATTCTTTGTACTTATTTACAAGAAATACAAATACCTGTGATCTGTTTACTTATTATAATAAGTAAACAGATCACAATAATTATTGGAATAAGAAAAATTTCCATATTAATACGAGCCATAACCGCCAAAGAGCTTAAGCAAGATAATTTTCGGGCTTAATTTTTTGATGAAAATCGTTTAGTTACGATCGCAGAAATAAATAAAAAAAAAATAAAATAAAATAAATAAATAAAATAAAAATAAAAATATATGCCGCTTAAAGTTTTTTTTGCGGTTATGGCTCGAATGGACAAAAAAGTGCCTGTGCCATCTAACATCCAATAGTGCCATAAATGGCACAATTGCGCCACATTTCTCATCATTGAATTTCATAGGTACAAATGTTAAAGTTATAACAAGAAGAGTTTTTAGACTTATATAAATTTTTGGCCTGAATAAGACTTGATACTGTCGGAACATAAAGTCTGTTCCTTTGTTTTGTTTTCATGAGATTTTGGTAAGAAAAAATTCTTTCGACATTTGCAGAGAAGTGAGGTATAGACAAAATTCCGTAAGCTACTTTCGATATAAATATCAGGAATCATGTACGCATCTAATGCGTTTTTAGTTTTAGACACTCTAGACCAGAAACTGCATATATTATTTTGTTAATGGTTTCATTTCTTCCATATTAGCCAATGATCTATATTGGTTGTTAATATTTTCAAAATTTAGCCTTTCGTTGGGAGACATTTTAATTAAAAGTGGTATAATGCTGTTGGTTTTACCAGATAAAGCATTTTCAGAGCAAATCTTATTAATCCAAACTAACATTTCGTTGTCAAAGTCCTTTTTAGAACTTGACTAAATTTAATATATAACTTTTTACAATTTACAAAAATATATGCAAACGCGCGTCTTCTAACTGCATTTCTAAGTAGACCGTGAGAGTATCAAATGCGCTGTGGGAGTACTACGGTACTTTTTCATGTCAAATAGTATCAAAAAAAGTACGATCGTACCAACTTTCCCATCACTGTTGCAGCGTGTACGAACATGAGAAAGAGAGAGAGAGAGAGAGGGAGAGGACTGCAATAAAAATAAACTATAAAAAATTTAATGATAAGAAGAAGTTACGTTTGGTTTTTTTTTTTATCAAGAGAAGTAACACTGAAGCAATGAATGGCTGGTACTATTACTAGGAGTTACCTTCTTTAGGAAAGGAATCGTTATAGAGAAGAGACAGAGATAAAAAAGCTTCATTTTTTTACAACTCTGCTTTTTGCACGTTTTTTTATAAGGTAGTGTTGCAGCGCCTCTGATGTTAAATGAGGCGTATTAAATTTTTATAATTTTTTTTATCGGTTATTTTACTGCGCCGATGATTCTGCTACACGACGAAGGAGGGCGCTCTGATGTTACATTAGGATTAGTATCTGCTGAAAACGGTTGAAAAATGTTCGAACAAAATATCAAGTTTCTTTCTGTTTGAAGCCAAAATATTTTTCGATCGTGTTTTCATCACAGTTTTCTTCGCTATGATCAATTTAGAAACATTCATATATGCACATAGAAATAAACGCAGCTAGATTTGTAATATTCTGGGAAAATATCAAGTTTTAGTTTTAGTTTATCGAAACTTATTTTTCTAGGCAGCTTATTTGTCTGCCCTCGATCAGGGCTTTGTTTCCAACGTTATGAAGTCGAAGGTGATATTGCGATGCAATCAATCTCCATCAAAACTTCAAGGACATCACATTAGAGTTATACGGGTTAAGCTCCATAAAAGCATCTACGATAATGAACTCTCAATTTGTATTAGAGCTTGGATTAAGGACAATGACTATATTAAGAGTTAGGTTAAAATAGATAGGGAAGGAAGTCATAATTATGAACACCCTTATGACCTTCTGGAACCTTGTGATACCATGGAGACTTTGTTAAACGGAATTCGATCCGTCAAACCAAGACGAAGTTACAAACGCGTTGCAATTCAGCCCTGACAACGTCAGTTCCCTGGACTAAGAAAACCGAAGGTGGCTATTTTCTTTCTCGCTTTTACTGGGCAATGATACGTCAAATGTTTTCCATTTTCTTCTGCATCAATAGCTTGGCAAATGAGCCATTGTATTTAGCCGCACATTGCCTGCCTGTAAGACAATGGATGGTCGATATGGTCACTAAATGCAAGATTTGTTTCCGTATTTTTCTACAACTGCCTGACGATCATGCAGTCATTTCTTTTGGCCCACCTTCTATTTGTTTATTCCTCAAACGCAGAGCGCTACTCTCTCTGTAGAATATTTAGCAATTTCAGCTCCCTCTGATTTGATTAAGTTCACGGAAGAATACATAACAAGAGGGAACATTTTGTAACGCCCTTATTTTAATCATACAGAAGCTTTTCCGATAATATATAAAAATAGTCCGTACTGCAGCTTCTGGTATTTTGGAAGGCCTTGAAGCTTAAGATATCAAGATAATTTATTTTTTTTTTTATTTACAATTTTTATTACTTACAATGAGAGAAAAAAGACGCTGCAAGAACGCCAAGGCCTGTGGTTAATATATCACTCTACGTTGTTCCTTCTTTTAAAAATTTTAAATGTCAATAGCTCGCAACAATACGTTGTAAATTTTTGCTTGTTGATAACACTTCAGGTCAAATTGTAATCAATACGAGTACATCATTTTCAAATTGAAACTGGTGTAAACAATTTTAACACAGCAATGATAGACTTTTGACAACGACTGTCATCAGTTTGAGCACATAAGGTGTCATTTTTTGTTTGTCTGCTGCAGTCATATATATTAACCCTACAAGAACACTACCAGTCAATTGACTGCTCATTTGATCGGAAGTCATGCAGGAGATATTCATCAATGCGTAGAACAAAGTTTCTATCACATTGTTAAAGGCAAAATGAAAAATGTGATGGAAACTTTTGTGTACGTGCGATGTTGCATCTCTCTCTAACCAATGAATATAACATATAGTTGAACTGCTCACTCCAGTGCTTTTTACTAATCAATGATAGCATAAATATTACTCAAGTTTGACTGATCATAATTGACATATATCCCCCATAATTGAGTAATCAGCAAATATACTTTTTAATTTATTTTATTTGATTTTTTATTATAAAAAATAACTTTAAACTACACACGAAACTAACATTTTTAAAACAAAAAATACAAATAAACAAAAACACCAAATGACTTCGTCAGTGTCTATCCCTCTTCACGCTTTTTCATCACCAATGCACCTTGCTCTTTACAAATATCTAAAATTTTGAAAATAAATATACATATTAAATTAAACTTTGTGAATTTCTTTTATTCACTATTTTACTTACCTTTTTTAACACTTTTCACAGACAGAATGAATTGTATTACCGCCTTCTTCAACTCCTAACGCATCTTGATCTTTCCAAATATCTAAAAATTTAAAAAGAAACGAATACATACATATATATGTATGAATATTTTTAATTAAACTATAAAATTTCTTTTGTACATTATTGTTTTTATCTTACTTTTTCAGAAACACCATAATTTTTTTTCACTTTTATACATTTTAATTTTACAAACCGAACGAACTATAAATTATTTTCAGTAAAATTCAACATTTTAAAAATTTTGACATGTGTACATTAGACATTCAACTCTAGCATATATGTTAGAGTAGAGCAACTATAATAACTATTGAATTGAATGTAAAATTGTTGCAAATGTGTTAGTAAAAAAATGTTGTTTGTGTTAGTTTCCGTCATTCATTTCTTGTAGGGAATACTCAAGAGTTTGGGTATCCATAAGTAAGCTCTGTATGCTACAAATTTCTTTCAAATAACGACAAAATTACATTACAAAGCAAGAATATGAGAGCGGTTGCTTAATTTTTTTTTGTTCAGAACGGTACTTATACTTTGTATTCCTTCACAGTTCCGAATCTGTTGGCTATGGTGTGAAGGTATGCAGATTATAAATTCTCCTCTGAACATTTCAATGACAACCAGCCTGATTCTTGCCAGATACGTACATCAATATAAAACCGTCCAAAAATGCCAAGTGTTTCTAGACGAAATGGCGAGACATTGGTCTCCATTTCATTAGGTCATTGGTGGAAAATTCACCAAAACTCAAGGAATAAATGAAGCGATCTGGAATATTGTAGTGCCTCGAAAGAGGGCGAAGAAGATAATATCCCACAAACTTCATGAAGTTGCGAATAAACAATTCGAGAGAGAAGACACTTATGTAAAGATTGTAACTAGAAAATCTCATGGCGGTAGCAACTGATATCTGGCCATTCAGAGCACACGCCCGAAAGTATAGTCTGCCTTATAACGACTTCAACAGAAATTGTCAAGATGATGAAGACGAAGCGACAACCGCACATTTCCTCCGTCATTGTGCCAGACCGGAATATTTAATACGTAATATGTTGGACTTTATTTCAAATTACCAAAGCATCCTTCTACACACGCCCAGGACTACACCACCGATATTTTTCTTCTACTCGTAGACTACGAACTTTTCAAAAATTGCCAAAAATTTATATATTATATCGTGGATTAAGACGTACAACTTTCATGTCCTTGGAGGCGTAAGAAAGGAACTTGTATTCGTTGTCTGTTGGTTTTTTATCAAGTCGTGTATTAACCGCATTTTTATAACAAAAAAACTCAATTTTAATACCATATTATGTGTTAAGCATTAAACACATTCACCACAGCAGGCTACACGAACACACGACTTCAAATGCCGTTAGCAGCATTTGTCGCCTCTTAGCCGGCTACTTGATTATTTTGGAGGCGGCAGCAGCACCATCTGCAACACTTATTCAAGTACAAATAGATAGTTCAGTATTGCCACTTTTATATATTTTGCATTTATAAAAATTATTTACTCTTTTAAAATGTACTTATTTCACGTAAAAGTAGAAAAATGAATCAATTTATTCTTAACATCAATTTTTGGATATTGTTTCATTCATTCAACATTTTGTATTATACTGGCAATACTGAATTTTCTCACTGTAGCCAAAGAAATATAAATTATTTTAATTGGACTACAACGACAAAATCAGCATAGACAACAACCTGTTGCCGTGTTGCCTTGCTGTCTTCAAAAGAATCATTCTCATACAAACATAAGTATTCTATCCTTGACATTTGGTAGTCGGTAGCTTGCTGTGGTGAATGTGTTTAATGCATTAATAGACCTCTGCTAAACAAGGTGGTTTGTGTCTAGGGTTATTAATTTAAAAATTAATCTTCACGCATATACATTTTTGTTGGCTGGAGAATATAGGATCTTTCAATAACACGTTTAGTTTTCAATAGACCGCCATTTCAACTGTTGTCAAGATCCTTCAGCAACAATCAAAATTAAATTGTGAAGCTGGTGCATAATTTGAGCTGTTGGGCCAAGTTGATGATGTGAAGAATCGAACTCATGCACGTTGGTCAAGACTACAGTTGTAGCCCATAATGCTGAGGAAGATTCAGGTTTGACTATTTCCTATCGATCTTTGGAATTGGCCATTAAAATTGTATATGGAAGATATTGATGCGGACGCTGCTTGTTTGCAGTAAGGCGGTGCTAGGTGACATGCAAGCAGCGATACCATCGCTCTTTTCATGATAACTGGCCACAAAAACCTTGTGACTTAACATCGTAATATTTTTCTCTTTGGGGCTATGTTAAATCTAAGCTCACTGCCAGCGATTTTTTTTTTTTAACAAACAATCCGCAAAGCGATTAGCTTGTCTGCAGAAAACACCCCGGGTCTATGGCGGGAATTGAACCCAAGACCTCTTGACTGAGAGGATAGCATCGCTACCTCTCAGCCACAGGGGCACCCAATTCATAATCTATTCAAGACCTCAATCAAGCAAATACAGCTGAAAAAGTGCGAATTGATTATGGAAAATTACATGAAAAGAATCTGATGCTGCAATTTTTCAATCTAAATTATTTTTCAAACAAGAGCTTGCTTAAAAAAAACGGATACTGCTGGTACTGGAATTAGCTCCCCCGCCTTGCTACGTTTTTGAGCTGGCATAGTGTAATTAATAAAAATAAGTTTACTATAAATCAATGTTGTTTCAACGTTAAATAACTTCGATTCAATATCGTTTATCATATTATTTCAGAATCAAATTCACATTATTTCAACTTGAAATAATTTTGATTCAACATTATTCATATTTAAAAGTACTGGAATTTTAAATCAACATGAAATCAAGGTGTTTCCAAAAGAAACATTTTCTTTGAAGATTATTGTAAAATCATTGTTGAAAAAAGTTAAATTAACCTTGCTTACGTTGATTTTAAAATGAAGATTTTCAGTGTATATAACTCGAAATTAAGGGTTGTAATAACGTGGTTGGTAGGGTGATGTCTGCTTTTAGAATCTCAGGAGATATTCCATCAGGGTCTGCAGATTTACCGAGTTTCAGACGGTAATAGCTGCTATTTTTTCGGATGACGGTGTTGTGATGTTTATATCGTTCTTTATGTTACTTATGTCATGCATAAGCTCGCAATCACACATTTTTGTAGATGCTGTCGGATTGACTGACAACAATTGAGAGCAATAATTCTCCCACAGCTCTAGCTGTTGATTTTCAGCATAGATCAATTCACCCAAATCATTCCTCAGAGGTTTTATAATGTGCTGGCTATGACTGGAGATCTGTTTCGTCATACGATATAGATCTTTAGATCGACCCATTTTACTTGGCTATTTTGGCATCTCTGGCTAAATTATCAGCCAACTGCCGCTTATCTTCTCTAGCACTCCCTTAAATTTCCAGTTTTTTGCTTGATATTTACGCTATTTACTTTGTTTAGATTAGACCCCACAATCTGCATCATTTACTTTGGTCTTAGCTTTCTTGCTGGATTCTATTATTTGCCATGATCCTTCAGATATTCGGAGCTTATTACTTTTTTCAGCATATCCAATTTCTCTACCTACCATATCCAATTTCCTACCAAAATATAAATCAATATTTTGTTGGGGAGAATTTTATGGGAAATGTACTCTTTTCATCAAGGCATTGGAAAACTGAGCAGAGACCACATAGTTATTTAATTTTCGAAGGTCAAATCTTCTTCTGAAGTCTTCAGCTTTTATTGATGTTGCTGGTGGTCAACTAGTAAACATTCGTTAACAATAGATTCATTGTCAAAGTGATAGCAATGTGAACAGTTTCAACACAAACGTCTGTGGTACATTTTTCACAACGAATGTGATCAGTTTGAGCACGTGTGGTGTCATGTTTTCTCTGACTGTAGTAATAGATGTTAATAGTCAAGAGTTTTTATATCTATAAATAATCTGTGCATACTACAAAGTTACTTCAGATACACACAGAACAAAATTGCAATGTAAAATAAACATGCACAAATTTTGATTGCAAATTATATTAAATTTACTAGAAATAAAATATTATTGAATGTTATGCTCAGTTGCATTACTAATTTCAAATAAATTTTGTGTTGAATTATCAATGAAATCATGTTGAATTAAACTTTGAGTCGTGATAGTATTTATTTGGTATGTATCTATGTAATAGTTACTATTACCACGCAATGTGTTCGAGTTCAAATATTGCCATGGGAAAAGTCCACTATATCTACAAAAATATTTTCCTTATAAAGTTAAATAATCAATAAAATAAAATTACTATATT
The DNA here is from genome assembly GCA_949987645.1 of Tachina grossa. Lineage (NCBI taxonomy): Eukaryota > Metazoa > Arthropoda > Insecta > Diptera > Tachinidae > Tachina > Tachina grossa. The sequence goes on along the minus strand of OX465278.1, from coordinate 48,201,544 downwards.
AAATTAAATTCATGTTGTTTCAACGCTAAAAAAAAACTTTTATTCGCCATCATTTTAATTTAACATTACCGGAATGTAAGATCAACATTAAAACAAATTACTTCCAAAAGAAAAATTCTCTTTATAGATCATGGCATATCACATTGAATTAACATGAAACACATATGAAACATGAAATAAATATGATGAAAATCATTGCTGAAAAACATTAAATTAACCTAGTTCATGTAGATTTGAAATTAAAATGTTTTTGGATATACATATGTATATACATACATATATAATTCTTTAGCAGACGTGTTCCAAGATTGTAATAAAAAACTGATATAAGCACAAAATTCAACAGAGATGAAAAATTTACTTCTTCCAAGGGTATCTGCCAACAAAAGAAACAGTCCAGTTTTACACTTGTTAAGTAATTGGTTCAAGTATGTACATTATGGTTACATTACAGTTTATAAACTTAGCTATAGATAAAGTTGTTTTTAAGCAAAGTTCCCTGGTGAGTCATGATTAATATGCATCTTATTGTATTTGAAATATCTCAAAATTAAATCAATATTACCTAAACGCATGTTGAAGTCAAGTACATACTTATGTACATACACATCGTAACCTTAATATTGTTACGTTTTTCTCTCTATAAAAATGCTTTTCCGTGGACCCGAAGATTTGCAAATGAATACAAGAGCCGAGTGTAATTAGTAATTAAGGTTAAGAATGATACAAGTTTTATTTACAAATACGCTTAAATACACTAATAGAACTTAAACTACTGAATTACACACAAATATTCACAACTGGTTACCACTACGCCTTCCTCGCTGTAGTTTACACACGTCTCTTAGCTGGCTGCGCAAATATTCACGTGACACCTCTTTGTCTGCTACTCGTAGCTTACGAGACTCACCCTGCCGCCGCTCACAGTTGGTACACCAATACCTCTTTGTCTGCTGCTTGTCACACACGGCACTCACTCTGCTGACACTCACAGTTGATACACCAATAAAGACTCACTGGCTTTACTTACAACCTTACACACGTCTATTCGCTGTGCTGTTCCCTTTACTCCAGTCGACACGATAGACTCCACCATAATCTCAATTCCACGACAGACTTTGCTGTCACTATAGACTGTCCTATAGTTTCTCCTTTACTCCAAATCACGTGTAAAGCACAGACTGCTCTTAACTATCAACTCACTACTATTTCGCAGACTATTATTAATTCACTTGCAACTGACTAACTTGTTCGCAACTGACTCGCAACTGCAAGTAACTAACTCATTGGCTGCGTCACCTCTTTTTATATTCCACACAAATACCACTAGAAGTTTCAAGCAATGTCTAGACGATCATTATCATCTTATATGCTGTTTACAAAGTGCCCAATTAAGTTCATGTGGTAACTATGTACATAAATGTGTATATGCATACGTGTGTACAGCATTAACTAAGCAATACACGGTGGTTGTTTATCTTTTGCTTTTCGTTTAAATTAGCATGTGTGTGCGTAGGTAAGTATGTGAATCTTCTTAATAAGCAGACGCTTTTTGTTGTTGCTTTTGCTTGTTTACGTTTAATGCTGCGCATGCTTATTTAGTTGTTTGCTACTATTCTAGACTATTCTTTGCTTTGACCCTGTAGGAATATTTTCGCGTAACACTTACATTAACCCTGTTGGAATATTTTTGTGTAATGCTGCCCTAAACCTGTCGACGGCCATTTTCGTAACAATATAGAAAGACCCCAAGTCATTGTTTTTTTCAAAATATTAAAAAAAATCGATTTATAAAAAATATGAGTTAGGTTCTTTCTATATTAAGGTAACGATATGTACATATGTAAATTTTTGTAGTTTTGCCATAAATATCTAATGGTAATGGACCATCATAAAGAAAAATAATCAATAAAATAAATTTGCAAATTTGGGCTATACAAATAACAAGAAAATACCGTTTCGTGCCAAGGTGATCAATATTGTTGATCTCATAGTGATTCAGCAAAAAATTTAAGTAATTAAACTTGTATTTATTTCCCATATTCATTCATTTCAATTAGATTGCAATTTGCCCAAAAATAATTAAACACGCTACATTTAGATTCAAGTAAAAGAAGTCAATATAATTTAAAGAAAATCAAATCGAAATCACAGTCCACATTCAATCCTGTTTATAAGCGCTTATTTGACTTGCCAGTCAGTCATTCAGTCAGTCATTCGGTCAGTTATTCAGCCTAACTGACTGCCACCATGAAACGAATTTATTTTAATTTTTATCTTGAAATTTATGATGATGTTTGTTGGCATTAACGTTTCTTGCAATAAAAAAAAATATATAATAAAGTCATGCTTAAATGCTGAGTGTGGTAGATTTCCTGTTAAATAAAAATAAACTAAATAAAAATTTAGTGACTTACAAAATTTTAAAGTCATCATAAATAGTTGAGCACGTATTCATGTAACGAGTTGCAGTACTATTTCATCGTTAAGATTTGGAGTGTGAAGTCCGAATTTGATGCGTGTTAATTTTGCTTACTGCTGCTACTCCTTTTACCACTGAGGCCCACACAATTTCATTTATGTGTCCAGACGATTGTACTTGAATTTAAGTGTAATTAAGAAAATCTTGGAATAATTCAATATGCAGCTGATTGAATGTGTTTGAAATGTAATTGTTTTTGCACATGTTGTATATGCGATTAAGAATTTTATTTTTTTCTATAAAAATAACTCTCAACTTGAATTTTAAGATTTGTTTTGATAGTGAAATCATGTCAACAAGTGGCATAAATTTATTATATCTTTCGCTGCTCTGTGTTTTGCAAGTTTATAATAAAATTATTTAATTTTGAGATGAAAACAAGTGTGTCCGAGACAAGAACAGCTTTAATTTATGCGACTTGTTTTGTATAATTTACAAATTGAGTAGAAATATTCAATAGTAAGTTACACAATTTTAATGATTAAAAATTAAGTCATTATTTTAGTTGGTTGCCTAGATTTTTGGAGTTGTGGAAATTGTGCTTTACAAGAATGTTTGGGTTATTTGTAATTTGAGCACAATTTGTTGCATAACTTGTTTTTATTTTTTTGAATGACACAATTTAAGGATATTATGAAAATGAAGGGTATTTTAGTCGGTATAACTTTAATGAAACGTTCGTTCTGTGTAATCAAATTTGGGCAATGAATATACAAACATACATACAGGGTTGTATTTTATACTATTTTTATGAGAAAGAAATGAACTAAAACTAAAAGTAGTTTACTACGTGTTACTTTATTTGACTAATTACACAGGAGCATAATTATGCTGCTATATAGTGTTCCAAGATTTTATTTTCAAAAATTTTCAATTTGAGCAAAATATCTTTTTTTCACTAAAAATATTTTTGATGTGTAAACATCTATGTACAGGGTGGGCCAAAAGAAACCAAGGGGTGTAAAATTTTAATAACTTTTTTGTTTATTAACTTTTTTTATTTTTTCTTTCAGATTATATAATATACAAAATGGAAATTTTTTTACACTAAGTATGAAAAATTATGTCTCTTAAATGACCACCGTTTTCAGCTTCGCACTGATGGGCTCTTTTTAGAGCATTTTCCATAACATCTTTCAAAACTTGTGGCTGTAGCGTTCGAATTTCTGCAACAATGTTTGCCTTGAGTTCAAGGATTGTCTCTGGCTTGTTCACATACACTCGCTCCTTCAAAAAACCACAAGGAAAATAGTCGGGTGCTGTCAAATCTGGCGATCGCGCTGGCCAAATAATTTCCGAATTTCGAGAAATTATTCGCTCTCCAAAAATTTGACTTAAAAGTGCCATTGTGTCTCGGGCAGTATGGGCAGTGGCTCCGTCCTGCTGAAACCACATACCAGGTCTGTTTTCAAGAGCAGGACGTAAAAAATTTTCTATCATAAATCGATACCGCTCTCCATTTACGGTTACAGCACTTCCATCTTCATTCTCGAAGAAGTAGGGCCCAATGACATTTTCAGATGTGATCCCACACCATACTGTACACCTGATGGGGTGCAATTGGCGTTGATGAATGGCTCTTGGATTTTGAGAACCCCAGAACCTACAGTTCTGCTTATTAACAAAGCCATTCAAATGAAAATGAACTTCATCACTCATAATCAAATTTTCAATAAAGTTGATTTCTGGTTTAAATAATAAAATTCTATTGTTCTGGTTCACTGTTCAGTTGTGAACCTCTCCATTATAAATTCTCCAAGTGTTGTCTATATAATCTGAACGAAAAAATAAAAAAAAAATTAATAAACAAAAAAGTTATTAAACTTTTACACCCCTTGGTTTCTTTTGGCCCACCCTGTATGTGCTAGGGGGTAAAAATCTTTTTCACAATACAATCACAAATTTTGAGTAAGATCACACTGCGTTGTCAAATCGTTTTGAGCTATGTATGTATGATTGCCTTAGTGTAATCATATGAACAAGAAGTACAAAGAAACTTAACAGCTGCATAGAAATAACTCATCCGTATTTTAAAGCATACCTTCAGGAGTTAATTTTAATAGAAATTGCTTGTGAAGTGTAATAGTGTTGCCAGTGGTGATAATTTTGTTAAAAAGTTGAAAAATATAAAATAAATAAAATATATATAAACTTTTAAATAAAAGAGCGTTTTAAATGTCAAATATTTGTTTAAAAGATAAATAGCAGTCTTTATAAAGAATTTAAAATATTTTATTATAACATATCTTCATTACGTACTGTTGCCTTACACTGAAGCTAGTGCACGGCTCCATCTCATGCCAATTATTATGGGTGGAGATTTTAATACAAATTTTGCAAACCCATAGTCGCAAGCTTTATCAAAATTTTTATTTGACGTTTTCCACTCCCCCCAGGGGAGTCTGTAATGGACTACGGGCGTGGCAACCCCGGGGCCCCAGCTGGGGTGATGTGGCTTTTTCCATTGACGTACCTTTGGTACATTACCCATAGAACTTATGTGTTACTACCCAATCTCTGAACATAAACAGAGTAACGGATGTGCACATATTTATAACAAAAGGAAGACAGGTCCTGTTGATGTCAGTTAGGTGCAGCGTCACCTAGAACTGCCCCTGAGTTCAAAAGACGATAGAGGTGAAGCCCTTGTGGTGGAACTTCGAGGTCTAACCAGAGGCTACTTCTGGTGCCACGGGTGCCGGTTGCCCGACAGCCGAGCTGCTTTGAAGTTTTGAGTGCGTGTAGCGGTCGTCAGTTTCCTTTGCTGAAATGCCGAGTTCGTCCTACCCCAAAGGGGTAGACCCCTAAGGGGTTAAAGGGATGATTTTGGTAAGTGTGGAGTAGGCACTGGTTATTTGGCGACACAGGCATGCGTTCTTTATGGATGAGTGGTTGAGCTGTGCCGGCAATGGTTGAGGAATTCTCTTGGGGACCTCGCTTAGGTGTATACACACCACCTTAGCGTGGAAGCCGGAGAATTATCGTGGTGGCTGTGGTTGCTACCAAAAACGCTGGGAGAATAGTCTTGGCTTCCCAGTGTGAAATCAATGCTAGTGATTGGTCTGACGCGGTCAGCCAGACACTATTCTAGGTGCTGTTGCCATTCAACAGAAGCTGCTATGGGCACGGACATAGCAGCAGAGTTTAGATAGCTCAAATTACCTCAGCAAGGTAATTGAATATAGTACAGGGATAACTATATTCAAAGATTGCAACCTATGTGCCCTATGGAATGGGCCATAGGTTCATTCTAAAAGGGTGCATGGGGGCGTTGGTCTGGCGTCTAACCCACACCCGGTGCTTTGGCACCCGTGAGATAAGGCCGTAATGGCAGGTGCTCACGGAAAGCTATCGCACATCTGACGTTTTCCACTTGCATATGAGCAATTCTCCACAAACCCCCATAACTAATAATTCCACTACTACAGATGCAGTTTTCCATAGATTTTTAAATATAGTAGAGTCAAAAATTTATATATCTTATTTTAGTTACCAAAAGCCAATATTAATCATTTGTACTTAGGGCATTTACCATAGATGGGCACTTTGCAGTACTACTAAAATTTCAGTAAAAATAATTTTTTAACCAGTAAATTTTTACTGATTACTAAAATTTTTTTCTGCAATTTTAATAAACTGCCTAAATGATTTATTATATGATGAGGTGCATTGAATTTTCAGTAATCAGTAATGCTTGTATTCATAATGAAATTCGACAAAGTGGCTAAATTTTTTTCATACAAAAATTTCAAAACTTGAATGTAAAAAACTTTGCCGCTTGCTACAATTATATTATGAATACGGCCCTACGATTTTATTGGTAATGCAAATTAAATTTCATTATCAGTAAAAATTTACTGGACTTTTTTCAGTAATCAATAAATTTACTGCTTACTGCAATTTTTAATGCAGCACATATATATATAGTTACTGCAGTGTGCCCATTTACTAACTAAATAAGTTAAATAAAACCAACAAATTCCTATGTATTTACAATACATAGGAATTGATTAATTTAAAAATATATAATAAAAGCATAAGTACTTCCAACTTTAAAAAAATTTTTCATTGCTAGATGATTACACATCTCCCCTGTGATCGGACTCACATTGCTTTTTTTGAAACATTTTTAAGATTTAATGTGAGTTTCTAAAGAAGAGAAGAAAAATTAAACTAGACTTTTTAGTAGCTGGGGGAAATACCGATATTTTTCTGTTCAGCCACGCTCTTCATCAGCACCCTAGTTTATCTGCTTGGGTAGAGATTGCTAACCTACATAGAAAAATGAAAAAATGGAAAAACAGAAAATGAAAAGTGATACTTACAAATGTATTTACCAAAGGTAAATCAATAATTGTATATAGTACAACAATTATTTCTCATATTCCGTTTCATTAAAAATTTACGTTAAATAGCTGATGTTAATAACCTAGGGTTTACACGTGCAAGTGCAAGTTTGAAAAACTCAATACACTCAAACTCTTTTACTAACACATCTACAGTTTCGGCACTTGCAGTCTACTTCCAACTCAACTGCCAAGGAATTTTACAAGACAGTGACTTGTTCAACTTGTAGCAAGTAAATGGAAAGTTAGCTAAGAGTGTTGCCCTATTAATAGTTTAGAACAAATTAAGTGGATTTCAGTGTAATGTTATATGAGTTTTTACTCATTTTAAATACATTTAAAAGCTAATTTAATAACCTTATTCTTAAATACTTATAAATCGAGCAGTTTATTAATTTTTTAGACATAAATAACATTGAAACAATACGAATAAAGTTCAACATTATCCGGTTCCCTTAAAATTAAACTTTTTATGTTATGGACAACTCTGCACTAAAAGGCAAACATGCAAGTTGCAAGACAGTCGGGCATTTGTGCGAAATTTTCGTTGATAATACGTACACAGAGCTTGCATGCAAGGCACTTGCATGTGTAAACGCAGGGTAACAATCTCTACCCAAGTAGATAGACTAGGGTGCTGATGAAGTGCGTGGCTGCACAGAAAAATATTGGTATTTCCCCCAGCTAATAAAAAGTCTAATTTAATTTTTCTTCTCTTCTTTAGAAACTCACATTAATTAATAAAAATATTTGATTGAAATTATTGAACTTAAGCACGAATAAGAAATTATTTATGATTAAAAATCTTTTTTAATTTTAATAATTTTACCCAAATACTCATACTTTTTATAAATCAAAGAGGAAAATTTAGAAGTAGTTTAGTGAAAAAGAACTTCAACTAATATGCTAAAAGTAACATTTATCATATTCACAAAAATCTTATTTTTAATAAGAAGTCTTTTAAATAGTATTTTGAACGTCCCGAAAAACAGCAGATATAAAATAAATCTTCACATACGGTAATGCTGCTCACATAACATGACCAGCGTTGTCAACTTGGTGCGTTTTGCACCATTTTGGGTGCTTTTTGAAATTTTTTGTGCGGAAAATTATTAGTTCGTGCGTGGTGCGCTTTTTTTAAATTTCGGTGCGTTTTTTAATTTTTGGTGGCACCAACGCAAATTTAACACAACAATGGGTTAAAAACCGAAAAATTCTTGTTTTGAAACTTACCAACTTCCTGATAGTGTTAATTACCATATGAATACTAATGATGTTTACAAAATATTACAATTTGAAATGAAATCTGTTTTATGGTCCAATGATAACAATAATGATGAAAATATTAGCTTTATTTATTTGGAATAATTAATTTTTGGTCTCTTCTTAAAAAGTTTTAAACCGAATATATAAAATTAATATACAAAAATGTATCATCTTGTACAAATGAATGCCCTTAATTATGAAAGTTGTATAAGTCTTATATTTCTTTAGTAGAGATATTTAGTAAATTAAATTTTATTACTTTTTAGTTAATTTTAATTATTATTCGAACTCCATTTGTTTCTATATTTGTGATTTGAACGGGCTAAAGTTCGTATGGCTTTTTAAGCCAAATTACATGTGATAATTATTAATGAACAAATAACACCAAAGTCTTAAAAAGCGATACGAACTTTAGCCCGTTCAAATCACAAACATTTTATTACATTTAATTTAAAGTTGTTCTAGTCTGATCAAAATGTACTATATGGAATCCAAAATGGTATGACCTAGACCACTTTCATATGTACACTATGTATGTACGAATTTGTTTAGTTTTTTTGTTGTTTTTTAATTATGTACATATATTGTAAAAGGCTGTTTAATTTTATTGTTATTTTTTTAATATGGATATATTAAACTTCTGATAAAAAATATTTAAAAATATTTGAATAAAATGAGAAATAAAGAAATTTTATTAGTTTTGAATCCTTTGTATCAATCGTTGATCTCTTTAAAAAGTTTTGTACAGAATTTATGATATTAAAAAAAATTATCTATCTATGTAATACAAATGAATATGAACAAATTTGCTAAGTTTTTTTAGGTTTTATTTATTTTTTAACCCTGAACTGTAAAATCCTGTTTTAGTGTTAAATTTTTAATACAAATGAATTCAATAAACATTTTAAACTAAAAAAATAAATTATAAGATTGGTGCGTTTTTTTGTAGATGGCGCGTTTTTTCTCCATTTTGGTGCGTTTTGAAATTTCAAAGTTGACAACGCTGAACATGACAGCTTGCTGGTGAGAGAGGCGAAGAGAATTGTTTTTTGTTGGCGTAAGGCAGTGTCCAGTGTGCCCACTTAATTTTTTTTTAATTCGGTAGAATCGACAAAAAAAAATCGGTAGACTTGAATGAAATTAAGTAGAAAATTTTTTTTATTCAGAGAAACATAAAAAATAACAAAATATATGTACTTATATATAAAGGGTAAGTGCAAGGAGTATCAAACTAAACATGTTCCAAAAGCGCATTTAAAACTTCACATGTGATTGGAAATTAAACTGCCATAAACAATGAAGCATTTCCAATAAAAAAAGTGTCATCCCCAGTTATTTGCCCTTACCCTTTATACAGATATGCTATGCATATATAAAATCATATCCATAAATGACAGGAATTCAGTTTTTGTACATAGGTTTTATAAAGCTACTAAAATAACTTTTATTTGACAAACATTTGTAACTACAAAGATTATATGTAAGATCCATTTATGAATTTAAGCTTTTGTGCAAAAATTATTGAATCATTGGTAGGAATAAATATTTCATCCCCAAGGCACAATTCTTTGGCAAATATTAGGTTACTTATAGTTTCAGTTTTTAACCGATTTCTTTGTTCTGTTTTAATGATTTTTATGACATTAAATTACCGCTCTGCGGCCGCACTGCTATGTGGCAAAATAGGCAATTTACACATATATCGACTTAAATTACTATATAACTATATTCGGTAGATTTCAGGCCTTGTTCGGTAGAATTGGTAGATTGTTAAATTGACACACATATTCGGTAGAATCTGCCGAATATCGGTAGAAGTGTGCACACTGGCAGTGTCCCACAAAATAAAATATGTTTGGATTGGTGAGAAAAATGAGAGTAAAATAAACTTGCACTTGAAGAAAAGTTTTGTAATATAAAATACATGATGTGGTTATTAGTTGTTTGAAATGTTTTTTTTTTAATAAGCAATTTTCTAAAAACGTAAATAAAAAGTAAAAATTTAATAATCATTCAACAATTTAGTGTATAAATTAAAAATTAAATTTATTCACAGCTCTGTTGATACTATTAAAATGCATTTTTAAACTATTTATTAAAACTATTATTTAAACCTAAAGCATTTTTAATCACGAAATATTTCCCAGCTTCTATAATTATATTATCAATTTTTTGTCTGTAGAAATTTATTAAATTTGAACTTTAATTTCGTTCCGTGTGCTCAAAGAAACTAAACAAAAAACCAGGAAAAAATTAATACATGCGTGCATAACTTGATTCGTCGCTTGCTCAGTGACGACTAAATGAAAGAGCATAAAGCTATGTGCAGACGATTGTCAGATCTTACAATATTGTCAGATCTGGCAATGTGCTGACAACGTACTAACAATCGAAAATTGGCAGCACAATATTCCTTGTCAGTTCACACGGTTGTCAGAAAATCTTACAATTTATTGCCAGACGGTTGTATGACAATAAATTCATCTGACAAAATCGTTAGTAGAAAAATTGTCAGTTCACACGGTTGTCATATGCACAAATTGTTAGATCTGTTGTTATGCGTTGCCAGACTTAAAGCATTTGTTAGAAATTCTTAAATATTTATCGTTTGTGTTTGTGTTAAATGTAAAAAGTGAAAGTGTAAATTATTATGGACCATGAAGAAGCAATTGCATATTTATGTATATTTTTTGAATAAAATATAAATATCAACAACTAAAAATTTTAAAAACCCCCGACTTTTTTCTGAAAAGATGTTATATCTTCTAAGCGGCTGGACCAATTTTCTTCAAACACAGCTAAGAACCCTCCCGATCAAGTCATCTTTCAAACCGAAAAAAACTAAATGAAAATCGGTCCACCCGTTTGGCCTGTACGTGGACACGGACAGACACACAGACACACACTACAAACTTATAACACCCCTTTTTTTAGTCGGGGGTTAAAAAAGTTGTTTTAAAAATTTCCTTGAAGATTTTTTGAATATTTAAAAAATAAAATGCAGATTTTGAAGATTTTTTTGTTAAAAATTGTGAAATTTTGCAGATTCTATGCTTAGAAATTCTGGCAACACTGCTTGCGGGTTACTGGCGTAAGGTTACAACCAGGTACAACCCAGCACTAGCAGCACAAAACGATTACGTACCATAACTTAAAAAATCAAAGTTCTCGCTTGTTAAAGGTCCTTAAGAAATGGAAAAAGCACTCTAATGCTACAATAGGATTAATATCGGCTGAAAATATCGGCCACAGAAAATGTTTGAGAGAAAAAAAGAAAGTTAGACTTGACAGAGGCATATAGCTTTCCATCCAGATCAAAAGTGATGGTTAGTCTGTTGTAAATATTCTGACTAACAACACATAGTTGAACGGAACAGCCAGCCGTGTTATTTGTTCATTAATAATTATCACATGTAATTTGGCTTAAAAAGCGATAGGATCTTTAGCCCGTTCAAATCACAAATATAGAAACAAATGGAGTTCGAATAATAATTAAAATTAACTAAAAATTAATAGCCATGGACCTGTGGCAAAAATTAAATAAAAATATACTTAATAGTAACAAACCAAAAAAGTTTGTCTTAAGTAGAACAAAAAATAAGCAAATTAAGTAACATGTGTATAATTAGTAAAAAGAACAAAACCACAATGGTAAGACTGTTGTAAATATAGTGATGGTAAAATTGAGCTTAAAATACAAAAAAGCTTTCAGCAAATTGAAATACGATGAATCAAAACAATTCACATATTCCATTTGCAATAAAATGCTAATTATATAAAGCAGAAATCTACATCAACTGACACCACACACAGTGGACCAAACACAAAAAAACGCTGATGATGAAGGTTTAGTGGCCTTCGAAAACGGCTGGCTGTTCCGTTCAACTATGTGTTGTTAGTCAGAATATTTACAACAGACTTTGTTGTTATTTGTTCATTAATAATTATCACATGTAATTTGGCTTAAAAAGCGATACGAACTTTAGCCCGTTCAAATCACAAATATAGAAACAAATGGAGTTCGAATAATAATTAAAATTAACTAAAACTTTTTTATTTTTATCAACCATTGCCGACAAGTCGTTCGTGTAGCCAAAAAAAAACACGACTGCGCGCACACACAACCATATGATTGATGAGTCTATTTGATCGTTCCTAGCAACAGAAAAACCAAACAAGTTTGTCATAAGTAGAACAAAAATAAGCAAATTTAAAAATGGTAAAATTGAGCTTTAATTACAAAAAAAAGCTTTCAGCAAATTGTAATATGTTGAATCAAAACAGTTCACACATTCCATTTGCAATAAAGGCTGAGTATAATATACATATATATTATAAAGCAGAAATCTACATCATCTGACACCACAAACAATGGACCAAACATAAAAGAACACTAATGATGAAGGTGTAGTAGTGACTTACGACAACAGCTAGTTGTTCCGTTCTACTCAATGTTTGTCAAAATATTTATAATTAACTGTGGGTTTATTTGTTCAACAATAATTATCATATGTAATTTATATTACAGACCGGTACGAACTTTCACCTAATCAAATTATAAATATAGAAATAAATTAAATTCGAACAATTATAATAAAACTAACTAAAAGAAAAAAAATCATGCTTGCCAGATGCAGTGCCGAGTGTGCACAAAAATAAGGAAGATATCTTTTGGGTCATTTTCTAACCTACGAAGTATTTCGGTTTTGTAAGCACGTGCGTCAAAAAAATTATGAGTGTAAAGAAAATTTTCAGTTCGAATTTGATCTCAATATCAATGTCTTTTGAACTATTTTCCTACCGCTAGGCTTCACCAAGTACTAAAACAAAACAAAAATGCATATGACTCAATTTTTGCTTCGAAATATTGAATAAATCTTAACAAACTTTAATATATATTTAATAGATATTAGAGACCTGCGTAAACAGTCTTGAAATGTAAAAACGTCATGATTTTTAAATGTATTCACTTCGCATGTATTATACTAAACCAATGATGTCAGCTTCATGGCACAATTGTACAAACTAAAATCACACACATTCTTAATCTCTTCCATTTAGTCGTCAATGAAACAGCGACGAAAACACATGCGCAGCGGGCGTATTAAGTTTTTTTATGGATACAATGAAAGAAAAAAGTGGTATGTGACAAATATTCTGTGATCAGTAATGCTTTTTGCGACATTTAATCTATTTTATGTTACAAAACTTTTAAGGAAACAAATGAATATATATTAAAAAGACGTTTTGGTTTTTTTTTGTAGCAGCTTTATTAAACTGCATTGAATATCAAAACTTAAAAGACCAATAACTTGTGGCAGTCAATTTTTTGTTTAATTTTTTCTTCTTATTTTTCACGTTTCTATCAGATAAGATATTTAAAAATTTATTTTAAGAAATTCTTCATAGTTTCCTATGAAAAGTTCGCAGCCCCGTAACTTTTTTTATTCTTTATTTTTTAGTTTTCTGTCATATAGACTCCTTTTTATCTGTTTTGACCTGCTTCACTAAACTGCATTTGTTGCAAATATTTATTTTTTTCGATGTACTTCAGAGACGATTAAGACAGTTTTCTCACACATACAACTATAGTTTTATTTTTGAGACCACTGTACTAAACCAATAATAAATGCTTTCGTACTGTAAGCGAAGCACGATGGATATGTGTTGGTGTACCTGTATATCAGTGTTAACAAGCGAAAACGCCAAGACAGCTTGTTTGTAACAAACACTCAAAAGAAGTACTGTTGATTAGTGTATGCTTGTTATTTTTCATATTGTACGTTTGAGTGTGTGTGTGTGTGTGTGTGTAATATGTAGATGGTAAGCTCTCTGTAGTCAACCTATAACCATGTGTCTCTATGTCAATACTCTTTCTCCAGCGACAATTGCACTAGTTAAAATGTCGACAACTTTCCTTTTATGCGCGAGTAGAGATCACTGTTGCCAGAATTGACGATTTCTCTGCATTTAGACGATTTTCACCTCTCAAAATACACTAGTGACGATTTTAGGTCCAGAAATGACGATTTTTCTAAATTTAACATATATGGAAACTTTTTTTAGTATTGCATTTTAGTGTCCTGCACAAGACTATTTATAAGACCTTTCAAGACATGAGAGATTTTTTCAAATGCTTTACTACAGCGAAATATTCTAAAAGAATCGCTAAGCAACAATGTTGGCAAGTAATTTTTTTTCGGTTGTTTGTCTTGCCAACAGTATTGTTTAGCGATTCTTTTAGAATATTTCGCTGTAGTAAAGCATTTGAAAAAATCTCTCATGTCTTGAAAGGTCTTATAAATACTCTTGTGCAGGACACTATTGCATTTTTAGAGTTGGTTTTTTTTATGTTATGATTTTTTTGTGTTCAAAATGTTAAATTCTGATATTTATACATAAAATGTTTCTATAACAAAAATGCTAATTATTTTTTTTATAAATTATCTGTTTTAAAAATAAATATGTATATATGTATGTATGTACATATGTAAATTCTGATTTTATTTTAAGTTTTTTTAACTTTTATTTTTAATTTTAATGGTTTTCATGTTTAGGTAATATATATATATTTAATGTACATATATGTGTATATTTGTTGAAAGCTTAGTTAATAAGTTTGAACCACAGTAATAGTTTTTGTAATAAAACAATTAAAATACAAAAAAAAATTAATATTTTTGATTTGACGTTTTGTGGACGATTTTCTAAAATGACTTGACAATTTTGAAGATTTTTTTGCACAGAAATCTGTAGTTTTTGACGATTTCACCTCTAGAAGTTCTGGCAACAGTGGTAGAGATACGTTACAGACGACAGTTCTAGCGTATTTCTGGTAATATTGTCAATGAACGCGTCAATAATTTGTTTTTCTGTTTTATTATATTGTGCAATAATATTAAATAAATATATGTAGACGAGGGTCACTAAAATCTACGAGTGAATCTTCGGTTCAAATATCTCCACATGGTCGTAAAAGAACTACCTTCGCAATAGTGCTAAAGTCTACTGATAGCTTTTGAATGACAAGCCTATATTATTTGTCAATAGGCATTTGCATTGGCTGGGGTACACCTAGTCAGTAGCACTATTGACAATGTCACTAGAAAATCACTATAAGTTTACTATGACAGCGACACAGGCTATATCGATATTGTAGACTAGAGCCCCTAAAATTTACTAGTGAATCTTTGGTGCCAATGTCTCCATGTGGTCCCGAAAGAACTACTAAGTCAGTAGTGCTATAGTCTAGTGGTGGATTTTCAATGACAAGCTAATGTTAAATGTCATACGAATGAAAATACATATGTACTCCCCTGCACGTTTTTGGATCAACAATGAATCAATTCAAAACTTTACGGATTAAAATTTTGCAAAATATTTTTGGTTGTGTTATCTTGGTACCAAAGTTCTCGGTCACAAAGTATTTTCAAAGTTTTATTTGGTAAAGATTTTCAAAATTTCTAAAAAAAAAATAGCTGTGAAATATCTGTGGAAAAATATGTTTCGTTTTGACCCGCATGACTCAAAAAAGTTTAGGATATAATTTAGTATATTTTGCACAGTAGCCTTGTTGATTTTCAAAATAATTGATTTACAATTGATGAATGTTGTCATCAACTGCTGACCTCGATGGGGGCACGACTTAAGGCTCAATCAGACGTGACATAACCATAGCCATAGGGAACAGCCGTTCGAACCAAACTAATGGGCAAGACTGTATTTGATTATAGGTGACTCGCCATAACGCCATAACTCTCACCATAGAAACCAATTGAATTTTGGTTTGGTTATAGCTATGTCACATCTAATTTAAGCTTTAGAGTTGTCCGCTTTAGCTAAAATTTTCTCTATATGAGTTTTACACTAGGGGCCACAATATTCTACCGGGACTTTTACGAAAAAAAAGTTGAATTTTCAATGCAGAGAAAAATAGTTTTATATAAAAAGTAGAGCTCCCGGGTGAGACATCGCGAACTAAAATCATGTTATATAGAACAGCACCTTAAAACAGGAGTGTATTCAGCTCTCGGTTAAACAGCTGCTTCGTGCAAGCAATAGCTTTCGTTAGGGTAAGACTGCATTTAACTTTTTTTAGAGCTATGCCTTGATATTAGAAAGCGTTTTTTATTTTTAGCTGTCAAAAATTCTCATGCCCATACATATTGTATAAGGCACACACAGACTACACGAAGGCAACTCTTTACAATTGATAAATCCGATTTAAACAGAGCGTTAAGTAGTGAAGTTGGCTGCTAAAATAACTGGTTTTGTTAATATAGAAAAGTAATGACATCTTAACTATTTTTAGGTTATTCTAGGGGTTTTATCTCCACATTTTATTTCTTTTTTTTTTTGATTTTCTTATTATCATATACTTATTTTAATTTCGTTATGTTCACGACACAACATTGATGCTCTTGTCTAGGTATAGCGTTAAGGCTAGGCGTCATAAAATAACGCCTTTTTTTATATGACTGTTAATACCTCATATTTGTTACATATTTCATACATACATATATTGCGCAGAGTCGACTCCGATTTACTGGAAATAGCCAAAACCCAATTTTTTTCAGTTATCTGATTTTTTCTCTAAAACGTAGTTCGGATTACTGAAATTCGTTACAGTTAAGCATACTACGTAAAATCGAAAATGTCTAGCTACTTGATTTGACAATATAATAGAAAAAATACAATAAAGTACGTAAGAGCGAAAAGGACAAATACATTTTGCCATTTAATTTTTTAATGGACAAAACATGCACAATTTTTTCAGCCTTAAGTTATGCAATCGATTTCTAATAAATAAATTTGTCATTGTTTATTTTTTCACTAAAACGAAGTAAGTTTCATGCAAAACGTAGCTGTGGGCTTGCTTTTGGTTTTCAGTAATACGATATTTTCAATAAAGCGATGTTTCGCTAGAGCAAAGTGAATAAGACTGGCTGCGCTTAAAATTAGTGCGGGGATTTGTATAGCTTTCAGTAATCCGATTTTTTCAGTAAAGCGTGTTGCGCTAAAGCGGATTCGACTGTAATCACATTTTTTTTTAACTTAATTATGTTTTTTCTTTTTTGGTTTAAAATAATCCATTAATTATAATTTTGTGCACATTGTTATTTCTTAACCAAAATTAAAAAAAATTCGTATATTATCTTATCTTTATTAGACTTTTTCTTAGCCACCTGGGCCAATAGTTTTGTTTGTCTTTTGTCGCCAGGCCCACAAAATTTATTAATTTAAATGAACAATTTCATGGCAATACCAAGTAACTATTTAAACTAGTGATTGACTCGTAAAGATACGATTTGATTTAAAATCTCTAATAACACTTAATTGCCAAGAGTTTTAAAAATCACTTATTAAAACAATAAATTTTATTTAAAGACTCACAATTTGCCAAAAAAAAAAGCAAAGGAAGCAAAACTAAATGAAAATATATGTATGTTAAACTAAAAGAAGAAAAAAAAGTCTGAAACAATTAAGCAAGACATGAGTTGATCAGGGATTAAATGAATGCTGAAAATGCAGAAACATAATTTATTATAACGAAAAATCCCAAGAGATTGTAGTGGCAATTAAGTCTAAATACAACGACTTGAAATAAATCTGACAGTTGCACTTAATGCAACCAACTAAAGACAACAACAACAAGCTGCTAAAAAATAAATAACTAAATTGCTACCAAATTACAATATAAAATTACAACAACTATTTACATGCTAAAAAGAAAACCAAAAACAAGAATTAGCTACTCTCGTCTGCTGCTGCTGCTGTTTTCTTCTTCTTCTTCTTCTTCTGAAAGCTTTAGCTGAGATCCATCCACCCAGGTCTTTAGCTTTGGGAGTAACCAACCCAAAAAACAACAACAACAATAGATCCTAGGCCAAAAATAACAAAAAAACAAAACAAGAACAACAAAATTAAACGTCATACAATTACTTTTGACATTTAGCTACGAACATGTTTAGAGCAAAAAGCAACAAAAAAGCAAAGAAAAACTTAACAAACGTTTGAACAAAGAAAAACTCTAAAAGCTGCAGGGATTTAAAATCAAACCGAATAACTGTATTAACTCTAGCAATTTCCCGTGCTTGTGATCGAATATGAAAAAAAAAGAGAAGAAAAAAGTTGTTCAATTTCTTGCGACAACTACGGCAAATATATTAAAATATTAAAAATACCCAGTACTCACTATTGTTGGTAATAAGATCACAGAATCACCAACGACTATTTATTGTGTGCGTTGTTGCAACTGCCACATACCGCACCTATTTATATAAAATAGTTTACTTTTCAGTATTGACGAGTAAGCAGATATTTTAAGGAATTCATTCCTGTGTAAATAGAAACTGAGATTCCAGTGAATAAGATGTTCTAAGGAACCTATTCTGTAATTAAAAATGGATACATTTCGTTCCCTAGAATACTTCAGATAGTTAATATGAAACAAAAAGTCACTTGTAATGACTTCAAACGCTGAATCATGGAAATTTTTGCTTAATATAAAAATACACGCCAACTTCATAGCCAAAAGTTTTTTAAGCGATTTTGTACTTTTCTAACAAAGGATATAAAGCGTCCGCCAGACAACTTTTTTTTTTGAAAATGCTATAAAAAAAGCAATGTGAGTCCGATCACAGAGGAGATGTGTAAACATCTAGTAATGAATTTTTTTTTAAGTTGGAAGTACTTATGCTTTTAGTATCTTTTTTTTAATTAATTAATTAAAAGTATCAAAACTTTCAATATTGTAAATACATATGAATTTGTTGGTTTTTGTTTGTTTTATTAAACTTATTTGGTTAGTAAATGGGCACACTGCAGTATATGTATTTATATGTACTACATTCAAAATTGCAGTAAGCAGTAAATTTACTGATTACTAAAAAAATTCAGTAAATTTTTACTGCCAATGAAATTTAATTTGCATTACTAGTAAAATCGTAGGGCCGTAGCAAGTGGCAAAGTTTTTTCATTCAAATTTTGAAACTTTTGTATGAAAAACATTTAGCCACTTGGTAGAATTTCATTATGAATACGGGCATTACTGATTACTGAAAATTCAATGCATCTCATCATATAACAAATCATTTAGGCAATTTATAAAAATTGTAGAATAAAATTTTAGTAATCAGTAAAAATTTACTTGTTAGACATTTTTTATTGTTTTTACTGAAACTTTAGTGGTACTGCAGTGCTCATCTATGGAAAATGCATTTACTTTTACTTATTAATTTTTAATTCCTGTTTTTCAGTGTTGTTGTGTACGCATTGCAATTAAAATAAATTCAGTAAAGTGCGACTTTGACTCGCGTACATTCGGTTTTGATAATTTTTTTTGATTTAGCTTTCTTCCTTTTTTAAGTTTTTTCAGTTTAAATGAATTTTTTTCAGTTTTATCGCTTTTTTCTCGTTTTGGCGTTTTTTTCTTTTTGCGTTTTTTTAGTTTTCGAATTTTTTTTCATTTTGGCGATTTTTTCATTTTGGCGATTTTTTCTGTTTTTTGGGGTTTTTTTCATTTTGGCGATTTTTTCTGTTTTTGGGGTTTTTTATTTAGGCGATATTTTCATTTTGGCGATTTTTTCATATTGGCGATTTTTTTGTTTAAGGATTTTTTTAATTTTGGCGATTTTTCCTGTTTTTCGCGATTTATTTTAGTCCTAGAGATTTTTTTTAATTTGGTGCTTTTTTTCGATTTGGCGATTTTTTTTTGTTTTTGGCGATTTTTTTATATTTGGCGATTATATATTTTTTTTGATTTTTTAGTTTTACCGTTTATGAAAATTTCAAGAGTTTTGCTCCAAGATACAGCAAGTTGTCAAAATTACAAAGTAAAAATTGCATTAACTGATGGAACACCCATTGATTTAAACTTTTTAAATTTAGTGTTAATTGTTGTAGTCTGTATAAAAATACACTAACTTTTAAAATTTCAAGTGTATATATGTAATACATACAATTGTACGTATATTACCTGGGATTTTAACATTTTTCGTTGCTCGTTTTGGAACACCCTTTAGTTTTTAATTCTCATGTACTTGTTCTTGTAGTGGCCAAATGTCTACATATTGTGTCCAAATTTCAAGTCCGTAGCTCTTACGGTTCATTTTCACCTTTGGTGTACGGAAATATACAGAAAAATAACCGGCGGCGGCGCACCGTCGGCTTCGAGCCGGTCGACTTTTTTCTCTGCTAGGTATTGCTTCTTTCAAACACTAATACACTCATACATAGCTCACACGGATTTGATAATGCAAAGCAAAAGCAAAAAGCAAAGAAATCTCAGCAAAGAAATCAAAGCCAAAAAATTTTTACCCCCTAGCGTATAGATGTTTACACATCAAAAAACTGCTGAATATTTTCTCAAATTTCTTTTTTTATTTGAAAGTATAATCCTTCCAGTTAATAATGAAAAATAATTTCATTCAAATAGCTGCCTCGGCTGGCCATGCAGTAGCCTACACGATCGGTCCAATTTTTAAGCACATTATCGATTGTGTGCAGCTGTGTTTCACCAATGGCTTCACGAATATTGTCCTTTAAAGCGTCAATTGTCTCTGGCTTGTCGGCGTAACACTTATATTTGACGGCACCCCACAAATAATAGTCCAACGGTGTCAAATCGCAGCTCCGAGGTGGCCAAACGACATCAGCTCTGCGTCTGATAATGCGATCTTCAAAAACAGAACGCAAAACATCCAGTGTAGCTTCGGCTGTGTGGCACGTAGCGCGGTCCTGTTGAAACCAAATATTGCCAATATCCTCCTCTTCAATTTTTGTGAACAAAATTTCGTTCAACATGGCCCAATAACGATCGCCATTGAATGTAACGGCCACTCCTTGCTCATTTTCGGAAAAAAATGGCCCAATTATGCCTCTGGACCAAAATCCGCACCAAACAGTGACTCGTTTTGGGTGCGTCGGCTTTTCAATGCATGCGTGCGGGTTTTCTGTGCCCCAAATGCGACAATTTGCTTGTTTACATACCCGCCACGATCAAAATGAGCTTCATCTGAAAAGATGATTTTTTTTGGCAAAATCGGCATCTTCTGTAATTCGATCGCAGGTCCACTTAGCGAAGCGAAAACGCATTGGATGGTCAGTTGGCTTCAACTCCTGAACCAATTGGACTTTGTATGGCGTCATACCAAGGTCTTTATGCAAAATTCGTCTCAATGATGTCTCCGAAATGTTCATTTGTTTAGAACGACGGTGAATTGATGTTGATGGCGCTTCACGCACACTTTCTGCCACAGCAGCAATATTCTCGGGTGTAGGCACTGTTTTTGGCTTTTCACGCGTTGGTTTATCGATTATGATGCCAGTTTCTTTTACTTTTTTCACGATATAATGAACATATGGAGCTGACGGTGCTTCTCTTCTTCCAAAATCCGTACGCAATTTTCGCACACATTCTGCAACATTACCATGATTTTCAAAGTAATGTCGCAATATTTCCCAGCGTTGTTCAAGCGTATACACAGCCATATTCGTTCAGCGGAAGGATAAAACTAATTATCTGTCAAATCAGACATGAGCTAAGTGTTACCATTCACGAAGTAAGCACTAGTTGGAAAAAAAACGTTAGATGGCGGACCCTTTATAACTTTCGATTACTACAGAATAAGGCAGGCTGCAGACCATGGCAGCTGGCAGCAGTGAAAACTTTGATAACTTCCAAGCAAAAAAAAAAAAATACTTCGAAAAAGTCAATGAGATCCAGTGATTGGCCTTGCGGAAGTAGTTCAATTTCTAAACATTTCTAATCACTTCTATATAGGCATTATCTTGTAGGAAGTTCCCTTTTTTAATTATTTTTCCAAAAACTGCAAGTTATTAAAAAAAAAATTAGAGAAAACCTACGAACAGTGGGACTAATCCCGAATCTAGCTAGACAAAATTATTCGATGGTCACTCTATATAGTTTTGGGACTACTGCATATAATTTTTTAATCAATTTTTTTTTTCGTTCATTGTGGTTCAAATAAGACATCTTTTAAAGTATTTATGATTTACAGCGCAGTTGAGCTTTAACGAATAAGGAATAAAAAAATTTAAGTTGTATTACATAAACATAGCTTGACAAATAATTTTACTAAAATCAAATAACAATTTATTTTATTAATAATTTGTAATTTATTTGCTAGTGGGTTCAGCTTTGTCTATATGCATTTCATTTGTTGCTGTAACAAATCATCAGTAGTCTTCAACCACACATTTTAAATGGTCACAAACCTCTTATCTTATGCACAGACCTTCAAAAACTATTTGAGAATTCACAAATGATAATATTTTTGACAATCACAAAAGAAAAATAAGCGTAGTAGGCTTAGAAACTTATACAAAACCCAGCAAATATTTATTATTCGATATGAATCTATTTTTAAGCGACTTCAAAAAAAGAGGAGGTTAACAATTCGTCTCTACTGATTTTAGGGTTTTACTTCACAACTTGGTACATTTAAGACCAATTGTTAATAAAAATCTTTTTTTTTTTTGTCTGAAAGGGTATAGCTTCCCATTGCAAAAAAGGTGACAGGGGACACGCTCACAATTTTTTATATTTAATTTTATGATCTCTTACTTATATGATTACTGCGAAAATAATGAAACACCTTCGGTTCTTGTAATTACACAATTAATTAAATTAAATTAAATTATTATTAAATTAAAATTTATTATAATATTTCACGCGGTTCTACTTAATCGATTCTTAAGAAAGTTACCACACACCTTGAGCTATAAGATAAGCACAATCCTGCATTTAAAAGAGTGGGCGTGCCTCCGCGCCCATTAAAATTTACTATTCAATTTTAAGTGGTTCTAATGTACCGATTTTTAGAAGACTTAGGCCTAATAAATCAGTCAAAGTTTAAACACTGGTTTAGTTATTTGTAGTTTAAACTAAACAGGAGAAAATCAGTGAACCATACCTTATGTGTAGTTAAAAAAATAATATTGTGGCAGCACTAGAACAAATGTCAAAAAACTGCTGTTTTGCAGCAGGCTATCACAATCAGAAGACAAAAAAGTTAAGAAGAAGATTTCAATTATATGTGGCCAAATTGTACCAAGAAAGGAATTATGTATATGATTGGCGAAGTGGAATAGTATAAAAGAATACTAGAGTGTAAGAAAACAGGTCGAACAAGATCTGAAGAAATATTTGAGGATTGGAAGAAAGTTGAAAACTCTTTCAATGCAAAACCATATGGCATGTATTGGTAGTTTAAACGCCCAATTTTATGCGTTTACAGATGGTTTAAATACTGTATTGATTTATAGGTTTGTTAGTTTAATCACATTTTAAACCAAAAATGGAGATTAACTTGCACTGATTTATTAGCCCTTAGCAAACACCCTGAGCTATAAAAACAAGGTTTTATAATGCAAAGCCATATATCGGGCATGCGAAATCCTTCCTTTAACTAAAGGCAAGTTGTGAAAATGACCCTAATATCGTCGCTGTTTTCACTAACCGACCTAACTCGCTTTTTTTGAAAAATGAGTTAAGTCCTCTAGTAGACTTTATAAGTCATAATACACATTGTCTACAATTTTCACGACTGTAAGTAAGCATTACTTTTGTGCCTATATAAGTAAAAAGATTTCTGATGCAGCCATAAGAAATAATAATAAAAGCTTCTTTCCTGTTAAATTTTTAAAATGTGACGATATGACTAGAAAACACAAAAAACAAACAAACAAGTGATTATGATTTCTTATTAACTAAAAAAATATCAAAAAATAATTTTCAAATGTGTTCAGATAAAAAACTCTTTCAACTTTTTACTCCTAAACAAAAGAAAAGATCGAAACCGCTTAAAAATTACACACAAAATTATTTTTTGATTAATGGTCTAATACGTGATTACAGAATTGCAATAGTAAGTATTATTTAAAAATATAATTGAAATCTTCGAGATCATAGCAACTAGGAACCTAGTTTTTATAAACAATTCAAATAAGTGTAAAATTGCTCGCTTGGAAAGCTAATTTTTCCAGCAATTTTCGGAAAAAAAATTGTGCTACAAAAATAAATGCAGGCAAACCTCTTCCAACAAAAAATTACATTTTGAAAATCGCTTTACAAATGAAAGTTATGTGTATGTTTATATTTGGAAGGGGGGGGGGGGGGAGGGGTTTAGAATTTTTTCCAAAAAAAATTTATTCACCAAACTACACGCAAACCTTTAAAAAAAAGAGCCAAAATCCAAATTCACCAAACTGCAGGCAACAGTGTACAGACCAAAAAATAATTTAAAAAATCGATTCACAAATGATAGAATTACGCAAGTGGGAGAAAACCCCCCTCAGATTTGATAAAACCAACCTGCAGGCAAACTCTTTCAAATTAGAAAATTATTAGAAAATCGGCGCAAAAATAGAGATATGCTTCTACAACACACTTTCTTTATGGTTTGATTTTTTTTTAAGTATGACCAGCACTCATGCACAGAAAAAATTATTCCCAAAAAATTTTCAAACAAACGTGTGTTTTGAAATATAATTTAGTTTCAGTAAATATTTTTTACTGTTCCAGTAAATTATTTGTTCCAATTTTACTTTATGTAAAAAAAAACTGTATATAATAAAAATTATCTATATAAAGTAAAATTTGTAAAAAAAAATTTTAGATTTATTTTTTTTTATATTTAAATTTGTTATTTTCAGTTAAATTTATTATTATATACTGTAAAAAAATTTGTCTGATTTTTTTTAATTTTTTCAGTTAAATTTATTTTTATATACTGCAAAAAAATTTGCCTGATTTTTTTAAATTTTTTTTATAGATATAAAAAAAATTTTTTTTTTTTAAAGATTTTTGTTTGCAGTTTTCAAACTTATTATGCTTGTATATTGTGATTCTCAATATAGTATTAAGAGTATTACTATAAACATACGGAGTTTATTAGCTAAATTAAAAAATTTTTTGGGCTGAAGTCTACTGACGAGTTCCAAAAGCGGGAACGAAATGCTTAACCATAAAAACAAGCCAATTTTTGAAAGTAAAAAAAAATAGTTGAATCTTTCATTTGATTCAGTTATTTTTTTTTCAAATAAAACTTTTACTAATTTTTTTAATTTTTTTTTTTAGAATTGTTATTAATTCAGTTAATTTATTTTCTGATAATACGAAAAATTTTAGTGAATGTGTTTGTAAATTATAAAAAAAAAAATTTGCTGAATAATACAAAAAAATCTGCAAAAATGTTTTTCTGTTCCTATTAATAAATTTGACTGAAAATATTTTGAGTTTCAGTTAACTTTTTTCTCTAATGCCATAATAAGTTAACAAAAAATTAATTTTTTCCAGTTAAATTTTTACAAAATTGTTATCAGAATCTACAAATTTCTTTGTAGGTCCGCATTCACACAAAAAATTTACTGATGCAATGAATTTGGTTACTGAAAACGAAATTTAGTTTTTTCTGTGTGGTATAACCCCTACTCATGCAAGTCATTGTGCTAGAACTAGGAATATAGGTTATGAAGAGAAGGATAGAAGGGGAAGTGTCTATGGACATTCGATTTAAACTTTCCCACGTTTAAAGTGACAGGAAAGACTTCCACATGTAGTTTATTCCTTATAGTACGAACAGTATGGCTAAATAAAGAATTCTCTCTGTAATACGTAGGGCGATTAATTGGCCAATCGACCACAAAAGGATCAGCCCTGAATGAAGCACCTGTTGTGCATAAAAATGATTGGTTTTAAGGAACAAGTTCCTTAATTTCATTAGAACACATTCCATTGCAGTAATGATAGAAAAAGGAAATGCACCCCACATTGCGTCGATGCTCCAATTAGTCAATAGATTTGGATACCCTACTGTAAGCGATGAGCTTCTTCGCCATCTCCTGTACGTGGTCTAGCAACCCTAAAATAGAATTTGAAGCGCCGGCCATTTTTGTTCGGATATAAATGGTATTAATAATAAGGAGATCAGATGGGTTGAAATATCGCTTGCACCGTTTCAAATATCCTAGGCACTTGAATGCTTCTTTTGAGACTTGAAAAATGTGTTTAGTCCATCGAACATCACACTGAAGTTTCTATCCAAGAACATCAAAAGCTTCCGATTCTTTAATATTTATACACCACATAGTTACAGAGGCAGCAGCATTTTCGGTCATGCGCCTATGAGTAATCATATAACTTTGGGTCTTACGGAAGTTAAAATCGACCCTATTTACATGACTCCATTCAGAAATTTTTACTAAATCATAATTTAATGTCTCATTCATTGTTTGTGGCATAGCATCAACCTCCAGCCACAGAATACACAGAAGTGAAGAAAGTGACAGGTAAAAAAAAGCTCCAATCAGGTTTTTGTTAAAATTCATGGAAGAAAGAGAAAAGCATAGTGTATTTGATACTGTAGTGTATTACTACTTACCAATTAACACAGCTAATAAAAATGTATTGCACTAGAAAGACGTAGCAAAACAAAAACGACTACCAAATTTGAGGGAAAATGAGACAAACAGAAAAATACGCGTATCTTCCGTCTCGTGACACTTCTGTATATTTTGTGCTCCAGCAGGCTTAGGTCTATTTCTTAATGAGAAAGAATGGCAGATGCTGCTGTCGTCCGCAAAAGAATAGATAGGTTTGAAAGTTTTACATGCATAGAAGGTCATTTATAAAGATAAGGAATAGAGTTAGTTAGTGAAAGAACTGAACCTTGCGTTACCTCCTGAATTTAATTTGATTTTTATTCTTTTTGATCTTTAAAAATTATACGCTACTAAACTTCAAGGGTTGCTATAATATTTTTAATTTTTATTAAAGAATTACATTTTCGATATCAGCAATATTTTAAAATTCTATTCGGCACATTCTGCATTTAGGAAATTTTTACATCTTTAATATTTTTTATCTTGAAAATAAATGAAGATAAATTAATTAATTATCTCTAATTAAGGGAAGATGAATAATTTTTTTAAATTTTTCCCAAAAGAAAGCGTACCCTTTTTTCACAAAGGAAAATCTCATCGTAGTACGCCACAAAGGGAATTTTTCTTAACATACTTTCCAATTCGGTGATTAGGAATCGTACGAGAGAACTTCTTGCAATGTGAAGCTTATGACAAAATCATTACACGCAAAGAAAAAATATGGTTGAGGTAACCATAATCAAACAGCAACATACTATGATTGAATTATATGGTTGCAGTCAAATCATATTATTGTTAACAGAAGAAAAAAAACTTTAACAATATTATTATCTGAGTTAATTATAATATTATCTGAGTTAATTATATTATAATCTTAGTATTGTAAATATGACAACACTATTGTTAGATGTGACTAAAATATAATTGAGACTCACCATACCATGTTCTAATATTATATTAATATTGTTAAATACGACCTCAGTATTATTTAATATAATAATCAGGGACAGGGGTTTCATGCAAATGCATGCTTTTCCCCTTAACTCTGATAATGGCTGGAATGAAATATCTTTACGAAACAATGAATTTTCGTAAAAATGGCATCGATTTGTTAGTGCATATTTTGCTGAAAATTCATATTTTTGCATAATTTAGTCATAAATGCATATTTTTGTCTCATATTTTGATATAAATGCTGATTTATTTTTGGCAACAGTATTCGCTTGCATTGTTATAGAATTGTGGAACGATTGTACAAGCACACACCTACCAAATTTAATGGAAATTGTAATTTTGATAATTTCAAATTGTCTGCTATTAAAGCCGAAAGTAGTGAAACAATTATGCTTAAACTTGATATTGTTTTTAAAAATTATAACGGATTCAAAAACCAAATCTATTAGCTAGTATTCAATCCATTGTAATGGTTGAGTTAAATAAATATACAACATTATATAAAAAGAATTATTTAAGTTTGAGCCGATTACATCCACAGACGTTACAAGGCCTTTTTCAATGCACAAAGCTTTCTAAGAACAAATTGATTGGACTTTACATTCGATAATACATATGTATGAATAATAAAAAGATTTTTAACGAAAATAAATAAATAACAACACTTTTCTTTTTCTATTTACGTATCGCTCCTTTAGTGTAATATAAACATACATATGTATTTCGAAAATGCGAGTTTGGAGTGAATAATGCAGAAAGAATCATTATACCATATTTAATCTTGTGTAAAGATTTAATATGAAAGGCTTGTACACGCACCTCTTGAGAAAACAAAATATATTTATATCTTTATTTAGTGATATGTAGATTGAGAACTTTACTTTTGAATAATTTTTTTTAACGATATGTTCATATTTTATTGTTTTTAGTGCATATTTTGCGTTTTTGATGTCATATCTTAGGCGCCTAAAATACCTGTTTTGAATGCATGAAGTCCTTGTCCCTGATAATAATACTATTTTATTTTTTAATCATATATTTATTGTAGAAACAGCTGTGCGTCAAAATCTAAATAAAAATAATTTAA
The DNA here is from genome assembly GCA_949987645.1 of Tachina grossa. Classification (NCBI taxonomy): domain Eukaryota; kingdom Metazoa; phylum Arthropoda; class Insecta; order Diptera; family Tachinidae; genus Tachina; species Tachina grossa. The sequence continues at coordinate 48,173,004 of OX465278.1, read as the reverse complement.
TATTGTTGAAATAAAATGTATATATAGATATGTATACTTACACGAGATACAGACATGTCTGTATAAAGAAATACACAAATATTTATATATTTTTATTGGTCTACCCTTTTGTTTATAATTTATTTATTTATTCATTTATTTAACACCACCCGTGCACTACTGATAGCGTACAAACGAAATACCGAACTGACAGATGTTTCTGAAAAAAACTTAACATAGTATGGTTTTGGATAACATTATATTGTTATTTACATCACATTATTTTTAAATAATAATGCATATTATGTTGTAGTCATAAATTTGTAACAAAGCTATATTGTTAAACTCTAACCATATCACACCTTTTTATGGATGTGATAATGTAATTATTAAATTCAAACATTACTCTGTTTATCGCAACGAAATAAATGTTTAAAATAACAATAACTAGTTTTCGACGACTACACATTTGTTTCAGAGAACATAGTATTGTTTTCTCAACCATTCTACAACCATATCTTTTCTTTGCGTGTAGAGATGATCCCAGTTTACGCTACATCTGGATAGCAAATTCTACATTTTCATGACTTCTTGGGAATGTCTTTTTTCCCTGGGTGGATTTCGTTTGTCTTGGGAAATACAATAGCCCAATTCACAATCTTGTGCATATGGTTTTGCATCGGAGCATGTACAAAATGGTATAGTATATTAATACTAGGGAGGTAACGAAACCAGTTTAGCGAAAGCGAATAATGCATTTTAATTTCTGCGAAAGCGAATGCGAATGCGAAAGCGAATGCAAATATTACAATACGTTCAAAATCACATGAAAATTAATTTATATAAGAACATGAAGTTGTATTATATACATAGATGTATTACATATAGCATTTTATTCAAATTCAGTCTTTAATTGAATTAAATATTTGTTAATTTATTAAAAATAAAAATTCTTAAAACAGAAAGATATATGAAATTATATTAAAATAAGTAAAGATAATAATTAGAAATGTTAAGCTAAGTCTAGAAGATATGTTGAATCAGCAAATATATGCTTACAGTCATATGCTTAAAAATAACAACAAATCCTGCTGTCAGCATATACATATGTTAGGCGTCTACACAGTATGCTGAAAGTACCAAATTTTTTAAAGTCAACATATGTCAGCAAATAATAATACAACATATGAGTTAGCATACAATTTTTGTGCCTATACGATATGTTGAATTTCGTATGCTGATATATATGTTAAGTCATGTGAGCATTTGCTTAAATGTAAAATAAATTTGACAATTATATTTCTTTATTAGTAATTTGTATAAATTATCGCTTTTAGTGGAAAAGTTTATATTTTTGGTGTATAATTAATATATAAAAAACATAATGTCATCAAATGATATTTCCCTTGCCGTTATCCTAACTGCATTTGTTTTTGATGGTGATGCAGAAATAAAAGAAAAACGATGTAGAGTTTGGCAAAAGAAATGGTTAGAAAGAAGAGAGGAGGAGGGCTTCTGTGCAAAATTATACAAGGAATTGAAAGAAGAGCAAATATTATACAAAAATTTCATACGTATAGATATAAATGTCATCGTTAGACCATTCAGTATGGACTTTTGGCCTAATTTGTTTGTAGGGTTTTTTCACTTTTTTGACTGCCTGCACTTTTTCAGGTGTTGCGCGTGCTGAATCATCTGTATCAAAGCCGCAAAATGATTCTAAGCAATCAGCATTTTCCAACAAACCTGTAATCACTGTTTCCATTTCTTTATACATATCGTTTGCTTAACCGGCAAATATGATAAGTACATTTTTAATTTTTCAGGAGAGTCTGTCTAAATTTATTTAAACTGAATATGTGTGAGGAAAACGAAACTATTAATTTGGCTATTTTGAATTAACACAAAAAATGTATTTGCTAAGTAAATGCAAGTACATTAGATGCATATTCTTTTCCGCTAGACTAATAGGTGTTTTTTTTTAATTTTTTTTCTGGTCTTAGCATATTTGCTTACCACTGTATAACAGCAAGAAAAAATACCATAACGACATTTTAGGTTTTGGAAATGATGCGTTTTGAGTTACAGTAGCATTCTACATTAAAAACTCAATTTACATAAAAATTGACTTAAAATAATCCCGACTAAGCCAACGATATGTTTATGTATGAAAATAACACAACAATTTTTTATTGTAAGGAATAGTAATACTAAAAATATATACTTATCTATAATGAGTCACCCATTACAAATATCTTCCAATAAATAAACGTTTATTTTTACTATATTTTAATGAGCAGAGTTAAAATAACAATTCTATTTGCTATCAAATTTGCCGAAGGCTGAAAAGCTTAAATAGGATTTTCAACAAACAACATATCTGACAGCATACATAGCAAATTTGTTACAAAGTAAAAATATGGTGTCTACACGATATGAAAAAATCTTGAACATACGTTTGTTGACGACTTTAACAAATGCCCCTCATATGTAGTTAAGCATACATATGTTGAAAAAATTTAGTGTCTACACGATATGTTGGCACTGATAACAAATTTTTCACCATAAATATGCTGATTCAACATATCGCCTAGACTTAGCTTTAGACAATCAACCCATTCGTACTTTGGCCCTAAATGTTCATCATTTCATGTGAAATGCTGTCTTATTAAGAAAAATTGTAATGAATTGTTCATAAAGAAATGTTGCAAAAGTAGTACTCTGGTCATCTTGGGAAAAACATATAAAATATATCTTCAACATTTTAAGTTTCATGCGACTAGTTAATATTGCTTGCATTTAAAATTTTTTGTACGAAGTAATGAATGGTGTTCAAGATTTTTCAAAAGTTTGAATATACTAGTCTTAAGTAGAAAAGATGTTCACGCAAATCAAACACTGCCTTTTCTTTTATAAAAATTTAAAAATATTTCCAAACACCGCTGGATTTTTCTTTAATTTTTATACTTATGAGAACTTATTTATTAGCGTATTAAATCGGTTTGACCGTTAATCGGTTAAATCGGTTAATTTCAGCCGATTAACCGAAGCAAAAAATTTTTAAATATTTTGTACTATTTATGTAACGTATTTTTTGTGTGTTTAATTATTTGTTTCGTCTCACATACAAAAGTTAATTGTTTAGAAATTATTTTTCATACAAACAAACAAGTATATTCAGTGATTCTAACTTAACTAAAACTTCAAAATCTTTCGACGTTGCCAAAAAAGGGTTTCGTAAAGACTCTGGTACTCTAATTGAACTTTTTTTTTAATAATTTAAACTAATTAAAAGCTAATAGTACTGTTACCAACGATTTAAGTAAGGATTAGATCTAATAAGAGACGAATTCTATTATTTTATACATACTCTCTGAAATGTTTTCTTGTAGCAACAGTGTTTTAAAGTACAAAAACGAAAACTAAGAAATTCAGAAATAAACTTTTTTACAGAATATTCGTGGCTGAGTCAGAAGAGGACAGGCCAACAGAAAAAGTATCGATAGCAATACAAGAAATGTGCTAACAAAACTAACAGAAACAACTAGAAGTTTTAAGAATTTGAAAAAATATATAAAACAGGACTCTATTGGCATAATGAAATTAGATATTCTGTATTATGGATTTCGATTTTCTCAGCGTCTACGATAAGTGAAAGGATTTTTTCCAAGTCAAGTTTTATCAAAACTTATTCGCTTAAATCCTTAACACTTAAACCAAATTATTTTTCTGAAAAATTTTGTTAGAATATCTCATTAAACTACTGAAGTATTTACTAACATACATACATATATGTATTATAGGGTTGCATTTGTATACTCGTTTGTATAGCCAAAACAAATATACCATGGTATGTACCATATAATTATAGTGTGAGCGACAGAACTAGTATAAGAGTTATTGTGTGTGCGTGCTTTTCCAAATTAAAATACAATTGAAAACAAATAACAATTGCTTATTGTATTGCTGCTGAGCAACTGTTTGATGTGTTTTTGCTCAAAAAATACACATTGTAATACAAATATATGAAAAAACCACTATTGAAACAAATACATGATGTGCAGATGTATGTGCGGACGTTCGTTATGTTATTTTGTGGCGCAGCCAAAGTATAGAGAGAGAAAGAGACAATTTTGCTCTGAGAGTAATTACAAATGCATGTGTTTCATGTACATGTATCATTTACTTACATGTGTATGTGAAATTTTACTTTCATTCATTCATTCATCAACCATGGATTTTTTTTTTCAACACACCATGTGGTACTTATGTTAAAACCAGTTTTATGTATCTTATTTCCCTGTAGTCAACCAAAAAACACGCAAAACTGGTGCAAACAGATGCATCTGTGCAATGTTATAATATGTATATGATGTGTATTTTTTTATTTTACTAATAAACTCAAATTAATAAATAATTTATGCGCTTTTACTTGTTCAAATTACTTGATTTATAAAAAAAAAACTTTATTAATCGGTTAACCGGTTAATACCGAAATTAACCGATTATTAACCGATTAAGCCAAAACCTCGATTAATTAATCGAGCGATTAACCTATTAAAACAAACCCCCGGTTAAATGAATACCCTATTATTTATAGAAAAGTTTTCCGCTGAAATCTTACAGCTTTAATTAGAATGCTTTACTTGTCAGTATATGTATCTTTTTCATGGTGGCTTACAAAAAATTTTCGAGTTTTTGACGTTCGTTAATCGCAAACTACTTTCGTAAAAGAGTACAAAATTTTTTTTTTCCTTAGTATTCGCTTGAAATATTCGCATATTTTAGCGAATGCAAAAGCGAATACAAATAGCAAAAGTAAGCGAATAATTTGCGAATGCGAACGTTCGTTACATCCCTAATTAATACTCACCACTTAACAATTCTTAGAGGTGAGCATCAACATACTATAAAATTTTGCACATGCTAAGATGCAAGACTATTTGCACAAGACTGTGAATTGGGCTAATATAAAATTTTTAAAATTAACAGCAATTTCCTAAGAAGTATTTCTTGCAATTTTTTTTTACTGCACAGACATATATTTTCCTACAACTCTCAATAACAATAAAATTTTACGCAGCTGTAATGCTTAATAAATTTATTATTTACATTTAAATCTTATCAAAATGAATTCAATAATTATTAGAGCTGACATGAATGAACATAAATACTCGAACAAATTCACAGACAAGTTAATGGTTATACATGATCAAAAAAAAAAAAAGTACTTGATTGCAACGCTCTAAAATAAGTTAATATTGTTTCACCAAACAACCGAACGATCGAACGATCGACCAAACAACCAATCTGGATGCTGATCAAACACATTGTTCAGAAAATGTTAGATGTGGTTGGTTGTTGAATTTATTCTTTTTTATTTTTTTATTTTGAAATCCATTTAAGTGAATGTTTTTTCAAGCATAAATTAAACAACCACAACAGACATGTCCAAACATACAACAACATTAACACAGAAACTGGCCTCTAGGCCATCTAATAAACATTCCCAGCAAAATGTAGATAATTGCTTAACATTAGCAATATCCTATACATGCATAATTTTACGAAGCTATACAATATGCCTGCTGCTGCATTACTATACAGTAGTTATTTAACTACTTACTGGTAGATAGCTAGAGAATTTATTATGTGCTTGTGAAGCCATTGGCATAGAAAGCTCGCGATAGGCAGGTTTATTATCATTTAAACTCCTTTACTTTGCCATCTGTAAAAATTTTGTTGGGTTTTGTTTTTTTTTTTTTTTTTTAATCATTTGTTTAAATATAACTACATTATATTTTAGAGCTGCTGCTACACATACATGTTTGTTGCCACCACTTGAAAAATAAAAATATATATAAAAATTATTGCTGTCATAGTTAAATTACTTGTTGCAACACTTATTTGTTGCATTTAAAACAAAACATTAAAAATAACTTTAAGCGAGCAATTTTCGCAAAATATTAAAAATGTTTTACTTTAAGGCGATTTAGTTTTAAAAGGTCGAATTTGATGTATATTGTAGAGAGATTTCCACAAAGAGAAAATAAAATTAAATAAATGGCCATATTTAAAAGCACTTTCCTTTTCTATCAAAAATAATAATAAATAAATAATTTTTTCAATCTGATAGAAAGTGCAAAAACAAAAAAACAACTTCCAGGTATGTTAATTTTTTACAGTCTTGGCTTTTAGTTAATAGAGTCAAAAATGCTCTACGCCCACGAATGTTTTAAAACAATAGCTGCCTAGAGTTTAAGCGGAAGGATGCGAGATTTAAAAAATGTTGTGAAGCAAGCACTAAAATTAAAAAATATTGTGCGATTGAAACTAAGAATATCAATGCAAAATGGGTTATTATGCAATAATCGTATAATGGCACAACTCGTCTTGAACTTTTCGATCTTACCAAACCAGGGCTGTCAGATATGGCGATTTTTCAACTTGTTTGGCGTCTAAATAGTTGGATTGGCGACATGGCAATTTTTCTGGCGACAAATAACGATTGTTGGCGATTATTATGGCTATTTTTGTTTTAACAAAATTGAACTTAAAAATTATTCTAATTCAGGGGCCTAATTCCTGCACTCGTGATCGGAATTGCATTCGAATATAAATTAATTTCGATGGCAAGAAATTTTCCGATGATGTCACTCGATTTCAAGCGAATCGAGTTTTTGTTTTAGTGTTGGAAAAAGGCAAATATATTTATATATAAATTCATTTCACAACACTGAATAAATTGTAAGCAAAAGTATATGTTTGTATATATGTATGTGTGCAAAAACATATGTATGTACGTACATGCACACGTATATGCAGAAAAAAGAAACGAATATACATAAATGTTATTTTCATTTTAATTTAATTAATAACTTAATAATAATAAATTAGTGTAAAGCTAGAGAATAGCGCACTAGCCACATTTTCAATTCTCTTATTGGGTGACTAGAAGCAGTTAATTTGTTATTTAGATGCTCCCAGAGTTGGTTGATTTTTTTTATTTTCGCCGACAACTCTTAGGCAAAACATTATTTGCAACGTCAGTGTGTTTTGTTATATTTAAAGTCAACTAGAAATTCTTTAATTTGTATAATTTGTAATTTTTTTATACGTAAATTTGTGTATTCATTCATTTATAAATAAATAAGTCAAATATTGAACATACATTTTCTTTTTCTTCGCTTTTTCTATGTTAGACATGATTTCGAATGCCTTTTTGCTTGCGAGTAAGAACACGAACGGTTGCATTCGAATGTATGCACGTTATCGAATGGTGTCATTAGAAATTTCGATATGTGTTATTCGAAACCGAATGCGAAAATCCCAAAAGTTAAAAAACTCGCACATTCGAGTAAAAACTCGCTCGCAATCGAATGCGGGAATTAGGCCCCAGGAAAATTAGTTTGTTGAAGGAGTAGTTTCAAAAATAAATCCTACCAAAACTCGTTAGCAAGAAGTTAAAACAATTTGAATTTGATGATTCTTCTTATATTAATTATAGTCATTGAATTTGAATGAGAAAAATTTACAAGAAATATTTTTTGGCGATTTTATTTCTAATTTTGGAGATTTTTTGATAAATTTTGATACGATCATTTTATAAAAATTTATATTAAAAAAAGTGTTATATAAAAACAAATTTATTATCAATTATATTCTAAGAAAAACTAAACTTTTGGCGACTTTTGGAGATTTTTAAAATCAATTTGGCGAAATAGGTCGGAAAAAATGTGACAACCCTGTACCAAACATAAGAACGCTGATGATGAAGATATGGCGGCCTTCGAAAACAGCTAGTTGTTCCGTTCTGCTAGTGTTTGTCAGAATATTTACAATTAACTTTGATGTTATTTGCTTCTTAAAAATTATATATATATATATATGTATATATATATATATATATATGTAATTTTTAAGAAACAAAAACAATATATATATATTAGAGGTGGAAACCTATCGAAAGTTTTTGATAGTTTAAAAAACTTTATCATTTCAAGACTATTGAAAGTTAGAAAAACTAGCGATATATCGACGATACTATCGTGATAATGTCGAAGTTAAATGGTCGACGTATAATGTACATATTTATTCACACTAAAAACGCAAAAAAAAATATTTTTAAATAAAAAAAAAAACAAAATAAAATAAAATTTTAAGTTAAAACACTAATCAAAAAAAATAAATTTTGTTTGTCAGTTCAATAAATAACAAAACTAAAATAGTTGTATGCAAAATAAGTGAGATCAGCGAAAGAAATTTTCCCATCATTTAATTATTTTTGTTTATCGCTGAGTTTACATCTGGAATTTCTTGTGCGTCATGTGCCCAAAAAAAAATTACCACTAATTACTAATGAAAAACTGTTTGATTCAGACATGTATTTATTGAAATAAACTTTTTCTAATCACGTTAGATTTTATAAAATTGTCTATTATATTATGTGTGAAATTGTTTAACTTAATAAATACGTGTCTGAATCAAACAGTTTTTCATTAGTAATTAGTGGTTACTCTTTGTTTGCACTTGCGCGGATCATGTTACACAGATGGAAACCCGGCCTATGAAAAGCAACATATATAATTTTTTTGGTTTTTTTGGTATATCATTTACTATCGATAGTGACTAAAAATATCCATTGTTTTCAAGTATTAATCGATAGCAGAATTAAAACATCGATTGTCACAAAAAAAATAACTATCGATAGTACCATCGATAGTTTTCCACCCCTAATATGTGTGTATATTTACAGAGTGTCCACACCTGATGAATTTATATCATAATGAATTTCAAATTGATATCATGAAGAAAATTCATCACGTATAGACTCAATTTAGTAAAATTATGGCAGCGTTATGATATAATCATCAGAGCTCGCGGCGTGATGAATTCATCTCGATATCAAATGTCATTTTATGTGTTATTGTGCATTAACGTTTATTTATTAAAAAAATTTCGTTTTAAAAATGCGACACATTTATTTGTGACAAAGTCACGTCAAGTATTTTTCAAATATTTCTTTGATTCATCATGGTATAAATTCATCAACGTCTACCTCTTTGTGTTGATATTAATGAAATAAAAAATTCAGTAAAGTACGACTTTGACTCGCGCACGAAGGGTTCCGTACGAACACTAGATATGTAATTTAATACAAACTTCATCTTGTATAATATATAGTTTTGGCATCTTTTTTTCGTTTTTTTGGGTTTTTTTTTGTCTTGGCGTTTTTTCGGTTTTGGCGATTTTTTTTTTGTTTTGGCTCTTTTTTTAGTTTTGACAATTTATTTTCTGGCGTTTTTTTTTATTTTGGCCATTTTTTATTTTTGGCGATTTTTTTCATTTATGCGATTTTTTTTATTTAACAATTTTTTTAAGTTTTGGCGACATTTTCGCATTTTGGCGATTTTTTCGAATTTGGCGATTTATTTTTGTGTTAGATTTTTTTTTTTAATTTTGGCGATTTTTTTCGTTTTGGCGATTTTTTTTTTAATTTTTGGCAATTTTTTTTTTTTTTTGGTTTGGCAACTTTATAATTTTCGGTTTTTTTAGTTTTACCGTTTTTTGAAAATTTTAAGTGTTTGCCTCTTGCTGTTTCCAAGATATAGCAAATTGTCAAAATTACATATTCAAAATTGCATTAACTGATGGACCACCCTTTAATTTAAATTTTTTAAATTTTAGTATTAATTGTTGTAGTCTGTATAAAAATACACTAATTTTACAAATTTCAAGTTTCAATATACATATGTTCATACAATTGTATGTACATAACATGGGATTTTAACATTTTTCGTTGCTCGTTTTGGAATACCCTTTAATTTTTAATTTTCATGTATTTGTTGTTGTAGCGGCCAAGGTTCTACATACTCTGTACAAATTTCAGGTCCGTAGCTCTTACGGTTCCTGAGAAAATACCGTGTGACGGACAGACGGACAGCGTAGCGAAAACAATAGGGTTCCTTTTCACCTTTGGTGTACGGAACCCTAAAAATGGCAGTTGCTCTGCCGGCGTCATATTACGAGGTGTGATATAAAATCATCAGGTGGGGACACTATGTTATTTACAGCGTCAGCTGTTAGATGTGTACTATTGTGAACAATCCAGTTGAGTGAAATTCACAATAGCGCTAGTTTTTGTCGAGTGTGCGTCATAATATCAAATGAAAATTCTCTCCATTAGTTTTATATAAACAAAGAAAGAAACTTCAAAAATATTGACAGGGACCGCAAAGCTGTTGACATACTTATAAAGGTTTTTATGTTTATAATAAAGCAGAGCTCTATAAAACAGCAGGTTAATAAAAAAACAATTCCTCAATAACTATTCTTTAGAATACATTTCCTCTTAAAAAATTAAGACTATTTTTTGTTATTGTATAAAACACCATTCCGAACAGCAGCCGTTTAACTTATAACCAGGGCTCGGACTTTTATAAAAATGCATGTTTTATTTTTTTGACAGAGAAAGAGGTATTGACTAATTATCAAGCCAAATCACCAAATTTAAATAAATTTGGCATCGATGTGTAGTTGCCTATTTTTGTATATTTTTGTGTTTAGGGCACATTTTTACAATAAATGCAAATTTTTGTAGTTTTAATCATTTGTAAAGCATATTTCAAAAATTCAAAGTAAAAGGGAAAAAATTATAGCAAAATTCTATAAAGAATTATTAAACAAGTAAATTTGGTTAAAAAAACGGCGTCCAAAAAATGTGTCGCTTAAGCTTTTCGGACGGCAGTGGCTCTATATGTTGTTTAAGTGTTGGTGCGTATTTGCTTTGTTCATACTTTGTTTTTAGACTAACTAAAAGCTAACTACAATGTCATCCATAACTGACCCAATTTGAATTATTAAGTTGAGCATTTAATCAGATTTACTCTCAGCTACTTTGAAACTTATTTAAATTTTATATTAACATTTTGCTATTATTATTTTAGATGTTACCTTAGCTGGGTAGTAGTGGGTTAACTATACAACGTGTGACATATGTAGTTCAAACTCCAGCAACATTTTTTTGTAAAATTTACTGACTACCAGGTGGCTTAAATAAAATCAACTTTAAGTTAGTTGAAAAGTATTGCAGAGTTAGACAAGTGACTACCGCCTAGGACATCGCAATGTTAAAACAGTTAGTTGTTTCCATTGGAAAGTAATCCAAGTTTCACTATGCACTAGTTGTGAAATAGTTAGCTTAAAGTTAGTTTAAAGTTAACTTAGTTTCTGACAGGCTAGTTACAATGCACTACTGTGCTTAATTGTGTGACTTGTTTTTGTTTGTTATTGTTTGTTTTCATATTCTTAAATAGCCGACAAACTTCGCATTATCAGATAAAACTTTCTGCTGTTGGGTAGTAGGCAGTGTACTAGTCTTGTAGTCCGAGGGTTGCATGTTCAAATGTTGGAAACTGACCAAAGTAGCTTAGCAGTTTGATTTTTTTTTACCTATAACTAACACTTAAAATTAATTTTATATTACACAATCAATTAAATTGAGATTGCATTACAATTTTATTAATATTTGGTGCGTATCTAAAGAATATTTAAGGTTGTTGTGGCGCATTGAGTTCGAATTCAAATCTTGGCCTTAGAAGCCAATATACAAAAATTTTCCTAATGCCTGTGCCAATAACCCAATATTAGTTAGTTAAATAATTAATAACGTACAAGGACTATATTATATTATTTAATTAAATTCATGTTGTTTCAACTTGAAAAAAACTTTGATGCAATATGGTTCTTCATGTTATTTCAGTATCAAATTTACGTTGTTTCAACATGATTTTACATTTTGATTTCACTGGTACTGGTATGTTAAATCAACATAAAATTAAGCTTGAGGATTACTCTAAAGCATAATGAATTAACACGAAACATATATTAAGCAAATCATTGCCAAATAGTGTAAAGTTAACCTTGTTTACGTAGATTTGTATGTGATATTTTTCTGTGTTCAAATAATTTCAAAAGCGAACTTTCGCCGATAGAAATATCATCATTGAAATACGCTTCCTTAACTACAGTAGATGTTGAGCACAGTTGTTCGATATACATACAATTGCTTCATACGTCCTAAAAGAGTTATTTTATATTAGAAAATAAAAATAAAAATATTTGTAAATGCAAATAACAGCCTACTATAAGTAGGATGCAGTTTTTTGTATAAATATTTTCTGATTTGTGTGTAAAATAGTATTTTAGGTTTATTAAATGAATTGTTATGGTTGTTTTATGTTGTTTTTGCTTAAGATAATAGGAAATATTTAAAAAAATATTGATTTAAATACTAGCTACAGCCGGTGTGCTTTGCGTTAATCTTCTTTAAAATTCACCTCCATCGCCTTTTAAATTTCATTTACATCGATTTGAAAGTGTTGGAGGGGCAGAAATTAGGTACATAGCCTTTGTCTTCTTGTAAAATAAAGGGATAACTATACCTTAAATTTCATTAAAATTGATTTCAAAGTTTCGCTTTGCTTGTCTTACTTTTTAGAAGTTACATAGAGTGACTCAGAAATTGTCCCCCTTACTTCATCCTAGTCCTAGTTTAAAAAAATGTTTATGGTCATTGTGTGACTTTTAGACACAGATCTATCTATGGTAAGAATTTCATTAACATCGGCTTGAACATTTCGGAAGGGCAGAAATTCTCCCTCCCCCTCATCGCCCTCCTGATCCTCGTTTAAAAAATGTACATAGCCTATGTGAATTTTAAGACGCAGATCTGTCTATGTTTTAAATTTCATTAAAATCGGTTTGATTGGTTTTTAAGGCAAACATTTCCCCTGTCGTCCTCCTGGTCCTACTTTTAAAAATGTACAAAGTCTGTGTGATTTTTTGAACGCAGATTTATCTATGTGCTAAACTTTATAAAAATCGGTTTGAAAGTTTCGGAGGGGCAGAAATTTTTCCCTTTAGCCCTCTTAGTCATAGTTTCAAAAATGTACATAGCCTATGTAACTTTTTAGATGCAGATTTATCTATATTATAAGTTTTATTAAAATCGGTTTGAACGTTATGGAGGGGCAGGAATTCCCCCACCCCTCTGTCGCCCCCTGGTCATAGTTTTAAAAATGTACACAGCCTGTATACATTTTTATGCGCAGACCTATCTCTGTTCTAAATTTTACTAAAATCGAATTGAAAGTTTCTGAAGAAAAGAAATTTCCCCATATCGCTCTCATGGTCCCAGTTTAAAAAAAAACAATAGTTGCACAGACTAAGTGCACTAATAATAGATACCCAGCTAAAAAAATATGTATGGAGCATATATGATATGCCATATATGGTTCGGATCCGAAAAATGAGGGTATATGGACATATATGATAAAATATATTCATACATTTTCATACATGAATGTGTATTCCCTATATAGTATGCAAATTTCATATTGATTCAAAAAGCGCACTGCTGTGCAATAAATTAAATTATTAAAATTATTTTTTTGTAAGATTTTGTGGATAAAGGTTGTGTTAAATGAAACATTTGTTCGAACAAAATAATACAAAACGAACTAAAAGACATTGCATTCGACATTTTAAGAGAAAATGTGAATCGATTATTAAAAAACACAAAACACACATTCGTACACAACATATAATTTAACTAACCAGATTAAAAACTAGTGCAATTATAAAAGAAAAAATAATCCTAACACTAGTTTTTAATATTATTTTTGGCAGTTATATGAATTTTGTTTATTAATATAATTATCTGAGGATTCCGTTATTATTTTTATAAAATTAATAATAATTTAATGACTGAATTATCTTTTTGATTATTTGATTTATTAAATAGGCACACAATATATAAAATCCTACAAGGCTCTACCCATATAAACTTTGCATACCGTATATATTTTCTAATAGACTTCCAATTCACCAGGCATAAAAAGAGAGAAAAAGATCGAATTGATAAAACTCAAGCTTTTTTGATTGCAAATGCGATCTTATATGAGATATCATGTATGCATACATTTTTATATGGCGCCATATATTACATCTTATTTCCATATATGAATCCGCATATATGAGCTCATATATTATAACACATTTCATATATTACTCCATATATTACTTCATATATAATAGTTTTGCCATGTAGAATCCCATATATTTCCATACATGAATTCATACATACTCATATATAGTTATATACATCCATATATTAAAAATGTATGGACCATATATAAATTTTTTAGCTGGGTAATAATATTTAATATATATTTAAATGCAAGATTTTTAATTTTTAGATGCATTTGTTAAGCGCTTAAAAGCCCGAGCCCTGCTTATAACCACAAGCGTTCATACATTTACTTCCTGCACTACAAATATTTATTTGTTCAAAGCCTTTTTTATAGCTTTTGAATTGGACCATTTTGAAAATAAAAATCACACACACACAAAAAAAAATCGCCAACTTATTCTTCTTATAAATGTGTTCAGCAGGGAAGGAAAATGACTTCTTGGATTTTGTACCAACTATGAAAATAAAATGTACTTTTTAGACCATGACGGTACCAATTTTTAATATTTATTAATTTAAACAGAAACGTAAAAAAATAAGTATGAAAATACAGAAGTTTAAAATAAAAAACAGAAACTTGACACATAAAAACATTAATTATTACATTCATAAAGGTACATTCGTAGATTCGACTATTATATTAGAGATTAAAATAAAACACACACAAGAAAATTAAAAAGAACATAGACAAAATTAATGTTACTATATAGTGAAACATTGAAATTTTGAAATTGTACCACGTAACTCGCAGTAGTACCACGGTACCAACAAGGTCAAAAATGTACCATAAAAAGTACAATTGTACCATGACTTCCATCCGTGGTGTTCAGCATGTCCATTCCATGTGGAAAGATTAAAAAAAATAGACTAGTAATCAGCCTGAGTGAATGCGTTGCATAAATAAAAAAACTGGTTCAATGGCTTAAGAGCCACTACAACCAGAGTACGAGTACCTGTAATTTATAAATATTTTTCTTAACTTTTCCAACATTTATCCATACACATGATTGTATGTGTGTGCAATTTTGGTTCATACAGTTATTAGATTTATGTGTGTGGATTTGTGTGATTTAAGTGTGACCTTATAAGGAAAAGTATAAATAACAATTGTTAATATTTTAAAATGTTTATATTCCACCAAAGGAACCCATTAAACATGATTTTGGACAATAATAGTTCAGTAAGTTTAAACCATGTATTTTTAAATGGAAAAAATACAATTTGGAGATTTAAGTGCAGCTCTTTTCTTGCAACATAGTTATACCCCGAAGAAGCAAAATTTACAGAAATTTAGTATAAAAACTCTCAATGAAGATACGATTATTAAAACATTTTCTTAATGTTAAAGTTTTTGCATAATATAAAATACAATGTAACGCAACAATATATAACTTTCAAAGACATTCCGCTTAAAATAAAAAATTTAATTGTAAAAATATAAAAACTGTCTTAATGAGAAGCAAAATAACAACAAGGTGGCCGCTACGGAAAATTGATAGCTATCTGGAAAAAAAAATTTCCATAGCAACATTAAATGTCAGTTCAATCTCAAAGTAAGACAAACTCTTCCTTTGCTTTGATTTCACCTAATGAAAGAAGGACCTCCCTCCTTCGTGAAACGATACGCTAAAAATAAATAAACTTCAAAGGCCTTCTGCAAACTTCAAGTTGAGTTTATTTAAAGATTAAATTGCATTTCAAGTAAAATCTATCAAATTAAATTAAAATTAAAAAAAAAAGAATTTAACTTGTATATAAATATACAAACATACATATTAGAGGGCTGCGTAAACAGTCTTGAAATGAAAAAAAGTCTTGTTTTTTAAATGTATTGCAACCAATAGTAAATGATGTAGTTTAATAAGCGAATCACTATGGATGTATTTGTGTAGGTGTATATTAGTGTTTTCAAGCGATGTCGCGAAGACTTCTTGTTCGTAAAAAACACTCAAAAGAAGTAGTGTTGATGCGTGTATGCTTGTTATTTTGTATATTGTACGTTTGAGTGTGTGTGTGTGTGTAAGATGTAGATGATAAGCTATTATGTGTTTGAGGGAGGTTTTTTTAAAGCAAGCACACACAACTAATGTCAATGCATATGTGCGTTTGTATGTGAGCAAATTCTTCCGTCACGAAGTAAGTACTTTCTTCTTTTACCCCTATTCATGCAATAACTGCAACCAAATGTCTTGCTAAAAGTGTTGTTTAGCGTTTGTTTTAGAAGATTTCGCTGTAGTAAGGCATTGGAAAAATCCCTCATCTCTTAAAAGTTCTTGGAAGTAGTTTTGTACAGGGGTCTAATACATATGTACACTAGAGCGACTCAAAAAAAAAATTGATTTTGTTACCCCTCTGAAAATAAAGTTTGATATGTTTTATGATGATTTCCAAAATATTTTGGTTCTAGCGTTGACCACCCGTGAGCTGGACCATTTTTAAAAAAGGTTCTTTTTTCAGTTTTTCGAATTTTTTTGTACTTTGCTCCAAGACGACATAATTAAAATTTGGTATCATCGAAAAAAATTTTTGAAGCAGCATCCAATGGTATATAAAACTTGACCATTTGCGAATAATCTGGTGATAAGCAAAAGACCTGTTTTTAAATTTAGGATGCTGTGAGATATATTTAAGTTTTCAAATATTAATTTTTTAGTTGAATAGATGTATGAAACAAGAAAAATAGTTACTAACAGAACAAATTAAACTAAAGGGTGTTTTTTATTGAGGTATAGAACTTTAAGTTGGCATCACTTTTTTAAATGGCGGCCATTTTGTCAGCTGTCAAGTGATTAATATTTAGTTTGGTTTGCCATTTTATCATGAACAGGTTGACAAAAGAACAACGCTTGCAAATCGTGCAAATTTATTTCGAAAATAATGGTTCAGTTCGCGAAGTTTACCGCAAGCTCCGTCCATTTTATGGTCGACATAATCGTCCATCAGAGCAATTAATTCGGTTAACCATGGATCGTTTTCGCACTACGTTTACTCTATGTGATAATACGCATCCGCAGAGACGTCGAACAGTGCGCACCGAAGAAACAATTGCCGCTGTAGAGCAAAGTGTTGAAGAGGACCCGAATGAATCGATTCGCCACCGTGCACAGCAATTGGAGCCGACTAACCGACTATTTTGTTCCCGAATTGGATGGCATGAATGTGGATGAGTTGTGGTTCCAATAAGACGGCGCTACATGCCACACAGCGCACGTCACAATCGATTTATTGAAGGAAACATTCGATGAGCGCATAATTTCGCGGAATGGACCTGTCAATTGGCCACCAAGATCGTGTGATTTGACACCATTGGATTATTTTCTTTGGGGATATGTGAAGTCGCTCGTCTACGCCAACAAACCAGAAACGTTAGGGGACTCGGAAGCCAACATTCGTGGCGTTATTGCCAACATACGGCCCCATATGCTCGAAAAAGTGGTTGAAAATTGGACCTGTAGAATTGGCTTTATTCGAGCCAGCCGCGGCGGCCACATGCCCAAAATCATATTTAAACATTAATGGCATAAAATTATCCTTCCAATAAAGCCAAATTGATGGACATTAAAACGATTTTCTTGTGTTTTATTTCAATTCGAAGTTCTATACCCCTCAAAAAAACACCCTATAGTTAACTGAACTAAAAATTAAAAAAATTGTGACTTTACCTAGTATTTCAATAATTTCTTCAGAATCACAAAGATCTTTTAAATACTTATGGGAATAAAATTGTATAGAAGGTGTTTCAGTAATGCGACCAATGTTATTGCAATTTTTCATATATTTTAAGGATTCGCACTCGAACAATATTTTTGAAATATTTAATTTTTTAATATCATCAATATTACTATCGCGTGCTTCGAGAATAATTTTTAGTGCCTACGAGCGAGCTGCTTTTTCCTTGTCTGTTGTTAAAAATTTATGGTATACCTCTCATTAATTAATAGATTAATATGTTTTTAATTAAAAAAATTAATATTTGAAAACTTAAATATATCTCACAGCATCCTAAATTTAAAAACAGTTCTTTTGCTTATCACCAGATTATTATAATTGAAAAATGAAAAAATTCGATACCCATATTGCTTATATTAAAAAAAGATAAAATATATCGCGATTTTCTCATTTTATGCGAATAATTACAAAAATATAATAAAATGACATTATTTTAAAACAGATTCAATTTGAAAAGCAAAACATTGTTTCCAAATACTTAGAATTTGTATGAAAACCCGAAACGAAAATATGTATTTAGTTAAATATCTTAATTAGTAGGTCGCAAATGGTCAAGTTTTACATATATACCATTGGATGCTGCTGCAAAAACTCTTTTCGATGATACCAAATTTTATTTATGTCGTCTTGTAGCAAAGTACAAAAAAATTTGAAAAACTGAAAAAAATACCTTTTTTAAAAATGGTCCAGCTCACGAATGGTCAACGCTAGAACCAAAATATTTTGGGAATCATCATAAAACATATCAAGCTTTATTTTCAGAGGGGTAACAAAATCACTTTTTTCTCTTCCATACAAGTTGAGTCGCTCTAATGTACACACATACTCACATAAAACGAGCGAATATATTGGCTGTTGGTTGATTGGCTGCATGCGGCAAACTGCCATCATGCTCGTGATCATGCATGCACACGAAACGTATGTATGACTGACTGCATTATGAAACTGTCTTAAAATCGAACATACATACATTCACATGTACGTACATAAGTCAAGTTCAAAGTCGTCTCATGACACGGTTGATATTAACTACGAATTGAAGCCGGCTTGGCTGTGTGGCAATAATAGACAAAACACATCACTTTACTGTGCTGCATACATACAAAAAAAAAACTGTTTATTGTGTTAAAGTTAAAACCATGATTAAGTTTTGTGATTTTATTTTGTAGTGCTTGTTAAGGCAAAAGCACAAGTTTTAATTTTTTTTTATATTTTATTAAAAGCGGACAGGAAAAAAATATATGTATGTATATAATTTTGAAAAGTCTATATAAGACGCAACAACGCAACATGCATGCAATTGGAATAAATCATCATCATCACCGGCAAGTAATGATTCAACTCATTTCTCATTGAATAAAATTTCAGGTTGTCGATGCGTTTCATTATTATTATTATTATTTTTTTAACTAAAACAAAATGCAAGTTTTTGTTTTGCTTTGTTTCAGTTTGCAGAACTATTTGTCTTACGAGTAGTTTTCGACAGAGTATAATACAAGAACTGCAACCAACCAACCATTCGTCTTCTTCTCTATGCCACTGCAGTAAACACCAGCGAATATGAATTTATAATAGCACGAGTTGCTTATGGAGTTGATGCTTTGCAGTAAAATAAAACAGGTAGAATTAAAACAACTACTTAAGACTTTAATTAGGATCTTTGATGAAATATTTCATTAAACAGGGCAGACCAACAAAAACGAAAATGGTTAAGCTTAAGCTACAAAGTGGGCCTAGACACGTTCTGATTATATTGATATGTTCAAAAAATGTGTCCAGCCTTCCCGTAGCTACAACTTTGCCATATATCGTTAGCTAAAATTAAGGAAAAAAGTTAACAAAGATTTGTTTAGTAGACTCCAGGGTTACCGTTAGGAATTTTTGAAAAGTCGCACGAAAGGTCGTTTTATAAAAATAAAGTCGCACAAAAAAGACGTTTGAGAAAATAAAAGTTGCACATCTTTTTTTAACGTTTTTATTAAGAAAAAGCTTAACACAACAAAAAGGTAAGTTGAAACAGTGCATGTTTCATAATATATACAGTTCCATTATACACAGAAAAAATTATACCCAAAAAATTTTTAAACAAATATTTGTTTGAAATCAAACTTAGTTTCAGTAAATATTCTGTACTGTCCCATTAAATTAATTTGTACCAAAAAAATGTGTAGAGAAGAAACAGGCCACGACGTTTGTCGGCTACTTTTCGGCATTTACATGTATACAACACGATCAATAAAAATAAACAACAACAACCGCACAACAGCACGTTGTTCCTCTCAACAAGCAGATAAACACCAACACACTGAAATAACATTTTCTCTCAGCCGAACTCTAATTAATTTAAATTTTTACAAAATTTTTTTTAGAATTTACAAAATTATTTGTAGGACCGCATTCAAATAAAATATTTACTGATTCAACGAATTTGGTTACTGAAAATGAAATTTAGTTTTTTCTGTGTATGTGCTTCTATAAATGTTTTCATACATGTATACTGAACAAATTTACTTAAATTTAATACATTTGGCTGTCGTATGCTGCCGAGGTCAGAGGAGTAGGGAGGAGGTCATTAAAAAAACAAGCTAAAAAAGTTAAACTTAAGATATTTTTGACAAACATTTTCAAATAAAGCCCCGTGTACTTTTTACTTTAACTGTTTTTATTTAAAAATAAGTTCATCAAATAAAATCCAGTCTTCTATATCTTTGTCTATTAAATTTAAGGCTAACAGCATTGAGTTGCATGTTTTTACTTTTAATTTATTACTAAGCAAAGATAATTTCAAAATGTTCACATGTTCGTATACACCTGTATATATTTTACGATAACTTCTTTCATTGATTCGGCGGGTAAAAACAATTTTGTAAAATAAGCACTCCAAAACCACAATTTTTATTTATTAAATTTTTTTTTTTTGCTAAAACTATTCTTACAAACTTCTACTGAAAACTAGCGAAAAATATCTTAAATACATTTTACACGTGACAAGGTTGCATTTAATAAAAGTGCTTCCAAATGCAATTTAAATGTTTTCTGTGAGAATCTTTACAAAAAAGGGTAAAAAGTCCCAACAAAATTAAAAAAGTCGCAAAAGTCGGTGATCGAAAAAAGTCTCACAAAAAAGGGTCAAATTGCGACTTTAGTCGAATGAACGGTAACCCTGGTGGACTCTTAGCTACACTATTTCCATATATAGTTAAGCGCTATCACTAAGACTGAATTGGCTGTTGGCCAAAAACTGATGACACCAGTCATTTTCGAAATCTTTGGAGGCCCATAAAAAAAATTGGTCACCAAACTGAGTATAGGGTTTTACTACACTTTAGTAGTCCTATCGAACCTATACTGTACAGTCCGTGTGTTTTTCCAAAAGCCTCAATTTGTTGCATAGTGTAGTTAATCAAATGACTACATTCAATTCAATTTCATGTTGTTTCAATTTGAAATAACTTTGATTCAAAATGATACCTTCTTATATTTCAGTATGAAATTTACGTTGTTTCAACTTGATATAACTTTTAATCAACATTATTCTTAATGGAATATTAAATCAACATGGTATATAAAGTTATTTTGAAAGAAAAAAAAATTGTCCTAGAAGATTACTTGAAATTATGTTGAATCAGCATGAAACACACATGAAACAAAATTGGTACCAAAAAAATTTTTATCTTAAACTTGCTTAAGACGATTTTAATATGAATTTTTTTTTGGGTGTAGAGTAGTTTATAAATAACATTTACCTTCAAACGGTGTAACGCTTTCCAAATTTTTAATAACTTATTTCATACTATTGAGTTGTCACAGTCACTGCGCATGTTTCTGTAAACTTTGATAAGAATCAAATAAAAGCTTCGCCGTAAAATATTTTTGGCCAAATAAAGTAGCGGTCTTCTGAACAGTAACATTGTATAAAGCAGAAATAAGGTTAGTTTTTAAGGACTGATGCTGGCAGAGGAGACCAAAAGAATGCACAGGGTAGTTGAGATATAACGAACACAGGTTACTATAAAATATGGCTTATACCGAACAACTTATCAATGATCACCTTTCACTGATGTGGGACCACTGTTTATAGTTTTTGCACAAATATGTATGAATCCATTCCACTGTGTATCGCATTGCTTGGACCGGCTTAATAATATTTTGACTTTATTTTTTAACCGACTTCAAAAAAGGTGGAGGTTATCAATTTGTCTGTATATTTTTATTATTTATTTTTATTTTTTTTTTGATATTGTTACTTTATAACTCGGTAAGTTTTAGAACGATTGTATTTTTTTTTTTTTTTGTGTGAGAGGGTAAGCTTACAATTGGTCCAATTGTAAAAAAGTGAACCTAGTATGGGTGGGGACACGCCCATTTTTGTGATATGCTTCTTACATATTTGATTGCTGCGATACCTAGCAAACTCTTTTGGTTCTTGGCTGAAGTAGTTAGCACGTTGACTACAAAACCGAAGATACTGGGTTCAATCCCTGTATCCAACAGTCATTAAAAAATAACAACACCACGCATTTTTCTGATGTTCATTAGTGTCCCTTTGTGTCAATTGTACTGGAAAGTTCAAATGATGAAGGCATAGTCACTGGCCGCTGAACTATACCGACTTTAGCAGATACTAATCCTAATGTAACATCAGAGCGCCCTCCTTCGTTGTGTAGCAGAATCATCAGTGAAGTTAAATAACCGATAAAATGGCTACTAATCACAGCTTCAAAAAAAAAATTTAATACGCCTCATTTAACACCAGAGGCGGTGAAACACTGCATTATTAAAAGAAACATGCAAAAAAACAGAGTTGTAAAAGAATGAAGCATTTCTCTATCTCTTCCTTCACCGCCTGTCTTCTCTATCACTATACCTTTCCTAAAGAAGGTAACACCTAGTAATAGTAGTAGGCATTCATTGTCTGAGCGTTGGAGTTGAAAAAATGGGCGGGGTTATGTCCATTAAAATATATTATTATATTACACGTGGTCCTACTGGGCTGATTTTTACGATACTTACCACACACCTTGAGCTCTAAAATATACACAATCTTTCATTTACAAAAATGGGCGCCCATTACAATTTAATGTTTTATTTTAAGTAGTTATACTTTACCGATTTTTACAAAACTTAACCAACAGATTTTTAAACTTTTTTTGTTTCAAAGAGTTTATACTCCAGTGTGGTCCAATAATTTTTTTTTCCAAAATGTTCTTTCAGATTTTTGCATTGAATTAGGTGTTTTTGGCAAAATTATTTTTTTGTTTTTTAGCAGTTACATATATATACCTATCGGTATATACCGCGTTTATACGCACGAACTATTTGCAAATAAAACCTTAAACTCGTGCCACAACCGCCAAAAAAAATTCATGGACATATTTTTTCATACCTATTTTTTTTTACGAAAATCTATTATTTACAATCGCAAATGATCGACTTTGGTCAAAAAATTAAGTTCAAAAAGTATGTCGCTTAAGCTTCTTTGTCGGTTATGGCACAAATTGTTGCCATATAATTGTTTTATTGCGCCTAAGCAACTTACGATAACTTTTCACGATTAACGCACCATTTGTTATTTTACATATTGACACCATTTTTTTTTTTTTTTTTTTTTTTTGTCGACATAAGTAAATTTTGTATAGAAGTGCTACCAAGTTTTTGTACTTTTGCTTTGCCGTATAAGCAGTGGGTTAATTTATTTGAGCTTATAAACGTATTAATCGATAAGAGCTGAGAAGAAACCATTCCTTTTTATCCATGTACTCATGAAAGAGCAAAATACTCGTAATATAATAAAAATAATAAAATGCAACAATAAAAAAATTTCTTACAAAAGGCGCACGTATAAATGTAGCAATAGATAAGAGCTGAAAATAAATTATTCACATTTAAACGTGTACTCATGAAAGATGAAAATGAAGCCCTGCGCAAAGCTCAAATAATTTAAAAGTTTCTTACGAAAGGATAGATTGCTTTTATTTAGCTTTTCATAATGGTAATGAAATTAAGCAAATAGTGTATTACTCGTAGCTTTGATTATATGAAACTAAAAATTTTCTTGCTAAACTAAACAATTTTTAATATGTTCAAAATTTAAATATAAATGCTTCAAATATATGCCGACAAATCTTAACGTATGGCATCACTGAACACAAAGTGCTTGTGTTTCTAAATTCTTGAAACAACAAGACAGTTACGCCATTTAAGTGACTTTGTGCAATGAATATTTTCAACAGTCAGTCAGCCAACGAGTGAGTTAATATGTAAGTGAGAACGACTTCAACTACAAGATGTAAATCTACTTCATGATTTAATTTTTTCTTTCTTTCTTTTTTATTTATTTGTATAGTAAATAATTATTATAATCTACTCAATCCATCATTACGGGTATTATATGTGGCAGCAGTGCACTCGAATTCCGGTTTAATGAAAGGTTCGCTTGACTCTAAAAATAAAGAGATGTGCATACGACAAAAAGAGTATAAGAAGCGAAAGGAAAAGAAACAAAGTATGTTTAATCTTTTATTAACAAAATAGCAACTAAACTTTTTTTCTTAAAAAAAAAGAACAAAAAATCTGCTGCATCTGTTGGATTTTGGTCCAAATGGTGTGTCCATGTATTCGTAATTGTATGTGCGGCGTACTTAAATATTTTGTATCTTGTTTTATTTTAACTTCTTTTTTTTCCTATTTATTTTCTTAACACCAAAATCGTGCGAATAATTTGATAAAATTGTTGTTTTTTTTTTGTTTGTTTGCTAAAAACCATCATTATTTTCACATAATTGATAAGGGCATGTAAAAGTTAAAATTCTAAAACAATATGTTCTTTTTGACGAAAAAAAGAAAAAAAAATCTCCACAAAAAACGATACAGGAGAGAGATTATTTAAATGCTGGTAATTACGGTTAACCGCAATTTTTATTTTAATGATGTTTCAATCACTTGAAAATTCCATTAATAACGAGTAAGTATACATATTAGAGACCTGCGTAAACAGTCCTGAGAAATGTAAATACGACTTGTTTTTTAAATGTATTCACGTCGCATGTATTAAACTAAACCAATATAAATGCTGTCGTACTTTAAGTGAAGCACGATGGATGTATAGGTGTACGTGTATATCAGTGTTAACAAGCTTTGTCGCCAAGACTGCTTGTTACAAACACTCAAAAGAAGTACTGCTGATTAGTGTATGCTTGTTATTTTTCATATTGTACGTTTGAGTGTGTGTGTAATATGTAGATGGTAAGCTATTATGTGTTTAAGCGCGTACAACTAATGTGAATGCATGTGTGTGCGTTTGCATTTGCGCAGAAAAATAGAAGATCACACACACATACATGCATGACGTTTGTATACGCGCTCACGCGTAGAAATAAACAAGTATCACAAATTCTTCCGTCTCGAAGTATTTTCTTCTTTACTCCTTTATACCTACAATAGTGAAACAAATTTCTTGCAAACAGTGTTGTTAACGTTTGTTTTAGAAGATTTCGCTGTAGTAAAACATTTGAAAAATCCCTCATGTCTTAAAAGTTCTTATATGATATCTTGTGCAGGACACTAACACATATTAACTAACCAGCAAACATTTTATTGATTTAGTAGTAGCAACAGCTTTTATTATGGTGATTTTTATACTATCTCAACCACAAAAAAAGCAATGTGAGTCCGATCACAGAGGAGATGTGTAAACATCTAGTAATGAATTTTTTTTTTTTAAGTTGGAAGTACTTATGCTTTTAGTATATTTTTTTAAATTAATTAATTAAAAGTATCAAAACTTTCAATATTGTAAATACATATGAATTTGTTGGTTTTTGTTTGTTTTATTAAACTTATTTGGTTAGTAAATGCCCAGCAAAAAATTTCAAAAAGGTAATCGAGTTTGGAATTAAGCATTTTTGGTGGAAGCACTTCCCTGCTGGATTACCAACTTAATGACAAGGCGTGAGACTAAAATAATCGATTCTTGAGAAGTATTTACATTTTTTTATTTGTCAAAATTTCATGTAATCTATTTCGTCTAAAAAAATCATTCTCTTAATTTAACAACTTGCACGTCATTTTTTGTAATTTTAGGTAATGTGATTTGTAAGCGAGTAATGCAAATTGGCAATCAGAAGTAAGTCATTATATGGCAAGTAGTTCTAATGGTAAAGTGTAATTTTTTGCTGGGTGGGCATACTGCAGTATATGTATATGTACTGCATTCAAAATTGCAGTAAGCAGTAAATTTACTGATTACTAAAAAAATTCAGTAAATTTTTACTGCTAATTAAATTTAATTTGCATTACCAGTAAAATCGTAGGGCCGTAATCATAATAAAATTGTAGGAAGTGGAAAAGTTTTTCCATTCAAATTTTGAAACTTTTGTATGAAAAACATTTAGCCACTTGATAGAATTTCATTATGAATACGGGCATTACTGATTACTGAAAATTCAATGCATATGACAAATCATTTAGGCAATTAATAAAAATTGTAGAAAAAAATTTTAGTAATCAGTAAAAATTTACTTGTTAAAAAATTTTTAATATTTTTACTGAAACTTTAGTGGTAATGCAGTGCTCATCTATGGTAAATGCCTTTACTTTTACTTTTTAATTTTTAATTCCTGTTGTTCAGCGTTTAGTTGTTGCTGTTCTTGTTGTTGTGTGCGCATTGCAATTAAAATAAATTCAGTAAAGTGCGACTTTGACTCGCGTACATTCGGTTTTGATAATTTTTTTTTAATTTAACTTTCTTTCTTTTTTAAGTTTTTTCAGTTTAAACGATTTTTTTTTTGTTTTATCGCTTTTTTCTCGTTTTGGCGTTTTTTTCTCTTTTTGGGTTTTTTTTAATTTTCGCAATTTTTTTCATTTTGGATATTTTTTTTATTTTGGCGATTTTGTCTGTTTTTTAGGGTTTTTTTCATTTTGGCGATTATTTTCTTTTTTTGGGGTTTTTTTATTTAAGCGATTTTTTCATTTTGGCGATTTTTTCATATTGGCGATTTTTTTGTTTAAGGATTTTTTCATTTTGGCGATTTTTCCGGTTTTTCGCGATTTATTTTAGTCCTAGAGATTTTTTTTAACTTGGTGCTTTCTTGTTTTTGGCAATTTTTTTTTGTTTTTGGCGATTTTTTTATATTTGGCGATTCTATATTTTATTGATTTTTTAGTTTTACCGTTTTTGAAAATTTCAAGAGTTTTACTCTTACGGTTTCCAAGATAAAGCAAGTTGTCAAAATTACAAAGTCAAAATTGCATTAACTGATGGAACACCCATTGATTTAAATTTTTTAAATTTAGTGTTAATTGTTGTAGTCGGTATAAAAATACACTAACTTTTAAAATTTCAAGTGTATATATGTACATACAATTGTATGTATATTACATGGGATTTTAACATTTTTCGTTGCTCGTTTTGGAACACCCTTTAGTTTTTAACTCTCATGTATTTGTTGTTGTAGTGGCCAAATGTCTACACATTGTGTCCAAATTTCAAGTCCGTAGCTCTTACGGTTCATTTTCACCTTTGGTGTACGGAAATATACAAAAAAATAACGGGCGGCGGCGCACCGCCGGCTTCGAGCCGGTCGACTTGTTTCTCTGCTTGGTATTGCTTCTTTCAAACACTAATACACTCATACATAGCTCACACTGATTTGACAATGCAAAGAAATCAAAGTCAAAAGATTTTTACCCTCTGGCGTATAGATGTTTACACATCAAAAAGGGGCAACTTCGCAATCAAGAAAAATTTAAAAAAAAACCGCAATATTTATTAAGAAATTTTTATTACCAACAAACACAAACAAATAAAACATATTTTTCATGTATAAGAAGTACAAAAATATTAATTTTATGAGAACTCATATACTACGTTTATACGCACGTCTTGTTTGCAAGTAAAAGTTCTAACTTACTTACTAACGAAAACAGTTACTGATTACTGGGGATGAGAAAACAATTATGTATGTAAACAGAAAAATGCACATTGTATGAAATTCTTAGTTTTACAGTTGCTTATTTGACGAATGTGAATATATATCTACAATACCGGGTAATTGAGTATTTGCAAATACAGTTTCAATTTGTAAATAAGACGAGTATAAACGTAGTATAGATAGCTACTAAGTATAAAAAAAATCATAAAATTTATGATAATAATACAAAAGTGGTCAAATTGCGGCCTTTAATATCGATCAAAATTCCAATAAAAATAAATCTAAATTTCGTTCGATATCGAATACCATAATTTGCCCCAGTAAATAACGGGTGTTTTTTTAGAGGTATAGAACTTCGAATTGAAATAAAACACAAGAAAATCGTTTTAATGTCCATCAATTTGGCTTTATTGGAAGGATAATTTTATGCCATTAATGTTTAAATATGATTTCGGGCATGTGGCCGCCGCGGCTGGCTCGAATAAAGCCAATTCTACAGGTCCAATTTTCAACCACTTTTTCGAGCATATGGGGCCGTATGTTGGCAATAACGCCACGAATGTTGGCTTCCAAGTCCCCTAACGTTTCTGGTTTGTTGGCGTAGACGAGCGACTTCACATATCCCCAAAGAAAATAATCCAATGGTGTCAAATCACACGATCTTGGTGGCCAATTGGCAGGTCCATTCCGCGAAATTATGCGCTCATCGAATGTTTCCTTCAATAAATCGATTGTGACGTGCGCTGTGCGCATGTAGCGCCGTCTTGTTGGAACCACAACTCATCCACATTCATGCCATCCAATTCGGGAACAAAATAGTCGGTTATCATGGCTCTATACCGGTCTCCATTAACGGTAACTGACTCTCCAGCACTATTTCGGAAGAAGTATGGCCCAATGACTCCACCAGCCCATAGAGCACACCAAACAGTCAGTTTTTGTGGATGTAATGGCGTCTAAAGGGTCTCATGTGGATTCTCTTCACTCCAAATGCGGCAATTTTGCTTGTTGACGTAGCCATTCAACCAAAAATGAGCCTCATCACTGAACAAAATTTTGCGATGAAAATCAGCATCGAGATCAATCTCATTTTCGGCCCATACACCAAAATCACGACGCATTGCATGGTCTCGCGGCTTTAATTCTTGCACAAGCTGGATCTTGTAAGGTCGCAAGCCAAGATCTTTGCGCAAGATCTTCCATAAAGTTGATGGACAAAGCTCCAATTGCTGTGCACGGTGGCGAATCGATTCATTCGGGTCCTCTTCAACACTTTGCTCTACAGCGGCAATTGTTTCTTCGGTGCGCACTGTTCGACGTCTCTGCGGATGCGTATTATCACATAGAGTAAACGTAGTGCGAAAACGATCCATGGTTAACCGAATTAATTGCTCTGATGGACGATTATGTCGACCATAAAATGGACGGAGCTTGCGGAAAACTTCGCGAACTGAACCATTATTTTCGAAATAAATTTGCACGATTTGCAAGCGTTGTTCTTTTGTCAACCTGTTCATGATGAAATGGCAAACCAAACTAAATATTAATCACTTGACAGCTGACAAAATGGCCGCCAGTTAAAAAAGTGATGCCAACTTAAAGTTCTATACCTCAATAAAAAACACCCATTATAAGAAGTACAAAAATATTAATTTTATGAGAACTCATATACTACGTTTATACGCACGTCTTGTTTGCAAGTAAAAGTTCTAACTTACTTACTAACGAAAACAATTACTGATTACTGGGGATGAGAAAACAATTATGTATGTAAACAGAAAAATGCACATTGTATGAAATTCTTAGTTTTACAGTTGCTTATTTGACGAATGTGAATATATATCTACAATACCGGGTAGTTGAGTATTTGCAAATACAGTTTCAATTTGTAAATAAGACGAGTATAAACGTAGTATAGATAGCTACTAAGTATAAAAACAAATCATAAAATTTATGATAATAATACAAAAGTGGTCAAATTGCGGCCTTTGATATCGATCAAAATTCCAATAAAAATAAATCTAAATTTCGTACGATATCGAATACCATAATTTGCCCCAGTAAATACAACAAAGATACCAAATATACACTGTACCTTCCTATCAATCAATATTCTAGCCGATTCCCTTATGGTCAAAACAAAATTACAGCCTGAAATACTGTGGCTTCGTTAGACGAAATGAGCATTATATACCAAGATCGTCTGAAAATAACCCAGAGCCAATACCGCCGGCCATTCTCGATCCATCAGTGTATGCTCTCACGTCATATCCTGTTACTATTATGACTCCCTTCCATTCCCGCCTGGCACCATGTAATCAGTAGATTTCCTCGGCATAGGGGGTAGTTGTTCCAGTATTCTAGCATGACCATAAGATCTTCACCTCCCAGATGCCGCTAATTTTTCCGCACTACTTGAGGATACCGCCAATACATCAAGGTCGATCGGAATAAGGTTTATTATAACATTCAGAACCTCCCAAGGGCTAGTAAGTAAACATCCTGTTATCCCTACACTGCGCGCCGTACAGAACCCTTCATGTGCGAGTTAAAGGCTCAATCAGACGTGACATAACCATAGCCAATGAAAAGAGCCGTTCGAACTAGTGATGAGCGATAGCGCGATTTTTTATTAATGTTGCTCCTTTTGAACGTGATTTCTAAATCGCTGTTCTTTTAAACTGTGACTGGGACACAGTATAGCAGTATTTTGTTTGTAGCAGTTCTGTTATTTTGAGAAAATCTAATAAGAAGAGCAGCAATGAAATTAAACAGTGACTGTGATCACGGTTTAACACATTTCAGCTCTTCTGCTTTAAAAGTATTCATTAGTGTTGGTGTTTTGATATATACTAATAAGAAGATCAGCAAGAACAAGCAATTAGCAATCAACCCCGTTCAAATATTGAGAATAAATAAAAAACAAATACATACGAGGCAGAGAGACAATAAAAGCTAAAGGTATAAAAAAACTAATGTGGAAGCTTTATTTATTGAAAAGTAAGCATGTAAGAACAATCACAATTTGTATGAAAGAACTATATTTTCAAAACCTGTTACTTGATAAATTCAGTCACAGTTGTGATTTGTGATTTTTCAATCGCTGTGAAAAAGTAACAGGTTTCTAAATATCGCTCAACTCTAGTTCGAACCAAACTATTGGGCAACACTGTATTTGATTATAGGTGACTCGCCATAACGCCATAACTCCATAGAAACCAATTGAATTTTGGTTTGGTTATTAGAGCTGCAAAACTATCGATGGTACTATCGATAGTATCGATGGTTTTATTTTAAGTGGACTATCGATATTTTTTTCGATAGCGATACTATCGACAAAAACACTACTAAAAGAGAAAAAATCAAAGTCAATAAAAACGGAATGATGGCGACTGTGTAATAAAAAATGCAACATTCAAATTTCGCCGCCTGGTTTGGTAATGGTTATCATTACATATATAAATGTGAAAACAAATTAATTAGTTTTGATTTGTTTGTTTTTATCCACTATATAGATACTTGAAGAAACTTGACGGCGGCTAAATTTGACGACTACTGGACTATCTACGCTCTTTACTTTTAAATAAAAGGTGACGCTAAATAGTTTGCTTCTACTTCTGTTAAACGAATACTTTTTAGCTAACTGCAATAGTTTAAGTAATGATGAAAGATATTTTTTATTTTATTCCTTTTTAATTTATTTTTTATTGATCCATCTATCTATCTGTTTGCTTTTTCGTTTATTTTTTTTTTATAAAACTATGTATATATGTTTGTTGAATATGTGTATTAAAAACATTGGAACTAAAAGTTTTAAAAAAATCAACTTTCTTTTTACTTTATGGAATGATTAAAAAAATTCAAGATTTTATATTAGAAAAATACACAATTGATAAGTTTTAGCCCTTATAGACACGGAAACTTTACTTTGCAAAGCCTTAATTCAGCAGGGAGAAAGACAGAAAGAGATAGTATTTATCACTCTGTTTTTCACACACCTGAATTAAGACTTTGCAAAGTAAACTTTCCGTGTGTAAAAGGGGTGTTTCTAAGAATCAAAAACTATCAATAGTATCGATGGCATCAAAAAATACTGTCGAAACTATCGAATGGAGCCACTATCGATAGTTTTGCAGCTCTATTGGTTATGGCTATGTCACGTCTAATTTAAGCTTAAGGTCGCACTTTAGTGAATTTATTTAGTTGACACTTGCACAGCTCTGGTTTTTAGCCCCTCAATTGCATAAATATACCATCGTTTTATTTTTCAAATGTAATCATCTCTTTTTTAGGGCAAATTTTTAAGGTAGTTATAATTTTTTTTTCTTTCATTTGAATACTTTGGGTTAAGGCGAAGCACACCGGGCTGCATTTCGAAGAAGTAATGTATGAATACATATCATCATTACCAAACATGAATAAAAAAGGATGTTAAAATATTTTAATGTTCTTTAATATCAAGCATTTTAGAAAATTTGATTTTCGTGCCCCAATCATTTTTGTGGAAAAGAAAAAAAAAAAGAAATACATTCTGACTGACGATGCCACTATAATAGCAATAATAATAATAATAATAATAACAACAACAAATGTTCTTGCATAATAATGGGGAGAAAGCTTTGAATACATTTGAATGAGAATCTCCAAATGACCATACATTTCAGCTGCATCCAATGTACAAATAAAGAAGAGCGTATAGCGTATTGTTTTATTAGCCAACATGCATTACGTAAGGCGCCATTAATACTTTAAGCATATTTTTCGATACCAGATTATTTATATACGACTATGTATGTACATATGTAAATCTTTGTTAATGGTACGAGTAGTTTTATTGCTTCATATCTATTTATTTTAAGACTTAAAAAAAATTAAGTACATGCTTTCTACAATTCAGGTGAGGTCAATTTTTAAAACTTTTCATACATCTTGAAGAAAGATTATTTTATTTTTTGTTTGTTTATTTATTTTTTTATGCGAAACAAAAGCCAATAAAATTTCTGGCATTCGCTGGTAGTATGTTAGAGTTTTGGGTTTGCCACCAACAACAATAATAATACTTTACATTGTTGTTACATTGTATTAGAGACCTGCCTAAACAGCCTTGAGAAATGTAAATACATCTTGTTTTTTAAATGTATTCTCGTGGCATGTATTATACTAAGCCAATAATAAATGCTGTTGTATAAACAGCATTGATGCATTGGTATTCGTGTATATGTATGTTAACAAACGATGTCGCGAAGACTTCTTGTTCATAACAAACAATCAAAAGAAGTAGTCTTGATGCGTGTATGCTTGTTATTTTGCATGTTGAACGTTTGAGTGTGTGTAAGATATAGATGGTAAGCTGTTATGTGTTTAAGGGAGGTTTTTTTTAAGCAAGCCCACACAACTTATGTCAATGCATGTGTGCGTTAGTATGTGCGCAAAAAATAAAAGAGCATACACACAACTTATGTGTGTATGTATGACGTACATGCATGAAGCTTAAATACGCGCCCATGCGCATCACAAATTCTTCTGTCACGAATTATTTTCTTCTTTATGCCAGGAACACAATTGGGACGTACGACGAATTTCGTCCACGTCGACGAATTCGACGATAAGAATTCGCTGCGTAAATTCGTCGTGTGAAGCACAATAACGACGAATTTAATCAGCGAATTCAGCTCTTATAATTGATATAGTTGGTTATTGTCAGTGTGACTATATTAGTAATTATTGGCTAAATTTAGCTTATTTCTTCTAGATTTAGCTTTAAAATTTTTATTAAGCTCTTAGCTTCTTTTTTTAGCTTTTTTAAAAAACGGATTTAGCTTTTTTTAGACTTTTTTAATCCAAATTGCGTATTCTCTAAAAATATATTAAAGACATACGTGATTTAGCTTAATTTTGTTTTAAAATCTGGTCACACTGTATGTAAAGAGAGTGAGAGAAATTTGTTTTTTCGTCGTTCGTCGGCGTACAAAATAGAAATAAGTCTATCTCAGAGTTCGTCACGCACCACGAATTTCGTTCTACGGCGGTGTTATGTTCATTTTCATATGAACAAATGTGTTTTATTTTTTATGACGAAAGTTCGCACCGAAAAATTCGTCGTTCGTCCCAGTTGTGTTCCTAGCATTACTCCTATACCTACAATAACTGAAGGAAATGTCTTACCAACATTGTTGTTTAGCATTTTTTTTTAGAAGATTTCGTTGTAATAAAGCATTTGAAAAATGTCGCATGACTTAAAAGTTCTTGTAAGTGGCCTTGTGCAGGACTTTAGTATGCATCTACTTCGTTTTATTTATTTGTGCAAAAGAAAATTTTTTTTAGAAGATTTCTTTGTAATAAAGCATTTGAAAAATATCCACATGTCTTAAAAGTTCTTGAAAATGGTCTTGTGCAGGACTTTTGTATGTATCTACTTTGTTTTATTTATTTGTGCCAAAGAAAATATTGTTACTGCCTGGGGTGCACCATTTGTAACTAATCGAAATCATCTCAACTAAAGTCAGCCAAATTATTCATTGGTTAAAAGCGATATTATAGATATATATAACATAGTGAATGATCATTAACTGTAAGTCCGTTACATATAGATTTTTAGAAGTTTTTGTTTGTTCTTAAAATTTTTAATATAACAGACCATAAATTTAATTAATCGATCTAATAATACTTAATGGGCCTAATTACGAGCGTCGTATTTCGACTACGTCGACGACGTTTTTGTACTGGATTAAAGTAAAAATGTTGCAGTGTTCTTTAGTCTACTACCAAATCGTAGTAGTAGTCGAAGTCGTAACACGACACTCGTAGTAAGGCCCAATATTAAAATGAAATTGTAGTGCTACATAGCAACCTGACTCCCCGATTAATATTTTTAGGGTTCCGTGCACCAAAAGTGATAAGAAACCTTATTGTTTTCGCTACGGTTTGTTTTCGTTCGTCTGTCCTACTGTCCTTCACAGGGTATTTTCTCGAGAACCGTAAGAGCTACGGACCTGAAATTCCGACAGAATATGTAGAACTTTGGCCGATACAACAACAAATACATGACAGTTAAAAATTGTAGGGTGTTCCCAAACGAGCAACAAAAAATATTAAAATTCCACAATTAATGGTATTCTGACTATGTAATTTTGGCTTCTTGCTCTAAGTGGCAAACTCTTGAATTTTTCAAAAACGCTAAAACTAAAAAATTGTAAAATTAAAAAATTGCCAAAACCAAAATATTGCAAAAAACCGAAAAAAAAAGCGCCAAACTAAAAAAATCTCTAAGACTAATATAACTCATCAATAAAAAAAACGCCAAAAATCGCCAAACCTTAAAAAAATCGCTAGAACTAAAAAAATCACCAAAACCGAAAAAAACGCCGAAACTAAAAAATCCCAAAATTAAAAAATTGTCAAACCCAAAAAACGCAAAATACCGAAAAAATCGCCAAAACGAAAAAAAAGCGCCAAACTTAAAAAAACTCTCAAACTCTCACCAATAAAAAAAAACGCCAAACCTTAAAAAAGGACGCAAAAATATAGCCAAAACCGAAAAAAAACACCGAAAACGCAAAAAAAAACCAAAACTAAAAAAACACCAAAGTCCGAAAAAATCCCAAAAAAAAAAATTCAAAACTTCGTAGAGATTACATATCTATTGTCCGTACGGAACCCTTAGTGTGCGAATCAAATTCGCATTTTACTGAAATTATTTTTAACAAATGGTAAATTATAATTAAATTTTCCAGCAAATATAATACTACTCTTTCTTTTATTATTATTGGTATTAATACACATCAACTGATTTTTTCATATAAAAGTACGATAAATAATATTTGTTTAATCCTTAGCGAATCACATGTCCTGCAGTTGTATGCATAAAATTGCATTAACCTGTCATGTCGTGTTGTGTCGTGTCGTGTGTGTGCCTGCATTATATTACATTTAAAAGTGTCAACATTTCATGGTAAAGGGCATTGCAAAGTTTATTAGTCTTAAGCTTTCTCGACTAAGCAAAGACATTTTGTAATTTTCTCTCTCTCTCTCTCTCTCACCCTCCTCCGCCCTCTCGATCATAAACAAAATTTTTCTATTTTGTGCTAAAGTTATTTATATTTTTTCTGCTGTTGTTTAAACAAGCAATCGCTTATTATGATTTTTTTTTAATTTTACTTTATTTTTCATCTGTAATATTGCATTGCTTTTCTTTTATTTCCACTCAATCTCAATCTTACACGCGTGCCCAATTGTTGTTTCATGTGCGGTCAGATTTGAATGCATCATGACTTTCATGGAGCAGCAGAGATCTCAATCGTTAATTTCAACAAAAAAAAAAATGTACATGAACGATTTATTACAGTCTGCTGTTGATACTCGTATGTTCATGCATACGAACGAAAGCTTTGAAATTGTAGGATTATAATTGAGATAAATTACATTTTCAAATACGAATATTAACGTACGCGAACTTGTAAGACAGCATAACTATATATGTATATATGAGCTGTCGTTAGTGTTTGTATGTTTGTATGCATATCTAATGTATGCAATAAACAATTGGCAAATACCAATTGCCATTTGGCTTTTTGCATTTGCATAACACGACGATTTGTATTTGCACAAGAACATTCAAACGTATTTGTTGTACATCTAATAAAAAGCATGGATCATTGATTTTTAAAAGAAAACTGATTTTCTTAATAAACATCTCTCTCAATATTTTTATGCTTTGCTTGACTCGTAGATTCGTCGTGGAAATCACTCAAAATATCATTACTTTTCATGTTAATTTTCCATTCTACACGGAAAAAATATGAACGTTTTTCAACAAACATATTTTTGAAATTAATTTTAAAGGCCAAAGGAACGTTTAGAAACAATTTTTTTTTTCAAAATCTGCCTAAAAGTTTTATTATTTTTTTTTGTTATATTAATTAAAAAAACGTATTTTTCCAATTATCAAACAAATTTTGGTTTTTAGTCTTACGAATTCTGAAGTAAATCATATTTTGAGTAAAAATACTATTTGATTTGGAGTAAACCTTTTGTTCGCTACAATGTCCGTTGATCTGTCCGTCTGCCTGCTACAGGCTGTCTTCTCGAGAGCCATAAGAGCTATGGACCTGAAATTTTCATCGAATATGTAAAATTTTGGTCGCAAAAACATATGACAGTTAAAAATTATAAATTTAAATATATGACAGTTAAAAATTTATGGGGGTTCTGGCGCAACGAAACATGTACAAATCCTAATGTAATATACTGACATTTATGTATATATGGACAATTGAAATTTTTAATAACACTGAAATTTGGAAAATAAATATTAAATTAAAGGGTATTCTGCCAGCTAATGTAATTCTGACTATGTAATTTCGGCAACTTGCTGTCTCGTGGAAACCGTAAGAGGCAAACTCTTGAAATTTTTAAAAACGCTAAAACTAAAAAAAACCCAAAATTAAAAATGCCGAAACGAGTAATCACCAAAATGAAATAAACACTTAAACGAAATATAACACGAAAAATAAAATAAATCCCTATAATGCAATGAAATCACTAAAAGTAAAAAGGACGAGAAAAATTTAAAAAAAAATCGCTAAAAACCGATAAAAATCGCCAAAACGAAAAAAAGTACCAAAACAAAAAAGTCACTAGAACATAAATGTTCGAAAACTGAAAAAATAAAAAAAACGTCAAAACTAAAAAAAAAACCCAAAAACCGAAACAAACGCAAAAAACCTATCAAAATTGCCAAAACTAAACAAAAATCGCTAGGACTTAAATAATTCGTAAAAAACCGAAAAATTGTAAAAACAAAAAACGCCAAAACCAACAAAAAAAGAAACCGTAAAGACGAAAAAAGCTCAAGAGAATGAAATCCGAACGGAAC
The DNA here is from genome assembly GCA_949987645.1 of Tachina grossa. Lineage (NCBI taxonomy): Eukaryota > Metazoa > Arthropoda > Insecta > Diptera > Tachinidae > Tachina > Tachina grossa. The sequence continues at coordinate 48,135,458 of OX465278.1, read as the reverse complement.
TCTTCGCTGCAAAATAATGAACAAGCGCTTAAATTAAATAAAAAACGCCAAAATGAAAAATATCACCAAAACTGAAACAAATCGCTTAAATGCAAACAAAATTATCCAAAGTAAAAAGATAGCCAAAAATCCAGAAAAAAATCTTAAAACCGATAAAAAAAATATTAACAAAACAAAAAAAAAAATGGCTGGCACTAAAATAAATCGTCGAAAACCAAAAATAATCGCAAAAACAAAACGTCAAAACTAAAAATAACCGAAAAGATCGCATCAAGCGAAAAAAAAGTGGCAAGATTAAAAGAAATCCATACGGAACCAACTTAATGAAGAAGCGCTTAAATTAAGTGAAAAAGCGCTCAAATGAAAAATATCACCAAATCTAAAATAAATCGCAAAACATGAAAGTAAAAAGGTAGCCGCCAAAAATCTAAAAAAAACGCCAAAATCATATATATATAACCAATTTTTTTTTGGCATAGTACCATGAGGTCAACCATGTCCTAGTAACTACGAAAATCATAATCTTTTGTAATTTTTCTCAAAAAACTTCGCGCACTAAAAGCACGGACTTGAACTAACAAGAATATTATTTTACATAATCTAAAATTATTTCGAGGTCTTCTTAATGCAATATTGAATATTCATAATTTTATACGGTGTTTTTTTATTTATTTTTTGTTTTAAATATACATATTTTTAATTTTTCCTAACCAAAAAAAAAAAACTCCATCGCGATTGGTGTATGATCTTTTTTGACCTTAGCGAAAAAATAAATATACGTTCCCTTATAGTTTTTTATCCTCTACCAGACTGTGCTATGCCAATTTTGATATTTTAAAAAGTTATATCCCTTATGTTCATATTGAAAGAAAAACAAAAGAAATCATCAAAAATATAAAAAATAATCCAAAACGAAAAAACGCCATAAATAAAAAAAAGCATCAGTGCTAAAAAAACTCAAAAAAACTAAAAAAAACGCCTGAACGAGAAATCAGCCAAAGCCAAAAAATCGCTAAATTAAAAATATGTATTGCAAAAAAATAAAATCACCAAAAACAAAAACAAAAAAACCAAAACAAAAGCTAAATAAAAAAGCGTCAATGCTAAAGGAAATCGCCAAAAACCGGAAAAATCGCCGAAAAGAAACAAGCGACGAACAGGGGGGTGAATGGTAGAGAAAAAGGCGATTAATTCATAGAAGTCGTAATTTTAAAGTATTGTTATTTTTTATTGATAAATATTAACATATAGATAAAAACCCAGCATTTAAAAAAAATTAAAAAAAAATTTAACCTTTTATGGGCTTTTTTGTATTTTGGAGAAAATTGTCTTATTTGACTATTTTTACTGTAACTTTGGAATGAAACAACATAAATTAGTAAATTAAATTGTAAATTAGAGCATACTTTATATGCCTTTAAAAACAATTTTTTTTGTTTAAATAAAAAAATAAATAAATATTTAATATGTATTTTTCACATTGATTTTTAACAACTGGAATTCTCTCAAAAAAACCTACCTAACTCAAAAATCGCACAATAGCGCAAATACATAGGTATTCTGGGATTTATTAGCTAAAATCTTATATTTCAAGAGCATAAAAGCATTTTTCCCTGCACTCACCAGCAAAGTTGTTGAAACTCAATGTATATATCAAACAAAAAATTATATTTTAAGTGCTCATATACCTGAAATTGACGGTTCCATTATAAAACTTTTACTTATAGAATTCTTAACAAAAACTATAATCACTTGTAATATCAAAATTTTCTCTTTTAATGAATGCGCGCAAAAATAACTAATATTATTGAACTTTGAACACACACTGCAAATAAAGTAAACTACCAAGAACTTTTATTTTTGCAGTTGGTGATGTAGAATTTTGTCTACTTTCATATGGTACCAAATACGGTTGCGAACACAGAAAAAAATAGACAAGAATTATTTTCAATAAAACCATGTTAATGAATAAAATTTTTAATTTCATATTTGTCATTAACTTGAATATTGTAGTTACTTATCAATTCCGCGCATTTTAAAATATCATTTAATAATAAACGGCCTGGCCCACGGTGTCGACAAGAAACTTTCTATCGCTTACTTACATTGGAAACAAAAACAAATTTTCTTATTTTACTGTTGCTTTCAATACAACTTGTCGATCGACATTTTCTTGTCGACATCGTGAGCCAGGCTGTAAATTTTAATTAGATTGGTTTGTGTTGGTGTTTTCCTTGCTTGTCGATTGACTCAACGTGGTCATGTGCTGATGTTGTTGTTTTTTTGTTTGCTCGAGTTATATACGTGTGAATTCCGACACGAAACCGAAAAACATCGTGGCTTGTTTTTTTTTTACTCAACAAAGCTATTTTTAGATTATATCAACGCAATGCGCACATGTAGAAGAAACATAAGTAATTATGTTTTGCGTGTATACATTATTTGCGTCACCAATAACGATTTGCTCTTTAGCTGAGTGGTAAGTACGTTAGTCCATTAGTCAAGAGATTGCCGGTTCAACTCATCATCCGAAACACATTAGCGGTATTCACACCGAGCTTGTTAGTTTGTTAGTCGTTAATCGTTACTTTTTTACACGCATTTTGTTTTTGTATATTTAACGCGCTACCGGATTAAAATTTAACAAATTAACGACACGGCATCCTTGATAAAATAGCAGTTAGTTGGTAACTCACAATCAGCTGGTGCATTTTCTAAATAAATATAATAAAAAAAGTCATTTGTGATACATTTGTAAAAAAAACATTTGTGTTTTGGCAATTTTCGTGTACATTGAGAATAAGTATATTAATTAAATGATTTTTTATTTTATTTTAATAAATCATAAACTGTTCTTAAAGTGGATAACCAAAAGAAAAAGCGCATTCGAACAAAAATGCAAAAAGGTGGAGTGAAGTGGAGCATAAATTGCTGTTGGATTTTGTGTTGGAAAATGTGGACATTGAAGTAATGTAGCACTATTTTGTCTATGTTTATAAGATTATGCCAATGACATATACATACGTATTTTCAGAAACCAACTAGTACAATCTCCTATCAAAAATGTTTGGACCAGACCAAAATTGACGCAACATGGGAAATGCTGCGATGCAAAGTTCGATACTGGAAAGCTACATTTAATAAAGCTGAAGAGTGGCGACTAACAAAGTTATAAAAAGGGGGTCGTTCACAGTTGTTAACTTTAACAAATTAACAAGCTACCCAGTAACAAATTAACAAGTTCGGTGTGAATACCGCTATTCAATTTTAATTGCAGCCAAGCAAAAACAAACAAAAAGGGGTTCAAAAATGTGACACACACACACACACACAATACAACACAATAACAATTATCACTGAAAGTAAAATTTCACTCAACAACTTTTTTCCTTGATTCATTAAATTTCTTTATTGAAAAATTACAAATTATTAATAAGATATTTTATTAATTCAAATATTTGTATTATTGAAAAAAATAATACTATTCGTTAACAATTTTTGTTCTTGATATAGCGGATTTCTTTATCACAGGAAATTGGAAAATTAAAATGATTGAATACCTGGATTTTTGTTATCAAAAATGAAACTTATTTTTTTCTGTGAAAGTTAAAATTCATCTTCTGAATTAATCACCACTTGTGAAGGCTTTCACCCTACAGTGCGACGTACAGAACCCTTCGTGTGCCAACTTTGCTGAATTTATTTAAATTTAGTCATTGAATACAAAATAAGGTTTTTTCTGTGTACTGGCATAAATGACATAATATACATATGTTTTTTTTAAGTAAAAATATTTTTATGAAATCATAAACATGTGTGTGCAGAATTCCTCCTTAATGCATCCGCCTTTCCACATTTCTATTGCATTGAAATTCTAGACCATGATTGCTCATTAAAAAATCGACAATTGCTGTATAAATATTTCTATACGCAGCCAATAAAGAGATTTAGTTACACCGCTTACCCGCTGTGATTTAAATTTTTTTTTTAATTTAAATAACGTTTTTTGAACGATTAAGTTAGCCGTTATCTAGCTGCTAGCACAGTGGGCCAAAAAACTAAAATACTTGAGAACTAAGTCATTTATATAATTGAAAATAGAGTTGATGAAAAAGGAATGCTTCGAATTTTAAATTCTCAATGTTTAGTGTCTAGAAAATGTTTATGAAAATCACTTAAAAAAATTAGTGCTTTTCATATAAATTTTTTTACTCAAGTCGAACCGTCTGGGTTATGGAAACAGGTTATCAACATTTTTATAGGAAATAAAAATAAATATAATTTTTGAAGCGAAGCAAAAAGACTAAAAAAATTAAATAAGAACAAAAAAAATTTCAGCACATATTTCGAAAAAAAAAAATAATAATATAAAAAGACTCACACATATAGTGCCATAACTACCAAAAAATCTCAAGCTACATAATTTACGAACTTAATTTGTTTACCAAATTGGATCATTTGCGATCGTAAATAGTCGATTTTAGCTAAAAAAAAAACGCAGGTCGGTTAAGCTATTCGATATATCGTGCCATAACCGCCAAAATAGCTTAAGCAACACAATTTTCGAACTTCAATTTTTGACCACAATCGATTATTTCCGATCGTAAATAGTCGATGTTTGTCAAAAACCGAAGTTCAAAAAATGTGTCGCTTAAGCTATTTTAGCGGTTATGGCTCGATATAGTACTCGTATATATAATATTTTTCATCGAAATCATCGAGTGTATATTTAATTGTAAAGCGGCGGGTATGCCGTCAATAAAAGAAAAAAAAAAGCAATGTGAGTCCGATCACAGAGGAGATGTGTAAACATCTAGTAATGAAATTTTTTTTAAGTTGGAAGTACTTATGCTTTTAGTATCTTTTTTAAAATTAATTAATTAAAAGTATCAAAACTTTCAATATTGTAAATACATATGAATTTGTTGGTTTTTGTTTGTTTAATTAATTATTTGGTTAGTAAATGGGCACACTGTAGTACATGTATACGTACTGCATTCAAAATTACAGTAAGCAGTAAATTTACTGATTACTAAAAAAATTCAGTAAATTTTTACTGCTAATGAAATTTAATTTGCATTACTAGTAAAATCGTAGGGCCGTAGCAAGTGGCAAAGTTTTTTCATTCAAATTTTGAAACTTTTGTATGAAAAACATTTAGCTACTTTGTAGAATTTCATTATGAATACGGGCATTATTGATTACTGATAATTCAATGCAGCTCATCATATAACAAACCATTTAGGCAATTTATAAAAATTGTAGAAAAAAATTTTAGTAATCAGTAAAAATTTTTTTGTTTTTACTGAAACTTTAGTGGTACTGCAGTGCTCATCTACGGTAAATGCCTTTACTTTTACTTTTTAATTTTTAATTCCTGTTGTTCATCGTTTAGTTGTTGCTGTTCTTGTTGTTGTGTACGCATTGCAATTAAAATAAATTGCGTAAAGTGCGACTTTGACTCGCACACATTCGGTTTTGATAATTTTTTTTTTGATTTAGCTTTCTTAATTTTTTGAGTTTTTTTAGTAAACGATTTTTTTTCAGTTTTATCGCTTTTCCTCGTTTTGGCATTTTTTTTCTCTTTTTGGGTTTTTTTAATTTTCGCAATTTTTTTTCATTTTGGCGATTTTTTCATTTTTGCGATTTTTTTCTGTTTTTTGGGGTTTTTTTTCATTTTACCGATTTTTTTTCTGTTTTTGGGGTTTTTTATTTTGGCGATTTTTTCATATTGGCGATTTTTTTGTTTAGGGATTTTTTTAATTTTGGCGTTTTTTGCGGTTTTTCGCGATTTATTTTAGTCATAGAGATTTTTTTTAATTTGGTGCTTTTTGTTCGTTTTGGCGATTTTTTTATATTTGGCGATTTTATATTTTTTTGATTTTTTAGTTTTACCGTTTTTGAAAATTTCAACAGTCTTACTCTTACGGTTTCCAAGATACAGCAAGTTGTCAAAATTACAAAGTCAAAATTGCATTAACTGATGGAACACCCATTGATTTAAATTTTTTAAATGTAGTGTTAATTGTTGTAGTCTGTATAAAAATACACTAACTTTTAAAATTTCAAGTGTATATATGTACATACAATTGTATGCATATTACATGGAATTTAACATTTTTCGTTGCTCGTTTTGGATCACCCTTTAGTTTTTAACTCTCCAAATGTCAACTAGCCAAACGTCTACGTATTGTGTCCAAATTTCAAGTCCGTAGCTCTTGCGGTTCATTTTCACCTTTGGTGTACGGAAATATACAGAAAAATAACCGGCGGCGGCGCACCGTCGGCTTCGAGCCAGTCGACTTGTTTCTCTGCTTGGTATTGCTTCTTTCAAAAACTAATACACTCATACATAGCTCACACCGATTTGACAATGCTGTGAAAGAAAAGCAAAGAAATCTCAGCAAAGAAATCTCAGCAAAGAAATCAAAGTCAAAAGATTTTTACCCCCCAGCGTATAGATGTTTACACATCAATATTTAATTTTCTTTCATAAAATTTTGCAAATTTTCATTTCATTTCACTGTATGTGCAACTAAATGAATCACTTTATTCTCTCTCTAACACTTCTAATAAAAATTTATCGAATGTTGAATTCATGTGGACATTTACATGTAAATAAATTTTTAAGTTCTTGGCAGGGTTACTAAGCGGTACATGTTTATCCACATAAAATGAGTCGATTCGATTCCTAAGCAGAATTATGCATAAAAAAATAAATTAACATACATACATTTAATTAAAATAAATCGTTAAACATTAAACTCAAGTGTAAATATTGCGATAAAAAATATTTAAATTTTTGATTTATTACCACAATTATTGGCATGCATTAAAATTTATATGAGTTAAAAATAATACAAAAAAAAAAAGATTAATATAAAAACAAAGTACAGTAAAGAGAATACGAAACAATAAGAAAGAAAACATACAAAACTAAATAAGTTGATGGAAAAATCAACAAGAACAGCAACGATGATAACATGCAATTTAATGCATTTTTGCTGTCTACAACGCCTTTTTGCTCAACGAATTTAAAACGCTGGCAAACAAGTTCCCACCTGAGAACAGTGGAAAGCAAAATTATTAGTAAATACTACTTAAAACTGTATATACATTTAAAGTGTACAAAAAATATTACCGACTTCTAATACAACTCTAATTTAGTTAGTTGATTTTGGAAAATCGGCATGACGTATGAGTATTGCTCTCAAATCAGAATGCTTTTGAAAAGCACTAACGATAGGCAGGCTCTCTAACAAGGTAGAAAATTATCACAGACAATTTCGCAAGTCAGTAACTTTTGCATCTGAGTATTACTTCTGTGAAGCACTTCAGTAAAGTAAACATTTCATGGCTTTTTGGAAGCTGAATGTATTGCCAGCCAGTTAGAAGGCTCATCTCGAACAAAAAAATGTCTTATTCATGCGCAACGGCAAGTAATTCTCCATATCGTATATAATGGATGAAATCCTTATTCTTTTTTATGTTTATTTAAGCAAATAAATACAATAATTTGAACTACTTGAGAGACATAAAGCATGAAAGCTTTTTGACTTGTTTCAGCCAAATCTTAATGCTTTAATAATTTGTGAAAAAAATTATAATATACCGAAAATAAGAAAAGAGTGTCACTAACGATGTTATTAATTAAAAATCTACGATGCAGCCTTTTTTAATTTATACAAACATTATTTAATGCTTTCTAGGAAATGTAATCAGGATTTATTCAGTTATTCGATTTTGTTTGATAAATAAACGAACTGACCTAATATTTTATTGTAATTTAAAAGCAGCTGTTTTTTATTTTGTATGATTTTCTCCTAGGGCTGCCACTAAGTTATGCTTCTAATATGGAAAAAAATTAACTCAAATACCAAATTGTATACCATGGCAATAATGAAATTAAATATACAAAAAGTGATACCAAATACAACGTAAGCTAGACAAGTGTACTATAAAAACTCATTTTGTTACGTACTTGCCTGTGTACCACCACAAAACATACAGAAGTGTCACGAGACGGAAGATACGGGTATTTTTCAGTTTGTCTCGTTTTCCCTCAAATTTTGTCGTCGATTTTGTTTTGCTACGTCTTGCTAGTGCAATACATTTTTATTAGCTGTGTTAATTGGTAAGTAGCAATACACTACAGTATCAAATACACTATAATTTTCTCTTTCTTCCATGAATTTTAACAAAAACCTGATTGGAGCTTTTTTACCTGTCACTTTCTTCACATAATACATACACAGAAATTCTGTGGTACCGCTTGTTTGCCTGAGGGCTTACTTGTTATGTAGAAACAGGCCATTAGCATACATATTACTAAAACAGAGCTGCTCATTTATTCAACTTTTAAAATAAAAATAACATCCCGTCTTTATTGAGTCCAATTATTAACTTAATGTCCACTTAAACTAAGAAAATCAATTTTTTTTGCATTTCAAATAAAAGGTGATTTTTGAGCAACTTTCTTTCTGGCATTTTTCTTTTTGGCAACTTAGCTGTTTTCGTGTATCATGTCGTCGCTGTTAAACATGTACCATTTGGTCTATAATATAACCATGAATCGACTTACAAATGAATAACGCTTGCAGATTAGTAAATTTTATTATCTAAATTCATGTGCGGTTAATAAAGTTCAAGTCCTTGCACTTCTTGCATTTTATGGTCAGTTTGGGCGACCTTTTGTGGCGGCTATTCGGAATCTTGTGACTAAATTTAGCACCAAAATTGCATTATTGAATATGAAACCACCATCACACATAAGTACGTAGAGTGCTAACAGAGGAAAATATCGCATATGCATCCTCCAGTGTTTTTTTTTTAAAGAGAAGTAACACTCAGGCAATGAATGCTTACAACTATTGCTATATGTTACCTTTTTTAGGAAAGGGTTAGTGATAGAGAAGACAGGCGGTGAAGGAAGAGATAGAGATAGAAAGGCTTCATTCTTTTGCAACTTAGCTTTTTGCAATTTTTTTTTAATAATGCAGTGTTGCAGCGCCTCTGGTGTTAAATGAGGCGTATTAATTTACTTTATTTTTGAAGCTTAGGTTAATGGCCTTTTTATCAGTTATTTTACTTCGGCGATGATTCTGCTACACAACGAAGGAGGGCGCTCTGATGCTAAATTAGAATTAGCATCTGCTGAAGTCGGTATGTTTCAGTCAGCAGTGACTATGCCTTCATTACTTGAATTCTCCTACAACAACTGACACAAAGGGACAGTAATGGCCATCAGAAAAACGCGTGGTGTTATTATTTTTAATAACTGTTGGATACTGGGATTGAAGCCAGTACCTTTGGTTTTGTAGTCATCATTAGGTTTATTACTTTTTCAATATTACTTGAAGTAAATATGATTTAATTACGCAAAGTTTTTAGCTTTTTTTCAATTTTAATGCATCATTACAAAAGCACCGTGATCTACATATGTGACATTTGATTTTTGCTTAATGATGTAGAACTTTGTGCACTTTAAGCGAGTAATTTCAGTTTTCACGGTATTTGAGTTTTTTTTATTAATCCGTGAAATTGCCTTCCTGATGCCTATGTGAGGTGTAATTAAAAGTTATGGTTCCGTGGTGCAATTTTTGCACACACGTTTTTTTAACGGTCAGTCTATCGGAAACTGCCTGTGGAGCAAATAAAATACATGCTTTGGGCAATTTGGGTGGCCTAATGTACATAAATAGTTGTGTCTACAAATATCTTATGCCTCTGGCGATAACCCCAACATATGTAAATGCGTATGAAAATGCTTATGACCAGGAATAAAAGAAATATGCTCCAAGAAACTTGTTTTATGCGGATTAAATATGCACTAAAAACTTCAAAATATGCTCTTAAAAGTAGCATAAATTGCATTATTTGGAAAAGTAAATTTTAATTTAGCAATTGAATAAAATTTGCATATAAAACAAGACAAAAATAAACAAGTAAGAGTGCTATATTCGCCTATGCCGAATCTTATATACCCTTTACCAAAGTGCGTTTATGTAGTATAGAGATACATACTCAAGCACATACTTACTTTTATGTACAAAGAAAAAAATAATAATTTTCAAACCTTAGAATCATAATTTAAGATTTTTCTGATTACTTATACCAATATAGTAGTTCTTAAAAAAATATAGAACGTGCGTTAGGTGGAAAAAAGAAATTCAAAAAAAAAATGTTTTATTTAGTTACTTTAATGTTTTGAAAAAAAATCATAGTTTCCAGCTCTGGCGCTGAGGTTTTTATTTTTATAATTTTCTATACCAAACTGTTCTTTCCAAAACGTAAAATATATATAATTTATAAAGGAAAAGATAAAAATTAATTATACTTACATACTTTTATATATCAAAAAAGTTTAAGTGTCCCAACCGTGAACTCATCCTTTTTGATTTTCTGATTTCTTACACCAATCTCTTTTTTTAAGAATTTAAGAAATGTTTAATTTATAAAAAAAGGAAAAATTTGTTTTAGTAACTTACTTTTGTACAAAAAAGTTAGAGTTTTCCAACCCAAGAATCGTCTTTTTAATTTTTTTAATTGTTTATTTTTTATTTGAAATACCAATTTTATTCGTTATCAAGCATAAAATAAGTTCATTTAATAAAAATAGATAAAAATTAGTTTTCGGTAGTTAATTTTTTATATCACAAAGAGTGTAAGTTTCCCAACCCTGCAATCCTCCTTTTTGATTCTTTTTTATTTCTTACACCATCTTTTTTTTAAGAATATAAGATATATTTAATTTATAGTAAAAAAGAAAACATTAGTTTTAGTAAGTTACTTTTGTATAAAAAATAAGGTTTTCCAACCCTGCAAACGTCGTTTTAATTTTTTTAAAAATTAGTTTTCGGTAGTTAATTTTGTATATCACAAAAAGTTTCAGTTTCCCAACCCTGGAATAATCCTTTTTGATTTTTCTGATTTCTAACATCAATTTCTTTCTTTTAAGAACATTACATATGTATAGTTTATAAAAAAAAAGGAAAAATTTGTTTTAGTAAGTTACTTTTGCATAACAAAAAAAGTTTAAGTTTTCCAACCCTGGAAACGTCTTTTTAATTTTTTTAACTTTTTTTTAAATTTTTTTATTAGAAATTCCAATTTTATTCATACTGTAGTATAAAATAAATTTATTTAATAAAAAATTATTAAAAACTAGTTTTCGGTAGTTATTTTGTATGGCAAAATGAAGTTTAAGCTTCCCAGCTCTGAAACCGTCTGCTCGATTTTGCTGATTTTCAATACCAATCTTATTTCGAGCATTTCTGACCCACCAGTCCAAGAACGAGCTTCGATTTCACGTACAAACAGACGGACAGACGGACATCGCTTATTCGTCTTCCCTATGCATAAGGATCCAGAATGTATATACTTTATAGCTCGCTTATTAATATTCTGGAAATTACAAACGGAATGACAAACCGTTGGTAAAGGGTATAAAAAGTAGAAAACGGACAGAACAGCAAAATTAATAAAGAACAAAAATTTAACTTCAACTTCAAAAGGGATCACGATATACATAAGAATTAAAATAAACAACAAAATATTAATTTTTAAATAAAAAATCGCTGCCTGTCAGATCTAAATAAACTTTTATACAATGAAAATGTTCTTTCAACGGCAACTGATGTAATCGGGACAGCGTTCGTCACAATAACAAAACAAAGTTTTTATCGAAATTAGCGTCCAGTTAGGATGTTGAAATACACTTTTAACCTGTTTAGAAAATACACATCATCAGCATCCAAATTTAGAAGAATAAAATTTTTAATTTTCTTGTTTCGTTTCTCTTTTACAACAGTCTTGTAAAATAGTCAAAATTAAAAAAATCAAAAAATTTTAAATCGTTCATTTTCCAATTTCTTCTTCTTCTAAATTTAAATGCTAGAATATATACTCTTAATTAGTATTTTCTAAATTTCAGCTTAAACAGGTGTGATATCAAAACTGACAAGAAAGCCATTGAGATTCGGAAGCCAGAACATACACAATGGGCCTTTGTTTATGAAGTCTAACTTCATAATGGTAGCAAAATATTGCTTGCCCATACTACTGCTTCTTTTGGTGTAAAAAAATAAGCCAAGTGTATACACTACATTCATAGAAATAGAGACGGAGAAAAATAAAAAAAATATTACCAACAGCAATTTTTGTTAAAATATGTCAAAATATGCCCTAAAAGCTTCAAATATGATCTAAAAATTCGAAAAATGCTCAAAATATGCGAGCTAGACTTAAATATGCAAAAACATGCATTAAAGGATAAAATATGCAAAAAAATGCACTAACAAATCGATGCCAAAATTCATAAAAAGTTCTGAAACGGATAAATACAGGGTGGGCCAAAAGAAACCAAGGGGTGTAAAAGTTTAATAACTTTTTTGTTTATTAATTTTTTTTTATTTTTTCTTTCAGATTATATAGACAACACTTGGAGAATTTATAATGGAGAGGTTCACAACTGAACAGAGAACCAGAACAATAGAATTTTATTATTTAAACCAGAGATGGAAATTTGATTATGAGTGATGAAGCTCATTTTCATTTGAATGGCTTTGTTAATAAGCAGAACTGTAGGTTCTGGGGTTCTCAAAATCCAAGAGCCATTCATCAACGCCAATTGCACCCCATCAGGTGTACAGTATGGTGTGGGATCACATCTGAAAATGTCATTGGGCCCTACTTCTTCGAGAATGAAGATGGCAGTGCTGTAACCGTAAATGGAGAGCGGTATCGGTTTATGATAGAAAATTTTTTACGTCCTGCTCTTGAAAACAGACCTGGTATGTGGTTTCAGCAGGACGGAGCCACTGCCCATACTGCCCGAGACACAATGGCAGTTTTAAGTCAAATTTTTGGAGAGCGAATAATTTCTCGAAATTCGGAAATTATTTGGCCAGCGCGATCGCCAGATTTGACAGCACCCGACTATTTTCTTTGGGGTTTTTTGAAGGAGCGAGTGTATGTGAACAGGCCAGAGACAATCCTTGAACTCAAGGCAAACATTGTTGCAGAAATTCGAACGCTACAGCCACAAGTTTTGAAAGATGTTATGGAAAATGCTCTAAAAAGAGCCCATCAGTGCGAAGCTGAAAACGGTGGTCATTTAAGAGACATCATTTTTCATACTTAGTGTAAAAAAATTTCCATTTTGTATATTATATAATCTGAAAAAAAATAAAAAAAGTTAATAAACAAAAAACTTATTAAACTTTTACACCCCTTGGTTTCTTTTGGCCCACCCTGTACTTTATTTCCGCATCAATACGTCAGACAAGGAAAAACATGCAATTGCATATTTGCAGTTTCCCGGCTTATGACATTTTATTGTCGATCAATCGATCTGTCGTGCAGAAAGAGTTTACTGGGTCTCACATCAGCAGTTTGTCGTTAAGAATTATTGCGAACGACAACTTTCAATATCGTGGGTTTGAATATATATTTAATACCGAACTAAAAAAATATTGAGGCAGTCATACAAAATGTTGACAATTTTTAGAGACATCATTTAGCTAATGATTTATTTCATCCATAAGCCACTTGCACTATGTACAATCTATATATATTCAGAGGATTGATTGTTAAAAAAAAGCAATGTGATTCCGATCACAGAGGAGATGTGTAAACATCTAGTAATGAAATTTTTTTAAGTTGGAAGTACTTATGCTTTTAGTATCTTTTTTAAAATTAATTAATTAAAAGTATCAAAACTTTCAATATTGTAAATACATATGAATTTGTTGGTTTTTGTTTGTTTAATTAATTATTTGGTTAGTAAATGGGCACACTGCAGTATATGTATATGTACTGCATTAAAAATTGCAGTAAGCAGTAAATTTACTGATTACTAAAAAAATTCAGTAAATTTTTACTGCTAATGAAATTTAATTTGCATTACTAGTAAAATCGTAGGGCCGTAGCAAGTGGCAAAGTTTTTTCATTCAAATTTTGAAACTTTTGTATGCAAAACATTTAGCTACTTTGTAGAATTTCATTATGAATACGGGCATTACTGATTACTGATAATTCAATGCACCTCATCATATAACAAATCATTTAGGCAATTTATAAAAATTGTAGAAAAAAATTTTAGTAATCAGTAAATTTTTTTTTTGTTTTTACTGAAACTTTAGTGGTACTGCAGTGTGCTCATCTATGGTAAATGCCGTTACTTTTACTTTTTAATTTTTAATTCCTATTGTTCATCGTTTAGTTGTTGCTGTTCTTGTTGTTGTGTACGCATTGCAATTAAAATAAATTGAGTAAAGTGCGACTTTGACTCGCGCACATTCGGTTTTGATCATTTTCTTTGATATAGCTTTCTTAATTGTTTAAGTTTTTCCAGTTTAAACGATTTTTTTTTCAGTTTTATCGCTTTTTCCTCGTTTTGGCGTTTTTTCTCTTTTTGGGTTTTTTTAATTTTCGCAATTTTTTTCATTTTGACGATTTTTTCATTTTGGCGATTTTTTTCTGTTTTTTTTGGGTTTTTTGCATATTGACGATTTTTTTCGGTTTTTGGGGTTTATTTATTTAGGCGATTTTTTCATATTGGCAATTTTTTTGTTTAAGGATTTTTTTGATTTTGGCGATTTTTCCGGTTTCTCGCGATTTAGTTTAGTCCTAGAAATTTTTGTTTTAATTTGGTGCTTTTTTCATTTTGGCGATTATTTTTTAATTTTTGGCGATTTTTTTTTTAGTTTGGCGATTTTATAATTTTCGGATTATTTAGTTTTACCGTTTTTGAAAGTTTCAAGTGTTTGCCTTTTACGGTTTCCAAGATACAGCAAGTTGTCAAAATTACAAAGTCAAAATTGCATTAACTGATGGAACACCCATTGATTTAAATTTTTTAAATTTAGTGTTAATTGTTGTAGTCTGTATAAAAATACACTAACTTTTAAAATTTCAAGTGTATATACATATGTACATACAATTGTATGTATATTACATGGGATTTTAACATTTTTCGTTGCTCGTTTTGGAACACCCTTTAGTTTTTAACTCTCATGTATTTGTTATTGCAGTGGCCAAATGTCTACATATTATGTCCAAATTTCAAGTCCGTAGCTCTTACGGTACATTTCCACCTTTGGTGTACGGAAATATATAGAAAAATAACCGGCGGCGGCGCACCG
Organism: Tachina grossa; assembly: GCA_949987645.1. Taxonomy (NCBI): domain Eukaryota; kingdom Metazoa; phylum Arthropoda; class Insecta; order Diptera; family Tachinidae; genus Tachina; species Tachina grossa. Next base: position 48,120,315 of record OX465278.1, on the reverse strand, counting down.
TCGGCTTCGAGCCGGTCGACTTGTTTCTCTGCTTGGTATTGCTTTTTTCAAACACTAATACACTCATACATAGCTCACACCGATTTGACAATGCAAAGCAAAAGCAAAGAAATCTCAGCAAAGAAATCTCAGCAATGAAATCAAAGTCAAAAGATTTTTACCCCCTAGCGTATAGATGTTTACACATCAAAAACCTGAATTTCTACTTTCTCAGAATTTTTGTTAAATTCAAAATGCTTAAAAGTTTTCACTCTTAATTCTTTTTCTACAAGCATAAACATTTTACTAGAACTATTGTATTTTAGAATTTCACTCATTTCATTTGCATATTAAAATTCTTATTTATGAAAATGATTTTTATCAATTAACACGGTTGGAGATACGAGTATCTTACAACATTTTCAGATGTTAAACAATAAACTTGAGACATTTTAACGCTGTCTAATTAATTAATACAAGTTTTTTTTGTCGTTTTAGAAATCTGATAACGGAAAAATATATTAGGGCAGCTCTTTCTTGCTTTTAGGCAGTTGGTTAGAAAAAGATTTAAGAAAATTACCAAATAAAGTTCTGGAAATGTTTAAAAAAATGCGCTAGTTTTTAAATAAACGAAAAAAGTTTTAAGTAGAACAGAGAAAATTTTAGAACTTGTTTTGGAAAATTTAATTCCCGAATTAACATGCTAAATACTATAGTAGACAACTGCCCAGCAAAAAATTACACATTACCATTAGAACTACTTGCCATATAATGACTTACTTTTCTGATTGCCAATTTTCGTTACTCGCTTACAAATCACATTACCTAAAATTTAAAAAAATTACGTGCAAGTTGCTAAAGATTAAGTGAAATGTTGACAAGTAAAAAAAATGTAAGTACTTCTCAAGAATCGGTTATTTTAGTCTCACGCCTTGTTAAAATCATTAATTTGGTAATCCAGTAGGGAAGTGCTTCCACCAAAAATGCTTAATTCCAAACTCGATTACCTTTTTTGAAATTTTTTGCTGGGTGGTTTTGTTGTCATTTCAAAAGTAATGTTAATTTTTTTTTTGTTACTAACTTGGTACTCGTATTTATTTACCGATAAGAAAAACTAAACAATAACACAGTGCAACATGAAAAAATATAATCATATAAGGACACCACTACGTGAGAAAAGATCAAGAAAAAAAAAAGACCCGTGTCTCCCAGTTTTGCCCCCCAAGTCATGCACTTATTTATAGGCCCCCAAATATTTGAGGCATCGGTTTAATTTTTGCCGAAAACTGATAATTTTCTCAGGCTCATATCTTGGAAGCCGTTCGTAATTTTGATTTACTTTCTAAGGCAAACTTGTAGGTCTTGTCTTAGAAAACAAACATTGTGAACATATAAAATCAAAAAAACTTCATCTTCAAGATCTAAATCGCAAAACAATAAAAAAAATCGATTTTTTTAACTTTTTCCACCTGTAGGTAGCAGATTCATAGGTAGCAAACCGTTCCAAATTCAAGGAAACAATCAGCTACAATAAAGAACTTTCTAGAGCAGGGGTATTTTTTTTTATCACGTATTGGTGTGCGTATATGGTTATATTTCCATGACTTAAAAAATTACACATATTGTAAATTAAATTAATAAAACAAAAAAAGTTTGTCTTAAATAAAACAAAAATAAGTAAATTAACAAACACTTCCAGGATAAGTAAATCTCAAATAACAATGGCAAAAGTGTTGTAAATTACTGATGGTTAATTTGATCTTTTATTGCAGAAAATCTCAACAAGTTGGGATACCTTGAATCGAAACAATTCACGTATTCTATTTTCACAAAAAAAAATGTATATAAGGCTGAAATTTACATTTCAAATATTTTAAAATTCGATTTAAAGAATTTTTGTCATCACATACGTCCAGGCAAAAAGAAAAAAACTTAGACCGAATAATCTATCTATATTTCGAGTAAATTCAGGGCCAAAAAAACACCACAATTTACTTCTTCCTGAATAACTTTAAATATCCTCAGATGTCTTCTGACGCGCTAGCAAAAATCTCAAGTTATGGTTTTCACTGTTAATGCTATTTTATGCCTTTTAAATGAGCTAATGTTCTCTGCTTATATACTTACATATATTTAAATGAAAACAAGTGTGTGTGATGTTTGTGGTAATATATGTGCATAAAACTTAAATTTATTCGTTTGAGTAGAAACGAAACGAAAGCAAAACTACAATAAAGCCTTTCATACGATATAAAGTTCAGTTAAGAGAGTGTTGTTACCAGAAATGGCCACGTTTCTTAAGATTGCGATAAGTCATGTGTTGTGGTTATTTTTTGGTCACGCATGTTTCAAAGTGATTTCTTCTGCAATCGAGTTATTGATAATGAATAAAAAAAAATTTTATGTGCATAATCAGAATTTTTTTGATATTGTTCCCTAAGGCCCATATTATTTTGCGGCAAGATTGTCCAGTCTGCAACTTTTAAAGTAAACTGATGGCATTTCAAGTCATCATATTTTCTGCTGCAGATATGGCAACTTCTCAATAACAGCTGTATAGCAAATATGTAACTTTAATTTATTTCAACTTTTGAACTAAAGCATAGAAAATAGAGCTAAAAACAATATTAATTAAAAACAACATAAATAAAAAATTTTAAAAACTACCGAATATTTCTAGAAAAGATTTGATATCTTCTAGGTGGCTGACCGATTTTATTAAAGCATAGCTAAGAACCTTCTTCTCGATCAAGTCACCTTTCAAACAGAAAAAACTAAATCAAAAGCGATCCAGCCGTTTGGTCTGTACGTGTTTTTGTACAGGCACACAGATGCACAGATACACAGACACACACTACAAACTTATAACACCCCGTTTTTTAGTCGGGGGTTAATAAAATGGAATTCAAATATAAAAATATATTTATCAAAATATCTAAATTAAAGTACACATAGTTTCCACATTTCAAACACTTAGGGATTAGACCCTAAGTCATATTTCAAACATCTGTTTGTACGGTTCCGCAGACCAAAAGGTGAAAAGGAACCCTATTGTTTTCGCTACGATGTCCGTCTATTTGTCTGTCCGCCACAAGCTGTTTTCGCGAGATCCGTGAGAACTACTGGAATACTACTACAGACTGCGAAAAACTTTATCCGCTACAGAAGCAAATATACATATGACAGTTAAAAATTAAAGGGTGTTCTAAAGCAGGCAATAAAATATTTTTAAATCCTAATGTCATATATAGAAAATTATATATAGACACTTGAAATTTTCAAAATTAGTGTGTTTTTATGCATACTATACCAATTAACACTAAAATTTAAAAAAAATTAATTAAAGGGTGTTCTATCAGTTAATGTAATTTTGACTATGTAATTTGGACAACTTGCTGTATCTTGGAAACAACCGCAAGAGGCAAACTCTAGAACTTTTCAAAAACGATAAAACTAAAAAATTCAAACTATAAAATAGCCAAACCGAAAAAGATCGCCAAAACGAACAAAAAGCGCCAAATAAAAACAAAAAATCTAAAGCTAAAATAAATCGCTAAAAACTGAAAAAATCTCCAATATGAAAAAAAATCGCCAAAATGAAAAAAAATCGTTAAAATGAAAAGAAACCCAAACACCGAAAAAAATCGCCAAAACTAATAAAAAGGCCAAAACCGAAAATTGCCTCAAAGAGGAAAACACTGAATTTATTAATTTATTTTACTAAATTTTTTTATTTAATTTCAAAGTTCTATAGCTGTCTAAAAACATGCTTTACAAACCTTTGGTAAACAAGGAGAATTCTTTTGGGAATTCTTAGCTAAAGAACAATTTTTCTTTCTAATTAAAAGCATTTAAGCTGCTAGAAAACCTATTTAAATTTCAAATCGAGTATTCCTATTTTTTTCTTCTGTGGAACACTTCAGCAGAAATTTCTAACGGATTTAGCGTTCGCCCATCACAATTTTCTGGCAACACTGGTTACGCATAAAAAAAAAGGCGAAGCATCTGCCAAGATGAGTTTAGTAATATACAGTCAGCAGAGTTGATCAATCAGATCCAGCGGTGCCAGTATTATGTGAAGAATAGTCAACAATAATGAAGTTAACACCGCGATGTTCTAGTTTTCAATTATTTAACATTGTGTGTTTAAGGAGTCTTCCTGTCTGCTTTTAATCAATAACTTAAAATTTGAAAAGGTAAAACGAAACAATATTTTTAAATTTGTTTTTGTTTTCATATAATTAAATATCACTTTGGTGAAGTTGTTTAAGCAATTAGGACCTTCACTTGTCATGCAACTTTATTCATTCACCAAACATATTCCACTTTGATGATTTTTTAAATTGTTTTCGAAGAATTTAAGTTTTAATAATAATATTCATATGCGACCCATAAAGTATATATGTATGTATGTTATGGGTCCTCATAAATAAGGAAGACGAATTAGCGATATCCGTCTGTCTGTCCGTCCGTCTGACCATACGTCAAATCGGGTTTCAGAAGCTCCCAGAAAAGCTACAGATTTCGATTTTGGACTGGTGTATCAGAAATTATCCCACTTAGATTGGTATTGAAAATCAACAAAGTTGAAAAGACATTTTCAGAGCTGGAAAATTTAAACTTTATTTTGCCATGTAAAAGTAACTAGGTAAAACTATTTTTTTTTTTTGTCCAATAAATACATTTTATATTTAAATTACAATTAAATTAATATTAAAAATAAAACAAAACAACTATTCCAGGGTTTATTGGTATATAGAAGTAGCCTACAATTTAATTTTCTTTATGAATTAAACATATTTTATATTTTTAAAATAAAAAGATAGGTATAACAAGACACCAAAATCTAAAAGTATGATTCCAGGGTTGGAAAATTGAAACTTTTGTATATAAAAGTACCTAGTAACTAAGTTTATGAATTAAATAAATTTTATATATTAGAAGGAAATATTTTGGAATAAAAAATTTCAAAAATATAAAACAGCTCCAGAGCTGGAAAATATTATTATCTTTTTTTTGTAACTACATAAAACAACTTTTTTTTTCTTTGCTAATTAAACATATTCCCCCATATTGTGAATGGCGTCGTCGATGTCACATCAAGACGACAGTAAATAATCTCACTTGTCCACTCTTTATCGGCAAAAATTGGCTCTTATTGACAATCTCTTACTAATCTCTAAGGCTTTGTAAATTAATGGAGTATGTTAACAGTAGTCAATTGTTGTCTACAAAGAGTAAACAAGTTCACTGTCGTCTTGATGTAACGTCAATGACACCATTCGCAATAAAGGGGATTTTATGTTTTATAACGAAATAAATGAGTATTAAAATCAGAAAAATTAAAAAACAAGATTCCTGTGTTGGATAATTTATATTTTTTTTGTGGTAAAAATTGTACTCTGAGTATAGTTATGTTTCAAATCGATGGTCATACGGTGACATAACTACAAAATTAGTTAAATAACATGTTCTATTTCCCAGAAACTATTCCTTTCTGCTGAATAAAACAAAAAAAAATTCTTTTTGAATAAATGGTTTACATAAAACTTCGATATCAATGGAGGTGTAATATTGACAATAGGATGTTTGATTTAAAACACTTAACAGTTTTTTAATATTAAGTTTTATTATATACCGAAATATATTAAATAAGTTAGTATAGTTGGTATGGTTGTACAATGATAGCATAATTTTAAAATTATTAAAAAGTATAGCACGGCTTTTGAGCAACATATGTTATAGTATGTTTCCACCGACATGATTTAGACAAATCATGATGATTTGTGCAAATCATGTTCATTTATACATATGGATAAATCACTTCAAAGTAGTTGATTTATTTTAAATAATGTCGAAAATACTATTTTTCGAACTTTTAAAATTACAAGCTCCATCTCTGGACAATTTCGAAAAAATTACATTAAAGAATATTTAATCAATTTTAAATGTCAACTTCATGTCCATAAAGTTCACATTACAGCTGCTGCGCCCAATTCATAAGGACGTGCATAAATTGAATACGAAAATTCGAACAATAAATCACTCACAAGCTCGGTGGAAACACTTTGAAGTGATTTATTTAAACGTACTTGATTTAAATTAAACGTAAAGTATTCATATATAAATTGCACTAAATAAAACACTAAATGATGCATTTTTGATCACAACATATAGCACTTTTATTTATTTTTAGCTAAAGTTAACTTTAACGAAAAGCAACCTTATCTTAGGGCCATTATTACAACTCAAAGTTAGTTAAAAGTAGGATTTTATCGGACGTATAAAAACTTTATAATTTGCAAAATTGTACTTTAACCTAAAGTAAGCGATAAATTACAGGTAAGTTTAAGCTACCTGGTAAGTTATATCCAATTTGCAATAATGGAAAGCTTTTTATACGGCCGACAAAATCCTACTTTTAACTAACTTTAAGTTATAATAATGGCCCTTAAACTAGCAACAGTGGCCTTAATTACGGTGAGTTGTTATTTTGATTCTAGTAATTTTGTGCAGAGTATTTAGTGACCAAGAATATTTGTCATCGCGAGGAAACTTTCTTGGCGTTTGAGCATTTGCAAAAAAAATAAAAAATAAATAACCTAGCACATTAACCACACCTAGATGCTTAATTACAAAATCCCTCACGTTTCCATCTCTAGTGGGCATAAAAACAAAATTACTGGCTTTTAAACTTCCACAAACAGTCAGGCAAACAAACGAATAGATACAATTTAAATTAATGCACTTTAACTAAAATGTTGTTACGTTAATTATGCGTAAATATTGGCTACGTCGTGCTAAATGCAAGAAAACGAAGAAGAAGAAAAAAACAAGAAAACACCACTGCCGACCAGTAACGATTGGAAGTGGAAAAGTGAGAAACGTGGTGTCGTTGTGTTGCTAGTCTGTCTTTCACTTCTTCCAGCAAGTGCATTTTTTTTTTTAGTTTCGTATCTCCTCTGTATGTGCTGCACCCAGGGATGCCAATACCGAAATCCCGAATACCAAAAACCCGGGATTATTCTAAAAAATTGAATCCCGAATCCCGGGATTTTTAAGCAGAAGTCTCGGGATTCTGGTAACATTAAAAATCTGACAATTTTTTTTTATTAAATGCACGTTTGTAAATAAACATAAGTTTCCCAGTTAAAAATAATTTTAAATATTTGAAATTTAATCATAGCATTAGTAATGAATTTTGTATCACACAAAACAAAGTCGGAAGCTCGGTTTGGTGTTTTTTCTTAGTGGCTGATAATGGAACTGCGCACGCAAAATGCAAGTTTTGCAAAAAGGTATTAAAAACTTTAAGGAGGTTCTATCAAAGGTCTGTTGACACATATTAATGTAAGTATATTTTGTCAGATAAATATATGATATTCAGCTAGAAAAACGACACGAGAAGGTTGCACCTCAACCAAAAATACTAAAAATTACTAACTTCCTTGGCCCACAAAAAGAGGTGTCGCTTGGCGCTATCAAATAAAGCCCAAGGAAATAACGGCCAAATATGAAAATGAAATAAAGTCAAATAAAATTAAGGAATTTTTAATTGGGCTTTATTTCATTTTGAGTTTGGTTTCATTGGGCTCTATTTCATTTATATTGGGTGCTATTTCATAAATTTTGGGCCTCAATTCATTTTTTTTGGGTTTTATTTTATGGGCCTTATTTCATTTCTTATTTGGGCGTTATTTCCTTTAAATTCTTCCTACCAATAATACATTAAAAATGTTTTATTTGGTTCTGTAATGAATTTAACTTTCTTCATGAATTAAGAATTTTTTTAATACTTATACTTACATTAATAATAAATTATAATTCTAAAAGCTAGTATATGAGATTATCTAAAAATACCCGATCCGTCCCGGGATCCCGTTTTTTTAAATTAAAAATCCCGAATCCCGGGTTTTAAAAAACTTAGTCCCTTTTGGCTTCCCTAGCTGCACCCCATACATAAACGTTCCTGGCAACATGTTGACAGGTTTGTCAGAATAAATACGACATCGAAGAAGAAGAACTAGAAGAAGAAGAAGGGGGGAAAAACTTCTCAAATAGAGTTGAAAACTGCGCGCTTTGTCTACGTTGAAGATTTTATTTTTTATAATGAGTGCTTATGATTGTATGTCGTATTTTTAAACACCTTTCATTTAATTTAAACGGGCCCTTAATTAATCTTGAAGATTAATAGCATTTGTTTTTATTTTTACAAAACTTTTTTAATTGTTAATGGCGTGCAAGCAGCTCGTGTATCGTAAATTAGTTAATAATTTTGGAGATCCCATATATGTATATGTATTCTGATTGTTCATCCCATCCAAGTTAGAATTATTGAAGTGAATCAGAGGAAATTCCCAAAAAAAAATAATTCGTTTATACGATAATTAATTCTCCCATTAGCATTTTCTATCTAAATGCAACGAAGAATCATGTTGTTTTATTTGTAATTAAATCCTAAACGAATCTACTGCAGTTATTGTTAACAAGCTTTTACGATTCCCATGTGATTAAACAATAAAAATAAATAAATAAAAAATAAAAAATATCCGACATTTTTGTATACGCCCATTCTACTTAAGACTTCATTCAGCTTAGCCTTGTTGACTACTATGAAAACAAGAAGCGAAAAAGAACCGAAAAACAGATCGCAAACATTGTAATTAACATTTAAACCCTTCCACAGTTGTTACTTTAACAATTTTATTAAAATTTTTTGAACCCATGTGTTATCAGTCGTATGTGTGTATCGGTATAGATACAAATGTGTCATCCTTCAAAAAAAATTAGCAAAATTTCTGTTAAAAGCCTTGAACTATTGCAGTTTCGTGTTTGCAAATATGGGTACAACACGCAAAGAAAAAATATGGTTGAGGTAACCATAATCAAACAGCAACATACTATGATTGAATTATATGGTTGCAGTCAAATCATATTATTGTTAATAAAAAAGCAAACTTTAATAATATTATTATCTGAGTTAATAATAATATTATCTACAAAAACAATGAACTTTGTTATACCTAATCTTAGTATTGTAAATATGACAACACTATTGTTAGATGTAACTAAAATATAATTGAAACTCACCATGCCATGTTCTAATATTATATTAATATTGTTAAATACGACCACAGTATTATTTAACATAATAATACCATTTTGTTTTTTAATCATATATTTATTGTAGAAACAGCTGTGCGTTAAATTCGAAACAAAAATACAGACATGTCTGTATAAAGAGATACACAAATGTTTATATATTTTTATTGGTCTACCCTTTTGTTTATTCTTTATTTATTTATTCATTTATTTAGCGCCACTCGTGCACGAAATTCTGAACTGACAGATGTTTCCGAAAAAGATTTTTTTTTTAACTTAACATAGTATGGTTTTGGATAACATTATATTGTTATTTACATCATATTATTTTTAATTAATAATACAAATTATGTTGCAGTCATAAATTTTTAACAAAACTATATTGTTAAACTCTAACCATATCACACTTTTTTATGGATGTGATAATGTTATTATCAAATTCAAACATTACTGTATTTATCGTAACGAAATAAAAGTTTAAAATAACAATAACTAGTTTTCAACGACCACACATTTGTTTCAGAGAACATAATATTGTTTTTTCAACCATTCTACAACCGTATCTTTTCCTTGCGTGTAGAGATATTGACATAGATGTAGCTAAAATATTTTTTTGGGGTGTGGTGGAGCATTACAACTGGAGATTTTCATGAGTAATAATTACAGGAAATTTTTTATAATTCTACAGGGGACAGCTATTATTGGGTGCGATTCCCGCCCTCCCTCCTCCTGCCACAGAAAGGTCAACTCTTATTATGTATGTTAGGAATTGCAACAGTAAATTCCCTGTGACCACTGATCCATAAGATATTACGTCACAGAACTATACCTTCGTATGGGAATTAAGATTTTCCGAGATCCACTCATACATAGATTTTTTTACAGCCTTCTATTCCGTTGGAGCACAACACAACAGAAGAATGAACAGAGATTTTGCTCTTAACGGGTCAACAACTAGAAAACTGAGTGGAAATTTCAGGATTTCGATTGGATTTCTTAGTCGGAGTCTTGAAAGTTTTGCTGCTGTAAATGAAAATTTTTCACCATTTTGGTAATTAATTCGTACCGACAAAGAAAAGAATATGAGAATCACTTGAACGTGAAATCCATCTCAACACAAGCAAAAACTTGTAGTGTATTGGTACCTTTAGACTTCGAGGATGATAAAAGTACAATTTAATAGACATATATCAGCAAAGAGTGCAAAATTGGTAAAACAGTGGTCGCCAAACTTTTTGATGTGTAAACATCTATACGCTAGGGGGTAAAAATCTTTTGACTTAGATTTCTTTGCTGAGATTTCTTTGCATTGTCTAATCGGTGTGAGCTATGTATGAGTGTATTAGTGTTTGAAAGAAGCAATACCAAGCAGAGAAACAAGTCGACCGGCTCGAAGCCGACGGTGTGCCGCCATCGGTTATTTTTCTGTATATTTCCGTACACCAAAGGTGAAAATGAACCGTAAGAGCAACGGACTTGAAATTTGGACACAATGTGTAGACATTTGGCCACTACAACAACAAATACATGAGAGTTAAAAGCTAAAGGGTGTTCCAAAACGAGCAACGAAAAATGTTAAAATCCCATGTAATATACATACAATTGTATGTACATATGTATATACACTTGAAATTTTAAAAGTTATACAGACTAAAACAATTAACAATAAATTTAAAAAGTTGAAATTACAGGGTGTTCCATTAGTTAATGCAATTTTGACTTTGTAATTTTGACAACTTACTGTATCTTGGAAACCGTAAGAGCAAAACTCTTGAAATTTTCAAAAACGGTAAAACTAAAAAATCAAAAAAAATATAAAATCGCCAAATATAAAAAAATCGCCAAAAACAAAAAAAATCGCCAAATCGAAAAAAGCACCAAATTAAAAAAAATCTCTAGAACTAAAATAATCCTTAAACAAAAAAATCACCAATATGAAAAAATTCCCAAAATGAAAAAATCGCCTAAATAAAACAACCCAAAAACAGAAAAAAATCGCCAAAATGAAAAAAACCCAAAAAAATACAAAAAAAAATCGCCAAAATGAAAAAATCGCCAAAATGAAAAAAGTTGCAAAAATTAAAAAAGCCCAAAAAGAGAAAAAAAACGCCAAAACGAGAAAAAAGCGATAACACTGAAAAAAATCGTTTAAACTGAAAAAACTTAAAAAAGTAAGAAAGCTAAATCAAAAAAATGATCAAAACCGAATGTGCGCGAGTCAAAGTCGCACTTTACTGAATTTATTTTAATTGCAATGCGTACACAACAACCAGAACAGCAACAACTAAACGATGAACAACAGGAATTAAAAATTAAAAAGTAAAAGTAACCTAGGGTTTACACGTGCAAGTGCAAGTTCGAAAAACTCAATACACTCAAACTCTTTTACTAACACATCTACACTTTCGGCACTTGCAGTCTACTTCCAACTCAACTGCCAAGGAATTTTACAAGACAGTGACTTGCTGAACTTGTAGCAAGTAAATGGAAAGTTAGCGTACAGTGTTGCCCTATTAATAGTTTAGCACAAATTAACTGGATTTCAGTGTAATGTTATATGAGTTTTTACTCATTTTAAATACATTTAAAAGCTAATTTAATAATTTTTTTCTTAAATATTCATAAATCGAGCAGTTTATTAATTTTTTGGGCATAAATAACATTGAAATAATACGAATAAAGTTCAACACTATATGGTTTCCTTAAAATTAAAATTTTTTATTCTATGGACAACTCTGCACTAAAAGGCAAACATGCAAGTTGCAAGACAGTCGGGCATTTGTGCGAAATTTTCGTTGATAATACGTACACAGAGCTTGCATGCAAGGCACTTGCATGTGTAAACGCAGGGTAAAGGCATTTACCATAGATGAGCACTGCAGTACCACTAAAGTTTCAGTAAAAACAATAGAAAATGTTTAGCAAGTAAATTTTTACTGATTACTAAAATTTTTTTCTACAATTTTTATAACTTGCCTAAATGACTTGTTATATGATGAGGTGCATTGAATTTTCAGTAATCAGTAATGGCCGTATTCATAATGAAATTCAACCAAGTGGCTAAAAAGTTTCAAAATTTTAATGAAAAAACTTCGCCCTCCGATTTTACTAGTAATGCAAATTAAATTTCATTAGCAGTAAAAATTTACTGAATTTTTTTAGTAATCAGTAAATTTACTGCTTACTGCAATTTAGAATGCAGTACATATACATATACTGCAGTGAGCCCATTTACTAACCAAATAAGTTTAATAAAATAAACAAAAACCAACAAATTCCTATGTATTTACAATATTGAAAGTTTTGATACTTTTAATTAATAAATTTAAAAAAAGATACTAAAAGCATAAGTAGATACTTCCAACTTAAAAAAAATTTTCATTACTAGATGTTTACACATCTCCTCTGTGATCGGACTCACATTGCTTTTTTTTCTCTTGTGGTTCTCCAGGAAAAAGTTTGGAGACCACTGTTGTATGAATTTTGTACTCTTTGCATATATTGTATTCTTTGTTATACTCGACAATACCTACCAGAAATATAGTAACAGTTCGCAGGTATTATTTTTTGTCACACTGTGTAATAATAATTAAAAACCAACTGAAGATTTTTGAAGTTATTGAAAATGAACCATTATTTCGACATTTTGCATCATCGATATCTTGCAAATCACCCGCGTCTTTTTAAGCTTAAAGGCCGAGTTATATAGAATCCTTCATACTTCATACCTTGCTTTTTCAACTAATATTAATGCAACGACGGAAGATGTTGGCACAATAAATTTCTAAATGACGTTTCTTAAGAGTTATAGAGCTAAGCGGGGGAAAAAATTAAAACACTTACACTAGAAGCTCTAAAGCTTTTCTCAGAGCCACCCATGAGAATGCACAGACAAAAATATTCCTGCAATAAAAAACTTTAATTTTAAAATAAAACCAAAATTCAATTAAAAATATATTTCAGTCAATTACATTTTTGTTTAAAAATTACAAAGCTCAATGGACTTAATTACATTTTTAATAGATTTTTGGATTTAATTTTAATTGACATTGTTTATTGCAGAAATATTGTTTTTGTACGACACGACCGATTATGGAAGCGATTAGAAAAACAAATAATACTATAACAATAAGTATTAAATACGAGTATTATAATATTACTTATCTAATTTATTTATAAAATGAATTGTTATAATACATACTTTAACGGGAAGTTTTGTATGAAGAACTTGTAGTTAAAGCTCACGTTAACTCTTAATAATACATTGTGAAAAGGTACGTTAAATGAATTTTTATATTAAGGGTTTTCATGAGAATGTTCAAAAGTCTCGCAAACTTTGCAATTGTGCATTTTTACACTCTCGTAAATTAAATGTTAAAAATTGTATAGAAATTTATTTACACAAACCTGTTAAGTTTGCCCAATAATTTTGAATTGTAAACTTAAGTTGTGCAATTGTGCATTTTGTAGATAACAATTTCTTGCTTTGTATGCTTTCTTTAAGCATTTTTAGACACACACACAAACACGTTTTTATTTTCATAGAAATATATACATTTAAATTAAAAATTTTTTGAAATTTTTTTATTTTGTGTTTGTTTTGACGTTTGTTTCAAATTTACATAAACTGTTTGCGCAAAGGTTCAAAAGGGGCTTCATGAAACAAGTCTCGCAAGTTTGCCCAATTGCGCAAATGGCAATTTTAACAGTTCTCATGAAAACCCTTATTATTTTAATGAAACTACTTGTCGAGTTATTTAATATAAATTAATTTTTTTTTTTTGGAATCATTTTTCGTTAAAGGTCAATTATCATAAAAATATTATATTTCAAAAGATTTCTGTTATTTAGACAATATTCGGAATAAAAACTTAAATTGATTGCTTATTTAAAAAAAATCGAATGTAAAGTTAGCAATAGCTAAACTTCACTGTTTTTAAAACAATTTCAAAATTCAAAAACCCAAAACAAGTGTTATAACCGAATGCGAATTCGTTTATCTATATAAAGTACCATCTTTTTTTAAACTAGGACCAGGAGGGCGATACGGGGCAAATTTTTACCCCTCCGAAACGCTTAAACCGATTTTAATGAAATTTTAAACATAGATAGATCTGCGTCTAAGAATTCACAAATGATCTATGCATTTTTAAAACTATTACCAGGAGGGCGAAATGGGGGAAATTGCTGCCCTTCCGAAACGTTCAAAACGATTTTAATAATATTTCAACGTCTAAGAATTCACAAATGCTCTATGCATTTTTAAAACTAGGACCAGGAGGGCGAAAGGGGGAAATTTGTCCGCTTCAGAAACGTTCAAGCCGATCTCAATGAAGCTTAGGACATAGATAGACCCCAGTCTAGAGTCACAAAGGCTCTATGCATTTTTAAAACTAGGATCAGGAGGGCGAAATGGGGGAAATTTCTCCGCTTCCGAAACGTTCAAACCTATTTCAATGAAGTTTAGAAAGTCACACAGGTTGTGTACATTTTCAAAACTAGGACCAGCAGGGCGATAGGGGGAAATTTCTGCCCTTCGTTAAGAAGAACACATAGGCTATATACCTCATTTCTACACCTCCTACTCTTTCAAAGCGATGTAAATGAAATTTAAAAGACGATTGGGGTACATTTTAAAGACGATGGGGGTAGCGAAGCACACCCTGGTGTAGCTAGTATTATATAAAAAATTAATACTAACGAATTTTGCAATAGCAAAAGTCTATTGTATTTTCTTAACAAAATTTAGCTAGAATTTTTAAACTATTTTTTTTGAACTCAGCAACCCCAAAGCCATATAACCTGACCATAAAACAATTTTGTTCAGTTACATTCTCAGTTTTTCCCGCTGTGCACACTTATAATATGCAAAAGTGTAAGCATGGGAATTTTATTGTTAAAATGACCAGTTTTTTACAGAAAATCCCACCGCAAAATGGTTCAAAAGGCAAATGTATTTATTTAAATGAAAATATTAAAGGTGTAGTTTCCATACTACAAACGCTCTACACGTCTAAAAAAAAGTTGTCTAGAAATTTAGTGTTTTTTTGTAAAAAAAATATAGACAACTTGAGTGATTGTAATGCAAAAACTACAGCTAAGAGAACAATTTAATTTTGAGTGTATGTTTTCTCTTATTTTAATTGATTTTTAACCCACTCTAGTTACTAGTCGAGTGTAATAAATAAGGGCCTGTTTCTCCAAATGCGAACGAACGTTTCCATCGAATATTTATATTTGAAACATAAACAACTTTGAGTTTTTATACCCTGTACCAAAAAATGGTAATAGGGTATATATAGGCTTGTCATGCCGCGTGTAATTTCTACAATATAAATAAGCGAGTCATAAAGGGTATATATTCTGGATCCTTATGCATAGGGAAGGCGAATAAGCGATGTCGGTCTGTCCGTCTGTCCGTACGTGAAATTGGTTTCCCGAAGCTCCCAGAAAAACTAGATAATTCGGTCTTGGACTGGTGTGTCAGAGTTAGTCTGAAAAATATTGGCATTGAAAATCAGCAAAATCGAGAAGACGATTTCAGAGCTGGAAAACTCAAACTTTATTTTGCCATACTAAAGTAACTACCGAAAACTAATTTTTATTATTTTTTATTAAAATAACTTATTTTATGCTTCAGTATGAATAAAATTAGTATTTCTAATAAAAAAAATTAAAAAGACATTTCCAGGGTTGGAAAACTTTAAAATTTTTTGATACAAAATTATACAAAATTAACTTACTAAAACAAATTTTTCCTTTTTTCTATAAATTAAATATATCTTATATTCTTAGGAGAAATAGATTGGTGTAAGAAATCAGAAAAATCAAAAAGGATGATTCCAGGATTGGGAAACTTAAAATTTTTGTGATGTAAAAAACTAACTATTTTTATTTTTTTTATTAAATTAACTTATTTTATACTTCGGTATACATTAAATTAATATTTAATATTAAAACAATGTAAAAAATTAAAAAGACTTTTCCAGGGTTGGAAAACTTTAACTTTTTTCTTATACAAAAGTAATTAACTAAAACAAATTTTTTCTTTTTCTCTATAAATTAAACTCTTAAAAGAAAGATATTGGTGTAAAAAATCAGATAAATCAGAAAGGATGATTTCATGGTTGGGAAACTTACACTTTTTGTGGTATTTTATATACCATATAATTAGGTCTAATTAATTTTTTAGGGTTCCGTACACCAAAGGTGAAAAGGAACCCTATTGTTTTCGCTACGCTGTCCGTCTGTCCGTCACACGGTATTTTCTCAGTAACCGTAAGAGCTACGGACCTGAAATTTGGACACAGTATGTAGAACCTTGGCCGCTACAACAACAAATATATGAGAATTAAAAATTAAAGGGTGTTTCAAAACAAGCAACGAAAAATGTTAAAATCCCATGTAATATACATACAATTGTATGATTATATGTATATTGAAACTTGAAATTTGTAAAATTAGTGTATTTTTATACAGACTACAACAATTAACACTAAAATTTAAAAAAAAAATTTAAATTAAAGGGTGGTCCATCAGTTAATGCAATTTTGACTATGTAATTTTGACAATTTGCTATATCTTGGAAACCGTAAGAGGCAAACACTTGAAATTTTCAAAAACGGTAAAACTAAAAAAACCGAAAATTATAAAATCGCCAAACAAAAAAAAAAAACATCGCCAAAAATTAGAAACAAATCGCCAAAACGAAAAAAATCGCCAAAATTAAAAAAAAAAGTTCTAACACTAAAATAATTCGCCATATTCGAAAAAATCGCCAAAATTAAAAAAGGAACGCCAAAATGAAAAAAACGCCAAAAATCGAAAAAAACGACAAAACGCGAAAATGTAGCCAAAACTAAAAAAAAATTTAAATAAAAAAAATCGCTAAAATGAAAAAAATCGCCAAAAATAAAAAAATAGCCAAAATGAAAACACGCCAAAAACCGAAAAAAATCGTCAAAACAAGAAAATAAAGTGTCAAAACTAAAAAAGGAGCCAAAACTTAAAAAAATCGCCAAAAACTTGAAATTTTCAAAAACGGTAAAACTAAAAAAACCGAAAATTATAAAATCGCCAAAGCAAATAAAAACAAAATCGCCAAAAATTAAAAAAAAATCGCCAAAATTAAAAAAAAATTCTAACACTAAAATAAATCGCCAAATTCGAAAAAATCGCCAAAATGAAAAAAAAACGCCAAAATGAAAAAAACGCCAAAAATCTAAAAAACGCCAAATCGCAAAAATTTCGCCAAAACTAAAAAAAATTAAATAAAAAAATCGCAAAAATGAAAAAAATCGCCAAAAAAAAAAAATCGCCAAAAGGAAAAAATCGCCAGAACAAAAAATAAAGTGTTAAAACTAAAAAAAGAGCCAAAACTTAAAAAAATCGCCAAAACCGAAAAAACGCAAAAACCGCAAAACAAAAAAACCGAAAGATCCCAAAAAACGAAAAAAATGCTAAAACTATATATTATATAGGATGAAGTTTGTATTAAATTACATATCTAGTGTTCGTACGGAACCCTTCGTGCGCGAGTCAGAGTCGGTCGCACTTTACTGAATTATTTTTTCTTTTTCTTTATAAATTATATATATTTTAAGTTTTGGAAAGACAAGTTTGGTGTAGAAAATTATCAAAATTTAAACTACAGCTCCAGAGCTGGAAACTTTGAAATTATTTTTATGAGTATTAAAGTTACTAAATAAAACTATTTTTTAATTTGATTTTTTGATATTGTATGACGTATCGTCGTTTTTGACAACTGGAATAAGGGTGAATGTAAAATATTTCTTAAATACAGAGTGTAGAATAAAATATTCAACTTATTGCTAATATCGAAAAAAAATATTTAATCGAAAAATACCGAGAGGTCACTTACGAAAAATTGCACCAGTGCAAAAAGTTATAAATTTTTTTCACAAAACATATGCATATGTATGGATGTGCTTATTAATGTATCTCTATACTTTATACTTTATGTGCACTTTGGTGAAGGATATATAAGATTCGGCACAGCCGAATATAGCACTCTTACTTCTTTGTTTTCATTTCTAATTTAAATGTTCAATATAATCTATCGTTCGTATTTAAATGAACGGGTCCTACTACTGTTTGTATAAATTTAAATTTAATTTTAAATATTATTTTTGTTTTGAAAGTAAGTGGTAAGTCGAACGTTGTCGACGTGGTGAAACAGACCATGTATTTTTGATTTTTTTTTTAGCTCACAAGAAAAAATTGTCCAGTTAAGAGCGAGAATAGTTCTGAAAAAAAAGGATTTCTAGTTATTGTATAGAGTGAAGATATATGTTAACTATATTTTTGACGAGTTCATGTTTTTATTTATTTTAATATGACTCGAAAATTTTGGAAAAAATATTAGAATAAATATGTAGAAAAAAAGCCGCAGGGAAAAAGTAAAAGTTGTTGCTCTATAAAGAAAAATGTCAAAATTGAACAAGAAAAAAATTACGCAAAAAAGAATTAAAATTTTTATTTAAGTAACATCGATAGAAGAATAAGTAAATGTGTCCGTTTACATGATGAAATTTTTCCTGCAGCAAGTTTTGAATTTATTTCCTTAGCTTACATTTGGGCTTACATGCAGAATTTTTTTATAAATGTGTTTTCTAGTGCATACATGTTTATTTCCGTGTTTGAAAAAAATTTCAGGTAAATAAATGAATTTGTATAATTCTTTCGGTTCAAAGTTACATTATATGCAAACAAAACATTTTTAATTATAATAACATGCGAATACCCGCCTTAGAGGGTTAATAACTACCAAAGAGAACAAAACAAATATTGTCAAGTATAAAACAAAATATATTCAAACAACACAAATCAGTATTGATTTCAAGCTTCTCAGATAATCAGGTTTTAAAACGGAATTAAAAACACTAAATATACATTTTATTTCGTAGTTCGCATTTACAGTCAAAACAGAATAAAAATGTGGAGAGCTTGTAAGATTAAATTGCATAATTTTATATAACAAAAAAAAAAAAAAAAGAATATAAATATTTATGTATGTATCATTAAAGATGTGATGATGATCTTGACACTGTGGATGCAAACACTAAATGCCCAACAAGATGCCTTTAAGACAACACTCACTGGCGGTGGGGAAGGAGGTGACAGAAGCACTTATTCCGAATATAATTACAATACACATTTCACCAGTGGAAACAACAACAAAAACAACAACAACAACAATACAAGCACATACACACCTCAATTGCCCACTCTTCCATCCAATATAAATTCAAGAGACTCAGTTGGATATGCTCCAACCTATCTCTCGCACAAAAGAGATTCAGATCGTAATAAAGCTCAGCAGAATGAAAATAATCATAATGGAAACAATTTATCCACACAGTCACCAGTATTTGATATGAATTTTATAATCACAGAAGAAGCCTCTACAGCAGGGAAAATTCCATCAAGGGTTAATTTTAATGCA
This sequence comes from Tachina grossa, assembly GCA_949987645.1. Lineage (NCBI taxonomy): Eukaryota > Metazoa > Arthropoda > Insecta > Diptera > Tachinidae > Tachina > Tachina grossa. The sequence continues at coordinate 48,100,769 of OX465278.1, read as the reverse complement.
AAACTTTTCGACACCATGTTCTCGAAAGCCCAGTATGAGAATCTCGTTTATTCACCCATTTCCTTGCAAACAATTTTGGCCTTCATTTTTACCATGTCTGAAGGCAAACTTTATGAAGAGCTGGCTCAGCTATTGGCCATTTCCAATAATCGCACTTATGTGGCCAAAGTTTTTGAAAATATTCTACAGGCAGCTGCTGTAAATGCTCCCCCTACAACACTTATCATGGCCAACAAATTATACTATGACTACCGCTTTGGCCCACTCGAGCATAGTGTACGAAATTTCGCCAAGAAATCATTTGACAGTGAAATGGAACAAATTGATTTTTTTGCTGCCAAAAAGGCTGCCAATATCATCAATTCCTGGATGAGTGAAAAAACTCACAATCTTATCAAAGACATCGTTACACCGGCCACCCTTGGTGCTGACACTAGTGCTCTGTTGCTGAACTCTATTTACTTTAAAGGCGAATGGTTGACGAAATTTGATTCGCTCGATACAGAAACTCAAGAATTTTTTTTAACAGAACAAACAAAAGTTCCCGTCAACATGATGTACAATGAAGATGTCTTTCGTTATGGTGATTTTGCTGCCGATCTGCAGGCATCTGTGGTGGAGTTGCCCTACAAAGCATCCAACTTATCGATGCTTTTGATTTTACCCAAAGAGAGAGATGGTCTGGCGGCCTTAGAAAACAAATTAAGATTTTACGATTTTAATGCCATATCTCAAAGGCTAAAAAGGGAAGTAGTGACTGTAAAAATGCCGAGATTTGAAATCGAATATGAAATTGATATGATTCATCAATTGCAAAGGGTAAGTGATTTATTTATGGAGTGCAATTATTCTGAGTTGCAAGATTAACAAATAAAAATTTAAAATATCATAAAATCTAACTGTAAGCAAGTTTAAAACGTTAAAGATTCTAAAGGGTCTTTCAAAATGAAAAATCATAAGAGAAACCTAAAAATAATTTTGAAATACCTGGCGAATGATAACCATTTTGATATAGTTCGCCGATGTTTTACTTTTTTGGTATTCACAAAATGGTGGCCGCCATATTGAATTTTTGCAACTGTCATATTTTTAGCGAGACTCTGATCACGAAGGCAATCACATCGTAAGAATTATCAAAATTGGCCCACGTAACATACATACTTTTTATTTATTTTTTATTCATAAAATGGCCTCTGTTGGCCGCCATACTGAATAATTAGCAGGGCCATATCCTCAGCGATATTCCTGGGATTAAAACAAATCATTTGACGTCGTAAGAATTATCAAAATCGGCCCACGAAAAACACAATTTTTTTTTTTTACAAAATGGCGTCTGTTGGCCGCCATATTGAATTTTTACTTTTGCCATATCTTTAGCGACACTCATGGTATTACGACAAATGGATTGAAGTCGTAGGAATCATCAAAATCGACCCACGTAATACACATAATTTATATTTTTCTTCGTACTCACAAAATGGCTTCTGTTGGCCGCTATACTGAATTTTTATTGCTGACATATCTTAAGCGACATTGCTGGGATTCAGACGAATAGATTGTCGTCTTAAGAGTCATCAAGATCGTCCCAAGGAGCACACATACATACGTAAACTGATTTGCGTAGCGCAATCCGATAAAAAGAAATGAAAACATTTCACCGAAATTATTCTTACTGTTGTAGGAGGTGTTTTCTTCTAAGCAGTCGTTGAAAGAATTAATAAAGATTGGTCTTCGCAAAATACTAATAATAAGACTTTGAAAAAGAACAATTGTACGCACTTTGAAAATATGCTGTAAAAAGGAAAAAGACTTAGTCCCTTTTTTCAAACATCAGAGAGCTTAATTTCTTAGGTACCTGCTGAGTAGAAGTACATATCGTTACCTTAATATAGAAAGGCTCTAGCTTATTATTTTTTTTTTTAAATCGAAGGAACGTCTAAAGTATTGAAAAACACAAAAATTAGATTTCAAATAAATAATGAGTTAGGGCCCTTCTGTATTCAGGCAACGATATAATACAATACTAGGTTTTAATAGATGTGATTCCGCCTACTCTTCTAAATTCAATATAGTGTAGAGCTGGGTCCAATTCGTTCATTCGTTCATTTTTGCCACAAACCAGTTATCAAGCTCATGTAATTTAAATGGAGTTGGACCCAGCTCCGATATAGTGTCATTTTCACAGCTCAAGGTGTGTAAAAATCGTTTAACTGCAAACAAATATAATATTAAAATAAATAAAGCACAACCATTAACGTGGTTCCGCCCATTTTTAGCACGATTTCTGTAATTACAAGAGCCCAAAATTTTTGCCAAGTTTTGTGGTAGCCGGATGATCAGAATCATATATAATATAATAATAATATATTAATGGGCGCTACCCTACCCACCTTCCATAATGAAAGATAATTGCGCTTTCAGGGGCGTGTTTCTCAAGACTTACCAGTAAAACAGTTGTGAAAATATTATTATTAGGGTGTATGCCAAGTTTTGTAAGAAAATGAAAAGCAATGAAATACAATATAAAATTTTAATGGGCCTAGCACCTTCAAATTTTGTAGCAATAGGTCCAAGTGGAGGCTTTACGCCTCAGACAAAAAAATATATATAACCTGTGTAAAAATGACGATGTTAACTTATTATGAGCAACTTTCGATCTTGGACTGCGACTTCGACAAAGTTTCTTTTGGTATTCTGATCCACAGTCGACAAAGAATGTCGCTATTGTGAATTTCACCAACTGAGATTTTTAAAATTTGCAACAATTTTAAAACTTTAAGCTCAAGATTCAAGGATTCTGAAATATAATTGATCCTATACAGCAAATGAAGGATTTTCCTTCATAAGCATTGGCGCAGCTAGACATTTGTTTTGGGGGGGGGGGCATGACAAGTTCTAATTTTCATGAATAATGTTAAAATAAATAATTACATGAAATATTTAATAATTCTAGAGGGCAAAAATTATGGGAGCGGGCAATGCCCCCTTATAATGGTCTATGTTCATAAGTGACACATTTCGAAATGTTTAGTCCTTAGGACCGTAGATCTACACTAAAACGACAAAAGTAGTGTGAATTTTTGTTTAATAAGTTTTCATATTAAAATACTGCGCCGATATTCTAATTTGGATGTTCCAAAGCCATCCAAGAGATGGAAAACTAAATTAATTTTATGATAAAGGCTATAAAAAAAATAAAAGCTGCTCCTTTTTTAAGTCGGTTAAAATAAGTTTTTATATAAAAACAAAACTATTTAAGAGTTCAAATAATCTCCCTAATCGTGGTTGACATATTTCGACTTTGACTGCGGCGTCTTTATAATAGATTAAAGAAGACTTCTACAGTTTTTCTTTAATCTAGCACCAGACTATCAAAGTCGAAATACATCAATCGTGATAAGCCAGAATATTTAGGACCCATTTTTCATTTCAAACATACATACATAGGCTGATAAATACAATACCCTTCTTTGCTTTGAGCAGTCTGGAAAAAAAATGAGTGTCGCTTTCGATAAAGAGCTGATTCGAACACGATGGCTATCGCCATCGAACAATATAATACTATGGTTCGATATCAAATGAAATAATCTCAAACTTAAAAAACATGATCGAATCAGCACCTTATCGAAAGCGACGATTAGGCCCCTGAAGTTAATCCCGACTAAATTTTATTCTTTAACCCTAGACACATAACCTTCGTCGAAACGACGAACACCGGACGAAAAATTAGCTATTTCTTTTTAACACGTGCACCGATCGCCGCTAAATTTCTTGCCAACTTAGTTTTCGCTGAGCTTTTGCAGGAGACAACCAAATTCGGCGCGTGAGCACGTAATTATTGAGATATGATAAACTTGTTCGTCGCTTTCACGAGTGTTGGCGAGCATAAAGTTGATTTCTGCACACAATGCGCTTCAAAAAATTAATTTTATATATTTTTTTAAATGACAATAGTGTTATAGTTAAGTTTTGCCAAAGAGAAAAAGGCTTTTTTGTTTTGTTCGTTTATATAAATTTTATAACAATGTGATCTCAAAAAAAAAATGCTTTTTGGAAAAATGGATTATAATAAATATCCTTGTAACAGAATAGAAATATATAGTTGTATTTACTAAAAAAGTACTTGCTAAAGGTATGTATGTGTTGCAAGTACAAAAATATATATGTTTAGAACCGATATTATACGCCCCAAAAAGTGCTCGTCGAAACGACGAATGGTTAGGTTTAGAGGGATACGTTCGAAGGTTATGTGTGCAGGGTTAAATAAAAATATTAAATAAACCTTTACTTCTACTTTCAGATGGGCCTAAATGCTTTATTCAATAATGCTGGTAGCATAAATTTGTTTAAAAATCAAAACAAACCTTTAAAAATCGATCAATTTAAACACAAAAGTTTTATAAAAGTTAATGAGGCGGGCACAGAAGCGGCTGCTGCAACGGGTTTGTAAAAATACAAAAGAGAAATTAAATAATTCATTAATTATTATATACAAAATTTCATTCATTCATTTCAGTTGCCAAGTATGTGCCACTATCAATACAAACCGATATGAAGTACTTTGTGGCCGACCATCCATTTGTGTTCGTTATACGAGATTCCAATACCACCTTTTTTGTTGGTCATGTGGTAAAATTTTAGTTTAAAATAGCATTTTGTCAAATGAATACTTGTTTTACTAAGCATATTTTATACTGATTTTTAATTTCTAAAAAACAAACATTTTGTAGTCCCAATGAAATAATTTATTTTGTGCTTAAAAGCCAATAAATTATTTCAAAATAAAAGCAAATAAAAAAAATAAATAAAAATTGTTTTAGAAAAGCAAGAAGTGGAAATAACGGTATGCGTTTGCGAGCTTTGATTTTTTAATGAAATCGAATTTTTTTGTTTTAATTTTCTTTTTCATATACAATTGATAATTGCTCAACTCACAAACTATTGTAGGAGTCGTAGTTCGTAAAAACGTTGTTGGCAATTTCTATGTAAAAATTTGTTTATAAACAATGTTTTTATTGAAATTACCAACAATTCATGTACGAACTAACCCAATAAGCAATTTTGCTTGAAATCAAGTGTAAAACAAGTGTTATTCAAGCTACACAATCAATTGTCAAGGGTTGAATTATGCTTGATTCACACTTTAATTCAATAGCATTCTCCAGTGAAAAGGGAACTTGAACTCAATGAGAATAATTCAGCTGTAGTACAGTTTAATTCAAGCCTTAAATTATACTGTAATTCAACCTTGTATTACAATTGAATTCAAGTGTATTTCAAGCTGCAAAAACAAGACTTTTAAAATGGAATGCAAAAAGCAATTCCTTTGTTTTCTAATAATTATTTTCTACACATCTGCTTCCGCTATTGTTTTCACGTTTTACTCACCTTTGTTTTCCAAATTCACTTTTATTTAATTGGTTTTGATATATTCACCACAATTTCAGTTTTAATAATAAATAAATTACGTATTTGACAAGGTTTGAACATATATGTATGTTGTTTGATATTTTATTTAAAAATATTTTCAAACTTGAAAATTACTTGAAAAAATGCTTGAATTCAACTTTGTTTCCAGTTTAATTTCAAGTGCTTGAATTTTAACTTTTTGAGTGCTTATTGGGAAGACTCCGACAATAGGTTGTGAACTGAGCAAATATCTCTCTCGTTGTAGTTTGAATATTCAGAATTAATCATTTAGAAAAATTATTAAAATACTTCAGAAAAAAGAGTAGATTTAGTGAAATTTGTGAAACAAAAAAAATTATTTGATAAAACTACTTAGGAAAAATTTTATGAAAAGATTAGTGGTCATGGTTAAAACTATGTCATAACGTGATTACATTATGGCATATTCTAACGTTTTCGCATCTTGCGGGCAAATTAAGACAGATAAGGTATTAGGATTTTCTTAATTTTTAACCTAATTTATCAATTTGTTTATTAAAAAAAAAATGTTTCTGAGAACACCCAGTGCTGCTCCCGGAACTTTAATAACCTTTTTGAAAAATTATGTCATAACATAAATTAATTATCAGGTATGTTTTGTAAATCACATTTCACCAAAGTAAAAAAAATGTCAAAATCACATAAATAAATATATAAAAAAACGAATCACAGAATCAGGCGGGAGATTTTTAAATTTCGTGCCATTTGAAATTAAGTGATTTTTAGAACAGGCATGTATGTCATAACATTATTATATGATGCTAACTTTTTACAATATAATAATGCTATGACATAATGATCTCATGTCATAACTACGTCAGGATATAATTTAGTAATAACAAATGCATATCATGACATAAATATGTAAGGTAATAGACACGTAATGGCGTTATGGTGTCATAACATACGTATCGTCACCTTAAATGTAAACGAACGTACCAACACAAAAATTCGAAATCGAGTTTTTGATTGATTGTGGTTCATTTTATCAAACTACATGTTCACGCAAATATTTAGAACTCTGCGATGAAAACGAAACTAACATAAAAGCTTAAATATACATAAAAAGGAAATAAATGGTTAAAAACATATAAGTATCAATACTACAAGTAAATCTCGAAGAAAATTTTCAACAATACTTTATTATTATTGATTTTTTGATGTTTCTCCTGTAAAAAATATGAAAGTGTAGTTACATCCGTTTGCATTTAAGATGACAATGTATGTTATGCGATAATTATGTCTTAACCCAAGTATGCCACCACATATATAAATTAAAACTCAATCATTAAATTAACATGTTATTACATAATCATGCTATGACATACATAATTATCAGGGACAGGGGTTTCATGCAAATGCGTATTTTTTCCCTTAACCCTTATAATCGCAAGAACGAAATATCTTTAGTCCCAATTTTCACGAGGCAATTTTACTTGCGCAAGTCTTGAATTTGACGAACAAAGAAGTGAGGAGTGTAAAAACCAGCAGAATTGCCGTTCAGACTTGCCTGTATATGGCAATTCTGTTTTTGCTATCATTCGCTCTATATAAAATTTGACAGTCCTTTTCATTTGTTTTCTGTTCTGGTTTTTCGTCTGTAAAATTCATTGTGGCTCGAAGTGTTTGTTTTGTGAGAATATTAATAACAAGTGTTAATTTGCTTCAAATAAAAAGAAATAAAATAGTCAAGTAAACTTGCTCTATCTAAACGCTACAGCAAGTTAAATAAAAAATTTTATGACTTGCGCAAGTAAAATTGCCTCGTGAAAATTGGGACTTACGAAACAATGAATTTGCGTAAAAATGGCATCGATTTGTTAGTGCATATTTTTGCATATTTGGCTGAAAATGCATATTTTTGCATAATTTGGTCATGAATGCATATTTTCGTCTCATATTTTGGTACAAATCTATTGTTTTGTGTTATGTTCTTTCAAAAATTCAAATTTCTAAAAAAAATTTTGACAAATTATTAATGCAAAACTGAGTTTTTTGCCAACTTATTCGCTTGCATTGTTTTAGAATTGACGAACTGACGAACAAAACCAGACTAGTCCCGTTAACTGTTTTACAGCACAGGCAAATAACTAAGCTACCTAGATAGAGACTAGCAAGGACAAGTCAGTTTTTGTTATTTTTTTTAAGCTGGATTGAACTGGCTTTGGATGAAAATATTTCGTAACTGCATATATGTGCAGTTGGAGAGCCCGAAAAAAAATTAAAAAAATCATTTACTGAGGACATGTCTAGTTTTGTTCGCCAGCTCTTTAATTGTAGAACGATTATACAAGCACAACCACCTAAAAATTCAAGAAGAAATTGTCTGCTATTAAAGCCGAAAGTAGTGAAATCATTCTGCGGGAACTTGATATTGTTTTTAAAAATGGTAACGGATTTAAAAAACAAATCTAACATAGTATTCAATCAATTTTAAAGGTTGAGTTAAATAAATATATAAAATTATATAAAAAGAATCATTTAAATTTGAGGCGATTACATCTATAGACGTTATATTCGAAAATGTTAAAAATATAAAATTTGTCAGTGAAAATAAATTAATAACAACACTTTCCTCTTTCTATTTGTGTATTGCTCTTTTATTGCAATATAAATATATCGCGAAAAATGCCTGTTTGGTGTTAATAATGCAGAAAAAATCCTTATCGTATGATGTGGTTTTTATAGAATTACTCTATTCAGGCTTCCAAGGTCATTCAAATTGATTTAAATGCAAATAAAAGACAATTTTATTTCATTTTTTCATATCCGACGTTTCGTTGAGATTCTCCAACATCTACAGGGATACTATTTTTATTGAAATATATACTATCTTCTAATAAAATTTGCATTAAAATTTTAATAATGTTATTTTACGAGACATGACAACATACAACATAAAACACATAATTTGAAAATAATTGCAAAAATAATCAAAATTGTAAATATCACAGTATAAAGCTTTTCTTAACGTTCTAATATCACAGCTGGAGTTACACTCCTTATCATTTCTAATCTTGTGTAAAAATTTAATGTAAAAGACTTGTATACGTATCTTTTGAGAAAATAAAATATTTATATATCTTTATTTATTTGCATGTAAATTGAAAACATTTCTTTTGGATAAAATTTTTTAAAATATGTGCATATTTTATTGTTTTTAGTGCATATTTTGCGTTTTTGATGTCATATTTTAGGCGCCTAAAATACCATTTTTAAATGCATGAAGTCCTTGTCCCTGATAATTATGTTGATATGATAATGTGTTTATATCGTGACGCAATTATGTCAAGATGTGGAACACATCTGTGGCAAAAAGAAAAAAGTGCTCAAGTCAAGATAATCTGATTTTGAGTTAATGGAACCTCCGAAATCCTCATACTCGAAAAAACCCCTGGTCTAAATCTCAATTTATTTGTGTCTTTTGCGAGTTATCTTTTTTAGACTTCTAATCTCATTTGGAATACTAGCTTAATTTCGTTTATACTTTAGTATACTTCAACTTAAATCTATTAAGATACCAATAGACGACATGTTTTTTACATCTGTTTTTTAAGTTTTCGACTCGTGTTTTTCTCTATGCTTGTCAATATTGGTTAATTTACATAAGGTTTATAATTTTTGGTCACAAACGTACATGTAGTATCACTTCTTCTTTTTCAGTACATAAATATCCACGTAGTTTGTTTTATAAATGGCTTGCAGCCGTCGAAATATTTTTGGCTCCGTCGCTGTAGTACTGGCGACGCAAATTTGCTTTTTTAATTTTTTCTTTTTTAAACAAGACGTTGAGGTTGTATCTAAAAATCTATACATTTTTGGACTTATTTTAATAAAACGACAACGTTAAATTAAAAAAAATATATATAATTAATTTGTCTTGCAAAATACTTCATTCAGACGGCTAATGATAGTGCACATAATCAACCGCCGACGAATTTGTTCGCATGACATAGACTTTTGGAGCTGTATGTTTAACATAAGAAAATAGAGCACGCTCTATTTCAAATAATGTCTTATGTTTTTTGTCATGTTTTTTACACAAGCAATGTTTTAAAGGTAACACACGACATGTTTTCATTTACATATGTAAATTCTGGCACATATAATGTGAAAAACATGTCGTCTGTTGGTACCTTTAAATTATAATGTGTAGAACGATGTTTGCTTAAAAAAATAAAGGTTAACAATGAATTTCCCTTCTTAATTGCAAAAGAAATAAATTTTTGAAAATCGACTTGAACTCTTAAAAGTTTTCTCCTGCAAAATAGTAAATTATGACTCAAGCACTTTTGCCTTATTGCCACATATATCATGGCATAAATTGTTCATTATATAAACATGTAATGACCCAGCTATGAAGTAACATAAATATGTGATAACATATACACGTGGGAGTACAATTATGTCATGACCAAAGTAAATATAAAATGGCATTAAACTGGAATTACACATCGGTTGCCAGATTGCTTACTTTCAATAGTTGTGAAGTAAAGTGGGTGGCATTAAGGAGGGAGAATTAGAGGTGCTCCTAGCTGGGCATCACAGGTACCTAGAGGAGATAGCCGTCTATGTCGACAGTCAAGCAGCCAGCGCTAAGAGCTGTGAGGGTAAAAAGTGCACTTTGTGTATTTTGTGAGAAATTCCTTGACGTACGGCCTATTTATTTTGTACATATAGAATTTTGTTTTATTAAGCTTGCAGTCGCACACTACACAATAAAGCACTGAAGAATTTCCATTTAATATTTTCGGAAACTTGTTTACCATTCGTAAATTAAATTCCTTTTCCGTTAGAAATTTTATTATTTTAATATATTGTTTCCAAAAGCTGCTTGCCTGAAAATCACTCAAAAAGCTAACTGCCAGTTTATAGAAAAAATGTAAAAATTCTCGCCTGCCTTTTTATATAATTATAAAATAAAAACAAAGCACTCAAAATTAGTTTTTGTTTTCAAAATAAATGGACAGCCGAGAATTTTTACATGGCTTCTTTAAGCTGGCAGTAAGTGCTTTTCATATAAATTTTCTACTCAAGTCGACCATTTCCACAGGAATGTCAACTTTTTGTAGCGTGCGACACCAGGCAAATATGCTTGTTTTTTTTCCAAGAAAACGAAACTTTTTTTCATTCTTTATGTATTTGTGTAGGCCGTCAGCAGCTCTAGATTAGGTAAAATTTTAAGAAAAATTGGCCACGTTGTTCAGAAATACAAGGGGAATTGAGTGCTGTCGCACGTGACAAAAAAAATGGAATTTCTCGTATAAACTACCATATGTATATGTGCATATGTAAATGTGTATGAAAGAAAGGATAACATTATGACTTGTTGGGTGTAGGATTCACAATCCTTCACAATCGTTCCTTAGATCATTAGAACAGGGTTGTATTTTTTCAAAAGTCGCACGATTTTGTAGGATGGTGAGTCCCGGCCTTTATACATATGCATTCCTTTTTTAGGGTTCCGTACACCAAAGGTGCAAAGCAACACTATTGTTTTCGCTACGCTGTCCGTCTGTCCGTCACACGGTATTTTCTCAGGAACCGTAAGAGCTAGTAGAGTAGAACCTTGGCCGCTACAACAACAAATACATGAGAATCAAAAATTAAAGGGTGTTCCAAAACAAGCAACGAAAAATGTTGAAATCCCATGTAATATACATACAATTGTATGAACATATGTATATTGAAACTTGAAATTTGTAAAATTATTGTATTTTTATACAGACTACAACAATTAACACTAAAAATTAAAAAAAAATTAAAATTAAAGGGTGGTCTATCAGTTAATGCAATTTTGACTATGTAATTTTGACAATTTGCTATATCTTGGAAACCGTAAGAGGCAAACACTTGAAATTTTCAAAAACAGTAAAACTAAAAAAAACCGAAAATTATAAAATCGCTAAACCAAAAAAAAAAATCGCTAAAAATTAAAAAATAATCGCCAAAACGAAAAAAATCGCCAAAATTAAAAAAAAAAGTTCTAACACTAAAATAAATCGCCAAATTCGAAAAAATCGCCAAAATAAAAAAAACGCCAAAATGAAAAAAAACGCCAAAATCGAAAAAAATCGCCAAAACGCGAAAATGTCGCCAAAACTAAAAAAAAATTTTATAAAAAAAATCGCAAAAATGAAAAAAAGCGCCAAAAATAAAAAAAAAATCGCCAAAATGAAAAAAATCGCCAAAACAAGAAAATAAAGTGTCAAAACTAAAAAAGGAGCCAAAACTTAAAAAATCGCCAAAAACTTGAAATTTTCAAATACGGTAAAACTAACAAACCTAATAACCAAATAAAAATCGCCAAAAATTAAAAAAAAAATCGCCAAAACGAAAAAAATCGCCAAAATTAAAAAAAAATTCTAACACTAAAATAAATCGCCAAATTCGAAAATATCGTGAAAATGAAAAAACGCCAAAATGAAAAAAGAGGCCAAAAATAAAAAAATCGCCAAAACGCAAAAATGTCGCCAAAACTAAAAAAAATTAAATAAAAAAAATCGCAAAAATGAAAAAAATAGCCAAAAATAAAAAAAAATCGCCAAAATGTAAAAACGCCAAAAACCGAAAAAAATCTCCAAAACAAGAAAATAAAGTGTCAAAACTAAAAAAACAGCCAAAACTTAAAAAAAATCGCCAAAACTGAAAAAACGCAAAAACCGCCAAAACAAAAAAACCGAAAAGACCCCAAAATCGAAAAAAAAATGCCAAAACTATATATTATATAGGATGAAGTTTGTATTAAATTACATATATAGTGTTCGTACGGAACCCTTCGTGCGCGAGTCAGAGTCACACTTTACTGAATTTATTTTAATATGACTTTGCTTTCATGGAATTATATTGTAGATTTTATAACAAAAACACGATTTACATATATTTCGTAGCGATGCATATATTTTTAATACAACTGATTGATTGAAAATATTTAATATAAATGTTATGAATTCCAGTAGCGCGATTCCGGTAAAATAAAATAAATATCTGACATATAAAAAAATCTTATAGGTTTAAAAAAAACTTTTTTTTGGGGCAAGGTAGACTAAAAATGGCTTTTTGTGACAATAATTGAGGAAATGGCAAAAATGGAAAAAAATGGCGTATGCCATAAAAAAAAACTTGCCCCAGTCATGACATACAATTCTTGACATTAGCATATCAGGACATAGATATGTTCTTACGTAATTATGTCATGATCTATGCTTTATAACTCAATTACGAGTATTTCATGACATACATATTTATGTTATGATATAAATATGCTAAGACATATATATGTTATGACGTACATTTGTAATGTCATAATTATGGCACGTTTAGATCATAACGCTGCAGCCACACGTTCAATAAATCGCTTTCCATTTCATTACACATACAGTGTGTCAAAATTCCTTGAAATTGATAGCTGTGACCCAAATTGATAGGAAATTTCATTTTATAAATGCCACCGACGAAGACACAGCTCAAATTTGTAACTTCAATCAATGTGTGCTGTGACCGGCTGCTCAAATTGAAAATTAAATTGCCACATAAATGAATAGGTGAATTTGAAAGCAATCTTAGTTTTCAATGTAAAAAGTTTGATTGTGTTAGTAAAATAAGTGTGCGTATATTGTAAATTTAATGTAATTGAGAGGCAAAAATTATTATATCATATTATTATTATAATTTAACGTGTGGCCCCCCCAAAGTAAAGTGTTTATGTCGCATGAACTTTTCCATCACTTTCTCTTCACTTTTAAAATAGAATTTAAAACTTAAAATATACCTGAAAGTTTTTCTGACTATCAAAATTTTACATCAGTACATAAGGAATCCGAATCAAGTGAATACTCATAATGGAATTTCCATTATTATTATAAAGCTTTAAAATCTTTGTTTAGATTAGATCTTAAGCATGAGTTAGTATGTTTGACTTGTTAAGCTCACAAATCATTTAAATAATTGAGTGCTTTTTGTTTAATAAACACTCAGAGAATAAATGAAAAAAAACTAGTTCAAAGCGATCATGAAATGCGATACAACACATCAAAATTAATTAGAAAATTTTCTAAAAGGAAATGCGATTAAATGCTTTCAATTTGTTTTATTTATTTGTTTTTAACTGATGCTTATTTTGATTAATTGTGTGAAAAATGTTTGTGCGTCTTTGTTATACTTTCATTCCAAGAAATGATAATAATTCAATTTTAATTCTAAGATCCATTTTTAATCATATAGAATTTATAACTAAATGAAGAGAATCGAAATTTTTGTTTTCTCGTTGGCAAAGAGAGTGAAAAGCTTAAGTTTGTTTACATATTTAAATTTCTAAAAATTGATAACAAAAATTCGCATTAAGCAGCGAGTGACGTAGCAGTTTAATTTAAGTAATGCTCATACACTGAGCGAATTATGATAGCATTACACAACAATATATTATTGAGTACTTTAATGCTTTAATTATTTTCGTTGTGCTACACACTGTTCAATAAGTCGCACAATATTATAAAAATATATGTATATGGCGCAATTTTTCTTACAATATACATATCTGTGGCTATATGGAATAAGAGCTGAAAATGTCAAGTGTTATCAACACTTTTTTGTCCTCTGTTAATACGATTTTAAGATATTTTTTTTCGAGTGCTTGCAAGAGTTTTCTATCAAACTAAAAGCAGACAGCATTGAAGATCCAAAAAAAAAAACGCTTACCCTGCTATTCAGAAACGATTATTTAAGTAAATATTGCTTTAACGAAAGAATATCGCTCCTGAATACCGGTGGAGCACATGTACATATGTAGTTTTTCTTATTTAATAATAAATTTGTTTTCATTTAACACTATTTTTATAATTGCTTAATTCACAAAACCTCTTGTATCTCTGTATCGATTGTATTATCATATTAAATACAAGAGTGTAACATTTGTTGCTTGAAATTTTCATATAAAAATGAAATACACTATTACACTTTTATTTCACATGTTTTTAAAATGTTGTATTCACAGAGAGGCTCTCTGAGAGAATTCGTATGTATCTTCTTCTTCTTTTTTCATTAAAAATACAAAATACATTAATACACTACACAGAGGGTGTTCACAATTAAAAAACAAAATTAAAAAAAAATAGAAAAAAAAATCAAAAAATTATTTCTTATAAATTTATCTCATGGTGTTTTCACACTGAAAGTTAAAACCTGGTTTTAATGTTAAAACCATAAACAGCTGATTTTTTTTTTTATAAAAAATAGTATAAAAATTTAGCAGAAAATTGCCAAAAATAGAAAAAAAAACTCAAAAAATTATTTCTTATAAATTTATCTCATGGTGTTTTCACACTGAAAGTTAAAACCTGGTTTTAACGTTAAAACCATAAACAGCTGATTTTTTTTTTTATAAAAAATAGTATACAAATTTAGCAGAAAATTGCCAAAAATAGAAAAAAAAACTCAAAAAATTATTTCTTATAAATTTATCTCATAGTGTATTCACACTGAAAGTTAAAACCTGGTTTTAATGTTAAAACCATAAACAGCTGATTTTGCATTCACACTGCAAGTTTGTTAAATTCAGGTTTTAACTCACAGGCTGTCTAATAACTTTGTATTTGTTGTTGCATTTTTTCTGCTTTTTAATAACACTTGTTGTTCAACCAACAAGTTCAACTATTTTTGTTTGTATGTAAAACTGAGATTTCACAATGCGCTCTAAAATGGGAATTATTTTATATTTTGTAAATAAAATTTTTTTAAATTATGGAACTTCTTATACAGAATAAAGATAAGCTTGGAAATAAAGTTATATATAAAAATGCACAAATACATTATAAGATAAACCTTTTTTATAGGCAGATGAATGTCAGTCATATTGTCTTTTTTTACTTTCCAGAGTTCAATGCAAATATTTTCTTTGTTTTCCTTCCAAAAAAACTCTTTTCTCCATAATTTTTTGATTATTGTTGCTGCTGCATCCATTTTTAAGTTGAAAATCTTTCAAGCGCCATCTATTGTTATTCACTGGCATAAACATTAACAGCAAATGTCGGTCATTTCAACTTGGCGGCACTGAATTTATCACAGCGAAAACAAGGTTGTATTTCTTAAAACCCACTTAAAAACAATTCAAAAATGGTTTTAATTTGGTTTTAACAAAAACAATTTGTATAATAAAACCAGGTTTTAACAGTTGGTTTTAACTTTAAAACCAATTTTTATTAAAATCATGTCAGTGTGAAAACACTAATCATCCAAATTCAAGACGCATTAATTATTGTAATTAATATAAGAAAAATCATCAAAATCATGCTGTTTTAATTTCTTACAGATGAGTTTCGGTTGGATTTATTTTTGAAATAATTTCCTGAATTAAAATAAATTTTTAAGTTCAATTTTGTTTAAACAAAAAATGCTATAAAAATCGTTAAGAAAATTTTCAATTCTTATTGAATGAAATATTTTTATTAATCCATGTGAGTTTCTAAAGAAGAGAAGAAAAGTTATACTAGACTTTTTATTAGCTGCGGGAAATACCGATATTTTTCTGTGCAGCCACGCACTTCATCAGCACTCTAGTCTATCTACTTGGGTAGAGATTGTTATTAACATCAGCTATTTAACGTAAATTTTAATGAAACGGAATAGGAGAAATGTTGTTGTTTTGTATACAATTATTGATTTACCTTTGGTAAATACATTTGTAAGTATCACTTTTCACTTTCTGTTCTTCAATTTATTCATTTTTCTGTGTAGGTTAGCAATTTCTAGCCAAGTAGATAGACCAGGGTGCTGATGAAGCGCGTGGCTGCACAGAAAAATATCGGTATTTCCCCCAGCTAAAAAAAAGTCTAGTTTAATATTTCTTCTCTTGTTTAGAAACTTACATTAATTAATAAAAAAAAATATTTCATTCAATAAGAATTGAAATTACTAAACTTAAGCCCGAATAAGAAATTATTTCTGATTGAAATTCGATAAATTTCATGCAGAATTGTATCCTTGATAGCCCTGAATGTCTCAAAAATTTTTATCTTTAACATTTGTTAACGTAATGATCCCAAATTATTATTTTACTTATTAAGTAAAATATTTTTTTATTAAAAATGCATTGAAATTGTTTATTGACGGGTTGGCGCAATGCACTGTTGCCAATGCACATCATCAGGGAACCTTTATCCAAAAACTTCTTAGCACAACTAGATATATTAAGTTCAGCTTCGATTTAAGCAAATGAGAAATCCAACTAATATTAAAATTGAAACAAGAACTCAACAACAAACATGTTTTTATTTGTTATTTTCTTACTTTACCATTGGCTGACTTTTTTTCAGCTCGAATTGTAGTTGTAAGAAGTATGTAAAGAAAATAAATGTATTAAACAACAACAGCTATTCAAGAAAATAGAGTGTTGCCGCACACATATTTTTGACCGGGTACAGTTAAGTTAATAATTAGTATTTTTTTTGGGGAATTGTTACAATTTGCAAATACTTTGGAAAAAAATACTTAATTTATTTATCGCTAGAAAAATAGCTATATCGCCAAAGCAATAATTTAGACGCCAAATTCGAAAAATCGCCAGGTTTTGGGAGAAATTTTCATATCTGACAACCCTGGTTATTGATAATATACACATTTGTTTACATTTCATGTAAATACTTTATTTTACTCTATATATAAATACTATATTAAGAATATTGGAAAAAATCAGATTTCATAAGGGTTTAACTAACCTTCTGTTTTTACAAAACCAGACGGTCGATTTGAGTATAAAAAATGTGAAATTTATGCCCTAATTCTGTTCGACGATTGTATCGTCTTGTCTATATCTTTAAAAGAATTATTAGACTTGGGTCGAACACATGCAGTCGGTCGTTTTGGACACAAACCAATGGTCAAACCTATTTAAATTACATGGGGTTGATCATATGTTTGTGTCAAAAACGACCGAATGAATGAGTTCGAACCAAGTCTAAAGGTACGGTCACACTTGTCAAACATTTGCCGGAAAAAGCGTAACCAACAAACATTAATGAAAAAAATTTTGATCCCGACAATTGTTTATCATATTCCCCCTTATTCCAGTTGTCGTCATCGACGTCACTTTAACACAATACCAAAAAATTGGGGCTTGTTTACTCGCTCTCGAGAATAATTTTATACAACTGACAATCTATTTCCGTTCCTTAAGGTCTAGAAAATAAGATAAGCCTGCCAACAGGAGTCAGTTGTTTTCGACAACGGGTACACAAGCCCCAATTTTTTGGCATTGTGTTTAAGTGACGTCGACGCCGACAACTGGAATAAGGGTGATTAAATAGTTTCGAACACAACTAATGGACAATGTCATAGAATCCAACAATATTGGCTACTATTTAACTTGACAAACTTAGTGGTTACGCTTTTTTGGGCAAATGTTTGACAAGTGTGAACGTAGCTTAACAATTATTATTTATTGTCTATGCTAGAAAGGTTCGTGTATTTGCTTTATAATTTTATTCCAAACAGTATCAGCCGTATTCATAAAAATTTTAAACAGCATTTCAAATATTGTTTAAGCAAAATTCGCTAAAATTGTATTCATAATAGAATTTTAGCTTAAAAAACGTTTTTTAAACCTTGCGTAAATCAGCAAATTTTAAAATTGATTGCACCCATGTTTAAACCAATTTTAAGATGACGTTGTTGTAATTTTGCTTCGTTTTTGTTTACATTTTTAACTCTGCCTGTATATGTGTATGCATGTACTTATGTATGTGTGTATATGCTAGTGATATTTAGAAGAAAACAATGTAATTTATTTTATTGAAACTATTGCCGAAATATCAAATAGACTCCAAAAGAATATTCAAAAGAAAAGGAGCGATCCAGTTTCCATTAAGAGTCATTATTTTCTCATTTTATGTGTTAAAAAAAATATTATAATTGTAGAAAATTAACTAGTGATGTAAATATAAACACTCAGAACAAACAAAATAAAGCTCGTTATTCTAGTGCTTCTTAATCTACAATAAAATAAATCATATAAAAAGCACTTTTAACAAAGATTTGGTTGTGAAATTTTTTTATTTTTTTATGAAATACAAGTTGGAACACATCTTTTAACTATTTTATAGAAACAATATTTCTCCTAAAAGCGACAAATAAACAAATATAGACACGAGTACTTTGTGAATTAACAAATAAAGGATACAGAGTTGCCACGATATTTAAACAAAACAAGTTAATTGATTTTTAGTTAAAATACTGATTATGAATATCAATATTTAAAAAACGATATTTAGCCTTAAAATGTTTTTTACCTAATATGAATTTTAAACCTCGATCAACTTTTTTTTATGAATACGGCTGTATATATATATGCATTTTTTCATATATTTTTCAAACAATACAATGCTTTAATTTAATTTTCACGTTTTAATATTTTTATTTTCCAATATCGAAGACAACAAAAATTTTTGAAGAAACTAATTTAGAGAATTCAAACACAACAACTCAAAAGTATTTTCAAACAAAAACGTCCTAAATCTTCTTACTGAATTATGACATTATTTGCCAGACAAGTAAAAATTCTCGTCGGTTTATTTATATTCAAAACAAAAACAAGTTTGAGTACTTTGTTTGTGTTTTCAATATAAATAGGCAGACGAGAACTTTTGCTTGTCTTCTATAAACTGGCAGCACTTCCATTTTTCTTTTGCAAATATATATATTTTTTTTTGCAAAAAGTTTTTGAATACGATTTAATGAAATTTTACCTTCTTTGTTAAAAAAAAAGAAAATAAAAAAATTTATATGAAACAGAAAAATTCTACTGTAGGCCCCGGCGAGATTCGAACTCACGATCTCCTGTTTACTAGACAGGCGCTTTAACCAACTAAGCCACGGCGCCCTTATGAAATTCGCGGGGAAGTTTATAGCCTTATAAATTTCATTACACACAATTTCCAATTATTTTATTTATTTATTTATAGAAATATCTAAATAGAAATTACTGAGGCTGCTTAGCTGGACAAAATTAGATTTTTTGTATTTTACATTTTAGTTAAAAAAAAATACTAAATTTTTTGATATATTTTGGAAGTTTATTTAAGTTTTTTATGAAGAGCTGTGTCTTAAAGAGGACCGACCATACCAATACAATTAATTAATTTTTCTCGATGTGAGAAGTTTTCACAGCAAGTTTTACCGAGACGAGGCAAAGATGTGAAGGAGAACTTGTCATAAAATAAGAATATAAAAACATTTTGTATAATTTGTATGTTGAACACAAAAAATTTTTTTTTATCTTTTATATTTTATTTTTCGTTTTCTAAAGAAACCCAGCAGCATGCTTTAGGAGTGCAATTTTTATAACTTCTAACTGCCGTATTCAGAAAAAATAATGTTGGTTTACCAAAGGTTTACAAAACGAATTTTGTATGGAAATTTGTTTGTTAAACGTTTTGTAAACCTAAATTATTTTTTTCTGAATAAGGCCTTAAAGCATTTAGAGTTCTTAAAGAGCAACGTTAACAATTGCCAAATGAGCAGCATATTCATTATCATGTACTTGCTGTAAACACTAGGTATAGTTACATATGTGTGATAGAATTCTCATTTACTTCATGTTAAAATTCATACATATATTGGAAGTTTGTTTTTTTTTCTTTTTGATGTGTAAACATCTATACGCTAGGGGGTAAAAATCTTTTGACTTTGATTTCTTTGCTAAGATTTCTTTGCTGAGATTTCTTTGCTTTTGGCTTTTGCTTTGCATTGTCAAATCGGTATGAGCTATGTATGAGTGCATTAGTGTTTGAAAGAAGCAATACCAAGCAGAGAAACAAGTCGACCGGCTCGAAGCCGACGGTGCGCCGCCGCCGGTTATTTTTCTGTATATTTCCGTACACCAAAGGTGAAAATGAACCGTAAGAGCTACGGACTTGACATTTGCACACAATATGTAGACATTTGGCCACTACAACAACAAATATATGAGAGTTAAAAACTAAAGGGTGTTCCAAGACGAGCAACGAAAAATGTTAAAAGCCCATATAATATACATACAATTGTATGTACATATGTATGTACATATATACACTTGAAATTTTAAAAGTTAGTGTATTTTTATACAGACTACAACAATTAACACTAAATTTAAAAAATTTCAATCAATGGGTGTTCTATCAGTTAATGCAATTTTGACTTTGTAATTTGGACAACTTGCTGTATCTTGGAAACCGTAAGAGCAAAACTCTTGAAATTTTCAAAAACGGTAAAACTAAAAAATCAAAAAAAATATAAAATCGCCAAATCTAAAAAAATCGCCAAAAACAAAAAAAAATCGCTAAAACGAAGAGAAGCACCAAATTAAAAACATCTCTAGGACTAAAATAAATCGCGAAAAACCGCAAAAATCGTCAAAATTAAAAAAATTCTTAAACAAAAAAAAAATCGCCAATATGAAAAAATCGCCAAAATTAAAAAATCGCCTAAATAAAAATACCTCAAAAACAGAAAAAATCTCCAAAATGAAAAAAACCCCAAAAAACAGAAAAAATAAAAAAAAATTGCGAAAATTAAAAAAACCCAAAGAGAGAAAAAAAACGCCAAAAACAGCGATAAAACTGAAAAAAAATCATTTAAACTGAAAAAACTTAAAAAATTAAGAAAGCTAAATCAAAAAAAATGATCAAAACCGAATGTGCGCGAGTCAAAGTCGCACCCTACTGAATTTATTTTAATTGCAATGCGTACACAACAACAAGAACAGCAACAATTAAGCGCTGAACAACAGGAATTAAAAATTAAGAAGTAAAAGTAAAGGCATTTACCACAGATGAGCACTGCAGTACCACTAAAATTTCAGTAAAAATAATAAAAAAAAATTACTGATTACTAAAAATTTTTTCTACAATTTTTATAAATTGCCTAAATGATTTGTTATATGATGAGGTGCATTGAATTTTCAGTAATCAGTAACGCCCGTATTCATAATGAAATTCTATCAAGTGGCTAAATGTTTTTCATACAAAAGTTTCAAAATTTGAATGAAAAAACTTTGATACTTGCTACGGCCCTACGATTTTACTAGTAATGCAAATTAAATTTCATTAGCAGTAAAAATTTACTGAATTTTTTTAGTAATCATTAAATTTACTGCTTACTGCAATTTTGAATGCAGTATATATACATGTACTACAGTGTGCCCATTTACTAACCAAATAAGTTTAATAAAACAAACAAAAACCAACAAATTCATATGTATTTACAATATTGAAAGTTTTGATACTTTTAATTAATTAATTTAAAAAAAGATACTAAAAGCATAAGTACTTCCAACTTAAAAAAAAATTTCATCACTAGATGTTTACACATCTCCTCTGTGATCGGACTCACATTGCTTTTTTTTCAATAATGACTAATGTATTATATGCTCAAACATAAAAATTAATGCTAAGATTGCGCTCATTTCTCATTAACAAAAGCATCATCAGAATGAATTTTTATTGACTTCGAAGTTTATCAGTGGACTTGCAATAAGTTAAAATTTCGCAAAGACATTAAAAAAATTTCCTCTTTATCTTGATTACGTTGTTTCAAATTCATTGACTTTTTGGACAT
The DNA here is from genome assembly GCA_949987645.1 of Tachina grossa. NCBI lineage: Eukaryota > Metazoa > Arthropoda > Insecta > Diptera > Tachinidae > Tachina > Tachina grossa. The sequence goes on along the minus strand of OX465278.1, from coordinate 48,078,737 downwards.
ATTTTCATATTTACATTTCTACAGCAACGTCAACTTTCTGTGGCGTGCGACACCAGGCAAATAAGCTTGTTTTTTTTTCAAAGAAAACGAAACTTTTTTTCATTCTTTATATATTTGTGTAGCCCGTCAGCAGCTCTACATTAGGTAAAATTTTAAGAAAAATCGGGCCACGTTGTTCAGAAAAACAAGGGGAATTGAGTGCTGTCGCACGTGACAAAAAAGTTGAATTTCTCGGATAAATGTGTATGAAAGAAAGGATAATATTATGACTTATTGGCTGTAGGATTCACAATCACAATGAAACTACAATTCATTGACTTTGTTTTATATGATAAATCAGTAGCGGAATTCATTATCTTTTATAGCGAAAAAATTATCGAATACTGAATAGTAAATTCAGTAACATATTTTAAAGACATTTACTATCGGTTTAAATAAAGTGAAATCACAAGCTTTCGCCTATTTCAAAAACTTTGATGCAGAAATGCCACATAGCGAGTAAAACACAGCTCGTCAGCACAGAATTGGTTTGACGCATATGCCAAAAAGTCGGAGTGAAGAAAAGCGACAAAGAAGCTTTATATGAAGTTTTCTCAAAATATACCCTATGGAAGTTTTTTATATTTTCAGCACTCCTTCCGTTAAATGTTTTAAAGAAAAATTTAAATTTTTGTAAACTTTCATGAATGAAGTTAGAAATTAATATTACTTTATTTTAAGTGAAATATATTGTTTTGTGCGGCATATACAATTTATTTTTAAAAAGTAGCTTCTCGCGCCCCGTATGTATACTTATGTCTGTGTATAGAAAAATGTGTTGTTGAAACGAAAATAAGGGCCAATCCCACGATGTCGACATTGTTGGACTTGTCGCACACTTACATTTGAAAAAACAACACAATATTAAAATTTGTTTTTGTTTTGAATGTAAGTGTGCGACAAGTTGAACGTTGTCGACATCGTGGGATTGGCCCTAAATTTTTCAAATTTATTTTACTTTCTGTCCAAAGAAATAAGTCAATCGTTTAACGCCGGCGAATAAGCCGCTGTAATATTTCTAAGTATCGATCCGCTTACAGAAGAAAAACTAGTAATTGAAATAAAGCATGAAATTAAATGATTCATATTATACCCAAACATGCATAACTAAGATTTATTTTATTTTAGTGTTAAATAAATTTATATTAAAACTTGTAATCGGAGGCTGCACCGTCGGCGTTTAATTTTTCTTACGGCACCTTTCTTTGACTATTAATTTCTTATAGAAGTGAAGCAACAGAAGAATTAAATTTGCTTTGTATATTTTCGTTTGAAGATTTTGACACAATCGCCAAACAGTGGCGTGCGTGTACAGCAAAACAATACTTATTAAACTTTAAAATAGTTGATATGAAGCAAAATGAATGCTTAATTAACATTGCAGAAACCATAAAAAATTTCGTGAAATGCAATTTTGATTCAGAAAGAGGGCATTTAAAATATATATGTATACATAACTCAAATTTCTTAAAATGGTCAATTCTGAGGCCAAGAGCTGTAAAAGTTACTTAATCCAGATACTAATATGGATTCGCCTAAAAATCGAATTAGTATGTTTGTTTTGTAAAGATTTTTGTTTGTGTACGTAATTCTCCATAACATATTTTTTTACCTTATTACAAAAATCTTTTTTTAATCAGAAATAATTTTTAGTCAGGCTTAAGTTCAGTAATTTCAATTCTTTTTATTGAATGAAATATTTTTTATTAATTAATATGAGTTTCTAAAGAAGAGAAGAAAAATTAAATTAGACTTTTAAGCTGGGCGAAATACCGATATTTTTCTGTGCAGAAACGCACTTCATCTGCACCCTAGTCTATCTACTTGGGTAGAGATTGTTATTAACATCAGCTATTTGACGTAAATTCTAATGAAACGGAATGTGAGAAATGATTGTTGTGTACAATTATTGATTTACCTTTGGTAAAAACATATGTAAGTATCACTATTTATTTCCCCTGTTTTTCCATATTTTCATTTTTCTATTTAGGTTAGCACGAAGTTATATTACTTTACTCACGTATGTTTAACTATTCTTGCTTATCTTTTACGATCATCACATAAATTATTTTTACTTATTCGATGTACCGTCGGTACATACATATAAGTATTATAGTAGTGGATATTATGTTACTTTGTTGTTGCATTCTCCCGTTTATTTTGTTTTTTCGAACATTAGTGATTGCCAAGTTAATAACAATCTCTACCCAAGTAGATAGACTAGGGTGCTGATGAAGTGCGTTGCTGCACAGAAAAATATCGGTATTTCCCCCAGCTTAAAATTCTAATTTAATTTTTCTTTAATTAAATTTTTAAAATTAAAATCTAAAAATGTCTCAAAAATCCTTTTTTTTCATAGCTATGCTATTTATTGCGCGATACAGGAGTTACAAAAATAATCGACACTATTACAGTTATAAATATATTTTTGTTTTGATTTCTTTCTTACTTAAAAGCAGAGTGCGAAAATAAACGAAATAAATTGCATGATTTTGTCTTATTTCGTTCTTTGAAGTGAGTGAAACAAAAACAAAACAAAAACAATGAGAACGATTGCTCAATTTGCTTATGTTTTGTTTTCGCACATGAGCACAAGCCAGAGAACACAGCCGATCGACTGTAAGCCGGCTAACAGCCGCCACCGGCCATAAAGAATACATTAATTTAATCGTACGCCGCTACAAAAGAATATAATGGAAAATAAATGGAAACGTTTTGAAATATTTGCAGAGAATTTGACATCATCATATAATATAATTTTATTGCATTGTTATTTCACATATAAAATTTGTTTTATATAAGTAAGCAGCATAGCTAAAACCAGGTGTCCTAAGACACCTCTTTTCTTTTTCCTTTTTTGTAGATAGACGTAGCTTGGCCTACAAGCATGGAAGATTTCAGAAACATATATTATATACTCCCATCTCTGCCTTTAAGACGTTTCACTTCTGCAGACCAGTAGCTATTATCTCACAGAGATATTATAACATAATTAATTATTTATTGCTGCTTAACAACCAAAATAAAACATTTTACAGATTTTCAGTGTAGAAACATAAACAAAAATCTCACTCTTTAAGTTTAGATTTTTACGATAGTGTAGCTGACAATGAAAGAAAACTAAAAACATTCCTCATTTCACTAGCAAATTAGTAAAAATATTTAAAAAATACTTTTAGTATTGATTCACTCATTGACGAGTGTGTGCAAGCTAGAAAATAAATTAGATAGATCAACAAGCACAAACAACAATGAAGTGGCAGTTGTGTAAGTATGTGGTGATCTTAATTGCTGATAACGATCATTTAAAAAAAATAGATCAATAAAATTGAATTATAGAAATTATTATTACATAATTATTTTATTTTTAACCCCCGACTAAAAAAGGGGTGTTATAAGTTTGTAGTGTGTGTCTGTGTGTCTGTGTATCTGTGTGTCTGTCTGTGTCCACGTACAGGCCAAACGGCTGGACCGATTTTCATGTAATTAGTTTCTTCTGTTTGAAAGATGACTTGATCGAGAGGGTTCTTAGCTATGTTTGAAAAAAATCGGTCCAGCCGTTTAGAAGATATAACATCTTTTCTGAAAAAAGTCGGGGGTTTTTAAAATTTTTAATTTTTGTTATTACTAAAATAAGACATCATTGCTGCTGCACTCCTCGCTGCCGGTCAGTCAACAAATGGAAAATCTACCTGCGGCAGTGATCAAACTGTGGAAAGAAATTTATTTGCCTCGGATTTCTATCATGCCGTTGCAAGCGAAAAATTAAATGACAATGTTGTAGTCTCGCCTGCTGCCGTGCAGACCTCTATGGCTTTAGCTTATTATGGCGCCAAGGGCAAAACAGCTATCGAAATGCAAACTGGTCTGCGTTTGGGTGCGTGTGAAGTCGAAGATGTGGCCAGACATTTTGGGGAGTTTCAGCTGTCTTTTGCTCGCGACAACTATATTCGTTTGGCTAACAATATTTACATCAATGAAAATCTTGAATTTAAGCAGAAATTCAAGGATATGGCCCAACGTAATTTTGAGTCGAACATTGAAAAGGTTGATTTTCATCCCCCCTACAATAAGCGTACCGCTGAACGCATCAACAAGGCCATGGAGAGCAAAACAAACGGGAAGATTGCCGACATTTTGGCACCTCAGCTATTAAATGACCTCACCGAGGGAGTGATCGTCAATGGCATTACTTTCAGTGCACCCTGGCAAAAGGCCTTCCGTGCGGATAAGACGGCAAAGCGCAGTTTCTCCACTGGCCGCCAATCAGTGAAAGTTGATACCATGTGGACATTGAACAATTTCCAATATGCCGAAATCAGCAATTTAGATGCCAAGGTCATTAAAATGCCTTACCAAAATGCGGATTTCTCCATGGTGGTTATTCTGCCCAATCGCAAGGATGGCCTGCGCGATTTATTGCAAAATCTTAAAGGCAAAAATCTGGCAGCCATGATAGGCGACAATCTCAGCACACAAAAGGTAGAAGTTTTGCTACCAAAATTCAGTGTCACTTTTGCCGTTAGTCTTGAGGAACCCTTTAAAAAGGTAATATACACTCTTACAATATTATTTAGCGTACTCGTATATTTAAAATATTTGTATGTACATACGAGTATATAAATAAATTCCCCCAAACTGTTTTACACACACAGCTGGGAGTCACAACCATGTTTACACGCAGCGGCGACTTTGGCAACATGTATCGTATGTTTGTCAGCCACTACATCAATAGTGCTAATCACAAGGCTTATGTGGAAGTTTCTGAGGCTGGCAGCGAACAGCCATTGGAGGCTGGCGGTAAATAGAGATGCATATTTTATGATTATTTAACATGCTGACTTTTCGTTTCGCTTTTAATATCTTCTTTCTTAATTATTTATTTCTATTTAGGTATTAAAAACATCTTCTCACGTACCAAGAAATTCGAAGCCGATCATCCATTTGTATTTTGCATACAACACAAGGATTCTGTTATACTGATGGGTCATATTGCCAATTACGTTTATGTTTTTTAGTTAATTCTTTGTTAGGGGAACATTACTTCGATTGTAGAAGAAAACTGTGTTTATGCCCTTTTGTTATAGAAAATAAAATAAAAAAAAAATTAAATGAAAATTAAATAGATTTTTTTTTAGTTTGTAACTAATAGAGAAAAAAAATGGTTGTTGTATAAAAAGTATGCATCTGGTGCATCTGGATATTTTTTTTCATAAAGAAATATTTCAACTGAAAAAAGAAGAGCTAGAAGGGAATGGCAACAGCACAGATCACCCCAAAAAAAATCAGATTTAAAGAGTGTACAAGAGTTGCTTGCATCTGAAAAAACTACATCTCTTAAAAATTATCTGGAAGGTCTTGATGTCACACAAGCATCAAATTACTCTTTGTGGCGCGCTGCTAGAAAGTTTAAAACACCCGTTGAGTTTAAACCACCTCTGCGGACTTCGACCGGTGATTGGGCAAGAAGCGATACTGAAAAAGGTAAAATATTTGCCGAGCATTTAAAATCCGTATTTACCCCAAATACATGTGCTGGTGTTTCTTATTTCCCGAGTGTAGTTGCTCTACCCCCTCGACCCTTAAAGTTTAAGATGCGTGATGTACAAAAAGTAATTGCTGAACTCAAACCAAAGAAAGCTCCAGGTATTGATGGAATTAGTAACAAGATGCTGATGAACTTGCCGCATATTGGAATAAGAATCCTGCTGTTTATTTTTAATGCCATATTACGACTGGAGTATTTTCCACAACACTGGAAGCATGCCAAGGTCAAAATGATTCCAAAGCCGGGCAAAGATCTTACCAAAGCAGAGTCATATAGGCCAATAAGTTTGCTGTCAACTATAACAAAACTATTCGAAAAGCTGCTCATGACAAAATTGTCCCCTTGTGTAACAGATATTATGTGCATACCAGACCATCAATTTGGTTTTAGAAGTCAGCAGCATAGCACCATTGAACAAACGCATAGATTGGTTCAATTTATAAGGAAAACATTCGAAGAAAAGAAGTATTGTTCTGCCCTATTTATTGATGTTTCTCAGGCATTTGATAAAGTTTGGCATGATGGCTTAATTTTAAAATTGAAGACATATCTACCAAATAACATTCTAAAATTTTTGCAAAGTTATATTTTAGGCCGGAAGTTCTCTGTTATGGAAGGAGAATTTATGAGTGCGCCCGAAACTATCTCATCCGGTGTACCTCAAGGGAGTATACTGGGGCCAGTTTTGTATTTGCTTTATACTTGTGATATGCCTGTGAACAATAATATCCATACTTCTACATTTGCCGATGATACAGCCTGCCTTAGTATGCACGAAAACCCTCATGAGGCATCCCGATATCTTCAGGAACATATAACACAGCTTGAGCTATGGTTAAACTTATGGAGAATAAAAGTAAACGAACAGAAGTGCGTACGTATAACCTTTACCCTACGAAAAGATACTTGTCCCCCATTAGAATCAACAGTCAAGTTGTTCCTCAACATTCACATGTGAAATACCTTGGTATACACCTTGATCGTCGGCTTACATGGTAACACCATATTAACTCAAAGCTAACACAAATGAAACTTAAAATAACTCAGATGCATTGGCTGATTGGTAGAAATTCAACACTCAGTCAAGATTGTAAAGTTTTGATATACAAGTCGATTTTGAAACCAATATGGTGTTACGGAATTCAATTATGGGGCACTGCTTCAGCTTCCAATATCGAGAAAATCCAAAGAAAGCAAAACAAAATTTTACATTTGATAACATCGGCTCCATGGTACATCAAAAATTCCAATATACATCGTGATTTAAATATGCCACTAGTGACTGAAGAAATTGCAAAATACGCAAGCAAATATTTAACAAAACTCGAATCACATCCTAATCCGCTTGCTCGTAATATTTTGAACTTTACTGGACACATCCGCCTTAAAAAGAGGGACACAAGGGCTCTTATACTTAACACTCCAGATGGGACTGCTTGATTATATATTTATTTTTCCTTTTTGATTATCACTACTTATGTATTATTTATAACTATCACTAAGTTTATGTCCGACTCTGGTCGGGCCTAATAATTTTTTTTTATAGATTTAAGATTTGAATACTTATTGTTAGTTCACATATGAAGATACAATAAATAAATACATGTATTGAAAAAACAAATATTTTTTTTTTATTCTATACCTTTGGAGCTTATTTGGATTTTAGAAATTTATACTAAAAGCCGAGTCACTCAGAATCCTTCATACCTTCATACGCCGCACGGTGGTTCGGAATAAATTTTCATTGGACCAAAAAATAAATTTTTTCTTGAAATAGATTTTTGAATTTTTAACATTATCAGGAAGGAAACATATCAAAACTAAGGTAGCCAAAAAAATTAGAACAAAATATTAGTAGTAGTGGGCGTGGCAGCCCAACTAAGAAATTATTTTTGATTAAAATTCACTACAGTTCAATTAAATCTAGAAAATGTCTCAAAAAAAAAATTGTCATTTGTTATTTCTGTAAACTATGATTCCTCGAAAAGCATTTCCAATTTTAATGGTCTACAGTTTTTTTAGGGTTCCGTACACCAAAGGTGAAAAGAACCCTATTGTTTTCGCTACGCTGTCCGTCTGTCCGTCACACGGTATTTTCTCAGGAACCGTAAGAGCTACGGACCTGAAATTTGGACAGAGTATGTAGAACCTTGGCCGCTATAACAACAAATACATGAGAATTAAAAATTAAAGGGTGTTCCAAAAAGAGCAACGAAAAATGTTAAAATCCCATGTAATATACATACAATTTGGTGAACATATATATATTGAAACTTGAAATTTGTAAAATTAGTGTATTTTTATACAGACTACAAAAATTAACATTAAAATTTAAAAAAATTTAAATTAAAGGGTGGTCCATCAGTTAATGCAATTTTGACAATTTGCTATATCTTGGAAACCGTAAGAGGCAAACACTTGAAATTTTCAAAAACGGTAAAAGAAAAAAAAAAAGCCGAAAATTATAATATCGCCAAACCAAAACAAAAATCGCCAAAAATTAAAAAAAAATCGCCAAAACGAAAAAAATCGCCAATATTAAAAAAAAAATTCTAACACTAAAATATATCGCACGTGTGTGAAGGTAAATTGCGAAATTTAAACCCATGACACAAATCAATTGCATTAACATAGTTATGTTAACCTGATAACAGAACCCTGTTAGACATGAAAATTTTGGAAGTACATACTCAAAATGGAATCCTGGCCATATTTTTCAACAAAATGAGCTAAAAAAATTGAAACATGCAGACTGTTATATTTTTCTATATAAAAACAAAAAAAAGTAATAAAAAAACTAAAAGAAACTATATATTTTTAACTATCAAATAAATTAATTTTTTTTATGGAAATTTTTGAGTTCCTAGAGAACGAACATACCTGGGCGGCTAAATGTTTTTGGAATTCATGTCTTTTGTGCCCTTTTATAACATCCACATTTCAAAACCTTTAACATTTGCGTTTTTCATAAAAAAATTTGAATTTTCTAAATTTTCAAATATCGATTTTCACTAACGGGCGATTTTCAGGAGATAGTTAAAAATTTATAGTTTCTTTTAGTTTTTTTATTACTTTTTTTGTTTTTATATAGAAAAATATAATAGTCTGCATGTTTCGATTTTTTTTAGCTCATTTTGTTGAAAAATATGGCCAGGATTCCATTTTGAGTATGTACTTCCAAAATTTTCATGTCTAACAGGGCTCTGTTATCAGGTTAGCATAGCTCTGTTAATGCAATTGGTTTGTGTCTTGGGTTTAAATTTCGAAATTTATCTTCACACACGTATAAATCGCCAAATTCTAAAAAATCGCCAAAATGAAAAAAAAACGCCAAAAATCAAAAAAAAATCGCCAAAACGCAAAAATGTGGCCAAACTAAAAAAAATTTAAATAAAAAATATCGCAAAATGAAAAAATCAAAATAAAAAAAACCACAAGAAAATTAAGTGTCAAAACTAAAAAAAGAGCCAAAACTTAAAAAAACGCCAAAACAAAAAAAAAACCGAAAAGACCCCAAAAACGAAAAAAAATGCCAAAACTATATATTATATAGGATGAAGTTTGTATTAAATTACATATCTAGTGTTCGTACGGAACCCTTCGTGCGCGAGTCAGAGTCGCACTTTACTGAATTTATTTTTTGTTATGCTCGGTAAACTGTTATTTTTAATAACCGGTATGCGTGGACCCTGTACAATTTTTAGTTAAGGTGCTATGTAATGAATTTTAAACTCGCATATTGTCGTAAAATTTGAAGTTTAGTAGTGTATAACTCTTGAACATCAAAAGGGGTCCAAAAGCGACACTATCCAGAGAAAGATGAAAGCCTTTATATACTTTTGCACCCGCCATGACTCGTCTGTAGAACACATTTTTTATTTTAATGAAAATACTCAAAAATTTTAAAAAATCGTAACAAAATTGATAGTATTTTTTTTTTGTCAACCAATTTTAAAAATTATTTTTTGCCTGAAAGGGTTTATCTGCATTTTGGTTCTTAAATTTCTTTTCTTTTTTTTTTTGTAATATGTAGGGGGAAATTTTCTTCCTTAATGTACAACGCTGTCATTTGTGAAGCGATTTAAAAAATTCTTTTTTTTTTGTTTGTGGTGGGACCACAGTTTGGTCCCATATTTTTTTTCAATAGGAGGGGGAAATGTTTTTCTCTTATGCACAACTCTGTCATTTGTAAAGCAATTTGCAAAATTCTTTTTGTAGCAATGGTAAAGTAAGAATATATAAAACATGTTGATTAAGGAGCTATTTTTTAAATTTCTTATATGTTATTGAGCTTCTCATTTGTTTAAATGAAATAGGTAAAGGTTCCCTGATGGTCTGCATTAGTAATAGTGAAATGCGCACATGATCCAGCTAAACCCCTCAATAATCAATTTCAATGTATTTTTAATAAAAAAAATATTTTACTGAATGAATAATATAATAATTTGGTATTATTAGTGCGTTAACAAATATTACTACACTCAAAATATTCCATGCTTAAAAATACGAAACATTTTTTCGTAATTTAATTTTTGTACAACAAAAGAAAATTTTTTACATTTTATGAAAATATTTGTAGCTTGTACAGGAAAACAGATTTCGTAATTTTACGAATTTCGTTAAGTTACAAAAATTATTTCGTACAATTATTTTTGTATATAGTACCACATTTTTCGTTTATTTTTTTGAATTTAAGAGAAAATAAAAAATATTTTTAAAATTAGAAATTTCGTAAAATAAACAAAAATTGTTCTTGAATCTATACAAGTTTCGTGAATTTTTTTTTTTTTTTTTAATGCATGCATTTATTTATTGTATCTTCAAATATGAACTAACAATAAGTATTCAAATCTTAAATCTATAAAAAAAATTATTAGGCCCAACCAGTGTCGGACATAAACTTAGTGGTAGTTATAAATAATACATTAGTAGTGATAATCAAAAAAAAGGGGGGGGGGGGGGAAAGTATTTTCAAGTAGTCCCATCTGGAGTGTTAGGTATAAGAGCCCGTGTGTCCCTCTTTTTTAAGCGGATGTGTCCAGTAAAGTTCAAAATATTACGAGCAAGCGGATTAGGATGTGATTCGAGTTTTGTTAAATATTTGCCTGCGTACTTTGCAATTTCTTCAGTCACTAGTGGCATATTTAAATCACGATGTATAATAGAATTTTTGATGTACCATGGAGCCGATGTTATTAACCGTAAAATTTTGTTTTGCCTTCGTTGGATTCTCTCGACATTGGAAGCTGAAGCAGTGCCCCATAACTGAATTCCGTAGCGCCATATTGGCTTCAAAAGCGACTTGTATAATAAAAGTTTGCAGTCTAGGCTGAGTGTTGAGTTTCTGCCAATCAACCAATATATTTGAGTTAACTTAAGTTTTATCTGAGTTAACTTAGAGTCAATATGATGTTTCCATGTAAGTCTTCGATCAAGGTGTATACCAAGGTATTTCACTTGGGAATGTTGAGGAATATTTTGATTGTTGATTCGAATGGGGGAGCAAGTATCTCTTCTTAGGGTGAACGTTATATGGACACACTTTTGTTCATTGACTTTAATTCTCCATAAGTTCAACCATATTTCCAGCTGGGTGATATGTTCCTGGAGATTGCGAGATGCCTCATAAGGCTTTTCGTGCACACTCATACAGGCTGTATCATCGGCAAAAGTAGAAATATGAATATTATTGCTCGTGAATTTTACGAAATTTTTTTTTTTGAAATATGAGAATAAAAACTGTTGTTTTGTTTTATTTTGTAATATTTCCCCAATTTATTTCCCTGTCATTGTATATGTTCTACAAAAAAATATGAAATAAATTTCAGTTAAGTTAACAGATCGTAACAAAACTGTGAACCCCCCCCCCCCCCCCCAGGAATAACTTAACAATGAGATAAAAAATAAATTACAGTTTAAAGATTTTATTAAAAAAAATTAGATTTAATTCATTGTTTTAAATTCATTTGTTAAGCTAGCACAGTGCATAGACAAAAATTAAACAAGCTTACGTATGAACGTACTCCATATATTGGCGAAATAATTTTTTAAATTTCTTCCCAAGTGTCCAAAAATTATGGTTTTATAGAGAGCTTATTCCTAAACTGTATGTATGTATTAGTGATGTGTATTAAAATTCCAAAACATTCGGCCGTTTCTAGATATTCTTATTCGTTAAAAAATATATACATATAAAGAAATTCATAAATCCAAAGCGAAATTTAAATGAATGGCACACAAATATTAGTTTGTAGTAATTAAAAAAAAAATATTTTTTATTTTCTTTGCTATGCATTTTTTGCCAAATAATCTGCTGCAGTTTTCCGTATTGATGACTGAGCAGTATTTCAAACATAAAGACGAAAGAGAGCTTATAATTAGATGACTCCGTTTGGCCATCTTCAAATCAATCTAAAATGTGCGTGAAACAAAAAAATTATATATTGGATCAGTAAAGTTTGCCATGGTGAATTATATTTCATTTTCTAAAAGAGAACATTTTTAACCCGCTTTAAACATACAGATTGTTGGGATATCAAATGAGTCAAAATGATGTCAATTACGAAAGATATGCAATTTTCCTCTTCTTAATTTTTGTCCCTTCTACAACATTACATTTTCAATGCATATTTGCCTTAAAATTAGAGGGGCACACAATCTAGTTCCTAAATTTCATTTCACTGTTGTTTTCATAATATTTTTTTAAGTTCTGTTGCATAAAAAATTAAAATAACAATTAAAATAAAATTATGAAAATACGTCTATTTATGCAAGTTTCCATTAACGCTAGAGCTGCTCGATGTTAATCGATGCATCGTAAACATCGATGTTTTGGTTTTGATACATCGAATAAATGCCGATGTATCGTATCATACGATGTTAATCGATACATCGATGTTTTTATTCGATGTATCGAAAAGACGACTTTATATATATATATATATATATGCTTGCAACTCATTTAATGTAGTGATAAAAAAACCCCTCCTAGAATGACTTTTAAAACGTTTTTTATTGTGAAAAATTTGTCAAAATTTTCTTGGTATTGGTAATAATCAGCAATGTAAGTTCTTTTTCCATATTTGATGTAAAAATCAATAATATATATGGCTTAAAATTACTGTTACAGAAGGTTTTAGACACCCAGTGAAAGTTATATCACCGCATTGTAAAGTTCCAAGTAGAGCTACTGTGACTCGTTGGGTTGATAAAAAATATGAAGTTTTGTCAGGAACATTGAAAACTAAATTACACACAATGGAAAATATTACTTTCAAAACTGACATTTGGTCCGATTTGCAAAGCAATAGAACTGGCCTTTGAAAAAAGAAGTACATAATTACATACCGTGCTTTGCACACATGCTTTTCTTAATTCTTATGAAATTTTAAAATAGACTTTTATTTATTTAATAAATTTAAAACTTAATAATTTGATATTGTCATGTGCATATATAGAAGAATATATTTTTTGAAAGGACACTTTCCAGCAAAAAATTTGAAGATTTTGTAATGGGTAGTACTCTTTTAATGGCTTACAAAGTAAATAATGAGTGGTACTTATTTATTTAATTATTTTGTGTGTATAATAATGACTGTCTTGTAATGAATAAAATAACAACTTATTTATATCATTACATGAAGATACTTATTGTAGTACTTCCTAGTTAATCCTGAAATCTATCTAAAAAATATTTATTGATAGTGAAAGTGAGCTTCGAAAACAATACAATAACTTTGGTCTACTACAATATTTATTACAAAATCTAAGTATTTTCGCATATTCTTCAATATAAGTATTCATATATTTGCTTTGTAAAATTATGATTTTTAACAATCCCAAAAAAGGTTCAAATTTTATAATTATGTTACAAAATTCTATTTGTTTATAATTTTTGGCTATTTTATTAAATTTTGCATTTTTGTGAGCATAAAATAACCCATTATATTTTGAATACTTTTAGGCTATCAGTACTGTATTAACTTTTGGATATTTGTAGGCAAAAAGTATACAAAAATAATGGCTTATTCAGTCAAATTGTAAGTACTCACGAGTGGAGAGTACATACACTTTTTTGCATTCTAGTAGGCAAACTTGTTTGCTGGGTTTTTAAATCTATAAGAATTGCAAGAAACCTTTTCCTAAACTTCTGCAAATACCATTTCCTTCTATGTATTTGGTGGATTTAATGTTAATATATTCTGCAGTTTAGTATAAAAAGAAGTTTTTATGTACATACTTATATTAAGAATATTTAAAAATGTAAATGGATAAAGATGAGGAATTCAGAACCATGTATGTTCAGTTTGTTTACAATTTATTTGATTTATTATAAAAACTTTGTATAATTTTCAAATCTTATTTAAATTTTTGGATAGTTTTCATAAACTTTAATCAAGGTTGGAAACCGAAACAAATAACGGTATCGGTATTGATACCGGTACAATTATTTGAAAAATTTCGGTATCGGTAACGGAAACGGTATTTTTTTATTTTGGTATCGGTATTACCCGTACATACCGTTATCGAGTTTGAAATACCGGTATACCGCTATTACTGTGAAGTTTATTAATTCATACAGTGTATATAGCAAAAACCCTCTTTTTATTAAGTTAAAAGTAAGTAATTTTACATAAAGTCTTTAGTAAACAGTAACATAAAAAAACTAAGTGTTATATCTTGCAAAGATTATTTACACAAGTGTAGTGTAAACTTGTATGTTTGTATAAACATGCATACATGCATAAGTATGTTTAGATCAGAGCTGCACACAGAGAAAACCGAGAGTAATGTATAAGCATATGTGTATTCATTTCTATAAAAAGCCGTTTGATTTTCGGCACTCTGACGCTTCTCTGGGCAGCCTGGTTATAAACGTTTATACTAGTGTTTTTCAAACGGGATTTCCCGGAAAATATGCGGGAATTCCAGGGGTTTTTTGATATTATGGCAACTTGATGAGTGTCGTTATTCATTTTATGAATGCGATGGCGCAATAATAAGGTCATAGCACTAGCACAATAGCTAAAACTTTACAACAATTAAGGCCGAGTTTACATCTGACACACATGTGCTCTGAGACTAAGAGGCCTTTATTTGCAATAAGCAGAACGCGACGTGCAAAATTTTATTCTATAGGGTGTTTTTTTGAGGGGTATAGAACTTCGAATTGAAATAAAACACAAAAAAATCGTTTTAATGTCCATCAATTTGGCTTTATTGGAAGGATAATTTTATGCCATTAATGCTTAAATATGATTTCGGGCATGTGGCCGCCGCGGCTGGCTCGAATAAAGCCAATTCTACAGGTCCAATTTTCAACCACTTTTTCGAGCATATGGGGCCGTATGTTGGCAATAACGCCACGAATGTTGGCTTCCAAGTCCCCTAACGTTTCTGGTTTGTTGGCGTAGACGAGCGACTTCACATATCCCCAAAGAAAATAATCCAATGGTGTCAAATCACACGATCTTGGTGGCCAATTGACAGGTCCATTCCGCGAAATTATGCGCTCATCGAATGTTTCCTTCAATAAATCGATTGTGACGTGCGCTGTGTGGCATGTAGCGCCGTCTTGTTGGAACCACAACTCATCCACATTCATGCCATCCAATTCGGGAACAAAATAGTCGGTTAGTCGGCTCCAATTGCTGTGCACGGTGGCGAATCGATTCATTCGGGTCCTCTTCAACACTTTGCTCTACAGCGGCAATTGTTTCTTCGGTGCGCACTGTTCGACGTCTCTGCGGATGCGTATTATCACATAGAGTAAACGTAGTGCGAAAACGATCCATGGTTAACCGAATTAATTGCTCTGATGGACGATTATGTCGACCATAAAATGGACGGAGCTTGCGGTAAACTTCGCGAACTGAACCATTATTTTCGAAATAAATTTGCACAATTTGCAAGCGTTGTTCTTTTGTCAACCTGTTCATGATGAAATGGCAAACCAAACTAAATATTAATCACTTGACAGCTGACAAAATGGCCGCCAGTTAAAAAAGTGATGCCAACTTAAAGTTCTATACCTCAATAAAAAACACCCTTTACAATTCATAAAAGTAAAAACAGAAATGTGCAAGCAAATAAAAGAAATATAACAAAATAATTTCAGATTCTCTTTGGTAAAAAGAACGATTCTAATAATGCTTATTCTGTAGTTGTGATGCACGAATATTCGTATTAGAATTGCCGAATATTCGGCCATTTTTATATATTCGTATTCGTATTCGTCAAATTCAGGCGAATACGAATATTTTTCCAAAAAATTATATAAATAAATGCAGAAATCCTAAACCAAATTTAAATAAATGGATAAAAATATTAGTTTGTACGAATCCCTTGAATTTATATTATTATTATTAATATTATTTACTGACGATCATTGAAATTTTTGGGTAGTTTCATTAACTTTAAAGTGCGCCAAGAGGAGTATGAAGTTCTTTTTCATAACAATTTTTTAATATTTCATATTGCAGGCGTATATAGAACCCTAATGTAATGTCTATAAATTTCACATTAAATACTCGTATTCGTATTCGCAAATGCCGTTTCAAATATTCGTATTCCCGAATATCAAAAATTGACATTCGTTACATTACTGTTCTGTACTAAAGTCCTATTTTCAAAGAAATATTTTCTAATATTTATTTAATAATATATTTTTTTAAGTGCTTTCAGGCTTGTGTGTATTGTTTGGCCTTCAAGAGTTTTTCGTCCGTATAATCTTGCGGTTTTTTTGTGGAATTTCTTTAACGACCATTTTGCTACTTCCTATGTGAAGGCATACGTCGTGTACAGTCAGTCACAAAACTTTTTTAAAATACTGTTAATAACATCCTGGGGATATGCTCTAGTTACTGCAACAATGTTTGCTCAACACCATATTATGCAAATTTACTTTGTATAATATTTATCAATAAATAAATAAATAAATAAATAAATAAATAATTATTTTTTGGCATTTACATATAATATTGGTATATATTAGGGTCCTGCACAAGAGTATTTATAAGACTTTTCAAGACATGAGAGATTTTTTCCAATACTTTACTACAGCGAAATATTCTAAAAGAATCGCTAAACAACACTGTTGGCAAGACAAACCACCGAAAAAAATTACTTGCCAACAGTGTTGCTTGGCGATTCTTTTAGAATATTTCGCTGTGTAAAGCATTTGAAAAAATCTCTCATGTCTTGAAAGGTCGTATAAATAGTCTTGTGCAGGACACTAGTATATATGCATTACTATTATTTAAAGAACTCAAATGATATTGTTTTTTTTTACTAATGTGCTTATAAAACGTTTTATTTAATCTATCTCATGAATTATAACGAACAAAAAGTCGTTCCTGCTTTCCCGGGAAAAGAAAAACTCTAGTTTATACATATGTACATATGTATTTGATTATGGTGTGCTTACACTTTGTTGTCGATAAAAAGTAGTAAGAATAGAGCTGAATAAGAACGTCCAAAGGGGGAAATTTTGTTTCTGTAATTAATTTCAAAAAAAGTTAATTGAAATTAAGTTTTGTAATTTTTCTTTACGGAAATCGGTATACCGGTACGTACCGGTATAGACATAAACGTTATTGTCGATACCGGTATTTTCTAACCGAAATGAGTATCGGTATTGATACCGGTACCTAATTTTAACGGTATTTGAATCGGTATCGGTATTTTTACGATACCGTTTGCCAACCTTGACTTTAATGTACGCGGACAGAATTATGAAGTTCTTTTCCATACACATTTTTTTAATTTAATTTTGCAGAATAAAATAGACCTCCAATTAAATGTCCATAAATTTCACATACAATAGATATTCGTATTAGCGGATATCGTTTTAAATATTCGTATTCGCGGATATCGTTTAAAAAATTCGAATTCAAATTCTCGAATATCAAAAGTTGACATTCGGCAGATGTATGTAGTATACATACTCACTCGTACATAATATATGTAGGCAACACGTATGATCAATTAAATAAAGAAATGAGAAAAACATACATACGTATTTTTGTACAAAATTAGTAATTTTTTCTGTTACGTAACATTTTGAAAAATTGTTTTTTTCGTCGTTCGTCGGCGTAAGAAATAGAAATAAATCTATCGCAGAATTCATCACGCTCCACGAATTTCGTTCTATAGCGGTGTGGTGTTAATTTTCATATAAACAAATGTGTTTTATTGAAAGTTCGCAACGAAAAGTTCGTTGTTCCTCCCAGTAGTGTTCCCAGTTTGATTCGTGCGTTTCAGTGCAAAATACATATGTATGTATGTATGTGTATGTGATGTATGATGCTGTAACAATTCCCATTAAATTATCTTTTTCTTCATATTGTTACAACATTCAATTCCAATATGTAATTTTTTGCAGATTTTTATGTTTTAAAGATTTCAGTTTTACACAAAATTTCGTATATAACACAAAATTGTTTTTCATAATTCACGAATTTATTTTGTAATACAAACACTGTGTTTCGTAAATTTACAAAAAAAAAAATTTGTAAAAATACAAAATTTTGTTATTTACAGACAAAAAGTATTTCGTAAAATAAACAAATATCATTTGTACTATGTACGAAGAATTACGTACCATAAAAGCAATGAATATTTTCGTAAAATAAACCACATTTTTCGTTTATTTTACCTATGAAATAATTTGAGTGTACCACTTCCACTATGTCGAAAGAAAAACTCTGCGAAAGAAACCCAGTCGCTCGAATTCTAATACATTTTCATTCCACTACCTCGTCAGCTTTCTTTCGCTTATGATTACCCAGCAAAAAATTACAAAAAAGGTAATCGAGTTTGGAATTAAGCATTTTTGGTGGAAGCGGTTCCTTACTGGATTACCAACTTAATGATTTTAACAAGGCGTGAGACTAAAATAATCGATTCTTGAGAAGTACTTAACTTTTTTATTTGGAAACTTGTTCACGTAATCTATTTAATCTAAAAAAAATCATTCTCCTCATTTAGCAACTTGTACATAATTTTTTTACATTTTAGGTAATGAGATTTGTAAGCGAGTAATGAAATTTGGCAATCAGAAAAGTAAGTCATTATATGGCAAGTAGTTCTGATCGTAATGTGTAATTTTTTGCTGGGTACGTGTGTAATTTTTTTGTTTTACGTGTTTATAAATTAAAGTAGTGCCAATTTCAAGTATTCCTAGAGATTTTTCTTAAACTTGTTAACATTTACAAGATACAACCATATTGAACAACGAAAAAAAAATTCAACAAAATAGTCGCACAGCAACAGCATGTTATTACTGTTTTGCTGTACAACTAAAGGGTGTCCCAACAAGAACGCAAGATTTAAATTTGACGCCATTCGAAGTGTCATTGTTTGACATTTGAACAATTGTTATTGTTTGCTAGTAGAAGGTACGAGGTTAGTAAAAAATGGAGCGCTACACGAATGAACAACGCATTCTCATTGTGAAATTGTTTTACCAAAATGGTGAAAGTTTTGCGGCTACAGTTCGCAAATTTGCGATCAATTTGGGGTCACAATAATGCTCCAAAAGAGTCAACTGTAAAGAGATTAATGGATAAATTTGCCGAAACTGGGTCGTCTGTTAGTGCTGTAGAGACAACAACGCGCCTTCGACCAGATCGATCGACCGAAAATGTCGCAGCTGTACGTGATGATGTCGCTCAAATTCAGGTCAAGCGCAAACAGTCAATGGTGTTCGGTATCGTGAAATGATAACCAGTTTTTTGGTGCCTAGAATTGAAGAAATGAATGTGGAGGGCATATGGTTTCAACAAGACGGCGCCACATATCATACAGCCAGAGAAACAATTCAATTACATCATCAGTCATTTCCCGGTCGTGTTATTTCGCGTTTTGGAGACCAGAATTGGCCGCCTAGATCGTGCGATTTAACATCATTAGACTTTTTTCTTTGGGGTTTTTTGAAGTCGATGGTATACGCGAATAAATATAAATATATATAAAAATAATATAATAAAAAAAAGTTTAATTAATTTATGTATTTAGTTGTTTTTTTATATATAAAATTCTTAATACGTCTTTATTTTTATGCTATTTATTACGTTAAAGTATCAAAAATTATAAAAAATATTCTCATTTGTTAAAAACCTATATTTTTTTAATGTACATGTATATTATAAATTTTTTTTAAATTCATTTTTGTAAATATTTATTACCAGATAAAATATTCTAAACTTATACCAATTTTTCAAAATTTTTTAAGAATTCAAAGATACACAATGTTATGTAAAAGTATTGAAAATATGTATTATCATTTCTAAGAAACTTTCAAAAATTCTATATGTTAAAAAGCTTTTTTTCTATTAATTTTTTCATATTATTAACATGAACAAATATTGTAGACTCATACCTATTTTATTTTATTACCAAAAAATTGTAAAAATAATTTTTTATGACACACTTCGTTTTTTGAAAAATGTAAACTATTACTTTTTATTTGAAAGGCAAAAGAAAAAAATAGATATCATAAAAAACCAAAAAATATATATCCTGAAGAAGTTAACCGAAGGTTAACGAAATATTGAAAATAATAAACTCAAAATATAAACTGACCGAAAGCTCAAGAAAATAGTTTAATTTAAAACATAAAAAAGGTCCAAAAATTTGATACAAATATTAACAGCCGTATTCATTAAAAAAAGTTGATTGAGTTTTAAAATTCATATTAGTTAAAAAACGTTTTAAGGCTAAATAACGTTTTTTAAATATTGGTATTCATAATCAGTTTTTTAACTAAAAATCAATTAACTAGATTTTTTTTAAATATCGTGGCAACACTGTATTCTTTATTTGTCACTTGCATATTAGTTCTGCAAAACAACGATTGTTAACTCACAAAGTACTCGTGGCTATTTTGTTTATTTGTCGGTTTTCAGAGAAATATTGTTTCTATAAAATAAAAGATGTGTTGCAACTTGTATTTAATAAAATAATAAAAAAAGTTCACAACAAATCTTTGTTAAAAGTGCTTTTTATATTATTTATTTTATTGCAGATAAAGAAGCACTAGAATAACGAGCTTTATTTTGTTTGTTTTGAGTGTTTATACATCACTAGTTAATTTTCTACAATTATACTATTTTTGTTAACACATAAAATGAGAAAACAATGACTGGGAATGGAAACTGGATCGCTCCTTTTCTTTTAAATATTCTTTGGAGTATATTTGTTATTTCGGCAATAGTTTCTATAAAAAAAATTACATTGTTTTCTTCTAAATAACACTGGCATATGCATACATAGATGCATACATAAGTACATACATACATACACACATATGTACATACAGGTAAAGTTCAAAATGTAAACAAAAACGAAGCAAAATTACAACAACGTCACCTTAAAATTGGTTTAAACATGGGGGCAGTCAATTTTAAAATTTGCTGATTTACGCAAGGTTTAAAAACCGTTTTTTAAGCTAAAATTCTATTATGAATACAATTTTAGTGAATTTTGCTTAAACAACATTTGAAACGCGGTTTAAAATTTTTATGAATACGGCTGTAAAAGTTTAATTGATTACATAAAATTTTTTATTGCTTCAATTTATTCGAGAGGAAAAACTTAATCAACATCCATGTTAATTTTCGCATGACTTTTTCAGCATTTCAGTGAAAAAATATTTTCATAATTTTATATTTCTTTTAAATCTTTTTCGATCGCAGCCGAAGTTTTTGATGGTTTTCAGCCTACAAAGATAGATATCATTTAACGAATAATATTTACGATACGTGTTTTCAAATACATACATGATCCTATCACATAAATTAACTGAAAATGTAAAATGTTCGCATATAAAACTTAACAAACAATGTGTGTTTGTAAAATAAATTCTCCGTATTTTAAATCCTTCTGCTTTAAGGTTAAAATATAATTATTAATCTTGATAAAAAAGACTTAAATTTCTTAAACTTTGATAAATATTTTAAGTCCTTAATTTATTGCTAATTCTTCTATCGAATTTCATGTTTATTAATCGGTATAATGATCTGCATGATTTGTCACAAGATTTTTAAATTAAGATTAAAAAAAACAAGTAAGAGTGCTATATTCGGCTGTGCCGAATCTTATATACCATTTACCAAAGTGTTTTTATGTAGTATAGAGATACATACATAAGCACATACATAAAGTATAAACAAAAAGAAAAAAATAATTTGACCTATATACTTTCATGTACAAAAAATAAATTTACAAACCCTAGAATCATTATATTAGATTTTTCTGATTCCTTATATCAATCTAGTATTTCTTAAAAAAATATAGAAAGTGTGTTAAGTAAAAAAAGAAAAAAAGGAATTAAAAAAATGTTTTATTTATTTACTTTAATATCCAACAAAAAAAGGTCAAAGTTTCCAGCTCTGGAGCTGTGGTTTTTATTTTTATAATTTTTTACACCAAACTTTTCTTTCCAAAACGTAAAATATGTATAATCTATAAAGGAAAAGATCAAAATTAATTAGACTTAGTTACTTTTATATATCACAAAAAGTGTAAGTTTCCCAACCCTGAGATCATTCTTTTTGATTTTTCTGATTTCTTACACCAATCTCTTTCCTTTAAGAATTTAAGATATGTTTAATTTATAGAAAAAAGGAAAAATTTGTTTTAGTAAGATACTTTTGTACAAAAAAGTTAAAGTTTTCCAACCCTGGAATTGTCTTTTTAATTTTTTTAATTATTTTTTGTTTATTTTAAATACCAATTTTTTTCGTGCGCAAGCATAAAATAAGTTTATTTAATAAAAAAAAATAATAAAAATTAATTTTCGGTAGTTAATTTTTTATATCACAAAGAGTGTAAGTTTCCCAGCCTTGGAATCCCCGTTTTTGAGTTTTCTGTATTCTTAAAAACAATCTGTTTTTTAAGAATGTAAGATATGTTTAATTTATATTAAAAAATGGAGAAATTTGTTTTACTAAGTTACTTTTGTGTAAAAAAAAGGTTTTCCAACCTGGAAACTTCGTTTTAATTTTTTTTTAATTTGAAATACCACATTCATTCGTACTGAAGTATAAAATAAGTTTTGTTTTATAAAAAAAAATAAAAATAAGTTTTTGGTAGTTAATTTTATATATCACAAAAAGTGTAAGTTTTCCAGCCCTGGAACCGTTCTTTTTGATTTTTCAGATTTCGTACACCAATATGTTCCCTTTAAGAATATAAGCTATGTTTAATATATAGAGAAAAAGAAACAATTTGTTTTAGTAAGTTGCTTTTGTATAAGAAAAAAGTTAAAGTTTTCCAACCCTGGAAATGTCTTTTTCATGTATTAAACTTTTTTTTATTTTTAATATCAATTTAATGTGTACTGCAGTATAAAATAAGTTAATTTAATTAAAAAATAAAAAGAAAATAGTAAGACCTAGTTACTTTTATATATTACAAAAAGTGTAAGTTTCCCAACCCTAGAATCATCCTCTTTGATTTGTCTGATTTGTTTTACCAATCTCTTTCTTTTTAGAATCTAAGATATGTTTAATTTATAGAGAAAAAGAAAAAATTTGTTTTACTAAGTTACTTTTGTATAAGAACAAAAAAATTAAAGTTTTCCAACCCTGGAAACGTCTTTTTAATTTTTTTAACTTTCTTTTTTAATTTGAAATACCAATTTAATTTGTACTGAAGTATAAAATAAATTAATTTAATAAAAACATACAAAAATTAGTTTACGGTAGTTAATTTTTTATATCACAAAAATTTTAAGTTTCCCAACCATGGAATTATGCTTTTTGATTTTTCTGATTTTTTAACCTAATTTCTTTCTTCTTTGAATATAAGATATATTTAATTTATAGAAAAAAGGAAAAATTTCTTTTAGTAAATTAATTTTGTATAAAAAAGTTAAAGTTTTCCAACCCTGGAAACGTCTATTTAATTTTTTTTAAATTTATTTTTTATTAAGAAATATTAGTAATATTCATACTGAAGTATAAAATAAGTTTATTTAATAAAAAAAAAATAATAACTAGTTTTCGGCAGTTATTTTGTGTGGCAAAATAAAGTTTAAGCTTCCCAGCTCTGAAACTGTCTAATCGATTCTGCTGATTTTCTATACCAATCTTATTTCCAGCATTTCTGACACAACAGTCCAAGGACGAAGTCTCTAGCTTTTTGGGAGCTTCGGAAAACCGATTTCACGTACAGACAGACGGACATACGGACATCGCTTATTCGTCTTCCCTATGCATAAGGATCCAGAATATATATACTTTATGGCTCGCTTATTAATATTCTAGAAATTACAAACGGAATGACAAGCTTATATATGTATACCATTTTACCATTTTTTGGTAAAGGGTATAAAAGAAGAACAACATCTGAATCATTTTCATGACATATTTTGTATACAGTTATGCCGAATGGCGAACTACTCTTCACCATAATCGTATAAAACACCAACATGTGGAGCCATAACCGCTAAAATAGCTTAAGCGAAAAATTTTTGGACTTAATTTTTTTTTTTTTTTTTGGACAAAAATTGACTTTAAATAATCGATTTTGGTCAAAAATTGAAGTTCTAATATTATATCGCTTAAGCTTTTTTGGTGATTATGGCACGATATACGTATAGAGTGAAATTTATGTGGAAAACATAAACAATTGCTGAATTCACAAAAAAAAAACGAAAACGTTTTTATTTTGAAGGATTTTTTTAAAACGATACAACGTGGCTTTCTAAAAAAAATTCTTTACGTTTTTTAGTAAATTTTTAGAAAATTATGAAATTATGGCAATTATGCTCTTGCCATATTGATCTTTGGTAAAACAAATCGAACTTGTCCTTATTTTTTGGTCTTGAAAGAACTGAAATTCTTTCTGTGACCGATGATCGGTAGACTGGCTTATGGTAGTTTTAATGCAAAGAGGGTTCCATACACCAAAATTGAAAGGGAACCCTATTGTTTTTGCTATGATGTTCGTGTGTCCGTCGCAAGCTGTCTTCTCGCGACCTGAAATTTGCATAGAATATATACAATTTTTGGCCATAATAATATATGAAAGTTAAAAATTATAATTATAAATATTTAAGAGTTAAAAATTAAAGGGTGTTCCAAAATGAGCAACGAAAAACCTATAAATCCCATGTAATATACATAAAGTTATATCGAGCCTTTTTGTCGATTTTATCGTAAGCGACTTTTTTATGGAAATTAAAATTTTATGGGCCTCTACCCATTGTTTACAATTATCAAAATGCCAAAATGGTTGACAACTTTTAAGATACGGATTGTAAAATTTTATCGTAAGCGACAATTTACGAACAAAAACATATTTGAATATTAAAAAAAAAACCTTCTCCTGAAAAATTTAGTTTTTGTCGCTTACGATTAAATCGAAAATAAGGCTCGATATATAGACAGCTGAAATTTTCATTTACACTGAATTTAAAAAAAAATCAAAATCTATAATTTATGAATTTATTTTTCTGCATTCCAGGTGAAATTAAAACGAATGGAATTGACATAACATTGTTGTTATAATTACATATTTCCAACAACAATTTTATGGCAATTCCACTCGTTTTAATTTCACCTGGAATGCAGAACATACCCGTTAATGTCTTATTGACCATGTAATTTTGACATCTTGCTGTATCTTGGAAACCGTAAGAGGCAAACTGTTGAAATTTACAAAAACGCTAAAACTTAAAAATCCCGAAATAAAAAAAATTCCGAAACGAAAAATCACCAAAAATGAGAAATCGCTTAAATGATAAAATAAATAGCTAAAATGTGAAAAAATCACCAGAAGTATAAGGTCTATCAAAAAAAAATCCCCTAAACCAAAAAAAAATCACCAAAAAAGAAAATAAAATCTCAAAAACTACAAAACTCGCTGAAATTTAAAAAAAACGCCAAAAATAAAAAACCCCAAAAAAGCGCTAAAATTAAGAAGAAGCGCTAAAACTAAAAAAAAAATCGCCAAAAACTGAAAAAATATTTTGCGGGTACTTTAAATTTGCTTAAAAAAATCCACATTAGATATTCACATATAAAGGCTAAAGTTCGTATGGTATTACATATCGCACACACAGTTCAATAGTGTCGTAACTCAAAAAAACTAGTTTTGCAGGAAAAACATTTAAAATTTTCAATTTACATGCAAACAACAAATATTCTTCTCTCAGGAGGTGAGAGTACAAGCTATTTCTATGAAATTTTTATGCAAGATAAAATACAAAAAGGCTTATTATTCTGCATTACTAACTCAAAAAACGAATTTTTGGAGTTAGGTCACTATTGAACTGAATGAGCGATATGTAGTGTCCGTACGGAACCTTTCATGAACGAGTCAAAGTCACACTTTGCTGAATTTTTTTTAGAGACGTAAAGGTGCAATCAGACGTGACATAACCATAGCCATAGAAAGCAGCCGTTCGAACCAAACGGCATAACGCCATAACTCTCACCATAGAAACCAATTGAATTTTGGTTTGGTTATGGTTATGGCGTTATGGCTATGTCACGTCTAATTTAAGCTTAAAGCGGGTGCTAGACATATCAATATTCAGCTTCAATATGTGTGGTTGAGTGCGTTTGTTTATAAAAATATTCACACCAATAGTATATGTATGACTATTTTTGGTAAACAAATGCATATAACCAGATATCGTAACCTAAAATCCAAAAGGCCGTAAGTACACTTTTTACTATTTTACAGGAGAAGCAAAAAACTTCATAAATTTAATACTATTTATAGTTATGTTAGGTGCCAAATTGAATAATGAATAAAATCGGTATTTTTGAACATATGTGAGTAAAATTTTAGGCAGATATGTATTTTGGTTAATCACATCATAATCAATCAAAAAGTATATTTTGAATTTTTTGGTTGTTACGGCCTTTTGGATTTTAGGTGACGATATATTGAAGATGAATATTGATGTGTCTGGCACCCGCTTTATAATTAATACGATAAATAATTGATATTGTATGCGCCAGAAAAGAGAGAGGAGGTATACCTTTTGTATACCACCAGGGCTGCCAGATAAAATGATCGAAAATTCGTCGAAATCCCGATAAACTATAAAATAATCGTCATTTTATACTCGAAAAATCGGACAAATCAAAATGAATTATTTAACGTGTATACTAGGCCAGGTCGATTAGTATGGACAGAAAAAATTAAAAAATCGTATAGTAAAAACGAAATCTAAGTATCGCTACCTTAATATAGAAATGTCCTAACTCATTATTTCTTTGAAATCGTGATTTTAACATTTTTCGAAAAATACAAAAAAATCGATTTCAAAAAAATAATTCTAAGAAAATTTTGCAAAGAAACCATGGGTGTAAAATCAAACCCTATACCGCGCATCTCGACATGAAAATTTATTTCCTGATCTTCTTGTTTGGCTATTGCCTGCTTTATTTGAAGACGTTGACTCTAAAGATGAAAATGAGGAACCAAATATTATGGATAAGTCTAAGGTAGCTCGTGAAAAAATTAAAAGCAGGAAGTAAATGGAGAATGATTCGAATTTAGTAGCATTTATTTCAGTTTATAAATTTTTTTATTTGAAAAAATTGTAATTTAAAAAAATTGTTTTATAGAAGAGGAAATACATTTTCATGTCGAGAGGCGCAATTTAGGGATTCATTTTAGACACTGTATATTACGTTTTTGCAAAATAAAATCGACATGACCTAGTGTATACATATGTATGTTTAGTGGGAAATTGAAACCATTGTCATTTTTTAATCCCTTATAGCTTTTTTCCTTTCAGTGGTAAAATTATGAAAAATATTGCCAAGTTATGTCCAAGGCTTGGTTACAGTAGTCTTGATACCCGAAATTTTTTATAGTAAGTTGGCCTTTTTCACATTTTCTTTTTTTAGAATATCAATTTACAGAGATATCAATATTAAATAAAGAGTTGACAAAACTACACTAACATCTTTTAGAAGGTAAGTAGTACATGAATTGAAATAGTCGCTTTTTATAAAAGATCTGCAATATGTGGACTTCCAAAAAATCCTAAATTTAAGGGAAAAATCCTCAAATCGTAATTTTGCTTTTTTCAGCAAGAAAAGTCGTCAAAATGACGATAAATCGTCAAATCTGGCAGCCGTGTATACCATCATTTTTCTTTCTCACTGTCTTTTGTATGTGTTAATTTTTTTCACTGTTAATCGAATTATCTAGTAAGTTAATTAATTATTTTACTTCATTGCGTTAAATAACAAATCACAATAATTCTGAATAATTTTCTTTTTGAAAATAATTAGGGCATTTCTATGGGGGTATTGATTTGGTTTTCGAGAATTAATGTTTGAAAACACATCAGGCCAATCTAGAATATTTGTTCCTTAAATAATCTGGACTTGCCACATCTCATCTCAGTGATTTATTGATTATAATCGAGTCAGATAAGTCTTTTATTTCGGACGGAGCGACTGGAATACCTTCTTTCTAATCAATTCACTTCCTTTGTAGGGATTCTAAAAATATGTTCTATGGGACAGAGATTTAATATTGCAGATACAATAACATGTATGACAAACTTACATGCATACTGTAGCGCACCATATAACAAAAATTATTAAATAACATAAAAACTTTGTCGTACTACATCCATAAAACAAGTTGCAAAAAAAAAGTCAAATGATCTCTTGCTTTGTAGCAAATGTACGTCTTACAAATAATATATAAAAATTTGTGTCCCTTTTCGCAGCATGATGCCCGCCGAAATGTTCACACGCAAGATTTAATTCTGGTAACACAGATCGTCAACATTTTAATAACAAAAAAAAAAATCCTACGTTTGTAGAGCTATGTTGCGTTCGCGATAGAACAAGTTAAAAATCTGTAGGTCGCTTTATTGAAAAAAAAATAATAAGAGTTTCCCAGTAACTTCATAATCCGATACATTTTGTAAATAAAACTTATCCAGAGAATTCAAATGAGACATGCGACATTTAAATTTATTGCAAAAACTTGTCTCTTCGCCATACCGATCGAGATACACTTAAAAATTTAAGGGCTAAGGTTGGAAAAAATTTTACAGACAGTTTAACAGTTCTTTTTATGACTTGTATTTTACTACAAATGATAGACATTTTTATAAAGGGTGTCCCAACAAAAACGCAAGATTTAAATTTGGCGCCATTCGAAGTGTCATTGTTTGACATGAATGA
This sequence comes from Tachina grossa, assembly GCA_949987645.1. Lineage (NCBI taxonomy): Eukaryota > Metazoa > Arthropoda > Insecta > Diptera > Tachinidae > Tachina > Tachina grossa. The sequence goes on along the minus strand of OX465278.1, from coordinate 48,049,979 downwards.
ACAATTGTTATTGTTTGCTAGTAGAAGGTACGAGGTTAGTAAAAATGGAACGCTACACGAATGAACAACGCATTCTCATTGTGAAATTGTTTTACCAAAATGGTGAAAGTTTTGCGGCTACAGTTCGCAAATTTGCGATCAATTTGGGGTCACAATAATGCTCCAAAAGAGTCAACTGTAAAGAGATTAAAGGATAAATTTGCCCAAACTGGGTATGTTAGTGATGTAAAGACAACAACGCGCCTTCGACCAGGTCGATCGACCGAAAATATCGCAGCTGTACGTGATGATGGCGCTCAAATGCAGGTCAAGCGCAAACAGTCAATGGTGTTCGGTATCGTAAAATGATAACCAGTTTTTTCGTGCCTAGAATTGAAGAAATGAATGTGGAGGGCATGTGGTTTCAACAAGAGGCGCCACATGTCATACAGCCAGAGAAACAATTCAATTGCTACATCAGTCATTTCCCGGTCGTGTTATTTCGCGTTTTGGAGACCAGAATTGGCCGCCTAGATCGTGCGATTTAACACCATTAGACTTTTTTCTTTGGGGTTTTCTGAAGTCGATGGCTTACGCGAATAAGCCGACGACGACTCAAGCCTTAAAATAGGAAATTGGACGCTGCATTAATGAAATACCGCAGCATTTATGCAAAACGGCCATTGCAAATTTCATTAAAAGATCGCGTGTGTGCCAGCAAAGCCGCGGCGGCCATCTGCCCGATTTGTTGTTCCACACATAACCTCATTCTGTCTACTTTACGATATAATAAAGTTTCACGATTTTTTTTTAAATATCTGTGTTTTATTTAAAATTTAAATCTTGCGTTCTTGTTGGGACACCCTTTAGTTCTATAAATTTAATAGACCAATACGAAAAAAATTTCTTAAACATTCAACTCAATTTGGAAGTCGATGGGCTTTTCCTCTTAAAATATCTCCGGTAGCTAAAGTCTTTTTTTAGCGTAACGAAAATTGTGGTTAAATACTTTAATTGAAAAAAATCTTTACATAATGCAGTATACAAACTTGGAAATATACGAGTATTATATTATATTATTATATTGCATACATTTTGAAATATGGAAAATATGCAATAATAAAAATTTGCAGAAGTCATTCATTGGACTTGCCTCCATAAATGGCATATTTCTGATTTGTCCCATTATATCTAATTTTCAAATGTCTATAAAGAACATTGAAGTCTTATAGCGTAATAACAAACAAAAAACTAAAATTTACCAACAGACACTGAAAGTACAGTGGGCGCTTATTTATACAAGTTTGTAAAAGAAATTATGAGATCGTTAAATGAAAACCAGATATACAAACCTTTCTAATTCTGGAGGATGATGCAAGTTAGTATCCATTTTTTGCTAGAATAATTCTAATAATCTAATATATTATTGTACTTTTTTTTAAGCTGCATATTTCCTAGGCAGAGCACTGAAAGACTAAAATTATTTTTCTTAAAAACTTTAATTTTATTTAAACACTTTTCTTTATATTTTATGATAAATTATAGATTAATTATTTTTTTTTTTTTTGTAGAAAAAATTTTTTATAAAACTTTTGCGGTAATTTATTTATTTTTAATAGGTTTTATTTATTTATGTAATTTTTTTTCTCTGTGTTGAAATATTTTGTGTTTGAAACGGGTTTTTAGAAGAACAAAACTACATAGTTTTCTTCTGAATTCTTGTATGGCGGTCTTTAGCTTGAAATGAATTTAATGGCCTTTTTAACTTAAATTGTTATGGACTATTAATAAAGAATGAAAAGTAGCAATGTTGCATGCTAATTTTATTAAAATTATTTTAAAAGAAAAATTTAATGTTTTTCTTAGACTTTTAAGCTTAATGCTTCAAATTTATCTGCTACTTATATATTTTTTATTATTTTTAGACATTTAAAGCAAGTTGTATTTTTGCTTTTTATGAATAATTTTTTTTTTCTTCAAAAACTACTTTTGATTAAATTTTTAATTGCACTCCAAAACAAATGCATTAATTAATTAAAGCCAAAAAGAATATTGATAACACTCGAGGCTTTAGTTGCTGTAAATCAAAATAATATCAGGCTTCTTAACAAAGTCGAAAACAGCAACAAAAAGAATACGATACGATAATAAAAAAAAAACCTTCAAAGTATTGGGTTTATGATGCCGCAATTGCCACTGTTGGTTGTTGGTTGCACTTTTTTGCTGTTGCCTTTTAAGATGTTGTTGTTGTTGTTGTTGTTGTTGTCACATGTTAAGACAACAAACTCTCGCTGTAAGTATGCTTGTAATTTATTTTTATTTATTTTTTTTTTTTTTTGTATTTAATTTTTTACTATTTTGGATTTTTTTTCATATCTTATTTATTCTGATTTTTTTGCACAATATTTTGCTCTACCATTTTTTTAACATTTAATGAAGCTGGCTGCTGCTTATTAAGCAGCCTAAGACGACCAGGACATTGGCTATTTTAAGCCAGAGAGATTGCAGCACAAGAAAATCGACTCGTCTTTCGCGTTCTTTTCAAAACTACCACGATCTATATTTATTTTTTTCGCAACGTCACGCAAACACTAACACTAATACTGTTGCACTGACCATACACATACACACACACACACACAAACACATGTGCAAACTTTTAAGAAACTTTTTTTTCACTTCATACAATGCAAGATTTTCTTTTATGTGTTTTTAATTTAATTTTTCCTTATTAAAAAAAAAAACTCTTTTTATGTAAATGCATTTTCTTCACTAACGGCAATTTTCAATCCAAATTTTTGGCTTTATTTATTTTCTTATACAATTTAAAATTCGTTTTTCGTTAAAAAAAAAACACCGTAATGTTGGATTAAGCAACGCGCGTATAACTTTCTTCAATTTTCCTGGGCAGCCTCAGAAAATGCAAAAATTTATTCACTTCTTCTATTCTATGCATCCAACCATTTAACCATTCGTTTATCCGTTCATTTATTGCCAAGATTTTGTATATTAAACAGTAAACTAAAGACTAAAGCAACACAGCGAATTGTTAAATTAAAACAAAAACAAAACAGCAAAATGTATCTGTTGCTTCAATGGCATAAAAAACTGGTCGAGCTGCAGCGGCAACATAAACATTTATTCTGCTGCTGCTGCTGCTACTGCTGCTGCTCATAAGAGTTTTTGTAAACAAACATTTGAAATTAAACAACTCTTGACGCGATCTTGGAATATGTCCCTCTTTTCGGCTCCAGCCAAATAAGTTCTCTTATGTTTCCCAAAATGAACTCTTTTTCCTAAAATACTGGTTCTTCATGAACCCAGTATTATTTATTAAGAGTTTTTATTTTGAAATTACAGTGCCGCCAATAAGATTAAGTGCAGTAATTTTTATTGTACATTTGAAAAAATTTTTACTAGATGCTTAACTCTTTGTGTTTTGACCAGGGGCCTAATTACTGCACTCGTGATCGGAATTCCATTCGAATAGAAATTAATTTCGATGGCAAGAAATTTTCCGATGATGTCACTCGCTACCAAGCGAATCGAGTTTTTGTTTCAGTGTTGGAAAAAGGCAAATATATATATATATAAATTCATTTCACAACACTAAATAAATTGTAAGCAAAAGCATATGTTTGTACGTACATACACACTTATATGCAGAAAAAATTAACGAATATACATAAATGTTATTTTCATTTTAATTTAATTAATAACTTAATAATAATAAATTAGTGTAAAGCTAGACCAGAAGCAGTTAATTTGTTATTTAGATGCTCCCAGAGTTGGTTGATTTTTTTTATTTTCCTTAACTCTTAGGTAAAACATTATTTGCAAAGTCAGTGTAGCGTGTTTTATTATATTTAAAGTCAACTAGAAATTCTTTAATTTGTATTTTTTATACGTACATTTGTGCATTCATTCATTTTTAAATGAATAAGTCAAATATTGAACATACATTTTCTTTTTCTGCGATTTTTCTATGTTAAACATGATTTCGAATGCCTTTTTGCTTGCGAGTGAAAACACGAACGGTTGCATTCGAATGTATGCACGTTATCGAATGCTGTCATTAGAAATTTCGATATGTGTTATTCGAAACCGAATGCGAAAATCCCAAAAGTTAAAAAACTCGCTCATTCGAGTAAAAACTCGCTCGCAATCGAATGCGGGAATTAGGCCCCAATAGTATATTCGTATCACACTCATATTGGTATCAGGGAACTCGGTAGTAACACGTAGACGTCTTATTAGTTTGGTCTTAGAAACTTCAGCGGATAAGCCGTCAGCGTATATTAAAATAATCTCTCTAGGTTGCGATAAAACCTAAAAACATGCCGCGAATGCAAACTAGACCCCTGCACAAGACCACTTACAAAAACTTTTAACATATAAGAGACTTTTCAAATGCTTTACTACATCGAAATTTTCTATAAAAATATAAAAAAAAACGCTAAACAAAACTCTGCAAGAAATTTATTTCAGTTATTACAGCTATAGGAGTAAAGAAGAAAATACTTCATGACGGAAAAATTTGTGATGCTTGCTTCTTTCTATGCATGGGAGCGTATACAAACGTCATGCATGTAAAAACGCATACACGTTGTGCAAATAGTAAAATTTAGTCTTGTGTAGTTCATGAACGAACTAATTCAAATGAACGATTCAGTATTTTGAACTAAGTGAACTAGTTCAATTGTTTTACGCTCCCTAGTTCAATTTTTGAACTAGTTCATTTTTTGAACTAAGAACTAATACACAAAATGAACTAACACAGAAGCTATGAACTAAATGTTTTCAATGTTTTGCTTTACTTATTTTACTGTTTCTTTGCTTATCTTCTATACTCATCCATATGTATGTATGTATGTATGTATATTTAGTTCTTGTTCATCGCTGGCTACTATCAAAATGCAATAAACAAGAAAACACTTATACTACCCTATTCACAAAAAATATTTTGGATTTATGAGATTTTTTTATAAATCAAATTTATTTATTAATTAATTAATTTTAGTTTTCATAAAGTATCTTAATCACAGAATTTGTGTTTTTAATATTGTCAAAGACCACAACACTCATACATACATATGCATGTAGAATTGTAGATGTAAAATCATTGAACTAAAAATACCTAACTAGTTCATTGAACTAAAAAGAGCGATTGAACTAAATGAACGAACTAGTTCATTTACAGGGTGTTTTTTTAAGAGGTACAGAACTTCGAATTGAAATAAAACACAAGAAAATCGTTTTAATGTCCATCAATTTGGCTTTATTGGAAGGATAATTTTATGCCATTAATGTTTAAATATGATTTCGGGCATGTGGCCGCCGCGGCTAGCTCGAATAAAGCCAATTCTACAGGTCCAATTTTCAACCACTTTTTCGAGCATATGGGGCCGTATGTTGGCAATAACGCCACGAATGTTGGCTTCCAAGTCCCCTAACGTTTCTGGTTTGTTGGCGTAGACGAGCGACTTCACATATCCCCAAAGAAAATAATCCAATGGTGTCAAATCACACGATCTTGGTGGCCAATTGACAGGTCCATTCCGCGAAATTATGCGCTCATCGAATGTTTCCTTCAATAAATAGATTGTGACGTGCGCTGTGTGGCATGTAGCGCCGTTTTGTTGGAACCACAACTCATCCACATTCATGCCATCCAATTCGGGAACAAAATAGTCGGTTAGTCGGCTCCAATTGCTGTGCACGGTGGCGAATCGATTCATTCGGGTCCTCTTCAACACTTTGCTCTACAGCGGCAATTGTTTCTTCGGTGCGCACTGTTCGACGTCTCTGCGGATGCGTATTATCACATAGAGTAAACGTAGTGCGAAAACGATCCATGGTTAACCGAATTAATTGCTCTGATGGACGATTATGTCGACCATAAAATGGACGGAGCTTGCGGTAAACTTCGCGAACTGAACCATTATTTTCGAAATAAATTTGCACGATTTGCAAGCGTTGTTCTTTTGTCAACCTGTTCATGATGAAATGGCAAACCAAACTAAATATTAATCACTTGACAGCTGACAAAATGGCCACCAGTTAAAAAAGTGATGCCAACTTAAAGTTCTATACCTCAATAAAAAACACCCATTACAAATAATGAACTAAAATGACCGGTCACTGAAATGAACTAAATGGCACAAGTCTAGTAAAATTGTACTGATTTACTAGTGACATTGACATTTAAGATTATTGACATTTAAAATTAGCTTATCATTGAAAATCCACTGACTAAGTAATTATTTTGGGACCACATGAAGACATTGGCACCGAAGATGCACTAGTAAATTTTAGAGGCTCTAGTCTACAAAATCGATATTTCCTCGCTCTATGTCCATAGTAAAATTGTAGTGATTTTCTGGTGACATTGTCAATAGTACTATTGACTAGGTAAACTCCAGCCAATGTAATCGCTTATTGACACAAACCATAGGGTTGTCATTCAAGTTCTACCAGTAGACTTTAGCATTATTCTTTTACGATCATATGGAGCCATTTGAACCAAAGATTCACTAGTACATTTTAGTGACCCACGTCTACAATTTTATAAGGGTTGGGGCAACAAACTTAAACACACACATACATACATATGTATTTTTTTAACATTATTGCACATCATAATAAAAAAGCGTTTATTGACAATGTCACCAGAAATATACTAGAACTGTTGTCTCTAACGTATCTCTAGCCGAGCATAAAAGGAAAGTTGTCCACACTTCAACTAGTGCAATTGTCATTAGAGAAAAGAGTATAGACATAGAGACACATGGTTCTAGGCTGACTAGAGGGTTATTAAACGCCATCATTTATTATTGTTTAGTATAATACATGCTACGACAATACATTTAAGAACTAAGACGTTTTTACATTTCAAGACTGTTTACGCAGCCCTCTAATGTAGACTTTTTCCCTAAATGGGTCACAGCCTCAACTTTTAAAAAAGTCAACCGGTCAGCAAGAAGATAAATTATATACATCGTTTTCCTATATTTGTTATACCCTTTACCAAAAAATGGTAAAAGGGTACATATAGATTTGTCATTCCGTTTGTAATTTCCAGAATATTAATAAGCGAGCCATAAAGTATATATATTCTGGATCCTTATGCTTTAAGGTCCCAGAGAAGCTAGAGACTTCATTCTTGGACTGGTGGGTCAGAAATGGTCGAAATAAGATTGGTATTGAAAATCAGCAAAATCGAGCAGACGGTTTCAGAGCTGGGAGACTTAAACTTCATTTTGCCATACAAAATAACTACCAAAAACTAGTTTTTATAATTTTTTATTAAATAAACTTATTTAATACTTCAGTATGAATAAAATTGGTATTTCTAACTAAAAAAAAATTTTTTTAAATTAAAAAGACGTTTCCAGGGTTGGAAAACCTTATTTTTTTTTTTTTTTTTGTTATGCAAAAGTAACTTACTAAAACAAATTTTTCCTCTTTTTCTATAAACGAAACATATGTAATGTAAAAGAAGGAGATTGATTTGAGAAATCAGAAAAATAAAAAAGATGATTCCAGGGTTTGGAAAACCTACAATTTTTGTGATATATACAATTAACTACAGTAAACTAATATTTTAATTATTTTTATTAAATAAACTTATTTTATACTTCACCACGAATAAAATTGGTATTTCAAATAAAAAAAAATTAAAAAATTTAAAAATATGTTTCCAGGGTTGGAAATCTTTAACTTTTTTTCTTATACAAAAGTAATTTACTAAAACAAATTTTTCTTTTCTTTTCTATAAATTAAACATATCTAATGTTCTTAAAAGAAAGAAATTGATGTAAGAAATCAGAAAAACAAAAGGCATTATTCCAGGGTTGGAAAACCTACGATTTTTGTAATATATAAAATTAACTAGCGTAAACTAGTTTTTTTTATTAAATAAACTATTTTATTTCAAATAAAAAAAATTAAAAAATTAAAAAAGACGTTTCCAGGGTTGGAAAACTTTAACTTTTTTTCTTATACAAAAGTAACTTACTAAAAGAAATTTTTCCTTTTCTTTATAAATTAAACATATCTTATATTCTTAAAAGAAAAAGATTGGTGTAAGAAATCAGAAAAATCAAAAAGGATAATTCCAGGGTGGGGAAACTGAAACACTTTGTGATACAAAAAATTAACTACAGAAAATTAATTTTTATTTTTTTTTTATTAAATGAACTTATTTTATACTTTAGTGCGAATAAAATTGGGATTTCAAATTAAAAATTAACCTTCTAAAATTAAAAAGATGTTTCCAGGGTTGGAAAACTAACTTTTTTTATACAAAAGTAACTTACTAAAGCAAATTTTTCCTTTTTCTCTATAAATTAAAGATATCTTATATTCTTAAAATAAATAGATTGGTGAAAAAAATTTAGAAAAATTAAAAAGGAGGATTTCAGGGTTCGGAAACTTACAGTCTTTGTGATATAAGAAGTTGACTACCGAAAACTAATCTTTATCTATTTTTATTAAATAAAGTTATTTTATGCTTGATAACGAATAAAATTGGTTTTTCAAATAAAAAAAAAATATTAAGAAAATTAAAAAGACGATTCCAGGGTTGGAAAGCTTTAACTTTTTTGGTACAAAAGTAACTTACTAAAACAAATTTTCCTTTTTTTTCTATAAATTAAACATATCTAATGTTCTTAAAAGAAAGAAATTCATGTAAGAAATCAGAAAATCAAAAAGGATGAGTTCAGGGTTGGGACACTTACACTTTTTTTATATATAAAAGTAACTAAGTTTAATTAATTTTTATCTTTTCCTTTATAAATTATATATATTTTACGTTTTAGAAAGAAAAGTTTGGTATAGAAAATTATAAAAATAAAAACCACAGCTCCAGAGCTGGAAACTATGATTTTGTTTCTGGACATTAAAGTAACTAAATAAAACGTTTTTTTTGAATTTCCTTTTTTTCACTTAACACACTTTCTATATTTTTTAAGAACTACTAGATTGGTATAAGTAATCAAAAAAAAACTAAAATTATGATTCTAGGGTTTGAAAATTATTATTTATTTCTTTGTGCATAAAAGTAAGTATGTGCTTGAGTATGTATCTCTATACTACATAAACGCACTTTGGTAAAGGGTATATAAGATTCGGCACAGCACTCTTACTTGTTTTAAGTTGTTATTGTCACATCCTACAATTTTAACCCGGCTGGAACTAAAGGAAATGAAAAAAATAAGTACATGAACTTTGAACAACTTCACCTTGCTATGTTAAAATAAAGTTCCTGTTCGGTAGATCCTAAAGCAAGCACATGTATGTGGGAGTTCCTGGCTCAAATGTGAATGGGGGCTTGTTCCTTAAAAGCGACCACTTAAAACCGCTCCCGTTTCCCAATATTTCGAAGGTTTGGTAATAGCTTAAAAAAAACTATTGAAGTCTTCTTTAATCTTTTATTAAACAGCCGTAGTCGTATTTGAAATAAGCCAACCACGATAAGGCAGATTATTTTTTATGTTTTCATTACCAGCTGCTAGAGTCTTAATTTATACCTTTTTATTACAACCATTGTATCAGTATAATAAATATAAGGAAAATTTATCGATTTATCTACAAAGTAACATATTTATTTGAAAAGACAATTAACACTCAGCAAATGAACGCCTTATACTACGAGGGCAGATCAATAAGTCCGTGACTTTTCGAACTTACCTCGTAGTTATATGAAATGCAATAATGTTCCCATCAAGTACCACCTGTTAATAAATAGACTACTCTAAAATTTTGAGCAAGTGTCATCATTTACTTTGCGTTTAACAGCTGTTCAAAACACACAACCCCGTGTATTTTTCTAAAAATGGAAAAAAGTGAGTTTCGAGTGCTCATTAATAAACATTATTTTTTGCGAAAAAAAACCGTCAATCAAACTAAGGAAAAGCTTGATAAATACTATAGGGACTGTGCACTATCGATTTCAATGGTAAAAAAGTGGTTTGGTGACTTCGTTGTGGTTGCACAAGTACAAATGACGCTGAACGTTCTGGACGGCCAATTGAGGTCAGTACACCCGAAAATTTTGATAAAATACACGATATGGTGTTGGCCGATCGAAGAGTAAAAGTGCGTGAGTTCGTTGAAGCCATAGGCATTTCATACGGAAATGTAATTTCGATTTTAAATGATCAGCTTTGTTTAAGAAAGTTGTCTGCAAGATGGGTGCTGCCGCGTTTGCTCTCAATTGACCATAAACGTAAACGTGTGAAAATTTCAATGGATTGTTTGAAGCTTTTTAACCGCAACTCGAATGAGTTTTTGCGGAGTTTTGTAACATGAATAAATTACTGTAGTCCGGAGACTAAGCAGCAAAATTGATACCCCATTCGCCATATTCTCCGGATTTAGCCCCTAGGGACTGCATCCTATTTCCAAACCTTAAGAAATAGCTCGGTGGAAAGAGATTTAGCTTCAACGATGAAATTATTGAACAAACAAATGCCTATTTTAAGGACCTCGAAAAATCCTTTTTTTTTTGGAAGGAATACAAAAACTAGAGAAACGTTGGACTAAGTGTACATACATACACTAAGTGTATTGGAGATTATGTTGAAAAATAATTTTTTGTTTTGCAAAAAAAAAACTGTGTTTTATTCAAAAAGTCACGAACTTATTAATCCGCTCTCGTATTATTACTAGGTGTTATCTTTTTTCGGAAAGGGATAGAGAAGACAGTTGGTGCAGGAAGAGATAGAGGAAATCTTCATTCTCTTATAACTCTGTTTTTTGCACGGTGTGTTGCAGCGCCTCTGGTGTCAATGAGGCGCATTAAATTGTTCAAGCTTTGTTTTGTTATTGGTTATTTTACTTCGCCGATGACTCTGTTACACAATACAGACAAAGGAGGGGGCTCTGATGTTACATTAGGATTAGCAACTGATACAAAGGGACACTAATATGCACTAGGGATGCCAATCGGGATCGATTTTTGGAAATCCCGGGATTTTCGGGATCTCGGGATTTTCGGGATACCGGGATTTTTAGGGATCACGGGATTTTCGAGATTTCGGGATTTAAATATTTTTCGTAAAATAAATTGTTTTTTTTTTTTTGAATAAATATTACTTTAATAACAATTTAATGCATTTTAAAAGGTTTTATGTTCATAATTTATCATTGCACAATTGTCTTTAAAGTGAACAATCTTCTAATACGAGTATGAAATAAAAATCAAAAGAATTTTTCTCATCTATTTTTAAGTTGATTAATCACGTTTGATGTTAGAGAATTTATAGTGAAAACAATAACTAAATATGAAAACTTGTTTTTGTTTTCAATATAAATGTTTTTCTATTATCTAAACCAAAACGAATATACATTTTGGTGGACTTTTAGCACTACCGCTTACCCTGCGTTTACACATGCAAGTGCCTTGCATGCAAGCTCTGTGTACGTATTATCAACGAAAATTTCGCACAAATGCCCGACTGTCTTGCAACTTGCATGTTTGCCTTATAGTGCAGAGTTGGCCATAACATAAAAAATTTTAATTTTAAGGGAACCAGATAGTGTTGAACTTTATTCGTATTGTTTCAATGTTATTTATGTTTAAAAAATTAATAAACTGCTCGATTTATAAGTATTTAAGAATAAGGTTATTAAATTAGCTTTTAAATGTATTTAAAATGAGTAAAAACTCATATAACATTACACTGAAATCCAGTTAATTTGTGCTAAACTATTAATAGGGCAACACTGTTAGCTAACTTTCCATTTACTTGCTACAAGTTCAACAAGTCACTGTCTTGTAAAATTCCTTGGCAGTTGAGTTGGAAGTAGACTGCAAGTGCCGAAAGTGTAGATGTGTTAGTAAAAGAGTTTGAGTGTATTGAGTTTTTCGAACTTGCACTTGCACGTGTAAACCCTAGGTTAAGTTGACCTACGAAAATATTTAGATTCACTTTCATACAAATAAGTTGCAAAAACTATATTGTTTTGTTAAAAATATATCGACTAACGTTCTTTTAATTGCGATTGATCAACAACAAGTATAACGGTTGTTAGATATGTATGTATACCAAGCATTATCTAATTTTTTATCGATTTCGTTACGACTATGACAACGATAATAAGGCTGAACATGCCGAAAAATTGAAAGAAATGTATGCACTATCTAATCAAATTCGATTAATTACGTCTAAAGATCAAATTTTTATAGGCACATACATTAAAAGTTTGCCTGAACACTTGAACAGCATTTTTGCTCTACTGAAAAATTTTAAATTCATACATAAGTTTTTTTCTACAAGTTCAACAGATACATATTTGTGTATTCATACGTTCGCTAAGAGGAGTATGGTTTATTAGTGGTTTATCAAATCTATGTAATGTAAATGGGTTTGATCTTAGGTTTGTATCAAAAACGACCTAAACGGTCTAAATAAAAAACTAAATAATTTTGAACTGCAATGTAAAAAACATACATACACACTCGAGCAGTTTTTTAGACAAAATACTCCGCATCATTCTGTAAATATTTCTCGCTTTTACGTCAACCCGACAACAAAAAGTTTTCACTTGCCTTGTATTGTATTCTACTCCAATTGTAAGAAGGTGTCAATAGTAGTCAATTGTTACCGACATCTAGATAAGTGCTAATTTTTTTAGCGTTGAGGAGTCGACATACAGACTGCAATTATGAATTAATTTCCGCAAGAAATTTCTCCCTTTTCCAATTAGATTTTTTTGTTTTCCCTATTATTGATGTGTAAACATCTATACGCTAGGGGGTAAAAATCTTTTGACTTTGATTTCTTTGCTGAGATTTCTTTGCTGAGATTTCTTTGCTTTTTGCTTTTACTTTGCATTGTCAAATCGGTGTGAGCTATGTATGAGTGTATTAGTGTTTGAAAGAAGCAATACCATGCAGAGAAACAATTCGACCGGCTCGAAGCCGACGGTGCGCCGCCGCCGGTTATTTTTCTGTATATTTCCGTACACCAAAGGTGAAAATGAACCGTAAGACCTACGGACTTGAAATTTGGACACAATATGTAGACATTTGGCCACTACAACAACAAATACATGAGAGTTAAAAACCAAAGGGTGTTCCAAAACGACCAACGAAAAATGTTAAAATCCCATGTAATATACATACAATTGTATGTACATATATACACTTGAAAGTTAGTGTATTTTTATACAGACTACAACAATTAACAGTAAATTTAAAAAATTTAAATCAATGGGTGTTCCATCAGTTAATGCAATTTTGACTTTGTAATTTTGACAACTTGCTGTATCTTGGAAACCGTAAGAGCAAAACTCTTGAAATTTTCAAAAACGGTAAAACTAAAAAATCAAAAATATATAAAATCGCCAAAAATAAAAAAATCGCCAAAACGAAAAAAGCACCAAATTAAAAAAAAATCGCTTGGACTAAAATTAATCGCGAAAAACCGCAAAAATCGCCAAAATTAAAAAAATCCTTAAACAAAAAAATCGCCAATATGAAAAAATCGCCTAAATAAAAAAACCCCAAAAACAGAAAAAAATCGCCAAAATGAAAAAAATCCCAAAAATACAGAAAAAAATCGCCAAAATGAAAAAAATCGCCAAAATGAAAAAAAATTGCGACAATTAAAAAAAACCAAAAAGAGCAAAAAACTTAAAAAATTAAGAAAGCTAAATCAAAAAAAATTATCAAAGCCGAATGTGCGCGAGTCAAAGTCGCACTTTACTGAATTTATTTTAATTGCAATGCGTACACAACAACAAGAACAGCAACAACTAAACGATGAACAACAGGAATTAAAAATTAAAAAGTAAAGTAAAGGCATTTACCATAGATGAGAACTGCAGTACCACTAAAGTTTCAGTAAAAACAAAAAAAATTTTACCGATTACTAAAATTTTTTTCTACAATTTTTATAAATTGCCTAAATGATTTGTTATATATGATGAGGTGCATTGAATTTTCAGTAATCAGTAATGCCCGTACTCATAATGAAATTCTACCAAGTGGCTAAATGTTTTTCATACAAAAGTTTCAAAATTTGAATGAAAAAACTTTGCCACTTGCTACGGCCCTACGATTTTACTAGTAATGCAAATTAAATTTCATTAGCAGTAAAAATTTACTGAATTTTTTTAGTAATCAGTAAATTTACTGCTTACTGCAATTTTGAATGCAGTACATATACATATACTGCAGTGTGCCCATTTACTAACCAAATAAGTTTAATAAAACAAACACAAACCAACAAATTCATATGTATTTACAATATTGAAAGTTTTGATACTTTTAATCAATTAATTTAAAAAAAATATACTAAAAGCATAAGTACTTCCAATTTAAAAAAAAATTCATTACTAGATGTTTACACATCTCCTCTGTGATCGGACTCACATTGCTTTTTTTTGCTACTGTTTGAAATTATTTCCCGGGAAAAATTTATCGTGGAATTTGAATTATAATTGCCCTCATAATTAGAATAAGACGGAATAAATTTGTCAAACTTATGAATTTTTCAAATGTTATTTCCCTTCCAAAGGTAATATGTTTCTTTTGTTTTCAAAATAATTCTAAAATGTACATATATTGTAGCAACTTTGATGAAAATAACTGTAAGAAAGTAGTTTATTTATTTTGCTCTTGTTGTTAATTTATAAGAAAAATGTCACGAAAAGTCATTAAATTGTTAAAACTGTACGTATAAAATTGTATGGGACTTTTAAATATTATAAAAAAAAATACCTTAAAATCAACGAAAATTTGAATTTAAGTTTAAAAAAAGTTAAAGTTTTTATACAAAAATTGCTGAGAAATCCCGAAAATGAAATCCCGGGATTGAATTTTACAAATCCCGGGATTTCCGGGTTCGGGATTTCCCGTTTGGCATCCCTAATATGCATATCAGAAAAATGCCTGGTATTGTTATTTAATTACTGTCGGATACTGGTCTCGAACCCAGGACCTTCGGTTTTTTAGTCAACTACTTCAGCCAACGCCACCATGCTTTTGTAAACGTTTTACATAAAAGCATAATCTCTAACGTAAAAATCCATATGATTGCATAGCGTTGCATGTTAATTGAAAGCATTTAAATAAGAAAATAATAAATTTATTTTATAATCTATTTATTAAACACTAAATATTTTCTTAATCTTGAATTAATTTAATTTAATTTAATAGTATAATTCGTAGAATTAATTATACAAGCACTTCAATCCTTTCCTTTCAACATCATTTTAAATGAGCGCATTTCCTCACATTTTAATTTATTCAATGTTTGTGTTACAAATGAATGTAATATGATCTTATTTTTTTCATTTATCTTTTCTTGCATTTGTTTTATTTATTCAAATTTTATGGCTCCCTTTTTATTACAGGTGCAGCAAGTACTCGCACAAAGAATTTATTTTATTTTATTTTTTTGTATTAAATTTATATCTTTTTTATTTTTCTTCTTTTGCATTTCCCTGTAAAGTACACTATCATGGGTAAGAATAATATTATGCAGTTGTACTGATGTTTGGCCCTACACAACTTAAGAAAATACTCTTAAACGGCTGCAAGAGATATATTTCCAAAATTATATATTAGAAACAGTAATCGAAAAGTTTTATAGATTTTTTTAGCTAAATTCAAAATCTTTTGGATAAAAGTCTACTGACGATTTTCGTGAAGCAGGAATGAAATGCTTATAGACATTGCTTAACTAAAAAAAGGCAAACGAAATTTTTAAATTAAATAAAGACTTTATGTCAAATAAATATACTTTGGTATTACATATCGTTAGCTAAAATGCAAAAAGGCGTAACTAACAAAAATATAATTTTAGAGGAGAAGCAAAAAACTAAACAAACTTGTAATTAGTTAAGTCCGCTAGCTTTTTGTTAGTACCAGTGAGATTTTTGATCGCAGAACTGTAAAATTTGGTCAAGACATGTAGTTTAATGGCATTCATAATAATCAATCCAAAACACAGTTTAGAATTTTTTCTTAGCTACGGTTTTGCATTTTACACCGAAAAAACACTAAATTTCGTTTTCAGTAACCAAATTCATTAAATCAGTAAATATTTTGTGTGAATGCGGACCTACAAAGAAATTTGTAGATTCTGATAACAATTTTGTAAAAATTTAACTGGAAAGAAAGTTTTATTTTTAGTTAACTTATTATGGCATTAGAGAAAAAAGTTAACTGAAACACAAAATATTTTCAGTCAAATGCTTTAATAGCAACAGAAAAACGTTTTTACAGCTTTTTTTGTATTATTCAGCAATTTTTTTTTATAATTTACAAACACATTCGCTAAAATTTTTCATATTATCAGAAAATAAATTAACTGACTCAATAACACTTTTTACAATTTTTTTTTAATTAGTACAAGTTTTATTTGAAAAAAAAATTAGCAATGTGAGTCCAATCACAGATGAGATGTGTAAACATCTAGTAATGAAAATTTTTTTTTTTAAGTTGGAAGTACTTATGTTTTTAGTATCTTTTTTTAAATTAATTAATTAAAAGTATCAAAACTTTCAATATTATAAATACATATGAATTTGTTGGTTTTTGTTTGTTTTATTAAACTTATTTGGTTAGTAAATGGGCACACTGCAGTATATGTATATGTACTGCATTCAAAATTGCAGTAAGCAGTAAATTTACTGATTATTAAAAAAATTCAGTAAATTTTTAGTGCTAATGAAATTTAATTTGCATTACCAGTAAAATAGTAGGGCCGTAATCATAATAAAATTGTAGCAAGTGACAAAGTTTTTTTCATTAAAATTTTGAAATTTTTTTATGAAAAACATTTAGCCACTTGGTAGAATTTCATTATGAATACGGGCATTACTGATTACTGAAAATTCAATGCACCTCATCGTATAATAAATCATTTAGGCACTTTATAAAAATTGTAGAAAAAATTTTTAGTAATCAGTAAAAATTTACTGGTTAAATTTTTTTTATTATTTTTACTGAAATTTTTAGTGGTACTGCAGTGCTCATCTATGGTAAATGCCTTTACTTTTACTTTTTATGTTTTAATTCCTGTTGTTCAGCGTTTAGTTGTTGCTGTTCTTGTTGTTGTGTACGCATTGCAATTAAAATAAATTCAGTAAAGTGCGACTTTGACTCGCGCACATTCGGTTTTGAGCATTTTTTTGATTTAGCTTTCTTCCTTTTTTAAGTTTTTTCATTTTAAACGATTTTTTTCAGTTTTGTCGGTTTTTTCTCGTTTTGGCGTTCTTTTTCTCTTTTTGGGTTTTTTTAATTTTCGCAATTTTTTTTCATTTTGGCGATTTTTTTCATTTTAGCAATTTTTTCTGTTTTTAGGGTTTTTTATTTAGGCGATTTTTTTAATTTTTTTGTTTAAGGGTTTTTTTTTAATTTAAGCGATTTTTCCGGTTTTGCGCGATTTATTTTAGTCCCAGATTTTTTTTAACTTGGTGCTTTTTTCGATTTAGCGATTTTTTTTGGCGATTTTTTAGATTTTGCGATTTTATATTTTTTTGGTTTTTTAGTTTTACCGTTTTTGAAAAATTCAATAGTTTTGCTCTTACGGTTTCCAAGATACAGCAAGTTGTCAAAATTACAAAGTCAAAATTGCATTAACTGATGGAACACCCATTGATTTAAATTTTTTAAACTTTTAAAATTTCAAGTATATATACATATGTACATACAATTGTATGTATATTACATGGGATTTTAATATTTTCCGTTGCTCGTTTTGGAACACCCTTTAATTTTAAGCTCGCATATATTTGTTGTTGTAGCGGCCAAGTGTCTACACACTGTGTCCAAATTTCAGGACCGCAGCACTTACGGTTCTCGAGAAAATACATATGACAGACGGACGGACAGCGTAGCGAAAACAATAGGATTCATTTTCACCTTTGGTGTACGGCACCCTAATAAAGCAATTATCAAGTTAAATAAAACAAACAAAAACCAGCAAATTCCTATGTATTTACAATATTTTAAATAACTTTGTATTGCTTCTTTCAAACACTAACACACTCATACATATGTAGCTCACACCGATTTGACAACGCTGTGTGAATCTCAGCAAAATTTGTGATTGTATTGTGAAAAAGATTTTTACCCCCTAGCGTATAGATGTTTACACATCAAAAATAACTGCATCAAATAAAACGTGCAACTATTTTTTTTTACTTCCAAAAATTTGCCTGTTTTTATGGTTAAGCATTTCGTTCCCGCTTTTGGAACTCGTCAGTAGACTTCAACCTAAAAATTTTTTGAATTTAGCTAACAAACTCCGTATGTTTATAGTAAGACCTTTAATACTATATTGAGAATCACAATATACAAACATAATAAGTTTGAAAACCGCAAACAAAAATCTTTAAAAAAAAATGTTTTTTATATCTATAAAATAAGTTGTAGAAAAAATTAAAAAAATCAGACAAATTTTCTCAAATTCCATTTCATTAAAAATTTATGTTAAAAAGCTGATGTTAATTGTAAATTCGAGAACAGTGTTGCCCATTCAGTTAAAAAGCAAGATATTAAAAAAATCATGTAGTTACCCGTATTAGCCCGCCTTATATTTTATAATACCTCTTCCATATTGCAGCCCCACTTAAAGCAGTGGTTTTCACATTGAAAAAACCCTAAATTCATCCCATAAGCTGAATATATTTTTTAAAATTATATCTATATAATTTAGGGCAACATGCTGTCGCTCTTGCTCTACGCTAAATAAATAAATTCTTCCATATTTCTCTGCCACTTTTAAGTCTATCTCTCCAAGTGTGTGTAAGTAAGTGTATCTTATTATGAAACAAAATCTTAATGTATGCGCTTACTACGACTGGTCTTTTTGGGTCAAGATGTACATCATATGTATAAAATAAACAAAATTAAAAAAGAATAAAATAATAATATAAAAAATACAATCCAAAACAAATCAAATGAAAATAAAATGATGTGTTAAAACGTGAAATATGGTAAAATGCATATGAAATTAAAAATAAAATAAAAAAAACCATAATCGATGCAAACGTAAATCTTGTGATTCCAATAAAAAAAAACCTATATTTTTATATAAAAAAAATAAGCATTTTTTCATGTATGAAACATAAAAATGTATCATTAAAAACTGACATACATATGTACATATCATTAAGTTAATATAGAAAGGCCCTAACTCATTACTTTTTTGTTAACGAGATTTTTGTATATTTCGATAGAAGAATAACTAATGTATAGAAAAGTGCAAACATTTCGGTTAAAAAAAAAGTAAGGAGTTAGGGCCTTTCTATATTAAGGTAACAATATGTACCTAAGTATTTTACAGGATCCTACCTAAATGGTTAGTTGCATTCAGTTGTTGCAACCATATAAATGAAATCAAATAATAATTTTAATAAACTTGGAACTCGAATGGCATGAATGGACTTTTCTGTAATGCACGGTGGGACTTAAAATAAATGAAATGTTACAAAATATATATACAATGCAAATTATGAGTTAGGAATTTTATTTGATTTAAATTTCGAATATTTATTTGGGAAACGTTTTTAGAAAGTTAAAGCTGAAATTATATATGTATGAGAATGAATACTCAAAAAAAAATAGTCTCAATTTTAGTAACTGCGTATAATCATAATTATAGTACAAACATTCTGCACGCTCACATATTTTCTCTCCAGCAACTATAACTATAAGCGATTCCAGCATACAAGAGCATCACTACTTTAGTTTATGGGAAAAACTAAAATACACTAGAACTACAAATAAAGAGGCACAAGCGTATCACGCGTATTGACTCTCTGTCACACCTATAGGCGGAGTATGCTAATACTCAGACTATGGATTTATAATCGGACAAACAAAAATATACGCATGATACTCGGGATATTTATTCATCACTCGCCCCCGTATACATACATTTGAAGGCACAGGCGTATTAAACTACTTTTTCTCTCTCATGCTTTCAGTCTGAATATGTTTATACACAGGCTATGAATGTTTAATCAATCAAAAGCAAATAATACATAAATACTCGGGATATTTATTCATCACTCGCCACCGTATACATATGTACATCTGAAGGCTTATGTGTATCACACTAATTGACTATTTCTCATGCTCTCACTTCAGTCTGAGTATGTTTATACGCAGGCTATGAATGTTTAATCAATCAAAATCAAATAATACAGGTATACTCGGGATATTTATTCATTATTCACCACAGTATACGTACGTTTATTTGTGTATACAAAATTGAAGAAATCTTATTTCTAAGATTGTAATAATTGTTCATTTAGAACAATTCAGACGAGTTAAAACACAAACTTTTCAAAAACTCTTTAAATTATTTCCAAAATATAAGCTTGAAGTAGACCAGAAGTCATGCGGACAAAGTTGTTGACTCTTTGGAAGTAAGGTGCAGAGTAACTTTATTCATGCAAATGCTGCTGCTTTAATACTAATTCTAAAGCACAATTGTGTCAAAAGTATTAATATAAATTAGTCAAACAGAGTTGTATTTACAGCTACTAAATGAAACACAAACAAACAGAGTTGCATTAATAAAAAGTAGAGTTACATAAAAATTCGTTAAGTTCAAACAATACGTTGAAAGAAATAAACCTAATAGCAATTGATTCAAAATGGAATGAAAAATGTGTGGATATATGTGACTGTTTGAAAACATGCTTTATGTATGTGCGTGTAAATAAAATAGCCCTGTGTATACGCATGCGCAGCCGACTAATGGTCAGAGTATTTTTATACTCATGCATATGATTGCAGCCCATACAGTCTATAATATTTAGTTTTTATCGCTTGTGCTGCGTAATTTAAAAAATGTGTATAAGCATGTTTATAGTTATACATATTCGGTTTAAAATTAATTCCTGTGTTTGCATATAAGCGTGTTTTTTTATTTTTTTTTTTAGCTGTACGTATTCATAGTTGTTTGAGGGCCAATACTCAAAGTGTACTTAAAGGGATACTCTTTTCATTGTCTGGTGTTCATGTGAAGCAAAAACTTTCCCAGATTTTGCTATGAGTAAAGTACTCTTTTAATGGCTTACAAAGTAATGGGTGGTACTTATTATTTAATTATTTTATATGTGTAATAATGGCCTTAACTTAATGAATAAAGTAAGCAATTATTTATTATATTATATATTATTTGCGAAGTTTTCTTAAGTACAACCGATTTCTTATAAAGAGTTAGCGACCAAAGGCACGTGCAACTTAAACTCTGTAGATACGGTCGCCAAAGCTTACAATATTGTCAGATCTGGGTTAATGTGACGACCATGTGCTGCAATGTACTGGCAATTTTTAATTGCCAAACCCAAACACACGATTGTCTGAAGGCACCCTTGCTTTCGGTATTAAAAATTAAAAAGCTGTTTTCATTTCATTTGACCTATTTGACAGCTTACTGGAGAAGTAGTCCAATAATTATAAAAACTAGCGCAGAAACAAAATTGTTACATTTATTTTCAGAGGACTCCTACAGTCTTGAACATGCCAGCAACTATGTAACACAGCTAATATCCACTCAATCCACTCACTCAATCAGCCGTCCAGTTGAATACCCAACAATTTATGGTAATTGAAAATTGTAACAATGACCAGTTTGTCAATGTTCACGACGAATGAGACAAGTCCATATTGTTCTTTTATGGCAAAAACATAATAACAAAATTGTAAATACATACATACATTAATTATTATGTATGAGCATCAAATATGAAATCAATTGGAAAACTAAAATCATTTGAAACTTTGCCATAAAAACAAAGAGACACACGAAAGCAAACATACCATACTTATACACATGCACACACACACACACACACACACACACACACACACACTGACACTCAAAACCAGCGTTGCCGCTTTGGTTACTTTTAACCAAAATTTTTTACTTTTTTCCAATGTGTACTTGTGTACTTTTTTTCCATTTTGGTTACTTTTCTTCAACACAAAATTAACCATTTTTATATGGTATAGAAATTTGAATATAAATAACTATTGAGATAAACTATCACGTGATTGAAAGATTTTTCGTGGCTAAAAAAATATGAATGTGATTTCCAAACAGATGGTAAATATTGTATCCCAATAGAAATTGCTCAGATGTTCTAAATTGGAAATAAGAAGTTGAATTTTGGGACAAAGTTTCAAAACATACAAATGAATTCAACGAAAAAATTTTTGGTGACTTTATTAAATTTTGTTTTTAGTTTAATGCGATTTTCACACACTTCGGGGTCTTCTGAAAGAATATTTTCCCAGCTAGGTTTAGTCAGAATTAAATGCAGGAAAAAGATTGATTTTAATACCAACTTTATAATGCATATGTATGTATATTTTAATAGTTTATCTATTCAGTCATGTGTTTGGATAACGAATATAACAATGTGTTTTTTTTTAAAGTCATGGAAATATAATCATATACGAACACCACTGCATGATAAAAGGCAAAAAAAAAAAGACCGGTGTCTTGCCCCAGGTCATGCACATTTTTGTTTGCCCAAAGATTTGGGGCCTCGGTGTCATTTTTGCATTTTCTCCGGTTCATATCGTTCGGAATTTTGATTTACTCTTTGAGGCAAAGTTGTAGCTCTTGTCATACAACAAAAATTGTGAATATATAAAATTAAAAAATATTACCTTCAAAATCAAAATCGCAAAAAAAAATTTTAAAAAATTTGAGTTTTATACGTTTTTCCCCTGTTCAGGTAAATAGGTAGCAAGCGGTTCAAAATTCAAGGAAACTATCAAGGATAAAAATGTCCCTAAGATCTCAATAAACAACTTTCTACAACATATGAACTTCCTAGGAATGATTCTTAACAACGTTTGGGTAGCGCTTAGGCGGCCACAAAAGTAAAAAAATTTCAAAGCAAATGAAATTAAAAAAAACGGTGTTAAGAATCGTTCCTAGGATCGATTGATTAGTGGTTGACTGTTTCCTTGAATATTCAACGGTTTGCTACCTATGGACCTGAACAGGAGAAAAAATGTGAAAAAATCGAATTTTTTAAATTTGCCACAGATACATACATTTCTTAACGGAAGTACAAATAAAACAGTACATATGTACATATATTAAATATATAGAGATTTTGGTTACTTTTTGTCTCGTTTGGTTACTTTTTTTCCATATTTTGGTTACAAAAATATTTTTGTTGTGGCAACGCTGCTCAAAACCATGAACGAAAACTTCAACAAACATTTGCAGTTTATTGACGAGAAGACTTTTTAAGATTTTAAAGAGAAAAAAAAACAAACGATTATTGAAAGCAGTCTAAAAATGTAAGTATTCATGAACTATTAAAGTAGCTGGGAGCGTGATTTAACACTGTGAGGTGCGTGCTTCCGGCAGACTAGAAATGCAGCTGACTAGAGCTTCGGTACACACCAAAAATTGTTAATCGGCCAATTCCAAACGGTATTTGGCATTAATTTTGCCTAGAAATGAGATAATACCATGACGATGACAAAGACAAGAACAACAACAAAAAAAGAACCGATTTAAGTTTTTTTGACGACTGGAATTTTTTCAAGGAAACTTCACATTAGTGCCCATAATTATGAAAGTCATATATTTCTTTGGTCGATATATTTAGTAGACTAGAATAGAATATAGGTTGTGAATAGAGTTTTTCTTTTCCCGGACTTTTTCATTTCCCGGGAAAGCGAGAACGATTTTTCGGTTTCCCGGGAATTCCTAAGAATTCCAGCCCAGTTCAAAATAATACAAAATATTTTTTAACATAACCTAATTCAACAAAAAACAAATTATAATTCATGAGATAGAATAAATAATAACATTACGTCGGGTGGTTATTGGTTTGCCGCACAGTATATTAAAAGACATTATAACTGCGGCAAACCAATAACCACCCGACAATAAGTCAAAGAAATAATACCATGTAAGTTCTTTATAAAGGGTGTCCCAACAAGAACGCAAGATTTAAATTTGGCGCCATTCGAAATGTCATTGTTTGACATTTGAACAATTGTTATTGTTTGCTAGTAGAAGGTACGAGGTTTGTAAAAATGGAGCGCATTCTCATTGTGAAAATATTTTACCAAAATGGTGAAAGTTTTCCGGCTACAGTTCGCAAATTTGCGATCAATTTGGGGTCACAATAATGCTCCAAAAGAGTCAACTGTAAAGAGATTAATGGATAAATTTGCCGAAACTGGGTCTGTTAGTGATGTAAAGACAACCACGCGCCTTCGACTAGGTCGATCGACCGAAAATGTCGCAGCTGTACGTGATGATGTCGCTCAAACGCAAGTCAAGCGCAAACAGTCAATTGTGTTCGGTATCGTGAATATGATAACCAGTTTTTTCGTGCCTAGAATTGAAGAAATGAATGTGGAGGGCATGTGGTTTCAACAAGACGTCGCTACATATCATACAGCCAGAGAAACAATTCAATTGCTGCATCAGTCATTTCCCGGTCGTGTTATTTCGCGTTTTGGAAACCAGAATTGGCCGCCTAGATCGTGCGATTTAACACCATTAGACTTTTTTCTTTGGGGTTTTTGGAAGTCGTTGGTATACGCGAATAAGCCGACGACGACTCAAGCCTTAAAAGAGGAAATTGGACGCTGCATTAATGAAATACCGCAGCATTTATGCAAAACGGCCATTGCAAATTTCATTAAAAGATCGCGTGTGTGCCAGCAAAGCCGCGGCGGCCATTTGCCCGATTTGTTGTTCCACAGATAACCTCATTTTGTCTACTTTACGATATAATAAAGTTTCACGATTTTTTTTAAATATCTGTGTTTCAATATTTCTGAGTTGAACGGGCTAAAGTTCGTATCGCTTTTTAAGCCAAATTACATGTGATAATTATTAATGAACAAATAACACCAAAGTTAGTTGTAAATATTCTGACTAACAACACATAGTTGAACGGAACAGCCAGCCGTTTTCGAAGGCCACTAAACCTTCATCATCAGCGTTCTTTTGTGTTTGGTCCACTGGGTGTGGTGTCAGTTGATGTAGATTTCTGCTTTATATACTTAGCATTTTATTGCAAATGGAATATGTGAATTGTTTTGATTCATCGTATTTCAATTTGCTGAAAGCTTTTTTGTATTGTAAGCTCAATTTTACCATCACTATATTTACAACAGTCTTACCATTGTCGTTTTGTTCTTTTTACTAATTATTTAATTGTGTTTCATTTTAAATTTAAATCTTGCGTTCTTGTTGGGACACCCTTTATAATAGTAATGAATAATAACCAATATTATATGTAAAAGCAAAGCCAAATGCATTGATATAACTCAAAAAAAAAAAAAATTATATTTAAAAAAAAAGCTTACAAAATATTTCCTTGCAAATAGGACTTTAGTACAGAATAAGCATTAATAGAATCGTTATTTTTACCAAAGAGAAACTGCAATTATTTTGTAAAATTTCCTTGCGCATTTCTCTTTTTACTTTTATGAATTGTTGTAGAATTAATGGCCTATTTCCCAACTGCGAAAGAAAACTTTCGACTCACAATTTATATTGAAAATAACAATAAAATAAGAAAATTTTGTTTTAGTTTTTAATATAAATTGTAAGCCGAAAGTTATCTTTCGCAATAGGGAAATAGGCCATAAATTTTGAATGTCGCGTTCCGCTTTTGGCAAATAAAGGCCTCAAAGCCTCAGAGCACTTGTGTGCCAGATGTAAACTCGGCCTTAGTTGTTGTATAGTTTTAGCTATTTTGCTACATACAAACTCAGTGCCAAGTGTAATAAAAAATCGGTTCTGAACCGGATAGACAAATAGCCAATGTTTGAAGCTGTTAATGTAGCTTTCTGTTTGTTTAGTAATTTGCGCATGAAAGCATAGCAAACAAACAAACAAATTCACTTTCACATTTATAATATTAGTAAGGATTTCGAAGCAAAAATGCATATGACTTCCTAGAGCACTTTTATAATTAAGGACACATTTATGTTTTTCCGAGGATACTATTAACCAGAACGTATTTTCCAGAATTATTTTTAATCAATCCTGATGAAATATACAAACTCCAATGGTATTCAAAAAATTAACAACTACTTTTTCCTATTAACTTCAATTTGAAAAAAATTCTACTCGCTTAAAAAACTTTACTCACGCATGGTCACTCCAGCCAAGTTTTGCATTACCTAAGTGGCCTTCACTTAAGTAGCTGTAGGAAAGTTTCACAATAATCACATAAACGTTGGCCCCATCTCAATTAAAGACCCACTTCAATTTGATGACAAGTTTGAAAATTTGCCCTGAATAAAAACAATTTTATAGACATTACTTGTCCGTCAATTGGCAATTGTTACAATAATTCAGATTTAATTGGAAACATAAAACTAAATAATAAGAAATGTTTTTATTTAAGTATTTAAAACAAGTTTTATACTCGTACATATAAAACAAAACACGTGTAGGAAAAACATTCCCACGATTTTTTTATTTATTTTTTTTTATATTGAAATGATAAGGCTTGCGGGTGTTTTTAATTTATAAATAAATTTTGTCGAAAAGTGGGATAAAAAATTAAAATTGCGCTTAGGTTCGTAAGAGCAAAATAAAAAAGCTTGATCGAAGCTTTTGTAAACGTGTAATTCCAGCGTTGCCACTGACAAAAAAAAATTGTCTTGAAAAAAACCACCTAAATTCCTCAAAACGCATTTGTATACTTATTATAGCATTTATTAACAATAAATAATTAAATAAATAAAGTTTATAAAAAAAATAAACATACCCAGCAAAAAAGGTCGGAGGTAGTTTCATTGCATACCAGCAGTCACTGTTGTTTATATTAAAAATTGTTCTAGGCAACCTTTTAAGCGAATACTATTCAGTTATTTAGATGATCTCTTCCGTCCTATGACAACCATGTGTTAAATTCATTGATGTTTCAGTAAAATTGCAGCCCAGTTCATCAATGCTCTAACTAATAATTTGTATGTTAATTTTTTGCTGGGTATATTTAAATAAAACTAATATTCACATAAAAATAATAAACTATAAATAAAGAAACACGTATTCAAAAATTTGCAATAAGAGCTCAAAGAAACAATTTCTTGCAATTTTATTGCAAAAGTGAAACTCTGGCAGCACTGGTAGCAAAAATTTAATGTAAAATTGTGCAAGTGTGTTAATTAAATAAATTCAGTAAAGTGCCACCTTGACTCGCACACGAAGGGTTCCCCTTCCGGCGCTAGTTTCTTTATTGGCAATTCTTTTAGTGTTGACGCTTTTAATAATTTTTTGGTTTTTTCTTTTGGCGATTTTTCAGTTTTTGGTGATTTTTTAATACATATTTTAAGTTTTTGCTAATTTTTAGTTTTGTCGCTTTTTCGTTCTGGCGATTTTTTAAGCTTTTGGCGATTTTTTAGTTTCTTTGTCACCTTTTTATTTTTGATGATTTTTTGCATTTTAGCGATTTATTTTATTTTCAGTGACATTATTCATTTAAGCGCTTTTTTCATTTCGGTGATTTATTGTTTCGGATTTTTTCTGGGATTCCTGTTATTCCAAGCAGCGAATAAAGATTTGCAGCTACTGAAGTCGAAGTGTGGGTTTGCATAAACTCAATATTTTGCACTTTATGTTGCCTGCTTAGGAGTGTGCTAAATGAAAATAAATGTATAATCATCACGTTTCATTTGATCATGATATATGTTGTGTTCATTACAATTCTTTTGCTCATGTAAGATAATCAAAACATTAATTTTACTGGTAACAAAAAAGTATAACTTATTTAATCAGTAATATGTAAAAACAATTTCTCTTGGCTTTTACGAAACAAAATAGGTAACGAATACACGGCCTTAGCAATGGCAAATTTAGAAAGCCATACTCAGATTCTCTGACGATGACAATGGTCAG
The DNA here is from genome assembly GCA_949987645.1 of Tachina grossa. Classification (NCBI taxonomy): domain Eukaryota; kingdom Metazoa; phylum Arthropoda; class Insecta; order Diptera; family Tachinidae; genus Tachina; species Tachina grossa. The sequence continues at coordinate 48,022,125 of OX465278.1, read as the reverse complement.
GTGTTTTAAAATTATCTCTTCTGCAATATTTTGAACTTTCTATGTCACTGCATATGAACCAAGTAACTCCGAAATTTTGGAAGGTATTCCCTTCCATTTCCAATAAGCAGTAAATGGCAGGCTGCTCTGATTAAAAGACAATTCGCATTGCCTTCCTATTCTCATCAAGTAGGAGTTTGGATCTTCCTGATCCAAGTTATGGCCAAGCAGGAACAGTGTCTCAAAAAAAGTTTATACTTCTTGGCCTATTGTGTGCAAGAGCTATGACAATCTGTAGCATAGCACCTAGAAATGCAGTCTGTACACACAGAGAAAAATTTCATCTTAAAATCTACTAAAATAAGGTTAATCTAATATTTTTCGGCAATAATTTTGCTTCACATGGGTTTCATGTTAATTTAACATGATTTATAGTAATTGTCAAAAAAAATTTTCCTTTTGAAATAACTTTACTTCACGTTGAATTAACATTTACGTACTGTTAAAATCAAAATGAAGAATCATGTTGAATCAAAGTTATTTCAAGTTAGATCAACATGAATTTAATTTAATGTAGTAATTGTATTTTATTAATTATTTAACTTACGTGTGGTTGACATAGACATCAGAAAAATTTTTGTATATAAATTAAATTGGGTTCCCCAGCCAAGATTTGAACTCGGAATTCATCGCGTGGTAGTCAACGTGCAGCCACAACAACTTTAAATATTCTTAAGATACATACTAAATATGTACCATCTGGAATTATATTATAATTTAACATTATTTCTTATCATTAAACATACAACTTATTTGAAAAGTTTTAGTTTTAGCTAAAAAAAAAACAAATGCTTTGACTTGAAAAGTTTTAGTTAAAAACTAAAAATACAAAATACTTTGACTTGACTGTAGGATTCGAACTTGCGATCCTCCGAATGCAAAACTAGTACACTGCCTACCAGCCAGCAGCAGTTTATCGGCTGTTTACAAACATAAAAAAACAACAACAATACAAAAACAACTTACACAAATAAGCACAAAAGTCTATTGCAGCTATGAACAAAGAAAATAAATACCAACACACTCAAACAACATATTATTTCTTGTAAAACTAATGTGACTTTAATGAAGTTGAACTAACCTTTTGGCATGGTGGTTTTACATTGGTATTTTTTTCTGTGTGTATGAATAGTTTTTCAATGTGGAAGCATGCATTATGCATGACAGAGTTTAAAAAAATATTAATTCGGTTAGTGTAGCGCGATAAAAAACCTCTACGATTTCACTGATTTGAGCCAATAAAATAATTCGCTAAGCATAGCTGGCATTCGAAAATAAATCAAACAATTTAAGAGACCATTACAACAAAACTAAAATCCGGGCAACCAAGATCTTCGAGATTGGTGGAAAAAGTGAAAATGTTAGTCAGTGTGTTCTTGACGAGCTTTGTTTATGATAACACGTTTTGAACCAAGACTTAAAACTGCAAGTCAAAATTCAATTAGTTCAAAAATTAAAGGCGAGGTTAACAGTCAGAGGCGTGACTTCCCCGAAATATTTATCTCCAGAAAAGCTAACATAAATTGGTTTGCACTGAGTATTGTTACTTTGGTGTTATCTCAAATCTAAGGTTCGGGCCAATAAACTAATTTTTTGGTGCTTTAATGGAAAATATCTGTCGCAAAATGGCAGCCATTACGGTGTATATCATTCAACCTATCATAAAAATATGTTTACTACTCGATTAAATGAGTGCCGCCAAATGGAAGGCTTTCATTTGGAAAGTATTATTTTTAAGCAATAAAGGGTTACACATTTCTTCATGGATCCACTGGAAATAAACATTAGGTTAGATTAGGTTAGGAAGGGTGGTGCTACAACAGACCTCCACTCCGAGACCCAGTTGGGTCCATTTAATAAAACTTTAGCCTTTAATTATAGCCAGAATAACCCCAATTATATGATTTACTAAGCCACTGAATTCCCATGATGAAGCCCCTGATATGCTCCAGCTTACACTTTGTGATATCACTAGTGCTCTCATGGAAACGTCTGCTCAGCCAACTAAGCCTATAACGTTGCAGCTTTGGGCAATGGCAGACAATATGCTCAATGATTTCTGGTTTCTCTTCATACTTGCACATCCTACAGAAATCTGGAGTACCAGTTTCACAAATGCTGGTTCTTGCTCTAACGGAACAATGAGCAGTCAACGTCCCTATCACGATTCGCATTGCCTTCCTATTCATATCAGTTAGGAGTTTGGATCTTCCTGAGCCAAGTTGTGGCCACGTAGTTTTCGAGACTCTACAATCCTCACTTCTCCTCCATTAATGGTTGGTTCTGAGTTCCCGGTAGTATTGATACATCGATAATTTCACCGATCAGTGACACATTCCCTTATCTAACACCGACCCTATTCCTGCCAGCTCATCGGCAATTTTATTTCCCTCAACACTGATGTGGCCAGCAACTTAACAGAGTCTGACGCTATATTTATTCCTAAGCCTGTTAACGGCTCTCCCACAGTCTCAATCTAATTTCGATTTGACATTGTCTTACTTCAAAGCTCTTACCGCTGTCTGACTGCCGACTTAGAAGATCACCTGCAGCCTCATTTTTGGCCACATTTCTAACCACAAGCTGGCTCTGATGACCGCCAAAATCTCAGCTTGGAATATGTTGCTTTCTTTCGGCAGTCTGAAAGAACCACGAATGTTCGTTCCCAAGATCTAGACACCAGCCACTGTGCCTTATCCGTTTGTTTGTTTGATACGTTTGTAAAGACCACACAATAGTCGGGAATTACCAGTAAGAGTGTTTCAATAAAATCAATTCCAACGACCTTATAGTTCATAAACCAAGGAGCTACGCAGCTCCGACCACTAAAACTGTAGTGCGATTCAGTAACTTTTAACGATCCGACAGTTGTAACTTTTGTCTATACATTTTGTCGCTTGCAATAAAGATTGTGTGATTTCGTAACTGCTTTTTAACGATAGTACGCTTCTGATATTTTCTGTTGATTTTTGTCGATAAAATTAAGAGCACATAAATTATTGTGGCTTAAATGACGACACAGCTGACATTAACCTACAGCGAATATCGTTAAAAATATTACTGAATAGCAAATTCGATATATTTTCATTATAATTATTTTAACGATGCGATTATCGTTAATAAAAGTAAGTGAATCGCACTACTGTGCCTTGATTTAGTAACTTTTATTGCGATAATCGTATCGTTATAATAAATGTAACGAACATTTATCGACTTTACTGTTCAGTAACATATTTTAACGATATTTGATGCCGGTTGGAGAAAAAAAAATAAGTCACAAGATCTAATCTGTTGAGTTTTTCTTAATTATTCTTTATGCTTTTCGCTTTTTTCACATTTTCTATACAGAGATGCAACATAATATTGAATTAATTGGTAAATAAGATAATAAATAAAATAAATAATAAATAAATAAAAAAAAATAAATAATAACATTATCGTTATCGCAGGCGAATAAATATGTCGATAAATATTACGATTTTCGGTTCGCAAAAAGTTACAGAATCCAGGTGCTGATATCATTTAATGTGTGAACTGTTACTCCTGTTCTCACCGAACCTGCTTCAACGAGTCTAAAAAGACTTCTATTCAACGTTCTCATCACAAACACAAAGTCATTCGGAAGAAGGTGAAGAATGACGTCCAAGGTATGCTCCTCTGGGCACCTATAATGCCCAGCAGGGCGCACCTCTAAAACTTAGCAAGTAAAATCCTATGACTTTCCTTGCTCAATGCCTTCCACCGTAATACACAACCGAGTTGTAAATTGCGGTTGCAGACCGCACTTCTTTCCTATGGCATTGAGCCCTTTCTTTAGCCTAAATATAAACTTTCTTTTGAGAAAATATTTTTCCCTCCATGCTTTTTGTGGAAATATACTTCCATACTTTATTTTTTCTTGGATGATCTTTTAATTTTAAGGACCAACTAGCTTAAAAGTTAAATAAAATTATGCAATTATACCTTTATCTCATTAAATCATTTTCAGCACTTGTTATAAAGTTGCCAATAAAAAGTCAATTAAACGTATTAAGAAAATTTATATATTTATTTTAAGCGTACACATGTAATTTTATAATCTATTCATTCTTACAGAAAGTTCTATTCGTTGTATAATGAATGCATGAATGCAATTCCTGGTTTCCCTGCAGTATGAAGAAGGGATTGCGAGTGTTTTTTTTTTTGTAAATTCTTAGAAACTACTTTGAATGTCATTAAGTGGCAGAGACTTAGAATTTAACAATATGACCAGCAAAGTAGACGGCAGTCTTGTCACGTATTATGAAAACAAATGGATGATCGGCCACAAATGTTTTCGGATCTATGGGCAATGACATGGGCACACCAACAGCAACTGCAATAAATTACATGGACAAATGGAAAGAAGGAAACAAAAAGAAAGAAAGATTAGTTTGATTACTGCTAATTTGTTTGTCTTCTGCTCTTTTTTTTTTTTGTTTGAACATTTTTCTTTAAGGGGGAAAATAACAGAAAGTTCTTTCGCTTACCACTGGCGGCAGCAGCCTCACAGCCAATTTCATTGACATCAATGAAGGCCTTGTGTTGTACTTGTGAAATGTGCATATTGGGCGCACGTTTATCAAACATGTTGCTGAAGTCGGCAGTATTCGAGAACATGGTGTTGATGCCCAGCTGCAATGCGAGGAGTTAAGTTAAATAGCCGCAGAGCTTATGAAGCAAAAGCAAAGACTTACCTTTTGCAGTGAAGGCTTCAAGTCAGTATCAAATGCAAATTTAAATTTCGGCAAATACACGCTGGTACTCTTCCACTCCCACAGAGCTTCCAGATCATTGAAATTAACTCCTTTTAACTTTTGTTCTAGCTCAAACAGACCATCGCGTTTATTGGGCAATATAAACCACATGGTGAGATCAATATTTTCAAAGAACAGTTCCAAGGCTTTGGCATCTAAATCGGGATATTCGGCATAATAATACCAATTGTCGGCAAACATGGTGGGCACCTTAATGGAGTGTTCCGTATTAAGCCAAAACTCACGCTCACTGGTGGCATCGTCCATAAAGGGACGAGCCCATTTGGCCTTAAAGTAAATGGCATTGATGAGAGCCACATTTGTATCGGCATCAAGGTTCTGTATGACATTATCAATCTTGCCATTTGTTTTCTCGGCTAGCCAGTGATTAATATAGTCCACAGCATAAGTTTGATTGGAAAAATCAATTTTTTCAGCATCTGAGTCAAAATAATCCTGAGCAATTCTCTTAAACTCTGGAGCTATTTCTAGCTTATCGTTAACAAATATTTTATTGGCAATTTCCAACACAGTTTTCGACTTTATAAATGAATGCAACAGTTTGTGATAGCCCTGAGCCAAACCGTCCTTACTTTGATGGGCTGTAGCGTGCAGACTTTTTTGCAACTCGCTGGCAGTTTGACCAAAAGCTCCATAATAAACCAAGCCCAAAGCCGTCTGCACGGCCACTGGCGAAATGATGACATTTTCATTTTGGCTGCGTGTAGCCACAGTTTGAAACAGTTCGATGGCAAATAAATTGCGCTCCTCAATGGAGTTGGCTGTCGTGAGGTCCACCAACGGCAGTAATACAAAAACCCAATCTATTGGAAAGTTTTGTCAGTTAACAAAAAAAATAAATAATTCTTTCTTTACCAAAATCCACAACACTCACTTAAAAGGTGATTCATAATGATAATACGAGTATTGTTAAACGTTTTATTACCACTTTCTCCATACGTTTGTTTCGTTCAACTCTTCCAGCAAAAATTCACTTAACAACTGATAGTTATGACAAAGCTAACTGCCATTTATACCTTTAACATTGGTCGCTGAGTTGGGCAGTGGACAGCGAGAATTTTAAAGAATCCACAAAGATTAAAAAAAAAAACTAAAAGAAAACAATTGACTGGATAATGTAATCAAGTTACAAGCACCCAGATAGATACATTCATACATACGAGTATGCACACTCTTTTTCTCAATTTCTTTCTTTCAACTCGTGCCCTGTATCAGCAATTGATTTGCGTGAGTTGTTGCGCAGCTACACGTAGAACACAATATCAGGTTTTTAAAATTCAAAACGCATCTTTCATTTAACAAATTGTTTTATTTCTGTTAATGGCCTACGAGGCTTTTGTTCTTGTTGCAAAACATCACTCTACACTCTTCGGCATGTGAAAGTTTTTTACATTCTCTTTAAGAATTCACTAAGAGTTTGTCTTGCATTTGAATCGTTATAAAATACAACAAAGAGTATTAGGGAAACTTGTTGTGGCAATAAAGTTCTTACTACTACGACCAGTGCTGCCAGAATGATGACTTTATCATATTTTTGATGATTTTTGGACCAAAATATGATTTAAAGATTTTTTTTCTCGAATGATGATTTTTAATTTTCCAAATTATGATTTTTTACTTTCAATGCATATGTATGTATGTACAATTTTCTTTGCTGCTCTGCAAAGTTTATCAATAGCTTTATACCTATAAGGAAAAGAGTTTTGTCCCAGCGAAAAGATTCGTCTACCTAGCAGCACGTTGGTAAGGGAGATAGAGCACAACTCAAGGCAAATTAATGACAGGTAAAGTTAATACTACAACAAAATACAAACAATAAAAACAATATGGTATTTTGTTGTTGCCTTGGAGGCTCGTATGTCAAAAGCAGCTGATTGAAGTTACTCAAGCAGAGATGTAGGCCATGATGGCTCACAACCGACTGAGCCGAGCCGTCGATAATTTTCGCCAGCTACCCCGCCGCAGGAAAAAGTTTGGTTTATGTTGCCTGAAAAACAGCCCCAGATTCAATAAACAATATAATCTAATAATTTTTTTATTTATTTAAAAATATTTGTTATTTGACATATTTTCATACGTTTATTTTAATTGATATGTATTTGATCGCGGGTAACCATTGTCTACATATTTCATTGGTGCTTTGCCAAATCATCAGTAGACTTCAACCATATATTTTGAACAGTTACAAACCTCTTATCTTACGGACAGACTTTCAAAAACTATTTGAGAATTCACAAATAATAATATATTTGAATATCACAAAAGAAAAATAAGCGTAGTAGGCCTAGAAACTTTAACAAAATATATGGTTGAAGTCTACTAATGATTTGGCAAAGTACCAACCAAATATATAGACAATGTTAAACCACCAGCAAATAAATTTCAATGAAAATAAACTTATGAGAATATGCCAAATAATAAATTTCTTAAATGTTAAATTTATACTTTATTTTTCATTTTGCCTTATAAATACTTTTATTGCTATCCAATGGATTTTTAATTGTATAAAGGTGTAGAAAAATAAAATATATTCATATCGAATATAAATTATTTGCTGGGGTTTGTTAAAGTTCTAAGCCTACTACGCTTGTTTTTCTTTTGTAATTTTCTAAAATATTATTATTTGTGAATTCTCAAATAGTTTTTGATACAGGAGTTTTTTAAAGTCTGTGCATAAGATAAGAGGTTTGTGACTGTTCAAAATATATGGTTGAAGTATACTGATGATTTGGCAAAGCACCAATGAAATATATAGATAATGCTTAACCACCAGCACGTAAATATATACTTTATTTATTTTTTAATTCTTTTTTATCTTAAATTTTGTTATTTGATTATCAGCTTCCGCCGACAATTTTTCCAAGAGCTGGCGCCGCCGAAAAAATTGTCCGGCGCAGGTCTGTATATATAAACAACTTTTGACAAACGAGCCAACAGTTATATGAATTCGCCTTGAATTTGGCAAAAAAAAAAATAGATCAGCTGTGTTTTCAACTTTACCTGTTATGAATATGCCTTGGCACAACTCTTTCTTTCTCCTCTTCTGGGGTTGTTTGAAAAAAAAGAACAAGAAAACGTCACTTTACAAGCAAAAATAAAAAGAAAAAAGCCATCTTACAGGCATCCCTAAACAAAAGCGGCAAACGTTTTTTAGCATTCAAAAGTTCTCATGTCCATACATTTTGTATGGAGCATACCGAAATAACGCGGCGGCAACGCAGCTGCAACGCTTTGCTATTGGAAAATCCGATTTTGACATCGCGTTTCAAAATGAATTTATTTGCTAAAGAAAACAAATGCCTTCTGTTTGCCATCATCAGCGTTACCATATGTGAAGATTTATCTTATATTCGAAGTTTTTCAGGATGTTAAAAATACCAAAAAATATCTTTGTTAAAAATAAGATTTTTAAGAATATGATATTTAATACTTTTAATATATCATTTAATGTCCTTTTGACTAAAGTATTGACATATTTTCTTCTTTCCTTCATTAAAACTATGAATTATGTGCATACATATATTTATCTTATACATGTTCTGTTCCGAAAATATTTTGTGTTTTTTACCTTTACGTTTGTTCCCTACAAAAAATAAATGTCTGAAACTAACACAAACAGAATTTTTTCACTAGGACATTTGCAGCAATTCTACACTAAATTCAATAGTGACAGTCAATTGACTGGTCATTTGATATAGTTGCTCCACACTAGCATATATGTATGTATGTTAGAGTGGGACATCTAATGTAAGTATGCCAAAACTTTTAAAAATCGAGTTTAATTACAAAAAATAAAAATCATTCTGTCTGTGAAAATTTAAATTTATAATTGTTAAAAAAGATAAGTAAGAACAATAGTGAATAATAGAAATTTACAAAATTTAATTTAATATATACATATTTCTTTTCAAAGTTGTAGAAATTTGTAGAAAGCAAGATGCGTTGGCGGTGAAAAGGTGTGAAGAGGGCTGGATATGGCCTAGGTTATTCTGTTTTTGCTTATTTCTATCTTTAATTTTAAATATTTTATTTACATGTATATTTTGAATTGACTTTTTAAAATAAAAACAATTAATACAACAAAAATTTTATTTCTCGCCAGTATATCAATCATGTATGATAGCTCAATTGTCGGGGATATATTAGTCAATTACGATCAGTCAAACTTGATTAATATTTATGCTATCATTGATTAGTAAAAAGCTCTGGAGTGAGCAGTTCGACTAAATGTTATATTCATTAGTTATAGAGAGATGCAACTTCACACAAACACAAGAGTTTCCATCACATTTTTCATTTTGCCCTTAATAATGTGATAGCAACTTTGTTCTGCGCAATGATGAATATAACCTGCATGACTTCCGATCAATTGACTGATACTATTCATGTAGAGTTAGTTCATTTGAAACAAAATAAATTTTTTTGTGAATTCGAATTCACTAAAATCAATGCATATTAATATATTTTGAGTAAAATCACTAAAAAAAAGATTTTTAATTTTTGCCCGACTTGAAGGTTTTTGAGAAGAAAATATGGCAACGCTGGCCATCATCCTTAACACAAACAAGTTTTTCAAATCTTATAAATAACTAATTTTTTTAAACTTTAATTATTTTATGTAACAAAATTTTAATAACAAAATCACAAGCAACAATGTCGTCCATGCAGCAGTTAAAATAATCAGAGTTGTTTTATTTATTTGTTTGATAACCCTGTTTTTGACATAACGCTGACGCTTTTGTTTAGGTATGCCATTTCAGCGTTAAAGCTCGGCGGAAAAAAACGTTCCGCTTTCCGTCCTTGTTTAGGGATGTCTGTTAGAGAAGTGAGAAAAAATCGGTCAGGAATATGCTCAAATCATGGACAAATCTATACCAAATCGTTTAAAAGAAGTCATTCGTTGTCAAGGAAAAGCAATTTGCCTTTTATACACAACTGTACATACTTTATATGGCAAGAATATTAGCAAATGTCGAATACTTTTTTTTTGAATTTCTTAGTTAACTTTTTATTTAATAAAATATTTATATTAGTTACTTTTATCATCAAATTTTTTTATTGGATACAAGTTGAAGTTCCTCAAAAAAATGCTTTTGAAATTATTTTTGTAAAATAAGACAGTAAATACTTTTTAATAGATAAAAACAAAAGAACGTTGCTGTATTTCGAATAGTTTTTTTGTCCACTGTAAATATGTCAATTGTTGTTACTTTTGATATTTGAAAAAATTGGACTTGTGATGATTTATTTCTTCAAAATATGATTTTCTTTCCGACAAATGATGATTTTCTTCGCAAGGCTTCTGGCAGCCCTGACTACGACTAGGTTCACTCAAGTTAATTTTAGTTGAGCAAATTATGAATTTATGAAAGAGAGAAGAGAACATAAAAAAGAAAAGTTAGCCATCATATCTTCCTCTCCCTTCGGTATGAACTAAAAAGTTAGGTTAGAAAGGGGATATGCTATACCGCATCTTCACTCGCGGTGAGCCCATTCGGGTCTATTGCGATATTAAATAGTTGCTCTAAAAAAATTGCCAGGTGTGCACCCAGTCTATCAAGTGAATTAATAAATATATATTAATTTTTTAAATACACTTATTTTGATACTTTGTTTCATAGCTAATACTCTCTAAGAAGTCTCATGTTGCCTATATAAAAAGTAACGGCATCGACCAGGCAAGTCTGTCCCGTATTAACTTAAAATTGGTTAAGTTAACATCGTGGTGTTTTACAAGTGAATAATTTTACATAATAAATAAATACAATCTTTTAAAGGCGAATAATTTTATATTAAATTAGAAATAAAAACATACGTTGTGTGATGCTGGCAAAGTGTTCAAATACACTAAGAATTTAAAATGTGTAAGTTTTGCTTAATTGTAATTACGAAGGTGAATAAATAAAATAAAGGTAAAAACGTAACAATGTGTATGTACACATCTTTTGTTAAGATTTTAAGTAAGTAAAGTCGGAAATGGATCACCACCACTTTGATATTCTAATGCTGATCAGCGTTGCCAATTCAGAGGGTTTGTCCCCAAATAGAGGATTTTTTTTCTAGATTGGGGATAAAAATTTCGTTTTGGGATTCTGGGTATTTGTTGGGGATGAAAAACAAATTTGCTAAAATGCATAAAATGGCCAAAATAAAAAAGCGACAAAAAAGCGGAAAAAACCCCAAAACGAAAACAAGCGACAAAACTGAAATATCGCCTGCTAATGAAGGAAGCCCTTCATTAGATTAATGAAGAATGATTCATTGTTTTTATGAACTAAATTTTGGCGGCCATGTCATAAATATAATGAGACTATATCATTAGTTCAATTAAACTGTTTCATGAATTAAATGTAATTGTTTCATTAATTTATTAAATGCTTGATTTTACATGCCACAAATGAAGTTGATTCATTAAAACAATAAAATTTTTTCATATAATTAATGATTGTTTCTGCATCCAATTTATGTACAGACCGGTTATTAAAGGTATCCGCTTATGAGAGAGGCACACATTTTTTGGTAGACTATTGTAGTTGAAAAATTATATTAAGAGTAGACTGCTTCATTTTAGATTGTTATAATTTCAGCTGTTTGGTTACAAAATGACTTTCAATGTTTTTATTTGTTGGAACGCAAAAAAGTCGTCTTTAGAAAAAATTTTCTAACGGGCAGTTTGTATAAAATGTTAAAATGCACAAGAAAGTTTACACCTTCGCAATTTCACGCAAACAACATGTTTCTTTTTTAAACTCGTTTAAAATTTCCATTCTTTTTTTTAAATGATAGAAACTATTTCTTATCCGGTGCCATTTTGGGACACGAGCTAAGCAAACGACTTCTTTAAATAAACAGCAATTTCTTTGCCGTCTTCAAAGCATAAGTATTTACATTTGCGTTATTCGGGGAATCATCAATATTAATGACACTTATACAAATATGAATCAGAGTTGAGCCGTGTTTTACCGCTTCTGTCCGCTTATGAGAGCTATTTCGAACAATATTTTTAAAAATTTAGTGTCCACGTCCGGTGACTAGAGTGTCCGGTTATGGGAGTGCATTTTGTATGGAAAAACTAATGAACGTGTTGGATCTACAAAACTTGTCCGCTTATTAGAGGTATCCAGTTATAAGAGGTGTTCATTTATGAGAGGTTTCACTGTAATCGTTTAATTCCTTCCATGACTATATTTCATTAGAGTAACGAGGAGATTTTCATAAATCCAATGAAACAAAAGCAATAAATAATGAAAGCCTCTCCCTTCATGTTGATTATTGAGTTCTTGTTTCAACTTTGTTATTTGTTAATGAGCTTCTCATTTGGTTAAATGAAAGTATATAACATAATAACTCTAGTTGTTCTAAGAAGCTTTGGGTAAAGGTTCGCTGATGATCTGCATTAGCAACAGTGAAATGCGCATAGGATCCAGCTAAACCCCACAATAATCAATTTCAATGTATTTTTAATAAAAAAAATATTTTACTTAATAAGTAAAATATTAATTTGGGATTATTAGTGCGTTTAAAAATGTTGAACTTAGATTGTAACAATTCCCATAAAAAACACTAAAAATTAGATTATTTTTTTAGTTAAAATGCAGAAAAAGAAAACTTTTTTAATTATATAAATAACTACCAACTTGTACGAATTTATAAAAAAAAATTATTATTCTGCCAAAGAAAACCCTGGCTTCAATGCCAAGATCTGATAGAACATTTTCAAAAAAAAAAAAAAAAATAAATAAATAGTACCACACGGGAAGCAAACTCTTTCAAAAAAAATTAAAATATGTTTATTGAGTAGAAGTATGTGATAATTAAAATTAAAGTTTAATGCGCTTAACCCCGCCCATTTTTTCTGCTTTAAAATTGTGTAGTTACAAGACCCAAAGGTGTTTGTTAGGTTTCGCAACAATGAAATAAATAGAATATCATAACATCAAATAAAAAATTGTAGGCGTATCCCCGCCCACTTTATTTACAATGATTCTTCTCAAACAAACAAAAATTACTTTTACAATCTTTCTAAAATGTACCGATTTATGAAGTAACAATGTCAAAAAAAAAATACAGACCAATTGATAAACCTCCTCCTTTTTTGAAGTTGGTTAAAAATAGGTTCTTCTAATATTTCAAATGCTAATAAATATGTTTATAAAAAAAAATAAAAAAGGAACTAATAATTAAAACAACAACAATAGTAATAAAGATATGAAAACGGCATTGGACAATAGAGACCTGCGTAAACAGTCTTTAAATTAAATTTTAAATAAAACACAGATATTAAAAAAAAAAATCGTGAAACTTTATTATATCGTAAAGTAGACAAAATGAGGTTATGTGTGGAACAACAAATCGGGCAGATGGCCGCCGCGGCTTTGCTGGCACACACGCGATCTTTTAATGAAATTTTCAACGACCGTTTTGCATAAATGCTGCGGTATTTCATTAAAGCAGCGTCCAATTTCCTTTTTTTAAGGCTTGAGTCGTCGTCGGCTTATTCGCGTAAACCATCGACTTCAAAAAACCCCAAAGAAAAAGTCTAATGGTGTTAAATCGCACGATCTAGACGGCCAATTCTGGTCTCCGAAACGCGAAATAACACGACCGGGAAATTACTGATGTAGCAATTGAATTGTTTCTCTGGCTGTATGACATGTGGCGCCGTCTTGTTGAAACCACATGCCCTCCACATTCATTTCTTCAATTCTAAGCACGAAAAAACTGGTTATCATTTCACGATACCTAAAACCATTGACTGTTTGCGCTGGACCTGCGTTTGAGCGATATCATCACGTACAGCTGCGACATTTTCGGTCGATCGACCTGGTCGAAGGCGCGTTGTTTGTCTTTACATCACTAACAGACCCAGTTTCGGCAAATTTATCCATTAATGTCTTTACAGTTGACTCTTTTGGAGTATTATTGTGACCCCAAATTGATCGCGAATTTGCGAAATGTAGCCGCAAAACTTTCACCATTTTGGTAAAACAATTTCACAATGAGAATGCGTTGTTCATTCGTGTAGCGCTCCATTTTTTACTAACCTCGTACCTTCTACTAGCAAACAATAACAATTGTTCCAATGTCAAACAATGACACTTCGAATGGCGCCAAATTTAAACCTTGCGTTCTTGTTGGGACACCCTTTATATAAATCTTGTTTTTAGGGTTCCCTACACCAAAGGTGAAAAGGAACCCTATTGTTTTCGCTACGCTGTCAGTCTGGCCGTCTGTCCGTCGGCTCTCAGGAACCGTAAGAGCTATGGACCTGAAATTTGTATAGAGTATGTAGAACCTTGTAGAAGCGCTACAACAACAAGTACATGAAAATTAAAAATTAAAGGGTGTTCTAAAACGAGCAACAAAAAATGTCAAAATCCAATGTAATATACATACAATTATATGAACATATGTATATTGAAACTTGAAATTTGTAAAATTAGTGTATTTTTATATAGACTACAGCAATTAACACTAAAATTTAAAAAAAAATTAAATTAAAGGGTGTTCTATCAGTTAATGCAATTTTGACTATGTAATTTTGCAAACTTGCTGTATCTTGGAAACCGTAAGAGGCAAACTCCTGAAATTTTCAAAAAAGGGTAAAACCAAAAAATCCCAAAATTATAAAATCGTCAAACTGAGAAACAAATTGCCAAAAAAAAAATTCCAACACGAAAAAAAATCGCCAAAATTAAAAAATCGCCAAAATTAAAAAAAAACACCAAAAACCGAAAAAACGCCAAAACGCGAAAAAGATGCCAAGACCAAAAAAAAAAATTTCTAACACTAAAACAAATCGCAAAATCCGAAAATAACGCCAAAAATCTAAAATAAATCGCCAAATCGAAAAAATCGCCAAAATTAAAAAAAAAATAGTCTAACACTAAAATAAATCGCAAAAGCCGAAAAAATCGCCAAAATTAAAAAAGTCGCCAAAATGAAAAAAAAATCGCCAAAATGAAAAAAATCGCAAAAATGGAAAAATTCCAAAAGCCGAAAAAATCGCCAAAACGAGAAAAAAAGTGTCAAAACTAAAAAGTGCGCCAAAACTGAAAAAACGCAAACAACGCCAAAACTAAAAAATGTTCAAAACCGAAAAAACCCAAAAAAAAAAAGATGCCAAAACTATATTTTATATAGGTTATAGTTCGTATTGAATTACATATATAGTGTCCGTACGGAACCCTTCGTGGGCGCGTCTAAGTCGCACTTCACTGAATTTATTTAAATGAATTCTCATCGCATGTATTATACTAAACCAATAATAAATGCTGTCGCATTATAAGCGAAGCACTATGAATGTATTGGTGTACGTGTATGTATATGACTGTTAGCAAGCGATGTCGCCAATACTTCTTGCCCATAACAAACAATCAAGAGAAGTAGTATTCATGCATGCACATATGCTTGTTATTTTGCATATTGTACGTTTGAGTGTGTGTGTGTGTGTAAGATGTAGATGGTAAGCTATTATGTGATTAAACGCATACAACTAATGTCAATGCATGTGTGTGCGTTTGCATGTGCGCAGAAAAATAAAAGATCATACACTCATACATGCATGACGTTTGTATACGCGCCCATGCATAGAAAGGAACAAACATCACAAAATCTTCCATCACGAAGTATTTTCTTCTTTACTCCTATACCTGCAATAACTGAAACAAATTGCTTGCAAACAGTGTTTTTAACGTTTGTTTTAGAAGATATCGCTGTAGTAAAGCTTTTGAAAATATCTTAAAAGTTCTTATAAGAGGTCTTGTGCAGGACGCTATTGGACAAGAGCATTTCTACAGGCATAAAATACTCCAGTTATAATTAACTCCGAAATAATCTAAAACAATCGTCAAAAATTAAAAAACAGGGTTTGCTGATAACATTCATGCATAATAATTACATTAATAAATAATTTCTATATTAAAGTATAAAAACAAAACGTATTTCTTGTAAAAGAATATATTAATATCGACACAAGATTTTCAAAATAAATTGGAAAGCAAAATATATACATACATGATCTTCAATATTAAAAAAATATAAAAATAAAATTGATTGAACCTTTAAAGAACGAAACACTCAAACTTAATAGCTGGCATAAAAATGCCTTTGAAAATTTGATTTATTAATAATTTGCAAACAACTTTTTCAGTTTAATAAAAAAAAGGTGTTGCTCAAATTAATTCAAGTGTCTCAGACCCTTTCAACTACAAGCGTTAAATTGATTTTAGTTTTGGTGTATTTAAATACTCGACTGCATATGATAAAAATAACCGAATATTTGAAGAAAATTTAACTTGTTGTTAACAAGGTTATAAACTATTATAAACTGATTACTAAATAAATTTCGCGCATAAAATTTAATTTAGCATTAATTTAGCCTTATATGGATTTATATTTTAATTTTCCCTATTATAGAGTTTCTTTCTACTTTTCTCTAGAAACTAATTAAAGTGCTTATTATTTAGTTAGTACCTTTGGGGCATTGGAAGATGATGTTTGATGTTTGTTGGAATGCTTTACATTAAAGACAATCAACAATTAAAGTTATCAACAAGAACTTTGAACCACAAATGACAAACAGCTACAAGAACCGCTTTTGATGTGGACAAACGAGATGAAGATGATTACGTGCAACAAAAAAAAATAAATAAAAAGAAAAAACCATAATAATAATGGTAATAATAATCAGCTATAAAGCAAAACTGTATGTGTTTAAATTCATTTATCTTGAAGTATTACATCAGTTCCTTATAATTTTTTATATGCATTTTTTTTTGCTTTGCTAAGCTTCCATTTTCTCGTTCAAATAAATGAATTTTCCTCAACTTCTTTGAGACTGAATGATTTCACTGATCACACAGTAAACACGTTGATGGAAAACCTGATATAAGAACGACACATTGCTCGCCAAGTGTAGCCACTACACAACAAAAACAGCAAGAACTTTATTGCAAACCACTTCAAGAAACAACAACAATAGTTAAATTGTATAGTCTTTATTCTGGTTGTGCTTTATTCTTATTGTCACTTTTCGGAAGAAATAAAAAAAAATATCATCTGAAGAATAAATAAAAAAAAATTTGTCTCGAGCATCTGAGGTGCGCAAATCTCGCAAATGGGTTACCACATGTGGAAATTTTCATTGAAGTCTTTAGAGGCACTCACTCTGGCAAGAAGTTGCCAGCATTCCTCAAGAAATTTGGACGTCTCTATATGGCAGCGAGGCCAGCGGAGTGATCCTAATAAAATCGCAGGTGTTACTAGGGTATCAGAAACGAATCCAAGTCGGTGGTTTCACGAAGGGCTATCTTTCAAATATGGTGATTGCAGCCTTGTACCGTTATTAAATTGATACTAGAGAATGCTGCTGAATGGATTAGATTACACGGTGGATTGTATTGGATTACACGGCCATCTGCGAATTGTTGTAGCTGAAAATAAATTCAGTAAAGTGCGATTTTGAACCGCACACGAAGGGTTCCGTAGGGACACTAGATATGTAAGTAATACTATAAGAATTTTTGAATTTTTTCGGTTTTTGGCTTTTTTTTAGTTTTGGCGATTTTCTTAATTTTGGCGCTTTTTTCTTATGGCATCTTTTTTCATACTAACGATTTTTTGGTGATTTATGTTAGTTTAAGAGATTTTTTTAAGTTTGGTGCTTTTTTCGTTTTAGCGATTTTTTTCCTTTAACGATTTTTTTTCATATTGGCGATTTTTTTCCGTTTTTGCTGATTTATATTAGTTTAAGAGATTTTTTAAGGTTGGCCCTTTGTTTAGTTTTGGCGCTCTTTACGCCTTGGCGATTTTTTTCATATTGGCTCTTTTTTCGGTTTTTGGTGATTTCTTTTAGCTTTAGAGATTTTTTTAAGTTTGGCACTTTTTTTCGTCCTGGCGATTTTTCGGGTTTTTGGCGTGTTTTCTGCTTGGCGATTTTATAGTTTAGGGTTTTTTTTTAGTTTTAGTGTTTTTGATACAGCAAGTTGTCAAAATTAGATAATCAAAATTTCATTAACTGATAGAACACCCTTTAATTTTGATTTTTTCTTTTTAATTTTTAGTGTTAATTGTTGTAGTCTGCACAAAAATACAATAACTTTGCAAATTTCAAGTGTCGATATATAATTGTATGTATGTCTACTACATCAGATTTTAGCATTTTTCGTTGCTTGTTTTGGAACACCCTTTAAATTTTAACTGTTGTAATGTATTTTTTGTTGTAGCGGCCAAAGTTCTACATATTCTATTAAAATTCCATGTCCGTGCACTCAAAAAAAAAACTAACTAAAACTTTGGAAAACTTTCTAAATTTGAGTAAAAAAAAAGTTGTCGTATGGCGCCAAAGCTGTTTTTTACTTGAAACCAATAAAATATTTACTAAATTTCAAGTTTATTAATGATCTAGCTTATGGTACTAATATTTTTATATTTAAGTAAAATTTTTTTAAAATTAAGTAAAATTTTGCCATAAAATTCGGAGCTTCGCAAAAAAATTTGTTCATGTTTGATCTCAAATTGAGTAAATTTTTCAAAGTTTTTTAATGTCTTTTATTCTGGTACTTATTTTTATTTTTAATTAAACTCTATACCACATGGTATGTTTTTTATTATATCTTCATATTATATTCTGAATTAATTCACCATACATGTATGTAGGTACATATTAATTCCTTGAGTGGAGACAAGTATTGAACCAACAACCTTCTGACTGATAGGCAAGCACTCTAACCAATTGCCTAACAGGGCAGCCTGAATAAGCATTGTAATTTTTTAGTTTTAAAATTTTATTTCATTTACAAAATATATATTTTAAGTTCAAATATTCCTCGGAAATATGAAAAATTTACTTAGATTTTTTGCTTAATGCAAATAAAAAATATATTCTATAATTTAAAAAAAAATACTTAAAACTGGTAAATATTTTTCTAAAATTTAGAATACCTTTTTATATCTTTCAAGTTAGTCAAATTTGATGAAATAATTAGAAGTAAATCATTTCCTAAAATTAATTTTTTTTTTTAAATAGATTGACTAGTTCTTAGCATACAATTTCCCTAAATTTTTAAACCATTTTCCAATTTTTAGAAAATATTTCCTTTAAGCCAGTAAAGTTGTCCTTGAATGTGAGAATTTTTGATCGGATTATATTAATTTATAAACTTCTTGGAAATCGTAAGAGGGACATTCTTGAAATTTTCAAAAAACCAACAAACAAACAAAAATTAAAAAATAGCGATAGGAAAAAAGCCCAAAAATAAAAATATAGCTTAAATGGAAAATATTATAAAAAATCAAAAAAAAAACGCCAAAATGCAAAAAAAAACCAAAAATAAAAACGACAAAAAATTCTAAAAAAAATCGCCAAAATTAAAAAATCGCTTAAGAGAAAAAAGCGATAGAACTAAAAAAAATCGCCAAAAACTTAAAATAAATTCAGTAAAGTGCGACTCTGACTCGCGCACGAAGGGTTCCGTACGAACACTAGATATATAATTTAATACAAACTTCATCCTATATAATATATAGTTTTGCCATTTTTTTCGTTTTTGGGGTTTTTTCGGTTTTTATGTTTTGGCAATTTTTTTAAATTTTTTTGTTATTTTCTCGTTTTATCGATTTTTTTCGGTTTTTGGCGTTTTTTCAATTTGGCGATTTTTTTTCATTTTGGCGATTTTTTTCATATAAACAATTATTTTGGTTTTGGCGCCTTTTTCGCCTTTTTTTAATTTTGGCAATTTTTTTCTTTTTAGCGATTTTTTTTAATTTTTGGCGATTTTTTTTTTTTTTGGTTTGGCGATTTTATAATTTTCGGATTTTTTTAGTTTTACCGTTTTTCAAAATTTCAATTGTTTGCCTCTTATGGTTTCCAAGATATAGCAAGTTGTCAAAACTACATAGTCAAAATTACATTAACTGATGGACCACCCTTTAATTAAAATTTTTTTAAGTTTTAGTGTTATTTGTTTTAGTTTGTATAAAAATACACTAATTTTACAAAATTCAAGTTTCAATACACAAGTAAACGAGTTTATTTGCACTTCAGAACAGAACTGAACTGTATTTACCAAATCAAAATCATTTTGTATAATAATATTTCTTAAACTAAATACAATTTTGCTTATTATTTAAAATTAATAAAATTGTGTGAGAACTTTACTGAATATTTAATACTAATAAAAATAAAAATATGCTTATTCGATAATTTAAACCAGGTTGTAATTTAATTCTTTTGTTTGTGACTAAATTGGGTTTGTGGAATTTGTTGTGTTTGCTGTTAAGCGTGTCGGATGTGTTTTTGTTAAATATTTGAGTTATTGCATTTGTTGTTTAGTGTGCAGAAAATATTTGGGTTATTGACTGGTGTGAACCGTATGGTATGTGTTAACTAAGAAACATAATTATGGTATTCACCATATGTGTTAATTTACATATGTACATACAATTGTATGTATATATATTACATGCGATTTTAACATTTTTCGTTGCTCGTTTTGGAACACCCTTTAATTTTTAATTCTCATGTATTTGTTGTTGTAGCGGCCAAGGTTCTACATACTCTGTGCAAATTTCAGGTCCGTAGCTCTTACGGTTCCTGAGAAAATACCGTGTGACGGGCAGACGGACAGACGGACAGCGTAGCGAAAACAATAGGGTTCCTTTTCACCTTTGGTGTACGGAACCCTGAAAATCACCAAAAAGAAAAAAGCGCCAAAATAAAAAAATCGCTAGAAACCAAAAAAAAAACACCAAAACCAACAAAAAAATCGGCGGAACGAAAAAAAGTGCAAAACTAAAAAATTGCTTTAATTAAAAAAAAACCAAAAAATAAAACAAAAATAATTTAAAATGTCTACATCAGTCCAAAGTTTGCATAGTATTACATACATATGTGCCCTTAATTATGAAAGTGGTCTAAGTCATATATTTCTTTCGTCGAAATATTTAGTAGATTACATTTGAACAAGTCGAAAAATATTTTTATATTATGCAACATTTTAATTTATTGTTGTACTAGTTAGTCTCGATTAATGTAAATTTATTTAACATTTATTAAATATTTATTGAAGATTTTTTAAGATTTATTTGATATTATGAAGCAAAAATGCACATGACTTATGCCCATTTTTTCAGTTGATAATCAAACCGTAATTATTTTTAAGTTCTAATTAAAGACGAAATTGTGTTTTTGAGTGCTTATTTAAATAATAATTAAATGCCCAACCTTGCGAAATTAAACACTACTTAAGTTTTATGATTGTACCATATGTTTTTATGCGTGTGTGTGCATACTGAAAACATGCACATGAGCATCATGCGGTCGTATTAAAAAGAATTTCGTTTAAATTTCATAAATATATAAAATATACAGTACAAAGTTTCATATCATGGAATAAAGTGATATAAAAAGGCATTATGATGTTCTTTTGGTCTCATAAAATGAGTTTTTATGTAATTTAATTTTCTACATGTTGATAACCTAACTTTTTTGTTTACGTTAAACAGCTGCTGTTTGAAAAGCCTTCAATAATACTGGGAAATTTTGCAGTGCTACCGTACTTTCAACGTAATTTAATAAGAACTTTAATTAACCACTGAAAAAATGAAATCGTATTTAATTACAACTTAATTTTAAATAAAAATTAGCTAATTACGTACTTAATTTTTAAGTTAAAAACTAGGAGTTAGACCACTTTCATAATTAAGGGCCCATATGTATGTACTATCTGTACGGAATCTCTCGCCTGCGAGTCAAAAACGCTTTTCAGTGAATTCTCTATTTATTTGAAGTTCAAAATCAAAACATGATAACCCTGTTCCTGTTACTCTTAACAAAATTTTCAAAGAAAAAGCCTCCAAAGTTGCAAAAAGGGAAGTCTTAGAAGACAAAAAAAAAATTAAATATGTATACAAACACGCACGTTCAGTTTACATTCAAGTAGATATGTAACTAAAGTGGTTGATACCTTCATGTAACATTTAACTTTATCAGGGCACAACAGTAACAAAGTAAGTAAAACAGCAGCATCATGAAAGATCAGTAATATAAAAACAACAAGAATACTGAAAACATCCTTTTACCAACCAACAACAACACAGGCACAGCCGCATCAAATGCATATGGTTCGACCGACAATGATCTTGTGGAGCCTTTCATTCGCATGCGAGTGAGATCCATAAAAATGCATCCATCTATCCATCCATCCATCCATCCAGCCAGCCAGCCAGCGAGCAGTCATCCGTCTAACCAAGTAAAGCAAGAGCTAAACAAGCAACGGGTCTGTAAAACTGCATGTGTCCCATCGTGAGACAATGTTGTCTGCCTTTTTCATACACGTCCGTCTTACACATGAGTGTTTACGTGATGTGATGTGACAGTGTAAAGAATAAAATTATGTTCAATTTAAATGTTTGATGATCAGGAACACACTCAAATACATACATACACACATACATAAATACATATATATATTTATGTATTCATTTATGTACATAACTACTAACTTGTATATGTACCCTGCAGAAACTGCGAATAGTGAAATTGTGGTGATTTACTAGTGACGTTGTCAGTAGCACTACTGGCCAGGTGTACCCCAGCCAATGTAATCGTCTATTGACATTTAACATTAGCTGGTCATTGAAAATCCACCACTAGACTATAGCACTACTGAGTTAGTAGTTCTTTCAGGACCACACGGAGACATTGGCACCAAAGATTCACTAGTAAATTTTAGGGGCTTTAGTCTACAATATCGATACATCCTCTCTCGTTGTCAAAAGTAAACTTATAGTAATTTTCTCGTCACATTGTCAATAGTGCTACTGACTAGGTGTACCCCAGCCAATGCAAATGCCTATTGACAAATAAAATAGGGTTGTCATTCAAAATCTATCAGTAGACTTTAGCACTATTGATAAGGTAGTTCTTTTACGGCCATATAGATATTTGAACCAAAGATTCACTCGTAGATTTTAGTGACCATCTTCTACATATATTTATTTAATATTATTGCACAACATAATAAAAAAGAAAAACAAAATATTGACGCGTTCATTGACAATATCACCAGAAATACACTAGAACTGTCGTCTCTAACGTATCTCTACTCGCGCATAAAAGGAAAGTTGTCGACATTTTAACTAGTGCAATTGTTGCTGGAGAAAGAGTATTGACATAGAGACATAAGGTTTTAGGCTGACTAGAGGGTACTAACTTGTATATGTACTTTCATATGTACATACGTACATACATTTGGATGTACATATATGCAAGTGCATGCATATTGGAATAATAAATATGTTTTCGCTTTCATTTGATTTATGTGCATTTTAGTATAAATATCGGTTCAGATTATATCACTTGAATAAAATAGTAATGCATTATGTTTGGCATTAATGGCAACAAAACGCTTGATAACAATTTGAAAAACGATTATATGTACATACGAGGGTTGTAATGGCAAGCTTAGGCTGGAAAAAATATACATAAAAGGGCAAAGTTTTTAGGTCTAACGTATAAAATACAGTGAAAATTATACGGAATAGAAAAAAAGTTTTAAAAAGACCAACCACAAGAAAGCGGATGTTGAAAGTGTGGTGGCCCTCGAAAACAGCATGTTGTTCCATTCTGCCTAATCAAAACAAAATATAAAAACAACTAAAGTTTGAACATATGATAAATTATTAAGCTCACTAAAATGAAATGTTGTTTCAACTTGAAATAGTTATGATTCAACATGATTCTGCGTGTTGTTTCAGTACACAGAAACATTTATTGGGAAAAAATTTTTAAACAAATAATTGTTTGAAATCAAACTTAGTTTCAGTAAATATTCTGTACTGTTCCACTAAATTAATTTGTACCAAAAAACTGTGGAGAGAAGAAACAGACCACGACGTTTGTCGGATACTTTTTTAGCATTTACATGTATACAACTCGATCAATCAAAATAAACAACAACAACCGCACAAGAGCACGTTGTTCCTATCAACAAGCAATATAAACACCAACACACTGAAATAACATTTTCTATCAGCCGGACTGTGATTAATTTAAATTTTTACAAAATTTTTATCAGAATATACAAAATTATTTGTAGGACCGTATTTAAATAAAATATTTACTGATTCAACGAATTTGGTTACAGAAAATGAAATTTAGTTTTTTCTGTGTATCAACTTCACATTATTTTTCAACTTGAAATAGCTTTGATTTAACATGATTCTTCATTTTGGTTTAACACTACTGTAATATATGAAATCAACATGAAATAATGTTATTTCAAAAGGAAACATTTTCTTTGAAGATTAGTGTAAGTCCTGTTGAATTTTAGATGAAACATATATGAAGCAAAATCAGTATAGAAAAATACTAGTTTAGGTTAGGTTGAAGAGAAGTAGAATATTACTATTATTATTACTATAGGCCTGTGTTGTACGTTAACCTTTAAATGAACTCAGAATCATTTACGTAGTCCGACAAAATGTTTCCAGTCAATACCTCTAAGGTGGGTAATGTCCGGATTAGGTATCATCTCCATACTAGCGGCTAGGCGAAATCTGGACAAGGACAAATAATGTCTCGATTTCCTCCGTGCATTTATTCACTGTTATCTGTGGCTTCACTTCGATACAAGTGCCGTAGTAAGTTAGAGTGCCCTCTTTAAAACACCGGTTAACTTTCCTAGCTCAGGATTGTTTAGTAAATAGTTTGAAATCCGTTGCTCTTACAATCACACTGATTTATTTTAAAACCTGTGCGATCGCACTAACTTCCGCATGGAAGATTGTAAAGGATGTCCCAACAAGAACGCAAGATTTAAATTTTAAATAAAACACAGATATTAAAAAAAAATCGCTAAACTTTATTATATCGTAAAGTAGACAAAATGAGGTTATGTGTGGAACAACAAATCGGGCAGATGGCCGCCGCGGCTTTGCTGGCACACACGCGATCTTTTAATGAAGTTTTCAAAGGCCGTTTTGCATAAATGCTGCGGTATTTCATTAATGCAGCGTCCAATTTCCTCTTTTAAGGCTTGAGTCGTCGTCGGCTTATTCGCGTAAACCATCGACTTCAAAAAACCCCAAAGAAAAAAGTCTAATGGTGTTAAATCGCACGATCTAGACGGCCAATTCTGGTTTCCAAAACGCGAAATAACACGACCGGGAAATGACTGATGTAGCAATTGAATTGTTTCTCTGGCTGTATGACATGTGGCGCCGTCTTGTTGAAACCACATGCCCTCCACATTCATTTCTTCAATTCTAGGCACGAAAAAAGTGGTTATCATTTCACGATACCGAACACCATTTACTGTTTGCGCTTGACCTGCGTTTGAGCCACATCATCACGTACAGCTGCGACATTTTCGGTCGATCGACCTGGTCGAAGGCACGTTGTTTTCTTTACATCACTAACAGACCCAGTTTCAGCAAATTTATCCATTAATGTCTTTACAGTTGACTCTTTTGGAGCATTATTGTGATCCCAAATTGATCGCAAATTTGCGAACTGTAGCCGCAAAACTTTTACCATTTTGGTAAAACAATTTCACAATGAGAATGCGTTGTTCATTCGTGTAGCGCTCCATTTTTACTAACCTCGTACCTTCTACTAGCAAACAATAACAATTGTATATAATTGTAACTATAATTAGTAAAAAGAACAAAAAAAACGACAATGCACTATAGGTCAAATGACTACTTTTTCTGTGCAAAATTAATAACAGGTAAATTAATGCTTAATTTTAAGGGAAATTAAAACAAAAAGGAAGGTAAGGTATAAAGGAAACCAAAATTTATAAAAACTTAAAATTTTAAACTTAAAAATTTAATTACATTCAATCCGAATAAAAAACACCCTACAAAAAACTTAAATTTTTCAATCGTAATATTAGTCCTCAATTTCATTCAGCAAACATAAATTATTTAATACATCCACAGATGTTGGTGATAAAATTTCATTTTCATTGTTTTCTTCATCTTCGTTGATGTCTTCTCTTGGGCTCTCAATGCTTAACAACTCGATAGCTTCAGGTGGAAAGTGTAATAGCTTCTGTTGCCGCATGCGTCTGCTTAAATATTTTGATGAGATAAGCGGATCGGACGTATCAGTAGCTCTATTAAATATGTCCAAAAGATTATTAGATCGGCTGTTTTTACGAGCGTGATGCAATCTGTCAGCCTTATAAATTTTGTGCCTGGACTCAGCACCTGCTTCTCCAAAGTATCCAATCGGAAGCACAGTGTTGTCAATAATCTGCTTGGAATGTACAAGCACTTTGTGGACTGTAGCTGTCATCGGCAACCAAGAATAAAGCTTTTGGATCAAATCCGCTGTTTGAAAGCAGAACGTCTCAAATTTTGTTGAGTTCAGAGGATACTGGCATGACAAACAAATTAAAATAATTTTAAAACGGAAAATTAATGTCTGATCAACGCCCGTAATGTTGGAAAAGATTTCGTGATCGGTGAATGCTCTACGCGCAGTATTTCCGTCATTTGTGCTGCCAAATCCGCCAACTTTTGGCATATCCACACGGAGACCCAGTTCTCTCCAAAAAGCGTCTTGAATATTTTTTTTTCTATTTGAAACAGCCAATTTGTCGGTTTCAGATCGTGTCTGCCATTTTTGCAATTCACATTTGTAACCTAAATGTAATATGAACTCGAAAAATCGAATCCAGCAATGCAATGGGCTTAAACCAAATTTACAATTAGAATCTTCTGCACGAAATCTTTCAGAAGTGTAATTAGTTATATTCATGAAGTCTTTTGGTGTGGAACCGCAAATAGGGCAAGTTTGATTTGATTTGGTTCCAGTCAAAATGTTCAAAACTTTCCCGTCAATAAGTGTTAAATACAAATCAAAGGACACTTCCACAATTTTCCCTTCGCTGATCGTAATGTGTATACTTTTTAATGCGTCAATTTCTTTTTTCAAGTCTGATTTTTCCTTCAAGATAGATTCCTTTGTTTCTTTGACGTATTCTAACTTAACGGGCCGACAAAACCTTGTCGATTGCGCAGTAAGATTATTCCAAATAGGCTGTCCTGACGTGACCAAAAGTCTTAACGGGATAATTGTAGTTGCCAAAAGCGACGCATCGGAATGATTCGACGTGCTTGGTTCGTTAAAAGCTTGTTTAAATTGCGCTTGACCGGTGCTACTATCGAAACCGTAACTTAATATCAACTTACACTTTAAATAATTGGTATTTTCTTTATCCATTACATATTCAAAGACCTCCTTCTGCATTTCAACAATTCTTTTAGTAGTATGTGATAGAAGCGATTCCAAGGGTACTCTTGCTGTTGTCTCGCTTGCTATTATTCCATCAGGTCGGCACATCAATTTTGCAGCAGCAACTTCGTTGTAATGGGGATAAATGTCGCAGTTCCTTAATTTGCTTTCTCGACGTATTGAATTATATTGTTCTTTTGTAAAATTATTTTCGAGCAAAAAAGCTAATGCTTCCCCCGCAGAAAATACAACAGGTTTTTGATGGACTTCAGTGCACAATTTTTTTATTTTTGAAGGCCTTGCAAGGCTTGCTAGTGATCCTTTAAGAAGCACCGCTAAGTCTGCATTTCCTTGTTTTCGAGCTGACGTTGCTGCCGCACGAACTAATAGCTCAGTTTCATTATTTGTTCCGCTTGAAAGGTCTGCTGCTGCTTTCCTCTTTCCGTACTCAGACTTTTCGCAAAATGCAAGTTGAGGACGTCCAAGAGCAGAAAAAGTCACTTTGCCAGATTTAATTTCATTTTCGAAGCTTATTTCAGCGTTGAGCCAAGTGACATACTCACTTCGAAACTTTTCAGCCTTTTTGTCCTTCCCAATACTTTTGCCATATTTCGCCCACATTTCTGATATATTTTTACAGAAAAGGCGCACTTTTTCCTTAATACATTTGGTGCAGTCATCGGAAATTTCATTTTTACCAATTTTGTCGACTATAAAATTCACAAGTTTATCCTGCTTGTCTTGCCTTGAATTTTCGTTAAACCAAATTTCAAACAACTCAGCTTTTTTTAAAACGCAATAACCTAAAAAATATGGAATTATTCGAAAACGGCTAAAAATGGCTATTAAATGTAAATGGGAATTGCTTTATAACATTTCAATATATTCATTTATGATTGCATTCAATCCGCCGATCTTCGCCGAAATTTTAAAAGCTTCCACGAAGTTACAGTTTGAAAACAATCGCAGTACTTTTAAGGTTATGTTAAAAACGTGGCTTTATTTCAAGCAAGTCAAACAAATTTATCACCTTTTTTAACAAAAAACATTAAAACTTACTTAATTTATTGTTCTCCATTTTCACTTTCTTCTTTATAACTCGCGAAATTATTTAAACAAGCAATTGAATCTTTAAAAGCAATACAGGCTTTTCAACAAAATTTATTAAGTGATTACAATGCAATGACTTCGACTGCGTGTTGTCAAACGGAATTTAATATTAACCAAAAACAAAAAGCTTACTTAGTTAATTTGAAGTATTGGTTACAAAATGACATTAAGAAAAGTGCAATATTTGCACTTGAAAAATTGGACTTTAGCACAGTTTTGGTAGCCGTTTAACCTACTGTGCAATGTTAAGACTGTTGTAAATATAGTGATGGTAAAATTGAGCTTACAATACAAAAAAGCTTTCAGCAAATTGAAATTCGATAAATCAAAAACAATTCACATATTCCCTTTGCAATAAAATGCTAAGTATATAAAGCAGAAATCTACATCAACTTGACACCACACACAGTGGACCAAACACAAAAGGACGCTGATGATGAAGGTTTAGTGGCCTTCGAAAACGGCTGGTTGTTCCGTTCAACTATGTGTTGTTAGTCAGAATATTTACAACTAACTTTGGTGTTATTTGTTCATTAATAATTATCACATGTAATTTGGCTTAAAAAGCGATACGAACTTTAGCCTGTTAAAATCATAAATATAATAACAATTGTTTATTATGGTCAGGTAAGTGGAAGAAAATGTCTGTCTCCGGTTCTTCTATTAAGAAACCTAGGTCCGTTCTTTATTCTAGCTTCGAGCTAACCGTGCAGCAACAAACTCTCAAACTCTAGGGTTCGATTGATCCCGGAGTGTCGTGCCGGTATCAATGACATTTAATTTATTCAGACAGAAAGTCGTTGTTCGTACCAATTGTGCTCCTAGATTAAGTTGTTAATATAAATTTATATACATATGTAAGCTTACACAATAAGTGACAGCTATGTAATCGCCTTTTAATAAAGACAGTGAGAGAGAGAGAGAGAGAGAGAGCGAAAGGAATATTCACATTTTAATAAGTTTTCATATTTCTACACAGAAAAAATTATTCCCAAAAAATTTTTAAACAAATATTTGTTTGAAATCAAACTTAGTTTCAGTAAATATTCTGTACTGTTCCACTACATTAATTTGTACCAAAACACTGTATAGAGAAGAAACAGGCCACGACGTTTGTCGGCTACTTTTCGGCATTTACATGTATACAACACGATCAATCAAAATAAACAACAACAACCGCACAGCAGCACGTTGTTCCTATCAACTAGCAAGATAAACACCAACACACTGAAATAACATTTTCTCTCAGCCGAACTGTGATTAATTAAAATTTTTACAAAATTTTTATCAGAATTTACAAAATTATTTGTAGGACCGCATTCAAATAAAATATTTACTGATTCAACGAATTTGGTTACAGAAAATTATATTTAGCTTTTTCTGTGTACTTATTTTAATTTAAGCTTCTGCAAAACGCCCTCGTCAAATTTCCAAATAAGATTATTTCTCAAAATTTCAGTTCGGCTCTAAAATTTTATAATTTTTTAAGATGCAGCTGCATTTCTAGAGATTGAGTTTAACATCTGGGAAGTGTTTAACGCCAAGTTTGCAATTTTCATTTATTCACATCTGCATTAGCTTGCATTATTTATTGTCATCAAATCATTTTTATTTCTTCTATTTTACTTTTGCTTTATTTTCTTTTTCTTTTTATTATTTTAAAGATGATGCCACATACTGCATCAGCTGAAGCAACTGTTTACATTTGCCGATATCATTGCAGTTTTACTTTATTTATTTTTTAGCTGATGCATAGTTTTTTTTGTATATAAAACAAAGTCTTATTCATTTTCTTGATGTTATTTTTTATTTTATTTTTTTTTCTAAAAGTTCAGCTAGAGATTTTTAAGCCCTAGATAGAAAATTAACTTTACCTTATATGGTCGCAACTTATGCGAATGACATAATAAGAAAGGGATTGTTCAACTAGAAGAGAACATTAATTAAATTTTCCTTAATTTACTTTTTGCATTTTCTCCTTGTTGATGTTGCTTGCGTTTTCTTTCAAAGATACTAATTAACTAGAAAATTATATTTAATACATATGAGCATTAGTGTGGTCATTAGTTGTGCGGTAATTTTTTTAAATTACCAAAAGTAGCAACACCATTTTTTTAAATTAGGAAGTGAGAATGTTCTTTATTGACCCATGACAGATCTCAATGACTGCATTTGTCGGGTACACGGAAAAATATACACAAGAATTGTTTTCAATAAAACCATGTTATTGAATAAAATTTATTATTTCAATCAATAATTGTTATTAACTTGAATATTGTATTTATCAATTCCGCACATTTTAAAATATCATTTAATTTCATTTGTTTGTGTTGGTGTTTTCCTTGCTTGTTGATTGACTCAACCTGGTCATGTGCTGATGTTGTTGTTTTTTTTTTCATTGCTCGTGTTGTATATGTGTGAATTCGGACAAGAAGCCGAAAAACGTCGTGGCTTGTTTTTTTGTTTTACTCAACAAAATTATTTTTAGATTATATCAAGACAATGCGCACATAAGAAATCATGTTTTGCTTCTATTTATTATTTGCTTATTCAATAATGATTTGCTCTTTAGCTGAGTGGTAAGTACGTTAGTTTATTAGTCAAGAGATTGCCGGTTCGACTCATCCCAAACATATTTACTTTTAATAGCAGCCAAGAGCAAAAGCAAACACAAAGGGGTTGAAAAATGTGACATTCATCCACACACACACACACATTAACAATTATCACTCAAAATAAAATTTCAGTCAAAAACTTTTTCCTTTGATTCATTAAATTTCTTTATTGACTGAAAAAAATATATTCAATAAACGTGCATACAATTTTATTTATCAATAATGCAAAAATCGTCATCACAGAAAATTCGAAAGATTTTTTTATTGAATCGACGATTTTCGTATTCAAATATCAAAATCATTTTTTTCTGTGTATAGTCCAGTGAAGTAATTATATATGACCCATTCAAATATGGTTTAGATTAAACAAACTTTAGGGCAGTAGCGCACTCCCTAAAAGACCTTCTTGAACGCAGCTTACTCACTATTAATTTCTATGAAATTTCAGGATTTCAAACGTTTAAGAACTGTTTCAAAATATTACAAGTTCGGATCAATTAAGCTTTTATAGCATCTCTGAGATACTTAAAGCCTAGAAAGTAGCAAATGTGGAGGTCATTACAGAAAATATGTTAAACTAATTCATCTTCATATATTCAGATATCCTACAAAATTTCTTGTGGAAATTACATAATGTAATAATGTATTTTTATCTTCTGTTTCTTTTTTCTTAGAACCAAAACCCTCCAGCAGTTTTTCAGCAGGCAATCAATCATCATAACACAAATTCCAGCTTCACGCTCATACTAAATGGCATCAGCATCAAAGAAGTGGGAATTTCCAGCTGTCTTGGGATTGTAATCACAAAGGATGTAGTCAGCGAAGACGACATAAAATCCCGTATAAGCAAAGCGAGGTGTACTTTCCAGTCACTACACAAAATATGGAAATATAATAACATCAGTAGAAATACGAAACTTCAATTTTTCGACTGCATTATCAAATCAGTCCTATTACATTAGCTCAACTACTTGGGGCTTGAGACAGGCAATCATAAATAAAATTAAAACCTTTACCAATCGGTGCCTACGCAGGCCATGTACTATCACAAAACCCGATTTAGTAAACTTCATGAAAAACATCAAAGTAGCGTATGAGATCAAGAGGCGTAAGTGAACTTGGATTGATTGTACACACAGAAAAAATTATTCCCAAAAAATTTTCAAACAAACGTGTGTTTTGAAATATAATTTAGTTTCAGTAAATATTTTTTACTGTTCCAGTAAATTATTTGTTCCAATTTTACTTTCTGTAAAAAAACTGTATAGAATGAAAATTATCTATGTAAAGTAAAATTTGTAAAAAAAAAAACTTAACATTTTTTTATATTTAAATTTGTTATTTTCAGTTAAATTTATTTTTATACACTGTAAAAAATTTGTCTGATTTTAATTAATTAATTTTTTCAGTTAAATTTATTTTTATATACTGTAAAAAAATTTGTCTGATTTTTTTTAATTTTTTCTACAACTTATTTTATAGATATAAAAAACATTTTATTTTTTTTTAAAGATTTTTGTTTGCGGTTTTCAAATTTATTATGTTTGTATATTGTGATTCTCAATAGAGTATTAAGAGTCTTACTATAAACATACGGAGTTTGTAAGCTAAATTCAAAAATTTTTTGGGTTGAAGTCTACTGACGAGTTCCAAAAGCGGTAACGAAATGCTTAACCATAAAAACAAGGCAATTTTTTAAAGTAAAAAAAAAATAGTTGAACCTTTCATTTGATTCAGTTATTTTTTTCAAATAAAACTTTTACTACTTTTTTTTTAAATTGGTAAGAATTGTTATTGATTCAGTTAATTTATTTTCTGATAATACGAAAAATTTCAGTGAATGTGTTTGTAAATTATAAAAAAAAAAAATTTGCTGAATAATACAAAAAAAAAAAATTTGCAAAAATGTTTTTCTGTCCATATTAATAAATTCGTACTCACTTGTTGAAAGTCAACCAATACATATTTCATCAATAACTACATCACAAATCTTATCTGCCATAAAAAACATAAAATCGTCATATTATAGTGGACCTGATGGTATACCGAGCTGTGTTTTAAAGCATTGTGCAAATGCACTTTCTACTCCATTGGAAATATTATTTAATTTATCGATTGAACCAGGTTGTTTTCCTAAAGCTTGGAAAGAATCATATATATTTCCGCTTTTTAAATCTGGTAATAAATCAAACATTGCAAACTACAGAGGTATTGCTAAGCTTAGTGCAATTCCTAAACTTTTCGAAAAGTGTATTACGGACAACATTGGTCGTCAAATATCATCTGCTCATCAACATGGTTTCAGAAAAGGCTGCTCAACAACAACAAATCTTTTACAACTTTCAACCCTAATTCATGAAGCTTTTAACAATAAGCAACAGACCGATGTCATTTACACTGATTTCAGCAAGGCTTTTGATAAAGTAAATCATTCTTTATTATTATTGAAACTTCACCATATTGGATGGTCAACTAATGCATTGAATTGGATAAAATCGTATCTAATAGACCGGGAGCAGTGTGTTATTTTCAATAACGTCAGCTCTAATAACTTCGTTGTTAAATCTGGTGTCCTCCAAGGGAGTCACTTGGGACCAATTTTATTTTCCATTTTTTTGAATGACTTGCCGAGTATAATAACATATAGTAATGTTTTAATGTATGCCGATGATGTTAAAATTTTTCTAAGTTATAACAATATCTCCGATAGCATTTACTTACAACGTGACTTAGATAGTTTTTTCGATTGGTGCAAAGTCAACATGATGTCTCCCAACCTGAAAAAGTGCAAGCATATGAGATTTTCACGATACTTTATTTCTGAGTGCCGTTTTTGGCTTGGAGGATATCAGGTCGAAACCGTTACTGAATTTTCTGATTTAGGTGTTCTCCTTGATTCAAAATTAAATTTCAATAATCATATCATCATGACGACTAACAAAGCCCGTGGTGTACTAGCATATATTAAGCTTTGGGCTAAAGAATTTACTGATCGCATGATTACTAAACAATTATTCACATCATTAGTAAGGCCTATCCTTGAATACGGATCCATTATCTGGGACCCTTACACTGATTATCAGAAGAATCGCATTGAATCAGTTCAGAAACAGTTTCTTTTATTTTGCCTGGGAAACACAACTTGGAACCCAAATTGCAATATTCTACCTTATTCTGCAAGACTCTCTACTATTAACTTACCGACTCTGGAAAGTAGAAGATTAATGCTTAATGTGATATTCGTAGTAAATCTGTTAAATGGATCTGTCTGTTCAGAATTTCTGTTAACTAATATCAATTTCAATATTCCGGCTAGAACAACAAGGAACTTTACACCCCTGTATCTCAAATGTCATCAGACGAGGTATGAGAACGCTAACCCTTTGAGGAGATTATGCAGAAACTTTAATGATTATTCTGTTTTCATTGATTATTCTATAAACGTTAATATTATAAAACGTAACATTATTTTGTTCTTAAATGTTAATAATTAGTTTTTATTATGTAAAAATTGTTTAACCCTAGAATATCATACTTATTTTTATATCGCAAACGTCATACTTCGTCGCATCGACTACGACCTATTTCAAGAGCCAATAAAAAACGTCTTGAGCAAAAATAAGTACGAAAATAGATTTATTATTGATATTTAGCTAGTTTTTAATTATCATATAACGAAATTCATATATTTCTTTTAATCGTTTAACGTAAAATTAACATTTCACAGACTTCTATCAATTGGCATTTTTTCTTAAAACATAGCATTTATAGCATCAATTGTATGAAATATTACACATTTTTTTCCATTAAGCCTTGTAGTTTCTTATAATAAATTTAGTAAACTAAAAAAGCAACATTAGTTTCGAGTAACTGATATTAGCGGCTAACGCTATACGAAAAACGAAACAAAAACAATCACAAAAAATATGTTTTAAATCGAAAATAAAATCGCGCGTCGGTGCAGGGTTAATTAATTGTAACTTTTTGTTGGTCTGTAAGGATATTACTCCATTACTCCATATAATAAAAAAAAATAAAAAAAAAGTTTAAGTTTAACAAACTGAACTTTTAGTTAATATACTTTAATGATACATGCACATGTCGGCGAGCCATGCAAACTAAACTATTCTGACTCTTAACTAGGTTCCTGCCTATAGTAACTTCAACGGCAATGAGGTGATGGACGAACTATCCAGGAGGGCTAGATCCGCTATGGACGCCTGTAATACATCCTAAAAAAACCTTCAGAAGGCATAAAATAGATGAGAGTGGCTGAGTATGATTTTGGTTGCAAATAACATGTGACCATATTTCCACGATAAGTGCTGTTGGTCACGGCATTAACGGACCACTGGGCAATCCGGCCTACATGCTAGTAGGCTATATCTTCCCTATAATACATTCCGTTATCACATGTACAGAAAAGGATAAAGAATAGACAGTTTCTCAACTGCGCTGCGAGCAACGAGGAGGATATCTAGCATTGGATCATACATTGGAGCTAGGGTTTTTTTTTATAGGTTAATTCTCAGACGAGTATACTGTTATCTATCTAAATGAAATCTCACGAGTCTACTTGACTGTTTATAGGTAGCAAACAGCCACGTAAACAAACATACCAACGATGGTGACGTGACACCGTTTATGTTGGTTCAGAGCTTGAAGTGATACCTGTATCTCGATTTCAACATATTGGAAAATACGGCAAACAGTAGGGTTAAGATACGTGGTCAGACTTATATGGCATACAAATGCTCTTTTAGACTAAAATAAGATGCTGGCCACAAGTCAGAGCAAAGAAATTTACATATACAAATTGAAAGAACTTCTGATTGCGACATGAGATCAACTACTTATAACAAAGCTGTTGCATAACCATATACCACTACTCGGGCTTCCGCCACAGCTTTTGTCAGAGGACCACCACTCAAAGGATGACCCCTACTTATGCAAGACATTGTGGTAGAACTAACAACTTTGGTTGTAGGGAGGTTGTGGACATTCGATTTGAACTTTTGTTCCAAAAATGGATGTGCTCTGAATGAAGTACGTGTTGTGCTTAAGAATGTTAGGGTTTCAGTAATAAATTCCCTAATTTCATCACAACACATTTCATTGTAGTAACGATAGAACAAGAAAATGTATGCCACATTGCGTCGATCTGCAAATGTTGTATACTCTTCAGTTACCGATGAGGTTTTTTTTAAGGGAAGTAACACTCGGTCAATGAATGCCTACTACCAGGGTTACCGTTCATACAACTAAAGTCGCAATTTGACCCTTTTTTTTAGCGGTCTGCGACTTTTTGTGAGACTTTTTTATGACCGACTTTTGCGACTTTTTTGATTTTCTTAGGACTTTTTACCCTTTTTTGTAAAGAATCTCGCAAAAAAAACATTAAAATTGGGGTAAATTAAATATTTTTATAAAAAAATAATTCCGCCAAAATTTAAAAGCAATTCACATATTATATTTAATTTGGAAGCACTTTTATTATTTTATATATTATATTGCGTTCTTGCAACCTTGTCATGTGTACAATGTATTTAAGAAAATTTTCCCAAATTTTCAGTAAAAGTTTCAAAGAATAGTTTTAGCAGAAAAGCGTTTAAAATAAAAATTTTGGTTTTGCAGTGCTTATTTTACAAAATTATTTTTAGCAGCCGAGTCAATGTAAGAAATAATTGTCGTAAATATACAAGAGTGTACTAACATGTGAACATTTTGAAACTAGCTTTGCTCAAAAATGCTATCAGCTTTAAATTTAATAGAAGAGTGGATTCCAAAAAAGTAATATTTATGTATGTAGTATAAAATACATTCACCCAAAAAATAGGATATATGCCGCCAAGATCAAACGAATAGAATTGAAGTGAAGAGCTCACGGGGTTCTACATGTTAGAATTTTGTAAAAAATATCTTGACGTTGGCAGCATACGACAGCCAAATTTATTAAACTTAAATATGCATACAAGAAAATATGTATTGAAGCACATAAAATAATGCAACTGTATATGTTATGAAATATGCAATAAGCTTTTTGTTTTGATTCAATAATATTTTTTAATAAAAAAGCGTTTAAAAAGATGTGCAACTTTTATTTTCTCACGCGACTTTTTTGTGCGACTTTATTTTTATAAAACGACCTTTTGTGCGACTTTTCAAAAATTCCCAGCGGTAACCCTGCCTACTACTATTACTAAGTGTTACCTTCTTTAGGACTCTGCTTTTTACACGTTTTCCATAATGCATTGTTGCAGCGCCTCTGGTGTTAAATGAGGTGTATTAAATTTTTTGAAGCTGTGTTTAGTAGTCATTTTATCGGTTATTTTACTTTGCCGATGATTCTGCTACACAACGAAGGGAGTTTGCCTCTGATGTTATATTAGGATTGGTATCTGCTGAAGTCGGTATAGTTCAGTGATCAGTGAATATGCCTTCATCAGTTGAACTTTCCTACAACAACTGACACAAAGGGACACTAATGAACATCAGAAAAATGCGTGGTGTTGTTATTTTTTAATAACTGTTGGATACAGGGATTAAACCCAATACGTTCGGTTTTATAGTCAACGTGCTACTGAAATAGACTTTGAAGCGCCGGCCCATAAATGAGAGTTGTATTCGATTTTCGGATTGACATATGTGGTATAAATAGTAAGCTGATCAGATGGAGTGAAGTATCTTTTGCATAATTTTCTAGTAGTTACTCCCCATTAGGTGGCATTGCATGCCAACCCATCATTTGGCCACTTTGGCCAAAACCCCTCAGAGAGTTTTTTGACCAAAAGCGACTTTATATGAGTTGTAACTTTTTTCATAAACACAATTCAGGAGTTCTAATCAATACGTATTGTAGTTAGTGTCCTAGTAAATACTCCCCATTAGGTGGCATTGCATGCCAACCCTCCATTATTCGCCAGCCTATGCAAAGTGTCTTTTGGCTGTTTGGTAACATGCTTTATGCTACAGCACAGTATATAGTCAGAGTATTTTTATACTCATGCGTATGTTTGTAGCTCATATAGTGTATAGATTTTAGTTGCTGTCGTTTGTGTTGCGTGATTTAAAAAATGTGTATAAACATAGTTGTTGGATGTTTATAGTTATACGTACTCGTATTCGGTTTAAAATTAATGCGTGTGCTTGCATATGAGCGTATTTTTTATTTTTGGATGTACGCATTCATAGTTGTTTGACGGCCAATACTCAAAGAGTACTTAACACAATACTTTTGTTATTCCCTTGGCTACCACATTGCAAAGAGATAAATCTTGAAATTCGCATTACTCGAAGTCTGCAACCACACTACGCACAAGCGCAGTATTTTTTTTTACAGTTATTGGGATTTTAAAAGAATTATTCCCCCTTATTGCGAATGGCGTCGTCGACGTCACATCAAAACAACAGTAAAAATTGTCCGTTTTCTACTCCTTGTCGACAACAATTAACTACTATTAACATGTTACATTAATTTACAAAGCCTCAGGATTAACAAGAGATTGTCAATAAGAGCCAATTATTGCCGATAAAGAGTAGAAAAGTGACAATATTTAGTGTCGTCTTGATGTGACGTCTACGACGCCATTCACAATATGGGGGATTATTTTTCCTAGTTTATTTGTCAAGTAAAATTTTTATAACTCTTTGCACTAAAGGACCGCCCTAATATGCCCACTAATTTGCAGCGAGTGTTTACAAATACAAATACAGTTCAGTTTTATTAAAGAATGTTTACATATGAACTGATTAACATCGTACATTTGTATGTGTATATGTATGTATGTATGTACATTGTACATATAGAAATAATTGTGTATGTATGTAACTATGTTTTAGCATATACAACAAGTACATATAAGTACATTTGCAAGTATTTACAATTAAGTTTAAATAATTGTACAAAATATTTGTAACCATAAAAACGATTTACACTTTAAAAATTCCATGCTGCTTTAAGACACTAGCGAACAAAACATGTTAAACATGAAATTGATGCGCTAAGACGCATCATACTACACTGCTATTTTTCTGCTAGCCTCTATTTACAGGCAGGCTTATTTTGGATTGTTAGTGAGCGGTGTTGAGAAGCTTGCGGGGTAAAACAAAGGGCACAAAATGAAAATTCGAGGGGATATTGGACATTTCTCTTTGCATTTTTCATACTCTCAGCACTAAGGACGAAGCGGATAAACGTCAAAAAGGTATGAGGAAGAAGTCTTAAAGTATATAAGCGTGACTTTTCGTCGGAAACTTGAAAGAAAATTGTCAAAACAAGGCTGACTAAAAAGGCAGAGGTGTAAAATTACTCTAAATAATAAAATTTACTTTCATTCAAAAAACCAAATGAAACATAGTTTAAGTTTCTCAGTGTACAATTTTTTTTTAAGCAGACACATGCCTTAACATATTGCAATGCAGTTTGTTGGTCAGTGTACTTCCTCATACTTATAAGAGGTGTCCCAACAAGAACGCAAGATTTAAATTTTAAATAAAACACAGATATTAAAAAAAAATCGTGCAACTTTATTATATCGTAAAGTAGACA
The DNA here is from genome assembly GCA_949987645.1 of Tachina grossa. Lineage (NCBI taxonomy): Eukaryota > Metazoa > Arthropoda > Insecta > Diptera > Tachinidae > Tachina > Tachina grossa. Next base: position 47,982,771 of record OX465278.1, on the reverse strand, counting down.
AAATGAGGTTATGTGTGGAACAACAAATCGGGCAGATGGAAGCCGCGGCTTTGCTGGCACACACGCGATCTTTTAATGAAATTTTCATTGGCCGTTTTGCATAAATGCTGCGGTATTTTATTAATGCAGCGTCCAATTTCCTCTTTTAAGGCTTGAGTCGTCGTCGGCTTATTCGCGTAAACCATCGACTTCAAAAAACCCCAAAGAAAAAAGTCTAATGGTGTTAAATCGCACGATCTAGGCGGCCAATTCTGGTCTCCAAAACGCGAAATAACACGGCCGGGAAATGACTGATGTAGCAATTGAATTGTTTCTCTGGCTGTATGACATGTGGCGCCGTCTTGTTGAAACCACATGCCCTCCACTTTCATTTCTTCAATTCTAGGCACGAAAAAACTGGTTATCATTTCACAATACCGAACACCATTGACTGTTTGCGTTTGACCTGAGATTGAGCGACATCATCACGTACAGCTGCGACATTTTCGGTCGATCGACCTGGTCGAAGGCGCGTTGTTGTCTTTACATCTCTAACAGACCCAGTTTCGTCAAATTTGTCCATTAATCTCTTTACAGTTGACTCTTTTGGAGCATTATTGTGACCCCAAATTGATAGCAAATTTTGCGAACTGTAGCCGCAAAACTTTCACCATTTTGGTAAAACAATTTCACAATGAGAATGCGTTGTTCATTCGTGTAGCGCTCCATTTTTACTAACCTCGTACCTTCTACTAGCAAACAATAACAATTGTTCATTCATGTCAAACAATGACACTTCGAATGGCGCCAAATTTAAATCTTACGTTCTTGTTGGGACACCCTTTACTTGCTGCTGTGGACAGACAAGCTTTGTATTTGTAAACTTAATGGCCTTTTTTTTTTGTTTTGTTCAAGTCTGCAGACAAATAAATTGAAATAAGGAATAAGGAATTTCATGTGGGCTTTTCTTCATTTGTGGTACGTGTTATTGAAATAATGAGTTAGATAAACTTTTCGTGTACAGCAACCAACTGCTTTCTATCTTCTATTGAATTATCCTGTCTTTGATCGAATTGAATTCTAATTCTGAAACCATCGCTGTTTCTGCAGAGGCTTACGCTAAATGCATAAAGGGAAAAGTTCAATAGACTATAGGAGAGGCCCACACTGTCATGTTGGCTATGACAGTTTAAGGTAAAGTAATTTCTTTACTTATCTTCTTAATGATGGATATGAAACCCAAGACTAAACTACAGTATTATTATGTGTAATAAAACGTTGAGGAATTTTTTTTTATATACCACTCGAGCATAAATAAAGTTATAAACTTGTCATTTCGTCGGTTGGTTATTGGTTTGCGGCACAGCATATTGAAAAAACCTTATGTCTGCAGCAAACCAATAACCAAGCGACAATTTGTAAAAACTGAGATCGCTTTATGTGTGTATATAGGGAAAAATAAGTTACTTTTAGTTTAACGGGCGTATCCAGCCTTGGTAAAAATGTAGGGGCAGGGAAGGGGTGTAACAAAATGGAAGTTGGAACAGTCTCTAAACCCTCTAAACCCGTATAGAAAAAATATATACCAGTGCTTGACTAGCCCAGAGAGAGAGAGAGAGAGAGAGAAGGTTGGGGTCATGACCCCCTCCCTTTTGCTTAATTTTAAACCAAAATTATTTTCTTCGGCAATTTCTCTCAGTGCTTTAGTAATGAACGAAATTAATGTGACTTTCATTCTAAATTAAATCAATTACAATTTCGTTGCCACGGACACATACAAAGCAACATTTATGTTTATATAGTGCGTTGTGCTCTATTTAAAAAAAATCTTTATGCACATCAAAAGCGCGACAAAAACAAAAATCAAACAAATTAACATGAAAATATTATTTTTAAGATACACACCAGCCGCCGCAGCATATGGAATGTGTGTGCAAATGCGAATGAATGTGGCATCCGAACAATGTATAGAATTTATTTCAAATTATAATTAATAGAAGGAAAAGCTGAAAAAAATATCAAAATAAAATATATTCGGCTACGTCGAATCTAATATACGTTACATGTACAGTTTGGGAAATGGAAATTGCCCAAAAACGTGAAAGTTTACATTTAAAGTTCTATAGAAAATTGTACACGCAAAGAAAAAATATGGTTGAGGTAACCATAATCAAACAGCAACATACTATGGTTGAATTATATGGTTGCAGTCAAATCATATTGTTAATAGAAAAAAAAACTTTAACAATATTATTATATGAGTTAATAATAATATTATCTGAGTTAATTATATTATAATCTTTGTATTGTAAATATGACAACATTATTGTTAGATGTGACTAAAATATAATTGAAACTCACAATACCATGTTCTAATATTATATTAATATTGTTAAATACGACCACAGTATTATTTAATACAATAATACTATTTTATTTTTTAATCAGATATTTATTGTAGAAACAGCTGTGCGTTAAATTCGAAATAAAAATAAATTAATATTGTTGAAATACGTTGTATATATAGAAATGTATACTTACAAGACATACAGCCATGTCTGTATAAAAAGATACACAAATGTTTATATATTTTTATTGAAATATCCTTTTGTTTGTACTTTATTTATTTATTCATTTATTTAACACTACCGATAGCTTACAAACGAAATACTGAACTGACAGATGTTTCTGAAAGAGATTTTTTTTAAACTTAAACTAGTATGGCTTTGGAAAACATTATATTGTTATTTACATCATATTATTTTTAAATAATAAAACAAATTATGTTGCAGTCATAAATTTTTAACAAAACTGTATTGTTAAACTCTAACCATATCACACTTTTATATGGATGTGATAATGTAATTAATTATTAAATTCAAACATTACTCTGTTTATCGTAACGAAATAAATGTTTAAAATAACAACTAATAGTTTTCAACGACCAGACATTTATGTCAGAGAACATGATATTGTTTTCTCAACCATTCTACAACCATATCTTTTCTTTGCGTGTAGTCTTACAAAAACTTTGATGAAAGTTTTCATAATTATCGCGATAAATATTTCATTTATCATATGCAACCTTCACTAAGCCGTACGATATAAACATTCATAAAATCTAAAGTCATTGATTGGTTCCAAAAGAAACAGACGCCATGCCATTAATTTTCAGATATATCCCATTGCATGAAATTGAACTGATTTAAGATTTCAGTAATTATCATGTGATATAAGTGAAATTTATTTGCTGGTGATTAAACATTGTCTATATGCATTTCATTGATGCTTTAACAAATCGTCAGTAGACTTTAACCACACATTTAGAACAGTGGTTGAAGTCTATTAGAGGGCTGCGTAAACAGTCTTGAAATTTAAATACGTCTTGTTTTTAAATGTATTGTCGTAGCATGTATTATAAAGGGTGGTTAAACTTTAAGGGCCGATGGTGAATGTGAACCACATTTTTTCTGCATTTCATTTGACATTTCTCAATTTCAGACTAATACCTGATTTACATCAAGCATTTTTTCATGAAATTTCATGAATTTTGTTGCACGTAACTTTTTCTATTTGCTAATTGCAGCTCTATAGAAGAGAATTTTATATAAAAAAGGACGTAGAATAAATCTCTGATGCATTTTTGACAGCTTTTTTGATATAAGATGCTTATCGAGGCCTCCTACTGACAAATAAAAAATTTTCATGCAAATAATTTCATGAAAAAAATGCTTAATGTAAATAAGGTATAACTCAATTTGAACCATGGAAAGATACACAATCGAGCAACGCTTTAAAGTTATTCAGGCTTATTACGAAAATGGGCGTTCAAATCAAAATGCATATCGCGCACTTCGTAATTTTTTTCGGTCAGCACAAGTGTGGCTGAAGAGCCGTCCACCTCAACTCGTCGTTGCACCTCTCACGCTCGTCGTTGATGAATATTATGCACAAAGACTTGCATTTACACGCTTACAAGGTTCAATTGACTCAAGAACTAAAGCCTCTTGACCATTCCAAACGTCGTCAATGGTCAGAATGGTGCCATGAAATGGTAACAGTGGATGATCAATTTTCGAAGAAAATCATCTTCATTGATGAGGCACATTTTCACCTCAGTGGGTTCGTCAATAAGCAGAATTGCCGCATTTGGGAGAATGATAATCGAAGAGTGGTTGTCGAAAAACAAATGCACCCACAAAGAGTGACTGTTTGGTGCAGTTTATGGGCCGTATTTTTTTTCCAAAATAAGGCCGGTCAGGCAATTACTGTGAATGGTGCTCGCTATCGTGAGATGGTAACCAACTTTTTATGGGCCGAATTGGAAGATATGGATGTGGACGATGTGTAGTTTCAACAGGACGGTGCCACTTGCCACACACCTAAAGGAACAATGGCTCTTTTGCGCAACAAATTCAATGACCGTGTTATCTCACGTGGTGGCGATGTCAATTGGCCGCCAAGATAATGTGATTTGACACCGTTGGGCTTCTTTCTTTGGGGTTATTTGAAAGAAAAAGAGTACGTCGATAAGCCAGCAATAATTCAAGAGCTGAAGGGCCAACTTTGAGGGGCGGACGAATGACCTAAAACACAACTTATCGCTATGAAATTTTTTTGTAATTTTTTTTTTACATAAAACTGAACCGATTTGGGAGGTGAGAATAAAAGAAATCAAACAAGCAAAATTCTCCATACAACTAACGGCCACTCTAATGTACACGCATGAAGAAGCAAGCATCACGAATTCATCAGTCACGAAGTATTTTCTTCTTTTCAAATATTGTTGTTTAGCGTTTGTTTTAGAAGATTTCGCTGTAGTAAAGCATTAAAAAAATCCCCCATATCTTAAAAATTCTTGTAAGAGGTCTCGTGCAGGGCTCTAAAGTCTACTGATGATTTGTTAAAACAATAATTAAATGCATATAGACAATCCTTTAATATTAGATACTTTAGTTCCTATAAGGAGCATAGGGCCTCAAATGCTTACCCACCAGTAAATAAATTTCACTTATAATAGAATTATGACACAATGTTGAATAATAAATTTTTTGAATTATGTGATATGATTTAGAAAATACAATACAGAATTCGACAAAATAAAAAATTCGCTAGCTAATATTTGTTTTACAATTGAATATTGCTGAAACAACAAACGACATCTTGCACTTTGCAAGCGATGAAGAGTACACGGAAACCAGCTGTTGCCTATAAACACACGCACACCAAGTATGGGAGGCCAATGCGAGCATTTCTTTAATGTTTGATGGGGTTTCTATGGCATCATAATGAAAACAGTATTTTAGTTCAATTCAGCTGGAAATACGCGAGGGTGTGCTTATTATACACTCGACGCCGGTTTTTTGCAAAACGTAATAATAAAAGTAAAAGATTTTCTCTAGTATTTTTTTTTTTTTGGGAAAATGCCAAAATTTCTGCAAACAAAAGGTGACTATTTGAAAGTGAATCAATAAATTTTTTGCATGTATAATTAAATGAAATGCAAATCTAATTTTAAAATAATCTCAATATGTATTACAATTATCAATAGATTTTACAGCAGCTGAATTATTAAAATGTACTTTGCGTCACTATACCTCGTCACCCGCCCAAGCACAGTTCCGTGATATACTTTCAGAACAAATAAAATCAATAAAAGATGCTGGCACCTTTAAGTCGGAACGCATTATCACTTCATCGCAAAGTACGCTGATCACAGTTGAGGGCAGCAACAAGCAGATTTTAAACTTTTGTGCCAACAACTATTTGGGTTTGTCAGTGAGTATGGAATATTTATAATATCCTTTTATGGCAACTACAAGTAAAAGTTCTATTTTATTATTTTTTTTTTAAGAATAATTCGGAAGTAGTGAACTATTCTTGCGAGATAACTAAACAATATGGCGCCGGCTTAAGCTCGGTACGTTTCATTTGTGGCACTCAAGATATTCACAAGAATTTAGAAAATAAACTGTCCCAGTTTCACCAACGTGAAGATACTATTCTTTATGCTTCGTGTTTTGATGCCAATGCTGGCCTCTTTGAGGCAATTTTAACACCCGATGATGCCGTCTTCTCTGATGAGCTAAATCATGCCTCAATTATCGATGGCATTCGTTTGTGCAAGGCGCAGAAGAATCGTTACAAGCATCGCGATTTAAGTGGTAAGTTAAAAATAGGACGGTAACACTTTCCTTTACACTGGTTTCCGCTTAAGTGCCTTAAAAAATTCTTGGTTTTTTTTCAAACAACCGGTTAAAACATTTATGCAATACGCTGTGAATTGATTCACTAACGTTACACCAAAGGTGAAAAGGAAACTTATTGTTTTCGCTACGCTGTGCGTCTGTCCGTCAAAGGCTGTTCTCTCGAGAACAGTAAGTGCTATGCACCTGAAATTTTGACAGAATATGTCAAACTTGGGCTGTTGTAGCAGCCATATGACAGTAGAAAATTAAAGGGTGTTCCTAAACGAGAAACAAAAGATGTTAAAATCCCATGTAATACACATATAATTTCCAAAGAATGTTTACAACAAAAAATTAAAGGGTATGCTAGCAGTTAATGTAATTTTGGCAACTTGATGTATTATCTTAGAAACCATAAGAGACAAACTCTTGAAACTTTCAAAAACTCTAAAATTAAGAAATCCGAAAATTTAAAAATCGCCAAATAAGAAAAATTTCTAAAATTAAATAAATCGTCAAAAACCGAAAAACCATCCGAAACTTCTAAAACTAAAATAAATCGCCAAAAAACCGAAAAAAACCCACCGAAACGAAAAATAAGCTACAAACTAAAAAAATCTATAAAACTGAAAAAAATCGCTAAAAACGAAAAAAAACGCCGAAACGAAAAAAATCGCCAAACTAAAAAATATTCTAAAACTAAAATAAACCGTCAAAAACCGAAAAAAAAGGCCGAAACTTCTAAAACTAAGATCAATAAACCGAAAAAACCCACCGAAACGAAAAATAAGCGCCAAACTAAAGTAATCTATAAAACTAAAAAAAATTGCTAGAAACCGAAAACAAATGGCCAAATCGAAAAAAAGCGGCAAACTAAAAAAAATCTAACACTAAAATAAATCACCAAAAAACCGATAAAATCGTCAAAAATCAAAAAATCGTTAAATGAAAAAAACGCCAAAACCCGAAAAAATCTCAAAAGCGAAAAAAACACCAAAAATAAGAAAAAAATGCGAAAGCTAGAAAAATCGCCAAAAACCGGAAAAATATTACCTTGTACTTAATTTTTTTTAAATATGTCTACATCAGGTCAGATATTTGATTATAAAGGCTGAAGTTCGTATAGTATTGAAGGGAACCTTTCGTGTGTGCGAGTCACAGTCGCACTTTGCAAAATTTATTTGTGTTTATTGTACAAAAAACAATTTAAAAATGTGCAAAATACGTAAATAAAATTTTTCACTATTTTCTTTTCAAATTTCTACAGATTTGGAAAGTCAATTAAAATCATCTAATGCTCGCATGAAATTAATTGTCACCGATGGCGTCTTCTCTATGGATGGCAACATTGCTCCCCTTAAAGATATTGTTGCTCTGGCCAAACAATACAATGCTTTGACCTTCATTGACGAATGTCATGCCACCGGTTTCTTGGGTAAAACGGGTCGCGGCACTGAAGAGTACTACGACATTATGGGCTCTGTTGACATCATCAATTCAACGTTGGGCAAAGCTTTGGGTGGTGCAGCTGGTGGCTATACAACCGGTCCCAAGGAACTTATTACATTTTTAAGACAAAAGTCGAGGCCATATTTATTTTCCAACACCTTGCCACCAGCTGTTGTTGCTACGGGCACAAAAGTGATCGATATGCTTATGTCATCCAGTGAACTGACGGCTAAGGTACAGACCAATACCCAACACTTTAGGGAAGCTATGACTAAGGCTGGTTTCACCATTGCCGGCGAAAATCATCCCATATGCCCTGTAATGCTGGGTGATGCCCGTTTGGCTTCCATATTTGCTGATGAAATGTTAAGTGAGTGCAGCAAAATGTTTTTTGAAAGCTACCTACTATACATATATATTAATTCTTCTTTTAGAACGTGGCATTTATGTGATTGGTTTTAGTTTTCCGGTGGTGCCGAAAGGCAAGGCTCGCATTCGTGTGCAAATTTCTGCAGCCCATAGTAAAGATGATATTGATCATGCTATTTCCGCTTTTACCGAAGTCGGAAAATCTCTTAAAGTTATTCAATAAATATTTTGCAGCATTTGAATGTAAACATTCATACAATTCTTGTTTTAGTAGACTTTAATGTGCATTTATTTTTTTATATACTTTTGGCAAGACAAGTATCAATAAATTTATAAATAAATTTTTTCTTTAATTTTATTTGTGTTAAATTTAAGGGGTGAGTAAAGAAATATAATATTAACCCACTGTTTATACGGCATAGCTGCCTAATGTACAAAAACTTGGTAGCACTTCTATAAAAAAGTTACTTTTGTTTACAAAATAATTGTGTAAATTTATAAAGTAACGAATTATTATTAAATAATTTTGTTTTATTGTCATTACTTTTTTCTTTCGATGTTTTTTTTTTGTCATTTTTATGCATTTATTGTTTTTTGTTAGCAAACATTTGTAAGCGTGGCAACATTGTCAACTGTCAACCACAATCTCTTTTAATCGTGAATGAGGTAGTTTACACGAGAACAATTTTTAAGCCGCACAATTTTTGTTCTTTCCAAACAACACGAGACTAATTCATCCGGCACAAAATGTATACGTATACACAGCTTTGTGTGTGTTAGCGTTTTTCGTGTTCATTTTACATCCCTCTAGTCAACCTAGAACCATATGTCTCTATGTCAATATTCTTTCTCCAGCGACAATTGCATTATTTAAAATGTCGACAACTTTCCTTTTATGCGTGAGTAGAGAGAGATACGTTAGAGACAAAAGTTCTAGTGTATTTTTGGTGATATTGTCAATGAACGCGTCAATAGCTTGTTTTTCTTTTTTATTATGTTGTGCAATAATATTAAATAAATATCTGTAGACGAGGGTCACTAAAATCTACTTATATCTATAAAGTATCTAATATGATCTTCTCAAGAAATTTCACCAAAAAAAGCATCTTTTTCAAAATCGATTATTTCAATTCCCAAAATTATTTGAGAAACGTGAACATATGGGTCACATTTAGGACCCTCCAGGGTACCACACCTCTTTCATATTTTATCCAAAGGAGCACTTATCTTCTCAAGAAAATAGTGTTTTCTTAAATCTAATTTATTGGCTCTACCAGACATATTTTCACTATAATACTTTTATAATTTCATGAACTACATTTTGGAGCAATTTTTCCAATAAAAAAAAATATCTATCTCGATCCAGTTCCAAGGATTTGGAATAATAATCCATTTAGCGACTACTGTTAAATAGCTAACAGTGCTCTGTTATATGCTTAACATGCTATGTTAGAAATATTGCTTCCTGTCTCTGCTAGTTAAATTCGAATTTATCTTCACACACATAAAATATTTTTTGATTGTACTGGAAATACGTACCCTGCTGCTAACGCAACGCTTACCGTTCTTATTTAGGTATGAGGGTAATGCGGGGCTGTAGCTGGTTGAAAAGTTATGCCAACTACAAAACCACTCCCTTTGCCTCTCTCACCTACAAACTGACATGTTATGCCAGCACAATTATGCCCGTGTAAATCAGCGCAATAGGATTCAGAATTATTAAGTCGCAATAAAACACTTACATATATATATGGCAAAATTTAAATTTTTATTTGGAAATAAGTCATTAGTATAAACGTAGTAATAGACACTTGAAATTGTCAAAGTTAGTCCTAGTTTACACTATGCAAGTCTTATTGCTAAGCTAATTAATTTGAGGGAGAGAGAAAAAAGGGGGGCACAGAAACGTTTCTTTTTCCCTCATCTCTCTCTCTCTCTCTCTCTCTCTCTCTCTCTCTCTCCTAACAAACTAATCAGTAAGACTTGCATAGTGTAAACTAGAACTTAGTGTATTTTCGTGCAGACTACACCAATTAACACTGAAATTTAAAAAATTTAATTTAAAGGGTATTCTATAAGTTAATGTAACTTTGACAATTTGCTGTATCTTGGAAATCATAAGAGGCAAATTATTGAAATTTTCAAAAACGCCAAAACAAAAAATCGCAAAAATTAAAAATATCATCATAAATAAAATAAGTCGCTAAAATGCAAAAAAAAGTCACCAAAAGTAACAAGGTCGTCAAAAATATATTAAATAAAATCGCAAAAACCGAAAAAAATTGCCAAAAAAATAAATATTGTAAAAACAAGAAAAAAAAACGCCAAAACTAAAAAAAAACTTCTAATTTTCTTTTTCCTATTTAATTTTTGTGCCTTTTTGGTCTTCTTCCATGTATATAAAAGATTATTGATTCATTTTGAAATCCTACGTTTGGTTGGTATTTTCCAACTTCTTTGGGGAATCTTTATTAAAACCTGGCAACCACAAACATATAAAAGTAAAATAAATTATAAGTAATACTGCAAGCTTATTTCTTATAATAGTCCAACTGACATATGAATAATCTTTTTATAAAACAATTTACAATTTTACAAAGTTAAATTTTTTTTTAAATCTCCAAAAAAAGGCGTAAAATTCGCCAAAAAAAAACAAGCGCCCCACGGAGCCCTTCATACTGAATTAATTTCATTTGTTTTTTTTTGTGTTTATTTACTCAGAATTTATTAAATTTTTATAGTTTAAATAAACAACTAGTAAAGCCGTGTTCAGACTATTATACTTTGTATTTATGCATGTCAAAAATTTAAATAATACGTGCAAGTGTGATAGTCTGAACGCAAAATGTCATCAAAGTGGCAAATAATACGATAAAAATGTTGACATCCTATAAGACTTTTTCGTTTTTAGAAAATTTTCTAAACGATAATACTTTTCATTAGATCAGGATTGCATTTTCACAAAAAACCAAATTTCCAAGTCGGCTGTTTCGCCGCCGATAGCGTGTCGTCATTGATGGAATGTTTTGTTATATGTATATCGGCGCAAAATTTTGAATAAGTGAAACTTATGGAAGTATATTTCGTTGACGTAATTTTTTAACGTTTTTGTAATATATTTTCTTAATGTTTTTCTGTTATATACATAGAATATTTTTAACTGCTGAATTTTTTCAAGTGCGGGCAGGTCCCCGCCTACATGAAACCGTTTTGCCGCCGCTAGTCAATGAATAGCACAGACATTTTCATTGAACAGCTGTTTTGTTTTCTGCTTGCATTACACATTTAATTTGAAGTGTGATGGTCTGAACACAATATGTGATTTTACGTTAGATTTTTTGACAGTCGCAACGAATGTATTTAGATTTCTGTATCGTAAAATGTGATGCAAGTATTAATACTTGTATAATAGTCTGAACTGGGCTTAAATGGCAAGGATGTGATCAAAGGTATAGTCAGGGGGATAAAATAGGTTTGAATGATGTATTAATCGGCAAGCCACCAATACTTGTATATCAGCCATGTCACAGAGTGAAATTTTGTACGATTTTGAAAACGAAAACGTATTCTGCTTCTCTAGAAAATGTAAAACGATCAAAGAATTCATTTTGAAAACGGTCTTAAAATCTTAAGTGAAATTTATATTTTTAATAACTTAAACTCGAAAAATGTGAAAAACTGTACTCAAAATTAATTATAAATATTGTCTATATTGATTTCACTTAAAAAAATTTTATTTAAATACTTCTAGTATGAAAATTTGAATATTTTTGTAAATATTCACTTCTCGTCAGTTAAGTCCAATAAGAACCAAACCTTGTACTGCCTCAACTTCTTCAAATGTTGCTGCAAATACTACAGCAACTCTAAAAAGACACAGACTTTCCACTCCATCAAACCCAGACCTCAAAAGCCTTTTGTCTGAAGAAAATAAATGTTTAGAAAATTTAGTAAATTTGAAAACTATTTGTAAACTTTTGGAAGACCAAAGAAACGAAACTAAAATTTTGAATGACAAATTAGAAAGGCTTTGTAATATTTTCGAAAAAAAAATGTAAAGACGATCAACTACACAACATAGAAATACAAAAGAGATTGTGCGAGAAAAATTAAATGAAACTTAAATTGATTGATATAGAAGTACTAAGACTTAATATAGACAAACATAATAACAAAAATTGATAAAACCAAAAAAAAAAAAATATTTAAAGTGAATTTTGCAACTTAAATCTCCTATGTTTTTTTAATGTGCCTTATTTTTATTTAATACAACTTGAAGTAATATTTTTTTATACACACGGTGAAATTTAGGACGTCTATTTTTCTTAATTCTCTTTTGAAGTTGCTACCAAAAAGTCCTTGCGTTCATACGATGGTTTTTTTGACGTCTAATTTTACTTCTCTTCACCCATATAGCCAATAAGTTAGAAGAGCAAGAATAAAAAAATACAATAAGATAGAAGAGTATCATTAAAACGTAACAACAATAACAACAAGAGCAATGTAATCAGAAATATGAAAAAACTATGAAAACAGAAATCGAGTCATTTTTTCTACCCCTCTTTCTTCTCTACACCGTTCGCTAACAAACAAAAAGTGACGTCGAAAAATAGACTTCATAAAAGTCTTCGTGTGAATTAGGTGTTAGCTACAAAAATGTTGATAAAACAAAAACAAACAAAAAACATTTTAAAAGTAGATTTTGTAACTGATCTCATGTGTACCTTTATTGTACCTTATTTGTAAAGGGTGTTTTTTATTGAGGTATAGAACTTTAAGTTGGCATCACTTTTTTAACTGGCGGCCATTTTGTCAAGTGATTAATATTTACTTTGGTTTGCCATTTCATCGTGAACAGGTTGACAAAAGAACAACGCTTGCAAATCGTGCAAATTTATTTCGAAAATAATGGTTCAGTTCGCGAAGTTTACCGCAAGCTCCGTCCATTTGATGGTCGACATAATCGTCCATCAGAGCAATTAATTCGGTTAACCATGGATCGTTTTCGCACTACGTTTACTCTATGTGATAATACGCATCCGCAGAGACGTCGAACAGTGCGCACCGAAGAAACAATTGCCGCTGTAGAGCAAAGTGTTGAAGAGGACCCGAATGAATCGATTCGCCACCGTGCACAGCAATTGGAGCCGACTAACCGACTATTTTGTTCCCGAATTGGATGGCATGAATGTGGATGAGTTGTGGTTCCAACAAGACGGCGCTACATGCCACACAGCGCACGTCACAATCGATTTATTGAAGGAAACATTCGATGAGCGCATAATTTCGCGGAATGGACCTGTCAATTGGCCACCAAGATCGTGTGATTTGACACCATTGGATTATTTTCTTTGGGGATATGTGAAGTCGCTCGTCTACGCCAACAAACCAGAAACGTTAGGGGACTTGGAAGCCAACATTCGTGGCGTTATTGCCAACATACGGCCCCATATGCTCGAAAAAGTGGTTGAAAATTGGACCTGTAGAATTGGCTTTATTCGAGCCAGCCGCGGCGGCCACATGGCCCGAAATCATATTTAAACATTAATGGCATAAAATTATCCTTCCAATAAAGCCAAATTGATGGACATTAAAACGATTTTCTTGTGTTTTATTTCAATTCGAAGTTCTATACCTCTAAAAAAAACACCCTATATTTAATACAATATGAATTAATAAATGTGTACTTGAAATCACAAGAAAATGTTGTTTTTAACATTTAAAAGAATATTTAAGTAATTTGGCTGGCTATTCTGTGCCTTATGAGAGTCCCTGTGTTGAACAAACTTTAAGAAATATCGTCTATGTCATTGTTATAAATTTCATCAATTTCTTGATTGATATTCAAAATAGGGTCTTCATTGATATTTATGTTATATTCTCTGCATATGTTATGCAAAGCGCAGCACACGTTTATTATTTGCACGACTTTTTCCGGGCTATAGACCAAGGTTCCCAGTAAACATCTGAACCCGGCTTTTTATGTTCCTGTTTATGTTACTTTCCTATTGTAATAAAGAGACTCATCTTCAGTAGGCTTGGACAGTTTAATATGAGTACCGTCTACACGCAAAGAAAAAATATGGTTGAGGTAACCATAATCAAACAGCAACATACTATGATTGAATTATATGGTTGCAGTCAAATCATATTATTGTTAATAGAAAAAAAACTAACAATATTATTATCTGAGTTAATTATAATATTATCTGAGTTAATTATATTATAATCTTAGTATTGTAAATATGACAAGACTATTGTTAGATGTGACTAAAATATAATTGAGACTCACGATACCATGTTCTAATATTATATTAATATTGTTAAATACGACTACAGTATTATATATATAATTATATATATAATAATATAATAATACTATTTTATTTTTTAATCAGATATTTATTGTAGAAACAGCTGTGCGTTAAATTCGAAATAAAAATAAATTAATATTGTTGAAATACGTTGTATTTATAGAAATGTATACTTACAAGACATACAGCCGTGTCTGTACAAAAAGATACACAAATGTTTATATATTTTTATTGATCTATCCTTTTGTTTGTACTTTATTTATTTATTCATTTATTTAACACTACCGATAGCTTACAAACGAAATACTGAACTGACAGATGTTTCTGAAAGAGATTTTTTTTAAACTTAACATAGTATGGTTTTGGATAACATTATATTGTTATTTACATCATATTATTTTTAAATAATAAAACAAATTATGTTGCAGTCATAAATTTTTAACAAAACTGTATTGTTAAACTCTAACCATATCACACTTTTATATGGATGTGATAATGTAATTATTAAATTCAAACATTACTCTGTTTATCGTAACGAAATAAATGTTTAAAATAACAACTACTAGTTTTTAACGACCACACATTTGTTTCAGAGAACATAATATTGTTTTCTCAACCATTCTACAACCATATCTTTTCTTTGCGTGTAGTCTTACAAAAACTTTGATGAAAGTTTTCATAATTATCGCGATAAATATTTCATATACATATGCAACCTTCACTAAGCCGTACGATATAAACATTCATAAAATCCAAAGTCATTGATTGGTTCCAAAAGAAACAGACGCCATGCCATTAATTTTCAGATATATCCCATTGCATGAAATTGAACTGATTTAAGATTTCAGGAATTATCATGTGATAAAAGTGAAATTTATTTGCTGGTGATTAAACATTGTCTATATGCATTTCATTGATGCTTTAACAAATCGTCAGTAGACTTTAACCACACATTTAGAACAGTGGTTGAAGTCTATTAGAGGGCTGCGTAAACAGTCTTGAAATTTAAATACGTCTTGTTTTTAAATGTATTGTCGTAGCATGTATTATAAAGGGTGGTTAAACTTTAAGGGCCGATGGTGAATGTAAACCACATTTTTTCTGCATTTCATTTGACATTTCTCAATTTCAGACTAATACCTGATTTACATCAAGCATTTTTTCATGAAATTTCATGAATTTTGTTGCACGTAACTTTTTCTATTTGCTAATTGCAGCTCTATAGAAGAGAATTTTATATAAAAAAGGACGTAGAATAAATTTCTGATGCATTTTTGACAGCTTTTTTTGATATAAGATGCTTCTCGAGGCCTCCTACTAACAAATAAAGAATTTTCATGCAAATAATTTCATGAAAAAAATGCTTAATGTAAATAAGGTATAACTCAATTTGAACCATGGAAAGATACACAATCGAGCAACGCTTTAAAGTTATTCAGGCTTATTACGAAAATGGGCGTTCAAATCAAAATGCATATCGCGCACTTCGTAATTTTTTTCGGTCAGCACAAGTGTGGCTGAAGAGCCGTCCACCTCAACTCGTCGTTGCACCTCTCACGCTCGTCGTTGATGAATATTATGCACAAAGACTTGCATTTACACGCTTACAAGATTCAATTGACTCAAGAACTAAAGCCTCTTGACCATTCCAAACGTCGTCAATGGTCAGAATGGTGCCATGAAATGGTAACAGTGGATGATCAATTTTCGAAGAAAATCATCTTCATTGATGAGGCACATTTTCACCTCAGTGGGTTCGTCAATAAGCAGAATTGCCGCATTTGGGAGAATGATAATCGAAGAGTGGTTGTCGAAAAACAAATGCCCCCACAAAGAGTGACTGTTTGGTGCAGTTTATGGGCCGTCTTTTTTCCAAAATAAGGCCGGTCAGGCAATTACTGTGAATGGTGCTCGCTATCGTGAGATGGTAACCAACTTTTTATGGGCCGAATTGGAAGATATGAATGTGGACGATGTGTAGTTTCAACAGGACGGTGCCACTTGCCACACACCTAAAGGAACAATGGCTCTTTTGCGCCACAAATTCAATGACTGTGTTATCTCACGTGGTGGCGATGTCAATTGGCCGCCAAGATAATGTGATTTGACACCGTTGGGCTTCTTTCTTTGGGGTTATTTGAAAGAAAAAGAGTACGTCGATAAGCCAGCAATAATTCAAGAGCTGAAGGGCCAACTTTGAGGGGCGGACGAATGACCTAAAACACAACTTATCGCTATGAAATTTTTTTGTAATTTTTTTTTTACATAAAACTGAACCGATTTGGGAGGTGAGAATAAAAGAAATCAAACAAGCAAAATTCTCCATACAACTAACGGCCACTCTAATGTACACGCATGAAGAAGCAAGCATCACGAATTCATCAGTCACGAAGTATTTTCTTCTTTTCAAATATTGTTGTTTAGCGTTTGTTTTAGAAGATTTCGCTGTAGTAAAGCATTAAAAAAATCCCCCATATCTTAAAAATTCTTGTAAGAGGTCTCGTGCAGGGCTCTAAAGTCTACTGATGATTTGTTAAAACAATAATTAAATGCATATAGACAATCCTTTAATATTAGATACTTTAGTTCCTATAAGGAGCATAGGGCCTCAAATGCTTACCCACCAGTAAATAAATTTCACTTATAATAGAATTATGACACAATGTTGAATAATAAATTTTTTGAATTATGTGATATGATTTAGAAAATACAATACAGAATTCGACAAAATAAAAAATTCGCTAGCTAATATTTGTTTTACAATTGAATATTGCTGAAACAACAAACGACATCTTGCACTTTGCAAGCGATGAAGAGTACACGGAAACCAGCTGTTGCCTATAAACACACGCACACCAAGTATGGGAGGCCAATGCGAGCATTTCTTTAATGTTTGATGGGGTTTCTATGGCATCATAATGAAAACAGTATTTTAGTTCAATTCAGCTGGAAATACGCGAGGGTGTGCTTATTATACACTCGACGCCGGTTTTTTGCAAAACGTAATAATAAAAGTAAAAGATTTTCTCTAGTATTTTTGTTTTTTTGGGAAAATGCCAAAATTTCTGCAAACAAAAGGTGACTATTTGAAAGTGAATCAATAAATTTTTTGCATGTATAATTAAATGAAATGCAAATCTAATTTTAAAATAATCTCAATATGTATTACAATTATCAATAGATTTTACAGCAGCTGAATTATTAAAATGTACTTTGCGTCACTATACCTCGTCACCCGCCCAAGCACAGTTCCGTGATATACTTTCAGAACAAATAAAATCAATAAAAGATGCTGGCACCTTTAAGTCGGAACGCATTATCACTTCATCGCAAAGTACGCTGATCACAGTTGAGGGCAGCAACAAGCAGATTTTAAACTTTTGTGCCAACAACTATTTGGGTTTGTCAGTGAGTATGGAAATTTTATAAAATCCTTTTATGGCAACTACAAGTAAAAGTTCTATTTTATTATTTTTTTTTTAAGAATAATTCGGAAGTAGTGAACTATTCTTGCGAGATAACTAAACAATATGGCGCCGGCTTAAGCTCGGCACGTTTCATTTGTGGCACTCAAGATATTCACAAGAATTTAGAAAATAAACTGTCCCAGTTTCACCAACGTGAAGATACTATTCTTTATGCTTCGTGTTTTGATGCCAATGCTGGCCTCTTTGAGGCAATTTTAACACCCGATGATGCCGTCTTCTCTGATGAGCTAAATCATGCCTCAATTATCGATGGCATTCGTTTGTGCAAGTCGCAGAAGAATCGTTACAAGCATCGCGATTTAAGTGGTAAGTTAAAAATAGGACGGTAACACTTTCCATTCCAGTGGTTTCCGCTTAAGTGCCTTAAAAAATTCTTGGTTTTTTTTTCAAACAACCGGTTAAAACATTTATGCAATACGCTGTGAATTGATTCACTAACGTTACACCAAAGGTGAAAAGGAAACTTATTGTTTTCGCTACGCTATGCGTCTGTCCGTCAAAGGCTGTTTAAAGGGTATTCTAGCAGTTAATGTAATTTTGGCAACTTGATGTATTATCTTAGAAGCCATAAGAGACAAACTCTTGAAACTTTCAAAAACTCTAAAATTAAGAAATCCGAAAATTTAAAAATCGCCAAATAAGAAAAATTTCTAAAATTAAATAAATCGTCAAAAACCGAAAAATAAGCTACAAACTAAAAAAATCTATATAACTAAAAAAAATCGCCAAACTGAAAAAAATCGCTAAAAACGAAAAAAAACGCCGAAACGAAAAAAATCGCCAAACTAAAAAATATTCTAAAACTAAAATAAACCGTTAAAAACCGAAAAAAGGCCGAAACTTCTAAAACTAAAATCAATAAACCGAAAAAACCCACCGAAACGAAAAATAAGCGCCAAACTAAAGTAATCTATAAAACTAAAAAAAATCGCTAGAAACCGAAAACAAATGGCCAAAACGAAAAATAAGCGCCAAACTAAAATAATCTATAAAACTAAAAAAAATCACCAAAAAACCGATAAAATCGTCAAAAATCAAAAAATCGCTAAAATGAAAAAAACGCCAAAAACCGAAAAAATCTCAAAAGCGAAAAAAACACCAAAAATAAGAAAAAAATGCGAAAGCTAGAAAAATCGCCAAAAACCGGAAAAATATTACCTTGTACTTAATTTTTTTTAAATATGTCTACATCAGGTCAGATATTTGATTATAAAGGCTGAAGTTCGTATAGTATTGAAGGGAACCTATCGTGTGTGCGAGTCACAGTCGCACTTTGCAAAATTTATTTGTGTTTATTGTACAAAAAACAATTTAAAAATGTGCAAAATACGTAAATAAAATTTTTCACTATTTTCTTTTCAAATTTCTACAGATTTGGAAAGTCAATTAAAATTATCTAATGCTCGCATGAAATTAATTGTGACCGATGGCGTCTTCTCTATGGATGGCAACATTGCTCCCCTTAAAGATATTGTTGCTCTGGCCAAACAATACAATGCTTTGACCTTCATTGACGAATGTCATGCCACCGGTTTCTTGGGTAAAACGGGTCGCGGCACTGAAGAGTACTACGACATTATGGGCTCTGTTGACATCATCAATTCAACGTTGGGCAAAGCTTTGGGTGGTGCAGCTGGTGGCTATACAACCGGTCCCAAGGAACTTATTACATTTTTAAGACAAAAGTCGAGGCCATATTTATTTTCCAACACCTTGCCACCAGCTGTTGTTGCTACGGGCACAAAAGTGATCGATATGCTTATGTCATCCAGTGAACTGACGGCTAAGGTACAGACCAATACCCAACACTTTAGGGAAGCTATGACTAAGGCTGGTTTCACCATTGCCGGCGAAAATCATCCCATATGCCCTGTAATGCTGGGTGATGCCCGTTTGGCTTCCATATTTGCTGATGAAATGTTAAGTGAGTGCAGCAAAATGTTTTTTGAAAGCTACCTACTATACATATATATTAATTCTTCTTTTAGAACGTGGCATTTATGTGATTGGTTTTAGTTTTCCGGTGGTGCCGAAAGGCAAGGCTCGCATTCGTGTGCAAATTTCTGCAGCCCATAGTAAAGATGATATTGATCATGCTATTTCCGCTTTTACCGAAGTCGGAAAATCTCTTAAAGTTATTCAATAAATATTTTGCAGCATTTGAATGTAAACATTCATACAATTCTTGTTTTAGTAGACTTTAATGTGCATTTATTTTTTTATATACTTTTGGCAAGACAAGTATCAATAAATTTATAAATAAATTTTTTCTTTAATTTTATTTGTGTTAAATTTAAGGGGTGAGTAAAGAAATATAATATTAACCCACTGTTTATACGGCATAGCTGCCTAATGTACAAAAACTTGGTAGCACTTCTATAAAAAAGTTACTTTTGTTTACAAAATAATTGTGTAAATTTATAAAGTAACGAATTATTATTAAATAATTTTGTTTTATTGTCATTACTTTTTTCTTTCGATGTTTTTTTTTTGTCATTTTTATGCATTTATTGTTTTTTGTTAGCAAACATTTGTAAGCGTGGCAACATTGTCAACTGTCAACCACAATCTCTTTTAATCGTGAATGAGGTAGTTTACACGAGAACAATTTTTAAGCCGCACAATTTTTGTTCTTTCCAAATAACACGAGACTAATTCATTCGGCACAAAATGTATACGTATACACAGCTTTGTGTGTTAGTGTTTTTCGTGTTCATTTTACATCCCTCTAGTCAACCTAGAACCATATGTCTCTATGTCAATATTCTTTCTCCAGCGACAATTGCATTATTTAAAATGTCGACAACTTTCCTTTTATGCGTGAGTAGAGAGAGATACGTTAGAGACGACAGTTCTAGTGTATTTTTGGTGATATTGTCAATGAACGCGTCAATAGTTTGGTTTTCTTTTTTATTATGTTGTGCAATAATATTAAATAAATATCTGTAGACGAGGGTCACTAAAATCTACTTATATCTATAAAGTATCTAATATGATTTTCTCAAGAAATTTCACCAAAAAAAGCATCTTTTTCAAAATCGATTATTTCAATTCCCAAAATTATTTGAGAAACGTGAACATATGGGTCACATTTAGGACCCTCCAGGGTACCACACCTCTTTCATATTTTATCCAAAGGAGCACTTATCTTCTCAAGAAAATAGTGTTTTCTTAAATCTAATTTATTGGCTCTACCAGACATATTTTCACTATAATACTTTTATAATTTCATGAACTACATTTTGGAGCAATTTTTCCAATAAAAAAAAATATCTATCTCGATCCAGTTCCAAGGATTTGGAATAATAATCCATTTAGCGACTACTGTTAAATAGCTAACAGTGCTCTGTTATATGCTTAACATGCTATGTTAGAAATATTGCTTCCTGTCTCTGCTAGTTAAATTCGAATTTATCTTCACACACATAAAATATTTTTTGATTGTACTGGAAATACGTACCCTGCTGACAACGCAACGCTTACCGTTCTTATTTAGGTATGAGGGTAATGCGGGGCTGTAGCTGGTTGAAAAGTTATGCCAACTACAAAACCACTCCCTTTGCCTCTCTCACCTACAAACTGACATGTTATGCCAGCACAATTATGCCCGTGTAAATCAGCGCAATAGGATTCAGAATTATTAAGTCGCAATAAAACACTTACATATATGGCAAAATTTACATTTTTATTTGGAAATAAGTCATTAGTATAAACGTAGTAATAGGCACTTGAAATTGTCAAAGTTAGTCCTAGTTTACACTATGCAAGTCTTATTGCTAAGCTAATTAATTTGAGGGAGAGAGAAAAAGGGGGGCACAGAAACGTTTCTTTTTCCCTCGTCTCTCTCTCTCTCTCCCTCCCCTAACAAACTAATCAGCTTAGCAATAAGACTTGCATAGTGTAAACTAGAACTTAGTGTATTTTTGTGCAGACTACACCAATTAACACTGAAATTTAAAAAATTTAATTTAAAGGGTATTCTATAAGTTAATGTAACTTTGACAATTTGCTGTATCTTGGAAATCATAAGAGGCAAATTATTGAAATTTTCAAAAACGCCAAAACAAAAAATCGCAAAAATTAAAAATATCATCATAAATAAAATAAGTCGCTAAAATGCAAAAAAAAATCACCAAAAGTAACAAGGTCGTCAAAAATATATTAAATAAAATCGCAAAAACCGAAAAAAATTGCCAAAAAAATAAATATTGTAAAAACAAGAAAAAAAAACGCCAAAACTAAAAAAAAACTTCTAATTTTCTTTTTCCTATTTAATTTTTGTGCTTTCAAGGTCATTTTGGTCTTCTTCCATGTATATAAAAGATTATTGATTCATTTTGAAATCCTACGTTTGGTTGGTATTTTCCAACTTCTTTGGGGAATCTTTATTAAAACCTGGCAACCACAAACATATAAAAGTAAAATAAATTATAAGTAATACTGCAAGCTTATTTCTTATAATAGTCCAACTGACATATGAATAATCTTTTTATAAAACAATTTACAATTTTACAAAGTTAAATTTTTTTTTTAAATCTCCAAAAAAAGGCGTAAAATTCGCCAAAAAAAAAACAAGCGCCCCACGGAGCCCTTCATACTGAATTAATTTCATTTGTTTTTTTTTTTGTGTTTATTTACTCAGAATTTATTAAATTTTTATAGTTTAAATAAACAACTAGTAAAGCCGTGTTCAGACTATTATACTTTGTATTTATGCATGTCAAAAATTTAAATAATACGTGCAAGTGTGATAGTCTGAACGCAAAATGTCATCAAAGTGGCAAATAATACGATAAAAATGTTGACATCCTATAAGACTTTTTCGTTTTTAGAAAATTTTCTAAACGATAATACTTTTCATTAGATCAGGATTGCATTTTCACAAAAAACCAAATTTCCAAGTCGGCTGTTTCGCCGCCGATAGCGTGTCGTCATTGATGGAATGTTTTGTTATATGTATATCGGCGCAAAATTTTGAATAAGTGAAACTTATGGAAGTATATTTCGTTGACGTAATTTTTTAACGTTTTTGTAATATATTTTCTTAATGTTTTTCTGTTATATACATAGAATATTTTTAACTGCTGAATTTTTTCAAGTGCGGGCAGGTCCCCGCCTACATGAAACCGTTTTGCCGCCGCTAGTCAATGAATAGCACAGACATTTTCATTGAACAGCTGCTTTGTTTTCTGCTTGCATTACACATTTAATTTGAAGTGTGATGGTCTGAACACAATATGTGATTTTACGTTAGATTTTTTGACAGTCGCAACGAATGTATTTAGATTTCTGTATCGTAAAATGTGATGCAAGTATTAATACTTGTATAATAGTCTGAACTGGGCTTAAATGGCAAGGATGTGATCAAAGGTATAGTCAGGGGGATAAAATAGGTTTGAATGATGTATTAATCGGCAAGCCACCAATACTTGTATATCAGCCATGTCACAGAGTGAAATTTTGTATGATTTTGAAAACGAAAACGTATTCTGCTTCTCTAGAAAATGTAAAACGATCAAAAAATTCATTTTGAAAACGGTCTTAAAATCTTAAGTGAAATTTATATTTTTAATAACTTAAACTCGAAAAATGTGAAAAACTGTACTCAAAATTAATTATAAATATAGTCTATATTAATTTCACTTAAAAAAATTTTATTTAAATACTTCTAGTATGAAAATTTTAGTATTTTTGTAAATATTCACTTCTCGTCAGTTAAGTCCAATAAGAACCAAACCTTGTACTGCCTCAACTTCTTCAAATGTTGCTGCAAATACTACAGCAACTCCAAAAAGACACAGACTTTCCACTCCATCAAACCCAGACCTCAAAAGCCTTTTGTCTGAAGAAAATAAATGTTTAGAAAATTTAGTAAATTTGAAAACTATTTGTAAACTTTTGGAAGACCAAAGAAACGAAACTAAAATTTTGAATGACAAACTAGAAAGGCTTTGTAATATTTTCGAAAAAAAAATGTAAAGATGATCAACTACACAACATAGAAATACAAAAGAGATTGTGCGAGAAAAATTAAATGAAACTTAAATTGATTGATATAGAAGTACTAAGACTTAATATAGACAAACATAATAACAAAAATTGATAAAACCAAAAAAAAAAAATATTTAAAGTGAATTTTGCAACTTAAATCTCCTATGTTTTTTTAATGTGCCTTATTTTTATTTAATACAACTTGAAGTAATATTTTTTTATACACACGGTGAAATTTAGGACGTCTATTTTTCTTAATTCTCTTTTGAAGTTGCTACCAAAAAGTCCTTGCGTTCATACGATGGTTTTTTTGACGTCTAATTTTACTTCTCTTCACCCATATAGCCAATAAGTTAGAAGAGCAAGAATAAAAAAATACAATAAGATAGAAGAGTAACATTAAAACGTAACAACAATAACAACAAGAGCAATGTAATCAGAAATATGAAAAAACTATGAAAACAGAAATCGAGTCATTTTTTCTACCCCTCTTTCTTCTCTACACCGTTCGCTAACAAACAAAAAGTGACGTCGAAAAATAGACTTCATAAAAGTCTTCGTGTGAATTAGGTGTTAGCTACAAAAATGTTGATAAAACAAAAACAAACAAAAAACATTTTAAAAGTAGATTTTGTAACTGATCTCATGTGTACCTTTATTGTACCTTATTTGTAAAGGGTGTTTTTT
Source organism: Tachina grossa (assembly GCA_949987645.1). Taxonomy (NCBI): domain Eukaryota; kingdom Metazoa; phylum Arthropoda; class Insecta; order Diptera; family Tachinidae; genus Tachina; species Tachina grossa. The sequence goes on along the minus strand of OX465278.1, from coordinate 47,958,306 downwards.
ATTGAGGTATAGAACTTTAAGTTGGCATCACTTTTTTAACTGGCGGCCATTTTGTCAAGTGATTAATATTTACTTTGGTTTGCCATTTCATCGTGAACAGGTTGACAAAAGAACAACGCTTGCAAATCGTGCAAATTTATTTCGAAAATAATGGTTCAGTTCGCGAAGTTTACCGCAAGCTCCGTCCATTTGATGGTCGACATAATCGTCCATCAGAGCAATTAATTCGGTTAACCATGGATCGTTTTCGCACTACGTTTACTCTATGTGATAATACGCATCCGCAGAGACGTCGAACAGTGCGCACCGAAGAAACAATTGCCGCTGTAGAGCAAAGTGTTGAAGAGGACCCGAATGAATCGATTCGCCACCGTGCACAGCAATTGGAGCCGACTAACCGACTATTTTGTTCCCGAATTGGATGGCATGAATGTGGATGAGTTGTGGTTCCAACAAGACGGCGCTACATGCCACACAGCGCACGTCACAATCGATTTATTGAAGGAAACATTCGATGAGCGCATAATTTCGCGGAATGGACCTGTCAATTGGCCACCAAGATCGTGTGATTTGACACCATTGGATTATTTTCTTTGGGGATATGTGAAGTCGCTCGTCTACGCCAACAAACCAGAAACGTTAGGGGACTTGGAAGCCAACATTCGTGGCGTTATTGCCAACATACGGCCCCATATGCTCGAAAAAGTGGTTGAAAATTGGACCTGTAGAATTGGCTTTATTCGAGCCAGCCGCGGCGGCCACATGGCCCGAAATCATATTTAAACATTAATGGCATAAAATTATCCTTCCAATAAAGCCAAATTGATGGACATTAAAACGATTTTCTTGTGTTTTATTTCAATTCGAAGTTCTATACCTCTAAAAAAAAACACCCTATATTTAATACAATATGAATTAATAAATGTGTACTTGAAATCACAAGAAAATGTTGTTTTTAACATTTAAAAGAATATTTAAGTAATTTGGCTGGCTATTCTGTGCCTTATGAGAGTCCCTGTGTTGAACAAACTTTAAGAAATATCGTCTATGTCATTGTTATAAATTTCATCAATTTCTTGATTGATATTCAAAATAGGGTCTTCATTGATATTTATGTTATATTCTCTGCATATGTTATGCAAAGCGCAGCACACGTTTATTATTTGCACGACTTTTTCCGGGCTATAGACCAAGGTTCCCAGTAAACATCTGAACCCGGCTTTTTATGTTCCTGTTTATGTTACTTTCCTATTGTAATAAAGAGACTCATCTTCAGTAGGCTTGGACAGTTTAATATGAGTACCGTCTACACGCAAAGAAAAAATATGGTTGAGGTAACCATAATCAAACAGCAACATACTATGATTGAATTATATGATTGCAGTCAAATCATATTATTGTTAATAGAAAAAAAAACTTTAACAATATTATTATCTGAGTTAATTATAATATTATCTGAGTTAATAATAATATTATCTGAGTTAATTATATTATAATCTTAGTATTGTAAATATGACAACATTATTGTTAGATGTGACTAAAGTATAATTGAAACTCACGATACCATGTTCTAATATTATATTAATATTGTTAAATACGACCACAGTATTATTTAATAAAATAATACTATTTTATTTTCTAATCATATATTTATTGTAGAAACAGCTGTGCGTTAAATTCGAAATAAAAATAAATTAATATTGTTGAAATAAATTGTATATATAGAAATGTATACTTACACGACATACAGACATGTCTGTATAAAAAGATACACAAATGTTTATATATTTTTATTGATCTACCCTTTTGTTTGTACTTTATTTATTTATTCATTTATTTAACACTACCGATAGCTTACAAACGAAATACTGAACTGAAAGATGTTTCTGAAAGAGATTTTTTTTAAACTTAACATAGTATGGTTTTGGAAAACATTATATTGTTATTTACATCATATTATTTTTAAATAATAAAACAAATTATGTTGCAGTCATAAGTTTTTAACAAAACTGTATTGTTAAACTCTAACCATATCACACTTTTATATGGATGTGATAATGTAATTAATTATTCAATTCAAACATTACTCTGTTTATCGTAACGAAATAAATGTCTAAAATAACAATAACTAGTTTTCGACGACCACACATTTGTTTCAGAGAACATAATATTGTTTTCTCAACCATTCTACAACCATATCTTTTCTTTACGTGTATGCATCCAATTACACCGGGTAACTGATAATTTGTAAAGAAGTGCAATTTTGAGTTTATCTACTCTTCAGGCATCATTTTCAATTTTATCCAATGTGGACATATTTTGCTCTCGAGAGCATTCATAACCCTCCATAGAATAGTTGAAACGGTGCTTCTTCCCATACACAAGTCTACGTCCTTGCCTATGACAGCTTGGTACGCTCCTGTAGCAAGAAAACGAATAGTTGCTGCCAATTGAATAATTGGCGGTATACTACAGCTTTTCAAGAAAGCTTATTCAGACGATAAAAGCTTATAAAACTAAAAAAATATTATTAAGCAAACATGAAATGGATACATTTACTTACACTCCACTTGGATAGGACAAAGGATCTGACGCATCCCTCAAACTTCTGCGATTTAATTTGAATGCTAAATGCATCTTTCTGTCTTCTTCCATCACAGCAACAATTGAAACACCAGGCATACTTTTCTTTTGTATAATTTTTAATTTTTTTTTTTAATTTTAATTTTTTTGATTTTAGTTTGTTTGTTTACTTTCTTTTAATTTGTCTGGAGCCGAACCGATATTGTTGGCGCCAGCTGTTTTGATTTCAATGTGACCATATTTTTAACATAAATAATACGATTTCAACTTTTTCCGTTTTCATAAAAACGTACGAGAGCTGAAGAAGCAAAAGTAAAACGTTACGATTTGGAAATACGAATTCAAATCAATTTCGTACAAAACCTGTGACATGGCTGTATATCTCTTGTTATATTTCTATCATTTAGAAATATATTTACTTGTGTCAAATCTGCTATTTTCTACTGTGAGTTTTCTACTAAGTATAGCTTTATTATTAGCTCATCTATATATATGGTAAAAAAAAAATGGGGAATGGGAATGGGTAAAAAATGCTTCGGGTGGTACGTAACCACTTTGTAATGCATTTTGTATATACAGGGTGGGCCAAAAGAAACCAAGGGGTGTAAAAGTTTAATAACTTTTTTGTTTATTAATTTTTTTATTTTTTCTTTCAGATTATATAGACAACACTTGGAGAATTTATAATGGAGAGGTTCACAACTGAACAGAGAACCAGAACAATAGAATTTTATTATTTAAACCAGAGATCAATTATTTTAAGCTCATTTTCATTTGAATGGCTTTGTTAATAAGCAGAACTGTAGGTTCTGGGGTTCTCAAAATCCAAGAGCCATTCATCAACGCCAATTGCAGCCCATCAGGTGTACAGTATGGTGTGGGATCACATCTGAAAATGTCATTGGGCCCTACTTCTTCGAGAATGAAGATGGAAGTGCTGTAACCGTAAATGGAGAGCGGTATCGGTTTATGATAAAAAATTGTTTACGTCCTGCTCTTGAAAACAGACCTGATATGTGGTTTCAGCAGGACGGAGCCACTGCCCATACTGCCCGAGACACAATGGCACTTTTAAGTCAAATTTTTGGAGAGCGAATAATTTCTCGAAATTCGGAAATTATTTGGCCAGCGCGATCGCCAGATTTGACAGCACCCGACTATTTTCTTTGGGGTTTTTTGAAGGAGCGAGTGTATGTGAACAAGCCAGAGACAATCCTTGAACTCAAGGCAAACATTGTTGCAGAAATTCGAACGCTACAGCCACAAGTTTTGAAAGATGTTATGGAAAATGCTCTAAAAAGAGCCCATAAGTGCGAAGCTGAAAACGGTGGTCATTTAAGAGACATCATTTTTCATACTTAGTGTAAAAAAATTTCCATTTTGTATATTATAAAGGGTGTTTTTTATTGAGGTATAGAACTTTAAGTTGACATCACTTTTTTAACTGGCGGCCATTTTGTCAGCTGTCAAGTGATTAATATTTAGTTTGGTTTGCCATTTTATCATGAACAGGTTGACAAAAGAACAACGCTTGCAAATCGTGCAAATTTATTTCGAAAATAATGGTTCAGTTCGCGAAATTCATCGCAAAATTTTGTTCAGTGATGAGGCTCATTTTTGGTTGAATGGCTACGTCAACAAGCAAAATTGCCGCATTTGGAGTAAAGAGACTCCACATGAGACCCTTGAGACGCCATTACATCCACAAAAACTGACTGTTTGGTGTGCTCTATGGGCTGGTGGAGTCATTGGGCCATACTTCTTCCGAAATAATGCTGGAGAGTCAGTTACCGTTAATGGAGACCGGTATAGAGCCATGATAACCGACTATTTTGTTCCCGAATTGGATGGCATGAATGTGGATGAGTTGTGGTTCCAACAAGACGGCGCTACATGCCACACAGCGCACGTCACAATCGATTTATTGAAGGAAACATTCGATGAGCGCATAATTTCGCGGAATGGACCTGTCAATTGGCCACCAAGATCGTGTGATTTGACACCATTGGATTATTTTCTTTGGGGATATGTGAAGTCGCTCGTCTACGCCAACAAACCAGAAACGTTAGGGGACTTCGAAGCCAACATTCGTGGCGTTATTGCCAACATACGGCCCCATATGCTCGAAAAAGTGGTTGTAAATTGGACCTGTAGAATTGGCTTTATTCGAGCCAGCCGCGGCGGCCACATGCCCTAAATCATGTTTAAACATTAATGGCATAAAATTATCCTTCCAATAAAGCCAAATTAATGGACATTAAAACGACTTTCTTGTATTTTATTACAATTCAAAGTTCTATACCTTTAAAAAAAACACCCCTTATAATCTGAAAGAAAAAATAAAAAAAAGTTATTAAACTTTTACACCCCTTGGTTTCTTTTGGCCCACCCTGTACATATGTATCATTAGCATAATATGGAGCCATTATTAAATTATTTTCTATGCAGTTAATACTTTTGAAGATGTGGTTTCTAATGACATGGAAAATGAAGTTGTCTATTCTACTTATTTTAGAAACAAAATAAATTTGTTTATTTGATACATATTTCTTATAATTACTGTTAGATGATCTGTAAAGAGACGTACAGTACCTTAAACACGTTAAACGTTAAACCAAATCTGGCAACCATATGTAAGTATGGGTCTTATTAAAGCTTGATATAACAAAAATACCGATTTGTACATAAAGAAAGCTTTTCTCGCTTTTATTAATTGCAAATTGTTATGATCGCGAAAATATAAAAATTTATCGAGATGTATTCCAAGGTACTTAACACACTGTTTATTAGGGATATATACTCCGTCCTGTGAACTTATGCTGAAATCCTTCCAGTGCTTTCTAACATTATAGTTGCACTTCCCCACAGGAGGTCGAAAAAGAATGGTTTCACATTTATTTATGTTTATTTCTTTTTATTTTCCAATCATAAGCATATTTTTCTATTATATTAAAGTAATTTTGGGGCTTTTCATTAATTTTTCCGATTTTGTTATCGGAATGATATATAATTATATCATCAGCGAAACCTATAATATTATCGATTTTGTTTAAGAGATCATATATAAAAATATTAAATAGAACGGGTGAGTTCACTGTTCCCTGTTGCAGACCATTTACAATAGTAAATTTTTTGTGCCTAAATTTTGCCTTTTGCTGACTAAAAAACTTTTGTCGTTTAAATATTATATATGAGTTAATTTCATTTGTTATATATTTAATAAAAGAACAAGTACATAAATCCTTTTCTCTAATTGATGTTTGTGATTCAGTTAAAATAGAATTATTCCCTAGTTCAATAAGATTTTTTGAGTGTTTGGTTATGAATTCTCTAAATCATTTTCTTCAAAAATGCTTGTTGTCTTTGATAATGAAAAATATATATGTATGTATAAAATAAAAATTAAATTAAGTTATTATACGATAGTTTGAAAAATATATGAAAAAATATATGCTGGGTATAATGGCTTGGAACAAAAGCGTAAAGTATGTATATACACAAACCTCGTAGCAACTTCGACTTTTTCCGTTCATAAGCCGGGTACTCTGTTCATAATTTCGTGCTCAAACTACATGTAAAAGTATTTGATATGAAATATTTTTCGAGATAAACTTGAAAAAGTACCCTGTCGGAAATTACGTTAACCTTAAACTAACTTTAAGCTAACTATTTCGCAGCTAGTATTGACTGACACTTGGATTACTTTTAATGTAATCCAACTGACTATTTTAACATTGCTATGTCCTAGGCGGTAGTCAATTGTCTGACTCTGCATTACTTTCAGTTAACTTAAAGTTGATTTTTTTTTAAATCACCTGGTAGTCAGTAAATTAAAAATTTTTTCTGGGGTTCGAACATGTATCATCACTAGGGAAAGAAGAATTTTCATGTAAATACATGTTTTCTGTCGTTGGTCGTAGATCAACGTAAATAAAATATATTTGCGAATCAACAAATTTGCGACGAAATGGCATCGATTTGTTAGTGCATATTTTTGCATATTTTATAATATATATATATTTTCGCATATTTCATTATAAATGTATATTTTTAATACATTTTGTAGTTTTTTCATGTTATAAATCTAATTTTGTTTTTTTTTTAGTTGCTAAGTATTTAAAAGCTGCAGTTTTTACGACTCTGTAAGAACAAAAAAAAAGGAAAACGAGAAAAATTTACGGTCGTATTTTTTGTGATATTATTCGATATTGAAAAACACTGTAGGACTCCTTCAACTCATTTGAAAAGTTCAGTACCTTGGCTTAAGTCAAGAATTCCAATACCATTGAAAATTTAAATAATAACAAAAATTAAAAATTTTAAAAACCCCCAACTTTTTTCAGAAAAGATGTTGCATCTTCTAAACGGCTGGACCGATTGTCTTCAAACATAGCTAAGAACCCTCTCGATCAAGTCACCTTTCAAACAGAAAAAACTAAATGAAAATCGGTCTAGCCGTTTGGATTGTACGTGGACACGGACAGACGGACAGACGGACAGACACACAGACACACAGACACACACTACAAACTTATAACACCCCTTTTTTAGTCGGGGGTTAAAAATATCATGGGATTAAAGCCCTTTTAAGCCCAAAAAACACTGGTTTAATTTTTTTTCAGTGCTCTCTATTGGTTCCGTATTAATTTCATGTGGATATAAAGTGATTTTGGAAGAACCTTTGCGTGGTTCAGCTTTCTATGAAAAATATCAAGTGATATGATACGGATACATCCAATAGTAACTAGATGGTAAGGCTGTACTAAATTTCTATTAATAAAAGTAAGAAATTTTTGAAGTCAAAAACTTTCCCCTGTATGCAAAAAAACACGTTCTTGAAGTGTGCATTGAATTGAAGATGCGTTTAAAAAAAATGTCCTCTGAAAGGCAGAACAAGTGAAGAGATAAAAAATAATTTAAAAAAAAAATTATGGACTTAAAATATATGCAACAAATTGGATCAATTGAGGAGGTCCATAACAAAATGCAACAATTCCATTTGAGCAATTTTTTGAATAAACGAATAACTGTAATTTGACTGATGAGAATACATATTGGAATTATTTCATTTTGGTCTGAATATCTAGTTTAGGTATTGAGTCACAATAAAACTATAGACCTTTGGTATATTTTATGAAAATGTCTACATAGATTTTAATCTGTAGAACTGTATTACGTCAAAAAATCAGAAAACTCAAAAAGTGGAATTGTTGCGTTTTGTTATGGACCTCCACAATTATAGTACTAACAACGAAAACCTAGAAACTGAATTTTCCGCAAACGAAATATCAGCATTTAAGTACGCACTAGTCTCCTGCACAAGATATCTTATAAGAACTTTTAAGACATGAGGGATTTTTCAAATGCTTTACTACAGCGAAATCTTATAAACCAAACGTTAACAACATTGTTTGCAAGAAACTTTTTTGACGTGACAGAAGAATTTCTGATACTACCCAGCGGGAACTAGAAGGAGTAGGAACGCCTTCCAGAAGGCCTCTGGACGCCTTATTTTGGATGTAGAAGGCCTCCTCGCTCCATTCCATTCTCATATCTTTTTTACACGCGTTGTCATTGCGGAGCAGGCCTTTTGTTCTTGCTTCTTTCGCCAGAGATTCTGGAAGCCTTCAAACTAATAGAGTTTGTTTTTGCTTTGGTAAAAAAACAAAACAAAACATGTTACTCCTTCTCTTCTCCCTTCTCATAGAAGCGAGTGTGGAATGTGTATCGTATATTTTATGCGAAAGAGTCCTTTAATAAGGCCTGCACCAAGAAGGTCTTCTGAGTTTTACCGCTGGGTAGCTTCTTTCTACGCATAAGCGCGTGTACAAACGTCATGTATGTATGTGTGTATGATCTTTTATTTTTCTGCGCACATGCAAGGGCACACACATGCATTAACATTAGTTGTATGCGGTTAATCACATAATAGCTTACCATCTACATATTACACACACACTCAAACGTACAATATTAAAAATAACAAGCATACACTAATCAACAATACTTCTTTTGAGTGTTTGTTACAAACAAGCTGTCTTGCGACATCGCTTGTTACAACTGATATACACATACACCAATACATCCATCGTGCTTCGCTTAAAGTACGACAGCATTTATTATTGGTTTAGTATAATACATGCGACGTGAATACATTCAAAAATCATGACGTTTTTACATTTCAAGACTGTTTACGCAGCTCTCTAGTACGCACCAATAACTTCTTCTAACGTGTATCTTTAATTTTTATTACATTAAATTTTTTAAACAAAAAATCGTCAAAGATTTACCTTTGGCATTTAAAAAAACATTTGAAAACATTTAAAAACTTTATTAAAACTTTATTTTGTATTCCATATGATTTCACAATATATTTATAAAGAATACATTGAAGCTGAGCTTTTTATGTTTTTTAAGTTTTTAATGACAAAATGTTTGTTAAGAAAGCCATGAAGGTGATTTTTTTTCAATTTTTAATGTTATTAAATGCTGAAAAAAAAGTTGATAAATGCATATTTTATCAGTTTTAAATAAATATTTTTATATTTTAACTGCATATTTTATGTACATAAAACGTAATTTTAAATGCATGAAAATCCTTTCCCTAATCATCACACTTTGTGTATTCAAAGCTCTACCATTCAGGTAAAGTACCATCTAAAATAACAACAACAAAATGTTAATATAAAACTCAAATTAATTTCAAAGTAGCTGAGAAGAAATTTGTTGGCTCTCATCAAATTCGATTACGAATGGATGACCTTGCAGTTAGCTTTTAGTCAATCAAAGAAAAGTTAACTATTTTTGTAGTCAACGCCACACATTCTCCGACAGGGTAGGTAGTATCAAAGAATATAAATTGTATAGAATACGCATCTGAGCTAAAAAATTAAACATTTTTTACTTACGCTTTAGATGCGGGGGGAAAGTATAAAGGCAGAATTAAGGCTCAGTTAGCCGACTGTAATGTAATGTAACTGCAAGAGTAAGAAACAGCTGATCGATTTTGTTATGTGAAAAGTAATGAAAACGGTTATAGAGATGTAATGTAATGTAACCTACTTTTCATATAAAAATATCGATCAGCTGTTTTCTACGTTACAGTTACTTTACATTACAGTCGGCTAACTGAACCTTTACCCGACTGTAAATGTAGAACTGTAAATGTAAATGTGTCAGCTGATCGAATCTGTTGTATGAAAAGCTATGCAAACGCTTAACTGACTGAGATGGCACGTAAATGTAACGTCTGAACCTGCAGAAAATAGAATTTCATGACGACGTGACGTGACATTTGTAGACAGTGATGGGATGTATGTATATTGAATGAGAGTTTGGCACAATAGCCCTGATTTGGTACTTTTGTTTCTTTTAATAATTTAAGCTTTTGAGTGGTTAATTTGTATACGTACATGGCATATTTAATAAATTTAGTTTTCTAAAAAAGTTTTTTTTATAAAATCTAACCAGAGTTTGCCAATCGTATGTGTTTATTTTTTGTTAATATACATACATACTAGTGTCCTGCACAAGTCTATTTATAAGACCTTTCAAGACATGAGAGATTTTGTCAAATGCTTTACTACAGCGAAATATTCTAAAAGAATCGCCAAGCAACACTGTTGGCAAATAATTTTTTTCGGTGGTTTTTCTTGCCAACAGTGTTGTTTAGCGATTCTTTTTGAATATTTCGCTGTACTAAAGCATTTGAAAAAATCTCTCATGTCTTGAAAAGTCTTATAAATACTCATGTGCAGGACACTAATACATACACATATGTATATGTACATATGTATGAATTTGTAAAATATACATATATATATATATGTACATGTGTGCGTACAAAAACATACATTCAAGCGTACCAAAAACTATTTTTATTTAAAAATAATAACAATAAAAATAAAAATAGGTACGTATAATCAAAATATTTATAATGATAATAAAAATATAAGTATTTTTTATAATTATAATACGTTGTAATGTAAATATGTATATACGGGTATGAAGCTTAAATTGTAATTTCACTAAATGTCAAAGTCATTACAATGTTTGTAAGTATAAAATAATGATTTGATACCATTTAAATAAATTTGGTACTTTTTCCATGCAATCAAAAATAATGTGAAGATGTTGAACTCTCATCAATGTTTCGAACAGCTGTTTTCCATTTTATATGATTTTTTTATACTGATAAACACCCAGCAAACAAAAAGTCCTGTATATGTATTTTTGTTAAAAAATATACATATGTATATTGTTTGTAAATAAAACTAAATTATTATGAGTAGGTACGAACATTAATAAGAAAAGGTTAAAACGAGAAAGTAAAGATTTTATTGAGATGCTACTGCATGCATACACATTCTTGGAAATTAAAGAGCTAAATACTTCGTCTTTCCGATGAAGTTTCTCAAAATCTGTTCTGGTAATGTACAATGACAAATATTACGGTTGAGCGTTATGGCTGCTATGAAAAAAATTATTATAATTGAGTTCATTTAAATAAAATAATAATAATAATTTTCAAAACCTCTAGGCGTATTTTCGTTCTAAAAGATGTTTTTTCAAAAACTCAATTAGTTTAGTAGTTCAACAGGCTAAATCTTGCCATCAAAAGAAAGTAAATTAAAATAGTTTCAGCGAAATTATTAAAAAATCTTGGATTAATTATAACATTACTATTTTATATATTATTTACTTATAAGTTCTAATACATACATACAGTAGCTCCAAGCCAAGCTCGTACACTTATCAAAAATAAAGTAATTTATAAAATATTCAAAACGTAGCGACTTATATTAAATAACGTTACTTCATTTTATTATAATGATGGGTACCGGTTTCAAAAATAGAATTAAACTTTTAATTTTATCTTTAATTATTACCACATATAAATGTATTTTAAAAAATTGGCAACATTCCACGCCCAAGCCAAACTCGTACTGTTTTAATCCACTTGGCAACATTCTTATTGTTTGCAGCCAACTTCAGGTAATTTAACAAAAAGCATTTGAAGTCAATAAATTTTGAATTTGCTGGCCAGATTTTTTATTGTTATTTGTTTAATTGTTTGTTTGGTAAACAAATAACTAAGTTGAAAACCAGAATGGGTAGACAAAGGGCACAAACAAGCGTTGAACTCCGAAAACTAGCACTTCAACATTACGAAAATAAAAAATCGTTACGAGAGATATCTCAAATAGTAAATCGAAGTCGATCAACCGTTCAGTACATAATAAATAGGTACAAAGCTCATAACAGGGTTGCAAATAAGACAAAATTTTCTCTCTGAGTGACGAGCAATATATTTCACGCCAAAAAAATTGACAAAAATCGCGGAAAAGGATTTAGGAAAGAAATTTTGCCCTCAAACCATATGAAATATTTTAAACAGAGCTGATTTTAATGGCAGAAGAGCGCGATTGAAACCTCTTATTAACAAAAGAAACCAAAAGACAAGGTTACGATTTGCCAAAGAACATGAATTAAAAGATTTTTCATTTTGGAATAAAGTGCTTTTCACAGATGAAAGTAAGATCAACTTGTTCGGATCGGACGGCAGACCCTATGTATGGAGAAGATCAAATGAGGCACTTCTTTCCAAAAACATGAAATCCACAGTAAAACACGGTGGCGGGTCAGTAATGGTTTGCGGTTCATTTTCTGCGTCTGAACCTGGGGTATTGCATTTCATCGAAGGTATTATGGATCAGCATATGTATCTTAATATTTTAAGAGAAAGTTTGCCACTTTGTAAGGAAAAACTTGGCCTTGGTGAAAATTTTTATTTTTACCAAGACAATGACCCAAAGCATAAGGCTTACAATGTGCGATCATGGTTGCTGTATAATTGCCCGCATGCAGCCCAGGGCCCAGATATAAACTCAATAGAGAAGCTATCTCGACAGACAAATTCGGCAGCACACTGTAAGTTCCAAGGACGATTTAAAAAGAGCTCTCCAGGACGAATGGCGCAAAATTGAACCAAGTTTTTGCGAGAAGCTGGTTCAAAGTATGCCGAAGAGGGTAAAGATGATAATAAAAAATAAAGGATTAAAAATATTAGGATTTATATCCAGAAAAAATACTGTTAAATTTAGGTCTGGTGTACGAGTTTTACTTTGTTGTTGAAATCCACATTATTTTATGTTTTTATTTTATAAAAAGTTCTTTCGAATCAAAAGTTTCATTTTGTTTTTACTGTTAAGTTTCTCATAAAATAAAGTATAAAAATATAAATGTCGAAATGTTTTTATTTAATTTGTTTTGATGTTATAAGATGGTATAAAAATGAAATAGGGGTGTACGAGTTTCGCTTGGAGCCACTGTACATACTTGTGTGTATGTCCGTATACATATGTATGTAAATTTCAATCAAAATGAATTTCATAAATTTAAATATTATATGTACATATATGAACTTTCGCGTTTGACTTCAAATAACTGGCAATTTAAAATCAAAAATGCGTGTTTGCTGGGTACAATGCAATTAGTATGTATGTGTGTGTGCACAAAGAAGTTTTTTTTTGTGTCGAAAACACATGACACGTTTTTAAGTATTCTATAAGCGCTCAAACGTTTACATTTACATTACATTTACATTTACCTTACATCTGCGATTTCTACAGTCGGGTAACGGAGCCTTAAAGCGCAAGCAAACACACACTGAGATCATTATATTCTTTGCTCTTATCACCAGCGTTGCCGCTGTGCGACTTAAGTCGCATTTTGCTACTTTTTCAACAGCGGCCAATTTAAAAAAAAACTATGTAAAAATATCCGAGTTTTACCACACAAAATAGCGATTTTCGGAGGAAAGTTGCTGTTGCTGAAATAAAGCTTGTTTTAAGGATGATAAGTTTCCAAATGTAGCAGTTGTAAAGTTAGTGAATTACACCTTATTTCTTCATCTTTATAAATAAAATATAATTTACATAGTATTTAAGAACTATGCATAATGCCTTGAAAGAATAGTATAACTATATCTGTGGCAATAAATAATAATGGCTTAAGTTGACATAAGTGTTTTTTCATTTTATTACATATTCTTATTCTCTTCTTCAACATCTATCACTCAACTAAATTTCAATTAAAAAATGTCATTATTAATAAAACTATACGCATTTATATTTTAACATAAGTCTTCTTGGAAAATAATACGTAAGCCATAACATCTTACCTCAATTTAATTTTTTTTTCGGTAGCTACATCAATATTAAAATCTTTGAGCATAAAAACTTGTACACGCCTAAGTTCAATAACTAATATCGCATCCAAATTATTCTTCATTAAAAGAAAACTTATATTTAATTAAGCTTTTAAAAAATTATCTTATCTCAGGTTTTCCGCATTTTTTAATTTAACCTAAAGCACTTATCTCGACTTACCATCAATAAAAATTATTTTGATTTTCAATATAATAGCTTAAGTGCACTTTAATTTTTATTTTTCTAACAATGGATTTTTTCATAGCATGTTAACTAAAAAACAGCGAATATTAAACAATAAATGTGCATCTTTTTCGGAGGCTAAACATTTTAAATAAAATCCAAACACAATTAATTTTAGACAAAACCCTTAATATTTCAAAACATGAAATTTCGACTTAAGCCATTATTATTTATTGGCACAGATATTATCCTCTTCAGAATCCAATTTTAAAATTTTCTACAAAACTTTAAATGATTTTTCTTCAAAGTAAATTTTTTGAGTTATGCTGGTTTTTAAGTAAATAAGTGAGATGAACCATGTCAGTCCCTAATTTTTTTTTATAAATCTTAAGTAATTGGGTAAATTACGGCACTCGATATCGAACGAAATGTGCATTTAATTTCGATTGGAATTTCATTCGATATGAAATTGGTTGTTGTTTGTGCAAAGAGAGAGATACAATTGTTTTTGTCGTTCATAGGCGTAAGAAATACTCGTAGAAATAAATATATCGCAGATTTCCTCTTGCACGACTGATTTCGTTTGACGGTGGTGTTGTGTTAATTTTTATATGAACAAATGCGTTTTATTTTTTATGACTAAAGTTCGCACAAAAAAATCGTTGTTCGTTCCAGTTGTGTTCCCAGTTCGATTCGTGAGTTTCAGTGCAAAATATGTATGTATGTTTGTATGTATGTTTGTATGTATGTACGAGTATGTGTATATGATGTATGAGGAATGCAGATGCTGCAACAATTCCCCTTAAATTATCTTTTCTTTTCATAATTATTACAACAACCTCCAATTTCAAGAATTACAGATTATACTACAAAATTATTTCCCAAATGGTAGAAAATATAAGTTTTTGCAGATTTTATTTTTTTACTGATTCAAATCTTACACAAATATTCGCATATTACACAAAATGTATTTTCATGATTCACGAATTTCTTTTGTAATACATATAAACATTGTTTTTCGTAAATTTACGCAAAAAAAAATTGTAAAAATACTAAATTTTCTTATTTGCAGACAAAAATTATTTCGTAAAATGAACAAATATCATTTCTACTATTTAAGAAGTATTTCACACCGTAAAAACAACGAATATTTTCGTAAAATGAACCACATTTTTCGTTTATTTTAACTATGAAATATTTTGAGTGTAGTTAATTAATTAATTACTTGAATTATTTTTCCTTTTTTCATTTATAAATGAAAAATTATAATAAACAGAAAATGAATTAACAGTTTTTCCATCTATACTTTACTTTCTTTTTTTGGTGCTGATCATTTATATACATACATGTATACTTTAAGGTCCCAATTTTGGCTTTCAAATTTACTTCATTTGAACCAATTTTAACTTATAAGCATTTATAAAAAGTTTTATTAAGATTAAAGATGAAAGTAAGTACATATTTTTTTAATTGTGATACTCCGAGAAATAATTTGCATGTGGAATCAAGGGTTTGAGTGTCAGATTTTTTGCAATATTTTCTCCATTTATTGGCTGTTTTATCGACCAAAACAATAAAATGATCGACATCATCGAGCCGAATATCGCCAACTGGACGAACAGCTCTTTTTCTAATACCTGATATGCTAAACTGTGTATATGATTGCCCTACGGCATACATTCTGTTACAATACAAAGGGATAAATTGAAAAAAGGGTAATAAAAAGTGTCATTGGCACGAAAGGGTCAAAAGTGGTACTTTAGTGTCACAACGGCAACGCTGCTATCAGAAATGCGAGCGTAGCATACACTGTAGAGCTGCAAAACTATCGATAGTACTATCGATAGTATCGATAGTTTTGTTATAAATGAAATATCGATAGTTTTTTCCACTATCGATACTATCGGTAAAAAAAAACAAGTAATTAAAAGAGTAAAAATAATCGAAGTCAGTAAACTGTAGCCGGCAGCTTTAAAGCAAATTATCCGTCGTTGATTTAAGCTTTTGTACAGCGATGCAAAAGTTGGTACAATTGTATAATTTTTGCGCTATTTGAATGCCAAAAGTACCGTAGCACCGCAATGACCCATTTAGCACTACTGGAATCTCTTTATATTATATTACATGCCAAAATTGCATTAAAATATATTAACCCCCTTATGCAAAAAATAATGCGTGCTTGAAGTGTACATTAAAAAAATTTCCATAGAAAAACCGGTTTTAACGTTCACTTATTTTTTTTTGCACAAGGGGGTTAATCTTTAGCTCGAGGGTATTAGAAAATTATGTAAATCAAACGATGTTTTCCGGTACTTAAAGAATTGCTGGAGGAATGTTATTTATTCCAAATTCATCTGCAAATGTGGAAATTTTATTTTCGTACCAAGGAGAGAAGCCGACTATTTGCATCGACTGTGAACAATCGAATAAAAAAAAGGTTATAAACGTAGTATATCGTAAATGTTACTTTTATATTCAGATCCCAGCAACTAATATTCTTTGTGCACCTTCTGGCGTTTTGTTAATTGATTTTTAGTTAATTAAAATGTACAAATATTCAAAAAATATAAATAAAGAATTAGGTACAGTCGTACTGAAAAAATTAAATTTTTTTTTGAAAGTTAGTACAATTTGTAAATATGACATCGCATCCCTGCTTCTGTATACATAAGTACTTAAATACATATGTAGGTATATGAATTTATTTATAAATCCAAGTGTTATTCGATAAATAGTAGTCACAAGTATCTTAATAAATTCAACATCGTCGACACAAAGATAAATTTTGGTGGTACTGATATCGCGACGGCCGCCAATCGTCTCTTACGATAAAACTTTACAGTTAGTGTCTTAAAAGTTATCAACAATTTTCGCATTTTGATAATTCTAAACCATGGGTAGGCCCATAAAATTTTAAGTTCAATAAAAAAGAATATTTTCAATAATATGTCGCTTACGATAAAATCGAAAAAAAGGCTTGATATATTTTTATATACTAATGAAAATGTTGAGGACTCTGGATTTTTTTTTCGAGTCAAATGTAGTTTATGTGGCAACTTTTATAAAACTATTCGATACTATCGATAGTATCGATAGTTTTACATAAAACTATCGAAACTATCGAGTGAAGCGACTATCGATAGTTTTGCAGCTCTACCCGCAAGCCATAGCACAATTGTGCGGATGAAAATCACACACATGCTTATGCTCTTTAATTTAGTCGTCACTGAGCAAGCGACGAATTAAGTTGTGTACGCATGTATTCATTTTTTCCTGGTTTTTTGTTTAGTTTTTTTGAGCACACGGAACGAAATTAAAGTTAGAGGGTGGCGTTGGCTAAAGTAGTTAGCACGTTGACTACAAATCTGAAGATCCCTGTATCCGACAGTCATCAAAATAACAACACCACGCATTTTTCTGATGTGCATTAGTGTCCTTTGTATCAGTTATTGTGGGAAAAGTTCAAGTGATGAAGGCATAGTCACTGGTCACTGAACTATACCGACTTTAGCAGATGCTAATCCTAATGTAACATCAGAGCAGAGCGCCCTCCTTCGTCGGTATTGTGTAGCAAAAATCATCGGCGAAGTAAAATAACCAATAAAATGGCTACTAAACGCAGCTTCAAAATTAATACTCCTCAATTAACACCAGAAGGCGCTGCAACACTGCATTATTAAAAAGCGTGCAAAAAAGCAGAGTTGTAAAAGAATGAAGCTTTCTTCTATGTCTTCCTTCACCACCTGTCTTCTATCACTATCCCTTTCCTAAAAGAAGGTAACACCTAGTAATAGTAGTAGGCATTAATTGCCTGAGTGTTACTTCTTTATTAAAAAAAAATAAAAAAAAATAAAATAAAAAAAAAAGTTCAAATTTAATAAATTTCTACAGACAAAAAATTGATAATATAATTTTGGAAGCTGGGAAATATTTCGTGATTAAAAATGCTTTTGGCAATATGCAATGCATTTTATGTTATGAAACATTAAAAAATAATAGGGAAAATAGATTAAAAAGGCATTTTAATAGTATCCACAGATCTGTGAATAAATTTAATTTTGAATTTATTCACTAAATTGTTGAATGGTTATTAAATTTTTACTTTTTATTTAAGTTTTTATTAAATTGCATATTTACAAACAAAAAATTCAAACAACTAATAACCACATCATGTATTTTATATTACAAAAGTTTTCTTCAAGTGCAAGTTTATTTTATTCTCATTTTTCTCACCAATATAAACATATTTTATTTTGCGGGACACTGATATTATGTTACTTTGTTTTTGCTTTTTCTACCGTTTATTTGGTATTCCAACATTTGTGATTGCCAAGTGAACAGTGATTGCCAAGTGAACATATTTTTGTCACGTGCCCTTGATGAATTGAGACTTTTTTAGATTTTTAATTGAATTATAGTGAATTTTTAATCAGTAAAGTATAATATTGTTGTTTTGTTACTCATCAACTAATTATTAAAAGATTTTTTCAGCACTTGCATGTTAAACATTGCAAGATAAAAGGGACTAGCGTGTCAAAAAATTTAGGAATAATTTGCATATTATTTAGCAGCGCAAAAGCATTTTTAGGTTCGCTTAGCCTACATGGAAAAATGTTTTTCGAACAATTATTATTTAAATATTCGAAATTTTTTCGAACGAACGTCATCGGCTTCAAAGTGCTGTTCATGTTTACAATGTTTCGCAATGTTACCGCATTTCAATTGCATATGTAATTTGTATTGATACGTTTTGGAAGTCAGTCAAACTTTTACCTTGATTATGTTAGAAGATTGTGTTGTCTTATCTATAAGCTGGTACTCTGTTCGAATATGAGAAAACTGTTGAGCAACATTGATTATTACTTGCGAAAAATTTGACATGTGCGAAATGTAGCCCATTTCGCGATTTTGTTAAGTTTCTCGCCTTTATTGCTTGAAACTATGCAACATTGTTTAATATTCCGTGTTACAGCAGCTAAAACAAAAATGATGTCAGAAACATTTTGCATGAAAAAAAATGCTAGCAGATACATTTAACGTATTTTTTTCGCAATAAGAACAGAGTACATACTACCAAAGAATATAAATCATATAGAATGCGCATCTCATACAAGCTAAAATTTTCTATGACGGGTATTTCCAGCAGTGATGGGAATTGGAAATCTTGATTTCGTGCCAAATCTGCTTTTAAATAGTGCCAAAATCACTTGAATAGTGCCAAACTAATTTTTGTATAATTTTAATGTTGGCACTTGATGTTCATTTAAACTATTGTTCTTGAATGATAATTTATTCTGTTTATAACTAGAAAAATTTACGCATATCAAAAAAACACGGTCTAAAATTAGTTGTATATACACATTAATACATTTCGATTCCTATTTTCGATATAATCGTGAGCGAAATGTAGTAAAAAAAATTAACCTTTTTATTATCAAAATTGTTGATAACTTTGCCTTTGAACTTTGTTGAACTTTAGCCTGTTAAAATCATAAATATATGCTGTAAAATTTATCGTCAAGAAAACCTTCTCCTAAATCGAAAATAATCACCCTTTTTCCGGTTGTCGACATCGACGTGACCTTAACACAATACCAAAAAATTGGAACTTATTTACTCGCTCTCTAGAACAATTTTGTGCTACTGACAATCCATTTCGTTACATAAGGTATAGAAAATAGCATAAACCTGGAGTCAGTTAGTTTCGACAGCGGAGTGTTGTGTTGAAGTGACATCGATGTCGCCAACTGGAATAAGGGTGAATGCTCCATATATATGATTCATATATTAGTAATTTGTACTTATTTAGATGAAATACAAATATAAAAACATTTTTTACGTTATAGTAATGATGCTAAAGGACATACTTATAGACTATAATAAATGATAAAATAAAGTTTTCTTACTAGATGTATATACTTACGATCTAATTCATAAAAAATATTTTAGGTCTATTACAGGTTTATTTGACAAATTTCCCATAGAAATATGTCAAATAAGCGCTCAATAAACCTGAAATATTTTTTATGCATAAGGCAGTTAGTGTGTCGAGTTGTAAAAATTCGTGCACGTTAAAAATAAAAATAATTGTTAGCTATTTATTTTAATCAAACAAAGGTTCTGTCGGAATAGTAGAATTTGTATTGCCTTTTTGGTTCATAATTTTATATGTATTACGATTATAAAACAAGATTTATTGTTAGACCTCAAAAATATTTACCATGTTTTAAAGATGTTAAAATTTATAATTGAATTCCATTTAAAATTTTACTTTTGATCAAATTTCGAACTAAAAATGTACTTTCCACGCTTGATGAAGAATACCTTGAACGATTCGACAAATATCACTTTAACATTTTTCATTGAAACTTGTTTGCGTCTCCATGTCTTTCAAAAACTCACTCACACTTAAGCTCTTGAATTTTTTAAATCTTCAAAGTCTAATATGTATCTGTATTCATTTTTAATTTTTTTCGCCTATTTTATTTCGTTTAGAAGCATTTTTTTTTATCAAAATGAACAGTAAAAGTATTATTTGAGTATCCACTTAGAACATATTCCGGTGCACAAATTCAATTCAAATAATAGTCCTTGAAGTTATATTTACTTTTCAAACATGACACAAAAGAAATATAAGAAGACTTTAATTATATTTTTGAATTCTACAACTTTATGCTGGGAAAATTAGTTTTTGATTATTAACAGTTCAATTTCAGTGCCGCTATAATTTTCTTCCGTTGGAAGATGGTGAGAATTTCGATTTATATTGTCAACATGAATATCATCAATCAATATATTTCATAAATTTCAGAGTTGAAATGTTTCTAAAAATTTATAAAATCATCTCTACGACATGAGCTGTTACAAATTTATATATTCATTTTAATAGATCGTTAATGTCTGTGTGCAAACCATTACTTTTAACTATAATATCCGAACAGCTGTCAACCTCAAATCCTACTATGTTTTTTTCATTACTTAAAAACGTAAAAAGTGCAAGAAGAGTACTTGTTATTGTAATAAGAAAAGCTTCCATATTTAATGGACAAAAAGTGCCAAAAAAGGAGCGAGAGTGCCACAGTGCCAGACAACATACAATAGTGCCAAAAATGGCACAATTGTGCCACATTTCCCATCACAGATTTCCAGTACTACCCGTCCATAGTACGCACTCTCATTTCTTTCTGCAGTGTATTAGAGCTGCAAAACTATCGATAGTCGCTCCACTCGATAGGTTCGATAGTTTTATGTAAAACTATCGATACTATCGATAGTATCGAATAGTTTTATAAAAGTTGCCACATAAACTACATTTGACTCGAAAAAAAATCCAGAGTCCTCAACATTTTCATTGCTATATAAAAATATATCAAGCCTTTTTTTCGATTTTATCGTAAGCGGGGCATATTATCGAAAATATACTTTTTTATTGAACTTAAAATTTTATGGGCCTACCCATGGTTTAGAATTATCAAAATGCGAAAATTGTTGATAACTTTTAAGACACTAACTGTAAAGTTTTATCGTAAGAGACGATTGGCGGCCGTCGCGATATCAG
This sequence comes from Tachina grossa, assembly GCA_949987645.1. Taxonomy (NCBI): domain Eukaryota; kingdom Metazoa; phylum Arthropoda; class Insecta; order Diptera; family Tachinidae; genus Tachina; species Tachina grossa. Next base: position 47,936,772 of record OX465278.1, on the reverse strand, counting down.
TACCACCAAAATTTATCTTTGTGTCGGCGATGTTGAATTTATTAATATACTTGTGACTACTATTTATCGAATAACACTTGGATTTATAAATAAATTCATATACATACCTATGTATTTAAGTACTTATGTATACAGAAGCAGGGATGCGTTGTCATATTTACAAATTGTACTAACTTTCAAAAAAAATTTTAATTTTTTCAGTACGATTGTACCTTATTCTTTATTTATATTTTTATAATACTTGTAGTTTTTAAATTAACTAAAAATCAATTAACAAAACGCCAGAAGGTTCACAAAGAATATTAGTTGGTGGGATCTGAATATAAAAGTAACATTTACGATATACTACGTTTATAACCTTTTTTTTATTCGATTGTTCACAGTCGATACAAATAGTCGGCTTCTCTCCTTGGTAGGAAAATAAAATTTCCACATTTGCAGATGAATTTGGAATAAATAACATTCCTCCAGCAATTATTTAAGTACCGGAAAACATCGTTTGATTTACTTAATTTTCTAATACCTTCGAGCTAAAGATTAACCCCCTTGTGCAAAAAAAAAATAAGTGAACGTTAAAACCGGTTTTTCTATGGAAATTTTTTTTAATGTACACTTCAAGCACGGATTATTTTTTGCATAAGGGGGTTAATATATTTTAATGCTATTTTGGCATGTAATATAATATAAAGAGATTCCAGTGGTGCTAAATGGGTCATTGCGGTGCTACGGTACTTTTGGCATTCAAATAGCGCTAAAAATATACAATTGTACCAACTTTTCCATCGCTGTACAAAAGCATAAATCAACTACGGATAATTTGCTTCAAAGGTGCCGGCTACTGTTTACTGACTTCGATTATTTTTACTCTTTTAATTACTTGTTTTTTTTGCCGATAGTATCGATAGTGGAAAAAACTATCGATATTTCATTTACAACAAAACTATCGATAGTACTATCGATAGTTTTGCAGCTCTACTTGCGGGTTACTGCATAATATCCACCATTATACTTTGTTTATTTTTCTTGAAGATTTTTGGGGCACAATCGCTTTTTATCTTGAAATGTTTAACGTACGATGATTAAAAATGTTTGTAAAAGAAAATATCGCACATTTACTTCAATAGTGGCATAACTCAAAAAAAACAGTTTTGCAGAAAACGCGTTTTAAGTTTTGTATTTCATACAACTCAATGGAGAAATGAAAAAAATTCTTCTCTCAGGAGGTAATGGTACAAGCTATTTATATGAAATTTTTCAACAAGATAAAATACGAAATGCCGCATCTTTCTGCATTATTAACTCAAAAAACTCATTTTTTGAGTTATGCCACTATTGAAGTAAATGTGCGATATATACTATATTTTTAACAACTTGTTTAAACGGAATGACATATTTTTTATTGCAGCATATTTTAAAAACGCTAATGAAAATTGTTAGAGATTTTTCATATTTTACTGAAAAGACAATGGACTTCATTTGGGCCGCACCACTACCACCCAAACAGACCCAACTCTCATGTGGCATTTTAACTTAATCTAAACATTATCCCCAAAGAAAAAATTTCATTTTCAACTGACATAGTGCAAAATAAAAAAAATTCCTGGATTGAATGGTACGTTTCACTGTAAAAGCAAAAAGATTTTGTGTAATAAAGTTGTAGTAGTCTGTACATATTTCGTAAACGAGGCATTCATTTATTTATTTATTTATTTCTTCTTTTTATTGATCAGATGTGTCTGAAATTTGAAATCTAGAAAGCATGTGAATAAAAAGCCTTAAACAAAAACTTCCAAACAAATCGCACAAAAAAACAAACAAAAAATATATTTGACATGCTGCCATGTTTGATTGCTTGTGTTGACATTGTGAACAAACAAACGATCGATTGATATTTCCAATGACAGATGCATTTGCATACTTGTCGTATATTTTAAACTGCACTGTTTTCTGGTTTTTTTCTCATCTATGCCTGTGGATACCCAGTTAGACTTCTGTAGTATATTATGTTAACATCCGTTGTTGTATTTTTATGTTTTCCCAAGTAACAGCAGAATGAGGCATGTGCCATGCCAACCTTTTATGTATTACTGTAAACAGTTTAACATGCAAATCAGTGTTAAGATTTTTTTTCATACCCTACAATAATATCTATGGAAAACTTTTATTGAGCCAATGGTTTTATACAGCAAGCAATTCGCTGGCTCTTATATATACTCTGGTATGTTCTGCATTCCACGTGAAATTAAAACCAGTGCAATTGCCATACAATTTTTGTTGGAAATATGTAATTATAACAACAATGCTATGACAATTCTACTCGTTTTAATTTTACGTGGAATGCAGAACATACCAGTATGAACAATTTTAAGCAATTTTTGGGAATAAAATCTGTCTTCGGTTTAGAAAAATCTTTTCCAGGGTAAATAAAATTCTACTTAAGATATAATGACTCTTTAGATCAGAATTTTAGGCTGTGCATGATGATAACTAATAAATAATGCCAAGATTTCTTTCTAGAACGTCATTTCGTTAATTAAGTTCCTTTTCGAGTTCAAGTTTATTACTATACTTTCGTAATCATTCTTAATTTTGGTATTTTTGTCGTCTTCAGAAAATCACCTTAAACGAGTACATAAATAGTATATGTACACACAAAATAAAAATCAATCTGCCGTACTTAAATCAATCCAAAGCAGTGTCATAAGTAAGGTAAGTACGGGTTTACTCAAATCAAGTACAAAAGGCCTAATTTAAGTACGGACTATTCAAGAGCTAAATACTTAATTTTACCCATATTTACAGCCTGTTTTTCGAAAATGAATAAGTGTATACGTTCTTTAAAATAACGAATGAAACCATGTTTTCGTTTTTAAAACATTTATTTATTTTCATGTGTGTGACAACAAAAGAGCTTTAAGTTCTACACACTCATAAAATTTTTTATGTAAAATTAATTAAAAATCAGTCCACATATTTTTCATTTGACCTTAACGAAAATGTTATTTAATTTTTAATAGACTTGGGTCGAACTCGTTCACTAGTTCATTTTTGCCACAAACCAATGATCAAACCTATTTAAATTACATGGGTTTGATCATTGGTTTATGGCAAAAATGAACTAGTGAACGAGTTCGACCCAAGTCTAATTTTTAATGTTAGAATCTGAACTGACTTAAAACAGTGAAAAACTATTTTTTCCTTTTATTTTTTACTATAAATTACGATAAATTAAATAAACGAAAAAATCTAAATGGTTTTTTCTATAAGCTGATTGATTTAACTTTCACAAGAACGAATCTTGACTTCCGTACAAAGCAAAGATGTTCCTCTTGCTTCTCTAATTTTTCTGCGAAAGACTCACCAGACCAAATTCGGTATAAACAGATAATTTTTGCTTAATTTTCCACAATTTCACTGTCAAACATATTACAAAAATAATTTAAGTATTGAGTCAAAATAAAGTAAACGTTATAGAAAAAAAAACATAGTTAGTTTTAACAAACAACGGAAAATACGAAATGCCATGAAAACCTGTTTTAATGGGTAAATTGATTTCCAATTGAATGCTAAAATCAATTAAAAATTAAATTGCTTTACCCCGTTATTGATAAAATTTAAAATTAATTTGAAATTAATTTTATTTAAAAATTTTCATGGACAAATTTTTTAATAGATATTATTTTTTGTATTCCTTCACTGTAATAATTTTTTGAGTGAATTTTTGGTTATACCTAAAAAGCTCTTTTTATGTCAAAACGAAAGCTTTAGAATATGTTTTATAAAAATCAAATTTTAAAAGTTATCGTTTATAAACGAAACATAAAAACGAAAGGGCTTATGTTTTCTAAAAACAGGCTGTTAATCCCGATTCCGTACTTGAAATAATTCCAAAGCCAGGGGCCTAATTCCCGCATTCGATTGCGAGCGAGTTATCACTCCAATGTGCGAGTTTTTTAACTTTTGGGATTTTCGCATTCGGTTTCGAGTAACACATATCGAAATTTCTAATGACAGCATTCGGTAACGTGCATACATTCGAATGCAACCGTTCGTGTATGTTCAATATTAGACTTATTTATTTATAAATGAATGAATGCACAAATCGTCAGCCCATTATTGGTTTGACCTACCGACCATTTTTAAAAAAAATGAGAGGTATGGAGTATATATATTTCGAATATACACTTTCTGAACCCAAAAAGTGTTTCGCGAAATTAATTATGGTTTCTGAGATATTTATCATTCATTTTGCTCCATTTCAACTATTTTTAGGTTTAATAAGTATTGTTTGGCTGTAAACGCCACTGTTTGGCTATTGCGTCAAATTATTCATACAAAAACGTACAAAATAAATTTAACTCTTGTTTTGCTTCATTTCCGTAATGTTATAAAAATAATTGGGACGACCGACGAACTTCGCATAGTTCGATGAACTTGCCTTCAAGAATTCGATCTACTCCAAATCTCTGCCTTGCTATGGATATATTTGTAGTGTATGGATGCCAAGTTATGCAAATATTAACTGCGGCAAAAATGGATTGTGTACTTGAAATAAAAATTAATGCAAAAATCGATATCAAGTCTTGAAATAAATAAAAGTCTCTTAAACTCTAAAAAGGCAGAAATTTGGAATAAATCACACCTATTGCGAAAATCTTAAAAATTCGCAATGTTGAAAACAAGCTCAAAACTAAAATTGAGTTATTAACATTATGAAAATTCAAAATAAGCTTGCAAATTTTTTTCAAATTTTAAGTCCTTAAATAAAAACAAATAATGAAACCCAAAAACTTTGGAAAAATTACATCTTTCGCAAAAAAAACAGAAATTCGCGAAAAATTGCAAAATTTTAAACCAGCCATAATTTTTAATACAAATTGCTAAAACTATAAGGAATGCTAAAAATTCCATAAAAACGTGAAAATTGCGAAAATTCGCGAAAACTTGGTCACAGCAGCATATGCAAAAGCAAGGTCTAATATTGTTCAAAATTAACTGTTAAGAAGAATACTTGCAAAAACTCGCTTTCATCGCGAACATTACAAAAATTCGCGAGAAATTGTAAATCGGAAACAAGCCTTAAAATTAATTAGAAATTGCCAAAAACTGTTAAAAAAATTAAGTTGAAAAGAACGCGAAAAAATCTCAAATACGCGAAAAATTCCTAAATGCATTGTAAAAATTACTTACACTGCAATGAATAAAAAAACCTCAGAAAATTAGATCAATTGCAAAAAAATTGCTAACATCGCGGAAATTACAGTGTCTGGTAAGGGTTTTTGTTTAATTTTGGGGTGATCGTTAAACCGATCGATTTATTTCTATGGACTGCAAGCATAAATTTTCTTCTCAACAACAAGTTTCTCAGCAGTAAAGTTGTATACATATGCAGCACAAAAAGCTACTTTTTAAAAATAGATTATGAAAAGTGGCGTATGTGGCACAAAACATTATTTTTCTCTTTCAATAAAGTAATATTAACTTTTAACTCTATTCATGGAAGTTCACAAAAATTTACATATTTCTTCTAAGCATTTGTCGGAAACAATGGTGAAAATATAAAAAAATTCTATCGGGTATACCTTGAGAAAACTTCATGTAAACCTTCTTTGTCGTTTTTCTCCATTCCTACTTTTTGGCATATGCTCCAAACCAATAATGGGTTGACGAAATGTACTTATAAAAAATACAAATTTAAGAATTTCTTGTTGACTTTAAATATAAAAAAACACACTGACTTGGCAAATAATGTTTTGCCTAAGAGTTGTCGGGGAAAATAAAAAAAATCAACCAACTCTGGGAGCATTTAAATAACAAATTAACTGCTTCTAGTCAACCAATAAGAGAATTGAAAATGTGGCTAGTGCGCTATTCTCTAGCTTTACACTAATTTATTATTATTAAGTTATTAATTAAATTAAAATGAAAATAACATTTATGTATATTCGTTTTTTTTCTGCATATACGTTTGTACGTAGATACATATGTTTTTGCACACATACATATATATATACAAACATATGCTTTTGCTTACAATTTATTCAGTGTTGTGAAATGAATTTATATATAAATATATTTGCCTTTTTCCAACACTAAAACAAAAACTCGATTCGCTTGAAATCGAGTGACATCATCGGAAAATTTCTTGCCATCGAAATTAATTTCTATTCGAATGCAATTCCGATCACGAGTGCAGGAATTAGGCCCCAGATTGATTTCAGTTAACCTGAAAAGAAAAATTTCACTACAAAAACAGCGTTGTCTATTATAGTTTCATGTTTATTTAGTCAAAATGAAGTAATAGGGTACTTACACCTGCAGGAAATTTAACAGATTTCAATTAAAATTTTTCTCAAAATCTATATTGTTTACACTAAGTTTTATAGACATTTATCAAGACTTCAATTTTAAAACAACAACCAGTGACTGAAATTTTTCCTAAACTACAACCAGCCAATTGCAAAGTTAAGCTAAGTCAATCACCATTTTAAGTGCAGCTTTTCATGTTTTAGTACATACATAGTTTCATCACTAAGTTCTACTAGATTTTAACAAAACATTCAATCCTCAAAAAAAACCATTAAATAAAGGCAACTGTTAATTTTATTTTAATAAAATAACTTTGGTACCATATCTAGTTTCAAGTAGTAAAAATCGTTCTTAATAAAAAAATTTATCTGTTACATCACAACAGATTTAATACTTGTTTACACGATGCAATTCTTATTGCTAAGCTGATTAGTTTGTTAGGAGAGAGAGGCAAGGGGAAAAGAAACATTTTCTCTCCCCTCATCTCTCTCTCTCTCTCTCTCTCTTTTAACAAACTAATCAGCTTAGCAACAAGACTTGCATAGTGTTAACTAGGACTTAAAGTAACCCTACGATTTTATTACACCAATGTTACCATAGTACAATTTTTTTTAATTCTTTCACCTGCATTTTAATTCAATAAATTTTGTGAATGTAAAAGTCAACTATTTTTGTCATGGGTAGATTATTATAAGTAAAATTATTTAATTTGGAACCCTCTTCCCTCTTTATTCTTTACACTTTTTCACTGCAATAAATATAATTTCAACAAAAATTGTTTCTAGTGCTACGAGCTCCTAGAATCTGTAGAAAAATAATAATTTTCTCGATGTTGCGCAGTAAAGAAGAGTTAAATATATTTGCACAAAATCTAGTTATGAAGTAGATTTTGTTTTTTATGGGAAATCTACTCGAAATCTACTTTGCTCGAAATCTCATAAGTACTAGATCTTGCTCAGATGTAAACGCACTATAAAATTAATTAATTTGGCAAATTTCAGAATACGTATATGAGAAATTACTTAATTTCAACTTGATTTTGACCAAAATCATGAAATTATTTAATTTGGAATCGCAATGCTGTTTCTCAAATTAGAGGCTTGCACCGTTTGTTTATATGATGAATCCAGCACACTTCTCATTCGAAAATGCAACAAAAAGTCTAAACAGAGCCGCACAACATTGGAAAAAATCGTTTGGATCAAAATTACTAAGATTCATAGAAAATATGAAGAGCGACAATCGGTATGTTTGTTAAGGCTAACGGTAATTGGAGTTTTTAAAAGAAAATATACGTCAGGAAATGTCAGCCATCACGGAGAGTACATATACACACTAGACCCCTGCACAAGACCACTTACAAGAACTTTTAATGCATGAGGGATTTTTCGAATGCTTTACTACAGCGAAATCTTCTAAAACAAACGCTAGACAACACTGTTTTCAAGAAATTTGTTTCAGTTATTGCAGGTATAGGAGTAAAGAATAAAATACTTCCTGACGAAAGAATTTGTGATGCTGGCTTCTTCATACGCATTGGCGTATATACAAACGCCATGCAGGACATACACGCACACGTTGTATGTATGATCCTTAATTTCTTTGCGCATATACAAACGCAAATATGCATTGACATTAGTTGTGTGCGCTTGCTTAAAAACCACCCTTAAACACATAATAGCTTACCATCAACATCTTTCACAAACACTCAAACGCACGATATGTAAAATAGCAAGCATACACGCATCAACACTACTTCTTTTGATTGTTTGTTAGATCCCATTTAGATGAAGGGTGGCCTCACTGCGACAACGCTTACGTTCTCTTTTGGAGTCCCTTCTTAAATCCACGTGCGTTTACATGAAAACTTTTTTGTCGCAATAGTCAGGCGACATTTTGATATTAATTTGTTCAATGCTTTTTATTAGTTCATTAGTAGCAGTGTTGCCGTAAAGGAACTAATTGTTAGTTTGAGAGAGGTAGAATTAATATGTCCACATATTTTTAGTTTTTTAATTTACTACCAAAATACAATAATTCCTTTTCTCTCATTACTTTACTTGTTTATAATTTTTATATTATAACTGTTTTTTGATGCATGTTACAAAAAATTGGTCTAACTGGCAACACTGTCTGTACATAGCACACAAAGAATACGAGAGAGAAAAAAAATTGTGAGAGAGAAGAGATAAAATTGTCGCTTCAATTCCCAGTACGTGCGACTTTTGCTATCCCGCAAGCTTCTCCTCACTTCTCGCCTAAAAACAAGACTCGCAGGCGACGTGTCGCAGCGTGGCCACCCTTCATCTAAACGGCCTCTTACGAACAAGAAGTCTTCCCGACATCGCTTGTAAATAATCTTGTACACGTACATCAATACATCCATCGTACTTCACTCATTAAACGACATCATTTATTATATACATGTTACGACAATACATCTAAAAATTAAGACTTATTTACATTTCAAGGCTATTTACGCAGCCCTCTAATACACACTTGTTGAGCCGTAATAAGAAATATTTTGCGTGGGCTCATAGTTGCTTGTATATCAAATTTTAGCTGCGCTATAGATAGACAAACGCCATATAATATTGATGAGTGAATTAACAATACTCTTTATTTCTCGCAGGAAGCCTTCTCTTTAAAACTTTCAAACTTGGGATATTATTATTATGTGATTAAAAGGAACTACATAAGCTATGAGGGAGGGTAAAAACAGGTCTAATGAGTCCATATAACATGGACTTCGAATCGGTATGACACTCGACCCGCTTTTGCAGTCGTAAAATAGACTTAAATATGTTTAAAGCTCCAATTTAGAAAAAAAAAAAAGTATTTCATCGCCTAAATTTAGCTAACATTTTTTTTGAACAAGTAGAAGGTTCCCAAGCGCTCGGTTTCGACCAATAATATTTTCTTCAAACCTCAAACTTTCAGCTTAACAAAAAAATTAAAAAAACAAATAACCAGGAACCAAGGTAGATATAAACACATGCTCGTATTTATATATTGTATGTATTATTCTTCCGATAAAAGAAAGAATGAAATTTGCATTTTAAAATATTTGAAATAAATTTCATCAAAAGAGGAAGGCAGCAAAAAATAAATAAAAATAACAACAATAGCAACTTCAAACTCCCAACTACACATAAATGCAAATTTTGAAATATCAATGAAATAGTTGTAAAAAAGTTGCTGCTGTCAGTCACTGTTGCTGCCGAAGCAAGGCAAACTCGTACAAATATATATTTATGAAATTACGTTAACAAAATTACATTAAATTTGATTTGTAGCCAGGTTATGGTAATGAACAAATTAAACTAAACTACATACTCGTATAATGCAACTAGCTAGACACATTTAATAATATTTTGTTATAGAAAATATTTATGAACGATAAAAGAGCGAAAAAAATCATAAAATAATGATTTTGCCAGTAAGTTAATGCTGCTTAAACTAATTTGCTTTTATGATCAACAAATTGGCTTAAATTTGTTGTTAAATGTTTTTTTATAGGCAAATTATCGGCATAGCGGTTGTCATTAGATTTTTTTATTTGTTTGTTTATTTATTGTTACATTCATAAGCACCCACCATTATTTCTCATTTGTATGAGGATTGCAACAATTCAATAATATTTTATAATAGTACCCAGTAAAAAAAGATACTCCAAAGAAGTCATGAAAATGTAGAGTTTGCAGTCTGGAAGTATTTAGTTCAAATTTCGATCCGATCTAATGATTTTTACATAGGGTTGTCATTGCAAGAAGTTCTCTTTTTCGATGCCTAGTCACCGAATTAGAAGCGATTTTAAGAAAAATTTCCTTTTTTGTGTTCTATGGTAATATTTTCATCTAGAAAAAACTTTAAAAAGTTACATATTTTAACAATTCGTTTCTTTTTATACGAATTTAAACGCGAAACAGTATTTTCATGTAAATTTAGGCAAATAACTTCTAAATTTTAGGCCAAAATTAGTTCATAAATTTCTTTCAAAAAATCGATTTTTTGAACATTTTGGTGAGTATTTACTAAAACTATGGAAAAACGACAAGGTTTTGTGTGATTAAAATAAACTTTTACTTGGTTTTCTGCTAACTATCGGCAAATTAAAAATATCGATTTTTTGGAAGCAATGAAAATGTGGTTCCTTCAGAATGACTTCCATTTTTTTTACTGGGTAGTAGTAGTGGATGCAAGTAATCAAATGGGAAAGCTGACTTTATTTTATAAAAAATTTTAAAAAAGTTGAAAGGCAGTTAAAGTTTAATGTCCTAATTCAGCAAGAAGATTTATGACGTTTTTGTTTGAAAATACTTTGGAGTTCTTGTTTTTGAATTCTCTGAATAATTTTCTTCAAAAATGGTTGTTGTCTTTGATAATGAAAAATAAATATATTATTGCCATGTTTTTAAAATATAAAAATTAAATGAAAGTATTATACAATAGTTTGAAAATATATGAAAAACTATGTGTTGGATATGATGTTTGGAACCAAATCATAAAGCAAATACACGAACCTTCTTCTAGCATAGACAATAAATGAAAATTGTTCTAAAGAATCACAACTGCGTCTTTTTTTCGTCCATAGACAAACAAGGCACAATTGTCGAACAGAATTAGGGCATAAATAACGGCCTAAAGTCGGGAGAAATCCCCTTTTTGTTTTTTAGAGAAGTAACACTCAGGGAATGAATGCCTTCTAATATTATTAGGTGTTACATTCTTTAGGAAAGAGAAAGAAGTTATAGCGGAAAGCTTCATTCTTTTACAACTCTGGTTTTTGCACGTTTTTAATAATGCAGTGTTGCAGCGCCTCTGGTGTTAAAGGAGGCAAATTTACTTTTTTTTTTTTTTTGGAAGCTGTATTAGCAATTTAGTTGGTTATTTTACTTCGGTGATGATTCTGCTACACAACGAAGGAGGTTGCTATGATTTTACATTAAGATTAGTATATGCTGAAGTCGGTATAGTTCAGTGACCAGTGACTATGCCTTCAGCACATGAACTTTTCTACAGCTACTGATGCAAATGGACACTACTATGCACATCAGAAAAATGCGTGGTGTTGTTATTTAATGACTGTTGGATACCGGGCTCGAACCCAGGACCTTCAGTTTTGTAGTCAAAATGCTAACGATTTCAGCCAACGCCACCCTCAATCAATCCGGTTTAACAAAATAAGATAAAAATAGATTGGAAACAAAGCAAAATATATCTACAATAAAAAGAGCAAGTCAATATTACAGCTTAATAACAACAGGGGCTACAATCATTAAAACATTGCCGGAATAGATTATTTTCAAATTTCATAACCCTCTCTTGCGGAGAATTTTTTTTTTTTTTTGTTGTTTTTTTATAAAGACACATAACTAAAATTATTATAGATCCTAATATAAATAAGCATATATGATATCTTCTTAAGGAAAATTGGATAGTGAAAAGAGATTACAGACCATGAAGTTAGAAATTATTTAGCTTACCTCGTTTGACAACTCTGCAATTATATCTGGAGTTTTTTCAGCGCCTCTGGTGTTAAGTAGGCGCATTATTTTGTATATCAGCTATTCGAACTGCAAAAATTAAAATAAAAAATATATTTAATAGTATTCTTATATTAGAATGAATAATCTGCATAATTTTAAGCAAAGTTTTTAAATTAATCAATTAAATAATTAATTAAACTAAATTCGATTCGAGAAACGTCATAAGGTAAAGAGGTTTGAATTTTTTAAGTGAGCTCAAGAGTGAGATAAATAGTAATACATTTATGTATATAAATATAACATTTTAAATATATATATATATATATATATATATATATATATATATATATATATATATATATATATATTTCATATTTATATATTTTTTTTTTAAATATAAGAATAAATACCAATTAATTTTAGAAAAACCTCGTAAGCTACATAATTTTCAAATTGTTGTTTATGCTAAAAACACTTAAGGGACAAATTTGGCTTAAATTACCTGTAAGTTACGAGTATAAATTTGTTTCAAAAAATGTTTTTACACTTTTCACAGAGTCAAAAATCTTTGTTTTGTAAAAGAGAAAATCCTTTTTAAGCCCATATTAACAAAGTTATAAAATCTTTTTTTTTTTTTTGTTTTCTGAAAAATGAGTTGGTTGGCACTTACGTGGTTTAAGAAGAAACGCGACGATATGCCTACAACTTAGTATATCCTACCTTCTAAACTTTCTATTTTAGTTTTACTCTCAATTAATTAAATACATATTTTGAAAAAAAAAACAATAAGTTAAAATCTCAATAGCAAAATTTTTCTTATCTGACCCCAGGTAGAAAATTGCTCATAATAAGGGCCACAAGAAAATATTCCCCCTTATTGTGAATGGCATCGTCAATGTGACATCAAGACGACAGTAAATATCGTCACTTATCTACTCTTTATCGACAACAATTGGCTTTTATTGACAATCTCTTACTAATCTCTAAGACTTTGTAAATTAATGTATCATATTAATAGTAGTCAATTGTTGTCGACAAAGAGTAGACAAGTGACAATTTTTACTGTCCTCGATTACATATTTTAGTTCACCGTTCGTAATAATAAAACTACTTAGACCAACAGGGATTTTTAATGATATATAATTAAATTTAGGAATATTTTTGTCAAATAAAAATATATTAAATTTTGTTTGTGGAATTTGATAGATTTTTCTCTCAATTGTTTGGGGGAATAGTGGGCAAAATGACCTGGCAGCGCTGACATGCTTAAAACATTAAAATCATAAATACTTAAAACATTATTGATTCATAAAACATACACAGAAAAAAATATCATTGAAATGCAACCAACAAAACAAATTGTTAATATTTAATTTAAAAATTAAGAATCATCATTGTTTATATAACAAACTTAAATTTTTGTATTCAATTAAATTACTCAACAAAATTATTTGTTAAATTATATCATAAAGGAATGCGCACATGTAGATGAAACAAGAAATCATATTTTGTGTGTATTCATCGTTTGCGTATTTAATAAACTGTTGCTGTTTAGCTGAGAGGCAAGTGAGTTAGTTTATTAGTCCTGAGGTTGCCGCTTGAACTCGTTTCGAGGATTGTGATTGTGTATAAAAAGCTTGTTAATAATAAAACAATTATGATACGGAAATTCAACAATTCACGTTGTTAATATAACAACAACTTTAATTGAAATAACTTTGAAATCTAACAAAAATAAATGTTGAAAAAAAGTAAATTTCAACAAATTATTTGTTGATATATTTAATTGAAGATATTTTTAAGATTTTCCTTTAACTTACAATTTCGTTAATTATATTTACAAAAATCGTTATAGGTTCAAAGTCAGTTAATTATTTAATTGATATAACAAAAAAAATAAATTGTATTTACAAATCATTTTTTTCGTGTAATAAGCTCATTTCACAATAAAAATTAAGGCATATAAAACACGGCTCCATGAAAAATCGCCCAAAACCAAATCGCCCAAATTAGAAATGAAAAATCGCACAAAATTTTTCGATATAAAATTTTAGTGATTTTTCATTTTGAAATTTTGGGCGATCTTTCATATGAAAAATGTTTCCACGAAGAATCACCCAAAACCAAAGCGCCCAAAAATAAAAATGAAAAATCGCCCAAAAATTTTTTCATACAAATTTCAAGTAATTTTTCATATGACAAATCGCCCAAAAATTTCGAAAATTTAAAAATTAAAGGGAAAAATACATCTAAATACCATGAAGGAGAAAGTTCTTAAGACCGGCAGTGCAGGAAAATGTTATTAAACGGAAAAACTTTGCAAAGCAGAAAATCTTTATCAGGCAGCGCCGTGTCGGGAAGAAATCCTTAAGCCCGGCCAAAGGCCGGCAGTGCAAGAAAACGTTTTTACGCAGGAAAACTTTGTTAGGCAGCGCCGTGTCGGGGAACACCATGGTGTAGAAAATTCAGGAACGAATGAATATTATTTACGCTTCTCTACAACTTTTTTTTTCTACTATAATTTTGAACTTTTTTCTGCTGTTTTTTTAATTTTGAGCGATATTTCATTTTTTATTTTGGCGATTTTTCCTTTTTATTTGGTGATTTTTCATTTTGAAAATTTTGGGCGATTTTTAATTTTTTTTTTTTTTTTGGTGATTTTTCAATTTGAAATTTTGGGCGATTTTTCATTTTTATTTTTGGACGATTTGGTTTTGGGCGATTTTTTATGGAGCCAAAAAACACATTTCAAAAAACACACACTTATTTAACAGCAAACGCAAGTGGGGTTGCCAGATGTCCTGGAATGGTCTGGATTGTCTAGTTTTTTGGCGCCTTGTCCAGTTACCAGCTAAAATACAATTTGTACAGTGAAAAATAATTTCTTTAATTTTAAGGAACATTTTTTTTTTTTGGCAATTATATTTTTTTAATTAATTACACAGCGGGACAGTGGTTTATTGTTTAATTAGAGAGAAAAACTAATGACGCCATCGTTATCAGGACCAGCGTTGCCACGGCCAAAAAAATTTTGTAACCACAATACAAACAAAAAGTAACCAAATGCAAAAAAAAGTAACCAACATTTTCATGTATTTAAAATACTGTTTTATTTGTACTTCAGTTGAAAAATATACATATGTACATATATTAATATAAAAAATCATATAATATAAATGGAACATTACATTTATGGCTCGATTATGGATGGCAACCGAACTTTGGTTGCGTTGCTAGTTGCCGAAATGGTATTACGGATGGCAACTGGCAACTAACAGCTGGTAATTTCAGTTGCCATATTGGCAACCACAAATTTGTAGTTGCATAGTTTAAAAGCAAAAAAAAAAATAAAAATTAAACAGTAATTGCAATATTCTTTTTATTTTTGAATTTCTTCTATGCATGTTTAAGGAAAATATGCTTTACAGCTAAAACAGAGATTGTTCAAACTTATTTTAGGCAACAATATTTACTCACAATAGAGGCGGTAATTCTAAAGAGTCGTCTAATAGATTAAACTTTTGTACTTCCTTCTCTTCACCAATAATTAATTCCACTTAACTAATAATTTTTATGATCATTAATGTTTTTAAGCACTTTTACTCAATAATTTTTTTTAGCACTTGTATTTCTTATATTTTAAATATTTGTTTATATTATTTTCAGTTGCCAATCTGTCATAATCGTATTTTCGATAACTTTTTGGCAACTGGCGGAAGTTGCCATACATAATACAAATTTTAAGTTCAGTTGCGTTGCTAGTTAACCCGGCAACTGAAGTTCGGTTGCCATCCATAATCGAGCCATTAAATTTGTACTTCAGTTTTATAAGTGCATCTTATTATAATTAACAATCAATAAAATCAATTTTGTAAAAAAAAATACTTCAGGTAAATTATTAGAAATTTCAAAAATTGGCTTGTTTTTATGGTTAAGCAATTGTCTATATGCATTTCGTTCCCGCTTGTGGAACTCGTCAGTAGACTTCAACCCAAAAAAATTTTTGAATTTAGTTAACAAACTTCGTATGTTTATAGTAAGACTCTTAATACTATATTGAGAATCACAATATACAAACATAATAAGTTTGAAAACCTCAAACAAAAATCTTTACAAAGCAAGCATCTTTATTCAACTGTGCATCTATTTTATTTATTAGAAATTCCAAACCAAAAATATTTTTAGTAACAACAAATAATATGTAATTTAATTGCATTCGTTATCAAAACACAAGACTTTATAGATAAGGTATTAAGTTTGTTAATATTAAAACAAATCTTTGGCAGACCAAACATAATGGGAATTTTTTCGATTGATGCACAATTCTTTAGATTGCATTATTGAGTTTAGTCTTAAAATCGAGCTTATTCCTATATTTAGTTTTAACTAGACTTAGCTGCAAAAATATCCTTTCAGCAGTAGCCGAACTGTGTGGCACAAAATTAATTAAATCATAAAAACATTTTTCATTCAATCCATTTGTATGTCTCAAAATTCAACTATGTCCATATCAGCACTTACTTCTAATTTAGAAAATTTGCCAGTGGCGGCTGTTAGCCGACTCACAGCCGATCGGCTTCGTTGCCTACTTGTTACGATCTCAAACTTAAATTAAAAAAAATTCGCTTTTAACTTTTTACATAGTGTTTGACGTTTAATGATTTTGCAACCATGAATGCATCTGATTTTTGAAACCAGGCTTGTTATGTTCAGAGACAGACATGTATTTTTTTTAACGCTATGTTGATTATCCAGTATTGTCTTTACAACATAGTAAAAACGCTTAAATTGTGATCTTTTATCAAGATAATTAGTTATGTGCAAATTTAACATACCACATATGTACATTATGCATAAAAAATGGTTATTTATTTTTGCATTGAAAAAAAGTAACCAAAATGGAAAAAAAGTACACATTGGGAAAAAAAAGTAAACAATTTTGGTTACAAGTAACCAAAACGGCAACGCTGATCAGGACATAAACATTCATAAGAAACAGCTGTTCTTATTTAAAAGAACAAGACAAAAAAAGTCTATTTTCTGACTGTAATTAATATCTTGTATAGAAAAATGTTTAATACTAACTATTAAAAAAAAACAACTGTGCTTCCAAATGTACAATCAGTTGTACTTTTCCCTAACAGTGATTAGTACCTCTATTTTGTAGATCTGGCAATCCTAAACTGAAAGCATAAAGATGTTTTTAAAGATGGCAATGACACTGTGTATTTACTTTTGATTTTTCTTTATTTAATAGTTGCGCCTAACTGCGTGCTACAAGAAACAATATTCTATACAATGTTTCAATTATTAGTTTTATGAAATATGCTTCACTGTTGCCGTGTCGGACCGATTGGAGCAAAAGTTCGTTAATTTTATATCACAAAATTTTTAATATTTATTAAAATTAATAAATTAGATATGATAATTATAAGTAACATAATTGTACAAAGAAGTTTTACTGAAGAGATAATTGAGAACTTTATAGAGTTTCTGAATAATAAATTTTCCCATATACTTTTTAATTTATATTTTATATTAGCCTAATTCACAATCTTGTGCAAATGGTCTTTCATCGCAGCATTTGCAAAATGGTATAGTATATTGATACCCTAGTGACTAGAGTATCAATATAATATACCATTTTGCACATGCAACGATGCAAGACCATTTGCACAAGACTGTGAGTTGGGCTATTATGTAGTTAATAAATGTATATTGTTGTATGTTCTTCAAGATTTTTGAAATAATACGAGAAGAAAATAATTTTAGCAGAAAACATTGAAAACAACATAAGGATTTCATAATCAAGTAATTTATTATTCGACATATTGGGCTCCGACTACAAAGATTTTGTACTAGACTAAAAAAAATTTGGAAAGTTCTTTCTCTAGTAAGAAATCGCTGAAGTCGTAGTCAAAATACGACACTCGTAATTAAGCCCATTATCATAATTAAATTTTGAGTGAATTTAATTTGCTGGTGGATAAGCATTGTCTATATGCATTTCATTGTTGCTTCAACCACACATTTTGAACAGGCACAAACCTCCTATCTTATGCATTGCACAGACTTTCAAACACTATTTGAGAATTCACAAATAATAATATTTTTGATAATCACAAAGGAAAAATAATAATAAATAAATAATTTTCAGATTGAAAATTTTGTTAAAAGTACTTAAAAATCACGATTTTTCCCAATTTTCTACCATTTATTAATTTTTATATCGATTTAAAGAATATATTATTGGTAAACAAAATAAAATTAAAAAATTGCACAAATTAAAAAAAAAATAAATACATTTTTTGCAAAAAATATTTTGAAAAATATTTTATTTCAAAAAATTTCCTAAAGACGCATCAGTACAGGATTTTTCAATCGATATATTGCACATATACTTTAATAGTGGCATAACTAAAAAAAAACCAGTTTTGCAGAAAACGCTTTTTAAGTTTTCAATTTGCATACAACTCAATGGAGAAATGAAAAAAAATTCTTCTCTCAGGAGGTGATAGTAAAAGCTATTTATATGAAATTTTAAACAAGATAAAATACAAAATGCCGCATCTTTCTGCATTATTAGCTCAAAAAACTCATTTTTTGAGTTATGCCACTATTGAAGTAAATGTGCGATATGTAAAAGTTAACAAATGGTAGAAAACTCAGAAAAGTTGTATTTTTTAGCTATTTTAATCATTATCTTCAATCTCAATTATTTTTTAAACAAGATTTAACCTAAAACAAAAGTTAAGCACCGCTGGATTCAAGCATACTTGAATTGGGGTTAACCACCGGGTACTCGGCTTGTTACAAAAAAGTTTCCGATTCAAGCACAATGTATTCAAACATAATTATTAAATTAAAGTTGATAGTGAGATATCATTATGAAATTAAATTAATTGAAGAATGATTCCAAGTAAATTAAAAAGTAGTTGATTTTAAAAATGTTTTGGAAGAAATCTAAATCAGTCATATTCTCAACTTACATATGTATAAAATGAGAACTACCCTCTTAATATGTTTAATTGGAGACTTTTTGTAAATGATCTAAATTTACTTTTACTAAAATTAAGTCTTCATAAGCATTCAAAAAAAATTCACTTCTTGATTTAAAACTCTATGATTCATAGCATGCGGGCCCTGGTTGAAGAAAAAAACAAAGACATTGGCGGTAGGTTAGAAAATTTTTTATTGAAACGGTCTCTTTTATTTCTCATTTTTGTAAAAAACCGATTGATGTTCTGTACTCTGGTGCTAGTTTGGCCAGCGTGGTCTTAAATTTTAACAGCCATATTCATAAAAAAAAGTTGATTGAGGTTTAAAATTCATATTAGTTAAAAAACGTTTTAAGGCTAAATAACGTTTTTTAAATATTGGTATTCATAATCAGTATTTTAACTAAAAATCAATTAACTTGATTTTTTAAATATCCTGGCAACACTGTATTCTTTATTTGTCACTTGCATATTAGTTCTGCAAAACAACGATTGTTAACTCACAAAGTACTCGTGTCTATATGTGTTTATTTGTCGCTTTTAGTTGAAATATTGTTTCTATGAAATTAATTTAAAAAAAGATGTGTTCCAACTTGTATTTAATAAAAAAATAAAAAAAAAATTCACAACAAATCTTTGTTAAAAGTGATTTTTATATGATTTATTTTATTGCAGATAAAGAAGCACTAGAATAACGAGCTTTATTTTGTTTGTTTTGAGTGTTTATACATCACTAGTTAATTTTCTACAATTATGTATATAATTTTTGTTAACACATAAAATGAAAAAACAAAGACTGGGAATAGAAACTGGATTGCTCCTTTTCTTTTAAATATTCTTTTGGAGCATATTTGATATTTCGGCCATAGTTTCTATAAAAAAAATTACATTGTTTTCTTCTAAATAACACTGGCATATAAATACATACATACATACATACATACAAACATAAGTAACGGGTGTTTTTTTAGAGGTATAGAACTTCGAATTAAAATAAAACACAAGAAAATCGTTTTAATGTCCATCAATTTGGCTTTATTGGAAGGATAATTTTATGCCATTAATGTTTAAATATGATTTCGGGCATGTGGCCGCCGCGGCTGGCTCGAATAAAGCCAATTCTACAGGTCCAATTTTCAACCACTTTTTCGAGCATATGGGGCCGTATGTTGGCAATAACGCCACGAATGTTGGCTTCCAAGTCCCCTAACGTTTCTGGTTTGTTGGCGTAGACGAGCGACTTCACATATCCCCAAAGAAAATAATCCAATGGTGTCAAATCACACGATCTTGGTGGCCAATTGACAGGTCCATTCCGCGAAATTATGCGCTCATCGAATGTTTCCTTCAATAAATCGATTGTGACGTGCGCTGTGTGGCATGTAGCGCCGTCTTGTTGGAACCACAACTCATCCACATTCATGCCATCCAATTCGGGAACAAAATAGTCGGTTATCATGGCTCTATACCGGTCTCCATTAACGGTAACTGACTCTCCAGCATTATTTCGGAAGAAGTATGGCCCAATGACTCCACCAGACCATAGAGCACACCAAACAGTCAGTTTTTGTGGATGTAATGGCGTCTCAAGGGTCTCATGTGGATTCTCTTCACTCCAAATGCGGCAATTTTGCTTGTTGACGTAGCCATTCAACCAAAATCTCATTTTCGGCCCATACACCAAAATCACGACGCATTGCATGGTCTCGCGGCTTTAATTCTTGCACAAGCTGGATCTTGTAAGGTCGCAAGCCAAGATCTTTGCGCAAAATCTTCCATAAAGTTGATAGACAAAGCTCCAATTGCTGTGCACGGTGGCGAATCGATTCATTCGGGTCCTCTTCAACACTTTGCTCTACAGCGGCAATTGTTTCTTCGGTGCGCACTATTCGACGTCTCTGCGGATGCGTATTATCACATAGAGTAAACGTAGTGCGAAAACGATCCATGGTTAACCGAATTAATTGCTCTGATGGACGATTATGTCGACCATAAAATGGACGGAGCTTGCTCGCGAACGGAACCATTATTTTCGAAATAAATTTGCACGATTTGCAGGCGTTGTTCTTTTGTCAACCTGTTCATGATGAAATGGCAAACCAAACTAAATATTAATCACTTGACAGCTGACAAAATGGCCGCTAGTTAAAAAAATGATGCCAACTTAAAGTTCTATACCTCAATAAAAAACACCCATTACATACAGCTAAAGTTCAAAATGTAAACAAAAACGAAGCAAAATTACAACAACTTCATCTTAAAATTGGTTTAAATATGGGGCAGTCAATTTTAAAATTTGCTAATTTACGCAAGGTTTAAAAACTGTTTTTTAAGCTAAAATTCTATTGTGAATACAATTTTTGCGAATTTTGCTTAAACAACATTTGAAACGCTGTTTAAAATTTTTATGAATACGGCTGTAAAAGTTTACAATATTTAAATATGCTTCTACTTCAAAACCTTTATAGTATTAGGAATATACCATTGACTAATTTCGAATTAAAAAAAAAACTAAATTTGGGACAACGTTCGAAAAATTGGAATTCAAAATGTTCACTTCTGGTTTTTAAGTGCGTTACATGTGTAAAAAAAAATTGCATAAATTTTTAATTTTTGGAGATAGCATCTCGTAAATTTTACAGTAGGTTTAATAAGAACGTTCTAGGATAATTTGGAAAAAATAAATAAAATAAACTGTTCGAAGTTAGAAAAATTTTAATATGAATTAGAAATTCTCGACTTTGCAGTGCTTTACGGGTGTGAAGAAATTTTCATAACTGTTAACTTTTGAACATTCCATTTCCCAACTTGTATACCTAGTATAATATTATATAAAAAATATTAAAAGGTGGATTGATATTTTTTTTTTTTTTTTTTTTTGTTAGAAAAGGCGTTTTGCGTTTTAAATAACGATAAACATATGTATGTAAGTGATGTAAATAAACTGAATTGCTATATTTCGTTATCGTTTTCGTAAATTAAATAAAAACTAAAAATGATTCAGATATTAAAAAAAAATCGGAAATTCGAATTGCCTTATACATATATTTACTATGTTCACACTTACATATGCTTTTAAACACGTTTAAGGCGAGTTTTCTAAAGGTAGGTATCACAATGCAATCTGTTTCCGCAATCTGGCAAATTGCATTGTAGATTGCATCGTTAGTATTCGTGTTTCTGATTTCACTTCGGGTTGCAATCGAGATTTCAGCAATATCAAAATATTTTGATGTTTTGAGATTGCACTGATGTAGATTGCATTGTTGGTGCGTGATTTCTGGTTTTTACTTGTTCAGTTCATTGAAAACCATGCAAACTGTACACACCTACACGCATGCGATTTTGTCAACCGCATAAAAATTAAATTATTTGTGTACCTGAATAAAATAGAACAGTATTTCTCCCGCGATGTTTATGCCAATACAAACAAAACAGAACTGATATTGCGTTTATGATTTCATTGTTGATTGCCGAGTATGTGCTAAAACATGAAATCTTAATCAGAAATTGATTGCGGAAACAGATTGCATTGTGAGTACCTACCTTAAAAACTAAGCACAACCGTTCACATTATATTTGAGATGTTTAAGTTTAAAGTTTTGTCAAAAAATTATTGTGTTTGTAAGAAATTTCGAACAATTATGATTTTATTTTGTATTATTATTTTTAAACAGCAGCTGTTTTTGTAAATTATTTTAAAATTTTTTAAGCAATTATTGTGTATTAAATAGTTTTTTTGCGTGCCGCCATTTAATAACAACACAAAGTTGCCAGAGTTATCAAAAACGCACTGAACGTACTCAATTTACGTGTTTATGGAAGTGCTTAAATCTATAACACCCCAATTGAGTGTTTAACATAACAAGTCATTGTGTGGTAAAACATCTCAAAATGTTCGTCTTTAAGCAATTGAACACGAATGAGACGTTAGACAACTAATTGTGAATATAGTATTATTTGCAAAATGTTTCTAATTTGCGAGCGTCTACTGCATATGCAGCGAATTTTATTAAAATTTAATTTAGCGCTGAGGAAAATAGCACGTTTTGGATATACATAAATAGTTGATAATGCTGTAACTTAGCGCGTTTTGAGAAATGAATCGCGTGTTTGGTTACACAAAGCTGGTAACGCTGCATGCCGCTTTTGAAAATAAATGAAATCAAGTAAAAAAATAAATAAATAAACAACAATATTTATGTATGTATATTTGTTAACAAACACCAACTACAGCTGTTGCTATTGTTTTTGTTGCTGCTGTTATAATTGCTCTGTGATAGTGCGACCGACGATCTTATTGAAGAGAGTCAACCAATTTGCGTGAATAGTGTTGTTGCATTTTTTTCGTAAAACAATTCCAGACTGAATGGCGACAAAATTATTATCCCACGCGAAGGATATTTTTTGTTTTAATTATCTTCATACATACATACATATGTATATATATACATACATATGTGCATATGTATTTAAGTATGTATGTATATACACGCTAAATTGATTGTATAATTTTGTGAAAGTTAAAGAATTAAATCACTCACCTTTGTTCAATGGACATAATCATCATATGAGACTTGCGATGCACACACTTAGTTCGTACTTTTTTTTCCACACTTTTAAAACACCACTTCTTGTATTAAATGAATTAATTACGGGCACTTTTCCACAAATTAATATGTACATGTACATATGTATGTACACATGTGTGTGTATGCAAGTGTGTGGGCATTATCATGGAATAAATTCACTAGTTAATAAACTTACATACCTACATACATACATACATACATATGTATGTATGTATTTAAATATTATACCTACATACATATTATCTATGTTATTCACTATACCTACTATATGTATGAGTAATGATTCGAATATACATACATACATACATATGTATGCACCTATCTATCTATGTAATGATATATTTACATCTATGTATGTATGTAGACAAAATTCACTTATTAAATGGACACCTACTGCGTACACAAATCTTTAATTGAATCTCCTTTATTTCTCATGACAACAATAATTTTAATTTTTACAATAGGTACATACTTTAATTGTTTTTGCTCATTTCATTGTGGAACCTTCAACTTGGTTAGTAAAACAACAAAAACAAGAACAACATGAACAAGAGCAAAAACAAATCAACCGAACGTGCAATCAGTCGGCTGACATTTTATGATACATACCCGATACACAAACACACACGTGTATGTACATACATACTTGCATGCAAAATTATAAGATTCTTAAACACGATAATCCATTACTTAGGTATTAATAAAACAAAACAATATTTATTACACTTGTTTAAACTTTTTAATAATTGAATTACTATTGGTTTCACATATTTAATAAATAGGTAAATAGGTAGTTAATTTTTAATGAAAAATTTACATATAAATTCACACGCACTATTTAATGAACCGGACCGATTGAAGCAACAAGAGAAAATGATTGATTGTTTAATTGGAACGAATGGTGGTGGGAGTTTGATGGCGAGTGGTGGAATTTGCAAACTTTGATGACAAGTGTGTGTATTGAAGAATTTCCAAAAAGATAAATGGAGCGGCACAGAGATGGAACTGTTCATAATTTTTTGTTAACAATTTAGTGTGCAAATTATTTAAATAAATTCGTAGTATTAAACCAATTTTACTGCTACATAAATACATATCATATGTAAATTATTTAAATATACACATATCGCTTATTTACTCAAAGAACATAATACATAACTCCAAAAATGGAATTTTTAAGTTAGTTATGCAGAATTAATCCCCATATCGTTCTTCATATTGTGTAAAAATATCATAGAAATATCTTCCTTACTCAACTCTTAAAAGAAAACTTAAATTTTCTTTTTCCATTAAGTTGTGTGTAAATTGAAAACTTCAAACTCGTTTTCTGGAAATTTTTTTTTTAAGTTATTACGTTCTTTGAATAAATGAACGATTTGTATATATATGTGCCCTTAATTATGAATGTGGTCCAAGTCATATATATTTTTGGTCGAGATATTTAGTAGAATACATTTCAACAAATTAAAAAGTATTTTTATATTATGCAAGATTTTAATTTATAGTTGTGCTAGTCTCGATTTATATAAATTTGTTAATTTTTTTTTTTTAATATATTGAAGTTTTTCAAAGATTTCTTTGATATTTCAAAAATGCGCATGACATAGATCACTTTCATAATTAAGGGCACATATATATTTTCCTTTTAACACCTACAAGTATCACAAGGCCGTAAATTAAGTGTTATGTTCCATTTGCATTGCATGCCAATCACTATATTTACTGAATTTAATAAGGCTGTTGTTTATATCAAAACTTGTTCTAGACAACCTCTTAAGCGAATATCATTTAGGTATTTGGGTCACTTATGTCCTACGGCAGCCACATGTTTAATTCATAGATGTTTCACTAGAAATATAACTATTTGGAGCTAAGTTCATAAATGCTGTAACTAATGATCTTAATGCTCATTTTTTGCTGAGCTTGCATTTTGTAATTAAAATACTGACTGCTTTATTCACTAAATATGTTTTTTGTTCAGAAAAGAAATTTTGTATGGCATCTCGTTATATAAACCCTTTATGAATAAACAATGAGAAAAGTTGCAATTGCTTAATAAAAGTACGAAAATAAAGAGATGCATCAAAGATAATTTACTACAAAAAAGGAAGGAATAAGAAAAATAAAAGAACAATGTAAATAAATTTGGTGAATAAAATTTAAATTTAAAGCCTATTGAAAAATGCGATAAATTCTTAAATTTTGTCCATTTGTTACTGAGAGCCGCTTGAATTATTGTGTTGTATCAATTGTTATGTGTAGTCTTCAACATTTTCTGAAATAGCTCAAGTGAATTTTAAATATATCTAAGGGACAGAAGAAATTAATACCAACTTGTTTGGGTAAGACGTTTTCATATGAGTTGCAAAACAGAGCTTTCAGTTTTTTTTAACTCATAAAATTCTGTACGTAAAATTAACTTAAATCAAAATTTAAGACAAATGAAAACTCAGAAACCGATCTAAGTATTTTTAGTTTATATTTAACAAAATTTTCATTTAATTGCAGTGATAAAAAAAATTAACTGGCCTAAAACCGTTAAAAACTATTTACTCTTTTACTTAAAATTACAAGAAGTCAAGCACCTAAGCGAGTCAATATGAATAACTCTCTATAGAACTGTATGAATTTAACGTTCATAAGAACTAATCACGATTTACGTAAAACTGAAATATCTTTCCCTTCTTTATCATACTCTTACTTTCAAATATTTAACATCAAATTCCCTGTAACCAAATGATTTTCGCTTTACTTGTTCTTAGTTAAACTGTAAAACACATCAAAAAATATTTTGCAAGGAGGCACAACAATATTAATGCTTAAAAAAAAAACATAGTTCATATAAACAACAGAAAAAAAATCTAACCCAAAATCTGTAATGCTTAGCTTTTGAATCGAATGCCAGAAGCAGTCAAAAAGGAAGCTGCTTCGAATTTTAAATATTTATTTATTTAAAAATGACAGAACGGAATACTTTTTGAATTTATTATAGTCCATCATTGCAATAATTTGAACGAGTATGTGTTTTTGCTTATTTATGTCAAAATGGAAGAGTTGAAAGCTTGCAAATTTATTTGCAGAAGCCAATTTTTGAATAAATGAAAAACTGAAAGCTTTATTTTTAACTCACATTGATATGATTCAGTGTTTCAAAAATTTAAAAATGTTTTTTTTCGTTATATTTAAGAACATCTACGTTTCTTCACTTCCGTAAACATGCTGTTGTGCTCCAATTGACAATAATTTCATAATATAAAACAGAATTGTTCTTCATAACGTAAACAATTTATAATAATGTTTTATATACCACATTTTGAAAGTATTTTAATATTTTTATTGAATATTCAGTTTCATTCAAAATGCATCATGTATGTATGTAATACGTATTGCCAATTTAATTGTACTACAAATCCCAGCACTGACATAAAGCAGAGAAGCATCTTGCATAAAATGTAAACAAACTATAGGAAGCAACAACAAAAGACACTTGTTTGATACAAACACACATGCATACAGGAGTGCACGTAGTTGTGTTCTTATATACATAAATACGTATGTTTGAATGATTGTAGGTTTGTAGTGTTTTATTTTCTAGTGGCTTCTTTTGAGCGGGAAAACAATTTGCCGGTTATAAACAGGGTTGCCAGATTTGACGATTTATCGTCAATTCGACGATTTTGGTTGCCATATAAACCATTTTGACGACTGGACATTTTTGGCCCTCAATTCAAGAACTTGGCAGCCTTTGCTAGAATATGCAGTAAAAGTAAGGAGTAAATTTCAATCTTAATCTTTGAATTAATATATGTCGGCATTGTTGTTATAATTACATATTTCCAACAACAATTTTATGGCAATTCCACTGGTTTTAATTCCACGTGGAATACAGAACACACCCGATGTATATACAAAATGAATAGATCAATTGTAAAAACTATTAAAAAAATTATGAGTAATTTTTTTAGAAATAGATATTATCACACAAATAAATATTATCACACTAGAGCAAATCTATTTTTTTAAAAATTACTCATAATTTGTTTAATAGTTTTTACAATTGATCATATTAATTTGGTATATACATACATACATATGTTGTTTCGTATTAGTAAGGGCTAATAAATCAGTTAAAGTTTAAACGGTGGTTTAGTTGAACTAAATTTTAATTCATATGTGGTTTAAACTCAACAGGAGTAAATCAGTGAACCATACCTTATGTGTAGTTTAAAAAGTAATACTGTGGCAGCACTAGAATAAATGTCAAAAAACAGCTGTTTTGCAGCAGGCTATCAGTTCTTTGTACAATCAAAAAGGCAAAAAATTTAATAACATTTAATTAAAAGTACCAAAATTTTACTGAGAAAGAGATTATATATATATTCTTGGCAAAGTAGAATAGTATAAAAGAACAATAGAGTGTAAGAAAACAAATCGATCAAGATCTGAAGAAAAAGTAGAAGCTTGGAAAAAATTTGAATGCTTTTTAAAAGCAAACCAAATGGTCGGTAAGTAATAAAATCATATGGCCTGTATTGGTAGTTTAAACGCCAAATTTTATGCGTTTACAGATGGTTCAAATACTGCACTGATTTAAAGGTTTGCTAGTTTAAACACATTTTAAACCAAAAACAGAGATTAGCTTGAACTGATTTATTAGCCCTAAGAGGTTTAAAAATACTTTATTCCAAAATTATTAATACAAAAATTAAGATTGATTGCAATATACTCCTTACTTTTACTGTATATTCTAGCAAAGGCTGCAAAGTTCTTGAATTGAAGGCCAAAAATGTCCAGTCCTCAAAATGTTTTATATGGCAACCAAAATCTTCGAAATGGCGATAAATCGTCAAATCTGGCAACCGTGCTCATAACCGGCAAATTGTTTTCCCGCTCAAAAGAAGCCACTAGAAAATAAAAACACAAAAACACTACAAACCTACAATCATTCAATCATGCTTATTTATGTATATAAGAACATAACTACGTGCACTCCTGTTAGGGTTGCCAGTCATACTGATTTTGCCAGTACATGTACTGATTTTTGTTTAAAGTACTGATTTGTGCATAACTAGCATATCAGTATGCAAATGTACTGATTTTTTCATGTATGTACTGTTTTTGTGCTGTTTTTATATATTAATTATGATCAATGTATAAGAAAGCCTGTCATAGTGTTTATTTATTTTCTTTGAATCACCAGTGATCTTTACTTTACGTTCGCCTTGAGGCGAATTTATTTTCAAAGTGGTATACATATAATGCTCAAGCAAATTCTGTCAAAACTGTCAGAGATCATATAAATTTTAAAGTTAATGTTGATGTTAATTTTATTGAGATTTTTTAATTTAAATTTGCAAGAAAGATTTGCTATAAGTGATTTCTGATACATGCAAATAATGAATTTAAAGTTTCTTTTTCGAAAATTTTTTTGATAATATTATTTTTATTAATCACATACATATGCCTTGGTACAAAGTATACATTGAATTCATGTTTTGTTTTAAGAATGGTTAAAGCTAGGAATGTAAAGAATGTTCACATTTGCAAATTTTTCACTTATTTTTGCTATTTGCATTTGCTAAAATGTATGCGAATATTTAAGACAAAAAAATTTTGAACTTCTTTTACGAAAAAAGTTTGCCATTAACAAACGTCAAAAACCCGAAAATTATTTTAAGCCAGCATGAAAAAGATAAATATAGGGTACGTTCATAGATTCAGCAAATTTATGCAGAAGTTCTGAAAATTTTTTCTGCGTATGCGTGATCAACTGTTGCACATGCTTTGTAACTGCTCAATATCTGTGTATAGTTGGCATTTTTTAACGAACTGCAAACAATTTTTAAGCCGGCAAGTACTTTTATTTAAGAAAGTTGTCATCTCGTCGATGTGAAAGTACAAAAAACTCTTTATAAAAGTTTGCACATTATGAACATGGCTTGGACGTAGCTGACTTATAAGTAAGGCATTCTTCAAAGCTTTATCAGAAAGCTTTTCTATAAAAAAGTTCTCATAAGCATCAAAATTAAACTAAAGTCCAGCGGTGTTTGGAAATATACCTATTTCATTTTTTGAAAAAGAAAAGGCATTGTATTTTCGGCAGCAGTATTTTCTACTTAAGACTAGTCTGTTAAAACTTTAAAAAAAATGTTTTGAGCACCATTCATTACTTCGTACAAACAAATTTGAATCGCTAACAATATTAACTAGTCATTGTTGTAGTAAATTCCACGCGAAACAAGTGTCACTCATTAATTTCATACACAAACATATGTATGTAGCCTTCTGTTTTATGAATTCATGTTTTTAATAAACTAATACATATTTGCTCAATGCAAGACTCAGTTTAAATAAAATGCTATATGTAGTACATCCATGTATGTAATACAACTTCATGTTCTTATATAAATTTACAGCCTAACCCACATATTGCCACATCAAAAATTTCACAAATAAAACGCTAATTTACAAATGAAAAGCGCTGAAATGTGAAAAGTATTTCATAAAAAATGCAACTCTATGCTACTTAAAGTTTCTACAAATAAATAATAAAAATAACAACAATGATAAACATAAGACAATACAAAAAAATTAAAGAGTTATTTTCAGAATTTTTTGTGTGAAATATAAATAAATATATATGACGGGAGTAGCACCAA
This sequence comes from Tachina grossa, assembly GCA_949987645.1. NCBI lineage: Eukaryota > Metazoa > Arthropoda > Insecta > Diptera > Tachinidae > Tachina > Tachina grossa. Next base: position 47,906,725 of record OX465278.1, on the reverse strand, counting down.
TGGGACAAGCAATCTATTGAAGTGGAAATAGTAATGTGCCTAATTGAGTGTTTAGAATTGGTTAGATAAATTGCACGTATACACATTCATACATACATATATATGTATGTATGCATGTAATTCAAAAAGAATTATGTGACAAAAATGCATGTTTGTGAGTTAAATAAATAAAATAAACGCAAAAAAATTAACATTTTTATTTTTGATTTTCATATATGTAAATTTGTTTAAAAATTTGGCATTTATATGTACTTTTTTGTTTTGTCGACAAGCACAAACCAAGTGACTGATTTTGACATTTGTTATCGTTTGAATTTTCATAGTGGGTACCAAATTTGTATGGAAATGGTTACGTAATCGTTCGCATGCATTGTACTGATTTTTTTTTCTCTCATGTACTGATTTCTACGATTTCAAAACTGGCAACCCTAACTCCTGTATGCAATGTGTGTTTGTATCAAACAAGAACAAGTGTCTTTTGTTGTTGCTTCCTATAGTTTGTTTACATTTTATGCAAGATGCTTCTCTGCTTTATGTCAGTGCTGGGATTTGTAGTACAATCGAGTTGGCAATACGTATTACATACATACATGTTGCATTTTGAATGAAACTAAATTAATATTCAAAAAAAATATTAAAATACTTTCAAAATGTGGTATATAAAACATTATTATAAATTGTTTACGTTATGAAGAACAATTCTGTTTTATATTATGAAATTATTGTCAATTGGAGCACAACAGCATGTTTACGGAAGTGAAGAAACGTAGATGTTCTTAAATATAACGAAAAAAAACATTTTTAAATTTTTGAAACACTGAATCATATCAATGTGAGTTAAAAATAAAGCTTTCAGTTTTTCATTTATTCAAAAATTGGCTTCTGCAAACAAATTTGCAAGCTTTCAACTCTTCCATTTTGACATAAATAAGCAAAAACACATACTCGTTCAAATTATTGCAATGATGGACTATAATAAATTCAAAAAGTATTCCGTTCTGTCATTTTTAAATAAATAAATATTTAAAATTCGAAGCAGCTTCCTTTTTGACTGCTTCTGGCATTCGATTCAAAAGCTAAGCATTACAGATTTTGGGTTAGATTTTTTTTCTGTTGTTTATATGAACTATGTTTTTTTTTTAAGCATTAATATTGTTGTGCCTCCTTGCAAAATATTTTTTGATGTGTTTTACAGTTTAACTAAGAACAAGTAAAGCGAAAATCATTTGGTTACAGGGAATTTGATGTTAAATATTTGAAAGTAAGAGTATGATAAAGAAGGGAAAGATATTTCAGTTTTACGTAAATCGTGATTAGTTATTATGAACGTTAAATTCATACAGTTCTATAGAGAGTTATTCATATTGACTCGCTTAGGTGCTTGACTTCTTGTAATTTTAAGTAAAAGAGTAAATAGTTTTTAACGGTTTTAGGCCAGTTAATTTTTTTTATCACTGCAATTAAATGAAAATTTTGTTAAATATAAACTAAAAATACTTAGATCGGTTTCTGAGTTTTCATTTGTCTTAAATTTTGATTTAAGTTAATTTTACGTACAGAATTTTATGAGTTAAAAAAAACTGAAAGCTCTGTTTTGCAACTCATATGAAAACGTCTTACCCAAACAAGTTGGTATTAATTTCTTCTGTCCCTTAGATATATTTAAAATTCACTTGAGCTATTTCAGAAAATGTTGAAGACTACACATAACAATTGATACAACACAATAATTCAAGCGGCTCTCAGTAACAAATGGACAAAATTTAAGAATTTATCGCATTTTTCAATAGGCTTTAAATTTAAATTTTATTCACCAAATTTATTTACATTGTTCTTTTATTTTTCTTATTCCTTCCTTTTTTGTAGTAAATTATCTTTGATGCATCTCTTTATTTTCGTACTTTTATTAAGCAATTGCAACTTTTCTCATTGTTTATTCATAAAGGGTTTATATAACGAGATGCCATACAAAATTTCTTTTCTGAACAAAAAACATATTTAGTGAATAAAGCAGTCAGTATTTTAATTACAAAATGCAAGCTCAGCAAAAAATGAGCATTAAGATCATTAGTTACAGCATTTATGAACTTAGCTCCAAATAGTTATATTTCTAGTGAAACATCTATGAATTAAACATGTGGCTGCCGTAGGACATAAGTGACCCAAATACCTAAATGATATTCGCTTAAGAGGTTGTCTAGAACAAGTTTTGATATAAACAACAGCCTTATTAAATTCAGTAAATATAGTGATTGGCATGCAATGCAAATGGAACATAACACTTAATTTACGGCCTTGTGATACTTGTAGGTGTTAAAAGGAAAATATATATGTGCCCTTAATTATGAAAGTGATCTATGTCATGCGCATTTTTGAAATATCAAAGAAATCTTTGAAAAACTTCAATATATTAAAAAAAAAAAATTAACAAATTTATATAAATCGAGACTAGCACAACTATAAATTAAAATCTTGCATAATATAAAAATACTTTTTAATTTGTTGAAATGTATTCTACTAAATATCTCGACCAAAAATATATATGACTTGGACCACATTCATAATTAAGGGCACATATATATACAAATCGTTCATTTATTCAAAGAACGTAATAACTTAAAAAAAAAATTTCCAGAAAACGAGTTTGAAGTTTTCAATTTACACACAACTTAATGGAAAAAGAAAATTTAAGTTTTCTTTTAAGAGTTGAGTAAGGAAGATATTTCTATGATATTTTTACACAATATGAAGAACGATATGGGGATTAATTCTGCATAACTAACTTAAAAATTCCATTTTTGGAGTTATGTATTATGTTCTTTGAGTAAATAAGCGATATGTGTATATTTAAATAATTTACATATGATATGTATTTATGTAGCAGTAAAATTGGTTTAATACTACGAATTTATTTAAATAATTTGCACACTAAATTGTTAACAAAAAATTATGAACAGTTCCATCTCTGTGCCGCTCCATTTATCTTTTTGGAAATTCTTCAATACACACACTTGTCATCAAAGTTTGCAAATTCCACCACTCGCCATCAAACTCCCACCACCATTCGTTCCAATTAAACAATCAATCATTTTCTCTTGTTGCTTCAATCGGTCCGGTTCATTAAATAGTGCGTGTGAATTTATATGTAAATTTTTCATTAAAAATTAACTACCTATTTACCTATTTATTAAATATGTGAAACCAATAGTAATTCAATTATTAAAAAGTTTAAACAAGTGTAATAAATATTGTTTTGTTTTATTAATACCTAAGTAATGGATTATCGTGTTTAAGAATCTTATAATTTTGCATGCAAGTATGTATGTACATACACGTGTGTGTTTGTGTATCGGGTATGTATCATAAAATGTCAGCCGACTGATTGCACGTTCGGTTGATTTGTTTTTGCTCTTGTTCATGTTGTTCTTGTTTTTGTTGTTTTACTAACCAAGTTGAAGGTTCCACAATGAAATGAGCAAAAACAATTAAAGTATGTACCTATTGTAAAAATTAAAATTATTGTTGTCATGAGAAATAAAGGAGATTCAATTAAAGATTTGTGTACGCAGTAGGCGTTCATTTAATCAGTGAATTTTATGTACATATGTACATATGTAGATGTAAATATATAATTACATAGATAGATAGGTGCATACATATGTATGTATGTATGTATGTATGTATATTCGAATCATTACTCATATATATAGTAGGTATAGTAAATAGCATATGTACATAATATGTATGTAGGTGTAATATTTAAATACATACATATGTATGTAGGTATGTACCTTCGCGTGGGATAATAATTTTGTCGCCATTTAGTCTGGAATTGTTTTACGAAAAAAATGCAACAACACTATTCACGCAAATTGGACGACTCTCTTCAATAAGATCGTCGGTCGCACTATCACAGAGCAATTATAACAGCAGCAACAAAAACAATAGCAACAGCTGTAGTTAGTGTTTGTTAACAAAAACACATACATAAATATTGTTGTTTATTTATTTTTTTTTTTTGCTTGATTGCATTTATTTTCAAAAGCTGCATGCAGCGTTACCAGCTTTGTGTAACCAAAACACGCGATTCAATTCTCAAAACGCGCTGAGTTACAGCATTATCAACTATTTATATCCAAAACGCGCTATTTTCCTCCGCGCTAAATTACATTTTAATAAATCGCAAATTAGAAACATTTTGTATAGGTATAAAGCAATTCGAATTTCCGAATTTTTTTAAAATCTGGAATTTGCAAAATAAAGATGAATTTGAATAATTTTTAATTTAATTTAATTTAATTTTTAATTTTTTACAATATACATACACACATAAATATATTGTATATCGTTACTTAAGCTGAAGGTCCATACCATCCGTTCTTTGCATATGCGTTGTATGCGTTTCTGTACGTTCTCTCCGATTCTAAATTCAAGTTAAATGCAATACGTCTTAAGCAGGGTTGTCAGATTTTTCCCACCTATTTCGCCAAATTGATTTTAAAAATCGCCAAAAAAGAGTTTTATTCAGTTTTTCTTAGTAAATATTTGACAATAAATTTGTTTCGATATAACAGTTTTTTAATAGAAATTTTTATAAAATTATCGTGACAAAATTTATCAGAAAATCGCCAAAATTAGAAATAAAATCGCCAAAAACTATTTCTTGTAAATTTTTCTTCATCCAAATACAAAAATTCATTATAAACTATAATTAATATAGAAAGATCATCAAAATCAAGTTGCTTTAACTTCTTGCAGACGAGTTTTGGTAGGATTTTTTTTGGAACTACTCCTTCAACAAACTAATTTTCCTGAATTAGAAAAATTTTGAAGTTCAATTTTGTTTAAAAAAATAGCCATAATAATCGCCAACATATTTATCTGTCGCCAGAAAAATCGCCAACAAATTTATTTATCGCCAGAAAAATCGCCATGTCGCCAAACCATAAATTTGGACGCCAAACAAGTTGAAAAATCGCCAAATTTGGCGAGAAATCGCCATATCTGACAGCCCTGTTCTTAAGGCAGGGGCACAATGAATCCGTCATACGTTAAACTGCATGCCGCTTTTGAAAATAAATGCAATCAAGCATACAAAAATTAAGTAAACAACAATATTTAAGCTTAAATTAGACGTGACGTAGCCATAATGCCATAGCTAAACCAACCAAAATTCAATTGGTTTCTATGGTGAGAGTTATTTCGTTATGGCGAGTCACCTATAATCAAATATAGTGTTGCCCATTAGTTTGGTTCGAACGGCTGTTTTCTATGGCTATGGTTATGTCACGTCTGATTGAGCCTTGAAAAGTTTTTAATGCAAAAAAAGATAAAATTTAAATCCACTACACGAAAGAGTTTTTATCACTATCATTGCAAATAAAACATAATTTGCCATCATTGGCTATCAAAAACATCTGACCTTTTTTCAAGCGGCTGACCGAATATATCTGTGGCAGCGGATAAAATCATCGGCGACGCACAGTGAGGCGAATGGTATAGAAAGTGGCGATTAATTCATAGAAGTCGTAATTTTAAAGTGTTGTTATTTTTTATTGATGAATATTAATAAATACGTAAAAAACCAGCATTTAAAAAAAATTAAAAAAAAATTAACCTTTTATGTTTTTTTTTGTACTTTGGAGAAAACGGACTTATTTGACTATTTTTGCTGTAACTTTGGAATCAAAAAAGATAAATTAGTAAATTAAATTATAAATTAGAGCATACTTTATGTTCCTTTAAAAAGATATTATTTTTTTGTTTAAATAAAAAAAATTATTATTTAATATGTATTTATCACATTGATTTTTAGCAACCGGAATTCTCTCACAAATCGCACAAATGCGCAAAAATCTTATATTTTAAGAGCATAAGAGTATTTTTTCCTGCACTAATCGGCAAAGTTCTTGAAACTCAATGTATATATCAAAAATACCACATTTTTAGAGCAATTTAATTTTTGTTTTTAATATTTCTAAAAAATTTATCCAAACAAAAAATAATTTTTTAAATGCTAATATACCTGAAGTTGATGGTTTTACTTATAGAAGTCTTAACAAAAACTATAATCACTTGAAATATCAAAATTTTCTCTTTTAATGAATGCGCGCAAAAATAACTAAAATTATTGAACCTTGAACACACACTGCAAATAAAGTAAACTACCAAGAAATTTTATTTTTGCAGATAGTGATTTGGAATTTTATCTACTTTCATATAGTACCAAATACGGTGGGCTTTCACCCCACAGTGCGACGGCTGCGGCTAGTGTATGTCGGCTGGAAGTAGCCTAATGTCAAGAAAATCTCTTAACTACCATTAAAGCCGCGTTCAGACTATTATACTTTGTATTTATACTTGTCAAAAATTCATATAATACTTGCAAGTGTGATAGTCTGAACACAAAATGTCATCAAAGTGGCAAATAATACGATAAAAATTTGACATACCATAAGACTTTTTCGTTTTTAGAAAATTTTCTAACTCCCAGTTTATACGGACGAACATTTGGAAGGAAAACATCTGGAATTCTCTTTTGTTGTTTCCTTCACGCCCACACAGACGAAAATGTTGCCGGCGACATTCCAATATTACTGCATAAAAGCAAACATATTTGTACATTTATTCGTGTATATGTAGCAAAGAATATGAAAACAAAGCGTTTCGCCGATTACCGAACACAAAAATGATTCTCTCTTCCCCACCCGTAAATTGCTACCAAACTAAATGTTTCCCTTCCAAATGTTTTTGTGTCTAAATACGGTCTAAACGATAATACTTTTCATTAGATCAGGGTTGCATTTTCACACAAACCAAATTTCCAAGTCGGTTGTTTCGCCCCCGATAGCGTGTCGTCATTGATGGAATGTTTTGTCATATGTATATCGGCTCAAAATTTTGAATAAGTGAATCGTATGGAAGTATTGACGTATTTTTTTAACGTTTTTGTAATATCTTTTCTTAAATTTTTTTTATTATTTGCTCAGAATATTTTTAACTGCTGCATTTTTTCAACTGCATGCACGTCCCCGCCTGCATGAAACCGCTTTGTCGCCGCTAGTCAATGAATAGCACAGACATTTTCATTGAACGGCTGTTTTGTTTTCTATTATTTGAAGTGTGATAGTCTGAACACAATATGTGATTTTACGTTAGATTATTTGACAGTCGCAACTAATGTATTTAGATTTCTGTATCGTAAAATGTGATGAAAGTATTAATACTTGTATAATAAATAGTCTGAACTGGGCTTATGTCTGAAGCAGACTCGTCGGGGTCGCCTCAATAAAAATGGCCCGCGGCGGCTGTTAGCCGGCTTACAGCCGATTCACTTCCCTGTTGCAACAATTCATATTGGTTAGGTTAACCCAACTACAATTTACATTAACTGTAGACTTGAGTTGGTTAGATTAACATAGGAAATTTTCTTGTCCGTACCTTAGTATTTAGTACAGAGCTTTCGTGTAGCTTTTGTAAGTGGATAAGCGGACTTGAAATAAGTGTCAAAGGCGCTTTGCCTAGTGATCTATTTCAATTGAGAAAACTAATGGCCTGTTTCACAATAACGAAAGAAAACTAAAACAAAACTTTCGACTGAAAAATTATATTGAAAACAACAATAAAATATGAAAATTTGTTTTTGTTTTCAATATAAATTTTAAGTCGAAAGTTTCGTTTCGTTATTGTGAAACAGGCCATAATTCCATATATAATCAAAAAACACTAGGCTTAAATGTAAATATGTATAAACATTATTTAAAGTAAAATCAGGAATCTACTTACCACTTGTTTTTCTTAAAACCATTTTTATGTTTTTCATTATTTTAAAAAAATTATCTGTATTTATTTTCTTTTCAGTATTGCAGTGAAGTAATAAAGTAAGTGTTGCTGTTTGTCTATAGAATATTATTCATATTCAAGACATAGAATTACCAAGCAACTGTCACTTTCATATGCAGTACGCCGCAGAATATAATAATTGAAAGAATTTATATGTGTTGAAAAAATAACACAATGCAAGATGCTACAAATGTGATGAAACAATTTATCATTTGTCTTCTTGACACGCGCACGCACACATGTTCTCATCAAGTACTAAAGGGTAAGTTGTGCATACATATTTATTTTATTTTATTTTATTTTATTATTTTTTTTTTACTCTACATGAGTAATTTCCTAACGTAACTATACATTAAGGCCGGGCCACAATGAATCCGTCATACGTTATACTTCGCCTTTTTCAACTGACATTATCGCAACGACGGAGAAGGTTGGCACAATGACTACTTTATTGATGGAAGTATTTTGACAGCTTCAATAGGTTGATTCTCCATTTTATTTATTGAATTAAAATTTTTTATTTATTTCGTTTATTTATTTTGTTTAATTTTATTTTTGCTGCCACAAAACACAAAAAACTTAATCAAAACATACCAAAAAACCAACCAATATCTGTCAAACTACTCAACGTACGCAAAAGGTTAAAATTTGACCAGTTTTTTTACTTTGCGTTGACGGACACGTACTGAATGTAACAGCCCTCATAAGAAACCATGTATTTCAACTTAGCTGTCAGTTGAAAAAGCCGAAGTTTAACGTATGACGGATTCATTGTGCCCCGGCCTTTATACCACATCCACCTCATCATTAACAACATTTCTCGCATCTCGTGTACTCAACATCATCTGTTTGCAGAAAATAAAAATGTGAAATGAAAGATTGTAGACAAAATGTTTAAGATATTTTGATAGTTCTAAAAAATTTAATTTCCATTAAAAAGTATATTTTTGATTAGACGTCGCTTATCATAAAATGAAAAATAAGGCTCGATATTAAAATTAATTGCGAAAATTCCCTAAAAGAAAATTTTTTTTTGCGATTTCGTATTTTGTACTATTTGTCACTCTGTTAAAAACATCTTGTCTGATTTTATCTAATTGCAGACAGTTTATTAAGGTGCACATATGTTATGCAAACGTTGTATGATTAAAGTTGTCATAACACTCAAGTACACCAATTTCTTCTCTTGTTTGTGCAAAGAAAAATCATTTTTCATTGATAGTGACGGCAACATTTTTTTCATCAGCTTAAGTAAATATTTTGCGTTATTGCGATGCGAATGTTTATAATATCTTGCATATCTCAAAACAATTCAAAGGATACTGCAGACTGAAGCATTTAGTGCATTGGCTACAAAGCAAATGACGGTCTTTGACAGTACAAGTTCGATCTATCCTTGGCCAGACCCAGTTATATCAACATCATAGATTGATCTGTTATGCCTTAGTGTCTATTCGCTAAACGGCATGTTCTTATTATCTATTTAAGAAGGTAAATAAAAATAACTTCCGAGGACATGCCTTCATTACTCATCGCATTATTAAAGTCTTGTTAAATTTTTGTCTTGTTAAAAAAAAATCAATTCCATTGCAAAAATAAACAAGTAAGAGTGCTATATTCGGCTGTGCCGAATCTTATATACCCTTTACCAAACTGCTTTTATGTAGTATAGAGATACATACATAAGCACATACATAAAGTATAAACAAAAAGAAAAAAATAATTTGACCTAGTTACTTTTATGTATAAAAAAAATTAATTTTCAAACCCTAAAATCATAATTTTAGATTTTTCTGATTCCTTAACCAATCTAGTAGTTCTTAAAAAAATTTAGAAAGTGTGTTTAGTGAAAAAAGAAAATTCAAAAAAATGTTTTATTTATTTACTTTAATATCCTGAAAAAAAGTTCAAAGTTTCCAGCTCTGGAGCTGCGGTTTTTATTTTTATAGTTTTCCACAAAAAACTTTTATTTCCAAAACGTAAAATATATATAATTTATAAAGGCAAAGATAAAAAGTAATTAGACTTAGTTACTTTTATACATCAAAAGTGTAACTTTTCCAACCCTGAAATCATCCTTTTTAATTTTTCTTATTTCTTGCACCAATATTTTTCTTTTAAGAATATAAGATATGTTTAATTTATAAAGAAAGGGAAAAATTTGTTTTAGTAAGTTACTTTTATCAAAAAAAAAAAAAAAAAAATAATAATAAACTTTTCCAACACTGGAATCGTGTTTTTAATTTTTTAATTGCTTTTTTTTATTTGAAATACTAATTTTATTCGTACTCAATCCAAAAATTATTTTATTTAATAAAAAAAAATAAAAATTAGTTTTCGGTAGTTAATTTTTTATATCACAAAGAATGTAAGTTTCCCAACCCTGGAATCCTCATTTTTGATTTTTCTGGTTTCTTTTTTTAAGAATGTAAGATGTGTTTAATTTATAGTAAAAAAGGAAAAATTTGTTTTAGTAAGTTACTTTTGTATAAAAAATAAGGTTTCCCAACCCTGGAAACGTCGTTTTAATTTTTAAATTTTTGTTTTAATTTGAAATACCAAATTCATTCGTACTGAAGTATAAAATAAGTATATTTTATAAAAAAAAAAATAAAAATTAGTTTTCGGTAGCTAATTTTTTATATCACAAAAAGTGTGGGCTTTCCAACCCTGAAATCATACTTTTTGATTTTTATGATTACTTATACTAATCTCTTTCTTTTAAGACTATAACATATTTTTAATTTGTAGAGAAAAAAGAAAAATTTGCTTTAGTAAGTTACTTTTGTATAAAAAAAGTAAAGTTTTCCAACCCTGGAAACGTGTTTTAAATTTTTTAAATTGAAATACCAATTTTATTCGTACTATAGCATAAAATAAGTTTATTTATTTAAAAAAAAATAATATTAGTTTTGGGTAGTTAATTTTTTATATCAGAAAAAGAGTAAGTTTCCCAACCCTGGAATCATCAATTTGATTTTTCTGATTTCTTACACCAGTCTCTTTCTTTTAAGAATATACGATATGTTTAATTTATAGAAAAAAAGGAAAATTTTGTCTTAGTAAGTTACTTTTGTATAAAAAAAGTTAAAGTTTTCCAACCCTGGAAACATCTTTTTAAATATTTGAAGTTCAGTTTTTAATTTAAAATACCAATTTTATTCGTACTGAAACATAAAATAAGTTTATTTATTAAAAAAAATAAAAATTAATTTTCGGTAGTTAATTTTTTATATCACAAAAAGTTTGAGTTTCCCAACCCTGCAATCATCCTTTTTAATTTTTCTGATTTCTTACACCAATCTTTTGCTTCTAAGAATATAAGATATGTTTAATTAAGAGAAACAAAGGAAAATTTTGTTTTAGTAAGTTGCTTTTATATAAGAAAAAAAGTTAAAGTTTTCCAACCCTGGGAATGTTTTTTTAAATTTTTAAATTTTGTTTTATTTGAAACCCCAATTTTATTCGTGGTGAAGTATAAAATAAGTTCATTTAATAAAAATAATTAAAAAACTTGTTTACGGTAGTTAATTTTAAACTTCACAAAAATGTTAGGTTTTCCAACCCTGGAATCATCCTTTTTGTTTTTCTGATTTCTGATATCAATATCTTTCTTTTAAGTACATAAGATATGTTTAATTTATGGAAAAAATGGAAAAAATTGTTTTAGTAAGTTACTTTTGTATAAGAAAAAAAGTTAAAGTTATCCAACCCTGGAAACGTCTGTATAATTTTTTTAATTTTTTTAATTTTTTTTTTAAATTGGAAATACTAATTTTATTCGTACTGAAGTATAAAATAAGTTTATTTAATAAAAAATTATTAAAAACTAGTTTTTGGTAGTTATTTTGTATGGCAAAATGAAGTTTAAGTCTCCCAGCTCTGAAACCGTCTGCTCGATTTTGCTGATTTTCAATACCAATCTTATTTCGACCATTTCTGACCCACCAGTCCAAGAACGAAGTCTCTAGCTTTTCTAGGAGCTTCGGAAAACCGATTTCACGTACAGACAGACGGACAGACGGACATCGCTTATTCGTCTTCCCTATGCATAAGGATCCAGAATATATATACTTTATAGCTCGCTTATTAATATTCTAGAAATTACAAACGGAATGACAAACCTATATATACCATTTTACCATTTTTTTGGTAAAGGGTATAAAAATATTGCCATTGTAATTTTGAAAATTGTTTTGACTACACAGAAATTTATTTTCCGTTTTGCATGTTGTCACTCGCAACTATTTTATAGTTAAAACGAAATTCATGTTTACCACGGGCAACAGTAGACATTGTATTGTGGCTTTAGGAAACAGGAAACATGATTTTCAAGCGCAACAAATACAATATAAAAACCAAACATGAATAGTAAAATTTTAACAAAACCCATGCAAATAAAATTGTATGGGGTATGTGTATGTGAGCATGTGTGCATGTGTGCATGTGTTTGAGTGTGTGTGTGTGTGTGCGTGTGGGCAATGCCTTCCTTAATATAATGCCATGTTATTGCCATAAAATATGACCATTAATTTGGTAGCATATCATACCTACTCCAAAAAGTAATTATTTGCTCGCATAAAACACTTCCGTTGACCTTATTTAAACTCTTGCACACTGTCAGGCAGACAGACAAGCGGCCATTCATTCATATTTTTGATGCTTTCAGCTATAAAAATAGCAAAAGGTTCTTATTTTTGGTACGTAGTTAAGTAGATGAAATGTGTATGTATGTGTTCGATTGCAATTGTACTTATGTAAAAGGTATATATTTTATTTTTAAGTCCCAACTATTCATTGCTTTCACTTCAAATTAATTACAGCTATACCTCAATTTACGGAATGAGTTATAATTACATAAACGCTATAAATTTAGAGATATGTGAAACTTAACTTATTTTAAGCAAAACACTTTAGAAAGTTTCTCACATAAATATGCATTGATAGAAATATGCTATGACATAATTATGTTATAGCATAAAAATATTTTTGCACAATTATGTCATAGCTTAACTATGTTATGACTTAATTATGTAATAACAGGACTATTTTATGACATAAAAATGTTGTGGCACAAATATGCTATGATATAAATGTGTCATGACACATCTATATACATATATATCACAGCCATTATCTGATATAAATATGCCATGACATAAATAAACTCGCTATAATATAAATATGACATAATATATTTATGTCATGCCTCAACTATGTCATACTATATTTATGTCATGATATAAATATATCACTCAATTAATTTATGTCATCAGATACTTATGTTTATTGTAATTGTAATTATAATAAATTTAAAAATAATAAAAAAATAAAAAAATTTATAAATGTATACATACATATATCGTTACCTTAATATATATAGAAAGGCCGTAACTCATTAATTATTTAAAATCGAGATTTTTGCTTTTTTCGATAAATTAGATGTTCTTCTATCAAAATATATACAAAAAAATCGATTTCAAAGAAAAAAATAGGTTCTTTCTACTATATTAAGGTAACGATATGTATGTATGTAAAAATTGTTTTTTCATATAAAATGTATGAAGGTACCCTGATACCTTTTCATACTTTTAAGGCTGTTAAAAGTAGATTGGTGTACCTTAATTATCCAAAATAACTTTTTAGCTCAAAATCAGTAACAATTTAAAATTTATTAATTTATTATTAGGAGTACTCGAGAAGTTTCACCACATCAGCTTCTATGACAAAAAAAAAATGCAGCTCAAAACTGAAAACACACCAGGTCTCTTTGCTATTCACATAAGGCTTAAATAAGTTCTTGCTAATGTAGACTGACACCACTTAAGAAAGGAAACAGCCTAGGGATAAAATATGTAGCGGCTATACCGTTGAGGTGGCTTTGTCAATTAATAATTAACTTTCCAACATTCCCTTTCCTAAAAATTTTATAGGCGTTAAGGTTATATAATATCTGTTCTATGCAACTCTTTATTTGGAATTCTATATCACTATATACCACATAAAAATACTATAAAAAGAACCTGATTGGGCTTCCTTGTAACACATAAAATAATCCAACTACATAAATACATATGTTTGTACGTGCATAGTAACAAGCTTATGAATAATTATACTTCATGGAATCCTTTAAATTTTCAATTTAATAAGTGGAATAATTTATTTTGTTCTCTTTTTTTATTATTCTACTTTTGCTACTTTATTTTTAAAAACATTTAATTTTATAGCATGACAAAGTATAAAAAAAAACCGAGAACAATAAAAGTAACGTGACATCCGTCTGCTAATGGTTCCTTTTTTTTTAGAAATACATAAATGTACAGAAATATTTATATGAACTGGGGTAGAGATCCTGGCACACATCTGCCTTGTACAGTGTGTGATAAAGTGATTTATGCTCCAAAAAAATTAAAATGGAAAAAATAATTTTTCTAAAGAAAAGAAAAATTATAGGTTAATCTAACCAAGAGTAAAGTTTACAATTCAGGAAAATTAATCAGGGCTATCATGAATAAAGTTCCAAGTGAAATTTTTCATGGGAAACATTTCCAACTAATAGGAAGTAATAGGGAAAACAAAAAATTCTAATTGGAAAAGGGAGAAATTTCACGAGGAATTTTATTCATGATAGCCCTGAATGTTGAAATTTCAATACACGCAGCTTTTTTTTTTTTTGTTAATCTAACCAATAGAAATAAGTTATTTAATTTTTAGTATACATTGTTGTTGGGTGAGCAAACTTTTTTTTCAGGTTGAATTAACTAATTTTGTATATCTAGTTGCAGAATTGATAGTGTAAAATATTGTAGAAAAAAATAACAAATATCTTTTTAACCCCCGACTAAAAAAAGGGCTGTTATAAGTTTGTAGTGTGTGTCTGTGTATCTGTGCATCTGTGTGTCTGTCCGTGTCCACGTACAGACCAAACGGCTGGACCGATTTTCATTTAGTTTTTTCTGTTCGAAAGACGACTTGATCGAGAGGGTTCTTAGCTATGTTTGAAGAAAATCTGTCCAGCGGTTAAGAAGATATAACATCTTTTCTTAAAAAAGTCGAGGGTTTTTAAAATTTTTAATTTTTGTTATTACTTAGAACTATCAAGCTAAATGGCTTCAGCATATCCTGTATGATTACTTTGTATTTTCAGAAATAGTTGTGTACCATAAAATTATTTTATAACTCGAAAGGATAAGTTTTTTTAATTGCTTTATATGCTCATTTTATAATGCGCTATATGTAAAGTAAAAGTTACTATTTTCTTGGTTAATTTAACTGTCATAAACAGTTGAAAATCTAACCTAACCTATTTATTGAAGATCTCTGCTGTTGAAATTTTAACAGCCTTATTTATAAATCTTATTAAGGCTTTATAAAGGGTTTTTAAAAAATTTTGTAAGGAAATTTGTGTTAAAAACCCTTTATAAAGCCTTAATAAGTTTTATAAATAATGCATTAAACACATTCACCACAGCAGGCTACAAGAACACATGACTTCAAATGCCGCAAGCAGCATTTGTCGCCTCGTAGCCGGCTATTTAATTATTTTGGAGACGGCATCAGCACCATCTGCAGCTGATGTTCAAGTACAAATATATAGTTCAGTATTGCCACTTTCATATATTTTGCATTTATAAAAATTAATTACTCTTTTAAAATGTACTTATTTCACGTAAAAGTACAAAACGAATCAATTTATTCTTTACATAAATTTTTGAATATTTTTTCTGTTAAATAATATGAAATAATTGTACAAAATTATTGATGCAACATTTTGTATTGTACTGGCAATACTGAATTTTCTCATTGTAGCCAAAGAAATAGAAATTAGTTTAATTCAACTATAACGGCAAAATCAGCATCGAGAACAACCTGTCGCCGTGTTGCCTTGCTGTCTTCAAAAGAATCATTCTCATATAAAGATGTGTATTATATACTTGAAATTTGGTAGTCGGTAGCTTGCTGTGGTGAATGTGTTTAATGCATAACGCTGTAAGAATTCTTGTACCTGAGGAAGTAAAGGATATTACTTATATTTCGTTGGTACTTTTGCTAGCCTTTGTTCAGTTCATATATGACTTAAGTTGGAAAGAGTTTGTTTTAGGCTTGAAAAGTAATAAGTAAACGCTCCGTTGAGTGAAGAATTATTAAGAAGCTGGTTTGGATTAGGTGGCAATTGTTTGAGTTAATTCGAATGCATAAGTGTATAGTGATCCAAATACGAGTAGTATGCTGTAAGTTTGTTTTAAAACGTTTTCTTAATTTTTTTTTAACAAACACAGCCCGCGAAGCGATTAGCTTGTCTGCAGAAAACATCCAGGGTCTATGGCGGGAATTGAAGCCACGACCTCTGCATTGAGAGGATAGCATCGCTACCACTCAGCCACAGGGCACATTTATATAGAAATTAACCGCAGATGTTGTACAATAATAAATTTTTTTACATTATAAAATATTTCAACAGCTCAACATTAGTTACTTTAAACAAATTTGTTGGTTGATATAATTTTAATTACCGTAATTGGTTAGATTTACCAATGATTTTTCCTGGGTGTTCTTAGCTGATTTCAAAAAAGTAAAAGGAGTTCAGTTCAGATCAGTTTTTTATTTCTATTAAAGACGACATACATACATATCGCTGCCTTAATATAGAAAGGCCCCACCCAACTCATTATTTTTTTGAAATCGAGTTTTTTGTAGCTTTCGATAGAAGAACATCTATCTTATGTATCGAAAAATACAAAAATCTCGTTTTCAAAAAAATAATGAGTTAGGGTCTTTCTATGTTATATGTGCTTCTAAAATTTCTTATTTGTCAATTGATTTTGAAAATCCTTTTTTTTTAGCTAAGAGGATATGTATATGTAGCTGCTGTTGGATTCCATTGTCAAAGAGGGGCTGACTCCAGTTGAATTTAGAATTATCTTTCATGTACCTTTGCCCAAAGGTTTCTTGAGTTAACACAATCTTCTACTTCTAAAAAAGATAGCAATTTTAACTCTCTTAATTGGTTTTTTAGTTGGTTTTTAATTAGCATTTCAGTTGTGAAATTTTTGTGTCCACTGTAGTACTTGGAACGATTTAACTTGCATACATCTTGATTTGTAGCTATTTTTATTATTATTCATTATTATTATTATTATTATTTTGTATTGTACTATAATTGCTCTTTATCAAACTCCATAAATCAGAAGCAGAAACAGGAATTCTTTTGTTTTAAATTTAAATAAAATAAAAACTCAAAACCACTTAGTTTTTTTTAAATCACCGCTAGAGTATCCCTTTAATCGGGGTCTGGCTTTCTTTCAGAGAACATTAAATCGTTTTTAAAATTCAAAATAATTATATTTTGATGGTTCAGCATGTCTAGATGCATTCTCTTGCAGATAAGCAACACGCCAATAGACTTCAACCGCAATTCAAAAAGGTTGCAAAACCTTAATTGCTTATAGAAAAGCTCTCAATAGATTATTGGGAATAACAAAATTCCCATCATGATACGCTAAGAAACTTTTTTTCAAGAAAATCAAAAATGAATATCCAGCCATAACCGCTAAAATAGTTTAAGCGACACATTTTTTGGACCTCATTTTTTTGACGAAAATCTACTATTTACGATCTCAAATAATCGATTTTGGTAAAAAAAAAATCATTTCGAAAATTATGTCGCTTAAGCTTTTTTGGCAGTTATGGCACGATATTATTCAGCATGTCTAGGGCAACACATTGAGCATTTGAGCATTGAGATTTTGTAAGCTTTTTATGTTATGGTTGAAGTCTATTGAATGATTTCTTAGCTGCCACGAAATGCATCTAGACATGCTGAAACATCAACAAATAAATTTTTAAGGAAAAGCTTAATTCAAAATATCATGATAGCAGAGCAAGGTTTCGATCCTCGGACCTCTGGGTTATGGGCCCAGCACGCTTCCACTGCGCCACTCTGCTTCTGTGGATTAGTTTGGTTAGTAAATATTAACTTCAATTTCAATTAAGATTTAAATAAGGATGTAGAAAGCCAGGATTTCTTAAAAAAAAAAATTAAAAATTCAAACACTAAAAATTATACAAATGTGAGCAAATTACTAAACCTTATTGTTGTTGGCAAATTTTTGCCTTAAATTCGATATTAGGAACAAGTTTTGCATATTATAAAAATATCAAATTAGAAGGAAAAAATCAACCAAAACCATGAAATTATATCAAATAATAGAAATCATTACTGCTTATAGAACTGGAATGAAAAAAGTAATTGAAACAATGTGGGCCCATTAGCTCAGTTGGTTAGAGCGTCGTGCTAATAACGCGAAGGTCGCGGGTTCGATCCCCTCATGGGCCAACGGATATTTTATTTAGCGATGATTTTTATTGATTAATAAGATTCCTAGACTATAAAAATTATATCGTTCGTATTCTAAAAAAATTAATTTGATTAAATTAATTCTTACAGATATTTTGTACATTTTGAATACAAATTTAAAGTAATAAAGTAAAATTAGATGCTTTCTATTAGCCCTTAAAAATAATTGCCCATATGTTCCAATCGTTTAGAAAAGTATTCGATTGGGTTATAAAATTAGCTTTGGCCCGCCCATGAGGCTATCGAACCCGCAACCTTCGCGTTATTAGCACGACGTTCTAACCAACTGGGCTAATGGGCCGCGTGACACTACTGTTGAAAATTTTTTATTTAAAAAATCACCCACATGTCACTACTCTACACTACTCTGTAAAATTCTTCGTGTAAGCCGGGACAACCAAGCCTTTCTTCACTGCTCTCCAAAAAAGTTAAAGAAGTCATTTAATGCCATTTAAAGGACTTTATAGTAACTAATATATTTATTTCTTCAGTTAATTGTTCAAGATTAGAAAAATGTCTCAATGTAATTACAACGCAAATGATCTGGTATTAAATTTCTTTTGTATTGTATGCAAATTTGTTCGATAACAAATGCCGTAATTTGCTTCTTGATATCTACTCTAATATGGATATATTTTATATTATAAGATTGAGTGTCCGGATTAGTTGTAAATATTTATCGGTAATAAATGTAGTTCAAAGTAATTTTATGCTTGGAAATATACATATAGCCCAAAAATTTTTGTTCGTGTCCCAAAACGAAATTTTTTCCCAAAAATATATATAAAAAATTTGCATCTTTGATAACAAGTCAACACTACTGGCAGCGCTGCAATTAATGGTTAAAGCACTATATTTATTCATTCCTAAAAGTATGCTAGAAAATCATTTGTTAATATGATAATGCAGTAAATACAATAATGCTGTAAGCACGATAATGCGGTGTTCTTAACTGCCCTGCAGTCAGACTGGGGCCAAGTGTCTGTATGTGAACACTAAAACTCTAGTAGTGGTTACATTGTCTACAATTTCTCTTCTACTCGTCAGTATAAAAGAAAGAGAGAAAACAGATGTGTTGTATTTCTGGTAGATTTTGCAACAACTTGTCAATATACATAAATTTGTATGTACGTAAGGTATAGATTATGTACCAGTAAATTTCTGGTTGGTATGTATCCATGTTCCCATAAGAACTATGAATTCACTATCTAGTCAATTGTTTTAGTGTTACTAGTAGAATTTCAATGACAAGCACATGCTAAATGTCTATAGCACAAGGTATTATATGGGGAATAATTGTAGAGTAGTACTGGTGACAAAGTCAAAAGCGACTCAGTACATTTTCACCATCGACATTTCCTTCAGGGTGCAGACGCATGCAGTGATGCCAACTTTTTTGGCCCTGAAAGCACATCAAAATTTAAATAAAAGCACTAAAAAGCATAATTTTGGGATTTAAAAAGCTTAAAAATCACTACACGTTACACTACTACACTACACGATTGAATATTCAAACGAATTAAGTTTAATAATGTTTAATATTTTCTAAGCTAATCTCTATTTCGGCAATAGTATCATCTTTAATGAAATATATCAGACGAAAATGTATGCTTTACACTGAAAAGTAAATAAATATATACACCAAGTTTTTATTAAAGTAATTTTAAGAAATACACAAATTTCTTAAAAGCACTGCTTAGTGCTTTTTGTTAGTTTGGCACCAACGCTCAAAATTTGGCGTTTGGAGTCTTCAAAGAGCACTAAAAATAGTGCCAAAAGCACCAAGTTGACATCGCTGGACGCATATACATAAATATTTGATAGAAGTATGAATGTTTATTATTTAAAGTGTTACCGTTTTTGAAAAATAAAAATTCTTTTAATAATTTTTTTGAACTAAAAAAAATTATTTAATAGGGAGATTTTGTAAAAAAATATCGTTTTTAAACGTTTCAATTTTGTATAAAAAATTACGAAAACTCGTTTAAAAAAATATTTTTTCCATAAAAATTTCAAAACGAAAAGATCGTTTACATATACATAATAAGAAATTTTTTTGGAAAAGCGTGTAATTTGTTAAAATAAATTAAGTAAAAAAGTTTTCATATGCGAAAATGGAAATTAACAAATTATTTTAAAATTTTGTTTGTTAATTTTATTTTTTTTGCTAATGTTTTACCTAATTAGCCTAGGGATGTGTGTGCTCTTATTATACTATAGAAGCTTGGAAATGGCATCTCCTTCTAAAGGTGGAAGTACATACCACGCGTTACGCGGCAACGCTTTTCTGGCTTGTTAAACGCTTAACGCTATACAAATGGAAAGCTACACAACACGCTTTTGAGGTTTTTTTAGTTGTAAAATTTAAAGCCTTTGTCGGTTATTTTTTTGTCTTGCACTTACGTTTCATATTTCTTTAAATCTTTAATGCATTTTTTATCCATTGTTTAATGAAAAATTAATTTCTAATCATTTTTGTGTATGTTAGCTTATCAATCTGGCAACACTAGCTTTCATTTTGTATACAACGCGTGAAAGTTGAAGAATGTTCAACTTTTTGCGAGGTACGCGCGTCGCGAACTTCTCTATGTAACTTGCCTTATGAAAACACACTATTTCAACTTTTTTGACAGCCGTGTGTATCGCATTAGCGCATTGAACGCGTGTTATGTGCTTCCACCTTAAAAGTTCTGCAAATTTCCTTACACGCGCAACGGACTGCAAAACCGAAATTGACAAACTTTTTTATAATTAATTATTTTGTTTTTAAACCAAATTACCCTAGGATGTTTTTACTAGAGATGTGCACGTGAGTGTTTTCTGACTCACGACACGCACGCTCACGCAGTATAATATTTTACTCACGCACGAATGGTTTTGAACATTTTCACGATCACGATCGCTCACGAATAAAATATTTTTAATCACGCACGAGTGGTTTACAACTTATCACGATCACACACGCTCACGAAAAAGTATATTTATAATATAATTTGCATGTTTTTTGGGTTGAAAAATAGGTTCTTACATATACATATGCACATATCTATGTATATATGTATGCTCGTGTTTTTGTAAAATTTACAATGTAAATTAAAATAAAGCAAAGTTAGTTTAATATCGTTTTAAATATTCGTATTCGCGGATATCATTTTAAATATTCGAATTCGAATTCTCCTATATCAAAAATTGACATTCCGCACATGTATGTATGTATACATACATAATATAAATGTGAAGGTTCGATTGGTCGACAAAATCTTCCGATTTCGACACCGAAATATTACCGAAATCGTAACAATTTTTGTATGAAATGGTTGACACGACTTCGTAACGATATGTCGGTACGAATTCATTACGATAAGTCAGTACGAATTCGTAACGACATGTAGGTACGATTTTTTTTTGCAGAGTACCGCTTCACCGTTATGTTGCTGCTATTGTCGAAATAATTTGCACATACTCACGTTTCTTAATATTTGTTATAATCGTTTTTTTTATCACCATATACATATATATTTAAAAAAAATGTTCACAGACTTTTACTTATGTACTCAAAAATCAAAGTTTTAATGTTTAAAACAAATTGTTCAGAGAAACTACCGAAATGTCTTCACGAATTCGGTACGACAAGTCTGACTTCAGAAAAATTCGAGACATTTTGTTTGGGGGTATTCATTATGTTTGTAAGCTCATACTACCATACATATTACTATACATATATGCATTTATTATTATAAGTCGTGCGTGATTATTAAAAAAAGCTCACGCACGAGTAAATTTTTTTCAGTCACGCTCACGCACTCACGCGTGATTAGTTATATTTGATCACGAATCACGTGAATCACGCGTGACACGATAAAATCACGACATTTGCAAATCTCTAGTTTTTACTACATATTAGACCCCTGCTCAAGACCACTTCCAGGGACTTTTAAGACATAAGGGAGGGATTTTTCAAATGCTTTAGTTTAGCGAAGTCTTCAAAAACAAACGCTGAACAACACTATTTGCAAGATATTTGTTTCATTTATTGCAGGTATAGGAGTAAAGAAGAAAATACTTCGTGACGGAAAAATTTGTGATGCTTGCTTCTTCATGCGCATGGGCGCATACAAACGTCATGCATGTAAATACGCACACATGTTGTTTGTATGATCTTTTATTTTTATGCGCACATACAAACACACACATGCATTGACATTAGTTGTGTGCGATGGCTTTAAAAAACCACTCTTAAACACAAACATAATAGCTTACCATCTGCATCTTACACGCCATGCAAGCGCACAATATGTAAAATAACAAGCATGCACGCATCAAGACTACGAACAAGAAGTCTTCGCGACATCGCTTGTAAACACGTATATCAATACATCCATAGCGATTCGCTTATTAAACGACAGCATTTATTATTGGTTTAGTATAATATATGCGACGACAAAATTAAATGTAAGAACAAGACGTATTTACATTTCAAGACTGTTTACGCAGCCCTCTACTACATATACACTCATACATATGCATTTAGCATAGCTGTAATAAGTGAATAGAATGAAAAATAAAAATATTTTTGTTTCAGTTATAGCTTTTATTTTAAATTATATATAATAAAAATTCAAATAATTATTTGTTATGTGAAAATTCAATATAACTTATTTATTTTAAAACGATTGAAATTTTTTAAATTTATACATTGCTCAAATCCATTTTTTAGAGTATTAAATCAATTTACAATATTCGAAATACAATTTTGTTCGTATTTTTAAAACAAAAGAAAATTTATTGAATTTAAATATTCAAAATTTGAATAAAATTCATTTCAATATTATTTGACTATGAAAAAATTAAATAGTTTTCTCAGAATTTAATTTGAAAAAAAAACAATAAATTAATTAAATCAGACTATTATTTCTTGAATAGAAAAGAAACTATTTCTGAAAAATAAAAATAAATATTTATTAGACTTAAAAATATATAACAATCATTTATGATATATTTAGGTCAGAAAGTTCTATAGTTGAACTTTTTTTTTTTTTTTAAACGGACTCAGCAATGAGAAAGAGCACTTTTTGTGCGTACGCGTTTTTCTTATCTCTTTTCCTTCTACTGAGCCTTGGTATTCATTATATTTTTCACTATGAAATGTCCTTAGGTGTACAATAAAATTTGAATTTCATTTAGAGCTAGCACATAATGATTTCGCGCAAGTTTTGCAAAAACCCAATACCTTGTTATTTTTATTAAAAGTAGACAAAACACGGATAGTTGAGGCAATAGATAATTGAGGCAATAGATGGGTTCCTCTAGAAGTCGTCGCAGGAAAAATCTTCATTACTAGAAATCATTTTCAATAATAAAAAAATTTTTTTTTTATTTGTATATGTTTTTACAATTTAAAACTATTTGAAACTATTTTTTATGAATTTGAAATAATCAATAAAATTTTTGTTGAATAATATAAATTTGACTTATTAACAAAACAATTTTTGAATTTCAAAAACTCAAATGAAATAAAATATGTAAAATTTCATTCAAACTATAGAAATATATGTCATTTAAAAACATTTCAGTCGATGAATTCAAATAAAGCATTAATATGTTCTATTTCTATTTGAATTTCTGAAGGCGTGATTTTTTTAAATTTTCTGACAAAAAAATAAATTTACATTTGAAAAATTTTATTTCAAATAAATAACAACAAATTTTAATTCATTTCATGAGAAATGTCAATGATTTCAATGAAATTCTATTTCTTCAACAGAAATAAAATTTTAAATTAATTTAATTTTAAGAAAAAATTCAAATAAAAAAATCATATTGAACAGCTACATATGGTATTTAGTTTAATAGTTCTGTAAAGTGAGGAATTTTTCTAACTTTCTCCCAATTTTATTTTTATTTTTTCAAATTCAAAATTTTCTAAAAATTCTGTCTGAAATGCAGCGTTGCCGTTGTGGCATTTTCACGGTACTGGTGTTACCGTGGCGATTTTCAGGAATCTTTTGGGATTTTTAAGATTTGTGGGTAAAACTAAAAAAAAAATAACTTTTTTATCTAAAATTCATCCATATTGGTGGAAACTGAACTACTAAATATTATAACGCTTATTTAAGTATATATACGAGTTTTTGGAATTATAATATAAGATGTTTATTCTTTATTTATTAGTTACTAATGCACACAATTTGCAATTTAACGGAAATTTATTACGATAAATCTGTTGATTGCTTTTAGCTCTGGCTGAAAAGAAAATTAATGTCTGTACAAAAATATTTTCAAATGCATATATGTATGTGTATCGTATGTATGTATGGAGTATAAACTTCTTACAATATTCTGTTCTGGAGGTGCTTTTATTTCTTCATAATTGCACATACTTGGATATACATTAGCATTTTTTCACATATGAAAATCGTTTAAATAACAAATAAAGAAATACTAAACAAAAGACTAACGCTTAAGAAGGATTCACAAGGATTTAAATGTGGTAAAAGAAAAATACTTTTTAATGGATTTTTTTTTCTTTCAAAAAGCTTTTAATATTAACACAGTAAAAGGTACTAAACACATACACTTATTATAAATATATTTACACGCATGAGTGTATCAGAAGTACATACATGTACATATGAAACAAAGCAGAAAGGTTAAATTGTATACACGAGTACAGAGTAAAAAAAAAAAAGAAATAAAATCAGTAACAATACAATAGAAGAAAAGGAAAATAAATGGTGTATATCAAAAGAATTGATTTCTTCCTGTAAAGTTTTTAACAACCACTAAACACCTTGAACAAAAGAAATGAATGTGTTTATCCTCTTTGGATTTCTAAAAAAGTTTTCAGAGACTTACAAAGCAAATTTCAAAATGTTTTATGGCTTAAGATTAAGTGAGACACATATTCTAAATATTTTTACATATTCGAGGGGTATTCAGTAAGTTTTTGCAAAACCTTGCAATCTAAATTGCAAAAAAATGATACATCAACAACTGAATTTTTGAAGTCGAAACAATAATATTTTCACACAATTGTTTGATAAACTCACCTCTTGAGAGAATAATATATTTTTAAATACATACAGCCTTATTTATAAAAATTGTGGAGGCTTTATAAAGACTTTTTAAGAAAAATTTTGTATGGAGATTTGTTTTAAAAAACCTTTATAAAGCCTTAATAAGTTTTATAAATAAGGCTGATAATCTGTAAAATTTGAATTTTCCTTTAAGTGAACTAAATAAAGTTCTTTGAAACTATTTAACAGGGATGAAGAGGTGCCTAAAATATAAATTTAAAAGAGCGTAATATGCACTAAAAACAATAAAATTGCACATAATTTTTTTAATTTTTAATTTTAATCAAAACAAAACATTTTGCATCACTTTTTTAGGGTTCCGTACACCAAAGGTGAAAACCGAAATAAATCGACAAATAAAAAAAAAGCTCCAAATAGAGAAAAAATCTCAAGAACTAAAATAAATCGCCAAAAAACCGAAAAAATCGTCAAAATAAAAAACAAACGACAAAACCAAAAAAAAAGAGAATAACTCCCAAAAACCGAAAAAATCGCCAAAACGAAAAAATCGCCAAACTTAAACAAAATCTTTAAAACTAAAATAATTGTTCATGAACCAAAAAAATCGCCACAAAAAAAAAACACCAAAATAAAATAAGTTCAGTAAAGTGCGACTCTGACGCAAAGTATGAACACTAGATATGTAATTTAATACAAACTTCATCCTATATAATATATAGCTTTGGCATTTTTTTTTTGGTTTTTGGAGTTTTTTCAATTTGTCGTTTTTTTCATTTTAGCGATTTTTTTCTTCTTTGAGGTTTTTTCATTTGGGCGATTTTTTTTTAGTTTTGGCGCCTTTTTTCATTTTGGCGATTTTTTTCGGTTTTTGGCGTTTTTTCAATTTTGCGATTCTTTTTTTTTAATTTTGGCGATTTTTTTCATTTTCGCGATTTTTTTTCATATAAACAATTATTTTGGTTTTGGCGCCTTTTTCGCGTTTTGGCGATTTTTTTCGATTTTTGGCGTTTTTTTCATTTTGGCGATTTCTTTCATTTGGGCGATTTTTTCGAATTTGGCGATTTATTTTAGTGTTAGAATTTTTTTTTTTAGTTTTGTCGATTTTTTTCGTTTTTGGCGATTGTTTTTTTAATTTTCGGCGATTTTTTTTTTGGTTTGGCGATTTTATAATTTTCGGTTTTCTTAGTTTTACCGTTTTTGAAAATTTCAAGTGTTTTCCTCTTACGGTTTCCAAGATATAGCAAATTCTCA
Source organism: Tachina grossa (assembly GCA_949987645.1). NCBI lineage: Eukaryota > Metazoa > Arthropoda > Insecta > Diptera > Tachinidae > Tachina > Tachina grossa. The sequence goes on along the minus strand of OX465278.1, from coordinate 47,880,238 downwards.
AAATTACATAGTCAAAATTGCATTAACTGATGGACCACCCTTTAATTAAAATTTTTTTAAATTTTAGTTTTGCCTGTTGTAGTCTGTATAAAAAAAATACAGTAATACCTGATTTGCATTAAGCATTTTTTTCATGAAAATAGTTGCATGAAAATTTTTTATTTGCCAATTTCATGAGCCTGGAGGAGCAACTTATATCAAAAAAGTTGTCAAAAATACATCAGAGATTCATTCTACGCTATTTTTTATATAGCATTCTCTTTTATAGCGCTGCAATAAGCAAATAGAAAAAGTTGCGTGCAACAAAATTCATGAAATTTCATGAAAAAATGCTTAATGTAAATCAGGTATAATTGTACAAATTTCAGGTGTCAATATACACATTTACATACAATTGTATGTATATTACATGTGATTTTAACATTTTTCGTTGCTCGTTTTGGAACACCCTTTAATTTTTAATTCTCATGTATTTGTTGTTGTAGCGGTCAAGGTTCTACATACTCTGTCCAAATTTCACCTCCATAGCTCTTACGGTTCTTGAGAAAATACCGTGTGACAAACAGAGGGACAGACGGACAGTGTAGCGAAAACAATAGGGTTCCTTTTCACCTTTGGTGTACGGAACCCTAAAAACGACAAAACCAAAAAAAAATAATAATTCCCAAAAACCGAAAAAATCGCCAAACTTAAACAACAAAATCTTTAAAACTAAAATAATTGTCCATGAACCAAAAAAATCGCCACAAAAAAACACCAAAATAAAAAAACGCCAAAACTAAACAAATCTTCAAAACGCAAAAAAAAATCCAAAACTATATATATTTTGTGCTAGTAAAAGTTCCACTTTACTGATTTTATTTACTTAATAAATTAAGAACATTTTCAATACATTTTGTTGTTTGAACATTTAAAAAAATAAAATTTTAAAATTTTTAAAATATCAAAATTTATTGAAAATTTTCCCATTTTACCAAGTAAACAAATTTAAAATTCAGTGTGAACTGTACTACTATACAAATATGGGTATGTACATACAAAATAGAAATTAATAAGATTTTATTATTTACGAATTTAAAAAAAAAAATACTTGTTGATGGTCCAGCATGTGTAGATGCGATCTATCTAAACACTATCAAAATAGTCATCATGCGTTTGTATGTGTTCAATCAACGATAATTGATGAAAAATTAGAAAAGTTTTTGATGTCACATTTTGATGTGTTGCTTGTGCTTATTCATCAAGCACCAACATATTTTAAATCAGATTGCAAGGCGCGTGGTTGTTAAGACTGATATGGATGAAAAAAAATAAAAGAAATATTAAATATAATTTGTTTATGTTTTAAACCACTCTTTCTTTCATAAACAAACGTTTTTTACTTTTTAAGTTTAACATTTATTATGGGCCAATCCCACGATGTCGACGACTTTCGACTTACATATGAAAAAACAACAAAATATTAAATTTTGTAATAATGTAAGTGTGCGACAAGTCGAACGTTGTCGACATCGTGGTATTGGCCCTATGAGATTATTAGCTGAAATTATTATTTTACTTGTTAAGTAAAATATTTTTTATTAAAAATACATTGAAATCTATTATTGAAGGTTTTAGCTGGATGCTATGCGCATTTTATTGTTGCTAATGTAGATCATCAAGGAACCTTAACCCAAAAACTTCTTAGAGCAACTGGAGTTATTATGTTAAACTTTCATGTAGTATGTATTTTTTTCTTATTATTTCAACAATTTTTTAATCAGATAAAAAAAATGCGATAAAAAAATTTCTAGTAATTTCGGCTCTACAGTATTTTCTCTGTCTGTGAAATCATCAAAATGACAATTTACATTAAATTTTTACCACAATTTCTTTACTTTATTTTACTACAAATGTATGTATGTAAATAACTTTAACAAAAATGTAAAACTTTATTTAAATTTTAAGTTTAGCCAAATTTGTCACAAAAATATGCATTTAAAGTCAAATTATGCAAAAATATGCATTTTAATCAAAATGTGCAAAAATATGCACTAAAAAAAAAATCGATGCCATATTACAGAGTGCAGTTGAATTTTGTGCTTTTCTTCCCTTTAAATGAATGAGAAAATTGTAGCATTGGTGTCACGTCGCCCATTAGCTCAGTTGGTTAGAGCGTCGTGCTAATAACGCGAAGGTCGCGGGTTCAATCCGCTCATGGGCCAAGGCTAACTTTATAGCCGTGTAACTTTATAACGGATAATCGTATAATCTTGCGGTTCTTTTGTGAAATTTGCTACTTCCCATGTGAAAAGGCATAGGTCGTGTACAGTCAGTCACAAAAAAAGTTTTTTAAAGTACTGTGAATAATATCTTGGGCATATGGTCTAATTAGTCCGCCCATAATTTTTTGCAACCATATTATTCAAATTTACTTTGTAAAGGGTGTCCCAACAAGAACGTACGATTTAAATTTAGCGCCATTCGAAGTGTCATTGGTTGACATTTGAACAATTGTTATTGTTTGCTAGTAGAAGGTACGAGGTTAGTAAATATGGAAGCGCTACACGAATGAACAACGCATTCTCATTGTGAAATTGTTTTACCAAAATAGTGAAAGTTTTGTGGCTACAGTTCGCAAATTTCCGATCAATTTGGGGTCACAATAATGCTCCAAAAGATTCAACTGTAAAGAGATTAATGGATAAATTTGCCGAAACTGGGTCTGTTAGTGATGTAAAGACAACACCGCGCCTTCGACCAGGTCGATCGACCGAAAATGTCGCAGCTGTACGTGATGATGTCGCTCAAACGCAGGTCAAGCGCAAACACTCGATGGTGTTCGGTATCGTGAAATGATAACCAATTTTTTCGTGCCTAGAATTGAAGAAATGAATGTGGAGAGCATGTGGTTGCAACAAGACGGCGCCACATGTCATACAGCCAGAGAAACAATCCAATTGCTACATTAGTCATTTCCCGGTCGTGTTATTTCGCGTTTTGTAGACCAGAATTGGCCGCCTAGATCATGCGATTTAACACCATTAGACTTTTTTCTTTGGGGTTTTTTGAAGTCGATGGTTTACGCGAATAAGCCGACGACGACTCAAGCCTTAAAAGAGGAAATTGGACGCTGCATTAATGAAATACCGCAGCATTTATCCAAAACGGCCATTGAAAATTTCATTAAAAGATCGCGTGTGTGCCAGCAAAGCCGCGGCGGCCATCTGCCCGATTTGTTGTTCAACACATTACCTCATTTTGTCTACTTTACGATATAATAAAGTTTCACGATTTTTTTTTAAATATCTGTGTTTTATTTAAATTTAAATCTTGCGTTCTTGTTGGGACACCCTTTATAACATGTATTAATAAATAAATAAATAAACGATAGAAAAATAATTGAGAAAACATGTTTAAGGTTTAATCATGTAAAAAAATATATTTTTACGTTATTACTTTAATTGTTTGTTTTAAGACTTGGATGAAGTTGTATAATTTTTATAAGTCTAACTTTATTTTCAATTAATAAAAATCATAGATAAGTAAAATAGTGATTGGCCCATGAGGGGATCGAACCCGCGACCTTCGCGTTATTAGCACGACGCTCTAACCAACTGAGCTAATGGGCCCACATTGTTTTATTTACTTTTTACATTCCAGTTCTATAAGCAGTAATGATTTCTATAATTTGATATAATTTCATAGTCCAGCAATTCTCCCCTTACATTTTTAGATGATTTTTTCTTTCTAATACCTGATTTACATTAAGCGTTTTTTCATGAAATTTCATGAATTTTGTTGCACGCAACTTTTTCTATTTGCTAATTGCATCGCTATAAAAGAGAATTTTATATAAAAAAGGGCATAGATTGAATCTCTGATGCATTTTTGACAACTTTTTTGATATAAGTTGCTCCTCGAGGCCTCCTATTGACAAATAAAAAATTTTCATGCAACTAATTTCATGAAAAAAATGCTTAATGTAAATTAGGTATAATTTGATATCTTTACAATAAGCAATATTTTTCTCTAAGCCCCCGTTGTCACATGCCAGTAGTTACTTGCAAGCAGTGTATATGTATTACTAACGAAAATCAGGAGAAATGTAAAAAAACACAACAATTTTTTGAGTGGCTACACAGCACAGTGCAAGTTAAAATGTTCTAGCTAACAGCGTTACTTCAACTGTTAGTGCAGTGTTGCCCAGAAGTCAATATTGAACTTTAATTGTATTGTTAATATATTTATTTTATTAAAACATGAAATTTATGTTCAAACTTAGCTCTAAAATGAGTCTTTATGCCATTTCTCAATATCCTTTATATATAGCTATAATACTAACTAAATTAATAAAATAACTCTCTACTCGGCAACACTGTTTTTCGTTTTGTCACTTTACTTGCGACAAGTGTGAGAATTTACTTGCTTCAAAATTTCATTGCAAGCTGACTCGCAAGTGGCAAAAGTGGGGCTGTGTTAGTAAAAAATGTGAGTGTATTGAGTTTTTTTTTCACTTGCACTTGCATGTGGCAACGGGGGTAATATCGAATTTGATGCCAACAACAATAAGGTTTAGTAATTTGATCACATTTGTATAATTTTTTTTATTCTTTAATTATTCTTGTAAGTTTTTTTTAAAAGAAATGAAGGACCATCTTAACATCCTTATTTAAATCTTAAGTGAAATTAAAGTTAATGTTTACTAAACGAACTAGCCAACAGCAGCAGAGTGGCGCAGTGGAAGCGTGCTGGGCCCATAACCCAGAGGTCCGAGGATCGAAACCTTGCTCTGCTATTAAAATTTTAATATATGTTATAAGCCGAAAGAGATCCCACTATCGGCGTAATGTACCGATTTTCCTCGGCTCCCTGCAATAAAATAAAGTCCTAGCGTTGTGCTATAGTAAAAGAATTTGTGCAAATGCTGCCATTGAGCTTAAAAAAAAATTCTTAGGTGAGTGGAAAATCACTTCATCATCCTTTAAGGTACCAACAGACGACATGTTTTTCACATTGTATGTGCCAGAATTTACATATGTAAACGAAAACATGTCGTGTGTTACCTTTAAAACATTGCTTGTTTAAAAAACATGACAAAAAACATAAGACATTATTTGAAATAGAGCGTGCTCTATTTTCTTATGTTAAACATACAGCTCCAAATGTCTATGTCATGCGAACAAATTCGTCGGCGGTTGATTATGTGCACTATCATTAGCCGTCTGAATGAAGTATTTTGCAAGACAAAAAAGTTATATATTTTTTTTTTAATTTAACGTCGTTTTATTAAAATGAGTCCAAAAATGTATAGATTTTTAGATACAACCTCAACGTCTTGTTTAAAAAAGAAAACATTAAAAAAACACATTTGCGTCGCCAGTACTGCAGCGACGGAACCAAAAATATTTCGACGGCTTTAAGCCATTTATAAAACAAACTACTTGGATATTTATGTACTGAAAAAGAAGAAGTGATACTATATGTACGTTTGTGACCAAAAATTATAAACCTTATGTAAATTAACCAATATTGACAAGCATAAAGAAAAACATACGAATCGAAAACTTAAAAAACACATGTAAAAAACATGTCGTCTGTTGGTACCTTTAGTTAGGTTTTCGTTCATAGAAGTGTGTTTGTTTAAATTTTAGAAGCCAAAACATGAATAAGCGAAGAACAAACAAAACAGAAGAAAATTGTTTAATAAAAGACAAAAGAAAGAGTATTTATTGTTTGTTGCTGTTGTTGTTATTGTGGTCAGTTAATTAAAACATAATGAGGACTAAACATGAACATTTAAAGCAGGCAACTGAATAAAAAGAAAACAAATAAAGTTTAAATAACAACTAATGGGTGCCCCTAATGAACCTCAGCAACTTAACAACAAACACAACAACTATACCTTTCCACAAACTGGTGCACACTAGAGGCCTGCGTAAACAGTCTTGAAATGTAGATGCGTTTTATTTTTTAAATGTATTCTCGTGGCATGTATTATACTAAACCATGATACAATTATACTAGGTACATGCTAAACCCCAGCACAAATGGATTTATACTTAAGAAGTACATATAATCTAGCTAAGCATGAACACTTACTCGACCAATACTAAAAAACTATGCACATGTTTTTGAGAACAACAAAATGAGAGAATAACCCAGCGGGAACTAGAAGGAGTAGGGATGCCTTCTAGAAGGCCTCTGTACGCCTTCTCTTGGATGTAGAAGGCCTGCTTGCTCCATTCTATACTCATATCTTTTTTCACGCGTTGTCATTGCGGAGCAGGCCTTCTGTTCTTGCTTCTTTCGCCAGAGATTCTGGAAGGCCTTCAAACTAATAGATTTTGATTTTTGGTAAAAAAACCAAACAAAACATGTTACTCCTTCTCTTCTCCCTTCTCATAGAAGCGAGTGTGGAATGTGTATCGTATATTTTATGCGAAAGAGTCCTTTAATAAGGCCTGCACCAAGAAGGTCTTCTGAGTTTTACCGCTGGGAATTATTGGTTGCTACTCGACTGTGTGTGTGTTAGTTAAGTACTTGTTCATTTTTCGCTCTGAATTGAACATTCATAAAGCGAACATGGCAAGTACCATGCGACAGCCAAACTTCACTAGGTAATTGCAGTACTAGGTGAAGTTTGGCAAAAAAAATATTGTTACATGCATTCAATCTCTATTTAACCGCAGCTTGATGCAAACCAAAAATGGATATAAATGAGGTTAGTTTACAATTTTAATTATTTAAAAAAGTTTGTTAATTATTAAAATTGATATAAAGATGAGTTTATATGCATATATAAAAATATTTTTTTGATTTATTCAAATGTAATCAACTAAATATCTGGACCAAAGAAATATACATACATATGTACATAACATACATACATATGTATGTATATATTTACGGCTTTATGCTCCTTATAAGAACAACATGAATTAATATATACTTACATAAATAAAGACCACTTTCCTACTGAAGATTCAAGAGTTGTATAATTTCCATTCAAACTACATCCTTAAATTTGATAAAAGATTTGTATTACATATACATATACTATATATGTATTTCCTGGGATTGCCGATTATTTCCTTTAACTGTATTATTTTCTGAATTACAATTGATAAATCAAAATTACAATTGACACTTTCTAAATTTCAAATTGACGAATCTAAATTACTATTAATGCTTTCTAAATTACAACTGTAAAAGGTGCAGAAATAAGGATTACGTAGTAAATATATACATATGTTTATCCTGGTTTGCGTATTTCGACTTTCACTAGGACATTTTGGTCCTGTTTGGCGTATTTCGACTTCGAGTACGACATTTTGGTTTTAGATTAAATAAAACATGTCATGTTCCTTATTCTATTAAATATAGTAACCAAGATAAGGAGAATTATCATAACATCTTTTGTTAAATACTTATGTATATGAATAAATATATCTAGAAAATATATATAAAGGGTGTTTTTTATTGAGGTATAGAACTTTTAAGTTGGCATCACTTTTTTAACTGGCGGCCATTTTGTCAGCTGTCAAGTGATTAATATTTAGTTTGGTTTGCCATTTCATCATGAACAGGTTGACAAAAGAACAACGCTTGCAAATCGTGCAAATTTATTTCGAAAATAATGGTTCAGTTCGCGAAGTTTACCGCAAGCTCCGTCCATTTTATGGTCGACATAATCGTCCATCAGAGCAATTAATTCGGTTAACCATGGATCGTTTTCGCACTACGTTTACTCTATGTGATAATACGCATCCGCAGAGACGTCGAACAGTGCGCACCGAAGAAACAATTGCCGCTGTAGAGCAAAGTGTTGAAGAGGACCCGAATGAATCGATTCGCCACCGTGCACAGCAATTGGAGCCGACTAACCGACTATTTTGTTCCCGAATTGGATGGCATGAATGTGGATGAGTTGTGGTTCTAACAAGACGGCGCTACATGCCACACAGCGCACGTCACAATCGATTTATTGAAGGAAACATTCGATGAGCGCATAATTTCGCGGAATGGACCTGTCAATTGGCCACCAAGATCGTGTGATTTGACACCATTGGATTATTTTCTTTGGGGATATGTGAAGTCGCTCGTCTACGCCAACAAACCAGAAACGTTAGGGTACTTGGAAGCCAACATTCGTGGCGTTATTGCCAACATACGGCCCCATATGCTCGAAAAAGTGGTTGAAAATTGGACCTGTAGAATTGGCTTTATTCGAGCCAGCCGCGGCGGCCACATGCCCGAAATCATATTTAAACATTAATGGCATAAAACTATCCTTCCAATAAAGCCAAATTGATGGACATTAAAACGATTTTCTTGTGTTTTATTTCAATTCGAAGTTCTATACCCCTCAAAAAAACACCCTATAGAAAAATATTTCTGCTTTTTAATTAAAATTAATTCTTGTCGATATGCGTGAATACTGCTCCACGACCTGCTGAAGTGTTTTATTTTTAATTTGTATTTCACTTTTTGGTAATTAGTACGATGTATGTAATTTACTTCGTAAATAATATACAGACTTGTATATTATTATACATATCGATGGCTTAATATAAGAAAGGCGGAACTCGAATTTTCTATATTTTATAGGAGAAGCAAAACACTGAAGAAAAACGAAAGCATTTACATGCAGAGCTAATTTTTTAAGTGGCCATAAGTCCTTGATTTTAAACTACAACGTACTAAAATCTTCAAGGAGGATGCAATTATACGTTGTCTCCCAGAAAACATTAAAAACGTGATTTGGAAAAACATTGAGATGCAACCTTTTTATATTAAGCCATCGATATGTATGTATGTATGTTGTATGCAGAATTGCGGTAAGCATTAACTGTTTCAAATAACGAAAGAAAATTTAGTTTTGTACAATTTCATTTAAAACAAAAACAAAATTAAAATTTTAAATACAAGCAAAATTAAAATTTGGTTGTTATTTCAAATGTAAATGTTCTGCGTTAATTGCGAACGTAAGCTATTTACGGCCTAACTCATAAAAAATATGTCGGTTTTATAAAAGGATTGTAAATAAAAATTTCCATTGAAAATTTAGATTATTAACCTCTTATAAAACAGAAATTTTTTTTTTATGAATTAGGCAGTTAATATAAAAATTAAATATTAAATTGATTTTATTTTATAAAATAAAAAGTCATTATTTTTAAAGCTCATTGCATTTTTTTGATAATTGAATGCCTATACACACACGTAGACTTGGGTCGAACTCGTTCACTAGTTCATTTTTGCCACAAACCAACGATCAAACCCATTTAAATTACATGGGTTTGATCACTGGTTTGTGGCAAAAATGAACTAGTGAACGAGTTCGACCCAAGTCTACACACACGAATGTAAATGCCATTACCGGCATTACTATTTGCATTTCAACCTTTCTGCACTAAAATACTTGAAGTACCACATGAAGTGAACATAATTTTTGAGGTACTTCTTTTTGGTAGCCTACATTTTTCTATGTTCATTTTTTTCGGTACTTATTTAATCTTCGGATACTGCTTGTTGGTATTTGCCAAACAAACAATCTCTTCACTTCACTGCTTGTGCTCTGAGAGGGCGAACAAATATGTACAGGGTGGGCCAAAAGAAACCAAGGGGTGTAAAAGTTTAATAACTTTTTTGTTTATTAATTTTTTTTATTTTTTCTTTCAGATTATATATACAACACTTGGAGAATTTATAATGGAGAGGTTCACAACTGAACAGAGAACCAGAACAATAGAATTTTATTATTTAAACCAGAGATCAATTATTTTAACGCAAAGAGCATATCGTCGACATTTTAACGTCAGAATTTCGCCCTCTGAAGCGATGATTCGTTGCATAGTTAATCGTCATCACCAACATGGCAGCGTAAGAGATTTGCCTCGAACCGGTAGACCACGTTTAAGTCGCACTGCGGAAAATATTGAACGAGTACAGCAAAGTGCTAACGAAGCACCAGAAACATCTGGCAGAAGGCGTTCTGCTCAGCTAGAAATGTCTCGTACGTCACTACGGCGCATTTTAAAAAAAGATTTACAGTTATACCCATATAAGGTGCAATTGGTCCAAGAATTAAAACCCGCAGATCATCGGCAACGTCTAAATTTTGCAGTTAAATTTCAAGAGTTGGCCAGAAATGAAATCAACTTTATTGAAAATTTGATTATGAGTGATGAAGCTCATTTTCATTTGAATGGCTTTGTTAATAAGCAGAACTGTAGGTTCTGGGGTTCTCAAAATCCAAGAGCCATTCATCAACGCCAATTGCACCCCATCAGGTGTACAGTATGGTGTGGGATCACATCTGAAAATGTCATTGGGCCCTACTTCTTCGAGAATGAAGATGGAAGTGCTGTAACCGTAAATGGAGAGCGGTATCGGTTTATGATAGAAAATTTTTTACGTCCTGCTCTTGAAAACAGACCTGGTATGTGGTTTCAGCAGAACGGAGCCACTGCCCATACTGCCCGAGACACAATGGCACTTTTAAGTCAAATTTTTGGAGAGCGAATAATTTCTCGAAATTCGGAAATTATTTGGCCAGCGCGATCGCCAGATTTGACAGCACCCGACTATTTTCTTTGGGGTTTTTTGAAGGAGCGAGTGTATGTGAACAAGCCAGAGACAATCCTTGAACTCAAGGCAAACATTGTTGCAGAAATTCGAACGCTACAGCCACAAGTTTTGAAAGATGTTATGGAAAATGCTCTAAAAAGAGCCCATCAGTGCGAAGCTGAAAACGGTGGTCATTTAAGAGACATCATTTTTCATACTTAGTGTGAAAAAATTTTCATTTTGTATATTATATAATCTGAAAGAAAAAATAAAAAAAGTTAATAAACAAAAAAGTTATTAAACTTTTAGACCCCTTGGTTTCTTTTGGCCCACCCTGCACTATACTCGACAGCGAGTTTCCGTATGAACAAAAATGTTACTCGTTGCAGACGTTTAGTACATGCACGACTACAACAAAAATACAACACCAAAAAACACATGTATTTTGTTGGTATAAGCAAATGGAAAATTGTCAGAAACAAATGTCTTTTGTTTATAAAAATAACAATTACAGGGTAACTAAAGTACAATTGCATACGCGGCATTCCTGCATGATTATAGTTATTCAGTGTTGCCAATCTGTGTGTAGTTAGACAGTGTATAATTTCTACTCACATGTGTAGGCCATGTAATTGAATTCTTGTATAATCTGTGTGTAATTTTACTTTGGATTTTATTTTCATTTATTTTTGTTTTAATTTTAACCTACACAAAAGATGTGTAGTGTAATTTTCTTCAATGTGTAATTGGCGACACAGCCATGTGTAAATTCAATGGCAACACAGTAATCATTTTATTCACACACATACACTAACATTTTTGCAGCTTTTAAACAAAGTTTGACAACTATTTGCATTGTATACATTAACAGGCTGGGCTTGTGCATGTACCTGTTATAATTGTATCATGTACCAAGAATGATATAATAAAGATTACGCAAAGGTTACCAAGTCTGTATCACATGTGAAATTTATAATTTTTTGCAAAAAAAATGTATGTATTTTTTTGTAGTTGGCAGCCCTGTGATTGACTTACTCAGAGAGATCTCCAAGAAAAAAATTACATGTTGTTGTTTAAAGACCGCAAAACTAAGAAAAATAAAAAACAAAATAACAATAAAGAGATAAGAAAAAGAGCAAATACGAAATGTGAGTTTGTGTGCATGTAAAAGTTCTACAGTTGAATTTTACTAGCCAATGAGAACACAGGCTTAGTGACGTCAGAATTCCATCATGCGCTGAAATGTTTTTTTATTCTTGCGTGCTAGCGTAATCTTTATTTTATCATTCTTGTCATGTAACTACTAAACCAGTAACCCGCAAGCCATAGCACAATTGTGCGGATGAAAATCACACACATGCTTATGCTCTTTCATTTAGTCGTCAATGAGCAAGCGACGAATCAAGTTGTGCACGCATGTATTAATTTTTTCCTGGTTTTTTGTTTAGTTTCTTTGAGCACACGGAACGAAATTAAAGTTCAAATTTAATAAATTTCTACAGACAAAAAATTGATAATATAAATATATAAGCTGGGAAATATTTCGTGATTAAAAATGCTTTAGGCAATCTGCAATGCATTTTATGTTATGGAATATTTAAAAATAATAGGAAAAATAGTTGGAAAATGCATTTTAATAGCATCAACAGAGCTGTGAATAAATTTAATTTTGAATTTATACACTAAATTGTTGAATGATTATTAAAGTTTTACTTTTTATTTAAGTTTTTAGTAAATTTCCTATTAAGAAAAAAAAAAAAAAAATTCAAACAACTAATAACCACATCATGTATGTTATATTACAAAACTTTTCTTCAAGTGCAAGTTTATTTTACTCTCATTTTTCTCACCAATACATACATATTTAATTTTGCGGGACACTGTACTAAACCAATAATAAATGCTGTCTGTTTAATAAGCGAAGCACGATGGATGTATTTGTGTACGTGTATGTGAGTGCTAACAAGCGATGTCGCGAAGACTTCTTGTCTGTAACAAACGTTCAAAAGAAGTAGTGTTGATGCGAGTATGCTTGTTATTTTGCATATTGTACGTTTAATTGTGTGTGCAAGATATAAATGGTAAGCTATTATGTGTGTTAGGGATGTTTTTTTTTTTTTTTGAGCAAGCGCTTACAACAAATGTCAATGCATGCATGCCGTTTGTATACGCGCCCATGCGTATGAAAAAGCAATCATTCCAAATTCTTCCGTCACGAAGTATTTTCTTCTTTACTCCTATACCGGAATAACTGAAACAAATCTCTTGCCAACAGTGTTGTTTAGCGTTTGTTTTAGAAGATTTCGCTGTAGTAAATCACTTGAAAAATACCTCATATCTTAAAAGTTCTTGTAAGTGGTCTTTAGCAGGGGTCTAGTGCACACACAGATACTTTTGATACATTTTACTACAGCATGTGTATTATTGCTGGGTGTGTGTGTGCTTGAATTGTTTGAAATGAAAATTAAATAAAACAGTACAGAACGAAGTACGAGTAAAAATAAGTAGTAAAAAAAAACTTTACTGGAATTGTTGATTTACTGTGAAAGTGCGTGTGTAATCAGCAATTCAAATCAATTTGGAACGTAGAGAATTTATTAAGTTTCCTTAAAGTAGCACTTTGAACAATCTATAGAAAATTGTAGCTGCATTTACAAGTAAAATTATTAAATGTTTACATACGTATGTTGCTTTTTAATTGCGATGTAGTGATTTTTCGTTTAGAGTAATTAACTAAAAAAACCCTCTTTTACCATTTCTCTTTTCTTCCTAATATTCCCGAACATTGTTGTAATTCTAAAATCTTCTTAGAAGTAATTTAACATTTTAATCATTAAGAATTTGTAGCAGGCCTTTACTATACTTTTTACAATATCTTGCCATGTCAGGCTGGTGGATGCATACATCCACTGTTTTATGTCCCACTAGCTCTTCGACAGTCGGAGAAGCTGATTTGTGTTTTTGATAGAAGAACAAAAATATATATAAAAAATTACAAAATTTAAAAAGGAGAAAAAACAAAACAAAACTAAGAACATAATAAGCTTTTTACCCCTTCCATCGTATGGATTCGGTCGCTCTTTCATTCCCCATTTCATTCTATTCATCATCAAACCCAGCATGTAGCCGTAAGTTGTTAGTGAAATCCTGTTTTAAATCGCAATAGCATACAGGCCTGCCAAAAGGGCCTCTCTAAGGCAGAACAACCACCCACTTTAAGCCTCGAGCGCGTGAATCGATTTTGATGATTCTTACATCAATCCATGTGTCACTAAAGATATGACAGTAGTCAAAACTCAATATGGCGGCCAACAGACGCCATTTTGTAAACATACTATATCTAAATGGATAAACTAATATCTAAATGGATATAATTTAGGTATTCAGGTATTTTAAAATCATCTCAAAAAAAAAACGGTTCAAAGTTGGTCGCAGTCGGGTTTTTTTTTTATTTTTATTTTTAATTACTACTTGTTTCTTATAGTAGCATGAGAGAAACAGAGTGACTTCAAATGGCGTGAAGGAAGTCCTTAAATCAATCCTGGTAACTTTTTGATGGGTGTGAATCACAAGTTCCTTATTGAAAAAAAAAAACTCAGGCTGCACAGTGGTCTCAAATAGAAAAAAAAGAGTAATAAATCTGTGTCTGGGAGATTTCCGATCCGATAACAAGAAGACCTAAGCTTTAAGAATATTGAATTTTAAAATACACTGTTGAAACACATGGTGTTCTAAAGTGTGTCAAGGTTGACTATCCCGGGCATGAAAAATCTTGTTGGCTTCATACATTTTTTTAAATACTAGCTGAACCCGACAAACGTTGTATTACCCTCAATTATGTTTTTTTTTTCAACTACAAATTACTCCACACAGTGGTCACTTGTTGGGTCAGAAACAAAACAAAAACGATTTTATATACATATATGTGACAGCGCATAGAGAAAGGGTAAAGAAATCAATTTTCACTTTTTTTTTTTTTTTTTTTTATGTGGACAACATCTGAGCATCGAATGAGACCGATCCCATGCCCCAAAAGTGTTCCCTCCCAGAGATATGCGCCTTTTATTCAGTGATGGTACACCAAAGATACACGTATTTAAATCTTTAAAATGGCTCTCCTGAACAAAACAGGTTCTTACCCTTAGGCCCCTTTCTCTATGCGCTGTCACATATAAAGGGTGTTTTTTATTGAGGTATAGAACTTTAAGTTGGCATCACTTTTTTAACTGGCGGAAATTTTGTCAGCTGTCAAGTGATTAATATTTAGTTTGGTTTGCCATTTCATCATGAACAGGTTTACAAAAGAACAACGCTTGCAAATCGTGCAAATTTATTTCGAAAATAATGGTTCAGTTCGCGAAGTTTACCGCAAGCTCCGTCCATTTTATGGTCGACATAATCGTCCATCAGAGCAATTAATTCGGTTAACCATGGATCGTTTTCGCACTACGTTTACTCTATGTGATAATACGCATCCGCAGAGACGTCGAACAGTGCGCACCGAAGAAACAAGTGCCGCTGTAGAGCAAACCGAATGAATCGATTCGCCACCGTGCACAGCAATTGGAGCTTTGTCCATCAAATTTTGTTCCCGAATTGGATGGCATGAATGTGGATGAGTTGTGGTTCCAACAAGACGGCGCTACATGCCACACAGCGCACGTCACAATCGATTTATTGAAGGAAATATTCGATGAACGCATAATTTCGCGGAATGGACCTGTCAATTGGCCACCAAGATCGTGTGATTTGACACCATTGGATTATTTTCTTTGGGGATATGTGAAGTCGCTCGTCTACGCCAACAAACCAGAAACGTTAGGGGACTTGGAAGCCAACATTCGTAGCGTTATTGCCAACATACGGCCCCATATGCTCGAAAAAGTGGTTGAAAATTGGACCTGTAGAATTGGCTTTATTCGAGCCAGCCGCGGCGGCCACATGCCCGAAATCATATTTAAACATTAATGGCATAAAATTATCCTTCCAATAAAGCCAAATTGATGGACATTAAAACGATTTTCTTGTGTTTTATTTCAATTCGAAGTTCTATACCTCTGAAAAAACACCCTTTATAGATTATGTTAATTCAAGTTTGATGGAAATTTTTTTTAAATAGACAAAGAAAATCCAGGTTATTTTATAGAAAAATCTCAAATAGTTTCAAATATATTTGACCTTGAATTTTAAAATTTTGTTTCTTGTACTCGATTTGTTGCATGATTTCCCAAATATCTCCGGTAGTAGTATAGACAAAATTTTCAAAAAAAATATTTTATAATTTTCAATAAAACTTGTGATAACGTGTAAAAAAACTTTTGCAGTTGTTTCAATTCGTATGGCCGTGAAAAAAATCAAAATAAAAAATTTTAAATGAAAAGTAAAAAAATTTTGTCAAAAATAGAGCTCGATTGTTGGACGTTTTTTTTTAAAAAAATTATTTCTTCTAAAAATTTTCACTTTCAATGTTCCAAAAGAAAAGTTTTCAAAAAAGACTGCAGTTAAAACTTTAAATTGAGCAAGGCATGCACGCTATATCCAGCATTGGACGAATATAGTGAATTTTTCCATAAAATTGAAAACAAATTGCCTGTCAAATTTTTAAAATTTCTCTACAAATTATGTTAGATTTACTGAAATTAATCTGATTTTTAATTCTTAATTCTTAATTTTTAATTCTATTTCGCCAGAAGAGCAGATTTTCCTAAAATAGTAAAATTTTCAGATCATGAACATTGTACTAAACTTTATTTGTTAAGTTTTAGTTCTTTAGTACCGTCCGTCACACGGTATTTTCTCAGGAACCGTAAGAGCTACGGACCTGAAATTTGGACACAGTATGTAGAACCTTGGCCGCTACAACAACAAATACATGAGAATTAAAAAATAAAGGGTGTTCCAAAACGAGCAACGAAAAATATTAAAATCCCATGTAATATACATACAATTGTATGAACATATGTATTTATATTGAAACTTCAAAATTTGTAAAATTAGTGTATTTTTATACAGACTACAACAATTAACACTAAAATTTAAAAAATTTAAATTAAAGGGTGGTCCATCAGTTAATGCAATTTTGACTATGTAATTTTGACAATTTGCTATATATTGGAAACCGTAAGACACAAACACTTTAAATTTTAAAAAACGGTAAAAATAAAAAAACCGAAAATTATAAAATCGCCAAACCAAAAAAAAAAATCGCCAAAACGAAAAAAATCGCCAAAATTAAAAAAAAATATTCTAACGCTAAAATAAATCGCCAAATTCGAAAAAATCGCTAAAATGAAAAAAAACGCCAAAATGAAAAAAACGCCAAAAATCTAAAAAAATCGCCAAAACGCAAAAATGTTGGCAAAACTAAAAAAAAATTTTAATAAAAAAAATCGCGAAAATGAAAAAATCGCAAAAAATAAAAAAAATCGCCAAAATGAAAAAACGCCAAAAACCGAAAAAAATCGCCAAAACAAGAAAATAAAGTGTTAAAACTAAAAAAAGAGCCAAAACTTAAAAAAATCGCCAAAACTGAAAAAACGCAAAAACCGCCAAAACAGAAAAACCGAAAAGATCACAAAAAAGAAAAACAATGCCAAAACTATATGTTATATAGGGTGAAGTTTGTATTAAATTACATATCTAGTGTTCGTACGGAACCCTTCGTGCGCGAGACAGAGTCGCACTCTACTGAATTTATTTATTTATTAAAACACATAACAGTCCTTATATGTTTACAAAATTTCCGCGATATATTGAATGATAGTTTTTTTTAAACAATTTTCAAATTCAAAACATATACATACAAATGTGCCCTTAATTATGAAAGCGGACTAAGTCATGTGCATTTTCGCTTCGAAATATTAAATGAATCTTAAAAAAAACTTCAATAAATATTTACAGCCTTATTTTTGAAACTTATTAAGACTTTATAAAGGCTTTTTAAGAACAATTTTGTACGAAAATTTGTTTTAAAAACGCTTTATAAAGCCTTAATAAGTTTTATAAATAAGGCTATTACTAAATACGACTATTATATGTTTTCATATTAACAGAGACTAGAAAAGTTTTAAATTAAAAAAATTGCATTATATAAAAATATTTTTTGGTTTGTTCAAATGCAGTCTAATAAATGTCTCGACCAAAGATATGCATATATGACTTAGACCATTTTCATAATGAAGGGCACATATGTGAAGAAAATACAAATAGCAAATCTTTTTTTTTCGGATTTTTCAGTCAAATCTCTTATTTGTTTTGCAAAGTTATCTTGATTCATAGAAAGTATTAAAATAAATTTATGTACCTGCCTATCGATATGTAACACATACATGTACATCTGTTATTGCTTAAATAAAATTTATATATTATAAATAAAAAGGTCGAATAAATTACGAGTATTATAATGTTTGTACACAGAAAAATTTCAGATTAAAATCTCTGAAAACAAGGTTAATTTAATTTAAAATTTTTCGTTGATGATTTTGCTTCCTATGTGTTTGATTTTAACCCAACATGATTTACAACATCCTTCAAAGACAATTTTTCCTTTTGAAATAACTCTATTTTATTACTGTTAAATCAAAATGTAAAATCATGTTAAAACAAAGTTATTTCTAATGATATTATTCCACTTCTGAATAAATTTAGTCAGCAAAATAAATTAAATAACGCAATAGCTATGGTTAGGTTAGGTTAGGTTAGGAAGGGTAGTGCTATGCTGCACCTCTAATCGGAGACCCGATTGGATCCATTGTGATTCACTGCTATTGCCTATTAAAAAAGTTATATTTACTCCCCCCATTTGCAGCCAGAAGTGACCCTATTCGTAATTGAGCCACTGAATTCCCATGCTGAAGCCCCTGATGTCACCTGTAGTCAAATACATGGCCATCAGTTAAGTTTGATCAGCTGTTTAATATGGTTGTAGTTTTGGCTCGTCTAGGGGAAGACTTATTTTCCTTTTTTACATTCCTACAAACTGTAAAATTTTTCTCTCAATGACATTCCTTGAAACTTTCGCAGCATATAAGATAATAAATATAGCGCAGTTTTTCCGAAAATAAATTATCAAACAAAAAACTTAGGGTATCCCATTGACTTTCAAATAATTGCTGCTCTAGATTTTGTTTTATTTTTCTTATCCTTGATGTTTAAAGAATTCGTTATATAAGGCATTAAATGTTAAAAAATTTTAATTTTTTGTTATATTAGACTTCGGATAAAGATTCGTTATACCGAGCTTTAACTGTATATTCAACATATGTTTAACAGAGTCGAAAACTAATTTATCAAAAGTTTCACTTGCAGGAGGCCTGAAATGAGGAACGCCTTTTTGTTTATATCATCAGGATGCGCCTGTGCCTTTCTAGTTATGCATGTGTGTGTCCATGTATGCTTATGTGTGTTTATTTTCTATTTAAGGGAGTGATTGGAAGGGATCTCTATTTTTATTTGCTATAAAACTTTTATATTTTCCTAAAGATTTTTCGTTGAGATTTACAATGACTTTTCAAATTATTTAAAACAAAACAAAACAAAAAAAAATGGCATGTGGAGAGCCTTCGTCTGCTCCCTTATTTGTATGAATACTGGGATCATTAGTACGGGTCCAAAAAAAAATATCCGCATGAGAACAAATCAATGTATTTGATAATAATGTCTAACACGCGTGCTACGGCCGGAGGGTGAATTTTTTGCATGTCTTCGTAGATATATTCTAATATTTGTATAGAAAAATGTTAAACAAATAAAGTTTGCAAATGTTTAACGTATGGGCAATGATATATACATATCGTCGCTGTTTTAACTAACCGACCTAACTGACATTTTTTTTTGAAAAATAAGTTAAGTCCTCTACTAGACTTTATAAGTCATAGTACACATTGTCTACAATTTTCATGACTGTGAGCATTACTTTTGTGCCTAAATAAGTAAAAAGATTTCTGACGCAGCCATAAGAATGAATGTATAAAACAACCATAAAAGCTCTCCTGTTAAATTTTTAAGTTGTTAGTTAGGCCAGTTAGTTAAAACAGCGACGATATATGTGAATTAAGATTTTGAATAAAAGTTTTGCTTAAAATTTATCATATAGAAAAGTAGAAACATCAATACTATATGAAGTTGGCTGTAAAAGTATTCAATATAAAGGGTGTCCCAACAAGAACTCAAGGTTTAAATTTGGCGCCATTCGAAGTGTCATTTTTTGACATTTGAACAATTGTTATTGTTTGCTAGTAGAAGGTACGAGGTTAGTAAAAATGGAGCGCTACACGAATGAACAACGTATTCTCATTGTGAAATTGTTTTACCAAAATAGTGAAAGTTTTGCGGCTACAGTTCGCAAATTTGCTATCAATTTAGGGTCACAATAATGCTCCAAAAGAGTCAACTGTAAAGAGATTAATGGATAAATTTGCCGAAACTGGGTCTGTTAGTGATGTAAAGACAACAACGCGCCTTCGATTAGGTCGATCGACCGAAAATGTCGCAACTGTACGTGATGATGTCGCTCAAACGCAGGTCAAGCGCAAACAGTCAATGGTGTTCGGTATCGTGAAATGATAACCACTTTTTTCGTGCCTAGAATTGAAGAAATGAATGTGGAGGGCATGTGGTTTCAACAAGACGGCGCCACATGTCATGCAGCCAGAGAAACAATTCAATTGCTACATCAGTCATTTCCCGGTCGTGTTATTTCGCGTTTTGGAGACCAGAATTGGCCGCCTAGATCGTGCGATTTAACACCATTAGACTTTTTTCTTTGGGGTTTTTTGAAGTCGATGGCTTACGCGAATAAGCCGACGACGACTCAAGCCTTAACCCATTAACCGCCAAAATGAAACCAATGACGATAATTAACAAAAAAGTTTATTTTTAATTTCATTGTGCTCAAAGTTAACATAAAGTAATGGAAAAATTAAAAAAATAATAATAAGTGGGCGGAGTAAGGAGGGTGTACTCAATCTAGTACATCGGCGGTTTACAGGTGGTATTTTTCAAAACATTATTTTTCAATACATAGTGTTTTCAAACATTTTTTTGCACTGCCAGCGAACTCTTGCATGGCATACGACACATCTGAGTTGATTTTATAATATATATATATATGCCCTATACCATCTTGTGGCAACCCTAGGACCAATGAAGACTAGAGTCGAGCTTTAGTTTGCGTATTTTGCCGTAAATAGTATCTTGCAATGTAACGTCGGAATAAAAGCTGATCCATATCATCATTATGAGTCATTACATATAACCGCCAAGCGTTTGCAATAGCCTACATAATAGATATAGGTAAACAAGACCCACCACCATTTCTTACCTCGAATGGCAGTTCTGTACAGCGAAATTGACTGATCTAGCTCATCCACTCTCGACAATTATGAACTTCAATTAAAGAAATAATTGATGTTTGCATATTTTGGGAGTCCCCTCTTTATTGTGAAAAACACACAAGTATGCTGTTGTATTTCTGGGGAAGCAACAGTGTTGCCAAAATTCGCATATGGATTCTGCCGCTGTACTCAATTGAGTACAGATATATCTAAACTACGATAACTTTATAAAAATGAGTGGGAGGCAAGTTGTTTCTACTTATTTTATAAATAAAAATGCTTTAGTTTAGGAAATTAAGGTACAAAATAAATTAACAACACAGTAAAATTTATAAAAAGCGGAAAATACATACTTGTCACGTCACATCAATTTTGCACCAGACTAAGAGTTAATTTTTTAACAGTCTAAATATATATCGACAGGTTTTTCATTATTTCAATAGACTATGGTTCAGATTTAGTTAGAAACGCCAATTATTTACAACAACTTTCAAATATGCAAAATTTTCACCTTTTTTTGGCTGTACTCAAGTGAGTACAGCGGCGGGTAATGGGTTAAAAGAGGAAATTGGACGCTGCATTAATAAAATACCGCAACATTTATGCAAAACGGCCATTGAAAATTTCATTAAAAGATCGCGTGCGTGCCAGCAAAGCCACGGCGGCCATCTGCCCGATTTGTTGTTCCACACATAACCTTATTTTGTCTACTTTACGATGTAATAAAGTTTCACGATTTTTTTTTAATATCTGTGTTTTATTTAAAATTTAAATCTTGCGTTCTTGTTGGGACACCCTATATAAGATATATGTAAACATGTAAGAGTATATGCTTTTCCGAAAATAGACTCCATATTTTCGGGAAAACAAATTGAATTAAATATTGAAAATCATATGGATTCAATTTGAAAGCATAAACATTCTCCACAAATAAATAAGATTTGAGTTCTAATATAGAAAAATTTTAAAATCACCTAATTTAATCTGATAACCACACAGAAAATATATATTCTGTAATAAATAAGTTTAATTGAAACAAAAAACAAAAATCAATTAAACATAAGATTGAGTCAATTAAACTTTTGTTTAAAAAATAAATTTATTCAATAATTTTTGTATTACTTCTATTTTATTTTTTTAATTAAAAGTATTTCTTTATTGCAGGAAATTTTTTTTCTGTGTATCTAATTTGGAAGTTTTTAAATTCTATTTTCTATTACTTTAATATGTTAAATCATTCCAAGTTATATTTGATAATTACTTTTTCATTTACTATTGTATCTAGTTTTATGACTTTATTTATATTATGAAGCAATTTCCACCTTGTGCCAATTACTTTTTATGAATTTGATTTTAATGAAATTGAATTTTTAATGTAGGAGTATCAATGAATGAACATTGCACTAACATGCCAATGAACAGAAAGAATAGTACATAACGACATTCTACAACAATTTAAATTCATTTAATTGTTTCCTTTTCACAAAACGAGTAATACGATTTATAATGGCTGCTGTTAAGTTCTTTGTGGAAATTAAATTGTTAAAAAATCTCGCACATTAGCACTTGTTTTCTATTCAAATTGCCGCCATTAAAATCAAAACTATTTCCGCTGCCGACAAGACAAAAAAATGAACATACCTACTAGAGGCCTGCGTAAACAGTCTTGAAATGTAAATAGATATTATTTTTTAAATGTATTCTCCTGGAATAGACGAGGGCGGATCAATTAGTCCGTGACTTTTTGAATGAAACACAGTTTTTTTTTGGCAAAATAAAAATTTATTTTTCAACATAGTCTAATTTTAACTCAATACACTTAGGCCCAAATTCACAGTCATTAGTTAACTAATAGCAATAGTTTAACCAATAATATTTGGTTCACAGCTCTTTGTTTACCATTAGTTAAATCGCCAAATGTCATTCGTTAACAAATTGTTAGACAACAGCTGATTCATTGTAAACTTTATTATTATTGTTGTTTTGTTTAAAAAAAAAATTAGACACATTTCACACATACGTTTTCGAACATCTTCTTGTATTTAGCTGTAACATATCCTTTTTGTTTAATTTCTATTATATTTTGGTTTTCCCGAACCAATTTCAGCACTAATTCAATATTTTTCACGGTAAGCGAGCACTGTTTTATCTATTTTTAAGAAATAATATAGCAAATAAAAAGAAAAACCGTATGCTATAGCAGAGCTGCCAATAGTGAAACTTAATTGTTTGATAGGGTTACCATTCTTTGCTCATATTAAGAATTTTAGTTAAACAATACACTGTGAATATTAAGTATTAGTTAAACATTAGTTATCATTTTAGTTTACTAATAATTAACTAATGACTGTAAATTTGGCCCTTAGTCAAACGTTTCTCCAGTTTTTGTATCCCTTCCAAAAATTAGGATTTTTCGAGGTCCTTAAAATAGGCAATAATTTTATCGTTGGAGCTATATCTCCTTCCACTGAGACATTTCTTTAGCTTGGGAAATAGAAAATAGTCACTATGGGCTAAATCCGTAGCCCAATTCATAGAGTTTTGCCATTGAAATTGCACACGTTTGCACTTGTGCATATTCTTAACGAAAAAAAAACGTTTTCCTTGTTCATATGGGATCGTTTTCTTTTTAAATCCTCATTAAATCGGTCTAATAAGTTGGCATAATGTTCGCCATTTATTGTTTTTCCCTTTTTGAAGGTAATCGATGTGTATTATCCCGCGTGCATCCCAAAAAACAGTTGCCATCATCTTATTGGCCGAAAAACTCACCTTGGCCTTCTTCGGAGCAGGTTTAGACTGCTGTTTGCTCTCCGGAGTACACTAATGGATCCATTTTTCGTCTACAGTTACAAAACTTATTCGGATTGCGTTTTAACAACCCAAAACAATCCTTTAAAGTTGTCACACGTTTACGTTTATGGTCAATTAAGAGCAAACGCTGCTGCACCCATCTTGCAGCCAACTTTCTTAAACCCAGCTGATCAATTAAAATCGAAACCACACTGGCATATGAAATGCCCATGGCATCAATAATCTCACGCACTTTGCTCTTCGATCGCCCAACACCATGGATTTTTTCAACATTTCCGGGTGTACTGACCTCAATTGGTCGTCCAAAACGTGCAGCGTCATTTGTACTTGTGCGACCACAACGATAGTCAGTAAACCACTTTTTGCACCATCGAAATCGATGGTGCAGAGTCCCCTTAGTATATATCCATATTTTCCTTGGTTTGATTGACAGCACACGAAATTCACTTTTTTTCATTTTCTTCTCAAAAGGCTGCCAAATACAAACTAAATGACACAGCTTGTTAAAATTTAGACTGGAGTCAACTGACAGTTGCCTCTTGACAGAAGCATTGTTACCATTTCAATCAAGAGGCGGGAAATGAAAAAAGACACTGAGTTAATGATCCATCCTCGTATTATACTAAACCAATAATAATAAATGCTGTCGTTTAATAAGCGAATCACTATGGATGTATTGATGTACGTGTATATGAGTGTTTACATGAGATATCGCGAAGACTTCTTGTTCGTAACAAATATTCAAAAGAAGTAGTGTTGATGCGTGTATGCTTGTTGTTTTACATATTATACGTTTTAGTGTGTGTGTGTGTGTGTGTGTAAGATGTAGATGGTAAGCTATTATTTGTTTAAGGGTGGGTTTTTAAAGCAACGGCACACAACTAATGTCAATGCATGTGTGTGTTTGTATGTGCGCAGAAAAATAAAAGATCCCATCTAGCATTTGGAAGATAGTTTTCTGAAAAATCACCTTGCTGAGTCTTTTTAAAACACTATTCGTGATCAAAAATTGATTAATCACTTCCACGATCAAAAAAGGACTCGAAAAAGATTCGCGCTAATGGGTAAAAATAGTTCGATAACAATACGATACAATAACAAATTGTATAGCAATCGCAAATTAATCATTCAGACGTGTAAAATGTGACTATTATTTCCGTTTGTTATTATCATATTTCGCTTAACTGGAAGACTTAAAAATGCTTAATCAAAAACAAATCATGCAGGTGTCTTAAAAGTGATTATAATTATGTATTTTATGATCATATTTTAAGCAGATAGATGATTAAACACTACTTGATATGTTATTTTTAAGCATAACGTGGCAATCTTACGTATAATGTCAAAAACTTAATTTTTTTTTTCATTTATAAAAGTTAAATCGAATATGACATTAAATGATGAAACAGAATAAAACTGCAGCTTCAGGAAAAATCGATTTCAAATTAACACAGCCCATAATAAAATCAACGGCAGTAACTTCAATTGCTCTCTGATTTATGTTATATTTTCTTTCTGCTTATTTTTCTTTACAAAATGTATGAAATTTATTGAAAGTGTGGTAGCATAAGAAAAAAACGCTGTCAAAATAAAAGAGATTCTGTCTCTGGACTGCTTTGTGTAACTTCCTTTTGGTGTCAATTTGTATGAAAAATGTGTTTGTGCCGTAATTCTGTTTGACCATTAAACGTTAGACTCCAAAAGCTGACTAAAAAATTCTCGTAGAAAAGTCGAATACGATTAGAAATGCGACTGATAAATAACTCAAATAACAGTCATAAATGACTATAAAAAAACTCATAAACTGACTGATAAATTTCTCAAATATGACTCGTAAGCGATTAGAAAGATGGCTGAGAGACAATTCGAAAAAGATTAAAAAATGAAGCGAAATAAGATTAATAAATGATCAGAAAACGATTCGAAAAATACCTTAAATACTACTAGAAAAGGGGTCTAAAACGACTCCAAACTAATATAGAAAAAGACTCATAAATGACTTATCAAGAAGAGTCGCGGCTAGTCACGTTTTTATGATCAGAAAATGAGCGCATATTCTAGCTTTTTAATCACGCAGAGGAGTCAAAAAAGGCTCGAATTTGATTGAAAATTTCAAAAATTGCTGGCTGGGATCATACACACGAAATGTGTGCGTATGTAAATGCGTGACGTTTGTATACGCGCCCATACCTATGAAGCAGCAAGTAGCACAAGTTCTTTCCTCACGAAGTATTTTCTTCTTTACTGCTATACCAGCAATAACTTAAACAAATTTCTTGCAAACAGTGGTTTTTAGCGTTTATTTTAAAAGATTTCACTGTAGTAAAGCATTTGAAAAATCCCTCATGTCTTAAAAGTTCTTGAAAGTGGTCTTTTGCAGGGGTATAATACCTACACATGGGTTACAATTTAGATTTCATATGTTTCTGCGAAAAGGCAGGCAAGCATACATTCTGAAGGAAAGAAAACAGTCGGTTAGCTCATCTTATGTGTTTTAATGTATTTCCGTGCCAACTGGCAAAGTCGAGCTATAACGCAAACACACGCACACATGCAAACATAAAAGCCTTTAAAAAAATATTTTAAATCCGCTTTTTCGGAATTCCACCAACAAGTACTTAATGTCTTTTAGAGTATTACGAATATTCTTTTTTATAAATTGTTTTTGCCAATTCATTCCTTTCTTTTTGGCGGTTTTTATTGTCTAGCTTCATTGTTACCACTTAATCTGTGCTAAAGGCAATTGTCGTGGCATGTTCGAGACTTCACCAGTGATGCCAACTTTTTTGGCTCTAAAAGCACATCAGAATTTAAAAAAGCACTAAAAAGCGTAATTTTGAGATCTAAAAAGCGTAAAAAGCACTAACGTGAAAAACGAGTGCAATTTAACAATGTTTTCTAAGTTATTCTCTATTTCGGCAATATTATCAACTTCTTTAATAAAATATATCAGACGAAAAAGGTATGATTTACACAGAAAAAATAAATACACCAAGTTTTTTATTAACCTTCATAGGGTCTTTGGGTCAATTTTGACCCATTTCAGGAAAAAACTTTGATTTTTTCTGAAAATTAGTGATTGATCTATGTCATATTTTCTGACTTTTATTTAACTTTATATATTAACAGATATAGTAGGTTTATATATCCGTAAACTTGTCAAAGAAAATTGTATGCAAGATTTTACACTAGAGATCTTCGGGTCAAATTTGACCCGTTTTAAAGTTTGGAAGTGTTGTGTCTGGTATTTCTTGTAAAATAATGAAAGATAATGAAATAGAAAATGGCCTGCATACATTATCAGACGATTTTGAAAATATAACACGACAGCAGATAATTTTTTTACATCTTATCGGTTGAACAATAAATACTGAGATCACAAATCACTTTAGTTTAAACTACACATAAAAATATAAATGAGTTACTACCAGAGATATTACATGTGTTATTATCATGCGTATTTATCATTATTTTTGTTTTACCAAAGATAGTACTCGTACCCTTCTTATATATATTCCGATAAAAAAAACTCTGTGAATCTTCTTAGTATAATATGGTCACTTCTGGCTGCAAATGGGAGGGTAAATATTACTTTTTTGGGCAACAGAAGGGAATCACAATGGACTTAATTGGGTTTCTAAGTGGTGGTGCGGTAAAGCACCACCCTTCCTAAACTAACCTAACCTTCTTAGTACTTTGCATCATATCTCTAAAGTTAGTAATCACCAAGATAAGAAACTGCAAATATGATTAGATTACAATAAATAAAATGGAAGGGTTTATTTGCTGGACAAAGTTAGATCATGTTTTACTTGCAAAAGAAAGACTAATCAATGTTGCCAAATGGTGGTTAGTAACATGGTAGATATATAAGCTTACAATGGTTTTGTGATATCTACATCAGCTAATAGCGACTGGAAATAAACTGTTTTGCAAAACGTCGACACTTCTTAGAAAATTTAGGAATGCAGCTTACTATGCCTTATATAAAAAACCAAAAGAGGTTATCAATATCAGTATTTTCACAGAAAGTTGCACTAAAACTACGTGAGGTAAATGAGTAGCCGTAAACTTCA
The DNA here is from genome assembly GCA_949987645.1 of Tachina grossa. NCBI lineage: Eukaryota > Metazoa > Arthropoda > Insecta > Diptera > Tachinidae > Tachina > Tachina grossa. The sequence continues at coordinate 47,852,463 of OX465278.1, read as the reverse complement.
ACTAAATCCAAAGAAAAAATGCTTGAAGAGGGTAAAAACAGATCCAAAAGAAGTCGTTGCCAGTTAGGCCTCAACGCAGGAAATATTAAAACACCATTAGATACTATTATAACTTGCAAAAACTTGATATGAAAACTGCACTCTGAAACCATTACTTTATGTACAATTAATAATAATATCGATTTAATATTACGGTTTTATCTATCATATATTAATCGAATTAAATATATGAATTAATGTTCTCTTTCATTGGCAATAAATGAATCACAAATAAATGAAACCAATACATAATTTTCAATTTGGGTCAAATTTGACCCGAAGATCGTTAACATCCACGATTTTAAAGACCCTATGAAGGTTAAAGTAATTTAAAAATACACAAATTTCTTAAAAGCACTACTTAGTGCTTTTTGTTAGTTAGCACTAAAGGCAGAATTAGTTTGTACGTGCTGTTCTGTTCTGAATCAGCTGTTTTGTTTCTGTTGAGTTGAAAATCTGTATGTGTGGTTACTTTTTACTTTTTCGTTCTGTTCTGTTGCGGACGAATCTGTAGAAAATAGAATTCAACGTTAAGTGACAGCCAAAAGTGTGTATGTATTAGTGTGTTGTGATATTTTATGTACAAGTGTAATCAATTCTACAGGTTGCCAGCTGATTTTTTTCACAGACAAAGTAATTGCAAAATATTTTATACAGAAAGGAACGGCACAGAACAGCAACAGAAAGTAAAGACTAATGAAGCCTTAACGCTAAAAAATTGGCGTTTTTAGTCTTCAAAAAGCACTAAAAATAGTGCCAAAAGCACCAAGTTGGCATCGCTGGACTTCACTTCACTCGCTCTCACTCACACTCACACTCTCACTCTCTAGCCCATCAAAAGCCATTTTAATACTTTAGCAACTTTTATACTTGGTGTGTATGTACAAAAACAAAACGAAAAAGTTGGCACAACTTTGAATACGCGTTCACCATGCGTGGAAAGTGAAAAATGAATTTATAGAAAAGAATAAACTTTTTTTTATACATATTTCGATTTTTACTTTTATTTGATTGTGCTTGTAGTAGTTGGTTCTGTTGAGTGGAGCAAACAGCCAATAAATTGACAAAGTTTGACAGTTCAATTTAGGCAGTTTTTTATTACACAAGTAGTACGAGTAAGTGTGAGACTGGCTTTGCAGGATACTAGAAAAAATTCCACTTACATAAGCGTGTGACTGTTAAAGTTAGAGGGAAAAATCTAATACAAATATGCATTAAAATTCCCAGCCATAAAACCATTTTCAATATTAAAAGGCAAAAAAAAACGTCGTTAAGAAAGTTTCAATAAATTGAAATTTTTAATTAAATGCATAAATTTAAAAGAAAAACAGTTAATAAATTTCTTTAAAATAGAATAAAAATCTTATATAATTTCTCTAAATGATTTATTACTTTAGTGAAATTGTTGTAAATTTAAATCTTAACAGCTTTATTTATAAAACTTATTAAGGCTTTATAACGGATTTTTAAAAAAAAAATTCATAAAAATTTTTTCTTAAAAAGCCTTAATAATTTTTATAAATAAGGCTGTAAATAATTTAGTTTATCTGCTTTTTTAATTCTGATTTCATAATAAAAAATTGCTTAAACTAATAATATTGCATTAGTTGAAAGAAAAAAATAGGAAATAACGTCCACTGGAATGAGTCCAAGTAAAAAACACACAAAATAAAATAATTTAAAAAATATATATATATAAATTCGTTGCAAAACTCTAGCTTTGATTCGCTGAAGAAGAAGAGCTTGGCCAAAATGGGTATTTTCCTCATAAAGCTTGGTATTCTGTTTAGAATTTCGTGCAAAATGCTGTCAAACTACATATAAAGGTATTTGGTATGAAATATTTGCGAAATAAATTCGCAAAAGTAGTACTCTGTTCTTGTTGTGAAAAACACGTAAAATCATGTCTTTACATGCAAAATTAGTCTGGCATCATTTTAGTTTAGCTGCGAAACAGCATGAGCAGTGTTTTTTCGCACGGAATTTTAAAAATGTTGCATACTTTCTATCAATAAAAGCGAGAAATTTATTAAAAAAAACCTCGAGTTGGGCTACATTTAGTACATGTCAAATTTTTCACGCGAAATAATCAATGGTGCTGAAAATTTTTCACAACTTTGAACAGAGTACCAGCCTTAAGACTCGAAATAAAATATTTTCACCAAATCATATTTTCAAGAGTTTTTAAAAAAATTCATAAATACAATTCAGATATACTATAAATGCAGTTTAATAATATGATTTGTTGTCTTTATATTCCTTTAGGTTTGATTCGCTGAAGAAAAAGGGTTTGGTATAAAAAGACCCATAATTTCAGTATGAAATGCGTACGATATTTTTGAAAAACATATTTAACTCGATGAATTTATCTTCACACACATTTAATCAATTAACTAATTTATACTTTATTTTTTTAAGAGAAGTAATACTCAGCAATGAATTCCTACTACTATTATTAGGTGTTACCTTCTTTAGAAAAGGGATAGTGATGGAGAAGACAGTTGCTGAAGAAAGAGTTAGAGGAAAGCTTCATTCTTTTACAGCTCTGTTTTTTTTCACGTTTTTAATAATTCAATATTGCAGCGCCTCTGGTGTCAATGAGGCTTATTAAATTTTCAAAGCTGTGCTTAGTAGCCATTTTATTGGTTATTTTTTTCGCCGATGATTCTGCTACACAATACAAAACGAAAGAGGGCTCTCTGATGTTATTTTAGGATTAGTATCCCCTGAAGCCGGTATAGTTCAGTGATTAGTAGTCTATGCCTGCATCAGTTGAACTTTCCTACAACAACTGATACTAATAAATATTAATGCACATCACAAAAATGAGTGGTGTTGTTATTTAATTACCGTAAGATACCGGGCTCGAAACCAGGACCTTCGTTTTTGTAGTCAGCGTGCTAACTACTTCAGCCAACGCCACCCTCAAATTTGGTGAAAAAATATGTGGGTTCGAGACATTGTACAGTATATCTACAGTGATTTCTGGAGGTAATTTTGGCGCTACAAGCTACAATGGAAACTTAACTATCAACTATATTTTATATTTTACCTATGCACAAAGTACACAGAGATGTCACGAGACGGAAGATAATTGCGAATTCTGTACGTCTTGCTCACACCGAGCCCGTGTCTTCTTTAATGCTTCTTTCGTAGTTGCATTGATTTAATGTTTTTGCATTTTATACTTTGTGTCTTCATTCGCTTTGAGATTTTTGCAATTAAAAGGTTAAAATTAATATTTATGAACGAAAAAGCTTAAATTTAAATCAGGAAACATTTGAAAACAAATCTTAGTCACTTTTTATAATACTAATAATTAGAGATGTGCACGTAAGTGTTTTCTGACTCACGACACGCACGCTCACGCAGAAAAATATTTTACTCACGCACTTTCACGCACGAATGATTTTGAAAATTTTCACGATCAAGCACGCTCACGAATAAAAAATTTTTAATCACGCACGAGTGGTTTACAACTTATCACGATCACTCACGCTCACGAAAAAGTATATGTATAATATAATTTTCATGTTTTTTGGGTTGAAAAATAGGTTCTTACATATCGTCACCTAAAATCCAAAAGGCCGTACGTAACAACCAAAAAATTCAAAATAGACTTTTTGACTGATTATGATGTGATTAACCAAAATACATATTTTCCTAAAATTTTACTCACATATGTTTAAAAATACCAATTTTATTCATTATTAAATTTGGCATCTAACATACATGTAAATAGAATAAATTTATGATATTTTTTGCTTCTCCTGTAAAATAGTAAAAAGTGTACTTACGGCCTTTTGGATTTTAGGTGACGATATACATATCTATGTATATATGTATGCTCGTATTTTTGTGAAATTTACAATGTAAATTAAAATAAAGCAAAGTTAATTTAATATCGTTTTAAATATTCATATTCGCGGATATCATTTTAAATATTCGAATTCGAATTCTCGTATATCAAAAATTGACATTCCGCACATGTATGTATGTATACATACATAATATAAATGTGAAGGTAAGACGTATCATACAAATTACTAAGATGTTTCTGTTACGTAACATTTTCAAAGACTCCCCCCACCCCCGACATAACAAATCATAACAAAACTCGAACCCCACCTCTGCCCCCTACAGCGTTACGTAATATATGGATGGCCCCTAAATCAAAAAACATTTTCTGCGGTACAATTCGTCAGTAGTACACCCAGAAAAAAGATTGGTTGGAAAACGGTTAGTCCAATAAAATATCATTTGCATTAACTATATTTCAGTTCACGCTATCAACTTTCTGTTAATCCAAAAAACAATCCATGTTCATTGCCATAAGGGCATAATTGTAACAAAAATATGATTGTGACAATACTTAAATTGATTGCATCAACCGAGCGTATGCTTTTGTCATGACTAATTAACTGATTGGTTAACTCAACCGAATAAAATATTACGAATTGGATTTTAATACCAACTTTTGGTATTAGCAACTAAAAAATTGTCGTTCTATATTAAAATTAAAATAAAAACTTTCAATCAGGTGCTGCAACTAACTAGAGGTTGAGTTTACTATCATATTTTATAGCAGCAAATTAAAAAATTAACTTTTGTGACTTTCAAAGATATTATGATTTGTGAATTCTCAAATGGTTTTTGAAAGTCTGTGCATAAGATAACAGGTTTGTGGCTTTTCAAATTGTGTGGTTGAAGAAATGTACATACATATATTGACATGCTTCACCATTAGGAAATAAATTTCAATTAAAATAAACTTATGACAATATGTCAAATAATAAATTTCTTAAATTGTGTATTTTTATTTGCGTTTATTGTTTGTTTTTATTTCAGCAAGGAAGGCCAATTTTTCTTTTACAAGTACCAATTATGATATTGTTTTAATTATATTAACCCAATTTTCGGTAGCTAGAATAACATTTATTTGAAATTCCATATTGTCAACCAATTTTTTCTGTTGCTGCAACTATTGGGTTGAGGGTTATAATTAAAATATAGTGGTACCACAAGAAAATTTCAGTCGCTGTAGCAGAATTCTATGATAGTTACTGCTACCGCCAAAATTCAATTGGAAACAAATTCGGTTGTCACAACGAATCTGTTTTCTCTGTGTATTGTTGACAAAGGCACTGTTGAATCAGTAGTGTTTCTCAATTGATACTTCCTACAGGGTATCTAAGAAATATACATACATACATACTTACAAAGCTGTATGTACCCATTAAACAAAATGCTCCGAATTCGTAAAGAATTCGTAACGATTGGTCGACAAAATCTTCCGATTTCGGCACCGAAATATTACCGAAATCGTAACAATTTTTGTATGAAATGGTTGACACGACTTCGTAACGATATGTCGGTACGAATTCGTTACGATAAGTCGGTACGAACACGTAACGACTTGTAGGTACGATTTCTTTTTTGCTTTTATAGCAGAGTACCGCTTCACCGTTATGTTGCTGCTATTGTCGAAATAATTTGCACATACTCACGTTTTTTTAATATTTGTTACAATCCTTTTTTGTTATCAACATATACATACATATTTATTTTAAAAAAAATTCACAGACTTTTACTTATGTACTCAAAAATCAAAGTTTAAATGTTTAAAACCACTTTGTTCAGAGAAACTACCGAAATGTCTTAAGTCCCTATTTACACTATGCAAGTCTTATTGCTAAGCTGATTAGTTTATTAGAAGAGAGCGACGGGGGAAAAGAAACGTTGCTGTTCCCCTCGTCTCTCTCTCCCTGAAACTAATCAGCTTAGCAATAAGACTTGCACAGTGTGATTTGGGACTAACGAATTCGGTACGACAAGTCTGACTTCAGAAAAATTCGAAACATTTTGTTTGGGGGGTATTCATTATGTTTGTAAGCTCATACTACCATACATGTTACTATACATATATGCATTTATTATTATAAAATAATAATAAATGCAGGAAGATAACCGTGAGAGCGTGAGAATTCGTACGTGATTATTAAAAAAAGCTCACGCACGAGTAAATTTTTTTCAGTCACACTCACGCACTCACGCGTGATTAGTTATAATATTTGATCACGAATCACGTGAATCACGCGTGACTCACGCGTGACACGATAAAATCACGACATTTGCACATCTCTACTAATAATCATTTTCAAATTCTGTTTTTTAATTCAACACAACAAATTCCTTGATTTAATTTTGTACAAATGTTGGTTGACCAGTTAAAATGTATTTTCATTTAATTCTTTATGGACCCATTCGCTATGTGCTTTTTGGAAGTAAATGTTAAAAATTAATATTTTGTAATGAAAATGTTTAAAATGAGGTCTGTAATTATTTGGAAACTAATTTTAATCACTTTTTTTTTAAACCTAATAACCTTTTACACATTGTGTTTTTTAGCTCAACACTACAAAATTTTTCATTTAATTTTGTAAAAATTTTCTCTTCTTCATTTCACAAAATACACATGCTCTCTTGTTTGTTTTGATTATATTGTTAATAATTCACCCTTATTCTATTTGGCGTCGGCAACATCGTCGTCAATTTTGAAACAACATCAATATAACACAACATCAATGCTAACTTTGTATTCCCTAACAGTGTTATGACGACGTTGCCTGTTTATCGATAAATACAATACACATATCCAATATTTGAGTCAGCTGATTCATTTTGTGTACTATTTTTGGTAAAAGTATTTTTGTATAAGTAAAAGCTTTGTAAATAAATTAAAATAAAATGGTTTTCTTTCCTATTGAGACGATGAAAATAAAAAAAATTAATAGTGAAAATAAGATTTCTCAGACAAAAGTCATGCGGAAAAGTAAGTGATAAGTTCTCTCATGTTTTTGGAAAATAATGGGTAATATTCATCCTTTTAATATTTTACAAATATTTTAGGATGAAAAAAACATCATTTAGGAATGTATTGGATACAATAGAGCCTAACTTTTGAAACAAAAGAGATCAGATCAACGTTTATTGGAGCTTCCTCCAAAGGTACTCAGTGCTAATTGTTTCTATACCCCGCCTTCAGTTGCTTTGCTGTTGTTGTTTGCAACCTTTTTTTTAATTTAAACCTCAAGTCGCGCCAGGCCTGTAAAAAAATTTTATCATACAGTATACTTTCCCAACACACTATTTACCTTACATTTTGGCATCCACCACTAGTTCTAATTGGTGGACCGAGGGAATTTAGTGCAGTCTCACTTTCCCACTGCACCTTGAAATTATTAGGAATAGTGCCCCTGCCGAATCCTCTAGCAAAAGAAGGACTTTTCCAACTCTTCCACAAGCTTTTCAAATTGGTTGGGCTTGGTAATTTTAATTTTGTCCATATTATTTTTTTTAAGAACTTTTCAAATAAATATGTACATTTTTATATCTATTTATATTTCACTTTTTTACCATTTAAATTATTTTTCAAATTCGTTGAGGCATGCACACAACAGAACACGACATCAAAAACACTGACGACAAAATGAACGGCAACATCAACATCAATGTTTCTTTCAGAATACCAAACATATGCTGACAGTCATCGATAAATGGCAATACTATCTACGGGAATACCGATTTGCTAAACAACATTAAAAACGACGTCGTGTTATGTTGCCGACGCCAAATAGAATAAGGGTGAATATAACACAACATCAATGCTAACTTTGTATTCCCTAACAGTGTTATGACGACGTTGCCTGTTTATCGATAAATACAATACACATATCCAATATTTGATTCATTTTGTGTACTATTTTTGGTAAAAGTGTTTTTGAATAAGTAAAAGTCTTGCAAATAAATTAAAATAATTTGTTTTTCTTTCCTTTTGGGACGATGAAAATAAAAAAATTTAATAGTGAATATAAGATTTCTCAGACAAAAGTCATGTATTTGCCAGTTACCCAAGCAAAAGTAAGTGGTAAATTCTGTCATGTTTTTGGAAAATAGTGAGTAATGTTCATCCTTTTAATATTTTAAAGTTATTTTCGGCTGAACAAAACATCATTTAGGCATGTATTGGACACAATAGAGCCTAATTTTTTAAACAAAAGGGATCAGATCAACGTTTATTGGAGATTGGAGCTTCCTCCCAAGTATACTTTCCCAACACACTATTTACCTTACATTTTGCCATCCACCACTAGTTCTAATTGGTGGACCGAGGGACTTTAGTGCAATCTCAACACTTTCCCACTGTACCTTGTAATAATTAGGAACACTACCCCTACGGAATCCTCTAGCAAAAGGACTTTTTTCAACTCTTCTACAAGCTTTTCAAATTGGTTGGGGTTGATAATTTTAATTTTGTCCATATTATATTTTTCACTTTTTTTAAGAAATTTTTTCAAATAAATATGTAAATTTTTATATCTACTTTGGTATTTCTTATAGTTCACTTTTTTACCATTCAAATTATTTTTCAAATTCGTTGAGGCATGCACACAACAGAATACGACATCAAAAGCACTGACGACAAAATAAACGGCAACATCAACATCAGCGATTTTTTCAGCGGCGGCTGGCTCATAAAAAATCATCGGCGCCGGCTGAAAAACGGCTGTCAGCCGGCTGAAACTACTTCAGGTATAACCATGGTAAAATAACATAAAGTTAGAGAAATTCATATATAATAGGAAACAATATAATAGAAATAAGATAATATAAACGGAAAGAAGTAAAAATTTCATAGCTTCAAATAAAATAAATCAGTGAACTAAATATGTTTTAAAAATTTTCTTTCAATTTGATTCAATTAAAAACTCAATTTGAAAAATATGAGCTTATCTATATTAAGGCAGCGATATGTACTTAGTGAGACATTTACAAATTGAAAAAATACATATAGATAATATCAAAGATATATAAAAAAACAGGTTTTCAGCCGAAAAATATTAAAAAATAATATTAATCGGCGGCTAATTTCCAGCCGCTAATTAGCCGAAAAAAATCGGCGGCGGCTGGTCAAAAGCATTCGGCGGCTCGGCTAATCCAGCTCTCAGCCGATCGGTGCAGGTCTCTCATTGGTAGTGTCGTTGTCAAAAGGAAATTTTCAATCGTACATCTTTTTGGTTTGAAAGTATAAAAAGTATTTCACAACATATTAAGGGTTTTCGTGAGAATGTTCAAAAGTCTCGCAAACTGTGCATTTTTACACTCTCGTAAATAAAATGTCAAAAATTGTATAGAAATTTATTCACACAAACCTGTTAAATTTGCCCAAAAATTTTGACTAGTAGACTTACGGTCTAATTCATAAATGATTTATTAACAGTTCAATAACACATTAATAGTCAAAAATCGCTAAATGTGTATTCATAAATGATTAATAGCCTATTAGACGTTTAATAAACGTTTCATAACTCAGAGATTTTTAATGTAGTCTGCATGCTACTTTAAGCGTTTGATAAACAATTATAAATAATATTTTCTTGATTTTTAATGTGTAAACATCTATACGCTAGGGGGTAAAAATCTTTTGACTTTGATTTCTTTGCTGAGATTTATTTGCTTTTCTTTCACAGCATTGTCAAATCGGTGTGAGCTATGTATGAGTGTATTAGTGTTTGAAAGAAGCAATACCAAGCAGAGAAACACGTCGACCGGCTCGAAGCTGACGGTGCGCCGCCGCCGGTTATTTTTCTGTATATTTCCGTACACCAAAGGTGAAAATGAACCGTAAGAGCTATGGACTTGAAATTTGCACACAATGAGTAGACACTTGGCCACTACAACAACAAATACATGAGAGTTAAAAATTAAAGGGTGTACCAAAACGAGCAACGTAAAATGTTAAAATCCCATGTAATATACATACAATTGTATGTGCATACATATATAAATCAATGGGTGTTCCATCAGTTAATGCAATTTTGACTTTGTAATTTTGACAACTTGCTGTATCTTGGAAACCGTAAAAGCAAAACTCTTGAAATTTTCAAAAACGGTAAAACTAAAAAATCAATAAAATATAAATTCGCCAAATACAAATCGCAAAAAACAAAAAAAAATCGCCAAAACGAAAAAAGCACAAAATTAAAAGAAATCTCTAGGACTAAAATAAATCGCGAAAACCCGGAAAAATCGCCAAAATGAAAAAAACCTTAAACGAAAATATCGCCAAATTGAAGAAATCGCCAAAATGAAAAAATCGTCTAATTAAAAAAAAAACGCAAAAACAGAAAAAAATCGCAAAAATGAAAAAACCCCAAAATAACAGAAAAAAATCGCCAAAATGAAAAAAATCGCCAAAATGGAAAAAATCCGAAAATCCCAAAAAGAGAAAAAAAAAACGCCAAAACGAGAAAAAAGCTTAAAAAAGGAAGAAAGCTAAATAAAAAAAAAAAAAAATAAAAAAAATCATCAAAACCGAATGTGCGCGAGTCAAAGTCGCACTTTACTGAATTTATTTTAATTGCAATGCGTACACAACAACACGAACAGCAACAACTAAACGATGAACAACAGGAATTAAAAATTAAAAAGTAAAGTAAAGGCATTTACCATAGATGAGCACTGCAGTACCACTAAAGTTTCAGTAAAAACAAAAAAAATTTTACTGATTACTAAAAATTTTTTCTACAATTTTTATAAATTGCCTAAATGATTTGTTATATGATGAGGTGCATTGAATTTTCAGTAATCAGTAATGCCCGTATTCACAATGAAATTCTACCAAGTGGCTAAATGTTTTTCATACAAAAGTTTCAAAATTTGAATGAGAAAACTTTGCTACTTGCTACAATTTTATCATAATTACGGCTCTACGATTTTACTGGTAATGCAAATTAAATTTCATTATCAGTAAAAATTTAATGAATTTTTTCAGTAATCAGTAAATTTACTGCTTACTGCAATTTTGAATGCAGTACATATATACTTCAGTATGCCCATTTACTAACCAAATAAGTTTAATAAAACAAACAAAAACCAACAAATTCATATGTGCTTACAATATTGAAAGTTTTGATACTTTTAATTAATTAATTTAAAAAAAGATACTAAAAGCATACATAAGTACTTCCAACTTAAAAAAAAAATTTTTCATAACTAGATGTTTACACATCTCCTCTGTGATCGGACTCACATTGCTTTTTTTATCCCTTATGTGAGATTTTCTGTGGTTCCTGACTTTTATGTTTCTTGTTTATTCTACTGAATAATGTTCTTGGGCAAATGTATTAATTTATGTAAGTTGGTACATGTATGTATGTATGCGTAATTGTACAAAAAGAAAAATACATATATATATATAAACATCATTGAAAATTAAAGAAATCGCATTCATTGGCAAAAAGAAAAATAGAATTATAAACATACGTACAAGCATACGTATGTTTGTATGGTACTGCATGCTTACATATGTATGTATGTATGTATGTACAATAACATTTTAAAATTAAAACAAAATAGTGATGCTTAATCGACCGCTATAAAATGGGTATTTGCCTACCTTTGTACTCAGCCGAATATAAATGTGTTTAAATAATTACAATTTTTTGTAACATATAATTTTTTTTGGTTTATTTATTAATAAAAAGTGAAACGCCTACTTTTTAAGTTATTTTTTAATAACATTATGCGTAATGATTTACTTTTTTTTCGACTCAATCAGACTACCTAGATAATCGATTCTTCGTTGTATGCATCACTAAACATAAAATGAGAGCGAAAGTAGCATGATGTTGCCAACATAAAATTACAAAAGAAGCAAAATCGTTTAATAGTTAATTCACTGATATTAATCAGTTATGAATACAAATTTTTATCAGAGCTTAATAAAACAAAATCTCTTTCAGAAGTAATGTACAGATTAAAGCTGAAATAAGGAATTTTTATGAATTAGACCGTTAATCTGTGCAATTGTGCATTTTGTAGTCAACAATTTCTTGCTTCTTTGGATTTCTTTAGGCATTTTTAGACACACACACACTTTTTGATTTTTATAGAAATAAATATATACATTTTTAAATTAAGAATTGCTTGAAAATTTCTTATTTTATTTTTATTAAATGAAATTTCTGACGTTTGTTTCAAATTTACATACACTGTTTGCGCAAAAGTTCAAAAAACATGAAACAAGTCTCGCAAGTTTGCCCAATTGCACAAATGGCAATTTTAAGAGTTCTCATGAAAACCCTTATTATAATTCACAAGAAATTGATTGCATATAAATAAATTTTAACATCTTGTTTCCACAAAAGTTTCTGCAAAGTTTTTAGACGAGTCGACTGCCTGACTAATGGAAACTAGGTGTATTTTTTGGTGTTTTTAAGATTATTTTGTAATTTTTTTGGGAGAATTTTTTTCATATATTTTTGGTCATTAAAATCCGAACCCTGGTAAGAAGACAATTTTCCATTTTGTGGTTAATGACTTCTATTTACCACAAAGAAGGTTTGAAGGTGAACTTTTGGCGACCACCATTGTCAATATGGGCATTAGAGTGGCTCGCCTTCCAAACAAAAAAAGTTAGGCCAGTCACCCCCTAGTATAAAAGATAATCTAAAAAAAATTCCAAAATGATATATTTTTTTTGTCACGCCCACAAATACCGCCCTTTTTGTATTTTGTTCACTGTGTCGCCATTTTTATTCCGATCATAACATTTTATACACCACTGTTCATGGCTCCGTAAGGGCTACATTTCTGTCTTCAATATGTTTTTACTACCACGTCATATTCTAGTCATGACTTCCGTTCAAAAATATTTAAAATTAGGGTGAGTACGAACCGACTTTTTAAAAGTATAAAAATATACTCATGATACTCGAGATATTTATTCATCATTTGCCACCGTATACACACATACATTTGTGTATATAAAATAAAAAGGAAAATGGGGTTTGCCTGTTTAAAAACATGCTTTAATAAAATAGTCCTGTATATATGCATGTGTATCCTATTAATAGTCAGAGTATATTTATGCTCAATCGCATGATTGTAGCTCATATAGTCTGATTAATTAAAGCTGCTTGTGCTGCGTAATTTAAAATATGTATATTAAAATAGTTGTTCGATATTTATAGTTATACGTATTCGGTCTTTTGAGGATGCCTGATCTACATTTTAATTTCGTGACAATATATAAAAATGTTTTTTGCAATTTTTAGTAAGTGACCTCTCGGTATTTTTCGATTAAATATTTTTTTTTTCGATATTAGCAATAAGTTGAATATTTTATTCTGCACTCTGTATTTAAGGAATATTTTTCATTCACCTATATTTCAGTTGTCAAAATCAACGTCACGTCATACAATATCAAAAAATCAAATTAAAAATGAATCATTTTTAGATTTTAATTGAACTATAGTGAATTTTTAATCAAAAATAATTTTTAGTCAGGCTTAAGTTCAGTAATTTCAATTCTTTTTACTGAATGAAATATTTTTATCAATTAATGTGAGTTTCTAAAGAAGAGAAGAAAAATTAAATTAGACTTTTAAGCTGGGCGAAATACCGATATTTTTCTGTGCAGCAACGCACTTCATCTGCACCCTAGTCTATCTACTTGGGTAGAGATTGTTATTAACATTAGCTATTTGACGTAAATTCTAATGAAACGGAATGTGAGAAATGATTGTTGTGTACAATTATTGATTTACCTTTGGTAAAAACATATGTAAGTATCACTATTTATATACCCTGTTTTTCCATATTTTCATTTTTCTATTTAGGTTAGCACGAAGTTATATTACTTATTATTATTATTATTATTATTATTATTATTATTATTATTATTATTATTATTATTATTATTATTATTATTATTATTATTATTATTATTATTATTATTATTATTATTAAAAAAATAGTTTTATTTAGTAACTTTAATATCCAGAAAAAAAGTTCAAAGTTTCCAGCTCTGAAGCTGTGGTTTTAATTTTTATAATTTTCTACACCAAACTTTTCTTTCCAAAACGTAAAATATATATAATTTATAAAGAAAAAGAAAACACAAAATTAATTAGACCTAGTTATATGGTATATAAAATACCACAAAAAGTGTAACTTTCCCAACCCTGAAATCATCCCTTTTGATTTTTCTGATGTCTTACACCAATCAGTTTCTTTTAAGAATATAAAATATGTTTAATTTATAGAAAAAAGGAAAAATTTGTTTTAGTAAGTTATTTTTGTATAAAAAAAGTTAAAGTTTTCAAACCCAAATTTTATTCGTACTGAAGCATAAAATAAGTTTATTTAATAAAAAAATAAAAATTAGTTTACGGTAGTTAATTTTTTATATCACAAAAAGTGTAAGTTTTCCAACCCTGAAATCATCCTTTTTGATTTTTCTGATGTCTTACACCAATCAGTTTCTTTTAAGAATATAAAATATGTTTAATTTATAGAAAAAAGGAAAAATTTGTTTTAGTAAGTTAATTTTGTATAAAAAAATTTAAAGTTTTCCAACCAATTATATTCATACTGAAGTATAAAATAAATTTATTTAATAAAAAAAATTAAATTTACATAGAAAAAATTATTCCCAAAAAATTTTCAAACAAACGTTTGTTTTGAAATATAATTTAGTTTTAGTAAATATTTTTTACTGTTCCAGTAAATTATTTGTTCCAATTTTATTTTATGTAAAAAAAACTGTATAGAATGAAAATTATCTATATAAAGTAAAATTTGTAAAAAAAAATTTAGAATTATTTTTTTTTATATTTAAATTTGTTATTTTCAGTTAAATTTATTTTCATACACTGTAAAAAAATTTGTCTGATTTTTTTTTAACTTTTTCTATTTATTATTTTTAGATATTTTTTTTTTAGATTTTTGTTTGCGGTTTTCAAACTTATTATGTTTGTATATTGCGATTCTCAAGATAGTATTAAGAGTCTTACTATAAACATACGGAGTTTGTTAGCTAAATTAAAAATTTTTTGGGTTGAAGTCTACTGACGAGTTCCAAAAGCGGGAACGAAATGCTTAACCACAAAAATAAGCCAATTTTTGAGAGTAAAAAAAAAATAGTTGAACCTTTTATTTGATTCAGCTATTTTTTTCAAATAAAACTTTTACTATTTTTTTTTAAATTGGTAAAAATTGTTACTGATTCAGTTAATTTATTTTCTGATAATACGAAAAATTTTAGTGAATGTGTTTGTAAATTATAATAAAAAAATTTGCTGAATAATACAAAAAAAATCTGCAAAAATGTTTTTCTGTTCCTATTAATACATTTGACTGAAAATATTTTGAGTTTCAGTTAACTTTTTTCTCTAATACCATAATAAGTTAACTAAAAATAAAAACAAATTTTCCAGTTAAATGTTTAAAAAATTGTTATCAGAATCTACAAATTTCTTTGTAGGTCCGCATTCGTACAAAATATTTACTGATTCAATGAATTTGGTTACTGAAAACGAAACTTACGGCGTGGCCCACGATGTCGACAAGAAATTATCTGTCGCTTAGTTATATTGAAAACAAAAACAAAATAAGAAAATTTGTTTTTGTTTTCAATATAAGTAAGCGATCGATAGTTTCTTGTCGACACCGTGGGCCAGGCCGTTAGTTTTTTTTGTGTAGTTTTCGATACGTAGTTACTTTTATGTGGCAAAATAAAGCTTAAGTTATCCAGCTCTGAAACCGTCTGCTTGATTTTGCTAATTTTCAATGCCAATCTATTTCGGACTGTTTCTGACACATCAATTTAAGAACGAAGTCTCTAGCTTTTCTGGAAGCTTCGGAAAATCTATTTCACGTACAGACAGATGTACAGACGGACAAACGGACATTGCTTATTCGTCTTCCCTATGCAAAAGGATCCAGAATATATATAAAGGGTGTTTTTTATTGAGGTATAGAACTTTAAGTTGGCATCACTTTTTTAACTGGCGGGCATTTTGTCAGCTGTCAAGTGATTAATATTTAGTTTGGTTTGCCATTTCATCACGAACAGGTTGACAAAAGAACAATGCTTGCAAATCGTGCAAATTTATTTCGAAAATAATGGTTCAGTTCGCGAAGTTTACCGCAAGCTCCGTTCATTTTATGGTCGACATAATCGTCCATCAGAGCAATTAATTCGGTTAACCATGGATCGTTTTCGCACTACGTTTACTCTATGTGATAATACGCATCCGCAGAGACGTCGAACAGTGCGCACCGAAGAAACAATTGCCGCTGTAGAGCAAAGTGTTGAAGAGGACCCGAATGAATCGAATCGCCACCGTGCACAGCAATTGGAGCCGACTAACCGACTATTTTGTTCCCGAATTGGATGGCATGAATGTGGATGAGTTGTGGTTCCAACAAGACGGCGCTACATGCCACACAGCGCACGTCACAATCGATTTATTGAAGGAAACATTCGATGAGCGCATAATTTCGCGGAATGGACCTGTCAATTGGCCACCAAGATCGTGTGATTTGACACCATTGGATTATTTTCTTTGGGGATATGTGAAGTCGCTCGTCTACGCCAACAAACCAGAAACGTTAGGGGACTTGGAAGCCAACATTCGTGGCGTTATTGCCAACATACGGCCCCATATGCTCGAAAAAGTGGTTGAAAATTGGACCTGTAGAATTGGCTTTATTCGAGCCAGCCGCGGCGGCTACATGCCCGAAATCATATTTAAACATTAATGGCATAAGATTATCCTTCCAATAAAGTCAAATTGATGGACATTAAAACGATTTTCTTGTGTTTTATTTCAATTCGAAGTTCTATACCCCTGAAAAAAACACCCTATACTTTATGGCTCGCTTATTAATATTGTGGAAATTACAAACGGAATCACAAACCTATATATACCCTTTTACCATTTTTTGGTAAAGGTTATAAAGATATATGTTTAAAACATTTTCAATTAATTATTTCATCTCCATGTTTATCACTCTCGACTGTAATATTAATCTTAGAAAAAATCTCACCAAACTTTGGAATGTTGTTGTGTGCATAATTAATGACATGTTACTACGATGCCACTGAAACCATGGTGCAACTGAAATTTCGAAAGTTTATAATTCATGTTCCGCACAATAATTGACGGTGAACTTTCGTTACTATGCAACACTTTAAATTATTAATATCAATACAGCCGCAAAAGGGATAAAGTGTTGATGTGACAGAAACAGTTGAAAGAAATATTTATGTGTGTTGACATGTTTTATTGCCAACCAGACGAAACATCAAACATCTCATGCTTCAAAATGTCTGCGGGACAAAAATTTAAAGAGATTCCTATGAAAAAAAAAATAAACCACAATGAGAAGGAAAAGGAGTATGATGATAAACTTACAACACTTTAATAATGTCTAAAAATAAGGATACAATTTATATATGGAAGACAAAATGCAAGGACCAAGGACAGCAGCAGCAGCAGCAGCAGCAGCAGCGGTAAGATATTGAAGTATAGAAAACATGTCAATGAAAGCAACTAAATATTTTATTAAGCAGAATGAAGTAAAATAAACGAAATGTTTGCGGTTGTGATTCCATAGCAAAGTGAAAAGTATCCTTAAGGAAGAATAAAATAAAAATAAATTCTAAATAAAAAAGGTGCAAAACATGCGGAAATTGTATTTACGAGCAGCATCTAGGCGAATCATTCAACGAAGTGATTGTGTGGACTATGATGTGAATGATGATGATGATGCTGCTGATGATGATGGTCCATAACAATAAGTATGATGAGCCATCTCTCGGGACTTTTTTCATTTGCTAAGGCAAGAGTAGGATGTGGGTTGTAAAATACTTCCGTGTACTTTGCAAAGCAAACTATTTATGTATCTCTCCACTTTCGTAAGGATACAAATACATACAGACCAATCACATTACATATTAAACGTACGTGATACAGTTCCATTATAAAAATGCCAAAAAAAATGCTGAATATTTGTGTATTAAGGTTATCTTTCTTCTTTGCCGAGATTCAATTTAGAAAACATATGTTTTCAATTTATTTCTTATTAAGCAAAGTTTTTCTTACAAAACTATGTCTATATTAATGCAAGCATATTGATATAAAAAATTCTGGGTTAAGAATATTAGAAGATTTGCATTTTCAAAAATTGGCTTGTTTTTATGGTTAAGCAATTGTCTATATGCATTTCGTTCCCGCTTGTGGAACTCGTCAGTAGACTTCAACCCAAAAAATTTTTGAATTTAGTTAACAAACTCCGTATGTTTATAGTAAGACTCTTAATGCTGCTTAACCATAAAATCAAGCCAATTTTTTAAATTAAATAAAGACATTATGTCAAATAAATATACTTCAGTCTTTCATGATTTGCTTTTTAGGGTTCCGTACACCAAAGGTGAAAAGGAACCCTATTGTTTTCGCTACTCTGTCCGTCTGTCCGTCACACGGTATTTTCTCAGGAACCGTAAAAGCTACGGACCTGAAATTTGGACACAGTATGTAGAACCTTGGCCGCTACAACAAGAGAATTAAAAATTAAAGGGTGTTCCAAAACAAGCAACGAAAAATTTTAAAATCCCATGTAATATACATACAATTGTATGAACATATGTATATTGAAACTTGAAATTTGTAAAATTAGTGTATTTTTATACAGACTACAACAATTAACACTAAAATTTAAAAAAATTAAAATTAAAGGGTGGTCTATCAGTTAATGAAATTATGACTTTGTAATTTTGACAATTTGCTATATCTTGGAAACCATGAGGCAAACACTTGAAATTTTAAAAAACGGTAAAACTAAAAATACCGAAAATTATAAAATCGCCAAACCAAAAAAAAAAAAAAAAATTCGCCAAAAATTAAAAAAAATCGCCAAAACGAAAAAAATCGCCAAAATTAAAAAAAATTTCTAACATTAAAATAAATCGCCAAATTCGAAGAAATCGCCTAAATGAAAAAACGCCAAAATGAAAAAAACGCCAAAAATCGAAAAAAATCGCCAAAACGCGAAAATGTCGCCAAAACTAAAAAAAAAAATTTAAATAAAAAAAAATCGCAAAAATTAAAAAAATCGTCAAAAATAAAAAAAATCGCCAAAATGAAAAAACGCTAAGAACCGAAAAAAATCGCAAAAACAAGAAAATAAAGTGTCTAAACTAAAAAAAGAGCCAAAACTTAAAAAAATCGCCAAAACCTTAAAAAAAACGCAAAAACCGCCAAAACAAAAAAACCGAAAAGACCCCAAAAACGAAAAAAAATGCCAAAACTATATATTATATAGGATGAAGTTTGTATTAAATTTCATATCTAGTGTTCGTACGGAACCCTTCGTGCGCGAGTCAGAGTCGCACTTTACTGAATTTATTCTAAATTTAGTGTAATTTAATTGCACTACTAGTATCTTAAAGGACATTGCAAGAACACAAGTAAGCTCGGCAGTTGGTACATTTTATTTACAATGAATTACTCCTGTTTCAGGGACATATTCAAACCTTGATTGGATACATAAAATGTCTTAAGAATTTACGAAGTTATTTTAGTGATCCTCTAAACACTACAAATAAGTTCGATGAAAAGTGGCGTGGTAAACTTGTAACAAATTGTATACTTTTCGGGTCGTTGTTAGTTTCACAAGCTGTATCAGGTTTTTCTAAGCTTTAAAACTGTTACAAATACATTTTCATTAAATTTGTTACCAAAATGACAGCATTGTTACGATTTTACCTTTAAAAAAATGTTGATTTTGAAGCTACGAAAGTTTTAAATTAAATGAAAACTCTCAGCATACAATTCTTGATATATCAGAGCACTTTATTTTTACTCAACTTTGATATTAATAGATTTTAAAACACACAATGTTAAAGTAATTCACTGCCAGAATACCACAATGTTAACTTAGTTACACAATACTCAACTCGACTGACTAAGCTTAACTTGCTGAGACTTTCTAGATGTTGCTAACATTCTTCTAGAATCTTTATGTTAAGTAGAAAATAGGTGATGTACGAACTAAGCAGTCAGTATTATGCTAAGAACAGTGATGTTAACATCGTGGTATTCTAAACATTTAATAGTTTAAAATTGCGTGCTTGAAAGCTATTTATAATGTGCGTGATTAAATAAAAATTTTCTAGTTTTCACTTTTATTTAAATGCAATTGCGAAACCACAAATACAATTTTCTTAAAAGGTAAAAACGTAACAATATGTACGTTTGTATAACATAATTAGTTTTGGAGAATAATGAATCCGTTAAAATTTATATATTGACACATATACGGTAATATCATTCCAATGTAAGCTCTGGCACTAGCGGCACTCATACAATCTAGTGGCAAAAATTCCCTATAACTAGACTACGTGATGCGACTACGGTCATGATACTGAGTTCTACGTAGTTGGAAATGAACCCTATTGTTTTCGCTACGGCGTCCGCCTTCGTGCCTCTCACAATATCTTTTCTTGAGAACCGTAAGTGCTATGGGCATCACAGAATATGTAAAAGTGTGGCCGCTACAATAACAAATATATGACAGTAAATAACTTATGGTTGTTCTAAAGCAATCAACGCACAGTTTTGTGATTCTAATGTAATAAAATTATAAATGGACACTTGAAATTTTCAAAGTTAGTATATTTTTAAGCAGACTACACCAATTAACACTGAAATTTAAAAAAATCAAAATTAAAGGGTATTCTATCAGTTAATGTAATTTTGACTATGTAATTTTTACAACTTGCTTGAAAAACGTAAGAGACAAACTCTTGAAATTTTCAAAAAACGCTAAAACTAAATAATTTCAAAATTATAGAATCGCCAAAACATTGCCAAATACCGAAAAAAAAATCGCCAAAACAAAAAAAGCCTCAAACTAAAAAAAATCTTTAAAACTTAAATAAATTGCAAAAAACCGAAAAAAATCCAAATTGAAAAAATCGCCAAAATGAAAATAGCGCCAAAACTAAAATAAATCGTTAAGACTAAAATAAATCACCAAAACCGAAAAAACACCAAAAATAAAAAAAAAACGTTAAAACTAAAAAAAAACGCCAAAACTAAAAAAACGCCAAAACCAAAAAACGCCAATAACCGAAAAATATCCAAGAAACGAAAAAAATATCAAAATTCATATAGTATTACACATCTAGAGTCCATACGGAACACTTTGTGTGGGAGTCAGTGTGTGAGTCAAAGTCTCACTTTACTGAATTTATTGCCTTTAATTTGGCATGCCAAATGTGCTGAATATAGTGACCGCAATACACATATAGGACTGACAATATTTTTTGGAAGGTTATAAAAATCAATCAATCAAAAATAAGCAATAAAATGGCCACTAAACAGAGTTTTGAAAAGTTAATGCGCTTCATTGACACCAGAGGCGCTGCAACTCTGCATTATTAAAAGAAAGAAAAAAACGTTCAAAAAGCGACTTAATTCGGTAGGACACTAGACATTAAGTACAATATTTTATTAAGAAGTTAATATGTAGCCAACATACGGCTATAAAATTAGAAACAAAGTGTTACTGTTGATAAATTTCGGGATCACAAAATATTTTTGGAACATTTTGCCCATTAAAATATTTTTTATGTATTTTAAATTGGCAAATATTAAACTGATTGAAAATAAAAGTTTGCGCCATATGTTGGAAAATGCAACTCTTTCACACACATGCTTACACACACACACACACACACTCGCACAAGCGGACATTTTATGTCTTTGAAAGGAAATGAAAATCAGCCATTTTAAGTTTGTGCACATGTGTGTTCCATGTAGCGGCCAGCAAATGTGTTTGTATGGGTAATAGTACGAGTATAAAATAAACGTCGATTAATGTCTCATCAAGTGTTTCAGTTTACGACTACTTAAAATGTCATAAAAATTCGCCTGGAACAAAAAAAAAAAAAAAAAAAAAAAAAATGTGCCAAAGCCAAACACAGTGAAAAACTTTAACGACTATAAAATAAAATTTTACTTTTATATTGTTTGCAAGTGTGTGCGTGCATGCACACATAAAAACGAGCAAAATAATGGGGAGAAAAAGATTTAATAGTAAAATAAAATATACAGAAGTTCTTTTTTTTCATCTACATTTTTTAAGAAAGGAAAATTTACTGCCAAATACACAGCAGGAGTTTAAACATAAAAGTTTTAAGATTTAATGCCAGATATTCTTAAACTGCCAATCAGAAAAAGCATTTTAATCAAATAGGATAATTATTGATGATTGTGGATAGCAGAGGCTTGATTTTTCAAGCTAAAAATAGAAATGTATAGAAAAATTCAAACCAAGAAGTACTAATAATAAAAAAACAAATAATCATTTTCTGCTGAACTGCCACTTACTATTTAGTTACAAACAATCAACAAATTTTTGGTAACAAATGCTACTGACCAAACTCTCGGAATAACTGCCAAAATGAACTGACTAAGCACGTCAGTTCACTCATACTTCTTATATGAAGTGTGTGCCAGCACACATACACACGACACTTTTTTTTTTCTTTTCTTATAAAGTAGATGTAAAAGCGTTTGTGAACTCAACTGGCTAAATTCTGATAAAGTATTGAAATCTTTTATTTAACATTTTGTTTCTTTTCTTTTTCGTTTTCTTCATGCAATTTTATGACGGTTGAATAAATTTTTCAGCATAAAAGTTTTTCAACATACAAATCGCTCTCAAAAGCACGCAGCAGTTCTTTACTGTCTGGATTAAAGCGAGCTGAGCTGGTTGTTCATAATTTTTATAGCCCGGGAGTAAATGCATTTTATTGACAGTTTATTTAGGTGTAAAGGAACATGACAAATAAGTCAGAAGCCAAAATAAACTGTAGCGAATTTAATATACTCTTTTCCAATATATCAACATAAAATACGATGTAGGAAACCAGCTTATTTCAACCATATTTCTCTGGTTAAGTGAGGGTGATGAGAGGTGCCCTTAAGCTGTTCCCAAAGGACAGGCTTAAGTCCCTATATATCTAAATAAATTCAGTAGAGTGAGACTTAAACTCGTACACGAAGAGTTCCATACGGGCACTACATATGTAATACTATACGAACTTTAGCCTGGGGCCTAATTCCTGCACTCGTGATCGGAATTGCATTCGAATAGAAATTAATTTCGATGGCTAAAAATTTTCGGATGATGCCACTCGTTACCAAGCGAATCGAGTTTTTGTTTCAGTGTTGGGAAAAGGCAAATATATTTATATATAAATTCATTTCACAACACTGAATAAATTGTAAGCAAAATCATATGTTTGTATATATGTATGTGTGCAAAACCATATGTATGTACGTACATACATACACACGTATATGCAGAAAAAATTAACGAATATAATTACATAAATGTTATTTTAATTTTAATTTAATTTATAACTTAATAATAATAAATTAGTGTTAAAGTTAGATATTAGAGCACTAGCTAAATTTTCGATTCTTTTATTGGTTGACCAGAAGCAGTTAATTTGTTATTTAGATGCTCCCAGAGTTGGTTGATTTTTTTTATATCTATATAATTAATAGGCGAACATGTTTTTTGTAATCCCTTTTACGCTGGTACCACTACACCGATTTTAAAAAGATTTATATGGTTTTAAAGGATTTTCTGTACAGATGTGCAGAATCTATATTTTATTGAAATCGGTTTAGTATTTTGGGAGCTATAAGCGTTTAAAATTGCTACTACTACATGCACACATATTACACACGCATTTATTAGCTTACATGTAAAAAAGAAACAAGACATGAGTGTGTGTTTGTAGTATTTCTCTTGATATAACAATTTTTTTCTCTTATTTGTTGTTGTATGAAAGCCATAATACTTACAGGAAGAGAATTGAATAAAGTGAATTAGCTTGGTTGAAGGGATTTTGTTTATGTTTTTTTAATTTCATGTATTATTTAATTATGCTTGCATATGTATGTAAGTTTGTGTGTGGCTGTGTTTTAATGAATTTTTTATGACGTGTAGATACATTTTCTTTGAATCTTAAATTATTTACATTTTGATTCTAGAATACGGACGAGTGTGTCGTCCGTTTGGTATATCTAGTTTTATTTTATTATTTGCCAAGTCAGTGTGTTTTGTTATACTTGAAGTCAACTAGACATTTTGATGTGTAAACATCTATACGCTAGGGGATAAAAATCTTTTGACTTTGATTTCTTTGCTGAGATTTCTTTGCTGAGATTTCTTTGCTTTCCTTTCACAGCATTGTCAAATCAGTGTGAGCTATGTATGAGTGTATTAGTGTTTGAAAGAAGCAATACCAAGCAGAGAAACAAGTCGACCGGCTCGAAGCCGACTGTGTGCCGCCGTCGGTTATTTTTCTGTACATTTCCGTACACCAAAGGTGAAAATGAACCGTAAGAGCTACGGAATTGAAGTTTGGACACAATGTATAGACATTTGGCCACTACAACAACAAATACATGAGAGTTAAAAACTAAAGGGTGTTCCAAAACGAGCAACGAAAAATGTTAAAATCCCATGTAATATACATACAATTGTATGTACATATATACACTTGAAATTTTAAAAGTTAGTGTATTTTTATACAGACTACAACAATTAACACTAAATTTAAAAAATTTAAATCAATGGGTGTTCCATCAGTTAATGCAATTTTGACTTTGTAATTTTGACAACTTGCTGTCTCTTTGAAACCGTAAGAGCAAAACTCTTGAAATTTTCATAAACGGTAAAACTAAAAAATCAAAACAATATAAAATCGCCAAATATAAAAAAATCGCAAAAAACAAAAAAAAAACTCGCGAAAACGAAAAAAAGCACCAAATTAAAAAAATCTCTAGGACTAAAATAAATCGCGAAAAACCGGAAAAATCGCCAAAATTAAAAAAAATCCTTAAACAAAAAAATCGCCAAAATGAAAAAATCGCCTAAATAAAAAAACTCCAAAAACAGAAAAAATTGCCAAAATGAAAAAAAAAACCTAAAAAACAGAAAAAAATGGCCAAAATGAAAAAATTGCGAAAATAAAAAAACCCAAAAAGAGAAAAAAAAACGCCAAAACGAGAAAAAAGCGATAAAACTGAAAAAAATCGTTTAAACTCAAAAAAACTTAAAAAAAGGAAGAAAGCTAAATAAAAAAAAAATTATCAAAACCGAATGTGCGCGAGTCAAAGTCGCACTTTACTGAATTTATTACAATTGCAATACGTACACAACAACAAGAACAGCAACAACTAAACGATGAACAACAGGAACTAAAAATTAAAAAGTAAAAGTAAAGTCATTTACCATAGATGAGCACTGCAGTACCACTAAAATTTCAGTAAAAATAATAAAAAAATTTAACCAGTAAATTTTTACTGATTACTAAAATTTTTTTCTACAATTTTTATAAAGTGCCTAAATGATTTATTATATGATGAGGTGCATTGAATTTTCAGTAATCAGTAATGCCCGTATTCATAATGAAATTCTACCAAGTGGCTAAATGTTTTTCATACAAAAGTTTCAAAATTTGAATGAGAAAACTTTGCCACTTGATACAATGTTATCATGATTACGGCTCTACGATTTTACTGGTAATGCAAATTAAATTTCATTAGCAGTAAAAATTTACTGAATTTTTTTAGTAATCATTAAATTTACTGCTTACTACAATTTTGAATGCAGTACATATACATATACTGCAGTGTGCCCATTTACTAACCAAATAAGTTTAATAAAACAAACAAAAACCAACAAATTCCTATGTATTTACAATATTGAAAGATTTGATAATTTTAAATAATTAATTTAAAAAAAGATACTAAAAGCATAAATACTTCCAACTTAAAAAAAATTTTTCATTACTGGATGTTTACACATCTCCTCTGTGATCGGACTCACATTGCTTCACATTGCATTCATTCATTTATAAATAAGTAAGTCAAATATTGAACATACATTTTCCTTTTCTTCACTTTTTCTATGTTAAACATGATTTCGAATGTCTTTTTGCTTGCGAGTAAAAACACCGAAACCGAATGCGAAATTCCCAAACGTTAAAAAACTCGAACATTCGAGTAATAACTCGCTCGCAATCGAATGCGAGAACTAGGCCCCTGTAGTGCGATTTACTAACTTTTCTTAACGATAATCCCATCGTTAAAATAATTATAACGAAAATTTATCGAATTTACATTCAGTAACATTTTTAACGATATTCGCTGTAGATTAATGTCAGGTACTGGATTCTGTAACTTTTTGCGAACCGAAAATCGTAATATTTATCGACATATTTATTCGCTTTCGAACACGATAATGTGATTCTGTAATTTCTTTTTTACGATAGTTTTCCTCTTTATCTTATTCACCATTTAATTTAATATTATGTGGTAGCTCTGTGTAGACAATGTGAAAATAAGCGAAAAGCACACAGAATAATAAAAAAAAACTCAACAAATTTGATGTTGTGATTTAATTTTTTAAATTTAATTTTAATAATAATAATAATAATCAATAACTTTCAATTTTTTCTCCAACCGACAGCGAATATCGTTAAAATATGTAACTGAATAGCAAAGTCGATAAATTTTCGTTATATTTATTATAACGATACGATTATCGTAATCGTTATTGTAAGCGACAAAATGTATAGACAAAAATTCCGACTGTCGGATCGTTAAAAGTTACTGAATTGTACTACTGTCTACTGATGTAGACATTTAAAAAAAATTATTTTTGCTTTGGTGCTTTTTAGGGCTCCGTACACCAAAGGTAAAAAGGAACCCTATTGTTTTCGCTACGCTGTCCGTCTGTCCGTCACACGGTATTTTCTCAGGAACCGTAAGAGCTACGGACCTGAAATTTGGACAGAGTATGTAGAACCTTGGCTGCTACAACAACAAATACATGAGAATTAAAAATTAAAGGGCGTTCCAAAACGAGCAACGAAAAATTTTAAAATCCCATGTAATATACATACAATTGTATGAACATATGTATATTGAAACTTAAAATTTGTAAAATTAGTATATTTTTATACAGACTACAACAATTAACACTAAAATTTAAAAAAATTAAAATTAAAGGGTGGTCCATCAGTTAATGCAATTTTGACTATGTAATTTTGACAATTTGCTATATCTTGGAAACCGTAAGAGGCAAACACTTGAGATTTTCAAAAACGGTAGAACTAAAAAAACCGAAAATTATAAAATCGCCAAACCAAAAATAATCGCCAAAACAAAAAAACATCGCCAAAATTAAAAAAAAATTTCTAACACTAAAATAAATCGCCAAATTCGAAAAAATCGCCTAAATGAATAAAAACTCCAAAATGAAAAAAACGCCAAAAATCGAAAAAACCGCCAAAACTAAAAAAAAAATTTAAATAAAAAAAAATCGCAAAAATGAAAAAAATCGCCAAAAATAAAAAAAAAATCGCCAAAATGAAAAACGCCAAAAACCGAAAAAATCGCCAAAACGAAAATAAAGTGTCAAAACTAAAAAAGAGCCAAAACGAAACGAAAAAACCCAAAAACCGCCAAAACAAAAAAACCGAAAAGACCCCAAAAACGAAAAAAAATGCCAAGACTATATATTATATAGGATGAAGTTTGTATTAAATTACATATCTAGTGTTCGTACGGAACCCTTCGTGCGGGAGTCAGAGTCGCACTTTACTGAATTTATTTAATTTTAGCGCTTTTTTGTTTTGCGATTTTTTCGGTTTTTGGCGATTTTTTTTATTTATAATGATTTTTTTGTTTCGGCACATTTTTTTTCGTTTTGGAGATTTTTTTTTCGTTTGGCGATTTTGTTCGGTTTAAGCCAACTTTTTTTTAGTTTCCTGGCGACTTTTTTAACTATGGTACTTGTAACTTTTTTGCATTTGAGCGATTTTTTTTAAATAATTTTCATTTAAGAATTTTTTTAAGTTAATCTTTTTTTTTTGGCGATTTTTTGTTTCTGCATTTTTTTTTGATTTTGGGATTTTTTAGTTTTAGCTCTTTTGAAATTTTCAAGGGTTTGCCTCTTACGGTTTCCAAGAGACAGCAAGTTGTCAAAAACTGATAGAATACCCTGTAATTTTGAGTTTTTAAATTTCGGTGTTAATATAGATAATAATTTTCAAGTGTATGTATACATATATAGTTGTCTATATATTACATTAGGATTTTAACATTTTTCGTTGCTCGTTACCTCTGGCAGATAGGCATACGTACATCGTAGCGAAAACAATAGGGTTCCTGTTTCAAATTTGGTGTACGGAACCCCATAAATGAACCCCCACCTCCATAGGAACTCAGTATCTTTGACGTAGTCTCATCACGTCGTCCACCATGGGGAATTTTGCCCCTAGATTAAATGAGTGCCGCTAGTGGTAGAGCTTACATTGGAATGATATTACCGCATACGTGTTAATACATAAATTTTAAAAGGTTCTTTATCAGTAACGGATTCAGTATTCTCAGAAAATAAATATGTTGTGCAAACATGCATATTGTTACATTTTGACCTTTTAAGAAAGTCTTGTTTGCTTGTGGTCTCCAAATTACATTCAAATAAGATTCAATACAATAAAACTTTTATATAATCAGAGCATTTCATTTACTTAACACAGTCGTAAATAGCATTTAAGCACACAGTGTTAAACTATTAAATGTTTAGAACACCACAATGTTAACATCACTGTTCTTAGCATAATACTGGCTGCTTAGCTTGTACATCACCCTTTTTCCACTTAACATAAAAATTCTAGAAGTATGTAAGCAACATCCAGAAATTCTCCGCAATTCTAGCTTAATTAGTTGAGTTGAGTATTGTGTAACGAAGTTAACATTGTGGTATTCTAGCAGTGAATTAATTTAACATTGTGTGTCTTAAAATCTATCAATATCAGTGTTGAGTAAATAAAGTGTTTTGATTTGACAATAATTGTACGCTGGGACTTTTTTTATTTAATTTAAAATTTGCGAACCTACAAAAACAACGTTTTGAAAACTTAAAAGCTTAACAATATAGTCATTTTGGCAAAAAGCGCCAAACTGAAAATTTTTAAATGATTCAAGCAATTTGGTTTCGTTTTGAATTTTTCTATATTCAGCTTTATGAGCGTTAAAATAATATCACTACAGTCGGCATATACATATAAACAAAGTTAAAAAAACTAGATTTAAATAGAATTATAATAAAAAAATTATATATTTTAACCTTTTTTCTGTGATTAAATATGTATTTTTTAGTTTCACGTAAGCAAAAAAATAAGTTTTAAATTTCATTGAAAATGTAAGTATGGGATACTCGTTATTTTTTGGGCCTTGACTGCCATACAAAAAAAGTTTTGGTTGGATAGTATTTCAATACTGATTCTAAGACTGCAAAATAAATTTCCTGCCACGCCTCAAATACAGTGCATTTAATTTTTTGTATATTAGGTCGCCATTTTAAGTCCGATAAAAAGATTTAAAATACCATTGTTAATGATTCTGATACACATTCATGGGACGTCAAAATATAGAACTGCATATATGACTTTTAATCAGCGATGTTCTGTAAACCGAATCCGAGTAAATTTCTTGTTTTCAAAAAATTTATAATGGTCCTGCAGATGTGTTTAAAATCATACACGATAATTTTCTTTAAGATATGATATTTAAGAATGTATTTTTTTTAAATCGTGCGATTTCAAATCGATCGGTTTACAGAAACGCAATTTTCCCCACTTCAAAAATTCATTCAATATTTTCATATATCTAAGTAAATTAAAAATACAAAATTTTTTAATCACATCACAATTTTTTTTATGAGCATACCTATCATTTTCTCGAGGTATTCAAGTATACTTCACTATAGCTAGAAGGCCGTATGTTCGACATTAACAACTTAAACACCACCTGGTTACTAATCAAAATTTTCTTTAAATCATTTTAACATTTTTCTTAATTATTTGTAAAAATTTAACAGTTATTTTTTTCTAAAAGCTCATAAAAACTCAAAACTGGAAAATAAATATTTTAAAAATTATAGACTTTTTTGTAGTAATTTAGTGAAAACACCCAAACTCAAAACGATTTAAGAAACGATGAGTTTGTTCAGAGTGAGAAAAAAGTGCAAAAGGGTGTGTTATTACACAGAAAAGAATTTCCTGCGATAAACACGTTTAATTGAAAAAAAAAAATTAATTAAAAATGTAATTGATTCAATTAAACTTTTGTTTAAAATATAATTTATTTAAAAGTTTAATTGATTCAATAAAATTTTCAATTGATTTTTTTCAAATTAAACGTGTTTACTGCAGGAATTTTTCTTTTCTGTGTACCTAAAGTGATTTTTGTGAGTTTAGATGTTTTCACTTAATTAAGAATAAATTCTAGGTCGGACGTAATGACTTCGAATTATGGTGAATTATACTGGTGTACCTCTTCAAAATATTAGGTAGGCTCATACAAAATATTCTAACGTAACTAATCCCTATCCTAATTGCTTATTATTTTCTTAAGGCCAAAACCATCTTGAGCGGTTGTGAAATTTATTTTTGATCAATTTCGATCGATATTAATAGCAGCAAAATACTAGCGCAAATTTTATAAGGTGTTTTATTTTTTTGGGGTATTTTAAGAGGCTGAATTTGCATAATCGCGATTTAGATTTATTTAGGCGCTCGTAAACATGAGCTTAAATTTAAAATGTGCATAATAGTGAATCAAAAGATACATACTAGAGATGGGCGCGTGTCGAATTTTCCCAACATGACGCGACACTAACACGAATACCAAGACACTCAACACGTACGAAATATGCACGCGAAAAATTTCGTACACACGATACTGCACAATACTAACGAAATATTATTGGTATGGTAACCATACCAAAAAATTTAATTGATTTTTTTCAAGAGTCGCTTTTGAAAACATGGCACCGAGTAAGCACTGCCAGCTGATACTATCTTCCAGGTAATAATATCGGATTACGTACAGAACTTTAAGCTTCCGAGGTCCATACAATATCAAAAAATATGCTGGTGTTGTGTGTTTGACGATACAAAATATTAAATTTTTTCTCTACAAGAAATTCATTCATACATACTCGTATTCTACATATGAAATCGTTTCGGGTTTTTCGTGTCGATTTTGTTCAACACGAAACGACCCGAACACGCACGAAATCAAATTTTTTGTCACGAACACTTCGTGTTGAGTCGTGAGTATTCGTGTCACGAAAAAAAAAACACGATACGTGCCCATCAGGGCTGTCAGATATGGCGATTTCTCGCCAAACGTGGCGATTTTTCAACTTGTTTGGCGTCCAAATTTTTGGTCTGGCGACATGGCGGTTTTTTTTGGCGATAAATAAATATGTTGGCGATTATTATGGGTACTGTGTTAACAAAATTGAACTTCAAAATTTTTCTAATTCAGGAAAATTAGTTTGTTGAAGGAGTAGTTTCAAAAATAAATCCTAGCAAAACTTGTCTTCAAGAAGTTAAAACAATTTAACTTTGATGATTTTTCTTATATTAATTATAGTTATTGATGAATTTTGTATTTGGATGAGAAAAATTTACAAGAAATAATTTTTTGCGATTTTATTTCTAATTTTGGCTATTTTCTGATAAATTTTGACACGATAATTTTATAAAAATTTCTATTAAAAAACTGTTATATCAAAACAAATTTATTATGACATATTTACTAAGAAAAACTACATAAAACTGATTTTTGGCGACTTTTGGCGATTTTTAAAATCAATTTGGCGAAATAGGTCGGAAAAAATCTGACAACCCTGGTGCCCATCTCTAATAGAGACGATCTTATTCCCATACGTAGCAAGCTTTAATTTTATTATTTTTTTTTTTTTTTGTAAGTTATAACTACAAGTTATTTATAAATATTTTTCTTTTCTAAAAAGAGTTATCATTCGATAGCATCTATTGTTATTGAAATAAGTTATGTAACATTTTTACCCATAAATTCGGCAAAATCTGATAATATCAAAAGAGACCATGTGTAGCTGCGCTAACACATTTTAATTTATTATCAAATTTAATAAAATGCTAATTTTTTTTGTATGCTATGGCTTTTCGTTGTATTAACAAAAATTAGCAATACAGTAGTTTTCCGATTTAACAAACATTCGATTTAGTGAACATCGCATTTATCGAACATCCAATATTTTTCTACTGAGTGCCTTATATAGCGGACAAAAATTCTATTTTGTGCTTGGTATAACGAACAAATGTAAAATTTAATAAGAAACATAACTGCTATCAGAAAGTTACTAAGAACGAATATAAATAAATTCAGTAAAGTGCGACTCTGACTCGCGCAAGTTACGTATATGCTTCCAGAAACACCCCTCGTAGACATTAATTCAATTATAGCCAAATATAACAAACAAAACTTAAACTAAGTCAATGACACTTTCTGATATATACATATAAAAGCGTCTTTGACACAAGTTCGAAAATGCTGACTTTCATTCAGTTAAATTTAATTTCTTTCAATTGTTTCTGAAATTTGATTCCCCTTCCGTTCTGTTGGCAAAATAAACAAAAAATTCATTCATATAATTTTATTGAAAAAAAGGGCAACGACAATTAAAACACAAAACTTATGAATCATGAAAAAATATAAAACTTGTGTTTAAATTTGTCGTTGAACAAAAAAAAGATATTCCAATGACCAAACAAAATCGACATAAAGAAATTTTATGATCGATTTTGCTTGCTAAACATATTGTAAATTGTATGCATAGAAATAAGTTTATATTAAGAAAGTTGTATAAAAATAAGAAAAAACCACCAATAAAAGCAGTCTCATATCAGAACTCAAAAAGGGAAAGCCTTTTTTTTAAATACTTAACTCGCACGAAGGGTTCCGTACGAACACTAGATATGTAATTTAATTCAAACTTCATCCTATATAATATATAGTTTTGGCATTTTTTTCGTTTTTGGGGTCTTTTCGGTTTTTTTTTTTTTTTGTTTTGGCAGTTTTTGCGTTTTTTCGGTTTTGGCGATTTTTTTAAGTTTTGGCTCCTTTTTTAGTTTTGACACTTTATTTTCTCGTTTTGGCGATTTTTTTCGGTTTTTGGCGTTTTTTCATTTTGGCGATTTTTTTTTATTTTTGGCGACTTTTTTTCATTTTGGCGTTTTTTTTCATATATTTTTTTTAGTTTTGCGGACATTTTCGCGTTTTGGCGATTTTTTCGATTTTTGCGTTTTTTTCATTTTGGCGATTTTTTTCGTTTTGGCGATTTTTTTTTAATTTTTGGCGATTTTTTTTTTTGGTTTGGCGATTTTATAATTTTCGGTTTTTTTAGTTTTACCGATTTTGAAAATTTCAAGTGTTTGCCTCTTACTGTTTCCAAGATATAGCAAATTGTCAAAATTACATATTCAAAATTGAATTAACTGATGGACCACCCTTTAATTAAAATTTTTTTAAATTTTAGTGTTAATTGTTGTAGTCTGTATAAAAACACACTAATTTTACAAAATTCAAGTTTCAATATACATATGTATATATATTCATACAATTGTATGTACACATATTACATGGGATTTTAAAATTTTTCGTTGCTCGTTTTGGAACACCCTTTAATTTTTTATTCTCATGTATTTGTTGTTGTAGCGGCCAAGGTTGTAAATACTCTGTCCAAATTTTAGGTCCGTAGCTCTTACGGTTCCTGAGAAAATACCGTATGACGGACAGACACGGACAGCGTAGCGTAAACAATAGGGTTCCTTTTCACCTTTGGTGTACGGAACCCTAATACAAATGTACCGTTAGTTATCTTCTTTTGATAGTTTTGTTTAATATCATATGAAATAAAAGAAATTGATTGTTCTTGAGGGATAAAGTTAAAATTATCGATGATCATCGAAATGGTTTGCGGGTTACAGATTTATATGAAAAATATGTGCTGAATAAATCCACCATTAGTACAATCCTAAAATCAAAGGACAATTTTTTTAAGGAATGTTGAAAACAGTCATTTTGGGTATCGCAATAGAAGTGCCGTAAAGCAAGGTGAGGTCCCGAGAATGGAAAACAATATTTTTCAATTGTTCCTAATGCAACACAATTGCCATTTTGTAATACAAAGCCAAACAAATTCACAACAAAATTTATGGAAGATAGTCTAATGCAAGCCATAGTTGGCTGACCAGATTTATAAAAAATTTAATTTAAATTTGAATAGATGGATTGAAAATAGCCCTTTTTCCGATAAACAAAAGGAAAGCGAAGAAGAGCCGGATGGAACTGAAACTCAAGAGCCCAAAATGAATGAAACACGAAGATGTCATTAAACATTTCGGAATTTGTATTAAATGTGCTCAACAAAACAAAATTAATAGAGCAAATTTAATGCTTTGGAGAGAGCTTCAAGAAGATGCCATTAAAGGCCATGTCAGATAAAACTTTTGCTTCGCGTTGCGTTGAAGATTCGCTTTGACATGTAAGATGAAATGTACATGCTTATATGAAACATGACACATAAAGTGCTTTTAACGCAAAGCGAAGCAAAAAGTTAGGCAACTCTCAACTTTTTGCTTGCTTTGACAATCAGTTGGTATACTTTTCTTAATATGTTTGACCAAACTCGCATGTAAATATGAAATTGTTATTAAAATTTCGGTAAATGTATAAAAAAAACGAGTTAGTGGCATAAGAGTAATAGAATTGTGCTGTGTTTTTTGCATAAAAGAAAAGCTTGAACCAACAGTGAGTTTTGTCAAAGTTTTTATTGTGTCATACACATTTTGCTTCACGCTTTTTCCCCAAAGTTAGAAACGTCACGCAAAGCGTTGAAGTTGTATCTGACACCGCCTTAAGAGAAAGATATAAATTCCAAAAAACAGACCAGTTTTTTTTAAATTAAATTATTTTTGTATTATATTGCTTTATGAATTTTTCTTTTATTAATATTTTAATAAAATACGTACATATGTTCCTTTAATAAAATAATAAATAAGCAGGACGCTTTTCCTTTTTAACTTAGTACTGGATATAACGAACAATTCACTTTAGCGAACAGGACTGACAACAATTAGGTTCGTTAAATCTTAAAACTACTGTACTAATTTATGATTTATGATCGTTATCTATTGTTCTCGAATAAAGGATTAACATTATTCATGTAGTGAATAATATTATTACTGAATACATTAAGAGTTCAATGTGAAACGAGTTTTGAATTTTAATGCATAGAGACAATGAGAATTGGGGATTGATTTTGAAATTTGTCTTTAAATAAATAATTAAGGCATACTAAATACGCTTTTATGTAAAATTACTACTAATACTGTTCAAGAGTCACTCACTAGTTGCTGGTCAAACGATCTGCAAATGAGATATAATACACGTTTCTAATTGCTGCAGTAATTAATTTAAAAGCAGAAATATTGCAGAATTGTTATTCCAACATAATTGTGTATGATAATTGCAGATATGGACGGAATGTTATTCAATATCGCTAAACGTTAACTGCTATTGTAAAATGAAGCATTAAATAAGACTAAAATTATAAAATTAAAAATAAATTAATAAAAAAAAAAACATTTATTAAACAAGCTTTTATTTAAATGCTCTAAAAAGAAGAAAACAAAAACCTTTAAATTAAATCAAACCCAGCAATTTATTATGTGATATTGGAGCTTGTCGTGGGGTTTCAGTTTAAGAAAAATTAAGTTATAAGTCACGACAAGCTTTTGTATCTTATAAACTGAATGACAAACCAAATTTATGGGCTAGAATTAATTCCAAGTTTTTATAGCTATGCTATTTATTGCGCGATACAAAAGTTGGGACATGATTTTCGTAACAAAATTAATCGATACTATTATAGTTATAAATTAATTTCTGGTTTGATTTTTTTGTGCTCAAAAGCAGAATACGAAAAAAAGCACATTGCTTTTAGACTCGGCAGTTTTTCTTTAGGCAAGGCTGAGTTTATGCGGGAGAGAGAGAGAGAGAGATAGAGAGAGGAAAGAAGAGGGGTAATGACTTGCTTTTACGGAAAAGTTATTTTAATTATCTTTTAATATTTAATTCGCTGCATTAAAGCAATAGGAAAATTGAACAAGAAACCGTCTGTGTGTAAAAAAACGAACAGTTTTAAAAGAGAATTGAGCAGAACTGCTTCAAGAAAAAATGGCAAGTCTAATGCATTAAACACATTCACCACAGCAAGCTACTGACTACCAAATGTCAAGGATAGAATACAAATGTTTATACACAGAAAGAAAAAAGCCGTACTAAATTCAAGTTTTTTCTACTTACTTTTAGTACGAATCGTACTTAAAAATTTTAGTACGAATAGCACTAACATTTACTTAAAACAAACCAAAAACGGGATTACTTTGGAAAACCAATCCTGGAGTTTCTTAAATTGAGTATGAAGTGCTTAAATTATGTAAAAAAATATGAATCAAGTAAAAAGTTCTTAAATTGAATAAAAAAAACTTATTTAAAGTACGGCTGTGTACTTACTTTATACACATATGAAAAGAAAATTTAAAAATTCACTATAGTTCAATTAAAAATCTAAAAATGTCTCAATTCATCATGGGCACGTGACAAAAATATGTTCACTTGGCAATCACTGTTCACTTGGCAATCACTAATGTTCGAAAACCAAATAAACGGGAGAATGCAACAACAAAGTAACATAATATCCACTACTATAATACTTATATTTATGTACCGACGGTACATCGAATAAGTAAAAATAATTAATGTGATGATCGTAAAAGACAAGCAAGAATAGTTAAACATACGTAGGTAGAGTAATATAACTTCGTGCTAATCTAAATAGAAAAATGAAAATATGGAAGAACAGGGGAAATAAATAGTGATACTCACATATGTATTTACCAAAGGTAAATCAATAATTGTACACAACAATCATTTCTCACATTCCGTTTCATTAGAATTTACGTTAAATAGCTGATGTTAATAACAATCTCTACCCAAGTAGATAGACTAGGGTGCAGGTGAAGTGCGTTTCTGCACAGAAAAATATCGGTATTTCCCCCAGCTTAAAAAAAAAGTCTAATTTACTGCCAGTTCATAGAAGCCATGTGAAAATTCTCGTCTGCCTATTTATATTGAAAACAAAAACAAAGCACTCAAAATTTGTTTTTGTTTTCATTATAAATAGACAGCCGAGAATTTTTACATGGCTTCTATAAACTGGCACTTAATTTTTCTTCTCTTCTTTAGAAACTCACATTAATTAATAAAATATTTCATTCAATAAAAAGAATTGAAATTACTGAACTTAAGCCTGACTAAAAATTATTTCTGATTAAAAATTCACTATAGTTCAATTAAAAATCTAGAAAAATAAAAACTTTTGAACAAAAACAATTTCAAGTTCATTAGTGTGCTTGTGATTGAAATTCAATATAATGAGAAAATCAATACATTAAAATAAAAATTATTATATAATATTTGTGTTTCTAACAGAAAATATTTTATTTAAAAGTGACTAGGCGCAGTTGATTTTTATTACTCGTATGAAAAAGTTTGTTTTTAATAATATAAAAGTGAAAAAAATAAAACTATATATAATAAATAAATAAATAAAATAAAAAATGAAAGCAAAGGAAAACTACTAAAGGTTCTGAGGGGCTTAGATTGCGGAGCTGTTTCTCAATATTTAAGGCGTAAGTAAAAATATCATTTTTTTTATCGATTATGCGTGTTGTATTTAACAAGTGCCGTTGCACACACGGCAATTTTAGTTGAGCAACTTTTTAGTTCATCGGCGAGAGAGGAAAATATGATACTTCCCATCTTCATTATCTGCTCTTTCATATTCCATAATCCCAAAATTTGCTCAACTGAAATTGTCGTCTGTGAATCCAATACATAATTGCTATCGCTTCAGTCTTTGCAAATAATAAAAAAAAAACAAAATACACACTTTGCTAACATTATGAAAATGTCCGTAAAAGATATATATATATATAGAAGTATATTTTAATCTGTAGTTTTTTTATATTTTATAAATATACATACATACATATTAAGTAAAAAAATTGTAGTAGGTACGAAAACTTTATGCATACGCATGCCTCATAATTTCTCATTGATAATAATTTTTTTTTTTTGCTCAACTCGCTGTAAGACCGGACTCAGAAATATGTTATCGCTCTAGGTAACCAAGAACCCCTAGCTTCTTAATGACATAATTTCCCTTAGAGCACTGATGGGGTTACACTTTTGCAGCGATAACGATTATAAATGTAATCAACTTAGAAACGTGGGCTTTAGTTGAGAGCAAAATATATAATTATTTATTGATGACAAAGATGCAGTATCTTGCAGGTAAAGTGCCTATTATTATTAAGTAAAAAATCATTCAATTAACTGCTAAAGCCTCGTTCAGACTATTATACTTTGTATTTTTACTTGTCAAAAATTCAAATAATACGTGCAAGTGTGATAGTCTGAACGCAAAATGTCATCAAAGTGGCAAATAATACGATAAAAACTTTGACATCCCATAAGACTTTTTCGTTTTTAGAAAATTTTCTAAACGATAATACTTTTCATTAGATCAGGGTTGCATTTTCACTCAAACCAAATTTCCAAGTCGGCTGTTTCGCGCCGATAGCGTGTCGTCGTTGATGTAAATGTTTTGTCATATGTATATCGGCTCAAAATTTTGAATAAGTGAATCGTATGGAAGTATATTTCGTTGACGTAATTTTTAACGCTTTTGTAACATCTTTTCTTAAATTTTTTCTGTTATTTACAAAGAATATTTTTAACTGCTAAAGTTTTTCAAGTGTCGGCACGTCCCCGCCTGCATGAAACCGCTTTGCCGCCGCTAGTAAACGAATAGCACAGACATTTTCATTGAACAGCTGTTTTGTTTTCTACTTGTATTACACATTTGATTTGAAGTGTGATGGTCTGAACACAGTATGTGCTTTTACGTTAGATTTTTTTGACAGTCGCAATGAATGTATTAAGATTTCTGTATCGTAAAATGTGATAATAGTATTAATACTTGTATAATAGTCTGAACGGGGCTTAAGAGAACCTATGTATATAAATTTAAAATCTATAATTTTTTCCTTCCGCAGAACTTAAATTTTGATCTCATTTAGCATTCTTCCATAATAATTTTCTGCCGAAACATGTAATAGAGCGACGTAAAGGAAGCAATGCTGGTTTTTGGTCTTCGCATGGAGTTTGGTGAAAACCTTTTCAAGTGGAATAAACTAATTAAAACAAATAAAATATTAATATGGACAGTAAAAAGTTAATTAAAAAATATACAAGTTTTATTTAAGCTTTAGGTCCTTTTTGTAAATAGTTGATAACAATATTTATTATTTTATCGATAGCTTCTACATAACGTTGCAGCGAAATATCGATAAAATAATAAATATTGTTATCAACTATTTACAAAAAGGACCTAGAGCTTAAATAAAACTTGTATATATTAAACTAAAAGGTCGAATAAATTATTATAACGTTAATTAAAAAATAAATTAAATCTTTTTATTCAATAAATCATGTTAGGATTTCTTAAAACAGGTGCATCTAGAGATTAATTCAATCTAATTTTTTCTTAAATGAATCTCGTTTTTGGATTATTTCAAGTACGGATACGGCACTAAATCAACCCCATTTTTAGATTAATTCAATCAGTGATTTTCCTTAATCAATCTCGTTTTAGGATTATTTCAAGTACGGATTCGTGATTAAATACACTAGAAAATTCTTGAATCAAGCGCATTTTGAATTTGATTAAATCTCAGGTTTTCTGAAATCAATCCTGTTTTGGGTTTATTTCAAGTACGGATTCACTATTAGATATGGATAAAATTAAGTATTTAGCACTTGAATTATCCGTACTTGAATCAAGCCTTCTGTACTTGATTTAAGTAAATCCGTACTTACCGTACTTATGACACCGCTTTGGATTGATTTAAGTACGGATGTATTGATTTTTATTTTGAGTGTATGAGAGTGATTATTTTGAGGATAGCAAGGCAACAGGGCGGCAGATTGCTGTCCAAGCTGAGTTCGTCCTTGTAGTCGTTGACTACAATGAGAAAATTCAGTGTTGCCAGTATAATACAAAATGTTGAATGAATGATTTTGTGCAATTATTTCATATTATTTAACAGAAACAATATCCAAAAATTGATGTAAAGAATAAATTGATTCGTTTTTCTACTTTTACATCTTATAAGTTCATTTCGAAAAAGTAATTTAATTTTTATAAATGCAAAATATATGAAAGTGGCAGTACTGAACTATGTATTTGTACTTGAATATCAGGTGCAGATGGTGCTGGTGCCGTCTCCAAAATAATTAAGCAGCCGGCTACGAGGTGACAAATGCTGCTAGCGGCATTTGAAGTCGTGTTTAATGTATAAACAAAGACTTAACGAAATAAATTGTTTGATTTTGTTTTTTTTTCATTCTTTAAAGTGAGTAAAACGAAAACAATGAGAATGATTGCGCAATTTTTGTTTGGTTTGTTTTTGCATATGAGCACAAACCAGAGAACACAGACGGTCAACTCTAAGCCGGCTAACAGCCGCCACCGGCCACAAACAATTTAACAATTTAATCGTACACCGCTAGAAAAGAAATTAATGGTAAATAAATGGAAACGTTTTGAAATATTTACAGAGAATTTGACATCATCATATAAAATAATTGTATTGTTTTGTTATTTCACAAATTAAATTTGTTATATACAACTAAGCAGCATAGCTATAAACGGGTGTCCTAAGCCATCTCGCTTCTTTTTTTCTTTTCTTAATTTTAAAGCTTGTTTTAAAAAATATTCCCTGAGTATTAATTTATGTCATTGTCTCGAGCCATAACCGCCAAAAAATCTTAACCGACACATTTTTTGGACCTCGTTTTTTTTTGACGAATATCGATTATTAACGATTGCAAATAATCGATTTTGGTAAAACAAATTAAGTTCGGAAATTATGTCGCTTGAGCTTTTTTGGCGGTTATGGCACGATCTATTCACAAGAACTTTTACGTCTGGCAGTTGTCAACAGTGCTGCCATACTTATGATTTATTTTACCACAAGCAACTGCACTCGTTGTTCAAATATTCAAAAATTTACATCATAAGAAAATTATATCTAATATTTTGTAATAAGTAAAAACAACAGTTTCACAGTTTATAACATATTTTATTTTTATTTTTTTTTTATTATTGAATTCGATTGATTTCAGTTGTTTAATTTTTACTTGTCATTTTCGGTTTTATCTTAAATCAATACAAGTATAATTAAATATTTTCATCAAATATACACGACGCAATGTTGATAAGAAGGTTAAACATATGATTGATGATTACTTAACTTAAGGTATATTTTTCTTCTTAATTATGAATACATTCTTAAGATAAAAAAGAAAACTAAAACTATGATAATAACACAACATTAACTTTTATGTAACAGGAGGTAAAGAGAGATGGAGTGAGTGATGGGTAGAAGGAAAAATAGAAGAACAAAAATTTTATGATTCCCAAACGCTTATGCATTCCAAAAAATATTTATCGTTGATCGAATTAATTAAAATGAACAACACATTAAATAGTTTTTGTTTCTATCATTTGTATTCCATTAATGTCTGCTTACTAAACGTTCTATGAATTGAATAATTTTTCTCAGGCCACTAATGCCATGCAAGACAAGCTAAAGTTTTAATATTGTTCAGAAGAAAAATAATCATTTTTCTGACGAGTTTAAGGTTAAATTTTCCACGTATCTTAAGGGATAAACAAACTTTTGACAATGAATAAATGTTAAACACTTTTTCATTTATGTTTTTCTTATTATAATTGTAATTTACAGAAATGAATTTTATTTTATATTAGTACATGATGGAGATGGTATTGTGATTAAACGTTCACTCACGTATTGTTTAACATTGTGTGTTTAAAAGCTCTTACTATGGGTGCTGATTAAATGAAGAAGTATTTTGAATTAATATAAATTGTAATCTTCTAACTTTTTATTTAAAAGAAACAATTTGTTTCTACAAACATAAGGTTTTTAAAAAGTTACTAGTTCTGGATAGACAGTGAATTCGGGCTCATGTGCTTTGTAGTCATTGCACTAAATACTTCTTGGCTGGGCGAGCAAACTAAACTACCACTCATATTTTTCTTAAGTTAATTGAATAAGTAATAAAATAGAATGACAACATTAAATTAAATTCATGTCGTTTCAACGTGAAATAACTTTGATTCCATATTTCAGTATCAATTTCATTTAGTTTCAAATTGAAATAATAATTCAACTATGTGTTGTTAGTCAGAATATTTACAACAGACTTTGGTGTTATTTGTTCATTAATAATTATCACATGTAATTTGGCTTAAAAAGCGATACGAACTTTAGCCCGTTCAAATCACAAATATAGAAACAAATGGAGTTCGAATAATAATTAAAATTAACTAAAAATATGAAATAACTTTAATTCAGCAAATTTCTTCATTTTAATTAAAAAATGTTAAGTCAAAATTGAATAAAGGTATTTCAAAAAGAACAGAAAATTTTGGTATAAAGTAATTCTACAAAAAAAAACCGACTTCAATGCAAAGTTCTGATAGAACATTTTCAAAAAAAAATGTATGGGATATAAAATTAAATTTTAAAGGGCGTGCATCCGCCCATTTTTTCAAATGGAAGAGTTTGTGTTTTTCAGAGCTCAGGGTGTGTTTTAAGTTTTGTAAACATCGGTGCAGTAGAACCACCATTTTTGCAAATGAAAGATTGTGTCTATTTTTGAGCTCAAGGTGTGTGGTAAGTTTCGTAAAAATCCATTGAGTAGAACCACGTGAAATATAATAATAGATTTTGATGGGCGTAAACTCGCCCATTTTTTCAACTTTAAAATTGTGTAATTGCAAGAACCAAGAGTGTTTGCTAGGTTTCGAAGCAATCAAATAAGCAAAACATCATAAAATAAATAAAAAATTGTGGGCGTATCCCCGCCCGCTCTTTTTTACAATGGAATCAATGGGCAGCTATAGCCTCTCAGATAAAAATTTTATTTTTACAATTGCCCTAAAATGCACCGAGTTATGAAGTAACACACCCACAAAATGTAGACGAATTGATAAGCAGCTGCTTTTTTGAAATCGATTAAAAGGAAGCAATTAAATAATTATTTTAATAGCCGAAAAATACGAGTGAAAGCACACACTATGTGATTGACGATTTCATTTGGTCTTATATCGGGCCTTTAACAGTACGACCACACGAGCAATTCGTTGTGTCTTAACACAAGCAATAACGTCGGCAGAATGATGACGTCAAATTGCTTGTTTTCAACAATGTATCTAGAGGTGGCGAACACGTATATTCAAATATATTTGAATTTTTATACATATACATACATATGTACCTAAATTGTCCTGTATTAGATCTTTTGCCTATTGTAAATTGAAATTATATTTATTTTATTTATTTCAAAAATTTTTTCTTACTGTTTTGTTGAAAAAAAAATTAATATTATTTCAATTTGACAGCATGTGTTAAGAGATTATTGCTCAGCAATGTATTTTAACATTTGTTGCTGAATATATTGTTACGAAAATAGCCGTCAACAATGTTAAGCAACATTACACAAAAATATACAGGGTTAATGTAAATGCTACGCGAAAATATTCCTACAGGGTCAAAGCAAAGAATAGTCTAGAAAGTAGCCAACAACTGAATAAGCATGCCTAGCTTGATTAAACGTAAACAAGCAAAAGTAACAACAAAAAGCGTCTGCTTATTAAGAAGATTCACATATTTGTACACATACATACATGCCAATTCAAACGAAAAGCAAAAGATAAACAACCACCGTGTGTTGCTTAGTTAATGATGTACACACGTACGCATATACACATGTATGTACATAGTTACCACATGAACTTAATAAGGCAGCATATAAGATGATAATGATCGTCTAGACATTGCTTGAAACTTCTAGTGGAATTTCTGTGAAATATAAATAGAGGTGAGGCATCCAATAGTTAGTTAGTTGCAGTTGTAAGTCAGTCGCGAACAGTTATAGTTAGTGCTAATCAGAAAGTAGTGAAGTTAAGAACTCGTTAATCAGTTGATAATTAAGTTGTGAATTGATAATAGTCTGTCGTGGAATTGAGATTATTGTGGAGTCTATCGTGTCGACTGGAGTAAAGGGAACAGCGCAGTGAATAGACGTGTATAAGGGTGTAAGTAAAGCCAGTGAGTCTTTATTGATGTATCAACTGTAAGTATCGGCAGAGTGAGTGCCGTGTGTGACAAGCAGCAGACAAAGAGGTATTGGTGTATCAACTGTGCGTGACGGCAGAGTGAGTCTCGTAAGTGACGAGTAGCAGACAAGGAGGTGTCACGTGATTACTTGTGCAGCCAGCTAAGAAACGTGCGTAAACTACAGCGAGGAAGGCGCAGTGGTAACCAGTTGTGAATATTTGTGTGTAATTTTACTAGTTTAAGTTGTGTTAGTTTATATAAGCTCTTGAGTAATTTAGTATAAGTGTATTTGTAAATAAAACTTGTATCATTCTTAACCCTAATTACTACACTCGGCTCTTGTATTCATTTGCAAATCTTCGGATCTACGGAAAAGCGTTTTTATAGAGAGAAAAACGTAACAATATATTCGAACACATATTCATACGGTCCACACGCTAATATCTTGTGTCGG
Source organism: Tachina grossa (assembly GCA_949987645.1). Taxonomy (NCBI): domain Eukaryota; kingdom Metazoa; phylum Arthropoda; class Insecta; order Diptera; family Tachinidae; genus Tachina; species Tachina grossa. Next base: position 47,807,854 of record OX465278.1, on the reverse strand, counting down.
CAATCGAATTTGACAGTTGCCACGGCAATAATTGCTAAGATTATTTCTCGTGTGGTCGGCATGTAAGGTTTCACAGAAAATTCCTCAACACTTTCATTACTGAACTATTTTCGAAATGAAACGTGTTCAAGTCCCAGTGGCGTTGTGAACAAATTTCAATAATAAAATTAATTATTTTAACTATGTATGTATGTGCGTATCAGGGAAAGCCAATCGGTACAAAAATTTTTGGATACTCCCGCACATATCGAACATTTTTTATGCTAGTGCGTGTTGATATCTATTCATTCTCATACTTGCGTATACCCCTGCGCACTTTATTTCATACTTGTGTGTATCGATGCACATTCTTCGTTACATCCCGCATATCTACGCATCAGTGATGGGAATTAGAAATCTTGATTTCGTGCCGAATCTGTTTCTAAGTAGTGCCAAAATCTTTTTAATAGTGCCAACCCGCTTTTTATATAATTTAAATGTTGGCACTTGATGTTCGTTTAGTATACTATGGTCCTTTAATGATACATTATTGTGTACAGCTAGAAAATTCCATGAATATAACAAAAACCACGTTCCAAAATTAGTGGTTTACACACATATGTACATATGTACATTGTATATGTATGTATAATTTATTAATACTTTCTACTTATTTACAAGAAATACAACTAACTGATCTGAACAGGTGAAAGTTTCTATGTTTGCATGTTTATATGTTTGTAAAAGGTAATCGCCGAAACTGCCGGCTCGATTTTAAATTTTTTTTTTCAAAAAAATGAATGGAACCTCCTTACGTACATAGGCTAAGTAAACTTCAACTAATGTGCCTTAGTCAGGGTCCACGGGCGCCAAACCTCCTATACTTAGAAAATATGAATTATTATCTGTCCGCTCGATTGTCACCTAACCGAACGTTAAAGTGACTGCTGAACTGATTTTTATGAAAATGGAAACAAATGCTTTTTATGTATATAGTGGCCTCAGCTACTCTTTTACATAATTGAGCAAAACATGATTCTAAAGGATACATCGCTCCAGGGATTAAATTGGAGGTAATTAATCACGAACTACTTTTTCTCTATTTCCAAAATATAAAAAAAGCAATGTGAGTCCGATCACAGAGGAGATGTGTAATAGTAATGAAAATTTTTTTTAAGTTGGAGTACTTATGCTTTTAGTATCTTTTTTTAAATTAATTAATTAAAAGTATCAAAACTTTCAATATTGTAAATACATATGAATTTGTTGGTTTTTGTTTGTTTTATTAAACTTATTTGGTTAGTAAATGGGCACACTGCAGTATATGTATATGTACTTCATTCAAAATTGCAGTAAGCAGTAAATTTACTGATTACTAAAAAAATTCAGTAAATTTTTACTGCTAATGAAATTTCATTTGCATTACCAGTAAAATTGTGGGGCCGTAGCAAGTGGCAAAGTTTTTTCATTCAAATTTTGAAACTTTTGTATGAAAAACATTTAGCCACTTGGTAGAATTTCATTATGAATACGGTCATTACTGATTACTTAAAATTCAATGCACCTCATCATATAACAAATCATTTAGGCAATTTATAAAAATTGTAGAAAAAAATTTTAGTAATCAGTAAATTTTTTTTGTTTTTACTGAAACTTTAGTGGTACTGCAGTGTACTCATCTATGGTAAATGCCGTTACTTTTACTTTTTAATTTTTTATTCCTGTTGTTCATCGTTTGGTTGTTGCTGTTCTTGTTGTTGTGTACGCATTGCAATTAAAATAAATTCAGTAAAGTGCGACTTTGACTCGCGCACATTCGGTTTTGATCATTTTTTTTTTTGATTTAGCTTTCTTAATTTTTTAAGTTCTTTCAGTTTAAACGATTTTTTTCAGTTATATCGACTTTTTCTCGTTTTGGCGTTTTTTTCTCTTTTTGGGTATTTTTCATTTTTGCAATTTTTTTTTCTTTTTGGCGATTTTTTCATTTTGGCGATTTTTTTCTGTTTTTTTTTGGGTTTTTTAATTTTGGCGATTTGTTTCTGTTTTTGGGGTTTTTTTATTTAAGCGATTTTTTCGTTTTGGCGAGTTTTTCATATTGGCGATTTTATTGCTTAAGGATTTATTTTTCATTTTGGCGAGTTTTGCGGTTTTTCGCGATTTATTTTAGTCCTAGAGACTTTTTTAATTTGGTGCTTGTTTTCGTTTTGGCGATTTTTTTATATTTGGCGATTTTATATTTTTTTGATTTTTTAGTTTTACCGTTTTTGAAAATTTCAAGAGTTTTGCTCCTACGGTTTCCAAGATGCAGCAAGTTGTCAAAATTACAAAGTCAAAATTGCATTAACTGATGGAACACCCATTGATTTAAATTTTTTAGATTTAGTGTTAATTTTTGTAGTCTGTATAAATACACTAACTTTTAAAATTTCAAGTGTATATATGTACATACAATTGTATGTATATTACATGGGATTTTAACATTTTTCGTTGCTCGTTTTGGAACACTCTTTAGTTTTTAACTCTCATGTATTTATTGTTGTAGTGGCCAAATGTCTACACATTGTGTCCAAATTTCAAGTCCGTAGCTCTTACGGTTCATTTTCACCTTTGGTGTACGGAAATATACAGAAAAATAACCGGCGGCGGCGCACCGTCGGCTTCGAGCCGGTCGACTTGTTTCTCTGCTTGGTATTGCTTCTTTCAAACACTAATACACTCATACATAGCTCACACCGATGTGACAATGCAAAGCAAAAGCAAAAAGCAAAGAAATCTCAGCAAAGAAATCTCAGCAAAGAAATCAAAGTCAAAAGATTTTTACCCCCTAGCGTATAGATGTTTACACATAAAAAATTTAAGAGAAGTAACAATCAGGCAATGAATGCCTAGAAGACAGAGGGATAGTGATAGAGAAGACAGGTGGTGAAGGTCGAAAACATTTCTTAGGCGGCACAATTTTTGTTATTTTAAACATAAAACCGAAAACCATTTTCTTCACCGATTTTGCCTACAAGGGGCTATGTTATGCCAGCATATTGAAATTATTTTTCACGTCTCCGATATCTTTCCAAAACTCACTCTCACTTATGATAAGGATATAGATCTGGATTCACTTTTAACTTTTCAGTATATTTTCTTTAATTTGGATACATTTGTGTAACAAAAGGAACAGTTATATATATGTTGCTACTGATACCATTTTCTGAAGCCATATTAAAGACATATATATTTAGTGTTCCACTATGAAAAAAAAGAAAAAATACTATTCTGTTTTTAAATCAGTGGTGTCAAAAATAAAACTATAGTTGTATGTGTGAGAAAAGCTGTCTCATTCGTCTCTGAAGTACATCGAAAAAAATAAATATTTGCAACAAATGCAGTTTAGTGTAGCAGCTCAAAATATATTAGAAGTAGTCTATATAGTAGAAAATTAAAAAATAAGGAATAAAAATTAAATAAAAAAGTTGCGGGCGACCCATATTTCCCGAGTTATGGCGCTGTAAACTTTTCATAGGAAACTGTGGAGAAATTCCAAAAATAAATTTTTAAATAGCTTATCTGATAGAAACTTGAAAAATAAGAAGAAAAAATTAAACAAAAACATTGGCTGTGACCAATATTTTCCGAGTTATTGGTCTTTTAAGTTTTGATATTAAATGCAATTTAGTGAAGCTGCTCCAAAAAAAAAACCAAAATATCTTTTTAATATATATTCATTTCTTTCCTTAAAAGTTTTGTAACACAAAATACATTGAATGTCGCAAAAAGCATTACTGATCATAGAATATTTTTCGCATACCACTTTTTTTCTTTCACTGTATCTATAAAGAATTTAATACACCCGCTGCGCATGTGTTATCGTCGCTGTTTCATTGACGACTAAATGGAAGAGAATAAAGGCCCAACTATAATATGAATAAGCTAGCTTAAGCAACTGTGCGGTTACATATAAAACGCATGTGGTAAACTATAATGTACTTAACAAACTTTTCGTCAAGTTTCGTTAAATATCATTTGCTTAAGTAAAGTGCCAAACTGAACGCACATTCCGTAAGGAAAAACTTTTTGTGCATCTTTTAAACTCAAACAAGCAGCAGCAGAAAATATTCATTGATTTTAAATATTTTTTTATTGTTTCTTATTTTAAGCTCGGAAAATAAAGCAAAATTTTCATTGTTTGTTTTACAATACACATATACACACATACACATGTATTTACTTATGTATGTATATTCACTGTTGTACTTTTTAGTAGGCAAAACAAATAAAACAAGTAATAAGGTGATGGATATATTTATATGTGAATTTTTAATAGATTAGGACATTCTTTCAAGTTAGTTTGATTGAATTGCATTCATTTAGGAGTTATGAGAAGACAATACCTAGATGTGCAGCTGTGGCTAAAGAATACCTAAGTGCATGTAAGTACATTGTGGCCACCTAAAAGTCACATCTGAATTGTTTAAGCATTTGACAGACTTATCGTTCAATTCTGACATTAGCTTAAGCCAGCTTATTCATATTATAGTTGGGCCTTAAGAATGTGTGTGATTTTAGTTTGCACAATTGTGCCATGAAACTGACATCATTGTTTTAAATTCTTCAACTTTATGCTTAAATGTTCGGTTTAAAGATGGTGAGAATTTAGAAATATATACATACATATGTATGTACATTATCAACATAGGTATCATCAATATATATTTTGTTCAAAAAATGTAGACACAAATGACGAAATAAAAAAGAAATCCTCCTAAAAATTAAATGTACTCTTACATCTTCAGATAGTTTCGACATTAATATCATTAATTATTTTAAGAACATAAGTTTTATCATTGCATTTTGACCAAGCATTTAACAATGAGAAGAAATATTATGAGGACTTCCATTGTTCTAGGACTTCTATATAAAATAGTTTGACGAAACAATCAGCGTTTTGGGGATATTTATAAGAAGTTTACGATATCATCTGTTATTTCTTTTAATAATTCGTAACAAACATTCATTGAACACCGTTACTTTTCCCCATCATAAGAGAACAAATGTCAGCCTCAAACCCTACTAACGTCCCTTTTCACAATGTATGATTAATACTTAAAATGAACTTTAACTGCAAGTTCTTCATACAAAACTAGCCGTTACAGTCCCTGATAGCTTTTAGTTGCACGTTGTGAAAAGGGCCGTAAGTTTTCAGTACTTAACAACGTTAATACTAAAAGAATACTTTTTATTGGGATAAAAAAGTTGCCTAACTAATGCCAGTCATAACAGCCAAAAGTTTAAACAAATGACTTTCGGGCTTCATTCTTTACAAAACTCGATTAGTTGCGATCGCCAATAATCGATTTTCGTAAAAACGAAGTTTTAAAAAATATGACGCTTAAGCTATTTTTGCCGTTATGGCTGTAATAGACAAAAAGTGCCATAAAAGGAGCGAGAGTGCCACAGTGCCAGCTAACATCCAATAGTGCCAAAAATGTCACAATTGTGCCACATTTCCCATCACTGCTACGCATATCTAATGACATACCCATGAGTTGCAACATAAGTGTTGCCAGAAATACTAGTTTGTAGTTGTTGAGGTAATAACATTTTTTTCAAACTATTTTAACATAAATTTTAATAAAAATGTTTTACCCACACACACACTCTTTGCAGTATTTAGATCGAAAAGCCCTATTAAATATTTACGGGAGTAATTTGACCGCGGGTATAGAAACACGTTCCATTTTAGATCTGAGCTAAGAGCTGAACCATTTTAGCAATTTTAGCGCTTGTTTCGCGATGAAACTGACTTTTTAGCCAAGTCTTGGTTTTTTTACCATTTTACCGATTTTTAATCTATCTGCATATCTATTTGATATTAGCGAATTTTCGCCATTTCGGCATTAGATCTTTAAGTATTTGTAAGTTATTTTAGGAATATTTATCGCAAATGTTTTCTTTTTTTCGCAATAAAAATGATTGTTCCTAATTATTTGTTAATTGGTAGTTTTAAGGATTTTCAACCAGTATAAGACTATGATATATTTTATCTTTTTTTATGTTACCAAGTTTTTGCTAATTTTCAACATGGTCGAAATTTTTTCCAAGTTTTTGACATTCGTTACAGTTTTGGTGTTTTTTTTTTCAATACATTTTAAGGCTTTTTTCAATTAAAAAATTATTCACGAATTTTCGCAACTTTTTGCAAGTGAGATTGTTTTTAATTTTTAAAATCTACTGAGTATTTTCGTTCACATTTTTTAGGTTTTAGACATTTTTTAAAAATAATATTCGCTTTTTTGCAATTTTTTGCGATTAATATGCGGAACAAATTTTCGACTTATTGCTTTTTTGAGGTTTATATAATCAGTTTTAGGGGATTTTTTTTTTTATTGTTTTAATCCTTGCGAGTTTGCATAATTTTTGCAATATATAACTTTTGTAATAGAAATTTTCTAAAGAAACCCGCCTCATATTTACGCATTTTTTTCTTAAAATTGGTTGTATGAAAATTTTTTCATTTGTCAACAGGAGTCCTGGAGAATCAAATTAGATCAAAAAAGTTGTCAAAAATGCTTCAGTGATTCATATTACGTGTCTTCTCTAGCGCTGCAATTAGCAAATAGAAAAAGTTTCGTGAAATAGATTTCTTGAAAAAAAAAATGCATAATATAAATTAGGCATTATTTAAATTCATACACAACGATTTTTAGGGTTCCGTACACCAAAGGTGAAAAGGAACCCTATTGTTTTCGCTACTCTGTTCGTCTGTCCGTCACACTGTATTTTCTCAGGAATCGTAAGAGCTACGGACAGAGTTTGTAAAACCTTGGCCGCTACAACAAAAAATACATGAGAATTAAAAATTAAAGGGTGTTCCAAAACGAGCAACGAAATATGTTAAAATCCCATGTAATATACATACAATTGTGTATTGAAACTTGAAATTTGTAAAATTATTGTATTTTTATACAGACTACAACAATTAACACTAAAATTTAAAAAAATTAAAATTAAAGGGTGGTCCATCAGTTAATGCAATTTTGACTATGTAATTTTGACAACTTGCTATATTTTGGAAACCGTAAAAGGCAAACACTTGAAATTTTCAAAACCGGTAAAACTGAAAAATCCGGAAATTATAAAATCGCCAAACCAAAAAAAAAAAAAAAAAGAAATCGCCAAAAATTAAAAAAATCGCCAAAATTAAAAAAAATTCTAACATTAAAATAAATCGCCAAATTCGAAAAAATCGCCAAAATGAAAAAAATCGCGAAAATGAAAAAAACGCCAAAAATCGAAAAAAATCGTCAAAACGCAAAAATGTCGCCAAAACTAAAAAAAATTTTTATATAAAAAAAAATCGCAAAAATGAAAAAAATCACCAAAAATAAAAAAAATCGCCAAAATGAAAAAAAGCCAAAAACTGAAAAAATCGCCAAAACGAGAAAATAAAGTGTCAAAACTAAAAAAATAGCCAAAACTTAAAAAAATCGTCAAAATCGAAAAAAAAGCAAAAAACGCCAAAATAAAAAAACCGAAAAGACCCCAAAAACGAAAAAAATGCCAAAACTATATATTATATAGGATGAAGTTTGTATTAAATTATATATCTAGTGTTCGTACGGAACCCTTCGTGCGCGAGTCAGAGTCGCACTTTACTGAATTTATTTTATATACTTACATATTTGGTAACATTGTTCATATAGTCATACTCGTCATTACATGCTTGTGCGCACATGTATTGATATGAATATCTTAGCACATTTGTTTGATCGAACCCACACCTGTCGATACAGTGATGCCAACTTTTGAGACTCAAAACGCGTAAAAATTTTTGAAAAAAGGGCTAGAAAGGGCTAAATTGAAAAAATATTCAAAAATAAAAAAAATAGTGAAATTTTTCGAAAAAGCGCGAAAAGGTGCTAGTATTAAAATGTTTCTGTTGAAAATAAAAACTTCAAATCAATTTTTGTAAAGTAATTTATTATAATATAAATAACTATCATGGGATCAACATATACATAGCTTGAGAGCTTCATATTGTACATATTTCATTTGAATTTCATATTACATTTCAATAAGGTATACATACGTAGATTAAATAGTTAGCATATATATACATATATAATAGAAATATATATACATATGTATGTTTACATAAGTAGATACATTTAAAATTGGCCGTTATTAAATAAAATTTCGATTTCTCGCTCTTCCAAAAACATACATTATCTGCTTTAGGCTGTACTGAATAACTTTCAAGGCATAAAAAATTTGGAAGAAATAAAAGATTACTCTATATTATTCTTCTTTTTTAAATTGGTAAAGCAATATCGACTTTTTACTCATTTTATTTTGCTAGATTAAAGGAAGAAAAAGTTCGCAAAAGTTTAAATGTAGCCATATCGAGCAAAAACTAAAAAGGGGCTAAAAGGGCTGAAAGATTATTGTAAAAAGTGCTAGGTTTGCTCCTTTTTTAGTTTGGGGCTAAACATTTTTTTTCGCGTTTTGACTGACTGAAAACGGGCTAAATCTAGCCCTAAAAGGGCTAAGTTGGCATCACTGTATCGATATGCGCACTTATTTGTGTTGATAGCTATAGATATCTATGCCCGTATATAAGCATGCTTGTTGATGCGAATGTGCTATCATACTCATTGTCGTTGGAGTATCGATATGTGTATTGAGCAGTCAAAAAGTAACTTTTTGGCTTTCCCTGGTGCGTATACAAATATGCGCTTATGTATGTATGTATGTATATACATTAGAGGGCTGCGTAAACAGTCTTGGAATTTAAATACGTCTTGTTTTTAAATGTATTCTCGTAGCATGTATTATACTAAACCAATAATAAATGCTGTCGTTTAATTAGCGAAGCACGAAGGATCTATTGATGTACGTGTATATGAGTGTTTAAAAGCGATATCGCGAAGATTTCTTGTTCGTAACAAACACTCAAAAGAATTACGAGTAGTATTGATGCATGTATGCTTGTTTTTTTGCATATTGTACGTTTGAGTGTGTGTGTGTGTGTAAGATGTAGATTACCCAGTGGGAATTTGAGCTAACTTAAAGCTATTGAATTATCAGCCAAAAATTAGTCAGAGGTGGTTAAAATCAGCACTCATTCTGCATGTTAAAAGTCATCAGATTTAATATTGAGTGGCCGCAGGACGAGTGCATCAGTTTTGAACTAACCATGAGTTAGCTTGTGCCAAATAAAAAAAAAAAAAATAAAAAGAAATTGTTATTTTTAGTTAATTATGATTTAGCTTATTATTTTAATTATTAACATTTTTTAGTCAGCTTAAAGCTGAAACAATTTTAAATTATTTTTTTAAGAAACGAGAACGGGTATAGAACCGTGATCACTTTGTTTGTCAGCCATCATACTTAACACTTTGCTATCGCGACATATAAAATATAGACGGCACAGAGTTATTATAAACATGAATTTTATGCTGACATCTTCTCTCTGAACATTAACTGTATCAACTTTGAGATAGCTAAAAGTTAGCTCAAAACTTATCGAGAAGAAGTTATTTGTGCAAAAACAACTCACCTAATCTCTGCATCAGTTTTGAGTTAGCTTAAAGTTAGTTTTCAATACTTATCGGGAAGTAGACAGTTGTGCAAAAAATAACTGACTCACATCTGTATCATATATGAATTAGTTCAGAAGCTAGTTGTAAATAATTTATCAAAAAGTCACCCATATTTTGAGCTAGGTAATAAAAATCCGACTGGGACACACAAAGTGTGTGAGTATGGACATGCAGGATGTTTGTTTATGCGCCTATGAGAAAGCAAGCATCATAAATTTTTCCGTGGCGAAGTATTTTCTTCTCTTACTCCTGTACCTGCAAATACTGAAACAAATTTCTTGCCAGCAGTGGTTTTCAGCGTTTCTTTCAGAAAAGTTCACCGTAGTAAAGCATTTGGAAAATACCCCATGTCATAAAAGTTCTTGTAAGTGGCCTTGTGCAGGCATCTAATATGCATATACGCCAAAACTTTTAGATATAACACAGATTAAATTAAGTTTTTTTGTATTTAAAACATGCACGTTTGAGATCATTTCACTTTTATATAAATGGAGAAGGAAAGAAAGGTAATTTTGTCTTTGACATAATTATTATTTTAAAAATATTACAGAGAAGCTCTAGAAGCGGAAGATGCGATACATTTACAAAATACATGCGATACAAAAATAAAACCAAATGATAATTTAAACATTTTTTTTATTTTGTTTTGTTTTTATTTTATTTTTTTTCGGAAGCCGGTTTATTTTTTTTTTTTTTGAATTTCTGTTACTTTTTGGCATAAAAGAACTTTCATTTTTATTAAATTTTTTTGTTTGTTTAATTTATGGCCAACAGAAATAAAATTTCTTTGTTTCAACTTTCTATTCTATAGTTTTTTTTTTCAATAAGTTTTAGTTTTATTTTTTTTTATTGCAAATTTATTTATTTTGATTTATTGATTATTTATTATTGTTCATCGTTGTTTGGAGATTTCTTTGTTGCAAATAGTTTAAATTTTTTTTTGTTGCTTTGTTAAATTATTGAATAACTACAACTATTGTTTGATATTTATTTCGCTACTGTCTAGTAAAATCGGTATCTTAATAATTGTGCTTGATTATAAATTTGTTTTATGTATGTATGTACTTGTTAAAATATTTGAATATATTTATTAATTTTTAGTATTTTTACCACATATGTATTTAATATTTGTACAGGTTTCGTTATCTAATGTTGATATATGTTTGTTTTACTCAAAAGTTATTATTAATATTTATAATTAAATGCGATATGGAAGTTTCTTTTCATATGTGTTTCACTAACGTTTTTTTTTTCTTATCGTTACGTATTTACAACAATTTCAATTATACAAAACAAAATTTTCAATTATATTTCTTTTTGTGTGTTTTTGAATTACATAAATTGGCAGGAAGGACTTTTATTAAAATTTTTAATTTAATATTTTTAACCCCCGACTAAAAAAAGGGGTGTTATAAGTTTGTAGTGTGTGTCTGTGTATCTGTCCGTGTCCACGTACAGGCCAAACGGCTGGACCGATTTTCATTTATTTTTTTTTCTGTTTGAAAGATGACTTGATCGAGAGGGTTCTTAGCTATGTTTGAAGAAAATCGGTCCAGCCGTTTAGAAGATATAGCATATTTTCTGAAAAAAGTCGGGGGTTTTTAAAATTTTTAATTTTTGTTATTTTATTATTTGCTTTTTAAAATAAAATGTAAGCATTTTTTAGTAGTTCAAAGGAAAATTAAACCAGTGGGCAAATTACGGCATTCGATATTTCGAAATTTCTTTACTAACACAATTAAAATTTTATGAAAATTTGTTCGATATCGAATGACGTAATTCGCCACCCGATGAATGTGAAACATTTAAACATAGGAAGCTCTTAATGATAGATCCCATCGGTGTTGAAAAGTTAATAATCGCAGGTGTGTGCTATTTTGTGCCCCTGTACTGAAGACTTATTGGTCTTATTGCCCTACTGCGGTATGATTGCAAAATGTTGTTGTATATGCCTCAGTGTCATCATTAGTACTACAAGATATTTTCCACAGAGATAAGATAACTTCTGGTTATGAATACTACAAGTTTAAAGCTTAAATTAGACGTGACATAGCCATAATGCCATAATGCCATTACCATAACCAAACCAAAATTCAATTGGTTTCTATGGTGAGAGTTATGGCGTTATGGCGAGTCACGTATAATCGAATACAGTGTTGCCCATTAGTTTTGTTCGAACGGCTGCTCTCTATGGCTCAGGGTTGTCAGATTTTTTGCGACCTATTTCGCCAAATTGATTTTAAAAATCGCCAAATGTCGCCAAAAATCAGTTTTATGTAGTTTTTCTTAGTAACTATTTGATAATAAATTTGTTTTTATATAAAAATTTTTTAATATAAATTTTTATAAAATGATCGTATCAAAATTTATCAGAAAATCGCCAAAATTAGAAATTAAATCGCGAAAAATTATTTCTTGTATTTTTCTCTCATCCGAACTCAAAAAGCATTAATGACTATAATTATTATAAGAAAAATCACCAAAATTAAATTGTTTTATGATTTGAATAGGCTAAAGTTCGTATCGCTTTTTAAGTCAAATTACATGTGATAATTAAAAATGATAATTAAAATGAAGTTCGAAAAATAATAATTAAATTAACTAAATTAATAGTCATTGGCTTGTGGCAAAAATTAAAATAAATATACTTAATAGTAACAAACCAAAAAAGTTTGTCTTAAGTAGAACAAAAATAAGCAAATTAACTAACATGTGTATAATTATTAAAGAACAAACGACACTGGTAAGACTGTTGTAAATTTAGAGATGGTAAGGTGAGCTTTCATTACAAAACATCTTTCAGCAAATTGAAATACGATGAATCAAAACAATTCACATATTCCATTTGCAGAAATCTACATCAACTGACACCACACACAATGGACCAAATACAGAAGAACGCTGATGATGAAGGTTTAGTGGCCTTCGAAAACGGCTGGCTGTTCCGTTCAACTATGTGTTGTCAGAATATTTACAACTAACTTTGATGTTATTTGTTCATTAATAATTATCACATGTAATTTGGCTTAAAAAGCATTACTAACTTTAGCCTATTAAAATCATAAATATAGAAAACAAATGAAGTTCGAAAAATAATAATTAAATTAATTAAGTGGTTTTAATTTCCCATAGGCAAGTTTTGGTAGGATTTATTTTTGAATTAGAAAAATTTTGAAGTTCAATTTTGTTAAAAAAAATAGCCAAATTAATCGCGAACAAATTTATTTATCGCCAGAAAAATCGCCAACAAAATTATTTATCGTCAGAAAAATCGGCATGTCGCCAAACCAAACATCTGAACGCCAAGCAAGTTGAAAAATCGCCACGTTTGGCGAGAAATCGCCATATCTGACAGCCCTGATATGGCTATGGTTATGTCACGTCTGATTGAGCCTTAAGTTGAACAAAGCACTGCAGAGATAGAGAGAGAGAGAGTAAATTTTTGCTTCCTTGCGATCAAAACGAATTTACTATCAGGTGGACTCTTCAGCCCGGCTGATAATCAGCTGTTGATGCCAAATTAAGCAATTCGAACAAAAATTTAAAAATTTTGCTTAGACATCTTCTGATAGATTGGCAATTGTAGCACAACAAACTATATATTGTTTTTTGTGTAGTTGTATTATTGTAGGGAAGCTGTCACCTGATAATAAAGTCGCTTTGCTAGCGCTAAGTCCTGTTTCAGACACGTCAAGTTAAACTGATTAGTTTTTGTGTTAGTCTTAGTTTTCTTTAAGCTATCAGGCCTACCGTGTTTAATGTCAATAAAAATGCAATTTATTACATGTTGTCCCGACGTTTCGTGAATTTTTTGTTCACTTTTTTAAGGGATGTCGTCTATTTAATAAAAATAAGAAAACAACAACAATATTGTGGACATTTTCATATATAAAAATATTTTTTATATAAAACAATGTAGAACTTACTGTATTTTTTTAAAATTACATGAATACTATAGCAATTAAACTTTGTTGAAAACAAGTGTATTGTGAAAAAATAAAAATAAAAATAAAAATTATAAAATGTTTTTCCCCTTTTGGTGTATCACAGGTTTTTGACAATTGCTAATTTGTAGTTTGCGCTCAAATTGTCCGTGTCTTCTTTGATGTTCATCGTTTTGTTTATTTTCTATTGAATTCTTAGACTTTCTGTTATGTATCTCTTTCTGTCGTTGTTTACTTTGTCTAGTATTTTTATACTGTCAAAATCGGGTTTGTGTTTAGTATTTGTTATATGTTGTGACAAAGCAGTATTTTCTTTGTTTTTACTGATGTCTGCTTTATGTTCGTTCACTCTTGTTTCTAAGCTCCTTTTTGTAGTTCCTATATACACAAGATCACAGCTGACGTTATCATTACCTTTACAAGGAATTTCATATACAACGGTGTTTTGTTGCAATTTTTCTACAGGTGTTTTTGTTTTTGTAAAAATTGTATTTAATGTTTTATTTGATTTATATGCCAAACATATGTTATTGTTATCTATTGTTGTTTTTATGTTTTTATTATCGGTAAGGCCGGGTATATATTTTATACTGCAATACCTTTGGTGTTCTGTGCTAGGGTTGCTATTTTCGCGGTTTTGTGTAGGTGTGTAGGATGAGATGAGTGATTGTATTAATTTTGTGGGAAAACTGTTGTTTTTTAAAATGTTAAAAATTTTTTCTATGTTGTGCGTGTGAGATTGACTGTCACTGATGTCTAGTACTCTACGAACAAAATTTTTGGCGGTGTTAATTATCTGCGTTTTTGGCTGTGTTGCGTTGAAATTTATTATTCTGCCCGATGATATATCCTTTGCATACCAATCAAACGTTATTTTCTCTACATTCCTGTATAATTTAGTATCGGGATATACAATTTCTTTGTTTTTTTCCACTTCGATGGTAAATTTTAATTTTGGATGATATCCATTAAACGTTGTTAGAATGTCGTCCTTGTCATCGATTTTTATGATAGCTAAAAAATCATCAACATATTTTGCTATGTATTTTATGTGAATATTTTTGTTTTTAAGTTCAGCTATTGCTACGTCCAGTAAGCTATCTAGCACAATGTCCGCGATTGTTGGAGAGAGAGGGTTACCCATCGGCATACCGAAGATTTGATTATATATTATGTCTTTGTACATAAAATAGTTGTTGTCATACAAACAAAATTTTAAAATATCCAGAAATTTGGAACGCGGAATCGAGGTGTTTGTTTTTATTTGGTCCCATTTGCTCATTATATTATTTATAGCAGTGTTTATTGGTATATTAGTGAAGAGGGAAACTACGTCCAGGGATATTAAAATATCTTTTTCATCTAACCTTATACTTTTTAGCTGATTTTTCAGTTCGAAAGAGTTTTTGATGTTGTATTTGTCTGATATTATGTTTTTTAGAATTCTTCATATATATTTACTAAGTTGGTAGCATGGGACTTGTACTGATGACACTATAGGTCTCAATGGCATTTGAGCTTTATGAATTTTCGGGAGTCCATGAATTCTCGGCGCAGTGCCGCCAGAATACATGAGCATACGTTTTCTATAATCATCTATATATTGTCGTTTTTGTAGATCTGCAATTATTTTGTTATTTGTTTTAATTAGTTTTTGTGTGGGGTCTGTCCTCATGACTCTGTAAGTGTTTTTGTCTCGTAAAAGTTCATCCATTTTGGAACTATATTCTTCTTTGTATATTGCAACTGTTTTGTTTCCCTTATCAGCTTGTGTAGTTTTTGTTCAATTTTATTTTGAACCAGCATTTGCGTTCATCTACACCGTCATGTTTGTTTCATCAAGTTTCATCAATTAGAGTATTACGAATGACAAACCAAAACGAAAAAACAAACTTGACTGGTACGGTCAAGTCTGTACCCCCTACCCCCCCTCCATTCTCTTTTTCTCTGTCCCCTAAAAACTCAAAACTTGACGAGTCAAACCTGACGTGTGTGAAAGAGGAAGACTTATATATGTATGTGCTATAAGTTTTTTGATACAGTAATCTTCTAAGTAACGCAGTGGTCGTTCTCTTTTCTTTTTTATAATCTAAAATCTGTAACTAAAACGACTTTTAATTTAACTGCGAGTATGTTAGTGATCTAGTTCCTGCAACGTGATTGACAAAATTTCGATCATTACAATTCTAATTCCACTCAGTGGCCTTTTGCGAGCTTACTTTATCCAGAAGAAAAAAAAATTAATAAGTCTTGATTTTTAACCCCCGACTAAAAAAAGGGGTGTTATAAGTTTGTAGTGTGTGTCTGTGTATCTGTGTATCTGTCTGTGTCCATGTACAGGCCAAACGGCTGGACCGATTTTCATTTAGTTTTTTCTGTTTGAAAGATGACTTGATCGAGAGGGTTCTTAGCTATGTTTGAAGAAAATCGGTCCAGCCGTTTAAAAAATATAACATCTTTTCTGAAAAAAGTCGGGGGTTTTTAAAATTTTTAATTTTTGTTATTAAAATAATTTTTAAACAATTAACAAATTATTGTTTCGCCCTTTATGATTTATTAATTTTGATATTAAAAAAAGTAATCCATACTTCGTAAAGGATTATTTTAGAAACTGATTTTCTTTGACAAAAAATATTGATTTTTTTAGTGCAAACGTTTGAATAACTCCCGTTAATTACCAAAATGTCGTTTTTTTTTTATTAAATCCTAAACATCCTGCAAATATTTACTTGACTGCCTGGCTTTGCCCGCACTGAAGAGATTCCAAAAACGTCTAAAACAACCTGGTTTCTTATCAATAACTACGTATCTCTCCTCCTCCAAAATGGTATCCAAAATGTAATAACTGCCCAAGCTGAGAGGCGGTGGCGGTAAAACAGGAGGTTGTCATGATATGATGCAATTTTTCGAATCGCCACCACCATTGCCTGATGTTGTGGTTGCTGTTGCAATGGCTGATGTGGCAGCTGCTGCATTAGCAGCATGATTACTATTGAACATGGATTGTCCATAGTTGTTCATGGCATTGTTGGCTTGTTCCATCAAGGCTTGTTTCTTTAGCTTTTTCTCGTACGCAATGGCATCGTTGGGTACGTATGAAACACGCACTCCACCATAGTGTTTGCGTGCCGGCAAACGATAAACATAATCATCCATATCACTGGATGAGCTGGATGAACAAGTAGAGCAAATGCTGGCTGCTTCACAGTTGTCCAAGTTCTTTACGGCACTGGAACCGGCTTGTGTTTGAGCATTGTGCAGTCTTAGATTTGTCTGATTGATTTGCATTTCAGAGTTGCTGCGTGATTGATTGCGTTTTCGTCTGCGCCGGCGTGCATTTGAGTTATCGGTGTAGCTTTTTGAACGTGACATGGTGTCGTGAATACTATGGAATCTTACTTCCTTCAGGGGATGGCGATTATTCTCCTCATCCTCAGCCTCTTCATTGTCGTCCTCGTCCTCATCGTCATCATCATCAATATCATGTTTAATGCGTTCATAGTTATCATGAGGCAAATGATTGTGAGCCTCGTTGTCATTTTCCTGGTCCAGTTCCAGTTCATTGGTTATCTCTTGGGTACTTTCAGTCATATCCGAGTTGCTGGGTGAATTGATATTAATTTTATCAATGCTTTGATAACTATGGGAGTCATCCGCCTTAGAAACCAACATATCCGGCAAAGAAGCTGTAATATTGGGCTCTCCAAAGATTGTCTTATCGCCCGAACAGATGTTGTCTAGACTAATGCCTAATTCAGTTAGATCTATGGGTGGTGGATGTGCTGGTCTGGGTATGCCCGGCCCAGCCACATTATCAAGATTTCGAGCCAGCATTATGCGACCCAAATCTTCCCTTCTCTGACGCTCCTGTCTTTCCAATAAATCTCCTGCGCTGCCGGAACTTTTATTTGTATGGCGGTCTTTGCTATTTCCTCCCTTGCCGGGACGTGGTGATCTGGCAATTTGGCTGGTAGTGCTGGCGCGATGTGTTGGTCTCAATTGTGGTCCCGAACTGGTATCGGATGGTGTTGGCGGCTCACCCTTGCTGCAGGCTATTGAACAATAGATGGTGCCACGACGAGGTAAAAATGGTCGACCCAGCAAAGAGCAACGACAAGTGCAACAAGAAAAACATTGATCAGTTGCATGCCAGTGTTGACCATCATGAGACATTTGACCCTGATCCACGCCTATGACATCGCCACAGTAGTCACAGTATTCCGCAAACATGGTGTCAAAACAATTCAAACAATAAGGCTTACCATCACGCATTATATAACGCTGCCCACCCAACTGCAGATCACATTCGAAGCAAGCAAAATGTTTCATATGCCAAGTGCGACCCTCAGCTTCGGTACATTCGTCAGAGAATATAATCTGCAAGAAAATTTCAAAATTCAAAACGATTAATTAATTCAAAAAAGTAAAAATACTTAAAAGCTTTATTAGTGCTCGTATAAGTTTAATAAAATGTTAACTTGTCTATTTATAGTCAGACTCATTTCAGCGGGTTTTCAAATGATTTTAGGAAACTAATTAATTCTCTTGCACCTAATTATCTACCATTTTAGTTGTTAAATAAAACTCATTTTGTCACTCGCAACCACAAATTGAAAATTAATGCAAACGTTTGCAGACTTCCATAAAAGTTAAACATTTGGATTTGGCCAAAGCAAATTTTTGAGATATAAACAATTTCAATTATTATTCTGTTTATTTCAGCTTAAAACTTAAAATCCTAATTTAGAAATTAGTTTTTTTTAACGCACACTTTGCTTTAGGATTTAGTTAAGTTTATTTTAAGTATTTTATTATAAGAAAAACAGAGTAATAAAGCTGATTTTGAATAGCTTAAACATAAATACAGATAATGCAAAGTAAATATTATTTTACGTTAAAATTCTGTTAGCTTTTGATTTAATATGTATGAAGATTACACAGAGATCCCTGGCATAATGATGAAATATATATGTATACTATGGCATCAACTTTGAGTTGATTAACCCCCGACTAAAAAAAGGGGTGTTATAAGTTTGTAGTGTGTGTCTGTGTATCTGTGTATCTGTGTGTTTGTCTGTGTCCACGTACAGGCCAAACGGCTGGACCGATTTTCATTTAGTTTTTTTTTTTGTTTGAAAGATGACTTGATCGAGAGGGTTCTTAGCTATGTTTGAAAAAAATCGGTCCAGCCGTTTAGAAGATATAACATCTTTTCTGAAAAAAGTCGGGGGTTTTTAAAATTTTTAATTTTTGTTATTTATAGAAAGTTTATCATGTCAGATACTGGGTTCAAATTGTCACATCCGTGATCGTATCGGCAATCGTACGAAAACAGATTAAGTGATACGTCAATCGTATAAGTTGAATAGGATTGCAGTACGTTCACGTATGTCATAATTCGAAAAATGTATTTTTACGTCACGAGTTGTACGTTCACGGATGTGTCGATTCGACCCCTGATTTAGCATGAAAGGAACAACCAGGACTCTAGCTTTGACTTTTTAACTGGCAACCTGTGCAAGCAGATACTGATCACACAGTGGGCAAATATCAGAGGGATCATTATATTAAATCATGCAGGTCTACACACACTAAGGCTGACTTCCAAAACATATTGGTGCATATTCAGAAATTATCACTAAGTGTTAACTTTTTTAAGTACCTATTTAAGTTATTCATATTTCATTACTTTCAGCAGTAAAAGTTTACACTTAATTATGGGTAAAGCTGTAACTAAATGCCAACTAACTAATACATTCAAAGAACAGCTGACTGATTTCATTTACAATTTATTTGAAAAGTTAAATCAATTTGTGGCTCTTTAAAATGCACAAAACAACAAATACTCATTATTTTCTAGCATTTTTCTATATAATAAGCTTTCCTTTTTATATTTACTTCTTGCATTTATTTCTATTGCGTCCAAAAAAATATCTATATAAAGCAATAAAATAAATTAGAGATGCGTTTTTGGTCAACAAAATTCTATTGAATATTATTATTTTTGCAGGCCCATATTTTAATTGATTTATATACAGACTGTAACCAAAAAATTACTTTTATAGATTTTGTAAATTTTTTTAAGGAAATAAAACTGTTTTTTAATAGATTCATAAGCTTTTTAATTAATTACAGAATTTATCGTTCATTATCGACATTTTGTTCTCTCTACATAACTATATGCAAGGTTGCATTTCGGTTACCAGCTGAAAGCAGTTGCTGCACTAGTTATGAATTGTGAATAAGAGCTATAACTATCTATTAACTATATTTTAGTTTCTGTTTTATTAGTTTCGACTTTGGTTACGATTTCTGAATAAGCGCCATTAATACAAAGTTTGTCGATTTGTCGATTATTTTCGTTGTTGAAAGCAAGCGGGAGTATGCCTGGACTAACATCTAGGGATATGCTCTGCGAGTAAGTTTTACAAAAATGTCCTCTAGGGATATGCTCTGCGAGTAAGTTTTACAAAAATGTCCTCTTTGTGTGTGAGCCGCCTTAAGGAGTCGAAATATGGCACAGGCATGTTCGGATTAAATGTTGCCCCCCCCCAGGGAAGGCATATTAAAAGTGGAAGAAGCGGGTTTCTTAAAAAAAGTATTTAAAAAATAATTTGGGGACCAACTTAATGGTAGAAGATAGACTATACGAATGTTTAAAGAAATCCTTTGCATTGAAAAAATATTGAAGATCGGTCATCAATTTGGCAGTTAGAGGCTTGCGAGTAAAATTTTTTCCTTTGTATGGGAGCCCACTTAAGGAGAGGAGTTAGGCGGTCGAAGTTTTCAGAAAAGATGTTGGACGGAGAAAATTAATGGGGCCTGGTCATACGTTTGACCTTTCTAGCGGTGACCCCGGGAAAGTTTTATGGTTTTTTGTAAATTTGTTTTCTTTTACCGTCAACTTTGAGCTTAAATATATTTTTTCCGAAAGTCACAAAATGAGGGGTCCTTGCATGTCGAAATGGAAAAGTGTGCATGTGTGTTTGTATGTGTATCGTCTTAACAAGCAGAAGCAGCGATGCCAACTTGGTGCTTTTGGCACTATTTTGAGTGCTTTTTGAAGACTCGAAACGCCAAATTTTAAGCGTTAGTGCCAAACTAAGAAAAAGCACCAAGTAGTGCTTCTCAAAAAATTTGTGTATTTCTTAAAATTACTTTAATAAAAACTTATTGTATTTATTTTTTCAGTGTAAATCATAGCTTTTTCGTCTGATATATTTCATTAAACGACACTTCACTGGTTTTTCATGTTAGTGTTCTTTACGCTTTTTAAGGGGTGTTTTTTTTTAGAGGTATAGAACTTCGAATTGAAATAAAACACAAGAAAATCGTTTTAATGTCCATAAATTTGGCTTTATTGGAAGGATAATTTTATGCCATTAGTATTTAAATATGATTTCGGGCATGTGGCCGCCGCGGCTGGCTCGAATAAAGCCAATTCTACAGGTCCAATTTTCAACCACTTTTTCGAGCATATGGGGCCGTATGTTGGCAATAACGCCAAGAATGTTGGCTTCCAAGTCCCCTAACATTTCTGGTTTGTTGGCGTAGACAATTGTTTCTTCGGTGCGCACTGTTCGACGTCTCTGCGGATGCGTATTTTCACATAGAGTAAACGTAGTGCGAAAACGATCCATGGTTAACCGAATTAATTGCTCTGATGGACGATTATGTCGACCATAAAATGGACGGAGCTTGCGGTAAACTTCGCGAACTGAACCATTATTTTCGAAATAAATTTGTACGATTTGCAAGCGTTGTTCTTTTGTCAACCTGTTCATGGTGAAATGGCAAACCAAACTAAATATTAATCACTTGACAGCTGACAAAATGGCCGCCAGTTAAAAAAGTGATGCCAACTTAAAGTTCTATACCTCAATAAAAAACACCCTTTATATGCTTTTAGAGCCACAAAAGTTGGCATCACTGAGCAGAAGCTATTTCATTATTGTTGTTGGTATAGTTTTTATATTTATTTAATCACGTTTGTATGTGCTTTGAATGTGTGTTTAGTTCTTTAGCTAAACAATTCTAGATACATAATTCTTCTTGTTTACCAAATGTTTTCTGTATAAAAAAAAACATTTACGCTATGTTCGAATATTTTTGCGTAACAATCAGCGTTGTCAACTTTTAAATTTCAAAAAGCACCGAAACCAAGAAAAAAGCGCGTAATTTAAGTAAAAAAGCACTAAATTTAAAATTTTATCATATTATTTAAAAAAATTTTACACATCGTTTGGTTATTGATTTGCTGCGGACATAATGTATTTTGAATATACTGTGCCGCACACCAATAACCAACCGACAACTAGTGCTGGGATACTATCGATAGTACTATCGATAGTTTTAAAATATCGAAAACATCGATAGGAAAAAATATCGTTATCGATATTATGCAGTTTCGAAAACCTGAGGTATTATTAAATTTTTTTTTAACTGAAAGCAACATTTTTCAAAAACTGTCACTTAAAATAACGTTTGTAGATACATACATATGTACATATTAAAATAAACATAAGTCTATATAAAGGATGTCCCAACAAGAACGCAAGATTTAAATTTTAAATAAAACACAGATATTTAAAAAAAAAAATTGTGAAACTTTATTATATCGTAAATTACAACAAATCGGGCAAATGTCCGCCGCGGCTTTGCTGGCACACACGCGATCTTTTAATGAAATTTGCAATGGCCGTTTTGCATAAATGCTGCGGTATTTTATTAATGCAGCGTCCAATTTCCTCTTTTAAGGCTTGAGTCGTCGTCGGCTTATTCGCGTAAACTTCAAAAAACCCCAAAGAAAAAAGTCTAATGGTGTTAAATCGCAAGATCTAGGCGGCCAATTCTGGTCTCCAAAACGCGAAATAACACGACCGGGAAATGACTGATGTAGCAATTGAATTGTTTCTCTGGCTGTATGACATGTGGCGCTGTCTTGTTGAAACCACATTCATTTCTTCAATTCTAGGCACGAAAAAACTGGTTATCATTTCACGATACCGAACACCATTGACTGTTTGCGCTTGACCTGCGTTTGAGCGACATCATCACGTACAGCTGCGATATTTTCGGTCGATCGACCTGGTCGAAGGCGCGTTGTTGTCTTTACATCACTAACAGACCCAGTTTCGGCAAATTTATTCATTAATCTCCTTAAACAGTTGACTCTTTTGGAGCATTATTGTGACTCCAAATTGATCGCAAATTTGCGAACTGTAGCTGCAAAACTTTCCCCATTTTGGTAAAACAATTTCACAATGAAAATGCGTTGTTTATTCGTGTAGCGCTCCATTTTTACTAACCTCGTACCTTCTACTAGCAAACAATAACAATTGTTCAAATGTCAAAAAATGACACTTCGAATGGCGCCAAATTTAAATCTTGCGTTCTTGTTGGGACACCCTTTACTTTCAATAAAGGGATAAAAAACTAACTGTAACCTGATAAAAAATTAGTTATGTATATATTTCTTTCTCAGGTACAAACGTTCAGTCGATAGTAATATCGATAGTATCGATAGTGAAATGTGAACTATCGATATATATCGATAGTAGAAAATATCTATAGTATCCCAGCACTACCGACAACATGTACTTAAATTGTAAACATTTTAGGCATCCGATAAACATTTTATTTTTATAGGACGAAGCATTTTCAAATTATTATAAAAAATTTTACATTTTTTTCGTCAATGAACAAACGAATCTCTCGAGTTTAGTCAAATGGGCAGTAATCCAATTAAAAAAAAAGTTGAAAATATTTTAAAATCAAGGTTTACAAAATTTGGTTTTTATTAAATTATGCTGTGGAAATATTTTCTCGACTGATGTGTGACAAACATAATAAATTTTTATCGAAATAAAAATGGTGACTTCTGCGTTTTAATATGGAAGTAACAGAAGTTTTAATAATACCTCAAACGAGTCCATATCAACTGAATCTCTCAATAGTGGACTCAACATTTTTTCCATTGCATTAAGTGAATCAATCTTTCTCCACCCATTGTCTATACTAGACAAAATTTCGCTATTAGACTATATATGAGTAAATACTTGTATTATGTCTTCTTTGTTGTATGGCAAAACACTGTTTATATTATATATGCTTAAAATGTTAAGGTTTGATGGTAATATGACACGTATTTATTAAACCAAGCCTTTTAAAATTTTAGTTGATTTTTTTGAGATGCTTTATTTAACTTCAGAGCTTATGTTTTTGAATGAAAGAGTTCCTCGAAAAAAAAAATAGGTAAGGAAATTTTCCTTTGAGTTTTTGGCTTAGTGCCACCGACTCGAAACAAAAAGCACCGAAAATTAATTTAAAAAAGCACTGAGCACTAACTTCAAAATTTATCGCGTCGAAAATTTCAAAAAGCACTAAAAACGGTGCGAAAAGCACCGAGTTGACAACGCTGGTAACAATATTAATTGTTTTTACAAATACTTTCTGTGCGCATTGCACTATTTCTAACGCAGCTTATCGAGGAATCTTTACCCAAAATTTTTTTTAGATCTATTAGAGATATTATGATAAGTCTCACTATTATTGTGATATTGTTTACCACAGAGAATAACGTAGAAAGCTTTCAAATTGTAAAACTTGCACATTAAAACGAAATAAAGCTGGCAAGCAACGGTAATTTTTGATAAAGTTTAAAATAATTTTCTTTTTCATTCGGCAAAACAAATGACATTTTTCATCAATTAGATTTGAAGACCATCAAACAAACAACGGTCAAATACACAATAAAATATTTTTTGATTTTCATCATTCACTGCCAACAATGTGTTCTAGTAGTCAAAAAACACGAGCCCACGCACCAACTATGGGGCTGATGAGTTTATTTGATCGTCTACTGGGCGCTTTAGACTGCAGTTCTCAAAACGGAATTGATAGATTCTAATCGAAGCAACAAGTCGAGGCAAGATTATTGGAAGCGGCAGCGCAGTGACCAGCGGTGGCACGTGGAAAGACGTTTCGTTGGCTCAAATAAGCATATGAAAATTAAAAGAAAAAATTAAAAATTGAAATTGAATATCGATTTTCGTAATTTTTTCCTCCGAAATTGTACGATTTTGTCTTTTTGAGCAGATAATATTGGCTGGTTTTGAGGCGTTGCGAGGCGATGCAATCGGTGGCGGCAAAATAAATAAAAAAATAACCGGTAATTTCGAGCCGACTTGTCTCTCTGGTAGTAAGCAGTCTTGTAAGCTAGAGCATACAAAGTAATTCTGTGGCTAAAAGGAAAAAGAGCTTAAGTCGAGATAAGCTCATTTTGAGTTAATGCTACCTCCATAATCTGCATATTCTAAAGTACCCCTGGTCAAAGTCTCAATTAATTTGTGTGATTTTTCAGGAAGTTATAGCACTGTGACTTGCGACTTATCTTTCTTAAGCTAAGTCTAGACGATATGTTGAATCAGCAAATATATGCTTACATTCATATGCTTAAAAATAACAACAAATCCTGCTGTCGGCATATACATATGTTAGGCGTCTACACAGTATGCTGAAAGTACCAAATTTTTTAAAGTCAACATATGTCAGCAAATAATAATACAACATATGAGTTAGCATACAATTTTTGTGTCTATACGATATGTTGAATTTCGTATGCTGATATATATGTTAAGTCATGTGAGCATTTGCTTAAATGTAAAATAAATTTGACAATTATATTTCTTTATTAGTAATTTGTATAAATTATCGCTTTTAGTGGAAAAGTTTATATATTTGGTGTATAATTAATATATAAAAAAACATAATGTCATCAAATGATATTTCCCTTGCCGTTATCCTAACTGCATTTGTTTTTGATGGTGATGCAGAATTAAAAGAAAAACGACTTAGAGTTTGGCAAAAGAAATGGTTAGAAAGAAGAGAGGAGGAGGGCTTCTGTGAAAAATTATACAAGGAATTGAAAGAAGAGCAAATATTATACAAAATTTCATACGTATAGATATAAATGTCATCGTTAGACCATTCAGTATGGACTTTTGGCCTAATTTGTTTGTAAGGTTTTTTCACGTTTTTGACTGCCTGAACTTTTTCAGGTGTTGCGCGTGCAGAATCATCTGTATCAAAGCCACAAAATGATTCTAAACAATCAGTATTTTCTAACAAACCTGTAATCACTGTTTCCATTTCTTTATACATATCGTTTGCTTAATCGGCAAATATGATAAGTCCCTTTTTAATTTTTCAGGAGAGTCTGTCTAAATTTATTTAAACTGAAAATGTGTGAGGAAAACGAAACTATTAATTTGGCTATTTTAAATTAACACAAAAAATTTATTTGCTAAGTAAATGCAAGTACATTAGATGCATATTCTTTTCCACTAAACTAATAGGTAATTTTTTAAATTTTTTTTGTCTTAGCATATTTGCTTACCACTGTATAACAGCAAGAAAAAATACCGTAACGACATTTTAGGTTTTGGAAATGATGCGTTTTGAGTTACAGTAGCATTCTACATTAAAAACTCAATTTACATAAAAATTGACTTAAAATAAAACAACAATTTTTTATTGTAAGGAATAGTAATACTAAAAATATATACTTATCTATAATGAGTCACCCATTACAAATATCTTCCAATAAATAAACGTTTATTTTTACTATATTTTAATGAGCAGAGTTAAAATAACAATTCTATTTGCTATCAAATTTGCCGTATGCTGAAAGGCTTAAATAGGATTTTCAACAAACAACATATCTGACAGCATACATAGCAAATTCGTTACAAAGTAAAAATATGGTGTCTACACGATATGAAAAAATATTGAACATACGTTTGTTGACGACTTTAACAAATGCCCTTCATATGTAGTTAAGCATACATATGTTGAAAAAATTTAGTGTCTTCACGATATGTTGGCACTGATAACAAATTTTTCATCATAAATATGCTAATTCAACATATCGTCTAGACTTAGCTTTAGACTTCTAGTCGCATTTGGAATAACAGTTTAACTTAGGTTATACTTTGGTATATTTCAACTTAAATATATTACTTATAGTATGTAGAATGATGTTTGCTTAAAAAATCAAAGGTTAACAGAAAATTTCCCAATTTATCTTTAAATGCTTAAAAATGCTATCCTGTAAAACAGCAAAATATCACCTAAGCACTTTTTCCTTATTGCCACAGAATTGTCATTACAAACATTTATCGATGGCTTAATATTAAAAGGTCCTAACCCAATTTTTTTCGAAATCGCGTTTTTAATGTTTTCTGGGCGACAACGTATAATTGCATCCTCCTTGAAGATCTTAGTACGATACAGTTCAAAATCAAGGACTTATGGCAACTTAAAAAAACTAATTCTGCATGTAAATGCTTTATTTATCTTCAGTTTTTTGCTTCTCCTGTAAAATATCGAAAATTCGAGTTAGGCCTTTTATATATTAAGCCATCGATGTTCAAGGTTTGAATATCAAAATTTATACATATGAAAAATTTAATTGAGCTTTATTGATTCCAGCCGTGTAGAAACATGAAAAGAATGCATGTGATGATATTTTATGACCATCAAATTTCACTTTCAATGTGAAATGCTTTCGGTGAATGCAACATGTATACAAAAGTTGTCATGCTATTTTAAAACGATCTAGAGTGGCCGTAATTTTTTTTTAAATATGTTTTTATAGTCAATAAAATAATCTTTAAAGCATTAACACATAATTTGCTTCAGCATATAATAAAAAAAATGTCTGCCGCCAAAAAACTTTCCACACTAAACCAGAGACACCTGTACCAAATTGTTGTTTATTTATAAATTTATTACATGTTTAACAGGGACAAGATTCCCTAAAGACTTGCTGTCAAAGTCACAAGTTGTTGTTTGTATGTTTGGATGTTGAATTAAAAGCCAGCATAGCATGACTCTGCTGCTCTGTTGTGGCAAGAAATACTTGCATATAAAAATATTTATGACTTTAAGCATGTTACTCACCTCATCGCATGCCGAACAACGCGGCTTTTGGGTTTCTGCATGATGACGTCCACAGTAGAGATTTCCATCACGATGGAAGTATATTAAATCCACTAGTAATTCCTTGCAAACACAACAAACAAAACAGGCAGGATGCCAACAGACTTGAGAGCCAAGACGTTGCGCAAAGACCACAATGTCACCAGAGGAAAGTTGTTCGTTGCACTAAAAAATTAAAAAGAAAAAAGAAAGAGTAGAGCATGAATTACACATAAGAAATATTTTTGGCATTTAAAATGTAAAGATAATAATGTGTTTAAAAATGGCTAGAGAAGGAAATTGTGCTCTGACATGCCTTAGACCGTATGCCACTGTATATAATTTGGGAAATCCCTAATCCTAATCATCATGCATTGTACAATTTTTTAATATAATCATACATAAGAAACTTAAACTATTGCAACCTGTTGTTTCTGTTTAACGCGTGTCAAAATGCATATGAAATGTCAAAAACTATACGACGAAATAATGGCAAAATATATTTGATAGTTGAACCCAGAGTTAAAACTTTTTCCAAGTATCGTAAATTTTAGCTTAAAAAAATGCTAAGTTGGCCACACTGTTTTTGATTATTACAAACATGATCATAGACTTATATTTAAAATCATATGAAATCTTTGAATGTTTTATAAATATTTGCATGTTAACATGTAGGAGGA
The DNA here is from genome assembly GCA_949987645.1 of Tachina grossa. Lineage (NCBI taxonomy): Eukaryota > Metazoa > Arthropoda > Insecta > Diptera > Tachinidae > Tachina > Tachina grossa. The sequence continues at coordinate 47,779,678 of OX465278.1, read as the reverse complement.
TTACATACTCAAAAATGTTTTCACAAATACATGTTATTTGACGAAAGCTTGAACCTAAACAAACATAAGAAATAAAAAATAAAAAAATCCATGCTTTTAAATAAATACTAAAATAAACAAGTAAATAATGCTATATTCGGTTGTGCCGAATTTATATACCCTTCATAGGCACATCCATACATATGCATATGTTTTGTGAAAAAATTTATAATTTTTTGCTCTAGTGCAATTTTTAGTAAGTGACCTCTCGGTATTTTTCGATTAAATATTTTTTGTTCGATATTAGCATTAAGTTGAATATTTTATTCTACACTGTGTATTTAAGAAATATTTTACATTCACCTTTATTTCAGGTGTCAAAAACAACGTCACGTCATACAATATCAGAAAATCAAATTAAAAAAATTAATTAATTTAGTAACTTTAATATCCAAAAAAAAAAAAATTCAAAGTTTCCAGCTATGGAGCTGTTGTGGTTTTAATTTTTATAATTTTGCACACCAAACTTTTCTTTCCAACAATTAAAATATATATAATTTATAAAGAAAAAGAAAACAATTAATTAGAGCTAGTTATATAAGGTATATAAAATTATACGAAAAGTGTAAGTTTCCCAACCCTGGAATCATCCTTTTTGATTTTTCTGATTTCTTGCGCCAGTCTCTTCCTTTTAAGAATATAAGATATGTTTAATTTATAGAAAAAAAAGGAAAAATTTGTTTTAGTACGTTAATTTTGCATAAAAAAAGTTAAAGTTTTCCAAACCTGGAAACGTCTTTTTAATTTTTTTAATTGTTTTTTGAATTTGACATAAAAATTTCATTCGTACTGAAGTATAAAATAAGTTTTTTTTAATGATAAAAAGTAAAAATTAGTTTTCGGTAGTTAATTTTTTATAACACAGAAAGTGTAAGTTTCCCAACCCTGGAATCATCCTTATTGATTTTTTTGATTTCTTACACCAATCTTTTTCTTTTAAGAATGTAAGTTATGCCTTATTGATAGCAAAAAATTAAAAATTTGTTTGAGTAAGTTAATTTTGTATAAAAAAAGTTAAAGTTTTCCAACTCTGGAAACTTCTTTTTATTTTTTTTTTGATTTTAACTTAAGTATAAAATAAGTTTATTGAATAAAAAAAATAAAACTTAGTTGTTGGTAGTTACTTTTTTATAACACACAAAGTGTAAGTTTTCCAACCCTGAAATCATCCTTGCTGATTTTTTTGATTTCCTACACCAATCTCTTTCTTTTAAAAATATAAGATATGTTTAATTTATAGAGAAAAAGGAAACAATTTGTTTTAGTAAGTTAATTTTGTTTGATTTTGTATAAAAAAATTTAAAGTTTTCCAACCCTGGAAAAGTCTTTTTAATTTTTTTTATTAGAAAAACCAATTTTATTCCTACTGAAGTATAAAATAAGTTTATTTAATAAAAAATAAAAATAACAAAAATTAGTTTTCGGTAATTACTTTAGTATGGCAAAATAAAGTTTGAGTTTTCCAGCTCTGAAATCGTCCGCTAGATTTTGCTGATTTTCTATCCCAATGTTTTTCAGACCATGTTGGACACACCAGCCCAAGACGGAAGTCTCTAGCTTTTCTGGGAGCTGCGGAAAACCGATTTCACGTGCAAACAGATGAACAGACGGACAGACGGACAGACGGACATCGCTTATTCGTCTTCCCTATGTATAAGGATACAGAATATATATATATTGTATGGCTCGCTTATTAATATTGTGGAAATTACAAACAGAATGACAAACCTATATATACCCTTTTTTATACCTTTTTGATAAATGGTATAAAAAATTTTTTTTTTTGGTCTTCCTTAAATAAAAGTTTTATAAAATTTTTATTTGCAAAAACCTTCATAAAATCATACATACATTCATAGGATCCATTGCAAAGTGAAATGGCAATTGTGCCTTAAGGACACATTATAAAATTAAAGTTTTGAATAGACTTTGTTTAGCTTGTACCTACTCCCTCTCTCTATCTCTCTCACTCTTTCTCTATCTTACAGCCATTTGAATTTTCTTCTCTGTTTTCTAATTAAAAAAAAAAAGACTTACAAATATAGAAAAAAAAACAGAAAAAGGGTTCACAAACCATTAAATGTTTAAACATTCATTATTTGTTTAAATTAAGCAATGACTTGCTTGGATGGTTTGTTGGTTTATTTGAGTTTTCCTATTTAGTGAAAGTGCTCCCTAGAGGTTGTTTATTTTCATTTTCAAGGCGTATTCGTGTGCTTTGTGTCTGCACATTTAAATGAATCGTTTGGTGTTTTCGTTTTTAAGAGTATTTTCTTTAACTTTCAAATTTGTTTTGAACTAAATAATTGTTAACGTGTGGGCATAATAATTGTTGTTTTTTCCTGTTGTTAATAGAAATATCACTTATTGTTTTATGCTTTAATTTAAATGAATGTACGTAAAATGGGGCTTAGTGACTTCTTTTATGAAAAGAAATTAAATTTTTTAAATAAAATATTTGTGTAATTTAAATAAGCTAAGAAGCTTACCAATTTAGGGAAACGTCGTATTTTCTAGTTAATTGCTTCAAAAAATTATCCAAACAGTACTAAGATATGTCTTAATATAACATGAACACCTGTCATGCAGTGTGCTAATGCTCCTAATGCTCCTTGGCGGCTTAAGAGGTGCACCAAGTGGCAATTTAAGCTAATTAATGGATTCAACCACTTGCTAAAGGATCACGCAAAGATAAGATATGGTTGTAGAATGGTTGAGAAAACAATATTATGTTCTCTGAAACAAATGTGTGGTCGTCGAAAACTAGTTATTGTTATTTTAAACATTTATTTCGTTACGATAAACAGAGTAATGTTTGAATTTAATAATTACATTATCACATCCATAAAAAAGTGTGATATGGTTAGAGTTTAAAAATATAGTCTTGTTAAAAATTTATGACTACAACATAATTTGTATTATTATTTAAAAATAATATGATGTAATAATAACAATATAATGTTATCCAAAACAATACTATGTTAAGTTTAAAAAAAAATCTTTTTCACAAACATCTATAAGTTCAGTATTTCGTTTGTAAGCTATCGGTAGTGCACGGGTGGTGTTAAATAAATTAATAGATAAATAAAGTATTAACAAAAGGGTAGACCAATAAAAATATATAAACATTTGTGTATCTCTTTATACAGACATACATACATTTTATTTCAACAATATTAAATTATTTTTATTTAGATTTTGACGCAGAGCTGTTTCTACAATAAATATATGATTAAAAAACAAAATAGTATTTTTACATTAAATAATACTGTGGTCGTATTTAACAATATTAATATAATTTTAGATCATGGTATGGTGAGTCTCAATTATATTTTAGTCACATCTAACAATAGTGTTGTCATATTTATAATACTAAGATTATAATATAATTAACTCATATAATATTATAATTAACTCAGATAATATTATAATTAACTCAGATAATAATATTCTTACAGTTTTTTTTTCTATTAACAATAGTATGATTTGACTGCAACCATATAATTCAATCATAGTATGTTGCTGTTTGATCATGGTTACCTCAACCATATGTTTTCTTTGCGTGATTGAACTAACTCACATTGGCTTTTCTTTGGGAAACCAAACCTTATATCCAACGTAACCTTTGGCCTTGTCAGAGTCATCAATCAGGTATTCTCTGAAGGCTGCCTCACCAGTATTCGTTCACAGTTTAGCCAACTCTAGAGGGTTGGTACGAAGTGTCGAAAATCTTTGTTATTTCAAAAATTGGGTATTGCTTGTAAGTTCTAACGGAAAAACTTAGTTTTTAACCGAACTATACTAGAGATTGCCAGAACTCTACTGAGGTGCAGGAAAAAATATTACCACCCAGACGATCCATGGAAGGTATTAAATATCTAAAAGAAATTGACAAGGAACTACCTATTCGTGCTTTAAGGTATAGTAGTAAAGTTATCGAAGCCTTAAGAAATCATAAAATTCAATCTCGAAGCATACTTCAATGCAAAAATGATATAAACTCATACAGGTATTGCCGAGAAATCGTGATAATATGGAATCCAGGACATTTGGAAATTAAGAATCGAATCGGCTTGCAAAGATAAGATCCTTACTGAATAACATCACACTAAAATATGCCAAACCTTTGCGAGAATTGAAAAACGGGCTATAGAACAACAAACCAATCGTTGGTAGAACTCTACTCTTGAAAGAGTGACCGAAAGTGGAAGTGAGTGAAAGGACAAAATAAATTCCAAGTTTGAAAAGATCACTACTTCAAAATTTGTTTAGCATAATAACACGACATACAGAGTTAAAAAATCACCTGAATTACATGGTTGTTGTTGTCGATACAACATGTAGAGACTTGCGAGGAAGGTGATGAAGTTCACGAACACTACTTGTGTGTTTGTCCAGCATTCAATAAAATCAAAAGACAAATCTTCTATTTGGAAAATATACCAAACATAAACTAAGACTGGAAATACCTAGCAAAGTTTTTTGAGGAAACTAGGTTCCTGAGTTTTTATGATTCTTAATTGGGTACTTTCCACCCAATTATCTCTGTAAAGAGCGCAGAAAATGCTAGAAAAGCTTGAGTGAAATCCGAAACGTATTATGCTACTATTGATTGGCTTTCTTTTCAACCTAACCTAGTCGCATCGTATACCACGTCTAAGACCTAATCTTCGACCTAGCCTGTACACACCCAGCCTACTTATAAACCATATAAGAACCTAGAAGAAGCTCTTACTGGACCAATTGCAATTAGAAGAAAATACCCAATAAACATATGAAGAATACCTGAAGGATTCAAATAAACGATAGTATACATAAATTGTGTTAAAAGAGAGACAGAGACAGATAGAGATAGAAATAGAGTAGAGGTAGATACAGATAGAGACAGAGATCGAAATAGCGATAGATATAGAGTTAGAGATAGAGATAGAACAAGGAATAGACATAGAGATAGAAAAAGAGATAAAGCTGAATATAGAAATAGAAATAGAGATATAGATGGAGATAAAGATAGAAATAGAGGTAGAGATAAAGGTAGAGATAGAGATGGAGATAGAGATAGATATAGAGATAGATATAGAGATAGAGGTAGAGGTAGAGATGGAGATAGTGAGAGAGATAGAGACAGAGATAGAGATAGTGAAAGAAATAGAGATAGAGCTAAAAACAGAAATAGAGATATAGATGGAGATAAATATAGAGATAGAGGTAGAGATAGAGATAGAGATAGAGATAGAGATAGAGATAGAGATAGAGATAGATATAGAGATAGAGATAGATATAGATATAGAGGTAGAGGTAGATGTAGAGATGGAGATAGTGAGAGAGATAGAGATAGAGAAAGAAATAGAGATAGAGCTAAAAATAGAAATAGAAATAGAGATATAGATGGAGATAAATATAGAGATAGAGGTAGAGAGAGGTAGAGATAGATATAGATATAGATATAGAGATAGATATAGATATAGAGATAGATATAGAGATAGAGGTAGAGGTAGAGATGGAGATAGTGAGAGAGATAGAGACAGAGATAGAGTAAGAAATAGAGATAGAGCTAAAAATAGAAATAGAAATAGAGATATAGATGGAGATAAATATAGAGATAGCGGTAGAGATAGAGGTAGAGATAGAGATAGAAATAGAGATATATATATAGAGATATATATAGAGAAAGATATAGAGTTTGAGTTATAGGTAGAGATAGAGGTAGAGATAGAAATAGAGATAAAGATAGAGGTAGAGATAGAGATAGAGCTAGGGATATAGATAGAGTTAGTATTGGAGTTAGAGATAAAGTTATAGATAGGGTGAGAAGAAGACATAGATAGAGATAGAAATAGAGTTAGGGACAGAGATAAATAGAGAGAAAGAGAGAGTAAGATAGGGATTAAGACTGGGATAGAGATTGATTTTAAGATTGATATTGAAATAGAGACATAGATAAAGAAATAAGAAGATAGTGATAGGTAGAGAGAGAGTGAGATGGAAAAACATTGATAGAGAGCGAAAATTAAAGAAAGAAATAAGAACAAAAAGAAAGAGAGAGTGGGAGGGAGATATCAAAATGAATATTGCGGAATAAAAAAAATTCAGGAAAAAGAGAACCACCTGAGCCAGTATTAAAAGATATGCCAATAACCACCTCAAGATTGAAAAGAGATTTCATCAGTGATGTTTAAATATACATATATGTATGTGATATAATATATCCAGAGATATTTGTAAGCCGGAAATAGCTTTATGTTGCCTGCTGTGCTTGAAAAACACATTTCTTTGGCATTCCAATTTCCATAGAATTTAAAATTAACCAACTTATATTCAATGCCGCCAGAGAACATTCAATTTGTTATCAACTGCTTTTTCTTGCTTGAAGCACTAAAACTTTAAAATGTTTTCCAACTACTATTGGTTAACAATTTTGATATTGTGCCTAATTCTTAACTACTAGTAAAATACATATTTAATCAATTTTTCACAGTTAATTTTTTTTTTACTTGCTAGAAAATACAAAATTAAAGATTTATCAAAATCTTTAATGGCCTAAAACAAACACAATGAGAAAATATTCCAACTCATTGAACCGAACAACGACTAACAAAAATATTAACGCGAATTTGGGAAAGAAATGTTCATTCATTGAAAGAGGCAGAGATAGATGCTGAATAAAAGCAAATAATGTCGTTTCTTTTAAAAAGGCAAACAATAACTTTGAAGACAAGGATATGACAGGCTCAAAAAAAAAAGATTAACAAAAAAAAAGTTAAAGGATATAGAAAAGTATAATGAAAGAAATCATTGATGTGTATTCAAAAAGAATGAATGAAAGCAGAGAAAAAAGAAACAAAAGGAAATGTAAGTTAGTTTTGTATTGAGTTTGTGATTCCGTTAAGAAAACGGAAAATTAAAAGCGAAGAATGTTTGAGTAGATAAAAGACGAACTGGAAATGCTTTAAGAAAATATAATAATAGTAATAAAAATAATAATAATTCACAAACAAGTTTCTGGTTAGGGAATTACCATTATTGATAAAATACTCGCTTGCCATTTCCTATAAATTGCAAATTAATGTATCCCTTTTTTCCACATGCCAGGCATTAGACTCTTCTAGAGAATTTAGATGAAAATCCAAGTTTACAATTTTAATGATTTTTGAAAATCATTAAAAAAAAATCTGAGATTGTCATATAGTTTAAGTTTGAGATTAAAAAGTTGGTCATTCAATATTGGACCAATCCGTTTCAAATTACACCTATACTTTTAGAGTATGTTGTGCGCTCTTAATAAGATTCTCCCTAATATCTCTTTTTAAGAGCGCACAACACAATAAAAACCATAAAAACCTTTCAAAACTTAGTCGGGTTAGGAACCTAGTCTCTTCAATATACTTTCATAAGGTCTTCCAGCATAAACTCCTCAAATATTCCATATCTGATATAAGAGTATTATCCAGATGGAAGATATGTCTTCTAATTTGACTGAAAGCTGGACAGCGACACAAGTAGTGTTGGATAAATTCAAGATGAGGAATTTCTGCCAACTTCTAAATGCATCCATACAATCCAGGTGACTTTTTAACTCGGTATGTCCTGTTATTAAGCTTACTAAACTCCATAGTGTTGGCCTTTTTAAACTTAAAATTTCTATTGACTTTTCACTATTTGCCCAGCTGGAAAAGTATTCATTAATTACATAAATAATGGGAGAAATAATGTATTATTTTCCAAAGCAAGACAATCCATTCCCTTAGAAACGAGAGCGTAATTTTATCAAACACAATAAATACACATTGATTACCACGTGCATTACCACATCTGCAGAAAAAGAATGCATAGTTTTTGCTTGTGACAAGTGTTATGAATTATAGAATTCATTCCTCGGACGTATTAAAATAATTCTGTGTTAACAGTAATGAATTCTGGACTGAAAAAGTATGCATGCTGTACATTACCTTCTCCTTTACTATTCATTACTATTTCCTACGGGGTTTCCCCAGAGAATTTCGGTCACTCTGCCAACAGCAGAGTTCTTCCAATATCTGCTATGTTGTTCTATAGCCCGTTGTCTTAGTTGGTTTTTGAATTCTTGAAAGAGTTTAGCTTTCTAATTTGAAGTTGTTCACTAATGATCCCGTCTTTTCATATTAATTTTCTGTTCCCAAGTTGACCGTCTGGGTTCTAGAAATAGGGTGTTAATATTTTTCTTGATTTTCTTGAATCTCATTAAAAATTTGTTAGCAATAAAATTTCCCTCTCTCTCTCTCTCTCTCTTATTATCTCTCAAAAAGAGGTCAACTTGGATTGACTTATGAAAAATTTGTCTGGACAAAAAAAAATGTGGGTGAAGGCAGCTTAAACTGAAACTGTAATCACCCAATTGTTGAGGAAACAACTTTGGCTGCACAGATTTTTTTTATGTAATATGTCTCTAATATTTTTACTCTTTCACCTTCGGATAGTATATTTATTTTGTAGGTGGCTCTAGGTTCAGGAAATTATCGAGAACCTATTGAAGGTAATTTTAGCGCTATACCAATCAATCCTAATAACCAGTGCCATGAAATCAATACTAAACTAAGCTATTGAAGATCCTCTGCTCTCTTTCAATAGTTGTATGGGAGAGAAAGCTAACAAAATGCTCTGGCATCACACTTAATATTACACACGTATGGCAACCTTCAAAAAGAGAATGTTGCCAGTTTACAGTATAACACTGGCTTTATTCCTGATCTAAATGACTAGTGTACTTCTTCAAAAGGAAATTTTGCTAAAGCCTTGGAGAGAATCCTCTTTTTGGGATCCTGTATACGTCATGGTTCTCTGAAGCGAGAGAAGCTTAGCGGATAAATCTCTTTAAAATAATTCCGGATAAAATGACACATATTTTTCGTAAATGTTGTAAATCTCAATCTCAAGTACTAGAGTTGTGCAAAATCGTTACATTTGGTGAATAGTTCGAAGCGATCTGAAAAATTAAAAGAACTAGGTCCTTCCTTTCGTTCATGCCTGCTATTTTAGGGTTCCGTACACCAAAAAAGAAAAGGAACCCTATTGTTTTCGCTAAGAACTAGGTCCTTCCTTTCGTTCATGGCTGCTATTTTAGGGTTCCGTACACCAAAGGTGAAAAGGAACCCTATTATTTTCGCAGCGCTGTCCCTTACAGGCTGTTTTTTTTCGAGAAGCGTAAAAGCTACGGACTTGAATTTTAGATAGAATATGTAGAACTTCGGCAGCTACAGCAACAAGATATATGATATATGATAGTTAAAAATTAAAGGGTGTTTGAAAAAGAGCCACGAAAAATATTGAAAGACAATGTAATATTTATACAATTATATATAGACACTTGAAATTTGGAAAGTTGGTGTACAACAATTAACACTAAATTAAAAAAAAAATCTAAATTAAAGGGTATATGATCAGTAAATGTAATTTTGACAAACTCTTGAAATTTTCAAAAACCTCAAAACTAAAAAATTCCAAAATAAAAAATTCGCCAAACACCGAAAAAAATCACCAAACTATAAATAAACCTCTGCAACTAAAATAAATCGCAAAAAAAACCGAAAAAATCGCCGAAATGTAAAAAAGCGCAAAAACTAAAAATAAACGCCAAAAACCTAGAATAACCGCCAAAACGAAAAAAAGTGCCAAACTAAAAATTTGGTGTTATTTGCTCATTAATAATTATCACATGTAATTTGGCTTAAAAAGCGATACGAACTTTAGCCCGTTCAAATCACAAATATAGAAACAAATGGAGCTCGAATAATAATTAAAATTAACTAAAAATTAATAGCCATGGGCCTGTGGCAAAAATTAAATAAAAATATACTTAATAGTAACAAACCAAAAAAGTTTGTCTTAAGTAGAACAAAAAATAAGCAAATTAAGTAACATGTGTATAATTAGTAAAAAGAACAAAACGACAATGGTAAGACTGTTGTAAATATAGTGATGGTAAAATTGAGCTTACAATACAAAAAAGCTTTCAGCAAATTGAAATACGATGAATCAAAACAATTCACATATTCCATTTGCAATAAAATGCTAAGTATATAAAGCAGAAATCTACATCAACTGACACCACACACAGTGGACCAAACACAAAAGAACGCTGATGATGAAGGTTTAGTGGCCTTCGAAAACGGCTGGCTGTTCCGTTCAACTATGTGTTGTTAGTCAGAATATTTACAACAGACTTTGGTGTTATTTGTTCATTAATAATTATCACATGTAATTTGGCTTAAAAAGCGATACGAACTTTAGCCCGTTCAAATCACAAATATAAAAATTTGTTTTCTAAAACTAAATTGAATCGGAAAAAACCAAAAATCGCCAAAATGAAAAAAATGCCAAATTAAAAAATTATAAATAAAATCTCTAAAACTAAAACAAATCGCCAAAAGCCGAAAAATTCCCCAAAATAAAAAAATCCAGAATTAAAAAAACGCCAAGAACATAAAAAATCCTTGGAACGAGATAAGCGCCAAAAGTAAGAAAAACCGCCAAATTTAGAAAGAAACAAAAGCTAATCGGGTACTTAATTTTTTTTTAAATGTCTACGTTAGGTAAGATATTTGATTATATAGCATAAAGTTCGTATATTAGTACATATTTAGTGTCGGTACGGAACCCTTCGTGTGTGAGTCACAGTAGCACCTTACAGAACTTATTTTAGCTTGAACATTGAATGAAATGCGAGAGAACTTCTCTGTCACTACTAAAAACATAAATAAATGTTTTTGTTTGTTTCCATTAATGTAGTTTTAAATACATTACGTACAAACTAACTATTGAGTCCGTATTCATAAAAAAATATAGCTTATCACTGTCGCAGAATATGTGGTTGACTACAAAAATAGTTAACTTATAGTTAACTTTTCTTAGACTGACTAAAAACTAACTGCAATGTCATCCAGAACAAATCCAAAATTAATTCTCAAGTTGAGTACGTAATCGAATTTGGTGAGAGCCAACAAATTTACTCTCGCCTACTTTGAAACTCATTTCAGTTTTATATTAACATTTTGTTGTTGTTATTTTAGATGGTACCTTAGCTGAGTGATTGAATACACAACGTGTGATGATACATGTTCGGACCCCAGAAATTTTTTTTAATTTATTGACTACCAGGTGATTTAAAAAAAATCAACTTTAAGTTAGCTGAAAGTAATGCAGAGTGAGACAATTGACTACCGCCTAGGACATCGCAATGTTAAAATAGTCAGTTGATTACATTGAAAAGTAATACAAGTGTCAGCCAGCTCTAGTTGGGAAGTAGTTAGCTTAAAGTTAGTTTAAAGTTAACGTAATTTCCGACAGGGATTAAATAAAATATTAATTAGGCATAATCAAAATTAACTAATATGTACAGAAGCTCGTACCAGTTCTGTCAAACTTTATCTAAAAATAAATAAAATATAAGCTTCACCTCTCAAACTTTAGGCGTAAAATCCCTTCAACAATTTTGTGCGAACGCAGTTGTAATAATAAGAATACCTTGTTAATTATCTATTGGAACCACTGTTGCCAGAATTGACGATTTCTCTGCATTTTGACGATTTTCACCTCTCAAAATACACTAGTGACGATTTTAGGTCCAGAAATGACGATTTTCTAAATTTAACATATATGGGAATTTTTTTTTAGTATTGCATTTTTAAATAATAGACTTTGCAACTTGCTTACGCAACACGTTTGCGAGTATTTTGATGCAGACACTGCAACCTACAATGCAACCGTCAATACAACCCATAAAATCAAAACATTTTGATATTTTCGAAACTTCGAAGGCAACTTCGAATGCAACCATAAACAAGACTACAAGCTATCCGACCGACAATGCAATCTGCCTGGTTCCATAAACACGTTGCTAAGTCTGTACCTATCATTAGAGTTGGTTTTTTGTTATGTTATAATTTTTTTGTGTTCAAAATGTTAAATTCTGATATTTATACATAAAATGTTTCTATAACAAAAATTCTAATTATTTTTTTTATAAATTATCTGTTTTAAAAATAAATATATATGTACGTATGTGAATTCTGATCTCATTTTAGGTTTTTTTAACTTTTATTTTTAATTTTAATGGTTTTCATGTTTAGGTTATATACATATATATTAATGTATATGTGTATATTTGTAAAAGCATAGTTAGTTAATAAGTTTGAATCATTGTAATAGTTTTTGTAATAAAACAATTAAAATACAAAAAATTTAATATTTTCGATTTGACGTTTTTTTTTTGACGATTTTCTAAAATGACTTGACGATTTTTTACACAGAAATCTGTATTTTTTGACGATTTTACCCCTAGAAGTATTGGCAAAAGTGATTGTAACGATCAAGTACAAAAATAGAAAGTGTGTTAAAGTTCGAGTCGTTCATTTCAGTGAATCATTCAATGGAACAGGGTCGTTCAGGGACAAAACAACTCTATCGGGTACAACGACATGTAACTATCAATGGAGACTTGATTGCGAATTTAATTTAATATCCCCCTCTGCCTCTCGTTCATACTCTTCTGGAAACATATTGATAATGTTCTTCAAGCTTCAGCGCTATCGTGGTGGCATCTATTCAATATTAAAAACCCTGAGACCTCACATTAATATGAGTGGAACTCGGCGACTTTTTAGATTTTCGCTAATACAAATATCTGGTGATTATGATCCAAGGCACTGTGCCTTCTCAAGCCTTGCTAAAATCATAGCACTTTACTTTAAAGCAATGGTCACCAAGAATAGAAAACGTTTAAAAGCAGAACAGCACTAATACATGTTTAGTGCTGTTCCACTGAATAAAATCGCTTTTGTAAATGTTTAATTGGGTATATGAAAAATATTTTATGGGTTAATTTTATATGAATGAACGTTTGTATGTAGTGGTGCCTAAGACTGTATGTACTAGTTTTTTGAAGTGTAAACATCTATACGCTAGGGGGTAAAAATCTTTTGACTTTGATTTCTTTGCTGAGATTTCTTTGCTGAGATTTCTTTGCTTTTTGCTTTTGCTTTGCATTGTCAAATCGGTGTGAGCTATGTATGAGTGTATTAGTGTTTGAAAGAAGCAATACCAAGCAGAGAAACAAGTCGACCGGCTCGAAGCCGACGGTGCGCCGCCGCCGGTTATTTTTCTGTATATTTCCGTACACCAAAGGTGAAAATGAACCGTAAGAGCTACGGACTTGAAATTTGGACACAATGGGTAGACATTTGGCCACTACTACAACAAACACATGAGAGTTAAAAACTAAAGGGTGTTCCAAAACGAGCAACGAAAAATGTTAAAATCCCATGTAATATACATACAATTGTATGTGCATATATACACTTGAAATTTTAAAAGTCAGTGTATTTTTATACAGACTACAACAATTAACACTAAATTTAAAAAATTTAAATCAATGGGTGTTCCATCAGTTAATGCAATTTTGACTTTGTAATTTTGACAACTCGCTGTATCTTGGAAACCGTAAGAGCAAAACTCTTGAAATTTTCAAAAACGGTAAAACTAAAAAATCAATAAAATATAAAATCGCCAAATATAAAAAAAATCGCCAAAAACAAAAAAAAATCGCCAAAACGAAAAAAGCACCATATTAAAAAAAACCGGAAAAATCGCTAAAATGAAAAAAATCCTTAAACAAAAAAATCGCCAATAAAAAAATTCGCCTAAATAAAAAACCCCAAAAACACAAAAAATCGCCAAAATGAAAAAAACCCAAAAAAAAAATAGAAAAAATCGCCAAAATGAAAAAAATCGCCAAAATGAAAAAAAATTGCGAAAATTAAAAAAACCCAAAAAGAAAAAAAAACGCCAAAACGAGAAAAAAGCGATAAAACTGAAAAAAATAGTTTAAACTGAAAAAACTTAAAAAAGGAAGAAAGCTAAATAAAAAAAATGATCAAAACCGAATGTGCGCGAGTCAAAGTCGCACTTTACTGAATTTATTTTAATTGCAATGCGTACACAACAACAAGAATAGCAACAACTAAACGATGAACAACAGGAACTAAAAATTAAAAAGTAAAAGTAAAGGCATTTTCCATAGATGAGCACTGCAGTACCACTAAAGTTTCAGTAAAAACAATAAAAAATGTTTAACAAGTAAATTTTTACTGATTACTAAAATTTTTTTCTACAATTTTTATAAATTGCCTAAATGATTTGTTATATGATGAGGTGCATTGAATTTTCAGTAATCAGTAATGCCCGTATTCATAATGAAATTCTACCAAGTGGCTAAATGTTTTTCATACAAAAGTTTCAAAATTTGAATAAAAAACTTTGCCACTTGCTACAATTTTATTATGATTACGGGCCCTACGATTTTACTGGTAATGCAAATTAAATTTCATTAGCAGTAAAAATTTACTGAATTTTTTTAGTAATCATTAAATTTACTGCTTACTGCAATTTTTAATGCAGTACATATTCATACATATACTGCAGAGTGCCCATTTACTAACCAAATAAGTTTAATAAAACAAATAAAAACCAACAAATTCCTATGTATTTGCAATATTGAAAGTTTTGATACTTTTAATTAATTAATTTAAAAAAAGATACTAAAAGCATAAGTACTTCCAACTTAAAAAAAAATTTTCATTACTAGATGTTTACACATCTCCTCTGTGATCGGACTCACATTGCTTTTTATTTCAATTTCTGGATACATACTCGACACTCAGCATCTACAAAAATATTTAAGCCAAATAAAAACTTATTTTTTAACTCTATATTCCATATATTTTGTATATTTTTTATAGCAATAAAAAGTGCTCTTATAAAAAGATTTAAATTAGATAATTTATTTACATAAATAATATAGAAAAAAGAAATTAAATCATTTTGGTGGTATTTGAATATTCTCGGTGTATGTTTTTCATAAAAAATGCGACAGAAATCTGCTCTTTTTGTGTGTTTTATGCTCTTGCTTTAGATTTTTGTTAGTAGTTGTGCTGTGTACGTATGCAAAGCAGAATGCTAGCAGAGCCCTTTTTTTCAGTGTAAAGCATATATTTTTCGTCTGATATATTTCATTAAATGGAGAATAGCTAAGAAAATTTAAACATTATTAAACTTCACATGAATTCACGTTATGGATTTTCAGTCATTTTTTACGAAAGTGCTTTTTAGGCTATTTAGATATCAAAATTACGCTTTTAAGTGCTTTTTTTAAATATTGATGTGCCTTTAGAGCCAAAAAAGTTGGCATCACTGATGGTGGACTATGCTTTAAAGACTCTTGTTTAGTTGTTGTCGAGACGAAGACGAAGAGTTGATTGCTAATAGCACGATTCCTTTGCCTCTCTCTGTTTTGCACTTGAGAACCGTACCTTTTATTCTCTGAGCAATAGGTTTTTCACATAACCCTTGCATTTTTCGGTAATAGATCTAAGAAGCCTACAGTTTATCATGTGCAGCGATGAACAGTTTGACAATTTAATATTTCCAACTATTGCCCTCTGTAGGGTATAAAAACTCAGTAATTACGAAGAAACAAAAGCACTACAATAATAATAAAATCCTTATCCGTCTAATCCAAAATGAAAGAAAATAACATTTTAACTGTTTTTTATTCTAAATTCTTCTAGTTTATGCACAAAAAAACTTTTAGTTCTTTTGTAGAATGAAAGAAAAAAAGTAGAAAAAAAAAGAATTTTATGTAGTGAAAAAGGCACGATAACAAGACCCATTAATAATTCTGGTTCCGAACAAACTTTGCCAGCGTTCGCACATTGTGAAAAGATAGAAAAGAAAAATTTGTCAAGCTTTGTATAGAAAAAAGAAAAGAAAAATGATTCGTAGCTGAAGTTTATTGCTAAATACTTTTAATACAATACTTAAGTTGCTAAAAGAGGGAGGGGAGAGTGAACGGCCATTAAATTAAGACCAATGACCTTTTTTCTGGCATTTGCCTTAGATATATGTACAACACAAAGAGCAGCCCGTGACAATTTGTCACAATAATTATTTGCACGTTTGACATTTCAGCTGCTGTTACAATTCAGTCAACCTGTGCTAACGTGAAAAAAAAACAACAACAGACTTGTTGACATAAAAGATGAAAAAGATATAATGCATAAAATAAAAGAAAGTAAAAGGGAAAATTGCCGAAAATGGATTAATTGGATTGATAAAATTAATGAGAAACGATGGCAATTATTTACAAGACATTAAACACAAAACTAAACGATAAGTAACAAAATTTGAGAAGAAAACAACAACTTAAAGAAGCTTAAAGAATAAGACTACACCTGAATGCTATATATAATGTATTCAATTCTAAGTGGAAGTTTGGCGTAGGGGGGGGGGAGGAATGAATACAATGTTGGCAGGAAAGCTTTTAAGCTCAACGTTCATTATTTGTTTCACTAAGTGCTTTGTTTAATTTCCGTTTTCCGGTCATTTAAATCACAAAAATCTTAAAGGCTCTTTAGTCTCTTACTTAATTATTTACATGACGAAATTTTAAATTTGGCAAATAGTTTTATATGAAATTGCTTATTTTGCCCAGCGGGAAAACTCAGAAGACCTTCTTACTTCAGACCTTATTAAAGACCTGCTTAGGATTTTTTTTATTTAGGCCCTTATTATAAGCAACTTTCGATCTTCGACTGTAGTCGAAAGTACTCATCGAACGAATTTTCATTTGGTATTATGACGAGCATTCGACAACGAACGTCGTTATTGTGAATAAAATCGACAAAAAAAAAAAACAGCTTAAAATTTGTGATTGTTTCTCTTAAAAATAAAGATTGTTCTACACTTAGATTTCTTAACAATTTTACATATTAAGATACTTCATCGAAATTTTCGATGCTCATTATATGAATTTAACATTCGATTTTCGATGTTCGATGCCCAGCGAAGATCGAAAATCGAATGCAACTCATAATAGGGCCTTTAATTACTATTCTTATCTAACTGCTTAATAATATCTCATAGATAAGGCTTCGTCAATTCTTTCATATAAAACATAAGATATACATTCCAAAAGAAATGAAGAAGTACCAAAACAAAACCAAAATCCATTAATTTCAAGGCCTTTCAAAATCGCTCAAATAAGAAGCGAGAGCAAAAGGCCTAACCCGCAATGACAACGCGTATAAAAAAAAAGCAATGTGAGTCCGATCACAGAGGAGATGTGTAAACATCTAGTAATGAAATTTTTTTTTAAGTTGGAAGTACTTATGCTTTTAGTATCTTTTTTTAAATTAATTAATTAAAAGTATTAAAACTTTCAATATTATAAATACATATGATTTTGTTGGTTTTTGTTTGTTTTATTAAACTTATTTGGTTAGTAAATGGGCACACTGCAGTATATGTATATGTACTACATTCAAAATTGCAGTAAGCAGTAAATTTATTGATTACTAAAAAAATTCAGTACATTTTTACTGCTAATGAAATTTAATTTGCATTACCAGTAAAATCGTAGGGCCGTAGCAAGTGGCAAAGTTTTTTCATTCAAATTTTGAAACTTTTGTATGAAAAACATTTAGCCACTTGGTAGAATTTCATTATGAATACGGGCATTACTGATTACTGAAAATTCAATGCACCTCATCATATAACAAATCATTTAGGCAATTTATAAAAATTGTAGAAACAAAATTTTAGTAATCAGTAAAAATTTACTTGTTAAACATTTTTTATTGTTTTTACTGAAACTTTAGTGGTGCTGCAGTGCTCTTCTATGGTAAATGTATTTACTTTTACTTCTTAATTTTTAATTCCTGTTGTTCATCGTTTAGTTGTTGCTGTTCTTGTTGTTGTGTACGCATTGCAATTAAAATAAATTCAGTAAAATGCGACTTTGACTCGCGCACATTCGGTTTAGATCATTTTTTTTTTTTTGATTTAGCTTTCTTAATTTTTTAAGTTTTTTCAGTTTAAACGATTTTTTTTCAGTTTTATCGCTTTGTTCTCGTTTTGGCCTTTTTTTCTCTTTTTGGGTTTTTTTTTAATTTCCCAATTTTTTTAATTTTGGCGATTTTTTCATTTTGGCGATTTTTTTCTGTTTTTTGGGGGGTTTTTTTCATTTTGGCGATTTTTTTCTGTTTTTTGGGGTTTTTTTATTTAGACGATTTTTTCATTTTGGTGATTTTTTCATATTGGCGATTTTTTTGTTTAAGGATTTTTTTAATTTTGGCGATTTTTGCGGTTTTTCGCGATTTATTTTAGTCCTAGAGATTTTTTTTTAATTTTGTGCTTTTCTTCGTTTTGGCGATTTTTTTATATTTGGCGATTTTATATTTTATTGATTTTTTAGTTTTACCGTTTTTGAAAATTTCAAGAGTTTTGCTCTTACGGTTTCCAAGATACAGCGAGTTGTCAAAATTACAAAGTCAAAATTGCATTAACTGATGGAACACCCATTGATTTAAATTTTTTAAATTTAGTGTTAACTTTTAAAATTTCAAGTGTATATATGTACATACAATTGTATGTATATTACATGGGATTTTAACATTTTTCGTTGCTCGTCTTGGAACACCCTTTAGTTTTTAACTCTCATGTGTTTGTTGTTTTAGTGGCCAAATGTCTACATATTGTGTCCAAATTTCAAGTCCATAGCTCTTACGGTTCATTTTCACCTTTGGTGTACGGAAATATACAGAAAAATAACCAGCGGCGGCGCACCGTCGGCTTCGAGCCGGTCGACTTGTTTCTCTGCTTGGTATTGCTTCTTTCAAACACTAATACACTCATACATAGCTCACACCGATTTGACAATGCAAAGCAAAAGCAAAAAGCAAAGAAATCGCAGCAAAGAAATCAAAGTCAAAAGATTCTTACCCCCTAGCGTATAGATGTTTACACATCAAAAAAATATGAGTATGTAATAAAGCGAGCAGGCCTTTTGCATCCAAAACAATGAGTAAAATGGCCTTCCAGAATGCATCTTTACTTCTTCTTTTTCCCACTGGGTACTTAACTCACACTCACACACATACAAGCCTACAAAAGTTTCCTGCAATTTTCTTCCACCACATTGTTGTAAAGTTGCCTGCCTAATTAATGTCATTTACACACAAAAAACTTTTCTTTGGTTTTTCAATTACCAAAAAGCGTCGTCAATGCTCTCGTACTCGCAACAACTTTTGCAAAAGATTCATTCAAAAGAACATTTTGAAGTTGTACTTTCTTCCTTTTCGGTTTTGTTTTATTTTGCAAAATCACGCGACTGTTACTAGTTCCAAAAATTATGTTGTTTTTCTTGTTGTTTTTGTTTAAAAAAAAAAGTTGTGGTGCGGTTTGTTTAATGTGTATTCATTCATGTAAGTTCAGCAAAGTATTGCTTGTAATAATTCTTTTGAAAGGAAAATAATTATTATACATACTAGTAGTTTTGGAATGCTGCCTTTAATGAAAAAGGCCCTAAAATGCTTAAGTTTCACCAATAGATTTTAAAGTAAAGTCCCCTAAGTTTTAAAATTTTTATCAATATAGTTTAGGTTAGGTTGTACAGGCTGTCACTTGGGTCCTGTTATAATGCCTGCGCAGGTGACAAGGGCAAATAAAATTTTTCCACATCATGTTTATTTTTGTAGTGTCGCATTCCGATATCTTTGTAAGTTCCTGCAAGACCATGATCGCTCTTTTGTACATCAAGATAACTTCAACAGCAGTCATTGCAATGTATTGATAATATTAGTAAGATTGCTGATCAGTAATGGGTTAATTCATCTCAAAAACCTTAAAACTTTCTTCTCAAGAACCTTTTTTATTTTGTTAACAAAACGACTGGGTATTAAAGAAATTCTTTTGTATTGCATTACAGGTCAGTAATGGGTTAGTTTATATCAAAAATCTTGAAATTTTTTTTCAAAAATATTTTTCTCTCTGTTACGAAAAATATACCCTTCATTAGAATAAAAAAAAAATAAGAACAATGCAGGTCTATAATGGGTTAAAACTGTATCATTTTCTTAATCCAACAGATAAGCCGCCTGTCGGAGTAGCAAGCCGTAACGGCGCGGCTGGCGGCTAGCCACTCAGCCAATTTTTTTCAACAAGCCGAGCCGCCGCCGAAGCACTCGGCTTATTGGCGGCTTAATATTCAGCCGATATGTTGTCTTTTATTTTTTATACTTTTTTAATTAGGTTTAATATTGTGTCTATTCAACTTGTTTATAGTTTTTATTTATATTTCGTATTGATATGATAGCGAGCGTCCCTGAAAAATAGCTGATTTTGCTTCCACATAGAGAGAAAATGTGTATATGAACGATAAGTCCTGGATCACACACTTCAACTTTTGTTGATCAACTCATAATTCAGTTGTAAAAGAGATGGATGAAGAAGTACAAATGTCTCTTTTTTTCTTACAGCTGAATTACGAGTTGATCAACCGGGACTAACGCAGCTGCGACAAAACTTACGTTCTCTATTGGAGTCCCTTCTTAAATCCATGCACGTTTACATAGACTTTTTGTTGCAGCAGTCAGGCGACTTTTTATAATTATTTGATCAAAGCTCTTTATTAGTTCATCCGTATCAGTGTTGCAATAAAGTAACTAATTTTTAATTCAATCAGGAAGCTTGAATGAAACTTATGTATAGTCTAGTTTCTATGGTTTAACAAATTATTTACGAAGTTATTTTTATTGGCATTTAGGAAATTAATTACTGCAACATTCAAACTATTGCAAAGTAATTAATGTTACAACGTGGTGATTCAATAATTCATGTACTTTTCTAGAAACAGATTGGGTTCAAACATTTTTTTATATGCTTAAAAAAATCGGCGTTAAGCCGTTCAGCCGCCGCCGCCGAAAATATTTGTCTTTCAGCCGCCGCCGAAATCTTTTGGTCGGCTTACTACTCTGCCGCCTGTGTACCGAAATCCCTTCAGCAGTTTTTCCGTTACAATATAACAAACTTCCAAGAATATTAACTTCCATATTTAAATATAATATAGGGTTATCCATTTAGTGGTTTCAAAACCGTCGGTCTGGCAAGGCGGTCTGTCAGCTGTTAAATGTTTGTCATCTAGAGTGACATTTGTTGAGTGAAATATGTGCATTTAACAAGCGAAGAAACCGTAAAAACAGTTACAAATTACAAATTACAAAAAAAATGTATTGGTTCAAAAGTGTCAGCCAATTTTCGATCACTGCGGGTTGGTTATGGTCGTCATAATCGACCCTACTGTGCAAGGAATTTTCATACAGAATCTTGAGGAAACTAAACGTGTTACAGATGTGGTTAGGCTTTTGAATGTACGCAATGTGCGCACTGCCGAAAATATCACTTCTGTTAGGGAAAGTGTGGCGGAAAATCCGAAGAACTGGTAACATCGATACAGCTTTCTACGGCCGTATGATAATCGACTAGTTTTTTGGCCTGCAATTGAAGATTATGCGATGGACGATACGTGGCTCTAACAGTGCCACGAGCCACACAACATGACCGATTTTGGTTAGTTACCAGATCGAGTAACGCGACGGCAATTTGTCACCAAGATCATGCGATTTGACGCCGTTGGACTTTATTTGCGTGGATACTCCAAAAACCATGTCTACGCGGATAATTCCCTAACGTTGGAGCATTAAAAAACAATTATTCGTCAAGTTATCGCCAAGAAGCCGACCGAAATGTTCGGAAAAAGTTCGAAAACTACCGCAAGAGAATCGACTGCTGCAACCAATCTAGAGGCGTTCATTTAAATAACATTGTATTTCGTTCGTAATAGCAAAGTACAAGCATTGTAATGAAATAAAAGTTGTATAGAAATTAAAGCTTTAGGTTTAATTGATTTAACTTTACTTTGAAAACCGAAAAATTGATAATATCGGTTGTATAAACTTATTGGGGAATTTTTTGAAAATGTCTAGGAATGATGAGCATTTTTTAAAATGTGGCAATACATGACATTTAGGCCGGTCTCAATTTTTGAATTTTTCCAATATTTATTAGTAGACTTATCTTTAAATTAGAGATTTTTCTAGCAAATGAAAATTTGGTTTTTGAATGGGAGAATAACTTGCTGAGGAATAATTTGAAAATTACTAGGAATGGCGAGATGTTTTTTAAATATGGTAATACCTTCACACCTCAGTCTCTTCCACTTTTTGTTATTATACCCTTTACCAAAAAATGGTAAAAGGGTATATATAGGTTTGTCATTCCGTTTGTAATTTCTAGAATATTAATAAGCGAGCCATAAAGTATATATATTCTGGATCCTTATGCATAGGGAAGACGAATAAGCGATCTCCGTCTGTCCGTCTGTCTGTACGTGAAATCGGTTTTCCGAAGCTCCCAGAAAAGCTAGAGACTTCGTTCTTGGACTGGTGTATCAGAAATGGTCGAAATAAGATTGGTATTGAAAATCGAGCAGACGGTTTCAGAGCTGGGAACCTTAAACTTCATTTTGCCATACAAAATAACTACCGAAAAGTAGTTTTTATTATTTTTTTATTAAATAAACTTATTTTATACTTCAGTATGAATAAAATTAATATTTCTTTATAAAAAAATATATAAGAAAATTTAAAAAATTAAATAGACGTTTCCAGGGTTGGAAAACTTTGACTTTTTTATACAAAATTATACAAAATTAGTTTACTAAAAGAAATTTTTCTATAAATTAAATATATCTTATATTCTAAGAAGAAAGAAATTGGGTTAAAAAATCAGAAAAATCAAAAAGCATAATTCCATGGTTGGGAAACTTAAAATTTTTGTGATATAAAAAATTAACTACCGTAAACTAATTTTTATATTTTTTCTTATTAAATTAACTTATTTTATACTTCAGTACAAATTAAATTGGTGTTTCAAATTAAAAAAGAAAGTTAAAAAAATTAAAAAGACGTTTCCAGGGTTGGAAAACTTTAATTTTTTTTCATATACGAAAGTAACTTACTAAAACAAATTTTTTTCTTTTTCTCTACAAATTAAACATATCTTACACTCTTAAAAGAAAGAAATTGGTGTAACAAATCAGAAAAACCAAAAAGGATGATTCCAGGGTTGGGAAACTTACACTTTTTGTAATATATAAAAGTAACTACGTCCTACTATTTTTTTATTTTTTTTATTAAATTAACTGATTTTATACTGCAGTACACATTAAACTGATATTAAAATAAAAAGAAAGTTTAATACATGAAAAAGACATTTCCAGGGTTGGAAAACTTTAACTTTTTTCTTAAACAAAAGTAACTTACTACAACAAATTTTTTCTTTTTCTCTATATATTAAACATAGCTTATATTCTTAAAAGAAACATATTGGTATACGAAATTTGAAAAATCAAAAAGAACGGTTCCAGGGCCGGAAAACTTACACTTTTTGTAATATATAAAATTATCTACCGAAAACTTATTTTTATTTTTTTTTTAATAAAATAAACTTATTTTGTACTTCAGTACGAATGAATTTGGTATTTCAAATTAAAAAAAATTAAAACGAAGTTTCCAGCGTTGGAAAACCTTATTTTTTACACAAAAGTAACATAGTAAAACAAATTTTTCCATTTTTTAATATAAATTAAACATATCTTACATTCTTAAAAAAAGATTATTTTTAAGAATACAGAAAAATCAAAAAGGCGGATTCCAGGGTTGGGAAACTTACACTCTTTGTGATATAAAAAATTAACTACCGAAAACTAATTTTTATTATTTTTTTTATTAAATAAACTTATTTTATGCTTGAGTACGAAAAAATTGGTATTTAAAATAAAAAAAAAACAATTAAAAAAATTAAAAAGACGATTCCAGGGTTGGAAAACTTTAACTTTTTTTGTACAAAAGTAACTTACTAAAACAAATTTTTCCTTTTTTCTATAAATTAAACATATCTTAAATTCTTAAAAGAAAGAGATTGGTGTAAGAAATCAGAAAAATCAAAAAGAATGATCTCAGGGTTGGGAAACTTACACTTTTTGTGATATATAAAAGTAACTAAGTCTAATTAATTTTTATCTTTTCCTTTATAGATTATACATATTTTACGTTTTGGAAAGAAAAGTTTGGTGTAAAAAATTATAAAAATAAAAACCACAGCTCCAGAGCTGGAAACTTGGACATTTTTGCTGGATATTAGAGTAACTAAATAAAACATTTTTTTTTTAATTTCCATTTTCTTTTTTTACTTAACACACTTTCTATATTTTGTTAAGAACTACTAGATTGTAGATTTATATAAGGAATTAGAAAAATTTAATATAATGATTCTAGGGTTTGTTAATTTATTTTTTTGTACATAAAAGTAACTAGGTCAAATTATTTTTTCCTTTTTGCTTATACTTTATGTATGTGCTTATGTATGTATCTCTATACTACATAAAAACACTTTGGTAAAGGTAATATAAGATTCGGCACAGCCGAATATAGCACTCTTACTTGTTTTTTCAATATGATTAAACTCTGAAATAGTATAATTATCCTTAAATTAGAAATTTTTCTAGCAAATGATGGTTTTTAAATTGGAGAATTTGTTGAGAACATTTCTTATATATTGTGGGTTTTAATTCTCCATTTGATTAGAGTATTTCCTATTATAATTTCCTGGGGAAAGCATGAGCAGCTATTTAAGAAAGTGAGAGGGCTAAAAAATCTGCAATTTTCCCTCTTAAACAACAATCACATATCAGGCAATTACCACCAATACTTTAATTACTGCCGACAAAAATTTTTCATACATTACATTTTGCATGTAATTAGGGTTGGGGTTCCAAGACTTTATGTCTTCCCGGTAAACACACAAATAAGCCATGATATTAGAGCTTCCATATTTTGTTAAGGTGAAATTCCCAAATTTATCCCTAAAACTCCCTAAATACTTAAATTCATTGAAGTATTAATTAATAATAAATATTAAATTTGCCCTAATTTAAATCTTGATTTACAAGTTTAAAAATTTATTATTATTTACTCCTCTTATTTACTCCTCTTCATCTAAAACCAAATTATTTGCAAATTATTTAACTGGAAACCCTGTTTCAGCACATAAAAGTACTCTTGCTTCGATGACTTTGAACAAATAATTTCTTTGAGAAGATCCTTCTTCCTACAAGATGGTAGTTAAGACCTTTGAGAAATTACACCACGATTATGCAAGAACGAGAATATATTACTACAACGTTGTAGTTTCCTTTGTTGCGAAATAACTTTGTGAATTGTTGAGACAATTAAGTTGTTGTTTGTTTAACAGAGTCTAACAAAGCAGAAAATATCTTTAAAACCATAATGAAATACTCACATGCATTCTAGGATACAAATTCAAGCAGAAATTAAAATGCTCCTGTACACAGACACCACACATCCTTAGTTCTCGTATTTATTTAGGACCTTAAGAGAAACTTTCTTCTTAAATACATATGCATATAATTATTTCCTAAAATGCATTTAAATATCAAAAAAATGTATTCTGGTATGTATTTGAAAAATATATTTCGTATAAAAAAGGATATTAAAGAATTACTTTAAATGTCGATTTTCTTTAATTTTTGTATGGGAATATGACCTTTAAATACGAATTGATATTTGGTGAAATATACTCTTAGAATTAAAAGCAAGAAACTTGTGATAATGATTTAGTTTTTTTTATGTATATATATGGAGCTTTCAAGCTTTCTTTGTTTATTTCTTTGAAACATATTATTTGTTAAAAATTTGTTAAATTTATTGAGGGTAATCTTGAATAAAAATACGCACGAAATTTTTCTAGGAGAACAGTTTCAAACAATAGCAAGTAATAGGGAAAACAAAAAAAAAAATATTTTACTAAATAAGTTGAATAATAATTTGGGATTGTTAGTGCGTTAACAAATGCTAAACTAAAAAAAAAAATTTAGTTCGAAAAGGAAGAAATTTCTTGAGGAATTTTATTTTTGAAAATATATATATATATATTAGTACGTTTTAACCTTTTAGGAATGATATATTTTGTAGGTTCGAATACACATTTGCAATTAAATTAAAAACAACGCTGTACAAATCTTATCAAATCTAACAGCCTGTTTTTCGAAAATGAATAAGTGTATACGTTCTTTAAAATAACGAATGAAACCATGTTTTCGTTTTTAAAACATTTATTTATTTTCATGTGTGTGACAACAAAAGAGCTTTCAGTTTTCCACACTCATAAAATTTTTTATGTAAAATTATTTAAAAATCAGTCTACATATTTTTCATTTGACTTTAACGAAAATGTTATTTAATTTTTAATGTGAGAATCTGAACTGACTTAAAACAGTGAAAAAATATTTTTTCCTTTTATTTTTTAAAATTAAATAAACGAAAAAATCTAAATGGTTTTTTCTATAAGCGGATTGATTTAACTTTCACAAGAACGAATCTTGACTTCCGTACAAAGCAAAGATGTTCCCCTTGCTTCTCTAATTTTTCTGCGAAAGACTCAAGACCAAATTCAGTATAAACAGATAATTTTTGCTTAATTTCCCACAATTTAACTGTCAAACAAATCACAAAAAATTTAAGTATTGAGTCAAATTAAAGTAAAGGTTGTAGAAAAAAAAAACATAGTTAGTTCTAACAAACAACGGAAAATACGAAATGCAATGAAAACCTGTTTTTGGTTTGATTTCCAATTGAATGCTAAAATCAATTAGAAATTAAATCCCCTTATTCCCTTATTGATAAAATTTAAAATGAATTTTATTTAAACTTTTTCATAGAAATTTTTTGTAATAGATATTATTTTTTGTATTCCTTCACTGTAATAATTTTGTGAGTGTGATTTTTTCGTTAGACCTAAAAAGCTCTTTTTATGTTAAAACGAAAGCTTTAGAATATGTTTTATAAAAATCAAATTTTAAACGTTATCGTTTATAAACGAAACATAAAAACGAAAGGGCTTATGTTTTCTAAAAACAGGCTGTAAATCTTTTATTTACTCAACAATGATATTAGAGAGCTTCTGAACACACATTATTAAATAATTTACTGCTGGAATACCACGATGTTAACTTTGCTGTTCCTTTTACATAAAACTTTTGGCTTATAGAACGAATTGCCCGTGTTATACTTAACATAAAGCTTCCAGAAAAGAAAAATTTTGAAAATTTTAAAGAAACGTTTCTTAAAGTCAATCAAATATTAACAAAACTTTTGTTCGGTAAATTTCGATTAAGTTTAAAAATACAAGTTGACTGCTGCTAATTTAAACAAAATTGGCCGATTTGTTCGAGAGATAGTGTTGACGAAAAATTTTGAAATTTTTATTTCTTTTTCTTAATAAATTTAAAGGTCTTCGTCAAACCGATCTAAGACATTCATTAATTTTTATAGACTTAAAAAAGTATATCAAATGCCGCCAATTTGACTGAAATCTGTAGATGAGCCTGAAGTTTCAGGGATTGTCTGTAATGTCTGAAAAGAAACTGTATATTTGTTGAGCTTATCGCATGAGTGATAAGCTTGATGTATTGTGCTAAGCATACCGGAAAAAATTTGTCAAAAAGCTTGAAGAGACCGGCACAACATTGGCGAACACAGAACCGTATCGACCAAGATCGGAAAGTCTTGATCAGTTCGTTCGTGACGATACTAATTTTTCAATTAGAAAGCGCCTTAAGCGTTATCTCTACGATGTGTAATTAATGCATGAATTGAAGTCATAGGATGACAGTAATAGGTTTGACTTCCCTAGAAAATTTATCACTCCTTTAAACTTTTTCTTCTGATGCTATGACAAATCTAAAGTTTACATAAAATAAACCAACTTCCTAAGCTCTTTTAAAAGACAATATACATCACGAAATGACAGCCAGTTTTAGTTAATTAACTAGGTTAGGTTAGGTCTGAACCCTAACTTTATGGGGAGTCAGTGTCGTTTACGTAGTATCTCAAACTTTTCCAGTCAATACCTCTGTGGTGAATAATGTCCGGTAAGGTGTCATTCCAAAAATTATGGGCGAAAGCTGGATAATGAAAGAAACTGCTCCATTGTTTCAGTGTCATCCATGCATACTCTGCATTGATTGTTATCTGTGGCTCGGCAAAGTAAAATAACCAATGAAATGGCTGCTAAGAACAGCTTCGACAATTTAATAAGCCTCATTGACACCAGAAGCGCTGCAACACTGTCTTATCAAAAAAAAAAAAAACCTAAAAAAAGCAGAGTTGTAAAAGAATGAAGCTTTCTTCTATCTCCTCATTCTCTTCCACTATCCCTTTCCTAAAGTAGGTAACACCTAGTAATAGTAGTAGGCATTTATTGCCTGAGTCTGACTTCTCTTAAAAAAATAGTTAGAGTGTCCTATTAAAACCCCTAGTGCCCTTGTTTTATCTTCTTACGGGTCACGTCATGGGACCTTTGCTATATTAGCCACATCGTGTATGGTTGGCCATCTTCGCCCAATTTTGTAACTCAATGCTCGCTATCTTGACAGACTTTGCATTAATTAGGCCACACCTTTCCACCAATTAATTTGCACGTTCATTTCCGGTTACGTCACAGTGGATCGACACCCATATAAGACGCATGTTGTCATATGCTACGTAATCGTTATTCGTTTACTCTTTCGCTTATTATTGCTGTCAGTAAATATATTGGTATCTGTGACGCTAGAGTTCACACTGGAGACTGAATTATGGTCGGGTAGGCGGAAGTAAATTTCGGTCTCCGGTTCGTTTGTGCAGAAACCTAGAGCCGTTATTTATCCTAGCCTCGAGCCATCCGTGCGGCAGCAAGCTCCCACATGGGAATATCTTTCCGGTATCAATGGTCTCCAATGTCGTAGTGGATGTAGTTCTCATAGCCCCGCTTATATCTGGGCAGCACATTCGGTCCAGCTTCCAAAATTTTAGTGTTCGTATAAGCGCTGAGTCATCATATGGACACAATAACCCTTCTGCAGAGAGACCACATCTCCGCATTATCTCCACAACAATAGCTAATACAGCATTACTCTTAAATATTTAATCCTATTGGATAAGGTGATGGGTCTTTCCCTGAAAACTAGGATCAGGATGGCCTCAGCTGAAATAGGTAGCACGCTGACTACAAAACCGAAGGCCCTGGGTTCGACCCCGGTCTCCGAGAGTAACTAAAATAGCAACACCACGCATTTTTCTGATGTGAATTAGTGTCATTTTGTATCTGTTGTTGAAGGAAAGTTCAAGTGATGAAGGCATAGGCACTGAACTACACCGGCTTCAGCAGAATCATCGGTGAAGTAAAACAACCAATAAAATGGCTACTAAACATAGCTTTGAAAATTTTTAATACGCCTCATTGACACCAGAGGCTCTGCAGCACTGTATTATTAGAAAAGTAAAAAAGCAGAGTGGTAAAATAATGACGTTTTTCTCTATCTCTTACTTCACCACCTGTCTTCTCTACCACTATCCCTTTCCCTAGTAATAGTATTAGGTATTCATTGCCTATGTAGTACTTCTTTTTAAAAAACATATATATCATGATCTTTATCTGCCTGATGAAAAGACCAAGCTCCTTTTTTTCTTAATATAATATTCATGATATAATATAATATTCAGTCCGCTCTGACGAGCCCAGTTTAGCGCAATGTTTAGAGTTCTTTCCCCCTACCTGTAAATCTAGTTAAGATCCCTATCTATTTGAATCATCATTATATCGTTAGCATAGCAGACATCAATTAAACAACATAAACTTTCTTTTGCGACACTCTGTATAAAAGCTTCAGTGATGATATTAGTTATTATTTAAGTTAATAAATTAAATTTTTTTCATAAGAAAATATCTATAATATGTAGCTTTCTTAAATCTCTAGCTATTATTCACTATCTGTTTTAAGAAAAAAATTTAATAAATTTTAAAAAATGCTTATAAATTGTGAAAACAATAAAGTCTAGCTGATTTGATGATAAACAAAGCTCATCTCAAACTCTAAAATTTTGTTTTTAATAAATCCCATTACTTACCACCTTCCACATCTTTTGAAAATTCCTTTAATATTTTCAAAACATTATTAAAAAGATTTTCTTTTCAAACACTTTTCATAAATCGCATCTTTTATTATTAGAAAATCACAAGAAGAAAAGTAAAATCCTAAAAACAAGATAAAAGAAATGCTGCACTAATAAAACGAGGGATAAAAAATGAACTCAACACAGTATTTTTTTTTTTTGTGAACTTAATAAATCCCTTTTCATTGAAAAGCGCTCAAATCAACGTTGAAAGTTGGAAGAACGGGCGGGTCAACACCAAATACTTGAAGGAAAAACTTTTTACAACAAATATGCATTATTGACTGCCGTCAAGTTGGGGTGTGGGTGAGGGTGTAGATGGGTATTTGCGTGCTTGTGTAAGTCTGCCTTTTGAATGCATGTAGTTGTGTAGTGTGCTTAAAGTTTAAACACTTCCGAATATATAAACGAGAACGTAGCCGAGCGGCTGTAAGCCGACTAACAGCTGCCGCCAGCCATTTTTGTAGAGCCGAAGCTGCCGCCGACAAATGTGTCTAATTTCGGCTAAGTGTTACCAGTTCTTTCTTAAATCCCTTTTTTCAGCCTAAAAGTATTTGTCGGCTGCTGGTGGGTAAGAGATTTTCTTCCCGACTTCTAGCCGACACACGCTACTCGCCGACGGATTTATTTGTCGACAGGCGCCGCCGAGGTTTTTTCATTATAGGACGACTTTTAGCCGATGCCGTAGATATTTTTGGTCTAGCGCCGCCCAAAAATCAGCATCGGTTTCGTTCTCTGCTGAGTACTCTTTCTTCCAACAAGTTTTTGATTTTAAGGACTTTGGCAAACAACTTTTTAATAAGAATAAAAACTATAAGAACAACTAGGAGGGGGCAGGCAGCAGGCATGGGTTATGCAAAATAATGTTACTTGCAATAAAATGAAAGTGCATTCATTCATTGTTCACTTAGTTGTTGCTACGATTATTGTTTTGGTGTAAAGCAGCAGACCATTTGCCATTTCTGATGGCGAATTGCGAGTTTTTTTTTTTAATAGAAGAAAAGTTTATGACATGTCTGTCCTTAATGGTTTTATATTTGACTGGTTGCTATGTTTCTTTCTAGTCACTGTCTGGCAGCCAATAATGATGATGCAAATTTGAATGAAATAAAAGAAGAAGAAAATTCTGCAGTTTCCATAGGAAGTCTTAAGAAAAGCGTGTAGTAAGGGAGAAAAAACAAAAGACGAGACACAATTGTATGTAGAAGTTTTTTAAGTGTATTTCTTCTCATTGTTAGTTTTTACTTGTTGTCATTGTTGTTGTTGGTTGGTGTTGCTGCTGTTTTTCTTCAGCAATATTATTTGCCATTTTTTCGCCATTCACTTTTCATTGAATTTGTTTTGCTATGAGCTGTTTTATGTAATTTAAATGTAAAAAAGCAGGTTATTAAATTTTTTTACTGACCAACATTGAATTAATGAGGTCGTTAATGTTTAATTTAGAGCTAAAAAATATTTTATTTTCTCACTTAAAGTGGGTGCAACGGGGCGGCTTTGTTTGTGCAAATTATTTCCAACTTTAAGGATTTAGATTTTATAAGATCTACCTATTTTCCTTTTACGACTCCTCATCGGCGATCTACGTCGCAACTTTACTAATGTGCGGTGTAAACATATGAATAAGCCTTCGTAGCCTTCTCCTTTAAATTTTTAAAATTCCAATGTCATGATTTGTTGCGCGTGAGTAACACTTTAATCACGTGTCAGTCACGTACTAGTCACGTGTGAGTCACACGTGATTTATATACAATAATGTTTTAAAAAATAGCGTGTGTGACCTTAGCAAACTTCTTAGGCTTGTTAAAAATTCTATTTTTGCATAATTCGCATCGTATGTCATTCAAAGGCGGGCAATTTATCAGGAGCGTGCGTGAATAAAAAAAATCATGAATTTTAGCTCGCTTTGTAGGTTAGACAACGCTTATATATATGCTGTTTGAACCTGCTTCGGTAGTTCTTATATATAAAAAATGTTTATTAATTAATTAATAATTTTGTATGTGTATGATACCCGTATCCCCCCTCCTATACCCCCAACATCATGATGGAACATGACCCTGACTATTGTAGTTGTGGAAACATGAATTTCACCTGAGTTATCTGTTTTGTAGCCGTTTTATGTAGTATTTTAATTCAATAAGAAATATATGTTATATATCAGTGGAGAGGTAAATAAGTATATTTTTATATATTTTACATATTGAGATCATTTTGCAATATAAATACGTAATTTTACTGAAAAAAACTAAAACATTTGCTATTTGTATATTCTTCATATATATTTTTTGCATTTGAAAATTCATAAGACCGTTTAATATAATATTTTGCAAATATATAGTGATTGTTAAGTGTTTTAATATATAAAAGAGAAATTAAAATTAAAAAAGTAAGTTTAGTACAATTTAACATGCAGGTACATAAATAAAATGCTTCTGAAAAATTTTATTATTTTTGAAAAATCTGCTCAGCTGACTAAAATTGTTCAGCGGGTGGGTAACAATTTAAAAATATTAACATAATTTGTAAGGAACTTGGAAAATTTCGTAATAGAATTTTTTCAGGCGATTAATTTAAAATTTCGTAGAAAAATTCACCATATTCTTCCAATGCTGGATGTAGCATACATGACTTAATCAGTTTAAAAATTTCATTTAAAGTTCTTCTTAAGGTCTTTTCTTTTGGAATATTGTAAGAGAAAATTTTTAGTTGAAATAATTTTTTTAAGAAAATCGTCCAACCATTAAGATCTATTTTTCCCAAAATTTTGCTATTTTTCACTCTCATTTGAAATTTTTTATTTCGATATTTTCAACGGCTATACGAATTGAAACAACTCAAAAAGTTCTTTTACATGTCATCAAGAATTTTACTGAAAATATTCTTTGGAAAATTTTGTTTTTGCTTTTACCGGAGATATTTACGAAAGTCGAGGCCAAAAGTTAAAATTTTGAAAATTTTTATGCCAAATATCTTTGAAACTTTTTAAAATATCTCTGTTAATTAACTCTGAATTTTCTTTACCTATTTAGAAACTTTAAAAAGAAAATACAAATCAGATGATATTTAAAAAAGTTATGAGGCCACCAAGTTTTTTATGCCCGAGGTCGTCAACTTTGACACCCTGTAGATCATCGTGTATCAGCAGGGTAGTTCAAATTTTAATACTCTTAAAGCTTCCCTGAAGGAAACGTGGCGTTAAGTGTTCCCAAATCACCACTTTTGTCGACTGTTTCGGTGACATTGTCAACGAAGCGTCTACATATTATGCTTCTTCTTAATGTTTTATTGGTTTGTTGAAAATAAAAGTGGCGTCATGAAAAATTTAATTGTTTGTAAAAATTAGTTTAAGAAATCAAATTAAAAGGTTAATATGTATCTATAAATGTATTGAACAATTCATATTCATATTGTGCAAAAATAAAAAAATGTTAAAATTAAAAAATTTTGGTGAAATTATACAATTATGAAATTTTTTTTTGACTCTGTGGAAGATTTTGTACCATCAGTTAAAGATTTGTCACACTTTTAGATCCATACATAAGTGTTTGACTTTACTAATTCAGCGAAACATGCAATTTAAATTAATAACTAGTTTTACTTCTGTTATTTGCCACAGTGTGGTTATATCGTCAATAGCAAGTCAGTACAATCTTACTATTGACATTTTCGCCACATAGTCCCACAAGAACTACCTAGTCCGTGTTGACGCAGTCTACTGGTAGATTTCGTAGGACAAGCCTGTGTTAAATGTCAATAGTAGATAGCATTAGTTGGGGTACAATTTGTCAGTAGTACTGGTGACATCGTCTATAGATAATCAGTATAATTTTACAATTGACATTTCCTGCAGGGTAAGGTCTTCTTCTATAATTTATACACACAATATTTTGTTATCACATATGAAAATTTGTTACCCTTTTTTCTATTTGGAACTACTGTGCGTAGTAGGATGAACTTGCTTTTCACTTAAGATTAAAGTGAAGTTTAAATAATGAAAAAGTTTTTATCCCTCCGATAATATTCTATCTCTTAAGCACAGCTGTAACAGTGGACCTTATTATCTCCATTCTATACAACTGTGCTGCAAGTAAAATTCATTTGAAGTAGAACTCTAATTTGTTGAAACGTAATCGGTGTCGCTAGTTAAAATAACAGTTATTTATAAAACATATTTACTCATCAGATGTGCATTAGTATCCCTTTGTATCAGTTGTTGCAGGAAAAATTCTAGAGATGCAGGCGTAAGACACTAATCATTAAACTACACCGGCTTCAGCGGATGCTCCATCCTAATGTAACATCAGAATGCCCTCCTTCGTCGATATAGTATGGCAGAATCGTTGGCGAAGTAAAATAACCAATAAAATAGATACTAGAAACCGTTTCAAAATTTAATACGCCTCATTGACACCAGAGGCGCTGCAACACTGCATTAATAAGAACGTGCAAAAAAGCAGAATTGTAAACAAAGAATGAAGCTTTTCTCTACTACTTCCTTCAATACCTGTCTTCTCTATCACAATCCCTTCCCTCTCACCCTCTCTAACTATCTTCTCTTAAATTCACAGGTACCACAAAGGGATCCAAGTGATTTGAACTCTAAATTTCACCTTTCCTTACCTATCTTTAAAGTAGTATCGCTAGCTGCATAGAATTGGCCTGAACTTCACTGATATTCACAACACCTCCGTAGTCGCTTCCGCGTTATTAAAAATAAACACGATAATGACATAAATTTTGTCATTGCGTTTAATTGCAAATATTGCAAATTAAGGTTTAAATGGTCCTTCCGACCACGAACATGTTATCAACTGTATAAAGAACGAAAAATTCTATTTATTTCAAACCGAGAGAAAAAAATTTAAATAAAACTTTAATACTCGTATTCCCTCGCTACGTGATACTTTTTGTGTTTGTTGCCAAGAAAATAACAAAACAACTGTTTAAGAGACACATTTTGTCAACTTCTTTTTGTTTTTGTTTGCTTGATATTTTTTTTTTGTACATTTGTCTATTTGCAACATAAAAAACAACGTCTTTTCAATTGTCTTTGGTCCATTTTTTTTGGATTTTTATTTTATGAATATTGTTTTTTTTCGTAAATATGTATTTTTTTGTTTGCCGTCTTTTTTTGTCAGTGAATAAGTATTTTTTACTCCTTTAGTTTAGTTTTTATGTAGACTTAATGAAATCTTTTTGTCATCTGTTACAAACTTTTAAAAGTAACTGTGGCGGATTGTAAAGACCAAGTTTTTCGGTCTCCATCAAACACACTCACACGCACACACACAAGTTATAAGTTCGGGTAATGATAGTGGCACCACTACCGTTCATAATCACTGCAAGTGGCAAGTGGAAATGACGAAAAAAAAGGAAAATCTTTACGTAAAACTTGTTGTATATAGCATAAAGTGGTGGTAGGTAAGTGGCCTAAGTGTTGCATTTTATGATTTCCTTTTAGTCTAGTTTAAATATGTATCTAACCAAAAACAAAATAAATGTGAGATGAAAAATTATATGAAAATTAAAATTTAAGCAAACTTTTGCTTCTTTAACAGTTAGAAAAGCTAAACAATGGGCATTTGCAATTGTGGGATGAATAAATGAGTCTGGGTGTGTTTGATTTATTCGGTTGAGCATGTTGCAAAACAAAATATAAATATTTAATTAGCATGTCTTTGTTTAACATGCAAATTTATAACAATAAATTAATTATTTACTTACACTTTGGCAAGGACGCTCATCGGATACCAGGCGCACAGCACCACGTCCCAAAGCTTCACGTTTTCTTTGCGCTGAAAATATACGCAACTCCTTGCGTTCCTCATCGCTGAGAGAGTGACAATATCTTACCTAGAAAAAATAAATAAATAAATGGTTAATTATATTAATTGTTGTTATTATAATAATTAAGTATTAAGAATTATTAAGTTATAATTCTTTGATTAGACAAAGCTTAAAGCTTCATAATAATTCTCAATTCAATAATTCTCTTTTTAAGCTTTTTTTTTTAAATTTTATTTTTATAAAAGAGAAGTAACACTCAGGCAATTAATGCCTACTACTATTACTAGGTGTTACCTTCTTTTAGGAAAGGGATAGTGATATAAGACAGGTGGTGAAGGAAGAGATAGAAGAAAGCTTCATTCTTTTTACAACTCTGCTTTTGCACGCTTTTTTAATAATGCAGTGTTGCAGCGCCTTCTGGTGTTAAATGGGGCGTATTAAATTTTGAAGCTGTGTCTAGTAGCAATTTTATTGGTTATTTTACTTCGCCGATGATTTTGCTACACAATACCGACGAAGGAGGGCGCTCTGATGTTACATTAGGATTAGCATCTGCTGAAGTCGGTATAGTTCAGTGACCAGTGACTATGCCTTCATCACTTGAACTTTCCTACAACAACTGATGCAAAGGGACTCTAATGCACATCAGAAAAATGCGTGGTGTTGTTATTTTAATGACTGTCGGATACAGGGATTGAACCCAGGATCTTCAGTTTTGTAGTCAACGTGCTAACTACTTCAGCCAACGCCACCCTCATAAATCGGTAAATTTTAGACCGATTGTAAAAATGATTTTTTTGGCTGCGAGGGTATAGCTTCCATTGGTCCCACCGAAAAAGAAGGGGGCGGGAACACGCACACAATTTTTTATTTTATTTTATGGCATTTTTGTTTTGGTTTTTGTAACTAAACAAATTTAAAGTTGAAAAAATAGGCGGATCTACGCCCATTAAAATTTACTATTATATTTCACGTGGTTCTACTCAACTGATTTTTACGAAATTAGCCACACACCTTGAGGTTTTAAAATGAACACAATCTTCCATTAAAAAAATGGTCAGAGTCACTGCCATTAAATTTTAATATGGTTGCCACTTTTTACGCCAAAGTAATTTTATTCGAACCACTAGCGCCATCTATTACTACGTTTATACGCACGGCTTATTTGCAAATAAAACTGTAAATTGTTGCCATATTATTGTTTTTATTGCGACTTACTAATTCAAAAAACTATTCACGATTAACTCACTATTTGCAAATAAAATGCTTGAGGTTGCCACACTCACAAATCTTTGCTAATAAAAAACAATAAATTGATAGAATATTGTACAAAAAACATTGATAGAAGAAAATAATAGTGCGTTTCCATATACGTGATTTAGTTCAAAACATTTGATTTGTCCAAATTAAGTAATTTGCGAAGTGATTTGCCATACATTTTTCATATGAGCAAATTATCTCAAATGATTTAATTTGCTACAAATTAAGTCGAATTTGTCAATGCAACACTGCGCTGCTGCTATTATTACAAATGCAACTCTGGGTCATCCATTATTGATGACTTACAAATCCGAAAAAGTGACATTTAAGTACGAATTAAAATGACAGATTCTATTTGCTTATAAAAAGGAAAAAGTAATTTAAAAAAAGAAAGTTATTGTCAATGTCGTTTTCCATTCTTATGTATATGTTTTAGTTATTTTGCTGTTCCAAATTATTATTAAACAAATTTGTGTGCTAATTTTAGGTTATAAAAATAAATAAAATTCAAACGTCAAATTTATTTTGAAAATTCGAACATAGAAACACTTACAACACATAATGGAAACACTTCGACATGATTTTCTCAAATCAACTTAATTTGTTCATAATGGAAACGTACTATAAGGACAATAAAAACAAATTATTATTCGTTATTTTATACATTTACACAATTTTTTTGCAAACATAAGTAACATTTCTATAGAAGTGCTACCAAGTTTTTATGCATTTACAATGCAGTATAAACAGTGAGTTAATTTATTTGCAAATATTTTTATTTGCAAATAGTGCGCGCATAAACGTTGTATATATGTCAGGTCGCTTAGTTTTGGAAACACAATTTACATGCACAAACATTTATGTATGCTTGTGCTGGTATTTATATTTTTATATAGAAACGAATTGAAATTATTTCCTAAATGATTTCTTAAAAGTTTCAGATTTGGTACTATTTCTTTCCCAAGTTCACTGTATGATTTTTAATAAATTAGCACTTACTTCATTATCTTGTGGCGGCAGTTGATGCAACAATTGTTTAATGCGATATTTTTCTCCCGGGCTGTTAACATACGGCACCTTATCATCAGGCAGTTGAGAAAAGTATAAACGTACCTGAAAGAGACAAAGTAAAATGTTTATAATTAATTTAAAATTCAATTTAAAGCGGCTATTTTTACAAACTTATATGTAATTTATATCTATAAATTTAGTCACGAGTATTAAGTAAACACTATAAAGCCATTTACATTATGACGTTTGGTTTTGCCCAAATCTCTAGAAATTGGCAATTTATCAATTCAATGTGACACACATGTAAAAAATTTCTCTATTCGTATAGATGCATGCAACGACGAAAATTTTAAAAACTTTTATAATATTTTTTGTCTGTATGTGGGTTTGAGAAAATAAACTATTAAGCAGCAGAGTTTGTGATACACGTATTAATCACAAACAAAAAAACAAATACTTTCACTCTTACCCTCATCATGACAATTTGGTCAATTTCGATTAAATATAATGACATGCCATGCATCATTTGTATTAGCTTTTGCTACAAACAACACATTGGTGCAAGCAAATGTCTGCTCCTTCCGTTGGCTCTCTTATCGACAACATCATCGCTTAACACGCACACACACTAAAACAAACAAACTGTAATGTACGTAAAGTTTTATACAAGCCACAATTGCCGTTAGATTGTTACACTAAAAACTGGCCCCCTGCGCAGTGTTGCCAGAGTGAGTTTTTCAATAATGAAGCATGATGGTGATATTGAAAGATTTCAAAAAGTAGTAATTTTCAAAAGTATGCAAAGTATGGATTTTCTTAAACTAAATAGGGATTCTTCTAGCATTAAATTTGTGGTCTTAGCTTGATTTATAGCAAAACAAAAAAATTTGATAAGGACAAGTAGGGATGTGCCACTATGGGTGCGTATTGGAGCTGTGCAAACAACCGATAGTACTATCGATAGTGTCGATAATTTTAAACAGTTGATTTTACTTTCCACCATTATGAACTGTGTTGGCAACTAAACATATTTTAGTCACGTGCCCATGACGATTTAAATGAGACAGAAAGCAAAAACAATGTAACATAATAACCACTACTGTAATACATACATGTACTTATGTACCGACGGTACATCAAATAAGTAAAAATAATTAATGTGATGATAGCAAAATATAAGCAAGAATAATTAAACATACTCAGGTATAGTAATATAACTTCGTGCTAACCTAAATAGAAAATGAATAAATTCAGTAAAGTGCGACTCTGACTAGCGCACGAAGGATTCCGTACGAACACTAGATATGTAATTTAATACAAACTTCATCCTATATAATATATAGTTTTGGAATTTTTTTTTCGTTTTTGGGGTCTTTTCGGTTTTTTTGTTTTGGCGTTTTTTTTGCGTTTTTTCGGTTTTGGCGATTTTTTTAAGTCTTGGCTTTTTTTTTCAGTTTTGACACTTTATTTTCTTGTTTTGGCGAATTTTTTTCGGTTTTATTTTGGCGTTTTTTCATTTTGGCGATTTTTTTATATTTTTGGCAATTTTTTTCATTTTTGCGAATTTTTTTATATAAATTTTTTTTTAGTTTTGGCGACATTTTCGCTTTTTGGCGATTTTTTTAATTTTTTGGCGTTTTTTTCATTTTGGCGTTTTTTTTTCATTTTGGCGATTTTTTCGAATTTGGCGATTTATTTTAGTGTTAGAAATTTTTTTTAATTTTGGTGATTTTTTTCGTTTCGTCGATTTTTTTTTAATTTTTGGCGATTTTTTTTTTTTTTGGATTGGCGATTTTATAATTTTCGGTTTTTTTAGTTTTACCATTTTTGAAAATTTCAAGTGTTTGCCTCTTACGGTTTCCAAGATATAGTAGCAAATTGTGAAAATTACATAGTCAAAATTGCATTAACTGATGGACTACCCTTTAATTTAAATTTTTTTAAATTTTAGTGTTAATTGTTGTAGAAAACAACAATAACAATACACTAATTTCACCTTTGGTGTACGGAACCCTAAAAAACGGGAAAACAAGAAATGAATAGTGGTACTTAAAAATGTGTTAACCAAATTTAAATCAATAATTGTATACACAATAATCATTTCTCATATTCCATTTCATTTAAAATTTACGTTAAATTAAAGCTGATGTTAATAACAATCTCTTCCCCAGTAGATAGACTAGTGAAGTACGTGGCTGCACAGAAAAATATCGGTATTTCCCCCACCTAATAAAAAGTCTAGTTTAATTTTTTCCCCCTTCGTTAGAAACTCACATTAATTAATAAAAAATATTTAGATCAATAAGAATTGAAATTACTGAACTTAAGCCCGAATAAGAAATTATTTCTGATTAAAATTCACTACATTTCAATTAAATCTAAAAATGTCTCATAAATAAAAAAATCTAATGAATTATAAAAATGTTAAAGTGTAAAACTGAAGCAACAAGAAATAAACATGCAGATCGAGGGAGTAGTATACAGTTCTTTTAGTGTTTCCACTTTGACATGGTTTTATTTAATAAAAGTTGGTATTAACGTTAAAACCACTGTTAAAACCTGGTTTTACCATACAAATTGTTTTTGTTAAAACTAAATCATTTTAGAATTGGTTTAAAGTTGGTTTTATGAAATGCAACCTTGTTCTTGCAGTGCTAAATTCAGTGCTGCCAAAGTTAAAATGACCGGAAGCAGGTAATAACAATAGATGTCGCTTGAAAGATTTTCAACTTAAAAATGAATGCAGCAGCAACAACAACAAAGAGATTATGGAAAAAAATAGTTTCTTTGGAAGGCAAACAACGAAAATATGTCCATTGACCTTTGGGAAGTGAAAATATACGATATGACTGACATCATATTTTTTTTTTTTTTTTTTTTTTGAAAAAGTTTTATTTTGTGATGTATTTGTGCATTTTTAATACACAATAATTTGATTTCCAAGCACTTCTTCACTTTGTATTATTAGTTCCATAATTTAAAAAATGTTTATTTACAAAAGATAAAATAATTTCCATTTTACAATTGTAAAATTTCCGAGTTTTTCAAACAAACAAAAACAGTTGTTCTACAGTTTTTCAAATAAGTGTTATAAAAAGCAGAAAAAAATACAACAACAAATGCACGCATTCCTGCAGGAGATTTATTTTATTTTTGAGCAAAATTATTAGACAGTCTGTGAGTTAAAATCTGAATTTAACAAACTTCAAGCTGTTTGTGGTTTTAACTTTAGAACCAGGTTTTAACTTCCAGTGTGAGAACACTATTAATCTAATATATATGTTTGTATCATTATATTCATTGTTTTAAACGTTTCCGAGTTTCTCGACACATGAGATGATATCTATTAAAAAATATAAAACAGTCCTTCAGACATGGCAACACTGCCGGTAGCATTATTTGTATTCTTCTTCACAAGCCTACATATATGATGCAATGTGCTTGAAGCTAAATTTTAAAATGTTTAACCCTGGCCACAAACCGTGATGTTTAACAGAGCGCTCTTAACATGAAAACAGACCTCTGTTAATGCATTAAACACATTCAAGACAGCAAGCTACCGACTACCAAATGTCAAGGGTAGAATACACATTTTTTTATAAAAATGATTCTTTTGAAGACAGCAAGGCAACAGGGCGATAGGTTGTTGTCTATGCTGATTTTGTCGTTGTAGTCCAATTAAACTAATTTGTATTTCCTTGGCTACAATGAGAAAATTCAGTGTTGCCAGTACAATACAAAATGTTGAATGAATGATTTTGTACAATTATTTCATATTATTTAACAGAAAAAATATTCAAAAATTGATGTAAAGAATAAATTGATTCACTTTTGTACTTTGACGTGAAATAAGTACATTTTAAAAGAGTAATTAATTTTTATAAATGCAAAATATATGAAAGTGGCAATACTGAATTATGTATTTGTACTTGAATATCAGCTGCAGATGGTGCTGCTGCCGTCTCCAAAATAATTAAGTAGCCAGCTACGAGGCGACAAATACTGCTAGCGGAATTTTTAGTCGTGTATTCGTGTAGCCTACTGTGGTGAATGTGTTTAATGCATAAATAATAAAGATTAGTTTTTTCTCACAAGATGGTGTTAATAGCAGTTTTTTAAGCAAAATGGACTAAAAAAGTTAAACCAAGTTCCTTCTCTATGCCTCATTTAATTAATTATAACATTTTGTACTTCCAACGACACGCACGAAAATTCCATGTCTGAATCCAGCGTCATAATATTGATTTTAGCATTTTTTTTAAATATTTGTGGGGAATGGGGAGAAAAGGCACAGTGGAGGAGACTTCTGGATGTCTCTAGATTAATGTCCAACAGTCGAAAGTCATAACACTCTGATTTAGTAGAAATTACAAAACAATTTTTTTAAAGTTATTTTTAGAAAAATTACAAAAGTTTTTGAATTCCCCGTTATCTGAAAAAATGTTAAAAAACAAATCCATACTATACATATGGCAACACTGCCGGTAGTATTA
The DNA here is from genome assembly GCA_949987645.1 of Tachina grossa. Taxonomy (NCBI): domain Eukaryota; kingdom Metazoa; phylum Arthropoda; class Insecta; order Diptera; family Tachinidae; genus Tachina; species Tachina grossa. The sequence goes on along the minus strand of OX465278.1, from coordinate 47,737,149 downwards.
TTTTTTTCTTCATCTTTACAAACCCATAATGATGCAGCCGAATTCCTCTTACCACTTCTTTTTGTTTTTGCTAACTACCACCACAACAAACAAGACTGCGCTTTTATCGTTAAAGCTTCCATGCTGTGTGCATCAGTTTTGCCCAGAGTGGAGTTCAATTAGTTCACAATAAACAACTACTTCGTAAATCTCATACAATGTCGTCCATTTATAGTGACTCGTGCATACAATTTTGGATTTATTTGCCAAAAAAAAATATTAGAAAAAAAAGAAATATATATTCCCATCTAAATACCAGATTGTGTTGTATTGGAAATTTATTACAAGTGCCGTGGTCCGGTCGATGGACTGGCTGGTAGAGAGACGGAGAGAGGAGCCATTAGTTATTGTTGGCTTGTTATATGAACGCCAGTTAGTTGCCATAGAGGGAATCGTTCTCACATTATTAATTGCACTTGCTATTAAATGTTAGAAACTGTTTTGCTTTTTTTCCTTTTTTTTTTGCTCCGCATGTACTAGATATCTTTTGGTTATGTGGCTCATAAAATGACACACACACGCACACACACACACACACATTAGTTTAAAATTTTATGTTCCTAAAGCTGTTTACAAGCTTCAAAAGCACAGTGTACAACAGTTTTCCATGGTATATAGATGTGGCATATGGGCGGGTCTGGTGATTAAACACGACAATAAGCATTTGTAATTTTTAAGGGTATTTAAGAAAATTTTTATCCGCCCGCTAATCTCTGCCAGCCGCAATTATTTGCAATGATAAATTGTGGGGCTTTCCCAGCTGTATGTAACTGGTGAAAACTTGTAAAATATATGCACACATATATGAATATAAATATGTAATGTATTTTAAAATTATGCAGCTGATTAATTGAAAATAATAAAGAATAAAAATTAATATTAAAGGGCTTGAATCATAAGAAAGTTTCTCAATTATCATTAATTTATCTTTGCTGTGTGAAGAAATATGAAATTCCCAAATAAGAGTTGCTAAAAATCTCCAAAGTTTTCAATGTGGGCCATGTGGGTCAAAATTGAAATAAGGTAATTTAAAAAATTGTGTAGAAATAGAGAATCGGTTGAATATTTTTAATTTTTAGGAAGAAATTTAAATTATAGTGCAGGCAAAATACAATAAAAAATTATTAGGAAGTTTACAAAAAAAAAATTTTTTTTATATAGTAAAAAATCTGAAATAAGATTGGTCTGGGAAAAAAAATTATTTAACTAAAAAATTATCGCATGCGGAAATAGCCGCAATGTGACCGAAATGAACTTTAGACTTCGCATGATAAAATATTTTATTTCTTTGTATTTTTCTGAAATATCTAAATTTTCTTGCAGTTAATTGAAAGTGGAAAAAAACTTTTGGTCTATTAAGTTTTTCTCTTTCAACTCTTTCGTTAACTGAAATAAGTTAGGTTAGGAATGGTGGTGTTAAAACACACCCAGTTGGGTTCATTGTGATTCCTTTCTATTAGTACCCGTTAATAAAAATCTAACCCCAATTGTACCCAGAAGAACGCCTACTATCGGTGATTAAGCCTCTGAATGCGCATAATGAAGCCCCTGATATCCTCCAGTTTATGATTTGCCATATCGCTACTGCTCTCATAGAAACACCTGCTCAGCCATTTAAGCCCATGGCGTTGCAGCTTTGGGCAATAGCAGACAATATCTTTAATGGTGTCTGGTTGCTCTCCATCCTCTCACACACTTCAGAAATCTGGAGTGGCAGTTTCCCAAATGCGGGTCCTTGCTCTGACAGAGCATCACCTTCCCATTCATATCCAGTAGCAGTTTGGATCTACCTGAGTCAAGTTTGGCCACATAGCTCTCGAGACTATACAATCCTCCCTACTTCTTCATACACGATTGGTCCTGCTTGCTTCACGTAGTAATGATATATCGGTAAAAGAACCGATCTATCATACATTCCCTATTCTTGCCAGCTTCCCTCAACACTGCTCTGGCTAGGAACCCAACATAGTCTGACACTATATATGTCCATAACCAAGTTGAGGCTGTTACTAACTAGTTTCGATTTGGCATTGTGTCCCTTCAAACCCTTTAAACGCTGCCTGAATGTCGACGTAGAAGGTTATCTCTTCGCTTTCAGTCACATTTGTGGCTACAAGCTCGGAGGTCCTGAGAATCGCCAAGATTTCAGCTTGGAAAACACTTCATTCATTCGGAAGTCTGAAAGAACTACGAATGTTCGCCCATCAATCTATAAACACCAGCCCTGTGCCTTCTTCAATTGTGTTACACTTCTGTAAAAATCGCAATACCCTCACATGGCTTATCAGATTGGACCCAATAGTCCCTATCCGGAGTTACTAGTGAGGATGTTCAATTGAAATCAATTTCAACGAACTTATAATCCGTGAACCCAGTGGTTACGTAGCTCCGATCACTAAAACTGATGTTCTTTAAGATTGATGTGTGATCTGTGGTCAAATTATGGTACTCGTTATCGAAAGAAATTACGAAATATTTCAATAGATTTTATATGGAAATATTTTTAAATTTCGAATTGTATCGAATTCTGCAATGTCCCCAATGGTATTACTGTCTACACTAAACCTGCTGCAACGAGTCGAAGGAGTCTTCTAATTGCCGTTCTCGCCACAAAGTACTCTATAGGAAGCAGGTGTCTCAAATAAGTATTATTAATTTTTAGCCCAAGCATATTATTAGGTTTTTACCTTTTAAGAACATTCTTTTTATATAAGAGCTTTCAAAAACACAAAATGTTAAATTAATTCACTGCTAAAACACCACGCTGTTAAGTTCTCTGTTCTTTACACAAAACTGTCTGCTTAGCAGATATTCGTTTCCAGAAGAATGATGCTAATATCTAGAAAATTTCAGCGCAGTCAACATCCTCTGAATTTTAGTATGAAAGTTTGTATGTTAGTAAGTTTGCTTCTTTGGAAATTTCTATGCTTGTTCCACTTTAAAGTCAAAATAATTTAATGGATTTGAATAATGTTTAGGTAGACCGATAGCATATGGTCTACATAAAAATACCCAACAAAAAATTTCAAAAAAGGTAATCGAGTTTGGAATTAAGCATTTTTGGTGGAAGCTGTTCCTTACTGGATTACCAACTTAATGATTTTAACAAGGCGTGAGACTAAAATAATCGATCCTTGAGAAGTACTTACCTTTTTTATTTGGAAACTTGTTCACGTAATCTATTCAATCTAAAAAAATCATCCTCTTCATTTAGCAACTTGTACATAATTTTTTTTTACATTTTAGGTAATGAGATTTGAAAGCGACTAATGAAATTTGGCAATCAGAAAAGTAAGTCATTATATGGCAAGTACACCCAGAAAAAAGATTGGTTGGAAAACGGTTAGTCCAATAAAATATCATTTGCATTAACTATATTTCAGTTCACGCTATCAACTTTCTGTTAATCCAAAAAACAATCCATGTTCATTGCCATAAGGGCATAATTGTAACAAAAATATGATTGTGACAATACTTAAATTGATTGCATCAACCGAGCGTATGCTTTTGTCATGACTAATTAACTGATTGGTTAACTCAACCGAATAAAATATTACGAATTGGATTTTACTACCAACTTTTGGTATTAGCAACTAAAAAATTGTCGTTCTATATTGAAATTAAAATAAAAACTTTCAATCAGTTGCTGCAACTAACTAGAGGTTGTGTTTACTATCATAGTTTATAGCAGCAAATTAAAAAATTAACTTTTGTGACTTTCGAAGATATTATGATTTGTGAATTCTCAAATGGTTTTTGAAAGTCTGTGCATAAGATAACAAGTTTGTGGCTTTTGAAAATGTGTGGTTGAAGAAATGTACTTAGAGATGCTTCACCATTAGGAAATAAATTTCAATTAAAATAAACTTATGACAATATGTCAAATAATAAATTTCTTAAATTGTGTATTCTTATTTGCGTTTATTGTTTATTTTTATTTCAGCAAGGAAGGCCAATTTTTCTTTTACAGGTATCAATTATGATATTGTTTTAATTATATTAACCAAATTTTCGGTAGCAAGAATAACATTTATTTCAAATTCCATACTGTCAACCAATTTTTTCTGTTGCTGCAACTATTGGGTTGAGGGTTATAACTAAAATATAGTGGTACCACAAGAAAATTTCAGTCGCTATAGCAGAATTCTATGATAGTTGCTGCAACCGCCAAAATTCAATTGGCAACAAATTCGGTTGTCACAACGAATCTGTTTTCTCTGTGTAGTTCTGATGGTAATGTGTAATTTTTTGCTGGGTATATAGTACTTTTTAAGGGGCAAAAAATATATAATTTTGGTACTTTTTCTGTTTATGAAAAACTTGGTAAAAACTCAGTTTCTTTCTGGATGAGAACAAAGTCTCAGGAATATGTACAACTAACAAATCCGATAATAGGATGCGAATTGGATATTGATTTAATTTTACTGATTTTACCCCAATTAACCAAAATTGGGTTTTCATCGGTCTACGGACCGGAAGCAAATTTGCAACATGTTGGGCTCACTTAGATAGTTAATCGACTCGATTCGGTAGATTTCAGAAATAAAATTTTCACAAAACTTTATAGACTTTATAGACTTACAAAATTTATTGGATGTGAGAAAATTTGACCAAAATCTGTAGCTAAGCGGATGATCTGCAAGGTATTTATAATAAATAATTAAGGAAAAAGCCTACATTTCAACAAAAAAAAAAAAAAAAAAACAAAACAAAAATGAATCACTGCCCTACAAATGGAAAATTGCGTTTTGCAAAATTAGACCCAAAATTTTCCAAAGTGTTTCCCTGAAGTAGATAACGCACAAATAAATTTCAAATTTGGGGCACAAAAGTAGCAGCTACAGTAGTTTTCGCTTAATTGTTCCCCGCATAATTAATTTACTATGGTTAATTGTTCTAAAAACATAAATTGAAAATTTTCCATAGGTATAATACACAAGGAAAAAATCCCTGTTTAAATTTTCAGAAACTCCGAACAAAAGTGCCGGTTAATTGTTACGGGAAATTTTTCACAAATGGTAAAACTAAATAAAAATATGTGGCAACATTTGTATTTCTTTACTTTTTGTGAATGAATATGAATCCCAGTCGAACGAAAAGGCGTAAGTAAGGTTGCCTTTTAGAATAGCTTTGTGCCACTTCTTTTTTTGGTATACAAAGCTTACTCTCTCCATTTCGTACTCATAGCTTTTTTACACGCCGTGTCATTGCGGGATAGAGCTTTCGCTCTCACTTCTTTCGCCTGATGCTGAAAGACTTTCAAATTAAAGGATTTTGGTTTTGATCCCTTCTCAAAGAAAGGAATGTGTATCTTATTTTTTATGCGAAAAAGTTGAGGTCTTCTTTCTTTAACGCATTCTTTAGCAGTTAGATAAGAATAAAAAAAATCCAAAGCAGGCCTTTATTAACCTTCATAGGGTCTTTAAAATCGTTGACGTTAACGATCTTCGGGTCAAATTTGACCCAAATTGAAAATTATGTATTGGTGGTCATTTATTTGTGATTCATTTATTGCCAATGAAAGAGAACATTATTTCATATATTTAATTCGATTAATATATGATAGATAAAACCGTAATATTAAATCGATATTATTATTAATTGTACATAAAGTAATGGTTTCAGAGTGCAGTTTTCATATCAAGTTTTTGCAAGTTATAATAGTATCTAATGGTGTAACTGGCAACGACTTCTTTTGGATCTGTTTTTACCCTCTTCAAGCATTTTTTCTTTGGATTTAGTTGAAGTTTACGGCTACTCATTTACCTCACGTAGTTTTAGTGCAACTTTCTGTGAAAATACTGATATTGATAACCTATTTTGGTTTTTTATATAAGGCATAGTAAGCTGCAATTCTAAATTTTCTAAGAAGTGTCGACGTTTTGCAAAACAGTTTATTTCCAGTAGCTATTAGCTGATGTAGATATCACAAAAGCATTGTAAGCTTATATATCTACCATGTTACTACCCACAATTTGACAACATTGATTAGTCTTTCTTTTGCAAGTAAAACATGATCTAACTTTGTCCAGCAAATAAACCCTTCCATTTTATTTATTGTAATCTAATCATATTTGCAGTTTCTTGTCTTGGTGATTACTAACTTTAGAGATATGATGCAAAGTACTAAGAAGGTTAGGTTAGTTTAGGAAGGGTGGTGCTTTACCGCACCTCTACTTGGAGACCCAATTGAGTCCATTGTGATTACCTTCTGTTGCCCAAAAAAGTAATATTTACCCTCCCATTTGCAGCCAGAAGTGACCATATTATACTAAGAAGATTCACAGAGTTTTTTTTATCGGAATATATATAAGAAGGGTACGAGTACTATCTTTGGTAAAACAAAAATAATGATAAATACGCATGATAATAACACATGTACTGTCTCTGGTAGTAACTCATTTATATTTTTATGTGTAGTTTGAACTAAAGTGATTTGTGATCTCAGTATTTATTGTTCAACCGTTAAGATGTAAAAAAATTATCTGCAGTCGTTTTATATTTTCAAAATCGTCTGATAATGTATGCAGGCCATTTTCAATTTCATTATCTTTCATTATTTTACAAGAAATACCAGACACAACACTTCCAAACTTTAAAACGGGTCAAATTTGACCCGAAGATCTCTAGTGTAAAATCTTGCATAAAATTTTCTTTGGCAAGTTTGCGGATATATAAACCTACTATATCTGTTAAGATATAAAATTAAATAAAAGTCAGAAAATATGACATAGATCAATCACTAATTTTCAGAAAAAATCAAAGTTTTTTCCTGAAATGGGTCAAAATTGACCCAAAGACCCTATGAAGGTTAAGGCCGGAGTTTTCCCGCTGGGATGTTACACATTTTTGGTATTAATATGCCGGTTTTTTTTTAACAGAATATGGGGTAAAAAAATTTTCCGTTTGTTGGCGTCAAAAACCGTACATTTTTAGGAAATCAATTAAGTGGAAAGTACTGTACTAAAAAAGATTATCAATGGACTTATTTATATTGCATTTTAAATTAAAGTTTGCTCTTATGAGTCACTTTTTTCCTGTTCTTTTTCTTGGCACACTAAAAAAAAACTAACTAATACAGGGTGGGCCAAAAGAAACCAAGGGGTGTAAAAGTTTAATAACTTTTTTGTTTATTAATTTTTTTTTATTATTTCTTTCAGATTATATAGACAACACTTGGAGAATTTATAATAGAGAGGTTCACAACTGAACAGAGAACCAGAACAATAGAATTTTATTATTTAAACCAGAGATGAAAATTTGATTATGAGTGATGAAGCTCATTTTCATTTGAATGGCTTTGTTAATAAGCAGAACTGTAGGTTCTGGGGTTCTCAAAATCCTAGAGCCATTCATCAACGCCAATTGCACCCCATCAGGTGTACAGTATGGTGTGGGATCACATCTGAAAATGTCATTGGGCCCTACTTCTTCGAGAATGAAGATGGAAGTGCTGTAACCGTAAATGGAGGGCGGTATCGGTTTATGATAGAAAATTTTTTACGTCCTGCTCTTGAAAACAGACCTGGTATGTGGTTTCAGCAGGACGGAGCCACTGCCCATACTGCCCGAGACACAATGGCACTTTTAAGTCAAATTTTTGGAGAGCGAATAATTTCTCGAAATTCGGAAATTATTTGGCCAGCGCGATCGCCAGATTTGACAGCACCCGACTATTTTCTTTGGGGTTTTTTGAAGGAGCGAGTGTATGTGAACAAGCCAGAGACAATCCTTGAACTCAAGGCAAACATTGTTGCAGAAATTCGAACGCTACAGCCACAAGTTTTGAAAGATGTTATGGAAAATGCTCTAAAAAGAGCCCATCAGTGCGAAGCTGAAAACGGTGGTCATTTAAGAGACATCATTTTTCATACTTAGTGTAAAAAAATTTTCATTTTGTATATTATATAATCTGAAAGAAAAAATAAAAAAAAGTTAATAAACAAAAAAGTTATTAAACTTTTACACCCCTTGGTTTCTTTTGGCCCACCCTGTACTTTGGAAAATTTTCTAGATTTGAGTATAAAAAAGTTGTCGTATGGCGCCAAAGCTGTTTTTTACTCGAAACCAGTAAAATATTTACTAAATTTTTAGTTCATTAATGAACTAGTTTATAGTAATTATATTTTTATATTTAAATAAAATTTTTCTAAAATTAAGTCAAATTTCTCCATAAAATTCGGAGAATTGCAAAAAAGGTTTTTCATCTTTTATTTCAAATTTAGTAAATTTTTCAAAGTTTTTTATTGTCTTTAATTTTGGTACTTTTTTGTTTTTAATTAAATTCTATACCACATGGTATGTTTTTTATTATATCTTCATATTATATTCTTTATTAATTCACCATACATGTGTGTAGGTACACATTAATTCCTTGAGTGGAGACAAGTATTGAACCAACAACCTTCTGACTGATAGGCAAGCACTCTAACCAATTGCCTAACAGGCAGCCTGAATAAACATTGAAATTTTTGTGTTTTAAAATTTTATTTTATTTTCAAAAAAAATTTATTTCAAGTTCAAATATTCGCCGGATATATGAAAAATGTACTTGAATTTTTTGCTTAATGCAAATAAAAAATATATTCTATAATTTAAAGAAAAAATACTTAAAACTGGTAAATATATTTCTAAAATTTAGAATAACTTTTTATAGCTTTCAAGTTAGTTAAATTTGATGAACTAATTAGGAGTAAGTCGTGTCCTAAAATTTATTTTTTGATTTATAACGAGATTGACTAGTTTTTAGGATACAATTTCCCTAAACTTTTTTTAAACCATTTTCCAATTTTTAGTAAATATTTCCTTTAAATCAGTAAACTTGACCTTGAATGTGAGAATTTTTGTGTGTATTTTTATGAACTACTTTTGAGAATATGAACTTTTTATTTTTTACTCATATTAAGTAATTTTTACTAGATTTTTGTAAAAATTTACTTAAACTTAGAAAAAATTACTTAAACTTAGAAATTTTTTTTACTTTAATTTAGAAAAATTTTTTCCTTAATAATAGTATATGTCTTTTTTTTTGAGTGCAACACTGATTGTTTTACAACTTTAAAATCAAATTCAATTATTTCAAACACTTTGCCAGTCCTACCTACTACACTCTTCTTACATAATCACCATCTACTTACGAACACTAAATTGCAAACATTTCAAAATAGAAATATGTAGCGCTATTTCTTAACAAAATGCACTTTCGTGTGCAATTTAAATAATGTGCTTAAACAAGAGCCACCCAAGCATTACTGTTATGCAATTTTTATTAGCAAAACTGAACATAACATAACTACTACTAAAAAAATAAATAAAATGTCATAATAAAAGTGGTTTTACCATCAATCTGCATCAATTATTGTTTTAAAATGAACTTTTATAGTAAAAAAAATGCAATTAGCTGGGCTTTCGCCAGTCCAGAAAGATATTTCAGTTAATTGCTTAAACCAAATCCAACGAAGGAAAAAATAAGGAAAATGAAAAAACAGCGATTTAAGCTTTTAACAGTTATTCAATAAATTTCTTCTTTTTTTTTCTTTGAGGGATTTGCAGAAAGTTGTAGGAAAAACAAACAAAAAATGTACATGAACATCATCAAATAGTTACAATTTTAATTTGTCTCTAATGAACATAAAGTTTTACACGTCCATTGAAACAAATCAGCCACAAAGAAACTCTAAATGCCTCAAATAACCAAACAAACGGCAAAACTGAATAGTTTGAATTTTTGTTAGGAAACAGGTGTTTGTGTGTTTGGTAGCCGCTGATGGCGTTTGTTGTTGTTAGAAAGACATGCTTGAACGGATATTGTGGAGAGGAAAAATGGAAAAAACACTCAATGATTTTCTGCGGTTGTGAATGTTCACCTGGGGGGGGGGGGGGGGGGGCAATGAAAATGTGTTTGGTTGGTAGGGAAGCGATTAACAGCGGAAAGACAGTCGGATTGACCAAAAATTACCGAAAGAGAAAAACACATTTGAAAAAAAACGACCTTGTGTCCATGTGAATGCAACTCTGAATGTTCATTCAAGTGAAACCTTGAATTTATAACCAAATCATTTTGAAAATAATCGTAAAGCTTCCATTTGCTGTGGAATCGAATTATCGTTTTGTTCGTATGTAATTACTTATGTGAGTAGTTAAGAGTTGGTGACGAGTGTTTCAGAGATGTAAGTTGGTTAATGAAAGCAGCGACAATGTTTAGCTAATGACTGTTGTTTACATTAATATTTGCTTTTTTTATATTCTTTTTATGTTTCTTTAATTTTGCTGAATGTTGCGCAGGAATGTCGAAAGTAGTTAGTCATGTGCAAGCTCTGGAAATTTTTAATCAAATACTGATTTTTTTCTACACATTCATACATACATAGATACAAATGTACCCATCTAGCATTTGGAAGATAGTTTTCTGAAAAATCACCTTGCTGAGTCTTTTTAGATCACTATTCGTGATCAAAAACTGATTAATGACTTACACGATCAAAAAAAGGACTCGAAAAAGATTCGCGCTAATGGGTAAAAATAGTTCGATTTAAAATACAATAACAAATTGTATAGCAATCGCAAATTAATCATTCAGACGTGTAAAATGTGACTATTACCCAGTAAAAAAAAAAATGGAAGTCATTCTGAAGGAACCACATTTTCATTGCTTCCAAAAAATCGATATTTTTAATTTGCCGATAGTTAGCAGAAAACCAAGTAAAAGTTTATTTTAATCACACAAAACCTTGTAGTTTTTCCATAGTTTTAGTAAATACTCACCAAAATGTTCAAAAAATCGATTTTTTTAAAGAAATTTATGAACTAATTTTGGCCTAAAATTTAGAAGTTATTTGCCTAAATTTACATGAAAACACTGTTTCGCGTTTAAATTCGTATAAAAAGAAACGAATTGTTAAAATATGTAACTTTTTAAAGTTTTTCTTAGATTAAAATATTACCATAGAACACAAAAAGGGAAATTTTTCTTAAAATTGCTTCTAAATCGGTGACTAGGCATCGAAAAAGAGAACTCCTTGCAATGACAACCCTATGTAAAAATCATTAGATCGGATCGAAATTTGAACTACTTCCAGACTGCAAACTCTACATTTTCATGACTTCTTTGGAGTGTCTTTTTTTACTGGGTATTTCCGTTTGTTATTATCATATTTCACTTACCTGTTAGATTGAGAAATGCTTAATCAAAAACAAATCATGCAGGTGTTTTAAAAGTGATTATAACTATGTATTTTGTGATCATATTTTATGCAGATAGATGATTAAACACTACTTTATATGTTGTTTTTAAGTATAACGAGGCAACCTTTATGTATAATGTCAACAACTTTTTTTGATTTATAAAAGTTAAATCGAATATGAAATTAGATGATGAAACAGAATAAGTCGGCAGCTTCAGGAAAAATCGATTTCAAATTAACAGAGCCCATAATAAAATAAACGGCAGTAACTTCAATTGCTCTCTGATTTATGTTATATATTTTCTTTCTGCTTATTTTTCTTTACAAAATGTATGAAATTTATTGAAAGTGTAGCATAAGAAAAAACGCTGTCAAAATAAAATAGATTCTGTCTCTGGACTGCTTTGTGTAACTTCCTTTTGGTGTCAATTTGTAAGGAAAATGTGTTTGTGCCGTAATTCTGTTTGACCATTAAATGCAGGACTCAGAAAGCTGACTAAAAAATTCTCGTAGAAAAGTCAAATACGATTAGAAATGCGACTGATAAATGACTCAAATAACAGTCATAAATGACTATAAAAAAACTCATAAACTGACTGATAAATTTCTCAAATATGACTCGTAAGCGATTAGAAACGTGGCTCAAAGACAATTCCAAAAAGAGTAAAAAATGAAGCGAAATAAGATTAATAAATGATCAGAAAACGATTCGAAAAATACCTTAAATACTACTAGAAAAGGGGTCGAAAACGACTCCAAACTAATATAGAAAAAGACTCATAAATGATTTATCAAGAAGAGTCGCGGGTAGTCACGTTTTTCTACCGACAAAAGTATAATTTATGATCAGAAAATGAGCGCATATTCTAGCTTTTTAATCGCGCAGAGGAGTCAAAAAAGACTCGAATTTTATTGAAAATTTCAAAAATTGCTGGCTGGGTATAGTGTACTATGTCAACATTTATGTAATTATAAATATATTTTGTTATTTATTTTAAATTTTGAAAAGCTATGGAAAGTTTACTTAGATGTGCACTAACATTTTTTTTTTTAAATTTCCTACTTAAAACTTTTTATTTCTCTGCGAGAATTTTTAAGTATGGATCAATATAATTTCGCTACACCAATGGGGAAAAATAACTTACATTTCAATCTTTGAAATCTTATGATCCTAAAGTGTAATTTTAACATAACACAATCGATTTCAGCAACAGACTGTTCAACGTTTGCTAATTAGCAACGTGTGAACATAGACAAAATGTTTCCTGCAAGGACACACGATGTCCGTGTGTGTGTCTGTGCGTGAAATCGGTTTTCCGAAGTCTTCAAAAAAGCTAGAGACTTTGGTCTTAGACTGATGTGTTAAAAATTACACTAAATAGATTGATCTTGCAAATCAGTAAGAGCAAAAAGTCTATTCCAGGGCTGGAAAATTTGAATTTTTTTTTCGTATATACACGTAACTACCCAGCAAAAACTAAATGAACGCGTTCAAAATTAAATAGTGTTTCATGATTTCTTGGGCATTTGTTTCTTCAAATGCATTCTGAATGTCATCGCAAATCGGATATAAAGCTACAGTTTTTGACAACGCATGCGATCTAATTGAGTAATAAATATATTTTGAAATAAATATCCAGCGAAAAAGTCCTAAAAAAAATTAAGGGATCCAGCTAAACCCCTCAATAATCAATTTCAATGTAAAGGGTGTCCCAACAAGAATGCAAGATTTAAATTTGGCGCCATTCGAAGTGTCATTGTTTGAGATTTCAACAATTGTTATTGTTTGCTAGTAGAAGGTACGAGGTTAGTAAAAATGGAGCGCTACACGAATGAACAACGCATTCTCATTGTGAAATTGTTTTACCAAAATTGTGAAAGTTTTGCGGCTACATTTCGCAAATTTGCGATCAATTTGGGGTCACAATAATGCTCCAAAAGAGTCAATTGTAAAGAGATTAATGGATAAATTTGCCGAAACTGGGTCTGTTAGTGATGTAAAGACAACAACGTAGGTTCGACCAGGTCGATCGACCGAAAATATCACAGCTGTACGTGATGATGTCGCTCAAACGCAGGTCAAGCGCAAACAGTCAATGGTGTTCGGTATCGTGAAATGATAACCAGTTTTTTCGTGCCTAGAATTGAAGAAATGTATGTGGAGGGCATGTGGTTTCACCAAGACGGCGCCACATGTCATATAGCCAGAGAAACAATTCAATTGCTGCATCAGTCATTTCCCGTTCGTGTTATTTCGCGTTTTGGAGACCAGAATTGGCCGTCTAGATCGTGCGATTTAACATCATTAGACTGTTTTCTTTGGGGTATTTTGAAGTCGATGGTTTACGCGAATGAGCCGACGACGACTCAAGCCTTAAAAGAGGAAATTGGACGCTGCATTAATGAAATACCGCAGCATTTATGCAAAACGGCCATTGAAAATTTCGTTAAAAGATCGCGTGTGTGCCAGCAAAGCCGCGGCGGCCATCTGCCCGATTTGTTGTTCCACACATAACCTCATTTTGTCTACTTTACGATATAATAAAGTTTCACGATTTTTTTTTTTTAAATATCTGTGTTTTATTTAAAATTTAAATTTTGCGTTCTTGTTGGGAGGACACCCAATATTTTACCTAACAAGTAAAATAATATCTTGGGATTATTAGTGCGTTTGAAAAATTTTAAACTTATGAAAGTCATGATATTGACACATTTGCATAAAACAAGTTTTCTCTCCAAAAAATAACAAGAATATAGTAGCTCAGTGGTAGAGAGTACGCCTTGACAGACAGGACGACATGGTTCGTATCCCGGCTGCGACAATACTTATTTATTTTTTGTTTGGTTTGTATTTACTTTAAAAAAAAAGTCATCGAATCAGGGAACTTGCATGGGTAAGATTTATTCATTTTAATGGAGATCAAATTATAAAGTAAATTCTGGGCGTTTGTCCAATGACATGCTAATGTAAAAATTGTGCACATTTCACCTAAATCGAACCACTTCGTCATCACTAAAACTAGTTTTTTGATTTTTGGTTTTTTGTTAATTAAATATATTTTTTATTCTATTTAAGGAAGAATTATATGGGTATTAAAAATCAAAAGACGAGTTCGAAAATTGAAACTTTTTCGGTATATCAAAGTAACTAAGTAAAACCATTTTTTTTATATTATATGATTTGATTAATCTAAAGCTGGCAACACTCTGTAATTCAAATTACATGTGAGGTTTTTGTGAGGAACAAAAAACACAAACAATGAATCTAAGAAAACTAGGTGATTTTACTTTATACATATGTTTCATTTTAATTCAACATGATTTACAGTTACCTTCAAAGAAAATGTTTTCTTTTGCAATAACATTGTGTATCCAAATGAAGAATCATGCTAAATCAAAGTTATTTCAAGTTGAAACAACATGAATATGATGCTAAAATAACACCCAGAATCAAAGTTATTTCAATTTGGAAATAAATTTTATTTAAGTTAGTTTAATAATTTCTTTTGTTCGAACTTTATTTGTTTCTGTGTTTGTTTTTGATGACTTCAAAGTTCTCATTTCTAGGAAGCCAGATTACATGTGATAATTTTTAAGGAACAAATAACACCAAAGTTCTTACAAGCACCAGCAGAATGGAACAATTCGGTGTTTTCGAAGGCCGCCACATCAGCATCATCACCAACATTCTTGTGTTTTTTTTCCACTGTATGTGAAATCAATTGATACAAATTTTAGCTTTATATACACATTTTCATTACAAATGAAGTGAAACTTTTTTGTAATGAAATCTCACTTTTACCATATCCAAACTTAAAACAGTCTAATGATGCACTGTTTAGGAAAAATTGCGAAAAATTTAAATTTAAGTTACTGAAATGAGCAAATTCATTGCCAAAACTTATAGTTTTTGCTCATAAGAATAAAGTTTGGATATTATTCTTCTAAATTGCTTCCTCAAAAATGAAGAAAATTATGGTTTTTGACAACGTTAACAAAATAAACGGCCGGCTAACTAGATTTTAGGCAAAAATTAGACTTGTGCGATCTTAAGACCTTTTTCGAAAAATCTGCAAAAAATCTAAAAAATACTTGTCCCAATAAGCTTTCAAATTAATGTACTAATCAGAGAAGCGCAATGAGTAGTGAAAAAGTGAGTAGAGTCGAATCATGTTTTATAATTTCTTGTACTTATGCGCACTCATACTTATTGCAATGTTATCTATGAATCATATTCACTCGAAAGTTTGAAGTGCGCATCTTCTTATTAATTTCGACTCTCCTGAACTCAATATTTATAGACGATGCAAAATAAGTATTGTATGGCAAAGCCAACGTCGTATACGAACATTAAAATACTTACAAATGTGTTTTTTATACACTTTATACTGTTGTAGTTGTAATTGTACTATTTGGATGAGTTGAATGAGCTAAATCAATGTAAGTAGTATAAGTATTTTTCTGAAATTACCCTGTCGGAGAATGTGTGGTGGACTACAAAAATAGTTAACTTATAGTTAACTTTTCTTAGACTGATTAAAAGCTAACTGCAATTTCATCCATAACAAACCCAAAATTAATTCTTAAGTTGAGTACGTAATCGAATTTGATAAGAGCCAACAAATTTATTCTCAGCTACTTTGATACTTATTTCAGTTTTATATTAACATTTTGCTGTTGTTATTTTAGATGGCAGCTTAGCCGAGTGGTAGCGCGTTAAGTACACAACGTGTAATGCTACATGTTCGAACCCCAGAAAAATTTTTTAAATTTATTGACTACCAGGTGATTTAAAACAAATTAACTTTAAGCTAGTTGAAAAGTAATGCAGAGTAAGACAATTCACTACCGCCTAGGACATCGCAATGTTAAAATAGTCAGTTGATTACATTAAAAGTAATGCAAGTGTCAGTCAGTACTAGTTGCAAAATAGTTAGCTTAAAGTTAGTTTAAAGCTAACGTAATTTCCGACAGGGTATAAATCAAAAATAAATCGACGTCGCATTCATATTTATTGCAACCTATACTTATAAATCAATATTATTGGGAGTGTGCGTAAATCAGACTAGTTGATTTTAAATGATGTCTACTCACTTATACAGGGTGGGCCAAAAGAAACCAAGGGGTGTAAAAGTTTAATAACTTTTTTGTTTATTAATTTTTTTTTATTTTTTCTTTCAGATTATATAGACAACACTTGGAGAATTTATAATGGAGAGGTTCACAACTGAACAGAGAACCAGAACAATAGAATTTTATTATTTAAACCAGAGATCAATTATTTTAACGCAAAGAGCATATCGTCGACATTTTAACGTCAGAATTTCGCCCTCTGAAGCGATGATTCGTTGCTTAGTTAATCGTCATCACCAACATGGCAGCGTAAGAGATTTGCCTCGAACCGGTAGACCACGTTTAAGTCGCACTGCGGAAAATATTGAACGAGTACAGCAAAGTGTTAACGAAGCACCAGAAACATCTGGCAGAAGGCGTTCTGCTCAGCTAGAAATGTCTCGTACGTCACTACGGCGCATTTTAAAAAAAGATTTACAGTTATACACCCATATAAGGTGCAATTGGTCCAAGAATTAAAACCCGCAGATCATCGGCAACGTCTAAATTTTGCAGTTAAATTTCAAGAGTTGGCCAGAAATGAAATCAACTTTATTGAAAATTTGATTATGAGTGATGAAGCTCATTTTCATTTGAATGGCTTTGTTAATAAGCAGAACTGTAGGTTCTGGGGTTCTCAAAATCCAAGAGCCATTCATCAACGCCAATTGCACCCCATCAGGTGTACAGTATGGTGTGGGATCACATCTGAAAATGTCATTGGGCCCTACTTCTTCGAGAATGAAGATGGAAGTGCTGTAACCGTAAATGGAGAGCGGTATCGGTTTATGATAGAAAATTTTTTACGTCCTGCTCTTGAAAACAGACCTGGTATGTGGTTTCAGCAGGACGGAGCCACTGCCCATACTGCCCGAGACACAATGGCACTTTTAAGTCAAATTTTTGGAGAGCGAATAATTTCTCGAAATTCGGAAATTATTTGGCCAGCGCGATCGCCAGATTTGACAGCACCCGACTATTTTCTTTGGGGTTTTTTGAAGGAGCGAGTGTATGTGAACAAGCCAGAGACAATCCTTGAACTCAAGGCAAACATTGTTGCAGAAATTCGAACGCTACAGTCACAAGTTTTGAAAGATGTTATGGAAAATGCTCTAAAAAGAGCCCATCAGTGCGAAGCGAAAACGGTGGTCATTTAAGAGACCTCATTTTTCATACTTAGTGTAAAAAAATTTTCATTTTGTATATTATGTAATCTGAAAGAAAAAATAAAAAAAAGTTAATAAACAAAAAAGTTATTAAACTTTTACACCCCTTGGTTTCTTTTGGCCCACCCTGTATTTAAAATTTTATGAGTCAGTATGAATAGCGAAAACATGATTCATTGCCAATGCACACATCGGCTTATTTGCTCATTTTTGTTGTACCTAAGGCGAATTTTATTACTTTGATACTTTTAAGTATATATTTTTTTTTTAATTTTTGCCAGCTCAGATCCTTATACATTTAAAATTTTATATACATATGTAGTAAGCTCTAAGCTTATTAAATTTTCAAAGCTGTGCTTAGTAGCCATTTTATTGGTTATTTTATTTCGATTATAATAATGCTACACAATACCGTTAAAGGAGGGCGCTCTGATGTTACATTAGAATTAGTATCCGCTGAAGCCGGTGTGGTTCACTGAACAGTGTCTATGCCTTCAGCACTTGAACTTTCCTACAATAACTGATACAGATGTGCAATTGCTTTCCGTGAGCACCTGCCATTACGGCCTTATCTCACGTGTGCCAAAGCACCGGGTTAGACGCCAGACCAACGCCCCCATGCACCCTCTTAGAATGAACCTATGGCCCACTTCATAAGGCACATAGGTTGCAATCTTTGAATATAATTATCCCTGTACTAATATTCAAGTACCTTGCTGAGGTACTTTGAGCTATCTAAACTCTGCTGCTATGTCCGTACCCATAGCAGCTCTGTTGAATGGCAATAGCACCTAGAACAGTGTCTGGCTGACCGCGTCAGACCAATCACTAGCATTGATTTAACACTGGGAAGCCAAAACTATTCTCTCAGCGATTTTGGTAGCAACCACAGCCACCACGATAATTCTCCGGCTTCCACGCTAAGGTGTTGTGTATACATCCTTACCGAGGTCCCCAAGAGAATTCCTCAACCATTGCCGGCACAGCTAACCACTCATCCGAAATGAACGCATGCCTGTGTCGCCAAATATCCAGTGCCTACTCCACACATACCAAAATCATCCCTTTAACCCCGTGGGGTAGGACGAACTCGGCATTTTAGCAAAGGAAACTGACGACAGCTACATACACTCAAAACTTCAGAGCAGCAAGAGCCACCCATGCGAGAAGAACGCAAGCTCGCCGCCCAAATCCTGTGCCTACTACGATCGGACATATGTGAAAAACGCCCTTTAGACCCAGTAGGTAGGACGAACAACCATTTCAGCACACGATTTTGGTAACCACAATGCATTTACCTTTAAGCAGCTCAGCTGTCGGGCAACCGGCACCCGTGGCACCAGAAGTAGCATCTGGTGAGACCTCGAAGTTCCACCACAAGGGCTTCACCTCTATTGTCTTTTGAACTCAGGCGCGATTCTAGGTGACGCTGCACCTTATTGGCACCAACGGGCGTACAAATATTTGTCTTCCTTTTAGAAATATGTGCACATCCTTTGCTCTGTTGCTAGATATTGGGTAGTAACACATAAGTTTTATGGGTAATTTACCAAAGGTACGTCAACGGAACAAACCACATCACCCCAGCTGAGGCCCGGGATTTCCAACACGCGTAGTCAAAAATAGACTCCCCTGAAGGGTCAACAACTGATACAAAGAAACATTTTGTGGTGTTGTTATTTAATGACTGTTGGAGATCGGGCTCGAACCCAGGACCTTCGATTTTACAGTCAATGTACTAACTACTTCAGCCAACGCTGAATACTATTAAAAAAACACTTTAATAAAAAATACGAGAGTGGGCCATTGACTCAGTGAGTTTTTGAAGAAACACCGGTTTTTATATAAAAAGTTATTTGATTTTTCAACATAATCTTCTTTGAGTTGTATATACTTTTTGCCGTAATTTCTACATATGGATTAATTACCTAAAGCTTTTACCTACGACTTTGCTTTCTAAAATTTAGCTTACAGGATAGATATCTGTACACTTAGATATATCTTTGGGTAAAAATAACGTGCATTAATCCAACGTTTCTCCAATTCTTTTATACCTTCGGAAAAATATGATTTTCGAGCTTTGTTTGGCATTTGTTTCGTCGTTGTAGTCAAATCTCTTTCCGCCGAGACATTTCTTCAAGTTTGGCAACGGGAAATATTCACTAGGGCCTAAATCTGAAGAATAGGCCGGATGAGGGAGCAATTCGTAGCATAGTTCATGGATTTTTGCCATGAAAACTGCACATGCGTTTGTGGTTGACTGTGTGCAAATGCACCACCAATCTTGTGGAAAGCTTTCTCATATCCAAGTGATCATTCAAAATTTGAAACCGCTGACTCGTATGAGATGCCTATGGCTTCCACAATCTCTCTCACTTTCAATGTCCGATCGGCTGAACCTATATCGCAAATTTTTTCAATTGTTAATTAATATAGTATATTTATTAATTGATTATAGTCTGTGAGGAATACTGTTCCTTAGACCTCAATAAATATATCGTATCAATAATAAACAGCCATGTGCTGAAACTCACATTTCATAAAAGAAGCGACTACAATACAAGTCTAGTGTGAGTAGAAATGCCAGAGTATAAAGAAAAACTAGTATAGATACATACAGGTATAAAACAAAGTGTTTATGAGTATACGCAGGTGTAAGTATGATTGAGTGCGAATGTTTATAAGTATAAAGAATATTCGAGTGCTATAGTATGCAAATGTTGCCAACTTAAAGTTCTTTAACTCAAACAAAAAAAAAAAATCCCATGATTAATAAAATATTGTCAGTAAAACGAAGGCATGACTGCCTGAGGCACAATTTAAATTTATTAAATAGTTACACATACTTCTCATGCAGAAGTAGAAATTTAATCCAGGCGATTAAATTTATTATGCAATTTAACATTTTTAATTCAATTATTTGTTTTGTATTCACTGGGCTTCTAAGCACACAACAATAAAAATTTGATTTTTAATGAAACTTACCTGATCAGGCCTTAGGCCCGGAGGCACCCAAGTGTATTCTTCCAAAGCGCAACCGCTGTCATCGTCGGACTGTGAATTACGTTGGAACTCTAATTGCTGATGATGACTGTGCAAATATGCGGCGGTCTTGTAGTTGCCGCGCAGGGGCGAATTAAGCGGCAGATTCGAGGGAGGCTGACAGTGGCGACGTTGTGTTGCTAATGGCTGTGGATGTTTTTGAGGCGGTGGTGCAGCAATAAAATGTATTGAAGTGGCTGTTTGACTACTGCCGCCATTGCTGCTACTCGACGCCGGATCAATGTGACTTGTGGTAATGGGTGTAGGTGTGGCATTTGACGATGATGTTGGGGTGGAACGATCATTGTTGTTCGACGAAGACGAAGGATGCTGATGATGATGATGATGTTGATAATGATGCTGCTGCTGCGAGGACTGTGTTTGCTGGTTAAAGGAGTCGGCTTGTAATTGATAGGCTGGCAAATGTACACCAGCTGCCTCCAATTGTAAAAGTTCACTTTCCGTTTGCGTATAATAATCACTTGGCTGTTGCATAATGACCTCGGCCAACAACTCGTGATGAGCTTTTTTATTTATGGCTGCTGCTGCTGTTGCTGTCGATAATGATGATGCCTGTGTTGTGTTTGTTGTGGCACGCGATTCCTTTAATGTTAATGTATTTGATTCACTGCAATAAAAGTGCAAGAAGATGTTGAAAAAACAAGCAAGGTTTATATAGAGGAAGAAAAACATTAAAATGCATCAGTATGTATTTAACAGGAACCCAAGCCCAAGTTTAAAATGATTTCAACTAAAACTTCCCACATAAATTTCAACAAGCCTGTGCACTCTCTTTCGAGTTATATTGAAGTTAATCTTCGTCTGACACTGGCAGTGGCTTTGAAACTCTGAAACCGTGTGGACTCTTAATCTAGGCTTGTATGCATATTGTTGTTGCCATAAATCACCTCAATTTAATTCAGTTTTTAGTTGTTGTTGTTGTTCATTCATTCAGTTCGCTCGTTCGTTCATTTGTTTGTGTAAATTGCATTTTAACGACTGTTAGTTATTGTTGTGTTGCAAATGTTGTTATTTAAATAAAATGAAATGAAAGTATAGTTTTGCATTTGTTCAGCTTCCTAGAATTGTTTCGTCTTTATCTACCAACCATTTGAATTCCATGGTCTTTAAGTGTAACATACTAATTACTTAAAATATGATTTCAGTTGATTTCGTCTTATACGTCTTTTTTTGTTTGAGATATTAAACTTCATGCAGCATTCAGCATGCAACAAATTAATGTAGTATATACATACATATGTGGTGGAAACTATAATCATGCAAATGAATATTTCTGGTTTTATGGTTTTTTGATTACACTTTGTAAAAGTAATGAAAGCCAAGATTCCAATATGTTTTGATTTAGGGCAGCAGTCTGCATAAAGCAGTTTGAAAGGGGTGGCTCGCTCACTTACAAAAGTGGCGATCATGTGTTTAGGGCCATTAAGTAAAATTTATTAAATAAGTTCGAGGAATAGGTCTAATTTGATTTGATTTTAATATATAAAACCGGAAGTTACATGCATTTGGAAACCAGCGAATTGCAATTCCCTATCTGTATATTTAGACTTGGGTCGAACGCATTCAGTCGGTCGTTTTTGACACAAACATATAATCATCTAAGATCAGACTTAGATTTTAAAATTTATAACCCTAGACACAAACCATCGTGTTTAACAGGAATCTGTTAACAAAAAGCAGACCTCTGTTATATAATAAAGATTAGTTTTTCCTCACTAAGTGGACCTGATACCCAATTTTTTGAAGCAAAATGCACCAGAAAATTGAAGACGACTTCCTTCTCTGTGCCTCTTTTATTTAAATATAAGATATTAAACTTCCATTAGTTTTTAGTATTTTTAGGAAACTCCTGGACGTCTCTAGTTTAATGTCCAATAGTCGACAGTCACAATATCTTGTCTTTTTTTGTAGATATTAAACATAATTTGAAAAAAAAAGTTCTCAACTTGAAAAAGGATTTTGGTATTTTTTTTTTCAAAAATCGGAGGAGATTGGTAGACTCCTAGACGTCTTAAGATTAATGTCCAAAAAGACGAAAGTCATAACATGCTGTTTTTGTAGAAATTATAAAACATTTTTAAAAAATTCTAGTATATTTTGCTTAAAAAATCGGGTAACAAGTCCATTTTATGAGATATAATAAATTTTCATTATTTAATAGAGGTTTTTTTTTTTGTCAACAGAGCTCTGTTAAACACAATGGTTATTGTCTAGGGTTATCAATTTAATTTTTATAAAATTTAACTTCACACACATTTGATCTTCGGCCCAATGACGTCACAATAATTCTGCCAAAAAACCGACTTCAATGCAAAAATCTGATAGAAAAACATAAGAAGAATTCCGTGAAATATAAAATTAAATTTTTACAGGACGTGCCTTCACCCATTTTTTTAAAGCAATATTATGAGTTTTCAGAGCTCAGGGTGCGTGTAAAGTCTGGTAAAAATCGGTTAAGTAGAACCACTTAAAATAAAATATTAAATTCTAATAAGCGAGACCCCGCCTATTTTTTAGATCTAGGATAGTGTGTATTTTAAAGCTCAAGGTGTGCGGTAAGTTTCGTAAAAATCGGTTAATTAGAAACACGTGAAATATTACAATTAATTTTAATGGGCGTAGCCCCGCCCATTTTTTCAACTTTAAAACTGTGTATTTACAAGAACCAAGAATAAGTATAATATCGTAAAATTAAATTTAAACAAGTAAGAATGCTATATTCGGCTGTGCCGAATCTTATATACCCTTTACCAAAGTGTTTTATGTAGTATAGAGATACATACATAAGCACATACATAAAGTATAAACAAAAAAAAAAATAATTTGACCTAGTTACTTTTATCTACAAAAAAATAAATTTACAAATCCTAGAATCATCATATTAGATTTTTCTGATTCCTTATATCAATCTAGTAGTTCTTAAAAAAATATAGAAAGTTAACACAGTTTAAAAAAAGAAAAAAGAAAATTAAAAAAGAATGTTTTATTTAGTTACTTTAATATCCAGAAAAAAAGGTCAAAGTTTCCAGCTCTGAAGCTGTGGTTTTTATTCTTATAATTTTTTACACCAAACTTTTCTTTACAAAACGTAAAATATGTATAATCTATAAAGGAAAAGATAAAAATTAATTAGACTTAGTTACTTTTATATATCACAAAAAGTGTAAGTTTCCCAACCCTGAGATCATTCTTTTTGATTTTTCTGATTTCTTACAGCAATCTCTTTCTTTTAAGAATTTAAGATATGTTTAATTTATAGAAAAAAGTTAAAATTTGTTTTAGTAACTTACTTTTGTACAAAAAAAGTTAAAGTTTTCCAACCCTGGAATCGTCTTTTTAATTTTTGTAATGTTTTTTTTTATTTTAAATACCAATTTTATTCGTACTCAAGCATAAAATAAGTTTATTTAATAAAAAAAAATTAAAATTAATTTTCGGTAGTTAATTTTGTATATCACAAAGAGTGTAAGTTTCCCAACCCTGGAATCCCCCTTTTTGATTTTTCTGTATTCTTAAAAACAATATTTTTTTAAGAATATAAGATATGTTTAATATATAGTAAAAAAAGGAAAATTTGTTTTGGTAAGTTACTTTTGTGTAAAAAATAAGGTTTTCCAACCTGGAAACTTCGTTTTAATTTTTTTTAATTTGAAATAACAAATTCATACGTACTGAAGTATAAAATAAGTCTAGTTTATAAAAAAAATAAAAATTAGTTTTCGGTAGTCAATTTTATATATCACAAAAAGTGTAAGTTTTCCGGCCCTGGAACCGTTCTTTTTGATTTTTCAGATTTCGTACACCAATATGTTCCCTTTAAGAATATAAGCTATGTTTAATATATAGAGAAAAAGAAACAATTTGTTTTAGTAAGTTGCTTTTGTATAAGAAAAAAGTTAAAGTTTTCCAACCCTGGAAATGTCTTTTTCATGTATTAAACTTTTTTTATTTTTAATATCAATTTAATGTGTACTGCAGTATAAAATAAGATAATTTAATTAAAAAATAAAAAAAAAAATAGTAAGACCTAGTTACTTTTATATATTACAAAAAGTGTACGTTTCCCAACGCTGGAATCATCCTCTTTGATTTTTCTGATTTGTTTTACTAATCTCTTTCTTTTAAGAATCTAAGATATGTTTAATTTATAGAGGAAAAGAAAAAATTTGTTTTAGTAAGTTACTTTTGTATAAGAACAAAAAATTAAAGTTTTCCAACCCTGGAAACGTCTTTTTAATATTTAACTTTCTTTTTTAATTTGAAACACCAATTTAATTTGTACTGGAGTATAAAATAAGTTAATTTAATAAGAAAAAATATAAAAATTAGTTTACGGTAGTTAATTTTTTATATCACAAAAATTTTAAGTTTTCCAATCCTGGAATTATCCTTTTTGATTTTTCTGATTTTTTAACCCAATTTCTTTCTTCTTAGAATATAAGATATATTTAATTTATAGAAAAAAGGAAAAATTTCTTTTAGTAAATTAATTTTGTATAAAAAAGTTAAAGTTTTCCAACCCTGGAAACGTCTATTTAATATTTTTAATTTTTTTTTAAATTTATTTTTTATTAAGAAATATTAATAATATTCATACTGAAGTATAAAATAAGTTTATTTAATAAAGAAATAATAATAACTAGTTTTCGGTAGTTATTTTGTGTGGCAAAATGAAGTTTAAGCTTCCCAGCTCTGAAACCGTCTGCTCGATTTTGCTGATTTTCAATACCAATCTTATTTCGAGCATTTCAGACACACCAGTCCAAGAACGAACTTTTCTGGGAGCTTCGGAAAACCGATTTCACGTACAGACGGACGGACATACGGACAGACGGACATCGCTTATTAGTCTTCCCTATGCATAAGGATCCAGAATATATATACTTTATGGCTCGCTTATTAATATTCTAGAAATTACAAACGGAATGACAAACCTATATATACCCTTTTACCATTTTTTGGTAAAGGGTATAAAAATTTTGAGAGTGTCTCCGCCCACTTTTTTGGTTTCATTGCAACGAGAAGCTCTCTATACCTTCTTAGACAAAAAAAGAATTTTTACAATCGGTCTAAAATATACCGACTTATAATGTAACACCCGAAAAAAAATAGAGACGAATTGATAACCTCCTGCTTTTTTTGAAGTCGGTTAAAAAGCTGCAATTACTCTGCTTCCTCGCAACGAAAACACACCTTAACTAATACGCCAGACTGTTTTATAGAATAATCAACATCCTCAAAATTTATTTCAATACAAAGTTGTTGCATTGATTGAAAATAAACTAAAACAAAATGCAAACTAAAAGCAAAAAAAAGAACTATGTGCCTGCCCAGCTTTAATGGGTTTTTATCAATTTGCAATTGATTCCTTTTACTCGCTTCATGTAAATTCAAACATACAAACTATAACAACTTTAGAAAATATTTGAGGTTTTAATACGAAAAAGTTTTTTTTTCTTTTTTTGTACTTCTATTTGCGTTTGTAGTTCAGGGGCCTAATTCCCGCATTCGATTGCGAGCGAGTTATTACTCGAATGTGCTTGTTTTTTAACTTTTGGGATTTTCGCATTCGGTTTCGAGTAAAACATATTGAAATTTCTAATGACAGCATTCGATAACGTGCATACATTCGAATGCAACCGTTCGTGTTTTTACTCGCAAGCAAAAAGGCATTCGAAATCATTTTTAACATAGAAAAAACGAAGAAATAGAAAACGTATGTTCAATATTTTACTTATTTATTTAAAAATGAATGAATGCACAAATGTACGTATAAAAAAATACAAATTAAAAAATTTCTAGTTGACTTTAAATATAACAAAACACACACACTGGCTTGGCAAATACATAATGTTTTGCCCAAGAGTTTTCTCGGGGAAAATAAAAAAAAACAACCAACTCTGGGAGCACCTAAATAACAAATTAAATGCTTCTGGTCAAGCAATAAAAGAATCGAACATGTACATGGCTAGTGCTCTATTCTCTAACTTTACACTAATTTATTATTATTAAGTTATTAATAAAATTAAAATGAAAATAACATTTATGTATTCGTTTCTTTTTTCTGCACATACGTGTGTATGTACGTACATACATATGTTTTTGCATACATGCATATATAGAAAAATATGCTTTTGCTTACAATTTATGCAGTGTTGTGAAATGAATTTATATATAAATATATTTGCCTTTTTCCAACACTAAAACCAACACTCGATCCGCTTGGTAGCGAGTGACATCATCAGAAAATTTCTTGCCATCGGAATTAATTTCTATTCGAATGCACTTCCGATCACGAGTGCAGGAATTAGGCCCCAGGTGAGTTTTTTTTGCTGAATGCAGTGAGGCAGGCAACCATGTATTCGAATTTTAATAGAAATGTTAGTTACTTTTTGTATACTCTACTCTGTTGGTCATTAGATGAAAAATAAAACTATTTTATGACTTTGTTGCTAAAAATAAATAAACATGACGTTTTAGCAAACACATTTTATGTTTTTGCTTGTTTAATTAACTTAAAACACTTGTAATTTGAACAAAACTTTTCCCCAAACTTTCTCCAAAAATAAATAGAAAATGTTTACTGTCAAAATATGTACATATCTACATATATATATGTACAAATGTTTTTCTTTTTTTTTTATAACAATTTTCTTGAAGTATAATTGCAATAATACAAGTGCTAATTTGGAAATTAATGAAAACATTTTTTAATAACGAATAAAATTTAGCAATTCATAGTTTTAGTCAATATAAAAATTACTTATTTATGTATTTGTAATTCAGAGAAACTTTTTATTGAGTGATTTTAGTTTTTTCGCCAATGCACTATGGGAAATTTTAATTATTTTGTGGCCATAATTAATTACAGCCACATGGCAGCACAGTTTAAAATTTTTTTTTGAAATTAAAATTTGAAAGCCTCCCTCCTAAGGTCCTCAAAATTTGTATTACTTAATCTCACGAAGAAAAAATTTTTATCACTGACGCTCACGTAGTGTCGCGTGCTTTTGTTTTATATTAATAATGCACTCACACTAGAAATTTTTTTTAATTTACAAAAATACAAATTTTTATTTATGAAACTCTTTACTACTTTCAATCGCTATTAGAAATCACTTACAAAACATTTGACAGACATTAAATAAAAAATGTCGAAAAATTTTAAAAAGTGTAGTATTCTTTATTATTCTTTTTATATTAAACAAAACAAAAAAACATTTTCACTCACGCTCACGCCCTCTATCGCGTGAAATTTTTAATAACGCCTTCTTAGGACCTTTTGATTTGGTTTAAGCATGCTCTAAAACCCTTTATTTTAAACTGGAGTAAAGAAAAATTTAATTTTCGATTTCTTCCCCGTACAGTAAATATTTTCTTTTATGTTAACTAGGAAAAAATGTTTTTAATTTTTCTTTTAAATTTTTAAATATCTGACTTTGAAATATTTCAAGTGCGGATGATAATCGATTGTCCCTCACATACTATAATTTTTTTAAAGACCAAAAAAAAAGACTTACTGCCGTAGTCCAAAAAAATATTTTAGGTTTATTAACCCTGCACACATAACCTTCGAACGTATCCCTCTAAACCTAACCATTCGTCGTTTCGACGAGCACGTTTTGGGGCGTATAATATCGGTTCTAAACATATATATTTTTGTACTTGCAACACATACATACCTTTAGCAAGTACTTTTTTAGTAAATACAACTATATATTTCTATTCTGTTACAAGGATATTTATTATAATCCATTTTTCCAAAAAGCATTTTTTTTTTGAGATCACATTGTTATAAAATTTATATAAACGAACAAAACAAAAAAGCCTTTTTTCTCTTTGGCAAAACTTAACTATAACACTATTGTCATTTAAAAAAATATATAAAATTAATTTTTTGAAGCGCATTGTGTGCAGAAATCAACTTTATGCTCGCCAACACTCGTCGAAGCGACGAACAAGCTTATCATATCTCAATAATTACGTGCTCACGCGCCGAATTTGGTTGTCTCCTGCAAAAGCTCAGCGAAAACTAAGTTGGCAAGAAATTTAGCGGCGATCGGTGCACGTGTTAAAAAGAAATAGCTAATTTTTCGTCCGGTGTTCGTCGTTTCGACGAAGGTTATGTGTCTAGGGTTAAAGGCTTATTTGACATATTTCTATGGGCAATTTGTCAGATAAACGTGTAATAGACCTAAAACTATTTTTATGAGTACGGCAGTTAATGTTTTATTAGTTTACCTTAAGGTCACTTTAGTAATTTCGATTTAATCGACCGAATACACTAATTGACCAACATTTTGCTATATTCAAATGAATTCAGTAAAGTGCGACTCTGACTCGCGCACGAAGGGTTCCGTACGAACACTAGATATGTAATTTAATACAAACTTCATCCTATATAATATATAGTTTTGGCATTTTTTTCGTTTTTGGGGTCCTTTCGTTTTTTTTTGGCGTTTTTGCGTTTTTTTTCGGTTTTGACGATTTTTTTTTAAGTTTTGGCTCTTTTTTAGTTTTGACACTTTATTTTCGTTTTGGAGATTTTTTTCGGTTTTTGGCGTTTTTTCATTTTGGCGATTTTTTTTATTTTTGGCGATTTTTTTAATATTTGCGATTTTTTTTATTTAAAATTTTTTTTAGTTTTGGTGATATTTTCGCGTTTTGGCGATTTTTTTCGATTTTTGGCGTTTTTTTTTATTTTGGCGATTTTTTCATTTTGGCGATTTATTTTGGTGTTAGAATTTTTTTTTAATTTTGGTGACTCTTTTCGTTTTGGCGATGTTTTTTTAATTTTTGGCGATTTTTTTTTTGGTTTGGCTATTTTATAATTTTCGTTTTTTTAGTTTTACCGATTTTGAAAATTTCAAGTGTTTGTCTCTTACGGTTTCCAAGATATAGCAAATTGTCAAAATTACATAGTCAAAATTGCATTAACTGATGGACCACCCTTTGATTTAATTTTTTTTTAATTTTAGTGTTAATTGTTGTAGTCTGTATAAAAATACACTAATTTTACAAATTTCAAGTTTCAATATTCATATCTTCATACAATTGTATGTATATTACATGGGATTTTAAAACTTTTCGTTGCTCGTTTTGGAACACCCTTTAATTTTTAATTCTCATCTATTTGTTGTTGTAGCGGCCAAGGTTCTACATACTGTGTCCAAATTTCAGGTCCGTAGCTCTTACGGTTCGTGAGAAAATGCCGTGTGACGGACAGACGGACAGACGGACAGCGTAGCGAAAACAATAGGGTTCCTTTTCACCTTTGGTGTACGGAACCCTAAAAAAGGCAGAGCTGGAAAATTTAAACGTTTTTTGGTGTATAAAGAAACTAAATAAAATGAATTTTTTTCCTTGTAATTAAACATACATTTTATATATTAGAAAAAAATTAGTATTAAAATTCAAAAAATTTTTTTTAGCAGGGTTGGAAAATTTAAGCGTTAAACTTAATAAAAATTATTACGGGTTTATTTTTGAAAATTATTAAGCCTTTATAAAGGGTTTTTAAGACAAATTTTTATACAAAATTTTACTTATTACGCCTTCCCAGCTAAAAAAATATGTATGGAGCATATATGATATGCCATATATGGTTCGGATCCGAAAAATGAGGGTATTCATACATTTTCATACATGAATGTGTATTCCCTATATAGTATGCAAAGTTCATATTGATTCAACAAACGCACTGCTGTGCAATAAATTAAATTATTAAAATTATTTTTTTTGTAAAATTTTGTACAGATAGGTTGTGTTTAATAAAACATTTGTTCGAACAAAATAATACAAAACGAACTAAAAGACATTTCATTCGACATTTTAATAGAAAATGTGAATTGATTATTAAAAAAACACAAAACACACATTCGTACACAACATATAAATCAGATTAAAAACTTATGCAATTATAAAAGAAAAATTAATCCGTTTTTATACTAACATTAGTTTTTAATATTATTTTTTAGAGGTATAGAGCTTCGAATTGAAATAAAACACAAGAAAATCGTTTTAATGTCCATCAATTTGGCTTTATTGGAAGGATAATTTTATGCCATTAATGTTTAAATATGATTTCGGGTATGTGGCCGCCGCTGCTGGCTCGAATAAAGCCAATTCTACAGGTCCAATTTTCAACCACTTTTTCGAGCATATGGGGCCGTATGTTGGCAATAACGCCACGAATGTTGGCTTCCAAGTCCCCTAACGTTTCTGGTTTGTTGGCGTAGACGAGCGACTTCACATATCCCCAAAGAAAATAATCCAATGGTGTCAAATCACACGATCTTGGTGGCCAATTGACAGGTCCATTCCGCGAAATCATGCGCTCATCGAATGTTTCCTTCAATAAATCGATTGTGACGTGCGCTGTGTGGCATGTAGCGCCGTCTTGTTGGAACCACAACTCATCCACATTCATGCCATCCAATTCGGGAACAAAATAGTCGGTTATCATGGCTCTATACCGGTCTCCATTAACGGTAACTGACTCTCCAGCATTATTTCGGAAGAAGTATGGCCCAATGACTCCACCAGCCCATAGAGCACACCATACAGTCAGTTTTTGTGGATGTAATGGCGTCTCAAGGGTCTCATGTGGATTCTCTTCACTCAAAATGCGGCAATTTTGCTTGTTGACGTAGCCATTCAACCAAAAATGAACCTCATCACTGAACAAAATTTTGCGATGAAAATCAGCATCGAGATCAATCTCATTTTCGGCCCATACACCAAAATCACGACGCATTGCATGGTCTCGCGGCTTTAATTCTTGCACAAGCTGGATCTTGTAAGGTCGCAAGCCAAGATCTTTGCTCAAAATCTTCCATAAAGTTGATGGACAAAGCTCCAATTGCTGTGCACGGTGGCGAATCGATTCATTCGGGTCCTCTTCAACACTTTGCTCTACAGCGGCAATTGTTTCTTCGGTGCGCACTGTTCGACGTCTCTGCGGATGCGTATTATCACATAGAGTAAACGTAGCGCGAAAACGATCCGAATTAATTGCTCTGATGGACGATTATGTCGACCATAAAATGGACGGAGCTTGCGGTAAACTTCGCGAACTGAACCATTATTTTCGAAATAAATTTGCACGATTTGCAAGCATTGTTCTTTTGTCAACCTGTTCATGATGAAATGGCAAACCAAACTAAATATTAATCACTTGACAGCTGACAAAATGGCCGCCAGTTAAAAAAGTGATGCCAACTTAAAGTTCTATACCTCAATAAAAAACACCCAATATAAAATCCTACAAGTACAATTTTTTGGTTGCACGAGTTTTTATTTTTTAAACCTTGAGGCTATACGCATATTAACTTTGTATCCGCCTATGTATTTTTTAACAGACTTCCAATTCACCAGTGATTAGAAAGAGGGAAAAAGATCGAATTAATAAAATTTAATCTGTTTTGATTTCTATATATGAATCACATATGGAGAGCTTCATAATTAAAATTTCCATATATGAGTTCATATATTATAATACATTTCATATATTAGTCCATATATCAATTCATATATAATGGTTTTGCCATCTATAATCCCATACATTTCCATACATGAATTCATACATATTCATATATATTTATATACATTCATATATTAAAAATATATGGACCATATATAATTTTTTTTAGCTGGGTTGTTAAAATTTATAAATAAGGCTGCTAATTTATATACATGAAAATCTTTACTCAAAAGCTTTTTTATATTTGTTAAATTCTGATATAAAAATCTAATTTAACCATAAGCATGGGCACTAGAGATGGGCAAATGTAAAAATGTATCGATATAAATGTATAGTTTTTCTTAATTTAAAATAAGTACCACATACTAACATATTGGTCCACAAACGCCAAAAAAAATTTTCAGCGAAATAATTTTCGAACTTAAATTTTTGTCCAAAATTGATCGTTTGCGATAGTAAATAATCGATTTTCGTCAAAAAAAAAAAAAAAAACGAGGTCCAACAAATGCGTCGGTTAAGCTTTTTTTGCCGCTTATGGTTCGATAAAAACAAAGATTGGTCTTTTTAGTGGGTACTCCCAAAACATTTGAGGGGTCTAGCGATGTCAGTTCGTAAGCTGGAAGTATATTTTTTGAAGTTTTTTTTTGTGCACATTTTCGTGTTTTGTCCCAAGACAACAAACATATTAAATAAAATACATCATCTGAAAGATTTTTTCAAGGCGCTTCCAATGGTGTGCTAAACTAACATTTGTACCATCAGCAATGCGTTATTCCATAAAAACTACGATTTTTTAAGCATATCTATAGCAGTTGCTACTTATATTAAATTAAATTCTATTATTCTTTAAGTATTATTTGATTTGAGTCAATGTTAACATATTTCTGTAAATAGTTTTGGCAAAAGTTTGCGCGATATGATATGAATTCGCATTGCACTAGTAGTGATCCCGATATTGTACAGTTAAAAAGCGGCTAAAATTTATAGAGCTCTTAAAAATATCGAAACCCGATACTCGCAAACAATAATCGATGTATCTAAATATCGGTTTTTGGTATACATATATAGATATTTACTGTCTCAAATATCGATATTTCGATATATCGATATTTTTTGCCCATCTCTAATAGACACTCGTTAGACTTACAAATCTTAGACAATCTACTGAAATCTATAAGCTTTTTCTATCATTAGCTCATAAATTACATTTTTTGTTTGTGTTTATTAAGCGAAACTCTCCACAGTGCAGGGTTACATGTTGTTGCTAAATGCTTTAGTTTTCTATTATAAATTTTTCTAATTGCTTATGTCTGGCTTTTAATTAAAAGTCAATTTTTGTCCAACAGAGTTCAAATACTTTTCGCATTTTGTGTGCAATAAATGTAGGAACAGTATTATAATAAACTTTTTTTTTTTATAAATTTTCATTCATTCATTCAATCCATTGCTGCCAGGTAAATTTCGTATAATCTTATCTTTGTGTGCTGCTGCTGCTGTCTGTTGTGACTGTCTTTTAAAAATACATGCTGAAAAAAAGTCTAAAATCATGTTATTTTCATGTTTGTTAATTTAATGGGAAAATTGACAAATCATTTATTGGTTGTCACACAAAATACCTTTTAAGCTTTAAAGACCCCTGTGTGCTTGTATTTGTTTCAACATATACTATAATTTTATTTATTTATACATATGTATATTTATGACTATGATGCTTTTATGAAATGAAAATTTAGTTTAAAAAAAAATATTTTAACACAAATTTATTGGTGTCGAAGTTTTAACACTGTAAATAAGAAATGAGCTGTGATGAAAAAAATTACAAATTTTAAGAAAAAACTTTTCAATTAGGTTTGTGTTGACTTTTAAAATCTGTTTTGTTAAACAAGACTGATATTTATTTAGTAATAAAAAATTAAATGTTAATTTTTTTGGTCGAGAGGATATAACATATGCGTTCGATATTTCTGCGGCAAAGAGGAAAAAGTGCTTAAGTCGAGATAAGCTGATTTTGAGTTAATGGTACCTTCGTAATCTGCATATTCAAAAGTATCCCTGGTCAAAGTTTTAATTAATTTGTGTGATTTTTCAAGAATTTATAGCACTATGACTTGCGACTTATTCTTTTTAGACTTCTAATATCATTTAGAATAATAGCTTAATTTGGGTTATACTTTGGCATATTTCAACTTAAATATATTACTTATAGTATGTAGAACGATGTTTGCTTAAAAAATAGAGCAGCTTAACACAGAATTTCTGAATGTAACTGTAAAAAAATAGATTTCTGAAAATCGACTTGAAAGCTTAAAAGTGTTCTACTGCAAAACAGTAAAATATGACTCAAGCACTTTTTGTTCATTGCTACAAATTTATTGCTGTTTGGGTAGAGGAGCATGTTGTGTTAGTGGCTATTTTAACCAACCCCTGGTTAGAGAAATTATTAAGTAAGTTTATTTTTTTAAATTAAATTTTCAAAAAAAAAAAAAAAATTTAATTGCATTTATAAATCAACAAATTACTGTTGAAAACGTTTCTGAGCCCACTGTGATTGTAGTTTTGTAATTCTCAATGATTTATTGAGAATTTGTGTATAAACGTAGGGGTTTCGTAAGCTTTTTTTGAATTCTGGTTGAAGTCTACTGACGTGATGTCTAGATTCTCGACGTGCTAAACCAACTACAAATAAATTTTTAAAATTTTTAAAAGTTATATTTTTTATTGTTTTTTCTTATAATTTAGTTCTAAAAATTTTTAATTCACGATTTTTAAAATAAGCTTTGCAAATAATTTTTGTATGTTTATCAAGCTGCCTGTGCAGTTTATTTAGCTTTCAAGATAATTCAACGATAAGAAAATCAAAGTCACCGAATATAATATTCAAATGTGACCAATATATATCGCTTCGAAATGAAATCAATTTCTCGTTAATCAAAAATTTTGTAACTACTTAAACGGCCGTGTGTGTAAAGAGTTTCCTTAATTTGCTTGCGTGTTTTTAATTCGAACACACTTTTATATAAATTTACATTTATTAATTTTTATTTCACAAACACTTTTATTCATATAAATTTATAAACAATTTTCTTTTGGCAATATGCATATGAGAAAAACTAAGAATAATACTTTAATGTTTCCCATATCACTTTGCCACTAATAAATTAGCCAAAGATTGCAAATTAAGATTAATAAAATTCAATTAATTTAAACTAGTTTCTTGCCTGCATATTTGATATTCCAAAAAAGGCAAAAAGCTAAATGCATTCAAATAAATATTAATTCATTAGTTTAAAAATAAAAGCTGTAGAAAATTTTAAAAGCTAACTTGCATTTGAATAAAACTAAATGTAACAAATTGAATTTGTGCAGCATTTGCAGCATTGGGTGCACTTAAAATGTAAATTGTCTAGCTGCAAAAGTGTGTTATTTTTTTACGACAAGTACATTGAGATGAATTTACTTAATGGAAAAAGTAGTTTTAAAAAAACTTTGCCAAATGTCCAGACTTCTGGTCTGCATTTTAATTTCTGTGTTTGCATTTAATTGATTTCATAAAAAGATTGAGATGGTGGTATTATGTAATTTAGTCATTGCTCTGAAAAAAAAAATAATTTCCATTTCCAATTAATTTAATTTAACAGCTGAAGCGAATGAGATCAAATCGATGCAACTCAATGCGAGAAAACAAGTATGAAAATAATTGCACAAGCAATAGAAGAAAAAAAAAATAAACGAAAATAAATTTTCTAAGAATTGCTTAAAAAATATTAGAGAAAAAACAGAAAACTTTAAAAAAAAATATTTTCTTAACAAAAATTTATTATTATTGAGTATAATATTTTATTAAAAAAAATTGCATTAATAATGGCCTGTTTCACGATATCTAAAGAAAACTTTCGACTGAAAATTCATATTGAAAAGAAAGACAAAATGTTCATATTTTATTGTTTTTAATAAAAATATTTAGTCGAAAAATTTCTTTCGATATTGTGCAATAGACCATAAATTTAAACAGTTAAAATAATTTTTTTATATATATTTAAGATGCCAAAAATTGATTTTTGAACGATATTTCTGTTTCTGAATTGATATTTTTTGAATTGGCTTATACCATGTTCACACGGACAGCAATTATCGAGGTTCGCACTCTCATTCACGGTTCGCGGTCGAATCTTGACTAGCTATCAAAACAAAATGAGTGTACACACACACATACACATGAGTAAACAAAAAACAAACCAAAAAAATGGATGCGTGTATGAACGTATGTATGTATGTGTGCATGTATGTATATTTAAATAAACACAGTGATGCCAACTTTAGATACTCAAAAAGCGTAGACATTTTTTGAAAAAGGGCTAAATTGAAAAATATACGTTTAGCGCTAAATAAAGTAAAATTTTTCGAATAATCGCTAAAAGGGGCTAGTATTAAAATGTTTCTGTTGTAAATAAAAACATCGAAAACATTTTTGTACAGTAATTTATTAGAAAATCATGAGATCAACACATAGATAGCTTGAGATATTACATATCATATTACATTTCAATAAGGCACCTACAAACATTGTACATACATACATAAGAGAAGTATATATACATATGTATGTACCTACGTTTACATAAATACATACATATAAATTTGGTAGTTTTAAAATAAAATTTCTCGCTCTTCCTAAAACATACATTATCTGTTTTTATCAAAGCACAAAAAATTTGGAAGAAATAAAAGATTATTCTATAGACTTCTTCTTTTTATATACATATTGGACAAAAATTAAAAAAAGTTCTGAAAGATAATATTAAAAAGTGGTAATATGCGCGTTTTTTGGAACCAAACAATTTTTTTCGCGTTTTGAGTGTCTGAAATCGGGTTAAATCTAGCCCGAAAAGTGCTAATGCACTTGTAATTACTTTTAAGTTATATTTAAATACGAAATTGTGTTTTTGAGTGCATATTTAAATAATAATTAAATTCCCAACCTTGTGTAATACTTAAGTTTTATGAGCGTGCCATTTGTTTTTATGCGTGTGTGTGTTTATTGAAAACATACACATTAAAATCATGTGGTCGTGTTGAAAACAGCATGTGCTAGTATTAAAGAAAATTTCGTTCTAATTTCATATAACGGGTGTTTTTTTTAGAGGTATAGAACTTCGAATTGAAATAAAACACAAGAAAATCGTTTTAATGTCCATCAATTTGGCTTTATTGGAAGGATAATTTTATGCCATTAATGTTTAAATATGATTTCGGGCCATGTGGCCGCCGCGGCTGGCTCGAATAAAGCCAATTCTACAGGTCCAATTTTCAACCACTTTTTCGAGCATATGGGGCCGTATGTTGGCAATAACGCCACGAATGTTGGCTTCCAAGTCCCCTAACGTTTCTGGTTTGTTGGCGTAGACGAGCGACTTCACATATCCCCAAAGAAAATAATCCAATGGTGTCAAATCACACGATCTTGGTGGCCAATTGACAGGTCCATTCCGCGAAATTATGCGCTCATCGAATGTTTCCTTCAATAAATCGATTGTGACGTGCGCTGTGTGGCATGTAGCGCCGTCTTGTTGGAACCACAACTCATCCACATTCATGCCATCCAATTCGGGAACAAAATAGTCGGTTATCATGGCTCTATACCGGTCTCCATTAACGGTAACTGACTCTCCAGCATTATTTCGGAAGAAGTATGGCCCAATGACTCCACCAGCCCATAGAGCACACCAAACAGTCAGTTTTTGTGGATGTAATGGCGTCTCAAGGGTCTCATGTGGATTCTCTTCACTCCAAATGCCTCAATTTTGCTTGTTGACGTAGCCATTCAACCAAAAATGAGCCTCATCACTGAACAAAATTTTGCGATGAAAATCAGCATCGAGATCAATCTCATTTTCGGCCCATACACCAAAATCACGACGCATTGCATGGTCTCGCGGCTTTAATTCTTGCACAAGCTGGATCTTGTAAGGTCGCAAGCCAAGATCTTTGCGCAAAATCTTCCATAAAGTTGATGGACAAAGCTCCAATTGCTGTGCACGGTGGCGAATCGATTCATTCGGGTCCTCTTCAACACTTTGCTCTACAGCGGCAATTGTTTCTTCGGTGCGCACTGTTCGACGTCTCTGCGGATGCGTATTATCACATAGAGTAAACGTAGTGCGAAAACGATCCATGCTTAACAGAATTAATTGCTCTGATGGACGATTATGTCGACCATAAAACGGACGGAGCTTGCGGTAAACTTCGCGAACTGAACCATTATTTTCTAAATAAATTTGCACGATTTGCAAGCGTTGTTCTTTTGTCAACCTGTTCATGATGAAATGGCAAACCAAACTAAATATTAATCACTTGACAGCTGACAAAATGGCCGCCAGTTAAAAAAGTGATGCCAACTTAAAGTTCTATACCTCAATAAAAAACACCCGTTATATATAGGACAATACATAGTTTCATATCATGGAATAAATACATAGAAAAATGCATTATGACGTTCGTTTGGTTTTATAAAATTTATTTTATGCAATTATAATTTTCTTCATGTTTTGTTTATGTTCTTTGGAAAGTCCTCGTCCAGACATGCAATTTTTGTTGCAGGAATTTCTTAAAATTTTGCTTTGAAATTGCTAAGTGTCCACATTATGAAATTCAAATTTTTTGTAATTATGCATTAAAAAATTCTATGACATCACAAATTTCCCTGAAATATTAACACTTATATTTACTTTTTCTAATATTTTTGGTTTTCATACAACTGAAGAAATAAAATTATAAAAAACGTCAAATACAACTACCAACTTCAAATAAACAATTACGAGCACATGAAACTGTGTACCCCTGCCTAATCTTTTCACCCCCCCTCAACAATAAACTCAAGAATTGCTGCAACAAAAATTGCAAGTCTGGACAGCGAAAAAGCGTTCAATAATATTTAGAAACTTTCTAGTGCTGTCGTACTTTCAACGTAATTTAATAAGAACTTTAATTAACCATTGAAAAAATGAAATCGTATCTAAAAAAAATTAATTTTAAGTAAAAATTAGCTAATTATGTACTTAAATATTAAGTTAGAAACTATGGGTAGGTTGGCATCACTGCATCAAAAAGATTTGTCAAAACGAACCACGAATGTGTCGTTTGAACGGCATGGTTCGCAATCGTGGTTCAGAGAGCGAACCAAGTGGTTCATGTTGCCGTCTGAACATAGCATTAAGTAGTTTTT
This sequence comes from Tachina grossa, assembly GCA_949987645.1. NCBI lineage: Eukaryota > Metazoa > Arthropoda > Insecta > Diptera > Tachinidae > Tachina > Tachina grossa. Next base: position 47,697,882 of record OX465278.1, on the reverse strand, counting down.
AGGAAAAAAAGTAATTTAAGTAACGGTAAAAGTGCAGAGGTATTTCAAATTGCTTCTATTGTGAATGCTAATAACCCTAAAATCATTCAAAATAGAAGCATAAAGAAATCATTCCCTTCATTCAAAGACAAACACCGAGTGATGCAAGTCGCCGATTAATATTCCTAATGAAAGATGCAGCCGAATCCATCGGCGCATCGGCGACTTCTAAGCAAGCCGATTTGATTATTTAAAAAAAATTTTTTGGAACTGCCGGCAAATTACAGTATTCGATATCGAGCGAATTTTCCAGGCAAAAAAAAGTTACAACTATATGAAATTTTTTTGATATCGAAAGCTATAATTAGTCCCCTTTACTTTACTGGTTACTTTAATCACAAAATTGAATCGATAAATTGACTTTATATATTTTTAGTGATATAGAGTTTTAGCTTTAGTTGGTTATAGACCGCGACGTAGAAATATTATGAGTTTTGGGGAATCGGTTAAAAAACACTTCGCGAGCAGGTAAGCCGTAGCTGCCTATAAATTTAACTTCTGCTTCTTCTTCGGCTCACTACTCTGCAAACGCCGAAAAAACTCTCTTTTTAATTTAGTATTAAGACTATTATAAGCCCCTGTTTACACAACCCAGACGTTCGACTCAACTTGCTTAGTAACAGCAATTACTTCTGATAGACTACAAACAAGTTTTTAATGAACGATAAATCAACGAATTCCAACTGAATTTAAAACACTTACAATTTTACTTTCCTCCTTCCGCCGCTGTCTGCTCTTTCATTTTCTTTCTCGATAGTTTTTTTCTTATTTCTTCCCATGATTCTTTAACCTTCATAATTTTCTTGGCGTTTTTCTTTCTCTCAAGCTAAATGAAATATATATATATTTTTTTTGTCATCCGTGAATATAATAGCACTTCAGCGTAGGTGAGACGGGTGTGACCAAATATTTCCCATAACTAAGCAACAGGACTGGAACATAATAACATAAAATTAAAATATTTTTTTTTTAATTTTTAGAGCCCCATACACCAAAGGTGAAAAGGAACCACCCTATTGTTTTCGCTACAATGTCCGTCCGTCTGTCTTCCTATCTGTCACAGGAACCGTAAGTGTTACGGACCTGCAATTTTCAAACAATATGTAAAACTTTGGCTGGTACAACAACAAATATAGGACAGTTAAAAATTAAAGAGTGTTGAAATCTTAATATGGTATTTATATACATATATAGACAACTGAAGCATTCAATGTTAGTGCATTTTTATGCAGATTACACCAATTAACACGGACATCTCGAATATTAAAATGGAGATTCAAAAAGTTTTATTAGATTATTAATTACACTTATACCTGATTTACATTAAGCATTTTTTCATGAAATTTCATGAATTTTCTTGCACGCAACTTTTTCTTTTTGCTGATTTCAGCGCTATAAAAGAGAGTTTTATATAAAAAAAGGGCGTAGAATGAATCTCTGATGCATTTTTGCATCATCCTCCTATTTGCAGGCCTCCTATTGACAAATAAAAAATTTTCATGCAACTAATTTCATGAAAAAAAATGCTTAATGTAAATTTGGTATTACTTGGTTATTTTTGGAAAGTAACAAGTATTTACTTTATGTATACTACGGATTGCCGTTCGGTTTTAACCGAAACCAAAACCGCGGTTTTTAACCCATAAAAACCGAAACCGAAACCGACAAAAAAAGCGTCGGTTTTTAAGTTTTACTTTAACATTATTATCTTGTTTAAAAACACAGCAAATGTACTTTACATTACTAAGCATTCTGTAACAATGAAAGGCAAAAGAATTGTAAAATTTGAAGAAAATTATGAAAATTCGTTGCAGGAAGAATTTTAATCTGTTATCAAAAAATCTCTAGCAGATGTAAAGCAAAAATATGATAATTTTAACGTTCTTCGGCAAGAAAACAAAAAAACGAACAACAAAACAACCAACAAGGCAATAACACAACAAAGCCCTCTTAAACTGAAAGCGAAAGAGTGTTTTCTGTCGCTGGTAACTTCTGCACAAAAATAAGATTTCGTTTAAATGACTCTACATTGAACGCTTTCACGTTTCTGAAAATTTATTACTTGGATAATTAAATATAAATATTTTATTCTTAAGCTTTTTATACACATACTCACTAATAAATGTTCCTTTTCTAATATAAGTACCTGAATTGAATACAAACCAGAGAAACTCTATTACCCCTATAGCAACTATTTTTTCCCTCGAAAAATTTTTCCAGAAATATTTTCCATTTTTTGGTTCCCCTTATCATGAATAATCTGCCTTATCATTGTTGGCGTATTTCAAATACAACCACGACTGTTTGTGCAATAGACTAAAGAAAAACTGTCTTCTCTAATCTATTACCAAACAGTCGTAGTCGTATTTGAAATACGCCAACTACGATAAGGCAGAATATTTTTCACGTGAATTTTTTCACTTTTCCCTTGGTTTTTGTTTACTTTATTTTTGCAGGCGAACTGAATTATTACATCGAATAATTTCGATATTTTTCTTCGAATTATATACATCAAAAGTTATAATTACTTATTTTTAGGACAATAATTCCCTACAACACATTTTTTCATAGAGTATGAATCTATTTCGTTCACAGACAATAAATTTCATGGTGGTGCACCACGGTGGTATACTTAATGAAAAAATAGCTAAATCAACAGAAGCACTTCCATGAGTTCAACTTTAAAGTTAAATAAGTTTCATTTATAACCTAAAATGTGTGTAATTTTTTTTATTCAACTTAAATTGTCCGATTTTAATTTCAATTAAGTTTTAAGCTATACAAAAATTCTTAATTTTTTACATTCACGTGGACTGATAGTGGGGAAAAATTTCACGGGATATTCAAGATAGAATTTTTCTCTTCGAGGGGAATGAAAATTTCACATGAAGAAAAATTCAATTTGTTTTTCACGATAGTAGAGCTGTGTCGTTCATGAACGAACGAGTACAAATGAACGAATCAGTAAAATGAACGAAGTGAGCCGGTCACTTTACTGAGCTGTTTTGGCTCAGCAGTGCTGATAAAAAGTACAATTGAACGAAATGAACGAACGAGCGCACTTGGGTGCTTTTGTTTTGATTTTTTTTTGCTTTTTCTTTATTCGTGCGAGATTTTTTGTCACATTCTGGTTTTCATTTGCCTGCTTTTAGTAGCAGTATGACCATTATGAAATTAATAAAATTGCCATTAATATTTCTTAAGTTTTTAGAACATATTAAGAGTTTTTTAAACAAATTTACCTATGTAGATAATAATATTATAAACAGTCTATTTTGATTCTTTATATGTGGCTCTTTTGCCAATATGAATCTTTTGATTTCTTATTCCTTAATATTTTAAACATTTTACTTGCTGATTTTTTTTTTTTTAGTTTCTTATATTTTCTATTGTTTGTTTTGCTTAGTTTGCAAAACAATTCATAACAAACTCACTGGACAAATGCCCTTTTTATTTGACGAATCAGGTTTTGTTTTTTTGTTTTTATTTTATTCTATTTCTTGAAAAGAGCGGATGAACGAACTCGTTCTTTTTTAGAAAATGAACGAAAATGAGCGGTCATTTGATTGCACGATTTGGCACAGCTCTACACGATAGGGATGATTATTTTTAAATCATCATTTATCTTTCCCTCATACATATATATTTATATACATGTACATTTTTAAAACCGAAACCGAACCGAAACCGACCGGTTTTAGTAGCTTAAAACCGGAAACCGCGGTTTTCTAATTTCCACGGTTTTTGGCAAACCCTAATGTATACAGTCACAACTTTATTATATAATTTAAAATTTTCTCAGTGACGGGTGTGACCGAAAGTTTTGATATTTCAATAAATCCACAAAAGTCTCATTGTAAGACAAACTAAGTCGCAACTTTAACAAATATATCAAGATTTGTATTAAAGATGAAAAAGGCAATAAAAGAAAACGTAAAATATAGAACAAACAATATAGGAAAAAAAAGAGAGAGAGAGAGATCATGAGCAGAGTGCTCAAAATATAAGGATTTCAAAACATTTTCAAATTGATTAAATCGAATTTAAAAAATATAATTATTGTTTTTTTAGCACGTATAGTTTCAATCGACAACAAATATATTTATTTTAAAATCATTTGCATTTTGACTCTCGTTAAATAAAAATAAAAAAATATGTGCAGGAATGTCAACTTTTTGTCACGTGCGACATAAAACAGATATGCTTTTTTTTTTTAAAGAAAACAAAAGTTTTTTGCTTCTTTATTATGTGTGACCTACACAGCAGATGTAGTTACATTAGGCTGAGTTTACATCTGGCCCACATGTGCCCAAAAAAGTCGATTTCCCGTGGAAATGCCCATATACAATTATTTTTATTAAAAATAGCGTAAAATTTTTTTCTGTGTAAGGCTGTTTTGCGTGATTATTATTATGATTTAAAAAATATAAATTTTTCCCTTTTCGCATTTAGAAATTCTGTGCCAAATTTGATTAGTAAAATATAAGATTCTTAAGCATTCACTATTTTATTAGATAGCATACAATTCCATTATTTATTTCACTTTAAAACAAACTTATCTAAACTGGATTTTATTCCCATAATTATGGATTAACTTAATCAATTCGGGTTGTGTTGTTGTTAAAAATAATTATCACTGCAGTGTACGGCAGCATAGAAAATGATGAATATTTTCTTGATGTCTTGCACATAAAATAAATTAATTTAGATTTAAATGTACTGCGTAGTAAATTGAAATTATACATTTTATCAATAAAATAAAAAATAACTCAAATGTTGAATTCAGTTGTCCAATAATTATATGAAATGAAATTTATTAAGAAGTCACGTACACAAAACAACACCAACATCACACCAGTGCAACATAAAAGAAATTTATTACTGAAAGGTCTGAGAATTATTTACTAACAGACTTTAGACGTTTTTTTCCCTCATGAAGATGGTTGGTTGCTGATGGTGCACATTAGAATTGATTTAGTACTCGTGCACCGTTATTTTCAATTCCACTGATAAGCCAGCAACAAGTTTGCAACAAAAGTTGCAAGATATAGATCAACTACCAGCTTAAATGTTTATTATTGTTTAATTTTTTTGTTGCTGCATTTTTTCTATTCAACACGTTCTCGGTGAATTTCGTTATGGAAAGAGAGTTAGAGAAAAGAAAAAAAAAATTAAACATAAAGCAAAATGCATAATTAATAGTTAAAATTGCACCCCATAATGTTTGTACATGTAAAAGAAGCTTATAAGAAATAATACGTGTACGGATAGCAAAATATTAGCTGCCACAAACGTGAATTTGTTATAATTACAAATTCCGTTTAAAACATTTTATTCGTTGCGGTGTCGTTTTTTTTTTTTTTTTGAATGAGTATTTACCAGCCAGAGTAAAAAGTCTGGCTTGAAAGTGTGGACAGACGTACAGAGAGCCAACCAGGCAGTTAGGCCGGCCGGCCTGGCTGAGCAGCTGTTTACCCGGGTAACGTGTATACTGGCTTGCACGCCCAATCTATTTAACCAGTGTCGATTTTATATCTATTTTTGTTTTTTTTTTTGCTCTTACTATACTAAACATTTTTTTCTTCCAAACGTTGTACCTTTCAACAGTTGCAGTATGCATTTTTGCTTTTAAACTACACACCGCGTTGCAACGTACATATGACGTACTCGTATAAACTTGGTTTCAAATGCTTGTACTTAAATATTGAATTTATGTTTCTTGCTTTTTTTTCCTAAAATTTTGTAGTAATTTTTATTTTTAATTTTTTCCTACTCATCATCATTATAAAAAATAATAATAATAACAATAATAATGCTAGCTAGTATATGTGGCATGCAGTAGAGCTGTGTAGCTCATGAACGAACGGGTTAAATTGAACTGAATCACTTAATTGAACGAACTGATCCGGTGATTTTACTGAACGCTTTTGGATCAGTAGTGTACCGCTTCCTTCATTCAGTTTGTGTTTCAAGTCTTTTATGTCAAATTTGCTTTCGTTCATGTTTGCTATTTATGTTATGTATTTTTGTTTGAGTTGAATTTTTATTGTTTTAAAAGGTTTAGGTACTTGTTTACTAAATTCTATTTAACATCGCTGTGGCGCTGCTATCATTCTTTTTATAATTTGATTTAACAGTCTTTTCACGAGAAGTATTTTTACTAGTGTTTTTTATAAAGTGTTTTTACAAAGTAAAGATGTTAGACCTTAACTGTATATATGTTTATACATACATTTCATTACCGTAATCTAAACTGAATTTATAGTGCTTGAGATACTTCTTTTGTTTCCGGTAAAATATTTTTGAGGACAAACTTTTAACTTAAACTTTGAGAAGTAACATTCAAACATTGATGCGCTTTTGATATATAAATAACGATAAAAAGTACCTTTCTTAATCTTAATATTAAACTAAATATTAAGCCAAAATAAAATGTACAATATTCTAGTCGAAAGAACAAGAAATTATTTATAAAATGAATTTAAATTTAATTTTTTAAATAAATAATTCAACTTTTTTTTGAATAAATTCTTCAATTCATTCATTCGCATTATTTAAATACTCGTATATGCAACCGATTTTAATATTCTTACAAAATAGCATTGTTTCATACTGTCGTTCAAAAGTGAACGATTGAACGAACGGGTCAATTTTTGGCTGATTGAACGAAAAAGACCGGTCACTGAAAAGAACGATTTGGCACAGCTCTAGCATGCAGCTAGTGATACGGAGTGAGTAGTCGTACTCACTTGAACATAGCTGCAGTATTACAAGTTGTCTTTATTATCTTTGTTCTATTAACATGTTGTTGTTAACAGTTTTTATCTGTTGGTTTCTATTAAATCGTGCTTGTTTCCAGCCCACCAATATAAACGTTTAAAATTTTGTATAACAATTATAATTGGAGGAGAAATAAAAAAAACTTTTCTTATCCTTTTTATTTTACCAGTTTTTGATAGAGAATTTTTTTTTATAAAAAACAAATAAATTTAATTTTCAATATTTGTCTTTTAGTGCTGTCCTTAACGTTTATGCAGCACAAGGTCGCACCAGCAGCGATGCCAATTTAGCGCGTTTTAACTATGCCAAGCGCGCTTTTTTCCGTCTTAGCGCGTTTTATAAAAAAAGCGCTAAATTAGCGCGTTTTGAATAAAGTCAATAATACCATTTCAGCTCCATATTTTTTAACTTTTTTTTTGTATAAATTTAACAATTTTCTAATATCAAAAACTCTGATAAAATTTTTTAAATTAGTTAATGATTCAGCTGTGGCAAACAAAATTCGCTTGATCTTGGTTAGAATAAAAGCGAATTTTAATTTAATTTAATGGCAAATATTTTGAAATTTTACAACTGAAAATATATACTACATACAGGTACGAAATTAATTTTGTTTTGTTACACTAAGTTCACACACAGTAATTTTAGTAGCTCGACTTTTGAGTTTGTGGAGGAGTGAGAGAGAGAGAGAGAGAGAGAGTTAAGAGAAGCTAATGAATGAGAGAGCCATTATATTTTTCTCTTTCGCCCATAAACTAAAAAGTTGCTGAACTAAAATTGCCGTGTATGAACCCAGTCTTATTAAGAACAAACAAGACTTTCGAATATAAAGTTTGCAATATTGTCAACATATTTGAGAGTCGAAATTTAAGTAATTATTTCTTAACAGGAAACTACAATTTTCCATTAATAAATGCACGCAAACAATACGTATTAATCATGCGGTTGTTGTGAATAGCAAGCAGCGTATGTAATAGTGTCCTGCACAAGACTATTTATAAGACCTTTCAAGACATGAGAGATTTTTTCAAATGCTTTACTACAGCGAAATATTCTAAAAGAATCGCTAAGCAACACTGTTGGCAAGCAATTTTTTTCGGTGGTTTGTCTTGCCAATAGTGTTGTTTAGCGATTCTTTTAGAATATTTCGCTGTAGTAAAGCATTTGAAAAAATCTCTCATGTCTTGAAAAGTCTTATAAATACTCTTGTGCAGGACACTAGTATGTAAATTCTTATGCATTTAGCATTACTGGCCAAAAATAAATTGGTTGAAATAGCTATCAAATAAAAACAAGCTAAATTGGCTTGGAAATGACTCAAATAAAAAGAAAAAATTCTGCTCACACGAGGGCGGATCAATAAGTCCGTGAACTTGAATTTATTTTTCAACATAATCTCATTTTAACTCAATAGTCCAACGTTTCTCCAGTTTTTGTATCCCTTCCAAAAAATAGGATATTTCGAGGTCCTTAAAATAGGCATTTGTTTAGTCAATAATTTCATCGTTGGAGCCAAATCTCTTTCCACCGTGACATTTCTTTAGGTTTGGAAATCGGAAGTAGTCACTATGGGCTAAATCCGGAGAATATGGCGGATGGGGTACCAATTTGTAGCCCAACTCATAGAGTTTTGCCATTGAGACTGCAAACGTATGCACTCCTGCATTATCTTGATGAAAAAGAACTTTTTTCTTGGCCGTATGTGGTCGGTTTTTTTTAGCACAATATTCGCTGTTTATTGTTTTTCCCTTTTGAAGGCAATCGATGTAGATTATCCCGCGTCTATCCCAAAAAACTGTTGCTATCGCCTTTTTGGCAGACAAACTCAACTTGCCCTTCTTCGGAGCAGGTTTTGACTGCTGCTTGGTCTCCGGAGTACAGTAATGGATCCATGTTTCATCTACAGTTACAAAACACTGCAAAAACTCATTCGGATTGCGGTTAAACAACTCCAAGCAATTTTTTGAAGTTGTCACACGTTTACATTTACGGTCAATTGAGAGCAAACGCGGCACCCATCTTGCAGCCAACTTTCTTAAACCCAGCTGATCAATTAAAATCGAAAGCACACTGGCATATGAAATGCCTATGGCATCAACAATCTCACGCACTTTTACTCTTCGATTGACCAACCCCATATCGTGGATTTTTTCGACATTTTCGGTTCGTCCAGATTGTTCAGCGTCATTGGTACTTGTGCGAACACAACGAAAGTCAGTAAACCACTTTTTTTTACCAATGAAATCTATGGTGCAGAGTCCCCATAGTATTTATCGAGCTTTTCCTTGGTTTGATTGACGGTTTTTTTTTTTTTTTTTGCAAAACATAATGTTTAATGATCACACGAAATTCACTTTTTTCCATTTTTAGAAAAATGCACAAGGTTGTATGTTTGGAACAGCTGTTAAACGCAAAGTAAATGACGACACTTGCTCAAAATCTAACAGTAGTCTGTTAACTGGTGGTAATTGATGGGAACAGTGTTGCATTTCATATAACTAGGAGGGAAGTTCGAAAAGTCACGGACTTATTGATCCATCTTCGTATCAGACCTTTAAAGATGCTGGTCTTTCTAAGATGGGCCTTTACAAACTTGTTATACTTATGCTCCCGTTGGTTAAACCGTATATTTTTTTCTCTTGCTGCACTGTTAAACTTTAGAAATCAATTGTGAAAAAAAAGAGATTTGATTTGGCAACTATTTTTTTTTGTTGTCGCGTTATTTTGAGTTTTAGCGTTTTTTCGTTATTTTTTAGCTTTAGCGTTTTCAGTTTTAGCGCTTTTTCCAGGTTTTTTTAGTTTTAACGATTTATTTTTGTTTTGGCGATTAATTTTAATTTTGGCGATTTTTTTTTAGTTTTGCGCTTTTTTTCGTTCGGGCGATTATTTTTCGGCAATCTTTTTACTTTTGGGGATCTTTGAAAATTTCAGCGTTTTATTTTAATATTTTTTAATTTGAGCGCTTTTTTAAATTGGAGATTTTTTTTAGTTTTAGCCATTTTTTTATTTTGTGATTTTTTTGTCATTTGGCGCTTTTTTTCATTTGCAGATTTTTTCGGTTTTTGGCGATTTTTTTAGTTTAAGCGATTTCTTTATTTTGTAATTTTTTCATTTGGCGCCTTTTTCATTTGCAGATTTTTTCGTTTTTTTTTTGGCACATTTTTTAGTTTTATTGATTTTTTTTTAAATTTTAGTAATTTTTTCGGTTGTTTTTTGGTTTTAGCAATTTTTTTTTTGTTTTAGAGCATTTTACGTGTTTGTGATTTTTTTCGTTTTGGCGATTTTAGATGATTTTTTTCGGTTTTCAGCCATTTTTTGCGTTCTTTTTACTTTTGGTAACTTTTTTCAAGTTTTGGCGATTTATTTACCTATTTTTTATTTTTCACTTAAAGGCCTTTTTATTATGGCGATTTTTTAGTTTTGGCGACTTTTTTATGAATATAAATTAATTACAGAAGCCATAGGAAAGTTGTTTCCCCCGCCACGATAAGTTCGTCTCTGAGAAAACGTTGAGTGAATTCGTCGTATGAAGCATAACAGCGAATGTGTGTGCAAAGTAAGAAAAAATAGTTTTTTTTCGTTTGCCGTTTGCAGAGTTCGCGGCGTATGGCGAATTTCGGCCGAAGTGATGATTTTATGTATATTAGGGATGCCAAAAGGGACTAGGTTTCTTAAAACCCGGGATTCGGGATTTTGAATTTAAAAAAACGGGATCGGGATTTTTCGGGATTTTATAAACTAAAATATATTAGATAATCTCATTTATTAGCTTTTAGAATTATAATTTATTATTAATGTAAGTATAAGTATTAAAAAAAATTCTTAATTCATGAAAAAAATTAAATTCATTACAGAACCAAATAAAACATTTTTAATGTATTATTGGTAGGAATAATTTAAAGTAATATGGAAGTAATATTTGTATATTAAGTCGTATCTCTTAAGAAACTTCTTAAAAAAATTAATGTATCTAGGGTGGCAGCCGACTATCGAGATCTAATTTTAGTGCAAATATAAGCTGCTGACGAAAAACAACGTTCGTTTGGTATTGTAATTGCGCTATGAAATAGGGCCCAAGGAAATAACGCCCAAATAAGAAATGAAATAAGGCCTAATAAAATAAAACCAAACAAAAATTAATTGAGGCAAAGAGCAAATTTATGAAATAACACCCAATATAAATGAAATAAAGCCCAATTAGAAAAATTCTTAATTTTGTTGGGCTTCATTTCATTTTCCTATTTGGCGGTTATTTCATTGAGTTTTAGTTGATAGCGCCAAACGACACCTCTTTTTGTGGGCCAAGGAAGTTAGTAATTTTTAGTATTTTTGGTTGAGGTGCAACCTTCCCATGTCGTTTTTCTAGCTGCATATCATGGGTCTATAAAAATATTTAAAACATTTTATTTCAAATATTTATCTGACACAGTATACTTACATTAATATGTGTCAAAAGACCTTTGAACCTAGAACCTTCATAAAGTTTTTAATATCTTTTTGCAAAATTTACTTCTTGCGCAGTTTCATTATCATCCACTGAGAAAAAACACCAAACCGAGCTTCCGACTTTGTTTTGTGTGGTACAAAATTCATTACTAATAATATTTTCGCCTACGACTTCTTTTTATAACCAGTAAACAGAGTTTGATTCATGGCTACTAGGATTAAATTTCAAACATTCAAAATTATTTTTATCTGGGAAACTCATGTTTATTTACAAACGTAAACATAGTTGCATTTAATAAAAACTAAATTTCAGATTTTTAATGTTAAGCTATGTACAGACGGTTGTCAGATCTTACAATATTAGCCAGTAAAATGTGCTAAAAATTTCTTACAACCGTGTGAACTGGCGATTTTTGTCAGACGACGTTGCCAGAAAAAGCATTGTCAGTCCATTGCAAGACTAGCAACTGACAAAATATTGTCAGACATCTTACAATCGTCTGAACACATTGTAAAATTATTGCCAGATATTTGTCAGACATTTTAATATTGTCAGATGTGCGAAGTTCATACATCTGACAATGGCGTCATTGTAAGATAATTCTTTCTATGGGCAACACTGCACACGCTTGATTTTAAAGAAAAAGTTTATAATAAAATATATGCAGACAAAATCATTGCAATTGCTTCTTTATGGTACATAATAATTTATACTTTCACTTTTTACATTTAACACAAACACAAACGATAAATATTTAACAATTTTCAACAAATGGTTTAAGTCTGGCAACGCATAACAACAGATCGAACAATTTGTGCATATGACAACCGTGTGAACTGACAATTTTTCTACTGACGATTTTGTCAGATAAATTTATTGTCATACAACCGTCTAGCAATAAATTGTAAGATTTTCTGACATCCGTGTGAACTGACAAGAAATATTGTGCTGGCAATTTTCGATTGCCAGTACATTGTCAGCACATTGCCAGATCTGACAATATTGTAAGATCTGACAATCGTCTGTACATAGCTTTACCAAAATCCCGGGATTTCTGCTTCAAAATCCCGGGATTCAGGATTCAGTTTTTTAGAATAGTCCCGGGTTTTCGGTATTCGGGATTTCGTTATTGGCATCCCTAATGTATATGCTAATATCTTTTATTTTTAGAGACGAATAATCGCGGCCAAAAAATTCCTCATTCGTCCCAGTTTATTTTTAGATTAAAAAAAAGTGGAGTATAAAATTGCTTCTGTAATGGAAGCTTGAAAGCTAAGAAGGAAAATGAGATGAAATTAATACCAAAAACAGTAGTCTCCACTATGCTTTTTGGAATATTAATTTGTTGTAACGGGTTTTCGTTGGAGTTTTTCTTACTCAAAAAAGGAATTATTTTAACATTTTAGCAGTTTGTGTTTTATTACTATACAAACTGTAGTCCGTAACATCTTCATAGACTACCGTATTTATGTGTTGGTGCTGCAGTTTTAAGTTTGAAAACACCATCCAATTTCAAACCAGAACTAATCAAGACTAGAATATTAAATTGCACGAAATAATTTCTTTTCTTTTCGTTTCTTTTTTTTTTTTGTCAGAAGAAAAGTTAAAACTCTACTTAACCTGCAATTCAATCAGTTAAGAAACAGTTAAGGCATGTATTTCCTTTTGATTTATGTTTTTTTTCTGCTTAAGACTGTTCAGCTCGTTTATAATTCTGGCGATTTGAAGATGAACAAAAATGAAAATTATTAATAAAGAAATCTATTAAATTTCATTTATTCAGTTCTAGAAATAAAACAGTTGGGAGCAAAATAATAGTTCTGCAATAGTTAAATCTTAATGGCCTCCAATAAAATTTTAACATTATGGTGAATTAATTAATATAAACGTGTATTTAAAGGCTGTATGATAGAGCTGCAAAACTATCGATAGTCGCTCCACTCGATAGTTTCGATAGTTTTATGTAATACTATCGATAGTATCGAATAGTTTTATAAAAGTTGCCACATAAACTACATTTGACTCGAAAAAAAAATCCAGAGTCCTCAACATTTTCATTGCTATATAAAAATATATCAAGCCTTTTTTTCGATTTTATCGTAAGCGGGGCATATTATCGAAAATATACTTTTTTATTGAATTAAAAATTTTATGGGCCTACCCATGGTTTAGAATTATCAAAATGCGAAAATTGTTGATAACTTTTAAGACACTAACTGTAAAGTTTTATCGTAAGAGACGATTGGCGGCCGTCGCGATATCAGTACCACCAAAATTTATCTTTGTGTCGACGATGTTGAATTTATTAATATACTTGTGACTACTATTTATCGAATAACACTTGGATTTATAAATAAATTCATATACATACCTATGTATTTAAGTACTTATGTATACAGAAGCAGGGATGCGTTGTCATATTTACAAATTGTACTAACTTTCAAAAAAAATTTTAATTTTTTCAGTACAATTGTACCTAATTCTTTATTTATATTTTTTTAATACTTGTACTTTTTAATTAACTAAAAATCAATTAACAAAACGCCAGAAGGTGCACAAAGAATATTAGTTGCTGGGATCTGAATATAAAAGTAACATTTACGATATACTACGTTTATAACCTTTTTTTTATTCGATTGTTCACAGTCGATGCAAATAATCGGCTTCTCTCCTTGGTAGGAAAATAAAATTTCCACATTTGCAGATGAATTTGGAATAAATAACATTCCTCCAGCAATTCTTTAAGTACCGGAAAACATAGTTTGATTTACCTAAGTTTCTAATACCTTCGAGCTAAAGATTAACCCCCTTGTGCAAAAAAATAAGTGAACGTTAAAACCGGTTTTTCTATGGAAATTTTTATTAATGTACACTTCAAGCACGCATTATTTTTTGCATAAGGGGGTTAATATATTTTAATGCTATTTTTGGCATGTAATATAATATAAAGAGATTCCAGTAGTGCTAAATGGGTCATTGCGGTGCTACGGTACTTTTGGCATTCAAATAGCGCTAAAAATATACAATTGTACCAACTTTTCCATCGCTGTACAAAAGCATAAATCAACTACGGATAATTTGCTTCAAAGCTGTCGGCTACTGTTTACTGACTTCGATTATTTTTACTCTTTTAATTAATTGTGTTTTTTGCCGATAGTATCGATAGTGGAAAAAACTATCGATATTTCATTTACAACAAAACTATCGATAGTACTATCGATAGTTTTGCAGCTCTACTGTATGATTGTTGACATTTTTGTTAGATATTTTTTTGGCGTATTTAATACCAGCTTAAACTAATTCTGGTTTGAATTTTATCTTTAAATCTTTTAATCTTCTGACTGCCTGTCTGTGCTCTCTGGGTAAATGCGCGCGTGTATGTGTGTGTTTTTTTTTATCAATCTGCATGTTTATGTTTTTTTCTTTCAATATTCGCGTGGAAAATTTGATAAAGCACTTTTTAACATGCAACATAAATAAATTTTTATGACTGTCATAAAATCTTCGATATCTATTAAAGATTTTCTTGATTTATCAATGAGTTAAAAATTATAATAGTAAACGTATGCATTCATTTGTGAAGATTTCAACATCTTTTTCTATTTCAATAAGTTCAATTACTTTTGCCACTCAAAAAGCTTTTTGAAAGTGAAAAATTATTACTTCCTTATTCTTATTATATTCACATAATTGATTACTTAAAAAAAAAATTAAGTAGCGGATATCTTTGTGACAAAATTCCTCGGTAGATATAAAAAAAGATTTATTTATTTGACAGCTTATGCGCTTTCAGAGAGTCAAATTACAAATAAACTTTTATAGAAGGCAAATAAATTTAAAGAGTTCAAAACTACAAGGATTTTGTTTCACGACATCTAGTGCCCGGAAGAAGAGTTCCTTTAAGCAAACGGATTGTTTATTTTGAAAGTGAGGCAAGTCCATTGCAAATTATTTAAGGGTATAGATTAAGATTCTTATGATCATCTAATAAGAATCCAAATCTATAAATACTATCATCTTCAGATTATATAACTGAAACAGACTTTGATTGAACTTCTTTTTCCCCCTCCAGAAAGCAATGGATAAAGGGCGAAATATTAAATGATTATGACACTCTAGCTAGAAGCACTCTAAAACAAGCTTGGAACGGAATTCCCATGAAAGGAGGAGCTTAAAAGAGTTGGTTGACTGGAGTATAAATATATATGCGCTTCTTTAATGGCCCTACTTATAATTACTAAGATGAACATACTTGTTGATCGCCAGTATTGCTGCCTAAAATATCTCTGCACACAGAAATTTTTAGGTTGGGCCCACAGACTCTAGCACCAACTCCATATTCCATAAACTTGAGGAACCCACAGTGGGACTGATTTCCTCTAAGTACACCGAAAGATTTTTTTTAATAAGTTCCGTGAATTTCCTCATTAATCCAATGAAAAAATTCATTGAAACTCAACCAACGGCACGCTTCGTTGGGTTAATGAAACCAGTTTCGTTAAAATTATTTTAATGAAAACTTCGTCATATGTATTAAACAGTGTCATCAATGCTATGAAATAACTTCATCGAAACAAAGAATTTAATCTATAACTTTTTTTTTTTAATACATGTATTTATTTATTGTATTTTCATATGTGAACTAACAATAAGTCCCTATTTACACTATGCAAGTCTTATTGCTAAGCTGATTAGTTTATTAGGGGAGAGAGACGGGGGGAAAAGAAACGTTGCTGTTCCCCTCGTCTCTCTCTCTCTCTCCCTGAAACTAATCAGCTTAGCAATAAGACTTGCACCGTGTGACTTGGGACTAAGTATTCAAATCTTAAATCTATAAAAAAAAATTATTAGGCCCGACCAGAGTTGGACATAAACTTAGTGATAGTTATAAATAATACATAAGTAGTGATAATCAAAAAGGAAAAATAAGTAGTGATAAAATGATTTAAGGTATCTACTTATATATGTTTATTTCAAGCAACAACTGTAAATGTTTTTTAAATATAAAGGGTTGGTTTCTTAAAACATAATTAGAAAAAATTGTTGTCATAAATCCAATGAAATATTGTTATGAAACTAGAATATGAAAATGAAATTATTTCACAATATTCGTGAAATTTTCATTAGATTTTTGAAATTATCATTAGATTTGTGAAAAAATTTTAATCAAATTGTTTCGTTGGATTTATGAAGCAAAATACTTTCGGTGTAGAATTGTAACATTGAATCTCCTTGTCGAACATCCGCAGTTTATGCTGTCACAAGGGATAGTACTCAGTACCAATGAGTGAACGTTGCCGACACAACGTTCCCGACTTCTCGAGACCCAACCTTTGAGCAGCTATTGCCGCAAAGGCCTCAAGTGAGCAAATTTTCACATCAACAGGGGTCTAATCATCGCTTTCGATAACGAGCTGATTCAATCACGTTTTTTTTCAGTTTCAGATTATGACATTCGATATCGTACCATATTATTGCATTGTTCGATAGTGAATGCCATAATCTCAAACTGCAAAACGTGATCGAATCAGCTCGTTATCGAAAGCGACGATTAGACCCCTGATTGTGCCTGTTCTAAGAAGACACGCAAGTATTAAATTCTGCGAAAGAAATGCTCGGAAGAAAATCCATATTTTTATCGACAGCCAGGCACTACTTATTGCACTAGGATCACTTGAAAGCATCTCAATTTCACATTATCAATGTAAAGCTGTTCAATTCACACCTTGTCGTCAGAACGACATCACTCTTATCTGGATTACTGCAAACAGTAATTTTATCGGCAATGATCGCTTTAGTTCTTTTGACCGGTGATAAATCCGCTACAGACACAATTCAAAATACTATCTTCAAACACTACCTTCAGGAAGCAGAAAAAGGTATATAGAATAGCCTGAAAATGTGGGCATGTTTCCACGATTAACCCTCAGAAGAACAATTAAGCAAACATAGAAATAGCATAGCACAATTGGTCGAGGTGTTGTCTGGCAACTGGACGCTAGGGAGGTATGCTAGCAAGCTAGATCATTCCTATAATACATTCTGTCACAGCTGTTAATAACGGCACAAAAAATACACAATTTCTCACCTGTTATGCGAGTGCCCGGTATTGCATACTAAGTTTTACCAATTTCTAGGAAAATACATACTTGACGCATTATCGAAGGCATCTGAGGTTGGTGTAGGGGACCTCGTGTGGTGTCTCAACGCTGCGGAGTGGATCTAGCATGACTGATCACTGGATCTAACATTGGATTCAAAACTTGTTCATAGAGTATAGTTGTATCTATCAAAATGGAATATCATGAGTCTACTTTTTAGCTTGTAGGTAGCAATACATACATACTATACCGGCTACTCTTGCTTGAAATAGTTAGTGCGTTGACTACAAAGAAAATGACGGTATTCGAGAGCACTAGTTCAAACCATGGCCAAGCTATCTTAGATTTTTATTCTCTATGCTAATGCCTATCGGAGAGTTACAAAAGTAAAGTTTTAAATACTTTTTGAGTATTGACAACCAAGCAACTATAAATATGTACAGATTAAAGTAAAAACTATGCTTATATGCAAACACACGCATTAATTTTAAACCGAATAAGTAAAGCTATCAACAACCAACAACTTATGTTTGCTTATACACATTTCTTTAAATACGCAGCAAAAACTATTATAACTAAAGCTTATAGACTGTATCAGCTACAATCAAGCGCATGAGTATGAAAATATTCTGAGTATTAATAGCATACTTATGCGTATGTACAGGGCTATTTCATCTATGCACACACAAGGCATGTTTTAAAATAGTCAAAACACATTTTCGATTTAATTTTATGTACACAAATGTATGTTTATGGTGACATATGATAAATAAATATTCGGAGTATATTTTTTCGTTTGAATAAATACCCATACTCTGATTATAAGCATACTCCGACTATAAGTATAACAGTCAACAATTGTAAACAATCTTAGTAGAACTAGAGATGATCTTGTATGTTGGGAGCGTCTAAGGCCATATATTTAAGTATTATTTTTGACTACTTATTGTCATTCTCTGATGCATAATTCGTATAAAATTTATAGCAATAAATCGTTGGCGGAGTCAAATAACTACAAAGCTGAAAGTAAGGAGCCTACTTAACACCAGAGTGTTTGGGGGAGTGTTTTGGGGGACAAATTGAAATAATTCTTGAGCTTCTAAAGATATTTCGGGCACGTTTTAAAGCGTTTCTGAAAAACATAAACATTTGTAATTAATATGCGACAGAAAATTGTTTGCAAATTGGCCAAGATTTCATTTCCGCTTTATCCAAAGAGTGGACTAAGTTGGGGAAAAAAGTGAAAACATAAATTTTTTTATTGGAGTAATTCCTCAGCTGTAAACGTAAGCCCAGAAATATTGAAGACTTCGTTAGGAAAATCGATTTGCAAAAAAAAATTGTTTTTATCAAATCAGAAACATCAGCTTGGCATAGGTTTGAATTTTTCATTAACCCGAAGTGCCTGACTTCGATATCTTGTGGCTCTGCTCTCTTTTAAGATATAGATTTTAAACTCCAAAAATAAGTTCGGTAGTACCTTTTCAATTGCTGTAAAATTTTATGAAAATTAGAAGGGATGTTAAGAAACTAGAACTATTTTCTACTTAAAAAAAACCCCTTAAGTGAAGAGTTGCAAGATGAGTTAAGCTAAATAATTTAATACTTCAGTATTTTTGCTCTCTTCACTATACCTTTTCTAAGGAAAGTAGCGCAAAAACGTAACCGCCTAAGTCTTGCTCCTCTTTAAAAAAAATAATCGTGTGATACATATTTTGGGGATTCAAACTGCAGTCGTAATTGTCATAGTGTCGTAATGTTTGAAAATTTTTGTTTAAAGGAAAATAAAAGAAAGCAAAAGCAATTATATTAAAATAATTTAAAACTTTTTTTTGACATTGTGACACTTTTAAGACTACTGTTTGATTCCCCCGATTAAATTTAATTATAATGAATTTTATTCAGGAATTTATTCTTAATCGGTCCTTTAGTTCATTATTTTCAATTCTTATAGAATGAAATATTTTGATTAATTAATGTGATTTTCTAAAGAAAATGAAAAAAAAATATTAGGCAAATAAGTACCACTCATTACTGTGTAAACCATTAAAAGATTATTACCCAATACAACACTATCGAATAGTTTTCGACGGAGAATTCAATAAACCAAGTGTCGGAAAAATCTTCGTGATATATATTAAATGATTCGTATCTTTTTGGGAAATGCTAGTAAAAGCGAAGAGAAAGAGGCAAGCGTGCAGTGATGTGACTTACTGTGAAAACCATTAAAGTATAATTTCTTAAGGCAGAATTAGCCGACTGTAAAGGCTGGGTTAGCCGAACGTTGCTGTTGCTGTACCGCACCGTATCGTACTGTTAGCACGTTGGTGCACTTATAGAACATTTAAAAACGTGCGTATGCTTTACTTCGTTTTGTTTTTTTAATATTAAACACAAAAAAAAAAAAAAAAAGTTCAAATGGTGAATGTAGCGAATAAAAACTACCTAAAATATGTAAACGCTACTAAAACTGTATACTGTCTGTCATACATTTATAACAAATAAATATGTTCATACATACACACATATCGATGGACACAAGTACACCTCGTCACAAAAATTTATTGCAATATCGTAAAAATAACACTTTTAAAAGCAGTTTAACATAGCAGTTGTGCTGTTTAATATTATGTTTTTATCTTCCCCTGTAAAATTACAATTATTTGAGTTAGGGCCTTTCTACTTGTGACCAACGATATGTATGCAACATGAAATAATTTTTACATGTGTGCATAGACAATAAGAAGTTTTGATACCATTTACATCCTTTAATACATATCACATTTATATTATGCTCACACATATTTATGCATTTCTTTATTATATATAAGTACATATACATACACATGCATGTGTACATAAGTATGTATATATGTACATTCCCAAATATTTATTTATATATTTATGTTTTTTCACACAGATATTATTAACAAAAGTACCAAAAAACAGAGCCAAAATACCCCTATTCCATTTAAATTACAATGGTACCATCACTGGCTTACAAACGTCACTTAACAACGTTAGGAAATTCTATTTTATACAGGTTGAGACGTGCCGTCAACGTTACAGCAAATTTCGGTAAGCGTTTGCATTGTTTTCAATCAACAAAAACAATCAGCTGTTTCGTTAGCTTACGTGGACGTTGGGCTAATTCTACCTTAAATGTAGTACTGTAAATGTAAATGTGTCAGCTGATCGAATCTGTTGCATAAAAAGCTATGCAAACGCTTAGTTGACTGAAATGGCACGCAAATGTAACGTCTGAACCTGCAGAAAATATAATTTCATGACGACGTTACGTGACATTTGTAGACAGTGATGGGATGTATGTATATTGAATGAGAGTGTGGCACAATAGCCCTGATTTGGTACTTTTGTTTCTTTTAATAATTTAAGCTTTTAAGTGGTTAATTTGTATACGTACATGGCATATTTAATAAATTTAGTTTTCTAAAAAAGTTTTTTTTATAAAATCTAACCAGAGTTTGCCAATCGTATGTGTTTATTTTTTGTTAATATACATACATACTAGTGTCCTGCACAAGACTATTTGTAAGACCTTTCAAGACATGAGAGATTTTTTCAAATGCTTTACTACAGCGAAATATTCTAAAAGAATCGCTAAGCAACACTGTTGGCAAGTAATTTTTTTCGCTGGTTTGTCTTGCCAACAGTGTTGTTTAGCGATTCTTTTAGAATATTTCGCTGTAGTAAAGCATTGGAAAAAATCTCTCATGTCTTGAAAAGTCTTATAAATACTCTTGTGCAGGACACTAATACATACACATATGTATATGTACATATGTATGAATTTTTAAAATATACATATATATGTACATATGTGCGTACAAACATACATTCAAGCGTACAAAAAACTATTTTTAATTAAAAAAAATAATAATAAAAATAGGTACGTATAATCAAAATATTTATAATGAAAATTTAAATATTTTTTATAATTATAATACGTTGTATTGTAAATATGTATATACGGGTATGAAGCTTAAATTGTAATTTCACTAAATGTCAAAGTCATTACAATGTTTGTAGGTATAAAATAATGATTTGATACCATTTAAATAATTTTGGTACTTTTTCCATGCAATCCAAAATAATGTGAATATGTTGAACTCTCATCAATGTTTCGAACAGCTGTTTTCCATTTTATATGATTTTTTATACTGATAAACACCCAGCAAACAAAAAGTCCTGTATATGTACATGTGTATGTATTTTTGTTAAAGAATATACATATGTATATTGTTTGTAAATAAAAGTAAATTATTATGAGTAGGTACGAACATTAATAAGAAAAGGTTAAAACCAGAAAGTGAAGATTTGATTGAGGTGCTACTGCAAGCATACACATTCTTGGAAATTCAATAGCTAAATACTTCGTCTTTCCGATGAAGTTGCTCAAAATCTGTTCTGGTAATGTACAATGACAAATATTACGGTTGAGCGTTATAGCTGCTATTAAAAAAATTATTATAATTGAGTTCATTTAAATAAAATAATAATAATAATTTTCAAAACCTCTAGGCGCATTTTCGTTCTAAAAGGTGTTATTTCAAAAACTCAATTAGTTTTTTTCCAACAGGCTAAATCTTGCCATCAAAAGAAAGTAAATTAAAGTAGTTTCAGCGAAATTATTAAAAAATCTTGGATTAATTAAAACATTACTATTTTATATATTATTTACTTATAAGTTCTAATACATACATACATACTCGTATGTATGTCCGTATACATATGTATGTACATTTCAATCAAAATGAATTTCATGAATTTAAATATTATACATATATGAACTTTCGCGTTTGGCTTCAAATAACTCGCAATTTAAAATCAAAAATGAATGTTTGCTGGGCACAAAGCAATCACCGTGTATGTATGTGTGCACAAAGAAGCTTTTTTGTTTTTGTCGAAAACACATGACACGTTTTTAAGCATTCTATAAGCGCTCAAACGTTTACATTTACATTACATTTACATTTTCCTTACATCTGCGATTTCTACAGTCGGGTAATGGAGCCTTTAGTGTTGCGAGCTTATAGCAGGACATCTTGTAATAGTAAGAGAGTATTAAAAATTTTGGCGTTGCTTAGCCAAGAATTAGACGAAAATTGAGAGCTTTGAGCTGTTGACTTTCAATAACAAAAATTTTAAATCATTTTTATGGGCCGATTACTTCATCACAATGGCCTTCTGCTTCAAACTTTTATGTATGGCTTCAATGCTAAAGCAATTTATATAGCAAATGTTATGTAACAACTAAATCGAATTATAGGCATACATATGTATATAAAGCTTAAGACAAGTTTGCTTAAGTATTATTTAATATTAAGAAAAATGAAAACTTAATAGACAGCTTGTGTTTAATTGCTCTTATAATCCATGTTAAAACTAATGATTTTAGTATGCTGACAAAATAAGTTAAGATACTTGAGTTTTTTTTAGCAGTCATTACAATCATCTTGTTGCTATGTAAATATTTTATGATTAGAGGTCGTGTAGACTTATAAAACAAAAATACACATTCCTTATAAGGGACAGTGGGTTATTATATGAAAATTATTAAAAATTTTCATAAATATTCTTATATCTATGTATCTGTGGCAATAAATAAAAAGTGCTTAAGTCATATTTTACTGTTTTGCAGTAGAGCACTTTTAAGCTTTCAAGACGATTTTCAGAAATTTATTTCTTTTACAGTTAAATTAAAAAATTCTCTTTTAAACTTAACTTTTTTAAGCAAACCTCGTTCTACACACTATAAGTACTACATTTAAATTGAAATATACACTGAAAGAATTTTGTTCCATCCAATGAAAAAATTTATTAAAATTCAATTAACGTCACGCTTCGTTGGATTAATGAAATCAGTTTCGTTAAAATTATTTTAATAAAAACTTCGTCAAATGTATTAAACAGTGTCATCAATGCAATGAAATAATTTCATTGAAACAACGAAAAAATTTCATTAAAGCGACGAAATAATTTCATTAAAACCACGAAATATTTTCATGAAAACAACGAAATAATTTCATAAAAATAACGAAATAAAGCTTTTGGTTGACAACTGTTGAAATACATTTAATTTTTCAGACTTTCACGACTACAATGAAACTTTAATTGGGACAACGAATACATTTCATAGCTATAGTGAAATTCTAAATTGCTGTATATTTTATTTATTTTTTTAATTTTAAAGACTTTATTCTATAACTTAATTGCTTTAAGGTTTGTACTTATATATGTTTATTTCAAGCAACAACTGTAAATGTTTCTTAAATATAAAGGCTTGATTTCTTAATACATAATTAGAAAAAATTGTTGTCATAAATCCAATGAAATATTGTTACGAAACTAAATAGAATACCAACGAAGCAATTTCAATGAAATTTTTTCACAATATTCGTGGAATTTTCATAAGATTTGTGAAATTATCATTAGAGTCGTGAAAAAAAATCTAATGAAATTGTTTCGTTGGATTTATGAAGCAAAATTTTGTCGGTGTACCAAAGTTTAAACTAAATTAAGATATTATACCAAATGTGATTAGAAGTCTAAAAAAGATAAGTCGCAAGTCATAGTGCTATAACTTCCTGAAAAATCACATAAATCAATTGAGGTTTTTACCAGGGATACCCTAGAATATGCCGATTAGATATGTACCAGTTTATGCCGACTTAAGCAGTTTTTCCTTTTTGCCACAGAAATATAGGCAAAGCTCTTAAGCAATATTTAAGCCTTAACATGTTTGTTTTCAGACTATTTGAATTCCTGTCCACTGTGTGTTTATGCCTTAAACATAAACGTATCTGTTTACCTGTTCCGTTTGCCGTTCAAACAGATCGAAAAGATAAATTTCACATATTCCTGTGCCAGGCACTGTAAACGAATTCAGTTTCTCTGTGTTCGTCGTTGTCTTCCCAATCGCACAGAGATTTCAAAATAAGACATGTGTGTATATGAGAAAAAGTAGAAAAAAAAGCTTGTAAAAGAAAAACGTTTTATTTTGTGTTGAAAAACAAATAAATGTTTGTTTATGCTTTTTTATGTCGGTTGTACAATGTACGACAAGTACGTGGGTTGCATTAAAATGTTCTTTGTATGCTGGTGATTGAAACAAATGATAATCATTGTTAAACTCATATAGAATTTTGTTTTTTCTTTCAAATATTTTTGTAATCAAATCAAATTATATGTACGCCCGAAAAAAATGAAAGATAATAAAGTACTTGTGTGTTTTAAAATGTATGCGCTGTTACAAGTGAGTGTAATTTAGATGACATTTCAGCAAAAAGAAAAAAATAAAAATAAAAATAAAAAAAAAGAATTGTAATTAATGCAAATTGTAGTTTCTTGGAATAAAATTTAAATAACTATACATTACTCGTGCATTGTTAAGAATTTCATTTACAACAAAAACCCAAAAACTTCAAATAGAGTTCAACTACAAATATATTAAACATTATTTTGGTGTCTCCTGCCTGTCCGTTTTAAATTGTGTTGGAGTTGATATTTTTTTATATTTAATTTAATTGAAATTGTTTTCATTTCTTAAAGTGTTTGCAGAACGAAGGCAAACTTCTTATATATTAGATCCCTGCAAAAGACCACTTACAAGAACTTTTAAGACATGAGGGATTTTTCAAATGCTTTACTGCAGTCTTTTAAAACAAATGCTAAACAAGTCTTAAGTAGAACAAAAATAAGCAAATTAACTAACATGTGCATAATTAGTAAAGAACAAACGACAATGGTAAGACTGTTGTAAATATAGAGATGGTAAAATTGAGCTTTCATTACAAAAAAGCTTTCAGCAAATTGAAATAAGATGAATCAAAACAATTCACACATTCCATTTGCAATAATGCAGAAATCTACATCTACTTACACCACACACAGTGGACCAAACACAAAAGAACGCTGATGATGAAGGTTTAGTGGCCTTCGAAAACGGCTGGCTGTTCCGTTCAACTATGTGTTGTTAGTCAGAATATTTACAACAGACTTTGTTGTTATTTGTTCATTAATAATTATCACATGTAATTTGGCTTAAAAAGCAATACGAACAAACAACACTGTTGGCAAGACATCTGATTCACTTATTACAGGCATAAGAATAAAGAAGAAAATATTTCGTGACGGATAAATTTGTGAGGCTTCTTCATACGCATGGGCGCGTATACAAACGTCATGCATGTACAAACGCACACATGCATTGCCATTAGTTGTATGCGCTTACTTTAAAAATCCACCCTTAAACACATAATAGCTTATCATCTACATCTAACACACACAATCAAACGTATAATATGCATCAATACTTCTTCTTTGGAGTGTCTGTTACGAACAAGAAGTCTTCGCGACATCCCTTATAAACACTCATATGCACGTATATCAATACATCCATAGAGCTTCGCTTATTAACGACAGCATTTATTATTGGTTTAGTATAATACATTTTTACATTTTACATTTCAAGACTGTTTACGCAGCCCTCTATTATATACAAGGCTTTTGGTTTTGTATGTGAGTTTGTATTTTTATTTTAAACTCTGTTAACTTTAAGCTTAAATAAATAATTAAGACTAAATAGAAGGAAAAAACCACCTGCCCATTTAATGTACATACACACTTTTACTAAATCTAATTTGGTTATTTTCCACTCTAAGTCAAAATTTAATTATATTTACTTAAAGAATTCTAAGAGCTCATTAATCATTAAATGGTATTTAACTGATTTAAAATAGTAAAACTTCTTAAGCTTTTAAGAACAGCAGAAGAAACCTTTTAACGCTAATTGTCGGATATTTAGTATTTTTTTTTCACCGAACTTAAGTTTATGTGTGTTATATTTTTTTTCTAAATAGTTTTAAATAGTAAAGAAAGATAGCCATACACACATATTTATCTAGATGCTAAAGTTGACCAAAATACTTCGATAACGAATAATAATAGAAAGAATTCTATCAAAAGGTTTAAATCATTAAATATGGCCTCACACTGAGAAAAGAGGATTTACTTGAGTTTTGTGGTTATTTTAAAATTATAATTGATGTTTAATTTTTTGTTATCAATGATGAAAAATAAATCACGTTCTCTATTCTTTTAGTTTTATTTTTAAGATCATACAACAGCTTTGCTAATGTTAATATGTATTAAAGGCGTGCTAGAGTATGCAATAAACTACTGCTAGAACTTAAAAAACCAGGAAGTACTTCATACTATGATACATACATATATAAATGAGAGTAGAATTGTATTTCGTTTATATATACACACAAAAATTTGTGGTTTTCATATATAACAGGGGATGTCCGAAAATCGAATTTTTACAGGAGAGCAAAAAATAAAAAATAAATAGTTTAGCTAATTCAAAATAATTCTGCCAAAAAAACGACTTTAATTAATGCAAGCATACGATAGAACATTTTCGAAAAAATTTATGGGACCAAACTAAAAGTGAAAAAATAAAAATAAATTAAATATTTTTTAAACCCTTTATCAAAAAATGTTAAAAGGGTTTATCATCCCGTTTGTTATTTCCACAATATTAACAAGTGAGAGTGCTATATTCGCCTGTGCCGAATCTTATATACCCTTTACCAAAGTGCGTTTATGTGGTATAGAGATACATAAGCATAGATATAGATAAGCACATACATAAAGTAATTTGACCTAGTTACTTTTATGTGCAAAAAGAATTAATTTTCAAACCCTAGAATCATCAAATTAGATTTTTTCATTCCTTTTATCAATATAGTAGTTCTTAAAAAAATATGGAAAGTGTGTTAAGTAATAAAAAAAAGGGAATTCCAAAAAAAATGTTTTATTTAGTTACTTTAATATCTAAAAAAAAAGTTCAAAGTTTCCAACTCTGGAGATGTGATTTTTATTTTTATAATTTTTCAAACCAAACTTTTTATTCCAAAACGTAAAATATGTATAATTTAGAAAGGAAAAGATAAAAATTGATTACACTTAGTTACTTTAATATATCACAAAAAGTGTAAGTTTCCCAACCCTGAAAGCATCCTTTTTGATTTTTCTGATTTCTTACACCAATCTCTTTTTTTTAAGAACATAAGATATGTTTAATTTGTAAATAAAAGGAAAAATTTGTTCTAGTAAGTTACTTTTGTATAAGAAAAAAAGTTAAGGCTTTCCAACCCTGGAAACGTCTTTTTAATTTTTTTAAACTTTTTTTTTTATTTGAAATATTAATTTTATTCGTACTCAAGCAAAAAATAAGTTTATTTAATAAAAATAAACAAAAATTAATTTTCGGTAGTTAATTTTTTATATCACCTACCTACACTCTTTAGGTTTCCCAACTTTGGAATCCTCCTTTTTTATTTTTTTTTATTTCTAATACCAATCTTTTTTTTAAGAATAATATATGTTAATTTATAGTAAAAAAGGAAAAAATTTTTGTAAGTATGTTACTTTTGTATAAAAAATAAGGTTTTCCAACCTTGGAAACGTCGTTTTAATTTTTTCAACTTTTTTTTTTGAAATACCAAATTCATTCGTACTGAAGTGTAAAATAAATTTATTTTATAAAAAAAAATAAATATTAGTTTTCGGTAGCTAATTTTTTATATCACTAAAAGTGTGGCTTTACCAACCCTGAAATCATGGTTTTTGATTTTTCTGATTTCTTATACCAATCTCTTTCTTTTAAGAATCTAAGATATCTTTAATTTATAGAGAAAACGAAAAATTTGCTTTAGTAACTTACTTTTGTATAAAAAAAGGTAAATGTTTCCAACCCTGGAATCGTGTTTTAAACTTTTTTAAATTGAAATACCATATTTATTCTTACTATAGTAAAATAAGTTTATTTATTTAAAAAAATTAAAATTACTTTTCGGTAGTTAATTTTCTATATCATTATTAAGTTACTTTTGTATAAAAAAAGTTAAAGTTTTCCAACCCTGGAAACATCTTTTAAATTTTTTAAAGTTTAATTTTTAATTTGAAATACCAATTTTATTCATACTGAAGTATAAAAAAATCTTATTTAATAATTTACTTTTGTATAAAAAAAGTTAAAGTTTTCCAACCCTGGAAACATCTTTTTAATTTTTTGAAGTTTAATTTTTAATTTGAAATACCAAGTTTATTCATACTGAAGTATAAAATAATCTTATTTAATAAAAATAAATAAAAATTAGTTCTCGGCAGTTAATTTTTTATATCACAAAAAGCTGCAGTCTCCCAACCCTGGAATCATCCTTTTTGATTTTTCTGTTTTCTTACACCAATATTTTTCTTTTAAGAATGTAAGATATGTTTAATTTATAAAGAAAAGGAAAAATTTGTTTTAATAAGTTACTTTTATATAAGAAAAAAAATAAAGTTTTCCAGCCCTAGAAACGTCTTTTTAAATTTTAAAATTTTTTTTATTTGAAATACCAATTTTATTCGGGGTGAAGTATAAAATAAGTTTATTTAATAAAAATAAATAAAAAAATTAGTTTAGGATGGCTAATTTTATATATCACAAAAATTGTAGGTTTTCCAACCCTGGAATCATCTTTTTTGATTTTCTGATTTCTTACATCAATCTCTGCACTTTAAGAACATAATATATGTATAATTTGTAGAAAAAAGGAAAAATTTGTTTAAGTAAGTTACTTTTGTACAAGAAAAAAAATCAAAGTTTTCCAAAACTGGAACCGTCCTTTTAATTTTTTTGATTTTTTTTTTAAATTTTTTTAAATTTTATTCAATTTTATTCATTTTGAAGTATAAAATAAGTTTATTTAATAAAAAAATAATAAAAACTACTTTTCAGTAGTTATTTTGTATGGCAAAATGAAGTTTAAGTTTCCCAGCTCTGAAACCGTGTGCTCGATTTTGCTGATTTTCACTACCAATCTTATTTCGACCATTTCTGACCCACCAGTCTAAGAACGAAGTCTCTAGCTTTTCTGGGAGCTTCGGAAAACCGATTTCACGTACAGACAGACGGACAGACGGATATCGCTTATTCGTCTTCCCTATGCATAA
The DNA here is from genome assembly GCA_949987645.1 of Tachina grossa. Lineage (NCBI taxonomy): Eukaryota > Metazoa > Arthropoda > Insecta > Diptera > Tachinidae > Tachina > Tachina grossa. The sequence continues at coordinate 47,668,488 of OX465278.1, read as the reverse complement.
GGATCCAGAATATATATACTTTATGGCTCGCTTATTAATATTCTAGAAATTACAAACGGAATGACAAACCTATATATACCCTTTTACCATTTTTTGGTAAAGGGTATAATAAGCGAGCCATAAAATATATATATATATTCTGGATCCTTATGCATAGGGAAGACGAATAAGCGATGTCCGTCTGTCCCTCTGTCTGTTCGTGAAATTGGTTTTCCGAAGCTCCCAGAAAAGCTAGAGACTTCGGTCTTGAACTGGTGCATGAGAAATAGTCTGGAAAAGATTGGTATTGAAAATCAGCAAAATCGAGCAAACAATTTCAGAGCTGGAAAACTCAAACTTTATTTTGCCATACTAAAGTAACTACCGAAAATAAATTTATATTATTTTTTTTATTAAATAAACTTATTTTATACTTCAGTATGAATAAAATTGGTATTTCTAATAAAAAAATTAAAAAAAATAAAAAGACGTTGCCAGGGTTGGAAAACTTTAATTTTCTTAAACACAATTATACAAAATTAACTTAATAAAACAAATTTTTCATTCTTTCTATAAACTAAATATATCTTATATTCTTAAAAGAAAGAGAAAAAAAATCAAAAAGGATGATTCCAGGGCTGGGAAATTTAAAATTTTTGTGATATAGAAAATTAACTACCGTAAACTAATTTTTATTTATTTTTTATTAAATTAACTTATTTTATGCTTAATTACAAATAAAATTGGTATTTCAAATAAAAAACAATTAAAAAAAATTAAAAAGACGCTTCCAGGGTTGGAAAACTTTAACTTTTTTTATACAAAAGTAACTTACCAAAAAAAATTTGTCCCTTTTTTCTATAAATTAAACATATATTATATTCTTAAAAGAAAGAGATTACTGTAAGAAATCCGAAAAATCAAAAAGGATGATTCCAGGGTTGGAAAACTTACACTTTTTGTGATGTAAAAAATTAACTACCGAAAACTAATATTTATTAAATAAACTTATTTTATGCTTCAGTGCGAATAAAATTGGGTTTTAAATGGAAAAAAACAATTACAAAAATGAAAAAGACGTTTCCAGGGTTGGAAAATTTTAACTTTTTTTCTTACAGAAAAGTAACTTACTAAAACAAATTTTTCCTTTTTTTCCATAAATTAAATATATCTTATATTTTTAAAAGAAAGAGATTGCTGCAAAAAATCAGATAAATCAAAAAGAATGATTTCAGGGTTGGGAAACTTACACTTTTTATGGTATTTTATATACCATATAACTAGGTCTAATTAATTGTTTTCTTTTTCTTTATAAATTATAAATATTTTACGTTTTGGAAAGTAAAGTTTGGTGTAGAAAAATATAAAAATTAAAATCACCACTCCAGAGCTGGAAACTTTGAACTTTTTTTCTGAATATTAAAGTTAGTAAATAAAACAATTTTTTTAATTTGATTTTTTGATATTGGTGAATGTAAAATATTCCTTAAAAAAAAGAGTGTAGAACAAAATATTGAACTTATTGCTAATATCGAATGGCTGTGCTTTTGAATGCATCTCTATATTTTATATACGCACTTTGGTGAAGGTTATGTAAGATTCGGCACGGCCGAATATAGCACTCTTACTTGTTTAAAATCTATTAGTTAAGAAGAAGTACGTACATACGTGAAATATAAAATTAAATTTTAATGAGCGTGCCTCCGCCTATGTTTTTAAATGCAAGATTGTGTGTTTTTCAAAAATCAGGGTATGTGTTAAGTTTTATAAAAATCGGAACAGTAGAACCACGTGAAATAATATATTAAACTTTAATGGACCTGACTCCATGCATTTTTTTTAAATGGAAGATTGTGTTTACATTAGAGCTCAATGCTTATGGTAAGTTTGGTAAGAATTGCTTAAGTAGTAACACATGAAATATAATAATAAATTTGAATGGGCGTAGGCAAGCCCATTTTCTTCAACTTTAGAATTGCGTGATTACAAAAACCAAAGGTATTTGCTAGATTTCGCAGCAATAAAATAAGTAGAATAACATAAAATAAAAAAAAAATTATTTTACAGTAGGACCAATTGACCAAAAAAAAATTTTTTTTAAATCGGTCTTAAATGTACCGCGTTGCGAAGTAACAATGTCAAAAAAGGGGAATAAAAATACAGATAAATTGCTTACCACCTGCTTTTTTTGAAGTCTGCTAAAAAGGTAAAAGCTGTGTCGCTGTTTTAGAAGAAAATGACGTCCATATATTACAAAATTATCTTAAGCGTCCCACCAAATATAATTGTGCAATATAATTTTTAAATTTTTTATATTGTACAATAATATAGCCAATAGGTGTGTCAAATTCGAAGGCGGCACTTTAAATTTTTATTGTATAATAAAGACAATTGTGTAATGTGGTGGCAATATTGTTCAATGTTGTTAAATTTTACACTGTCAGGAAAATTGGGCAATATTTTCTATTAAAATTAAACTTAAATTCTTTCTATGTTACCAGATTGAATAAAAAAGAAAACATCCCTGAAGCAGTTGGGATTTTCCAACGAAAAGTCGAATGACATTACAAATTTAAAATATTCTTTTATTTAAAATTTAATGACCTTAAAAGCCCATTAATAGTTCAAAAAGAACTTCATATATACATTAAATTATTTGCATTGCTTTCAGGCAACAAAAACGATCAGCTGATTTTTTAAGGAATGTTGACGTTTAGCTAGTTCTGCCTTTAGCCTTAGCTGCGATAATTACAGCATAAAGTAAAACTACAATACCAGAAATTAATTATTAAACGCATAATAATTTTCTTTGCAATATATTTTATTTTTTAAGTTCACTTAAAAAGTATTTTAATGATTTTGCATACTAACGCTTCTTCCGTCTGTCACATTTATGTATTTCTCATGCGCCGTAAGATTTAACTAAATTAGCAGTAAATCAAAAAGAAATTCAACGAACTTTCTGATTTGCTGTGCAAAAATCAAATGACAGCGCTTCTGTATGAAAAAGACTTACAGAATTAAATGCAATATAAGAAATTGTTTTTAATTGCATGAGATATGAAAAGTTGTCGTGTGTATTTTTGCTCTTCTAATGCTTCTGGGGACGACGATTTTATAATTTTAGGGTAATTAAACGATCATGATAATTTGAGTTTGGCTTGCAATCTGTATAAACCAGATCTCTAACGGTTTAATTTTCTTTTCTCCTTAAAGGCATGCGAGTGAGTTAGTGAGTGAGTGCGTGCGTGTGTTCGTTTGTTTACTTAAAAGATCACAAATGTTGGAATTCCTTGTCAGAACGAGTTTTGCACAAATTTCTCAAAGTAAAAGTTAGTTTTCTTGTGACATGAAACGTGTTGGCTACAAAACTGATGAACAAACAAAAAAACATAAGAAAATAAAAAATTACATTGATCTTTAACTGATTCAAGTGCAGCAGACAGGTAAAAGAAAAATAAAAGAAACACAACAGAGACAGCAAAATGATGTAGTAGCAACAAAGACAACAACACACAACCTTAAGCAACATGCAGGTTTGTTTGAAAAATAATGTAAAAAAAAAATATTTAAGAGCAAAAGAATTTTGCAACACATCTGATGAGAAATTGCAAACAGTTTAAAAAAAAATCGAACAAATGTACTCAGCCACACACAAGTGCCTTGTCGATCTATATGTGCTCAAATACCGCGCCCAACTGTATTAGACAGACCTCAAATTTAAGAGCTTTTGTATTTATTTTTTTGGTCTCAAATTCCTGTTTTCATTTTAATCATTTTCCATGTTTATTTTATTTCAAGCAAAATCATTAAAACACTACTTCGGGATTACTATTACAATTTGTTTCCTTATGGCCAGATTTATGCACTTGGCTCAATTTATGCGCCGCACAGTATGTACTTCACCACAGTCCCCTGGCCCCGGGTCATAACTCTGGTTCTACTGTTTAATTTTTTATTATTATATTTCTAACAAATATTTCTGCTGGCAAAATTTTTGATGCAAATTGAATTAGACAAGTTGAAGAGTAAGTGTAATATTAAAATAACATAAATAAAATAAATAAATAAAATACGTCTCCGATGGCTTCAGAGAAAAATGTCATCATTAAAATAAAATGAGTTGATTAGCGGGAAAAATAAGTAATGTTTTATTTACTATTTAATGGTGGCAAAAGAGAATAGATTTTTGTAATATTAGACAAAAATATTACAAGGTAATTAATAAGATATATGTAAATAAATTCAGCAAAGTGAGACTTTGACTCGCACGCGAAGGGTTCCATGTGGATTTTAGTTATGTAATACTATACGAACTTTACCTTATATAATACAGGGGGGGCCAAAAGAAACCAAGGGGTGTAAAAGTTTAATAACTTTTTTGTTTATTAACTTTTTTTTATTTTTTCTTTCAGATTATATAATATAGAAAATAGAAATTTTTTTACACTAAGTATAAAAAATGATGTCTCTTAAATGACCACCGTTTTCAGCTTCGCACTGATGGGCTCTTTTTAGAGCATTTTCCATAACATCTTTCAAAACTTGTGGCTGTAGCATTCGAATTTCTGCAACAATGTTTGCCTTGAGTTCAAGGATTGTCTCACATACATGTCACATGTCTTCACATACACTCGCTCCTTCAAAAAACCCAAAGAAAATAGTCTGGTGCTGTCAAATCTGGCGATCGCGCTGGCCAAATAATTTCCGAATTTCGAGAAATTATTCGCTCTCCAAAAATTTGACTTAAAAGTGCCATTGTGTCTCGGGCAGTATGGGCAGTGGCTCCGTCCTGCTGAAACCACATACCAGGTCTGTTTTCAAGAGCAGGACGTAAAAAATGTTCTATCATAAACCGATACCGCTCTCCATTTACGGTTACAGCACTTCCATCTTCATTCTCGAAGAAGTAGGGCCCAATGACATTTTCAGATGTGATCCCACACCATACTGTACACCTGGTGGGGTGCAATTGGCGTTGATGAATGGCTCTTGGATTTTGAGAACCCCAGAATCTACAGTTCTGCTTATTAACAAAGCCATTCAAATGAAAATGAGCTTCATCACTCATAATCAAATTTTCAATAAAGTTGATTTCATTTCTGGCCAACTCTTGAAATTTAACTGCAAAATTTAGACGTTGCCGATGATCTGCGGGTTTTAATTCTTGGACCAATTGCACCTTATATGGGTATAACTGTAAATCTTTTTTTAAAATGCGCCGTAGTGACGTACGAGACATTTCTAGCTGAGCAGAACGCCTTCTGCCAGATGTTTCTGGTGCTTCGTTAACACTTTGCTGTACTCGTTCAATATTTTCCGCAGTGCGACTTAAACGTGGTCTACCGGTTCGAGGCAAATCTCTTACGCTGCCATGTTGGTGATGACGATTAACTAAGCAACGAATCATCGCTTCAGAGGGCGAAATTCTGACGTTAAAATGTCGACGATATGCTCTTTTGATTGATCTCTGGTTTAAATAATAAAATTCTATTGTTCTGGTTCTCTGTTCAGTTGTGAACCTCTCCATTATAAATTCTCCAAGTGGTGTCTATATAATCTGAAAGAAAAAATAAAAAAAAATTAATAAACAAAAAAGTTATTAAACTTTTACACCCCTTGGTTTCTTTTGGCCCACCCTGTATATAATTTCGGAATTTTCTTTAGTTTTTGGGATTTTTTCGGTTTCTGGCGTTTCTTGGTTTTTGGCGTTTTTTTTAGTTTTTACGTTTTTTTTTTGTTTTGGTTTTTTTTGGTTCATGCTTTTTTCGTTTTTGGCGGTTTATTTTAGTTTTAGAGACTTTTTTTTAGCTCTGGCGTTTTTTTCATTTTAGCGATTTTTTTTTTGTTTCTAAGCGTTTTTTTATTTTGGCGACTTTTTCGGTTTTAGGCGAGTTTATTCATTTTGGCGATTTTTTCGGTTTGTGCCGATTTATTTTATTTGTTTTTTTTAGTTTGGGGCTTTTTTCGTTTTGCCGATTTTTGTCGGTTTTCGGCGATTTTGCAGTTTTAGCGTTTTTGAACATTTCAAGAGTTCGCCTCTTACGGTTCGCAAGATACAGAAAGTTGCCAAAGTTACATTAATTTTTGGATACTCACTTCGGACTTCTCAATCATCCTCATAGTTTTTTCTCACTTAATCTCACGAAGAAAAAAAATTTTATCACTCACGCTCACTTCCTCTCACGAGTGACAGCTTTTGACTAATATTACTAATACTCTCAGATTTGACATAATATCGTTATACTTTTTTTCTAATTTTGAATATCTATAAATTTTTATTATGAAACTCTATACTACACTCAATCATTATTTGAAATCACACACACCAACCACTTGATAAAGTGATAGTAAATTAAAATTGTCAAACAATTGTGAAAAGAGTTGTTTTCTATATTTTTGCTCTTATATTAAAGCAAAGAAAAAATAATTATTTTTACTCACGCTCACGCCTTTTAACACGTGGAAATTTTCAAACACTAATTTTTAGTCCTTTTAATTTGTTTGAAATATATACCATAAGGCAAGGCAATCTATTGTTTTATTGTCATTTTGATGACATTTATATATATATATATATATATATATATATATATTATTAAAAATTAAGAAAATTATAAGCTGATAGACCACTAGGCTGTGCCGAATGTTATATACCCTTCACCAAAGTGCATATATAAAGTATAGCGATACATTCACAAGCACATCCATACATATGCATATGTTTTGCGAAAAAATTTATAGGTCTTCGCTCTAGTGCAATTTTTAGTAGGTGAGCTCACGGTATTTTTCGATTAAATATTTTTTTCGATATTAGCAATAAGTTGAATATTTTAGAGTGTAGTACTCTGTATATAAGAAATATTTTGCATTTACCCTTATTCCAGTTGTCAAAAACAACGTGGCCTTGTCAATATAAAAAAATCAAATTAAAAAAATAGTTTTATTTAGTAACTTTAATATCCAGAAAAAAGTTCAAAGTTTCCAGCTCTGGAGCTGTGGTTTTAATTTTTATAATTTTCTACACCAAACTTTTCTTTCAAAAAAGTAAAATATATATATAATTTACAAAGAAAAAGAAAACAATTAATTAGACCTTGTTATATGGTATATAAAATACCACAAAAAGTGTTAGTTTCCCAACCCTGGAATCATCCTTTTTGATTTCTTACACCAATCTCTTTCTTTTAAGAATATAAGATATGTTTAATTTATAGAAAAAAGTACAAATTTGTTTTAGTAAGTTACTTTTGTATAAAAAAAGTTAAAGTTTTCCAACCCTGGACACGTCTTTTTAATTTTTTTAAATTGTTTTTTTTAATATGAAATACCAATTTTATTCGAACTGAAGCATAAAATAAGTTTATTTATTAAAAAAAATAAAAATTAGTTTTCGGTAGTTAGGTTTTTATATCTCAAAAAGTGTAAGTTTTCCAACCCTGAAATCATTTTTTTTTTTGATTTTTCTGATTTCTTCCACCAATCTCTTTATTATAAGAATATAAGATTTATTTAATTTATAGAGAAAAAGAAAAGATTTGTTTTAGTAAGTTAATTTTGTATAAGAAAAAAAGTTAAAGTTTTCCAACCCTGGAAACGTCTTACTAATTTTTTTTAACCTGAAATATCAATTTAATTTATAATGAAGTATGAAATAAGCTAATTTGATAAAAATAAATAAAAATTAGTTTACGGTAGTTAATTTTTTATATCACAAATATTTTAAGTTTCCCAACTCTGGAATCATCCTTTTTGATTTTTCTGATTTCTTACACCAATCTCTTTCTTTTAAGAATATAAGATATATTTAATTTATAGAGAAAAAGAAAAAATTTGTTTTAGTAAGTTAATTTTGTATACTTTTGTATAAAAAAAATTAAAATATTCCAACCCTGGAAATACCAATTTTATTCATATTGAAGTATAAAACAAGTTTATTTAATAAAAAAAAATATATAAATTTGTTTTCGGCAAAATAAAGTTGGAGCTTTCCAGCTCTGAAATCGTCTGCTCGATTTTGCTGATTTTTAATACCAATCTTTTTCAGACTATTTCTGACACACCTGTAGGAGACCGAAGTCTCTAGATTTTTTGGGAGCTTCGGAAAACCGATTTCACGTACAGACAGAGGGACAGACGGACATGGCTTATTCGTCTTCCCTATGCATAAGGATCCAGAATATATATACTTTGTGGCTCGCTTATTAATATTGTGGAAATTACAAACGAATTGGCAAACCTATATATACCATTTTACCTTTTTTTTGGTAAAGTGTATAAAAAGAGCAGTTATTTAAATTATAAGATGTGGGTTACACCACTTCTGCGCTGATAGCCTCATTTATTTTACTCCCTATTTACGATTTTGCAAATAATTTTCGACCTGCCCTCGCATGTAAAACCAGTTTTTGCGGCAACTTGCAGTATATTAACTCCTTAATTAACTATGTATGTATGTATTATATTTATCTATTTGTAGCAAATAGTGTTGATGTGTTCCACGATGAAGGCAGCAGGCATGTGATTGCATTTACATAAAAAAATTTTTGGTTGCAGGAAATGGATTTTGCCAAATCACTTAGCAGTTTCTTAGCAGAGCCGTCCGTTATAAAGACATTAATGCAAAGACACTCGTATTTTGATGCATTTTTGCATTGGCACTAATGATATTCATTGAAGATAATATATTAGCATAAAATTTTCTTTTTGGCTTAAATCAAAAGCGATATTTTTTGTTTGTTAATTAGAGCAAAATGGACTGGTTAATTTTTATATGAAAAACATTTCCTGATATTAATTTGTTGGCAGGTATTTTCATTCTTGTTTTCACTTCTTTTTAAGGGTTTAGTACTTTGTTGTTTGTTCTGGTATCCTTTTTTTATCGCTGTTGTTTCATCAAGTTGTAAATAAAACAAAACATTTAATCTATTTGCAACAATCACAATAATGCAACAAGTGTAAAATTTTTTTTATTTATACTTTTGAAATTTTAAACAAATGCAGATCCCTAGATAGCAATAAATTTACTTAAGTAAGACCCATATATTTAAAATATTTTAGCCCTCAATCAACAAGAATGAGGGAACCTGTTTCTTAAAAAAAAATCGATGGAATGGTCTGTTGAGTTTTCACCGCACACAAAAATAACAAAACAACAATAAATAAAAAGAGAAAAACACTGTAAAAAAATTTTGTGTTGTGATGTTTTATCAAAATGTAATTTAAATGATAAGAAAGAAGAAACAAATGTAAAACAAACAAATGTAAAAATTTAAATTTTACATTAATATAATTCGATAAAAACGAATCATATGATGTATATTCTTAAAAGTCAACACTTGTTTGAGATCTAAAACGAACTGGATGTTTATTTGAGCTCCAATCTTAAGTATGTCTAACTTCATATTTGTTTTATAGACAAAAGGTTTGGTTTGTGATTAAATTAAAAACTTAAAATATATGTACGAGTATTTATATTTCCATGTTAATAAGAAACTGAAAAATTTAATTTGGTTGTCTTGCCGTGATAAACATTGAAAGCTTTCTAACTGGCGGGCACTCCCGTAAATTAGGAGTATCCGCCAGTATACAGAAGTGTAGCAAATAATGAAAGACCTTTTTTGCTGGAGAAAACAAATAATCTATTGACATCTTAAGGTCGTAATATAAGTAATATTATATGGGAAAGTCTTAACTAACCCTACGTCTCCACTAGCCATCGACTTGTACATGACGCCGGAAGAGTCACTGTAAAAAATTCATAAACTTCTTTATTGCGGTATCATATCAAAGTATTTTTGCGTTAGTGCAACAGATATGGAATATTTACCAATTTTGTTCTGTCTCTTTTCTTTCCATTGTAAATGGTTGCGGACGGCGAATATCATGGCGAACATTGTTGATCAGTAGGTCCTGATTCACACACATCAGGTTTAGCTGATCAGTTTTTGTTAAATTTTCTTTTGAACCTGCATTTACGTTCATACACACCGTCAAGTTTGTTTCATCAAGTCTCATCAATTTGTGTTGCAGTAGAGTATGACGAATGACAAACCAAAACGAAAAAGCAAACTTGACTGGTACGGTCAAGTCTGTACCCCTTTCCATTCTCTTTTCCTCTCTCTCCTAAAAACTCAAGACTTGACGACTCAGACCTGACGTGTGTGAATCAGGACTAGGGAAAAGATTTTCATGTAAATACATGTTGTCCTATCGTTGGTCTTAGATCAACGTAAATATAATATCTGTGCGAATCAACAAATTTGTGACAAAATGGCATCGATTTGTTAGTGCATATTTTTGTATATTTTATAATAAATACATATTTTTGCATATTTTATTATAAATGTATATTTTTCATAAATTTTTTTTGTTTTTTTTTTCATGTTATAAATCTGGGGGCAAATTACGGCACTCGTTATCGAACGAAATTACGAAATATTTCAATAGAGTTTATATGGAAATATTTCGTAATTTCGTTCGACAACGAGTGCCGTAATTTGCCCCCTGATTTTTGTTTTTTATTAGTTGTAAAGTATTTAAAAGCTGCAGTTCTTACGACTGTGTAAGAACAAAAAAAAAAAAAAAAGAGGAAATCGAGAAAAATTTACGATCGCATTTTTTGTGATATTATTCGAAGTTGAAGAACACAGTATGACTCCTTCAACTCATTGGAAAAGTTCAGTATCTTGGCTTAAGTCAAAAATACCAATACTTTTAAACCCAAAAATTTTTGTGTAATTTTTTTCAGCGCTCTCTGCTGGTTCTGCATTAATTTCATGTGGATATAAAGTGCTTTTGAAATCACATTTGCGTGTTTCAGCATTTAATGAAATATGTCAAGTGATATTATACAGATACATCCTATAGTAACTAGATGGGGAAGGCTGTCTGATACTATGTTTCTATTAATTAAATTAAAGAAATTTTAAAGTCAAACAACTTTCCCCCACATGCAAAAAATAACGTGTGCTTGAAGTTTTCGTTAAAAAAAATTTCCATACAAAAACTGGTATTGACGTACACTTGAAGCACACGTTATTATTTGCATATGGATGCAAGTTTTCTTACTTTAAAATTTCTTTAATTTTATTAATAGAAATATAGTATCCGACAGCCTTCTGCCTAATTGATATTTGGGCACACATAGTATAGGCCAATTAAAGGCTTTCGTTACTTTCAACACCTCAAGTTGAATTAATCGAAGATACGGAAAAAAGTGTGCTCTGAAAGGCATAATAAGTGAAGAGATAAAAAATAAATTAGAAATAGTTATACAAAAAAAATATGGACTTAAAATATATGCAACAAATTGGATCAAGCTCCAAGAACGAAAATTTACGGCCTGGCCCACCATGTCGACAAGAAATTATCTGTCGCTTAGTTATATTGAAAACAATAACAAAATAAGAAAATTTGTTTTTGTTTTTAATGTAAGTAAGCGATAGATAGTTTCTTGTCGACATCGTGGGCCAGGCCGTTAGAAACTGAAATTCCACCATCGAAATAGCAGCATTTAAGTACGCACCAATAACTTCAGCTGACCTGGAACGTTCATTTTTATTACATAATTTTTTTTAGAAAAATCGTCCAACATTTATCTTTTAAAATTAAAAAAAAAAACATTTATTCATTCATGTACGAAAATAAGAGTTCGACCGAACTTTATTTTGTATTCCATATGATTTGACAAAATATTTATTAAGAAGGCATTGAAGCTGAGCTTTTTATGTTTTTTAAGTTTTTAATGACAAAATGTTTGTTAAGATAGCAATGAAGGTGATTTTTAATGTTATTAAATGTTGAAAAAAAAGTTGATAAATGCATATTTTATTAGTTTTAAATACATATTTTTATATTTTCACTGCATATTTTATGTACATAAAACGTGATTTTAAATGCTTGAAAATTCTTGCCCTATTGATCAGACATACATATGTTCGGGCATCCATGTTAGAGCATGGACGAAACATGGACATGAGCGGTCTCCATTAGTCATTTGCAATGTCCGACATGATGCCCATGCCAAGTTCATGGTTAGTCCAACTATCTTCCTATAAGAGCTTTCATTTTAATGTGTTAAAAAAGTTAAATTTTTGTTTGAAGGAAGTCATAGGGTGCCTATTAAATTGTCAAAAGTAGGGCATACCTTTAATTATGGAATACAACATCAGCCAAATGGCTGTCACGGACATGCAGTTTTATATCACCAATTCGCACACTTTCAGCTGTATGTGTGATAATTAATTAATAATTACTCTTCGCCCTCCAACGCCCTAAATATTTTGGTATAGCACTTAGTTTGTTGTACAAATCATCCACATCAAATTTGTGTGCCTAGCTATTGTTTTCTTAGATGAAACATAATAATTACTTTGTATGGTGGTGTGGGGAAGGGTACCTGTCTCCCCAGTCCTATACCCCCAAGATTTTAATTCAACATGCAGTTCGTTCTAAGATCTTTCAATATAAAATTATACTGCCAAGATTGTGTGAACATGCATTTTTGTCTAAAAGATTTGGTGTCCCTCGCTAATATAGTTGTGGAGATATGAATTTCGAATTTCAGCGACACAAAATCATTAACCATAGTTCGATAGTGTAATCCATACACTGTAACAGTTACTCCAGTCTTAGTTTCCAAAAATTAAGGTCGCATAGAACTGCCAGACAAAAATTTGCACCAAACAGTCACACGTTGAGAATAAAAAGGCTTCTAAACAATCACTGTTATTCATCGACGTCACTTTAACACAATAGCAAAAATTCGGGCTGACTCCTATTGGCAGGTATATGATATATTCTAGACCTTAGGGAACGGAAACAGATTGCCAGTTGCACAAAATTGTTCTCGAGAGCAAGTAAACAAGCCCCAATTTGTTGGTACTGCACTCAAAAAAAAAACTAAAACTAAAACTTTGGAAAATTTTCTAAATTTGAGTAAAAAAAAGTTGTCGTATGGCGCCAAAGCTGTTTTTTACTCGAAACCAGTAAAATATTTACTAAATTTTTAGTTCATTAATGAACTAGTTTATAGTAATTATATTTTTATATTTAAATAAAATTTTTCTAAAATTAAGTCAAATTTCTCCATAAAATTCGGAGAATTGCAAAAAAGGTTTTTCATCTTTCATTTCAAATTTAGTAAATTTTTCAAAGTTTTTTTTTTGTCTTTAATTTTGGTACTTTTTTGTTTTTAATTAAATTCTATACCACATGGTATGTTTTTTATTATATCTTCATATTATATTCTTTATTAATTCACCATACATGTGTGTAGGTACACATTAATTCCTTGAGTGGAGACAAGTATTGAACCAACAACCTTCTGACTGATAGGCAAGCACTCTAACCAATTGCCTAACAGGCGGCAGCCTGAATAAACATTGAAATTTTTGTGTTTTAAAATTTTATTTTATTTTCAAAAAAATTTATTTCAAGTTCAAATATTCGTCGGATATATGAAAAATGTACTTGAATTTTTTGCTTAATGCAAATAAAAAATATATTCTATAATTTAAAGAAAAAATACTTAAAACTGGTAAATATATTTCTAAAATTTAGAATAACTTTTTATAGCTTTCAAGTTAGTCAAATTTGATGAACTAATTAGGAGTAAGTCATGTCCTAAAATTTATTTTTTGATTTATAACGAGATTGACTAGTTTTTAGGATACAATTTCCCTAAACTTTTAAACCATTTTCCAATTTTTGGTAAATATTTCCTTTAAACCAGTAAACTTGACCTTGAATGTGAGAATTTTTGTGTGTATTTTTCTGAACTACTTTTGAGAATATGAACTTTTTATTTTTTACTCATATTAAGTAATTTTTACTAGATTTTTGTAAAAATTTACTTAAACTTAGAAAAAATTACTTAAACTTAGAAATTCTTTTTTACTTTAATTTAGAAAAAATTTTTCCTTAATAATAGTATATGTCTTTTTTTTGAGTGTGTGTTAAAAAGACGTCGATGCCGACAACCGGAATAAGGGTGAATAATTCTTCGATTTTTTGAACCCCACATGCAACGATTCTGCTTATCATTGTAGACTCCCAGGTTAAAATGAGTCTCATAGCTCAAGATAATTTTGTTAAGCAAATTCCAGTGCAGTTTAATGCACTACATGCAAAAGAGCTATATTGTATAACTGAAAAGAAAATCTCATGAAAAGATTTAGGTCCTGCAAGCCTCTCTCTATACCTGCATTCAGTAGCTTTTTGCCAGCCGAAAATCATAATATCTATCAACATATTAATTCGTTTGCGGTAACGATAATGTGATTCTGTAATTTCTGTTTATCATGTGGCATCTCTGCATATCAAAAGCATAAAGAAGAATTAAAGAAAAACTATATGACAGCGGATATCGTTAAAATATGTTACTGGATAGCAAAATCGGTACATTTTCGCTATATACATATGTATATTACAGCGATACTTTGTAAAAGTTACTAAGACCAGGTCCAGGTGACCATTTGCTTACATTTATCAAAACACCTCTTATTTGAAGATATTTGATGAGTCTACGTGGCATACATATAAAAAAATTATTACTGCAATTTTTATTTTTTACTTTCTTTTTAGATATACGTACAACCACAAAAAAAGGGACTACATACCAGTTTTAGCGGTCTTGTGCTCGAAATTATTTGCAATCCAGCATTGATAAAATATTGAAAATTTTTGGCACTAAGATGTTAGTGTGGAAGCAATCGGTAAGTCATTTACCTTGTAACGTTACAATTACCCTTATCTAATATTTAAGTTTAATTATCATGTGCAATCACTTGTGTGTAAAAACCACACCAACTATATACTAGATCCCTGAACAAGACCACTTACAAGAACTTTTAAGACATGAGGGATTTTTCAAATGTTTTATTACTACAGCGAAATCCTTTAAAACAAACGCTAAACAACATTGTTTTCAAGACATTTGTTTCAGCTATTGCAGGTTAGGAGTAAAGAAGAAAATACTTCGTGACGAAAGAATTTGTAATGTTTGCTTCTTTATACGCATGGGCGCGTATACAAACGTCATGCATGTATGTATATACGCACACACGTTGTGTGTATGATCACTTATTTTTCTGCGCACATACAAACCCACACGTGGATTGACATAAGTTGTGTGTGCTTAGTTTAGAAAACCACCCTTAAACACATAATAGCTTACCATCTATATCTTACACACACTCAAACGTACAATTTGCAAAATATCAAGCATACACGCATCAACACTACTTCTTTTGAGTGTTTGTTACGAACAAGAAGTCTTCGCGACATCGCTTGTAAACACTCATATACAATTGAGCAATTCTCAATTGATGGATGTTCTGTTAAGCGTCAGAGACCAAAGTTTTGTAATGAATTGCAAGAACGAATTGGAAAACGATTTTTTCCTGTAGTGATTGCATGTGTTGTACTATATATGCTGAAGCTGTAATTAAACGAAGAATTTGTATCGTCCGATCGTGACCAGCTTACGAAGTGTACATTACCCGCTTTCTTTAAAGGTGATATTAAAAAAACGAGTATCAATTAACCGGCTAAGAAACAAATTATTCGCTTCGTCGCGTATAAAGCGTTCACATTTTAGAGTATAGAAACCTAAGTACGCAAGTCGGATTATATTATGGTGAGGAACCTACAAAGGAAGCAGACTGTTGAAAATCCTGGACATATTGAGTATACCTCGGCAGGAAAATAAAACTGCGCTACAACCTTAAGATAAAAAAACATGTTTTCTTATGCTTCCCAATTTAAAAACTATGAATGTCTCAATATTTTGCAGGTCTGCAAAAAGGTCTTCGTATGGTAGACCACTTTTAAAAAAATAATCCGCTTTAGTACCTTTTAGCTTTTCATGATATATTCTTTTTTAACAACCTAGAAAAAATTTGTTTAGGAAGATCTTTTAAACACGCGTTCAATGGCGCATCGCTTTGTTTTTAAGCCCAATAGAAGTTATAAAAGGTTTAACTGTCAAAAGAGCTGTCACACTGCGCTCACTTTTTGAAATTTATGATTTACTCTGGCAAATCATTATGAATTGTTAGACGCACATCAGGTGATCTCGTTTCAGCCGGTGATGACCACTTGCCAATTTCTGTGGTGTCAAATCACCCAAAATATTCGAATAGTTTTTGACTGCAGGCTATTTTACAAAATATCAAATATATAAATTTATGTGTTTTCTGCATTCTTGCGTTTATTTTCAAAATGAGTGCACCTGGTGTGAATTCACTTTGAACAGACGCTTGATTTACACTTCTAAATTATACAGATTTACTTTGAAAATCAGCCATCACTTCTGGCAACTTCTAGGCGAATTCGCATGTTCAGCCATGGGGTTCCTTTTGGGCTTAACAGGGTTGTTAATAAACAAAATTGTCTTATATGGAGGGAAAATTAAGAACAACAGAACCTAGAGACTACAATAAATACAGATAAATTGAACCATTTGGTTTGGTTTACACTCTGGTGCCATCACTAAACCTTATTTATTCAAGCATGAAGCCGGAACTCAACCTGCGGTATATAAAGATCATTACCGCGTCATGATTAATTATTATTTATTTATTTATTTATTATTATTTTTTTTTTAAATATCGATGACATTGAGGCCGACGAAATAATAAGAATTATGTAATTATATGCATAAATTTATAAAGTAATTATCTGCTTCCTTGGGAAAAATTTTCAAGTTATCCACAACGTACAGTGAAACCTTGATAACTTGTGCCCTGTTAAATATGAAGTGTCAAAAACTTACAACAAACAGTAAGAGCTTCTCATTTATTTAAATGAAAGTTTATAACACAATAACTGTAGTTGTTCTAAGAAACTTTGGGTAAAGGTTCCCTGATGATCTGCTAGGCAACAGTGAAATGCGCATAGGATCCAGCTAAACCCCTCAATAAGCAATTTCAATGTATTTTTAATAAAAAAAATATTTTACTCAATAAGTAAAATACTAATTTGGGATTATTAGTGCGTTTAAAAATTTCAAACTTATTTCTTATTTATTTATTATTATTTCCTTATGGAATTCAATTCTTCACAGACAATTTCCTGAAGATATTAGCTTGTCTGCGGAAAACATTCAAAGTTTATGGTGGGAATCGAACCCACGACCTCTGGAGTGGGAGGCCAGCATAGTTACCACTCAGCTAGAGGGACATCCTGAAACCATTTTCAAGAACATCACTCCAACTCAGCTTAAATCATCCTCTACTTCCTCTTCCCTCTGGCAACAGTTACATTATCAATATTATTAATTCTTCAAATCAAGCATTATTAATTTTACCTTGGGCCACTTATAAAGTGCATCTATACCCATGTGAAGAAGCTTATTATCCAAAAATTTATTTAACCCCCGTTAATTTGAATTCATCTGGAAAAACTTCTGAGTTGATCGAAAAAAATGGTTCATTTTTTTAAATTAAAAATTATCAGAATTCTACTGAACTTTTATAGGAATTATAGGCCTGCACAGATATATGTATGTACTAAAGGGTTGTATTTGTATACTCGTTTGTATAGCCAAAACAAATATACCATGGTATGTACCATATAATTGTAGTGTGAGCGACAGAACTAGTATAAGAGTTATTGTGTGTGCGTGCTTTTCCAAATTAAAATACAATTGAAAACAAATAACAATTGCTTATTGTATTGCTGCTGAGCAACTGTTTCATCTGTTTTTGCTCAAAAAATACATATTGTAATACAAATATACGAAAAAAACACTATTAAAACAAATAGATGATGTGCAGATGTATGTGCGGACGTTCGTTATGTTATTTTGTGGCGCAGCCAAAGTATAGAGAGAGAAGGAGACAATTTTGCTCTGAGAGCAATTACAAATGCATGTGTTTCATGTACATGAATCATTTACTTACATATGTATGTGAAATTTTGCTTTCATTCATTCATTCATCAGCCAATTACATTTTTTCTCAACACATCATAAGGCACTTATGGTAAAAGCAGTTTTATGTATCTTATTTGCCTTAGAAAAACAAAAAAAAAATAAATGTGCTGTTTTCATTTGCTCATTGCCCAACCATACCATAATTGCTTAAAAAATCAACATTTACAACTAGTAACAGAAAACGATAAATAACATATTTGTTCATACCAGAACCAAAAAACACGTAAAACTAGTGCAAACAGATGTATCTGTGCAATGCTATAGTATGTACCTGTTTGTACCAGTTTTGCGTGTGTTTGGTTCTGGTATGTGCAGATACATATGTCATTCAGCGTTTCTGTTACTAGTCATGTTTAAGAGTCGATTGTTTTTCTTGAATCAAGTCTGAGTTTTTTGGAGAGAGAGAGAGAGGAAAGAAGAAAGAAGGGGAGTACTGATTCGCTTGTACCGATAAGTTATGACCAGTGAAACCGGAAATATGCTCTAAAAAAAGTATTTTATGCGCATTCAATATGCACTAAAAACTTAAAAATATGCACTATAAACTCAATAAACATGATCTTATAAATAAAACCAATTTAGATTTATTTATAAATGAAAATTTATTTTTAATTAAAAGATTCAACAACATTTGCATATAAAATAAGAAAAAAAAATAAATAAAAAAAGGAAACAATAAAAAAATTAACAAAGAATAACTGCCGTATTAAAAACAATAATTTGGGTTTGAAGTACACGTTGAAAAAAATTTCCATACAAATTTTGACTAAAGCAAATAATACTAATTATTATTATTATTTTTTTATAATCACGATATCAGAATTACTTACATTTGAAACAAAAACAAAATGTTAAAATTTGTTTTTAATTTGAATGTAAGTGTGCGACAAGTCGAACGTTGTCGACATCGTGGGATTGGCCCTAAAACTTTGGAACTGTAGGTTGGATAAGTAAGGCAAGATTGACCTAGATTTTCAAATAAAGTTCGTTGCCTGTTACATTTAAAAAATCTTTTATACATTGACAATGTTCCTTCAACGTCTACTCGGGGGGCGGAGACCGATACATATAGTAAAACCGAATTTTTATTGAAACTAACATCCGTAATAAGTGCGTAATATATAAGATAAATGTATACACTACATTGAAGATGGGAAATGAGTTTCAAAGGGCGAAAAATAAAAATAAAAATTTTGACCAACACATAAAAAAAATCTATAATGTATGAAAATATGCCCTAAGAGCGTAAATCATGCTTTAAAAACTAGAATATATGCTCAAAAGATGCGTGTAAGACTGATATATGCAAAATATGCTTTAAAGGCTAAAATATGCAAAAAAAATGCACTAACAAATCGATGCCAAAATTAATGAAAAGTTCTGAAAATGATAAATATATTATCCCCGCATTAAAAAGTCACACAAGAAAAAACATGCAATTGCATATTTGCGGTTTCGCTGGTTATGACTATTAAAGCGGCCCATACACTGCAACAGCATGCACGCACAATCAAGCGATTGAGCATTCATGCTCGAACCACACAACATACCAGCAAGCTGGTATAATATCAATTTCTTACAAAATTTTGGGAAGTGTGGTTATGCATAGTGACACACATTTTGTTGTAATTATTATTGGTATGTCGTTAAAATTAGCAGTTATGTATGTATAACTAAAGTTCTTAAATTCTGTTTACCATTGAAACAAATTATATTTTAACAAATTAGATTACTTAAATGCATGTTTGCTCCATGACAACTTTGCTCAACTGAGCTAATTTCACCATATACCACACCAGCCAGCTGGTACCATCAGCAAAATATCAAACTCTACTTGACATCGCTACAGCAAACCGCACAATCGCGCAAAATGTTCATACACGACCAAACCGCTGTCACAAACACTTGATTGCTGATGCATGCTGTTGTAGTGTATGGGCCCCTTATAACAGAAACGCTGAATAACCCCTGTAGTCAACCTAGAACCATATGTCTCTATGTCAATACTGTTTCTCCAGCGACAATTGCACTAGTTAAAATGTCGACAACTTTCCTTTTATGCGCGAGTAGAGATACGTCAGAGACGACAGTTCTAGTGTATTTCTGGTGATATTATCAATGAACGCGTCAATAGTTTGTTTTTCTTTTTTATTATGTTGTGCAATAATATTAAATAAATATATGTGACGCGCAAAATAGAAAGGGACCTAAGGGTAAAAACCGGTTTTGTTCATTAGAGCCATTTAAAAGATTTAAATACGTGTATCTTTGGTGTATACTTTTGGGGCATGGGATCGGTCTCAGTCGAAGTTCAGATGTTGTCCACATCAAAAAAAAAAAAAAAATGAAAATTGCTTTTTTTTATCCTTAGGTCCCTTTCTATATGCGCTGTCACATAAGTAGACGAGGGTCACTAAAATTTGCGAGTGAATCTTCGGTTCAAATATCTCCATATGGTCGTAACATAACTACCTTCTCAACAGTGCTAAGGTCTACTGATAGATTTTGAATAACAACCCTATGTTATTTGTCAATAGGCATTTGCATTGGCTGGGGTACACCTAGTCAGTAGCACTATTGACAATGTCACTAGAAAATCACTATAAGTTTACTATTGACAACGAGATTGGATGTATCGATATTGTAGATTAGAGCACCTAAAATTTACTAGTGAATCTTTGGTGCCAATGTCTCCATGTGGTCCCGAAAGAACTACTAAGTTAGTAGTGCTATATTTTAGTGGTGGATTTTCAATGACAAGCTAATGTTAAATATCAATAGATGATACCATTAGCTGGGGTACACCTGGTCAGTAGTACAATTTCACTATTCACACTTTCTGCAGGGACATATCAGAACCAACACACGCAAAACTGGTGCAAACAAGTATATCCGTGCAGGCCTATATTAGGAATTAATTAGAATAGTAATAGTTAGAATTAAGAGAATGCACAGAAGATGCAAAACTTGTTAGATTAAACTGAAAGTCTATAGAAATACCTAAGTATGTTAAGAATAGTAGGTAAGATTATTAGTTTTTTAATATAAAAAAATATTTCCAATGTAAAATTTATCTGGGATTAATAAACATGAACTGAAATGAAATGAAGGAATTAATTACTTTGCGTTATCGGGAGTTGACTGTATTTAGTAACTTCCTTTAAAATTATATTCAAATTAAGTTGTGCAATTATACAAACTTACCCTGAAGACAAGTGAAGTGCCACGAAGCGTAAATAATTATGAAAACGGACTTTAACAGAAAATATCACAATAAATTTTCACAGTTTGGTAGTTTTTAATAAATAAAAGAAAAAATTTAAATAAAAGCGGTTACATTTTAGAAATAAAATTCCGTAGAAATACATAAGTCTTTAAGACTTTTAAAGATAAAAAATGCATTACTCGTAAAATTAGGGGTTGATAACGATTTTTTTTTCTTTGCTTAAAGATCAAATGCATTTTTTTCTTCCTTCATCATGCCTTTCATGACTAAAGAAATTAAATGTAATGTTGGCGTTAATAATATTTAAGTGTATTTTATTTATTTCATAATATGAATTTGAAAAAAAAGAACTTATTGTGTAACTTCCGTGTGAGCAACAGAAAAAGAAGATGACAAAATAAATTGAAAACAATGAAGGAAAGAGAAATAACAAAACAAAAATATTCCCACGTTCTAACAGAGATACGAGTACCAGGCAGCAGTTAGTAATGCGTCTAAATGTTCGTTACCTTAAGTTGTCAATATGAAAATTATATATTTCTTTGCTTCAGCCGGCTACAGACACTGAAGAAAGAAAAAAAAATGATTTCTAAGGCATTGTTTTGAAAAAGTAAATTAAATTAATTTGAGTTCAAGAAATGTAAAGAAATTTATAAGATAAATGAAGAGAATTCCCTTCCAAGAATGAATTTGTAATGCTTGGATGATTTGAAGACCTTTTTTTCTTACCACAAAGAAAGGCCTTGAAATATTCTCAGGAAAATTGTGTATTTTTTTGGTAATTGATTTTTTGAAAACATGTGTTCATCTACATACAAATATTTACTGATTAATTGAACTTCGTCTAACTTATAAAACTAAATTGTTACAAAAAAAGTATTATTAAAATAAGGAAATCGTGACAAATCTTTATTTACTGAAGTTATACGAGTAAAAAAACAAAAAAAAAAAATGAAAACTAATACATTAAGCGTATCTTTAACGCTTATTATGATGAAGACCCACGGATGCATGTGTACATTTCGTATTTTTATATTAAAAGTAGGTCCATGTTGTTTTGCTTTTTATCTTCTCTTTATCAAAAGCAACAAAGCAACAAATATTGTAAGTTGCCCATACACGGAAATATTTTTGTATCTCACTTTTCTTAATTCACACACCTGAATGTTTGTTTGTCCCTACTTTTTCTTTACACTTTCACGATTTTGCATACGGATTTGAAATCTTTTTTCTTATTATTATTTTTTTTTTTTTTTTTTGAAAAAAAATATCTTTTACAATTTCACAGTCAATGTTGTTTGTGGTTCTTGTTTTCCTATTTGTCTACTACTACCACACACACCAATAATGAATTTTAAAAATTCATTACTTTAAGTTTGCACAAACAGTTGTGCTCTCAAAACTAGCACATTTGATTAAAGCACTCTTAAGTTGGGCCCTATGGTTCTTGTAGGCATGACTAAAGGCTGGTATTTTTACTATACTAAAGGGTGTCCCAACAAGAACGCAAGATTTAAATTTTAAATAAAACACAGATATTTAAAAAAAAAAATCGTGAAACTTTATTATATCGTAAAGTAGACAAAATTTATGTGTGGAACAACAAATCGGGCAGATGGCCCCCGAGGCTTTGCTGGCACACATGTGATCTTTTAATGACATTTTCAATGGCCGTTTTGCATAAATGCTGCGGTATTTCATTAATGCAGCGTCCAATTTCCTCTTTTAAGGCTTGAGTCGTCGTCGGCTTATTCGCGTAAACCATCGACTTCAAAAAACCCCAAAGAAAAAAGTCTAATTGTATTGAATCGCCCGATCTAGGCGGCCAATTCTGGTCTCCAAAACGCGAAATAACACGACCGGGAAATGACTGATGCAGCAATTGAATTGTTTCTCTGGCTGTATGACATGTGGCGTCGTCTTGTTGAAACCACATGCCCTCCACATTCATTTCTTCAATTCTAGGCACGAAAAAACTAGTTATCATTTCACGATACCGAACACCATTGACTGTTTTCGCTTGACCTGCTCTTTGAGCGACATCATCACGTACAGCTGCGACATTTTCGGTCGATCGACCTGGTCGAAGGCGCTTTGTTGTCTTTACATCACTAACAGACCCAGTTTCGGCAAATTTATCCATTAATCTCTTTACAGTTGACTCTTTTGGAGCATTATTTTGACCCCAAATTGATCGCAAATTTGCGAACTGTAGCCGCAAAACTTTCACCATTTTGGTAAAACAATTTCACAATGAGAATGCGTTGTTCATTCGTGTAGCGCTCCATTTTTACTAACCTCGTACCTTCTACTAGCAAACAATAACAATTGTTCAAATGTCAAACAATGACACTTCGAATGGCGCCAAATTTAAATCTTGCGTTCTTGTTGGGACACCCTTTACATAGTCTTTAGACTCTGGAGGAAATGCAACCCTTATGTAATAGAGTTTATGAAAATCTTCAAAAGACAATAGGTCTGTTCATTTACTTTCCCAGCAGACGAATAAGAATAAGGCAGAAATTTACAAAATTACTCTCGCAAATATGAAAAAGTAAATGAACGCTTTACTTGTAAAAACTTGCATTAAATTTTATTCATATCAGAACCATGCATGGAAATCATGATACAATTGTACTTTTTCTGATTTATTTTATTTAAGAATATTTTAAATTGGAACTTTTTTTAGAAATTGACCTTTAATATGAAATTCTTTACATGCATTTTTCATAATTTTTTATTTTTATTCTGTTAAAAAATACAAAAATAATACGACTTTCCATCTCTGATCATATATGGCAGACAAACAAAATTATTTGCCATTAAAATTTAGTTTATGTGGCTTAATGAAAGAAAAATAATAAATTAAGAAAACATGCTTTCTTTTTTAAATAGAGAAATGCTCATTTTTTAGATATTTTTGAAGTAATTAATTTGACAATAAAACACACAACAGCTGGTTGAATAATTCTTGCAAGTAAAAATTTTACTAGCAATAATTTGTAGGAATTTTTTTATCTCTAAATTTTTTTCTCTCTTCTGACGCTTTCTCCTTGCAAACTTTTTGAGTTAATGAACACTTTCCAGTAACAATTGTTACAAAATCGTAACAATTTTTAGTAAATGAACAAACTTAATATTAACTCATTAGATCAGGTATGATTAGATGATTTTTTTTTTCAAACCGATCGATTCAGAGTTTTTGTAATGAATAATGTTGATAATATGAAAATTCTAACAGTTTGCTTTTCGCAGCATTATATATTTATACTTCTTAGCAGCATTGAGATAAATGAGAAAAGCAGCCAATAAGCATGGTCGCTATGAAATAAGGCCCAAGGAAATAATGCCCAAATAAAAAAATGAAATAAGCCCCAATAAGGTTAAGGAATTTTTAATTGGGCTTTATTTCATTTATTTTGAGCTCTATTCCATCTTGAGTTTGGGTTAAGCTATATTTCTTGTTTTGTTTTGCCTTTATTTCATCTTGAGTTTGGGTTCATTAGGCTTTTTTGATTGGGCTTTATTTCATTTATATTGGGAATTTTTTCATAAATTTTCTCTTGGGCCTTTAATTTTTTTGAGATTTATTTTATTGGGGCTTATTTCACTTTTTCTATTCGGGCATTATTTCCTTGGGGCTTATTTCATAGCGCCAATAGCATGCTGTGATCTCAAGGGCCCTTGAGTGATATTTTATAGAACGTGCAACAAAGAATTAATCACTGTTTCCACAACCCAAACAGACAACTAAAATAGAAAATTTGTATGAAAATCATTCACCCTTATTCCAGTTGTCGACATCGACGTCACTTTAGCACAATACCAAAAAAATGGAGCTTGTGTATCCCTTGTCGAAAACAACTGAATCCTGTTGGCAGGTTTGTGCTATTTTTTAGACCCTAGGGGACGGAAATATATTGTCAGTAGCACGAAATTATTCTCGAGAGCGAGTAAACAAGCCCCAATTTTTGGTATTGTGTTAAAGTGACGTCGATGTCGACAACTGGAATAAGGGTGATTATTTTTTTTTTCAGACTCGTGGAAACGGGGGGTTACCTTTAACTAATTACTATTATTTTCAATTTAATTTAAAATTAATTGCGATTTTAGACTACACACATTGCTATATTTTTTAGCTAATTTTTTTAAGTTTTATATAAATTATTACGAATTTTCCTTTTTAAACTATTTCCACATTAATCTACTTAAATTTGTTTGTAAAATGAAAGATAATCTCTGCAACTAGAAGAAGAAAAAGAATCAAATGTAGTCATTTAAATTCTAAGTAAACGATCATGTAAAAGAGAAAACACAACTCAACGACTCAAAGAAAAGATATTTGTAATAATTTTTTTTTTATAAATAGCTCTAGGAGATAATTAGTTTTTCTTGTTTTACTAAAAAAAAATAATAGGCAAACAAAAGCAACAATAATCATAAATTTATTTTTCTTCTCAATTTATTATTTGATCAGCCACAATTTCATCATTTATTATGATGAGAAATCAGTTTTGTTTCGAAACACACATTTAAAAGGTCTCTGAGCAACAAATGAACAATGAAAAAAAAAATCAATTTGTCAAAGGGAAATTAACAATTTGTTATTTCTATCCCTATTTATTTAAACATTTTTAACTGTTTTGTTGGAAATTTTTTTTAAGTTTAACGAAAAAAAAAATTAAATAAACATGATTTTAGTATTAAAAATTGTTCGAGAAGGCAAATACTTCCAAACATAAAATTTATCTATTGTAATAAATGTTTATTAGAGTTGTGTCCAACAGCTCTTTTTGAACTAGTTCGTTCTGTTGGACGCAAGTTCGGTCAAAAACATCAAAGTAAGTCCCGGTTCACACGCTTCAACTTTTGTTGCTCATCTCATAATTCAGCTGTAAGAAAAAACGAGATATTTGTACTTCCGTCTCCGTCTTTCTTACAGCTTAATTACGAGTTGAGCAACAAAAGTTGAAACATGTGAACCGGGACTAAATTAAATGGGTTTGAAACAACTTTTGATTCGAACGCTATCAAACTAAATCAAAAAGAGCTGTTGGACACAACTTTAATGTCTATCACCTTTTTTGAAGACTTGGGTCGAACTCGTTCACTGGCTGGTTTTTGATACAAACCTATGCTCGAATCCATGTAATATAAATTTGTTTGGTCATAGGTTTGTGTCAAAAATAAACTAATGAATGAACTCTTTCTATGGCTAATTCTCGTCCTACAACCTATAAACTAAATCTATAATGAAACTAATTTAAATTTCATGAGTTTGATTACTGGTTTGTATCTACAACGACCTAAGGAAAAATTTCGATATAAATTTGTATTGAACTCTTTCAGTAGTTAGTTTTAGACACAAAAATATAATGAAATCCATTCAAATTGCCCAGGCTTGATTATAGGTTTGTATTGTAGAGTACCTCCATAATACTGTACTTAATATTTAACTTAAAAATATAATTTTTATTGAATCTAGTTTTTATGTTGTCTAATTTTAAAACTTTAAATATTTGTAATTTTCATTATATAAAAATTGTTGGTATAGATACAAAGAATAATTTTGTCACTTAAAATAATTTTGTTAATAAATAAAAGTTTTTATAAAATATTTAAGAAGAATCGTATAATTGGCGATCCTGCCAGGAGTGTTGATTCCGCTGCTTCTGAGGGCAACAAGGGCGCGTATCAAGTATTGATCCGGTCCTGCATTCCGTTAAGTCTGCCAAGGGATATCTTTTCTTCAATATTTTGAGAAACACTAGACGCTAAATGTAATTGTACAATTTGTGGCAGTTTACGAAGCCATAATTTATATAACAAATCTTGATTTATTATATAACTATCATTGTTTGTTAATGTTTTCATGTCCCGAAATAGTTCAGAAGGTTTGCGATCTCCAAGTTTTGAACTAGAAAATAATTGCTCCAACCGAGTTTCTTCACTAATAGTAAATCTACTACATAAAGATTTTTTAATACTTTCATACTTTTCAACGGTTGGAGGAAATTGCACAATATCCATTTGTAACATATTTGTTAATAATATCTTGCGGTAATGATACTATAATATGATGATATTTTGTTGTATCATCCGTAATGTTATTTAGAGTGAATTGTATTTCGGCATGAATGAACCATGCCTCAGGTGACTCGGACCAAAAAGTTGGTAATTTAACACATTGATTTCTTAGCATTGTCGAATTTCGGTTGATCTTAGTGTTAAAATTGTTTGTACGTAAGTTGTTTATAGCTTGTGATGTGCTAGCCTCTGAATCATTAACTTGAGTGTTATTTATATCACTCGATGTTGGATTAGTTTCAACAAAAGAACGTGTTATAACCATTCTTCTAATTAAATTACTGGTGGGGGAGTATGTAGGGTACCTCCCTAATACTGTACTTAATATTTAACTTAAAAATATAATTTTTATTGAATCTAGTTTTTATATTGTCTAATTTTAAAACTTTAAATATTTGTAATTTTCATTATATAAAAATTGTTGATATAGATACAAAGAATAATTTTGTCACTTAAAATAATTTTGTTAATAAATAAAATTTTTTATAAAATATTTAGGAAGAATGTTATATATGTATCATAGAAATATATACAGAAAGAGTTCGATACAAGTCTAATTGTAAACTTGGGTCGAACTCGTTCACTAGTTCATTTTTGCCACAAACCACTGATCAAACCCATTTAAATTACATGGGTTTGATCATTGGTTTGTGGCAAAAATGAACTAGTGAACGAGTTCGACCCAACGCTATCTAATTGGAGGTTTAGACTTGGGTCGAACACATTCACTCGATCGTTACTGGACTTGTATCGAACTCATTCAGTAGCTCGTTCTTGACACAAACCAATGATCAAACCCATGTAATTTAAATGGGTTTGATCACTGGTTTGTGGCAAAATGAATTAGTGAACGAGTTCGAGTCAAGTCTACTACAACAGGTCTTTTGAACTACAATGAGCTTTTGGACACTAGTCCCTTGAAAAACGTTAATGTAAATTAAATGGGTTTGAAACAACTTTTGATTTAAACACGAACGAAAAGAGCTATCGGACACAACTCTAAGTTCGACCGAAGTTTACTTCAGTCGGTCATTTTAGATTCTAAACTGTGCTCAAATTACATTTGCATGTAATTTAAATGGGTTTGATCATTGGTTTGTGGCAAAAATGAACTAGTGAACGAGTTCGACCCAAGTATAATTAAGATGGGTTGGATCATCGGTTTGTGTCAAAAATTAACTACACAGAGAAAAAACTGCCTCATAGAATCAATAAGATTTTCTCTATGAAACGTTTTTAGGCTAAGGGGTATCCCAGCAGAAAGAAGCGAAGATTTTTTCATAGAGATTCCTTATTGTTTTTATGTGGTAAATCTTATTAATTTTATCAAGAAGAAAACCACATAAAATCAAGAAGAAATCTTATTATTCTCAACTTTTTTTACTCAATTTCCGTTATTTTTGGCACCAAAAAAACAATCCATAGAGAAAAACTTCTTGATTCTATTAGGTTTTCTTATAAATTGTAAACTATATGGATTTCTTATTGATTTTATTAGGTTGCCTTATTGATTTTTTCAATAAGGGTTTCTTCTTGATTTTATTAGGTTCCTATATGATTATGTGTAAAGCATCTTATTGATTTTTTTAACAAGGAAATCTTCTTGATTTTAAGAGGTGTCTTGTTACTTCATATCTATAAATAGACACGGACAATTTTTTTTCATGATCTTTTTCGTTTTTGTATAAGCATGTTTGCAAAATTATTTCAATGGTTATTCAGACTGCTTGTTAGCATATTGGTTAGAGTGTTTGTCTATCAGTCAGAAGTTTGCTGGTGCAATACTTGTCTCCTTTCAAAGTATATGGTATAGAATTTAAATGAAAATATATAAGCAAAGTACAAAGAATAAAGAAAGACATATTTTATTTTTATTTTATGAGGTCGCCTCATAAAATCAAGAAGAAAACCTTATTAAAAAAATCAATAAGATAACCTCATAAAAACTACAAGATTTCTTGTTGATTTTTTCAAAAAGGTTTTCTCTATGAAATTAATAAGATTTCCTTATTGAAAAAAACCATAGAGATTTCTTATTAATTTTGTGCTATTTTATGAGGTAATTATTAGGCACTGTTTTCTCTGTGTATCGAACGAGTCTGACCCAAGTCCAGATCAAACACATGTGTAACGAATACCTACTACTATTACTAGGTGTTGCCTTCTTTAGGAAAAGGATATTGATGGTGGACAGGTGGTGAATGAAGAGATGTAGCAAAGCTTTATCCTTTTTCAACTAAACTTTTTGCTGGGTTTTTTTTAATAATGCAAAGTTGTAGCGCGTCTGGTGTCGATGAGGCGTATTAAATTCTCAAAGCTGTGCTTAGCAGCCATTTTAATGGCTATTTTACTTCGCCCATGATTCTGCTTCACAATACTGACGGTCGCTCTGATGTTACATTAGGATTAGATAAGTGACCAGCGTATAAGCCTTCATCACTTGAACTTTGCTACAACAACTGGTACACATCAGAAAAATGCGTGGTGTAGTTGTTTTTAATGACTATCAGACTATCGAATCTAAGACTTTTGGTTTTGTAGTCAACGTGCTAACTATAGTTAACACTTCAGCCAACTCCACCCGTGACGTTTTGCGGTCCTGGGAGACGACTCTGACTGTTTTAGCTATAATGTCCTCATGGACTATTTGTACAAATTTTTAAATGCTAAAGCTGGGGTCACACGATTGGCACAATGTACCAATTTTCGTCGGCTCACTGCGATAGAGTCATAAGTAATAAGGCAAAATGACATTATTATTTAATTAATTCTTGAATAAGTCTATATGGTCTTATTACTAATGCATTGTAGTGCAGTTATGTAATTATATTTCAATTAGTTGAGAAATAAGGCAAATTTATGAATTATGAATTTATTATGAATTTATGAATTTATTTCAGTGAGCCGACGAAAATTGGTACATTGTGCCAATTGTGTGACCCCAGCTTAAGCCTATCATATTCTTAGCTTTAAAATAACATGTCGATTGTTGCGGATTTGATTAAAATCGGGCGATTCGTTCGAAAGATATCGTTGACAAAAAACTTAAAGAAAAGTTTTTTTTTTCTAACAACTTCAGTTTGTCAATTCGATTTGAGATATTAACTGATTTTTATACTTTAAAAATTACACAAATTTTACCTGAATTTGTAGCATAAAGAGAAGTTTTAGGGATGGTCTGCAAGATCAACCGATTCTCATAAAAAAAAGTTCCAATTAAAATTATTTTTAATTAAAAAAATGATCAAAAATATGCTTGATTTTAAATAAAGTTTTTCATTGAATGAATGAAAAAATTAAATGAAAACAAATTCAAAAGCAAAACAGCAATTGAAATGTTTTTGAGATTAAACTATTTTTTTTCAAAGTAAATTAAGGAGTTTTATTGGTTAAGCTGGTTTATAGTGTGTCTTTCTATGCCAAAATATTGATTAATTTTTATCAATATTATATTCCTAATATTCACGTTATAATATCTAACACTGTACGCACAGAAAAAAATTTTCTGCTATAAACATGTTTAATTGGAGAAAAAAACTAAAAATCAATTAAAAATGTAATTGATTGAAATAAACTTTTGCTTAAAATTTTAAATCAATTAAAAGTTTGATTGACATAATAAAATTTTAAATTGATTTTTGATTTTTTTTTTCAGTTAAACGTGTTTATCCCAGGAAGATTTTTTTAGCCGTGTGCCTAATATATAAAAAAACCATAAATTCTTGTATAAACTCACTCTTATACTCGTTATAAAAAAAAATCAGGAAACGCTCGCGAAACGTTTGTTCACATAAGAACTTAATTTTCTTTTCATTCTTTTTATTTAATTGCTTATGCGTTTGTTATTACTTTTCTGTACTCACTGGAAGAAACAACAGAAAATAAAAGCAAACATTTTTCACTGGGAACTAGAATTCGCTTTACGTAAAGGAGTTAGAATTAGAATTTTGTCATTTCTTACCACTTATTTTCCCATTTCACACCACTGTACTTCAGTAGGTTCGTTCCATCGACATTTTATCCATAACTATATTATTTCGTTTGTGGTTGTCTTGCAACAATTCTTAATCAAAGTTCAAGGTTTAAATAACATGTGAGAAGATCATTTAAGAGCATGTGTGTGTTGCTCGCACATTACAGCCTCCAATTTATTGCACAAATTATGGCAAATTATGGTTTAAGCTTTGCCAGTGATATCATAAGCACCTAATCTTGTTTATTATTATATGTACATATAAACGTATAAAAAAATATGCAATAAAATAAAATTATATTTTATACAAACTTAGTAATTGTTCGAACAAAAGGTTCATTTGCGAACGCATGTCTGCCTAAAAATAAGTGCATTCAAGCGACTCTGCTTGAGCAAATCTGTTAGCTGCAATAAAATTTATTTTTAAAAGTCAAGGCGTAACCAATTATATATTTTTTTTCCTTTCTCACTGCGCTAACATTATGCGAAAAAGGGCTAAAACCTTTGAATTCTTTAGTTTGGCTGGCAAATTGTCTTTTGGTTACTTTCTTGACTTTGTTATACGTAAGTCTGACCTGTTAAGAGAATGTATTACGTGATGGTTTTCATACATACGTGTTGGTCTCACATACCACGTATAACTTAACTCACACAATGGCTGATTAATAATGTTGGGAATGGTTTGTTTGCAAAAAAACTGCAAGCAAAAGAACTGCAAAATATTGATATCTTTTGAGCAGAAATTTTTAAATTAGTTTCTGTTGCAGCTTTCACTAATGCTTGATGGAATAAAGTGTGCTATTTTTAAAATAAATTAATATTTTGGGAAATGTTTATTTTGAATGTGGGTGAAATTCTTTTTATCTATGCCATAAAGCCCAAAGTACATTGTTGTAAATTTAGTGCCGTTAAAACAGCCGGTCTGGCAAGGCTGTCAGCTGTGATGTGTCATATATGGATTTAGTGAAAGGTTTAGCATTTACAAATATGGATCGTTTAATAAGTAAAATAAAATTATATAAATTAGTGTTTTTTATGGGAATTGTTACAATTTAAGTTTAAAATTTTTAAACGCACTAATAATCCCAAATTAATATTTTACTTATTAAGTAAAATATTTTTTTATTAAAAATACATTGAAATTGATTATTGAGGGGTTTAGCTGGATCCTAAAATGGAGTTTTGAAAAATGGAGTTTTGAAAAATATCCGGCAATGAATTTATAATATAAATTATTTTTTTTTCTTTTTTATTTTATTTTTGTTGGGATGAGCAATTGCAGCTTTTGGAAAAATTTTAAAACCTTCCTTCAGAGTTTTTTTTCGTTAGCTATAGCTATCAATGAGAAAGTGCTCTACCAAACTCACATATCTTATATAATCTTTAAAAATAATTTCTCTTCTTGTATATTGAATTTAAATGGATTCTTGGATTTTTTAACTTCAGTTTTAATAATTTTCTTATTTACAAAATATTTTATACCATTAAAAAGCACAGCATATCTCTTAGTGCAACTTTATTGTACTTCCATTTTTCTCACCAATACAAACATATGTTATGTTTGGGGCTATCCTTGTTTTGGAACTAAAAAAGATTGCTCAGAATATTCGAATGCTTGTCTAAAAAAATTTTCAATGGAGAAGAAGTAGAGAGAAGTATGAAATCTTTGGTAAAAAGGAAAAAGTGCTTAAGTCGAGATATGCTGATTTTGAGTTAATGATACCTCCGTAATCTGCTTATTTGAAAGTATCCCTGGTCAAAATCTCAATTAATTTGTGTGATTTTTTAGGAAGTTATACCACTATGACTTGCGACTTATCTTTCTTAGACTTCTAATCTCATTTGGAATAATACGTTAATTTAGATTATATATTGGTATATTTCAACTTAAATGTATTTTTTTATAGTGTGTGAAATGATGTTTGCTTAAAAAATTAAAAGTTAACAGAAAATTTCCCAGTTTAACTGTAAAAGAAATAAATTTCTGAAAATCGACTTGAAAGTTTAAAAGGGCTCTAGTGCAAAACAGTGAAATATGACTTAATCACTTTTGCCTAATTGCCACAGAAATGTTAGTTTCACTTTTATTTTTAAAATTTTGTATTTAACACAGTTTTTTTTTTTTTTAATATAAGTATGTAAATAGTATGTTAGTATATTTGTTTATATTTTGTACAACTTGTGCTTGAATATTCAACGGAAAACCAACTTTAAGGTCATTTCACTTTCAATTAAAATCATCTACAAGCCAATGCTTTTTCGTCTGAAATTATCAACTAAAAATATATAGAATTTTTAAGTTAATGTGAAGAAGATGTCTGATGCCAGACACTTGAGCTGTGCTGCGTAAATATTTTATTTGGTAGGCAGAAAGGGCGAATGAAAAAAAAACGATATCGGGCTAGCCTGACAGCCAACAAACCATACAACAATTTTAGCGACATTCTAAGCGAAAACAACAAACCAATTTTTAAGCTGAAAAATAAAAATAATATAAATGCGGCCGGCCACCCAAGACTACCTTACAACGTTTCAAGTTGCAATGCCACTTTTAATTAGTTTTCTTTATTTTTTTTTTTGCTCTTAAAGCATTCAAAGTCGAAGACTAAGGAACACATTATTTTTTTTTTTTTTGAATGCAAGTTTAAAAATTTTACTCTTAAAAAATATTCCATTTTAATTTAACTCATATGCAAGTAAGCATTCGTATCTGGAGGAGTCATCATCATGTTGTACTCATGCAACTGTACGAGCAGCATAAAAGTGTATTTAAATGGTTTGATAAATTTTACGACCAATTGATTTAACTGATGTAAATTGCTTTTCTTGCTCTTGAGTCTGATTAATAAGCATTAAACTACATGAAAAAAGAAATTAATATGGAATTTATGGCAGCTTAAGTATGGAAAAAAGGGAAAAAAGATCTTTAACAATCTATTGAGTATTGAGTATTGATCATCGGCGGGTGACTGTCTCCTAAAAGAAGTTACAGTCGACGGGGATTTAAGTGATTCTGCCAATTATGAACAGATAAGACACAAAGTTGGCAGCACAAAAAATATTTTAATGCATTTAAAGAAAAAGAAAAAAATATTAACATTCTTTGGTTTAGTTATTTCATTATCAATTAAAGATAATATTATGACTTTTAAGCCCATGCAAATGTATTTACATATTTGTCTTCTGTGACAAAAAAAAAGTATTTAAAAGAGACGATAGGCTTCCGATGTATGTAAATTTTTCAATAAGAAAAAAGTAAAAGTAGAGTATCTAAAAAATGCTGAAATTAAAAGGGCATAGCTATGAATATTTTACAAAGATCTGCAAACTCTACTGTGGTTAGAGGCTTAGTATAGTCATATGGTCCTTTGAACCGTACGTAATGTGCTGCCAGCAGTTGTGGGCAGCCACGCTGGCACATTAACTACTAAAATTTAATGTTTATGATGGTAAATCTACTTTGCCTACACAAAAATCTTGTTATTCAAGGTTTACTTCTCAAAATTGCTACAGAGTTAAGCTTATATTAGACGTGTATTAACCCTAACCATATAAAACAGCTGTTCGAACCAAATTAATGGAAAACACTGTATTTGGTTATATGTGACTCGCCATAATGCCATAGTCATAACCATATAAACTAATTGAGGTTTGATTTTGATTATGGCTATGGCAACATGGTATGGCACGTCTAATTTAAGCTTTAAAGGGATGGGGTGCGAAATACGGCATTCGATTGCTATTGAAATCTTAAAATATTTTCAGGTAAACTCAATTGAACTACTTTTAGATATCGTTCGATATCGAATGCCGTAATTTGCTCCGCTTGCAAATCTAATATTAAAAAAGTTTAGTTTAAAAACAGTGTGCAATTTTTTACAGAACAAGTACAAAATCAACCCTTAAACGGATTTCAAGTTTTCTGAAAAGAGCTAACGAGAGGATTAAACTGTTCCATAAAAATGTTTCCCATGGGACTTGTTGCCATAAATCTGGGGTCTAATCGACGCTTTCGATAACGAGTTGATTCGATCACGTTTTTTCATTTTCAGACTATAGCATTCGATATCGAATCATTGTTCGATTGCGAATACAATAATTTTAAACAGAAAACGTGATCGAATCAGCTCGTTATCGAAAGCGACGATTTAGTAATTAGTTGAGATTATTACTAGGAATTCGTAAGATGGAATTAGGGCATGAACTTTTTCATTTCAACATTTCAGATATTTTTGCTTTAAGTTTTGAAGTTAGAAAACCTAAAAATTTTTTGGGAAGATATGAAACAATCTCAAAATTAATTACAAGGTTTGAGCATGATCGTCAAATATCTGAATTATAACATGAAGCCCAAAATACAAGCATCAATATGTACAAAACTGCCTTATCTCTGAAGTAAAAGTTTAATTCTAAGCTTTAAAGTATTTTAAGGTTTGAAGTAAAATTTTATGGAAAATATTTTCGCAGAGCTTTTTTACCTATTGTGTCGCCGTTTAAGAGTACCTTTTGCCCTTTCTTTTAGAAAAAATGTTGTACAAAAGTATTTCTATAAAAATTCTACATAAAGGCTCAATCAGACGTGTCATAACCATAGCCATAGAGAGCAGCCGTTCGAACCAAGCTAATGGGCAACACTGTATTCCATTATACGTGACTCGTCATAACGCCATAACTCTCACCATAGAAACCAATTGAATTTTGGTTTGGTTATGGTTATGGCGTTATGGCAATGTCACGTCTAATTTAAGCTTAAAAGTGATGAATACTTCTTATACAGAAAATTCAAGGTTTTCAAGATTTTCGATGCAGAACTTATAAATGAGTAAGAACTTACACCTCTCTTTAATAAAAGCTTGACGTAAACTTTCATAATGCCGTCATATGTATGTATGTACTTTTTCTTTATCTACCACTGTCATAAACAGTCGTTAGGACCTTCCCAGCAAAAATTATTGCTTAGCCTGCTTCGTAAGCAGTTTTGTAAGGGAATGTCAAACTTCTATTCGCTTACAAATCTGCTTACTTATGGCATGATATTTGTTCGCGATGTCCCACTTTGCATCATTTCGTTTTATGTGCTTATTTCAATACAATTAGTATGTAGTTAATTCGTGGAATATTGAAGCTTCCAGAAATTATGAATAAATTATGTACATTAACCCAATACTTTTTGTTCACGCATTAAATCAGGAGTCGATCCCACGATCTCCCCATGATAGATAAGAACACTACCCACTGACCTTCCTGAGCACATAATTATTTTCACACACAATTAAATTCAACCATAAAAAATTAAATCTCGAAGTAAAAAATCTCATTCGCATTCAAATTTGTGCAAATAACCGACCAGCTTCGTAGTGTTTGTGTAAAATTTCGTCAATCGCTTACGTTAATGCATCCTCGTTAGGCAAAGGGGAAGCACTGTGTACTTTTCCGCACCCCCGAAGCTCTTCTTTTTGTCATATTGCTTACTTGTATTAAATTTATTTTTGCTGCGTGATTATTTTGAAAAAAAAAGTTTAATTTTATTATACAGTGTAATCGGTGAATGTAGAGACTTCCCGCATGTTTCTCGAAAAAGTAGAAGTGTATACGTTCTTAAAAAAAAAACGAAAAAAAATTTTACTATATATATTTACGGGTCGGTTAGGCTAAACTTTTTATGGCTCTGTAAGCCAAATTATATGTGATAATATTTTAGGAACAAATAACACAAAAATTAATTGTAAATATCCTGACAAGTACCAGTAGAACGGAACAACCAGCTTATTTCGAAGGCCGCCACACCTTCATGATCAGCGTTCTTTGTGTTTGGCCCACTGTGTGTGCGCTTTATCTATATATTTCTTAAGTGCAAATGGAATATGTCAATTGTTTTCATACATCGTATCACAATTTGTTGAAAGCTTTTTCGTTATGAAAGCTCAATTTTACCATCTCTGATATAAAACAGTATTGCCATTGCTTTTTATCTTCTTTACTAATTATGCACATGCATGTTCATTTGCTTACGTTTTAATAACATTCAATAATTTTCATGTAAGTAAAAAAACAGCTTTCAGTTTCCTTGTGTGCTTTTGGTTATATGAAAAAGCTTTCTTTATATCCAAATGGAATGGTCGAAAGGTCATGGAGTTATTGACATATAGATTATTAATAAATTTACTGCACGCTTTATATTTGTTTTTTTTTAGAGAAGATACGTCCAAGCCATATTCATAAAGTGCGAGCTTTTGCAAAAGAACTTTGTGCTTTCACACAGCCGGGAGCACAACATCCAATCAGTTCTCGGCGATAACAAGAAAAAATTGTAAGAGCTTTCAAAGCTGTTTACCTAAAGTGCAAATGTGTTATGTATGCGTGTGCGTTTGGACGTAGCTTATCAAAATTAAATAGGCGAAAGCTTTAGAATATTTTTAATTAAAAAATTTTTCAACATTATTGATTGTAAACGCAACATAAGTAAGAAAAGAATTGTATTTTCGAAAATCCAGCTGTTCTTAATCTATCATTAGCTAGCATTAAAAGTTTTTGCTGCTTTTCTCTTCAATATAATATAATTTTTATTTTCAATATGAATAATTAAAACATTTGTTGCTCATTAAATACGCAGTTTTTTATTTATTTACCACCTTTCGTTTGTAGAGGAATCTACTTAACTTTAATTTCTAACTGGTAATTTTGGCCAGTTTCAAGTTCCTTTTTCCATGCTCCATTATAATTAAGTATAATAAAAAAAAGAAAAATTTCCTCTGTAGATAGGTATGCCCAAAATATACACACAGTTATTTTTAAAATTAAAATTCAATATTATGCACGAAAAATAAAAAAAAGCAGAGCACAACTAATAACAGCAATTACTTTTAACAATATAATTTTATACAATATAAGTACAACATACCACCAAATGACATATGAACAAAAACTCACAGACTTAATTAAACCTTTAAGAGGCGTGCATGGGTGGTTTGGATTAAGCATTAATTTAAATCATTCAATGAATACATCAAAACAAAGTGAATTTACTAATGAGATTAGATTCAATATATGAATATAATTTTTGATGTGTAAACATCTATACGCTAGGGGGTAAAAATCTTTTGACGTTGATTTCTTTGCTGAGATTTCTTTGCTTTTCTTTCAAAGCATTGTCAAATCGGTGTGAGCTATGTATGAGTGTATTAGTGCTTGAAAGAAGCAATACCAAGCAGAGAAACAAGTCGACCGGCTCGAAGCCGACGGTGCGCCGCCGCCGGTTATTTTTCTGTATATTTCCGTACACCAAAGGTGAAAATGAACCGTAAGAGCTACGGACTTGAAATTTGGACACAATGTGTAGACATTTGGCCACTAGAACAACAAATACATGAGAGTTAAAAACTAAAGGGTGTTCCAAAACGAGCAACGAAAAATGTTCAAATTACATGTAATATACATACAATTGTATGTAAATACATACATATATACACTTGACATTTTAAAAGTTAGTGTATTTTTATACAGACTACAACAATTAACACTAAATTTAAAAAATTTAAATCAATGGGTGTTCCAACAGTTAATGCAATTTTGACTTTGTAATTTTGACAACTTGCTGTATCTTGGAAACCGTAAGAGCAAAACTCTCGAAATTTTCAAAAACGGTAAAACTAAAAAATCAAAAAAATATAAAATCGCCAGATATAAAAAATCGCCAAAAACAAAAAAAAATCGCCAAAACGAAAAAAAGCACCAAAATAAAAAAAATCTCTAGGACTAAAATAAATCGCGAAAAACCGGAAAAATCGCCAAAATGAAAAAAATCCTTAAACAAAAAAATCGCGAATATGAAAAAATCGCCAAAATTAAAAAACCGCCTAAATAAAAAAAACCCTAAAAACAGAAAAAAATCGCCAAAATGAAAATAAACCCCAAAAAAACAGAAAAAAATCGCCAAAATGAAAAAATTCGCAAAAATGAAAAAAATTGCGAGAATTAAAAAAAAAACCCAAAAAGAGAAAAAAAACGCCAAAACGAGAAAAAAGTGATAAAACTGAAAAAAATCGTTTTAACTGAAAAAACTTAAAAAAGGAAGAAAGCTAAATCAAAAAAAAAATGATCAAAACCGAATGTGCGCGAGTCAAAGTCGCATTTTACTGAATTTATTTTAATTGCAATGCGTACACAACAACAAGAACAGCAACAACTAAACGATGAACAACAGGAATTAAAAATTAAAAAGTAAAAGTAAAGGCATTTACCGTAGATGAGCACGGCAGTACCACTAAAGTTTTAGTAAAAACAATAAAAAATGTTTAACAAGTAAATTTTTACTGATTACTAAAAATTTGTTCTACAATTTTTATAAATTGCCTAGATTATTTGTCATAATGAAATTCTACCAAGTGGCTAAATGTTTTTCATACAAAAGTTTCAAAATTTGAATGAAAAAACTTTGCCACTTGCTACAATTTTATTATGATTACGACCCTACGATTTTACTGGTAATGCAAATTAAATTTCATTAGCAGTAAAAATTTGCTGAATTTTTTTAGTTATCAGTAAATTTACTGCTTACTGCAATTTTGAATGCAGTACATATACATATACTGCAGTGTGCCCATTTACTAACCAAATAAGTTTAATAAAACAAACAAAAACCAACAAATTCATATTTATTTACAATATTGAAAGTTTTGATACTTTTAATTAATTAATTTAAAAAAAGATACTAAAAGCATACATAAGTACTAAAAGCATTACTAGATGTTTACACATCTCCTCTGTGATCGGACTCACATTGCTTTTTTTTCAAATAGTGATTTTTCTATGGCTCGGCTCTTAAGTGGTTAATAGACTCACATTATAAATAATGCATCTTGCTACTGCAAGATGGAAAAAAAACTTAACAACAATCAATGAAATTACTTGGTAACATGCAAACAAAAGGTTCGGTTTTTTTATGCGGCCACTGACAGAACACCCTCTAAAACAAATTTGCTAAATCGAATGTTTGTTTCTTGCTGTCTATACTTTCATATGTACATATGTCCGTCCGCCCGTCCGTCTGTCTCTAACTGCACCCTGGACCTTGGCAAGTGTGTTTACACTTGAAAAATCATGCAAATAAAGCGATAAAAATGAGTTAAACATCTTGAGATCAAGACAAAAGCAACAACAAGAAAAAAACAATAGCACAGCACCACTAGCATCAGCAATTGCAACCAAATAAGAACAGAGCAAAAAAAGAAATCAATGAAAATACAAGCACAGCACAGCAACCAACCAACCAACCAACAACATCTACATATTTTCAGGCAACACACACATATACACATACATACACACATGCGGGGCCCTGAAACACATAATATTTTAGCCATCAATACTTGGTATCGGTACACAGAGGGAAAAATAACGTTCTAAAATTGTCCACGGCCGTTGTCAATTTGACAACGAAATGTGGACAATATTTTGACAATCAGCGTTGACAATTCAAGAATGTTTCGTTGTCAAATCGAGAACGAAAAGTACAAAAATACCAGATGGTGTCAAATCAAGAACACTCGTTGCAAATTATGAACGACATGTCGTCAAATTATGAACGACCCGTTGTCAAAATAAGAAGAAATGTTGTTACCCCCAAAATCAAGAACGATTCGTTGTCAAATTGAGAACGAAGCGTTGTCAAAATGAGAACAAACGTTGTCAAAATAAGAACATTCGTTGGCAATTTGTGAATGAGTTGTTCTTAAAAGATTGACAACGTCCGTTGTCACTTTTGTCAACGGATGGTGTCAATTTCGGTGTTTTTCGACCGGTTTTTTCCCTCTGTGTAGGTATGTGGTGGAACAGTCTGACTGGCTTGTGCCTCAAAACATTTTGATAATACCGCCAAACGGTAGGCTTAAACAACACACTCACTCATACGAACAATAGCAATATTAAGAACAACCATGTGCACCATAATGTTGCGCGATTATAAATACATACAAACATATACCTTGAGTTTAAAGCAGCAATATGATTTATCAACAAAGATATCAAATGTACACTCTGAGTGTATGCACAAAAAGTTAAAGAGGATATTCCTCAATATGAATAACTATTGGAGTTTATGCTTCTCCTTTATTTCATTGTCTGTTTGTCGTCGATGCTCATAATACTTATAAAGCACCGATATAATTTTTTTTTAACAGCGAAATTTATAATATTTAAGAGCATAACCCAGTTAACGAAATATGACAAGTTATTTATCTCATATGGGCAGATGCCATAATGAACTTACCTGTGTAACTCAAGTAAGAACTTCATGGGCTTTCCAAAAAAAAGTACTTGGAAAGTCTTTTGTCTAAACTGACAGGCCACTGCACTTTTGGAACTCATGCTAAGGGTCTCATTAGTTTTTACTAATTTTCAGAACACAACAGAACAGCAAAGTTAATTGTAAATATTCAGAAAAACACCAGCACATATGCTGTCGAAGGCCGCTACAACTTCATCATCACCATTTTTGCATTTGGTCCACGGTGTG
The DNA here is from genome assembly GCA_949987645.1 of Tachina grossa. NCBI lineage: Eukaryota > Metazoa > Arthropoda > Insecta > Diptera > Tachinidae > Tachina > Tachina grossa. Next base: position 47,626,772 of record OX465278.1, on the reverse strand, counting down.
TGGTGTCAGTTATTGCAAATTTCAGCTTTATGTGTTCGTCATATTGCAACTTGCTGAAAGCTTTTTCGTAATGAAAGCTAGAAGGCTGCATAAACAGTCTTAACATGTAAATACGTCTTGTTTTCTAAATGTATTTTCGTAGCATGTATTATACTAAACCAATAATAAATGATGTCGTTTAATAAGCGAAGCACTATGAATGTATTGATGTAGGTGTATATGAGTGCCTACAAGCAATGTCGTGAAGACTTCTTCTTCGTAGCAAATAATCAAAAGAAGTAGTGTTGATGCATGTATGCTTTTTATTTTGCATATTATACGTTTGAGTGTGTAAGATGTAGATGGTAAGCTATTATGCGTTTAAGGGTGGTTTTTTAAAGCAATGGCAGATAACTAATGTCAATGCATGTGTGCGTTTGTATGTGCGCAGAAAAATAAAAGATCATACACACAACGTATCTACATCACTGCTGCCCACAGAGAGAAAACCGAGAGTAATGTATAACCGTATGCGCATTCATTTGTACAAAAAGCCGATTGATGTTCGGCACTCTGGCGCTTCTCTGGCCACACAGAAAAAACTAAATTTCATTTTCAGTAACCAAATTCGTTGAATCAGTAAATATTTTATTTGAATGCGGTCCTACAAATAATTTTGTAAATTCTGATAAACATTTTGTAAAAATTTAAATTAATCATAGTTCGGCTTAGAGAAAATGTTATTTCAGTGTGTTGGTGTTTGTTTATCTTGCTTGTTGATAGGAACAATGTGCTGTTGTGCGGTTGTTGTTGTTGTGTATTTTGATTGATCGTGTTGTAAACATGTAAATGCCGAAAAGTAGCCGACAAACGTCATGGCCTGTTTCTTGTCTACACAGTTTTTTGGTAGAAATCAATTTACTGGAACAGTTCAGAATATTTACTGAAACTAAGTTTGATTTCAAACAAACATTTAAACATTTTTTGAGAATAATTTTTTCTGTGCAGCAGTGATCTACATGCATGACATTTATGTACGTGCCCTTGCGCTGGAAGAAGCAAGCATCACAAATTCTTCCGTCACAAAGTATTTCCTTCTTTTTTTCCTATACCTGCCAACAGTGTTGTGAAGCGTTTGTTTTTGAAAAATCCCTCATGTCTTTAAAGTTCTTGTAAGTGGTCTTTTGCAGGGGTCTAATGAAACCTCAAGTTTAACCTTCTCTGCTGTGAAACAGTATTGCGATTGTTGTCTTTTTTTGTTACTAATTTTGCACATGCCTGTTAGTTTGCTTATTTTTGTATTGTACAAACTAGTTCTGCATTGAAGGTATGGGTCTGTCGTGCAATGAATACTGTTTCAATTTGGAGTGATGAGGAGGAAGCGAGCAGAGCATTATGCATCTCCTCTGCCTCTGTCGTGCACGTTGAGGCGTGTATACATACATACATGACCCATCTTCTCCTTATCACCTTCAATCTTACGCTATTCTGCTCTTAACCTGTGTCTTAACCTTTTCCCCTTGAGCTTTCTAACCTTTCTTTTCCTTGCTATTCACAGTTAGCAAACAGGGATCATGTCTCTTGGACCCAAGTGGGATAAACTGTTTTTTTTCTGTTTCTTACCAGTAAGTTGGTAACCAAACCTAACCTAATATATCATACCCTGAAGCTAGAACTTCAAAAAAATTTATTTCTTTTAATGAATTTGAATTGAATGAAAGCCTTAAATTCCCCAGAATAAAAACGCAAGTCGATTTTTTGTTAATTTGGATGCAAAATTTCGTTCAGTCTTAAAAACTCTTTACATGAGATTAGGCTTGACATGTTGCTGAGAAGAGAAATAAAGCTTTCAGCTGACTGCGGTTGAAATAACATGTGTCAGTTTTCGAAAAGATGAATTTTGAATACTGTTTCAATTTGGTGTGATGAGGAGGAGGCGAGCAGAGCATTATGCATCTCCTCTGCCTCTGTCGTGCACTGATCCGCGTCTAAATTTTTTTGGAAGAATATATTTCACCAGCCTTTATCGATAGTTCGGTCCCTGACTACGTTGAGGCGTGTATACATATGTACATGACTCATATTCCAATTATAACCTTCAATCTTACGCTATTCTGCTCTTCTTAGCCTGTATCTTAACATTTTTCTCTTGAGCTTTCTTTTCTTACCATTCACAGTTAACAAGCAGGGATCATTTTTCTTGGACCGAAGTGGGCCATATCCAGTTTTTTTTTGGATTGTCCACCTTTTTTAATTTCACTGGCAGGCTTTACGGAAATCTCAGTCTGGCATCTCTACCGCGGGCTGATTTCCCGCAATTTAAAATATTTTCTTGTATCAAAAGTAACTTTATCAAATTGATGACCGCAATTAGTATGTCGATGCAGTGCATGGAGATAAAGCAATGTGGGCCGTGAAATGTTCTTTTCGCGAAAAAAAAAATCAAATTGAAAACAGTTCTACTTAACAATTTTGAAATAATGGTAAACGTTTTTTTTTTTGTTTTTCATATATAATTTTATTTTGAATTATCCAGCGTTTTAAGATCAATTTTAAGTTTTTTGGCAATCTCGGTCTGGCATCCCTAACCCGTGCCGATTGTCTTCAAATTAATTTTTTCCCCTATATGTAAAAGTACTTAAACAAATTTCATATACCCATGAGATAACTCCTATACACTGCATGGAGATAGAGCACTGTGGGCCGTGAAATATAATTTTCTACAAAAAAAAAATATGTTGGAAAAAGTTCTAATCCTATTGTAAACTTTTAAAATAATGAAAAAATATTATTAAGATTTCTTTTGGATTATCCAACTTTTTAATATCAATTTCAAGAATTTGGGAAGTTTCGGTCTAGCATCCCTAACTCGTGCCTGTTTTCTTCAAATTTCTTATATCATTGTAGCTAATATCAAAACCTTTTTAACCAAATTTCATTTGTCCATAAGACAAATTCTCTAATTATGCCGATACACTGCAGGGAGATAGAGCACTGTTTGCCATGAAATATACTTTTCGCGAAAAAAAAAATTAAGTCGCAGAGAGTTTCAATCCAACTTTAAAATTTGCGAATATTGTTAGTTAGCTTATATATTTTTTTAAATATCCAGGTTCCTTTTGGATCGTCTTGCTCATGATACAATAATACAGGTAGCCGCGAATCTACAACAAATAAAACAATAGTGATTTGTGATTGACAAGAGAGACAACCAAGAGAAAACAATATACATGTATTTGCGTTTTCTCTTGGGCTTGCAAAGCATGTTTGTATTAGTACAGTTTTAATAGGCACTGTGCGAGTGTGTTGGTAAAACATAAACATCATTTGGCAGATCAAATCACGAAACAAGCAAAACTGCTGGCTTTTCGCGGTTACCTGTATAATTGTATCATGGTCTTGCTGTTAAAATCAATTACCAGCTCTTTAAAAATCACGGTCTGGCATCCCTACTTCGCGCTGGTTTTTTTTCTTCATTTTTTTTTATATCCAAAGCTACTAAACTAAATTTTATTTGTTTGTAAGATAACTACCTCTAATTACGCCTATACAGCAGATAGAGATAAAGCACTGTGGGCTGTGACAGATATTTTTTGCACAAAAAAAAAAATTTAAATAAATTTGGAAACGGTTCAATTCTGCTTTGACATTTTAAAATGATTGTAAACAGCTTTTTTTTCTTTTTTATATCCAGTTTTATTTGGATTGTTCAGCCTTTTCAAATTCAATGACCAGGGTTTGCATCCCTGTCTGCCGATCTGGCATCTCTAAATCGCACTGATTGTCTTCTAATTTAAAATTTTTCTTATACCCAAAGCTAATTAGGCAAAATTTAGTCGACCTATGAGATTACTTCTCTAATTTTGCCGATACAGTTACAATCCTTTTCGGCAAAAAAAAAAGAAATAAAGTTGCGAAAAAAATGTTACCCCTTTTCCTTTAAACTATTCGAAATCCTATATTAATATGCATGTATGTAAACATGTGAAGTTTCAAAACCTTCCATTATGACTTCAATAAGAACAATTTTCTCACAAAAATGTTTGCTGGTTTCAACAATTTTGAACTACTTTGCTTGTCGTAGTATATTAATGTATGCATATTTTCTTATTGTTATAAGACACTGTGTGACACTTAAATGTGTTGCCTTTAATACGAGGGGACATGTCAAATGAAATATGATCAGCAATAATAACAAAACATCAGCAGCAAGAAGGACATTATAAGTAACTCAGCCATACATACTCAGCATAACACAGACAACGTGCTTAACTCCATTCTGTGCAACTTGTTCGCTGGCATTTGAAAATTTGCAAATTGTGCACGCAGCTCTTGTGTCGATCGCTGTCTTTAAATTGGTGCCATAAAAATGGGCAAGAAATATTGGTATTATTAAATTATAACGTGCTTACTTGAGTGTTACCTTTTATAACTAATAAATTAGGAATATCTTTGTCTTTTATCATTTTTGTTTTTTTTTTTTTGCTTTTTATTAAAAAAAATATTTAAAAATGCAAAAAGCATTAAACTGCAGCTCCAAATAATGGTCAATCATTGTAATTTACACTTTTTTTGTGTTGTTTGACAAACATGGCGCACATCGATGCCAGCTAATGCTTGATGGGTTATTAAAAATATTTTAAGTTTTAATTTATTACACAAAAATTTAAGAAAAAAAAGAAAGAAAATAAATTAAAAGGTGTAAGATATTAATATTCCATAAATGTTGTTATTTAAATCACTGAAACGCAATAATGTATGATTATTACTTTATCTTTGTGTTAAATTTTTTTTTTTTAGTTTGTCTCATTTCCCTTTCGAAATACGTTTTGCCAATAATTTTTTATTAAAATTTACATTTATCCCCGGATAACAGAAATATAAAGCAAAAAAAAAAAAACATGAATGATCTGATATTTGCTTATATTTACATATCCATACATACACATTAAATTGGGTTTCTGTTGTAATCGCAATAATTTAATCATGCATAAACATACTCATGAAATTCATATCAAACCATTATTAAGACAATAACTTCATGTTTAACGATCTCATATTTGGTGTGCAATGAATAAATCGATCTCGTATGTACAAGCGAACGAACGTACGAACGTCTTGTATCAAATGCATTCAATCTGGAATGTGTGCCACTGTTTTAATAAATATTTTTGACCGTAGCAAATTTTTGTTGTCTTGGCCGTCGTAGACACTGCAGATCAAAGATAAAAATATGGACGAAATAAAATTGAAAGTTTGTTTTGCTTATTGACTAGAGAGAATGTCCGTCCGTCCGATTTGCTATTGTCGTCAGCTCAATAGGTGAGAAACGTGCAAAATATTTTTGTTGGCTGTGATTTTCTTTTAATGAACGATGGAACATGACTTGAGTTTAATTGGATAGATTGGTCATAACGGCTTGATACCGTTTGTTTTTAGAAAGTAGTAGACATATTAAATAAAATAAATTCAGTTAAGTGCGACTCTGATTCGAGCACGAAAGGTTCCGCACGAACACTAGATATGTAATTTAATACAAACTTCAGCTATATCATATAAAGTTTTGGCATATTTTTTTTTTTTTTTTTTTGGTTTTTGGCGTTTTTTTCACTTGGGCGATTTTTTTTTTTGTTTTGACACCTTTTTCGAGTTTTGGCGATTTTTTTCGGTTTTTGGCGTTTTTTCAATTTGGCGATTTTTTTTTCATTTTGGCGATTTTTTTTCATTTTGGCGATTTTTTTTTTCATATAATTCAATTATTTTTTTTTTTGGTTTTGCGCCTTTTTCGTGTTTTGGCGATTTTTTTTTTTAGATTTTTGGCGTTTTTATTTCATTTTGGCGATTTTTTTCATTTTGGAGATTTTTTCGAATTTGGCGATTTATTTTAGTGTTAGAAACTTTTTTTTATTTTGGCGATTTTTTATTGGTTTGGCGATTTTATAATTTCCGGATTTTTCAGTTTTACCGTTTTTGAAAATTTCAAGTGTTTGCCTCTTACGGTTTCCAAAATATAGCAAGTTGTCAAAATTACATAGTCAAAATTGCATTAACTGATGGACCACCCTTTAATTTAAATTTTAGTGTTATTTGTTTTCGTCTGTATAAAAATACACTAACCCCCTGTTTGTGTAAAACTTTTGAGTTAAAAATCTTGGCGTTTTTGTAATAGACTAAAGGAAACTTGAACAACTTTTCTTTAATCTATTACAGAAACGCCAAGATTTCTAACTCAAACGTCTTACACAAACAGGGGGTAATTTTACAAAATTCAAGCTTCAATAATAAATATGTACATACAATTGTATGTATATTACATGGGATTTTAACATTTTTCGTTGCTCGTTTTGGAACACCCTTTAATTTTCAATTCTCATATACTTTCTGTTGTAGCGGCCAAGGTTCTACATACCCCGTTCAAATTTCAGGTCTGTAGCTCTTACGGTTCCTGAGAAAATACCGTGTGACGGACAGACGTACAGCGTAGCGAAAACAATAGGTTCCTTTTCACCTTTGGTGTACGGAACCCTAAAAATGTTGAAATTTGGGGTACATATGTATGTATGTGCCCTTAATTATGAAAGTGATCTAAGTCATATGAATTTTGGCTTATTTATAAAAATTATTAAGTTTTTATAAAAGCTTTAAAAAAAAACTTGTCTGAACATTAAAACAAAAAAAAAAAAAAAAAAAAAAAAACATTCTAAACCCTTAATAACCCAGCAAAAAATTTTAAAAAATGTAATCTGGTTTGAAATTAAGAATACTTGGTGGAAGCACTTCCTTACTAGATTACCAACTTAATGATTTTAACAAGGCGTGAGGTTAAAATAATAGATTCTTGAGAAGTACTTACTCTATTAAATCTAAAATAATCATTCTCCTCATTTATCCACTTGTTTTATAAGTTTTATATAATGTGATTAGTAAGCGAGTAATGAAATATGGCAATCAGAAAAGTAAGTCATTATATGGCAAGTACTTCTCATGGTAATGTGTAATTTTTTGTTGGGAAGTTTTATAAAGGCTTTATGCAGGCTTTTTCAGAAAAATTTTTTATGAAAATTTGTTTTAAAAAACCTTCATAAAGACTTTTTAAGTTTTATCAATAAGGCTGTTAATAAATATTAAATAATTTTATATAAATAATTAAATAATAAATTACATGTGAACAATTAACATCAAAGTTAATTGTAAGTACGAGATCAGATCAATAAGTCCGTGACTTTTCGAACACTGTTCCCATCAAGTACCACTTGTTAACAGACTGCTGTCAAGTGTCGTCATATACTATGCGTTTAACAGCTGTTCAAAACATACAACCCCGTGCATTTTTCTAAAAATGGAAAAAAGTGAATTTGGGGTGCTCATTAAACATTATTTTTTGCAAAAAAAAAAAAAAAAACATCAATGAAACCGAGGAAAAGCTCGATAAATATCATAGGGACTGTGCAGTATCGATTTCAATGGTAAAAAAGTTGTTCACTGACTTTCGTTGTGTCTAGACTTGTGCCATTTAGTTCATTTCAGTGACCGGTCATTTTGGTTCATTATTTGTAAATGAACTAGTTCGTTCATTTAGTTCAATCGCTCTTTTTAGTTCAATGAACAGTTAGGTCTTTTTAGTTCAATGATTTTACATCTATAATTCTACATGCATATGTATGAGTGTTGTGGTCTTTGACAATATTAAAAAGACAGATTCTGTGATTAAAATGTTTTACGAAAAATAAAATTAATTAATTAATAAATAAATTTGCTCTATAAAGGGTTTATACAACAAATTTTTTAAAATCTCATAAATCCAAAATATATTCTGTGAATGGGGTAGTATAAGTGTTTACTTGTTTATTGCATTTGTGGTAGTAGCAAGCCATGAACAAAAACTAAATATACATACATACATACATATGGATGAGTATAGAAGATAAGCACACAGCAGTGAAAAAGTAAAGCAAAACGTTGAAAACATTTAGTTCACAGGATCTGTGTTAGTTCATTTTGTGTCTTAGTGCTTAGTTCAAAAATTGAACTAGTTCAAAAATTGAACTAGTGAGCGTAAAACAATTGAACTAGTTCACTTAGTTCAAAGTACTGAATCGTTCATTTGAACTAGTTCGTTCATGAACTACACAAGACTAGTTGTGTCGCACAAGTACAAATGACGCTGAACATTCTGGACGGCCAGTTGAGGTCAGTATACCCGAAAATGTTGAAAAAATCCACGATATGGTGTGGTTTCGTTCTTAAATGATCAGCTGGGTTTAAGAAAGTAGTCTGCAAAATGGCTGCAGAGTTTGCTCTCAATTGACCATAAACGTAAACGTGTGACAACTTCAAAGGATTGTTTGGAGTTGTTTAACCGCAATCCGAAAGAGTTTTTGGGGGCGTTTTGCAACTGTGGATAAAAAATGGATCCATTACTGTACTCCGAAGACAAAGCAGCAGTCTAAACCTGCTCCGTAGAAGGCCAATGTGAGTTTGTTCGCCAATAAGGTGATGGCAACAGTTTTTTGGAATGCTCGCGGAATAATCCACATCCATTACCTTCAAAAGGGAAAAACAATAAACGGCGAATATTGTGCCAACTTATTAGACCGATTTAATGAGGATTTAAAAAAAAAATACCCTATATGGCCAAGAAAAAAGTTCTTTTTCATCAAGATAATGCACGAGTGCACACGTGTGCAGTCTCAAAACTCTATGAATTGGGCTACAAATTTGTACTCCATACTCCATATTCTCCGGACTTAGCCCCTAGTGACTACTTCCTATTTCCAAACCTAAAGAAATAGCTCGGTGGAAAGAGATTTTGCTCCAACGATGAAATTATTGCCTATTTTAAGGACCTCAAAAAATCTAATATTTTGGAAGGGATACAAAAACCGGAGAAACGTTGCAATAAGTGCATTGAATTAAAAGGAGATTATGTTGAAAAGTAAATTTTTGTTTTGCAAAAAAAAAATTGTGTTTCATTAAAAAAAGTCACGGACTCGTATTTTGCCAAAGACTAGCAGAACGGAACAACATGCTGTTTTCGAAGGCCCCATACCTTCATAATTAACTTTGTTGTATTTGGTCTTTTATGTGCGGTGTCACTTGATGAATTATTTTGATTTATCGTATTACAATTTGCTGAAAGCTGTTTTGCAATGAAAAACTAATTTTGCCATCTCTAGGGGACAACTGCAAGTAGCTACCATATCAAAACTATATTGATTAACATAATGTGCCATTACGTAACCTTATGTTAATCAATATAGTTTTGATATGGGGCTTCTACTGATTGTTGAATCAAATAGCTATAAGTTTTGGTCACTAGAATGATTTAGGTACTACAAAATAAAAGAAAATTTTTCGATTACAGTAAAACACTAAAACTAAGGCCCAAATTCACAGCCATTAGTTAACTAGTAGCTATAGTTTGACCAATAATATTTGAATCACATTTCTTTGTTTACCATTAGTTAAGCCGCCAAATGCGATTGGTCAACAATTAGTTAGACCTCAGCTGATTAGTTATAAACTTCATTAGTATTGTTATTTTGTGCACAATTTTATACACATTTCACACACACACGTTGTCAATCATATTCTTTGTATTTAGCTTAAACACATTCTTTTTATTTTATTTTCCATTATATTTTGGTTTTTCCGAATCAATTTCAGCACTAATTCAATATCTTGCACGGTAAAGTTAGACGAGCGAGCACTGTTTTATCCATTTTTAAGAAATAATATAGGAAATATTAACAAAAACCATATGCTTAGCAGAGCTCCCAATAATGAAACTTAATTATTTGATAGGGTTACCATTCATTGCGTATCTTAAGAACTTTAGTTAAACAATACACTGTGAATATGAAGTATTAGTTAAACAATAGTTATCATTTCAGTTTACTAATAATTAACTAACTAATGACTGTAAATTTGGCCATAAGACATGTTACCGAAATAAAGCAATACATGGTGTAAATTTTGCATTAAAAACTAAAAATGTGAGATTCAAGTTAGACATGGAGATTGCCATCAATATATTTTGGTAATAAGCCCGTTGCTGATTAATAAAAATGTTTCTTTCTTAAACGGTCTCTCGTCATGTTTTAAAATCATAAACCTTATTAAAAGCCGTCTTCCTTTCTAATCGAGATTTAAGAAAAGATTAATTCATGGCTGCTCCAAACTATCCATTATTTTGACTAATAACATAATTTAATATTTATGTTGCAACTTTAAATAAAAAATTACTTTTTATTATCATTATCATCATCATTTATAAATAGTTTCATTAGTGGTAAAACATGCTTTAATTTATTTTGAAAAAAACCTAAAACCTATAAAAATAAAATTACTTTACGCAGTTGGTGAATAAAAAATTGATTGCAATTAAACTAAAAAACGGTTAGGAAATACATAAATATTTTTATATATAAAAAGATATCGTTAGCTTAAATGAAAAACCATGTAACTAGCAGAAAAATTCATTTGTGTACTCTTCACCCAAAAATGAAAAAATATAGGTTTGTCATTCCGTTCGCAATTTCCATAATATTCATGTGCCATATGTCGTATAACCGATGTCAATCTCATCAACTGTCTGTACGTGAAATGGATTTTGCCACGCCCTTAGTAAAACTAGAGACTTCGGTATTGGATTGATGTGTCAGGATTTGTCTTAACTAGTGTTGTAAAAGTATTGAGTATTTGAGTACTGAGTATTCAATACCGGGAGATTTTCCTGGTACTCAATACACAAAAGTAACTACTCAATACTTTCAGGGTTGCATTTTGTAGTATTCAAGTGAAAGTCTTCCTTTAAAATGGATCAGAATTATACAACTCTGTGAGCTTGATACAAATAAATATGACTCGGAATCTCATGGAGTTAATGTAACAAATACCAATTCTGTTAGGAATTATTTTGATACGAAAATAGCCACTAAAAAAAGTACTAAAAAATGCATTATTAAACTACTTCAGTCATTAACAAATACTATTGGACAGAAAAAGTGACTCTTTAGAATAGTGGAAGGAAGGCACGTAATACAATATAACCAGCAAGTCAGGTCCTCACAAACATGAAAAATATTTTAAATTCTTTCGATGTCGTTAAAATTTTATTTCTACATTTCAACAATGACTAAGTAATAACATCAATTGTGAGAAAAAAATGCTTATTAAAAATATTTCGAAGGTAATTTAAGAGATTAATGCACTAGAAGTTTTAAAAGTACGTTAAAAAAAATTATGTACAAAAACTAATCTTCAAACATATTTATTTTCATTTGTTATAAATTAATTTAAATATAATTGCATTTAATCTTTGTTTTTGCATATTCCATTATCAATAAAACAATAATTTTTAACTTCCTATATATATACATATATAAAGTATTGAGTAGTATCGAGTACCCAATTGAACTCAATTTGTATTGAAAATCAGCAAAATTAAAAAATTGCCTTCCGAAATTGTTATTGTTTTATTATAAGCCAGGGTTGGAAAATTGAATTTTTTTTTGGTATATAAATATGTTCAAATATTATTTTTATGACTCCGAGAATATTTAAAAATAATTTTATATTAATTAAACAAATTTTTTTATTTTATAAAGATCTTTACTCAAGAATTATTTTTTTTATCATTATAAGGCCAATTTTCTTATGAAAATCTTGTTTAACCCTGAAATAATTAACTTTTGCTGCTGCTGCGCTCATTAGCTTAAACACAAAGCTTCAAAGCATTTTGCGATTTGCCTTATAACCTAAAATTCCAATGCAAACTAGTTCGTAACGTATATATAGTATTTGTATGTATATTGTTATGAAAATATACGTGAACAAACCTAATACAAATGTTTTCCATAAAAAGAAATTATACAAAGAGAACGATCCAGACATTAGTAGCTTACATCTTCACGAGCCATCGACTTCGGCCCAGCGAAATATAATAACTCTTACTTGTTTTTATACCCTTTACAAAAAAATGGTAAAAGGGTATGACGAACCTATATCGTCATTCCGTTTGTAATTTCTAGAATATTAATGAGCGAGCTATAAAGTATATATATTCTGGATCCTTATCTATAGGGAATACGAATAAGCGATGTCCTTATGTCCGTCTGTCTGTACGTGAAATCGGTTTTCCGAAGCTCCCAGAAAAGCTAGAGACTTCGTTCTTGGACTGGTGGATCAGAAATTATCGAAATAAGATTGGTATTGAAAATCAGGTAAATCGAGCAGACAGTTTCAGAGCTGGGAGACTTAAACTTCATTTTGCCATACAAAATAACTACCGAAAACTAGTTTTTAATAATTTTTTATTAAATAAACTTATTTTATACTTCAGTATGAATAAAATTGGTATTTCTAACTGAAAAAAAAATTAAAAAAAATTAAAAATATGTTTCCAGGGTTGGAAAACCTTAACATTTTTTTGTTATGCAAAAGTAACTTACTAAAACAAATTTTTCCTTTTTTTCTATAAACTAAACATATGTAATGCTCTTAAAAGAAGGAGATTGATGTAAGAAATCAGAAAAACAAAAAGGATGATTCCAGGGTTGGAATCGATTTTACGTGATATATACAATTAACTACCGTAAACTAATTTTTTAATTATTTTTATTAAATAAACTTATTTTATACTTCACCACGAATAAAATTGGTATTTCAAATAAAAAATTAAACTTCAAAAATTAATAAGATGTTTCCAGGGTTGGAAAACTTTAACTTTTTTTCTTATCCAAAAGTAACTTACTAAAACAAATTGTTCCTTTTTTTTCTATGAATTAAACATATCTAATGTTTTTAAAAGAAAGAAATTGATGTTAGAAATCAGAAAAATTAAAAAGGATGATTCCAGGATTGGGAAACTGAAACTTTTTGTGATATAAAAAATTAACTACCGAAAATTAATTTTTATATTTTTTTTATTAAATGAACTTATTTTATACTTTAGTACGAATAAAATTGGTATTTCAAATTAAAGATTAACCTTCTAGAATTAAAAAGATGTTTCCAGGGTTGGAAAACTTTAACTTTTTTTATACAAAAGTAACTTACTAAAGCAAAATTTTCCTTTTTCTCTATAAATTAAAGATATCTTGTATTCTTAAAAGAAATAGATTAGTATAAGAAATCAGAAAAATTAAAAAGTTTGATTTCAGGGTTGGAAAATCCACAATTTTTGTGATATAAAAAATTAGCTACCGAAAACTAATTTTTTTTATAAACTAAACCTATTTTATGCTTCAGTATTTCAAAATAAAAAAATTAAAAAAATTAAAACGACGTTTCCAGGGTTGGAAAATCTTATATTTTATACAAAAGTAACTTACTAAAACAATTTTTTTCTTTTTTACTATAAATTAAACATATCTTATATTCTTAAAAAAGGATGGTGTAAGAAATCAAAAAAAAAACCAAAAAGGAGGATTCTTTGTGATATAAAAAATTAACTACCGAAAACTAATTTTTTTATCTATTTCTATTAAATAAAATTATTTTATGCTTGATAACGAATAAAATTGGTTTTTCAAATAAAAAAAAAACAATTAAAAAATTAAAAAGACGATTCCAGGGTTGGAAAACTTTAACTTTTTCTACAAAAGTAAGTTACTAAAACAAATTTTTCCTTTTTTTCTATAAATTAAACATTTCTTAAATTTTTAAAAGAAAGAGATTGGTGTAAGAAATCAGAAAAATCAAAAAAGATGAGTTCAGGGTTGGGACACTTACACTTTTTTGATATATAAAAGTAACTAAGTCTAATTAATTTTTATCTTTTCCTTTATAAATTATATATATTTTACGTTTTGGAAAGAAAAGTTTGGTATAGAAAATTATAAAAATAAAAGCCACAGCTCCAGAGCTGGAAACTATTCTTTTTTTTCTAGACATTAAAGTAACTAATTAAAACAATTTTTTTTTTGAATTTCCTTTTTTTCACTTAACACACTTTCTATATTTTTTTAAGAACTACTAGATTGGTATAAGTAATCAGAAAAATCTAAAATTGTGATTCTAGGGTTTGAAAATTATTATTTTTTTCTTTGTACATAAAAGTAAGTATGTGCTTGAGTATGTACCTCTATACTACATAAACGCACTTTGGTAAAGGGTATATAACATTCGGCACAGCCGAATATAGCACTCTTACTTGTTTTATATTATTATTTATCGAATCAAAACACATGATTCCCCAAAAAGTTCCAAACTTCTTTTTCAAAAAACTACGACATTATAAAAAAAAATCATTGTAAAATTGAAAATAATTATTTTTGGTTTTTCCTTTAAGCTGACGATATGTATGTGTAGTATGTGTATTTCTATTCCAATTAATTTTATGGGAATCATTTTAGACTGAATGTCTGAAAAAGAACCACAATCACATATAATATTGATAGTTTTATAGTTTAACGCCATAAACGTTTGAAACCGAACCAACAAGTTTTGAAAGATCCAAATATCTTCTGCTACAAAAGTGCTACAGATTCATTAAAACTGAAAATTACCAGCCAAAGCTTGCATAATCTCTCTCACATTAAATTACAGCAGCAGCAACAACAACAACAAAAAGCGTTAGTGATCGTAAAAAAATTTTTCAAATAATTTTAACGATCAGCAAACCACATTCCAGTTTCTTACAAAAAATATATATATAAAATTTAAGACTTGGTGTTTTTTAACCGATCCGGGCAATAAAACTCTTAAATGTGAAAAGAAATAATTTAAACTCACTTTGCTGGCAGCGTAGTTTCAGTAGTAGAAATTTTATGGGCCATTTGATAGGGATCATTGCAGGTCATTTCAGTGCTTTTAATACTTAAAGATGTTGTGATTACCGTTGCTGATGTTCGTGTTGTTGCTGTTGTTGTTGTTGTCATTTTAATTTTGTGCAGTTGCTCTTCAATATCAGACAACTGATGATCATCGCTTGCGGCCTGCATCCAAACTGTATTACGATTTCGACATTTATTCAAATTATGCAGGTCTATGACAGCCAATGGACTAGCAGTTGGGATATTAGATTTGAAAGCGGGGTGTTGTTGAAAAGAATTTGTTACACTTTTACAATCATTACTTGCCACAATGCCACAGCCAGTTATCATGGCAAGTTCCATTGAAATTAAAATATCTTCTTCATCATCTTGCTCATCATGGCTGGCATTGTTGTTGGTATCATTATTGTTATGAACATGAAGTTTGTGGTGGTTGCAACAACCTGCTCTACCACTGCCTCTACTAATACTACAGTTATTGCTACAACTGATATTTGTGCATTGAAATGCTTTGCCAATTGTCTGGCGCATAATGTTTGATTGATAAAATGTTGGTGAGTTTGTGGCGCTGGCTTCGGAGTGTGTTTCACTGGGACACGAAATGCCAGATGATAGAAATGTGTCATCTGACATGTTATGGCCAAGTGGGTATTTGACATGATGAGCATTTGCTGTGCAGATGCTGTTCGTTTGTGTCTGTTGCAAACTTTGCTGACTGCTGGTAGCACAACTTAAATCATAACTGATGAGACTGGATTGCTGTGAAAGATCTCGTGAATGTTTGTGCTGCAGCTGATCGAAACACTGCGTATTGTTGTTGTTGGCTGATGAAGATGTTGCTGTTTGATTTGATTTGGTTGGTGTTGCTGATGTGACTGCAGGCTTCTTTAAAGCAGGCAGCACTTGTTGTTGACTAGTTTTGACACAGTTCCTGTTTTTGTTTGTTGTAGTCGATAACGTTGTTGTTAGTGTTGTTGCTGTTATGGTATGTGATCTGAGGCGTTTTTTCGAGCAATTTGCTTTTAACTTTTTCGGTGTCATTTTGGTTTTGTTGCATGCTTTGTTTGAATTCTCTGGAACAACATTTATGGTCTCCTGAAGACTTTGTTGGGTCGCTGCCACTCGGGCAAAAGCACTTTTGTGTGTATTATTTAAGATTCCTAAAGCCGTTGTGGTTGACTCTCTGTGGCCATTGCCACGTTGTAGGTTGGCATGCTGCTGCAAGCGTCGGCGGCTGTGTCTTATGCTTGGCATATTGCGTGGAAATAATTTTGCTGCCTCATTAAGTGCACACGATGAGGATTTTTGAGAGTTCGTATCCAACGTTGAGTTGGTTGTGGAATATTTCGTTGAAATAATGGAAGCTGTGGTGGAGGCTCTGTCATTTAGAAATATTTCTTGCAATGTCATGTCACGATACAGCCTCAAGCTGGAGCCTTCAAATGCAAAGGAATTTCTAGAGCTGGTGGTAGCACTATGGGTATTTGAATTATTCGTTAATAATTTCCACAATTTCTGGGCGGCACGTTTTCCCAAAGTTGTTTTGCATTCAAGAGCTGCAGCTAAATTGTCACTATTTGTCATTTTTATTTCGTTGCATTAAACTTTTGTGCTTTTTTTTAACACACTAATTCTTGTAATTACCTCGAAACACTTTTTTTATTCCACAATGCGGGTCATTATGTTTGAGTAGGAACATAGCAGGCACGAGAAACTAATTGACATTCAATCACTTATATAATTGATCGATACGAAACACAAATGTATTTACATGCACTTTATTTTTGCTTTATTAGGGAGCTTATCTACGATGTTAATGACAGGTGAGTGAGTGACAAGTTGTTGATATTTACTGTAGTGAATGGCTTAAACTATACACATATGTTTGTAAGATGCAGCCCGTTTGTTCTATTTACGTGCTCAGCATTTAGTGTGCATATTTTTATTCTCAACTACTTTATCGTTTTGTATGATTATTTATTTGAATTATCATTCTTTATCTTTATTTGTATCTAATCATTTAATTATTTTGCACACAAAAATGGCAAATTAAAAAAAAAAATACAAATTGTTTTGCGGAATTCAAACTAAACAAAAAAACACACGCACACACACTTCATTCAATTGCCCGAGTCCCAAGTCTTAGTCTGTCTGTTGCAACAGTTATACTTAGGATTGACATCAAGACTTTTTGCCTACAAAACATAAAACACGTTTAAATCGCACAAAAAAGAAACACGAACGTTATACTACCATTAATATAAATTAACTTTTATCCGCATTTACTAACCAACCGTTCACGTCAATGTTTGGCTAAACACTAAATTATAAAAATAAATAAAATAAAAACAGAGAATAAAAAAAAAACATAAACAACACATGCATTCGCAACCACTTGTTGTGCTTAATGTTTTCGTTGATCATTTGTACACGATCATTAAGATCGGAGCTGGAATTGATGTTTGTTTACTAAGCCAAAATTAAAGACGAACGAAAGAAAGTTAACCAAAAAAAAAATAAAAATAAACAACAAGCTACAACGGCAACAACAACATTATATGAATCATGTAAGAGAGATAAGTGTGTGTGTGCATTTGTATTTGTGTGGCTTGATTGTTTGATCAAACACCGGTTTATATACATATGTCTGGCCCGCTACTTGTTGTTCTGTCGGTGGTACATGCAGCCCAATTGTTGCTGCAGCTAAAAACCACTAAAAATCTTTGCTCAGTACGTTTTTACTCAAAAATAAATCTCACCTAAATATTTTTTGTAATTGCATGCATTTTCTCGCCGATTGTTGCCAGATTGTTGTTATAATACTGTCGAAGTTTTAGGAGAAAAATTCCCAAATATGTTTTTTAATATTGTGGAATGAAATCTGTAACTGAACTTCTAGTTGCTACTTGGAGATCTTTGTTCATAGAATAGCCTCAATGTTCCATATCGCTACACACTTATTTCTTAACAAAGAGAAGGTATTCATTAAAGTATAACATTAAAGTTGATGTTATGGTTATAGTTTTTACTTCAGCACCGTCTTCTTTGTTTCTTGTTCTATAGCTAACAATATCTGGATTATTCTTCCTGTTTACAAATGTTTTCCTTAAAAACATTTGTAAAAGCTCAGTTTACATACAAAACTAAATCTCACTGGGATACTAGTTGGTCTCGTTTTATTACCTGGAGCGAAGACGTGAATAGAGGAAATTTGTTCTGCGTTTTTTCATTCGGTTCAGTGCTTAATCAACCGAAAAAGCGAATAAACCAGTTCATTCAACCAATGTCGCTGTTTGACAAGTTTGTCAAATCTTGCAGCAGTAAACGTCCAAGTGAAATCACCCTTTCCTCGGAGATGGCAGAGCAGTTTAATATTAGGATAATCTGGATCCCTCATCATGGACGCTTTCAGGAGAACTCCACGGCTGATAAACTTACTACAACTGATAAAACCTTACAGCGTCCATCGGGTTAATAATGTGTTTTCCTACTCTCTTGCAAACTCAGATTCAGCTGCAACACTGAATAGGTAGCGCATGATTCGCTAGAAATGATTGCGTTTTCAACAGGCAATTATGGACTCACTTAAACAAGAAAAATACAGCTTCTTTGATTTTAAGAAATAGAAAACAAATATAGATTCTAGTGCCCCTACTAACCGTACACAATCTCATAGCTCTGGAGAAAGCAAGAAAGAGCATGTTCAATATAGGGGCTTTTAAGTTCCGAAAACTTTCTGACGTTGCCAGTTTTCAATTATGACGTAATATTAGCTTCATATTAAGCTCGGGTTGGCTCAATGGTGGGAACTCAGCATAAGCAAAGTCTCCGTCAGATCACAATGGCCAAAAAAAGGTCCTTACAAAAATATCAGTCTGCCTGGAAGCAGGTTTGTTAGGGAGAGAGAGAGAGCCCAACTCTTCCTTACCAACTGCTTTTTACCAACTGATTGTTTTACAGTCTCTTCCTTCTATAAATTATTATAATTTCTACAGAAATCGTTACATGGTAGATTTAGTTTCCTAGTATGCAACCCTTTAAAACAGTCACCGGTAAATACTGCAAAATAGTGCGCATATTTGTCCGCGAGGTGTACCCTTCAAGATTTCAGATCTACGACAATCTTATTGGTACGAGATTGGCTTTGTGCAGGTGACATCGTTTGACCATCTGGCCTGTGCCATCCCAAATATATCTTGCTGGATTTGAATAAATTTTTTGAGGGGATGCCAATCATTTGATCTGTATTAAAAATGTGCATTTGAGCTCCATACTTGGCTAGTTCATCCACAACCGATATTTCCTAGCAAATTTTTTTTTTTGGCCTGGAACCCAGAGTAACTTCAGGTTTGAATGCCTTGCTATCTTGCTTAGAGATATTGTATAGTCACTACCTGATAAGGACTTGATTTCAGCTTTGCTGTTGCAACAAATTTGTATATAGTAACTGTTTATACTGTTTTTTTATGACTGGGTTTTCTGCCTCTATCATAATTTACGTGGCTGTCTTTTTTCACGCAGTCATTCAAGTAGAATTTAGATGATTCCTTTTTGATTTATTGATTTTGCAGTTTAAATCGCATCATATTTTAAAAAGACCCAAATAATACGCCTTCACCCACATCAAAATCTGGATACGCACCTATGGATCTCTAGCATACTTTTATGATGATAGGAGGGCATGCAAAGCAGAGGTGTGGGTGAGCAGGAGTTTTTCGGCAGATGAATTAGATTAGGTTAGAAAGAAAGAAGAAACCAGCTCACTTGGGTCCAATTTTATGATCCCTATAAGTAAGAAGGAAAGAGAGAAGAAAGTCGTAGGGTGGTAAGAGAGGGGAGCGTATTATCAAAGATAATAGGTGCTTGAGGAGAGCGTATTATCAAAGATAATAGGTGCTTGAGGAGAGAAGACAATGGGTGTTTTGTGTGCACACGCCACAGTAGGGGGGGGGCCAGCGGCTATACCAAGTATTTGAGTCTCATTTCCGATAACTCCGATAGTTTGCTGAATAATAATCTGCCAAAAAGAAGCAGACATCGATCCTCCAGAGCGGGAAAGAGGCAAATGAGATGCATAATGCTTTCTTTCTGATCTTCGTCATTGCAATTAAAGCAGTAGTCATTGCACGGAGATCCAGAACAGGCTTCGAAAGTACAGTGGCCGGTCATTGTGGCCAAGAGATTCCTCAAGTGCTTCCTAGTGAAGTTGCAGAGGTCTTTTGTTTTGTGAAGGCTTAGGCGAGGCCGGAGGGTTCTCGTTTTTACACAGGTGGGCACATTGCGCCATCTGTGCTAAGTTGATTCAAGAAAGGTAACGTCGAAGCATCTCCAGCACGATGAAAGTGAGAAAATTAAGAGATCATTGATGTCGACCTCCTTGAGTATCCGATAAAACCTTAAGCAGTGTGTTGCTCTTTCAATGGCAGATATCTCTGCCTGTAATGAGGTACCTTCTTGCAGATGTCTAAAGGACATTTCAATTCTGAACGCCGGAATATATAAGCCCCCACCAACTCTCTCTCTCCCGTCTTTAGCCATCCGTGAAGACCTGTACGCCTGCACGCACTGGAGAAAACTCGTCTGCCAATTAAATACGAAAATTACTATTAAAGCAGGGTTTCAGAGTGCAGTGTCTATGAGATCAGGTATGTTGTGTACTGTATCCAGAATTCTAGCACGTGTCCATGATCGATAACTCGTCCGGCAGACTTGGTGCGAATTTTTGAATTCTGGTGTTTCCTCTGGTGGCTTTTTTTGCGGCCCTTGTGCTTTCAGTCTGAACCCAAAGTACATGGCTAGTTGTTCAACCATACGATCAGCTAGCAGCCAGTGGATCATTGCAAAGATTGCTTTTGGTGGGATGGTGTGCTGTGCACATGTCGTCATCAATTCGAATGTGTGCTGGATCCTTTTTATGATTTAACAGTATATGGTATTGTATAGTGCAGCCCACCATATATAATTAGTTTTGGATTTTTAACACTCACTGTGATTCCAATCACAGTGATGGTCCGCCATCTAACGTTTTTTTTCAGGTAGTGCTTTTTTCGTGAATGGTAACACTTAGCTCATGTCTGATTTGACAGATAATTAGTTTTATCTTTCCGCTGAACGAGCCAACTGACCATCCAATGCGTTTTCGCTTCGCTAAGTGGGCCTGCGATCGACTTACAGAAGATGGCGATTTTGCCAAAAAAAATCATCTATTCAGATGAAGCTCATTTTGATCTTGGCGGGTATGTAAACAAGCAAAATTGTCACATTTGGGGCACAGAAAACCCGCACGCATACATTGAAAAGCCTACGCACCCAAAACGAGTCACTGTTTGGTGCGGATTTTGGTCCAGAGGCATAATTGCGCCATTTTTTTTTTCGAAAATGAGCAAGGTGTGGCCATTACAGTCAATGGCGATCGTTATCGGGCCATAATATTGAACGAATTTTTGTTCACAAAAATTGAAGAGGAGGATATTGGTACCATTGGGTTTCAATGGGACGGCGCTACGTGCCACACAGCCGAAGCTTCAGTAGTTTTTTTTATAGCATTTTCAAAAAAAAAAAGTTATCTGGCGGACCCTTTATAATAGGTGATTTTGTGTCGATTGTCGTATACAAGCTTCAATTACCCATTTCGAAAAGATACTATACATTTCTAAAAATATTTAAAACGATGAAAATATAACACCTGGCATAATATGCCACAAAATACTTTCAAATGATGTGATTTTTAAAACAACTTAAAAATGCAAATGTTTCCACAGGAAAAAATTATTCACAATGTGTCCGTGAAACAAAATTTTAAATTCCTGTCATAGATACAAGAATTTTTTAAAGTTAGCTGAACAATGTGTGACAAAGCTTAGCATTTTAATTATAAAAACTTAAATTTTAGAGAAAAGTTTTTTAGACTTTTACTCGTATTTTATAGCCATTTAGCGTTTTTAAGCGTTTTGAAAAAGCCCTGACAACACTGCCGGTGGTCAAAAAACATCCCTATACAACGTAAAAAACCAGGGACCGTAAATAACTGTTATCGAAAAAATTTTAACTCAAAAACTCCCTGTGTTAGAGTCAACGGAGACCTATACTGTCATATACCAATAGACTCGTATTGGCGAGCACTTTCAGAATTTAAAAGGAGCTTAAAAAAACAATCTCATCTCCACAGTTAAGAGTTATTTTTCAACGGAAAAATAAAAGATCAGATGAAACTCTTAAAAAGAGAGTTTAATTTTCCCGTCCGAAAATAAAACTCATTTCAGTAGTTTTATTTTTCCCGTCCCAAAATAAAACTCATTTCAGGAGTTTTATTTTTCCCGATTGAAAATAAAACTCAGTTTATGTAAATTGTCTACCAATACAATCACCTTGCATTGCAATTGAATAAATCGTAATTAAAATAAAAACATATCGTGTTATAACCACCAAAAATTGCCTAAGCGACTTATTTTTTTACTTCGATTTTGGTCAAAAAATTAAGTAAAACAATAAGTCGCTTAAGCTTTTTTTTTTTGTGGTTATAGCACGATATGTTTTTATTTTAATAACGATTTATTCAATTGCAATGCAAGGTGATTGTATTGGGAGACAATTTACATAAACTGAGTTTTATTTTCGGACGGGAAAAATAAAACTCTCATTTTAAGAGTTTCATCCGACCTTTTATTTTTACATTGAAAAATAACTGTCTTAGGTGAAGGTTTATTTTTTAATTCACAAAATAACTGTTATAAAATAATTTTTTGAAATCGATAACTGTTATTTACGGTCCCTGTAAAAACACTAGCCCAATTCACAAACTTGTGCAAATTGTCTTGCATCGTAGCATGTAGAAAATGGTTAGTATATTGATACCCACCACTTAACAATTCTTAGTGGTGAATATAAATATACCATACCATATTGCACATGCCACGATGCAAGACCATTTGCACAATATTGTGAATTGGGCTATTATATTTAATTGTTATATTAAATAGAGCAACATAAATTGTTTTACTGGAATTTACTGGATTGCTATAAATAACTTAGTCCACAAATGTTAAACAAAAAATTAAATTCCATCATTTTGGCATCCCTGATGAGCTAAACCGGTCTTTACAATCACTCAATTAATAAAAAAAAATTGCGTTGAGTGAAATCATTAAATTAAAGTTTTTTCTTTGTATAGGAAAAACAGTTCTAGTAACTTTTCTTTATTTTCTTCTGCATGCTTTCCTGCAACTGAAGCAAAATGTAAAATAGAAAAACCTTGGGGGACTTCTGCCACAATGAAAACATAACTTTTTTTTCCATTTTAACTTTTAATTGACCGATTTATTGAGAAAATTATATGTGTATGTATGTCAGTGCCTGTCAATTATTGTGAATGGATTTACAATTTTCTCCGGCAGGTGATAATGGCAATAGAATCATTTACTAACTTACGTATACATTTACATTTCTATGGTTGGGCTTAGCGTGTGTGTTTGTGTGTGTGTGTGTTTGTGAATTGGCTCAATGCACTTTGCTGCTGTCCACATTCATAGAGATGTTTTGAGTTTCATTCAATAATTTTCCATAACTATTCTAACAAATAAATGTAGATCAATAAGTAGTTTTCTCACATTTTGAATAACAAAAGTATATAACGAGTATTGTAAATAGGACTTTTTTTAAACAGATCATTTGGAAAATAAACTGCACTGTTTGCTAATTTTAATTCAATTTTCTCACCAGAGAAAACAGGTATTACAACCTGTGACTATAACTAAAACCTAACTTAAAAAAAATCATGAGGACATGTTTATGTCCAATACAAAACACTTAAAGGAAAAATGATTCATTCAGGCAATGCAAAAGTTTTGTTAAATATTTTTCATTATGAAAATTAAGCTTTTATGTATTATACATGAAATCTTTCATTACATGATCTTCATTATAGAAAAATACAAATAAAAATATTTTGTTTAATTGATTTAACTTTTTATTAGTGCTTATTTTTGAAGTCGATTTAATAATTTTTAAGTTTTATTTTTTAATTTTTAAAGCCCAACTTGGCAGATATTAGTGACCGCCCACATTTCTAAATTCAATTTTGTGTAATTTTCAGAGCTCAATGTGTGTGCCAAGTTTCATAGAGTTCGGTGAGATAGAAGCACGTGAAATATAATATAAATTTAGAAAAAAAGGCATGACCCGCCCACTTCTTTTAAAATTATGTAACTATAAAGCCGAAACTCCTTGCCCAGCTTCGTGGGAATCGGCTAAGTAAGGGTATAAATAATTTAGTACTTACCTCTCATAGGCGTGGCTCCGCTCACTTTCTTAAAGTACTTTTCATAGCTCAAAGTGTGTGCTAACTTTTATAATCGGTAAAGTAGAAGCACGTGAGATATAATATTAAACTTTTATGGGCATGTCACCGCCCATTTTTTTTTTTTTTTAATAATAAATAGTGTCTTAAAAAGTTTAAGGTATGTGCCAAGTTTCGTAAAAATCTTATAAGTACAAATAAAATATTAAATTTTAATGGGCGTTGTACCGCCCACTTTTTGGAATAACAGATTATGTTCTTCATAGCTCAAGGTGTGTGCTAAGTTTTGTAAAAATCTTTTAAGTACAAGCCTATGAAATTTAATCTTAAAATTAATGAGCGTGATCCCGCCCACTTTCTTTAATTTGGAATTGTGGCTTTTTTAGAGTCCAGAGACCGTCTTGAGTTTAGTAATAATCGGCTAAGTAAAACCAGGTGAAATTTAATATTAAATTGTAATGGGCCTTGTCCCGCCCACTCTTTGGAATATAAGATTGTGTTTTTTTTCAGAGCTCAAGGTGTGTGCTAAGTTTCATAAAAATCTGTTAAGTATAAGAGCGTGAAATGCAAGCTTAAAATTAATGGGCTTGAACCCGCCCACTTTCTTTAATTTAGGATTGTGTCTTTTTTAGAACTCAGACACCGTGTCAAGCTTCGTAAAGATCGGTGAAATAGAAACACGTTAAATATAATATTAAATTTTATTGGGCGTAGCTCCGCCCATTTTTTCAATTTATAAATTGTATCTTTACAATATTCCTAGGTGCTTGCTAAGTTTTCTAGCAATTGTATAAGTAAATTATCATAAAATTAAAGAAGAAAATTAATGGCTTGTCCCCGCCCAATTTTTTTTTTAATGGGACCAAATGGAAGCTTCTCGCTCTCAGAAAAAAAATTTCTTGGAAAATGTACCAAGTATCCAATCAAAATCAAGAAAGAAATGAACTTTTAACCTGCTCATTTTTTTTAAGTCGTTTCAAAATGGGCATGCGAAGACAAATCACTTAATTTTTGATCCGATTTTTTTGGATTTTGCTCGCTTTGACATATGTTGTAATATGTTTTAGAGCCATTTTCACTAGTTTTTGTTCTTTTAGTTCAAAAAAGTTTATTTATATTGATTAAAAGTGTTTCAATTAATTTCAGACCAGCAACAATGTTAGTTAATTTTTAATTTCATTTATCATTAACATTACTGTTTGGGGTGTCAGCGAATGCAAACTTCAGGATTATATACACATTTTTCAATGCAAAGAGAATACGTGAATTTTTATGATATATCCTATCGGCGTTTGTTGAAAATTTTTTTGTAATTAAAGCTTCAATTTACCATCACTAATAATATGATAATTTTGTTCGTTTTTTTTTTAATCAAAATATCCGCTAGGAATCGTGCTGAAATTTTGTACGAACCAGCGGTCTAAAACTAAAAATTTCTCTGAAGCGCAGTACACTGTGTATTAAAAAACTATTTTTTACAGACGAAGAGCTTAAAGTTTTCAAATAACACACAATGAGTATTCAAGATATTTACAGTGCGTTTACATTTAAGTAAAATTAAGTACCTAAAAGATTTCGGGCATACAAAGTAAAATCTACTTTGTTACTAGATTTGGTCGAAATCAACTTAAAATCTAGTTGAACTTATAGGGCATATACATTGTCGCAAAATCTAGTACTTACGAGATTCCGCGCTAAATCTAGCTGCTTTTTACTAGATTTCCCATACAAAACTAAATATATTTTGTCAGTAGGAAATCTACTCATAATCTAATATTTTTATTTATTTTTTACTACCCTGTATATCATTTTTTATACAAAAGGTGAGTGAATTAGCTACTGTCACCATCAGTGATTGGCAATGAATCATGTTTTCGCTATTCATACTGACTCATAAATTTTTAAATATAAGTGAGTAGACATCATTTAAAATCAACTACTCTGATTTACGCACACTCACATTAATATTGATTTATAAATATATGTTGCAATAAATAAAATTCGACGTTGGCTCGTTCAACTCAACCATATAGTACAACTACAACTACAATAGTATAAAGGGCGTGTGCCAAACGGTAGAAAAGTACTATGGTGAAAAAATATTTGCCTCTGGGGAAAAAATTTCATTTTTCTGCTGTGCCAAATGATATCTTTTTTGGCAATGTAAAATTTTGACAAATTCGCTGTAGCATAGAAAGAACCTGATGAAAAAATTTGACTACAAAAAATTTGACTACAAGCCGCCGACTACCATCAATTTTTTTAAAAGAAAATTTTTATATAAAACAATATTCTTTTATATAAATGATGCAAAATTTTTCACAAATTAAAATAAACAATTCATTTCTCACAGTCTAACTACATTTAAGAGACGTAAGAATGTATGTAAAAGGCGACGGCTCAAAGCGACGGCGGTGGTTTTGCCTTTTATTATAAAGGGTGTTTTTTTTCAGAGGTATAGAACTTCGAATTGAAATAAAACACAAGAAAATCGTTTTAATGTCCATCAATTTGGCTTTATTGGAAGGATAATTTTATGCCATTAATGTTTAAATATGATTTGGGGCATGTGGCCGCCGCTGCCGGCTCGAATAAAGCCAATTCTACAGGTCCAATTTTCAACCACTTTTTCGAGCATATGGGGCCGTATGTTGGCAATAACGCCACGAATGTTGGCTTCCAAGTCCCCTAACGTTTCTGGTTTGTTGGCGTAGACGAGCGACTTCACATATCCCCAAAGAAAATAATCCAATGGTGTCAAATCACACGATCTTGGTGGCCAATTGACAGGTCCATTCCGCGAAATTATGCGCTCATCGAATGTTTCCTTCAATAAATCGATTGTGACGTGCGCTGTGTGGCATGTAGCGCCGTCTTGTTGGAACCACAACTCATCCACATTCATGCCATCCAATTCGGGAACAAAATAGTCGGTTATCATGGCTCTATACCGGTCTCCATTAACGGTAACTGACTCTCCAGCATTATTTCGGAAGAAGTATGGCCAGATGACTCCACCAGCCCATAGAGCACACCAAACAGTCAGTTTTTGTGGATGTAATGGCGTCTCAAGGGTCTCATGTGGATTCTCTTCACTCCAAATGCGGCAATTTTGCTTGTTGACGTAGCCATTCAACCAAAAATGAGCCTCATCACTGAACAAAATTTTGCGATGAAAATCAGCATCGAGATCAATCTCATTTTCGGCCCATACACCAAAATCACGACGCATTGCATGGTCTCGCGGCTTTAATTCTTGCACAAGCTGGATCTTGTAAGGTCACAAGCCAAGATCTTTGCGCAAAATCTTCCATAAAGTTGATGGACAAAGCTCCAATTGCTGTGCACGGTGGCGAATCGATTCATTCGGGTCCTCTTCAACACTTTGCTCTACAGCGGCAATTGTTTCTTCGGTGCGCACTGTTCGACGTCTCTGCGGATGCGTATTATCACATAGAGTAAACGTAGTGCGAAAACGATCCATGGTTAACCGAATTAATTGCTCTGATGGACGATTATGTCGACCATAAAATGGACGGAGCTTGCGGTAAACTTCGCGAACTGAACCATTATTTTCGAAATAAATTTGCACGATTTGCAAGCGTTGTTCTTTTGTCAACCTGTTCATGATGAAATGGCAAACCAAGCTAAATATTAATCACTTGACAGCTGACAAAATGGCCGCCAGTTAAAAAAGTGATGCCAACTTAAAGTTCTATACCTCAATAAAAAACACCCATTACTATGCTTCTTATTTGCTGCTTGACAAAAATTTATCTGTTGTGTCAAAAATTCTACTAGCCCCCAGGGCTAGTGAAATTCTATTCACCTCAAAAGTGTCAAAAATTTACTTATAGTAGTACTTTGCTACCATTTGGCACAGGCCCAAAGTGTATAAAAAAATGAGTATTTTAATGTTCGTATACGAAGTTGGCTTTGCCATACAATACTTATTTTGCATTGTCCTTAAACATTGAGTTCAGGAGAGTCGAAATCAACAACGACATAAATCTTGCTAAGTACTATGAGTGCGATGAGAATTTCACACTTGTGAGTGAATATGATTCATAGACAACATTGCAATAAGTATGAGTGCGCATAAGTACAAGAAATTATAAATCATGATTCAACTTTACTCACTTTTTCACTACTCATAGCGCTGCTCTGGTGTGCATAAAAAAGTGAAGAATGGATAAATTTTATTTTATTTTTGATTAATACTTTTGACGAATCTAAGTCTTCATATGTTTAAATCATTCCTAAACAGAAGTAATAAAATATTGAATAAAATTTATCACCCTAAAGTTGTGTGCATTAATTTGTTTAATTTGCCAACTCTCCCAGCTTATGCCGGTATTATAGCTTTAATTAGAAATTTATTTGCTTAAATTTGTATTTAAGGATGCAATTAAAATAACATTTCACTGAAAAGTAATTTTATTTACTTTGCCAAATAGTTTCAAACGTGATTTTATCTGCTAGAGTATTAAAAAGTTGAAGTCACTGTTTCGTTACAAGGAAAACTTTATCCAAACTCAAAGAATTCATATTGAAATTTCTGCCATTTGAAAGGTGCTGATAATTAATTAAACTAATTACGGGCTTTGGAAGGAAAAATCACGACGCATCTATTTTACTTACAAAACAAACATTAAAAGTATTTCAATTAGAAAGTTGAAAAGCACATCATCGACTCAAGAAACCTTAAAACAATTTTAAAAGTTGTGCAAAAAACAAAGAAGAAAACAAAGTGAGTATTGAAATTATTAAAAAGCAAAATGGGGGGAACAAAACCTTTAAATGTTGTTTCTTTTCTTTTATTAAAATTTTAATTAATTAAAAGAAAAGACCGAAAAAAAACTTTGTATGACAAATACTAAACAGGAAAAATGTCGCCCATTTTGACAATTGTTGTATATCAACACAAAAAAAAATGTTACACCTATTTTAATAGAAATATTTTTTCTTCTCATTTTAAAATAAAAAGTGTTTAACGCTTAAATGTAACGAACATATTTTACATTTGCTAGTTGTTAACGAGAGACATTTACAGTGCTTAGGATTTTAATACGGGCACTGGGAATAAGTATCAAGTAAGGTTTGGGGAAGTTGACAGAAATAGACATAACTGACAAGAAGATGTAAAGGTTGCAGAATATGATCGCCTTGTAATGAGTTAAGGTGCGGGATGTAAAGTTTTAACGGATATCACGTTAATGTGGTCCTAGCGTGTGGTAGTGTGTATGTGTGGCCCTATAGTCAGTCCCTTGGTTATTTTATACAGCTGTCAGGGAGACCAGCACAAACAATAGGCGCTCAGAAGAGGTGCCAAAAGATTCGAGAATGTAATTGAAAACAAAGCAAGTTATTGCCGGTTTACGTTAACAAATTAAAGTGTGATTTTTTTGAACATTTTGCTCAGCTTATATACTATTTTACATTTTAAAATTTTTGTGTTTCTTTATATTTTTAATTTTGCTATAAGAACATAATTTTGTAATGAAAACAAAAGTGTGTCATTTAAATTTTATAAAGTAAGCGTTCTGTTAATTAATACAACGAACTGTGTTGCAATGCAGTTATACTATGATACAGTGCATTGCAGTAAGTGAGGTACACTACAAAGATATGTAATTACTTTCACATACACAGAAAAACTTTTTCACCAATTAATATAATAATTAATTCGAGTGCAAAAGCTTAAATAATATTATCAAATTGCTTACAGATGAAAATTTAATTTTTTTAATTAATGTTTTAATTGATATAACAAAATTTTAATTGAAATTACAAATTTTTTTTTTATATTACTTTTTTTGTGTGTAGAAATATGTAAGTGCTTATTTTGTTCATTACGGGGAAGTTACTATTATACATGTGAAATATGTAGATAAATCCTAATTTACACTTTTCAAGTCTTACTGCTAAGCAGATAAGTTTGTTAGGAAAGAGAGAGAGAGAGACGAGGGGAAAAGAAACGTGTTCTCTTCGTCTCTCTCTCTCTCTCTCTGTCTCTCTCTCAATCAAACTAATCAGCTTAGCAGTAAGACTTGCAAAGTGTAAATAAGTACTACTCATTACTTTGTAAGTTAATAAAAGAGAACTACCCATTACAAAAACTAGAAAAGTTTAGTATTAGTAACATATACCGAATTATCTTCTAAATCTTCAAAATCTTTTGATTTTTCTTCAACCAACTCGACAATTGCCAAACTAATCAATTGACAGAGCTATACACGCTTTGATTTGGACAACAACCGTTTCAATTGAATCGTGTATGGGGTGCTTAAGACAAAAGAGAAGAGGAGGGTTCGAAACATTTTAATATTCTATACTATTGTTTGTTAGGTTAACTAAAGTTTCATTTTTAAACAAAATTTGTTTTTAGCCCTGTTCTGGTTCTTGTTATTGGTCGTCCATTTAACTTTTTCTAGCTTAAAAAAAACAATTCAGCCGATTTTAGATATTTAGATCTTGCTGATCGAAATGTGTAAACTGCTTTTATATTAACGCACTGAAGTGTTATATTGAATAAAAAAAAACATTCAAAACAATAAAAAACTCCACAAAATAATGTAAAAATGCAAAAAGAAAAAAAAAACATCACCATCATCTTTATCACCAACATCAACATCACTAACAACATTCATTATTGTTGCCAGTTGTTAAATAAAAGCAATTTGCGAATGTGAACAGTGTTTCGTCTATCTGTATTATTGCTATATATTTCTATTTTTTGTGTTTCTTGGGTATTAAAAAAAAGGGAGAATTGGTTGGAAGGTTTGGCTAAACAAGTGCTTCACCCAGCCACACATGTATAAACAGGCAAATGCCGGTATAACGAACGTTATAATGTCAGGAACAATCGTTACATCTCATAGTTTTTTAAGTGTTACTTTTAAATGTATATATTACTGTAGACATAATACAATACAGTTAAAAGAATGGCAGCAATTAGTTTTCAAATAAGTTACCAAATACCAACTAACGGTACAGCATTTTCACTGCATTTATATTGCTGCTATTGGTTTTGTTGAATTTTTCTTTTAGCCGTTCGTTATACAGAGCACAAAATATATCAAAACACTCGTTAGAAATATGTTGCTAGCTAGGTTTTATTTTATATTCATTATATTCGTTATATATGTAGTAACCGTCTTATTCATAAACGCTTTATAACTGCTTAATAAGCAAAAATCGAACAAAGACTATTGATAAATGCTTAACAGCCTATTAAACGTTTAATAAAAGTTTCATAACTTAGAGATTTTTAATGTAGCCTCTATGCTACTTTAAGCGTTTGATAAACAATTATAATTTATAAGGAATATTTTCTTGATTTTTTCGTCGCTTGTGTGAGATTTTCTGTGGGTTTTCATTTTTATGTTTCATGTTTATGCTTTACTACTGCGAACTTTTCCAAAACAAACGCTAAACAACAGTGTTGGCAAGACAAAAAACCGAAAAAAATGTCTTGCCAACAGTGTTGTTTAGCGTTTTTTTTTTTTTTTTTTTTTTTTTGTAGAATATTTCGCTGTAGTAAAGCATTTGAAAGATCTCTCATATCTTGAACGGTCTTGTAAATGGTCTTGTGCAGGACACTAATTCTTATGCATTTCTCCTGAATAATGTTCTTGGATGTATTAATTTATGTTAGTCGGTATGTGCATATGTGCATATTTATATATACATAATTGCACAAAAAGAAAAATACATACATATATACATATAAACATCGTTGAAAATTAAAGAAATCCCATTCATTCATTCATTGGTAAAGAGAAAAAATTATACACATAAAGTGGGATACACATTATCGAACATGAGTGACAGTCAAAAATTCATCAGTTTTGAATGATAGTGTTGGCTGTTCAGACTATCAATCATGTTCGACACTCAAACCTTCATTCAAGAAAAAAATTGGGCACACAAACACAAAAAAAAACACAAATTGAATGCATTATTTTAATGTTTTCTTATCTCTCCTCTCTTATCGTACAACTCCTCGTACGATATTGTGTTAAAATTTTGTCTTTAACATCACACACAACCTTGCATTTCATCAAATTATGTAAATTTCTTTAAAAAAATCATTTTCCGCTTCCATCTTGTGTTGTTTATGCTGCAAAAATATCTCTTGACTGACGCTTTTTGGTACACACTAGGGATGTAACGAATACCAGTTTAGCGAATGCGAATGCGAAAACGAATAATGCATTTGAATTTTTGCGAATGCGAATGCGAATGCGAAAGCCAATGCAAATACTTACAATACGTTAAAAATCCATACGAAATTGCATTATATACATAGATGTACCTATATGTACATTTTTATTTAAATTGAGTCTTGAATTGAGCAAATATTTATTATTTTATTAAATTCGTAAGACAGAAAGATATATTTATAAAATTGTTTACAAAATGTTAGGCAATCAACCCATTCGTACTTTGGCCCTAAATCCCTGGTACTCTGTTCAACATTTCATGTGAAATGCTGCCAAAATACATATTAACAAAAATTGGCATGAATTAATGAAACAATTTTGGAGAAGTAGTTTTTTGTTCATCTTGGGAAAAACATATGAAATGTATCTTCGACATTTTAAGTTTTCATGCGAAATAATATGCGTGGCAGTTGTTTGACATAGAATTTACAACAAAAAACGGCAAGTCAAAATTGTTTGTATTTAAAATTTAATGTGCGAAGTAATGAATGGTGCTCAACATTTTTCAAAAGTTTGAACAGACTAGTCTTAAATCTTTTTCAAAAATTGATAAATATTTCCGAACACAGCTGGATTTCGGTTCAGTATTCGCTTGAAATATTTGCATGCATTTCAGCTAATGCAAAAGCGAATGCAAATAGCAAAAGTAAGCGAATAATTTGCAAATGCGAAAGCGAATGCGAAAATTCGTTACATCCCTAGTACACACTATCAGTCAAAAAAAAAAAAAAATTCTGTGGTTGACTGCTGACTGACGAAATTCGTGTTCACACTATCGATTAATGTACAAGTTGAGCAAAACTGTCATTCATGTTTGATAGTGTGTACCCCACTTGAGGCCAAATGTATATAATGCATACTTACATACAAATGTATGTATGTATGTACAATAACATTTTAAAATTAAAACAAAATAGTGATGCATAATCGACCGCAATAAAATGGGTATTTGCCCACTTCTGTACACACAAAAAAAAAAGTTCATAACAATTATGAATATTTTATGAAAAATTTGCCAATGAACGTTTTTGGTGTTTCTTAGGAACTTTTTCATAATATCAATGAAAAAGTTAATAAAAACAAAAAATAATGGGAAAGTATTTATGAGCAATATATATGAAATATTTATGAAAAATACATAAAATAAATGAAAACATTCTTTACATGAATGAAATATTTCATATAAAATTTTCCAATGTTCAAATCCTAGTATTTATGAACTATTTCGTAAATATGAAAAATACTGTTTTATTTGTACATAGTATAAATGAAAATGCATCACGGATTTTTATGAAAAGCTTCATAATATATATGAACTTTTATGCTTTTATTTTATGAATGTTTAGCTATTATACATATAATTTTAAGAATTTTATGAAAAGTTGGATAATATAAATGAACCCTTAGGATTTTTATTTTAAGTGTTTACCCCTAAGCATATAATTTTAAGTATATATATAAAATTCTTAAAGAAAAGTTGCATATAAATTACATTTTTTATACATGGTTTTTAAGTATCAAGTACTTTAATAAGTCTTTCAGATTATAGTTATATAAATAAATTAAAAATAAATTCATATATTGTTTGTTTTAAAAATAATTGAAATTAAATTTAGTATACATATAGTATGTGTTAGTTTATAAAACTATGACTTCAATTCTTTACATAGTGTAGAAACTTTAATATTGGCTTTTGAATTGTGCATTTTGTAAAAAAAGTGTTCAATAACAATCCAAAAAAATAAAGCTTCTTCGGGATATTTTAAATCAAAAACAAAAAATATTTTAAAGCATACATCTAAAGCATGTATGTATAATATACATTGTTTTAAAGCGAACGCCGTCAACATAAACAAAAAATTTCTTTCATATTTTGAATATCCACATATTATTAAAATACGGGGTTGTAAAAATTGTTTTGTTGTACTAATGTGACGAAGCTTATCTTTTATTTCCTCATGCGAATTTCCGAAAATTGCAAATGCTCCCACTGAATCAGCAACACTAAATTTTCTGGATTGTTTTCCAGCACATTTATTTGGTGACAGATGTGCGATAGCTTTCCGTGAGCACCCGCCATTACGGCCTTATCTCACGGGTGCCAAAGCACCGGGTGTGGGTTAGACGCCAGACCAACGCCCCCATGCACCCTTTTAGAATGAACCTATGGCCCATTCCATAGGGCACATAGGTTGCAATCTTTGAATATAGTTATCCCTGTACTATATTCAATTACCTTGCTGAGGTAATTTGAGCTATCTAAACTCTGCTGCTATGTGCGTGCCCATAGAAGCTTCTGTCGAATGGCAACAGCACCTAGAATAGTGTCTGGCTGACCGCGTCAGACCAATCACTAGCATTGATTTCACACTGGGAAGCCAAGACTATTCTCCCAGCGATTTTGGTAGCAACCACAGCCACCACGATAATTCTCCGGCTTCCACGCTAAGGTGTTGTGTATACACCCATAGCGAGGTCCCCAAGAGAATTCCTCAACCATTGCCGGCACAGCTCAACCACTCATCCATAATGAACGCATGCCTGTGTCGCCAAATAACCAGTGCCTACTCCACACATACCAAAATCATCCCTTTAACCCCTTGGGGTATACCCCATTGTGGTAGGACGAACTCGGCATTTTAGCAAAGGAACTGACGACCGCTACATGCACTCAAAACTTCAAAGCAGCTCGGCTGTCGGGCAACCAGCACCCGTGGCACCAGAAGTAGCCTCTGGTTAGACCTCGAAGTTCCACCACAAGGGCTTCACCTCTATCGTCTTTTGAACTCAGGGGCAGTTATAGATGACGCTGCACCTAACTGACATCAACAGGACATGTCTTCCTTTTGTTATAAATATGTGCACATCCGTTACTCTGTTTATATTCAGAGATTGGGTAGTAACACATAAGTTCTATGGGTAATGTACCAAAGGTACGTCAATGGAAAAAGCCACATCACCCCAGCTGGGGCCCCGGGGTTGCCACACCCGTAGTCCATAACACACTCCCCTGGGGGGATTTATTTGGTGACAAAAGATACTGATTATTTTAAATCTTCATAAACTTTTTTTACCATAAAATTTCTTTATCATTTTTATGATGCTCACACAATGCACGCCGACGCAACATTAAAAATTTGTACACATACTTTTATAATTTTCAATGTGTTAAATAAGGAACTAATACTTTTTACTATTCTAACACATGGCATACCAACCACCACTAAAAAATTTTATACCGTCAAGTTTCTGTTAAAATCTGATCTGTTTAAAAATTTCTTAGGGCCAATTTCACCAACTTATTTAAATATCAATTCATATTTAAAAATAATTTTTGCATACAAAAATCAATCAAAATCGACATTTAAATATGAATTGATATTTAAATAGAGTTGGTGAAATTGGCCCTTAATTTCAAAGAAAACCTTCATAAATATTGGAAATTTTTTCATATATTGGCATTAAAAAAAAAACATTATCAAACTGGTTTGTAAAATATTCGGAACATTTTCATATTTATAATGAATAACTACATACATATAATTTACAACTTACGTATGTCTTGAAAATGGTGAATTATGTATATAATAGGATTTATGTATTTCTTTCATAAATAATATGAGCTTTTTTATATAGTTTTTAAGAAATTAATTATTAAATCATAGAAATATTTCATATTTTCATATTTCATATTTCATATGAATTTGATTTAACAAAATGTAGGGAATTAAAAAAGAAAATTTAGTTTAAGAAATATTAATACTGTTTATGAAAATGTTCATTATATTTATGAACAGTTCATATGAGCATTTTTATGAATATAATTCATAGCATTTAAGACTAAATTCATAATTAAATAGTGGGTACTTAGAAAAAATTTTCAATTATAAGAAATTTTTCATTAATAGTAAAAAATTTTTCATGCATTTTATGAACATAAAAAAATATGAACAGCTTTCATAAATAATATGACTATTATTTTTTTGTGTATACTCAGCCGAATAATAATAACTATCACTAAGCTTATGTCCGACATTGGTCGGGCCTAATAATTTTTTTTATAGATTTAAGATTTGAATACTTATTGTTAGTTCATATTTGAAGATACAATAAATAATAAACATGCATTAAAAAAAAAAAAAAAACTCAGCCGAATATATATCGCTCATTTACTTCAATAGTGGCACAACTCAAAAAAACCAGTTTTGCAGAAAACGCGTTTTAAGTTTTCAAATTGCATACAACTCAATGGAGAAATTAAAAAAAAATATTTTTTTCAGGAGGTGATGGTACAAGCTATTTATATGAAATTTTTACACAAGATAAAATACGAAATGCCGCATCTTTCTGCATTATTAACTCAAAAAACTCATTTTTTGAGTTATGCCACTATTGAAGTAAATGAGCGATATGTGTTTAAATACCATCGGTTATGTTCTGCATTCCACGTGAAATTAAAACTAGTGGAATTGCCATAAAATTGTTGTTGGAAATATGTAATTATAACAACAATGCTATGGCAATTCCACTCGTTTTAATTCCACGTGGAATGCAGAACACACCCGAATCTTTTACAACATTAAATTTTTTTTTTAGTTTTATTTATTAATAAAATGTAAAAAAAAATACATTTTAAGTTAGATTTCAATAACATTATGCGCAATGATTACCTTTTTATTCGACTCTAACAGACTACTCAGATAATCGATTCTTCGTTGTATGCATTAGAGCTGCAAAACTATCGATGGTACTATCGATAGCATCGATAATTTTATTTTAAGTGGACTATCGATATTTTTTTTTCGATAGCGATACTATCGACAAAAACAATCTACTAAAAGAGAAAAAATCAAAGTCAATAAAAACGGAATGATGGCGACTGTGTAATTAAAAATGCAACCAACATTAAAATTTCGCCGCCTGGTTTGGTAATGTTTATCATTACATATATAAATGTGGAAACAAATTAATTAGTTTTGATTTGTTTCAACATAAGATGTCAGTTTTTATCTACTAGATGCAAATTGCATAAAAATACAATTATTATGTACCAACGGCTTTGATACATGAAGAAACTTGACGGGGGCTAAATTTGACGACTACTGGACTGTCTACGCTCTCTACTTTTAAATAAAAGGTGACGCTAAGTAGTTTGCTTCTCCTTCTGTTAAACGAATACTTTTTAGCTAACTGCAATAGTTTAAGTAATGATGAACGATTTTTTTTTATTTTATTCCTTTTTAATTTATTTTTTATTGATCCATCTATCTATCTGTTTGCTTTTTCGTTTATTTTTTTTATAAAACTATGTATATATGTTTGTTGAATATGTGTATTAAAAACATTGGAACTAAGAGTCTTAAAAAAAAATCAACTTTCTTCCATAAAGAATGATTAAAAAATTCAAGATTTTATATTAGAAAAATACACAATTGATAAGTTTTAGCCCTTATAGACACGGAAACTTTACTTTGCAAAGCCTTAATTCAGCAGGGAGAAAGACAGAAAGAGATAGTATTTATCATTCTGTCTTTCACACACCTGAATTAAGACTTTGCAAAGTAAACTTTCCGTGTGTAAAAGGGGTGTTTCTAAGAATCAAAAACTATCAATAGTATCGATGGCATCAAAAAATACTATCGAAACTATCGAATGTAGTCACTATCGATAGTTTTGCAGCTTTAGTATGCATCACTAAACATAAATTGATAACGAAAGTAACATAAAATTACAAAAGAAAAAAAATCGTTTAATTCACTGATATTAATCAGTTATGAATACAAATTTTTATTACAGCTTAATAAAACAAAATCTGTTTCATAAGTATGGTACAGATTAAAGCTGAAATAAGTAATTTTTATGAATAAGACCGTATATCGGATTTTCGTTATAGCGGGATTCATTAAGCCGAGATTTGTCTGTACATGTGCATGTATGAATGTATGTATGAAAGTATGTATGTATATTAAGATTTTTAACATTTTATGTTTTTTTTTTGTTGTGATTTCTAAAGTTGTGTCGTATTTCCATTTAAAATTGCCGTTAAACAACGTTAATTTTTAAACAAAATAATATGTATTGTAGTACTTACGCGGTACAAGTAACAATCTCGACATCGTCAAACTATATACACTAACTTCATACGTGGACATCCCTTCCCATCGTCACACTGTGCACACATTCTTTACAAGTTGTACAACAAGAGCGAGCTTACCCAACAAACAAAAGGTTACTTGTTTAATATCTTGTGACTGTCTGAAAAGTTTTAGTTATTCGTCAAGCTCTTTCAAAAGAATACAATTAGTATCAGTGTTATTAAAGCCAAAAAATTTTAAGCGACATAATTTTCGCAATTGATTTTTTAACCTAAATCGATAACTTGCTATTGTTAATAGTCGATTTTTGTTAAAAAATAAACTAGGTACAAAAAATGTGTCGTTTAGGCTTTTATGGCTCGAAATATTACTTTTAGTTAGCTTTCAAGCCAATAGAGAAGGGTGAAGGAGAGAGATGATGGAAGGCATCGACACGTGGATCAACCACGATACACCTGAAGCCAAACAGCTGTATAGATAGTGCATTGCTCCGGGTAAATTGGTGCCAAAAAAGGCCACGGTGACTTTGTCGGCCATTGAAGTCTCGCGGTATAATCCACATTCACTATCTTGAAATGGATAAAATAATCAATGGCGACTATTATTGCAACTTAGTGAATCGATTTAATGCGCATTTGAAAAAAATTACCACATAGTTATTTTCCATCACCACAATGCCAGGGTGAACACGTGCCTTTCCATAACTAAAATCCTTTAATTGGTCTGAGAATTTTCTAAAATTCCTGGAAAAATTCTTTCATGGGAAGAGATTTGACACCAAAAATGAAACAATTTCACAAACAAATACCTATTTTGATGACCTGGACAAATTTTATTGTTTTTTGCTAAGAATTACAATGAGTACTCAAAAACAAAATAAACATAAATAAATAGTCTTAATATTAGTAACTGAGTATTGCCATAATTTCATACTTTTATCAAGCAACTATGACTATAGCCGATTCCAACAAATAAGAGAATATCTACCTTATGCAAGTAATGCTAGAATTAAAAAGAAAAAGGCACATGCGTATCAAACGCATTGTGTCTCTGTCTCATGCTTATAGTCTGAGTATGTTAAGACACAGGCTACGGATATTTAATCGGGGAAAAAATATACTCATGATATTCGGCATATTTTTTCATCATTATACATTTGTGTATATAAAATGGAATGTAAATGTGTGTGTGTGTGTGGCTATTTGAAAACATGCTTTATGTGTGTGTGTAAAGAAAATAACTGTGTATATACAAATGTGTAGCCGATTAATAGTCAAAGGAGTATTTTTATACTCATGCCTAGGATTGTAGCTCACGCAGTCTTTAAATTTTAGTTTTAGTTATTTGTGCTGCGTAATTTAAATAAATTCAGTATAGTGCGACTTTGACTAGAGCTCGAAGGGTTTCGTACGGATAATAGATATGTAATGCTATACGAATGTTGGATTATATAATATAATATATTATAGTTTTGGATTTTTTTTTCGTTTTTAGGATTACATATTTCTGTTCTGAGCGTTTTTTTTTAAATATGGCGTTTTTTAGTTTGGCGTTTTTTCGGTTTTGGCGATTTTATTTAGTTTTGGCGCTTTTTTCTTGTTTTGGCGATTTTTTCGGTTTTTGGGGTTTTTTTTATTTTGGTGATTTTCTTATTTTGGAAATTTTTTCGTTTTGGCGATTTTTTTTCGGGTTTTCGCGATTTTCTTTCGGTTGGGTGAGTTTATAATTTTGGAATGTTTTAGTTTTACCATTTTTGAAAATTTCAAGAGTTTGCCTTACGTTTTTTTTTAAATAGGACCAGCACTCAGGAGAGTGTTTTAGCTTTGGCGTTTATGGCGCTTTTTCGGTTTTAGCGATTTTATCAAGACTTTGCGATTTTTTTTTTCTTATTTTGGTAATTTTTTTTCGGTTTTTGGCGTTTTTTTATACTGGCGATTTTTTTTCATTTTGGTGATTTTTTTTTCATTTTGGCGATTAATTTTAGTTATAGAGTTTATTTTCAATTTTGCGCTTTTTTTCTGTTTTGACGATTTTTTCGGGCCTTGGCGTTTTTTTTTCGGTTGGACGAATTTATAATTTTGAGATGATTTAGTGTCACAATTTTTTAAAATTTCAAGAGTTTGCCTCTTACGTTTTTTTTTAATAGGACCAGCACTCAAGGGATAATCCTACTAATGCAATGCATTGTGTTAGAACTAGGGAAATAGGTTAAGGGGGAGGAGTAGTAGTTTATACCGCAAGTAGTTTATTCCACATAGGAATAGTACGGCTAAAAAAAGGAATTCTCTCTGTAGTGCGTAGTGCATTTTTTTGTCAATCGACCACAAAAGTATGTGCTCCGAATGAAGTACGTGTTGTGGGTATAAATTTGCGGGTTTCAGGAACAAGCTTCCTAATTTCATTAGAACACATTCCGTTTTAGTAAAGATAGAACAAGGAAGTGCACCTTGCGTCGATGCTCCAATGAATAAATAGAGTTCGATATCCTACTGTCATTAATGAGCTTCTTCGCCCTTTCCTCTACACGTTCGAGTAGCCCCAAAATAGACTTTGAAGAGCCGGCTCATACGTGAGAGTTGTATTCTATTTTCGGGTCTAATATAATAATATAAATAATATAAATATTAAGGAGTTCAGATGGCACTTTTGCGACCTGAAAAATGTGTTCAGTGCATTAAACATCACACTGGATTTTCATGCCAAGAACATCAAGAGCTTCTGATTCCTTAATACTTATACCACCCACAGTTTCCAACATACAGCAAGTTGTCAAAATTACATATTCAAAAATAGCACACCCTTTAGCTTTGATTTTTTTAAATTTTAGTGCTGTGTAATTGTTCTTTCCGCAATTGCGGATCAGAATGAATAATTATACCAAAATACAAATATATGTATCTAAAAATGTCCAAACATTTTAAGTTGCAATGAATCTCCTTATCGCATGTTTGCTGGGTAAAAATGCGTATGTATAGATGTATGGAATAGCAACAACAAAAAACTTCAAACAGAAAGAGTGTTACACGTGTTTTACACGTTACTTTCTTTCATTGTCGCAACCTCAAAATGTAACAAACATGAAAGAAAGAAATCATTGAAACAACCACCATGGGAGGTACAAGTTGTGTGTGCTCCAAATGTAACAATTGTTTCGAGAACAAAAGCCACGAGAATAACAACTGCTCCACTAGATGGCTTGTAGATGGATACTAACGGCAATATGGCGTACATGCTGACGCCATTAAATTATTTGACTTTAAACGCCAAAATCTGTACAAAAAGAAAGAAAACGTTAACAGCATCGACATGGCATGTACTGAAACAATTTACACTTTGTAAAAATCCAGCAAAAATCAAATGAACATTATTTCAACTTTATATGTTTCCTTTTATACATTTTTTTGAAAGTCATTTAAAAGCAACGATTATCAAAGCCGTTAAAGATCGTAATGGGAGTTAAAATGTTTCAGAAGAATCTCTCATAATTAATCTTTTACTATTTAATTACACCAAAGTTCAACTTTATCAATTGTAATTTTTAGTGAAGCAAATTATTCAAGTTGTTTTTTTTTAATTATCTATTTGTAAGGAAGATCTTTGATTAATGAAATAATTAAAAAAAAGAATAGGCAGGAAATGGTAAATTAGTTTCATCGAGGAAATGTAGTTTATGTGCCGCTGGCATCAGTTATCTAATAATTTGGGTAGATTTTGTTGTACTCTTCATTTAGTTTATCAATCAAATGAACTAAAGGTGTTAATAACTATAAAATAGTGTTGTAAAAAACGGCTACTTTTGAATACTAAGTACTACTTGATACTTTTTCAATTGGGTACTCGATACTACTCAATACTTTATATATGTATGTATATGGGAAGTTAAAAATTATTATTTATACTATTTTATTGATAATGGAATATGGAAAACAAAGATTAAATGCAAGTGTATTTAAATTAATTTATAACAAATGAAAATAAATAAGTTTGAAGATTAGTTTTTGTACATAAAATTTTTTTAACGTACTCTTAACACTTCTATTGCATTAACTTTTTCTGTCCAATAGTATTTATTAATGACCGAAGTAGTTGAATAATGCATTTTATAGTACTTTTTTAGTGGCTTAGTGGTTTGTTACACTAACTCCATGAGGTTCAGAGTCATATTTATTTGTATCAAGCTCACAGAGTTATACAATTCTGATGCATTTTAAAGGAAGACTTTCGCTTAAATACTACAAAGTGCAACCCTGAAAGTATTGAGTAGTTACTTTTGTGTATTGAGTACCGGGAAAAACTCCCGGTATTGAGTACTTAGTACTCAAATACTCAATACTTTTACAACACTACTATAAAAATATTTGCCAGAGTATGTTAACTTTTTTGTTCGTATAAAGATTGCTTAAGCCGCGTTCAGACTATTATACTTTCCCCCTTATGCAAAAAAATATTTTACTTTAGCTTTAAAGTTCATATTAGTTGCCAAGCACTTTAAGGCTAACATAGCTTTGTTAAGAAATCATATGCAAAAGACAACTTTAATTATTTTGTTATCTAATAATGAATACTGGTAACACCACCGTTTTCAACAACCACTTCACAGCTTATGATGTACAAAATCGAGTACAATTTCATTCGGGTATTCAAATAATTTTTTATTTTATTAAATAAATTTTCATTATCTTGAAGTAAAGCAACCTAATTTAAAAAATATGAGCTTCTGACATGGTAATAAAACAGATAAACACAACTATGAAGAAAAAGTAAAAAAATGTGAAAACATATCACAATTTGTTTTATTCGAATGAAACGAGTATTTGAATATCCAGCTTTTTTCGATTTGTTTTGATTGTATGTACATCACTAAAACATTTTTGTATAATTGTATTTATTTTAATATTTTTTTTATGGATTTTGCTATGTATTTCGAATCATTTGGATAATTTGGTGATGTTTCCCATTACATGACAGAAATAATAAATTTAAGATAAGAGCAGGCACTTCTAGCTTCATTTTCAGATGTAACATGAATCAGTATGTGCTATATTAATAAAAATATTTCAGGTACAAAACACACATTTTGAAAATATCAACTTAAAGTAGTCTTAACAAACGTGGGTGCCTACTTTAGAATTTTTATACAATATTTTTTTTAGAATACAACTTTACTTAACATTGCTTGGCAAAGCTTTATTAAGTTTTTTGCATAAGACCCTTTGTATATATTTATACTTGTCAAAAATTCAAATAATACGTGCAAGTGTGATAGTCTGAACGCAAAATGTCATCAAAGTGGCAAATAATATGATACAAATTTTGACATCCCATAAGACTTTTTCGTTTTTAGAAAATTTTCTAAACGATAATACTTTTCATTAGATCAGGGTTGCATTTTCACACAAACCAAACTTCCAAGTCGGCTGCTTTGCCGCCGATAGCGTGTCGTCATTCATGTAATGTTTTGTCATATGTATATCGGCTCAAAATTTTGAATAAGTGAATCGTATGGAAGTATATTTCGTTGACGTAATTTTTTAACGTTTTTGTAATATAGTTTCTTAAATTTTTTTCTGTTATTTACATAGAATATTTTTAACTGCTGCATGAAACCGTTTTGTCGCCGCTAGTAAGTGAATAGCGCAGACATTTTCATTGAACAGCTGTTTTGTTTTCTACTTGTATTACACATTTGATTTGAAGTGTGGTGGTCTGAACACAGTATGCGATTTTACGTTAGATTTTTTTGACAGTCGCAACGAATGTATTTAGATTTCTGTATCGTAAAATGTGATGAAAGTATTAATACTTGTATAATAGTCTGAACGGGACTTTAGAAATACGAGTGATTATATCTGGGTAAATATAACGAGGGATATATGTATTATAGGGTTGGATTTGTATACTTGTTTGTATAGCCAAAACAAATATACCATGGTATTAGACTTGGGTCGAAGTCGTTCACTAGTTCATTTTTGCCACAAACCAATGATCAAACCCATGTAATTTAAATGGGTTTGATCATTGGTTTGTGGCAAAAATGAACTAGTGAACGAGTTCGACCCAAGTCTACATGGTATGTACCATATAATTGTAGTGCAGTAACCCGCAAGCCATAGCACAATTGTGCGGATGAAAATCACACACATGCTTATGCTCTTTCATTTAAGGCCCAACTATAATATGAATAAGCTAGCTTAAGCAACTGTGCGGTTACATATAAAACGCATGTGGCAAACTATAATGTACTTAACAAACTTTTCGTCTAGTTTCGTCAAATGTCATTTGCTTAAGTAAAGTGCCAAACTGAACGCACATTCCGTAAG
Source organism: Tachina grossa (assembly GCA_949987645.1). Classification (NCBI taxonomy): domain Eukaryota; kingdom Metazoa; phylum Arthropoda; class Insecta; order Diptera; family Tachinidae; genus Tachina; species Tachina grossa. Next base: position 47,582,081 of record OX465278.1, on the reverse strand, counting down.
GAAACAACTATTTGTGCATTTTTTAACTCAAATAAGCAGCAGCAGAAAATATTCATTGATTTTAAATATTTTTTTATTGTTTCTTATTTTAAAGTCGGAAAATAAAGCAAAACTTTTATTTTCATTGTTTGTTTTACAATACACATATACACACATGCACATGTATTTCCTTATGTATATTCACTGTTGTACTTTTTAGTAGGCGAAACAAATAAAACAAGTAATAAGGTGACGGATATATTTTTATGTGAATTTTTAATAGATTAGGATATTCTTTCAAGTTAGTTTGATTGAATTGCATTCATTTAGGAGTTATGAGAAGAAACAAAATTATTGACAATACCTAGATGTGCAGCTGTGGCTAAAGAATACTTAAGTGCATGTAAGTACATTATGGCCACCTAAAAGTCACATCTGAATTGTTTAAGCATTTGACAGACTTATCGTTCAATTCTGAAATTAGCTTAAGCCAGCTTATTCATATTATAGTTAAGTCTTTAGTCGTCACTGAGCAAGCGACGAATCAAGTTGTGCACGCATGTATTAATTTTTTCCTGGTTTTTTGTTTAGTTTCTTTGAGCACACGTAACGAAATTAAAGTTCAAATTTAATAAATTTCTACAGACAAAAAATTGATAATATAATTATAGAAGCTGGGAAATATTTCGTGATTAAAAATGCTTTAGGCAATATGCAATGCATTTTATGTTATGGAATATTTAAAAATAATAGGAAAAATAGTTGAAAAATGCATTTTAATAGTATCAACAGAGCTGTGAATAAATTTAATTTTGAATTTATACACTAAATTGTTGAATGATTATTAAATTTTTGACATTGACATTTTGAAATTGTACCAAGTAACTCGCGGTAGTATCACGGTACCAATAAGGTCAAAAATGTACCATAAAAAGTACAATTGTACCACGATTTCCATCCGTGGTCTGTTCTGTTTTTGGTATTAAATAAGTATTCCTTTGTTGCAAGTATAATTTTTTTATGAAAAAATCACAAACAAATTTGATGTTTGGAAAAATAGCTGAAATATAGCTAGATTAATATAAAAATTGCTAAAAATAAATTGAGTGAAGTGCGACTTCATTTTTTTCATTCTGGCGATTTTTTTCATTTTGGCAAATTTTTTTCATTTTTGCGATTTTTTTTCATTCAGGCGATTTTTTTTAGTTTTGGCGCCTTTTTCGCATTTTTGCGATTTTTTTCGGTTTTTGGTGTTTTTTTCAATTTGGTGATTTTTTTCATTCAGGCGATTTTTTTTATTTGGGCGATTTTTTTTAGTTTGGCGCCTTTTTCGCGTTTTGGCGATTTTTTTCGGTTTTTTTTCACTTTGGCGATTTTTTCATTTTGTCGATTTTTTCGTTTTTGCCGATTTATTTTAGTATTAGATTTTTTTTTAATTTCTTGCTTTTTTTGTTTAAGCGATTTTTTTTTTTGGTTTTTGGCGATTTTTTTGATTTGGCGATTTTATAATTTTCGTTTTTTTTTTAATTTTACCGTTTTTGAAAATTTCAAGAGTTTGCCTCTTACGGTTTCCAAGATATAGCAAGTTATCAAAATTACATAGTCAAAATTGCAAATAACAAGTGGAATATTTGTTCACGTGAAATTTTTATTCCCCTCGAAGGGAAAAATGCTATCGTGAATTTCACGTGAAATTTTTTTCCCGCTACAAGTCCAAGTGAATGTAAAAAAGGGAAGAAAATTTGTAGTGCTTACAAATTAATTGGAAATCAGACAAATTTAAGTTACATAAATAGAAATGGACAAATTTTAGGATCGAAATGAATTTTTTTTTAACTTTAAATCTATATTTTAAATATTCTAGGTGCAGTGGAGAAATTTTTTTTTAGTATACCACCGCGGTGCAAGATTATAAAACTTATTGTGTGTGAACCAAAGATATTCATACTCCATTAAAAAAGGTGTTGCAGGGAATTATTGTTGATAATCATGAACTTTACTTACTAATCTTGTCCTAAAAATAAATATTTATAACTTTTAATATGTAATTCAAAATACTTCAATGTATTAATTTAGTTCGCCTGCAAAAATAAAGTGAAAAAATTTAAAGGAAAAGTGAAAAAATTCACCTGAAAAATATTATTCATGATAAGAGGAATCAAAACAAGGGAACAAATTTCAAGGGATTGCAGTTTGATGAAAAGTGGAAATATTTCGAGGGAAAAATATCCACGAAAGGGGTGTATGGTAAACGTATTACAGTGCACGTAAATACAGGAACAGAAGAACTTGAAAATGTGAACACTTTAATTACCAAAAAATGAGCGATAAGTTAAAGACAAGTTCATCCTACCTGTAACTTTTATCATAAGGTATTTACCTAAGGGTAAAAACCTGTTTTGTTTAGGAAAGCCATTTTAAAGATTTAAATACGTGTATATCTCTGGGAGGGAACACTTTTGGGGCATGGTATCGGTCTCATTCGATGCTCAGATGTTGTCCACATCAAAAAAAAAAAAAAGTGAAAATTGTTTTTTTTTACCCTTAGATCCCTTTCTCTATGCGCTGTCACATATATGTATATATAAAATACGACTTTTAAATATGAATGGTGAAAGAGGCCTAAAGTCTCGCTAGTTCTTTCAATTGCACAAATGCAAACAAATTATGTTTGTATGTATGCATACCAGTTATAAACATGTAATATAACAAAAATATAATTTTTAGTCAGGCTTAAGTTCAGTAATTTCAATTATTTTATTGAATGAAATATTTTTATTAATTAATGTGAGTTTCTAAAGAAGAGAAGAAAAATTAAATTCGACTTTTTTAGCTATATCTATTCTATATAATTAATAGGCGAACATGTTTTTTGTAATCCCTTTTATGCTGGTACCACTGCACCGATTTTAAAAAGATTTATATGGTCTTAAAGGATTTTTTTACAGATGTGCAGAATTTATATTTTATTGAAATCGGTTTAGTATTTTGGGAGCTATAAGCGTTTAAAGTTGCTACCACTACATGCACACATATTACACACGCATTTATTAGCTTATAATAGTGTCCTGCACAAGACTATTTATAAGACCTTTCAAGACATGAGAGATTTTTTCAAATGCTTTACTACAGCGAAATATTCTAAAAGAATCGCTAAAGCCGCATTCAGACTATTATACTTTGTATTTATACTTGTCAAAAATTCAAATAATACGTGCAAGTGTGATAGTCAGAACGCAAAATGTCATCAAAGTGGCAAATAATACGATACAAATTTTGACATCCCATAAGACATTTTCGTTTTTAGAAAATTTTCTAAACGATAATACTTTTCATTAGATCAGGGTTGCATTTTCACACAAACCAAACTTCCAAGTCGGCTGTTTCGCCGCCGATAGCGTGTCATCATTGATGTAATGTTTTGTTATATGTATATCGGCTCCCCGCCTGCATGAAACCGTTTTGCCGCCACTAGTAAGTGAATAGCGCAGACATTTTCATTGGACAGCTGTTTTGTTTTCTGCTTGTATTACACATTTGATTTGAAGTGTGATGGTCTGAACACAGTATGTGATTTTACGTTAGATTTTTTTGACAGTCGCAACGAATGTATTTAGATTTCTGTATCGTAAAAGTGATGAAAGTATTAATACTTGTATAATAGTCTGAACGGGGCTTAAGCAACACTGTTGGCAAGTAATTTTTTTCGGTGATTTGTCTTGCCAACAGTGTTGTTTAAGCCCCGTTCAGACTATTATACAAGTATTAATACTTTCATCACATTTTACGATACAGAAATCTAAATACATTTGTTGCGACTGTCAAAAAATCTAACATAAAATCATATATTGTGTTCAGACCATCACACTTCAAATCAAATGTGTAATACAAGCAGAAAACAAAACAGCTGTTCAATGAAAATGTCTCTGCTATTCATTGACTAGCGGCGGCAAAGTGGTTTCATGTAGGCGGGGACGTGCCGGCACTTGAAAATATTCAGCAGTTAAAAATATTCTATGTAAATAACAGAAAAAATTTAAGAAAAGGTATTAAAAAACGTTAAAAATTTCGTCAACGATATATACTTCCATACTGTTCACTTATTCAAAATTGTGAGCCAATATACATATGACAAAACATTACATCAATGACGACACGCTATCGGTGGCGAAACAGCCGACTTGGAAATTTGGTTTGTGTGAAAATGCAACCCTGATCTAATGAAAAGTATTATCGTTTAGAAAATTTTCTAAAAACGAAAATGTCTTATGGGATGTCAAAATTTGTATCGTATTATTTGCCACATTTTGCGTTCAGACTATCACACTTGCACGTATTATTTGAATTTTTGACAAGTATAAATACAAAGTATAATAGTCTGAATCGGCTTTAGCGATTCTTTTAGAATATTTCGCTGTAGTAAAGCATTGGAAAAAATCTCTCATGTCTTGAAAAGTCTTATAAATACTATTGTGCAGGACACTAGCTTACAAGTAAAATAAATTCAGTAAAGTGCGACTATGACTCGCGCACATAGGGTTCCGTACGAACACTAGATATGTAATTTAATACAAACTTCATCCTATATAATATATAGTTTTGGCATTTTTTTCGTTTTTGGGGTCTTTTCGGTTATTTGTTTTGCCTTTTTTTCCCTTTTTTTCGGTTTTGGCGATTTTTTAAAGTTTTGGCTCTTTTTAAGTTTAGACACTTTATTTTCTTGTTTTGGCGATTTTTTCGGTTTTATGGCGTTTTTTAATTTTGGCGTTTTTTTTTTATTGTTGAAGATTTTTTTTAATATATGCGATTTTTTGTTTATATAAATTATTTTTAGTTTTGGCGACATTTTCGCGTTTTGGCGATTTTTTTCAATTTTTTGCGTTTTTTTTCATTTTGGCGTTTTTTTTCATTTTGGCGATTTTTTCGAATTTGGCGATTTATTTTAGTGTTAGAATTTTTTTTTAATTTTGGCGATTTTTTTTGTTTTGGCGATTTTTTTTTAATTTTTGGCGATTTTTTTTTTTGGTTTGGCGATTTTCTAATTTTCGGTTTTTTTAGTTTTACCGTTTTTAGAAATTTCAAGTGTTTGCCTCTTACGGTTTCCAAGATATAGCAAATTGTCAAAATTACATAGTCAAAATTGCATTAACTGATGGACCACCCTTTAATTTAAATTTTTTAAATTTTAGTGTTAATTGTTGTAGTCTGTATAAAAATACACTAATTTTACAAATTTCAAGTTTCAATATACATATGTTCATACAATTGTATGTATATTACATGGGATTTTAACATATTTCATTGCTCGTTTTGGAACACCCTTTAATTTTTAATTCTCATCTATTTGTTGTTGTAGCGGCCAAGGTTCTACATACTGTGTCCAAATTTCAGGTCCGTAGCTCTTACGGTTCCTGAGAAAATACCGTGTGACGGACAGACGGACAGACGGACAGCGTAGCGAAAACAATAGGGTTCCTTTTCACCTTTGGTGTACGGAACCCTAAAAAGGAAACAAAACATGAGTGTGTGTGTGTGTTTGTACTATTTCTCTTGATCTAACAATTGTTTTTCTCTTATTTGTTGTTGTATGAAAGCCATAATACTTGAAGGAAGAGAGTTGAATAAATTGAATTAGCTTGGTTAAAGGGATTTTGTTTATGTCTTTTTCTTAATTTTAATGTATTCTTTAATTAATTATGGTTGCATATGTATGTATGTAAGTATGTGTGTGACTGTGTTTCAATAAATCTTTTATGAAATTTAGATACATTTTCTTTGAATCTTAATAAAATTATTTACATTTTGTTTCTAGAATACGGACGAGTGTGTCGTCCGTTTGGTATATCTAGTTTTATTTTATTTTTCTGTGCAGCAACGCACTTCATCAGCACCCTAGTCTATATACTTGGGTAGAGATTGTTATTAACATCAGCTATATTTTATAGGTTCAAGGCCGTTGATGTAATAGTGTTATAGAAAAGTAATCTTGATTGGAAAAACTTTTAATATAAATTTACCAGAACAATTATATTTAAGAAATTTACTTTTCGACATATTATCATAAGTTTATTTTAATTTGATATTTATTTGCTGGTGGTTCAGTGTTGTCTATATGCATTTCATTGTTGCTGTAAAAATCATCAGTTGACTTAAGTTACAGCAACAATGAATTGCATATAGACAACGCTGACCCAGCAGCAATTAAATTTCAAATTATAAAGAATTTTAACTGATTTTTAAGTTAATATTTTTAATTGGTAATTTAGCTGTCTCTATGAAATTTTTAATGCAATTCAAGTGGAAACATTTAATTGTTATTATTAATTTGTTTACTGAAAAAATTTCATTTGTTTTTTTTTATTGATGTATATTAAAAAGTTTTAATTGTTGTTATAACATTTTTCTAATTCCATTTTTCTGTTCCAAAAAGAGTCGGAAAGCAAATAAATCACTTATCATCTTATTTTATGGAGTTTTTCCTATTATTTTAATTAATAAATGTCAAAATTTCAGTTGCCAATGATTATGCAGAAAACGATCTGCAGTACAGTTAAACACTTAAAATGAATATCTATAGAATGTGGATGCCATTGCACAGTGGTGTGCAGTTAAAATTTTTTAAGGGTATAACATAATTAGGCCTCAAGGCCAACGTGCTTGGCCATTAAGTGAAATTTTAGTTGACGTATAACATAATTATGTATAACAAATGGTGCGTTATAATTTAAAAACAACACGCCGCCCGCTATTTCGTGCTGATCTTTATCATGATGTTATTATTTCATAAATTAAAAAATAAAAACTCAATTAAGATCAACGTAAACAAATATCTGCAAATGTAAACAATAAATAATTTTTAATTTTAATATTCATTATAAAAATATGAATTTTTAAATTATTTAAGCACTTGCTTTTAGAACATTTCCAGTTCGCGTTCCGCTTTAAGTTGCAGTATGAAAAAATTGTTTGCGCGAAAAATTCTAATATTTTTTCTCTTACATTTCAATCACTTGGTCCATAGTGTGAGCCTGTTTTTTTTTCTTTCTTTAAATTAAATATAAGATTTTATAATTTCCTTAATGAAATAACATTTCTATACAGCTTATTAACATAAAACTGGCCAACCTTCAGTGCGAATCATTGAATAAGACGGTTTTGGAATTTAGCGAGTGTTCCATGAAGGCCGTCAAACGTGATTTGACAGAACTTTCTTTTTACGCCAAATTGTTGTGGAGACCCGTCAATAATGCCAGCGTAATTATTTTAAGCTATTATATTCAAATGATAATAGTATGTTTGTAATTATAAAATATTAAAAATGTATTTTAAGATAAAAGTTGCTATAAGAAGGCGGGGAGATGATGAACGTAGGACTATCTTTCAGTGTGAAGTTGATGCCTGCAAGTTTCTGCGTAATAAACGTCGGAATCCTTTAGCCGAAAAAGTTTATCAATTTCTTGCATTGCCCAAATATTCCAACTTGAATCATACTTGCCCGTATAATGTGAGTAATTTGAAATGGTTTTGAATACAAATTGATATACAAATTATTTATTTATCTATTCTATTTTTTTGAAGCATGATTTAATTTTGAAAAATGGTCAGATCAATGTAAGTGCTCTAAACAACTTACCAATACCTCACGGTGAATATACTTTGTTCAACAAATTGTTTGTACACGGCGTGCCAAGTGCCGTTGTCAACCTGAATTTTAGAATTTTTTGATTTGCAATGCATTATCTAAAGTGTTTAAAATTAAAAGTAAAATATAAAGAAAACTTTTGATGTGTAAACATCTATACGCTAGAGGGTAAAAATCTTTTGACTTTGATTTCTTTGCTGAGATTTCTTTGCTGAGATTTCTTTGCTGAGATTTCTTTGCATTGTCAAATCGGTGTGAGCTATGTATGAGTGTATTAGTGTTTGAAAGAAGCAATACCAAGCAGAGAGACAAGTCGACCGGCTCGAGGCCGACGGTGCGCCGCCGCCGGTTATTTTTCTGTATATTTCCGTACACCAAAGGTGAAAATGAACCGTAAGAGCTACGGACTTGAAATTTGGACACAATGTGTAGACATTTGGCCACTACAACAAAAAATACATGAGAGTTAAAAACTAAAGGGTGTTCCAAAACGAGCAACGAAAAATGTTAAAATCCCATGTAATATACATACAATTGTATGTACATATATACACTTGAAATTTTAAAAGTTAGTGTATTTTTATACAGACTACAACAATTAACACTAAATTTAAAAAATTTAAATCAATGGGTGTTCCATCAGTTAATGCAATTTTGACTTTGTAATTTTGACAACTTGCTGTATCTTGGAAACCGTAAGAGCAAAACTCTTGAAATTTTCAAAAACGGTAAAACTAAAAAATCAAACAAATATAAAATCGCCAAATATAAAAAAATCGCCAAAAACAATAAAAAATCGCCAAAACGAAAAAAGCACCAAATTAAAAAAAATCTCTAGGACTAAAAAAAATCGCGAAAAACCGGAAAAATCACCAAAATAAAAAAATCGCCAAAAAACAGAAAAAAATCGCCAAAATGAAAAAAGCCCCAAAAAACAGAAAAAAATCGCCAAAATGAAAAAATCGCAAAAATGAAAAAAACTGCGAAAATTGAAAAAACCCAAAAAGAGAAAACAACACCAAAACGAGAAAAAAGTGATAAAACTGAAAAAATCGTTTGGACTGAAAAAACTTAAAAAAAGGAAGAAAGCTAAATAAAAAAAAATGATCAAAACCGAATGTGCGTGAGTCAAAGTCGCACTTTACTGAATTTATTTTAATTGCAATGCGTACACAACAACAAGAACAGCAACAACTAAACGATGAACAACAGGAATTAAAAATTAAAAAGTAAAAGTAAAGGCATTTACCATAGATGAGCACTGCAGCACCACTAAAGTTTCAGTAAAAACAATAAAAAATGTTTAACAAGTAAATTTTTACTGATTACTAAAATTTTTTCTAGAATTTTTATAAATTGCCTAAATGATTTGTTATATGTTGAGGTGCATTGAATTTTCAGTAATCAGTAATTCCCGTATTCATAATGAAATTCTACCAAGTGGCTAAATGTTTTTCATACAAAAGTTTCAAAATTTGAATGAAAAAACTTTGCCACTTGCTACAATTTTATTATGATTACGGCCCTACGATTTTACTGGTAATGCAAATTAAATTTCATTAGCAGTAAAAATTTACTGAATTTTTTTAGTAATCATTAAATTTACTGCTTACTGCAATTTTTAATGCAGTACATATACATACATATACTGCAGAGTGCCCATTTACTAACCAAATAAGTTTAATAAAACAAATAAAAACCAACAAATTCCTATGTATTTGCAATATTGAAAGTTTTGATACTTTTAATTAATTAATTTAAAAAAAGATACTAAAAGCATAAGTACTTCAAACTTGAAAAAATTTTCATTACTAGATGTTTACACATCTCCTCTGTGATCGGACTCACATTGCTTTTTTTTGATGATGCAAAACGAACATACACAGGAAAACAAATAATTTACTTATATTAAATAAATATCGTTCAACTGAAGTCCACAAGAGAATGATTGTTATGGATTTTTTTTAAATTATTTGGAGTGCAGTTCTTCTCTTCTATAGCAGATCGAAAGCAATTTTTTTTAAAAATGTGTGGTCTAAAACTAAAAAGTAGACTTTTCTGTTGACTTTGGTTATGGTCCAATAAATACTTGATTCTCTCTTGATACATACTTCTAATTATTTTTAATGTTTATTTGGTTACACCCGTCACACAAACGCCAAAGTGATATTTTTTCGATGGATGCCAAAAAAGGAGAACGCGAACGAGTGAAGAAACTAAAGGGTCCGCCATCTAACGTTTTTTTTTTCAACTAGTGCTTATTTCGTGAATGGTAACACTTAGCTCATGTCTGATTTGACAGATAATTAGTTTTATCCTTCCGCTGAACGAGCCAACTGACCATCCAATGCGTTTTTGCTTCGCTAAGTGGGCCTGCGATCGACTTACAGAAGATGCCGATTTTGCCAAAAAAAATCATCTTTTCAGATGAAGCTCATTTTGATCTTGGCGGGTATGTAAACAAGCAAAATTGTCGCATTTGGGGCACAGAAAACCCGCACGCATACATTGAAAAGCCGACGCACCCAAAACGAGTCACTGTTTGGTGCGGATTTTGGTCCAGAGGCATAATTTCGAAAATGAGCAAGGAGTGGCCGTTACAGTCAATGGAGATCGTTATCGGGCCATGTTGAACGAATTTTTGTTCACAAAAATTGAAGAGGAGGATATTGGTAACATTTGGTTTCAACAGGACGGCGCTACGTGCCACACAGCCGAAGCTTCAGTAGTTTTTTTTATAGCATTTTCAAAAAAAAAAGTTATCTGGCGGACCCTTTATATATACTGCGCTTAGCTTTACAAAAGAAAAGGGATAGGAAAAAAAGAAATGCTAACAGCCATATTTTTTAAAAATTATTAAGGCTTTATAAATCCTTAGTGAGCAAAATTTTCTATGGAAAATTGTCTTAAAACCCCATTATTAAGCCTCAATATTTTTTATAAATAAGACCGTAAAAAAATTAGAATGGATAAAGAATCATTGGAACAAAAAAAGAAAACAAAATAGCAGACAACGGAAAATGGGTGAAAGTCAAATTTAATATATTGTAAATACCTCTAAAATTGTTAGTTTATATCACAGCTTTTATAAAAAGAAGCAGTCACTAAAGTTAAAATGTTACCTTCCCTGTAGTTATTAAGCAACTCTTCAAATATCTGCCTTCAGAATCTATCGTGCTTTCAATAAGCAGACGAATGCAAATTAAAGGGTTGCATTTGTATACTCGTTTGTATAGCCAAAACAAATATACCATGGTATGTACCATATAATTGTAGTGTGACCGACAGAACTAGTATAAGAGTTATTGTGTGTGCGTGCTTTTCCAAATTAAAATACAATTGAAAACAAATAACAATTGCTTATTGTATTGCTGCTGAGCAACTGTTTGATCTGTTTTTGCTCAAAAAATACATATTGTAATACAAATATATGAAAAAACCACTATTGAAACAAATACATGATGTGCAGATGTATGTGCGGACGTGCGTTATGTTATTTTGTGGCGCAGCCAAGTATACAGAGAGAGAGAGAGAGAGAGAGAGAGAGAGACAATTTTGCTTTGAGAGTAATTACACATGCATGTGTTTCATGTACATGTATCATTTACTTACATATATAAGTGCAATTTTGCTTTCATTTATTCATTCATCAGCCAATTACATTTTTTCTCAACACATCATAAGGCACTTATGGTAAAAGCAGTTTTATGTATCTTATTTGCCTTAGAAAAAAATAAAAATAAAAAATAAATGTGTTGTTTTCATTTGCTCATTGGCCAACCATACAATAATTGCTTAAAAAATCAACATTTACAACTAGTAACAGAAAACGATAAATAACATATTTGTTCATACCAGAACCAAAAAACAGGCAAAACTAGTGCAAATAGATGTATCTGTGCAATGCTATAATCCAAATACCGACATTATGAGCAGCGATTACAGCGCGGTACTATATTGTGAAATCACCGCTAAAATCTTCCAAACATGTAGTAGAAAAAAAGAAATCTTATAAAAGTCGCCTCTTTTGTGCATCTAAAGAGTATATCATCGTCGTTGTGATAAATAGTTATTTTTTTAACCAAAACCTGGGAAAACTTCAAAACAATAACCAATATTCAAACTGCATGCTACATTCTTTTTGTATATTACGGTACGTGTTTATCTGAAAATTTTTTCAAGATGTTCTTTAATTAATTTTGTAGTTATGAATGTTCTTTAGCTTATACATTTTATGTTATCTCAGTTCACGAATATGATTATGGATTTAAAACATAATTATGCTCAGAGCATAAGTTTTACAAAAAAAAAAAATATATATTTCGATTTTCCAACCCCGGAATCTTATTTTGGAATTGTCTGATTTTTTATAATATTTTATTTCGTTATAAAATATAAAATATGTTTAATAAACAAAGAAAAAAATTAGTTTTATATAGCTACTTATATACACAAAAAAAAGGTTAAAATTTTCCAGCTCTGGAGCGGCTTTAAATTTTTGAAATGTTTTATATCTAACTGCCAGTTTATAGAAGCCATGTAAAAATTCTCGGCTGTCTATTTATAATGAAAGCAAAAACAAATTTTGAGTGCTTTGTTTTTGTTTTCAATATAAATAGGCAGACGAGAATTTTCACATGGCTTCTATGAACTGGCAGTAAGTCTTTCCTTTTAAATGATTAACGGTCTAATTCATAAAAAATATTTTAGGTTTATTACAGGTTTATTTGACAAATTTCCCATAGAAATATGTCAAATAAGCGCTTAATGAACCTGAAATATATTCTATGAATAAGGCAGTAAATATATTTAATTTATAATGAAAAAGGAAAAATTAATTTGATCTAACTACTTTTATAAACAAAGAAAAGTTTAAATTTTCCAACCCTGGAATCATTCTTTTAGATTTTTGTGTTTTGTTATAACAATCTATTTATTTTAAAAATATAATATATGTTTATAGAGAAAATGAAAAATATTATTTTTGTAGTTTACCAAAAAAAAAAAAAAAAATCAATTTTCCAACCCTGGAATATTTTTTTTTTTTGAATTTTTGGATTTTTAATGCAAAATTAATTTTAACTAAAATATGAAATGTTTTTATTTAGCAAAAACACAATAATTAGTTTCAGTTAGTTACTTGTACACGGCAAAATAAAATTTTCATTTTATAACTCTGAAACCATCTTTTCGATTTTACTGATACACCAGTCCAAGACCAAAAAGTCTCTAGCTTTTCTGGGAGCTTCGGAAAACCGATATCACCTAAAGACAGACTAACAGACTGACAGACGGACATCGCTTATTCGTCTTCTTTATATACATATAAGGATCCAGAATATATATACTTTATGGGTTGCATATGAATATTGTAGAATTTATATACGCAATGACAAACCTATATATTTATATCCTTTACTATTTTTGATGAAGGGTATAATTATAGAGCATAGAGCGAAAAATTTTAAATTGCAGCGTGTCAGCGATCAGTATGCTTGCTATTCAAATATTTTCAAGTAAACAAAGCGACCAAATTACATGCATTTTTTTGCACTTCACTTCAAATTATCGAGAAATTAAATTAACGAATTTTATATTACATATCATGAGTTGGCTGTACGTATATCTATATATAAATCGTTAGATCTGGCAACCCTACTAAGTAACTGTGTGCTTCCATGCGAGAACATCATGAAATTAGTAAAAGTATAGCATACCTTTAGGAAGCGAAATAAGTTGCGTTGTAAACTCTGAATGGGAGTTGTTAATTAGTAAACTAAGAGAGGTTGTAAATTTCATAAATCTAACTTAATTAATAATATTCCAGTGATTTTTTTTTATTAAATTGTGTGTAAATTATTGTACTAATTTTTTATAAGTTATATTAAAACAAAAATCTAAATAAACCTGTTAAGAATAAACAAATATTTTCTAATTGTGTTCAAATTTGCCAAGAAGACTTGGCGAAGAAACCAGTGCAACGGTTCTATAACTTCACTTTGAATTCAATTTATTTTAATTTTCATCATCTTTATGACATTTGCTATTGTCTTCAAGTGCTCTTAGGCATAGTATTTCTTAATATATGTATTTAATCGTATTGCATGAGTTTGTATTGTTTTGTGCGTGTATAAATAATTAAATTCCTAATTATCTCAAACACACAAAAACTTTTACACCCACTCCAAGCTCTGGTGAAATATGCGAATGTGTCAAGTACATACATACATGCATGAATATGGAATCGTATATATGTATCTAGATACATTTTATAAAAGTCTTTATGAACATTGTATGCATATTTACACGCATACAAGCACTTTTTCTTTATAAGTTTAATGATGCTGGCACTCATAAATTTTTATTTCTGGTTGTTTTTTTTTCTTCATTACAGATTTCTCGTTATTAGCCCAATATTATCCTTTGTGAACTCCTTCACCCAGATGAAACACACTTGCATATTTATACGTTTAAAGTTTACCGCACATAAAAACAAACTGCTGAATATGACTAAATGTTGTCTGTTTCTTGTGTTTGTGTGTGTGTGTGTGTGTGTGTTTGATTTCCTTTGTAGTTGTTATATTGTATGACATTGTCGTTGCCGTTGTCATTTAATTAAATTTAATAATTTATTACTTCAATTTTGATGTCGTTGAAAGCAAAATGGGAACAGGAAATTTAATTTTTTTTTATGATTAAATTAGAATATTAATATTCATAGTGCCACTTATGATGTTTCTCCGTCTTTATGAATTTGAATATATTCTGGTTGCGGTAAAACAATTTACATACTTCAGTTTAAAGAAATAAATGCTGTCATTTGAAAGAGTTTTTTAACTAGTTTATAAAATATTTCAAAATATTTCTTAAATCTTTTTATATCTCTTGTGTTTATCATATATGAAAAATTCCGTAAAAGATTTAAAAAAAATAAAAATTTTAGCCCTGGACCAGCGAAATCATAATAACGAGCAGTGTTGCCATATTAATTTTTCAAAAATCTTCAAGTCAAGCAAAAGAAAATCTTTTTTTATTACCAAAAATCTTTTTTGTTATATTGTTGAATGCAAATGAGTTAAAATTTATTTTGCTTCTTGTGAGCTATTAAAATTAAAGTCAAATAACACAAAATATTTACTGTATAGAGTATGTGTAAGATCATTATAAAGCAAATCAGAAAATTTGTAAGTAGTTTAGTCAAAAAATCCATCAATAATATATTAAAATTACCAAAAGTAAAATATTTAAAAATCTTATTTTTATATAACAAATCTTTTTTGGCGTTTTGACATGTCGAAAAACTTCAAATATAAGATAAATCTTCACATATGGTAACACTGATAACGAGTTACTACAAAACAGTACAAAATAATATAATAATAATATATAATATAATATATATATATATATATATATATATATATATATATATATATATATATATATATATATATATATATATATATATATATATATATATATATATATATATATATAATAATAATAATAATAATAATAATATATATATATATATAATATATAAAATAATATTTAAAATTAATATTTAATATTTAAAATTAAAAATGACACCAAGCTAAGAGAGAGAGAGGGGGGCTACAATAGCAGGAAAACTTGTTAACAATCTTTAAAATTTTTTCATTATAATATTTATGAGGCAATTTTTTCTTTTTAATTTTGATGCAATTTTCCATTAGAGCCATTTCTTCTTAAGCAGGAAAAACCGAATTCAAAAATTAAAAATAAACCAAATAAAATTAAAAAACGAAAAATTCTTAATCGTCTTCTTTATGCTTTTTAATTTTATCTTTATATCTTTCACCAAAACTGAAATCATTCTGTGCAGAATCTCCACAATATTTATATCTACTGACCGAATTACTAAATTTAAAGAAATTTGTCATCGATTTGTAGTTGTATATTTTTGCATATTTTTGTGGTACATACGTGCATATTTTACATATTTCGCAATAATCGCATATTTTTGCAATTTCAACCGTTTTTAATGCATATTTCAAAACAAAAATTTAATAAAAAATAAATTCTATAAAAAAATAAGTTCAAGTTTTTATATTCAAACTATATTTTTTTAACTAAAAGTATTACTATACTACCAATATTCAACACCCTCAATTAAATAGTAAAGAACGTATTCGAAAACTTTACAATGTAAAAGGACAAAATGAAGAAAGTAATAAATAAATTCAGTAAAGTGCGACTCAGACTCGCGCACGAAGGGTTCCGTACGAGCACTAGATATGTAATTTAATACAAACTTCATCCTATATAATATATAGTTTTGGCTTTTTTTTTAGTGTTTGGGGTTTTTTCGGTTTTTTTTTTTGTTTTGGCGTTTTTTGCGTTTTTTCGGTTTCTTGCGATTTTTTTCGTTTTGGCGATTTTTTTAAAATTTTTTGGCCATTTTTTTTTTTTTTGGTTTGGTGATTGCATAATTTTTGGATTTTTTAGTTTTACCGTTTTTGAGAATTTCAAGAGTTTGCCTCTTACGGTTTTCAAGATATAGCAGCAAATTGTCAAAATTACATAGTCAAAATTGCATTAACTGGTGGACCACCCTTTAAATTAAATTTTTTTAAATTGTAGTGTCATTTGTTTTAGTCTGTATAAAAATACACTAATTTTACAAAATTCAAGTTTCAATATACATATGTACATACAATGTATACAATGTATATTACATGGGATTTTAAATTTTTTCGTTGCTCGTTTTGGAACACCCTTTAATTTTTAATTCTCATGTATTTGTTGTTGTAGCGGCCAAGGTTCTACATACTCTGTCTGAATGTCAGGTCCGTAGCTCTTACGGTTCCTAAGAAAATACCGTGTGACGGACGGATGGACAAACGGACAGCGTAGCGAAAACAGTAGGGTTCCTTTTCACCTTTGGTGTATGGAACCCTAAAAAGGTTAAATAATACCATAGAGAAATACATCGGATATCATAATTTGAAACTAATTTCAAATACGCTTGGATCACGTTCAAACAATTTCAAAAGCTAACTTTAGCCGATAGGAATATTGAAATACGCTCCTTTAACTTCAGTAGATGTTGAACGGATTTTTTCGATGCTCAATAACTTCCTAAGTCATAAAAGCGTTATGTTATTATCGAAAATTAAAAAAAAATATATAATTTGTGTACGTAAATAGCAGTAGTAATAAGTAGTAACAAGTAAAAAAATTAAAGGTTGCCAATGCAGCCATGGTAAACTAAGAAAATAAAAAACTTGTTGGTTATTGAGTTCTTGTTTCAACTTTGATATTTGTTGAGCTTCTCATTCGTTTAAATGAAAGCTTAACATAATACCTCTAGTTGTTTCAAGAAATTTTTGCGTAAAGATTGCGAAGTAAAATTATAATTTGGGATTGCTAGTGCGTTAAAAAATGTTAGACTTAAATTGTAACAATTCCAAAAAAAAGCAGGCAAAAAATATTTAGGTGAATTTTTTAAAAGCTTTAAATTAATTTTTAGTTGGATTTTTTTTTCAAATTAAAAAATTCTCAAATCGAAAAACGAACAACTTTGTAAAATACAGGAAATAAAAATTTATAATTTCATATAATTTAATATCCATTTCTGTTCTTATATAACCAATATACATATCGTTAACTTAATACGAAAAGGTGCTAACTCATGTTTTTCATAGTTTACAGGAGTAGGAAAAAACTAAATAAAAAAAGATGCAATATTAATAAAAAAAATTTTTAAACGCTTATGTAAAGCTTTTGTAAAGCGGTTTTAATAGAAATTGCGTTTAAAAAAATTTTATATCAATATTGCATCTTTTTTTATTTAGTTTTTTCCTCCTCCTGTAAACTATGAAAAACATGAGTTAGGGCCTTTTCGTATTAAGTTAACGATATATAGGTGTGAGCAAGACTAGGTAATCCTTAACAACAAACGTCGTTTCTGTATATAAAATTTGCTAAATTATCGAAATCAGTGCTGTGATTTGTATTTAAACAATGAATTACTAAGGCTGCTCTTGTATAAAGTGCCTTATTCCCATACTTCTCATTGAATTTATGTCTAGCTACACTTGTTTTTAATTTATTTTTTAAGAATGTTTCAAGTATTTGATTATTAAAATTTATAAGTCGATGGACAGACAGCGGAGTACAAAGATGATAAGCCTTTCGGCATTTTAGAAATAGAATGGATACTGAACAGTAATATCACTGTGGTCTTTTGCTTTGATTTGCAAAGTTTGCATAAATATTATCTGTTTTAAATTTTAGTGCTCATTGTGTGCCCTTTTAAGCACTAAATTTAATTTTATATTTTTAACCGGCTACAAAAAGAGCTTAAATACTCGTCATTAAAATTTCAAATCACTTCTCTTGCCAAAATATTCAAGTAGTTTTTACGACGGCAAAACAAAGAGGAAATAATAATAATACAATCGAATTGATGGTCTCTTTAGTTTTAGAAGTAATTAAATAAATAATGAAATTATCAGTAGGTAAATATTCAATGCTTTATGTGTAAAAAATTATTTTTGGTTTATAAAAAGTTTATAAAAAAATATTCTATAGGAATTTGATAAATAATTCTTTTTGTATATAACCGAAATATTCTTTTATGAATATCTATTGATAAAAATAAATTTTGCAATTGCTCCTAAAGCTATGCTACAATTTATTTAATTATTAGACACACACACACTTAAACATACGATATTGTGAACAATATAAAATGGATTCTTACCATTTGCTTTAATTCCAAATAAATTTCGAACTTGTTTTAATCCACAAATTTAAAAGACTTCATCAGAAGAGTTTCAAATTCCTTATAAATGTTGCACATAATTTTTATAATATTTTATTTTTTTTTTTGTTTCACTTTCATTCAATATTTGAGTGAATTTTTCAATTCCTATTTTTATGCACAAATATAATTATGTTTTATAAAAAAAAATAACTAGTCACATACACACAATCACAAGACCAAACACGTGCATGGTTGTTATGAAAAAGGACAAAGACAAACAAGGAAGCGTGTTAACAAATATTTGAAAAGCACTTTTACATTAAAAAAAAATACGTTGATTTTTTTCTTCTTTCTTTCTTTCAGCAAATCAAACAAGGCTTAAGAATGCTCGCACGAATTAGAAAGAACAGCATAAAAAGAAATTATTATGACGACTTAATTTTCAAAAAGCAATTGACAGGCAGGCAGGCAGTAATTTAATCAAATGGAATTTAAGGAAAAAATCGGCAATTGATACAACAAAATGAAAATTTCCGTACTATACGCAACGTAATTGTTTTACGTTCAAACCGCAACTGATTTGGAAAAATCAACGTACAGCTGAAGGATGCGGCAAATGTTTGTTGTTTCTTGTTGACGATGTCTGACAACATTCCCAAAGGAGTCATGTAGTCTGTGAGTGTGGTAAATTTCATGACACAAGCTTCAGCGCACACTTGCACACACACACACACGAACGAACACTTACATTTCTCTTACTTTATTTACGTACATAGATGACATCGCTGGCTCGTGATGCATAAACAAACATGTCAGTGTGGTAAGTGCTATTTTCATTTTATCCATTTGAACAAGTGGTGGAATTTTCATTTCATTCATAGATTTATTGTAAACAATTGTATGTTTTGCCATGAAATGTTCAAAGTAAATTTTTGTTGTTTCTATTAAATGTTGTAAGCAGGCAGGCGCATTTCTCTAAGCGCTCTTAACATCCACAAGTTCTCTAAGGAAAATTGTAGTAGATTTTTTGGCGCTATGCAAGTAATAACGGTTTCTATTTTTAAATTCAACAAGTAAAAAGATTATGTTAAATGCTGAAACGAAGGATTGATTTTTTATATAAACACCTTTTCTTTCAAAAGCATAGAAAATGATAATAATCACAATATATATAGATTTTTTGATGTGTAAACATCTATACGCTAGGGGGTAAAAATCTTTTGACTTTAATTTCTTTGCTGAGATTTCTTTGCTCGAAGCCGACGGTGCGCCGCCGCCGGTTATTTTTCTGTATATTTCCGATGCAATTTTGACTTTGAAATTTTGACAACTTGCTGTATCTTGGAAACCGTAGGAGCAAAACTCTTGAAATTTTCAAAAACGGTAAAACTAAAAAATCAAAAAAATATAAAATCGCCAAATATAAAAAAATCGCCAAAACGAAAAAAAGTACCAAATTAAAAAAATCTCTAGGACTAAAATAAATCGCGAAAAATCGCCAAAATTAAAAAAATCCTTAAAGTGTTTTTATATTTATTAAGCTTGAGATCTTATTTTTATTATTATTTTTTTTATAAAAGAATTAACAAATTTTATTTATTTTTCAATATTTCGTTGTCACAATAGGTAACTTCTTCTTCTCTTCTTCGCCAATATGAAAAAATCGCCTAAATAAAAAAACCCCAAAAACAGAAAAAAATCGCCAAAATGAAAAAATCGCCAAAATGAAAAAAAAATGCGAATATTAAAAAAACTCAAAAAGAGAAAAAAAAACGCCAGAACGAGAAAAAGCGATAAAACTGAAAAAAAATCGTTTAAACTGAAAAAACTTAAAAAAGGAAGAAAGCCAAATCAAAAAAAAAAAAAAAAAAAAATGATCAAAACCGAATGTGCGCGAGTCAAAGTCGCACTTTACTGAATTTATTTTAATTGCAATGCGTACAGAACAACAAGAACAGCAACAACTAAACGATGAACAACAGGAATTAAAAATTAAAAAGTAAAAGTAAAGGCATTTACCATAGATGAGCACTGCAGTACCACTAAAGTTTCAGTAAAAACAATAAAAAATGTTTAACAAGTAAATTTTTACTGATTACTAAAATTTTGTTTCTACAATTTTTATAAATTGCCTAAATGATTTGTTATATGATGAGGTGCATTGAATTTTCAGTAACCAGTAATGCCCGTATTCATAATGAAATTCTACCAAGTGGCTAAATTTTTTTCATACAAAAATTTCTAAATTTAAATGAAAAAACTTTGCCACTTGCTACAATTTTATTATGATTACGGTCCTACGATTTTACTGGTAATGCAAATTAAATTTCATCAGCAGTAAAAATTTACTGAATTTTTTTTAGTAATCATTAAATTTACTGCTTACTGCAATTTTGAATGCAGTACATATACATATATTGCAGTGTGCCCATTTACTAACCAAATAAGTTTAATAAAACAAACAAAAACCAACAAATGCATATGTATTTACAATATTAAAAGTTTTGATACTTTTAATTAATTAATTTAAAAAAAGATACTAAAAGCATAAGTACTTCCAACTTAAAAAAAATTTCATTACTAGATGTTTACATCACAATGTACAATTAAAAGCTAACAGGTACTTTGAAGGCAAGTTTTGAATGCAAAACTATCAGTTAAAGTTCACGCTAACTCTGAATCATTCATTGTGGAAAGGGACTTAGCCTTTAAGTAATGATTAGTAATCGTAATGATTACTAATTTCATTACTTTTTTTTTTAAAGGTGAAGTAATGATTAAATTACGATTATATTCAGTTTCATACTTAGCAATCGTGATTACGATTACTAATAATGGAAAAGTAATCTCAATTACTTAAAAATACTACAAAATAATCAAAAAAAAAATTTTTTCAACAATTCTTTCGAAGGCAATTATATAATCATTACAATTCTTTTTCAAATGTAATCTAATTGATTACTAATCGTAATCGTAATTTAACAGCTCTGATTTAAGCTGTATGTAAACTCTGCTTGTATTTTTGTAAAAGCGAAATTAGTATAATAATTGCTGCGAATTTTCATTAAGCAAAGAGCCATAATGAGGGTGGCGTTGGCTGAAGTAGTTAGCACGTCGACTACAAAACTGAAGATCCTAGGTTCAATCCCTGTATCCGACAGTCATTCAAATAACAACACCACGCATTTTTCTGATGTGCATTAGAGTCCCTTTGCATTAGCTGTTGTTGGAAAGTTCAAGTAATGAAGGCATAGTCAGTGGTCACTGAACTATACCGACTTCAGCAGATGCTAATCCTAATGTTACATCAGAGCGCCCTCCTTCGTCGGTATTATGTATCAAAATCATCGGCGAAGTAAAATAACCAATAAAATGCCTACTAAAAATACAGCTTCAAAATTTAATACGCCTCATTTAACACCAGAAGGCGCTGCAACACTGCATTATTAAAAAGAGTTCAAAAAGCAGTTGTAAAAAGAATGAAGCTTTCTTCTATCTCTTCCTTCACCACCTGTCTTCTGTCACTATCCCTTTCCTAAAGAAGGTAACACCTAGTAATAGTAGTAGGCATTAATTGCCTGAGTGTTACTTCTCTTAAAAAAAAAAAAATAATAATGATTTCGCAAAATCCACTCTATATATTATTGTTTCAAACATTTATCTTCAATAAAGAAAAAACCCTTTAGTAGTGCTATCGAACGAAAATTCTTAATATATTGCATAGTGTAATGCAGCACAAACAACTATAACTAAAATTAATAGACTATATGAGCTTCAATCATAACCATGAGTATGAAAATACTCTGACTACTAATCGGCTACACGTGCGTATATACAAGGCTATTTTATTTACACAAACATAAAGTATTCAAACAGCAACACACAGCTACATTCCATGTTATACACATAAATGATGGTATACCTTGGTGAATGATGAATAATAATCCCGAGTATCATGCGTATATTTTTTTGTGCGATTAAATATCCATAGTCTGAGTATAAGCATACTCATACACATAGCATACATACATAAGCATACTCAGACTATGTGTATGAGAGAGATAGAGAGTCAATGCGCTTGCTACGCATGTGCCTTTTTAGTTTCAGTTGTAGCATATTTTAATTGTTTGCATAAACCAAATAGAGATGCTCTTGTTTGTTGGTATCGGCTATAGTCATAGTTGCTTGAGAGAAAATATCGGAGCATACGAAATATTTGCGCTACAATTATGATTAAATACAGTTACTAAAATAAAGACTATTGGGCTAGGTTAGCTTAGGTAGAGTATTAATATAAAGCACCTCCACTCGGAGACCCAGTTGGGTCCATTGTGACTCTCTTCTATTGACCCGTTTAAAGTAATACACAGTGCAACAAAAAAATATAACCATATACGGACTCCGCTACGTGATAAAAGATTAAAAGATAAAAAAAAGACTCGTGTCTCCCAGTTTTGCCCCAAGTCATGCACATTTTTTTATGGGGCCCAACGAATTGGGGCCTCAGTGTCATTTTTGTATTTTCTCAGGCTCATATCTTACAAACCGTTCGGAATTTTGACTCACTCTCTGAAGCAATGTTGCAGCTCTTGTCATAAAGAACAAAAATTGTCAACATATAAAATCAAAAAAAAAGTTCATCTTGAAGATCAAAATCGCACAAAAATTTTAATAAATTAGATTTTTTTGTTACCACTTTTCCCCTGTTCAGGTCCATAGGTAGCAAAAGCCTTCAAAATTCAAGGAAACAATCAACTTCCAAAATGTACCTTAGATCTCAATAAACAGCTTTTTATAACATATCTTCTTAGGACTGATTCTTAACAAGGTTTAGGTAGCGCTTAAATAGCCGCAAAAGTGAATAAATTCAATAAAGTGCGACCCTGACTCGCGCACGAAGGGTTCCGTACGAACACTGGATATGTAATTTAATACAAACTTCATCCTATATAATATATAGTTTTGACATTTTTTTCGTTTTTGGGGTCTTTTAGGTTTTTTTGTTTTGGTGTTTTTGCGTTTTTTCGGTTTTGGCGATTTTTGTAAGTTTTTGCTTTTTTTTTTAGTTTTGACACTTTATTTTCTTGTCTTGGCGATTTTTTTCGGTTTTTGGCGTTTTTTCATTTTGGCGATTTTTTTTCTATTTTTGGCGATTTTTTTCATTTTTGCGATTTTTTTATTTAAAAAATTTTTTTAGTTTTGGCGACATATTCGCGTTTTAGCGATTTTTTTTCGATTTTGTGGCGTTTTTTTTTCATTTTGGCGTTTTTTTTTCATTTTGGCAATTTTTTCGAATTTGGCGATTTATTTTAGCAGTAGAAATTTTTTTTAATTTTGGCTATTTTTGCTTTTTGGCGATTCTTTTTTTAATTTTTGGCGATTTTTTTTGGTTTGGCGATTTTAATTTTCGGTTTTTTTAGTCTTACCGTTTTTGAAAATTTCAAGTGTTTGCCTCTTACGGTTTCCAAGATATAGCAAATTGTCAAAATTACATAGTCAAAATTGCATTAACTGATGGACCACCCTCTAATTTAAATTTTTTTAAATCTTAGTGTTAATAGTTGTAGTGTGTATAAAAATACACTAATTTTACAAATTTCAAGTTTCAATATACACATGTTCATACAATTGTATGTATATTACATGGGATTTTAATATTTTTCGTTGCTCGTTTTGGAACACCCTTTAGTTTTTAATTCTCATGTATTTGTTGTTGTAGCGTTCTATATACTCTATATACTCTGTCCAAATTTCAGGTCCGTTGCTCTTACGGTTCCTGAGAAAATACCGTGTGACGGACAGCGTAGCGAAAACAATAGGGTTCCTTATCACCTTTGGTGTATGGAACTCTAAAAAATTACCCGAAAATTTTTTAATTTAATTTCTTTGGAAATTTTTCACTTTTGCAGCTATCTAAGCGCCTATTAACGTTGATACTAAGACTAGTAACTTAACCAGTTAATGCACCTATCAAAACTCGCAACTCCTTCCTATTCATATCCAGTAGCAGTTTGGATCTTCCTGAGTCAAGTTTTTGACAGAGCTATATACTAATACACAATAATATACCAAGTAAGGCGAATTCATATCAGCTGATCTCAATTCTGCAGCTGATGATCAGTTGTTTATTTATCTGGTTTCAAATCAGAGCAAAACATTAGGAAGTTTTCTGACAGCATGAAATTTCACACTAACAAATATACAAGGCGAAAATGCAGAGTTGTAATTTGAGACTACACGGTATTAATTCGCCTTGATACTAAGACTATTAACTTATGTATATTTTACGAGTACTCATTGTCACTCTCTGGACAAAATCATACAGGAACTACAGATTTGCATATTTTTACTTTAATTCTCACTGTGATTTGTAATCAGATTACTAAAATCCATTGCGCAATTTCGTTTTGAATACTTTTAATTTTATTGGCTTGCCCTCGCATAATTCATTAAACAGTCTCGTATAATTAAACGCGCAAATAATATATTTGACTTTATAAATTGCTCTTAAGATAAGCGCATTAATTGACTTTAATTTTGCTTCATTTCGAAATTCAATACTCAAGCAATGAGAACAATTTTATTGAAAATCATCAAATCAAAGAAAAAGTATAAAAGTTTAGTAATAAACTGAACAATAATTTATCTCCCCTTGCAGGACATTTCCACAAATTCTGCAAAAAAAAAATAATACCTAAATATATTTTTTTTATATATATTTTTATTATTTTAAATGTCTTTAGAAGGAAAAGAAATTTAAAAAGAAAATCTTACCATTTGCACAAGTGCTACAAGCAGACAAATAATATTTGAACCAACCTGCCAAAGGAATTAGGGTGGAGAACAAGTGTCCGTTAGGGGTAAAATCTAAAATGTTTGGGGGGTGGTGAATGTGACAATGGCAATTTGCCTCACTACCCTTAAAATTTATTTGTTGATTCCTTACAATGGCCATTTAGTGTCAATATAAAATTCAAAGTTTCTAAGAGGTGATTACGCATTAAACACTTGAATGTGGGGGACTCAGACTTGTTGTGGCTCCTCAGCAATTTTATTAAGATTTTATTAGCTAATATTGCAAACAGCTTTGCTAAAAGGAAACACTAGAAAATTTGACTTAAAACACATAATTTTCTGCACATAATTTTCTTTACACGAGTATTTGCGTTTATTGTCAGAAGGCAATGATCCTTGAATCAGTTTTAAGGTTTGCTTTGCAAAGGATATGAATGCATATGAATTTCATCTTTCTTCTTCGTTTATTTTGGAAAGGACATGTGATTTTAAATTGTCTGATTTGTATGTGGATTAATTTAAAAAGACTTAGTGCTCGAATTTCAAAAGAATTACTTTTCAGTATCAGTAAAAAATAAAATAAAACTTTTGCAATGTTTTGTGGCATAAGGACTTAATAAATTGTAGAAATCTAAAGATCTTAATCCTCTTTTGAGGTTTTAAAAAAACAAAGAGATTATTAGTGTGTATATGTGATTGTATATAAAATAAATAAAAATATCTTTTTTATTTTAAGAACATGAACATTCTTTATGCTTCTGCAAGTAAATGGCTACATTTGCCACAAATCAAGTCCATTGTTAGGTCAACTAAAAAAAAATTCAGTAAAGTGCGGCTCTGACTCGCGTACGAAGGGTTCCGTACGAACACTAGATATTTAATTTAATACAAACTTCAGCCTAAATAATATATAGTTTTGGAATTTTTTTTTGGTTTTTGGAGTTTTTTCAATTTGGCGTTTTTTTTTCATTTTAGCGATTTTTTTCTTCTTTTTGACGTTTTTTCATTTGGGCGATTTTTTTAGTTTTGGCGCCTTTTTCGCATTGTGGCGATTTTTTCGGTTTTTGGCGTTTTTTCAATTTTGCGATTCTTTTTTTTAATTTTGGCGATTTTTTTCATTTTGGCGATTTTTTTTCATATAAACAATTATTTTGGTTTTGGCGCATTTTTCGCGTTTTGGCGATTTTTTTTAGATTTTTGGCGTTTTTTTTCATTTTGGCGATTTCTTTCATTTGGGCGATTTTTTCGAAATTGGCGATTTATTTTAGTGTTAGAAATTTTTTTTAATTTTAGCGATTTTTTTCGTTTTGGCGATTTTTTTTTTGATTTTTCGCCGATTTTTTTTTGGTTTGGAGATTTTATAATATTCGGATTTTTTAGTTTTACCGTTTTTAAAAATTTCAAGTGTTTGCCTCTTACGGTTTCCAAGATATAGCAAGTTGTCAAAATTATATAGTCAAAATTACATTAACTGATGGACCACCCTTTAATTTAAATTTTTTTTTAAATTTTAGTCTTATTTGCTTTAGTCTGTATAAAAATACACTAATTTTACAAAATTCAAGTTTCAATATACATTTGTACATACAATTGTATGTATATTACATGGGATTTTAAAATTTTTCGTTGCTCGTTTTGGAACACCCTTTAATTTTTAATTCTCATGTATTTGTTGTTGGAGCGGCCAAGGTTCTACATACTCAAATTTCAGGTCCGTAGCTTTTACGGTTCCTGAGAAAATACCGTGTGACGGACAGACGGACAGTGTAGCGAAAACAATAGGGTTCCTTTTCACCTTTGGTGTACGGAACCCTAAAAACCGCCTCTAATGCTGATGGGCTAGACATTTTTGCCAAGTTTTGAAACATTTCTTATGAAACGAATTTTTGTTATTAAAATGTGTACACAGTAAAAAGTTGTGCACTAAGCAGTTTTAATTATAAAGTATTTTGGAATTAGAATTTCATATAGAATCTAAATTTATGTATATTCACAATATTCTCAGATAAGTTTAATTCGTTTTTGGGTTTGTTGATACGAGGGCGGATCAATAAGTCCGTGACCTTTTGAATGAAACATTTTTTTTTTTTGGCATAACCAAAATTTATTTTTCAACATAATAATCTCCTTTTAACTCAATACACTTAGTCGAACGTTTCTCCACTTTTTGTATCCCTTGCAAAAAAATAAGATTTTTCGAGTTCCTTAAAATAGGCATTTGTTTGGTCAATAATTTCATCGCTGAAGCTAAACCTCTTTCTACCCAGCCATTTCTTTAGATTTGGAAATAGGAAGTAGTCACTAGGGGCTAAATCCGGAGAATCTGGCGGATGGGGTACCAATTCGTAGCCCAATTCATAGAGTTTTGCCATTGAAACTGCACACGTGTGCACTCGTGCATTATCTTGATGAGAAAGAAAATTTTTTCTTGGCCATATGGGGTCGTTTTCTTTTTAAATCCTCATATAATCGGTCTAATAAGTTGGCATAATATTCGCCGTTTATTGGTTTTCCTTTTGAAGGTAATCGATGTGGATTATCTCGCGCGAATCCCAAAAAACTGTTGCCATCACCTGATTGGCTGACAAACTCACCTTGGCCTTCTTCGGTGTAGGTTTAGACTGCTGCTGGGTGTCCAGAGTACAGTAAGGGATCCATTTTTCATCCACAGTTACGAAAACTCATTCTGGTTGCGTTTAAATAACTCCAAACAATCCTCTGAAGTTGTCACACATTTACGTTTATAATCAATTGAGAGCACACAGAAAAAAATATTCCTGCAATAAATAACTTCAATTGAAAATAAAACCAAATCAAAAATGTATTTAAGTCAATTAAACATTTGTTTAAAAATTTTATTAACTACAAAGCTTAATTGGCTCAATTACATTTTTTAAAGGTGCCTATATACTACATGTTTTTTACATTGCACCTGTCAAATTTTAGATAATTCGGTAAAAACATGTACTTGGTGACCTCAAAAACATAAAAAAACAAAAACATGAGCATGAGAGCATGTTCTATTTTCTTATTTTCACACATGTGTTTTCAAATGTCTATGCCATGTGAAAACATCTATCGACGGTTGAATGTCTGCGATATCATTAGCCGTCCGTTTAAAGTATTTGCATTGGTGATAAATTAATTATTTTTTATCTCATTTTAAAATTTTAATAACAATGATATAAAGTATATAACAAGTGTTGATACAAGCTCTATATTTTGCAGATTAAAAAGAAAAAACTTAAATAAATATTTGTGACGCCGGCACTTCAGTGACGCCGGCACTTCAGCAACGCTACCAAAGAAATTTTCAGCGGCTTTAATGTTATAATAAAAGCTGTTGTAAACAATCAAAACCAAAAATTAAAAACCGTATGTAAATTAATCAAGTTTGACAGACACAAAAAAAAACATGTGAATTGTAAACTTGAAAAAACACAAGCAAAAACATGTAGTGTATTGGTACCTTAACCCCCGACTAAAAAAGGGGTGTTATAAGTTTGTAGTGTGTGTCTGTGTGTCTGTGTATCTTTGTGTCTGTCCGTGTCCACGTGCAGGCCAAACGGCTGGTCCGATTTTCATTTAGTTTTTTCTGTTTGAAAGGCGACTTGATCAAGAGGGATCTTAGCTATGTTTGAAGAAAATTGGTCCAGCCGTTTAGAAGATATAATATCTCTTCTGAAAAAAGTCGAAGGTTTTTAAAATTTTTATTTTTGTTATTTATAATTGATTTTTGGATTTATTTTCAAGTAAAGTTGTTGATTGCAAAAATATTTTATTTTTAAGCTAAAGCTTAATTGACTTAAACAAGTTTTTAATTGATTTTTGGTTTTATTGTCAATTAAAATTGTTTATTGCAGGAATTTTTTTTTTTGTGCAAACGTGGCACCCATCTTACAGAGAACTTTCTTCAACTCATCTGATCATTTAAAATCAAAACCACACTGCTATATGAAATACCTATGGCATCAAGAATCTCACACACTTTTACTCTTCGATCGGCGAACACCATATCGTCGAATTTTTCGACATTTTCGGATGTACTGACCTCAATTGGCCGTCCAGAACGTTAAGCGTCATTTGTACTTGTGCGACCACAAAGAAAGTCAGTAAAGCAGTAACAGTAACATTGAAATCGATAGTGCAGAGTCCCCATAGTATTTATCGAGCTTTTCATTGATTGATTGAGGGTTTTTTTTTTGCAAAAAATAATTTTTAAAGAGCACCCGAAATTCACTTTTTTCCATTTTCTTCTCAAAAGCCAAGGTAGTCTGTTGTCAACGGCTGCCAAACACAAACTAAATGACATAGCTTGTTCAAATTTAGACAGGAGTCAACTGACAGTCGCTTCTTGACAGCAGCAGTGTTTCCATTTCAATCAAGAGGCGGGATATTCAAAAAGACACAAGTTAATGATCCAACCTCGTATTAATTTATTTAGTATTAAAATTAAAAAAAAAATTATTTACTGTGTAGTAATACAGATCAAAAACTTCAGAGAAAAAATACATAATATTTCATATATAAAATCTCCTCATTGGGTGTTAAATATATATGTGAACCTTGCACAGATATTTTCAATTCATCAGTGATAGCGAATATGAATTTGGATTGGCGTGTTTATTTGTACGTCTCCTGTTAAGCGGCAAGCATAAGACACTCACATATATGCACTGATTTAAAGGGGTGTATTTGATAGTCTCGCGATCGGTGCTTTTTTTAGCAATTTTTTTTGTAATATTTTGAAACAATTTGAAGAATTTATTTTCAAACAATTATTTAAAAACAAGATTCTTTTAAAGGTTTTCCCAAAGAATTTCTAAATTCACATATGATAAACAGCTTTTCTTTTGGAGATTTCACCTCATTCTATACAAAGGAAATATCAATTTTCAATGTTAACAATCCCGTGTTCTTACCACACTCTTCTTCTTTTGGCATCTGTAGTGAAATGAATTGCTTGAATGTGCAATAATTTTGTGGCTTTTGCTTAAGCCGTTTAATTTTGGGATACATTTCGCAACAACTTTTTCATTTGTTTATTGTTTTTGGCAGCATTGATTGTTTTTTGTTGTTGTTTGGCTTCACAATGTAATTTGCATTTGATATAAAACTAGATGTTTTGTTGTTATCCAAGGAGTTTATTTTAACTGATATCAGTTGAATAGAAAATTACTTTTAATATTAAAAACAGTTCAACTGCTGAACATTATGTGGCTAGATTAAATTTATTTATGCTCCCTTGCACATGCTTTTAAATTAATGTCTAGTACAATAATATTTTTTTTTTGTATCAGTAATATGGAAAAATTATATACTCAATGAAAATGTTTAGCAGCAAAAGCAAAAATGATTTCGCTGGTTCTTAGGCATATACTTCATAGGGACATTACGATATCGTTTTGTGCTTTTAAAACTAAGTTAGGAAACAATCTGTTCGATGACAATGAAAGAAATCAATTACATGCAAAAATTTTGTTTCGAAAATAGTGCAGGCTTGTGAAATGACAACCCAAGTCAAGTCTTCAACACGCAGGCAAGACAAACAATAATCATGGCTTTATACTTACATATTAGTGATGATTGTTTAATAATGTTGCTCCTTGTGAACGTGATTTCTAAATCGCTGTTCTTTTAAACTGTGACCATAGTTTATTAGTATTTTGTTTGTAGCAGTTCTATTATTTTGAGAAAATATAATAAGAAAAGCAGCAGTGAAATTAAACAGTGAAATGCGCCGAGCAATTTTCTCGGCGGCGGCGGCGGCTCATGAAAAATAGTTCGTCGGCGGCTCAAAATCGGCTGAATTTCGGCTGAGTCAGCCTAACATTTTTCAAAATTGTGTCAAAGAAAATTCACAAAGTTTTTTACAAATGATTTATTTTTTACCAGGGAAAAACTGATGTAATCAGCGTTTCCACGTTCTTTTTATTTTGTACCAGAAACAAAGTATAAAAATTGTTGGAAAACTATCATATATAAAAAAATAACCACTTCTTATTACACATTAAATCATTGTAAAATTGAATTGATTTTTTTTTATTATACAATAATTTTCTAGGGATCTTTTTCGCCTTGTTTGTGGTACAAAATCAGAATGTGGCAACGCTGACTAAA
Organism: Tachina grossa; assembly: GCA_949987645.1. NCBI lineage: Eukaryota > Metazoa > Arthropoda > Insecta > Diptera > Tachinidae > Tachina > Tachina grossa. The sequence continues at coordinate 47,550,795 of OX465278.1, read as the reverse complement.
ACAGTTTTTCTCTGAAATTTAGCCTGCAAGTCCCAGTCTAGGCTTGCATTATATATACGACAACGTTTTCCACTTTTGTTTGCAAATAAGAAGTGCGAAAACGAGATATACATATCGTCAGTTAGTTGTTGGTTAGCGGCACAGTATATTCAAAATACATACTGATTTATTCATAAAAAATATTTCAGGTTTATTAAGGGCTTATTTGATATATTTCTATGGGAAATTTGTCAAATAAACCGGCAATAAACCTAAAATATTTTTCATAAATTAGACCGATAAAGTCTGCAGCAAACCAATAACCAAACAGCGACATATCAATTGGAAAGAAAGTTTTAAAGCGAATTTACATAAAAATTTAAAAGTGTGAATGGATTAGTGAAAAAACCTAAAAACCTCAAGTAAAATATAAAAAAGATCATCAATCGGCGGCTAATTTTAGCTGATCACGCAGGCGCAGGTCACTGCTGTGATCACGATTTAACGCATTTCAGCTCTTCTTATTTCAAAATGTGAATTAGTATTATTATTTTGAAATACTAATGAGAATAGCGACAGCAAAAAACAATTATCAATCAACTCCATCTAAATAATTAGAACTAGCGTATAAGCAGTGTTGTCAACTTGGTGCGTTTCGCACCATTTTGGGTGCTTTTTGAAATGTTTTGTGCGAAAAATTCTTCAGTTGGTGCGTGGTGCGCTTTTTTTTTAAATTTCGGTGCGTTTTTTAATTTTTGGTAGCACCAACGCAAATTTAACACAGCAGTGGGTTAAAACCGGAATATTCTTGTTGTGAAACTTACCAACTTCCTGATAGTGTTAATATTACCATATTAATACTAATAATGTTTACAAAATATAACAATTTGAAATGAAATCTGTTTTATGGCCCAATGATAACAATAATGATGAAAATATTAGCTTTATTTATTTGGAATAATTAATTCTTGGTTTCTTTTTAAAAAGTTTAAAACAGAATTTATAAAATTAATATACAAAAATGTATCATCTTGGACAAATGAATGCAAAGTTATGTATGTGCCCTTAATTATGAAAGTTGTATAAGTCTTATATTTCTTTGGTTGAGATATTTAGCAGATTACATTGGCACAAATACAAAAAATATTTCTTTTTTGTTATGCAACAGTTTAATTTAGAGTTGTTCTAGTCTGATCAAAATGTACTATATCGAATCAAAAATGGTATGACCTAGACCACTTTCATATGCACACTATGTATGTACTAGTGATGTAACGAATGTCAATTTTTGATATTCGCGAATACGAATACGAATATTTGAAACGATATTCGCGAATACAAATACGAATATTATATGCAATATGAAATATTAAAAAATTGTTATGAAAAAGGACTTCACACTCTTGTTGGCGTACTTTAAAGTTAATAAAAAGTACCCAAAATTTTAAAGATCGTCATTAAATAATATTTGAAAATGATACAAAGCACAAATTTCTAAAAAAAATTAATATATTTGTACAAACTAAAATGTTTAGTCATTTATTTAAAATTCGTTTAGGATTTATGCATTTATTTATTTGATTTCGAATAAGAATACGAATATTCGTTCATCACTAGTATGTACGAATTTGTTTAGTTTTTTTTTATTGTTTTTTAATTATGTACATACAACGTGGCGCAAAAGTAATCCTCTTGTCAGAAAATGCTATAAATTTTGCGATTGGCGCCTAATGTCAGTTCTGTTTTGACATTTGTGTAGTAAACACATGCGAAATACACGTTAATAAACAATGTTACGCTACACTGCTCCAGAGCGCGGAATATTGGTGACTATTTATTTGACCAATAATCGGTCGTGAATTTCGTCGCAGATTTCCTGGCCGTCGAACGCCTACTGGTGAAACACTGCAACGTTTAGCCGCTCGCCTCGAAGAGACTGGCACAACACGAGATGCTGCCAGGCGTGGCAGACCCCGGAGTAGCCGTTCTGCAAAGAATATTGCTGCTGTAGCCAGGGATATCATGGAAGCGCCGTCGACATCGACCAGACGACGTGCCACGCAAATGGGTATCAGTCGACGGTCTTTACATCGAATTTTGGTACAAGATTTGAAGATGTTTCCGTACAAAGTCCAGACGGTGTATCACCTGTTAGCTGCTGACCGCCAATCGCGTCTAACATACGCTCAAGCCATCCTTGATCACCACCAAGAGCTTATTTTTGCGCCACCCTGTATATTGTAAAAGGCTGTTTATTTTTGTTGTTATATTTTTAATATGGATATATTAAACTTCTGATAAAAAAATTTTAAAATATTTGAATAAAATGATAAATAAAGAAATTTTATTAGTTTTGAATCCTTTCTATTAATCCTTGATCTCTTTAAAAAGTTTAGTACAGAATTTATGAAATTAAAAAAAATTATTATCTATGTAATACAAATGAATATAAACAAATTTGCTAACACTGAACTGTTAAATCCTCTTTTAGTGTTAAATTTTTAACACAAAAAAAATGTACTTTTATGCATAATTCAATAAACATTTTGAAGTAAAAAAATAAATTCTAAAATTGGTGCGTTTTTTTTTTTGTAAATGGCGCGTTTTTTTTCTCCATTTTTGTGCGTTTTGAAATTTCAAAGTTGACAACGCTGCGTATAAGAGGCAGAGAGAAAATAAAATTACAAAGACATAAATATGAGAGCTATACATAGTTGCCAGAAAAGATGACTTGACATGATTTGACGATTTTTTCTAGACAAACACTGAGGGCATAAAAAAATTAATAAGGTAGCTTTATTTACTTTAAAGTAAGCATACAAGAACAATCACATTTTGTATGAAAGAACTATATTCCCACAATCTGTTAATTGATAAATTCAGTTAAAGTTGTGATTTTTCAATTTTCAGTCTCTGTTTCGAAATATCGCTCATCTCTAATAGAAATGGACATTTTCCAAGGCAACTGCTGTACGTCTGATTTTATTGCTAGTGAGTGCAGAAAACTAAAAGTATTACTTATTTTCAAGGCTTGTAACAAATTCCATGTAATCTCGAAGAATTTTAGAACATTTGGTCCAACTGTCAAAAAAAGTGAATGTATAAAATTCCCTGCAGGAAATTGAACTGACACAATATTACTCACGTGACCGGTCCCCAAGTGATAGGGACTAGTCCGAGTTCTAACACTTCCTATGAAGCGGACCATTCACTTTTACATGGGAATGGCCTAGGATGGGGTTAATTGATACTTTTTTATACACTTTGTGACTTGTCACTGAACTATCCCATAGGGACCTATTCGGTGTAGAGTAATATCCTCACAAAAACATAAATGTGAAAAACGGCCAAGTTTGTATCCAAAATTTCGCCCATTAAAAGTTGTGAGATATAAATTTTGACCAAGTTCTTGTTTGGTACAATACCTAACACAGAAATATGTTATATATGATATAAATTTGTAATCGTAAGGGTGTCATATAATTTCTAGATAATCTGCCAACTTGACAACATTTTTATCAACATAAAGAAATAAACATTTATACATTATTCTCTCCTTTTTTAGAAAGGAAAAAATATTGCCAAGTTAGCAGATTATCTAGAAATTATATGACACCCTTACGATTACAAATTTATATCATACATAACATATTTCTCTGTTAGGTATTGTGGCAAAGAAGAACTTGGTCAAAATTTATATCTCACAACTTTTAATGGGCGAAACTTTTGATAGAAACTTGGCCGTTTTTCACATTTGTGTTTTTGTGAGGATCTGAGTACTTTTTGAAAAGATTTTTATAATAACACTCTTTAAACTTAAAATTTCTAGTCTATTTTATTTCTATTCATGATCACTGTGCCAGTTGAAAATGGCAGAGTTACATAAAATAATGGGTAATAGTGTGATGGGTGTTGAATTGTTGACCTTAAAAATGCACTATTGTGTCATTACAACGGGTCGGCAGTGTGTGTGCAATTTGGTAAGAGTCGACTGGAAGAAACATGTAAAATACAGCGTAAATTTTACTGGGCATGACCACGCCTATTTTCTCAATATATTTACATATTAAAGTCTGCTTAGCCGAAGTGCATAAATCAAAAGGATATGCCCAATGTGTATGCAAAGTTTCAATAGGGTAGCTGGTGCTTTTAATTATTCGATTTCCCGATTGAGTAAATCAATTACTATTTGTGTACAAAATGTCAGCTCTCTATAGTATAATATTACGTAAAATTTTCATGAGCCTGGCCCCGCTGACTTTTATATCTGCTAGTGCTTATGGTTCATGCAAAGTTTGGTATTAAAAAGTTAATAAGAAATACCTGAGTATTAAATTAAAAACTGCTAAGCCGAAGTACCTGAACGAAAAAGCTAAGATTTATGGGTGAAGTCACGGCTACTTTTCAAAATAGGAAATTTTTTTGGGATAAGTGCAATGTGTATGAAAAGTTTTAATAAAATGTATGTTAATTTTGAATTTGAAGTGCTTGTTTCCGCCCTCTGATAGCAACTTCTGGGTTTTCAGATTTTTCTTAGTGATCTCTTATCTAGATTAATTTGTGTATCAAATTTAAGCTCGCTAGTGCGAATTGGAGTTTTAACGTCGTGGCCCCGCATACCGGGTAAAACTTTTTGGTTTTAAGATTTTCCCATTGCCTTACGCAGCTACACATACTAGTATATAAAATGTTAGCGCTCTAGCGCGAATTATATCTTTAGATTTTATCAGCATTACCACTCCCCACTATTCCTAACTCAAAATTTTGTTGTGAGCAGCGCTTGTAATTCATGCTAATTTTCTTCTAAAATATGTTAGAACGATGTAGATTAAACACAAGGCTAACATTTTATGGGAGTGATCACGCCCAATTTTTAAGGTGATGCAAGATTTCACTAAATTGGCTTGAATTAAAAGCTGTATATTAAGTATTTAGTTCAAAATAATATTAGCGTGGCCCCGCCCATTCTGAAAAAAATTTTTGGGTTTTAAAATGTTTCTAGTTTGTTTCTCACTAAGGGCCCATTTCGCCAACTCTATTTAAATATCAATTCATATTTAAATGTCGATTTTGATTAATTTTTGTATGGAAAAATTATTTTTAAATATGAATTGATATTTAAATAAGTTGGTGAAATTGGCCCTAAGACCTACTTGTATATCAAATTTCAGCTCCTTAGCGCAACTTTTAACTTTTAATTTTTATGGGCGTAGCCCCGCCCACTTTTCCAAAGTCAAATTTTTTTTTGGATCAATGCTTATTATTCGTGTCTAGTTTCGTTACAAACGGATAATAATAGCTAGATAAATACTGTATCTAAATATGCTGAGCCGCAGGGCATTAAAATGAGGTTTAAATTGTATGGGCGTGTCAACGCCCACTTTTTTAATGAAAAATTTATAGCTTTGCTTTACCGCAGTATATATGCCGAGTCGCAATAAAATAGCATCCATGAAGCGCCTTAGATTAGCATTTTTAATTCTGACCTTTATGGGCGTAGTGCCGCCCTCCTGGCTAAAATTTCCGGATTTTCAGATTATTTTTTATTTTATTTCTCTCCTAGACCTAGCTCTGTATCGAATTTCAGCTCAATAGCACAAATTTTAACTCTTATGGGCGTAGCCCCGCCCCCCTGGTAAAATTTTCCGAGTTTTCAGATTTTTCTAGTTCATTGCTCACCTAGATCTACTTGTATACCAAATTTCAGATCTCTAGCTATAGCGCAAGTGCTTCATAATATTGATGAGTGAGTCAGTGAGTATGTCTTAAAATATGCACTTTTTGAACCTCCATATCTCCGAAACCTTTCAAGCTTTACATATGAGGTAACATGAATTTATAATTTTACGATTGAGGGGAACAAAGTTATTAGGGGGGTAAAAACAGCTCGAATGGCTGTCTGTAAATATACACACTACGTGCATTGGCCAGAACTTGGCATGGCGCACTACTGTGCGCCTAGATAAATTATATATATATGTCATTTAACTGTAACAATGAAAACTTATAATTTTTTTTATTGTTACAAATGAAATTATAATTTATTTTTAAGCAGAAAATTTGTTGAGATTCAAACCGACAACCTCACGCATGACATGCTAGCACACTACCCACACAACCACAGGGCCACTCGTGTTTCAAAAGTATAAATACTAATTAAGCTTAGCTTAGTAACGGGTGTTTTTTTAGAGGTATAGAACTTCGAATTGAAATAAAACACGAGAAAATCGTTTTAATGTCCATCAATTTGGCTTTATTGGAAGGATAATTTTATGCCATTAATGTTTAAATATGATTTCGGGCATGTGGCCGCCGCGGCTGGCTCGAATAAAGCCAATTCTACAGGTCCAATTTTCAACCACTTTTTCGAGCATATATGGCAATAACGCCACGAATGTTGGCTTCCAAGTCCCCTAACGTTTCTGGTTTGTTGGCGTAGACGAGCGACTTCACATATCCCCAAAGAAAATAATCCAATGGTGTCAAATCACACGATCTTGGTGGCCAATTGACAGGTCCATTCCGCGAAATTATGCGCTCATCGAATGTTTCCTTCAATAAATCGATTGTGACGTGCGCTGTGTGGCATGTAGCGCCGTCTTGTTGGAACCACAACTCATCCACATTCATGCCATCCAATTCGGGAACAAAATAGTCGGTTATCATGGCTCTATACCGGTCTCCATTAACGGTAACTGACTCTCCAGCATTATTTCGGAAGAAGTATGGCCCAATGACTCCACCAGCCCATAGAGCACACCAAACAGTCAGTTTTTGTGGATGTAATGGCGTCTCAAGGGTCTCATGTGGATTCTCTTCACTCCAAATGCGGCAATTTTGCTTGTTGACGTAGCCATTCAACCAAAAATGAGCCTCATCACTGAACAAAATTTTGCGATGAAAATCAGCATCGAGATCAATCTCATTTTCGGCCCATACACCAAAATCACGACGCATTGCATGGTCTCGCGGCTTTAATTCTTGCACAAGCTGGATCTTGTAAGGTCGCAAGCCAAGATCTTTGCGCAAAATCTTCCATAAAGTTGATGGACAAAGCTCCAATTGCTGTGCACGGTGGCGAATCGATTCATTCGGGTCCTCTTCAACACTTTGCTCTACAGCGGCAATTGTTTCTTCGGTGCGCACTGTTCGACGTCTCTGCGGATGCGTATTATCACATAGAGTAAACGTAGTGCGAAAACGATCCTTGGTTAACCGAATTAATTGCTCTGATGGACGATTATGTCGACCATAAAATGGACGGAGCTTGCGGTAAACTTCGCGAACTGAACCAGTATTTTCTAAATAAATTTGCACGATTTGCAAGCGTTGTTCTTTTGTCAACCTCTTCATGATAAAATGGCAAACCAAACTAAATATTAATCACTTGACAGCTGAGAAAACGGCCGCCAGTTAAAAAAGTGATGCCAACTTAAAGTTCTATACCTCAATAAAAAACACCCATTATCTCAGTATATTTACGGGACTGGTTCCAGAGTCACATTGGAGGGAGCAGTTAACATTATATTTACACTATTTGATAGGTCCATATATTCAACCACATCGAACATGTTCAGTGTCGTTTACTACAATATTGCACCGAGTCAAAATTAAATTGGCTCAAGATCAATACAATACATTACGAAAATGGTGAATATGTAACCATTTACACGATATGTCTTTTTTTCACCATACACTTCTCCGTACTTTTGATAACACTTGCATTTTCTCAAGTCATAGAACGAGTACGTTTGGATCAATTGTCAGCAAATTTTTTGCAGGTTTGTTTCTATGTACTCCTGTCCTTTTCACTCCTGTAAAACTTAGTCCTAAATAGAAAGAATGGAATTTAAGTTATCTCGAATTAAATAAAGCTTACAATATGTGGGAAAGAACTGCTTTCTACCATGATCAGCATCATTACGGCACCATTACACGTTGTACGGAATTGTGAAATGTTCCTTTAGTCCCATAGCATGCAGCAGTTGCTTTACCGAAAAAGAACACTACCCAGTTCTAAAGCAGATCAGATTAACATATACTACTAGTTAAATCAGAATCTCACTTTGTGGGATTTCGAGTGATTCTTATGAATTGTAATACAGAGAAATAAGATATAAGATAAACGTCACAATGGCTAATTAAAACTGCGTTATGTTTTGTCAAACTGCAAGATTGTAATATAACCAGGCACACGTACATAAGTACATATTTTCTTTCTCTCATTTAAGTAGACATGCTCGCATGCAAAAAGTAGCCGACGATCTCCTTGCTCCCCCTACCACAAATAAGCTTCTTAAGATGTTTTTTTTTTAATTTTCAATAAAATATATGAAAGTTGCATTTATTTGCTGTTGTAATCCTTCTTTAGTAAAATTAATTTTAAACCAGAAAAACTTTATTTATTTTCAGTCTCATTAATCATAAAATAATTGAAATAATATACTCAATGCAGAGTTATGACTGATTAAAAACGTTTGCAAGGCTTAATAATATTTCACGGTACCCTACAGTTGGCCTTCAATGACAGTGATACTAAATTTCACATTTACATAATATATTAATTGAAAATTTATTTGCTGGTTAAGCATTTTCTATATATATTTCATTGGTGCTTTTTGAAATCATCAGTAGAATTCAACCTTTTATTTTGAACAGTCACAAACCTCTTATCTTATGCACAGTAGTCTTAGTAAATCAAAAAACAAAAAACCCAGCAAACAATTAATATTCGATATGCATCTATTTTCTTTTTCAATTAAAATAAACTTATAATAAATTTTTTAAATTTATATAATATAACTTTCAAATTAACTAAAATTAATAGCCATGGGCCTGTGGCAAAAATTAAATAAAAATATACTTAATAGTAACAAACCAAAAAAGTTTGTCTTAAGTAGAACAAAAAATAAGCAAATTAACTAACATGTGTATAATTAGTAAAAGAACAAAACGACAATGGTAAGACTGTTGTAAATATACAGATGGTAAAATTGAGCTTACAATACAAAAAAGCTTTCAGCAAATTGAAATACGATGAATCAAAACAATTAACATATTCCCTTTGCAATAATGCAAAGTATATAAAGCAGAAATCTACATCAACTGACACCACACACAGTGGACCAAACACAAAAGAACGCTGATGATGAACGTTTAGTGGCCTTCGAAAACGGCTGGCTCTTCCGTTCAACTATGTGTTGTCAGAATATTTACAACTAACTTTGGTGTTATTTGTTCATTAATAATTATCACATGTAATTTGGCTTAAAAAGCGATACGAACTTTAGCTTGTTAAAATCATAAATATAGAAACAAATGGAGTTCGAATAATAATTAAAATTAACTAATAATAACTTTCAATTGACTTATTGTTTGACCGTTATTTAAGATATGATACCGATAAAATTAAATAAAAAATGTGTTAGTTTTTGAATGTGCAATTTATTAAAAAAAATAGTAGAGAATTGTTAAGTCGATTTTTGACAATTGAAATAATTTATAAACTTGTCTGTTTTTAAGCTCCTTCTCGTTTGCCGTATTTCATTTCTTAAGACAAGTTGTTTTTGTTTGTATACGTGGTCTTCATTAGTCTCCTGTCCAGAATGCGACTGCTTTTACTGATCTTCTACCACTTTTTTTTTTTTTTTTTTGTATGTTCAACTGTCGATGTTGCTGCTTTTACTTCATTTCTAAGCACCATTTATTTTACTCAAATGTCTATTTATTTTTCTGCTCGTATGGCATAAACCTCTTTTCATTCTTACTTCTTTTCTGATTCCACTTGGACTAAGAAATACAATAAAAAAAATTTAATTTTTGCGTTTGGCAGCATGAAAGACTTTTTCATCTTTTTTTCTTTTATCTTTTTGCTTCAAATTGTCATTACGCATGTACGCATGGATGTGTTGGTTGGCTTTTAAGTCTGTGTGTTAAAGCTAAATCAACATTAAAAACCTGTTGAAATGACTTTGACATTCTTCAGCTTGTAGTTTTTCTTTTCAAAGCCATAAATTGTGTTTGAATCTTAAAACAGGGAGTTTCAAACATAAAATTTAAGAGAGTCCTTAAAATAAGTATGTTTTCTATTGTATTTTGTGTCTTAAGTATCAACAGAGCGGTAAGCATTTTACCAGCCCTTTATAATCCTTGCGGATTATTAATATTTCTTTAAAAATATTTTCTAATGACATTCGGGAATATTTTTCTTACTCAACTCGGCATGATTTTTTTTTATTTTATTTTTTTTGGAATTCGGCTTCGTTTGTAATCGAGGACATAAACCGGATAATATCGATGACACAGCTGAGCATTTTTTTAAATCTTAATTTGGCCTGAAACTTCAAAAATTTTATACCAAATAATTCTGCGAAAAAACCGGCTTAAAAATTTAATACGCCTCATCGACACCAGAGGCGCTGCAGCACTGCATTAACAAAAAACGTGCAAAAGCTGAGTTTTCTCTATCTCTTCCTTCGTCATAAGTCTTCTCTATCATTTTCCCTTTCCTAAAGATGGTAACACCTAGTAATAGTAGTATGTATTAATTTTCGGAGTCTTACTTCTGTTAAAAAAAAAATTAAGAGTGTTGGTTAAGAAGAAGTACCTGAAGAAATATAAAATTAAATTTGAATGGGCGAATGCACTATTATTGTGTGTCGATTATGTTTCTTTCAGAGCTCAGGGTGTGTCTTAAGTTTTGTAAAAATCAGTAAAGTAGAATCAATTAAAATAAAATATTAAATTTTAATGGGCGTGAGTCCGCCTATTTTTTTTAAATAGAAGATTGTATCTATTTTAGAGCTCAAGGTGTGTTTTGTAAAAATCGGTTAAGTAAAACCACGTGAAATATAATAGCAAATTTTAATGGGAGCAGCCCCGCCCATTTTTTAAACTTTGAAATTGTGTAATAACAAGAACCAAATGTGTTGGGTAGGTTTTGCAGCAATCAAGGAAGTAGAATATCATAAAATCAAATTAAAAAATTGTGGGCATGTTTCCGCCTAGTTTTGGAAGCTATACACTGTCAGACAAAAAAAAATTTACAATCGGTCTGATATGTACCGAGTCATGAAATAAGAATATAAAAAAAAACAAAAAATAAAAATACAGACGAATGTTTTGAAGTCGATTGAAAAGTCGCTATATAAAAATAAATTTATTATCAAATATATATTAAAACACACTACATAACAATGAGTTTGATGATGTTTAAATTCAATTTGGGAAGTAGGTCGGAAAAAATCCGGCAATCCTGCTTCGTTTCTATTCTTTCTTTGACACAGGGATAACTTTCTATAAATTCACTTAACAACTCAATGAGAATTCCACAGTACATGCACTAATATAATAATAAGTTTGTACCCTACAATAATTAAGTTGGTATGTATTCCTTCGTCATGCTATTATGCAATACAATATATAAAATATAAGAATATATTTGGTGCACCAAAAGTCACTAAATCCAGTTAAAGATTAAGAACAAATATGCTTAGCTGACTGTAGATAATTAATGAATTTCCCAGTTTTCCGACTAATCTTTCCCTCCGCGCATGTATGTTATTTATTGAAAGTATTTGTGATATAACGATAAATGTCTCAGATAATTTTTTAGCAGTTTGGGATTTGCTGGCAGAACATTAACAAAGAAATGTTATAAATTTTGTTTGAATGCTTTCATATATTTTTATGGAGAATTGAATGTTTTTTTTTTTGCCACAATAACAAGAACAGAAGAAACGTCAGAATTCAAACATAAGCAGCAGCTAAATAATGTTTGATTTGAATTCAATCAAAATGATTATAAAATAACACAAACCAAGTGTACGAGTGCGTTCATTGTCTACTAGAATCCTGCGTAAACAGTCTTGAAATGTAAATGTTGTCTTGTTTTTTAATTGTATTCTCGTGGCATGTATTATAGTAAACCAATAATAAATGATGTCGTTTAATAAGCGAAGCACTATGGATGTATAGATTTACGTGTATATATGAGTGTTTACAAGCGATGTCGCAAAGATTTGTTGTTCGTAAAAAACACCCAAAAGAAGTAGTGTTGATGCGTGTATGCTTTTTATTTTGCATATTGTACGTTTGAGTGTGTGTGTAAGATGTAGATGGTAAGCTATTATGTGTTTAAGCGTGGTTTTTTAAAGCAAGCGCACACAACTAATGTCAATGGATGTGTGCGCTTGTATGTGCGCAGAAAAATAAAAGATCAAACACACATCATGTGTGTGTATGTATCTACATGTATGACGTTTATATACGCACCCATGCGTAGAAAGAAACAAGCATCACAGGTTCTTCTATCGCGAAGTATTTTCTTCTTAACTCCTATACCTGCAACAACTGTCTTGCCAACAGTTTTGTTTACCTTTTGTTTTAGAAGATTTCGCTGTCGTAAAGCATTTGAAAAATTCCTCATGTCTCAAAAATTCTTGTAAAGTGGTCGTGTGCAGGGTTCTATTGTCTACCGATAAGAAAGAAGTCACGAAAAATAAAAGACAAATCAAATCAAAAACCACATCGTACTCTTAAGGATTGTTGTACAAGTGTGTGTGCGCCAGTGCCTGTAACACAAACACACGTATGGCCGGTACTAAGACAATTGGACCTATTAGAGTTCGCTCATTATAAAAAAGGGACATTTGTTAATCGTCAAATATTTATGTTTCCTTTGTTTTGTACGCCAAACTTTTTGCTAAATTATTTGCCAAGCCATACGAATTCTTGCAAGAAAAAAAATTATTGCTGCTGGAAATATTTCGAATTGTTTTTAAACTCTTTTTTTTTTAAGTTGTGAGTGGAAACTTTCATGGCCAAGGAGTTGCAGTACACACCCAGCCCCATCAAGTATTCAAGTCGTTATATACATACATATGCACGTACGCAGTTCGCAAGTTGCAACTGTTGCTAGTTGTATGTTGCATGTGAATAATGACAATTATGCAAGCTTAATGATTAAACATTTTAAACGCATTACATCTGGTCTACTACCATATTGACCCTTTTTGACAGTATGATAAACGTGAGGACAGACAATAACAAACAGCCAAGATACCCGGTTGCTGCCTTTAAAGTTACAAACATAAAGAAAATGAATGTATTTCAATAAATTAACAAAAACAAGCTGTCTTAAATAAATATGCTTTGAACTGAAATCAAGCACAAACCTAATACAGTGAGTCAAAATAGTTAGCAAGCTTAACAAGCTGAGTCAGTTGTCAAATAGTTGAAGTATGGAAAATGTATTTTGCTAACCAAAAAGATATGGCTAAATTTTCGCAATTCCCGGCGTTTAAACTGTTTTATCTTCTTAAGAATTAAGTATGCTTCCTTTTTAGGAAACATACTACTAGTAGGCCTACTGGGCAACAACAACGAACAACACATGCGAAAAGAAATTTCGTCGTTATGGTCAGACATTAGCTTCATGTGCTTAGAGCGACCGGTATAACGCACACGCAATTCACCATACAATCGTGTGGAATTCAGAATTGTAAACTATAAAATAAACCAATCACTTATCTAGTGAAATATAAAAAGAATATGAAGATAATGAGTAATAACAATTTTTTATGCTTAGAACCGGAATTTTGGCTCAAATTCTCCTTCCTGTCTCTGAGCGGCTGCAAAAGATCTTGGGTGCTGCAAATTCATTTATATTGATAAGATTTAAAAAAATTTCTTCACCAGTTTTCATCACAAGACTTTCAGCAATGGTTGAATTCGAGTATTGGGACTCAAATTCAATTCAAATTAGCATCGAAATAAGAATTTTTTAAGAAGAAATTCACTAAAATGCGACATTGACTCACAAACGAAGGGTTAAGTACGGACACTACATACATATGTGCCCTTAATTGTGAAAGTGGTCTGAGCCATATGCATTTTTGCTTTGAAATATTAAATTAATCTTAATAAAAATTCAATAAATATTTAATAATTGTTAAATAAACTTATACCAGTCGAGACAAGCACAAAACTCTAAATTAAACTGCTGCATAATTTAAAAATATATTTTGATTTTTTCAAATGTAATATACTAAAAAGCTTGACCAAAGAAATAAATGACTACCTTAATATAGAAAGGCCCTAACTCGTTATTTTTCTTTGTATATTTCGATAAAAGAACATCTAATGTATTGAGAAATGCAAAAATCTTGATTTCAAAAATATAACGAGTTAGGGCCTTTCTATATTAAGCTAACGATATGTAATACTGTACGAACCAGAGCTGTAAAAAATTGCAATCAATTGTGATTGCAATCAAATTGATTTCAGCCATACTGATTTCATTCTTTTGATTTCAAAATGATTTCAGATTTCAAAATGAAATCATTACAAGATTGCAATCTTTCGTGATTGCAATCATTTTGAAATCATATTTTTAAAAATCATTGATTGCAATCAATTTGATTGCAATCAAATTTTTATTGAAATCATAGGATTTCAATCAATTTGCCTGAAATCAAATCTAAATGGGCAGCATTCAATAAAATATTGTATAGTGCTTAGATAGGTTGAGTTTAAGCTTGCGGTTTTGACATTTGTGTACTGAAAATGCACGGGCTATAGGATCCTACATAGTATTAGTGGAAAGCCCCAGATTTTAGTGGAAACCACTAAATTTGTGGTGGAAACCAACAAATTCTAATGCAAATCTTAGCGGAAAAGTGAAAATAAAAATATTCATTTCGTGCCTTTATTGGGGAAAGTGATAACAAACATAACATTAAAAAAAAGCAATGTGGAAAATATTTCAGTTTTCATGAATTTGAGCATTTTTTCCAATAGATAGCTGTCTGTTTGCTCTTAATAGGAGTAGCTTTTCAAAGGTGCTATCTTAAAGTGATCCACAACGCGGAGAATTTAGTAACGTTGCAAACGAAAATAACGTTTCTACTGCAGCGGATGATGGTAAAGGTGCGTTAAATCTCATAAATATAGATTTCAAAGTGGGATACCGATTAGGCATTTCAAATGATGTGTGCTCATAATCATAGCATGAAAAATCACCAAAAACTTCTGACATTCTGATCGAAATTTTTTATTTAATTTGTTTACTTTTAACAAAGAACATTATTAGAAATTTGACACTTGAGTCAACTACAACGGTAAAAAAAAATTCCCGCAAAGTAGATTATATTATGAAATATTTAAAACTTATCGGATTGTAGTTAAAAATTACGTGCAGTAACTTTAAACCATTTTTCAAACAAAAATTACCATTATTGACAATTTAAAATTATCAGAATCAGATTTGTTTCTAGAAGAAGGAGTTTCGTTTGAAGAGAACGATTATTTTGATTCTGATTTCATTTTGATTGCAGTTTAGATTTTATTGCAATCAAATTAATTGCAATCAAATCGATTGCAATCAATTTACGATTCTGATTGCAATCAAAAAATTAGAAATCAGTGACGTGAAATCAAGTGATTGCAATTAAATTGATTGCAATCTTTTACAGCTCTGGTACGAACTTTAGCTTATTAATCGAATATCTTACCTAATGTAAACATTATTTTCGGTTTTTTGCGATTTTTTTTTTACAATATGTGACCTTCTCCGAGAAAAGGGACCTAGTGTGTCAAGAAACAGGTTTGGACTTAAAAGTGGATTCTGGTACCTAAAAGGGTGTAGAATAAGATGAAATAAGTTAGATTTCTGATAAAGATATATTCATCTTATAAAAACGTACAAAGCAAACTTGGGAAAATCGCTCAAAATGAGAAAAACATTAAAATTTAATTTATTTTTTGATTTTTTGGTTTAAAATTCATTTTCACACACTAGGTCCCTTTTCTTGGAGAAGGTCACACATATATTTTGACTTTTTTGCTTTTTTTAGTTTTGGCGATTTTTTTCTTTTGGGTTTTTTCGTTTTGGTGATTTTTTCAGGTTTTTCCAATTCTTTTTTTAAATACATGCTTTAACTTTTAGCGATTTTTTAATATTTGGCGATTTTTCGTTTTAGAAATTTTCTTTCTTATGGTTTTTTTTCGTTTCTTATTACGTTTTTTTTTTTCTTTTAACAATACATATTTTAAGTTTTAGCTTTTTTTAGTTTCGGCACTTTTTTGTTTTGGCGATTTTTTTTGACGATTTTTTTGGTTTATGGTGATTTTGTCAGTTTTTCGGCGACCTTTTTTTGCTCTAAGTGATTTTTTTGCATATTAACGATTTTTTTATCTTTTTCATCTCAGCGTTTTTTTTTTATTTTTGGCGATTTTTCGTTTCAGCATTTTTTAATTTAAGAATTTTTTAGTTTTAACGTTTTCGAAAAATTCAAGAGTTTGCTTCTTGCGGTTTTGAAGATACAGCAAGTTGTCAAAGTAACATTAACTGATAGAATACCCTTTAATTTTGATATTTTTTTTTAAATTTCAGTGTTAGTTGGTGTAGTGTGCATAAATACACACTAACCTTCACTATATTAAGATTTACGGTTCTCGGGAAAACAGCTTATGAGAGATACGCAGACAGACAGACAAACAGACGGACATTGTAACGAACCCTTGAAAAACTATCAAAAGAGAACATTTCGAAAAGTTCAGAGAAAAAAATACTGTCCTCCTCCTATCATGAAATAAGTCCATAAGTCTCTTAAATATTTCTATTGCTTGTGTGAAAAACAGCTGTGTCAGGCGCAACCAACACAACGCTCATGGCCGTGGTACTGCCCAATTTTCTACATATAAAAAATACATTTAGAGCGAAGCTTAATATATGTATATAGCAAGTTTCATGAGATTCGGCTGAGTAGAAGTAATTTAAAAGGAACATTTACTTTTAATGGGCCCAGTACTTCTCCTTTTTATAGTCACAGTGTTGAGCTATCACAGATAGCGAATGTTTTGGGAAAAGTTTCATAAGAGTCGGTAATGAACTTTGCCCTAAAAAAGTTTTGGTAATGGTAGCATTTAGAACAAAACAGAGAAATATTTGATTCAAAGTTATGGCGATATAAAATCCCTCTCAAAATGTCGCCAACTTTCATTTCTCACTGTAGACTTAACACAATTTCGCAATTTTGCTCGTAATCAATGCAAAACATTCTCATTCAGCACATTTCAACAACAGAATGAGCAAAAGTAAGCGAAACAGTATAAAAAATCAAACAAAACAAGTAAGAACGTAAAAGTCAAGTTAACAACTTAATTGGATTTGCATGTAATTTAACTGTTTGGATTGGTGGAATAACAACAGAAAAATCGACAGTTGTTGTGCAAAGTGTTGGCACTTGATCAGCGATAAGAAAATTAAGAGAACAAAAAGATTACTCACTCGTTCCCTGCAACCATGTACAATGGCACTTTTGCCATAATACACCAAGTATTTTCCCTGGAACATTTCAATGGGAAATCAACCAACTGAATGCCTTTTAACCCATTTCGAAATTAATGGTTTTCTTATTTGTTTGACGTGATTTTTCGCCATGTCTTCATGTGTCCGTAATTTGGAAAGTATAACAGACGAAACAACTCCAAAAATGATGGTGCAAAAACTTAAAGTTTCATAAGCATTTTCTTTTGTTAGAAAATATTTAAAAAAAAAACTTTAAATTTAATCTCAAATATAACAAGTTTTAATTTAATTTTACTTTTTTAAATGAATTTTTTGAATGAATTTTTTAAATGAATTTTAAATTTAAATTGTAACAATTCCCATAAAAAAACACTAATTATTAACTTGACTGCACCCGGTCAAAAAAAAAAAAAAAAAAAAAAAATACTTGTGTGGCAACACTATTCTTAAATAGCTGTTGTTGTTATTTACATTTATTTTATTTCACATACTCTCACGACTACAATTTGAAGCTGAAAAAAAGTCAGCCAATGTAGCAATAGTAAAGTAAGGAAATAAAAAACATGTTGATTATTGAGTTCTTGTTTCAACTTTGTTATTTGTTATTGAGCTTCTCATTTGTTTAAATATAATAACTCTAGTTGTTCTAAGAAGCTTTGGGTAAAGGTTCCCTGATGATCTGCATTAGCATAGGATCCAGCTAAACCCCTCAATAATCAATTTCAATGTATTTTTAATAAAAAAATATTTTACTTAATAAGTAAAATATTAATTTGGGATTATTAGTGCGTTTAAAAATTTTAAACTTGAATTCCCTTTATGTCTAATGAAAATCGTGAATTTTTTTTTTCGAAGTATAGATATAACATTATTAAGTTGAAATCCATGAATTCTATAAATTTGGCTCAGTTTGAAATAAAATTTTTGAGCTACGGTCAAACTTGCCAAACATTTGCCCAAAAAAGCGTAATCACTAAATGCTAATGAAAAATCTTTCAATGCAGACAAAAGCTTGTCAAGTTAAAGATTAGCCAATATTCTTGAATTCTATAGCTGGGATCACGCGATTGGAACAATGTACCAATTTTCGTCGGCTCACTGAAATAAATTCAAAAGTAACAAGGTAAATTTGCCTTATTTCTCAACGAATCGAAATATAATTATATAACTACGCCACACAGCATTGGTAATAAATCCAAATAGACTTAGTCCTCGTCCAGACTTGCAATTTTTGTTGCAGCAACTCTTAAGTTTATAGGTGAGAGGGGTGAGAAGATTGGGGAGGGGTACACAGATCCATGTGCTCGGCAATTCTATTTTGAATTGAAATTCGTAATTGTTAATCCTCACAAAAACATAAGTGTGAAAAACGGCCAAGTTCCTATCAAAAATTTCGGCCATTAAAAGTTGTGAGATATAAATTTTGACCAAGTTCTTGTTTGGCACAATACCTAACACAGAAATATGCTATGCGTTATATAAATTTGTAATCGTAAGGGTGTCATATAATTTCTAGATAGTCTGTTTACTTGACAACATTTTTTCCAATAGAAAGAAATAAACAAATGCGCATTATCCTCTACATTTTAGAAATGTAAAAATATTGCCAAGTAAACAGACTATCTAGAAATTATATGACACCCTTACGATTACAAATTTATATAACGCATAGCATATTTCTGTGTTAGGTATTGTGCCAAACAAGAACTTGGTCAAAATTTATATCTCACAACTTTTAATGGCCGAAATTTTTGATAGGAACTTGGCCGTTTTTCACATATATGTTTTTGTGAGGATCTGATTACTTTTTGAAAAGATTTCTATAATAACACTTTTTAAACTTAAAATTTGTAGTGTATTTTATTTCTATTCATGATCACTGTACCAGTTGAAAATGCCAGATGTGCGATTGCTTTACGTGAGTACCTGCCATTACGGCCTAATCTCACGTGTGCCAAAGCACTGGGTGTGGGTTAGACGCCAGACCAACGCCCCCATGCACCCTATTAGAATGAACCTATGGCCCACTCCATAAGGCACATAGGTTGCAATCTTTGAATATAGTTATCCCTGTACTATATTCAATTACCTTGCTGAGGTAATTTGAGCTATCTAAACTCTGCTGCTATGTCCGTGCCCATAGCAGCTTCTGTTGAATGGCAACAGCACCTAGAATAGTGTCTGGCTGACCGCGTCAGACCAACCACTAGTATTGATTTCACACTGGGAAGCCAAGACTATTCTCCCAGCGATTTTGGTAGCAACCACAGCCTCCACGATAATTCTCCGGCTTCCATGCCAAGGTGTTGTGTATACACCCATAGCGAGGTCACCATGAGGATTCCTCAACCATTGCCGGCACAGCTCAACCACTCATCCGAGATGAACCCATGCCTGTGTCGCCAAATAACCAGTGCCTACTCCACACATACCAAAGTCATCCTTTTAACCCCGTGAGGTAGGATGAACTCGGCATTTTAGCAAAGGAAACTGACGACCGCTACATGCACTCAACTCTAAGCAGCTCGGCTGTCAGGCCACCGGCACCCGTGGCACCAGAAGTAGCCTCTGGTTAGACCTCGAAGTTAAACCACAGAGGATTCACCTCTATCGTCTTTTGAACTCAGGGGCAGTTCTAGGTGACGCTGCACCTAATTGACATCAACAGGACCTGTCTTCCTTTTGTTATAAATATGTGCACATCCTTTGCTCTGTTTGTGTTCAGAGATCGGGTAGTAACACATAAGTTCTATGGGTAATGTACCAAAGGTACGTCAATGGAAAAAGTCACATCACCCCAGCTGGGGCCCCGGGGTTGCCACACCCGTACTCTATAATAGACTCCCCTGGGGGGAGTTGAAAATGGCAGAGGTACATAAAATAATGGGTAAGAGTGTGATTGGTGTTGAATTGTTGACCTTAAAAATGCACTATTGTGCCATTACAACGGGTCGCCAGTGTGTATGCAATTTAGTAAGAGTCGTCTGGAAAGAAACATGTAAAGTGGAGCGCAAATTTTAGTGGACGTGATCCCGTCTTTTATCTCAATAAATTTACATATTAAAGTTTGATTAGCCAAAGTACATATATCAAAAGGATATGCCCAATGTGCATGCAAAGTTTCAGTAGGGTAGCTGGTGCTTTAATTTTTGCATTTTCTGATTGAGTAAATCTGTTACTATTTGTCTACAAAATGTCAGCTCTCTATAGTATAATATTACGTAAAATTTTTATGGGCCTGGCCTCGCTGACTTTTATATCCTCTAGTGCTTATGGTTCATGCAAAGTTTGGTATTAAAAAGTTAATTAGAAATACCTGAGTATTAAAAAAAACTGCTAAGCCGAAGTATCTGAACGAAAAAGCTAAGATTTATGGGTGAAGTCACGGCTACTTTTCAAAATAGGGAATTTTTATTTTGGAGAAGTGCAATGTGTATGAAAGGCTTCATTCAATAAAATTTATCTTAATTTTGAATTTAAAGTGCTTGTTACCGCCCTCTGGTTGAAACTTCAGGTTTTTTAGATTTATCTTAGTGATCTCTGATCTATATTTATTTGTGTATCTAATTTCAGCTCTCTAGTGCGAATTGGAGCTTTAAAGGCGTGGCCACGCATACCGGAAAAAACTTCTTGGTTTTAAGATTTTCCTATTAGCTTACTCTACACTTACTTATGTATAAAATTTCAGCTCTCTAGCGAGAATTAGATTTTATGAGCACTATCCCTCCCACCATTTTCAACTCACAATTTTGTTGTGAGCAGCGCTTACAACTCATGCTAATTTTATAGTAAAATATGCTAGACTGAAGTAGATTAAACACAAGGCTAACATTTTATAGGAGTGATCAAGCCCACTTTTTAAGGTGATAGTTTGAAGTACTATATACGAGCAACGCGTATGCAAAGCTTCACTAAATTAGGTTGAGTTAAAAGCTGTATATTTGGTTTTAGTACCAAACAATATTAGCGTGGCCCCGCCCATTCGGATAAACTTTTTTGGGTTTTCAGATTTTTCTAGTTGGTTGCTCACTTAGACCTATTTGTGTATCAAAATTCAGCTCCTTAGCTCAACTTTTAATTCTTAGTTTTTATGGGCGCAGCCCCGCCTCTTTAACTAAAATTTCCGTGTTTTCAGATTTTTCTAGTTGGTTTCTCACCTAGACTTACTTGTATATCTAATTTCAGCTCCTTAGCGCAACTTTTAATTTTTAATATTTATGGGCGTAACCCCGTCCACTTTTCCAAACTTAAGATTTTTTTGACCAGTGCATATTATTCGTGTCAAGTTTGGTTGCAAACGGATAATAATACCCACATAAATAGTATATCTAATATGCTGAACCGTAGTACACGAAAATGAGATTTAAATTATATGGGCGTGCCACCGCCCACCTTTTTAACACAAACTTTATAGCCCTGCATTATCGCAGTATACATGCAAAATTTCAACAAAACAGCTTCTTTTAAGCGCCTTAGATAAGCTTTTTTAATTCGGACTTTTATGGGCGTTACCCCGCCCTCCTAGCCAGAATTTCCCGGTTTTTAGATTTTTTTTATTTTAGTGCTCACCTAGACCTAGCTATGTATCAAATTTGAGCTCACTAGCACAAATTTTAATTGTTATGGGCGTAGCCCCGCCCCCTGATTAAAATTTCTGGTTTTTCAGATTTTTTATTTCAGTGTTCACATACCTAGCTATGTATCAAATTTCAGCTCACTAGCACAAATTTTAATTTTTATGGGCGCAGCCCCGCCCCCCTGGTTAAAATTTCCGTGTTTTCAGATTTTTCTGGTTCATTGCTCACCTAGATCTACTCGTGTACCAAATTTTAGCTCTCTAGCGATAGCGGAAGTGCTTCATCAATTTGATGAGTGTGTCAGTGAGTCAGTGAGTCAGTGAGTATGTCTTAAAATATGCACTTTTTGCACCTCCATATCTCCGGAACCTTTTGTTGTACAACTTTCAAGCTTTGCATGTGAGGTTATATGAATTTATTCTAATTATGGTTTAAATTCTATAATTTTACGCGTGCGGGGAACAAAGTTATGAGGGGGGTAAAAACAGCTCGAATGGCTTCGTGTAAATATTCACACTGCGTGCATTGGCCAGAACTTGGCCTGGCGCACTGCCGTGCGCCTAGATTTCAAGTTGTTAGTTGTATTTGACGTGTTTTATAATTGTATTTCTTCAGTTGTATAAAAAACAAACAAAAATATAACAAAAAGTAAATATA
This sequence comes from Tachina grossa, assembly GCA_949987645.1. Lineage (NCBI taxonomy): Eukaryota > Metazoa > Arthropoda > Insecta > Diptera > Tachinidae > Tachina > Tachina grossa. The sequence continues at coordinate 47,528,271 of OX465278.1, read as the reverse complement.
ATTGTTAATTTTTCAAGGAAATTTGTGGTGTAATAATTCTTTTTAAAGCATAATTGCAATATTAGAATTTCGTAATGTGGACACATATGCAATTTGAGAGCAAAATTTTAAGAAATTGCAGCAACAAAAATTGCAAGTCTGGACGAGGACTTATTAAAAAATTAATTAAGTAATAATGTCATTTTGGCTTATTACCTATGACTTTATTGCGGTGAGCCGGCGAAAAATGGTACATTGTGCCGATCATGTGATCCAGGCTTATGACATTGTCCATTAATTGTGTTCGAAACTGTTTGACAAGTGTGACCGTACCTTTAGTCATTTTTATTTTGGAATGTTTTCCGGCATATGGCCACCAGTGAATGACTAAAGTATCGTTTTAAGTGCTCTTTGAGTACTCACCGCAAAAACACTATGAAAAGGCACAGCTAAAAAAAACCACTCATATGCAAACACAGCCATTTATTTTAAACCGAATAATCATAACTATAAACAAGCAACAACTTTAATAATATAAATTTTTTAAACTACGCAGCACAAACAACCATAACTAAAATGTATATACTGTCCGAGCTACACTCATACGCGTGAGTATATAAATACACATGCGTATATAAAGGTATTTTTTATTTTCATACACACACATAAAGCATGTTTTGAAATAGCCACACATATACTTACACATTCTCCATTCCTTTGTATATGCATGAATGTACGTATACAGTGGTGAATGTTGAATAAATATCACCGAGTATCATGCGTATATTTTTTTGTCTGACTAAATATCCATAGTATGAGTATAAGCATACTCAGGCTATAAGTATGAGAGAGAGATAGAGAGAGAGAGTTAATGCGCCCGATATGCATGTGTCTTTTTGTTTTTAGTGATATTGTATTGTAGTTTTTCTCATAAACGAAGTAGATATGCTCTTGTAAGTTTGAATCGACTGCTGTCATAGATGCTTGAGAGAAAATATTAGATGAAGTAATGATTATACGCAATTACTAAAATTAAGATTATTTTCTTATGTATATTTTTTCGAGTACTCATTGTCATTCTCTGATGAACACCTCTGCTGACTAAGAAAAAATCCGTTTCCGAATTATAATTTTTTATACATTTTTTCGGCAATACTGGCTAAAAAAATAATGTTTGCCAAGGCGTCAGTCGCCTGTGTCTTATTGGACTAGACAAGAGAGTTCCTTTGACTCTGCAATAACCAGTGTTGCCAAAAAGTTATAAAAAAATAAAATGATTAAACTTTGGTGTTATTTGTTCATTAATAATTATCACATGTAATTTGGCTTAAAAAGCGATACGAACTTTAGCCTGTTAAAATCATAAATATAGAAACATATGGAGTTCGAATAATAATTAAAATTAACTAAAATTAATAGCCATGGGCCTGTGGCAAAAATTAAATAAAAAATATACTTAATAGTAACAAGCCAAAAAAGTTTGTCTTAAGTAGAACAAAAAATAAGCAAATTAACTAACATGTGTATAATTAGTAAAAGACCAAAACGACAATGGTAAGACTGTTGTAAATATAGAGATGGTAAAATTGAGCTTACAATACAAAAAAGCTTTCAGCAAATTGAAATACGATGAATCAAACAATTCACATATTCCATTTGCAATAATGTTAAGCATATAAAGCAGAAATCTACATCAACTGACACCACACACAGTGGACCAAACACAAAAAGAACGCTGATGATGAAGGTTTAGTGGCCTTCGAAAACGGCTGGCTGTTCCGTTCAACTATGTGTTGTCAGAATATTTACAACTAACTTTGGTGTTATTTGTTCATTAATAATTATCACATGTAATTTGGCTTAAAAAGCGATACGAACTTTAGCTTGTTAAAATCATAAATATAGAAACATATGGAGTTCGAATAATAATTAAAATTAACTAAAATGATTAAATTTTACTTCATAGTTAAACTGTGGTAATTTTTCATTAATATTTTTAAATTATATCCCAGCAAAAAGTTAACATACCAATCATAAGTTACAGTATTGATTAACTCAGCTTCAGGTAGTTCTATTTCTGGGAAAACGTCGATTTAACACATGGTTGTCATAGTACGGAAGTGATCCAAATAACTGAATGATATGCGCTTAAAAGAATGTCTAGAGCAATTGTTGATAAAAAAAAAACGATAGCCTTAAGGAACGGTCATACTTGTCAAACATTTGCCCAAGGGAACATAGCCAACAAACACTAATGAAAAAAGTTTTGGTCCAGACACTTGTTTATCATATTAAACAGTTTCGAAAACAACTAACAGACAATGTTTTAGAATACAACAATATTGGCTACCCTTAACTTGACAAACTTTTGTCTGAATTGAAAGATTTTTTATTGGCATTTAGTGGTTACGCTTCTTTGGGCAAATGTTTGACAAGTGTGACCGTAGCTTTACAAGATTAATTTTAGTACCTGTAGTGATTGCTATGCAATAGAAGAGGTAAACCTTTAGAACTAGTTCCGACTTTTTTTGCTTGGTATTTAAATATGCGCATGTATTTGTCATTATTATTATTATTGTGATATATTTTCTCATTTCGAATTTTTTTCCAAGGCGTTTATCAACTAACGTGGAAAATTAGCCGCCATTTTGTTTATATAAAATTTGACATTTAAAAAAAATTCCAAATGCAAACGGCCGAGCGGGCAGGTTTAATTGCACTTGTGACATTAAACACACAGACCACAGCATTCTATCGACCACAATCTGTCCAAAATAGAATACACAAAAAATTGTTATGATACGGCAACACGACCACTTTATTCGCTGCCGCCAACTTAGTCTAAATGAATGCAAATATCAGTGCAAAAAATAATTCAAATTGCGCCACACTACTTTACATTCGACTTGTACGAGTTTTGTTAAATTATTCTTGCAAAACAATCCAACAGACTGCATTAGTTTAGAATTCATTCTACTTCTTAAGAAATTTATTGTTGTTTCTGAGCTTTTTTGAAAGTACTATTAGATCTTTAACATATGCGAATGAATGTAATTCTTGAGCCAAGTTCAACAATTTTTAGAGGCGAAAGTGTATTGACGTTTTTTTATTGTAATTAAATTTAAAAAAATCTACTGGCAACTCTCTCAACGAATGTCTGGGTTGTTCAAAACTCTGTTGGTTGACTTACATGTCTGCTTGCTACCTGCAAACAATCAAGTATAATCGTTAGATTCCTTTTAGATAGATGCCACTCTATTCGGCCGAGTTTTAAACTATGAAAAAGGGGTGGATCCAATGCTAGATGGACTGATCAGTTGTATTAGATACCGAATGAAGTCCCCTACAAGAACCAGAAATGCCTTCGATAGGTCGTCTAGTATGTTTTTCCTGGAAATTACGTTACTGGCCTAGTGCCGGTTCATACGCTGTAACTTTTGTTGAGTAACTTAAATTTATGGAGAGGAGAAAAAAATATTATTTTGTTTATAGTATATTAATTCATAATAAATTTTTTCTCCTCTCTCTCTCTCTCTCAAAAGTTGTAGCCTGCTAAAAAGGACTAAGGATTCAATTAAACGTTCCAGAAGCACAACCGTAGAAAACAACTGTTTGCACCATAGTTATGGGCAACATTGTATTTGGTTATAGATGACGCGCCATAACGCTATTGCCATAAATGACCATAACATAATCATAAACAGCTGTTAACTGGTTATACACATTTGCTGTTGCCCTTCTGAAATGAATAAACAAAATGAAAACATAAACAGCTGATTATGGCAGCACTAATAGGGAAAGCAAATTTTTTATAGCCATGTCAATATGGTTATGGCACGTCTAATTGAACCTTTACTTAGTTGGCCGCCTACAATATTTGTGTACGGGAAGTTGCCCGAAGTACAAGATAATTAAAAATGATCGGTTTTTCGGGCTTCTTCATCAATTGGCTACAACGTATTTTATTAAACAGTCGTAAAAAATTTAATGATCAAATCCTCTTATGCCATTCGAATTTCTATACCACCAATGATTTATTATGTTATACGATTCGAAAAGAAAACTGTTCGAATTTGTATGTTATTAACATTATAATTCGAAAACATTTTCGTTCGAGCCCCCAGTACCATGATATAAATATAGAAGGTACTTCCATTCTCTCAATTTTTCTTGACATTCACCATCTTACAAGTATAAGTATTGTGAAGTTTTCGGTAAAATCGTGCTACCGTAGTAATTTAATATTTCCCCCTCTATTTCCTGTTTTTATGAAAATTGTATTCAAAAATTATTTCAAAATTGTTTTTATAAAATACAGAATGTATAAATTTAACAATTAATGTCCAAATTGTGTTCGACGGTTGTATCGTCTTGTCTATGGACGAAAAAAAAGAAGCAGAATCTTTAAAACAATTATTAGTCATTGTCTATGCTAGAAGGTTCGTGTATTTGCTTTATGATTTTGTTTCAAACATTATATCCAACACATATTTTTTCCTTTATTTTTCAAACTTTTGTATAATAATTTCATTTTATTTTTATGTTTTAAAAACATGGTAATAATATTTTAATTTTTCATTATCAAAGACAACAACCATTTTTGAAGAAAATAATTTAGACAATTAAAAAACAAGAAAATTATTTTAAAACAAAAAAACGCCATAAATCTTCTTACTAAATTAGGGCATAAGCAAAAAAATTAGAGTGCAGCATATTTTAAATTCCCTGCATTTGCTGGTGTTCGCCAACAGTGGCTAAGAGCCTATAAGATCTGTGAAATAGACTTGCTAAATGATCTGACCGATTATTACACCAATTTTTTTATAAAGGGATGTTACAATCAACAAGAAACATATTATGTAAATTAAACAGAATGCAATATCAATTACTATTTGTTAAACCTAATGAAAATTCGTTGTCAAATAATCCAAATCATCAATCAATTTGTTTTCTCATCGCCAAATTTAGATGAAAATATAGTTAAAAGATTTGTATTAAGCTGAAAACTTAAAAAAAATATGAGATAAGTTATGATATAATCACTTTTTAAACTTCACAGATACATATGTAGTTATGTATATAACTTGATTTATTCAAAAATTTTTGTTAAGAAAATTACACATTTTTGTAAAAAAATTTCTAGGGGAAGACTTAAATTTTTTACTATATGGGAACATTTTTCTTTATTTCTCTCAAAAAACAAACTTCAAAAATACTTATTTTTAAAAACAAAGAGAGAATGGAAGTACCTTCTATATTTATATCATGTCCAGTACACACAAGGAAATTCGAAAATGTTACATTAAATAATAAAAATATATCTTTGATCTCATTTTAATTACATTCGTTATAAAGTCGTTAGACTTAACAATATTTAATGTCGTGACGAATAGGAAAAGGGAACAAAATAGCCTCATTTTACCTTGAAACATTTATATTTTTTTAATAAAACTTAAAACATGGCCACCAACTATGAATCTGCACTAAATACAAGTAATTGTAGCTTCCGAAGAATGGCACAAACAATAAGCGAGTGTATCTTTTTTGTTTGAATTATTGTTACAAATTACGGCTGTTGGTTACTTAGAAGTGCCGGTTGCTGCTACACAACTACGAAAACAAAAACGGAAAAAGATAAAGAAAAATACTGTAAATACCACAAATTTATGACAATTTAAACTGTGATTTTCACGCTTTAATTACAATGGCCACAACGGCAAAGTGGCATTGCCACAATCCATTCCATAAAGCTAGTAATTCGTTCACATTCATAAATATATACACACACACACACACACACACACATAAAAGTCGTTACCCAGCAAACAATTTAAAATTAAAAAGATTGTTTCAAAAGTCTAAAAGTAATTACAGACATTGTAATCAAAGTGAGAGTAGCTAAGGCTGAGTTTGCATCTAGAATTTCATGTGTGTCATGTGCCCAAAAAAGCGTAACCAATAATTATTAATGAAAAACTGTTTGATTCAGACACGTATTTATAATTTAAACAGTTTAATACATAACTAATAGACAATTTTATAGAATCCCACATGATTGGAAACTATTTAAATCAATAAATACATGTCTGAATCAAACAGTTTTTCATTAGTGGTTACGCTTTCTTTGTCCTATCACACACAGATATAAGCCCGGCCTGTGTTTCTTTTTATTTAATGTCTGTTTTGCATTTGGTCTTTGTTTTTGTACTTTTGTTCAATAATCTTTTGAAAAATGTTAAGGTTTTCAAAATAATCAATATGAAATTTTAAACATGTTTCGCTTGGGTTTGATTTTTATTCTAAGAAGCATGTGAGCATCAATAAATCCCTTATAAATATGCATACATCTTACAATTTATATTGACCCACTTAATTTTGATCACCTCTTACCAACAAACAAAAATTTCATTTACACTTAAAATTTCATTTTGTACATTCGGTTTAAAACAATTTTTTTTCAATTAATGGTTAACCGATTGAATAGCCCAGTAGACACTGAAAGAATGAGATTTCTGTACAGCGTGGCCATCAGAAGGTTGTGACGTGTGTGACCTTAAAAATCTTATCTCTTACAGAATTATTACTTTTAGGGTATACGAACATGTACATATTTTGAAAAATCTTCCGTAGAATGCACACACTAATTTTGATGTTGTCAATTGTTCAAAACATTTTTAATTATCAAAAATTGGCTTGTTTTTATGGTTAAGCAATTGTGTCTATATGCATTTCGTTCCCGCTTGTAGAACTCGTCAGTAGACTTCAACAGAAAAAAAATTTTTGAATTTAGTTAACAAACTCCGTATGTTTATAGTAAGACTCTTAATACTATATTGAGAATCACAATATACAAACATAATAAGTTAGAAAACTGCAAACAAAAATCTTTAAAAATCAAGCGGGAACGAAATGCATATAGACAATTGCTTAACCATAAAAGGCAGTAAATTTTTAAAATTAAATAAAGACATTATGTCAAATAAATATACTTCAGTATTACATTTTTAATTATATTAAAAAAATATTTACTGCTTACAAAAAAAAAAAAGAAAAAAAAAATTTTCTTGAAAAAATTACGGGTGTGGCCTCTTTTTGTGACAGGTGTGACCTAATATGAAAATTCTAAAACAATTGATTTTTCCAATTTCGTCAGCCGGAATTTTGAGTTATAAGAGATTCTAAAGGACCCTTTTTCAAGAATGCTTAATAACAACAATTCTTTTTGGTATACTACAGGGAAGGTTATGTGTAACCAGCGTTGCCGTTGTGACACTAAAGTATCACTTTTGACCCTTTTTCGTGCCAATGACACTTTTTATGACCCTTTTTTTAATTTATCCCTTTGTATCATTTTAACAAAATGTATGCCGTAGGGCAATCATAACCTCAAAAATTTGACGAATCACAGTCTAGCATATCAGTAATTGGAAAAAGTGCCGTTCGTCCATCATTTTACTGTTTTAGTCGATACAAAAGCCAATAAATGGTGAAAATATTGCAAAATATATGAAACTCAAATCCCTGATTCCAAATGCAAATTATTTCTGGGAGTATCACAATTAAAAAATATGTATTTTAACTTACTTTCATCCTTTTATAAATAAAATAAGTTAAGTACTAACCGTAAGTTAAAACTTACGGTAGTTCAGTAGCTTTGCGTGAAACTCCCCTCATATAATTTCTGAAAACAATTTAATTTAAAAAAAAAAATTCTAAGCTTCTTAACCTTCCTTACTCGATTAAAAAAATGAACTTGCAGTTTCGTCATTAATTTCAAAGTTTAACCATTTATCATGTTTGAAATAAAATATTTTTCATACAAACGCCTGACTTTGTGTTTGCTGGGGTGTAAATATCTTCACAGTCGGTTAAAGAGACAAGTTACTTTTGTATAAAATTGCAGTTTGATCATGAAGGGGCAATTTTACAACTTAACAATTGTTGAGAATTAAAATGAAATTCTAGAATTCAGAAGACTCTACATGAACACTAAAACAAATGCAATGAATTGTTATTTTTAAATGTATCTACATACATATACGAGTAGATATGTATATGTATGTATAGTTTTACATATTCTCTGTGTAATATACACTTATAGGGTTGCCAGTATAAATTTTAAATTTCATTTAAACCTTTCACTTTTCGTCTCTTTCAACTCATTGTTGCATGCAACTACCCAGGCAGAAATTGCCAACCGTACAAAAATTTTAGCACTGGGAAAGCACTTTTACCCAAGAAACACAAACGGTTTGCCAACGTTAGGGGCTACAATCTGAAAAATTATTTGCCAATGCTTTTTAATAAATTTTTATTTTTTTTATTTTTTCTTTTCGTTTTTAGGGTTCCGTACACCAAAGGTGAAAAGGAACCCTATTGTTTTCGCTACACTGTCCGTCTGTCCGTCACACGGTATTTTGTCAGGAACCGTAAGAGCTACGGACCTGAAATTTGGACACAGTATGTAGAACCTTGGCGGCTACAACAACAAATACATGAGAATTAAAAATTGAAGGGTGTTCCAAAACGAGCAACGAAAAATTTTAAAATCCCATGTAATATACATACAATTGTATGAACATATGTATATTGAAACTTGAAATTTGTAAAATTAGTGTATTTTTATAGAGACTACAACAATTAACACTAAAATTTAAAAAAATTTAAATTAAAGGGTGGTCCATCAGTTAATGCAATTTTGACAATTTGCTATATCTTGGAAACCGTAAGAGGCAAACACTTGAAATTTTCAAAAACGTTAAAACTAAAAAAACCGAAAATTATAAAATCGCCAAACCAAAAAAAAAAAAATCGCCAAAAATTCAAAAAAATCGCCAAAACGAAAAAAAATAGCCAAAATTAAAAAAATTCTAACACTAAAATAAATCGCCAAATTCGAAAAAATCGCCAAAATGAAAAAAAACGCCAAAATGATAAAAAAGCCAAAAATCGAAAAAAATCGCCAAAACTTAAAAAAATCGCCAAAACCGAAAAAACGCAAAAATCGCCAAAACGAAAAAATCGAAAAGACGCCAAAAGCGAAAAAAAATGCCAAAACTATATATTATATAGGATGAAGTTTGTATTAAATTACATATCTAGTGTTCGTACGGAACCCTTCGTGCGCGAGTCAGAGTCGCACTTTGCTGAATTTATTATTTATTGGTAAGAATACACTTACGGCCTTATGTATAATCAAAAACTGACATGAATTTAGCATAAGTGACGAAATTGAACTACGTGTTGACGAGTTCCTCTATAAAATTTTACATTAAAAATCGCCGCATAATGTAGTTTTAACACACGATTATATATTAGCATGATCTTTAATGTAAAATTGTATGGAAAAACACTTTAAGACCATGTTCAATTTTGCCATTTATGCTAACTTCATGCCAGTTTTTGATTATACATGATTAACTCTATTTCTGATATAACCAGACTTTTCCATTACTTAATTAATAAACAGATATTATCGGGAGGAACGATTGTAATATTATAGCAATAAATGTTGACAAAAGAAAATAGTGTTTTCGATTCAACTGTGCCTATAAATTTTTCCCAGTGAATATTTTCTATTTTCAACAAGAGGAAATACTAATGGCATATTATTTGAGAAAGTCTTAGGGCGACTTTATGAGTTCAAGATTAGAGATTAAATTAACCTTAATCTTCATTTGTAATTTTTGGGTAGTCGATTATATAACTTTACTTGATAGTTTAAGCGGCCAATCGTGGTGGCTTAATCATGCATTAATATTGATAACATACACTTGTGAAACATATAACTTTTTGTAAAAATTATATGATAAAATAATTTAAAATCACATAAATCAATATATACTTATATTTTATATTATTTATCTATTTCCTTTAACTGTAAATAATAAAACATGACAGTTTCTTCTTCTTCCCACAAAAAATCTAAGTGTGTTGATAACATGTATGACTTTTAATGTTGCCACTATTTGTGTTCCTCAGTATGGTAATACTACACATAATAAGAAGTTTAAACTACCACTCAAATGTATCAAACTAAATTAATTTGAGATTAAGCTAATTTGCGGATTAGCTAATTAAATACTATGAAAGTGTGGTAGCACTGTGAATTTGTTGATAGTTCTAAAAGAAAACAGATGTTTAATGTAAATAAGAAAGTAAGGTTATCAACATGTAGAAAATTAAAATTGCAAAAAAAAAAACACATTTTATGAAACCAAAAGAGTATCAGAACGCATTTTTCTATTTATTTATTCCATGATATGATACTATGCATTGTATTTGTTAGATATTTATGAAAATTAAACGAATTTCTTTTTAATACGATCACATGATGTTTTATGTACATGTTTTCAATAAACACACACAAGCACAATAACATATGGTATGCTCGTATGATTTAAGTGTGATATAAATAGACAAGTTGGGCATTTAAATGGCTCTCAACTTTATACTGAAAAAATTAATTCGGTACTTAAGAGACACTTAAAGATAAATGACACATAATTGAGAAGTCAATTATTGGGCCTTAGGTCCTAATTTTATAAAACACCACGCTTAGCATTAACAAAATTTGTATGTATTTTGTTTTTGTAATTTAAATTTTTTCCATATAAAATTTTTAACGCTTGGCGTTGCATTTTATAAAATTAGGCCCTTAATCTCGAACCCAAAAAGTCGCCCTTAGTATGGAAAATGTGCAAATTCCTTTGAATTAGCGCTATTGGATTTGTAGTCGATTCAACATTACCAATTGACTTTAAATACCCAAACTATTTTTAAAGTTAAAAGCTAAAAATTGTGATAAAGGAGCTTCAATGTTAATTACATCATCTGGTATATAGATTAGATTATGTATATTCAAAGTTTGCGAATTAGGTCCATAATATCGAAGCATATATTCAACAAATTATTTAACAATTCTTGAACGTATTTTGATTTTAATGTGGCTAACTAGCTTGAGGTAAAAATACGACAAGAATAATATATAGAATAATAGATTTTTTAAAGTAATTGCACCAGCATATAACACGAGAAACGGAGTTGTGTAGTTTTCCAGTTTGTTAAATTCACTAAATTATGATGATTTTCATATTTATGATTTTAACAGGCTAAATAAAGTTCGTATCGCTTTTTAAGCCAAATTACATGTGATAATTATTAATGAACAAATAACACCAAAGTTAGTTGTAAATATTCTGACAACACATAGTTAGATTTTCCTTTGAAATTCAAAAGCTACATTTTTATATACCATTAGTAGGTTTTGTTGAAGCCCTGATACATTTTCTTGTGAAATATAAGAGAATGAATTCTTTATCATTAGCTTTGAAGCAATTGTTTGAAGTATTTGGGAATATATATATATATATATATATATATATATATCGTCGCTGTTTCAACTAACTGATCTAAATAACATTTTAAAAATTTAACAGGAGAGCAGCTTTTATGGTTGTTTTATACATTCATTCTTATGGCTGCGTCAGGAATCTTTTTACTTATATAAGCACAAAAGTAATTCCTACAGTCGTGAAAATTGTAGACAATGTTTATTATGACCAGGGACAAGGACTTCATGCATTTAGAAAAGGTATTTTAGGCGCCTAAAATATGACATTAAAAACGAAAAATATGCACTAAAAAGAATTAATTATTTTAAAAAAATTTTGTTCAAAATAACATTTTTAAATTTACATACAACTAATTAAAGATATAAAAATATTTTATTTTCTCAAGATTTGCGTATACAAGACTTTTATATTAAATTTGTACACAAGATTAAAAATGATATAAAAATTTTTTTCAACATTTTTCGAGATATGTTTATATTGCAGTAAAGGAGCGATACGTTAATTGAAAAAGAAAAGTGTTATTTATTTATATTAATTTAAAAATTTTTGAACGCGAAGTTCTATCAATTTGTTCTAAGAAGAATTTTTGGCATTGAGAAAGGCATTGTAACGTCTGTAAATGTAATCGGCTCAAATTTAAATAATTATTTTTATATAATGTTGTATACCTATACATATTTATTTAACGCAACTATTACAATGAATTGAATACTAACTATTAGATTTTTTTGGCATTTTTAAAAACAATATCAAGTTTCCGCAGAATTGTTTCACTCCTTTCGGCTTTATTAGCATGAAATGTCTTCTTGAAATCACCAAATGACCATTTTTATTAAATTTGATAGGTGTGTGTGCTTGTACAATCCTTCTACAACAATGCAAGCGAAATAATTTGTCAAAAAAAAAAACAGTCTTGCATTAATAATTAGTCATTAATAACAAATTTTGATATTTGAATTTTTTTTTACTAAATATGACACAAAACTTGTAATTATACCAAAATATGAGACAAAAATATGCATTTATGACTAAATTATGCAAAAATATGCATTTTCAGCAAAATATGCAAAAATATGCACTAACAAATCTATGCCATTTTCACACAAATTCAAAGTTTCGTAAAGATATTTCGTTCTTGCCATTATCAGGTTTCAGGTAAAATATATGCATTTGCATGAAACCCCTGTCCCTGATTATGACTTATAAAGTCTAGTAGAGGACTTAACTCATTAAAAAAAAAAAATCCAGTTGGGTCGGTTAGTTGAAACAGCGACGATATCACACTTAACAAAAAACTTATGTTGAGAAAACACTTAAAATGTGGTTTTCAAAGTGTTTAGCCAACGACGTAAAAAATAGTTGGCCAACCCCATCATGAGGTTATCATTTGTGTCTTGGCACAACACTCCAAAAGTAGAAATTGTGATGTTTTGTCAACGTTCGAACCACCTTAGGGAACGCTTTGCCAACGTTATCCCGATTGTATTTTTCTGCTTGGGTATTTTTAAAGTTTATTAAGCTTTCTTATAATTTCTGTTGGGGGTAATAATTGACCATCTTAAAGCTATGCTGTCTCTTTGTCGTTTTAGATTTGCTCTCTCGTCAAAAGCAGAAGCAATTAAAATTTTGATGGAGTATTAAAAATGCTGCAGTTTTTTTTTCAATTAAAATTTTTTGCTAAAGATTAATTCTGTTTATATGCTCCTTGTATGCCCTTGTTAACATTGTTGATTTAAAATAGTTTCTTCCAATTAACTAATGCACCTTTAATTGCATGGATATAATATAATATAATATAATAATATAATTGCTTTAGAGCTTTAAATTGACTTCATCTATCAATCTTAACGTCATGCACAAAATTTATTTCATAAATCAAAATATTTCCATAAAAAAATACTAAACTAATGGAAAAATGATAACTAAGAGCTGCATTGCAATGGTTTAGCTAAACAGGTGAGTAGTTATGATGAAACTGTTTGTTTACTTCAATAGTGTTATAACTTAAAAACTTCGTTTTTTTGGAGTTAATAATGCAGAATAATTCGGCAAGTCATACACCCAGAAAAAAAAACAGCTTAAAATCAATAAAAACCATATTGAATTAATAAGAAACATTAACGAAAGTCTAGTCATGTTGAAGTTTCTTATTTTAATGAGAAAAATATTAATTTACCGTATTATTCTATTCATTTTGTTTATTTTTAAGTATCTCAATATACATTTTCTATTATATTGAAAATTAATGAACTAATGTGACGCATTCTTATTTTTAAGGTGCAGTTTTTCCCTGAGTGTATTTTATCTTGTTTAAAAATTTCATATAAATAGCTTGTACTACCGCCTCGTGAGAGAAGTATATATTTTCATGTCTTCATTGAGTTGTATGTTAAGTGAAAATTTTCAACGCGTTTTTTGCAAAACTAGTTTTTTGAGTTCTGAAACTATTGAATAAAATGAGCGAAATCTGTTTACTTTTGTTCATTTATTAGTAAAAAAAAAAAAATAATACAATAACAAAAAACAAAAAAGAACAAAACGACAATGGTAAGACTGTTCTAAGTATAGTGATGGTAAAATTGAGCTTACAATACAAAAAAGCTTTCAGCAAATTGAAATACGATGAATCAAAACAATTCACATATTCCATTTGCAATAAAATGCTAAGTATATAAAGTAGAAATCTACATCAACTGACACCACACACAGTGGACCAAACACAAAAAGAACGCTGATGATGAAGGTTTAGTGGCCTTCGAAAACGGCTGGCTGTTCCGTTCAACTATGTGTTGGTAGTCAGAATATTTACAACAGACTTTGGTGTTATTTGTTCATTAATAATTATCACATGTAATTTGGCTTAAAAAGCGATACGAACTTTAGCCCGTTCAAATCATAAATAATACAATATAGTTGCATATATCGTCGTATAGAAGATATCTTCACATATCTCCAACGACTTTAATTTTGGTGAATTTAATTTTAAGCTAGATGTGTGCCCTTGAGCCATTTTCACAATTTTCCTTTAGCTAGAGGTATCATTTTGTCTTTGCATTATAAAACCTTCATTTATTATATTTTATTGATTAAATATTACTAAAGGGTGTCCCAACAAGAACTCAAGATTTAAATTTTAAATAAAACACAGATATTTAAAAAAAAATCGTGAAACTTTATTATAACGTAAAGTAGACAAAATGAGGTTATGTGTGGAACAACAAATCGGGCAGATGGCCACCGCGGCTTTGCTGGCACACACGCGATCCTTTAATGAAATTTTCAATGGCCGTTTTGCATAAATGCTGCAGTATTTCATTAATGCAGCGTCCAATTTCCTCTTTTAAGGCTTGAGTCCTCGTCGGCTTACTCGCGTAAACCATCGACTTCAAAAAACCCCAAAGAAAAAAGTCTAATGGTGTTAAATCGCACGATCTAGGCGGCCAATTCTGGTCTCCGAAACGCGAAATAACACGACCGGGAAATGACTGATGTAGCAATTGAATTGTTTCTCTGGCTGCATGACATGTGGCGCCGTCTTGTTGAAACCACATGCCCTCCACATTCATTTCTTCAATTCTAGGCACGAAAAAACTGGTTATCATTTCACGATACCGAACACCATTGACTGTTTGCGCTTGACCTGCGTTTGAGCCACATCATCACGTACAGCTGCGACATTTTCGGTCGATCGACCTGGTCGAAGGCGCGTTGTTGTCTTTACATCACTAACAGACCCAGTTTCGGCAAATTTATCCACTAATGTCTTTACAGTTGACTCTTTTGGAGCATTATTGTGACCCCAAATTGATCGTAAATTTGCGAACTGTTGCCGCAAAACTTTCACCATTTTGGTAAAACAATTTCACAATGAGAATGCGTTGTTCATTCGTGTAGCGCTCCATTTTTACTAACCTCGTACCTTCTACTAGCAAACAATAACAATTGTTCAAATGTCAAACAATGACACTTCGAATGGCGTCAAATTTAAATCTTGCGTTCTTGTTGGGACACCCTTTATTATTGATAATTTCAATAGTTACAATAAAAAATTTGAGTTGTAATAATGCAAAGATCTTTATCGGATAGATGAAATCCTACCTTTTACCAGTGTTGCCATATTTATTTTTCAAAAATTTTCAAGTCGACAAAATAAAATCTTTTTTTTACATAACAAATCATTTTTTTTAAGTTAAAATTAATTTTGTTTTTAGTGAACTAACATAAATAAATAACATAAAGCTAAATAACACAAATAATAATATACTATAAGTACCAAATATCATATTTTTATTAGTTTTAGTTTTATCTAGGAAACCTTCTAGTCTTTTTAACATGTTTGAACACTTCAAAAACAACATAAATCTTCACATATCGTCCCTCTGACCACCTCAAACTATCCAATATGCAAAATTGGTTTTTTAGATTCGTTATATTGGTACTATAATTTTAATAATATGCCTGGTTTCAAAATGCTGAAATTCTCACGAACGATAGATAACTCAATAAGAAATATTTTAAGCCTGGCACTTTTAGGAATACGATGTGTTTATATTCATAATTGACGGGTCTTCGCGCTCTTCTTAAAAGTTCAAATTTGCATATTGGATAGTTTGACGTGGCAGGGACGATATAGTAACACTGTTTTAACCAATGACATCTTGTGAAGATGGACCTTAGAATTCAATCACAATTCTCTAAGTGATGAAGGAACTTTATTGCGAGTTTTGGTACACACATTCTGCCATATTTATAAAAAATATTTCTGTTTTATAATAGGTTTATAAATTAGCCGGATTGTGTTTCCTTAATAACACAATTTCAAACTTAAAAAAAATGGGCAAGAGCCACGCCCATTAAAACATTACACTACATTTTACGTGCTTCTACATGATTAGATTTGTTAGAAACTTGAAACACATCATGAGCTCTATGAAATACACAAACCTCCTTTTAAAAATTGGGCCCATTAAAACTAAATATTATATTTCATGTTGTTCTACTTATACCTAATTTACATTAAGCATTTTTTTCATGAAATTAGTTGCATGAAAATTTTTTATTTGTCAGTAGGAGGCCTGGTGGAGCAACTTATATCAAAAAAGTTGTCAAAAATGCATCAGAGATTCATTCTATGTCCTTTTTGATATAAAATTCTCTTTTATAGCGCTGCAATTAGCAAATAGAAAAAATTGCGTGCTACAAAATTCATGAAATTTTATGAAAAAATGCTTAATGTAAACCAGGTATTAATTGATTTTTACCAAACTTGCGCACACACCCTGAAATCAAATTTCCATAAAACTTGACAAACTGTTTTGTCTCTCACAACGAAATAATTTTGTGCTTGAAAAATTGTGCGGCGGCGTGCCCATTAACGCTTAATATAATATTTCACCGATATTTTACCGACTTTTACTAAACTTGACCAACAGCTTGAGTTCTAAAAGTGACGCGAAGTTAAGTATATAAAAGTGGGCGAACACTAATGTTTGCAAAGTTGAGTCTGATCACCCCAAAAAGGGACAAATTGAAAATTTAGTTCGACAAAATTATTTACTTAATATGGATTCAATAAATTTCTATGTGAATTGCATTGCACACATTTCGAAAATGCCAACAAAAGTAATGCCAAATGTGTACTCAGCATAAAATGTCTGACAACTTGTTGTAAGCTGGTAGTTTTGCAATGGACTGACAGTGCTTTTTCTAGCAACGTTGTCAGATAAAGATTGTCAGTTCATACGGTTGTAAGCAAAAGTAACAACTATTTATACAAAAAATAAATAATAAAAATAAACCCGAATGCGACCAACTTTGAACCGTTAAATAACCTAAATGGTCATTCAAAATGAAAAACCCTAAGAGAAACCTAAGGATGATTTTAAAATAACTGTCGAATGATAATAATTTTGATATAGTTCGCCAACTTTTAATTTTTTGTCGTATTTACAAAATGGCGTCTGTTGGCCGCCACTATGTCATTTGACAGCTGACATAGTGGCACTCCCGGAGTTAAGACAAATCGATTGACGTAAGAATCACCAAAATCGGTTCGTATATTCCCGAAAAGGAACACACATACATACATACATACATACCTACCCAGCGGTAAAACTCAGAAGACCTTCTTGGTGCAGGCTTTATTAAAGGGCTCTTTCGTATAATATATACGGTACACATTCCACACTCGCTTCTATGAGAAGGGAGAAGAGAAGGAGTAACATGTTTTGTTTTGTTTTTTTTTTACCAAAGCAAAAACAAAATCTATTAGTTTGAAGGCCTTGCAGAATCTCTACCGAAAGAAGCAACAACAGAAGGCCTGCTTCGCAATGACAACGCGTGTTAAAAAGATATGAGTATGGAATGGGGCGAGCAGGCCTTCTACATCCAAAAGAAGGCGTACCGAGGCCTTCTAGAAGGCATCCCTACTCCTTCTAGTTCCCGCTGGGTACATACATACATACATACACACATATTTACATATACACATGTGCATACATACATAGACTGATAAACACAATACTCTTCTTTGCGTTGCTCAGTCGGGTAAAAATTAGCAAATTTTTCTGACAATATTTTAAGATCTGAAAACCCTTTGTACATATGTAGCTTAAACTTCATGTTCAGAGCTTCGTCATCACCATTAGAATCAAAAGAGTATACATCTAACACATATGGCAACCCTGGTCAAATTTGAGGTTACAAAAAAAAATACATTTCCTGCAACAGTGCACCAATTCCTTAGCGCCGCCATATTTTGCACAGTAAAAGTATGATTACATTCAAGTGGCGAAGGCGGTACACACACAATTTTCGTTAACACTGCCTGCATACGTCCGGTGTTCGTTCGGTATTCTCTTGCAACAATGTGACGGATGCATATGTAATTATTTTCAAGCTTTTGTTATTCTCACAACTCGCAAAGAAAGCAAATGCAAGAAGCACTTGAAAATAAAATATAAAAAAGTAAGACGAAAATATTTAGAATTTTAGTGCCTACCGTATGTTTAAAGCGGCATTTGGTTCCCTTGGATAGCCGAGATAAGCTGCCGTCATCGCCTTGTGCAATGCAAAAGTCGGTTGTATTGTTGCTGTTTTCTGCAACTGCAATTGCAACTGTGTGATTGTATACATGCGACTACTTGAATCTGAGTTGCGCGCGTATCGTTTCGTATCGTAATAAATGTATCGCATTAAGATTTTTTTGTTTTGGCTTTTTGCTACTCTTTTTGTTTTGGATTTTAAGTAATTTATGAGCCCTTAAGGGCAAAAAAACACATTTCACAACAAAAATTAAAAAAACACAATTCACTCTGCGCTTTCCTTCGGTACGAGTATGAATGATAAATATGTGAGACTGAAGGACAGACGGGCGACCAAAGCAACAATAATTTCGTATTGAGACTCGCTCTTACTTACGCAGCAGCGGTTTATTTTCAATGCAATGAAATTTTTTTTTTTTTTTGGTTTTTTATCTTAATTTTTAATTCTCTTAACTTTTGTTTTGACTTTAATTCGCTTATTAAACGATAAGACACTGAACATTCAAATGCACTGCTTCCCAGCCGCAATGGGCTGGTCGGGGCAGGTCCTGAGCCTGAGCCTGGCAGTTTGCTTCACTGAACACTTGAGCTTTTTTCACTTGCGGGTTAAATAAACACCTTGACGTTTTTATTTCTTAAGCTTATGCATGCGATGTGTGTTGGTGTGCTCGTGCTTGTGCTTGTGCGTGTGCACGTGTGTTTGTTGCTTTACTGCTGTGAGAATGCCAAAATGCAGAGCATTCGCCATAAATCGGTTCATTCTACCAATACCAACTTAAATCGATTGCAATGTCTAAATGATGATTTTTATTTTCAAGATTAATTTAAGTGAATGGCCAACATGCAACGAACGCAATGAGATCTTATTTTCATTCTATTTTTTTTTTATTTTTTTTCGAAATTGTTTTTCACATGCGTTGCACTCGTTTCATGTTGCATTTTGACTTTTTTGAAATGCTTTTGCGCGCGTTGCAGGAGCCATTTCAATCTATTCGCTTTGAGTATTAATTTTGCACTGCTTTTGTCATGCTCACAATCATTTTGTTGTGGCCCCAAGTCTGGACTTTTTATGGAGCACTTTACGCGCGCTGCGCTCACCTGAAGTTACAACAAACAATATGTATACTATACTATAAATGATATCGGTGTATCATGCCGCCTGACAGCCTACCTTCAACAGCAGCAAAAACTACAGCAACAGCAATAGCAACAACACCAACGGCAATGGCAACGGCAACGACAACGACAACAAACAAGAACTAACTAACAACATACGGATGGATGGTGGAATGAATGTTGCAGCATGTGGCAAAACATGATTGTATGTCCATTTACACTGGTTTTCGTTCTATGTATGTCTGCCAATAATGTTGCCGATGTTGTTGTTGTTGTTGTTGGTGTTTTTCTTGCATATCTTATTTGTTGTTGCTCTTTTCATTTCTTAAATACTTCAAACACACAAGTCCAGCTTTCAAACGAATCTGCCAACATAAATTCATTCTTGTACGTTAAGCCAATATGTACAAAAGTAACAAGTACGTGGGTTGTTTCTTTAAATTACAAGCCCTGATTAGTTTTGTACACGAACCGTGACTATTTTTAGGGCCATTTTATTTGTTTAAATTTTTATTTCGAATGTTACGTAACAGAATAAATGTAAGAATGATGACTAATTGAAATATTAAATTTCACTTTAGCAACAAAAGTTAGCAAGTAATAAAAATAGGCAAAATTATGTTACATGACAGTGGGGCCAAAAGCACATTTTTCCCGCGAATCAATTCAAGTCTCCACAACTTGAGGGTGGCGTTGGCTGAAGGAGTTAGCACGTTGACTAGAAAACAGAAGGTTTCAGGTTCGAGCCCAGTATCCGAATTGCTTTAAATAGCACCACCACGTATTTTACTGACATGACTAGTCTTCCCTTGTGCCAGTTATTGTCGGAAAGTTGAAGTGATAAAGGCATAGTTACTGGTAGCTGAAATATACCGACTTTCTTATCCTAATGTAACATCGGAGTGCCTCCTTGATACTCCTTCCCCGATATTATGTAGCAGAATCATCGGCGAAGTAAAATAACCAATAAAATGGCTACTAAACACAGATTCTAAAAGTTTAATATGCCTCATTGACACCAAAGGCGCTGCAACTCTGCATTATTGAAAAACCTGCAAAAAGCAGAGTTGTAAAAGAATAAAGCTTTCCTCTATCTCTTCATTCACATCCTGTTTTCACCATCACTATCCCTTTCCTAAAGAAGGTAACATCTAGTGTAATAGTAGTAGGCTTTCATTACCTGAGTGTTGAATGAATGAATTAAGTCAAGCGGGAAGCACAGGACACTGCGACCAAAGTAGATCTATTGTATCCCCATAACAATGAGTGTTACTTCTCTTAAAAAAAAATAATAATTACACACCTGGATTTGTGCATTATATGCAACATATCACAAAGTGACAATGTTTATGGTTAAATTAGATTTTCATATAAAAATTTAGTAAAATCCTTTATAATATGTAAAATATGTTTAATTAGAAAGAAAAAAAAATTAGTTTTATTTAGTTTTTTTATACAACAAAAAAAGTTTAAATTTTCCAACCCTGAAACTGTATATTTTTTTAATTTTTCTCATTTTTAATATTAATATCTGTCTTTATATGGATTTAATTAACAAAGAAAAAAATTAGTTTTATTTAGTTACTTTTATGTACCAAAAAAAAGTTTAAACTTTCCAGCTCTGAAACTGTGCTTTTTATTTATATAATTTTGTTTACCAAACTTTTCTTACTAAAACATCATTTATTTTTAATTTCTAAAGAAACAGAAAAAATTTAATTGACTTTTATATAAAAAAAATTAAATTTTCCAACCCTGGAATCATCACTTTAGTTTTTTCTGATTTCTTTTAGCAAAATATTTTTTCTCTTAATATAAAATATGTTTAATTTATAGAGAAAAAGAAAATTTTCTTTTAGTAGGTTACTGTTATATACCAAAAAAAAATTAAAGTTTCCACCCCTGGAGTCGTCTTTTTGATTTATTTTTAATACCAATTTATTTTTATTTTTTTTAAACAAACACAATTCGCAAAGCGATTAGCTTGTCTGCGAAAAACACCCAGGGTCTATGTTGGGAATCGAACCCACAACCTCTGGACTGAGAAGCTAGCATCGCTACCACTCAGCCACAGGGGCTAATTTCGATTTAACTGATTTTCAATATCAATTTATTTCAGACCATTTCTGATATACCTGACAGATATACTAGACAGAAGTCTAAAGCTTTCATTACAGAACAGGCATTATTATGTACATAAAATAATTAGATAAATAAGTGTACTCATTACATTGTAAGTGCTAATTCACACGGTGAAATTCTCTTTTGAAGTTGCTACCAAAAATTCCTTGCATTCATACGATGTTTTTTTTTTTGACGTCTAATTTTACTTCTCTCCACTCATATAGCCAATAAGCTAGAAGAGTAACAATAAAAAATAACAATAAGATAGAAGAGTAACATTGAAACGTAACAACTATAACAACAAGAGTAATGTAAAGAGAAATATGAAAAAAACCATGGAAAATAGAAATCGAGTCATTTTTTCTACCACTCTTTCTTCTCTACCCCGTTCGCTAACAAACAAAAAGTGACGTCGAAAAATAGACTTCATAAAAGTCTTCGTGTGAATTAGGTGTAAGCTATTAAAATAATTTCGAACATTTTTTGCTGGGTACAGTGAAATCGTATGAAGATATATTAAAATATTTTTAATCCGAAAATAACAACAACTACTCTTTCGAAGTCTGCGCGTACTCACGTACTTACATATATCACGTACTTAAATATCGAGCCATAACCGCCAAAATAGCTTAAGCGACACATATTTTGGAATTCGTTTTTTTTTTTTTTATGAAAATCATTTTATTTAAAATTATTATTTACGATCGCAAATGATCGATTTTGGTAAAAAATGGAAGTTTGAAAATTATGTCGCTTAAGCTATTTTCGCGGTTATGGCACGATATATAGAAATCCCCCAAAATTATTATATTTTTAAAATCGAGTTTTTTGTATATTTCGATAGAAGAACATATCGCTCATTTACTCAAAGAAGCACATAACTCAAAGAAAGCAGTTTGCCAGAAAACGAGTTTGAAGTTTTCAATTTACACACAACTTAATGGAAAAAGAAAATTTTATTTTTCTCTCAAGAGTTGGGTAGACAAGATAGAAATAAAAAATAATGCGTTAGTGCTTTTCCATACTTGGGTAACGATATACATACATACATATATGATTTAAATTTGCCCGCAGAAACTATTTTCCTTATTCGTATACGCCGATTTAAAAATGTATTGTTCCAAACTTTACGAACAATCGGCGTACCCGCAACGCCATGTATGATCATTTATCGTAATAGGATACAATAAAAAAAAGATACGTTTTTCTCATATAATTTCTTTGGGTTTTATTTTACTCCAGCTTTTAAATTGGATGTATAATAATAACCATTGGAGTAAATGAAGGAAGGAAGGAAGCAAGGAAAAGGAATGAAAACAAGCTAAATAACTGGTTACAACTTCTATTTAAGAGAAAGAGAGTGCAAGTGGCGATCTATGAAAGATTAGTAAATTCCTCGTTGTTGTTGTGTTTTTCTCTGCCTTTTTTTGTTCCCTATTTTTGTTTTTAATTGAAATAAAAAAAGTTGTATCTTTATAAAAGAAAATAACTTGCAGCAGTTTGTTGTTTGAGTTTTTTCCTAAAACTGTGAACGTTCTTAAGACTTGCAATTTATAGATTCATTATTTGATATGATTAAAATTATATTTTTATACCCTACAATAAGTTTAATACACGCCATTGTTGGATGTAACATACAAATATAAGAGTTAAATATCACCCCACAAACAGAGTGTTTGCTAACGAATATGTCGAAGCTGGCAGTTTTCTCTGTAGTAAATTTAAATTTAATATGCAACATTAACAACTTTATGGTAAATTTTTATTATTCTGTTGCCTTAAGAACAACTTTAATATTTCAAAACCGGCAAGTTAATTTTATAACAAACGGATGAGTGTAGAAAAACAATTATGGCATTGCTAGTGGATCATTCTTAGAGGGCTTCAAAGATTCTTTTGTACGCACTTAAATTTTTTCAGTACATAGTTACAAAATTACGATGTAAAAGTTCTGTTGGCTTTTTGAATTCATGATGCCAAATATATTTAGGCCTTTCGCTCATTATTGTCACTATATACATATATACTCACATAAAATTTCGTTATCTGCTTCAATAGAATGACGTATTGGCTGGAATACAAAAAAAAATTAAGTGTCCATTGCTTGGGGTTATAAGTCGTTGAGCATTAAGCAAATGATGCTACTTCTATAAATCTACAGGTGAAGTACATAGAAAAAGATTTCATATTAAAATCTATGAAAACAAGCTTAGTTTAATATTTTTCGGCAATGATTTTGCTTGATATGAGTTTTATTCTAATTCAACATGATTATAGTAATCTTGAAAGAAAATTTTCCCTTTAGAAATAACTTTATTTCATGTTGATTAAACATTCCTATACTATTAATTAAAAATCAAAGTTATTACAAGTTAACACAACGTGAATTTGACACTGAAACATGGTGTTATGTGTAATTTTAAGAAGATTCTCTTTCCTTTTTATTTAATATACTTCCAGCCTGGAATTTTATTATGTTAACTAGACAGTAACATATTTCTTAAATATTAATAAGCTTTTCATCCAATTACGAAATATACATATTACACAATCTGTCAGTGCAAAGAAATCAACAAACAGCTAAGTGAATGAACTGGTTGCTGCTGCGTCAATCAATTAGAGCAATGCACGGGTTCGATCCTTGTTCACTTCGCGGAAAAAAACATCTAACAATAGATGTTTTTTTAAGTATACCAATTGGCTCAAAATGCTTGCGTCTTGAATCGTAAATGTAAGTGATCTATTCTATATATTATAAAATATATAAGTAAACGACAGCGAATCGCAACAATGTTAAATCAAAGTCATTTCAAGTTGAAATAACATGATTTTAATTAAGTGTAGTGTTTTGTTTTATTTATTTTTTAACTTACGTGATTGTGTGTGTGTCTTGGCACAGGCATGAGAAAAGTGTTTGTGTGTTGTATATACAGTTAGCTTCCCTGGCCTAGATTTGAACTCGAATTCATCGGGTGGTAGTCAATGCGCTTCAGATACATACTAAATAAATTCCTGTTGCCTTTTTCGGACAGGGTAAGGCTAGCTACAAACAGAGATGCTATGAGAATGTGTCCCACGACGGCTATGGAAGTCCTAATTGAACTTACACCTGTGACGGTTGTTATAGAGACTGTTGCCAGACAAAAAGTAATCAGCATTGCAGGGAAAAGTACAGACAGGGACTGTCTAATTAGCCAATGGGAGCAATTCTCCCTGGCAAGATGATAACCCGTACTTGACGTGATGAATAAAGTGCATGACTTCGACAAGAGGTTTTAAACTGTTCTGGCCAATAGAAAGGAATGTGGTAAAGAGCACCCCGGTATTCGTTTGGAACTGGCACCGGCAGGTTTTGGTCGCAGCACCAAGGACTAACTACACGAGTCCTTTTGGAAAATCTCCTACCATTTTTCAATCGGAACCTTATGCCATCGAGAGTTGCGCACAATTTGATCTTGACAAAGCTACCGAGGAAAAGAAATAGCCGTCTGCTCAGATAGTCAAGGTTTTATCAAAAATACAAACTTGTCTGCAGGATTCGAACCTGCGGCTCCCTAACTACGAGACTTGTATACTGCCTACTAACCAGCAGCAGGAAGTTTTCACTGGTAATTCGAAATTTGTCTGCTATTTACGATCATCAATGCACAAACAATTGAGCACAACAGTGTATTCCCACTTTACCTGAGATTCGATATAAAAGAATGTTCACTAAAGCGAAGAAGTATCAAAGCAAAATTATGTGATATCTAATTGCGAATCAAAAAAAATTCGACTATTCGCTAAGCGAACTTCTCTCGATAGTTTCTCGAATGTGTGACGATAGTTTAGTGGATGTGTGCTGGTCTTTTAGCCTAAATGAACCAAGTTCAAATCTTCCAGGCTAAATTAAGGAAATAAAAAAATAAATAAAATAAATTAAAGTTAATAAATTAAAAAAATAATAAATAATCCTAAAAAAAGTTTTTCTGCCTTTTTGCAATATCGAAATAAGTTTGATATTGGCTCACTTTTGCTATTTCCTAGCGAAGCTTTGAAATCGAATGTTTTTTGAAACAAAACTGAGCGATAGATAAATTTAATTCCATTAATTTTTGAGTGTCATTCTTAATAGTTTAACACGATAAATGTTCGAGATATATTCGAAATCTATATCATTAACGAAAGTCTTGTGGGTTTGTCAAGTGGGTGGTAGCTATAAACAAGGAACATAAACATCAGCACACCTAAACAGCGTATTATTTCTAATAAATTGATTATGTTGTGCAATTAAAATTTTTGCATGGTGACTTTGCATTGGTATTTTTTTTTCTGTGTAAAGAAACTTGAGTTGTACCTAAATCCACTAGCTTGCAGTATTTTAAATTATAGTGCCCACACTCGCCTGAAAATGAGGGATTCCATTACCTTCAGCCGTATACAAGGAACGTAAAACAATCAAAGGTTGCATCTCTGGTGCATCAATTTAGAATCACCTAGACTTTAATATCAGTATATACATAATTTTTGTTTGGTTTTTTGTTTTGAAGAGAACTAACATTCAGGCAATGAATGCTTTCTGCTATTACTAGGTGTTAGAGAAGACTGTTGGTGAAGGAAGGTATATATACGGATGTGCAATAGCTTTCCGTGAGCACCTGCCCTTACGGCCTAATCTCACGGGTGCCAAAGCACCGGGTGCAGGTAAGACGCCAGACCATCGCCCTCATGCACCCTTTCAGAATGAACCTAAGGCCCACTCCTCAAGGCACATAGGTTGCAATCTTTGATATAGTTACTATATTCAATTACTATATTCAATTACCTTGCTGAGGTAATTTGAGCTATCTAAACTCTGCTGCTATGTCCGTGCCCATAGCAGCTTCTGTTGAATGGCAACAGCACCTAGAATAGTGTCTGGCTGACCGCGTCAGACCAACCACTAGCATTGATTTCACACTGGGAAGCCAATACTATTCTCCCATAGCGAGGTTCCCAAGAGAATTCCTCAACCATTGTCGGCACAGCTCAACCACTCATCCGAGATGAACCCATGCCTGTGTCGCCAAAAATCCAGTGCCTACTCCACACATACCAAAATCATCCTTTAAATTCCATGGAGCAGGACGAACTCGGCATTTTAGCAAAGGATCCTGACGACCGATGTAGCGATGTAGCACTCAAAACTTCAAAGAAGCTCGGCTGTCGGGCAACCAGTACCCGTGGCACCAGAAGTAGCCTCTGGTCAGACCTCGAAGTTCCACCACAATGGCTTCACCTCTATCGTCTTTTGAACTCAGGGGCAGTTCTAGGTGACGCTGCACCTAACTGACATCAACAGGACCTGTCTTCCTTTTAAAAATGTGTGCACATCCTTTGCTCTGTTGCCAGAGATCGGGTAGTAACACATAAGTTCTATGGGTAATGTACCAAAGGTACGTCAATGGAAAAAGCCACATCACCCCAGTTGGGGCCCCGGGGTTGCCACACCCGTAGTCAAAAATAGACTCCCCTGGGGGGGGGGAAACAAGAAAGCTTCATTCTTTTACAACTCTGCTTTTTGCAAGTTTTTTTAAGCGCCCCTGGTGTGAATGAGATGTACTAAATCTTTGAAGCCGTGTTAAGTAGCAATTTTATTGGTTATTTTACTTCGCCGATGATTCTGCTACATAACGAAGGAGGGCGCTCTGATGTTACATTAGGATTAGTATCTGCTGAAGTCGGTATAGTTCAGTGACCAGCGACTATGACTTTATCACATGAGCAACAACCGATAAAAAGGGACACTAACGCACATCAGAAAAATGCGTGGTGTTGTTATTTAATGCCTGTTGTATATCGGGCTCGAACCCAGGAACTTCGGTTTTGTAGCCAACGCCACTCTCAAACGCCACCATAATGATTCCCTATTAAGCCTATTAACTGAACTAAATCAAAGGAAAACATATTGAAAATAATTTCATTACACAATTTATGCATTAAGTGCGTATAAAGCAAATACCTCAAAGACCCGTCCCTAATGCCCGTGACTCTTAAAAGAAGCATCCTGCGTCTTTACTAACTGTTAGAAACTTCAAATAAATGGGATAAAAACACAAAATCAGTATGCCAGAAACTATTTAGTTAGTTAAAAAAAAGCTCATAAATATGCATGTTAAACACCTTTAAGAAAATAATCTTCCGTCTCAAGTTATTGCACACACACACAAACAAAGTTAATCTAAATATGTATGTATGTATGCTACTTTTTAAAATATTCATAATCTGTTTAGTGTAAATTGTTTTTGCTATTATCAGAGTCGTAATCGCAATCATGATGTGTCTCTCCCTTTATTGTTAAACATATTCTACTGAAAGTTTCAGTTCACACACACATACAGGAACTACTAACTGTGTGCATTATTTTACTCTCTGGCAAGTTGCTGCAATCGAGATATAAAAAGCCAACATTAGAATTTTGTCTGAAGGTGTTCAAATGTGTTTCCTTAAGACAGTTTGGTAATAAATGAACTAAAAACCGGCTGGCTGCAACGCTGCTCCAAGTCGCGTCGTCAGCCACATGAATGTCGTCAACATTTAATATCAAAATGAAGCAATAACAATAAAGAAAATTGCAAAAGAACCGTTTTCATTTCATATTTTTTTTTCTTAAATAACACCATACGACACTTTTAGTGCTTGAGCCAGTTTTGCTCTTAGTTTTCCTTGAATTGCAACAAAAAAAAATATGAATTAATTTCTCTCCTTTTTTTTTTGCATATTTACACGTCTATTAATAAACGTTAAGCATCAGACACTTTATTCATTATCTTGTTAAAGATTGATGCACATCTGTCAAATCTCCTGGAAATGAGTTTCTTAGGGTTGAATTGAATGCTTGAGCCTATTGCAACTTGCATTTTTTTATAGTTGTAGAGTATATGGCTTTGCCCATATACGGCGCCTTTTCAAGTTTGTTTTTTAATTATTCATTTTGTTTTTCAATTAAAACATTTTTCTATCGACCAGTTGTAATTAGTATGATAAATGTTTTAAGTAGTCTTAAAATTGATTTTCTAATTTGCATTAATATAATATTAGCCGAGTCCGTTATGCGTGTATGTACACCTATGGCAAATTTTGCAATAAAAAATATGGCAAAGGAATAGTACTGGCAAACTCTACTACTTTTCAATTTACTAATCTTGTCCTAAAACTAAATATTTATAACTTTTAATATTTAATTCAAAGGAAAATATAAAAATTTAGTGATTCAGTTCGCCGGCAAAAATAAAATGAACGTGAAAACTTACAGAAAAGTGAAAAAATTTTAGTGAAAAATATTATTCATGTTTGGAGGAATCAAAAAAAAAATAATAAATTCAGTAAAGTGCGACTCTGTCTCGCGCACGAAGGGTTCCGTACGAACACTAGATATGTAATTTAATACAAACTTCAGCTATATAATATATAGTTTTGGCATTTTTTTTTTTTTGGTTTTTGGCGTTTTTTTCTATTTGGCGATTTTTTTTTTCATTTTGGAGATTTTTTTCATTTTGGCGTTTTTTTTTCATTTGGGCGATTTTTTAGTTTTGGCGCCTTTTTCGCGTTTTGGCGATTTATTTCGGTTTTTGCGTTTTTTCAATATGGCGATTTTTTTCATTTTGGCGATTTTTTTCATTTTGGCTATTTTTTTCATATAAACAATTATTTTGGTTTTGGCGCCTTTTTCGCGTTTTGGCGATTTTTTAGATTTTTGGCGTTTTTTTTCATTTTGGCGATTTTTTTTAATAGACGATTTTTTCGAATTTGGCGATTTATTTTAGTGTTAGAATTTTTCTTTTAATTTTGGCGATTTTTTAAATTTTTGGCGATTTTTTTTTGGTTTGGCGATTGTATAATTTTTGGATTTTTTAGTTTTATCGTTTTTGAAAATTTCAAGTGTTTGTCTCTTACGGTTTCCGAGATATAGCAAGTTGTCAAAATTACATAGTTAAAATTGCATTAACTGATGGACCACCCTTTCATTTAAATTTTTTTAAATTTTAGTGTTATTTGTTTTAGTCTGTACAAAAATACACTAGTTTTACAAAATTCAAGCTTCAACATACATATATAGATACAATTGTATGTATATTACATGGGATTTTAAAATTTTTCGTTGCTCGTTTTGGAACACCCTTTAATTTTTAATTCTCATGTATTTATTGTTGTAGCAGCCAAGGTTCTAAGTACTCTGTCAAAATTTCAGGTCCGTAGATTTCACGGTTCCTGAGAAAATACCGTGTGACGGACAGACGGACAGACTGACAGCGTAGCGTAAACAATAGGGTTTCTTTGGGGTACGGAACTCTAAAAAGGAAAACATTTCTAAGAAAAAATAATTCACGATTGCAATTTTGCGACAAGGGGAAATATTTCGAGAAAACATTTTAACCATAGAGGAGATTATTTATGATCGCAAACAATCGATTTTCGTAAAAAATTTAAGTACGAAAATTATGTCACTTAAACTTTTTTGGCGACTGTATATCTAAAGATAATTCTGTTGATGTTTGATTTTGGCTAATTTGTATATTTTTTTACACCGTTTCTTCCTAAATTTATCTCAATGCCACTGCTTTGATAAAATCAATATTTTTTCTATGACTTTTCGTTATATAAGGAGTTGCAAATGTTAGGAATCTGTTGCAAGCACGTTTTCGTTTTTTTAATCGTTCGTCATATGGACATTTCCAAGAAAATGTACACTTTTTTTCGCGTGCGACAGCAATTAACTATCCTTGTATTTCATAACAATGTGAAAATGTGGAGCTGCTGACGACCTACACAAATAAATAAAGAAGCAAAAGAAAAACAATTTTTTCTTCCTAAAAAAACGATCGTATTATTTAAGTGTCGCACGCGACGGAAATCTCTATATCGAGTATATAATTGATATAGTATTCGCTATATAAAGTTGTTAATGTAAAAAAATTTCGTTAAAGTGATATTCGTTATACCGAGATTTGCCTGTATATACATTTCACTTGGTTACTCTATACCTCTAACGGCTTTTTAAATTTGCAACCCTTTTAATTATAAATATAGGTTTTTTAATTCAAAGAAAATTTTTTCTTATTCTTATTATTATTATTTTTCTATTATTTATTTTAGTCAGTCCCTATTTACACTATGCAAGTCTTATTGCTAAGCTGATTAGTTTATTAGGGGAGAGAGACGGTGGAAAAAGAAACGTTGCTGTTCCTCTCTTCTCTCTCTCTCCCTGAAACTAATCAGCTTAGCAATAAGACTTGCACAGTGTGATTTGGGACTTAAGAAGAAAAACTTACTTTTCGACGGCATTGTATTTTTAAGTAGAGTTCTTTTTTATTATCCAATTCTTATATTTAAAAAAAAACCGACTTCAATGCAAAGATCTGATAGAAGAAAATAAGAAGTACCTGATATATAAGATTAAATTTTAATGGGCGTGCCTCCGTCCATTTTTTAAATGCAAGATTCCCTGTTTTTCAGAGCTCAGGGTACATGTTAAGTTGTGACAAAATCGGTAAAGTAGAACCATTTAAAATAAAATATTAAATTTTAATGGGCGTAGCTCCGCGCATTTTTTTAAATAGGGGATTGTGTATATTTTAGAGCTCCAGATGTTTTGTAAGTTTCGTAAAAATCAGTTAAGTAGAGCTGTGTGAAATATTATAATAAATTTTAGTGGGCGTAACCTCGCCCATTTTTTCAACTTTCAAATTCTCTAATAACAAGAACCAAAGGTGTTTTATAGGTTTTGTAACAATCAAATAAGTAGAATATCATAAAATTATATTTAAAAATTGTGGGCGTGTCTCCGCCCACTTTTTTAAAATGGGACCAATGGGAAGCTAGCTATAGCTCAGACAACAAAAAAAAACTTACAATCGGTTGAAAATGTACTGAGTTATGAAGATATACACCTAAAAAAAATATAGAAGTCGGTTAAAAAATAGCCGAAAAATATTTCAAACACTCGATATTCCGTACCAACTACTCAATACTTTGCCGCCAGCACTACAAAACGAATAATTTGTGAATAAATAGTTATTTGAAATAATTGGTTTTTAGAAGGGCCCACACAGTTATTTCTTTTTTATTTATTTATTTTAATATAACAAATATTTTCGAAAAATAAAAAATATTAATTTTAGCAAATAAACTAGTGCATCCATTTTCTTTGCTGCAAGTAATTCACAGTGGGGTTGAATAGACAAAAATTGATAAAAAAAAATTTTTTGAGGCCGTACCCACCACCTTTTTTTAAGCTTTCACCATCATATACATATTTTTGTTTTTGAAATAACTTTTATATCATGTTGTTTTACCATTCCACTACTGTTAAATTAAAGTTACGAATCATGTTGAATCAAAGTTATTTTAAGTCAAAACAACGTGAGTTTGATACTGGAATAATACGAAGAACCATGTTAGAGTCAATTTCTTTGAAGTTGAAAAAATACAAATAACTTTGATTTGTAAGAGATTTATAAAACAGTTCTTCCTACAAAATTTGGTTTATAAACCCTTTATAAAACAAAATATTTTTATTTTATGAATAGGGCAATATATGTAGATAGTGTGTATTGGAACTGGCAGCAGGAAGAGTGTGTGTTGGTTTTGTCGGCCAAGATTTAAAGTCAAATTCATCGCGTGGTAGTCAACACCGCTGCAGCCAAAGCGGGTGCTAGACACGTCAATATTCTCCTTCAGTACACGTATAATTTATTATAATATTCGCCCTATAATAATTGCAAAAATTACCCAGCGATTTGATAAAGTTAGAGACTTAAGTGAACGTTTTAAAATCACAAAATTATATTCACAGAACATTTTTGTTATGGTTTCAAAACACTTTGATGAAATGTGATTCTCAGAACAAGCCTGATATTTAAGCTTAATATTGAAGTGTTTGCCATTCGCCTTATAAATTTAATACAATTTCCAATCAACATTTTTTCATGGTGACCTTATATTGCTATTTTTTTTTTTTTTTTTGGCAGTGGAATATATTTTAATCACAATTATTGGTTGCAGAGTATGATTGTTTCCCCCTCACCATCCTTCTTATTTGCGGTGCAAGTGCCAAGAAAATTCTGGTCTTTTGTTATCTTCTCTTTAAATTTTAGAATTTTTCTTACTTATTTAGATATTGAAAAGCGAATTTGAGCCTGACAAAATTATTTTCTGTCTCATTGAAACTTTTTCCAAAAACCTTTTAGTCATAAACTTCATGCAAATCTTTAATACTTCGCGAGAATAATAATACCTTCATATTTATTTTATTTTTTTATCTCAAATACAAGTAAAGTGTCGACAATATTTAAAATTCAATAACTTTAAGATACGAGATGGACAATATCAGTAACACGATAAAACATTCTATATAAAATATTCGATTTCTCTTTCATTTATGCCAGCATATATGCAAAAGTGTGCAACACGTTATTTCACTTCATGTATACATACATACATACAAACATATTGCTCATTTTCTACAACAACATCATAACTTAAAAATTAGAATTTTTATATTAATGATGCAGAATTATTACTCATATTGTTATTATTCATGTTGTGTAAAAGTTTCATTTAAAAATTTTGTATACTCAAGTCCTGAAAGAAAAATAAAATTTTCTTTTGCCATTTAGTTGTGTGTGTGTAAATTAGAAACTTTAAACTCCTTTTCTGGTAACCTAGTTTCGTTTTTAAGTTATTACGTTGTTTTAATAAATGAGTGATATGCTTGTGTATTTGCATTGTTCAGCATTTACAGCTGAGTTCTAAATTACTTGGTCACAGTTGGTTATGAATGGCCCTGGATAACCTGCTGAAAGTTTAAACAACGAATAATTATTTTAACACACAGTTTTGTATAATTGTGTGTTTGTATGCTATTTGTGTTATTTTGACTGCAACCAATTTTTAGGGATTCTTTTCATTGTGAGAATTTCTAAGGTTCCTGAACTATTTGTAGTAAAACTCTGGGATGAAATCGCCAACATAGCTCTACATAAAAAAGAAAACTGTCCTGCCATAAATACATTTAATTTAAAAAAATCAATTAAACATTTTATTGGTTCCATTAAACTTTTGTTTAAACATTTAATTTAACTAAAAGCTCAATTGACTCAAGAAAATTTTTAATTGATTTTATGTTTTTTTGACTACCAAACCGAAGGTCCTGGGTTGGAGCCCGGTATACAACAGCCACTAAATAACAACACCACGAATTTTTCTGATGAGCATTTGTGTCCGTTTGTATTAGTTGTTGTAGGAAAATTCAAGTGATGAAAGCATAGTTACTGGTCACTGAACCATACCGACTTCAGCAGATGCTAATCCTAATGTAACATCAGAGCGCCCTCCTTCGTCATCAACTAAGTAAAATAACCAACAAAATGGCTACTAAATGCAGGTTTGCATATTTAATACGCCTCATTGACACCAGGGGCGCAGCAACTCTGCAATATTAAACATGTACAAAAAGCAGAATAGTAAAATAATGTAGCTTTCCTCTATCTCTTCCTTCACCACTTGTCCACTCTATGACTAGCTCTTTCCTAAAGAAGATAACACATATTAATAGTAGGCGACCTTCATTGCCTGAGTGTTACTTCTCCTAAAAAAAATATATAAAAAATAAACGTGTTTATTGAAGGAAATCCTACACCCCTCCCTGTGTAGGGTATTAAAAGTAGCAGCTCAACTTCTGATCCTTAAATTTTATATTGCTGGTTAGGTTGTCAGTTTGGTGAGAAGATAAAATCAGTTATTAGTTTACTTTTGTTCAAAATAATAGGTCCCTTCATGTTACCTGAGAGTAGGAAAGAACTGGTGTAATTATAATGTTGAGGTGATAGATATATAGAGAGAAGAGAAGCTAAGTTAATTTTTTTCGTTTTTACAACTCTGCTATTGCGCGTTTTGTTAAGTTTTATAACATCTTTGCAGCGCCTCTGGTGTTAAATGGGCGTATTACTTTAAACTAAGTGACCATATTGTTAGTTATTTTATTTCCCCGTCGATTAATTGCTACAGACATCGATGAAGGAGGGTGCTGCGATATATATTTTGATAACGTGTCGATATGACATATTAGAAAAATCTATGCTCTTAATAGGACTGTGTCTGGCCTTGGTTTGAACTCGAGCTCTCTAATGCCGTGATTTGATTTTGTTTAGTTTATAGATTTTTTTTAATAGAACCTAAAAAATTAAACTTATTAAAAACAAATGGTGGCTTAAGCTTCTAAAAATATTTTAAAACGCTGAAATTCATCAATTTTAAGCATGAGTTGCCTGGAACTGGTTAAAAATTAACATTTTGACCTTGCCAATGTCTGAGATCATACTATAGTTGCATTATGATCTTTTTAGCAATGCAATTGTTTTATAGACCCTAAAATTTTCATAGTATAACTTGTATAAAGAAAAGGAATGTAAAAGGCATTAAAATTTCTGTAAAAATATGTAATTCCTGATCTCTGCTTTTCCCCTCAAAATCATGTTTGAAGAACCCTGTACAATTTTAATCCGTATGCATATATGGGTATTTAATTTTACGTGCCCAAAACATTTGTATGTTAATATAAGTTAAAACTATTTAAGACTTTGTGCACTGTACTATGATTAAATTAAAGTTTTTTCTTAACTCTATCAGCTCTTAACGAAAAACATATCAGCCAACACTTCGCAACATTTACACTGTAAATTGTACAGTGAAAACTGCCAATAAAAGAAAAAGAGAAACCTTTAACGAGGCCCTACAACAATATTATACATCTTAAATAAATCAGCAATGAGTGTAATGATTTATATAACAATGATTTTATAAACAAACATCCTTTCTTTTAACCTTGATATCAAATTTTAGCTAAATGTTAGAGTTTTGCTGATTTGCCATATAATAGTAAGAGTGTTGCATTTATTCCAAAAAAAAATAAAATAAATAAATTAAGAAACTGAACTTTTTTCCCCCTTATAAGACTTGTTTTCACTATTTCTCATAATCAAAGGACTTTTAAGAAAATGCAACTTTGATCTAATGGAGCTAATGAAAATTATCCAAAAAAGGCAACAACCCATTTAATTAGGACTACATCTGCAAAATGGGCAAAAGAATGTACAGGTAAATCTCGGTATAACGAATCTCGCTTTAACGAAAATCCGATATAACGAACGTCCAAATTTTTTACATTAACAACCTTATATAGCGAATACTAGCCTAATTTTATACTGGATATAACGAATTATGAAAAAAAAATCACGAAATAAAAAACAAAAACTTGCTAGGAACATATTTCTAAGATATTGTTCTATTTCGTATAGCGAATATTTTGATAAATGTGTGCTCTGTATAAAGAACGGCAAAAAATATTAAACAAACTCTACAGCAGCAATGAAAATGCAAAGAAATGTGATTCCGTTAGTTTGTATTTTATAGCTCATTTTAAAATAAATAACCTTCATTCTTTTTATTGTATTGTATCATGTCTACAATAATAATAATTAAAATAATTATATATATAAATAATCAATTAAAAATTTAATTAAAACAACTAAAATTTTCTTCAAACATTAATAAATAATTAATTAAAAATTTAATTGAGCCAAGAAAGCTTGCGTTTAAACATGTAATTAATTAAAAAATTGAAATGGCACAATTCAATTTTTTAATTGTTTATTTGTATTTTTATTTCAATTAAAGATTTTAATAGGAAACAATTTTCCCTGTAGTATATTTTCAAATATCCAAAAAAAAATATTCTATGCCAATAGTGTGGTCCTTGGTTGGCATTATCCACTGTACGTACTCGTAAATAAGTCCTTATGCATACAACTACGAGTAGATATAAATTGTTAATACATCCACTTTAAAATACATACTTGCATGTTTTCTAAAATCGAATTAACTAACATGCCAACCATCTACAACTGCAGAGTGAGTATCTTGGTTTTAACTCGCACTTGTGTTGCCAGCCAATGAATGAATCTCCGCACCGGTTGCAGTCATCTTTCTTCGTTGTTCGCCATCTCACCTACAGCGTCATCATTTAAATGGTGGCCTTAGCCAGCACAACTGGGCAATGAGAACAAACTCTTCTTACATTTGTTGGTATATTTAGGTGTAAAGAAGGGTTATACTTTTTTGTTACCAGTAAAATTAATGTTTTGATTATCTTACATGAGCAAAAGAATTGTAATGAACACAACATATATCATGATCAAATGAAACGTGATGATTATACATTTATTTTCATTTAGCACACTCCTAAGCAGCAACATAAAGTACAACATTGTGGCTGCGAGTATTAATAAATATAAAGCTTGGATGGAATCAAATGCAATACATGATATTACTTTCTTGCCTTCAGCAAGGTTGGCAGGCAAAAGGAGCAGATGAGATAATGTGAACTTGTATTAAAATAATAGTACGCTCATAAACTAAAATAATTTATGATTTATTGTTCTGCACGGCATTTTGTGTCCAAATTTATTTAGGCCGTGTCAATTTACATATCATAGTTCTTGTGATCATAAAAAGTATTTCAAATATTATAACAGCTAAAAATTAATTTTCGAATGTTATAGTACATTCAGCGTTCAACGAAATCAAGTAATTTCTAGATGAAATTACGAACGATATTAGAAGTGTTCATGTGCTGCTACTGAATGACACTTGAGTTAATTTCGCAAACATCTGATGTAAGCTTTTCACATGGCAATATTTTTCAATATAATAGTTTTTACTCATATTTTTAACCCCCGACTAAAAAAAGGGGTGTTATAAGTTTGTAGTGTGTGTCTGTGTATCTGTGTGTCTGTCCGTGTCCACGTACAGGCCAAACGGCTGGACCGATTTTCATTTAGTTTTTTCTGTTTGAAAGATGACTTGATCGAGAGGGTTCTTAGCTATCTTTGAAGATAATCGGTTTAGCTGTTTAGAAGATATAACATCTTTTCTGAAAAAAGTTGGGGGGTTTTTAAAATTTTTAATTCTTGTTATTTTAAACTGAAATGAAAAAAAGAATTTCTAACCAAACTGACGCATTAATTTTTTTGTGCTTATCGTGGTTGTAAATATGGTTGGAAAAAAGGAGTTTTTCATATAAAAAGCGTTATCCATTGTAATTTAATATTAATTCCGTTGAAATTAAGTAAAATTATGTAGTTAGTTTGGAATATGTCAAAATGTATGCGAAATTATTTAATTTCAACTTGATTTCGTCCGAAATCATGAAATTACTTGATTTTGTAGCACGCTGAACGGGCTATTATATAAAATTCAAGGAATATTATAATTTGCCACCATCTAGCGGTCGGTAACCAAATAAAAAACAGAATTTCATTTGATCTATCATGAAAAATTTTAGTTGCCCTGTATTCAATTAATTTTTTTAAAGCCACTATGCTTCATCAATTTTGAGAAGACTTATTACAATTTTCTTACTTTTTATTAGAGTTTCTACGCAGGAAAAAAATCCCGGAAATTTCCGGGAATTATTTTCTTACAAATGCTGAGAAATTTTCGGCATGAATTTTCGGGAATTTAATATGTACCTTTTTTTGAATCTGCTGTTTTTAATTGCTGTTCGTTGTTTTATTACTTAAAAATACAATTTTGTACCGATGCATAGAAGCAGATGTAATAGAGATTTCCGAGGTGACTTCAACAACTTCAAGCGTTGAAGTTGAAGTTTCCATCCATGCTACAACTCAAAGCATTTGAATTTATTTGTTTTGGTTTTTGAATAATTGTTGTTCTTGAAATTAACGAATGAACCCTGCAAGAATGGTATCAGTCAATTGACTGACTGGTCATTATCGGAAGTTATCGATGCGTAAAACAAAGTTTCTACCACATTATTAAGGGCAAAATGAAAAATGTGAATGAAACTTTTGTGAACGTGTGATATTGCATCTCCCTCTAACGACTATAAAACATATGGTCGCACTGCTCACTCTACTGTTTTTTACTAATTTATGATAGCATAAATATTACTCAAGTTTTACTGGATATATTAGTCACAATTGAGTAATCAGACATGATTGATACTGACAGCAAATATAATTTTGATATTATTTATTTTCTTTTTAACGCCCGACCAAAAAAAAAGGGGTGCTTTAAGTTTGTAGTGTGTGTCTGTGTGTCTGTACGAGTACACGTACAGACCAAACGGCTAGACCGATTTTGATTTAGTTTTTTCTGTTTGAAAGATGACTTAAACGAGAAGGTTCTTAGCTATGTTTTTAAAATTTTTAATATTTGTTACTTTATTATAAAAAATAGCTTTAAAATACACAAGTAAATAACATATTTAAAATAAATAAACAAAACACCAAATAACTTAAGCAGTATCAAGCCCTCTTCACATTTTTTTGATCTCCAATTCGCCTTGCTTTTTACATATATCTAAAATTTTCAAGAGAGATATACATATTAAATTAAGCTTAGTAAATTTATTTTATTGACTACTTTACTTATCTTTTTTTAACATTTTTATAAACTTTAATTTTCACAGACTGAATGAATTGTATTTTTTAAAAAAAATTCGATATTAAAAAGTTTTGACATACATATATTCTTTAGATGTTCCACTCTAACATAGATGCTAGAGTAGAGCAACTATAATTAATAAATAAATTTATCATCGCTTTCGACTTGTCAATTGACTGTCACTATTAATTCAATGTAAAATTGTTGCAAATGTGTTACTGAACAAATTTTGTTTGTGTTAGTTACAGCCATTCATTTCTTGTAGGGGAGTTGTTTTGTTTTTAATTTAAATTTTTTTCATAACATTATGTTTTTTATTGAGGCCATTTAATTAAATTAATATGTTTTTAAATTCCGGGAATTTTTTTTCGATTCCCGGGAATTGAAAAAGTCCGGGAAATTAGATATCCTACTTTTGATACAAAACTAATTTGATTTCTTTCGACTATCAAATAATCTAAGTCCTAATTTACACAATGCAAGTCTTAATGCTAAGGTGATTAGTTTGTTAGGAGAGAGAGAGAGACGAGAGGAAAGAAAACATTTCTGTTCCCCTCGTCTCTCTCTCTCTCTCTCTCTTTCTCTCTCCTAACAAACTAATCAGCTTAACAATAAGATTTGCATTGTATAAGTTAGGACTAACGAAAAATGAAATGTCATGTTCACACCATCACACCAACATTACATTAAAAACACAATTATAAACCAAACAGCTGTTGAGGATTAAGATGCCTACATTAATCGTTGGCTTCCGCCGGCAGAGCAGTTGCATACAATCTGTGATCACGCCGGCCTTTGAAGTTGATTCAAATAAAACAAAGAAAAAGAAAATACGATAATTTCGTTAATTTGCAGACATGGCTTGCACGAAAAATTATTCAATAAGATAACCATATTCAATATTTGTAGCTGGTTTAAGGCGAAGACATGTACCATAAATGACGGCACGGTATCGGCGTCGAAACAGACGACTTGTTAGTTTGTTTATTACTTGATTTTGTTTATTACAACTCTTATCAGATGAAAAGTCGTATCGTTTAGAAAATTAAAAAAAAAAATTATCAAGTAAATATTATGGGATGTCAAATTTTTATCGTATTGACATTTTGCATTCACAATGGACATGTATAATAGTCTGAGTGGCCTTTAAGGAACTGCTGGAATTTTTCGGTTTCGGTGTTCAATATTAAAAACAACGTTTGTCGCTTTTAGCATTATTGTCTAATAAAGGCTTAGTTTGTACTATAATCGTACTTAAGTCTTGCTTAAGCTTAAAGTAGTTGTTAAAGTTTAAAAAGTCTTTCAGCACATAATGTTAACGTCATTAAATAGTGAATAGAATTATTAACAAACTGTCGCAAAAAATATCTATATGTATATAAATGTACATATATAAAAGCTCTTTAACGTTGATTGAAGGATTTTCATTATGTCAAACGTGACCTTCGGACACACTTTTGAAGTGAACAAAATCAAATTAAAATTGATTTTTTTTTTGACAACAAGCGTAACTTATAGTTCTAAACTATCCCTACAATTGGCGCTTAGTTTGAGTAATTTTTTGTTTGGAAGATAGTTTCGAAATACCAAGGCATTCGCATATGACAAAAACTGAATTTCTTTTTTGTCCAATAGCCAATGACTAAAACGCTTATTGTAGCGAAAGCATTGAAGCATTATTTTATTGTGACTAATTTTAGAATGTTGGGCACTAACGTTTCTTTAAAATTATTTTGATTTTATAAAAAAAATTGTTTTTTTTTTAAGTTAAATTTTAGCCATAGTCTGTCTCACTTGACATATCGAGATATTTTTCTCATCATGATATTTATATTGTTTCTGTTGCTATTTATATGAAATTATAATTAAACAAGCTTGGTAAAAATGTTTTCAAATTATCGGCAGTATTCAACAAATGTTATCAGGAAGATTTTTAGCTACTTACCGTATTCTTTCCTTGTGTTGTGTAATAATATTTGATCTTCTTTTAATTTTTCTCTTCACATTTTATAAATTTCTTTGTTTTTTCGTCGTTTTTGCTCATCTTAATTTAAATTATTTAAAATTATGTAATTTTACTCTTATTTAAGAATATTTGTTTTAATTTTACACGTGCGATGTCGCACTAGACCAACTTTATATATACGTACATATGTAGGTACCGCGATGTCAAATTTTTGTATTGTTCATTAATTTTTTTAACCCCCGACTAAAAAAAGGGGTGTTATAAGTTTTTAGTGTGTGTCTGTGTGTCTGTGTGTCTGTGTATCTGTGTATCTGTGTATCTGTGCTTCTGTCTGTGTCCACGTGCAGGCCAAACGGCTGGACCGATTTTCATTTAGTTTTTTCTGTTTGAAAGATGACTTGATCGAGAGGGTTCTTAGCTATGTTTGAAAAAAAATCGGTCCAGCCGTTTAGAAGATATAACATCTTTTCTGAAAAAAGTTGGGGGTTTTTAAAATTTTTAATTTTTGTTATTTATATTTTAATTATGTTTAATATCTCTGTTTGTACTGAATATTTAATGAGGTTACTGCATGTATTTTCAAAGCCCTGACAACAAATGTCGTTTATCAATGTCGCACGTGACATTGAATCGCATGGTTTCTTATGCATTTTTTTGTTGCCTCTTATTACCATCAGAAAAGTTTTAGCGCACAAAAGTCAATGGATAATGTTTGGTTGTGCAGAAGAAATATGCAAACGAAAAGTTACGCTTTTGTGACATTGCATTCAAATATCTCGAAATGTATTATGTATAAAATGAAACTATTTTTTAAGCTTTAGGTCAGTAAATTTTATATATTTTTAGTTTTATATCGATATTTCGTTAACCTTTGGTTAACTTCTTCAGGATTATATTTATTTTATTTTTTGGTAATTAGTTTTTGTCTTTTTTTCCTTTTAATCAGAAAAAAATATTTGTTGATGATTAAAAGGAAAAAAAGACAAAAACTAATTACCAAAAAATAAAATAAATATAATCCTGAAGAAGTTAACCAAAGGTTAACGAAATATCGATATAAAACTAAAAATATATAAAATTTACTGACCTAAAGCTTAAAAAATAGTTTCATTGAACATATAAAAAAGGTCGAAAAATTAGATAAACAATTTATTATGTATAAAATTTAAAATATTTTTGCATAAGCTAAATTTTATATGACAATGTGATAAAAAAGAACTTTTAATTTTTTGGTGGAAATGCCCATATTAGAGAATGGAATAAAACAAACACCTTCCAAAAGAGGTATAGCCAAAAAAAAATCAAAATAAATATCTCATAACTTTCTATATAAATCATAAAACTAAACTTCCTTTAAAATTGTCTTTGTATTTAAAATGCGAGCTTATGCCCGTATGTCCCGAAATAATCGCATCCTAAATTGCTTGTACGTGTTGACCATAAAAGTAATCATTTATTTATGGAAACATCCATCCATGCATGATGACCACACCGTAAGTGTAGGCCACACTGTTTGCCTAAAACTCAAGTACATTAACAAATATTCAAAAAAATCACAGCATACATTTAGGCATTCCTTTTAATAAAAGAAGACTGACTATTGTAACGCCATTAACATTTATGAGATTCAATAAAAAAAAAAAACACCCACATTCAAACTGCACTCTTATGTGTGTGTGCATGTGTTTCAAATGTTTACATACATGGACACACACATATCCAAATGAATAGATAGAGAGAGAGAGAGAGAGAGGATTGCTTATGCATGTGCTTTATATTTTGAATGTAATAATAATGATAATAACAATTTTTTTTTTGTTTGTATGGTCATAATAGTTAATACCCATTTTATGCGTATTATTAACATAATAAAAAAATACATGAGCTTATCCCAGGGTTCATGAATGCACGAATAGACATAAATATTAGAGATGTGCAAATGTCGTGATTTTATCGTGTCACGCGTGAGTCACGTGTGATTCAAGTGATTCGTGATCAAATATTATAACTAATCACGCGTGAGTGTGACTGAAAAAAATTTACTCGTGCGTGATCGTGCGTGAGCTTTTTTTAATAATCACGCACGAATTCTCACGCTCTCACGAGATAACATTCCTGCATTTATTATTATTTTATAATAATAAATGCATATATGTATAGTAATATGTATGGTAGTATGAGCTTACAAACATAATGAATACCACCCAAACAAAATGTTTCGAATTTTTTTGAAGTCAGACTTGTCGTACCGAATTCGTTAAGACATTTCGGTAGTTTCTCTGAACAAGTTGTTTTAAACATTCAAACTTTGATTTTTGAGTAGATAAGTAAAAGTCTGTGAACATTTTTTTTAAAATAAATATGTAAAGGGTGTTTTTTATTGAGGTATAGAACTTTAAG
Source organism: Tachina grossa (assembly GCA_949987645.1). Classification (NCBI taxonomy): domain Eukaryota; kingdom Metazoa; phylum Arthropoda; class Insecta; order Diptera; family Tachinidae; genus Tachina; species Tachina grossa. The sequence continues at coordinate 47,484,805 of OX465278.1, read as the reverse complement.
TTGGCATCACTTTTTTAACTGGCGGCCATTTTGTCAGCTGTCAAGTGATTAATATTTAGTTTGGTTTGCCATTTCATCATGAACAGGTTGACAAAAGAACAACGCTTGCAAATCGTGCAAATTTATTTCGAAAATAATGGTTCAGTTCGCGAAGTTTACCGCAAGCTCCGTCCATTTTATGGTCGACATAATCGTCCATCAGAGCAATTAATTCGGTTAACCATGGATCGTTTTCGCACTACGTTTACTCTATGTGATAATACTCATCCGCAGAGACGTCGAACAGTGCGCACCGAAGAAACAATTGCCGCTGTAGAGCAAATTGTTGAAGAGGACCCGAATGAATCGATTCGCCACCGTGCACAGCAATTGGAGCCGACTAACCGACTATTTTGTTCCCGAATTGGATGGCATGAATGTGGATGAGTTGTGGTTCCAACAAGATGGCGCTACATGCCACACAGCGCACGTCACAATCGATTTATTGAAGGAAACATTCGATGAGCGCATAATTTCTCGGAATGGACCTGTCAATTGGCCACCAAGATCGTGTGATTTGACACCATTGGATTATTTTCTTTGGGGATATGTGAAGTCGCTCGTCTACGCCAACAAACCAGAAACGTTAGGGGACTTGGAAGCCAACATTCGTGGCGTTATTGCCAACATACGGCCCCATATGCTCGAAAAAGTGGTTGAAAATTGGACATGTAGAATTGGCTTTATTCGAGCCAGCCGCGGCGGCCACATGCCCGAAATCATATTTAAACATTAATGGCATAAAATTATCCTTCCAATAAAGCCAAATTGATGGACATTAAAACGATTTTCTTGTGTTTTATTTCAATTCGAAGTTCTAAACCCCTGAAAAAAACACCCTATATATGTCGATAAAAAAAAAGGATTGTAACAAATATTAAAAAACGTGAGTATGTGCAAATTATTTCGACAATAGCAGCAACATAACGGTGAAGCGGTACTCTGATATAAAAGCAAAAAAGAAATCGTACCTACAAGTCGTTACGTGTTCGTACCGACTTATCGTAACGAATTCGTACCGACATATCGTTACGAAGTTGTGTCAACCATTTCATACAAAAATTGTTACAATTTCGGTAATATTTCGGTGCCGAAATCCGAAGATTTTGTCGAGGAATCGTTACGAATTCTTTACGAATTCGGAGCATTTTGTTTGATGGGTACATACACCTTTGTAAGTATGTATGTATGTATGTTTCTTAGATACCCTGTAGGAAGTATCAATTGAGAAACACTACTGATTCAACAGTGCCTTTGTCAACAATACTACTGACGAATTGTACCGCAGAAAATGTTTTTTGCTTTAGGGGCCGTCCATATATTACGTAACGCTGTAGGGGGAGTGGTGGGGTTCGAGTTTTTTTATGATTTGTTATGGTGGGGGTGGGGGTAGTCTTGGAAAATGTTACGTAACAGAAAAAATTTTAGTAATTTGTATGTTTTCTTCATTTAGTATGCTTTTGTCATTTATTTGATTATCATTTATTTAATTGATTATATGTCTTACCTTCACATTTATATTATGTATGTTTACATACATACATGTGCGGAATGTAAATTTTTGATATACGAGAATTCGAATTCGAATATTTAAAATAAAATCCGCGAATACGAATATTTAAAACGATATTAAATTAACTTTGATTTATTTTAATTGACATTGTAAATTTTACAAAAACACGAGCATACATACATATATACATAGATATGTGCATATGTATATGTAAGAACCTATTTTTCAACCCAAAAAACATGCAAATTATATTATACATACACATTTTCGTGAGCGTGCGTGATCGTGATAAGTTTTAAAACACTCGTGCGTGATTAAAAATATTTTATTCGTGAGCGTGCGTGATCGCGAAAATTTTCAAATCCATTCGTGCGTGAAAGTGCGTGAGTAAAATATTTTTCTGCGTGAGCGTGCGTGTTGTGAGTCAGAAAACACTCACGTACACATCTCTAATAAATATGCATATAAATATAATATTTGAATTTGATTTTTCTTTAGATTTTTTCTTTATTCTTGGTTAAAGTTGTTGGGAGTGAAGGGTGGCAGGGTTTTCTTTAAGTCATAATACATATATGTCTTTTTATTTAATTTTAAATGAAAGCGTTTATGTTGCACAAATAAATTTGTTGCACAATGTGCTAATAATTTTTATGACATGTTGTAATTCTACTGACATGAGTGCGGGAAAAATTTAAAGATTCATAAGCGTACGAGAAACATATATTAAACCTTAATAAAAATCGATGTTAATAGGAAATTTTTATTTGTTTTTTTGCTAAGCAACGCCTATAGGATTTCATTCCTGCTTAGGGAACTCATCAGTAGACTTTAACCTTAAATTTATGGAAAAACCGAAACAAAATGCAATTAAATTTGTGTTATTTAAGCCCGGTAGAGGATTAAAAAAAAATTTTAAAACAAAATTTCAATTCTGTGAGCAAAAAGTGCTTAAGGCTAATTTAGCATTTTTTCAGGAAAGCGCTTTGAAATTTTAATTGATTCCTATTTCTATAAAAGAGGTTGCTTTCTTGCAGGCTCATTTTAATTGAAAGGCCTTAAAAAATTGTTAAAAATATACATATGTGACAGCGCATATAGAAAGGGACCTAAGGGTAAAAAACTGTTTTGTTCAGGAGAGCCATTTTAAAGATTTAAATACGTGTATCTTTGGTGTACCATCACTGAATAAAACGCGCATATCTCTGAGAGGGAACACTTTTGGGGCATGGGATCGGTCTCATTCGATGCTCAGATGTTGTCCACATTAAAAAAAAGTGAAAATTGATTTTTTTACCCTTAGGTCCGTTTCTCTATGCGCTGTCACATATATTAAATCAAAAGTCAAGTTAAGTTTTTATTCCAAAAGAAATCGTACATATTTTGTTATAAAATAATCAAAACTTATTGATGTGTAAACATCTATACGCTAGGGGGTAAAAATTTTTTGGCTTTGATTCTTTGCTGAGATTTCTTTGCTTTTTGCTTTTGCTTTGCATTGTCAAATCGGTGTGAGCTATGTATGAGTGTATTAGTGTTTGAAAGAAGCAATACAAAGCAGAGAAACAAGTCGACCGGCACGAAGCCGACGGTGCGCCGCCGCCGGTTATTTTTCTATATATTTCCGTACACCAAAAGTGAAAATGAACCGTAAGAGCTACGGACTTGAAATTTGGACACAATATGTAGACATTTGGCCACTACAACAACAAATAGATGAGAGTTAAAAACTAAAGGGTGTTCCAAAATGAGCAACGCAAACTGTTAAAATCCCATGTAATATACATACAATTGTATGTACATATATACACTTGAAATTTTAAAAGTTAGTGTATTTTTATACAGACTACAACAATTAACACTAAATTTAAAAAATTCAAATCAATGGGTGTTCCATCAGTTAATGCAATTTTGACTTTGTAATTTTGACAACTTGCTGTATCTTGGAAACCGTAAGAGCAAAACTCTTGATATTTTCAAAACGGTAAAACTAAAAAATCCAAAAAATATAAAATCGCCAAATATAAAAAAATCGCCAAAACGAAAAAAGCACCAAACTAAAAAATCTCTAGGACTAAAATAAATCGCGAAAACCCTCAAAAATCGCCAAAATGAAAAAAATCCTTAAACAAAAAAATCGCCAATATAAAAAATCGCCTAAATAAAAAAAACCCCAAAAACAGAAAAAAATCGCCTAAATGAAAAAATCGCCAAAATGAAAAAAATGGCGAAAATTAAAACACCCAAAAAGACAAAAAAAACGCCAAAACGAGAAAAAAGCGATAAAACTGGAAAAAAACGTTTAAACTGAAAAAACTTAAAAAAGGAAGAAAGCTAAATCAAAAAAAAAAAAATGATCAAAACCGAATGTGCGCGAGTCAAAGTCGCACTTTACTGAATTTATTTTAATTGCAATGCGTACACAACAACAAGAACAGCAACAACTAAACGATGAACAACACGAATTAAAAAGTAGAAAGTAAAGGTAAAGGCACTGCAGTACCACTAAAATTTCAGTAAAAATAATAAAAAAAAGCAATGTTGGTCCGATCACAGGGGATATGTGTAAACATCTAGTAATGAAAAATTTGTTTTAAGTTGGAAGTACTTTTTCTTTTATTATATTTTTATTAACTAATCAATTAAAAGTATCAAAACTTATAATGTTGTAAAAACATAGGAATTTGCTTGTTTTTGTTTGTTTTATTTAACTTATTTGGTTAGTAGGTAAATAGGCACACTGCAGTATATATGTATGTACTGCATTCAAAATTGCAGTAAGTTTACTGATTACTGAAAAAATTCAGTAAATTTTTACTGATAATGAAATTTAATTTGCATTATCAGTAAAATCGTAGGGCTGTATTCATAATAATTTTAAAAAAATATACTAAAAGCAAAAGTACTTACAACTTAAAAAAAAATTTTCATTACTAGATGTTTACACATCTCCTCTGTGATCGGACTCACATTGCTTTTTTTTTAATTAAGAATTAATGAACACACAATCGGATTACTCCTCACAAAGATTTAAGAAGTCATACAAAGTTCTTGCTATTGTTAGCCATAAATTGAAGCTCTTTGTTTAATAAATTTTCATTAAAATTCATAAATTTAATAAAGCAGAAAATTTGTTTAAGCAAAATTATTAAAACAAAAAAAAAAACAAAAAAATGAGCAATACTGACAGGAATTTATTTAATAATAATAATGTTGTCAAGTCAACAGTGCAGCAACAACAGCAACAACAACAACGACAACAAAAATTAAATACAGATAATTTAGTTTGATGTTTTTGTAAATTTTAATTTTATTTTTTAACAACATTCCATCATGTAACAAGAAAATATGTATCAATAGAATGTCGGAATGTGCGTCAGACACCCAGCAAACAAACACAAGTTCGATCTGAAGTTGAGAAGAAAAAAATTAAAAAGAAAACCAAAACAGTATTTGTTTTAAGAGTTGTACTGTATTTATTTATCACATAGAGTGCATTGAAAATAAATTATTATTATTATTCATCCTTATTCCAGTTGTTAACATGGAAGTCACGTCACTACAATACTAAAAAAAAAATTAGGCTTATCTACTCGCTCTCGAGAACAATTTTAGTGCTATTGGCAGTATATTTCTGTTCCGTAAGATCTATAAAATAGCAAGAGACCATTAATAGCAATCTGGTGTTTAAAACGGGAATAAAAGCCCTAGTTTTTTGGTATTGTATTGATGTGACGTCAGTGTTGACAACTGGAATGATGGTGATTAGCAGGGACAAGGACTTCATGCATTTAAGAAAGGTGTTTTAGGCGCCTAAAATATGACATAGAAAACGCAAAATATGCACTAAAAACAATAAAATATGCACATATTTTAAAAAAGTTTTGTTCAAAAAAAAAAGTTTTAAATTTACATAAACTAATTAGGGATATAAAAATATTTTATTTTCTGAAGAGGTGCGAATACAAGCCTTTTACATTAAATTTGTACACAAGATTTAATATGTCAACGATTTTTTCTGCATTATTTACTTCAAATAGGCATTTTTCGTGATATGTTTATATTGCAGTAAAGGAGCGATATGTAAATTGAAAAAAAAGTGTTATTTATTTATTTTTATTTAAAATTTTTCGAACGTGAAGTTCTATCAACTTGTTCTTAGAAAGCTTTGTTGCATTGAAAAAAATCCTTATAACATCTATATATGTAATCAGATCAAATTTAAATAATTATTTTTATATAATGTTACTACTTTCGGCTTTAATAGAAGAAAATATACTCTTGAAATCACTAAATATTTATTTAATAAAGTATTTATTAAATTTGGTAAGTGTAAACACTTATGCCTGTACAGTCCTTCTATAATTCTACAACAATGCTAGCGAATTAATTTGTCAAAAAACAATCTTGCATTAATAATTTTTCATTAAATTTGAATTTTTGAGTAAATATGACACAAAACTTTTAATTATACCAAAATATGACACAAAAATATGCATTTATGACCAAATTATGCAAAAATATTCATTTTCAGCAAAATATGCAAAAATATGCACTTACAAATCGATGCCATTTTCACTCAAATTCAATGTTTCGTAAAGACATTTCGTTCTGGCCATTGTCAGGTTTAAGGGAAAAAATATGCATTTGCATGAAACCCCTGTCTCTGGTGGTTAGGTTCCCTTTAATTTAAACTCTGAAAATTCCCAAGATATTTAAATAATATTTTAATCATATACTATATATATATATATGTATATATATATATATATATATATATATATATATATATATATATATATATATATATATATGTATATTATAGTTTATTCTTGCTTGGAATTATTTTTGATTATTTACTTGGTTCCATTTAGGCTGAAATTCGTGTTTTGAGGAAGTAAAATTACATGTGATAATTTTTAAGAAACAAATAACACCAAAGATAATTATAAACATTGTGATAAGCACTAGCAGAACGGAACAACATGCTATTTTCGAAGGACTCTATACCTTCTCGTGCTTGGGCCACTGTGTGTGGTGTCAGTCAATACAATATTTTTTATTGACATATTTTCAATGAAAATGGAACATGTGAATTCTTTTGTTTCATAGTATTACAAGCTGAAAGCTTTGTTATAATGAAAGCTCAAATTAACCATCTCTAACTTACAAAAGTCTTGTTATTGTTGTTTTTCTCTTTACTATTGATAGACTACACACTACAACATGATAAAATATAACCATATAGGGACACCACTACGTGATAAAAGACAAAAATAAAAACTCAGTAAAGTGCGACTATGACTCGCGCACATAGGGTTCCGTACGAACACTAGATATGTAATTTAATACAAACTTCATCTTATATAATATATAGTTTTAACATTTTTTTCGTTTTTGGGGTCTTTTCGGTTTTTTTGTTTTGTCGTTTTTTGCGTTTTTTCGGTTTTGGCGATTTTTTTAAGTTTTGGCTCTTTTTTAGTTTAGACACTTTATTTTCTTGTTTTGGCGATTTTTTGGTTTTTTGGCGTTTTTTCATTTTGGCGTTTTTTTATATTTTTGGCGATTTTTTTTTTTTAATTTTTGCGATTTTTTGTTTATTTACATTTTTTTTTAGTTTTGGCGACATTTTCTCGTTTTGGCCTAATTTTTCAATTTTTTGCGTTTTTTTTCATTTTGGCATTTTTTTCATTTTGGCGATTTTTTCGAATTTGGCGATTTATTTTAGTGTTAGAATTTTTTTTTTAATTTTGGCGATTTTTTTCGTTTTGGCGATTTTTTTTAATTTTTGGCGATTTTTTTTTGGTTTGGCGATTTTATAATTTTTGGTTTTTTTAGTTTTACCGTTTTTGAAAATTTCAAGCGTTTGCCTCTTACGGTTTCCAAGATATAGCAAATTGTCAAAATTGCATTAACTGATGGACCACCCTTTCACCTTTGGTGTACGGAACCCTAAAAAAAGACCCGTGTCTCCCAGTTTTACCCCAAGTCATGCACTTTTCTTAATGGGCCCCCAAAGATTTGGGGCCTCGGTGTCAACTTTGCATTTTCTCAGGCTCATATCTTATAAACCGTTCGGAATTTTAATTTACTCTCTCAGGCAAAGTTGTAGCTCTTGTTTTAAAGAACAAAAATTGTGAACCTATGAAATAAAAAAAAACTTCATCTTCTAGGTTAAAATCGCAAAAATTTAAAAAAAAAAATTCGATTTTTTACCTTTTTTGCCCTGTTCAGGTCCATAGGTAGCAAACCGTTCAAAATTCAAGGAAACAATCAACTACAGAAATGTACCTCAGATCTCAATAAACAACTTTTTAGAACATATAAACTTCCTAAAAATGATTCTTAACACCGTTTAACTAGCACCGTTTAGTTAGTTAGTGAAAAATCTCCCGAACCTTTTTTAATTTCTTTTGTTGTTAAAATTTTTCACTTTTGCTATATATATATATATATATATATATATATATATATATATATATATATGTGTGTACACGTATATACATATATATATATATATATATATATATATATATATATATATATATATATATATGACGCGCAAAATAGAAAGGGACCTAAGGGTAAAAACCGGTTTTGTTCAGGAGAGCCATTTTAAGGATTTAAATACGTGTATCTTTGGTGTATCTTCAATTTCATAAAACGCGCATACCTCTGGGAAGGAACACTTTTGGGGCATGGGATCGCTCTCATTAGATGCTCAGATGTTGTCCACATCAAAAAAAAAGTGAAAATTGATTTTTTTTTACCCTTAGGTCCCTTTCTCTATGCGCTGTCACATATATATATATATATTAAACCCCTTATGCAAAAACGATTATTAAACTTAAAGTTGGTTTAACAAACGAATTTTGTATGGCAAAACCGGTCTTAACACATGCTTTAACTTTAACAAACGTTTTTGCATAAGGGGGTAAATTTACAACTGATAAAAGAAAAAACTCACAGAACGCTACTTTACTTCTCAGACTTTAAGCTGAAAAGTGATTCAAAAAATATGATTTCGTATAGAACAAACCCCACACTATGCGAACTTTCTTTTATTGGTTTACATGGCTCCTCGCAACTAATCAAGTAGAATTTAGATGGTTCTTTCTTATGTTCGTTGGTTAGTTTTCTTTTTGCTCTTCCAATCTTTTTCAAATTAACAAGGAGCAGAAATTGTAATGGGAAAAATGCAAATCAGCTCTTGATGAAGATGATGATGATAAATAACAACAAAATAAATTAGATAAATAACTTTTTTACTTGTATTATAATGTTCAATAAACAAAGGATAACAAAAGAATATTGATACAGTTGAAAGCAAACGATTGTAAGGATGTAAGAGCACAAAAATGTTATAAAAGGAAACATATAAGTACAAAAGAAGAAAAAGTATTTATGATGAGAGAAAGTATGTAGAATGTTGTTAGTAGTAGCGTAGTAGTTACGTCGCTGCATTAATTTGTGGAAAAAATATTTTTACTTTAAGTAGATTAAAAGCTAGGAAAATGTAAAACGTAAATTTGAAGGTGGAATTTTAAAGTAAATTTAAAAAATTTCAAGTTTGTTTTTATTTCGATAAATGATGTAATAAAATTCCACATTGACAAAATCAACGTATTTTGAAGTAAATACTTATAGTGTTTTCACACTGAAAGTTAAAACCTGGTTTTAACGTTAAAACCATAAACAGCTGATTTTGCTTTCACACTGCAAGTTTGTTAAATTCAGTTTTTAACTCACAGGCTGTCTAATAACTTTGCTCAAAATAAAATAAATCTCCTGCCCAAATGCGTGTATTGTTGTTGCATTTTTTCTGCTTTTTAATAACACTTGTTGTACAAACTGTACAACAACAGTTTTTGTTTGTATGAAAAACTGAGATATTTAACAATGCGCTCTAAAATGGAAATTATTTCATATTTTGTAAATAAAATTTTTTTAAATTATAGAACTTCTTATACAGAATGAAGAAGTGCTTGGAAATATTGTTAATAATATAAAAATGCACAAATACATTAAGATAAACCTTTTTTATAGGCAGATGAATGTCAGTCATATTGTCTATTTTCACTTTCCACAGTTCAATTTAAAATATTTTCGTTGTTTTCCTTCCAAAAAACTCTTTTTTTCCATAATTATTTGATTATTGTTGCTGCTGCATTAATTTTTAAGTTGAAAATTTTTCAGGCGTCATCTATTGTTATTCACTGGCATACCATTACCAGCTGCTGTCGGTCATTTCAACTTGGCAGCACTGAATTTATCACAGCGAAAACAAGGTTGCATTTCATAAAACCAACTTAAAACCAATCCAAAAATTGTTTTAATTTGGTTTTAACAAAAACAACTTGTGTGGTAAAACCAGGTTTAACAGTTGGTTTTAACATTAAAATCAACTTTTATTAAAACCATGTCTGTGTGAAAACACTATTAAATCATTTACATTACATATTAATATTAATTAAAAATATTATAAAACAAGGAAGCATTTGTGAAGGTTAATCCAACAAATGTTAGATGTTAATTTTACTATAAATAAAATTTGTTATGTTAAAATTTCGATGAACAAATTAATACTGTGATGAGTCTAACCAATGGCGCTCATCGGAAATAAAAGGAAAAGAGTTTGTTTACGTGAAACGTTTGTATGGAATAAAAAAAAGTTCAGTGAAGTTCGACTTTGAACCGCGCACGAAGGGTTCCGTACGGACATTAGATATGTAATTCAATACACACCTTAGCCTATATAATACATATATAGTTTTAGCAGTTTTTTAGTTTTTGGGTTTTTTTCGGTTTTGAGCTTTTTTTTAGTTTTGGTTTTTGGCGATTTTTTTCGGCTTTTAGCGTTTTTACAGTTTGACGATTTTTTTCATTTTAGCGATTTTTTTCATTAAGGCGATTTTTTTTAATTTTGGTACCTCTTTCGCGGTTTGGAGATTTTTTCGGTTTTTTGCGTTTTTTTTCAATATGGCGATTTTTTTCCATTTTGGCGATTTCTTCGGTTTTGTCGATTTATTTTAGTGTGTGATATTTTTTTTATTTGGGGCTTTTTTGGTTTTGGCGATTTGTTTTTGTTTTTGGCGATTTTTTTCTGGTTTGGCGATTTTATAATTTTGGGATTTTTTAGTTTTACCGTTTTTGAAAATTTCAAGAGTTTTTAACATTTTGGAACACCCTTTAATTAGCGTCCAAGATTCTTAATTCTCTGTTCAAATTTCAGGCCCGTAGCTCTTACGGTTCCTGTGAAAATAGCCTGTGACGGACAGACGGACAGCGTAGCGAAAACAATAGGGTTCCTTTTCACCTTTGGTGTACGGAACCCTAAAAATTACATGTGAATAAACTTTTTTCCGAACAAGAGGGAATATAAATTGCAATTGCGATGCGAATGCTAAAATCATTTACACTTTTAATATTTTCAAATATTATAAAGAACGGAAGCACTTGGGTAAGTTGGTCAATCAAATTTAAGTTGTTAATTTTACTGTAAACTAAGGTTGTTTTCTTTCGCTACTTAATCCTGTAATGAATCTAAACAATTTCATTCTATTTAACTGCCAATCTAAGTTGTAGACCCAAAAAAAAGTAAAGAGGGTTATTCTAACCCATTTTCGTTGTTAATTTTAGTGTGAATAAAAGTTTTTGTTGCTATTCGTTTGAGTTAAACCTATTTTTGTTGGTTAGCCTAACTAATTAATGCTGTTATTAGTTTTTTTTTTTGTTAATATGAGGAGAGAAATAACACAATCAAAGCAGGAGCAAAAGTTACGACGGTTATTTTTATCAATTTGAGTTAGTGTAAATAAAATTTTTAATTGCTATTCCATTTAACAAACTATTTTTGCTGGTTAATCCAACTAGTGAATGTTGTTACTATTTTTTTGTTAATCTGAGGGATATATGGACAAAACTAAACCAAACAACAAAAGTAACGAGGGTTTTTATTGCAAATTTTAGTTATTAATTTTATTGTTAATAAAAATTGTTAGTGCTATTCGGTTGAATAAACTATTTTTGTTGATTAATCTAACTAAGTTACTTTGCTCATTATTCATATCGTTAATTTGCTGTCTGTAACATGTTCTCTTTCACCACTCCCATTTTCCCAAGCCACGGGCAGGGCTGTCAGATATGGCGATTTCTCACCAAACGTGGCGATTTTTCAACTTGTTGGGCTTTCAAATTTTTGGTTTGGTGACATGGCGATTTTTCTGGCGATAAATAAATATTTTGGCGATTCTAATTCAGGAAAATTAGTTTGTTGAAGGAGCAGTTTCAAAAATAAATCCCACCAAAACTCGTCTGCAAGAATTTAAAACAATTTAATTTTGATGATTTTTATTATATTAATTATAACTTTTATTGTCATTATTACAACCTAAAGATAAAGTTCCTGATAGTTAACCTTAATATTAGCTAACGTGAACGATAAAGTGACCATTAATTTTTTTCATTATTACAACTGTTCGATAAAATAATTAATACAAATGATGTATTGTGGCAACTCTGGTATACATACATGCTACTTTGACTGTTAAAATGCTTAAAGTTCACTTTGAAAGTTACCATGAGGATACACCTGTTGCCTGTCAGATAACATCCTAAACTTAACTATTTGTAAGTTGTAATAATGGCCCTTAATGAATTTTGTATTTGGATGGAAAAAATTTATAACAAAAATTTTTTAGCTATTTTATTTCTAATTTTGGCGATTTTCTGATAAATTTCGACACGATCATTTTATAAAAATTTCTATTGAAAAGTCTTATATAAAAACAAATTTCTTATCAAATATTTATTAAGAAGAACTACATAAAACTGATTTTTGGCGTCTTTTTGGCGATTTTGAAAATCAATTTGGCGAAGTATTTCGGAAAAAATCTGACAACCCTGGCCACGGGAAGAGTATAAATTTGATATTAATCGTAATTTGTAAACCGGGTATCGAAAACAATAGTTATATATATTAAAAAAAAATGCTATAAATCGTACTAAACATAGTTTTCGCTCTTCTAAAAAAAATTAAGTCATTTACAGTCGAAAGACAAGAATTAAGCAATTCAATTGATGAGCAAATAAATGTTTGCCATAGGTAACTATAATTAATGGCAATAGCAAGTAAATCTTTTATATTTTCAATTCCTTGATTTTTTTACATAAATGAAGTCAGTATTATCTCATGGAAATAACAAAAATGATTCTTAGGCCGGGTTTACATCCGTGTGCCATGTGCCACACAAGCGTAATAAAAGCGTAACCACTAATTACTAATGAAAAGTAGTTTGATTCAGACACGTATTTATTAAGTTAAACGGTTTTATACATAACTAATAGACAATTTTATAGAATCCAACATGATTGGAAACAGTTAAAATCAGAGCTATTCAACCTTTTTGGTTCGAGTACTACAAAACTCACAACCAGCAATTCGCGTACCACCAAAAAAAATTTATGTGTATAAACAAGTATGGGCTCAATAAATAACCAAACAATTTTAAAATACGACCATATACGTACCAGTAATCTGCATGATTACGAATCAAAAGGCAGAATTTTGCATTTTCTAATATGAATATTGAGCTAGCCCTTAACATTAAAATAATGAATGATACTATTGCGGGATTCATATCAATGAGACTGTTGTTAATAAATGCATGCCAGTGCTTGCAATCTCTTATCATTCATATGATTCACTAAAGCAATGAATCAGTATGATTGTTTTGAATACTTCCTAAAGCCCCTTCTGACATATACAGTTTTATGTAATATTATAAAATAAATTAGCTAGCCCAATTTTATTTTATAAATTGTTTTAATACAAGAAAAATTATTAATTGATACGCCATGTTTTATTTACTTAAGACTTCATCTAGTCAACATGCTTTTGTGAGTTCTTTGATTGCTATACAAAACAATCAAAGAGTAGTAAGAATTTTTATTGAGAGAGAGTGAGTTAATGACAGTCAGTTGTTTGAGAGGTAACTCTGCCAACAATATCATTTACATATTGATAGACTTGGGTCGAACTCGTTCACTAGTTAATTTTTGCCACAAACCAATTATCAAACCCATTTAAATTACATGGGTTTGATCATTGGTTTGTGGCAAAAATGAACTAGTGAACGAGTTCGACCCAAGTCTACATATTGATGTTAAAAAACAAAACAAAAGTATTGTCAAAGTGAGTGGGACAGCGAAAGTGAATCAACTCTTACAGATCTCTGATACGTACATAGGCATGTATATAACTTGCGAACATCTGTGCATATGGGTCGTTCTACAACAGAAATGCTCGGTATAATAAGAAATGGAAATTCGTGAAAAATACGTAAGTATACTTTTAGGATCAAACATAAACAAATACAACATATTGTTTTTTTTAATTGTATTACTTGGTTAGTTAATGAAAAAAATGCTCACATTTTCCAAGATTTGGCGTACCACCTGGGAAAGTTTCGCGTACCCCAACTGGTACGCGTACCACAGGTTGAATAGCCCTGGTTTAAATCAATAAATTCATATTTGAATCAAACAGTTTTTCATTAGTAATTAGTGGTTGCTTTTTTTTTTGGGCACATGGCGCAAGAGAAATGCCAGATGTAAACTCAGCTTTAGGAGTTTGTAATCTTTAATTGGTGAGAGCTGTATTAATTAAAATCATATTTAAATGAAAACATTAAAAGAGCAAAATATTTTATTTTAAAAAATAAATATTAAATTACTTGAATATATTTTTATAAAAACTACATAGTTATTTATTTTCTAAAACGGAAATGGGCGTATAATCTTTTTCTTCCTACTCTCGCTCACTTTTTTGTTCTCCTTATTATCAATAAATATTCCTTTTTTTTCTTCGGCCTTTCATGATAACTTTTAGTTATTTTTTTGTTCTATTCTCTGCTTTACTTTATTGTTTTGCTGGTTCGTTAAATACACGGTGCTGTTTAAGGATATTAAGGCATTAAGTCAAGCTGCCAGCACCCCACAAATAATCACAAATAACAACTACAGTGAAATATTTTAAAGTAAATTCATGTTTTGACTTTATGTTTGTGCGTGTATGTGTGTGTGTGTTTGGTTTGTGGTTCTTGTTAGCCGTAAGTTAACTTATTTGCTTGCTTTTTGTTATTAAATCTAAATGTGTTTGCGCATTTAAATGTGTGCGTTTATTTCAGGACATTGTTAGAATATTAACGAGTCGTTTATTTGAAACAATGTCCCTAACATTGTTATGTGCCAAAAAAGTTATGATACCATTAAGAACTTTGGTCATATAAAAGACATTTATATTAATACCTTAGAAGCAAATATCTGTATGTTTAGTGAACAGTGTGACTTGTAGAGAGGATAACAAAAATCTGTTATTTAAATTAAGTAAATGATTTAATGGTATTTTGTTATAACCTAATTCAGTAATAATGCATTTACATTATCTCGAAATCTAGTACTTACGAGATTTTGAGCTAAATCTAGCTGCTTTTGATTAGATTTCCCATACAAAAAGGAAATCTAATTTATTAGTAGATTTTTCGGAAATCTATTCAAAATCTAACATATTAATTATATTTTTACTACCCTGTACAACATATTTATAAAAAAGATGAGTGAATTAGCTATGGTCTGTTTAAAAAGGTGCGTAAATTGGCTACATTTCAGTTGGTTGGTTGTAGTTTTAGAAATTCTTCAGTTAATCGGTTTTGTTTTGGATAAAAAAATCTTGATAAGTGTCAAAAAAGTGTGTAGACGTTATTAATTTTCTTAAAGATTTTAATTAAAATCTGTAAAATTTTGTGCAGGTATAAATATCCTATAAATAATTTCCTTCAAAAAAAAAGGTTGTTGTCTTTGATAATGAAAATTAAAAATATTATTGCCATGTTTTTAAAACATAAAAATTAAATTAATACTGCATTTACATTATCTCAAAATCTAGTAATTCACTCCCCTTTTATATAAATATGATGTACAGGGTAGTAACAAGCAAATAAAAATATTAGATTTTGAGTAGATTTAATAAGAAATAAATGGAATTAAATAGAAATAAGATTTTGTTTTGTATGGGGAATCTAGCAAAAAGCAACTAGACTTAGCTCGAAATCTCATAAGTAGTAGATTGCGAGGCAATGTAAATGCCCTATAAAGCATTATACAATAGCTTGGAAAATATATGAAAAATTACGTGTTGGATATAATGTTTTGCACAAAATCATAGAACAAATACACGAACCTTCTAGCATAGACAATAAATAACAACTATTTTAAAGAATCACAACTGCGGCTTTTTTTTCGTCTATAGACAAGACGATGCAGTTGTCGAACAAAATTAGGGCATTAATTTCCTTTGCAAAACGCATTTTTATAAAAATATTCAAATGTACTTAATATATTGAGCAAAAAAAAAAATTATTGGGGCGAAATTGATCACCATGTGGGAAGGCACTATAATTTTTCTAAATGGAGGTAAATATCAGATGACGTATATTTCAATGAGGCATGAATTGCTGTACTCTTCAAGAAAGGGTAATAATTGTGTGTGATTTTTGCGACAACTTTTCATCGAAAATTATCATGAGCGAAGAGCTTCATTTTCATCTCTGTGGATGCTTGAAGAATCAAAATTATCGCTGTTATTGTTTCGCCGAAAATCTGCGTCCGACACTCGAAGAGTCATGAAGAGTATGGTGCCATTTTTTTAATCTTCAGCTTAAGGACTTTCTCAACTGGAGAAATTGGGACTAGAGAATATGGGGTTTCAACAATATCCAGCAATAGAGCATACTTTTTTTTAATAAAAAAAAAACATTCAAAGAGCATCGGGTGATTACTTTTGCCCCAACTATCACAAACGTGAGTCAATGAAAAATATGAGAATTTAGCACGAAGACAAAGTAGACAATTTTTGGGCCAGATTTTCATAACTAAAGCAAATATTTTTTCTGTTTTTTATTAACCATTAGAAAGAATATATTTCTTTAGTATCATTATTTTATTCTCACCCTGTAATTGAATTCAACTGAACGTGTGCTGGTTAATGCATTTTTGTATGTCTGCTTGAATATGTGTGTACGTATAGATGGTTTTTATATCAAAAATAGTTTCAAATTTGTTTATTTTTTGGATATCCATTGACGGCAAAATACTTATAAATATTAATTTAATATCCTATAGTCATAATCTTTAAATATTTAAAGAAAATCTTTGCAAGACTAAAAGAAATCTTTTATATTAAGTTAATTTAGAGAATATTATTGCAATCGTATATATTTTGCTAAATCGTAATAAAATTATAGTTGTTTTCTTAATACAAACAGACAAAGTCTACCCAAAATTTATATGAAAAGCAGTAAATTTTTTTAAGTGACTTTTCTACAAATTTTCTAGACCAGATGCATATCTATAATGTGAAAATAATAATTTAAACTTTTAGTGGACTTTCAGAAATCGTTATGGTCTATAGCAGGAGTGGAACAATTTGTAAAACTTTTTTGGTACTATTCAAACTCGAAAAGTACAATAGTATACCAATGGTTAATTAAGTATACTCTAGGAATCTCCCCAGTTTTGGTAATTACAATCGTTGTTCTAAAGTGAAAATTGTGTAAATTTCAATATGATATATTGGTCTCACTTGTGAAAGTAAAACGTAACGAGAAAATAAAAAATGTTAACTCGTCCTTTTGCAAACTATTTTTCTACTGAATTTAGTCAGATGCTAGAGCGCTTGCTATTAATTTGTGTAACCTAAATTTCAAATTCTTTTATATAATTTTTCGAAGGAAGTAGAACAAAAAATAAGCAAATTAAATAACATTTACATAATTAGTAAAAAACAAACGACAATGGAAAGACGGTTGTAAATTTAGAGATGGTAAAATTGAACTTTCATTTACAAAAAAGCTTTCAGCAAATTGTAATACGATGAATCAAAACAATTTACATATTCCATTTACAATAACGGCTGAAATCTACATCAACTGACGCCACACACAGTGGACCAAACACAAAGAACGCTGATGATGAAGGTTAGGTTAGGTTAGGTTAGGTTAATCTGGGTGGTCAAAGACCTCGCATAGAACGGGATTGATCCGTAGCGATACCAAGAGATAAGAAAAGAACCTGAATGACTCCCACACAGATTTAACAAACTTTAGCAATCTACACAGTTCCAAGATACAAGTTCAAAACTACGAAAAGTGTGAGCACCAAGACAGTTATATCTAGTAAGGCTTAGAGCTGGACAGTCATTTCCCCAGGTTTCTTACATTTCCAGCAGGTACCGTCAACTATTCGTCCTATTTTGACAACATACAAAAATTTCCAGTAGTGTCCAGTCAATACTCCCACTAGAAGTTTGCATTTGCTTCTATTTAATGATAAAACGAATTTAGTCGATTTGGGATTATAGGAGCTCCACATGATTTTAGAAGTTTTGCAAGTTTTCGTCGCAAGCCAACATTTCTCTGCTTCTTCCCTCATTTTAGAGTCTATGATCCCTTTCAACCGGTAATAGAACTCCCCTTTTGGCCAGTATATCGGTCATTTCATTTCCCTCAATTCCCATGTATGCCCAGACCCATAATATATGTATTTGTATACCAGCACATGACATATGCAGGACCTTCCGACCCATGAGCACAGCCGAGGAGTAGTTGCAGTCAGCTGAAATTGTTTTGATAGCTGCTTGACTGTCTATATAAATATTTACATGCGCATTCGTGGTTAGAGGGGTGAAGGTTAACTCTGCTGCCATTTTGGCTGCATAGATTTCCGCCTGGAAGATGCTACAGTGATCAAGAAGTTTATACGATTCCTCTTTACCGAGCTCCCACCCCTTCATCCATCTTTGAACCATCAGTGAAAAAGGTGAAACTAGAACCACTATGGTTAAAACTTTCAAGATAGTCTGCTTCCCTTATAGTGATCTGTGGTTTGATAAAAAAAAGTTCATTACTGGAACAATGTAGTCCGAGCTACACTTCATGTCTTCCAGCAATTTACTGTGACCAAATGATCTGTATGATATCTGTCCTGTTGTCCTGAATCGGATAACGGATTTGCGTGCCGCTTTCACTGCAATTAGTTTTATTGGCTTAACGTCCAATATAACGTCTAAAGCTGCAGTAGGCATGCTTTTTAGCGCTCAATTGATGCAGAGCTCTGCTAGTCTCTGGATACTTTCTAACTTTTTCCGGTATGCCTTTGTCTCAGTGTAGTGTAGTGTAGTGGCCTACAAAAACAGCTAGTTGTTCCGTTCTACTACACGTTTGTTAGAATATTTACAATAAGCTTTGGTGCTATTTTTCATTGATAATTATCACATGTAATTTGGCTTACAAAACGATACAAACTTTAACCTAATCAAATCATGCATATCGTCACCTTAAATGCAAACGGACGTAACTACACTCTTATATTTTTTACAGGAGAAACAAAAAACGATACAAAATCAATAATAATAAACTATTATTGAAACTTTTCTTCGAAATTTACTTGTAGTTAGTAGGGCTATTTAAATATTTTTAACCATTTATTTCCTTTTTATATATATTTAAGCTTTTACGTTAGTTACGTTCCTTGCAATAAAAAATAGATGCATTGGTAATTACGCACGTTTGAATTTCTTTAATAAAGTCGTCATTTTTGATTGCAGAGGTCTAAATATTTGCGTGAACATGCTGTTTGATAAAATGAACCATAATCAATCAAAAACTCGATTTCGAATTTTTGTGTAGTTACGTTCGTTTGCATTTAAGGTGACGATATAAATTACAATAATTTCACCTAAAAATACTTTATTGCAACTAAGGTCAAAAAAGTACAATTTTTGAAAGTTGTTGGAACAATTTTAAAATTCTCAATCCCATCCCTGGTCTATAGCAGTTATGTCCAAATGATATTTGCATTTCAGGTAAATAGCTTTCAAAGTTCTTCAAATTTGTTCGTTTTAATTGCAAAGGAAGCAGCAAGCAATCGCCGAGATCTGATTGGCTATTGTGATCTCGGCGGTGTGAAAGCACAAAGCTCTTTTGCAAAAGCTTGTACATTGTGCGTATGACCAGTGCTGCCAGAATGATGATTTTATCATATTTTTGATGATTTTTGGACCAAAATATGATTTCATGATTTTTTTTCTGGAATGATGACAAAGCAAAGTTATGTCAAGAAAAGAAAAAACAAACACACAAGTGATTACGATTTCTCATTAACCAAGCAAATATCAAGAGATAATTTTCAAACTTTTTCAGATAAAACAACGTTAGTGGCGCTGTGTTTTTTGTAAGAAAACAATTCTTTTGCAAGTCAATGTTTGTCAACATCCTACGTTAGTTTTGAAACTTATTTGAAAAAACGTAGAAGTTGTAATGTTGTGTTAGAAAAAAATGATATAGGTCCATATTAAAAAAAAAAATATTTGACATCATATGCAACGAACCCCAGCAAAAATTTTATTTATTTTTTTGTTAATTTACTGACTACCAGGTGACTTAAATAATATCAACTTTAAGTTAGTTAAAAGTAATGCGGAATTAGACAATTGACTACCGCCTACTACTACTATCGCAATGTTAAAATAGTTATTTGTTTCTATTGGAAAGTAATCCAAGTGTCAGTCAGTTTTTTCTTGCCTTTATGCAGTGGTAAGCAAATATGCTAAGTCCAGAAAAAAACACCTCTTAAGTCCAGCGGAAAACAATATGCATCTAGTGTACTAACATTTATTTAACAACTAACTTTTGTGTTAATTTTATATAACAAAATGAATAGTTTCGTTGTCCTCACACTGATTTAGTTTCGATACATTTAGGCAGATTTTTGTCCAGTGAAAAATTAAAAAAAGGACTTAGCATATTTGCCTACTAGGCAAACGATATATTGCTTTGAATCACTTCACTTGTGCCCCCTTACATACACAAAAATGCATCATTATTTTTGGCATATACAATAAGAAATTTAATTTTTATATTAATTTGTGAATTGTTGTTAATTAAAAATAAATTCAGTAAAGTGCGACTATGACTCGCGCACATAGGGTTCCGTACGAACACTAGATATGCAATTTAATACAAACTTCATCCTATATAATATATAGTTTTGGCATTTTTTTCGTTTTTGGGGTCTTTTCGGTTTTTTTGTTTTCTCGTTTTTTGCGTTTTTTTCGGTTTTGGCGATTTTTTTAAGTTTTGTTTTTTTTTAGTTTAGACACTTTATTTTCTTGTTTTGGCGATTTTTTCGGTTTTTTGCGTTTTTTCATTTTGGCGTTTTTTTATTTTTGGCGATTTTTTTTAATTTTTGCGATTTTTTGTTTATTTAAATTTTTTTTTTTTAGTTTTGGCGACATTTTCGCGTTTTGGCGATTTTTTTAAATTTTTTGGGTTTTTTTTCATTTCGGCGTTTTTTTTTCATTTTGGCAATTTTTTCGAATTTGGCGATTTATTTTAGTGTTATAACTTTTTTTTAATTTTGGCCATTTTTTTCGTTTTGGCGATTTTTTTAATTTTTTGCGATTTTTTTTTTGGTTTGGGGATTTTATAATTTTCGGTTTTTTTAGTTTTACCGTTTTTGAAAATTTCAAGTGTTTGCCTCTTACGGTTTCCAAGATATAGCAAATTGTCAAAATTACATAGTCAAAATTGCATTAACTGCTGGACCACCGATTAATTTATTTTTTTTTTAATTTTAGTGTTAATTGTTGTAGTCTGTATAAAAATACACTAATTTTACAAATTTCAAGTTTCAATATACATATGTTCATACAATTGTATGTATATTACATGGGATTTTAATATATTTCATTGCTCGTTTTGGAACACCCTTTAATTTTTAATTCTCATGTATTTGTTGTTGTAGCGGCCAAGGTTCTACATACTGTGTCCAAATTTCAGGTCCGTAGCTCTTACGGTTCCTGAGAAAATACCGTGTGACGGACAGACGGACAGCGTAGCGAAAACAATAGGGTTCCTTTTCACCTTTGGTGTACGGAACCCTAAAAATGAGGTTGTGATGAATTTTTTCTTCAAAATATGATTTTATTTCCGGCAAATGATGATTTTCTGTGCAAAGCTTCTGGCAGCCCTGAGCTGGTCTATAGCAAACGATTGTGATAGATGTTCCATTATTTATTGTGGCATTAAGAGAGTAGAAAGAAAATCTGGGATGCTGCTGGTCTGCTCCGCTATTTCCCTTTCATATGTATAAGGTGGACTCCTTATCGTCAAACACAAGAGTTTAGTTTGACTCCATAAGAAATATTAGAGCTTATTCACCTGCTTTTAAATATTTTGGCAACAGAGCACACAAACAAACACGAATACGTACGTGTGCATGCGAACAAAGTCAATTGAAAATGTCATTCCAGCGAGTTAACAATTTGTGCTTTTTTTTTCTTCTTCTCGGAACCATATGCTGTATTATTAACAACAATAGCACAACGACAAAGGTTATTGCAAATAAATTTTTAAAGTAATAAAAAAAGCACGTTAAAGCAATAAGTTGGCGGCAGATTCTAGGATACACTCACATGTGATGGCATCATTATGTGACTTCTTCCACCACTTCGCCAACAGTTTTAATGTAAGCAACACTTTCTAGTATATCCATTCATTCATTCATCCATTCTCAAACGAATTCTCTTACAATGAGGTGCAAGTTTCTGTGAAAAATAGATTTCTAAAACGTTTAAGCCAATGCGGTGTGTGCTGAATTTTAAAATTCTTAAAATGTTCAAAAAAAAAAAAAAAAAAAAAAAAAAAACAGCAGTAATAAGAAGGTAAACAAAATTTAAGGTGATACCAACCAAACAGCAACAGTCCTGAAAAACGCTCTTGCCTTCAACCACCCACAACATATTATTGCAGTCGTCTCGCCTCGTCTCGTCATGTCTACCCACAGTGGCTCTCGTTCCATATTGTTTGTTGTATTAGTGCCAAATAGAGCGTACGTGACCAATTTTTCCCCTTCATCTAGTTACAACTTTGTAAGAAGTTGTGACTTCTTTTTATTATTGAGAGAATTGCATGGAAATACAAAAGGTGATCATTTATCTTAAATACGAAAAGGGAATATGCTTGTATGTAAGTATGTTGTGTGCTTAAGGGTCGGTTGCTTGGTAGACAGACTGACAGTATGATGTTAAGGGATTTATGAAAATAAATATGAAAGAAGCATGGGTGCAAGAAGTTTAATAATAGCAAAGGCATTTATTTTACATACTTGTCTCTACTCCTTGTAATTCCACGTTGTTTGCTTATTTGAAGACAACATATGCTAAATATCATAGAGCTGAGGATTATGTATTCGTTTTCACCATCATTTAAGGGGTCATACTGCAAGATGAATACATATAAAATTTTTTAAGCTGCTTATCTTTCTTAGGACATCTTAAATTTCAAGTAAATACTTTTGTTAGAGGAGTTTGAATTATGCTTTTAAAACGAACTGTTTTCTCATATCATCAGCAAAAATTAAAGAATTTTTTATTATTAATTTTTTTCCCTTCTATTCTGTTGCTCCCGCTAATGCTAAGGATAATTATTTGGCCAGTTCGTAGAATTATTACGCCATCATCAATTCACACGATTTGTCGTGCTACAATTTAGGAGCCTCCTCCCAGAATAACACGCCGATCTGCACCGTTGTCTAGAAAGCCGGAATCCTCAAAATCCTCTCCTGTTTCAATGAGTTTTATTTGGTACTCCACCACGTTTTTAAGGTACGCTTTCTTAGAAAGCTAGGTTATTAAATAAGTTTTTGCATGTGGCTAGCAACCGACGCCACGAAACAGTAACTCGGTACCGTTAACTGACACCAACTACTAATCACATGCGGTGGGGGGGGGGGGGGCGTGAGACGCAAAACCCTCGAAGACCAGTAAACGAACAGTGGCCTGGTTGCATTTACGAAGTAATTGCCAACGACGCGTGATGTTAACTCGCCCAGAGCTGCTTTACGAATGATGATTTTATTATTTATAAATTCAATTAACTTTATTTCTCTATTTCAATATATTGCGTCTTTAAATTATATTTAATTATATTTTTTTAAAAAGATACTCAACATGTGTATCAAGTTTTGTAAGAAGCGGACGGACGTTGGTCCCCTTTTTTTTCAAATATCAAATTATATCACAGGTGTGTGCAAAGTTTAGCAGGAATCACTTAGTAAGGAGGGAATAGCATTGAATCTCAAATTTAAATGCGAGGGATTCAAGATAGTTTGAGTTGCTTAAGCAACACATCAGTAAACGTCAAATACAATTGAAAGAAAAAACCAATATTACTCAGCAGATTATTTCAATTGTAGTTGAAGTCTAATTAATGATGAGTTGCTCAAACAGCAGCGAAACCAACAGCAAACAAAGTTTAGTTAGTTTTAATTACATACTCGTATAATTGGGCACATTAAACGATATAAAGTGCATCATTAGAATTTTTCCACGACGTTACAATTAATAGTACATAATATGCACTTTTTACTTTTAGGTAAAATATTCACTTTTTTTTCTTTATAGAGAAATATATTTTTCGAATTTTGAATTGATATGATGAAATGATCAACTGTTTAAATAAATTCTTAATCCTGAAGACCTTATTGGAAGACCTGAAAGCATCTGAAAGCTGGCGAATCCATTAATTTGTTTCAGCTCATAACTTGCAATTGGGTCCCACCTGCTGCTACTAAACTAAAACTTAAATTTTATATATTTTGTGTTTCACAATAACGACATTCTTCGTCAAAAGCGTGTCATATGGATCAGTTACGCATAATCGAAGCACCTTTGTGGCCTAATATCACACTGGTCTTAACACCGGGTGAAGCTTAGCTTCCTCCAACGCTCCGCCTCCATGCACTATGCGACTTGCAAAGAACAAATACTTGCAATCTAGCAAAAGAAAATGCTATCCCTGACTGTACTATGAATACGTATATTGCTGAGGTACTTGAGCTATCTAAACTTTGCTGCTAAAACTGTAGTGAATACAGGTTTTGATGTGAGCTGTTGGCCGCTCACACCAATCATCAGCAGTTATAATGTAACTCTGAAGAACCAAGACAACTCTCCAGCGATTTTGGTAGCAACCGCAGCCACTACGTGATAAAACGAATGTAATGTGATTTTTCGCACTTATCGCGTATTTACCTGGTGAATTCCGCACCAATTTCCAGCACAACGTCACTACTCATCACACACCATCCACTATCTACTTGCCATAGTGAGCATCATCTCTTTAACCTCATATGGTTAGACTAAGTCTACCGTTACCTTTCGGTAATGTCTTATGCGGATACACCACAGTAGTATGTTTATGGTGTTTCGTTATCAAAAATCCCATACATTTTTGGGATCATGCAGAGTTGGAAACATGGTGTAAGAAATCTACTGGTAGTAAGTTATATGCAAGCATTTCGAAATGCATTTTCCATCCCTGAATGTTATTTCTATTAGGGCGGATCCGATCGCTGAGCAGCTTCGGCAACTGGGCTGGCACGACTTGGCTTGGCTTGGCTTGGCTTGGCTTGGCTTGGCTTGCCTGGGTTTGGCCGGGGTTTGGTCGGGGTTTGGGTGGGGGTTTGGGTGGGGTTGGTTAGGATTTGTATACTAATTTTGTATGAGAAAAGTAACAACGATGATATAAGTGCTACCCTATTGTATTGTTGTTCTGTTGTTAAAAGTTCTGTTGTGGTTTTTTTTTTTCGTTGATATGTATGAATGTGTTTGGTATGTAGCTACAAGTTTTTAAAATTGTGTGTAATCAGATTCGGTTTCTGTTGTAGTTTTTTTCATTGATGTATATGAATGTGTTTGAAACAGTTGATTTAAGTCGGTATTTTAGTTTCATCGATCGGTACGCTACACAAAGAGAGTGTAGTGTTGTTTCCATCCCTGGAAAAAGTGTATTTCTTGGCGCGTTAAGATTTGTGGTTTTTATATTTTAATAATATTTCTTGGCGCGTTAAGATTTGTGGTTTTATAATTTCTTTGTATTCGCTTCGTCCGTGGGTGGTCAAGTTAATTGTTTGAAATAGATTTCTTAATGTGTGAAAAAAAAGTTTAATTGTTGGCGCTTCTAGATTTGTGGTGTAAAATGTATGAAATATTTAGTTTAGTGCTTTTAGTTGGAAGAAAAAATGTAATAGAAAAAGGTATATTTAAACTTGTTTGTGGTTCTGCAAATATATGAAAAATATATTTCTGATTACGAATTTTTGAGAAAAGTAACAACGATGATATAAGTGCTACCCTATTGTATTGTTGTTCTGTTTTTAAAAGTTCTGTTGTGGTTTTTTTTTCGTTGATATGTATGAATGTGTTTGGTATGTAGCTACAAGTTTTTAAAATTGTGTGTAATCAGATTCGGTTTCTGTTGTAGTTTTTTTCATTGATATATATGAATGTGTTTGAAACAGTTGATTTAATTAAATTGTTTGAATACTAAAGCTTGACTCTAACCATACACAACAAAGTTGATTAGAAATAAAAATCAAAACAATACTATTTATGTATATATGTATATTTTATTTGTTAATTTGTTTGAAAATTTTATTATATAATAAAAAATAGTAAAAAAATAAATCTCATATTGAAGTATATATATATATATATATATATATATATATATATATATATATGTATAATATTATTGAAGTTCATCTTTATTGATCCAAGAATTATGTTGATTGGAAAATCCCAACCATTTTACGTACGCCTGGTGTCCCTTAGTTTTAATAACATTTTCAATCAAGTATGTATTTGGAAAATGTGTCTTTAATAGTTCATGTTCATAGAATCCACCAACAATCGGATTCATTTGATAGTCTTCCAATAAATAAGTAATGGGGTTTGTGTTCTGTAAGGTACGAATTTTAAAAATTTCAGTTGTCCAGTTTGGAGTATATCCTTTTGAAAAAATATGTTTATATTTGCTAATTCGAACGTGATCTCCAACTTTTAGTTTACCAAATTTATATATTTTGGGATGATTATAGACTTGTTTTAGTATAGAACTTTCATTTTCTGTGTTAACAGACTTTGGCGTCATTCCAATTGTTCTATGCTTTTTATTATTATATTGATTAATTAAATCCTTGCATATATGTATCCATTGATAATTTCCTTGTAGACTAAAATTTTTCCACATCATTCCTTTTAGTGTTCTATTAAATCGTTCTACAATAGACGCTTTCATGATACCATATGTAGAATAGTGGTTGATATTATGTTTTATCATCAAGTTTTGAAATATTTTATTATAGAACTCTTTACCATTATCGGTTTGCAAGTTTTTTGGAATTCTCTTTAGCGAAAAAATAGATTGCATAGCATTGGTTATATCTTCACTACTTTTAGATTTTACGGGTACAGCCCAAGCAAACTTTGAAAATGTATCTATAACTGTTAAAATAAATCTATAGCCTTTGTTATATTTTGAGTAAGCACCCATTTCAACAAGATCTGCTTGCCAAAGATCATCAATTCCCTTGATCACCACTCGACGTCGAATGAAATTTCTACGGGCTTGCTTATGAAGCTCCTGAACCACTTCTTGTCGCTCCATTTCTAACGTCTATCTTACAGATTACATCAATTTAAATGCTGCTGATATTGAATTTAAATCAAAAACGATTTACATATCTATGTTTTAATGGTTTGTAATGAGCTTCGTTTTTTCATTTAGACGTTCTTCAACTGAATCAATTTTGTGATTAAATAATGATTTCATTTCATTTAGTGATTGATTGAGATTATTTAGTATTATACTTTGATCATATATTAATTTACTTAAACGTGTTTCTACATTATCAAATTTTTCTGTAGTCAACACGTTTTGTTGTTGTATTATTTCGTTAAAACGATCCTCCATTTCCTTAATTCTATCCATATACATTGTATCCAGTTGTTTCTTTATTTCACTTAAATAACTTTTCATGTAAATTTTGTTTACAGCATCGTTTTCCAATACAGGACTAGCAATATTTTTTATTCTCCGCAAGTTAAAGTTGAAATTACGGTCACTATCCAAATGAATCTTGAAATGTTGATTTTGGTATCTTGCAGATTTTTCAATATAATGTCCAAACTTATCGATAGGCATTTTATGAATATGAATTGTTTGTACATTTTTAAGTCTATTTATATAATAATTTTTGCTTCTCTCAATTCCTCAATAATTGATATAATTTCATTATTATGATTTGAGTGACCAGCTGTTGTTGATGAAATCAAAAGACGCAATCTATCAACCAATTCATTAGGATCATCCCAATAAACATAATTATGCTTTTTTCTATTCAATTTCATTAAACCTTTTCCCTTATGAATTTTCTGTTGTTTAAATAGGTTTTTAATAATCGTTGTATATTTAATTGAACGATTTCCTTTAATTTGTCCATTAATACTGTTATTTCGTTTATGGACATTAGTCATCTCCAATATTTGTTTATAATTATTTAAATCTGTTTTATTATAACTGATTGGGTTCTTATAAACTAACAATTCATATAAGCCTGATGTGAAGGGCCATTGTAAATTACCTACAGTAATATTGGTTGAATTGAAAGCGATGGGTTCATTACCCAGTCTCCATATTTGATTTTTATCCTTATGAGGACCATAGGTTTTATCATATATATTTAAGTTAACTTTTGATAAATTGTATTGAACACTTTCATTGGGATGTATTGCAATGGTGTTATCATCATCATTGCTATCATCCTCATTATCAACATTATCATTATTATCATCATCATCATCATCATCATAGTCATCATGATCATTTTCATCATCAAATGATTGAAACGTGTTTGAACTTTTCTCGATTTTCTTGTTATTAGAGCTTGGAGAAAACGTGTTATAATCAAGCTTACTCTTTTTATATGGTGTACTGAAGGCAACTTTATTATTCTCAAGATCATGTTTAAAAGAGTTATCCGGATAATTTTCATGTTTTATAATGTTATTATTATTATTATTATTATTAGTTGATTGAACTAATTCTTTTAATGGTTTTGATATTGGTTTCAATGTCTTTTCCAACAATTCATCATTTGCAATTTCTCCAAGCAAAATATTCTTATATTTCTTTTTTAAAATATTTCGAGTTTTAATAAGATTATTAACTAGATTTGTGTTCATATTTATAGGTTGAATTAGAAACAGATTCAAAACAGATCAGTTTAGCAGTTTAGCAGTATAGCAGTATAGCAGTATAGCAGTTTAGCAGTTAGCAGTTTAATAGTTGAGAAGCTATTAGTTTAATAATTAATCTTGTACTGATTTTAAAGTATCTGTAATATTTCTTTTATAGCTTTATAAATATATCGAAACCTTTTCTATATCGACCATTATTCATAGGATCATCTTTGTTAATAACTAGAAAACCATATTTTTCTTTCCAACACTCGGTACATAACTCATGAAATGTTTTCAAAGTCATATCAGAACCAACATGATCATTGTAAATATGCTTAATATTCATTGCATCCTGTTTGAAAATTATAATCATATTAGCATTATCGCGAATCAAGTGTTTTGGTATACGTGTATATGTTTGACATAAATAAAAACTATCAATATCTTTATGACGACCCATACAGAAGTAGGCACGTACATGATTTTGTTTCTCACAAGCTATATCGTCGAATATAAATACTGAATTTGGTTTAACTTCGTCTGGCGATAGAACATCATCATTATTGGAAAATGATGAAAAATTTATCTCCTTAATGGGTTTAATTAGACTTTCTAAGTACTTATATTTCGGTTGTTGTGTTGATTTTGAATATAAGTAAATATTTTCAATCCATGAGGACTTTCAATAAGACTGATCATAACATTTGTTTTTCCGCAATTTGATGGACCCACAATAAGAGCTCGAATAGAATTCGGTAGTAATGAACTATGACGAATTTTATTTGATGAATCGAGCTTTGATTCGATATTCCTTACATTAATCCTTTTATGTTGTTTAAAAAAACGCATTCTGAAATCTAATGATAACATAATATATAAACCAGTCTCTTTTATTTGTTTTCAATCAATTTAATTTCAACCTTTAATCGATAAAGTATCAATAGATATGACAATCATTTATAAAAAGTTATTCAGTCGCCATCCATCCTTCATTGGTAAAGGTTTTCTAAATAAAATAATTAATAAACTTCCCATTGAACTTCATCTACCCGGTTATCAATTTTGCGGACCTGGTACAAAATTAAAGAAACGTTTAGCTAGAGGTGATCAAGGAATCAATCCATTGGATACTGCTTGCAGAGAGCACGATATAGCATACTCAAACAATAAAGATTTAGAGAAAAGACATATTGCTGATAGAATTTTAACTGAAAAGGCTTGGCAAAGGGTCAAAGCAAGCGATAGTAGTTTGGGTGAAAAATCAAACGCTTGGTTTGTTGCTACTGCAATGAAAGCAAAAACAAAATTCGGTATGGGTAACGTTATTAGTAAAACTAAAAAGTCGTCTCCAGTAAATAAACATCAACTATTTAGACATGTATTGAAAAGTGCAAGAAAGAATATAAAAAAAAGTGAAAACTTGAAGGATGCTATAAAGATTTCACGAAAAGTTGTAAACAATATTTTCAAGGGGAAGAAAAAATCGTTAATAAAAACACCTCGAATAATACCGTTACCAAAATCTGGAGGTTTTCTTCCACTTGCCCCTATATTTGCTGCACTGGGTGCACTTGGTGGTTTAGCTGGTGGTGTATCTGGTATTACAAAAGCAATCAATGCAGTTAAAAATGGAAAGGAACAGCTGACTGAAGCAAAACGACACAATAATACAATGGAAGCCATTGCGATGGGAAAAGGCATGTTCTTAAAACCATATAAAAAAGGACTTGGATTATATTTAAAACCTTATCAACAAAATTTTTAATGAAGCTACCTAAAAGAGCCCTTTCTGATGTAGACTTGAGAAAATATGCAAAACATATTCCAAATTTTAGAGGTGTGTTTATGTGCAACACTCTTCCAAGCAAACCATTTAAAAAAGAATGTGGAATAATCAATCTGGATACTTCAAAGGGACCTGGCACACATTGGGTAGCATACTGGAAAAACAACAATCAAATCGAATATTTTGATAGCTTTGGCAATTTGCAGCCACCAAAACAATTAATAAAATATTTAGGAAAAAACATTAGTTATAATTATGATAGATATCAAAATTTTAATACAATAAATTGTGGTCATTTATGTTTAAAATTTTTGTTTTCGAAACTAAAGTAAAAAGAAACTATAAATGTTTTAATAAAATACATCGGTTAAGAATTAAAAAGATCTTGTTTTATTTATATATATATATAAAAAAATTTTTTTTCATTTATTAAAAATTTTAAAAGAAATATTATAATTAAATAATTTTTCTAATTTCGCTTGTTAGAGGTGAGTATTCGATTAAGCGATCATGAATAACTAAACAGTATGCTGATGTTTTTTCTGGAATTGGTTTGTTTGCTTCAGTATCAAATTCAATTCGTACATCAATAGGTCCAATTTTAACAGTTTCATTTTGATGTGAAACATCAACAACAATAAGCGGTGCGTAAGACTTGTAATCGTTAACATCTAGCAATGGTTCAGGTTCTCGCATGTAAAAGCTTTGTTGAAATTTTGCATACATATTATATAGTACAGAATACTGGCCATTTTCAAAACGATTATTTAAATCGTCATATGGATATGACTCTGAGTTTAGATATACTTTTAAATTAGAGATATTACAATGGTCAAATATATTTCCTTGTTCTTTACTTTTCTCTTTTTGTAAACCAATTATAAGAAATCGTGGTCTTTCGTTTTGTGGAGAAAGCTTCACATTCCATAAAACCTTTGTATTCGTTGGTAGTGCAGGATTTACATGTCAATCCCAACTACGAAATGCAATTGGTATAGAATTTTTGCTGTGAAACAACTTGTGGACCTGATACCTGTAAATGTTCCTTATCGATAAAAGTTGAGAACAAGCATTATGTATAATGAATTTTTATAATAATTTAAAAACATAGACTTTATAAACAGTTCTACAGTCGTCGTTGTGACTTGATTAGTATTACACAATGTCTGAGGAGAGAATATTAGTTGTAGATGTACAAGGTTTTTATCTCAACAATAAATTCATTGTAAAAGAACTGAGTATTTCAATTAACGATATACAAGTACAAACATTTATTATTAAACCACCTTTTCCATATTCATTGTTGACAACAAAAGAAAAAGATTCAATTAATTGGCTTTATAATCATCATCACGGATTAAAATGGCAAGATGGCGATTCAACCTTAACAAATATTAAGGAATATTATATTGCGCATGTTAAAGATAAAAATTTTATTTATTATGTTAAAGGATTAGAAAAAATTAATTGGATTCAAAATATTTTTAAGGATAAAATTAATTTTTATAACCTAGATGATCTAAATTGTCCAAATTTAAAAACATTATATCAAAATGATAAATCTGTAAATATTTGTTGTTATCATAGAAAATATTGTATATGTGCTGAAAAAAATGTAATACTCTTAAGAAAGTTTATTAAATCAAATATTAATAAAGAAAACATAAAATTATAAAAAACATTATTTTTTTTTGGATTTATTATTTAACACTTAAATCAGATAAAATAATCATCAAACATTAGTTCATTCTGAATACTTGAAATGTCAATAACAATATCTTTAATCGGAAACACTTCAACTCTGGTTGGAGAATATTTTCCTCCAATTGAACTCCCTACAAAATATGTTTGTGGACTTATTGATTTTGTAACATTCAATTCCATACCCAATGTAGATGTTCACAACAATTTGTTTCATATAGGAAATCATATTATTACTATTCCGGTTGGTTCGTATGAACTTGAGGATATTGATTTTTTCTTAAACTCAAGCTTAAAAGATATTGATGAACCAATTTATCTAATAATTGAAGCTAACAATAACACACTTAAAACTGAAATAACCTCATCAATGGATATAGATTTTTCACAACCAAACAGTATAGGAAAGTTGCTCGGATTTAGCAAAAGAAAATTAGAAGTAAATTCAACTGCATATTATAACACTGATCAAAATCTTCAAAATGATAAATCTTTGGAAGTGATGATTGTAGATATTAATCAATTGAATACTACAAGGTTATTTGAATCTGACTTACCTGCACATATTACGGATGTTAATACAATACGCATTGAAAGCAACTTAACAACCGGATCATTTATTAATAATACTTCGAATCATGTTATTCATGAATTTCCTCTTGATGTTCCTCCAGGATATAAAATAAGTGAAAAACCTCGAAATGTTATTTATTTACCCGTCAACTGTCGCAAATAAACAACATAACGATTAGAATCTTAAATCAAGACGGTGAACTTATAAATTTTAGAAGAGAAAAAATCACTCTTAGACTTCACTTCAAACCAGAATAATGATCATTTACAATAAAAACGTAATGCAAAGAGGATTTCCATTCAATACCGCACCAACTCACATTCGAGAAAGTATAAAAAATAAAAAACTGTTAACATCATATAATACAGAATACTTAAAATCATTAGGATTTAATCTTCAACCATGAATGAAATACTAAATTTCCTTCAAAAACCTATATATGATGAGAGTATTATAAAAAGAGAATATCATAGTTACTCTCCATATCTAAAATCATTCAACAACAATGATGAAATTCGTATACCAATTCAAAATCAGGATCTCTTTGTCTTACCAAGTGAGAGTATGATTTACATTCATGGCTTTATAGTAAAGACGGAAGCAAACAAAGAGATTCCAGCTATAGATGTGAAATTTAAAAACAACTTTGTTTCATATTTGTTTGATGAAATTCGTTATGAAATTAATGGTTTTGAAGTTGATCGTACACGCAAACTTGGAATTTCATCCACCATGAAAAATTTTGTATCATTGAATAAGGCTGAAAGTGCTACACTAAAAAACGCTGGTTGGTGTCTTAACGAAACTTTTGTTTTAGAAAAAAGTCATTTTAGCTGTTGTATACCTCTGAAAATGTTGATGGGGTTTGCTGAAGATTATAACAAAATACTATTAAATTCGAAACATGAGCTCATTCTTCAACGTTCTACATCCGATGAGAGATCATATTATTCTACAAATACAACTGATCAGTTGAAATTAACAATTCTGGATATAATATGGAAAATGCCGCATATTCAACTATCAGACTTTGCAAAATTGGAAATGTTTAAGATAATCAACAGCAAAAATTCTATACCAATTGCATTTCGTAGTTGGGATTGACATGTAAATCCTGCACTACCAACGAATACAAAGGTTTTATGGAATGTGAAGCTTTCTCCACAAAACGAAAGACCACGATTTCTTATAATTGGTTTACAAAAAGAGAAAAGTAAAGAACAAGGAAATATATTTGACCATTGTAATATCTCTAATTTAAAAGTATATCTAAACTCAGAGTCATATCCATATGACGATTTAAATAATCGTTTTGAAAATGGCCAGTATTCTGTACTATATAATATGTATGCAAAATTTCAACAAAGCTTTTACATGCGAGAACCTGAACCATTGCTAGATGTTAACGATTACAAGTCTTACGCACCGCTTATTGTTGTTGATGTTTCACATCAAAATGAAACTGTTAAAATTGGACCTATTGATGTACGAATTGAATTTGATACTGAAGCAAACAAACCAATTCCAGAAAAAACATCAGCATACTGTTTAGTTATTCATGATCGCTTAATCGAATACTCACCTCTAACAAGCGAAATTAGAAAAATTATTTAATTATAATATTTCTTTTAAAATTTTTAATAAATGAAAAAAAATTTTTTTATATATATATATAAATAAAACAAGATCTTTTTAATTCTTAACCGATGTATTTTATTAAAACATTTATAGTTTCTTTTTACTTTAGTTTCGAAAACAAAAATTTTAAACATAAATGACCACAATTTATTGTATTAAAATTTTGATATCTATCATAATTATAACTAATGTTTTTTCCTAAATATTTTATTAATTGTTTTGGTGGCTGCAAATTGCCAAAGCTATCAAAATATTCGATTTGATTGTTGTTTTTCCAGTATGCTACCCAATGTGTGCCAGGTCCCTTTGAAGTATCCAGATTGATTATTCCACATTCTTTTTTAAATGGTTTGCTTGGAAGAGTGTTGCACATAAACACACCTCTAAAATTTGGAATATGTTTTGCATATTTTCTCAAGTCTACATCAGAAAGGGCTCTTTTAGGTAGCTTCATTAAAAATTTTGTTGATAAGGTTTTAAATATAATCCAAGTCCTTTTTTATATGGTTTTAAGAACATGCCTTTTCCCATCGCAATGGCTTCCATTGTATTATTGTGTCGTTTTGCTTCAGTCAGCTGTTCCTTTCCATTTTTAACTGCATTGATTGCTTTTGTAATACCAGATACACCACCAGCTAAACCACCAAGTGCACCCAGTGCAGCAAATATAGGGGCAAGTGGAAGAAAACCTCCAGATTTTGGTAACGGTATTATTCGAGGTGTTTTTATTAACGATTTTTTCTTCCCCTTGAAAATATTGTTTACAACTTTTCGTGAAATCTTTATAGCATCCTTCAAGTTTTCACTTTTTTTTATATTCTTT
Source organism: Tachina grossa (assembly GCA_949987645.1). Lineage (NCBI taxonomy): Eukaryota > Metazoa > Arthropoda > Insecta > Diptera > Tachinidae > Tachina > Tachina grossa. Next base: position 47,449,595 of record OX465278.1, on the reverse strand, counting down.
CTTGCACTTTTCAATGCATGTCTAAATAGTTGATGTTTATTTACTGGAGACGACTTTTTAGTTTTACTAATAACGTTACCCATACCGAATTTTGTTTTTGCTTTCATTGCAGTAGCAACAAACCAAGCGTTTGATTTTTCACCCAAACTACTATCGCTTGCTTTGACCCTTTGCCAAGCCTTTTCAGTTAAAATTCTATCAGCAATATGTCTTTTCTCTAAATCTTTATTGTTTGAGTATGCTATATCGTGCTCTCTGCAAGCAGTATCCAATGGATTGATTCCTTGATCACCTCTAGCTAAACGTTTCTTTAATTTTGTACCAGGTCCGCAAAATTGATAACCGGGTAGATGAAGTTCAATGGGAAGTTTATTAATTATTTTATTTAGAAAACCTTTACCAATGAAGGATGGATGGCGACTGAATAACTTTTTATAAATGATTGTCATATCTATTGATACTTTATCGATTAAAGGTTGAAATTAAATTGATTGAAAACAAATAAAAGAGACTGGTTTATATATTATGTTATCATTAGATTTCAGAATGCGTTTTTTTAAACAACATAAAAGGATTAATGTAAGGAATATCGAATCAAAGCTCGATTCATCAAATAAAATTCGTCATAGTTCATTACTACCGAATTCTATTCGAGCTCTTATTGTGGGTCCATCAAATTGCGGAAAAACAAATGTTATGATCAGTCTTATTGAAAGTCCTCATGGATTGAAAATATTTACTTATATTCAAAATCAACACAACAACCGAAATATAAGTACTTAGAAAGTCTAATTAAACCCATTAAGGAGATAAATTTTTCATCATTTTCCAATAATGATGATGTTCTATCGCCAGACGAAGTTAAACCAAATTCAGTATTTATATTCGACGATATAGCTTGTGAGAAACAAAATCATGTACGTGCCTACTTCTGTATGGGTCGTCATAAAGATATTGATAGTTTTTATTTATGTCAAACATATACACGTATACCAAAACACTTGATTCGCGATAATGCTAATATGATTATAATTTTCAAACAGGATGCAATGAATATTAAGCATATTTACAATGATCATGTTGGTTCTGATATGACTTTGAAAACATTTCATGAGTTATGTACCGAGTGTTGGAAAGAAAAATATGGTTTTCTAGTTATTAACAAAGATGATCCTATGAATAATGGTCGATATAGAAAAGGTTTCGATATATTTATAAAGCTATAAAAGAAATATTACAGATACTTTAAAATCAGTACAAGATTAATTATTAAACTAATAGCTTCTCAACTATTAAACTGCTAACTGCTAAACTGCTATACTGCTATACTGCTATACTGCTAAACTGCTAAACTGATCTGTTTTGAATCTGTTTCTAATTCAACCTATAAATATGAACACAAATCTAGTTAATAATCTTATTAAAACTCGAAATATTTTAAAAAAGAAATATAAGAATATTTTGCTTGGAGAAATTGCAAATGATGAATTGTTGGAAAAGACATTGAAACCAATATCAAAACCATTAAAAGAATTAGTTCAATCAACTAATAATAATAATAATAATAACATTATAAAACATGAAAATTATCCGGATAACTCTTTTAAACATGATCTTGAGAATAATAAAGTTGCCTTCAGTACACCATATAAAAAGAGTAAGCTTGATTATAACACGTTTTCTCCAAGCTCTAATAACAAGAAAATCGAGAAAAGTTCAAACACGTTTCAATCATTTGATGATGAAAATGATCATGATGACTATGATGATGATGATGATGATGATAATAATGATAATGTTGATAATGAGGATGATAGCAATGATGATGATAACACCATTGCAATACATCCCAATGAAAGTGTTCAATACAATTTATCAAAAGTTAACTTAAATATATATGATAAAACCTATGGTCCTCATAAGGATAAAAATCAAATATGGAGACTGGGTAATGAACCCATCGCTTTCAATTCAACCAATATTACTGTAGGTAATTTACAATGGCCCTTCACATCAGGCTTATATGAATTGTTAGTTTATAAGAACCCAATCAGTTATAATAAAACAGATTTAAATAATTATAAACAAATATTGGAGATGACTAATGTCCATAAACGAAATAACAGTATTAATGGACAAATTAAAGGAAATCGTTCAATTAAATATACAACGATTATTAAAAACCTATTTAAACAACAGAAAATTCATAAGGGAAAAGGTTTAATGAAATTGAATAGAAAAAAGCATAATTATGTTTATTGGGATGATCCTAATGAATTGGTTGATAGATTGCGTCTTTTGATTTCATCAACAACAGCTGGTCACTCAAATCATAATAATGAAATTATATCAATTATTGAGGAATTGAGAGAAGCAAAAATTATTATATAAATAGACTTAAAAATGTACAAACAATTCATATTCATAAAATGCCTATCGATAAGTTTGGACATTATATTGAAAAATCTGCAAGATACCAAAATCAACATTTCAAGATTCATTTGGATAGTGACCGTAATTTCAACTTTAACTTGCGGAGAATAAAAAATATTGCTAGTCCTGTATTGGAAAACGATGCTGTAAACAAAATTTACATGAAAAGTTATTTAAGTGAAATAAAGAAACAACTGGATACAATGTATATGGATAGAATTAAGGAAATGGAGGATCGTTTTAACGAAATAATACAACAACAAAACGTGTTGACTACAGAAAAATTTGATAATGTAGAAACACGTTTAAGTAAATTAATATATGATCAAAGTATAATACTAAATAATCTCAATCAATCACTAAATGAAATGAAATCATTATTTAATCACAAAATTGATTCAGTTGAAGAACGTCTAAATGAAAAAACGAAGCTCATTACAAACCATTAAAACATAGATATGTAAATCGTTTTTGATTTAAATTCAATATCAGCAGCATTTAAATTGATGTAATCTGTAAGATAGACGTTAGAAATGGAGCGACAAGAAGTGGTTCAGGAGCTTCATAAGCAAGCCCGTAGAAATTTCATTCGACGTCGAGTGGTGATCAAGGGAATTGATGATCTTTGGCAAGCAGATCTTGTTGAAATGGGTGCTTACTCAAAATATAACAAAGGCTATAGATTTATTTTAACAGTTATAGATACATTTTCAAAGTTTGCTTGGGCTGTACCCGTAAAATCTAAAAGTAGTGAAGATATAACCAATGCTATGCAATCTATTTTTTCGCTAAAGAGAATTCCAAAAAACTTGCAAACCGATAATGGTAAAGAGTTCTATAATAAAATATTTCAAAACTTGATGATAAAACATAATATCAACCACTATTCTACATATGGTATCATGAAAGCGTCTATTGTAGAACGATTTAATAGAACACTAAAAGGAATGATGTGGAAAAATTTTAGTCTACAAGGAAATTATCAATGGATACATATATGCAAGGATTTAATTAATCAATATAATAATAAAAAGCATAGAACAATTGGAATGACGCCAAAGTCTGTTAACACAGAAAATGAAAGTTCTATACTAAAACAAGTCTATAATCATCCCAAAATATATAAATTTGGTAAACTAAAAGTTGGAGATCACGTTCGAATTAGCAAATATAAACATATTTTTTCAAAAGGATATACTCCAAACTGGACAACTGAAATTTTTAAAATTCGTACCTTACAGAACACAAACCCCATTACTTATTTATTGGAAGACTATCAAATGAATCCGATTGTTGGTGGATTCTATGAACATGAACTATTAAAGACACATTTTCCAAATACATACTTGATTGAAAATGTTATTAAAACTAAGGGACACCAGGCGTACGTAAAATGGTTGGGATTTTCCAATCAACATAATTCTTGGATCAATAAAGATGAACTTCAATAATATTATACATATATATATATATATATATATATATATATATATATATATATACTTCAATATGAGATTTATTTTTTTACTATTTTTTATTATATAATAAAATTTTCAAACAAATTAACAAATAAAATATACATATATACATAAATAGTATTGTTTTGATTTTTATTTCTAATCAACTTTGTTGTGTATGGTTAGAGTCAAGCTTTAGTATTCAAAGAATTTAATTAAATCAACTGTTTCAAACACATTCATATATATCAATGAAAAAAACTACAACAGAAACCGAATCTGATTACACACAATTTTAAAAACTTGTAGCTACATACCAAACACATTCATACATATCAACGAAAAAAAAACCACAACAGAACTTTTAAAAACAGAACAACAATACAATAGGGTAGCACTTATATCATCGTTGTTACTTTTCTCAAAAATTCGTAATCAGAAATATATTTTTCATATATTTGCAGAACCACAAACAAGTTTAAATATACCTTTTTCTATTACATTTTTTCTTCCAACTAAAAGCACTAAACTAAATATTTCATACATTTTACACCACAAATCTAGACGCGCCAACAATTAAACTTTTTTTCACACATTAAGAAATCTATTTCAAACAATTAACTTGACCACCCACGGACGAAGCGAATACAAAGAAATTATAAAACCACAAATCTTAACGCGCCAAGAAATATTATTAAAATATAAAAACCACAAATCTTAACGCGCCAAGAAATACACTTTTTCCAGGGATGGAAAGAACACTACACTCTCTTTGTGTAGCGTACCGATCGATGAAACTAAAATACCGACTTAAATCAACTGTTTCAAACACATTCATATACATCAATGAAAAAAACTACAACAGAAACCGAATCTGATTACACACAATTTTAAAAACTTGTAGCTACATACCAAACACATTCATACATATCAACGAAAAAAAAAAAACCACAACAGAACTTTTAACAACAGAACAACAATACAATAGGGTAGCACTTATATCATCGTTGTTACTTTTCTCATACAAAATTAGTATACAAATCCTAACCAACCCCACCCAAACCCCCACCCAAACCCCGACCAAACCCCGGCCAAACCCAGGCAAGCCAAGCCAAGCCAAGCCAAGCCAAGCCAAGCCAAGTCGTGCCAGCCCAGTTGCCGAAGCTGCTCAGCGATCGGATCCGCCCTAATAGAAATAACATTCAGGGATGGAAAATGCATTTCGAAATGCTTGCATATAACTTACTACCAGTAGATTTCTTACACCATGTTTCCAACTCTGCATGATCCCAAAAATGTATGGGATTTTTGATAACGAAACACCATAAACATACTACTCACCACCACTCATTAAACCTATAGAATAGAAGAATTGTCGGACTGCCGGTGCCCGTATTATCAGTCTTACGCCACTGGTTAGATCTCGAAGTTCCACCCCGAAGTGTCTCACCTTTTATCATCTTTTTAACTCAAGGCAGTTCCAGGTCATAGGAGGGACCAATAAAAAGCCTAAGTTGACTTTAGAAATAATTAACTTATGTTTGTTATAATATTTTACAGAATAATATATCATTGCCTAAATATAGAAAGGCCCTAACTCATTAATTTTTTGAAATCAAGTTGACTGTATATTTCGATAAATGCAAAAATCACGATTTCAAAAAAATAATGATTAAAATAACAATATTTCCATAGAATTATGGAAGCCTTCATAAATCTATGTTCGACATCAAAACCTATTCTTACACCGATTTTTGATACTTTCAGAAAAATTTTCATATGTATATTGAAAATTATTTTTCTAAAAATTATCCCTGCAGAAAATTTGGTGACAATTGTACTCGTCCTATGACTTGAGAAAATGCGAGTGTTATCAAAGTACGGAGAAGTGTATGGTGAAGAAAGACATATCGTGTAAATGGTTACATATTCACCATTTTCGTGATGTATCGTCTTGATCTTGAGCCAATTTAATTTGGGCTCGGTGCAATATTGTAGTAAACGGCACTGAACATGTTTGATGTGGATGAATACATGGACCTATATAAATAGTGTAAATATAATGTTAATTAAGTTTAAAATTTTTTAAACGCACTAATAATCCCAAATTAATATTTTACTTATTAAGTAAAATATTTTTTTTAATTAAAAATACATTGAAATTGATTATTCAGGGGTTTAGCTGGATCCTATGCGCATTTCACTGTTGCTAATGCAGATCATCAAGGAACCTTTACCCAAAGTTTCTTAGAACAACTAGAGTTATTATGTTATAAACTTTCATTTAAACAAATGAGAAGCTTAAAACAAATAACAAAGTTGAAACAAGAACTCAATAATCAACATGTTTTTTATTTTCTTTACCATTACTACATTGGCTGACTTTTTTCAGCTTCAAATTGTAGTTGTAAAAGTATGTAAAAAGAAAATAAATGTAAATAACAACAACAGCTATTTAAGAATAGAGTGTTGCCACACAAGTATTTTTTGACCTGGTGCAGTCAATTTAATAATTAGTGATTTTTTATGGGAATTGTTAAAATTTAAGTTTAAAATTTTTTAAACGCACTAATAATCCCAAATTAATATTTTACTTATTAAGTAAAATATTTTTTTAAATTAAAAATACAATAATAAAAATATTTTACTCAATAAGTAAAATATTAATGTTAATTGCTCCCTTCAATGTGACTCTGGAACCAGTCCCGCAACTATACTGAGATATTAACCTAAACTTAACTGGTATTTATACTTTTGAAACATTAGTAGCCCTGTGGTTGAGTGGGTAGTGTGCAAGCCTGTCTTGCGCGAGGTTGTCTGTTCGAATCTCAAAAAATTTGCTGCTTAAAAATAAATTATAATTTCATTTGTAACAATAAAAAAAAATATAAGTTTTCATTAAATGTCGGAATGACATTTATATATAATTTATATTATTCTACACCGAATAGGCCCCTATGGGATAAATCAGTGACAAGTCACAAGGTGCATAAAAAGTATCAATTAACACTATCATAGGCCATTCTCATGTAAAAGTGACGGGTCCGCTTCATAGGAAGTGTTAGAACTCGGACTTGTCCCTATCACTTGCGGACCGGTCACGTGACTAGTATTATGTCAGTTCAATTTCCTGCAGGGATGTTTTTTCACTTAGACTATAATGGCCAGTGACCACACAAATATGTATACACACATAAAGGAAAATTCAATTCCTATATGAATTTTCCTGGTGAGTAATGGTTAAAAAAAATATTTCTACTTTCGAAAAGTCGGTAGGAGTTCCTAAAATTTTTTATTGATTCTCTCATGCAAGAAATTTATTATTTGACATATTTTCATAATTCTATTATAAGTGAAATTTATTTGCTGTTAACCGCCAGCAACATTGTCTATATGCATTTCATTGGTGCTTTAACAAATCGTCAGTAGACTTTAACCACACATTTTGAACCCTCACAAACCTCTTATCTTATGCACAGACTTTCAAAAACTATTTGAGAATTCACAAATAATATTTTTGAAAATCACAAAAGAAAAGTATGCATAATAGGCTCATAAACTTATAAAAAGTTGTAGAAAAATAAAATAAATTAAAATCGAATAAAAATTATTTGCTGAATTCAAATTAGAATTTTAAAAATATGTTTGTTCATTTACTAAAAATTGTTACGAATTTGTAACATTTGCTACTGGAAAGTATTCATGAACTCAAAAAGTTTGCAAAGAGAGAGCGGCAGAAGAGAGACAAAAAAATGTTTGCAAAATATTACTAGTAAAATTTTTACTTGCAAGAATTATCCAAACAGCTGTTCATTGTTTTGTTTTCAAATTAATTATTTGAAAAATATCTGAAAAAGGAAAACTCAAAAATGTGTATTTCTTTATCAAAAAAAAAAATATAAAAACGTATGTAAAAAGGAAGCATATTTTCTTAATTTATTAGCTTTCCTGTGATTAAGCCACATAAATCCAATTTTGTGGTCAATGCATTTTTTGTTTGTTTATCATATCTGATCAGAGATGGAAAGTGGTATTTTTTATTTGTTAACACAAACGAATTAAAAAATAATGAAAAATTTATAAAAATACTAAATAAAACATGAAACTAAGTAAAGTATTTCATATTAAATTGTGATTTAAAAAAAAAAAAATTAATTAAAAATATCCAAAATACAATAGAATAAATTCAGTAAAGTGCGACCCTGACTCGCGCACGAAGGGTTCCGTACGAACACTAGATATGTAATTTAATACAAACTTCATCGTATATAATATATAGTTTTGGCATTTTTTTCGTTTTTGGGGTCTTTTCGGTTTTTTTTTTTTTGTTTTGGCGTTTTTTTTTTTTTGTTTTTTCGGCCTTAGCGATTTTTTTAAGTTTTGGCTCTTTTTTAGTTTTGACACTTTATTTCCTTGTATTGGCGATTTTTTTCGGTTTTTGGCATTTTTTCATTTTGGCGATTTTTTTTATTTTTGACGATTTTTTAATTTTTGCAATTTTTTTTTTATTTAAAAAATTTTTTTAGTTTTGGCGACATTTTCGCGTTCTGGCGAGTTTTTTTAGATTTTTTTCGATTTTTGTCGTTTTTTTCATTTTAGCGATTTTTTCGAATTTGACGATTCCTTTTAGTGTTAGATTTTTTTTTTTTAATTTTGGAGATTTTTTTTCGTTTTGGCGATTTTTTTTTTTTGGCGATCTTTTTTTGGTTTGGCGATTTTATAATTTTGGGTTTTTTTAGTTTTACCGTTTTTGAAAATTTCAAGTGTTTGGCTCTTACGGCTTCCAATATATAGCAAGTTGTCAAAATTACATAGTCAAAATTGCATTAACTGATGGACCACCCTTTAATTTAAATTTTTTTTTTTATATCTTAGTATTATTTGTTTTAGTCTGTAAAAAAATACACTAATTTTACAAATTTCAAGTTTCAATATACATATGTTCACACAATTCTATGTATATTACATGGGATTTTAACATTTTTCGTTGCTCGTTTTGGAACACCCTTTAGTTTTTAACTCTGATTTTTTGTTGTAGCGGCCAAGGTTCTACATACTCTGTCCAAATTTCAGGTCCGTAGCTCTTACGGATCCTGAGAAAATACCGTGTGACGGACAGACGGACAGCGTAGCGAAAACAATAGGGTTCCTTTTCACCTTTGGTGTACGGAACCCTAAAAATGAGGGCAGAGGGGATTCCGGAGCAACATATACATTGGCTAGTTTTATTAAATTTCATAAAACATTTAAATTTCGCTTAATTAAGCTAATGCGTTTTATTAAAGTTGAGTTAATTGGATTAACTTTGGAAAAAAAATTAAACAAGATTCAAAGCGGATTTTTCATGTTTTTAATGGAAAATATCTAAATAATAGAAGAACAAAATAATTTCCATTGAGTTAACAATGATGGTAATATAACAAAATTGAGAAATTTTCGAAGCCATGATTTCCATCCATGGCTGTGATATGCATACAATTCTCTTGCAATTTTTCAAAGTAATGGTAGAATTAGTATATTCGTATCGTGAGTTGACGGATCAGCTGACAAAATCTGTAACATGAATAAAAATGTTGCTGTTTATTTAATATGTATCGTAACGTATGTAGAAATCTACATAAAATAGATTTCTTCGTCAACTTCTTTCTTACATGCATACACACACACATGTATAAATACAATCACAGTTAATACGTTCGCTGGCAACCTCACGTTTTTACTAACTAACATCTAGAATTAAACGATACGACCACTTCAAAAGTAAAACGATACGAATCGACCAATAGCTCAGTTAGCCGACTATAATGTAATTTAATTGTAACGTAGAAAACAGCTGATTGATATTTTTATATGAAAAATAGTTTACGTTACATTACATCTCTATAACCATTTTCATTAACAATAATCGATCAGCTGTTTCTTACTGTTGCAGTTACATTACATTACATTAAAGGCTCAGTTAGCCGACGGTAATGTAAAGTAACTGCAACGTAGGAAACAGCTGATCGAGATTTTTATATGAAAAGTAGGTTACGTTACATTACATCTCTATAACCATTTTCATTACTTTTCACATAACAATATCGATCAGCTGTTTCCTACTGTCGCAGTTACTTTACATTACAGTCGGCTAACTGAGTCTTAACTGAGCCTACCATAAAGCGTTCGTTTACTTTTTCGTATCTGGTTTGTAAATTTCTGCTTTACACTCTCGTTTTAGGTTTCTGCTAAAAAAGTAAATAAGCAGACCTAATATTTGTAATATAAATGAGATAAGATGTGAAATCTTTAAATAAAATTTGGATGAACGTAAATAGCCAGCAAAAATTATTTGCAGCATTTATGAATTCAGGTCCAAGGAGTTCTATATGTGGTGAGAAATCAATGAATTTAACACATGGTTGTCATAGAACGAAAGTCATCCAAATAACTGAATAGATTCCTCCTAAAAGGTTGTTTAGAACAATTTTTGATATAGACAACTGCTTTAGAATTTTAAATTCAGTGTCAGTAGTGATTGGAATGCAATGAAAGTGGTAGGTAAACCTTTGGAACTATATTCCTACTTTTTCTCTTGGTTATCTAATGGAAATTAAAAAAAAAATAAGCAGTATATGTATTTTGATGAATAAAATTTAAATTAATAGTAGTTATTTATGAGTAGAAGTACGTATATATATACATATGTATATGACATCCCAAAAACGGTTTCATCTAACTGCCATATCCATCCTGCTGCTAACCATCATCATCATCATTCATCATTTTAAAACCAATTTAATATGATTTTCTTTGCTTATTTGCTGCACGACAAACGAAATTAAGAAAACAACATGTTTTCATTTTCCACTTTCCCCCTTTCTTTTATTTATTTTTTGTTTTTCTTTCGAATTCAGTTGTCGAATTCTGTAACATTTCAATGAGAACTCAACTTGTACGTGATCATATTTGGTTTGTAAGTTTTGTCTGACTGCTTTGCCTTTCTTCCTGCTTTTTTTTCTTCTTGTCTTAAAACAGGACGTGCAGGAATTTACAAAACACTCCCAATTTTTTTTTACTCTTGATTAGAATGTTTTTGTTAGTGGAATGTTGCATAAATTGACAAGAGCAATAGCAACAAATAGTGCACGTCACATTGCTAAGGAATTTAATTTATCCATATCAGTTCCATGTCTTACATGTGTATGCATGAATTTTTTCGTTTTAGTTACTTTTGCAGTTGTAGAATGAATGTAAGTACGTGTATTGTAAATAAGGAGCTCATAGAAAACACACACACAAGCACAGAAATTGTGATTATCCTTCGAGCAAAGAGAATTTCATTAAAGCTGTTTATTATTATATTAAAGTAGATTATTTTACAAGTTTGTTGGTTGCATACATATATTTTTAACTAAGTTATCAAAGAAATAAAATTAACTTATTTCAAACATTTTGAATTCATTTTAAATTTTTTTTCCCATATTTTTCCATAAGTCTCGAGATAAAATCTGAAAGGATTGGCTTAGAAATCTAAACATGAGATTCTTTTTAAATATGAGATATATTAGTTTAGAGGCATTATCTGATCTGTGGGGCATTGTGTGAAATTATTTGTGGCTCTCATTAGAGCCAGTTCTCCAAAAACTGTCAGCAAATCGACTTAGAGTGCAGCGTTGCATTCGCAAAAAATTACCTTAACTATTTGCTTGTCCTTGCTGCATAATATTTTTAAACTTAAAAAGCATTTATGCAGGAAATAAAATTAAACTAATTCACAATTTAAATTTCGAAAGGAAACTACATTACATACTTCGTTTACCAAACACAAAACTTATCAATTAATCATTCTTTTACATTCATTTTCATGCAAACATTCTATAATCTATAGCAGACATCTATGAAAATACTCCCCCTTCCCTCTAGAGGAAAACAAATTGTAGTAACGCAGCTGGAAAATACGCCCTCTTTAATAATTTTTGAAATATGAACTTTGTACATTTTTCACTTTTCTAATGATGAACAAATTTTTCAATGCTCAAAAGAAATGCACTGGGTTAGTGACTTTTCAACTCATTAATAAATTGGGGTTAAAATTCCACTACTTTATTCAACATTAATTTGATTTTTGGGAGTAAAAGACTCTGCCTGTCTGCTTGTCCTTTTAACATTTCCGCCTTCACTGTCATCAAAACCAACGATGTCATAAATCTCTGTCGTTTGCCTAGACCTCAAGGACTTAATATTGATTTAATAAACGCGAAATGGATGTGTTTATAATTGAATTTTCATTTAACGGAATCTTAAATTACCCCTTAAACGTGATGGTTTTATTAAATTTGTGCCAGTGTCATCAGCTGATGATGTGCAGTGGAAAAGATGGGAGTGAAAATTGATAATTTGTAAATCATATTGCACTTAATGATGCATTCGAAAGTTTCAGTTGGGAAGGGATTGCGTTAAGGAAAATTGACACAGCTGCACAAACACGAAAAAAAACATAAGATATTTAATTTTAATAAGTGCATTAAGAGATGAAATAATTAGCGTTATTACAAAAAAAAAATAATAATAAGTAGTAAAATATTTACTGTTTCGGGAACTCACGACATTCTATGGATTTCATAGTAAAAAGTATATTCAATTAATCAGTGTAGGGTTTAAACGGTTGATAAGCGCTTCATGGCTAATCAATTGATCTATTAATCAGCCCAATTATAAAGTATCCCCGCGGAGTTTTTTATTTTCTCAGTCATTTTTTCCTGGGAAAAAATCCTCCTATTCTAAATAACCGGGGAAAAAGCAAATACGGGAGAGTGAAAAACTTAGTTTAATTTAAAGGCTCAGTTAGCCGACTGTAATATAATGTAAATACAACGCAGGAAACAGCTGATCGACTAACTAACTGAGCCTCAAGGCTCAGTTAAGGCTCAGTTAGCCGACTGTAATGTAATGTAACTGTAACGTAGAAAACAGCTGATTGATATTTTTATATCAAAAGTAGGTTACGTTAGATTACATCTCTATAACCATTTTCATTACTTTTCAGATAACAAAATCGATCAGCCGTTTCTTACTGTTGCAGTTACATTACTTTACAGTCGGCTAACTAAGCCTTTAATAGAATGTTAGTGCAACGGTAGGAAACAGCTGATCGATAATGTTATTTGAAAAGTTATGCAAATGGTTATAGGGAGAGAGAGGGAGAGAGAACATTACTTTTCACCAGCGTTACCATATGTGAAGATATGTCTTATTTTCGATGTTTTTCTGTACGTTAACAAGACTAAATTTCTTTGTTAAAAAGAAAATTTTAAGAATATGATATTTGGTACTTTTGGTACATTATTTAAGGCCCTTTTAACTAAACTACTGGCATATTTTCTTATTTTCTTCATCAAAAGTATGAATTACACTGTGTGACAAATTTTAATGAAATTGAAATACCTGGGACGTGTTACAATTTTTTTTGGTACGTATTATCGAGTATAACAATAATCTGTAATTGAAATTTTTCAAACACCTCCAAAATCTTAAGTTACGGGTTAAAAACCAGTTTTTCGTACCCGTAGGCACTTATCAACCTCTAAATAAGTTAAATTTCAACCGATTTTTAATTTATATTTTGTAGTTTGATGTATGTATCTCTTTTGGGGAGAGAGAGAGAGAAAAAAAGAGAATAACTTTTAAAATTTTTTAAAAGCACTAATAATCCCAAGTTAATATTTTACTTATTAAGTAAAATATTTTTTTTATTAAAAATACATTGAAATTGATTATTGAGGGGTTTTGCTGGATCTTATGCGCATTTCACTGTTGCTAATGCAGATCATCAGGGAACCTTTACCCAAAGTTTCTTAGAACAACTAGAGTTATTATGTTATAAACTTTTATTTAAACAAATGAGAAGCTCAACAACAAATAACAAAGTTGAAACAAGAACTCAATAATCAACATGTTTTTTATTTATTTACTTCACCACTTCTAAATACATTGGCTGACTTTTTTCAGCTTCAAATTGTAGTCGTAAGATGATTATTACATCGTATTGTTAGATGACTTAAAAATCTTGTTTTATTTTTGATTCTCTTTAAAAGTTGCTTCCAAAAACATTTTACATTCATATGATGATTTTTCCATGTTTCCAGTTTTTATTTTTTTCTTCAAAAAATTGTATCAGTGTTGCCAGTAGATTTTTAAAAAAAATCCGTTTTTTCTTTCCTCACATGTTAAAAAATTTACTCCACACGAAAATATACAAATTTTAGTAATTTAATTTAAAGAAAGATAAATTAAAAACAAACAGAATTGCAGCATAAACACATTTTCCGTACAAAGTGACACAAAAAAAAAATTGCGTCAGAAAGCAATCGAGAGATAGTGTCTATTTTATTTTGACAGGAATTTGTTATCCTCTCACATATAAATAAATATTCTCTGCAATGCTACCAAAGACAGGCACTGCGTCACCAAAATAATTAGATAAAAGTCTATGTAATTTCAAGCAAAAACAAATTTTGAAACGGTTTATGAGCAAAAATATATTTTTAATATAGTTATTTTTACATTTATGCACAACAAATGCAATATGAGAATAAAAAATACCTACATTTTATCCAAAATAGAATATTTTTCCGATATTCCCTATACTTATATATAAGTGACAAAAATACCTACAGGTAACACTGTTTTGTTTTAAAAAAAAGCTGTTGTCGCATTCAATGAAGAAATAAAATAAAGACGCAATTTACACCGTGACTTTTCTGCTTGCCTGTGCAGGCAGGCTTTTAGGTTATTGGTGAGAGGGGGTGAGAGGCTTGCGGTGTAGAACAAAAGGCACAAAATGAAAATTCGAGGGGATTTATGACATTTCTCTTTGCCTCTTTCGTATTCTCAGCATTAAACGTGTATATAAATGCGAAAAAGGCATGAATAAAAAAGGCGTAATGTAAATGTGTGTGACTTTTCGTAGGGGTTTCAAAAGATAATTGTCAATACAAGGCAGGCTAAAAAGGCATAGTGTGAATAGCGACTTATCAATTCAACAATTTTATTAATTTTTTTGTCCTCAAATCTTTTGCTGTAGATTTTTTTCTGTTTAATATGAATTTGATGAGTATAACTCCACTTTAGTTCAGCAGAATTCATAAAATCTGAGCGTACTTCGGCCTCGATTTTGGCCGCAAAAAGTTGGAAACTATTGAAATCGGAATACAAATAAAATATTTCTAAGGTAATACCTAAATAAATTTAACGTGTAGTTTTTATAATTTTAAAATGTTATTTCTTCTTGTGGGCATTTTAGGGAACAACATAAACACTTTTGTGGGAATTACGGAAACTAAAATTTTTAATTTGTGGATTTTATTGTGAAAAAATCTCGACGTCTTCTGAACGTATCAGTCGTGCGAATCTTGCTATTTTTTCTATGTTGTATAATCTAATTTAAAATAACGAATCTTATAATCATTTGTATAACACTTCAAGAAATTCTTTTATGCTTTAAAGTCTATTTTGAAAACGTGTGATGTGCATGTATTTAGGAATGACTTGCTTTGATTTCAATTAACTAAGATTGTTTTAAATATGTTTTATATATGGAAAGAAATTTTAAATTGTGTTTAATATAAATTTTTAAACTGAAAAAAAAACAAAAACAGAGTAAAATATTATTCCTTATAGGGGATTTACACTATGACTTTTTACTGTGACTTTTCTAGAGTTTATTGACAAACGGGGTAAAAAGGCAATCAAAGGGGTAGCAACACAAAAGAGAATTAAAGAAAAATGCAGGGGAAAAAGTCATAGTGTAAATCTCGTATTAGATATGATTGCCAAACAAGATTCTTAACAAATTGGCAAAAAAAAAAAAAGCAAAAGAAAGTTCCACATTTTCTTGTTTATTATTTATTTAAGTGGAACATATTCATTCACTTCATTTCCTCATTAAATATAAAAACAAAATGATTCATAAAGTCTGGGCAAAATTATTTTTCCCTTATACCACCCATCCTTCTTCCACTTCCACTTCAAAACAAATGAGAAGCAACGAAAATAAACTTAAAGTTAAATGACTAAAATATATAATAAATCCTTTGGCAATGTCGTCAGTTGTTTGCAGCAATCATTTCATTATTATTATTATGATTGCATTTGAAATGTTCAACTTCCGCTGAGTCTTCATAAATAAAAAAAGCCAAATATGTTACCACATTCTGTGCCATCTCTCTAGTCAGTCACTGGCTTAACTACACTTTTTTTATTTTTGTCGGAATATGGAGGCACAGTATTTCAGTATCATACGGTAGCACAGTGGGGCTTATAGCGAAATTATGATTATAAATATGTATGATATAATAAATTATGTAATTATGGATCCTAGTCTTTTCAGACTTAATTGATTATTGCTCTCCACTTTCTATCTTCGAGAAGAAATTTTGCTAGACTGCGGAAGATAATACATCCACCTGGATATTTACATGTTTTTACGGCTGGATCCCAAGAGTTGGAGGGGATGGTCATTGTAGGGGTCTATATTCAAGAATTGGGGATAAAAATACTCTTTCCGCTTCTGAATGATTATAGCATACTTCAGCAAAAAATATCTGGAAAAATCCAATATCACAGTGCCACGTATTTTTGTATTAATTTTCGCGTGAAATAACATTTGGCGGCGTAAGACAAAATCATTTGGAAATATGATTTTCCCAAGGCCCAAGGAAACCAAATTCAAGATGAAATAAAGCCAAAGGAGTGAAACAAAGTCCAATTGAAATCCTTTTTATTCCGCCTTATTTCATTTTCTTATATAGACGTTATTTCCGTGGGCTTTCTTTCATAGCGACGGTGCTTAGAGTATTTGAATTTAATAACTTCGATTAATAGAATTTCCTGACAAGTTCGAACATTCTCTATAACTTTTAAATACACAAGTTTAGAAAAAAAAGCAATGTGAGTCCGATCACAGAGGAGATGTGTAAACATCTAGTGATGAAAATTTTGTTTTAAGTTGGAAGTACTTATGCTTTTAGTATCTTTTTTTAAATTAATTAATTAAAAGTATCAAAACTTTCAATATTGTAAATACATATGAATTTGTTGGTTTTTATTTGTTTTATTAAACTTATTTGGTTAGTAAATGGGCACTCTGCAGTATATGTATGTATATGTACTGCATTCAAAATTGCAATAAGCAGTAAATTTACTGATTACTGAAAAAATTCAGTAAATTTTTACTGCTAATGAAATTTAATTTGCATTACCAGTAAAATCGTAGGGCCGTAATCATAATAAAATTGTAGCAAGTGGCAAAGTTTTTTCATTCAAATTTTGAAACTTTTGTATGAAAAACATTTAGCCACTTGGTAGAATTTCATTATGAATACGGGCATTACTGATTACTGAAAATTCAATGTAGCTCATCATATAACAAATCATTTAGGCAATTTATAAAAATTGTAGAAACAAAATTTTAGTAATCACTAAAAATTTACTTGTTAAACATTTTTTATTGTTTTTACTGAAACTTTAGTGGTACTGCAGTGCTCATCTATGGTAAATGCCTTTACTTTTACTTTTTAATTTTTAATTCCTGTTGTTCATCGTTAAGTTGTTGCTGTTCTTGTTGTTGTGTACGCATTGCAATTAAAATAAATTCAGTAGAGTGCGACTTTGACTCGCGCACATTCGGTTTTGATAATTTTTTTTTATTTAGCTTTCTTCCTTTTTTAATTATTTTCAGTTTAAATGATTTTTTTTCAGTTTTATCGCTTTTTTCTCGTTTTGGCGGTTTTTTCTCTTTTTGCGTTTTTTTAGTTTTCGCAATTTTTTTTCATTTTGGCGATATTTTCATTTTGGCGATTTTTTCATTTTGGCGACTTTTTTCTATTTTTTGGGTTTTTTTCATTTTGGTGATTTTTTTCTGTTTTTGGGGTTTTTGATATAGGCGATTTTTGCATATTGGCGATTTTTTTGTTGAAGCATTTTTTTAATTTTGGCGATTTTTCCGGTTTTTCGAGTTTTATTTTAGTCCCAGAGATTTTTTTAATTTGGTGCTTTTTTCGATTTGGCGATTTTTTTTTGTTTTTGGCGATTTTTTTATATTTGGCGATTTTATATTTTTTTAATTTTTTAGTTTTACCGTTTATGAAAATTTCAAGAGTTTTGCTCTTACGGTCTCCAAGATACAGCAAGTTGTCAAAATTACAAAGTAAAAATTGCATTAACTAATGGAACACCCTTTAATTTAAACTTTTTAAATTTAGTGTTAATTGTTGTAGTCTGTATAAAAATACACTAACTTTACAAATTTCAAGTGTATATATGTACATACAATTGTATGTATATTATATGGGATTTTAACATTTTTCGTTGCTCGTTTTGGAACACCCTTTAGTTTTTAACTCTCATGTATTTATTGTTGTAGTGGCCGAATGTCTACATATTGTGTCCAAATTTCAAGTCCGTAGCTCTTACGGTTCCTTTTCACCTTTGGTGTACGGAAATATACAGAAAAATAACCGGCGGCGGCGCACCGTCGGCTTCGAGCCGGTCGACTTGTTTCTCTGCTTGGTATTGCTTCTTTCAAACACTAATACACTCATACATAGCTCACACCGATTTGAGAATGCAAAGCAAAAGCAAAAAGCAAAGAAATCTCAGCAAAGAAATCTCAGCAAAGAATCAAAGCCAACAAATTTTTACCCCGTAGCGTATAGATGTTTACACATCAATAATTGTTCACTTTTTCTACAATTAGACCCAGTGTGCGTGCTGTTCAGTTCACTATATGTATATATATCAGTATACGTATATGTAACTACACACATTTTCCCATATAAAATGCTGTAAAAAATGAAAATGTTAAAAGCAAAAGGAAAATAATAAAATAATGTAAACGGTTATTGCTGATGAAACCAAAAAAAAAAAAAAATACACCCGAAATCAGTTCCCTTTATGGTGTATGAATTAAATGTGCAAAGAAGAGTAGAAGAAGACTGTTACGATTGAAATGATAATCATTGTGGGCGTATGTATGAGTTACTTACTGAGATTTTCTTTTATTGTTTCAAAAAGAGATTTTTTTACTTATTCTCGAGTATGTACTATATGAAAATATTTCAATATGAAAAATACTAAAAATGGGACTGAAGTTAATAACTTTACTATTCCCATATGCAGAGTGTCTTAATGTTACGACCCCTGTCGAAAACTAAATGTTAACTTTAAACTAATATTAAGCTAACTAGTTCGCAACTTGCGCTGACTGACTATTTTAACATTGCGATGTCCGCCTAGGTAGTTAATTGTCTCACTCAACTAACTTTAAGTTGATTTTATTTCAGTCACCTGATAGTCACTAAGTTTATAAAAAAAATGTTCCTGGGGTTCGTACTACATAAGTGTCATCACACGTTGTATAGCCATCAATAAATAATAACAGCAAAATGTGAGTAAAAAATTTAAATGTGTTTCAAAGTAGTTGAGAGTAAATTTGTTGGCTATCACCAAATCCAATTACGTACTCAACTTAAGAAAATAACTTTGGTCTAGTTCTGGAAAAGTCTAAGAAAAGTTAACTATAAGTTGATTATTTTTTGTAATCAACCACACATTCTCCGATAGGAAAATTCTACTTAAAAATGTTAAATAGATTTCTAGTGCATTTATTCGGTTGCAAAAATAAATCCTAACGATTAGTTTGTCGATAAAAGTCCTCCCTGAAAATTACATGACGTTGTTGATGTCTTTATAACAGAAAAATATTTTTATTAATAAAAAATAGTATAATATTATTCACAAAATTTTTGTGAATAACTATGTTTCATTTTGATGTATTCAACAAGGTAATTAAAGTGTAAAGTGTTTAAACCATACAATTCCCCTTCTTCGTGAACCATCTGTTGGTTCACAACTTGACAAATTAATAAGTACTAATTTTGAAACTGTCCATCTTTGAAAGGATATATAAAGGGTGTCCCAACAAGAACGCAAGATTTAAATTTTAACTAAAACACAGATATTTAAAAAAAATCGTGAAACTTTATTATATCGTAAAGTAGACAAAATGAGGTTATGTGTTGAACAACAAATCGGGCAGATGACCGCCGCGGCTTTACTGGCACACACGCGATCTTTTAATGAAATTTTTAATGGCCGTTTTGCATAAATGCTGCGGTATTTCATTAATGCAGCGTCCAATTTCCTCTTTTAAGGCTTGAGTCGTCGTCGGCTTATTCGCGTAAACCATCGAAAACCCCAAAGAAAAAAGTCTAATGGTGTTAAATCGCACGATCTAGGCGGCCAATTCTGGTCTCCAAAACGCGAAATAACACGACCGGGAAATGACTGATGTAGCAATTGAATTGTTTCTCTGACTGTATGACATGTGGCGCCGTCTTGTTGAAACCACATGCCCTCCACATACATTTCCTCAATTCTAGGCACGAAAAAACTGGTTATCATTTCACGATACCGAACACCATTGACTGTTTGCGCTTGACCTGCGTTTGAGCGACATCATCACGTACAGCTGCGACATTTTTGGTCGATCGAACTGGTCGAAGGCGCGTTGTTGTCTTTACATGACTAACAGACCCAGTTTCGGCAAATTTATCCATTAATGTCTTTACAGTTGACCAGAGCCCTGCGCCGATCGGCTGAGAGCCGGCTTAGCCGAGCCGCCGAATGCTTTTGACCAGCCACCGCCGCCGATTTTTTTCGGCTAATTAGCGGCTGGAAACTAACCGCCGATTGATATTATTTTTTAATATTTATTAATTTACTTATATTTTTTTCGGTTGAAAAACTGTTTTCTGTTTATCTTGGATATAATTATAGGTTTGAATTTATTCAATTTGTAAATTTTTCACTAAGTACATATCGTTAACTTGATATAGAAAAACCCTAGCTCATATTATTAAATTGAGTTTTTAAATTGAATGAAATTGAAAGAAAATTTTTAAAACATAAGGTCTGTTCATTTAGTTTCCCAGCAGAAACTAGCAACGAGAGAGTAAAGCAGAACCTTACAATATTACTCTCCCAAATATGAAAAAGTAAATGAACGCTTTAGTCCCTGTCCAGACTTGCAATTTTCGTTGTAGCAATTCTTGAGTTTATAAGTGAGATAGGTGAGAAGATTGAGGAGGGATACACAATTTCATGTGGTCGACAATTCTCTTTTGTTTTGAAATTCGCACTTTTTATTTTAAATGTATTTGAAGTTTTATTTTATTTTATTTCTTCATTTGTATGAAAAATACAAAATATAACAAATAGTAAACAGAATTGTTAATTTTTTAGGAAAATTTGTGGTGTAATAGCATTATTTAATACTTAATTGCAAAGCTAGAATTTCCTAATGTAGACACTTATGCAATTTCAAAGTAGATTTTTAAAAAATTGCAAGTCTGGAAGAGGACTTACTTGTAAAAACTTGCAACAAAATGTTCTTCATATCAGAACCATGAATGGAAATCATGATACAATTGTACTTTTTCTGATGTATTTTGTTTGATAATATTTTAAATTGCAATTTTTTTTTAGAAATTGACATTTTATATGAAAATCTTTACACTGTTTCTTGTATTCTTACTGTTATATATATAATTTTTATATATATAATTCTTAATTTTATTTATTTACAAATACAAAAATGCCACTTTCCATCTCTGATCATGTATTAGTAACAAACAAAATCATTTGCATTAATATTAAATTAATAAAAGAAAAAGTATAAATTAAGGAAACGTGCATTCTTTTTACATACGCATACATGTTGTTTAAGAAAGAAATGCACATTTTTCAGTTTTACTTTTTCAGATATTTTTGAAATAATTAATTTGACAACAAAACACACAACAGGTGGTTGGATATTTTACTAGTAGTAATTTGTATTTGGAATTTTTTGTATCTCCATGTAAACTTTATGAGTTAATGAACACTTTCCAGTAACAATTGTTACAAATTCGTAAAAAATTTTAGTAAATTAACAAACCTATATTTAGTTCACTCATTTTAGTATTTGAAGCTATGAAATTTTCACTTCTTTTCTATTTACTATCTTATTTCTATTATATTGTTTCCTATTATATTTGAATTTCTCTACCTTCATATAATTGTATCATGGTTATACCTGAAGTTGTTTCAGCCGGCTGACAGCCGATTTTTAGCCGCCACCGATGATTTTTTATGAGCCAGTCGCCGCCGACGAAATCGCTCGGCGCATGTCTCTGCAGTTGACTCTTTTGGAGCATTATTGTGACGCCAAATTGATCGCAAATTTGCGAACTGTAGCCGCAAAACTTTCACCATTTTGGTAAAACAATTTCATAATGAGAATGCGTTGTTCATTCGTGTAGCGCTTCATTTTTACTAACCTCGTACCTTCTACTAGCAAACAATAACAATTGTTCAAATGTCAAACAATGACACTTCGAATAGCGCCAAATTTAAATCTTGCGTTCTTGTTGGGACACCCTTTATTCCCTGGCTTTAAGCCACTGATGTCTTGGTTGGCTTGAATCGGATATTAGAACTATATCATCTATTTGATTAGCAGTCTTATTAGTAATTTGTAATAATAAATTTCTAACCGAATTTTTGTTAACATATTGTAATTTTTATTTGTTCCCGCATTCCGGCTAAAATGTAATACAAAAATAATTCAACAAATGTGGTGAAAAAATTTTCGTGTATTTTTCAATAAAATTTAATTTAAAAATAGATTGCTGAATGCAAAATATTAAATTTATTTATTAATGCAAAATTGTAAAATCCGAGATCACTTTTACATTAAAAATAGCGATAATTTGCGAAAATTTGCGAAAAATTGCAAAAGTGAGAACAAACCCTAAAATTGTTTTATGAAAGCTAAAATTGTTAGAAGTGCTAGAATTTCGGAAAAACTATAAAAATTCCCAAAAACTTGTAAACATAAAAAAAAATAGACAAGTCTTATAATGATAAAAAGTCGTTAAAACTGTAAAAAACGAGAATTTGCTAAAAATCGGGAAAATAATCATCATTTTCAAAAAGAAAAAACTGCAAAATTGGAAACGAGCCCAAAAATTTCTTAACAATGACAAATGTTATGAGAAAAACCAAAAGTTTGAAAAAAAATCGAGAAATTCACGCGAATGCGAAATTTTCGCTATAATTGATATCTTGATAGTTTTTGGTTTTCTTTACAGTTTGAACGCCTTTCAATCAAGGCCAGACTTCACCATCGTTTTTAATCAGTTTAACAGTTTAAACAGTTTTTGCAATATAAATTTATAAATTTCGCGATTTTTTCGCATTTTTCACATTCCTTGCAATATTAGGTACTATCAAGCAATTGAAGGGCTTGTTTGCAATTGTGCAATTTCTTTGGTTACTTTCGCGAAAAAATAGATTTGAGTAATTTTAAATGAATCTAAGGATTCGTTTCCAACTTTTCGCCAACTTTAGTAACTAATTGAGTTAAAAAATTTTAAAATAAATTTTTGTTACCTAATTTTTTAACCATAAAAAATTGTCAGAATACCAATTGTCTATTTTAATAACTTTGGTTACAAATTATATTTATGGTACACAGAGAAAAAACTGCCTAATATATAGAATCAATAAGATTTTCTCTATGAAACGTTTTTAGGCTAAGGGGTATCCCAGCAGAAAGAAGCGAAGATTTTTTCATAGAGATTCCTTATTGTTTGTATGTGGTAAATCTTATTAATTTTATCAAGAAGAAAACCACATAAAATCAAGAAGAAATCTTATTATTCCCAACTTTTTTTACTCAATTTCCGTTATTTTTGGCACCAAAAAAAAAACAATCCATAGAGAAAAACTTCTTGATTCTATTAGGGTTTCTTATAAATTGTAAACTATATGGATTTCTTATTGATTTTATTAGGTTGCCTTATTGATTTTTTCAGTAAGGTTTTCTTCTTGATTTTATTAGGTTCCTATATGATTATGTGTAAAGCATCTTATTGATTTTTTTAATAAGGAAATCTTAATTTTATGAGGTGTCTTGTTATTTCATATCTATAAATAGACACAGACAATTTTTTTCATGATCTTGTTCGTTTTTGTATAAGCATGTTTGCAAAATTATTTCAATGGTTATTCAGACTGCTTGTTAGCATATTGGTTAGAGTGTTTGTCTATCAGTCAGAAGTTTGCTGGTTCAATACTTGTCTCCTTTCAAAGTATATGTTATAGAATTTAAATGAAAATATATAAGCAAAGCACAAAGAATAAAGAGTTACATAATTTTTTTTATTTTATGAGGTCGCCTCATAAAATCAAGAAGAAAACCTTATTAAAAAAATCAATAAGATAACCTCATAAAAACTACAAGATTTCTTCTTGATTTTTTCAAAAAGGTTTTCTCTATGAAATTAATAAGATTTCCTTATTGAAAAAAAAAAATCATAGAGATTTCTTATTAATTTTGTTCTATTTTATGAGGTAATTATTAGGCACTGTTTTCTCTGTGTAGCTATTATTACTGTATCAGAATAGGCTTGTAGGTATCACAACATCTTTCCACTTTGGCCTTTGCAATAGTTCAATTTAAATAAAATAAAAAAAAAAATATATATACAAAATCTAAAAACCCGACTATAAACAGCCAAAGATCCTAAACGGTGGTTTGAAGTGAAAAATTATACGAAAAACTTAAAGATGACTCTCAAATACCTGCCGAAGGATACTCATTTTGATACAGTTCTCCTACTCTTCACTTTTGTCGTATTTACAAAATGGCGTCTGTTGGCCGCCATATTGAATTTTGCCTAATGTTATATCTAAAGTGACACTACCGGAATTAAGACACAACCTAAGTTCAAACGTAGTGGGAAACACTGGCCAAAACTAATATAGTACATACTTACTAATAAAATAGATGAACTTTACTTAATTCTTTTCTTTCCTGTTTCTTTAGAAAAAATTTCCTTCTCACACTTCTGTGGTGAGTTGCCGATATGCCAATAAGGCAAAGTCGCTCACAATTTACAATACGAGGCGGTAAAAGTTTATTATTTTAACTGCAAAAAGGCTGATCATCAGGATATAAATAAAACTGATGTTAAAAAAAGTATACGACAACACAAGGTATCAATGTGTGTACAATGTACATACATATATATATTTATGTGTAAAAATGTTAGTAAAGTGTATTTCTTTATACAAGTACTTGCATGAATTGTACTTGAAATAAAATCTAAACGAACTTATAAACATGTGTCGTACTCTAATAATGTATGAATGATTGTAATAATACGACAAAAAAGAGGGGAGAGATATATAGATGCCAATGAATGCGACAAGGACTGACTCTATTTACAAAAGCACTTTTTCTTTCTTTCTTCAAATTTAAGTAGAGTTTGCCAAAAACCGTGGAAATTAGAAAACCGCGGTTTCCGGTTTTAAGCTACTAAAACCGGTCGGTTTCGGTTCGGTTTCTTTTTTGAAAATATACATGTATATAAATATGTATGTATGCTGGAAAGACAAATGATTTAAAACTAATCATCCCTATCGTGAAAAACAAATGGGATTTTTCTTCATTTGAAATTTTTATTCCCCTCGAAGAGAAAAATGCTACCTTGAATATCCCGTGAAATTTTTTCCCCGTTATCAGCCCACGTGAATGTAAAAAAGGGAAGAATTTTTGTAGAGCTTAAAAAGTAATTGAAAATCGGACAAATTTAAGTTTAATAAAAAAAATCACACACATTTTAGGTTATAAATGAAACTTATTTAACTTTAAAGTTGAACTCATGGAAGTTCTTCTGTTGATTTAGCTATTTTTTCATTAAGTATACCACCGTGGTGCACCACCATGAAATTTACTGTCTGTGAACGAAAGAGATTCATACTCTATGAAAAAAATGTGTTGTAGGGAATTATTGTCCTAAAAATAAGTAATTATAACTTTTGATGTATATAATTCGAAGAAAAATATCGAAATTATTCGATGTAATAATTCAGTTCGCCTGCAAAAATAAAGTGAACAAAGCGAAGGGAAAAGTGAAAAATTTTCACGTGAAAAATATTCTGCCTTATTGTAGTTGGCGTATTTCAAATACTACTATGACTGTTTGGCAATAGATTAAACAAGACTTCAACACTTTTTCTTTAATCTATTACCAAACAGTGGTAGGTAGTCGTATTTGAAATACGCCAAGCACGATAAGGCAGATTATTCATGATAAGGGAAACCAAAAAAGGGAAAATATTTCTGGGAAAAAATTTTCGAGGGAAAAAATAGTTACTATAGGGGTGATAGAGTTTCTCTGGCTTGTATTCAATTCAGATACTTATATTAGAAAAGGAACATTTAGTAGTGAGTATTTGTATTAAAAGCTTAAGAATAAAGGATTTATATTTAATTATCCAAGTAATAAAATTTCAGAACTTTAAAGCGTTCAATATAGAGTAGTTTGAACGAAATCTTATTTTTGTGCAGAAGTTACCAGCCCAGCGACAGAAAACACTCTTTCGCTTTCAGTTGATTAGGACTTTATTGTGTTATTGCCTTGTGAAGCAATAATATGTTGGTTGTTTTGTTGTTCGTTTTTTTTTTATAAAGTACAAATTCTTGTCGAAGAACGTTAAAATTATCGTCTTTTTTGCTTTACATCTGCTAGAGATTTTTTGATAACAGATTAAAATTCTTCCTGCAACGAATTTTGATAATTTTCTTCAAATTTTACAATTCTTTTGCCTTTCATTGTTACAGAATGCTTAGTAATGTATAAAAGTCTTCGATGTAAAGTACATTTGCTGCATTTTTAAACAAGATAATAATGCTAAAGTAAAACTTAAAAACCGACGGTTTTTTTGTCGGTTTCAGTTTCGGTTTTTATGGCTTAAAAACCGCAGTTTCGGTTTTGGTTAAAGCCGAGCGGCAATCCCTAAATTTAAGGCATAAAAAATTGAATTTCGAAATTTATTTTTTTTTTAACATAATTTTGCAAAGAGCGCTTTACTTTCTTACCTCTTGTTCTATTTTGCATATTATTCTATTTCATACGTATATATATTACTTTTAAATGTAAAAGAATCTTTGGCATTTTGTTTTTTATACCTCTGCTGTAAAATCACATGCGAAAAACAATTTAATTTTATTGGTTTTAACATAAATTATATTTTTATTGGATTGCAAGTGGCAGGAAAATCTATTCCAAATATTCATATGGAAAACGATAAGGTTTGACAACTTGATGGAATAGAAAAATAATTGAGTCACGTTTTAAAACTTAAATTTTTTTAGTTTGAAATTTATGTGGCCATTTAAACTAATGAAATTTTATGATATTTTCATTCAGTGTTTTCCATTCTTTTCAAACAAACAAAGAATACAATCGATATATGCGTTTATTTAAAATACATGTGTGTGTGCATATTTTAAAATGATTTTAAATTTCCACATATGGATGAATATACATATCGCATACTAAATCATAAACAGTTACAACTAACAAAAAATTCCACATGTTCAGAAGTGACAAGAAACTGTTGAGACTGTACAAATGCCACAAGAATGTAATAGAGGCCTGCTTAAACAGTCTTGAAATGTAAATACATTTTGTTTTTTAAGTGTATTCTCGTATCATGTACTAGAGCTGCAAAACTATCGATAGTACTATCGATAGTATCGATAGTTCTGTTGTAAATGAAATATCGATAGTTTTTTCCACTATCGATACTATCGGCAAAAAAAACAAGTAATTAAAAGAGTAAAAATAATCGAAGTCAGTAAACAGTAGCCGGCAGCTTTGAAGCAAATTATCCGTAGTTGATTTAAGCTTTTGTACAGCGATGGAAAAGTTGGTACAATTGTATAATTTTAGCGCTATTTGAATATTATATTACATGCCAAAAATAGCATTAAAATATATTAACCCCCTTGTGCAAAAAATAATGCGTGCTTGAAGTGTACATTAAAAAAAATTTCCATAGAAAAACCGGTTTTAACGTTCACTTATTTTTTGCACAAGGGGGTTAATCTTTAGCTCGAAGGTATTAGAAAATTAAGTAAATCAAACGATGTTTTCCGGTACTTAAAGAATTGCTGGAGGAATTTTATTTATTCCAAATTCATCTGCAAATGTGGAAATTTTATTTTCGTACCAAGAGAGAAGCCGACTATTTGCATCGACTGTGAACAATCGAATAAAAAAAGGTTATAAACGTGGTATATCGTAAATGTTACTTTTATATTCAGATCCCAGCAATTAATATTCTTTGTACACCTTCTGGCGTTTTGTTAATTGATTATTAGTTAATTAAAAAGTACAAGTATTAAAAATATATAAATAAAGAATTAGGTACAATCGTACTGAAAAAAATAAAATTTTTTCTCAAAGTTAGTACAATATGTAAATATGACATCACATCCCTGCTTCTGTATACACAAGTACTTAAATACATATGTATGTATATGAATTTATTTATAAATCCAAGTGTTATTCGACAAATAGTAGTCACAAGTATCTTAATAAATTCAACATCGTCGACACAAAGATAAATTTTGGTGGTACTGATATCGAGACGGCCGCCAATCGTCACCTACGATAAAACTTTACAGTTAGTGTCTTAAAAGTTATCAACAATTTTCGCATTTTGATAATTCTAAACCATGGGTAGGCCCATAAAATTTTAAGTTCAATAAAAAAGTATATTTTCGATAATATGCCGCTTACGATAAAATCGAAAAAAGGCTTGATATATTTTTATATAAAGGGTGTTTTTTATTGAGGTATAGAACTTTAAGTTGGCATCACTTTTTTAACTGGCGGCCATTTTGTCAGCTGTCAAGTGATTAATATTTAGTTTGGTTTGCCATTTCATCATGAACAGGTTGATAAAAGAACAACGCTTGCAAATCGTGTAAATTTATTTCGAAAATAATGGTTCAGTTCGCGAAGTTTACCGCAAGCTCCGTCCATTTTATGGTCGACATAATCGTCCATCAGAGCAATTAATTCGGTTAACCATGGATCGTTTTCGCACTACGTTTACTCTATGTGATAATACGCATCCGCAGAGACGTCGAACAGTGCGCACGGAAGAAACAATTGCCGCTGTAGAGCAAAGTGTTGAAGAGGACCCGAATGAATCGATTCGCCACCGTGCACAGCAATTGGAGCCGACTAACCGACTATTTTGTTCCCGAGTTGGATGGCATGAATGTGGATGAGTTGTGGTTCCAACAAGACGGCGCTAAATGCCACACAGTGCACGTCACAATCGATTTATTGAAGGAAACATTCGATGAGCGCATAATTTCGCGGAATGGACCTGTCAATTGGCCACCAAGATCGTGTGATTTGATACCATTGGATTATTTTCTTTGGGGATATGTGAAGTCGCTCGTCTACGCCAACAAACCAGAAACGTTAGGGGACTTGGAAGCCAACATTCGTGGCGTTATTGCCAACATACGGCCCCATATGCTCGAAAAAGTGGTTGAAAATTGGACCTGTAGAATTGGCTTTATTCGAGCCAGCCGCGGCGGCCACATGCCCGAAATCATATTTAAACATTAATGGCATAAAATTATCCTTCCAATAAAGCCAAATTGATGGACATTAAAACGATTTTCTTGTGTTTTATTTCAATTCGAAGTTCTATATCTCTAAAAAAAACACCCGATACTAATGAAAATATTGAGGACTCAGGATTTTTTTTCGAGTCAAATGTAGTTTATGTGGCAACTTTTACAAAACTTTTCGATACTATCGATAGTATCGATAGTTTTACATAAAACTATCGAAACTATCGAGTGGAGCGACTATCGATAGTTTTGCAGCTCTATCATGTACTATACTAAAGCAATAATAAATGATGTCGTTTAATAAGCAAAGCACGATGGATGTACTTATTAGAGCTGCATGATGTTAAT
Organism: Tachina grossa; assembly: GCA_949987645.1. Taxonomy (NCBI): domain Eukaryota; kingdom Metazoa; phylum Arthropoda; class Insecta; order Diptera; family Tachinidae; genus Tachina; species Tachina grossa. The sequence goes on along the minus strand of OX465278.1, from coordinate 47,419,826 downwards.
CGATGCATCGTAAACATCGATGTTTTGGTTGTGATACATCGAATAAATGCCGATGTATCGCATCATACGAAGTTAATCGATACTTCGATGTTTTTATTCGATGTATCGAAAAGACGACTTTTTGTATATATTGATGCTTGCAACTCATTTAATGTAGTAATGATAAAAAACCCCTCCAAGAATTACTTTTAAAACGTTTTTTAAATTTTAAAATTGTTTTAAAATCGCTTGATGTAACAACACAATACTAAAGGTATTTTTTTTTTCAATTTACAAAGCGTCAATTAAGCAACAGCGTTATTTTACAGCATCCAAATATATATTTTTGTTGTGAAAAAATTTTCAAAATTTTCTTGGTATTGTATGGTAATAATCAGCAATGTCAGTTCTTTTTCCATATTTGATGTTAAAATCAATAATATATTTGGCTTAAAATTACTGTTATAGAAGGTTTTAGACATCTAGTGAAAGTATATCACTGCATTTTAAAGTTCCAAGTAGAGCTACTGTGACTCGTTGGATGGATAAAAAAATATGACGCTTTGTCAGGAAGATTGAAAACTAAATTACACACAAGGGAAAATATTACTTTGACAACTTACATTTGGTCCGATTTGCAAAGCTGTAGAGCTGGCCTTTGAAAAAAGAAGCACATACCGTGATTTACACACATGCTTTTCTTAATACTTATGAAATTTTAAAATCGACTTTTATTTATCTAATAAATTTTCTTGGTTATAATTAATCAATACGATGCATCGTAAACATCGATGTTTTTTTAAATCAATACATCGAATAACATCGATGTGAATTAATAATGAATCGAATGAGAAAAAACATCGATGCTTTTTTTACGTGAACGGCTCTAGTAGTGATGTTCGTGTATGTGAGTGTTTACAAGCGATGTCGCGAAGACTTCTTGTTCGTAACAAATAATCAAAAGAAATAGTGTTGATGCGTGTATGCTTGTTATTTTGCATATTATACGTTTGAGTGTGTGTGTAAGATGTAGATGTAGATGTACCTATTATATGCAGCGTTGCCACGGCCAAACAATTTTTGTAACCACAATACAAAAAAAAGTAACTAAATGAAAAAAAAAAAAATAACCAAAATTTTTATGTATTTAAAATACTGTTTTATTCGTACTTCAGTTGAAAGATATACATACATATGTATGTATATTAATTTAAAAAATCATATAATATAAATGGACCATTACATTTAAATTTGTACTTCAGTTTTATAAGTATATCTTATTATAATTAACAGTCAATAAAATCAATTTTGTAAAAAAAAATTCTTCAGGTAAATTATTAGAAATTTCAAAAATTGGCTTGTTTTTATGGCTAAGCAATTGTCTTTATGCATTTCGTTGCCGCTTGTGGAACGCGTCAGTAGACTTCAACCCAAAAAATTTTTGAATTTAGTTAACAAACTCCGTATGTTTATAGTAAAGCCAGAATTAGTTTTTACTTTCTGTTCTGTTACGAATCAGCTGACTCTTTTTTCTTTGTAGAACTCTAATACAAGTCGTTAGTTTTTTTGTTTCGTTCTGTTCTGTTTCGGTTCAACCTCTGAAAATTAAAAAAAAATGTTAAGTGACAGCATAAATTAAATAAAAACATATTGAAGTAAATTGTATTGCGCTTTTTGAATAAAAAAATGAATTTTTACAAGAAAAATTTAAACATAACAATGGACGATGCAAAACTCATCGCTTTAGTGGAAAACTGCGACCATTCTGGTCCGAAATAGCGGATAAGTTACTACAGAAAAAGTAAGTACTAAAATTTAGAAGCAGAACGACACAGCACAGAACAGCAACAGAAAGAAGAGACTATTGAAGCCTTAACAGTACGACCACACGAGTCTCTTAACACAAGCAATAACGTCGGCAGAATGATGACGTCAAATTGCTTGTTTTCAACAATGTATCTAGAGGTGGCGAACACGTATATTCAAATATATTTGAATTTTTATACATATACATATGTACCTAAATTGTCCTGTATTAGATCTTTTGCCTATTGTAAATTGAAATTATATTTATTTTATTTATTTCAAACATTTTTTCTTACTGTTTTGTTGAAAAAAAATTAATATTATTTCAATTTGACAGCATGTGTTAAGAGATTATTGCTCAGCAATGTATTTTAACATTTGTTGCTGAATATATATTCGAACACATATTCATACGGTCTACACGCTAATATCTTGTGTCGGCAATCGAATTTGACAATTGCCATGGCAATAATTACCAAGATTATTGCTCGTGTGGACGGCTAGTAAGACTCTTAATACTATATTGAGAATCACAATATACAAACATAATAAGTTTGAAAACGTCAAAAAAATCTTTACAAAACAACCCTACAAGAAATGACTGACTGAAACTAACACAAACAACATTTTTTTACTAACACATTTGCAACAATTTTACATTCAATTCAACAGTTATTATAGTTGCTCTACTCTAACATATATGATAGAGTGGAATGTCCAATGTACACATGTCAAAATTTTTAAAATATTGAATTTTACTGAAAATAATTTATAGTTCGTTCGGTTTGTAAAATTAAAATGTAAAAAGTGATAAAAAAAAGTTATGGTGTTTGTGAAAAAGTAAGATAAAAACAATAATTAAGAAAAGAAATATTATAGTTTAATTAAAAATATACATACACATATATGTATGTATGTATATATGTATGTATTCGTTTCTTTTTCAATTTTTAGATATTTGGAAAGACAAGATGCGTTGGGGGCTGAAGAAATCGGTGATACAATTCATTCTATCTGTGAAAAGTGTTAAAAAAGATAAGTAAAATAGTGCATAAAAGAAATTCACAAAATTTAATTTAATATGTATATTTATTTTCAAAATTTTAGACATTTGTAAAGAGCAAGGTGCGTTGGTGATGAAAATGCGTTAAGAGGGATAGATACTGCTGAAGTTATTTGCTGTTTTGTTTATTTGTATTTTTTGTTTTAAATATGTTAGTTACGTGTGTAGTTTAGTTATTTTTTATAATAAAAAAACAAATAAAATAAACTAAAAAGTATATTTGCTGATTACTCAATTGTGGGGGATATATTTGTCAATTATGATCAGTCAAAATTGAGTAATATTTATGCTATCATTGACTAGTAAAAAGCACTGGAGTGAGCAGTTCAACTATATGTTATATTAATTGGTTAGAGAGAGATGCAACATCCCACGTACACAAAAGTTTCCATCACATTTTTCATTTTGCCTTTAACAATGTGATAGAAACTTTGTTCTACGCATTGATGAATATATCCTGCATGATTTCCGATCAAATGAGCAGTCAATTGACTGGTAGTGTTCTTGTAGGGAAGCATCTTTATTCAACTGTGCATCTATTTTATTTATTAGAAATTCCAAACCAAAAATATTTTTAGTAACAATAAATAATATGTAATTTAATTACATTCGTTATCAAAACACAAGACTTTATAGATAAAGTATTGAGTTTGTTAATATTAAAACAAATCTTTGGCAGACCAAACACAATGTGAATTCTTTCGATTGATGCATAATTCTTTAGATTACATTTTTGAGTTTAAGGTCTTAAAATCGAGCTTATTCTTATATTTAGTTTTGACTAGACTTAGCTGCGAAAATATCCTTCCAGCAGTAGCCGAACTGTGTGGCACAAAATTAATTTAATAATAAAAACATTTCTCGTTCAATCCATTTGTATGTTTTGAAACCGCGTCTTAAAATTCAACTATGTCCATATCAGCACATACTTCTAAATTAGAAAATTTGCCTGCGGCGGCTGTTACCCGACTCACAGACGAACGGCTTCGTTCCCTGCTTGTTAGGCTCTCAAACTTAAATAAATAAATTCGCTTTTAACTTTTTACATAGTGTTTGACGTTTAAAGATTTTGCAACCATGAATGCATCTGTTTTTTGAAACCAGGCTTGTTATGTTTAGAGACAGACATGTATTTTTTTTAACCGCTGTGTTGATTATCCAGTATTGTCTTTACAACGTAGTAAAAACGCTTAAATTGTGATCTTTTATCAAGATAATTAGTTATGTGCAAATTTAACATACCACATATGTACATATATGTATAAAAAATGGTTATTTTTGTGTTGAAAAAAAGTAACCAAAATGGAAAAAAGTACACCAGTACACATTGGAAAAAAAAGTAACCAATTTTGGTTACAAGTAACTAAAACGGCAACGCTGATTATATGTTTAAGGGTGGTTTTTTTAAAGGAAGCGCACACAACTAATCCGTTTGTATATGCGCAGAAAAATAAAAGATCACACACACAATTGGGGTATTCACAAGGGTGTCTTAAGTGTCTTAAGTGTCTTAAGTGTCATAATGTGTTAACATTTTAACATAGTTTAAAAAAATTGTTGTTGTGGCTCAAACAAAAAGGTCATAAAGTAATAAGACTTTCTCAGCTATGTTTATTGTTTGTCATAACTACATGTAGAAATCAGGGCTGTCAGATATGGCGTTTTCTCGCCAAACGTGGCGATTTTTCAACTTGTTTGGCGATTTTTCTGGCGATAACTAAATTTGTTGGCGATTTTTCTGGCGATAAATAAATATGTTGGCGATTATTATGGCTAGTTTTTTAACAAAATTGAACTGCAAAATTTTTCTAATTCAGGAAAATTAGTTTGCTGAAGGAGTAGTTTCAAAAATAAATCCTACCAAAACTCGTCTACAAGAAGTTAACACAATTTAACTTTGATGATTTTTCTTATATTAATTATAGTTGTTGATGAATTTTGTATTTGGATGAGAAAAATTTACAAGAAATAATTTTTGGCGATTTTATTTCTAATTTTGGCAATTTTCTGATAAATTTTGACTCGACCCTTTTATAAAAATTTCTATTAAAAAACTGTTATATCAAAACAAATTTATTATCAAATATTTACTAAGAAAAACTACATAAAACTGATTTTTGGCGACTTTTGGCGATTTTTAAAATCAATTTGGCGAAATAGGTCGGAAAAAATCTGACAACCCTGGTAGAAATGCGTGAGAGTTTACCAAAGGAATTGAGAGAGAGAGTAAGAAATCTACAAGGTGTTAAAACCAAAATACAAATAAGTACAATATTTATAATTGTAAATTATAAGGGGTTGCTCACAGCAGTTATATATTTTCGTTTTATAACTTTAAAACGCGTTAATTTATGAGTAGCATTTGAATACCCCAAATGTGTGTGCTTATTTATGTACATGCATGACATTCGTATACACTCCCATGCGTATGAAGTAGACTTGGGTCGAACTAGGGATTGGTAAAGCGATTTCGATTCCAATCGAAACCCGATTTTATGTTAAAAAAAAACCATTTTTTTGTAATCGATCTTACGTCTGCGATTTTATACTGAAATCGATTATTGGGCTATAAAAATCGATTTTTTATTATTATCAAAATTTTGGCAATTTTTTTAAGTATTACTGAGTGAAGAAGATTGGTTTGATAACTAATATTATTCATCTTTATTCCGTAACTTTTTATCGGCATCAATGCGAAGACAATATCGAAAAAAGGACACCTACTTTCTCTTAAGGCTAGAAAATAGCAAGAGTCGGTTAAAAATAAACAATTACTGAGAAAAAATAGTACTTAAGTGCCTTATTTTGACATTGCCTGACGTTGATGTTAACAAGAACAAGTAAAGGTGATTAGTTCAAAACAATAATCCTTAGAAGTAATTTCTGAAATTTATTTTATGTAATATAACAAACTGCTAAACTAAAGCAAGTTTACGTATAATTTTAATTTAAAAATTCAGCTTTAATATCTAATATGCATATACATACATACATATGTATGTACCTTACTGAGTTTAAAGTGTTTCGCTAAATTAACTTTGTGTGTGTTTTTAATGTACATAAATATGTTAACTTTTGTTTTGTTCTCGTTGAACCTTCATAGTGAAGAGACATTAAAGCGGATTTTTTTTTACATACATACAAACGAAACAAATATAAAAAACAACAAAATCAAAAATCATACAAAAAATATTCGTAATACATATTCACCTTGATAAATAAGCTTATTGGCTTTACTAATATTTTTTACATAGCAAGAAATAGCAAAAACAAACAAAAAACCGTAAACACAAACAAAGTTCCCTTGAGGAATAATACTCTGTATGAGTACCTCAAAGGAAAAAAATTTTGAAGTGAGTTCTAACGGCAGAAATGCTTATTTTACTGTGAGTTCTGAAACTCTTAATGAAAAAAAATATAAATAATAAATCTGATGAAAATCTTTTTTTAACGGCAAAGCCAATTTTTCGTCAGCGATCAACTTCGCTTTGTCCAATGCCAACTAGTGAATCGTTAACATTACCATTGCCTAGTACTTCTTCATTTAAGTCTGCGATATCAACCGCATCGGGCTCGCCCTCATCACTAAACCAAGTTATCACTACAGATAACAGTAGCTCAAAACCCAAGGTACAAGTGGGAATGGACAGATATATAACAGTGGTAAAGCGTGGGCGAAGCCCAAATTCTTCAAAAATTTCATCTGCTCCAAAGATGTCTAGGGATAACAGCGCATCATCTACCAATCGTCAAAATCGTTTTTCATTATTGCAAGACACCGACGACAAGCCCTCTACATCATCGCAAAAGTCTTTTAAGCCACCACCTATTTATCTGAGAGAAAAAAATTCTAACGCGCTTATAAAAAAACTACTGTCGACCATTGGTGAAAATACTTTTCACATCATTCCAATTAAACGAGGTAATATTGATGAAACTAAAATCCAAATATATAATGAAAAAGATTTCCGAAAAATTGTTAGTGAATTCGAAAAAAATAAAACAAATTTTTACACATACCAACTTAAGAGTGCTAAAGGCCTACAGATAGTATTAAAGGGCATAGATTCATATGTTGAACCCGAAGAAGTAAAATGTGCACTTGTCGACCAAGGATTCAAGGTAAAAAATGTTACCAACATATTTAATAGAGAAAAGGTCCCCCAACCCCTATTTCGGGTTGAACTGGAGCCGAACGACATACAATTGAAAAAAAATGAAGCCCATCCAGTTTATAACGTAAAGTATCTATTACATCGAAAAATCACAGTTGAAGAGCCACGTAAGCGTTCAGGTCCCGTACAGTGCCATAATTGCCAAGAATATGGCCATACGAAAACTTACTGCAAGTTACCTACAGTGTGTGTTATCTGCGGTGAATTGCATGGTACTGCTAGCTGCACTAAGCCAAAAGATCAAGCAGAAAAAAAATGTAGTACTTGTGGAGGTAATCACACAGCTAACTATAGAGGGTGCCCTGTATTTTCTTTCGTTAAACAGGCTATGGGTCAAAAACCCAAGCTAACTCCAGCTCTACAAGTAAACGCGAACTCCGACACTTTTGCTCAAATCAGCCAACCAGTTACTTCACGTGTATCGTATGCTGATGCTGCTAAGACTAGTTCAATTCCCACGCAAAATGTTCCACCGCCAAATAATTCAACGAATTCAAACTCAAGCTTTAACTTTAGTCGCCTTGAAGCTACTATTGAGAATCTGGTGCTAACTATAAACAACTTTACTACAAATATGACAAGTATGATGCAAGAAATGCTGCGAATGCAGAATACACTGCTTCAAGCATTAGTTAATAAACCATGAACATGTTAAAAATATGTTTCTGGAACGCAAACGGCATTCGCCAACATAAAAATGAACTTGAGCACTTCCTCATGGAAAAAAATATTGATATAATGTTGGTTTCTGAGACTCATTTGACCTCAAGAAGCTTATTTAAAATAAATGGTTACACTTTATATGATACAAAGGACCCGAGAGAGAGAGCATGTGGTGGATCAGCAATTCTGATTAAGTCAAGACTCAAGCACTATGTCCTTGACAACGTTAGTGAAGAATATTTGCAAGCAACGAATATTTTCGTAGAAAATTTTTGTGCGAATTTCGTGATATCATCAATTTACTCACCTCCCAGATTTTCAGTTACCGAAGATCAGTATGAGAAGTTCTACAAATCGCTTGGATCTTGTTTCGTGGCAGCTGGTGACTACAATGCAAAACATACGTACTGGGGATCGCGTCTTGTTACACCTAGAGGTCGAGCCTTGTTCAATACAATTTCAAAAATGGGCTTAGATGTCATTTCGAGTGGGGAGCCTACTTACTGGCCTACTGACGTAAGAAAAATTCCAGATGTTATAGATTTTGCCGTCACGAAAAATATTCATAGGGACTTAATTCATGTAGAGGCCTCTCTAGATCTGTCCTCCGATCACTCTCCAACAATAGTTACAATTTTCAACCCACTAAGGAGTGATTTAACTAACTCATATGTGAAGATGATTAATGGAATCAACTGGCTGGCATTCAAAAAATATCTTAGTAGTCACTGCGTAGAAAACATTCAGCTTAGATCATGCGATGATATTGAATTTAACATTGCCAATCTTAACGAAAATATTAAACAGGCTGCTGAACACGCCACTACCTCCTATCCGCAGACCGGCTTTAACAGAATTTATTCTACGGAAATTGAACGTCTTGTATGTGAAAAAAGGAGAGCTAGAAGAGAATGGCAACAACACAGATCACCCCTAAATAAAATCAGACTTAAAGAATGTACTAAGCGACTCAAAGAGCTGCTATCGTCGGAAAAAACTGCACTACTGGAAAAGTATTTAGAAGGTCTTGATGTAACGTCCGCATCTAATTACTCTTTATGGCGCGCTACTAGAAATCTTAAACGACCCGTTGATCTTAAATCACCATTGCGTACTGCGACCGGAGGCTGGGCAAGAAGTGATAGTGAGAAAGGTAACTTATTTTCTGAGCATTTAAAATCTGTATTCACTCCCAATTCATGTACGGGTGCTGCTGATTTACCGAGTGTAGTTTCTCTACCCCCTCGTCCCTTAAGGTTTAAGATGCGTGAAGTACAAAAAGTAATTGCTGAACTCAACCCGAAGAAATCTCCAGGTATTGATGGCATTAGTAACAAAATGCTCATGAACTTGCCTCATATTGCAATAAGAATCCTGCTATTTATTTTTAATGCTATTTTAAGAATGCAGTATTTTCCACATAACTGGAAACTTGCCAAGATCAAAATGATTCCAAAGGCGGGCAAAGATCTTACCAAGACTGATTCATATAGGCCTATAAGCTTACTATCTACAATCTCAAAGCTTTTTGAAAAGCTGCTCATGACTAAATTGTCAAAAATTTTAACTGATAATGGGTGCATCCCGGACCATCAATTTGGCTTTAGAAGTCAGCACAGCACGATTGAACAAACGCATAGACTGGTCCAAGTTGTAAGAAGAACATTTGAAGAAAAGAAGTATTGTTCCGCTCTCTTTATTGATGTTTCTCAGGCGTTTGATAAAGTATGGCACGAAGGCCTAGTTTTAAAATTGAAGACATATCTGCCAATAAACATTCAAAAGCTTTTGGAAAGTTATATTATTGATAGGAAGTTCACTGTTATGGAAGGAGAGTTCACGAGTGTGCCCGAATCTATATCTTCTGGTGTGCCCCAGGGTAGTATCCTGGGTCCTGTCTTGTATTTAATATATACTTGTGATATGCCTGTGAGCAATAATATCCATATTTCTACTTTTGCCGATGATACAGCCTGTATGAGTGTGCACGAAAACCCTTATGAGGCATCCCGCAATCTCCAGGAACATATCACTCAGCTGGAAATATGGTTGAACTTATGGAGAATTAAAGTCAATGAACAAAAGTGTGTCCATATAACGTTCACCCTAAGAAGAGATACTTGCTCCCCCATTCGAATCAACAATCAAAATATTCCTCAACATTCCCAAGTGAAATACCTTGGTATACACCTTGATCGAAGACTTACATGGAAACATCATATTGACTCTAAGTTAACTCAGATGAAACTTAAGTTAACTCAAATATATTGGTTGATTGGCAGAAACTCAACACTCAGCTTAGACTGCAAACTTTTACTATACAAGTCGCTTTTGAAGCCAATATGGTGCTACGGAATTCAGTTATGGGGCACTGCTTCAGCTTCCAATGTCGAGAGAATCCAACGAAGGCAAAACAAAATTTTACGGTTAATAACATCGGCTCCATGGTATATCCAAAATTCTATTATACATCGTGATTTAAATATGCCACTAGTGACTGAAGAAATTGCAAAATACGCAGGCAAATATTTAACAAAACTCGAATCACATCCTAATCCGCTTGCTCGTAATATTTTGAACTTTACTGGACACATCCGATTAAAAAAGAGGGACACACAGGCTCTTATACCTAACACTCCAGATGGGACTACTTGAAAATACTTCCCCCCCCCCCCTTTTTTTTTTATTATTACTACTAATGTATTATTTATAACTACCACTAAGTTTATGTCCGACACTGGTCGGGCCTAATAATTTTTTTTTTATAGATTTAAGATTTGAATACTTATTGTTAGTTCATATATGAAGATCCAATAAATAAATACATGCATTAAAAAAAAAAAAAAAAAAAAAAAAAAACTTTTGTTTTTGTTTGTTATTTGAATTTTTATAAATAAAGATTATTTTGTTCATAAACTAGCCAATTTGTCTTAAACGATTTTAAAATCGATTTAAAAATCGATTTTCACGTACGATTAATCGATTTCAAAAATCGAAATTAAAAAAGTTGATCGAAAAATCGAAAATCGATTTTTGAGGATATTTACCAATCTCTAGGTCGAACTCATTCAGTCGGTCGTTTTTTGACACAAACCAATGATCAAACCCATTTAAATTACATGGGTTTGATCATTGGTTTGTATCAAAAACGACCGACTGAATGAGTTCGATCCAAGTCTAGTATGAAGAAGCAAGCATCACACATTCTTCCGTCGGGAAGTATTTTCTTTTTTACTCCTATAAACAAAGTCCTTGCAAACATTTTTGTTTAGCGTTTGTTTTAGAAGATTTTGCTGTAGTAAAGCATTTGAAAAATCCCTCATGTCTTAAAAGTCCTTGTAAGTGGTCTTTTGCAAGAGTATAGTATGTAACATAGGACCAGACATAACGGTATTTTATACTGTTCAAGAAAACTGTATTGCAAACGAAATTTTTTGGTCTCTTTATAGTTTTGTTCAGTTAACTGGCTTATACTAAAAAAAACATTTTAATAATTTTGAATTGTTACTGTTTATGGTTTAGTGTGCGATATGTAACATTTACTGAAATAATGCTATATAGATGGCAACATTGGCGCATTTTCAATACTTCTCTCTAACGCACCATATCAGTAATTTAACGTTTGACGTTTGCTTAAATAAAATTTCTTGGCAGGCATTGGCGCAAAGTGCAGCAGAACGTGTGCTCCACAATTCTGGCCAAGGTTTTTAATTCGTATCTCATCAGCAACTAAGTAATAAATTCAGGGGTTTCTAATCCTGCCACTGAATCATATTCTACCTCCGCTAATTTTTATTGTTACAGTCAAATCCCCATAATTCGTACCCCGATAAATCGTAATTCTCGATAATTCGTAATAAACTGTCGGTCCCTTGAAAAACTCTCGTAAATTCGTAAAATTTCCAGACATTTTGGTCCCCTCGCTAATTCGTAATATTTTTTTTTTCAAATAAAATCTTCTTTACCTCTTATAAATCGTAATTGTTTGCTAACTACCACTTATAATTCGTAATAAAAACAACAGAAATATGGAAATAATGATTTTTTGTGTACCGCTATTTTTTATTTTTTTGCTTGGGTTTTTGCTTCTGCTTGTGTGTGTGTGCGCACGCATAAAACTCTGTCGGTGTTATTTTTATCTAATTTTTAACAATTTTTTATGCTTTTTTATCGTTTTAGTAAATAAATTGAAAAACCCCGTTAATTCGTATTTATTTTATTTTAATCCCGTTAAATCGAAACCCCGCTATATCGAAAACCCCTATAATTCGTAAAAAATGGCCGGTCCCTTGCGATTACGAATTATCGGGATTTGACTGTATATAAAGGGTGTTTTTTATTGAGGTATAGAACTTTAAGTTGGCATCACTTTTTTAACTGGTGGCCATTTTGTCAGCTGTCAAGTGATTATTATTTAGTTTGGTTTGCCATTTCATCATGAACAGCTTGACAAAAGAACAACGCTTGCAAATCGTGCAAATTTATTTCGAAAATAATGTTTCAGTTCGCGAAGTTTACCGCAAGCTCCGTCCATTTTATGGTCGACATAATCGTCCATCAGAGCAATTAATTCGGTTAACCATGGATCGTTTTCGCACTACGTTTACTCTATGTGATAATACGCATCCGCAGAGACGTCGAACAGTGCGCACCGAAGAAACAATTGCCGCTGTAGAGCAAAGTGTTGAAGAGGACCCGAATGAATCGATTCGCCACCGTGCACAGCAATTGGAGCCGACTAACCGACTATTTTGTTCCCGAATTGGATGGCATGAATGTGGATGAGTTGTGGTTCCAACAAGACGGCGCTACATGCCACACAGCGCACGTCACAATCGATTTATTGAAGGAAACATTCGATGAGCGCATAATTTCGCGGAACGGACCTGTCAATTGGCCACCAAGATCGTGTGATTTGACACCATTGGATTATTTTCTTTGGGGATATGTGAAGTCGCTCGTCTACGCCAACAAACCAGAAACGTTAGGGGACTTGAAAGCCAACATTCGTGGCGTTATTGCCAACACACGGCCCCATATGCTCAAAAAAGTGGTTGAAAATTGGACCTGTAGAATTGGCTTTATTCGAGCCAGCCGCGGCGGCCACATGCCCGAAATCATATTTAAACATTAATGGCATAAAATTATCCTTCCAATAAAGCCAAATTGATGGACATTAAAACGATTTTCTTGTGTTTTATTTCAATTCAAAGTTCTATACCCCTAAAAAAACACCCTATACTTTTGTTGTGTGAGTTGTTTTTGTATTGTTGTCGTTTATTTTGATGTTTGTAAACAGCTGAGGAGGATCGCAAGTTCCATTTTGTAATTTTTTAACTAAAACTTCAAATAAATTTTATGTTAAATTATCACTTAAATAATGTTAAATTAAAATTTTATTTATGGTGGTACATATATATGTATATATTAGGTGTCTATCTAAAGAACATTTAAAGTTGTTGTGGCTGCAGGGGTAAGCGCATTGACTACCACGCGATGAGCTCCGAGTTCAAATCTTGGCCGGAGAAGCCAATTTAAATAAAAACAAAATTTTTTCTTATACCTGTGGCAAACACACGTAAGTTAAATAATTAATAAAATACAATTACCACATTTAAATTAAATGCATGTTGGTTGTTTCAACTTGCAGAACTTTGATTCAACGTTATTCTTCTTGTTGTTTCAGTAAATTTGATATTTACGTTGTTCTAACTTGAAATAACTTTGATTCAACATGCTTCTTCATATTGATTTAATAATATGGACATGTTATGTTAATTACCGAAAAAGTTTAAATTGACCTTTGTTTAAGTAGACTTTAAGTTGAAATTTGTCTGTATGTATATTTTTATTTTCATGTGGATATTTTCCAAAAACTGCCTCTGCTGTCCTCCAATACGCACACACGAAATGGCAAAGCTGGAGAAAGAAAATGCAGAGGCTAAAGGGTTTAAGCTCGGTCTCTGACAGTCATTAAATAATATCACAACTCAATTTTCTGATATGCATTAGTGTCTCTTTGTATCAGTTGTTGTACACGCAAAGAAAAAATATGGTTGAGGTAACCATAATCAAACAGCAACATACTATAATTGAATTATATCGTTGCAGTCAAATCATATTATTGTTAATAGAAAAAAAACTTTAACAATATTATTATCTGAGTTAATTATAATATTATCTGAGTTAATTATATTATAATCTTAGTATTGTAAATATCACAACACTATTATTAGATGTGACTAAAATATAATTGAGACTCACCATACCATGTTCTAATATTATATTAATATTGTTAAATACGACCACATTATTATTTAATATAATATTACTATTTTATTTTTTAATCATATATTTATTGTAGAAACAGCTGTGCGTTAAATTCGAAATAAAAATAAATTAATATTTTTGAAATAAATTGTATACATAGAAATGTATACTTACACCATATACAGCCATGTTTGTATAAAAAGATACACAAAAGCTTGTATATTTTTATTGATCTACAATTTTGTTTATACTTTATTTATTTATTCATTTATTTAACACTACCGATAGCTTACAAACGCAATACTGAACTGACAGATGTTTCTGAAAAAGATTTTTTTTAAACTTAACATAGTATGGTCTTGGAAAACATGATATTGTTATTTACATCATATTATTTTTAAATTATAATACAAATTATGTTGTTAGTCATAAATTTTTAACAAAACTATATATTTAAACTTTAAACACTTTTATATGGATGTGATAATGTAGTTATTAAATTCAAACATTAGTCTGTTTATCGTAAAGAAATAAATGTTTAAAATAACAATAACTAGTTTTCGACGACCACGCATTTGTTTCAGAGAACATAATATTGTTTTCTCAACCATTCTACAACCATATCTTTTCTTTGCGTGTAGGAAAGTTTAAACGATAAAGGCATAGACACTGGTCACTGAACTACTCCTGCTGCAGCGAATACTAAACCTAATGCAGCATCAGAGTGCCTTACTTCATCGGTATTGTGTAGCAGAGTCATCGGCGAAGTAAAGTAACCAATAAACTGATTTAAAAAAAAACAGCTTCAAAAATTTAATGCTCCTCATTGACACCGGAGGCGCTGTAACTCTGCATTATTAAAAACCGTGCAAAAAGCAAAGTTGTAAAAAATAAAGCTTTTCTCTATCTCTTCCTTCAAAGCCTGTCTTCTCTATGACTATCCCTTTCCTAATATTGATAGAATAGAAGAATACCTTGCAGCAAGACTTTGGGTATTTGAAAGACGTGAAAGCTTAATGGAAAGATGTTAACGATAAAATGTAAGAGCAGAATAAATGCTTTACTACATTAAATGAATTGCTAGCCAATAAAAAAAATTCCTAGTACTACTAACAAATTAAGGCAATTGCTAAATGAACTTTGTCAATATCAATTCGAACGTTTTGCGAAACATTTTCGAAATTCTCCAGAGACTAATAATTTATGAGCAGAGAAATTCCAGTAAAAGTTTTAATTTTTTAATTTATTCAATGATTTTTTTAAGCTTTGATAAAATTTTTGTTTTAATTAGCTTTCGAATTAAATTTGTTAAGTTCTTTTTTGGAATTATACTTTGTTTCTTTACATTTGTACATTTTATTGCTGGCCATAACAATTAAAATCTCTAAGTACCATTTTTTGGTTCAGACTTTATTTTGCATAGGTAGGGTGAGAGAGTAATGGTTTCTTTTCATATTTTATTATTTTAGCCTTATTAGGTTAATTTGAAATACTCGCTGCCGTCTGTATGGTAGTGTGGATTTTATTTGCTGTAGTCAGTCGGTGGTGTTGACTATAAAAATATATTATTTTATTTTTTAATTTTATTCATTATATCTTTAGGCATTTTCTCTAAGCGATTTTATATTTCCTCATCCTTGCATTATAATTTTATTTTTTACATGCGGGCATATGCTTTGCTTTTTAACACTAACTACCCTTAAAAGTATGCTTTTATATTTGCATTGAAAAGTATTTGGCGCTGTGTGGGAGTGTGTATGTGTGTGTGTGTGCGTGTATTTATTAAATTTGCTTACCATGGCAATTGCCAGTGGAGAATGTCTTTCAATTAAGATTATTAGAGCTTGAACAATTTATTTGACTTTTGTGGGACATTTAAGAAGTGTAATAATAATCAGGATTTTAGGGATCACTGATTTTATACAAACGACAAGAAAGCAAAGTGAAAAATATTTCACTTTAATTATGTCGGTGCATTCTTGGGAAGGTTTTGTAAGTCCTTTAAACTGAATCTTATAAATCGATGGCTTCGTTTAAGACAGGCCTAACTTGAATTTATGAATATTTAATAGAAGCAAGACAAAAATTTAATAAAAACTAAAGTACCTACATCACAGTCAAGCACGCACATATGTACATTTTTATATTGGGTCTAATTATTCATTCCGTTCCACGATTGGGGAAAGCATTTTTTTTTGCGGAAGCAAAATTTGCAATTATTCATTCCGTTGATGCGGTATTTTTTTCTATTTTGCTTACGCTCAAATTTTATGACGGAAAGCCTACAGAAAGAACAAAATTGTAAGGAAAATATACAAATTAGCAAAATTAAAGCTTATTTTAATTTAATTTGCTTGTTTTATTTTTGTAAGAATATAAAAAAACCAAACAGAAGCAATTATTAATTTAATTTAACTTATATTAAATTTTTTTTATTCCAACTTACTCTCTATGATTAATCTGTAAAACTTCTTTCTATATTTTGTTGACATACAGATGTGCAATAGCTTTCCGTGAGCACCTGCCATTACAGCCTTATCTCGCGGGTGCCAAAGCACCGGCCAGACCATCGCCCCATGCACCCTTTTAGAATGAACCTAAGGCCCACTCCTCAAGGCACATAGGTTGCAATCTTTGATATAGTTATCCCTGTACTATATTCAATTACCTTGCTGAGGTAATTTGAGCTATCTAAACTCTTCTGCTATGTGCGTGCCCATAGCAGCTTCTGTTGAATGGCAACAGCACCTAGAATTGTGTCTGGCTGACCGCGTCAGACCAACCACTAGCATTGATCTCACACTGGGAAGCCAAGACAATTCTCCCAGCAATTTTGGTAGCAACCACAGCCACCACGATAATTCTCCGGCTTCCACGCTAGGGTGTTGTGTATACACCCATAGCAAGGTCCCTAAGAGAATTCCTCAACCATTGCCGGCACAGCTCAACCACTCATCCGAGATGAACCCATGCCTGCGTCGCCAAAAATCCAGTGCCTACTCTACACATACCAAAATCATCCCTTTAATCCCATGGAGTAGGACGAACTCGGCATTTTAGCAAAGGAAACTGACGACCGCTACATGTACTCAAAACTTCAAAGCAGCTCGGCTGTCGGGCAACTGGCACCCGTGGCACCAGAAGTAGCCTCTGGTCAGACCTCGAAGTTCCACCACAAGGGCTTTACCTCTATCGTCTTTTGAACTCAGGGGCAGTTCTAGGTGACGCTGCACCTAACTGACATCAACTGGACCTGTCTTTCTTTTATAAATATGTGCACATCCTTTGCTCTGTTGGCAGAGATCGGGTAGTAACACATAAGTTCTATGGGTAATGTACCAAAGGTACGTCATTTGTTGACATACATATGTTCATACATATGCATGTATGTATGTATTTACATATACGTGTATGTATGTATGTATATCTTTTAAAAGGCTTTTTTAACAACAGCCGATACTACACCACGTCAGAATTAATAAAAACAGGGACGTTGAATCAATTTCACGGAAAGCGTATACCGCAGGAATGAATAACTGCAATTTGCATATCGATCGATAGTTCTTTCCGTCGAATTTTCCTTTCCGTGCGGAATCAATAATACCACCCATTATTTATGTATTAGTGATAATATGAAAGAGAGTAAAATGTATGGTGTGTCGAATGCTTATGAGCAGTGTTTAAAAAACTGAAGTGATTTTCATTTCATTTCATTTTGCTTCTGCTTTGGCTTTTGAAAAATACAACAGTTTCAGTCAAAGTAAAATTACAAAACGATTTATTGCCAATTGCGCAGTATTTTCAACAGTCGACGATTTGGAAAGTTTGAATTTCATTTGCTTTTACTTTTGGTTAGTATCGCAAGTAAAAGCAGTCGCAGTTTATATGCTTTTGGAAGTCACAAACAATTACAGTCGAAGAAGCAAAAAAATTGTGCTTTTATAAGTTTGAAGCAATCGCAGTAAATTGGTTTTTGTTCTTGCTTCTTGTCTGATGTGTAAAAACAACAACAAAACATGACAAACACCATAAAATAGTTGACTGAACCTTCAGAAAGCTTCTAAAAGCAAAAGCTTTTGCTTCTTCGACTATGACTGTTTGGTATTTAGAAAAGCACACAGACTTCTTATGCTTTTACTAGCGAAACTAACCAAAATCAACAACAAATAAAATTCAAACTTTTAAAATCGTCGACTGCTGAAAGAACTGCGCAATTGTTCACAATTCGTTTTCCGCTTTGACTGCGACACAGGCAAAAGCAAAAGCATTGGTTCATTTTAAACAGTTGGGAAAAGCTAAAGCAACGAAAAGTAAAAAATTTTACGACTTTTGCTACTTCCACCTAAGTTTTTTAAACACTGCTTATGAGAGATTTAGTTGTTTTCTTCCGTACGTGTGTTTAAGTACGTGTAAATAAGTGCACAATGAATTGACCACGGACGGACGCCCTTTTGCTTGTATCTGATCTTCATGGAAAAAAGTTTTTAAGTTGGCATAAATCTTTTATTTTTAACTGTAATATACTAAGTTGTTTAAAGGGGATTTAGTTAAAGATTGTGTACCGGAATATTTTAGAAACGCGATTTCTAAAAAAATTGAGATATTCCATTTTTTGTATTAAGCCATCGAAATATATAAGAGTATTATCGAAATTAAATTGGTATGAAAGTGAGTAGCATATCATCAAGAAAGTGATTCAATGCTGAAATTATCCATTTTCAATTCCAATTGAGAAAATAAATTTTTTAAAACATTTTATTAAGCAAAAAGGATTTAAATAATTCTGCCAAAAAAACCTACTTCAATGGAAATATGGATGTGTCAGACGCTAAAAGGCCTAACTCCACCTTACGAAAATTTCTCAATGTTGCTATATTACTATCTAATTAGTTGTGAACTCTATGGAAATTATTTTGTTCTTCTATTATTTACATATTTTCCATTAAAAACACGAAAAATCGCATTTGAATCTTATTTGAATTTTTCTCAAAAGCTACTCCAATTAACTCCATTGTAATTAAACGCCTTGGTTTAATCAAGCGATGAAATTTTTATGAAATTTTATAAAACTAGCCAAAACTATCGGTTACGCGGGAATCCCCTCTCCCCTCATTTTTTTCTGTTAAATGCCATAAAAATATTTTATACCTTTTATAATTGTCATAAATTTTGGAAATATATTTGCCAAACATTACTAATTTACTCAACCTTTTTATTTTGTTGAGTTAGGCCTTTTAGCTTCTGACACATCCATATCTGATAGAAAATTTTCAAAAAAAAATTTACGATACCAAAACTCTTTCAAACAAAAAAAAAAATTAATCTGTTGGTTAAGAAGTATGCGAAATATAATATTAATTTTTAATGGGTGTACTCCACCAATTTTGTAAATGCAAAATTGCGTTTTTCAGAGATCGGGGTGTATGTTAAGTTTATGTAAAAATCGGTAAAGTAGAACCACTTAAAATATTAAATTGTAATTGGTGTGACTCCGCCCAATTTTTTTAAAGAAAGATTATGTATATTTTAAAGCTCAGGGGATGTAGCCCCGCCCATTTTTTCAACTTTCAAATTGTGTACTCACGGGAACCCAAGGTGTTTGCTAGTCTTCGCAGCAATGTATATACAATATAATGATTTCTCATATTCCATTTCATTGAAAATTTGCGTTAAATAGCTGATGTTAATAACAACTCTACCTTAGTAAATAGACATGGGTGCTGATGAAGTGTGTGGCTGGCTTCATAGAAAAATATCGGTATTTCCCATAGCTAATGAAGTTTAGTTTAATTTTTCTTCTCTTCTTTAGAAACTCACATTAATTAATAAAAATATTTCATTCAATAAGAATTGAAAAAAATAAAAAAGTAATAAATCTAACCATCATGTTCAAGTATTCCTTTAAATGTTTTGATTAAATTTATAAAATTAATTATGTGTGGAAGTGCTTTTGTTCTCAATGTTTGTATTGGAAGTGCAATAAAATAAATGGATTTCCCATTTTAGGTGGACATAATAGTACGTTTCCACTATGAGCAAAACAAGTTGTTTTTCTCAGAACACTTGGAAGTGTTTCCATTATGCTTTTTTGTGTTTTGGTTAAACGTGTTTTGGAAATCAATTTGATTTTATTATCAAGGCCGCAAACCTTATTATTTAGATTAGTAAATTTTTCACTCATTTACATATAAGACGCAATTTACACTGTGCCTTTTCTAGGCTCTTTTGGTTTATTGGTGAGAGGGGGTGAGAAGCTTGCGGTGTAGAACAAAAGGCACGAAATGAAAATTCGAGGGGATTTATGACATTTATCTTTGTCTCTTTCGTATTCTCAGCATTAAACGTGTATATAAATACCAAAAAGGCATGAATAAAAAAGGCTTAATGTAAATGTGTGTAACTTTTCGTAGGGGTTTCAAAAGAAAATTGTCAATACAAGGCAGGCTAAAAAGGCATAGTGTGAATAGCGACTAAAAAGCATATAAATACAGCTGATCTGGTTTGTGCAATTGCTTAAAATATTTAATATTCTATATTAGTGCCATCTTTTGTCAGAATATTGCGGCTTATTTTTGAAGTTTCAGCCAGCAACGCAGTGTTGCACTTCGTTCATGTTTTGGAGGAAAACAACTTATTTGAGGTGTTTTGCTGATGTGAAATATGTATGGGAAAATATGAAGCAAAACATTGGTTTTTGAGCAAAACAAGTTTTCTGCTCCAAAACACGTATATGGAAACGTACTATAAAGTTTTAAATTAGTCTCAATCAGTGTTGCCAGTTTTTTTCTAGAGCTTATCCCAAATTTTTGATTTGTCATCCCCAAAAATCCTCAAATTGACTTTTTTCGATTAAAATTTTTTCTTTTGTGAAAAAAACTTTGTTTAATTTTATTTAATAAATAAAGACAAAAATATTATACATATGTATTTATTTAATAAAATTCATTTATATCGATAGCTATATTTACTTTCATATTAATTTAGTTTGTACTTATAAAACTTGTAAAGAAAAAATTACATAGTTTAATATACACAAGTATAAAAAAGTTTTTAATCAAAGTTTACAATTTCAAAAACTTCAGAATCAAAATCTTCTGATTCATCAGCCCCAGAATTTTTGTTGTGCATAGTACTTGTATTAAAAAGCTTTAGCATTTCAACAGAAGTATTAAATTTGTCACAACAAATGGAATTATTTTTAAAGTGTGTGTTAGAACAAACAAAACAGAAGTGCTTTCAACAAGTCATATTGCATTTTGTTTTGGTAGTGTTCATTATTGGTTAATCTGCCTTGATACTTCTTTATTAGAAACCATTCATTATGAACAGTAACACAAAAATTTGGTTATTATCCCCAACACGAAATTTTCATCCCTAATCGCGATAAAAAAAATCCCCAATTTGGGGACAAATCCCCTAAACTGGTTACACTGGTCTCAATTAGACAGAGATTTTAAAGCTTGGGCGAATCTGTGTTATTTTAGAAAAATTTATTCTGCGCATCGGTGCGCCTCAGAAGTTATGCACGAATTCGTAATAGCCTCATGTGTCTCAGTGACTTTTGCTAATAATTTTTATTGTTGTTGTTGTAATTGTTTTATATATTTTTATTAGAGATGTGCTAATGCCGTGATTTGCTATCCATGAGTCACGCGTGAGTTACGCATGAGTCATGCGTGATCGTGGTTGTGTCTATACATATATACTAATAAAAATAACGTGTTTGACATTAGCTAACTTTCTTAGGTTAATATAATAATCTATTTTTGCAAAATTCGTATTCGAAGTCAGTCACTGGCAGGCAATTAATCAGGAGCGTGCGCGAATAAAAAAATCATGAATTTTTTTTTTTTTTTTGTTGGTAAAGCATCGTTAATATGCATTTCGTTGTTGCTTTCGTATTCCTTATACAAAAACAATCATTAACAAAAATTAATTTATAATCACTTTGTATGGGGATACCGTACTTCCCCCCTCCCCCTCCTATACCGGCAAGATTTTGTTGGAACATGTAGTTTGTTCTAAAAGTAATCCATATAAAATTTAGTGACCCTTACTATTATTAGTTGTGGGTATATGAATTAATCCGCGAAAAAAGGGGTTGGACCCACTGTGCGCCTTACGGAACCCTTTATACGTGTCAAAGTCGAACTTTACAAAAATTTTTTTTCTATTTGCGTTATAAAACTTAAAAATTTATGAATGACGATACATATGTATATATGTATGTACAATGTGCATACATATGTATATATGTATGTACAATGTGTATACATATGTATGTAATGGTTTATTGATAATTGTAAATCTCTTAACCAATTTCATTATTTCATTATTGGTTCCTCATCAATTCACTTAACAAATTTGCATTCATTAAAATATTTATCTTTCCTTACACACAATAAAACTGAAATTGATATTCACACATACACATTTACGCACTCACACACAAAAATAAATACCCACCCTGCAGGAAATGCAAATAGTGAAATTGTAGTGTTTTAGTAATGACATTACCAGTAGTACTACTGACCAGCTGTACCCCAGCCAATGTAAACATCAATTGACATTTAACATTAGCTTTTCATTGAAAATCCACCACTAGACTGTAGCACTACTGACTAAGTAGTTCTCTTGGGATCACATGGCGACATTAGCACTAAAGATTGACTAGTAAATTTTAGGGGCTCTAGTCTACAATATCGATATTTCTTTGGTCAATGACAATAGTGAAATTGTAGTGATTTGCTAGTGACATTGTCAATAGTACTACTGGCCAGGTGTACCCAAGCCAAAAAATCTACCAGTAGACTTTAGCTTTGTTGACGAGGTAGTTCTTTTACGAAGATATGGAGACATTTGAACCAAAGGCTTGCTAGTACATTTAAGTGACCCTCGTATACAATTTTATAAGGGATGCGGCAACAAACTTAAACACATACATATATATTTTTTTTTAATATTATCATTTTTTATTAAAAATGACAATATGTCGAATAATAAACTTCTTAAATGTTAAATAAATTATTTTGAAATTGTTCAGACCGAAATATTTTTGATATACATATATATCAGAGAACTGTATGAGTCGATTCACTTTTGCTCTCCAACTCAATTCTACAATGCTTTTGTTGTGTTCTTTAACATCAATATGTACTAATGATATTGCTTGCATAGACCGGTTTGCCATCTGTGTGCCATGTGCCACACAAGCGTAAAAAAACGTAACCACTAATTACTAATGAAAAACAGTTTGATTCAGACACGTATTTATTAAGTTAAACAGTTTCATACATAACTAATAGACAATTTTATAGAATCCAACATGATTGGAAACTGTTTAAATCAGTAAATATATGTATGAATCAAACAGTTTTTCATTAGTAATTAGTTGATTACGGTTTTTTGTGCAAATGACACACAAGAAATGCCAGATGTAAACTCAGCCATAGTTACCTCTCTAACAACTGACTATCATTAGCTCACTCTCTTTTTTTAAGTGCTGTTAGTAAAAATAAATAAAAAATTCTTACTGTTGTTTGATTGTTTTCTATAGTAATCAAATAACTCACAAAAGCACGTTGACTAGATGAAGTCTTAAGTTAATAAAATATTGCTTATTAATTCATAGTTTTTCTCGTAGTAATATGATTTATAAACAAAATGTAAAATTATATTTGTCGGAAGGGGTTTTAAGAACATTTCAAAACAATCATACTGATCCATTGCTTTAGTGAATCATATGAATGAATAGAGATTGCAAGCAGTGGCATGCATTTACTAACTACAGCATCATTGATATGAATCATGCAATAGAATCATACAGTGTTTTAATGTTAAGTGCTAGCTCAATATTCATTTTAGAAAATGCAAAATTATGCCGTTTGATACGTAATCATACAGATCTCTGCTATATATATATACTCGTATCTTTTTCCATGTGTAGCTTAAAACATATTAATTGAAATTAGAAGTTTTCATTCGAAACTAAAAGAAAACATTGTTTAAAATTGAAACAATCAATCAGTAGCGGCTTGCAGCTCTGCTATTAACTGCATAGTATAATAAAAAAAAGAAAACAAACTATTGACGCTTTCGTTGACAATGTCACCAAAAATTCACTGCACATGTTGTGTCTATCGTATCCCTACTCGCTCATAAAAGGAAAATTTTCGACATTTTAACTAGTGCAATTGTCGTTAGAGAAAAGAGTGTTGGCATAGAGACATATGGATCTAGGCTGACTAGAGGGCAATTACACATCCACACGCACTCACACTAATTAAAGTTTCATGACATTCATTTGAATTTCAATCTAATCCACCCCCTGGACAAAGAAGGGGAAATTGTGAATGGTAATTTAGGCATTTAACTCGACATTTGATACTCTTTTTACTTTTCTCCATTTTTGTTTTATTTTAACTATTTTATTGGTTTTTCCAAAAGTTTGCATGTTTACTTATAGATGGAAGTGTATAGGTGTGTGCGTATTTTATGAGTGCGTGTTTGTGCGCCTAAAGTTGTTAAAGTAGTAAAACATTCTTATCTTTCGATTAAAGCTTTCTGGTTTCTAATATTTATTTTTTTTACTGTTGTCACTTGTTTGTAACTATGTCTGCCGTCTGTTTGTCTCTTTGTCTTCATTGCTATCGAAGTAGTCATTGCGACTATCATTGTTTTGTTATCATCATCATGAATTCGTAAATAGTTATTTGTTTCTTATTTCTTTTAACAGTGTGTTTGTGGTTTTCCCACTGTCTGTGTGTGGTTGTCTTAATGCTTTTTCCATTCCAAGACAAATAGGTGTTAATCTGATTTGAAAAAAAAAATCAAACCAAGCAATATTTTCCCTTTGCACCTTGTTAAGGTCTGCCGTTTGCTTTTTATCTCGGTGGGAAAATTGGCATTTGTAAAAAGGGATTTTTGGGTGCTGTATTAGGATTTAAACGAAAAAAAATCTTAGTTACTTCTGTTCAAGATATGTACATCCGTAAGTGCAAATACAAACTAAACTTATTTCCTAACAAAATTATTTAAAAACATAAATTGTACAAATTGAGTACCTTAATATAGAAATTTAATCTCCGAAGAATCATGAAGAATCAAGGTTATTTCAAGTTGAAACAACATGAATTTAATTTAATGTAGTAATGTCTTTTATTAATTATTTAACTTACGTGTGTTTGACATACATAGATATCAGAAAAATGTTTGTTTGTATATAAATTGGCTTCCCCGCCCAAAAATTTTAACTCGGAACTCATCGCATGGTAGTGAACGATCTTACCCCTTACTTTAAATATTCTTTAGATACACACTAAATATGTACCATCATGAATAAAATTTTAATTCAATATTATTTCATTCATCATTTATTTAACTTACAATTTATTTGAAAAGTTTTAGTTAAAAAAAAAAAAATACTTTCACTTGACTCCAAGATTCGAACCTGCGATCCTCCGACTGCAAGACTAGTAAACTGCCTACCAGACAGCAGCAGTTTGTCGACTATTTACAAACTAAAAAAACAACCACAATACAAAAACAACTCACACAACAAAAGCATGGTACAATTATACTAAGTACATGCACAACTACAACAAAATTACAACACCAAAAAACACATTCATTTTGTTGGTATAAACAAACGAATAATTGTCAGAAACAGATGCCTTTTGTTTTTAAAAATAACAATTACAGGGTAACTAAAGTACAATTGCAGACGCGGCATTCCTGCATGATTATAGTTATTCAGTGTTGCCAATCTTTGTGTAGTTAGACAGTGTGTAATTTCTACTCACATGTGTAGGCCATGTAATTAAATTCTTGCATAATCTGTGTGTAATTCTACTTTGGGTTCTATTTTTATTTATTTTTGTTTTAATTTTAACCTACACAAAAGATGTGTACTGTAATTTTCTTCGATGTGTAATTGGAGACACAGCGATGTGTAAATTCATTGGCAACACTGTAATCATTTTATTCACACACATACACTAACATTTTCGCAGCTTGTAAACAAAGTTTGACAACTATTTGCATTGTATACATTAACAGGCTGGGCTTGTGCATGTACCTGTTATAATTGTATCATGAACAAAAGTGTATTGCAGATATGTGTGTACACACAAATAAATTTCATATTAAAGTTTACGTAAACAACGTTAATTTAACATTTTGATTGGCAATGATTTTGCTTCCTATGTGTTTCATATTTATTCAGCATTATTTATAGTAATCTTCAAAGAAAAAGTTTCCTCTTCAAATAACTTTATTTCATATGGATTTAGCATTCCAGTGCTCTTAAATCAAAATGAAAAGTCATGTTGAATCAATATTGTTTCAATAGCTAAGCTAAGGTAAGCTATTTTATTTTATTTTATTAAATATTTAACTTGCGTTATTATGTGTATTAGCACCGGCCAGAAAAATGTGTGTGTGTGTCTGTGTGTTGTATTATAGTTGGTCTACAAGGCCTATATTTGAACTCGAACTCATCGCGTGCTAGTCAAAATACTCACGATGATTTTAAAAAAAAATCTTTTTTTTTTTTAAGAAATTTATGAAGTAGTTCTCATATAAAATTTTTTTAATTTTCCACTGAAATTTGCTTGAAAACATTGTTTTGTAAAAGTTCGCATAAAAAGAAACGAGTTTCAGAGCGCAATTTTTTACCGTTTATTTTGAAATGAAAATATCATTATAGTGCGCCAAAAAGGAAAATTTTCTTAACACCGCTTTCAATTTGGGGAATAGAAATAGTGAAAGAGAACTTCTTGCAATGACAAACCTAAGCAAAAATTCTGCATTTTCATGACTTCTTGCGAATGTATTTTTTATGTATGTTTGTACCACAAATCTTAATAACTTTCAGTGTGTAGTAGCAATTAATCATTTTTAATATCTCGTCATAGCTGCATGGCGCCGTGGCTTAGTTGGTTAAAGCGCCTGTCTAGTAAACAGGAGATCGTGAGTTCGAATCTCGCCGGGGCCTTCATGTGATAAGTTGTTTATTTTTGGAAACTTAATATAATGGCTAAAGGAATTTAAAAATTATTTTGCCTTTCGTGACCAAAAAGAACACAAAATTAGTTACCTGTAATATTTATAACGTATAATATTTCTTAATCTTTGAAGCATATTAATGGATCTATGTTTCATTTATTATTGCAGGATATGGCGTAACAACATCATACGCTTCACGGTTGTAAAACATTTCTGTTATAACTTTCATAAAATCATGGCATACTTCCACACGTTTTGCACACACATCTCTTTGAAATCCAACTACAATTTTTAAAGGACAACTTACTGCGAAACTTTCAAGATTTTCAGGTATGTATAGTATACAGAAAAAACTAAATAATTTTTAATATCAAATAAAAAATCACTAAGTTTGCACTATAAACTAACAAAACTTAAGCTTGATTTAGTTAAGCACTTAAAAATTCCATTCAATTGAAACATTTAACTGGAAAGATTAATAAGTGAATATTTTTTCTCCGGCCAGAAATCAAAACCTTTTTCCATTGTATGAGCATCAAGTTAGCACCACTTTTTTGGCATTAAAACCTATAATTTCAAATTCTCCTTTATTAATATTAAGCTTTTTCTGAACTTTAATAATTTCTGCAGAACATAATATTTTTCATATTTTAACCAATAGTGCCTTATTTAGTTTTGAACGAAATCTAGTACTTACGAGATTTCGAGCAAAATCTAATTGATTTTGAAAAGATTTCCCAAAGAAATCAAAATTTAGTTCGTCACTAGATGTTTTTCTGCATATTATACTTCACTGTAGAAGTAAAAGTTTGCAACACAGCAGGCAGCTTTTGCAGAAATTAAACGTCAAACTTCATATACAAAAGTTAAGGTACGGTCACACTTGTCAAACATTTGCTCAAAAAAGCGTAACAAACAAACACTAATGAAAAAAGCTTTGATCCAGACACTTGTTTATCATATTAATCAGTTTTGAACACAACTAACGGACAATTTTATAGAATCCAGCAATATTGGCTGCTCTTTAACTTGACAAACTTTTGTCTGAATTAAAAGATTTTATTAGCATTTAGTGGTTACGCTTTTTTGGGCAAATGTTTGACAAGTGTGACGGTAGCTTTATTTGTCGTAAATTTAGTGTTCATGGAAAGTTTGACAATAGGAATGTATGCAGCATCCATATTATAAATGGAGTTAGAATTTTATATATTCACCCTTATTCTATTTGGCGTCGGCAACATCGTCGTCAATTTTGAAACAACATCAATATAACACAACATCAATGCTAACTTTGTATTCCCTAACAGTGTTATGACGACGTTGCCTGTTTATCGATGAACACAATACACATATCCAATATTTGAGTCAGCTGGTTCATTTTGTTTACTATTTTTGGTAAAAGTATTTTTGAATAAGTAAAAGCTTTGTAAATAAATTAAAATAAAATGTTTTTCTTTCCTATTGAGACGACGAAAAAAAAAATTAATAGTGAAAATAAGATTTCTCAGACAAAAGTGATGCATTTGCCAGTTATCCAAGGAAAAGTAAGTGATAAGTTCTCTCATGTTTTTGGAAAATAATGGGTAATGTTCATACTTTTAATATTTTACATTTTCGGCTGAACAAAACATCATTTAGGAATGTATTGGATACAATAGAGCCTAACTTTTGAAACAAAAGGGATCAGATCAACGTTTATTGGAGCTTGGAGCTTGGAGCTTCCTCCAAAGGTACTCAGTGCTAATTGTTTATATACCCCGCCTTCAGTTGCTTTGCTGTTGTTGTTTGCAACCTTTTTTTTAATTTAAACCTCAGTATACTTTCCCAACACACTATTTACCTTACATTTTGCCATCCACCACTAGTTCTAATTGGTGGACCGAGGGAATTTAGTGCAGTCTAACTTTCTCACTGCACCTTGAAATTATTAGGAAACTACCCCTGAGGAATCCTCTAGCAAAAGAAGGACTTTTCCAACTCTTCCACAAGCTTTTCAAATTGGTTGGGGTTGGTAATTTTAATTTTGTCCATATTATATTTTTCACTTTTTTTAAGAACTTTTTTCAAATAAATATGTACATTTTTATATCTACTTATATTTCACTTTTTTACCATTGAAATTATTTTTCAAATTCATTGAGGCATGCACACAACAGAACACGACATCAAAAACACTGACGACAAAATGAACGGCAACATCAACATCAATGTTTCTTTCAGAATACCAAACATATGCTGACAGTCATCGATAAATGGCAATACTATCTACGGGAATACCGATTTGATAAAAAACATTAAAAACGACGTCGTGTTGTGTTGCCGACGCCAAATAGAATAAGGGTGATTGTTTCTTTAATGTAATTAAATTATTAAGCTCTTAATTTATTTGTTACGATACCCGTCCGTCTGTTTGCCTGTCACATGCTGTTTTCTAGCGAACCGTAAGAGCTACGGACCTAAAGTTTTCAGAGAATAACAAATATGTATATGATAGTAAAAATTAAAGGGTATTCTAAAGCGAGCAATGAAACGTTTTGAAATTCTAATATAATATACAGACAATTGTACATATCGTTACCTTAATATAGAAATGCCTAACTCATTATATTTTCGAAATCGAGATTTTGCATTTTTCGATACATTCCAAAACATAATGAGTTAAGGCATTTCTATATTAATAATTTTTATGTTATTGTGACAATTGACTGTATCTTAAGAACCATAAGCAGTGATGCCAGAATTCCTTCACCAAAAATGGCTAAATGTAAACAAAAAAATGGCTAAAAAGTGGCTAAGCGAAATCGAATGCAAAAAACATGAAATTTAGCAAAAACAAGAAGGTATTTGAACAGGCTAAAGTTCGTATCGCTTTGTAAGCCAAATTACATGTGATTATTATTAATGAACAAATAACATCAAAGTTAGTTGTAAATAATCTGACAACACAGGGTTGAACGGAACAGCTAGCCGTTTTCGAAGGCCACTAAACCTTCATCATCAACGTTCTTCTGTGTTTGGTCCACTGTGTGTGGTGTCAGTTGATGTAGATTTCTGATTTATATACGAAACTTTTTTGCAAATGTTTTCACTGTTTTGATTCATCGTATTTCAATTTGCTGAAATATTTTTTGTAATGAAAGCTAACTTTACCATCCCTAAATTGTAACGAATCGTGGTAAGAATATAAAATTTTATGGGTTCTGGACTACCTATTAATTACGGCTATGCTCGTCGTTGGGTGTGGAGTATTCCCATATACATAAAGTGGAAAGTTATGATTCAGTTACAAATGATTTTATACTTTAGGTAGCAAGAAATAAACCAATCACATACATATAAACATAAAAATAAGAAACCAAAATAATAAACAGTTGACGGAATTTTGAGTAGAATTAGATGTAGTTATCTACTCATGTCTCTAACCCACCCACCTTGCTAACGAGTTTTAATGTCCTGTTAGCCCGATTCTAAATGAATTTAATCTACCCTATACTTCCAACTTCACCTTTCGTAAATTAAATTAAATAAGTTATTATTTCATGTTCGATAACGTTATAATACTAAAAAGTTTGTTTTTTATTAATATTCTTTTTTTTAATGAAGGTTTAGGACGGTGTTTAATAATAAAAATTTACATTAAATAAAAAGTAGTTTGTGATAGACAATTGAATGATAAAAAAAAATATTATATAGTTTTAAGAGTGTATTTTTTTTTTTTTGAATTATATTATGAATATTTTATTTAAAAAAAAATATTATTATGCATTTAATTTAAATATTTGATAATTTAATCTGTAATTTAACAAATATTCAGTGATCTAAATAATCACAATATGATATGAACTTGTAAGGATGTGAAAATATGTATAAGAATATAGAGGATTTAAATATTAAAATTATTTAAACTCACTTTGATTAGGTCCATCGAAGTCATCAGGCGCCGGATAACCGTAGACTTATAGTTGTTTAGTTAAAATTATTATATGATTAGGGATTTAGTTAGAGAATGTGAATTTGTGTGTGAATGAATGTATTAGATTGTATGTATGAGTTTGAGTATATAAGTTAGTGAGATGTGTGAATCTTGCTATTAAATGAATTGAATTTCACATAATAACAGAATCCACACTTATCAATGTATGAGCGATTTTATATATGCATAGTTTTTATAATTAACTATGGATGAATATTAAGATGTTTTAGTTTCTATTTTCAATCAGTTAGTTACGTTAATCACGCCAAAAACAAATTTAAAGTAAATTAAAAATGTAGTGTACTAAACTATCCACGGTTCTTATGTTGTTCCTCAGTTTAAAAAAAAAATAATTCAGATTTTTTCAAAATCCACTGTTTCACTATATTGGAATGATATTGAAAAGGATCACAAAAGTTCTTTGAATATCGGCCACTTAGTTAGTATATAGTTGAGTATATCCGGAATTTATTTCCGCAGAATTATCCTTTTAAATCCTCTCTTTATATATAATATCCTGAATAATCTGGATCAAATTAGAGTTTTGCGATGGAAAGTTACAAAGTTGGTGACTGATGAAGGAGTTATACAAGAACAAGAACCAAGGTCTCTTGCCAGTCAATTTGGCAATACCTGGGGAATAGTCCACAAAATTCTAAAAAAAAGTTGGCAGCAATCAGCTAAACACCCAAAAAAAATCCTTTCCATTTTATTTAAATGCTTACCTAATCCTCCTTATATCCACAAATAGAATTCTGGAACAAATATCCTGAAAAGCTCCTTGCACAAAAGAAGATAATATTTACCAAGGTTTCTTCTTCCCTTTTTGTTCCAAATAAATTATATTTTTTTTTACGTCTTAATAATTTACACTTTTGCCAATGAAAGTTTCTTTTCAAATAAAATTTTCGTTTTCAAAGAAAAACTATGAATTAAAAAACTGAGCATCTACAAACAAAATAAATTATACTTTTTAAAATACAAAAATGTTAAGGTAGAATGTTTATACACTCAGAATAAAAACTTAGTAAAAGGAACATGTGGTTACCCATGTCGTTATCACAAAATTTACAACAGTCTTACAATTGTCGTTTGTTTTTTACTAATTATGCACATGACACCACACACAGTGGACCAAACACAGAAGAACGTTGATGATGAAGGTTTAGTGGCCTGTTCAAATCATAAAATATAGAAAAAAATGAAGTTCGAAAAATAATAATTAAATTAAGAAGGTATTTCATATATTCAGGTCTATTCGAGAATACGCGCTTCACTTCTTCATCGTCGAACGTTCACTTTCGATAGTTCGACGTCGACAGATTCTAAAATACGTGCGAAGAAATATCGTTTTCAGTAATCGATATTATGTTATCTCTTATAAGAACTTCAACAACATTGAAAACAGCTGACTTATATGCAGAAAAAGTTGAAAACAAACAGGGATTTAAGAAGTAATTTAAAGAAATAATTAATAAAAAACTTAACAGTACAAGTGCTAAGTAACATAAAAAACAATAAACAGTAAAAGTAAAATTCGTTATTTCTTTTATTTGTTCTAAAAACGTGTTAATTGTCTTGTAGACCCTGGACGAACGCCATTAATGCTTAATTAACAGTGGTAGACACCATATAAACACTTGTTATCTCTTTTTTCTTTATATATTTAAACTTAACGCGCTAAAATTGGCGTCGAAAGAATGTGACATTGATCATGGTGACGAAGTATTTTAGAATACCTCCAAAGTGAAAGAAAACATATGTTTTCTATCACTCATCACCAACGTAGTATTTTAGAATAGCAAAAAGTGAAAGATGCGCGTATTTGTGGTGAAAGTGACTTTCCGAATAGACCTGATTATTTTTTTAAAGCAAATCGGGAACTTTTTTAAAGTAAATAAAAACAATAAATTGAAATAATAAATAAAATAATTTTCTTCAGGTAATCAAAAAACTGCGCATATAGTACAAACTTGCAATACTTGCATTATACCTTCTATTCATTTGTTATGGCTTACTAATCCAATCCTTGCGAAATTTTTGTTTATACTTTTTATTAATTTTCTATATTTTAAACTTTCATTTTAACTTAAATTTATTTTTTATTTTCACTCGTGCAAAAGAAATATGACCCTTGTTTGATTGATATCATAAACCACCAATTACAATGAAACTTCTCATAACCGGACACTCACGGTCGCCCTGTTTTTGTATGTTTATTAGAGGTGTCTGCTTATAATAGAGTTACACATTTTTTGGATTTCATTGTAGTTCAAAAATTATTTTAAGAGTAGATTGCTTCAAATTAGATTGGTATAATTTCAGCTGTTGGGTTTCAAAATGACTTTCAATGATTTTATATGTTGGAATACAACAAAGTCATCTCTAGAAAAATGCTTTAAAAGGACAATTTGTATAAGAAATGTAGTAATATGAGTTGTTAAAGTACACAAGAAACTTTACATCTTCACAAGTTCGTGCCCCGAATATTTTCCTTTTTCAAACTCGTTTAAAATATAATTGTTTTGTAATTGATAAAAACAATTTTTACACTGCCATTTTGGGACACCAGCTAAGCAAACAACTTCTTCGAATAAACAGCAATTTCTTTGCGTCTTCAACGCATCAGTATTTACATTTGCGTTAACCAGGAAATCACCAATATAATTGACACTTATATAAATATGAATCAGAGTTGAATAAAGAAAGACCTACTATTTAAATGCAACTCTTGTTGCCGCTTCTGTCCGTTTATGAGAGTGTCCGGTTATGGGAGTGCATTTTGTATGGAAAAACTAATGAACGTGTTGGATCTACAAAAATTGTCCGGTTATGAGAGGTGTCCGGTTATATGAGGTGTCCGTTATAAGAGGTTTCACTGTAGACCCGACAACTTATAAACACCTTGCAACGATTATAAGAATGCAGTAGCAAATCTTATTGTTACCAATTGAGCCATCTCTTTCATATAAGCGCTTTTAGACTGCTGCAACAAAAATGGCAAGTTTTAACCGGGATTTATAGATATTAATGCGAAAACATGTGTTTTTTTTTTGTAGTTAATTAATGTTCCTTTGTTGCGAGTTTAAATTTTTTGTGAAAAATTACAAACAAATTTCATGTTTGGAAAAATAGCTAAAAAATAGCTAGATTAAAATAAAAATGGCTAAAAAAAATAGCTAATAGCTAAACTCACTTTTCTTCCGACTAAATGGGATGAAAAATGGCTAAATTTAGCCAGAAAATGGCTAAATTGGCATCACTGACCGTAAGAGTCAATCTCTTCAAATTTGTAAAAATCCTAAAACTAAAAAATCTCAAAATTAAAAAAATTCCGAATCGAAAAATCGTCAAAATGAAATAAGCGCTTAAATGAAAAATATCAAAAAAAAACCCAAAAATAAAATGGTCGCCAAAAAGATTTAAACAAATCGCTGAATCCTAAAAAAATCGCTAAACGAAAAAAATCGCTAAAATTAAAAATATGTATTGCAAAAAAACAAACAAAAAACGACAAAATTCGAAAAAATAGCCAAATCGAAAAAAACGTCAAAAGTAAAAAGAGCGTCAATACTAAAAAATCGCCAAAACGAAGCAAGCGCCATACGGAATTGTTCGTCTGCGAGTCAAAGTCGCACTTTACTAAATTTATTTATTTATTTTATCATAAAAATATTTTAAAACAGCAATTCTTCTTGCACATTTTAATCTGCTGTTTCTATTATACAAACGAAATCTAGAAAAATTTCCCAAAGTTAAATTTAAACGGTAGCTTTGTTCTGTATTCCACGTGAAATTAAATCATTACGAAAATCCATAGCATTGTTGTTCTAACTACATACGTCCAACAACAATTACATGTCAAATCCACATGTTCTAAGGTCCATTGACCTCAAGTGTACCGTTCTAGTACTTACCTCCCAAATCTCATTTCCTGTTAGAAATTTATGGCTCGCGAAAAATCATAAAACTTTTGCTAAGAAAGTATTTCTGTAATTACAGCACAACTATTTAAAAAATGCTTTTATAAATTCATTGTTGCATACCGTTAGGGGTCACCTTTTTAAGTTTGTCATACACGCAAAGAAAAAATATGGTTGAGGTAACCATAATCAAACAGCAACATACTATGATTGAGTTATATGGTTGTAGTTCAAATCATATTATTGTTAATAGAAAAAAAAAATTAACAATATTATTATCTGAGTTAATTATAATATTATCTGAGTTAATTATATTATAATCTTAGTATTGTAAATATCACAACACTATTATTAGATGTGACTAAAATATAATTGAGACTCACCATACCATGTTCTAATATTATATTAATATTGTTAAATACGACCACAGTATTATTTAATATAATAATACTATTTTATTTTTTAATCATATATTTATTGTAGAAACAGCTGTGCGTCAAAATCTTAATAAAAATAATTTAATATTGTTGAAATAAAAGGTATATATAGAAATGTATACTTACACGACATACTGACATGTCTGTTTAAAGAGATACACAAATGTTTATATATTTTTATTGGTCTACCCTTTTGTTTATTCTTTATTTATTTATTTATTTATTTATTTATTTATTTATTACCACCCGTGCAATACCGATAGCTTACAAACGAAATACTGAACTGACAGATGTTTCTGAAAAAGATTTTTTTTTTAAACTTAACATAGTATTGTTTTGGATAACATTATATTGTTATTTACATCATATTATTTTTAAATAATAATACAAATTATGTTGTAGTCATAAATTTTTAACAAAACTATATTGTTAAACTCTAACCATATCACACTTTTTTATGGATGAGATAATGTAATTATTAAATTCAAACATTACTCTGTTTATAGTAACGAAATAAATGTTTAAAATAACAATAAATAGTTTTCGACGACCACACATTTGTTTCAGAGAACGTAATATTGTTTTCTCAACCATTCTACAACCATATCTTTTCTTTGCGTGTAGCTTCAGTATTTACATTCAGATATTAAAGCATAATGTATCGATGAGTTTGTCTGTGGCAGACCAATTTTTTTTTAATTCCAAAGTCTTTGACCTGAAGTACGTCTATAGTATCAACTCATCATATATCAACTTATACAAAAAGAATTAAAACAAGTAAAATAAAAGCAAATAACTACAATTTTTATCGATCATATTTCAGATGATACAAAAAAAATTGGTAATGATAACAAAAACCTAGGTTGATTTAACAATTTTGTTGGTAAAATGGCGTCAACAAAATATTTTGTCGTATTGATAAAAAATTGTCAATTGTTCATGTAGTACATGAACCTGCCATTGCGGTCACCGACGAGCAACGCATGGGCCACATTTTTTCTAAA
Source organism: Tachina grossa (assembly GCA_949987645.1). NCBI lineage: Eukaryota > Metazoa > Arthropoda > Insecta > Diptera > Tachinidae > Tachina > Tachina grossa. The sequence continues at coordinate 47,383,528 of OX465278.1, read as the reverse complement.
CTCGAGAGCCGTCAACAATATAGCCAACTTGAATCACGTCGAGATATGATCGACCAAAATTTCTATTATTTTACTTTGCTTTTTGTTGCTTATTCCTTGTTGTATAATTTGAGGTATGATGTAAAGATTACTTGAGGTCAAAGACTTTTGAATTAAAAAAAAATTGGTCTGCCACAGACAAACTCATAGATATATTGTACTTTAATATCTGAATGTTAGTAGTGAAGCTATGACAAACTTGAAAAGGTGGGGTCACGGTCTGAAATAATGAATTTATGAAATCATTTTTTAAATAGTTGTGCTGTAGTTATCGAAATACATTCTTAGCAAAAGTTTTATGATTTTTCGCGATCCATAAATTTCTAACATTAGGGCGGCAGGAATTGAGATTTGGGGGGTAAGTACTAGAACGGTACACTTGAGGTCAATGAACCTGAGAGCAAAAATATTGGCCTCCATGAGACAAAAAAATTAGCTATATCAAACCTTAAGATTTTTTTGAAATGTCCTTGGAACAATACTTTATATTCGCTGGTGTGCGGGGTACTTTTTTTTGTAGCCTGGTGGGCAAGACGCTCTAGTGTACAGCAAAACAATAGTTATTAAATCTGAAAATAGTGGATATGGAACAAAATGAATGCTTAATATCTCAGAAAGATTCAGAAAGAGGGTATTCAAAATATATATTCCATCTTCTTCTTCTTCTTTTTCTTTTTCTTCTTCTTATCTTACGGTTACTTCAGTGACTAACGATGTAACGACTCTGTGAAATAATCATTTATATGGATTGTAATGTGTGCTTATGGAAAAAATTATAAAACTAATGGCGTTTTCTTTTCTAAAACAAAAGTGTAAAATATATCCCAGTAAAAAAAGACACTCCAAAGAAGTCATGAAAATGTAGAGTTTGCAGTCTGGAAGCAGTTCAAATTTCGATCCGATCTAATGATTTTTACATAGGGTTGTCATTGCAAGAAGTTCTCTTTTTCGATGCCTAGTCACCGAATTAGAAGCGATTTTAAGAAAAATTTCCTTTTTTGTGTTCTATGGTAATATTTTCATCTAAGAAAAACTTCAAAAAGTTACATATTTTAACAATTCGTTTCTTTTTATACGAATTTAAGCGCGAAACAGTGTTTTCATGTAAATTTAAGCGAATAACTTCTAAATATTAGGCCAAAATTAGTTCACAAATTTCTTTCAAAAAATCGATTTTTTGAACATTTTGGTGAGTATTTACTAAAACTATGAAAAAACTACAAGGTTTTGTGTGATTATAATAAACTTTTACTTGGTTTTCTGCTAACTATCGGCAAATTAAAAATATCGATTTTTTGGAAGCAATGAAAATGTGGTTCCTTCAGAATGACTTCCATTTTTCTTTTACTGGGATGTGATTTGGCAACATTTTTAAATGCTCACCTGATTTTTAAGAAGAGTTGCATATTTTACGTTTACAAAAGAACAATTTTGTAACAAGATTTGTCATAAAACAATGACGAACTAGAAAATGACTTATTTTTTTCACAGACAATAACAAAAACAGCTGTTAATTTAATGCTGCACTCATGCCCCTTTAAAGAAAATGAGTGTTGAACATGTAACATTTTTCTTCTTTTTAAGGGTAACATCGTCAGAAAAGAACGCGTTCCATTTTTTAAATAACACATACTTTTCAGAAAAGAACAAAAATAAATGTAAAAGGCAGTATAAATGTAGCATATTTCTCAGAAAAGAAAACGCTATAACATTCTCAATAGTGATATTTTCAATGTCTTTCCATGATAATCTTATTTATTTTTATTTATAATATAAAAAACATCCGCTGTAAAGTGAAGGCCCCGGCGAGATTCGAACTCACGATCTCCTGTTTACTAGACAGGCGCTTTAACCAACTAAGCCACGGCGCCTTTCAACTATTTTGGAAAATTATTGAGTTCACGTGCTACATTTAGAATGCATTTTTCAAATATGGTGCAATAATTTTTTAGCACTCTGTTTCAATTAAATAATTTATATAGAGGGAACTCTGCTAGATCCTTCAAAAAAAAAAAAAAAAAAAAAAAAAAAAAAAAAAAAACATTGATTATTAGGCTAAAACTTATAACATCAATATTCCAAAACACAAGGAAAATTAACATTAATTCAGTTTTACGTCAACACGATACAACTGAACAGTGTTCAGTGCTCATATATACTTTTATTTATAATTTGGATAAACAATTTCGCAACTGGAATTTTATTTATATTGTGTTTGTTATCAACATTATCAACTTTTTACTTTTTACTGCAAGTTGTTTGTTTTTAATAATAGATAAAAAATACATTTTTGCAAACTTATTAGAAATAAGCGATGCAAACGATATGTGTCATTTTGTACAATAGAACATAGTCTTTATATTGCTTTAGGTTAAATCCCAAACATTATATATTCCCTACTAGGATGAAATTTAAAACTTTATATTATATAAAAAATACAATTCCAGCCACTGAAGAATTTCAAATAAAATTCTTTGATTTGTAACAAATTTTCTGTAGAATGCGCTATGCTACTAAGATTATTAAAAAAATTATCTATTGAAAGTTCAAAACTTCTTACAACAAAAAAGTTATTTCATATCAAAAAAAAAAAAAAAAAAAAAGAATATGGGTGGGTTTAACACATTTTTTTGTTAGCACTAAAATTAGTACTTAATTTGGTTAAACTTTTATATTTTTTTTATTTTTAATCATACATGTATGTATTGTGTTTATACATATGTATGTATGTATACACATATGTACAGATACTGCAAACCCAAATTCTATGAATTTTATTCTGTCTAAATTAGGTTGTCATAATAAATATTTTGTAATAAAATTAATTTTACTACTGAAGAAGGCCCCGGCGAGATTCGAACTCACGATCTCCTGTTTACTAGACAGGCGCTTTAACCAACTAAGCCACGGCGCCCTTTTGAATCACGAAGAAAATATCTAGCCCTATAAATTAAAATACATACATATGTGTTTATTATTTTCATCATAAATTTACCGCACAAATTTTTGAATGAAGTTGCAAATTAGACCAAAAATTGCCACAAATCTTCCGAAGGTTTGTACTACCAGATATTAATTCTTAGCCAGCTCTTTTCGTCACTGCGGCTTATAACGAAGAACAAAGTTAGAAATTATTATATCACCCGCTCTTTACAAGCGTAAATTTTTACTTTAAACGAGCGCAAAATTTCATTTTCACTCTTTAAAAAAAGAGCCTTAGAGGGACATTTAATTTCATTCTTTGTTTGCTTTTTATTATTTTTATTATAATTATTATTTTTTATATAATATGCACCAGCAGAATATGAAATTTTTTTTCAATGCCTTTTACTTTTAATTTAAATTTTCATAATTTAATTTATTAACAATATAAAAACATCATTGACAACTGAAGGCCCCGGTGAGATTCGAACTCACGATCTCCTGTTTACTAGACAGGCGCTTTAACCAACTAAGCCACGACGCCCTGTGATACATTTTTTATTTCTTTAAAAAGTTGTTTCCGGTCTCATATTAAACACATTTTAATAATTCTTTATTTTTTTTATATATTATTACCTTTAAATAAAATTTATTTTTAAGTCATATGTATAAGTATAAAATATTTTATACGCTTGTTTGCGATTTCCGAACTCTCATAATATAAAATAACTTGTTTAAATGCTCAGCTTGGCAATGCTGTCCAACTAAATAAGCAAGTCGTCGCCTCAGAAAAGGTTTAGCTCATATGCCACAAATTTGGAGTGGAGAAAAACGACAAAGAAGGCTTACATGAAGTTTTCTTTTGTATTTGCACCACTGCTTCCGACGCATGTATTGAAGAAAAGTTTAATTTTTGTGAACTTTCATCGATGAAGTTAGAAGTTAATACACATTACTTTATTGTAAAACTAAAAATACATTTTGTGCCACATATACCACTTTTCTGAATTTATTTTCAAAAAGTAGCTTTTTGTGCTCCATACGCATACTGCTTTTTCACAGCTGTGAATTGAGAATTTTTTTTTTTTATTTTTCTTGCTGTCCAGAGAAATAAGTCGATCGTTTAATGCCGACCAAGAAGCCGCCGCCGTAATATTTTTAACTACACATAAAAAAGTATTTCTGCAAAAAACACCTTTATTTGAAAATAAAACCAAAAATCAATTAAAATTGTATTTGAGTCAATTAAACATTTGTTTAAAAATAAAATATAAGCAATAAACAACTTAAATTAAAAATAAAACCAAAAATCAATTAAAAATGTTTTTAAGTCATTTAAACTTTTGTTTAAAAATTTAATGAATTACAAATTTTAATTAACTCAATAACATATTTAATTGATTTTTGGTTTTACTTTCAATTAAAGTTGTTTATTGAAGGAATGTTTTATTTTTTAACAAAAGTTCAATTGACTTAAATACATTTTTAATTGGCTTTTGGTTTTATTTTCAATTAAAGTTGTTTATTGAAGGAATATTTTTTTCTGTGCATCGAAACGCTTACACACTTAAACAAGAAAAAAAGTAATTGAAGTGTATTTAACATAAAAAATTAAATTAAATAATTTTAGTTTTACTCAAAAATGCATAATTATGGTTTCTTTTGTTTTATTATAGTGTTTAATAAGTTTATATTATGCGTCGCCGTTGAACTTTTGAAGAATTTGACTCCATCGCCAAAAAGTGAAGTGTACAGCAAAACAATACTTATTAAATCTAAAACTAGTGGATATGGAGCAAAATTAATGCTTAATATCTCAGAAACCATAATAAATTTCGTGAAACGCGTTTTTGATTCAGAAAAAGGGTATGCAAAATATATATATTCCATAACTCACTAAATTTTTTTAAGAATGGTCAGTGGAGGAATCCTATTCTGGGTCGACGAAGTGTCTGAATCAAAAGGTTTTTCATTAGTATTTAGTAGTTAGAAATAAATAAGAAAATGATATAAGACCCAATAAAAATTTTAATTGGACTTTATTTCATTTATTTCTGGCTTTATTTCATCTTGAGTTTGGTTGGGCTTTATTTCATTTTTTTGGCTTTATTTCATCTTGATATTTAATTGAGTTTTTTAATTGGGTGTTTTTTTCATAAATTTGCTCTTGGGTCTTATTTCATTTTTTGCGTCTTATTTTATTGGATCTTATCTCATTTCTTAATTGGGCATTATTTCCATGGGCATTATTTCATACTGCCGCAAAAAGCTAGAATGGTCACACTGTGATTTTGTGCAAAAAAAAACTAAGAACAAAAATATCTTATAATTTCAAGGTCAGCGCGCATAGAGAAATAGAATTAAACTCAGTACGCCCTGTGCATTGCTGAGGTGTGTGTCTTTGATAAAATGCTAAAGGCTTAGGAGTTGCCAGATATAATATTTTAATTTAATATTTTATTAATTTGATTTTCTGGCACGTATGATTAACTTTTTTCTTCTTTAGTTCATTTAATAGTCGTATAAGGTTCATAATACAAATAATTAATTTTTTAAAGATATTTTCAAGTTCTCTCGGCTGCAAAATGTTGCAAAACGTTTGTAGTTTGCTAAGGTAAATTGATTTTTTAATGGATCCACCGAATACAGTGTGTGGATTATAACTACAGACATCGTAAATTTGGACTAGTTTCCTTGAGGCAAAATTGAACTACATATATAAAATTAAGTGCAAAGTCCAGTCATCATATTAATTTAACGTATGAAAAAAGTTTTAAAGAATTTTTATATGTCTTGTAATCAATAAAAATCTTTCTCATGGTGTTAAATTTATTACTAAAGCTCGCAAAGGAGACATTTTTTAATGTTCAAATGTCAAAGAACTAATGGAATTAATTTTTGTATTACGTTAATTTAATGAGCAATAACATATCCTCCCGATCTTTAAATACAAAACTTAATCTTTATAAACTAAATAAACAGTTGCAAGTATAAAATATGTTGGACGTTCATAGACGAGACTTGTAAAATTATCCGTTTCCTCGTCCATCAAATGACGCATGCGCATCGTTATTCCCTGATTCTGTTTCTCAATGACAGACACCGTGCAAACAATACGATGGCTGTAAAAAAGTAAATTTAGTTTATATTTACTTTTATTCTTTTTATTTAAAATTATCTCACTGTTTGTGATTAAATCTGCGAACACCATCTCTTATATCAGAAGCTAGATTCTCGGCTAATTTTAAAGAACGCCATGAATCGTATGAACGAGTGAAGCGATCCCACGTCAAACGATCCTCAATTGTTGCTTCAATAAGCTTGAGCACTTGTTCCATACAAAAATTAGTGCGAAAGAAGTCCCAATCATTTTTCGGCTTTTCATTTTCATTTTCATCTTCATTTTCGTTTTCATCCTCAAGAGTTGCAGATTTCATGAAAGCCTTACGCTTTCCCATCAAAGACTCCGAAAGTAGTGCATTCATGCGATGTGTGGTGCGTACCGTGGCAGTTATGCTGAGAGGAATAATATTATATATTTATTTTAAGGATATACATATTTTGCTATTTCTTGTAAATCTTTCAGCTTATATTTATTAACCAACCGAGATTTCATGTTACTCCAAGAAGCCATTTGCTTTTTCTTTATTAAGTTGTGGATAAAATTACAAATAATTTATGTGTTTCACTGTCTGTGAGTTGCACGTAACTAAAATTGCATAGATTTTCAATATTTCATACAAGCCGGTAGCTTCTCAAAGAAAACTTTAAACACTTATTATTGCATTCCACACATGTTCTTTCACTCAACCCACTTTTTAGCCACTTTTACAAACTATAACACATAGTACGCTGCAATAAGTTATTGTAAATATTTCTTTTAATGCTTTATTATACCTTGCATTACAAACGAACACGGCATATCTGGTTTGTCATAATGTTTGCAAAATTTTCACAGTCATCACTCGTGATTTCGTACTTATATGCAATCATTCGTCATTCTTAGAGATTGGATAGAGACTGCAGCTCATAATCGAACGTTTTTTGAGCTTAACAATATATCCATAGACCAGTCAACCAGTTTTGATGTCAAAACCAAAGCTCATACATACATACATACTAGAGGTGAGCACAAAACATTTGCTTACTTAATCTTCATGATGTACACTATTGAGTTGTTCTCTTTTTTACTCCCTTTTATCAAAAACATGCAATAGCATTTGTTTGTCTAAAAAGCAAGGGAATTATTTATTGTAGTGTCGAAGCAAATTACTCTATTGCATACAAATTAACAATAGTGTCAAATGAATTGACAAGGGTGATAATATGTGCATGTGTAAAAGGATAAATAAAATCGCACATTTTTTCAGCGTGTTGTTTCGCATGTGATGTTGCTCTCAGTTCTATAACTTATTAATTTAGCACTTAACAAATAACATATCAAAATAATAATAATAATAATAATAATAATCATGGATATACAGGGAGTCAGGTAGCAGATTTATATTTTCAAACGTAATAATTGACACAAAGTTTTATTAAGAGCATTGAACGATAGAATGGAAATGCGAATTTTATTTTTTAAAGAGCATGTCATCCAGATGTCTTTCGTCGAGTTGAACACACTGTTCAAAACGGAGCATTGTGTAGACTTGGTTCAATTGCGCTGATTTCTCGACGAATATTTTTGATGTATTTTGATGTTTCAATCGCGGGTTGCGTGTTCTTGAAAATCAGTAAACGCAGTTTTGCTTATTGACGTGGCCGTTTAAATTAAAATGAGCCTGGTCGCTCCAAGAAATGGTATTAACAGTACGAAAACGCTCTTAAAAATGTATCCACAGCGAACAATCGATAATTCCAACGGTGCCACCCTCCCTCCACACCGTTTATTGCTTTTTGAAACAATCAAATTGCCAGCAGACACCCTGTTTTTGTAATAACTTTTATGAAATTTTGAGTTTATGAAATGAAGTATGATGCACTATGAACTAGACTTGGATCAAACTCATTCAGTAGGTCGTTTGATCATTGGTTTGTGTCAAAAACGAGCTATTTACTGAGTTCGATCCAAGTCTACTATGAAGTGTGCAATACGAGTAAAAATAATCACCCGTATTGCGTATTTAGCGTCGAATATTTGTCTACGGGAGTTTTGTTATAGATTAAATAACAAGTGTACACATTTCCTTTAATCTACTACAAAATTTTCGTAGACGAATATTCGACTCGATATACGCAATACGAGTGATTGTACACCTGACGCAACTGCCCAACAAAAATTTACATCAAAACTACTTGCCATATAATGACTTACTCTTCTGATTGCCGTATTTGATCATTCGCTTACAAATCGCATTACATAAAATTTAAAAAAAAAATATGTTTCAATTAATAGATGAGGAGAATAATTATTTTAGAAGTAATTGATTACATGTTACATGTTACCAAATAAAAAAAGTAAGTACTTCTCAAGAATCGAATATTTTAGTCTCATGCCTTGTTAAAATCATTAAGTTGGTAATCCAGTAGGGGAGATCTTCCACCAAAATGGCTTAATTCCAAACCCGATTACCGTTTTTTAAATTTTTTGCCGGGTATCTATTCAACTATTGTACAACGATTTTGTGTGGTTTTGTTTCAATGTTTTCTACATTTGCACAATTAAACTAATTTTTTTAAGCTTTAGGTTCTTATATATTCTCATTTTTTTATTTTAATATTTCGCTAAACTTCGGTTAACTTCTTTAGAAAATCTATTTTAAAACATATTTATATATTTTAAAATAGATTTCCTGAAGGAAATAAAATAAAAAAAATGAGAATATGTAAAGACCTAAAGCTTAAAAAAATAGTTTAACTGTACATATAAAAAGAGTTATGAAAAGTTATATAAAAAAGTTCAACATTTGCTTAACAATTAATTTCAATTAGTTACTATCAAAAACAATATATTAAATGTCTTGCGCTCACCTTTAATACATACCTACATACATATGTAAATCATTACTGGCCACCGAGAGAAATGTATTCGTGTTCATTTGTAAAAAAGGCGATTGTAGTTCGGCACTCTGGTAACACTTTGGTAGACTATGATGTAAATTAGAGGGCTGTGTAAACTGTCTTGAAATGTTAATACGTCTTGTTTTTTAAATGTATTGTCGTAGCATGTATTATATCGGGTGTTTTTTTCAGAGGTATAGAACTTTGAATTGAAATAAAACACAAGAAAATCGTTTTAATGTCCATCAATTTGGCTTTATTGGAAGGATAATTTTATGCCATTAATGTTTAAATATGATTTCGGGCATGTGGCCGCCGCGGCTGGCTCGAATAAAGCCAATTCTACAGGTCCAATTTTCAACCACTTTTTCGAGCATATGGGGCCGTATGTTGGCAATAACGCCACGAATGTTGGCTTCCAAGTCCCCTAACGTTTCTGGTTTGTTGGCGTAGACGAGCGACTTCACATATCCCCAAAGAAAATAATCCAATGGTGTCAAATCACACGATCTTGGTGGCCAATTGACAGGTCCATTCCGCGAAATTATGCGCTCATCGAATGTTTCCTTCAATAAATCGATTGTGACGTGCGCTGTGTGGCATGTAGCGCCGTCTTGTTGGAACCACAACTCATCCACATTCATGCCATCCAATTCAGGAACAAAATAGTCGGTTAGTCGGCTCCAATTGCTGTGCACGGTGGCGAATCGATTCATTCGGGTCCTCTTCAACACTTTGCTCTACAGCGGCAATTGTTTCTTCGGTGCGCACTGTTCGACGTCTCTGCGGATGCGTATTATCACATAGAGTAAACGTAGTGCGAAAACCATCCATGGTTAACCGAATTAATTGCTCTGATGGACGATTATGTCGACCATAAAATGGACGGAGCTTGCGGTAAACTTCGCGAACTGAACCATTATTTTCGAAATAAATTTGCACGATTTGCAAGCGTTGTTCTTTTGTCAACCTGTTCATGATGAAATGGCAAACCAAACTAAATATTAATCACTTGACAGCTGACAAAATGGCCGCCAGTTAAAAAAGTGATGCCAACTTAAAGTTCTATACCTCAATAAAAAACACCCTTTACTAAACCAATAGTAAATGCTGTCGTTTAATAAGCAAAGCACGATGGATGTATTGATGTTCTTGTATATGAGTGCTTACAAGCGATGTCGCGAAGAATTTTTGTTCGTAACAAACACGCAAAGGAAGTAGTCTTGATGCGTGTATGTTTTTTATTTTGCATATTGTAGGTTTGAGTATATGTGTAAGATGTAGATACTAAGATAATATGTGTTTAAGGGTGGGGGTTTAAAGCAACCCTGCAAATAATGCGACTAGTCCATACATGCATGTAAAGACTAGTCCAAAGAGGAGTAGGAGTACCACAAAACTACTCTAAATATATGAAAAAAATGGTCCAACTTTGCATTACATCGGACTAACCCCAAAACTACTCCATATGGAATAGTTATAGACTACTCGCATACAATTTGGGAGTGCCTAAGAAGAATGATCATATTCGTTTAAACACGAACACTTATCGTACAGCATTGAATGCTTGTATGAAAACGACATGATCCATGACTGCATTACATGGGACCATGATGTAACTAGTCTGTTTTATCTAGATTGGACCATGTACTCCAATATTATTTGCAGGGAAACGCATACATCTAATTCCAGGCTGCCCAGAGAAGCGCCAGAGTGCCGAACATTAATCGGCTTTTTATACAACTGAATACACATGCGCTTATACATTTCTCTGGGTTTTCTCTCTGTGGGCAACATTGATGTAATGACAATACATGTGTGCGTTTGTATGTGTGCAAAAAAATTAAAGGACCTTAAAAACATCGTGTGTAAAAAAAAAAGGTAACTAACTATTCGTTCGCTACCTATAAAAAAAATAATTCCTATTAATTCTTTTCATGATAACTTTTCATTAAATTAAAATTATCTGAGTGTTCTTCTTTAAGGTCGCTGCTTTTTGAAATAGTCTTTATTTTGTTAATTTGTTGTTTAGTTTATTTTTGGTTTTGCTGGTGTTGTCTTTATTGAAAACCGAAAAAAGAAATGTTTACTACTCTTTTGCAAATTTCTTTCTTGATAGTTCATGTTGCTTTAAGCGCCCACAATTCTAGGTGCCACATTTCTATTTTACCAGCTACACGAAGTTGCACAAACCACTTTGTTGGTAGTGCATGTGTCTGATTGTTTTGTTTGTTGATATTTTACACCGAGTTCTGTTGTGTTATTAAGATGGCTTGCGTGCATAAAATTATCTATTTTATAACAATCATTATTTTAAAATGAATGATATAGCAGAACTCTAAGCTAATTGAATCATTAAATATAGGAAATCGGTAAATAAGGATAAAAAAAATAGTTTCGCAATAAAATAAATTACAACAAATAACTTTTTTTTTTGTTATTTTACAATATATAATAATAAAAGTCCGCTGCGTTACAAACTTTAAGAAAAGTCACTCCACGGGCCAGATTATGCAACGATTAATTTCGAAGCGTTCAACAATTTGAGTGTTCACAATTCACAGCACTTTTTCCAGTGAAAAAAATGTTGGCTCTAGTGTTCACTATAACTGTAAAAATAATTCATTCTCAACGTTGCAGACGTACAAATAAATCCTAAACACATTAAACATTAACCCCCTTATGCAAAAAAATATTTTAATTTAGCTTTAAAGTTCATAGTAGTTGATAAGCACTTTAAGGCTAACATAGCTTTATTAAAAAATCATATGCAAAAGACAACTTTAAATATTTTGTGATTTAATAATAAATACTGGTAACACCACCGTGTTCAACAACCACTTCACAGCTTATGATGTACAAAATTGAATACAATTTCATTCGGGTATTCAAATATTTTTTTTATTTTATTAAATAAATTTTTATTATCTTGAAGTAAAGCAACCTAATTTAAAAAATATGAGCTTCTGACTTAATAGGAAAACAGATAAACAAAACCATGAAGTAAAAGTAAAAAAATGTGAAAAATTATCACAATTTGTTTTATTCGAATGAAACGAGTATTTGAATATCCAGCTTTTTTCGATTTGTTTTGATTGTATGTACATCACTAAAACATTTTTGTATAATTGTATTTATTTTGATAATTTTTTATGGATTTTGCTATGTATTTCGAATCAGTTGGATAATTTGGTGATGTTTCCCATTACATGACAGAAATAATAAATTTAAGATAAGAGCAGGCACTTCTAGCTTCATTTTCAGATGTAACATGAATCAGTATGTGCTATATTAGTAAAAATATTTGAGGTAGAAAATACACATTTTGGAAATATCAACTTAAAGTAGTCTTAACAAACGTGGGTGCCTACTTTAGAATTTTTATACAATAATTTTTTTAGAATACAACTTTACTTAACATTGCTTGGCAAAGCTTTATTAAGTTTTTTTGCATAAGACCCTAAAACTTTATTTACACGTGATAATAGATTTCCCCTGTGCCATATTTTCTTAAGTTGTTATAGGGCGTGGTTATTAAATTTCAGCTCTTGAAATTTATTTCAAAGCTTAAGCACGAAGATTCACATGCAAATTTGACAGACAAACAAATAATAAATAAACCTCGCGAAAGATAAGTTACAAGTTTGTTGAGAAAATTTCAATAAATAAACAAATAGAAATATTAGGTCTGTTCACTTACTTTCCCAGCAGAAATTAGCAACGAGAGAGCAAAGCAGAAATTTACAAAATTACTCTCCTAAATATGAAAAAGTAATTGAACGCTTTACTTGTAAAAACTTGCAAGAAAATTTTATTCATATCAGAACCTTGGATGGAAATCATGATACAATTGTACTTTTTCTCATGTATTTTGTTTCATAATATTTTAAATTGCAATTTTTTAAACTGACATTTAATATGAAATTCTTTACACAGTTTCATGTATTTTTACTAGTTTTATACATTTTTTATAATTATTTTAATTTTATTCATTAACAAATACAAAAATGCGACTTTCCATCTCTGATCATATATGAGAAACAGTGTGACCAGATTTTAAAATAACATAAAGCTAAATAACGTTTGAAAAAGAGCTAAAATAAGCTAAAAAGTTAAATTTGAAGCCAAAAAATAAAGCTAAACTTTTTTCGACTTCTTTGACGTTTCAATAGTTACTTATTGCTAAAATAACGTTAAATATATATTTACATACACAAACACATTTTTCCATTTCTTGAAGTTAAAAATAAATTCAATTATTTATTCATTACTATACACAGAAAAAAGTATCATCGAAATGCAACCAACAAAACAAATTGTTAAAATTTAATTTAAAAATTAACAATCATCATTGTTGATATAACAAATTAAAATTTTTGTAGTCGATTAAATTACTCAACAAATTTATGTGTTAAATTATATCACAACGAAATGCGCACATATAGAAAAAACAAGACATCATGTTTTGTATGTATTCATTATTTGCTTATATAATAAAGTGTTGCTCTTCAGCTGAGAGGTAAGCGAGTTAGTTTATTAGTCCTGAGGTTGCTGGTTCAACTCCGCCCAAAGACATTTAGTGTTTTTCGCAGACAAGCAAAAATCGTTTCGAGGATTGTGATTGTGTATAAAAAGCTTGTTAATATAACAAATATGATATAAAAATTCAACAATTCAGATTGTTAATATAACAATAACTTTAATTGAAATAACTTTGAAATCTAACAAAAATAAATGTTGAAAAATAAATAATTCAACAAATTATTTGCTGATATATTTAATTGAAAATATTTTTAAGATTTTCCTTTAACTTACAATTGTGTTAATTGTATTTACAAAAATCGTTGTAGGTTCAAAATCAATTAATTATTTAATTGATATAACAAATAAATTAATTGTATTTACAAATAATTTTCTTTGTATATTTGAGTTTTAAAGAAACACAAAACAAAAACTTCCCAAAATAAGCTTAAACAGTCTTTAAATATGTAAAAACATTTATACTAAAATACGAAACAATTTTTTTAAGTGAATTAGTGCAATTTAAAGTAAATCTACTATTTCTAATTTTAGTTTTAAGTAAATTCATGCCTCTGAATGTACGTTCAACTCAACTCAAAGAAAATCTTTAAAAGCCTTATGGGCAATATTAATTTAACTTTTGCCTTGTTATTCCAAAATTCAATAATCAATATCCTTTTTTAAATTATGCCATTTCTCTTATTAATAAGCAATTTAAATTTTGTATTTTTTAAACTATTTTTCAATGAAAAAATTTTATATATTTAAATGTTAAAAAAATTTAATTTTTAACCTCCGTCCAAAAAAAAGGGGAGTTATAAGTTTGTAGTGTGTGTCTGTGTATCTGTATGAGTCGATTGATCGATTTTGATTTAGTTTTTTCTGTTTGCAAGGTGACTTGATCGAGAATGTTCTTAGCTATGAAGAAAATCGGTCCAGCCGTTTTGATATATAGATATATATTTAGTTGAATCTTTGTCCTTGACGCCATGGCTCCCAAACGGCTACACCGATTTTAATTTTGTGTCTTGTCGTTTAAAAAATTACTGAATTTCGTCTATACTTGAAGAAAATTGGTCCAGCCGTTTGGTCAGTACGTTAGGGGTTCTTAAAAGTTTTAATTTTTGTTATTATAACTTTTTTTATGTCTATATCATGTCTATGTCTATGTCATATTTTTGGACAACATGCAATTTGGATTAAAAAACGGCTAAATGAGTTTTTAAAAAAGCTAAAAGCTAAATTAAAATTTTGCAGCTAAATCCCAAAAAATAAGCTAAATTTAGCCCAAAATAAGCTAATGTGGTCACGCTGATGAGAAACAAACAAAATTATTTGCCATTAAAACTGAATTTACACAGAGAAAAAACTGCCTCATAGAATCAATAAGATTTTCTCTATGAAACTTTTTTTAAGCTAAGGGGTATCCCAGCAGAAAGAAGCGAAGATTTTTTCATAGAGATTCCTTATTGTTTTTATGTGGTAAATCTTATTAATTTTATCAAGAAGAAAACCACATAAAATCAAGAAGAAATCTTATTATTCCCAACTTTTTTTACTCAATTTCCGTTATTTTTGGCACCAAAAAAAAAACAATCCATAGAGAAAATCTTCTTGATTCTATTAGGTTTTTTTATAAATTGTAAACTATATGGATTTCTTATTGATTTTATTAGGTTGCCTTATTGATTCTTTTAAAAAGGTTTTCTTCTTGATTTTATTAGGTTCCTATATGATTATGTGTAAAACATCTTATTGATTTTTTTAATAAGGAAATCTTCTTGATTTTATGAGGTGTCTTGTTATTTCATATCTATAAATAGACACAGACAATTTTTTTTCATGATCTTTTTCGTTTTTGTATAAGCATGTTTGCAAAATTATTTCAATGGTTATTCAGACTGCTTGTTAGCATATTGGTTAGAGTGTTTGTCTATCAGTCAGAAGTTTGCTGGTTCAATACTTGTCTCCTTTCAAAGTATATGGTATAGAATTTAAATGAAAATATATAAGCAAAGCACAAAGAATAAAGAAAGGCATAATTTTTTCTTATTTCATGAGGTCGCCTCATAAAATCAAGGAGAAAACCTTATTAAAAAAATCAATAAGATAACCTCATAAAAACTATAAGATTTCTTCTTGATTTTTTCAAAAAGGTTTTCTCTATGAAATTAATAAGATTTCCTTATTGAAAAAAACCATAGAGATTTCTTATTAATTTTGTTCTATTTTATGAGGTAATTATTAGGCACTGTGTCTCTGTGTATGTTATGTGGTGGCTTAATGAAAGAAAAACAATAAATTAAGAAAACATGCTTTTTTCATACGTATACATATGTACATATTTTTTAAGAAAGAAATTCACATTTTTTCAGTTTCCCTTTTTCAGATATTTTTTTAATAATTTATTTGACAACAAAACACACAACAGGTGGTTGGATAATTCTTGCAAGTAAAAATTGTACTATCAATAATTTGTAATAATTATTTTGTCTCTCAATTTTTTTCCTCTCTTTTGACGCTCTCTCCTTGCAAACTTTTTGAATTAATGAACCCTTTCCAATAACAATTGTTAAAAATTTCTAAATGAACAACCTAGTTTCGTAATTATTAATATGAAATCGCATGTACATGAAACTTCAAAGACACATATCGTTACCTTAATATAGAAACGCTCTAAAACATTATATTTTTCAAATCGACTATTTCGCGTATATCCCTAAATAAACCTATAATACATCGAAAAGCTATAATATGCAAAAAACAAACTCGATTTGAAAAAAAAAAATGATTTAGGACGCTTCTATACTAACATAACTATATGTTTATTTATAAAAAAAAAAACGCTTTTATTTGCCACCTTTTAAACGTTTCCCACTTTTGCCACTACTTGCAGTTGCAGTTGTTGTTTCTTGCATTTATTTTAAATAAAAGTTTTTTATTTGCATGTCTAACAAGCAAATGTTTCTAATTAACGCTTCCACAGTTTGATTTATAACTTCAAGTTTTTCAAGCCAATAAACTTTTATGGGACAAATTATTTTTTCTTTTGCAAAAAACAATCGAACGGAAGCTCACATTTAAAATAGACAAAACGAAAAAAAAATCACATCTTGGCAAATGCATTTATTAGAAAATGACACTTACTTATGCAGCAAAATATAAGTTTTCGTTTTCAAATCATACCAAGTCATACAAGTCTAATGATTATATTATTTTACATTAACTTTTAACTTCAAGAATAAATATCCTGCTACAAGCGATACATTTAAATAGTTCGTTTTAATTCAAGACCAATTTGTTTTTAAAGTAAAAGTTTAAAATTAAAAATATGCAGCTTTTACAAATAGGGTAAATCTTTGGAAGTAGAATTATCTAACCTGGTAACACTGTGTTAATGTATTTGCAAGAAATTGCACTAAACGGCTGGACCGAGCAAAAAAATGGTAAGAAGTGTCTATATTTGTATTTACAACTCGAAATTTCAACGGAAAAAATTATGAGAAGCAACCCATAATTTCAAAAAAATTAAATTTTTTTTAACGAAAAGGATAGTTTTTCTCCGCTCCTGTTACTCTCGCATACATATAATATAAAGAGTAAGATAATTCAAATTTTCCACAAAAATGGTTAACATCAGTGATGCCAACTTTTTTGGTAAAAGCACATCAAAATTTAAAAAAAGCACTAAAAAGCGTAATTTTGAGATCTAAAAAGTGTAAAAAGCACTAACGTAAAAAACGAGTGAAGTTTAATAATGTTTAAAATATGCTAAGCTATTCTCTATTTAATGAAATATATCAAACGAAAAAGTATGCTTTACACTGAAAAAATAAACACACTAAGTTTGTATTAAGGTAATTTTAAGAAATACACAAATTTCTTAAGACCACTACTTAGTGATTTTTCTTAGTTTGCCACTTTTTCAAAAAGCACTAAAAATAGTGCTGAAAGCACCAAGTTGGCATCGCTGGTTGGTTAAGATTTAAGGTTTAACTTAACATATCCTAAAAATAAAGGGTTTATTGGTTTCTTATAAAATTTACCTCACAGATTTGAATGACTTCGCCAACTATTACAAGCATCAGTTTCTCCGCCCACTTTTCTAAATTTAATAATATGCCACTGTCATAGTTCAAGGTGTGTGCTAAGTTTGCTAAAATTTATTATTTAAACGCACATAAAAAAATCACTAAATTATAATGGGCGTGTTCCCGCCCCACGATTAAAAACAATATTATGTCGTTCCAAGAGCTCAAAATTAAGTTAAGTTAATTTTCTTGGGAATTGAAGCACATACGAATGAATCCACACCAATATTGAATGGGTGTGTCTCTTGTTCTAAATTCCAGATTGTGCCACTGTAAGAGTTCGAGGTATGTGCCAAGTTTGCTTAAAAATGGTTAAGTAAACTTGAATGGGCGCAGCTGCGCCCACTTCCTTAAAACCAATATTATGATATTTCTAGAGCTCATTGCTTAGCAGTCGGATGATTAGAAGTATGTACATATAGCTGAATACAAAATTTTAATGGGCGTGAATCCGCCCACTTTATATAGGTCAAGCTTCGTAAGAATCAGTTAAGTAAAAATACATGAAATATAAAATTGAGTTTTAAAGGGCGTGCCTCCGATCCACTTTTTTAATCATAAGGTTATGTCATTGCAAGAGCCCTTGGTGTGTAATAAGTTTTTAGCAAGCGGATAAGTAAAACTAAGTTAAATCAAAAGAAAAAATTTTTATTTTTTATTTTTATTTTTAGTTATTCCGTTTTAAGGTAAAATTTAATTTGTTTCAGATATATTGTACAGTTTCGTAAAACTATCCCTGTTATTTAATACTTCAAGTATATAATTGACAAATTTTTTTCCTTATAAAATTTGTCAACGCTTGGCGTTGCGTTTTACAAAATTAGGTCCTTAATTTTCATTGCATTGATGTTTAAAGTGAAAACTAATCTTGCAGCTCTTAAAGTGATCGAACCTGAGTTTCAGTTTTGTTTTTTACAGGCAGAACTGCGTACTGGGTCTGAGTCATTATGTATGTGTAGTGATATTTAAGGAAAAGTTCGTATTTATTTCTGTATTAGAAAAACATTTAGTTCACTTTGGACTAGACTTAAAGTACCTTATATCGTGTTATATTGACCACTCGTCACATTTTTCTGAATAAGTAACGTATTGGCTATACAAAACAAGACAAACTCTTTTCGAAATTTTGCTTCGCTTCACTCATGCAATTCTTCTTTAATTATAAAATTACTTCAGATATTTCACATCGCTAATTTTTTTAAAAATTGTTATACCAATGAATTTAATAATAGGTGATATAACTTTTGGAAAAAAAATTTAATCTTTTTCCGTTGATGTTCGTTACAGGATGACGAAATTCCATCCAAATTGAAATGGTTCGGTCCAACAATTTGGTCGATTGGAAATGGAATTACACATATAAATAACGTGTATATGACTTTTCGGCACCAGAGTGCCCCAGTTGTCCAAATCGTCCTAGACGACATTGTCTTCGACGATTCATATACTACATGCCGTCTGTAGATTAAGTTTTCTAATCGACAATTTAAAAGAAATCGGCGTTCATGACTATCTGAACGACAATGTCACACGTTTTCTCTTCAATAAAACTTTGTTGGGACCATCTGAGCGACAGTGTCATACGTTTTGTCTTCAATAAAGCCTTGTCGAGGACAATCTGAGCGACAATGTCCCTCGTTGTGTCTTCAATAAAGCCTTGTTGACGACAATATGAGCGACAATGTCCCTCGTTATGTCTTCAATAAAGCCTTGTTGATGACAATCTGAGCGACAGTGTCACACGTTTTGTCTTCAATAAAGCCTTGTTGAGGACAATCTGAACGACAATGTCGCTCATCTGGTCTTGTGTGACCTCGCCGCCATTTGTATGAAAATTTCGTCGACGATTTGTATGGAGTTGTCTTTAATATGTCTTCTACGACTTACCATTGTCTTGTACCCGTCGTCAAAGATGTCTTAAAGACGTGGCCAACTGGGGCCGAACATCAATCGGTTTCTTATACAAATACATACATACATACACGAATACATTACTCTCGGTGGTCAGCAGTGTTGCCAGAATTTCTAAGGATAAAATCTGCAAAATTTAACAATTTTTCACGAAAAAATCTTCAAAATCTGCATTTTATTTTTAAAATCTTCAAAAAATCTTTAAAGCAATTTTTTTTATATTTTATTCAAAAAGTTTACATAAATATTATGTACATGTGTAATATAAATATTTTTTCATTAACCCATATTCATAAAATTTAAACTCGGCTTAAAATGTGTTTTATTTAAATTTTTTAGAAAATTTTTTCTTAAACTAATTTTCAAGCACATTTTATTTTTTTATGAATATAAGTCTTTAATGTGTGAAGAATATGCCTTTCGTTTTTGCTTAAGAAACTCATCAGCAGACTTCAGCCAAAAATGTTCGAAATAAGGTAAAAAATTTCATATGTTTATAGAACGTTTATCAATATATTATTAAGAATTACGTACACAAACTTTATAAGTAATATTCATAAAAATTATTTTGGGTTTCAAAACGTTTGAATACGGTAGACTAAGTTTAAAAGCTTCAAGCTAAGTTTGTTGAAGAAAAAGGAATGTAGAATAAGATCCCTTTTCTGTTCTCTTCTACAAACTCTAGACTTTTGCAAAGTGAGCTTTGCATTTGGAAAAATCGTTTTTATTTAGGAGAAACGAAAAACATATAATCACCAAACAAATAAAAATTCCTTATAGTTATGTGCAAATAATATAAAATGAATGGGAAAAGAAATCGGATATATAAAAAATTATACACTCATTTCATTCGTTGCATAAATATCCAAAGGACTTCGAAGTTTTGTTTTATTCAAGCTCACTTGACTGAAAATATTTTCGACATTTGCAAATAAATGTAGTAAAGACATTACATTTTGAATAAACTTAGGGATGCAAAATCGTAATCAGAATAAGCTCGTTTTATATCAGATATTCGTTTCCAGAAGCTTGCCAAAGTTACTTCTTGTTTTTCTTTAATGATGTCTTCTAAGTTCAAAAATTGTAACTGTCTAAGCTATGAGTCCTTCACACATAAAAGAGACAAGAAGTAGTAGCAGTATTAGGAAAAATGTAAAAAAATTCACTAAGATTGGAGTTGAAAAATCTGCGTTTTTAGGCCAAAAATCTTCAAATCTGCATTTCGTCTTTTTGGATGGTAAAAATCTGCAAAATCCAGATAAATCTGCATTTCTGGAAACAGTGGTGGTCAGCATTTATCTAGAATGTCGAAATATCGCACTGTGCACAGCGTTGCCGTTGACAATTTCGAAAAAGTATCATAAAAAGGGTAAAGGTAATAAAAAAAGGGCCAAAAAAGGGTATTTTATAGTAAAATAGGGTCAAGTTTTTGGTGAACAAAAAATAACGTTTATTTCAATTAACAAAAAAAAAAGAAACACGAATTTTAACAATTAGACTAAAATAAAATTAATTAACATACTAGTACATACTTGAATTATAAATCAATGTTAGTCCTCTAACTGGCCAGATGGTAAAAATGATCGGATGAAGCTAATAATTTTTTTAAGTATATATAATCAAAAGAACCGTTAGTTTTAATATACAGGTGAAAAAACATTAGGAACGAACGCCAGGTAAAGAATAGTGAACGCCGTCTGTAGAAGGTGCCGGTTTGCAAAAATTGTATTTATAAAAAGTTATATTAAGACTGGAGATGAAAGTAAGTTAAAATACATGGGTAAAGGTTCCCTGATGATCTGCATTAGCAACAGTGAAATGCTTATAGGATCCAGCTAAACCCCTAAATAATCAATTTCAATGTATTTTTTATTAAAAAAAAATTACTTAATAAGTAAAATATTAATTTGGGATTATTAGTGCGTTTAAAAAATTAGAAAGTTAAATTTTAACAATTCCCATAAAAAATCACTAATTACATATTTTTTAATTGTGATACTCCCAGAAGTTTGCATTTGGATGTCAGATTTTTAACAATATTTTCACCATTCGATCGACATCATCGAACCGAATATTGCCAACTAGACGAACAGCTATTTTTCTGATACCTGATATGCTAGACTGTGCTTCGTCCGATTATTTGAGCATATGATTGTTCTACGGCATACATTTTTTTAATATGATACAAAGGGATAAATTAAAAAAAGGGTTATAAAAAGTGTCGTTGGCACGAAAAAGGGTCAAACGTGATACTTTAGTGTCACAACGGCAACGCTGACTGTGCACTGGAAGAAGAATATTTCTCTCTCAAAATCATTCTTATATATCCAGACTTAAGGCTCAATCAGACGTGACATAACCATAGCCATAGAGAGCAGCCATTCGAACCAAACCAATGGGCAACACTGTATTCGATTATACGTGACTCGCCATAACGCCATAACTCTCACCATAGAAATCAATTGAATTTTGGTTTGTTTATGGTTATGGCATTATGGCTATGTCACGTCTAATTTAAGCTTTACAGCCGTACTAGGGATGCCAATACCGAAATCCCGAATACCGAAAACCCGGGATTATTCTAAAAAACTGAATCCCGAATCCCGGGATTTTTAAGCAGAAAGTCGGAAGCTCGGTTTGGTGTTTTTTTTTAGTGGATGATAATGGAACTACGCACGCAAAAAGCAAATTTTGCAAAAAGGTATTAAAAACTTTATGAAGGTTCTAGGTTCAAAGGTCTTTTGACACATATTAATGTAAGTATACTTTGTCAGATAAATATTTGAAATAAAATGTTTTAAATATTTTTATAGACCCATGATATTAAGCTAGAAAAACGATATGAGAAGGTTGCACCTCAACCAAAAATACTAAAAATTACTACCTTCCTTGGCCCACAAAAAGATGTGTCGCTTGGCGCTATCAAATAAAACCCAAGGAAATAACGGCCAAATAGGAAAATGAAATAAAGCCCAAAAAATTAAGGAATTTCTAATTGGGCTTTATTTCATTTATATTGGGTGTTATTTCATAAATTTGCTCTTTGCCTTAATTAATTTTTTTTTGGGTTTTATTTTATTAGGCCTTATTTCATTTATTATTTGGACGTTATTTCCTTGGGCCTTATTTCATAGCGCAATTACAATACCAAACGAATGTTGTTTTTCGTCAGCAGCTTATGTTTGCACTAAAATAAGATCTCGATTGTCGGCTGCCACCCTAGATACATTAATTTTTTTAAGAAGTTTCTTAAGAGATACGACTTAATATACAAATATTACTTCCATATTACTTTAAATTATTCCTACCAATAATACATTAAGGGCCATTATTACAACTTAAAGTTAGTTAAAAGTAGGATTTTATCGGACGTATAAAAACTTTCTCGTTTGCAAAATTTTACTTTAACCTAAAGTGAGCTTTAACTCACCGGCAGGTTTATCCTCCTGGTAAGTTAAATCCAATTTTCAATAATGGAAAGCTTTTTATACGTCCGGTAAAATCCTACTTTCAACTAATTTTAAGTTGTAATAATGGCCCTAAAAATGTTTTATTTGGTTCTGTAATGAATTTAACTTTTTTTCATGAATTAAGAATTTTTTTTAATACTTATACTTCCATTAATAATAAATTATAATTCTAAAAGCTAATAAATGAGATTATCTAATATATTTTAGTTTATAAAATCCCGAAAAATCCCGATCCATCCCGGGATCCCGTTTTTTAAATTCAAAATCCCGAATCTCGGTTTTTAAAAGACCTAGTCCCTTTTGGCATCCCTAAGCCATACCCATGAATCAAGAAAACAAGATTGCGCACACATGTGTATTCTATATTGACGTATATGCGCAGTAAGTAGTGAAGTTGGCAGCGAAAATACTGTTATTGTTAAAAAGTAACGCCATTTTACCTATTTTTAAGTCAATCTACTAGCGGTTTTATCTCTACATTTTATTTTTATTAACTGTTTTATTAAAGAAGATAAGTTAAAATTTCCGCTCTTGTATGGGTATGGCTATTATAGTTCGAAAAAAAAGTACGGGTACACTGCTTCAAATACCAATTCCAGTGATATTAATTTTCTTTCAAAAGTTTAGCCGTTTTAGCCCAAAGTTATGTTTAACTGAGAAAACAAAATAACATGCTGTTGTCAATTATTTTGAATGAGAAGAAAAAATAAAATAAAAAAAAATATTCGGTTTTTCTTAAAGGTTTTATTTTTAATGTAAAATGATTTCCAATCATTTTGCCAATCGTAGTGTTTATTTTTTGTTAATATACATACATACACATATATATGTATATGTACATATGTATATATGAATATGTAAAATATACATCATATGTGCGTACAAACATTCAAGCGTACAAAAAACTATTTTTATTTAAAAATAATACAAATAAAAATAGGTACGTATAATCATAATAATTATAATGATAATAAAAATATAAATATTTTTTATAATTATAATACGTTGTAATGAAAGTATGTATGTATGTATATACGGGTATGAAGCTGAAATTATAATTTCACTAAATGTCAAAGTCATTAAAATGTTTGTAATTATAAAATAATGATTTGATACAATTTAAATAATTTTGGTACTTTTTCCACACAATCAAAAATAATGTGAAGATGTTGAACTCTCATCAATGTTTCGAACAGCTGTTTTCCATTTTATATAATTTTTTTTATACTGATAAACACCCAGCAAACAAAAAGTCCTGTATATGTACATGTGTATGTATTTTTGTTAAGGAATATACATATGTATATTGTTTGTAAATAAAACTCAATTATTATGAGTAGGTACGAACATTAATAAGAAAAGGATAAAACGAGAAAGTAAAGATTTTATTGAGGTGCTACTGCAAGCATACACATTCTTGGAAATTCAATAGCTAAATACTTCGTCTTTCCGATGAAGTTGCTCAAAATCTGTTCTGGTAATGTACAATGACAAATATTACGGTTGAGCGTTACAGCTGCTTTTAAAAAAATTATTATAATTGAGTTCATTTAAATAAAATAATAATAATAATTTTCAAAACCTCTAGGCGCATTTTCGTTCTAAAATGTGTTATTTCAAAAACTCAATTAGTTTTTTTCCAACAGGCTAAATCTTGCCATCAAAAGAAAGTAAATTAAAATAGTTTCAGCGAAATTATTAAAAAATCTTGGATTAATTAAAACATTACTATTTTATATATTATTTACTTATAAGTTCGTGTGTATGTCTGTATAACATATGTATGTAAATTTCAATCAAAATGAATTTCATGAATTTAAATATTATACATAAGTATATGAACTTTCGCGTTTGACTTCAAATAACTCGCAATTTAAAATAAAAAATGCGTGTTTGCTGGGCACAATGCAATTAGTATGTATGTGTGTCTGCACAAAGAAGTTATTTTTTTGTGTCGAAAACACATGACACGTTTTTAAGTATTCTATAAGCGCTCAAATGTTTACATTTACATTACATTTACATTTACCTTACGTCTGCGATTTCTACAGTCGGGTAACGGAGCCTTAAGTACTTGGATTGTAATATATGTATAATCTGATATATCATGTGATAACTTCGATTACGATGTAACCCGATAGTCATTTATCGTTTAAAATAAATAGTTTGTTATAATACAAAATTAAAATACTGGGGCCTAATTCCCACATTCGATTGCGAGCGAGTTATTACTCGAATGTGCGAGTTTTTTAACTTTTGGGATTTTCGCATTCGGTTTCGAGTAACACATATCGAAATTTCTTATGACAGCATTCGATAACGTGCATATGTACATTCGAATGCAACCGTTCGTGTTTTTACTCGCAAGCAAAAAGGCATTCGAAATCATGTTTAACATAGAAAAAGCGATGAAAAAGAAAATGTATGTTCAATATTAGACTTATTTATTTACAAATGAATGAATGCACAAATGTACATACTTATACAAAAAATACAAATTAAAGAATTTCTTGTTGACTTTAAATATAACAAAACACACTGACTTGGCAAATAATGTTTTGCCTAAGAGTTGTTGGGGAAAATAAAAAAAAATCATCCAACTCTGGGAGCATCTAAATAACAAATTAACTGCTTCTAGTCAACCAATAAGAGAATTGAAAATGTGGCTAATGCTCTATTCTCTAGCTTTACACTAATTTATTATTATTAAGTTATTAATTAAATTAAAATGAAAATAACATTTATGTATATTCGTTTCTTTATTCGGCATATAAGTGTGTATGTACGTACATATGTATGTACATACCCTCTAGTCAACCTAGAACCATATGTCTCTAATTCAATACTCTTTCTCCAGCGACAATTGCACTAGTTAAAATGTCGACAACTTTCCTTTTATGCGCGAGTAGAGATACGTTAGAGACGTCAGTTCTAGTGTATTTCTGGTGATATTGTCAATGAACGCGTCAATAGGTTGTTTTTCTTTTTTATTATGTTGTGCAATAATATTAAATAAATATATGTAGACGAGGGTCACTAAAATCTACGAGTGAATCTTCGGTTTAAATATCTCCATATGGCCGTAAAAGAACTACCTTCTCAATAGTGCTAAAGTCTACTGATAGATTTTGAATGACAACCCTATGTTATTTGTCAATAGGCATTTGCATTGGCTGGGGTACACCTAGTCAGTAGCACTATTGATAATGTCAATAGAAAATCACTATAAGTTTACTATTGACAACGAGAGAGGATATATCGATATTGTAGACTAGAGCCCCTAAAATTTACTAGTGAATATTTGGTGCCAATGTCTCCATGTGGTTCCAAAAGAACTACTAAGTCAGTAGTGCTATAGTCTAGTGGTGGATTTTCAATGACAAGCTAATGTTAAATGTCAATAGATGATACCATTGGCTGGGGTACACCTGGTCAGTAGTGCTACTGACAACGTCACTAGTAAATCACCACAATTTCACTATTCGCACTTTCTGCAGGGTATGTTTTTGCACACATACATATATACAAACATATGCTTTTGCTTACAACTTATTCAGTGTTGTGAAATGAATTTGTATATAAATATATTTGCCTTTTTCCAACACTAAAACGAAAACTCGATTCGCATGGTAGCGAGTGACATCATCGGAAAATTTCTTGCCATCGAAATTAATTTCTATTCGAATGCAATTCCGATCACGAGTGCAGGAATTAGGCCCCTGGTCTACTTTTAGGCTAAATTTATTATCATGATCCCTTACACCTCCGCTATCGATGTAAGTGCAATGCTAGTGACACGTACTGACAATTAAAAACGTATTTAAGTCCCTATTTACACTATGCAAGTCTTATTACTAAGCTGATTAGTTTATTAGGTGAGAGAGACGGGGGGAAAAGAAGTGTTTATATTCCCCTCGTCTCTCTTTCTCCTAATAAACTAATCAGCTTAGCAATAAGACTTGCATAGTGTGATTTGGGACTAAGTCAATTAAACTTTTGCTTAAAAAATTTTTGTAATAAATAACTGTAATTGAAAATAAAACCAAAAATCAATTAAAAATGTATTTAAGTCAATTAAACTATTTCATGTAGATCTATAAGGTACTATTGATTCGCCTTGAGACTTGCGCAACACAATGTTTTTGTCTGAACCCAGTAGTTTATATCAAGCAATAACCGCAGAAAAAAAACTTATGCGACATATTTTTATAACCTCGTTTTTTTGTGTAAATCGTTTATTAACGAGCGCAGATAATCGATTTTCATGAAAAAATTAGGTTCGAAAATTATGTTGCTTAAGCTTTTTATTAGCGGTTATGGCATGATATAATATAAATTTATTTCTTTTAACCTTATTCTGTAATTCTCTAAAGCTAAATTAACATGGCTTAAAGTAAACATACCTTTAAAGTCAATATAGAAAATTTTTTCTGTGAATACAATCTTGCAAAATATACATACTAGTAAATTCTGAACGACTTTAAAATCTAATTAAACTTAATTTAAAAGTTTGATGTTGTTTATTTACTTTTAAGCATTTTAATGCTCGATGCTTATCTTTAGGTTGTCTTCTAATTTTCTTGTTTATTTATCTTTTTTTATTAAATTCTTCGCAGTGATTGTGTTGATAAATTAAGAAAAAACAAATTCACTAAAATAATTATCATTTCACATAAAACAGTGATAAGATTTATCTTAATCTAAATGTTTATAAAAATACATTGAAATACTTCTAAAAAAAACAAAAAGAAATGCAAAATATTCACATTGCTTAATACAGAGCTCTACGTTTTTGATTGGTGAACGTTACAGCTAAAATACAGGCCGATATAAATGCAACCATCTGTAAGAAAAACAAAAATTTTATGAATTTTTAAAGTTTTTGTTTAGCTTAATAGCGATATTTTTAAAAGTTTACCTCTGTAATGAAACTGGACCATATAAAGATTGTAACCCAATGCTCGGCCGCCTCATACATTGCAGCCAGTTTGGCTAAGCAGCCCTCTGAAAACACTATGGTGGAGGTGGTATAATCGCCGCCAACGAAACAACTATTCGGAATGGTTAAATTGGCATTAATGTAATCAGTGGAGTTATTAATGCCACAGCACTTAATCTGTAATTATTTAAAAATAAAATTAACGCTTAGCCTATTATTATTATTATTAAAAAATACGAGTACTAACCGAACTTTGAATATTTGACATGCCATCTTTACCATCCAATTGCTGGGCCCATGCGTGATTAATATCATCGCGAGCTCTCGTTTCGCCATCGATTTTTGGAAGATATTGAAATATAATAATAGCATTTCCAATACTCAATATCAACAAACAAGTTGCATACTGGGGAGAAAAAAAAGATTGTTTGATTTTTAAAATAATAGATCATATGCTAAATAAAATCGAAGACTTACAGTCCAAGTTAAACAGATATTCTCCCGAATGGCGCCACAACAACCGAAGAATGAAATCAGGAAAACAATGGCACCCAATACGATCATAAAAATGCATATGGTAAATTCGTCATCGTGATAGTTTTTCAATGCTAGAGAACTGACTGCGACGGTGCCAATGCCCAGAATCTGAAATTAAATATAAACAAACATTCCAATAAGTGTGAATGTCAATGGGGTATGAGTGAGTATACGATTGTATATTGAAAGCCCAAATAATTATCTACTCAGCTAAAAAATTGTGTATTTCTGGAATTTCGAAATATCAAGCGACACACAAAGTTTACTTTGAAAAGTCTTGCGTTTGTAGTAGACAACAGGATTGATTATCAGATATGGCGATTTCTCGCCAAACATGGAGATTTTTCAATATGTTTAGCGTCTAAATTTTTGAATTGATTTTTAATCAGAAATAGTTTTTAGTCAGGCTTAAGTTCAGTAATTTCAATTCTTTTATTGAATGAAATATTTTTATTAATTAATGTGAGTATATAAAGAAGAGAAGAAAAATTAAATTAGACTTTTAAGCTGGGGGAAATACCGATATTTTTCTGTGCAGCAACGCACTTCATCAGCACCCTAGTCTATCTACTTGGGTAGAGATTGTTATTAACAGGTTGTTATACAGATTAGATTGTTATAACAGATTAGTTGTGGCAACCGAATTTGTTGCCAATTGAATTTTGGCGGTTGCAGCAACTATCATAGAATTCTGCTATAGCGACTGAAATTTTCTTGTGGTACCACTAATAGTTGCAGCAACAGAAAAAATTGGTTGACAGTATGGAATTTGAAATAAATGTTATTCTTGCTACCGAAAATTTGGTTAATATAATTAAAACAATATCATAATTGGTACTTGTAAAAGAAAATTGGCCTTCCTTGCTGAAATAAAAATAAGCAATAAACGCAAATAAAAATACACAATTTAAGAAATTTATTATTTGACATATTGTCATGTTTATTTTAATTGAAATTTATTTCCTAATGGTGAAGCATGTCTATATACATTTCTTCAACCACACATTTTCAAAAGCCACAAACCTGTTATCTTTTATTTAACGTAAATTCTAATGAAACGGAATATGAGAAATGATTGTTGTGTACAATTATTGATTTACCTTTGGTAAATACATATGTATGTAAGTATCACTATTTATTTCCCCTGTTTTTCCATATTTTCATTTTTCTATTTAGGTTAGCACGAAGTTATATCACTCTACCCACGTATGTTTAACTATTCTTGCTTATCTTTTACGATCATCACATTATTTATTTTTACTTATTCGATGTACCGTCGGTACATACATGTAAGTATTATAGTAGTAGATATTATGTTACTTTGTTTTTTTGCTTTCTACCGTTAATTTGATAACTTCGTGCTAACCTAAATAGAAAAATGAAAATATGGAAAAACAGGGGAAATAAATAGTAATACTTACATATGTATTTAGCAAAAGTAAATCAATAATTGTACACAACAATCAATTCTCACATTCCGTTTCATTAGAATTTACGTTAAATAGCTGATGTTAATAACAATCTCTACCCAAGTAGATAGACTAGGGTGCTGATGAAGTGCGTTGCTGCACAGAAAAATATCGGTATTTCCCCCAGCTTAAAAGTCTAATTTAATGTTTCTTCTCTTCTTTAGAAACTCATATTAATTAATAAAAAAATATTTCATTCAATAAAAAGAATTGAAATTACTGAACTTAAGCCTGACTAAAAATTATTTCTGATTAAAAATTCACTATAGTTCAATTAAAATCTAAAAAAATGTCTCACTTTTTGAATTGATAACATGGTGATTTTTATGGCGTTAAATAAATTTGTTGGCG
Source organism: Tachina grossa (assembly GCA_949987645.1). Taxonomy (NCBI): domain Eukaryota; kingdom Metazoa; phylum Arthropoda; class Insecta; order Diptera; family Tachinidae; genus Tachina; species Tachina grossa. The sequence continues at coordinate 47,353,275 of OX465278.1, read as the reverse complement.
ATTTTTATGGCTATTTTTTTTAATTCAGAAATTTTTTTGAAATTTTTGTAATTCAGAAAAATCAATGTTTAAAGTAGTTTCAAAAATAAATCCTACCAAAACACGTTTGCAAAAAATTTATGACGAGAAATAATTAGCGATTTGTTTTCTTCTTTTGGCGTTTTTCTGCTACATTTTTATGCGACTATTTAATGAAAATTTATATTAAAAAATTGTTATATAAAAACCATGTTATTATCCAATATACATATGTATATCTATGGCAATAAGAAATAAATTCAGTGAAGTGCGACTGACCCGCGCACGAAGGGTTCCGTACGGACACTAGATATGTAATTCAATACGAACGTTAGGCGATATAATAAATAGTTTTGGCTTTTTTTCGTTTTTGGGGGTTTTCTGGTTTGAGCGTTTTTAAGTTTTGGCATTTTTTGCGTTTTTTCAGTTTTTGGCATTTTTTTAAGTTTTGACACTTTTTTCCCCGTTTTGTCGATTATTTCGGTTTTTGGCGTTTTTTCATTTTGGCGATTTTATTTCATTTTGGCGATTTTATTCATTTTGCCGATTTTTTTTCATTTTGGCGATTTTTTTTCATACAGGCGATTTTTTAGTTTTGGAGCTTTCTTTTCGCGTTTTATCGATTTTTTTCGGTTTTTGGCATTTTTTTCAATTTTGCGATTTTTTTCATTTTGGCGATTTTTTTCATTTTGGCGATTTTTTTTCATTTAGGCGATTTTTTTAGTTTTGGCGCCTTTTTCGCGTTTTGGCGATTTTTTTCGGTTTTTGGCGTTTTTTCATTTTGGCGATTTTTTCATTTTGTCTATTTTTTTGGTTTTGCCGATTTACTTTAGTGTTAGATTTTTTTTTTAATTTGGTGCTTTTTTCGTTTTTTTTTTGGTTTGGCGATTTTATAATTTTCGGATTTTTTAGTTTAACCGTTTTTGAAAATTTCAAGAGTTTGCCTCTTACGGTTTCCAAGATATAGCAAGTTGTCAAAATTACATAGTCAAAATTGCATTAACTGATGGACCACCCTTTAATTAAAATTTTTTTATATTTTAGTATTAATTGTTGTAGTCTGTATAAAAATACACTAATTTTACAAATTTCAAGTGTCAATATACACATGTACATATAATTGTATGTACTTTACATTGGATTTAAACATATTTCGCTGCTCGTTTTGGAACACCCTTTAATTTTTAACTCTCATGTATTTGTTGTTGTAGCGGCCAAGGTTCTGCATACTCTGTCCAAATTTGATGTCCATAGCTCTTTCGGTTCCTGAGAAAATAGCGTGTGACGCACAGACGGACAGACGGCCAGACGGACAGCGTAGCGAAAACAATAGGGTTCTTTTTCAGCTTTGGTGAACGGAACCCTAAAAAGTGCTTAAGTCATATTTTATTGTTTTGCAGTAGAGAAGTTTCAAACTTTCAAGTTGATTTTCAGAAATTTACTTTTGCAGTTAAATTTGATTGGTTTTTTTTTTAGAAAAACATCGTTCTACATACTGCAACTAATAAATTCAATTTAAAATAGTATCAAAGTATAAGCTTAATTAATCTGTGATTCCGTATGAGATTATAAGTCGAAAAGAGATAAGCTCCAATTTGTTGAGCTATAACTTTCTGAAAAATAGCACAAAATAATAAAAATTATTGTCAGATGTACTTTTGAATGTGGAGATTATGAAGGTGCCACTGACTCAAAATGTCCTTATCTCGACTTAATCATTTGTTCCTGTTTGCCACAGATATTAAGAAAAACTACATAAAATTGATTTTGCTGACTTTTAGCGATTTGTAAAATCAATTTGGCAAAATGGGTCTGAATAAATCTGACAACCCTGGGGGTCTACTTTGTAATTCGAAACGTAAGAAAAGAAAATGCTTTCAAATTTACATGCTATAAACATACAAATTGGAAAGCATTTGCATTCGATTCGAATTACACAGTAGACCTCCTGGTAGACAAGGGAAAATATCTTCCATTCTCTTTCTCCTTCTCTCCTACAAACTCAAGATTTTGCAGGGTAAATTTTGCATGTATAAAAGCTATCTTTGCGCATCTTTAATTTAATTTGTTAAAGTAGATTTAACGATATCCTAAAAAATGAATACTTCATAATTTTGACACTTAATGTCATTGCTAAAATTTGTATAGCTTTGGCATTTATTGGGCGACACAGGAGTTAGGACGTAACTTACGTAACAAAAATATTCGACATACTTAAAAGCAGAGTACGAAAATAAACGAAACAAATTGTTTGATTTTGTTTTGTTTCGTTATTTGAAGTGAGTGAAACAAAAATAAAACAAAAATAGGGAGAACGATTGCTCAATTTGTTTTTGCTTTATTTTTGCACATGAGTAAAAATCAGATAACAGAGCCGATCGGATGTAAGCCGGCTTACAGTCGCCACCGGCCACATACAACACATTAATTTAATCGTACGCGGCTAGAAAAAAAAATAATGGGAAATAAATGGAAACGTTTTGAAATATTTTTAAAGAATTTAACATCATCATATAATATAATTTTATTTCATTGTTATTTCACACATGAAATTTGTTTTGTATAAGTCAGCAGCAAAGCTATAACAGGGTGTCCTCCACTCTTCCTTTTTTATTTTGTGTTATTCAAGCAAGTCTAGTAATGGAGATTAAACTTTAGCTACGATAATTACAGAATAGGTTTACTGCTAATATCATGAGTAATTGGTTTAACAAAGTATCTTAAGGCTTAGTTAGTCGACTGTAATGGAATATAACTGCAACGGTAGAAAATAGTTGATCAGCTATTTCATGTAAAAGTGTCTGGTCTACTTCACTCCCTATCACTTGGCGACATAGTCACGTGATCGGTCTTGTGTCAGTTCCATTTCCCTGTAGGTAGTTAACAAACAATGAATTTAATATTAAACAAGACATTAAATTTTATTACATAATTTTTTACAACATGACAATAAAGCTTTACGGATGGCAACGATACGAGTATTGACAACAACTTGAACCGAACAAACAAATTATTTACATGTACATGTGTACATGTTGGGTACAAAAGCAATTGTTTGCTGCAATTTAATTAAACACATTCCATTTAATTTATTTTTGAATATTCATTTCAACTTTATTCACATTATTTTAATTGTTTAATGCACGTTTTCTTAATTTTTTTTATTTATTTAATATTATTATTATTCTAATTATTATTATCATTGTTTTTTTTTCTGTAATTATTACAAGTAATAGAATCTATTAAATTATTTTTATAACAGATGTGAACCGGTATTCGAACGTGAAAAAAATATATATTTTCCCGCTTTAACGCATAACTTATGCATTCCAACTTCAATACGAGTATCGATGCACTTTTTGCTAGAAAACAAAAACTAATTGTCTTAAAATGCAATAAAAAATATTTTATTGTTCACATACATACATATAATTTATTACTTTATAATTAAATAATTAATGCTAGGAATACAATTGGGACGAACGACGAATTTTTCGGTGCGAACTTTCGTCATAAAAAAATAATACACATTTGTGCCGCAGAACGAAATTCTTTGCACACACAAATTGTGTGACACAATAACCAACTTTAAGGCTGTGATACACTATCATACACAGTCGTTCGATTTGTCAAAAATATAGTGTGTGCTCAAAAAGTATGATAGTGCGGATTAAAATTTGACATGTGTGACAGATTTTTTGACAAGTCTGTCCGATTTCCAAAAGTTTATGAAAATTTTCATAAAATGATAATTTCTTTTAGATCAGAGATGCATTTTGTAAGGCAGTTGATACACAGAGAAAACAGATTAGTTGTGGCAACCGAATTTGTCGCCAATTGAATTTTGGCGGTTGCAGCAACTATCATAGAATTCTGCTATAGCGACTGAAATTTTCTTGTGGTACCACTAATAGTTGCAGCAACAGAAAAAATTGGTTGACAGTATGGAATTTGAAATAAATGTTATTCTTGCTACCGAAAATTTGGTTAATATAATTAAAACAATATCATAATTGGTACTTGTAAAAGAAAAATTGGCCTTCCTTGCTGAAATAAAAATAAGCAATAAACGCAAATAAAAATACACAATTTAAGAAATTTATTATTTGACATATTGTCATAAGTTTATTTTAATTGAAATTTATTTCCTAATGGTGAAGCATCTCTATATACATTTCTTCAACCACACATTTTCAAAAGCCACAAACCTGTTATCTTATGCACAGACTTTCAAAAACCATTTGAGAATTCACAAATCATAATATCTTTGAAAGTCACAAAAGTTAATTTTTTAATTTGCTGCTATAAACTATGATAGTAAACTCAACCTCTAGTTAGTTGCAGCAACTGATTGAAAGTTTTTATTTTAATTTTAATATGGAACGACAATTTTTTAGTTGCTAATACCAAAAGTTGGCAGTAAAATCTAATTCGTAATATTTTATTCGGTTGGGTTAACAATCAATCAGTTTATTAGTCATGACAAAAGCATACGCTCGGTTGATGCAATCAATTTAAGTAAGTGTCACAATCATATCTTTGTTACAATTATGCCCTTATGGCAATGAACATGGATTGTTTTTTGGATTAACAGAAAATTGATAGCGTGAACTGAAATATAGTTAATGCAAATGATATTTTATTGGACTAACCGTTTTCCAACCAATCTTTTTTCTGGGTGTAAGAAAACAGCAAATTCTGCTTCATTTATTTAAAGATAGAGAGATACATTTTGAAAATTACATTTTGCGTTATTATTTCTTTAGAAATGCAAAATAATTAAACATAAAAATTATTTTAAATATTTTTTGTGGAATAGTGTGGCACCTATAAGAGATTTTGTTGCGATTTTTTTGGAGTGTGACAGAATTCAATCCGATTTTCCAGTAAATGAATCGTACGACTGCGTATGATAGTGTATCACGGCCTTTAGCAATTACAAGAGCTGAATTCGCTTCACACGACCAATTTAGGCAGCGAATTCTTTCTTATCGGCAAGTTCGTCGACGTGGACGAAATTCGTCGTTCGTTCCACTTGTGTTCCTAGCGTAAGATTGCTACACTCAGTTGTATTGAATTTTTTAGCAGTTGTTACTTCACACAGAGAATAGTTTTCAGTGGGAAATAAATAGTTTTGAGAAATTATAAGTAGCCTTGAATTTATCACACAAAAAGTAATATGAATGATTTTGTAATATTAATTAAAATATTTGTAATATCAATTAAAAAATTAATTAATACAATTAAAAATTTAATTGAATCAATTAAATTCTCAATTGAAAATATTAATTGGTAAATATTTTTTTCTGTGATGTTTTTATGAGCCTATAGTTTTCAATTTTCTACCGCACCATAATTCAAGATTTTTTGTTTGAAAATATTGATTACATCGATAGGGGAGAGATGTGGTTCCAACAGAATGGCTCTATGTGCCATACGGCACGTAACTGCCGACTAATTGAAATACAAATTAAGCGATAAGTTGATTTCGGGAAATTGACCTGCCAATTGGCCTCAAGTTCGTGCGATTTGACAACACTTAATGATTTCCTTTGAAGTCACTGGTTTATGTTGATAAACTGGTTTATGTTTATAAACCAAGTGACTTGACGTCTTAGTGGCACAAATTTTCATATGACATACGGCCGCCAATATTCAAAAAAGTGATCCAAGATTGAATGTCCAGAATGCGCTTCGTCAAGAAGAGTCGTGCTGGTACAATACCCGAAATCATTTTCAAATATTAACGTCATGTCGGTGGCTGACCAAAAATATCTACGGCGATGGCTTGCGCTAAAGAAACCTCGGAGGCGGCTGCTAACAAATAAATCCATCGGCGGCTAGTGTATGTCAGCTAAAAGTCGGCTAATGTCAACAAAATTTCTTAGCTACCGTTAATGTCAGTTGATTTAAACAAAGGAGGATTTAAAAAAAGGAGTCTAAGCCAAAGCAGAAATTAGACGCATACGTCGGCGGTGGCTGCCTCTCATCAAAAATCGCCGCCGGTGGCTGTTAGCCGGCTCACAGTTGTTTGGCGTCATGCACTAGTAATATCTCACCAACAAAAATTTTTGGAGATTAAAATTTACTTTTTTGTATTATTTTTGCAATTTAAAGGTCTACCGGGCCTGGTCCAAAATTTCCACAAGAAACTTTCGATCGACAATAATATGCTTTTGTTTTCAATATACCTAAGTAAACGATAGAAAGTTTCTTGTCTTGTAGGATAAACTGTATTTTCTTACAGATGTAGGGTATCGTAACATTTCTGTGGCGAAAAATTGCTTAAGTCGAGATAAGCTACTTTTGAGTTAATGGCTTAATTTAGCTTAAACTTTTATATATTTCAAATTGGATACATTAATTACGAGATAATATTTAGAACGCTGTTTTCCCAATTTAACTGCAAAAGAAATAAATATCTGAAAATCATTTTTTTGCTTTCAAAACAGTAAAATATGACTTAAGCACTTTTTGCTTATTGCAGCCATAGACCTCTGTTTTTATTTCTAATAAACTGTTAGTTAGTTGCTTATTGTACATTACATTTCGCTTATAGCTAGTCTTGAATAATAAAATTATTTTCAAACTGTTGACTCATTTAAAGACTGCTTTTTTTTTACAACTGGTTCAATTCAATTCAATATGAGTGTATTTTCTCGTTATCAATACAATCTTAATCATAAACAATTATAAAATTAAACAAAGGTTAGAACGATTCGTGTCCATATTTAGACGGAACATTTTCTTTGTGACAACTTTGTTAAGAGGAAAACAACACAGCTAATTTAAATTTTAATGAACTCATCATATTGGAACATTTTAGATGATGCGATTAGATATTTTACATTACGCTTTCTTTTCGATCAGTAAACAAATACAATTTTAAATTATAATTTAAATTGCTAAAGCTTTATTGCAACGGGTGATTTTTTTTGTATAGAAAGGCGTAGAACTTGGCATCATTTATGCGGTCTAGTTGTCAATTTTTTTTTTCTTATGGCTGTTTTCCCAAAATTTTAAACAATTAGAAAGATTTAGTATAATTATTGATTGAAATTATGAGAGATTAAAATATGACAACATACTAATATTTAAAGAAATTTAAGTACGAGTACTATTGAAATCCCTTATTCCCAAATACCTCAATTTGTACCACAAATAAGTACTATTTAGAGCAGCCGCCTGCCATTGTAGCACTCAGCCGCCGCCGCTGACTTATTGCCATCGACTTGGACTTCTGATTTCACTTACACAGGAGACGTTTGTACTTAATAGGATTGGAAACCATGAAAACTAAATTTTTTGTGCACTTTAATTGGGGTTTATAGAAATTGAATATGATTTTTAGGAAAAATAAGCCAAAAAAAAATTAATACCAATTATAGCCTCTTAATTTTTTTAAGGTCTAGAAAATGGGAAGGAAGCGTTGTCAGCAACGAGCAGATAAAATTATTATTTTTTTTGGTATTGTATAGACAAGGTGTCGACAAATAGTAACGGAATAAAAGGGATTTAATATATATAATTGGGGTATTCAAATGGTACTCATAAATTAACACTAACATTATCAGAGAATACCTAATCAATGTGCTGACAGTAATGTACTGCCTATAAAAAAAAATCACTAACTCAAGGTGCTTTGTTAATTCATGGTGTTTTCACACTGAAAGTTAAAACCTGGTTTTAACGTTACAACCATAAACAGCTGATTTTGCATTCACACTGTAAGTTTGTTAAATTCAGGTTTTAACTCACAGACTGTCTAATAATTTTGTTCAAAAATAAAATAAATCTCCTGTCGAAATGTGTGTATTTGTTGTTGCATTTTTTCTGCTTTTTATTAACACTTATTGGACATACTGTTCAACTGTTTTTGTTTGTATGAAAAACTGAGATATTTCATAATGCGCTCTAAAATGAAAATTATTTTATATATTGTAAATAAAATTTTTTTAAATTATGGAACTTCTTATACAGAATGAAGAAGTGCTTGGAAATATTGTTGATAATATAAAAATATAAGATAAACCTTTTTTATTGGCAGATGAATGTCAGTCATATTGTCTATTTTCACTTTCCAGAGCTCAATTTAAAATATTTTCTTTGTTTTACTTTCAAAAAACTCTTTTTTTCCATAATTTTTGACTATTGTTGCTGCTGCATCCATTTTTATGTTGAACATTTTTCAAGCGCCATCTATTGTTATTCACTGGCATAACATTAACAGCTGCTGTCGGTCATTTCAACTTAGCAGCACTGAATTTATCACAGCGAAAACAAGGTTGCATTTCATAAAACCAACTTAAAACCAATTCAAATATGGTTTTAATTTGGTTTTAACAAAAACAATTTGCATGGTAAAACCAGGTTTTAACAGTTGCTTTTAACGTTAAAACCAACTTTTATTAAAACCATGTCAATGTGAAAACACCATCAGACACACAAATTTGGTACAAAATTTGTGAGAATATCTTATACCCAGACTATTGTCTGACTTTAAATTCATTTGACAACATTGGAAGTCAAAAACAAAATTGTAAATCTGCATGGTTTTCACGTGAAAAAACTATCAGTTCTGTTGTTAGGCATTGCCAGACTTAAAGCATTTGACAGAAATTTTCAACTATGTGGTTTTGTTAAACTTAAAAAATTAAAAATTTAAATTATTCAAGTGTGTCACAGAATTTGTACAAAGTGAAAATTTTAAAATATTTTAATTCATACCGCTTTTGCTTTTCTTCCTCAACTTTCATACATACGTTTACATCAATCCAAAAAAAAATCGAATAATTTTTGCTTTGATATTAAATATGGCATCTCTGTTGGACAGCTGTTTTGTAAATAAAAGAAGAGTTAATAAAGGAACACAAACCCTTACAAATATAAAAATAATTGTGGAAATGAAAATTGTTTAGCATGAATATATTTAATGGGATTTAAAACGTGTTCTAGAGACGGTAATAACGTTTTATTTTCACTTTCGTACGAATTTGGCTTCAGTTGTACGTACACCTGATTATGGTCCATAAAAAGGCAGTTGCAACAATTTTCGCTTCCTTTCCTTTTTCTTTAAAAACAGGAGTGTGCAGTATTGCCAATAGAAATAATTCTCTGACAATGATGGCATTGTCAGATGCATAAACGTCACACATCTGTTAATATTCTGACAATGGAAACGAAATGTGTTCGAATGGTTGTCAGATGCCTGATAATTTGTTGTCAGCTGTTAGTCTTACCATAGACTGACAATATATTTTCTGGCCACATTTTATCAAAAAAATTGCCAGTTCACATGGATGCAGGGAATGTTTAGCACATTTTACTGAAAATATTGTAAGATCCGTCTGTACAGAGCTGAAGGCCGAATTGCAATTATGAAATTTTTCCATGCTAAGAATGCTTCAGGAATTCATGCTACGTAACTTTTCGGTATATCAATTTCTTCTCCAGTGCAAATAGAAAAAAGTTTCAGGCAAGAAATTTCATCAAAAGTTTCATAATGTAAATTTCGTATAATGCGATTCTTAATTAAAATTTTATATCATTTTATAACCCATAACAAAAAATATTTGACTTAGAACACGTTCACAATTATGTGGACAGACATTTATATACTATCCCCCATATTCATAAAATTTAAAATGAATTTGAAATGTATTTTATTTCAAATTTTTCATGCAAAATTTTCCTAAAATGGATTTTCAATTCATTTCATTTTTTTATGAATATGGGGGTATAAGTTTAAGAGTGTATAAAAATAAAATTTCCAGATTGATCCATGAGAGTACATACTGCGCCCATAAGTGTGAAAGCACACCCAACTATAAGCCCTTTAATATTAGATTAAATTTTTTTCAATATGAATTTTAGAAACATATTTTATTGCTTTATGACAACTTAAATTGGTAATAAAATATAAGTTTTGCAAAGAAAAAATTTTTACAATAGATTATCAGTAGTTCTTTTTTTTGGGATTTCGCTGCTTTTGAAAATTGTTTTTATCTATGTAGTTATGTACAAGCAAATAAATTCTTACCGAACACAATGTATTAAAAATAAAAACCAAATATTTTAAAGTCGCAGTTGCACAACCCATTTTAAGTTTTCTGTTTAGTATACTATTTATATTTATTATATTTGAAATAAACAAAACAACTCGTACTACGAGTAAACGATATAAATGTTAATTGTGGACTAATCGTTAATTTCGAACTCCAAAGTCAAGAAAATTGAATTTAAGTTTTTTTTTTCTTTTTTTTGCAAATTTTGTTTTTAAATTTCTGTTTCTTATCGTCATTTTGATAAGATATTTTTTTTTTATTATCAAAATAAAAGCCTCGACTTTTAAAAGCGCCATAGAAAAACTTACCCCCTGTTTGTGTAAAACGTTTGAGTTAAAAATCTTGGCGTTTTTGTAATAGACTAAAGGAAACTTGTACAACTTTTCTTTAATATATTACAGAAACGCTAAGATTTCTAACTCAAACGTCTTACACAAACAGGGGGTTAATTACTTTCCAAAAATTATTAACAAATATGGAAAAGTAAAAACTGTTTTAAACCTACCGCACTTATTATATTGAAAAGAAACACACAGTATTTAATTGTTGGTAAATCGCACTCCATTCCAACGATTGTTAAGTCACTGTCTTTTGTTTACTGAATCTATTTAAATTTGATGCAAGAAGCTTAGGGTTGAAAGTTAGGAAAATATCAGTTATTTACCGTTTTATACCATGATGCTTTGAAGAGAGTATTTTAGGTAGCATAATTTTATGATACCCTCTCTCTCTCTCTGTCTCTTGATCGCTCATTCGGCCTGAATGCCGTTCATGTGAAAAGCAGCAGTGGTTGCATTTACCCATAGTCTATATTTCTCTACAGATAAAAATCCTTACTAAAGGGTGTTTTTTTTAGAGGAACTTCGAATTGAAATAAAACACAAGAAAATCGTTTTAATGTCCATCAATTTGGCTTTATTGGAAGGATAATTTTATGCCATTAATGTTTAAATATGATTTCGGGCATGTGGCCGCCGCGGCTGGCTCGAATAAAGCCAATTCTACAGGTCCAATTTTCAACCACTTTTTCGAGCATATGGGGCCGTATGTTGGCAATAACGCCACGAATGTTGGCTTCCAAGTCCCCTAACGTTTCTGGTTTGTTGGCGTAGACGAGCGACTTCACATATCCCCAAAGAAAATTATCCAATGGTGTCAAATCACACGATCTTGGTGGCCAATTGACAGGTCCATTCCGCGAAATTATGCGCTCATCGAATGTTTCCTTCAATAAATCGATTGTGACGTGCGCTGTGTGGCATGTAGCGCCGTCTTGTTGGAACCACAACTCATCCACATTCATGCCATCCAATTCGGGAACAAAATAGTCGGTTATCATGGCTCTATACCGGTCTCCATTAACGGTAACTGACTCTCCAGCATTATTTCGGAAGAAGTATGGCCCAATGACTCCACCAGCCCATAGAGCACACCAAACAGTCAGTTTTTGTGGATGTAATGGCGTCTCAAGGGTCTCATGTGGATTTTCTTCACTCCAAATGCGGCAATTTTGCTTGTTGACGTAGCCATTCAACCAAAAATGAGCCTCATCACTGAACAAAATTTTGCGATGAAAATCAGCATCGAGATCAATCTCATTTTCGGCCCATACACCAAAATCACGACGCATTGCATGGTCTCGCGGCTTTAATTCTTGCACAAGCTGGATCTTGTAAGGTCGCAAGCCAAGATCTTTGCGCAAAATCTTCCATAAAGTTGATGGACAAAGCTCCAATTGCTGTGCACGGTGGCGAATCGATTCATTCGGGTCCTCTTCAACACTTTGCTCTACAGCGGCAATTGTTTCTTCGGTGCGCACTGTTCGACGTCTCTGCGGATGCGTATTATCACATAGAGTAAACGTAGTGCGAAAACGATCCATGGTTAACCGAATTAATTGCTCTGATGGACGATTATGTCGACCATAAAATGGACGGAGCTTGTGGTAAACTTCGCGAACTGAACCATTATTTTCGAAATAAATTTGCACGATTTGCAAGCGTTGTTCTTTTGTCAACCTGTTCATGATGAAATGGCAAACCAAACTAAATATTAATCACTTGACAGCTGACAAAATGGCCGCCAGTTAAAAAAGTGATGCCAACTTAAAGTTCTATACCTCAATAAAAAACACACTTTATGTCCCTATTTACACTATGCAAGTCTTATTGCTAAGCTGATTAATTTATTAGGAGAGAGAGAGAGAGAGAGAGAGACGGGGGAAAAGAAACGTTGCTGTTCCCCTCGTCTCTCTCTCCCTGAAACTAATCAGCTTAGCAATAAGACTTGCACAGTGTGATTTGGGACTTTTCATATAATTTGTAAAAGATTCGTTATTTTTACAGCCCTTAATTAATTCTTAGAAAGATATGCATAAATATATATGTATGTACATACATACATATGTATTATACATTATTATTATAACGGCGACCTGTTAAGCTAACATAATTCAAACGCCATTTTTTTAACATACATACATACAAATATGTACATGTATGTTAGCAAAACATTTTAATAACAAATTAATTAATTAAAATGCTATTAACATACTGTTCACTACCCAGCAAAAAATTTCAAAAAAGGTAATCGAGTTTGGAATTAAGCATTTCTGATGGAAGCACTTCCCTACTGCATTACCTGCTTAATGATTTTAACAAGGCGTGAGACTAAAATAATCGATTCTTGAGAAGTAGTTATGTTGTTTATTGTAGGAACTAGTTATTTTTTCCTTTTGGGAAATACTTATTTTTTTTCTTGATGGAACTACTTTTTTAGTCGAAAAATAAATTTTTTTTCTTAAATATTCTGTTGTTTGAGTAAATGGGAGATCTTGATTAAAATCTCAGTTTGATTAAGTAAATAATAACTTTTTAAGAATAATATAAATAAATTAAAAAAACGATTGTTTACTTTTGTAAACTTTCGTTTATAAACTCAATTGAAATGGGTTATATTTTATTCATATCCGTGCCTGTATTGTACTTATAAATACTATATTTAGAAAAATTTCAATTGTTTTAATTGATGAACTTTTATTAAAACCGAAAATGAAAAAAAATTATTTGGAACTACTTATAATTAAATAATAATTTTCCGAAATGTAAGTACTTATTTTTTAGTTTAAAATAAAGAAGTAGACAATTTAGAAATAAATATAATTTATTTAAAATAACTACTTATTTTGGCAATATTTTCACGTCATCTTTTAAAAGCCAAAGAATATGTTCAACTTCTGATTCCTATTTTTAAAATTTTACGTAATGTGTTTTGTAAGCGAGTACTTCAGTTTCGCAATCAAGAAAGTAAGTCATTATATGGCAAGTAGTCCAGATGGTAATGTCTAATTTTTTGCTGGGTACTTCTACTTTGGTAGTTTAATAGCGTAGACAGATGACAGCGTTAATTTACATTAAAATTTCACTAATGTGAATTAAAAAATTACCCTGACAGACGACAGTATTTGCATTAAGTAAACAAAATCTGTACATCCCTTTCGTGCCACACACTTCGATAATTTTCCTTTGAAATATTAAAATGGAAAAAATGTGTCTCGATTTCTTTGTTCTTTTTCTAAAAACAATTAAAATAACTTATATTTTCTGACCGAATCGCATTTTAATTTTGAAAACCAAAACAATTTGCCAACATTTGATTGATTGTTGACGGTGTTACCATGTTATGACTGTGTTATCATATCGTCGGTTTGATTCTGCTTTGATGTATGGGACAAAAATGTGTTTTCGAAAAAATCGATGAAGAATGTTTAGTTTATTAGTTTTATAAAAATACACGATAGAATTTTTTGTTTAATAATAAAAGTAATAGATACATATGTTTTTTATTCAAACTTAAAGTTGATAAACTTTTTACATCCAACTTGGAAAGTTATTAGGACTTAAAGAAAAAAATGACAAACAACTTTGTCAACGCATCCCACAACCATAACAACAATATTGTTCACTTTTAATAAGACTTGTTCAAGTAGGTTACATTATTATATATATTTGAGTAGATAAAAAAGTGAAAATATCAGCTTTATTCATATAACATGACTTTTAGAGGAAAAACAAAGGAAGAAATAAAAGACGGTGAATTTATTTAATAAAAGAAATTGTATTAATAAAAAATAAAAATCAATTCATTTCATTCAGAATAATTACATTTTTGTACTTTGCTTTGTTTCACGTTCTTTGAGAAGAATATGCATTGTAACAGCTGCGAATAAAAATATTAATACTTTTACTTGGGAAATGTGCCACATATCACAAAAATGGCCGATTGCCGTAAAACAGACTTTACAATGTTCAACAATTGTGGAAATGACGCAAATTTCCACATCTATATCTACAGATATATTCAAGATATCGGAAAACTGATAACGAATTCGGAAAGAGGACACATTATTCATACATAATCAATCAATAACTCAATTTTTTGATAAATGTCCCATACATCAAAGCAGAAACAAACCGACGATATAGCTAAATTCAGTATTAATTCACTGTCATTTAGTGCATTTACGGATGAGGATAATTCACAAGTTAATTTGCATTAAGACAGTTAATGCAAATTCACGCAGTCGTCTGTCTATGCTATAAGTCACTACATTAACATGGCGATGCCATTGCAGGTCCACTGAAAAAACAGTTTTAAATAAATTCAACGTACTCGCATTCATTAATTTAAATTCATTGAAATTCAACGTACTATACGTTGTTTCAGAAAAATTTTCATTGAATTTCAACGTAAAATTTTATGTAGATATGAACTGAACGTTGAAACCATTCCTTGATATTATTCGTTGAATTTAAGAACGAACTAGTTTATTAATTTAACTTAGAATACGTTGAATTTAAGGAACACATTCTTTCTTATATATAAATAAAAGAAAATAGTTTAGTAAATTTCAAGAAAGTGTACTTTGATTCAAGGAACCCGTTCATTGATTTTAAATAAATGTACGTTGAATTTGACTTCAAGAGCAAGAAGAAGATGTTTTATTCAATGAACGAGTACTTTGATTCAAGGAACCACCATTTGAATTTTTGTTTTATTTGGTTCAATTCAACGTTCTAGTTCCTCATTTTATGACGGGAAAAGGATATACTAAAAAGAAAAAATAAACACAAAGCAATCAGTTGTTGTTCTTTGTTTAACAAATATGTAAGTTTGTGCGCAATTAAAAGAAGAAAGTTTGAAATAAAAAAGTGACAAAAATTAAGTTAATAATAAGAAGTGATTATAATTAATTTTCATTTCAAAAAAAATAGTTGAAAAAAGCTGCAAAATCAGTTCCAGCTGCACCTACTCCGGACATTATTGGTTCAAATTCTCAAATTCAAATTATTTTGGATGCTATTTAGATAGGATATTTTATACATATACTATCAGCGTGAGCCTTTTAACATTTTCACCGCTAAATTTATCATTATGTATCTAGATTTAGCAGCGAATTTTTCATTTTGCATTTAGCATTATTTTCTGCCATGCCTAGCATGTGAAAATGCCTAGATTAGTTTGGTTTTCAAAAAAAGTTTTGTGTTTGTTATCATACTCGTTTAATAGATCTTGTGTCAAACTCAGTGCATATTTCATTTGAGTTTTCGTAAGTCCTAATTTATGCTATGCAAGTCTTATTGCTAAGCTGATTAGTTTGCGGGAGAGAGAGACGAGGGGAATATAACCATTTATTTTCCCCTCTCTCCTAACAAACTAATCGGCTTAGCAATAAGACTTACATAGTGTAAACTAGGACTAAGCGAAGGCTAAATATGACTTGGTTACAGCGCGCATTTTTAAAGATCTTTATTGAAAGGTACGAAAGTCTGTCATGCTCATATACCAAGTATGACTGTCTAATAGCCGCGTAAAATATTTTAAACGTCAAACACCTAATAATAAAAAGAAAAGAAATATTAACATTAGGCTCCTGGACATACAATGAAAAATACATACACTGAAAAATTAAATTAATCAATTTTTTAATGCAAAAAGTATATTTTTTTAACTGTCTTTCACATTATGTTAATAGCAGGCATGCTAATACATTAAAACATATAAAATAAAATTGTAAAATTATTTTATTGTATTTCATTTTTATATGAAAATTACCATTAACAAATTTTACATTATTATATTTAATAGGATCACATAAAGATACAAGAGGTTTTATGAATTCAGCAAAAGTTGTGGCCACACTGCTCGTTATCAGCGATGCCAACTTGGTGCTTTTGGCACTATATTTAGTGCTTTTTGAAGACTCAAAACGCCAAATTTTGAGCGTTAGTGCCAAACTAAGAAACAGCACTAAGTAGTGCTTTTAAGAAATTTGCGTATTTCTTAAAATTACTTTGATAAAAACTTGGTGTATTTATTTGTTTAGGGTAAAGCATACCTTTTTCGTCTGATATAGTTCATTAAAAATGTTGATAACATTGCCGAAATAGAGAATAGCTTAGAAAACATTTTGTAATCTCACTCGTTTTTCACGTTAGTACTTTTTACGCTTTGTAGATTTCAAAACTACGCTTTTTAGTGCTTTTTTAAAATTCTGATGTGCTTTTAGAGCCAAAAAAAAGTTGGCATCACTGCTCGTTATACTGGGTTGCCAGTTTTTTTCTAGATCTTATCCCCAATTTTTGATTTGCCATCCCCAAAAATTCCCAAATTGAGTTTTTTTATTAATACTTTTCTTTTGTAAAAATAATGAAATATTTTAATTCTGATACAGTTTTAGATTTAATTGAACTGCAGTGAATTTTAATCAGAAATAATTTCTTATTCGGGCTTAAGTTCAGTAATTTCAATTCTTAATGAATGAAATATTTTTTCTTAATTAATGTGAGTTTCTAAAGAAGAGAAAAAAATATTTCATTCATTAAGAATTGAAATTACTGAACTTAAAAGCCCGAATAAGAAATTATTTCTGATTAAAATTTTTTAATTTTATTTAAAAAATAATGACAAAAATAACATATTTATTTAATAAAATTCATTTATATCGATAGCTTTATTTACATTCATATTAATTTACTGCTTGGCTCATGATGTCGACAAATAAGCGAAAGAAAATTTCTCGTCGACATCGTGAGCCAGGCAGTTAATTTGTACTTATAAAACTTGTAATGAAAAAATTACACATAGTTTAGTATAAATAAGTAGAAAAAATGTTTAACCAAAGTTTACCATTTCAAAAGCTTTAGAATTGAAATCTTCTGATTCATCAGCCTCAGAAATTGTGTTGTATTTACATAGGCACTTGTATTAAAAAGCTTTAGCATTTCAGCGGAAGTATTAAATTTGTCACAACAAATTGAATTGTTTTTAAATTGTGTGTTTATTCTAAGAAGGGCTTCAACTCATATTGCATTTTGTTACGTATTTTTTTTTTTTGGTCATCTGCATTATTGGTGAATGCGCTGATTTACACGGGCATAATTGTGCTGGCATAACATGCCAGTTTGTTGATGAGAGAGGCAAAGAGATTGGTTTTGGGGTTGGCATAACTTTTCAACCAGCTTCAACCCCGCATTAGCAGCATAAAACCAATACACACACAACTTAAAAACAGCAAATGTTAAATGAATACTTAAAACACTAACACACACAGCTGTGTATACGAATACATTTTGTGCCAGATGAATTAGTCTCGTGTAATTTGGAAAAGAACAAAAATTGTGCGGCTTAAAAATTGTTCTCGTCTAAACTACCTCAATCTGCCTAAATACTTCTTCTTTATTGGAAAATATTCACTTTGAATAATAAGACACATTTTTAGAATTGCCAGACGCACACTTCCTAGCTCAAAAATCATTCTTGCTAACAACAGTTATAAAACGAAATTCCCAAACAATCCCCTAAAATTTTATTATCATCCCCAACAAATCCCCAGATTCCCAACACGAAATTTTTATTCCCAATCGAGAAAAAAATCCCCAATTTGGGGAAGAAGAGAAAGGAGAACATAAGGAATCCATCATATTTTCCTCTCTCGACCATTTACTAAAAAGGTGATCAACTACAATTGCCGTGTGTGAAGCGGGACTGAAATAGAAGTCATTAGAATAATTATTCACTTGCAAGGTCTTTATTAACAAGTATTGACATCTGTTTTTAACAAATTTGTTTTCAAGATACATGCAAACATAAATATGTGTGTATGTATGAATATACCCTCTAGTCAGCCTAGAACCATATGTCTCTATGTCAATACTCTTTCTCCAGCGACAATTGCACTAGTTAAAATGTCGACAACTTTCCTTTTATGCAAGAGTAGAGATACGTTAGAGACAACACTTGTAGTGTGTTTCTATTGATATTGTCAATGAACGCGTCAATAGTTTGTTTTTCTTTTTCATCATGCTATGCAATAATATTAAATAAATATATATAGACGAGGGTCACTAAAATCTACGAGTGAATCTTCGGTCCAAATATCTCCATATGGTCGTAAAAGAACTACCTTGTCAATAGTGCTAAAGTCTACTGATAGATTTTGAATGACAACCCTATGTTATTTGTCAATAGGAGTTTACATTGGCTGGGTTACACCTAGTCAGTAGCATTATTGACAATGTCATTAGAAAATCACTATAATTTTACTATTCACAACGAGAGAGGATATATCGATATTGTGGATTAGAGCCCCTAAAATTTACTAGTGAATCTTTGGTGCCAATGCCTCCATGTAGTCCCGAAAGAGGTACTAAGTTAGTAGTGCTGTAGTCTAGTGGTGGATTTTCAATGACAAGCTAATGTTAAATGTCAATAGATGATACCATTGGCTGGGGTACACCTGGTCAGTAGTGCTACTGACAACGTCACTAGTAAATCACCACAATTTCACTATTCGCACTTTCTGCAGGGTATGTATGTACACACTTATTGCTAACTACATATTTATGTATGTATGTGTGTATATATATCAAAGCAAACACATTAACAGGTAGTATCGATAACACAACTGAGCTACATACATACATATATTTTTTAAATTTATAATTGGCCTAAAACCTCAAACCCAAAAACTTATTTATGCAAAAGAAATTAAGAAATATGTAATACAGTCGTAAAGTAGATCTGGCTTGAAAAACAAAACAAATCAGTACTCGTAGTAGGATTTTTAATATGCCTTTGGAATTTTGGATCTAATTATATCTGTGTTTAAGAGCATATAATATAATATAATATAATAAAATATATATTAAAATATAAAATTCAACTTTCAGATTGGTCCATGTACATACAGCGCCCATAAATTAGAACTCGCATTAAATTAAAATTTCTAGTCTCTGAAAAACACCCTGTACCAAGATTTATTACAACAAATTTTTATAATATAGAGATTCTGCAAAAAAACGTTTTTTTGTGTTTTATCTTAATATTTGTCAGTTTTAATAAAAGTGTAAGAATTTTAGGTGCACTTGAAAATTGTCTTAATCTAAATATGTACATTCTTACCGAGCACAATGAACAATTAAAAATAAAAATGAAATATTTTAAATTCACTGTGACACAACTCATTTTTAGTTTTATTGTTAATTTAGTAATTTGTTTTTCTTTTTATTTTGTTTTTTATTTTCTTTAGAAACAATGCAATTCGTAGTGAGCGTTATAAATGTTAGATAAGATATTTTTTTTTACAATATCAAATAACTTTTCAATTTCACTTTTAAAATTGGCATAGGAAAATGTGATCACTTTTCCGGACTTGCACAATTTCCGAATAGTAAATTTTTTTCCAACCTACCGCACTAATTGTATTGAAAAGAAGCACAAAATATTTGACTGTTGGTAGATCACATCCCATTTCAACGATTCTTTATTAAGTCGCAGTCTTTTGTTTACTGAATGAATTTAAATTTGTTGCAAAACATCTGGGGTTGAAATTGATTGAGAGAGATCGTTTTTGAGTAGCATCAGGGCAGCCAGATAGTTTTTTTCGCCCTCCCCAAATTCAAACAAAATATTGCCCCCAAAATCCCTAAAAAATTCCTATGGAAAAAATGATTTTTTTTAAATTAAATTTTTTATATTATTCATAGACTTTTGTGCACTTTTATACATACACATACATCGTTGCTTTTATATAGAACGGCCCTATCTCATTATTTTTCGAAATCGAGAGTTTTGCATTTTTCGATACATTTGATGTTCTTCAATCGAAATATACAAAAAACTCGATTTCAAAAAAATTATAAGTTAAGGCCTTTCCGTGTTACGGTAACGATTTATAATTTTAACAGCCAAACCCACGATATCGAACGTTGTCGTTCGCAATCATTTTAAACGACAAACAGCTGATTTGGGTGGGTCCCACTAAACTTGTTCAGCACGACAAGTCGATCGATAATGCATGCGAACGATAACGTAACAATTTTCATACAAATTTGGTACCCACTATGGAAATTCAAACGACAACAAATGTGAAAATCAGTCACTTGGTTTGTGCTTGTCGACAAAACAAAAAAGTGCACATAAATACCAAATTTTTAAACAAATTTGCATTTATGAAAATCAAAAATAAAAATGTTAACTTTTTTTGCGTTTATTTTATTTATTTAACTCACAAACATGCATTTTTGTCACATAATTCTTTTAGAATTACATACATACATATATATGTATGTACGAATGTACATAGAAAAAATTTTTAGGCACATTACTCTTTCCACTTCAATAGATTGCTTGTCCGATTGGTGCTACTCCCATCCATTCTTCATTACAATCCGCTTGCATTATTTTAGGAGTATCTACACATTTCAACTAATAATTAATTATTATTATTAATTTATTTACATTTCACACACAAAATTTTGAAAATAACTTTTTAATTTTTTCGTACTGTCTTATGTTTATTATTGTTGCTATTTTTATTATTTATTTGTAGAAACTTTAAGTAGCATAGAGTCGCATTTTTTATGGAATACTTTTCACATTTCAGCACTTTTTATTTGTAAAGCAGCGTTTTATTCGTGAAATTTTTGATGTGGCAATATGCTAATTTGACAATGAGTAAATGCATTACGTTAACAACGTAAAGCCTGACGACCGACAAGTCGATAGTTAGTGGGTCGCTCAAACGAACTATAATGAGTGACTTGTCGTCAGTCGGTCGAGTTGTCGATCGACATCGTGGGTTAGGCTGTAAATTTATTTCATTGTGAACTAGATAAATAGATTTGGTGTTGAAATTGCTTCAGCGAAATATCAAAATATTTATTTCATTTAATAATTAATTGCAAGTTAATTCCACTGACTCGCATAAACATTTATGAAGTTAAGCAATATTTTCCTGACCATAGAAAATTTTGTTTGTGTTATTGGGCCTTTATTTACATTTTTGGATACCAAAGTATTTATATTTGGGGAGTTCAAACGGTGTCATAGTTTCATAATACATACTTTAAATTATTTTAATATAATTGTTTACAATTCGTCTCTATATTTTTGGGGTGTTACTTCATAACTCGGTACATTTTTTTTTGTCTTCATTGAACCAATTATAAAAAAAGAGGCCCACAATTTTTTTTATTAAATTTTATGATGTTCTATTTGTTTTTTTGCTCCGATACCTATAAAACACCTTTGGTTCTTGTAATTACACAATTTGAAAGTTGAAAAAATGGGCGAGGTTACGCCCATTAAAATGTTTATATTTCACGCGGTTCTACTCAAACGATTTTTACGAAACTTACCACACACCTTGATCTCTAAAATAAATACATTCCTTTATTTAAAAAAATGGGCGGAGTCACGCCATTAAAATTTAATATTTTATTTTAAGTGGTTCTACTTTGCAGATTTTTACAAGACTTAACAAGCACCTGGAGTTCTGAAAAACAAACAATATTGCATTTAAAAAATGGGCAGAGGCACACCCATTAAAATTTAATTTTATATTTCACGTACTTCTTCTTATATTCTTCCATGAGAACTTTACATTTAATTCGGTTTTTTTTTTGGCAGAAAGAATTATTTGTAAATATAATCAATGAAAACTCCATATTTAAATTTTCATAATGTTTTTTGCCATAATAATTCCCTTAATTTGTGGGGTCAGCACCCCAAAATCTGGCAGCCCTTAGTACCAGTTTAGCACAGTTATAAAGAGAGAATTTTAAGTAAACTGGTTTTTTGATATACCCTCCCTCTCTCGCAGTTTCGGTCAGCCATCTGGTTTGCGGCAGTGGTTGCATTTATGATCATTTTATTTCTAACAGGTAGAAATACCAATTTTTCAAAGAATTTGTAAAAGTATTCATTATTTACACTTTCCTTAATTGTTTCTAAGAAATATTAATCTAAATATAGTAACTAAAACGCAAAAGGTTTTGAATAACATTTAAAAACATTTCACAGTAAAACCAAAAAAAAAAAATATAAAATCCGTTAAATTATTAATATTTAGGTAGAACTTAAGGCTCAATCAGACGTGACATAACCATAGCCATAGAGAGCAGCCGTTCGAACCAAACTAATGGACAACACTGTATTCGATTATACGTGACTCGCCATAACGCCATAACTCTCACCATAGAAACCAATTGAATTTTGGTTTGGTTATGGTTATGGCGTTATGGCTATGTCACGTCTAATTTAAGCTTTATGTAAACATATGTACAAGTAATTAACTTAACAATTTTATGTTTCGGCAAGCTTAAAATTATTGTGGTTGTGCGCTGAAATTTCAGATTTATTTTTTTTTTTTTGGAATTTTGCAGTTTATGTAACGACATGTGGTAGTAGTAGTTTCCGCTTAATTGATTTATCCGCTTAATCAATTCAAAAAGCATGCACATGCCTTAGAAAATCAATTAACAGAGTGTGACATAAATAATTTACCCGGTAATTGCAACAAACAAACAATATTTAGATACAAGTTCACAGTCTATTATAGTTAACTAACGGCCGTAGTTTAACTAACGATTTTTCTTATCAAATTCATTGGTTAAGTCACATTAATTAGTTAACTAAAAATTAAATTACCAGATAAAAATTTGGTTGGTAAAACAAGAGTGAGGCGTTGCCAGATTTTTTGTCTTAAGCCTACAGTACAAGATGTGTAAAAAGTCACCTGAATATCTGTTATCTGGCCACTACTACCCACATATATACATGCTAATGCATTAAACACATTTACCACAGCAAGCTACCGACTACCAAATGTCATGGATAGAATACACATGTTTATATGAGAATGACTCTTTTGAAGACAGCAAGGCAACATGGCAACAGGTTGTTGTCTATGCTGATTTTGTCGTTGCAGTCCAATTAAACTAATTTCTATTTCTTTGGCTACAATGAGAAAATTCAGTGTTGCTTGTATAATACAAAATGTTTAATGAATGATTTTGTTCGATTATTTCATATTATTTAACAGAAACAATATCCAAAAATTGATGTAAGGAATAAATTGATTCATTTTTGTACTTTTACGTGATATAAGTACATTTTAAAAGAGTAATTAATTTTTATATATGCAAAATATATAAAAGTGGTAATATTAAATAACGGGTGTTTTTTTAGAGGTATAGAACTTTAAATTGAAATAAAATACAAGAAAATCGTTTAAATGTCCATCAATTTGGCTTTATTGGAAGGATAATTTTACGCCATTAATGCTTAAATATGATTTCGGGCATGTGGCCGCCGCGGCTGGCTCGAATAAAGTCAATTCTACAGGTCCAATTTTCAACCACTTTTTCCAGCATATGTGGCTGTATGTTGGCAATAACGCCACGAATGTTGGCTTCCAAGTCCCCTAACGTTTCTGGTTTGTTGGCGTAGACGAGCGACTTCACATATCCCCAAAGAAAATAATCCAATGGTGTCAAATCACACGATCTTGGTGGCCAATTGACAGGTCCATTCCGCGAAATTATGCGCTCATCGAATGTTTCCTTCAATAAATCGATTGTGACGTGCGCTGTGTGGCATGTAGCGCCGTCTTGTTGGAACCACAACTCATCCACATTCATGCCATCCAATTCGGGAACAAAATAGTCGGTTATCATGGCTCTATACCGGTCTCCATTAACGATTCGATTCATTCGGGTCATCTTCAACACTTTGCTCTACAGCGGCAATTGTTTCTTCGGTGCTCACTGTTCGACGTCTCTGCGGATGCGTATTATCACATAGAGTAAACGTAGTGCGAAAACGATTCATGGTTAACCGAATTAATTGCTCTGATGGACGATTATGTCGACCATAAGATGGACGGAGCTTGCGGTAAACTTCGCGAACTGAACCATTATTTTCGAAATAAATTTGCACGATTTGCAAGCGATGTTCTTTTGTCAACCTGTTCATGATGAAATGGCAAACCAAACTAAATATTAATCACTTGACGGCTGACAAAATGGCCGCCAGTTAAAAAAGTGATGCCAACTTAAAGTTCTATACCTCAATAAAAAACACCCTTTATGTATATATTTGTACTTGTATATCAGCTGCAGATAGTGCTGCTGCCGCCGTCTCCAAAATAATTTAGTAATTCGCTACGAGGCGACAAATGCTGCTGGCGGTATTTGAAGCAGAGAAACAAGTCGAGGAAAAATTATCGGCGGCGGCGGCGCGCCGAGAGAATTTTCGGCGGCTCAAATAAGCATATGAAAATTTAAGGAGAAAATAAAAATTTAAACTGAAAATTGATTTTCAAAATTTTTTCTCCGAAATTTGTCCTTTGGATCAGATAAAATTTCGGATGGTTTTGAGCCGATGTGAGCCGATACAATCGGCGGCGGCTTGATACACAGAAAAATAACCGGCGGCGGCGCGCCGTCGGCTTTGAGCCGGTCGACTTGTTTCACTGATTTGAAGCCGTGTGTTCGTGTAGCCTGCTGTGGTGAATGTGTTTAATGCTTAACAATTCACTCTCATGCTCATGTCGCTTTTTACACATCGTGTACTTCAGTTTTTTTTTCTTTTTGCAAATGAACGATTTTCTACCAATTTTAGGAATTGATTACGATTTCTGCGATTTTGTTAAATTTTCGTATGCCAATTTGCTCTATATATATACATAAGTATATATATATTTTGTACATAATCATGTATGTACAATTATATAAAATGTATTTTTCGAATCTTAATAGATATTTTTATCTGAGACATTTTTAGATTTAATTGAACTGTAGTGAATTTTAATCAGAAATAATATCTTATTCGGGCTTAAGTTCTGTAATTTCAATTCTTATTGAATGAAATAGTTTTATTAATTAATGTGAGTTTTTAAAGAAGAGGAGAAGAATTAAACTAGACTTTTTATTAGCTGGGGGAAATACCGATATTTTTTTGTGCAGCCACGCACTTCATCAGCACCCTAGTTTATCTACTTGGGAAGAGATTGTTAATAACATTTTAGGTATTTTTATCAGTTAGTAGAACTTTTCAGTTGTATGAAATCAATACAAGTTCTTAAAGCATACGAAATTGAATTGTATGGTTGTGTCACATTTTTTTTTTCAATTAAAAAATTATACACTACTGTAAAATGTAAATTGTGAATTAAACATACATACATACATGTGTTTTAGCTTCATGGTCTAATTTTTTATTTTAGCCTCAAAAGAGCTAAATTTAGGGCCTAATTTTGTAAAACGCAACGCCAAGCGTAGTCAAATTTTATATGGAAAAAATTTAAATTACAAGAACAAAATACACACAAAATTTATCGACGCCAAGCGTTGCGTTTTACAAAATTAGGCCCTTATATTTACCGATTTTTTATGTTTAAATTGTAGGCGTCTAGCACTTTACTCACAATATTAATATTAATATTTAGCTAATGAAGGACGGTAAGAATTAATTAATGTTCTATAAGTTTTTTAAGAAATTAATAATTTTTAACTGAACTTCAGATCACAAGTAAGCGCAACCACTACCGCAAGCCAGATAGTCTGAACAAAGACAATGCAGTTCAAGAACAAGTATATCAAAAATGATACAGAAATTATACTAAAACAAAAACTAAACTAAAATTATATATAATATATATATAAATATATATATATATATATATATATATATATATATATATATATATATATATATATATATAATAAATACATAATACATGCACTATTGTGGCGAAAGTGCCGAATTAATTTATCTCGTTGGCCAGCACTGGTGTAAACGAGTGCAAGAGTGCTTTTGAGTATTAGCAGTAAACACAGATGTGCTCGTGACGAACAAATATAAGTATTTCACTCACGCATGCTCACGCCCGCTCAAATTCAATTTATTTTACAGTCACTTACCACCACGAACTTACACTAAAGAACAATAGCTATAAATTTTCTCACACGTTCATGACAAAATATTTAAAAACTTACGATTCGAATTGTATTTAAAAAAGAGTTTTATTTTGTAAAAACTAGACACACATACATACATACCAAAAATGTATATATATACCTACTTGACCTGAGATTCGATATAAACGAATGCTCACTAAAGCAAAGAATTTTCGAAATAAAATTATTTGATATTTGGTCGCAAGTCTAAAAAAAAATTCGAATGTTCGCTAAAGCGAACTTCTCTCGATAATTTCTCGAATGTGTGACGATTATCTAGTGGATGTGTGCTAAGGACAGTTAAGGATTTAAAAAAATAAATAAAAGAAGTTAAAATAACTAAATTAAAAAAGAAAATTACGAATTACGATATCGAAATTAGTTCGATATTCTCTCATTTTTGAAATTGATAGCAAACCTTCGAACAGAACTTAACCAGGAGTAAACTTTTGTCGATTCTTTTTTGAGTGTCATTCTCGAAAGTTTTATATGACAAATGTTCGAGATATATTTGAAATCGATATTATTAACGAAAGTTTTGTTCAACTGGGATATGGCTCATTAACTAAAATAAGGTCATAAGTCAAACAATGGGATTTTTGAGTTAAAGATGCATAATTAATCCACATATCATTATTCATATTCATATTATTCTTGAGAGAAAAATATGAATTGCTTTTTCCATTAAGTTGTGTGTAAATTGAAAACTTTTTGGCAAACTAATTTTTTTGAGTTATGCTGTTGTTTGACTAAATGAGTGATATTACATATCGTCTTCTGAAACGAAAAATTCTATCATATCACTACATTTTAGTGAATTTACATTACAACCTTTTCATGAACTTTCTATTTCCCAGTGAAAAAAATTGGAAGTAATTATTAAGAAACTTATTTTTCTCTACTTTCAAAGTATCAATAAAGGCCGTGATACACTATCATACACAGTCATGTGATTTTTAAGAAAATACAACCCTGGTTTGATGGAGTTTATGCAAATTTTCAAAAGACAATAACAGTTCATCAGATCAGGTTTTTATTTTTTCGTAGATCGTGCGATTGTGTAGGATGGTGAGTCATGACCTTAATTGTTTGTTTTGGACTCGTCAAGCAGTGGTTATCAACAACATCTAGATAATTAATTAAAAAGTTATTTATAAATTTTTTTAGGCAAATAAAATCGATGATGTGAAGTTTTTAAAAAGTACTTCAGAAAACTTCACATCATCGATGATAAGAAGTTTTCAAAAAGTACTTCAACTTATATTCTGGGAGGCGACTTCAATTGTAGACACCAGAGCTGGGGCTGTCTGAGAGCGAATTGTTGGGGAAACATCCTTTTTGAGAAACTTTCATCACATAACATCAATATTATTTACCCTTGTGAACAAACATACTTACCAACTAGTGCCAATAGACAAGGATCTATACTAGATATTTTCTTGACTAACGTGCCAAATATAATCTCTCCACCAGTTGTTTTTAACAACCTTAGTTCTGATCATCTACCAGTCCAAATTAATGTCAGTAGTGACTTCACCAGGTCTACCTTAGTACTGCATGACTACAAAAATGCTTGGCTTGGCTTTTCAAAGATACCTTTCTAGAAATACAAACATACCTGGTAGTAGGGTTATTATTTCAACAAGCGATATCAATTCGGCGATTATACAATTTAAAAACCTTATAAAAGAAGCCATCGAAATAGGAATACCAAAAAAAGTGCCTTCTTCTAAACAAAAACCCCTACCTATGTATTTGAAAATTTACATACAGCAAAGAAATAGACTTCGACGAAATTGGCAACGGTATCATAGTCCGATTGACTTTTATAGTATGAAACTCCTCAGTAGAAAAATCAGAGAGGAAATGGAAGAACTAAAAAATAAATATTGGTCTTACTTACTGACATCTTTAGACAAAGGTTCAGCTCCGTTCTGGAATCTTACAAAAATTGTTAGGAAAAAGGGAACCTCAATGCCAATTCTAAAACACGATTCTAGATATTTTACTAATGCAGAAAAATGCAATATTTTAGCTCAAACTTTTATATCTAATCACACAGTATCGCACAACCTAGGGAACACCGAAACAAACTCGCTAGTAAGCGATACTCTTCAATCTTTTCGATTACATACTTCTAATATCTCTGTTGATATGTTAATAATTAAGTCCCAAATAAATGACGTAATAAAAAAGTTGAAAGCAAAAAAGGCTCCAGGAACAGACGGAATTAATAATAAATGTCTCAAACATATGCCAAAAAAATCAATTGAATTTCTAACCGTCATTTTTAATTCATGTCTAAAGCTCAGCTACTTTCCACTCGATTTTAAGAAAGCAAAAATTATACCAATACAAAAGCCAAACAAACCTGCAGACAGCCCAAATTCCTACCGACCAATTAGTCTGTTGTCATCTATAGGAAAAGTTTTTGAGACAATTCTGAAGGACAAATTGTTGTTCTTTATCGAATCCAAAGGAATTTTTCCGAATTATCAATTTGGCTTCCGGAAGGAACATAACGCAGTACAATCTTTAGTAAGAATCAGAAATTTGGTCACTAAAAATTTTGAACTTCAAAAATCAACGGCAATGGTATTATTAGACGTCAAAGCTGCTATTGATGCCGTATGGCACGATGGCCTTATCTATAAAATGATACAAAATGAAGTCCCTATTTTTTTAACAAAAATAATTGAAAGCTTTCTGTCGATGCGCTCTTTTAAAGTTTATATCGGATCATCATGCTCCGAGAGTTTGAATATAACCGCAGGATGCCCCCAGGGCTCTTGTCTCTCCCCAATTTTATATAACTTGTGCACCTCTGATTTACCCCACCTTGAAAGTTGCATCATGTCAGTATTTGCAGACGATACGGCAATATTATGTTCCGATATACTCTCCGAAAACATAATTTTAAACTTACAAAGAGAACTAGAAGAATTAACAAGATATTTTAATAAATGGAAAATTACATTAAACGAAGATAAAACTCGGGCTATATACTTTACAAGGAAAAGAAAACCTTGTTATATTCCCCAAAGAAACATTGTTTTTTTAAATACAGAAATACAATGGGAGCAAAAAGTAAAATATTTAGGAATATTTCTCTATCCAAAAATGAAATTTAAAGAGTATGTACAATACGCAATAAATAAGGTGAATATTCTAAAACGTACCCTCTACCCTTTTATAAACCGAAATTCTTCTCTTAGTATTGAAAACAAAATGCTTATATTCAAACTGATTTTCCAGGCTGTAATATTTTATGCTGCCCCTATGTGGGCTACAAGTGCAACATGCCGTATTAGAAAACTTCAAATCGCTCAGAACAAACTACTAAAACTTTTATATAATCTCCCATGGTACTTTTCAACACCCAGGCTTCATTCTATTTCGAATACAGACACTGTCGTTGTTAGACTAAATAAATTAACTAGAAATTTTTACTCCAGATGCTCTTGGTCAGAACACACCCATATCAATGACTTGACGTCAGCTTACGTAGAAAGTACATAGGCTTTAATTTAAGTAGCTTTAATTAAAATATCAAAAAAAAAAAGTTTAAATAGGTCTTTTTAAAATTTTTCCTCCAATAAAATTATAATGTAAATATGTATATAATTTTTTAAATTGCTATGAATTATTAAGAAGAAAAAGTGCAAAGCTTGAACTATTTAAATATAATTCTAAGATGTAAATGCCAATGTAAATATCATATGAAAGACAATAAATCGAATCGAATCGAAAAGTACTTCAACTGCATATTAAAGCTCTATAATACAGTGATTTTCCGGCCTTTCTCTGTGAGATGAGCCTTTTCTAACTCTGAAAAATTAGTTTCAACTTATCAAAAAAGAACATATAAAAAATCATTTTTATTCGCCATCATGACAATGATTTAGGATTCACTGAATAGGTATCAAAAAAAAAAAAAAAGAGAACTTCTTCCAATGGAAACCCTATAAAAAAATCATTATAAATGATTCAGGTTTGCACTACTTCCGGATCACGAGATCGGGATCTTATTGACTTCCTTGGAAGCTCTTTTTTTCTGGGTGGCTAATAGAAACTCTAGAGAAGAGAGTGACATAATCGTGTCTGTCATGACTTTCACATCCGTGTGAAAGTGTATCTTTTCCGCATATTTTGGTGTCCTGACATTCACTTCCGAATAATTTTTTCGTTTTACTTTCGACTGCACCTAGCAATGTGAAAGTAAATAACTAGAATCGCCTTTTTTCCACATTAAAATTAATTTAATTTAAACGAAATCTTTTTTAAAATTAGGCTTGATATCTCATCTACCTAATTCGGAAATTTAAACCAATATATATTTGGTTTTAATACATAGAAAAGGGGACATGAAAAACATGCCCACATTAGCAACCAATTTTTCCAAAATATTCGGATGTATGCAGACACCAAATCTTTTTTTTTGCGATTCGGAAATTTTCATTCTAATTAAAAACGTTCGAAAGTCGTGACAGGCACGAATAAATGGCGCAGTATGAGTTTTTGAAGCATTTTTAGCAAACTTCTTTTTATCTTATTTGCCCTGTTGCAAATGAAGAATACGGTAATGGCAGATAGCTGTGTCCCAAATTACACATTTGAATTCCATTTCATTTGCCTAAAAATATTAAGAAATAAGTTCTTACTTAATTATCTGGGTATTGTTGATAATCATTTCCCAAAAAGTTCAAAATATACACTTATTTATACTATGAAAGTAGAGAAAAATTAAGAATTATTGAGCTTCCAATTTTTTTCACTGAGCTTCAAGAACTCCGAGTAAAGCTCGCTCAAGCAGGCAGTAAAATTTACAAACCTTATGCATGGGATTTTATAGTGATAGGTCTTCTATCAAACAAGAACTTCGTCACAATTTTGATCTCACTATTTTTGAAGGCCAACATTTTTGATATGAACTTGGCCTTTTTTTCACTTTTATGTTTTTGTGAGAATTGTTTTTAAGTTTTACATCGAAAAATAACAAATGCGCACTTCAATTCGCCCAAATTTATGGCCTTATTTATCATTTGGGCTATATAAAAAAACAAACACTTGTGGTATGTAAATAAATTTACAAACTTTGCTTACGAAACGAGGAGAATACCTTTTTTATGATTTTTGAAACTACGCAAAAAAATAATTCATATTTTGTGATGAGCGTCGTACTCTTCTAACAAATTTTTTTTATAGTTTATTTTTTTTATAAAGCTTAAAACTCTTTATTATTAGCAAAACAAGTATGCAGTACGTAAATGACTCATTTAGTTGTTACATTATGAAAAGGGAACCCCGATTACGTGATACAGCTACGAATGCGCAAAACGTTCTATTGATAACAAGTGAGAGAATAATTAAATTTGTCTGAGCCGAATCTTATATACCCTTCACCGGCGTAAATACTACGACTGAATATATACATATGTACATATTCACATACATATGTATGTACATTTATTCATATTAGTTTTGTGCAAGATTTGATTGTTGATTTATTTTTTGTCCTATTGGAACTTGTATTTGTGACCTGTGGATATTTTTAGACTAAAGAAATTGATTCAAAGATTTTATTTTCGATATAAGTAATAGTTGAATATTTTATTCGACATTCTGCACTTAAAAAATTTTTTTATATTATTAATATATTCTTATTTAAAAAATTAAGAGAAATTAATCATACTGAGTCATATGGAAACTCAAAATGTGAACAACATTTGACAGATGCGCAACATCTGTCAAATTTGTGCATTGTTTTCATTTATGATTCTTTTTCCTTTGTATATTTTTATCATTATAAGCCAATTCGAAAGCGGTTTTGAAAGGATTAGTTTGCTGAACATTCATTTAAAAAAAAATTTATACTTAATGAAACAACTAAGCAACTTTTGCGCGTTCATAAATGAACTAAAATGTATTTCATTGATTATCAAAATAGTGTTGCCATAACAGTGAGATTACACGAGACATAAGTTTGGAAATTTCTGTGTTGGCAATTGTCAAAATCTGTTGCTAACACAAAAAATGACTGTGTAAACCGTAAATGTTAGTGCTCGAACACATGTTTGGAAACAATTGCTCAAACACAAGTCTGAGCAATTATGTTAGGACACAAGCTATCAAAATTACATTTTTCGTAAAAAATAATGGCAGGAAACTAGAAATAATGAGTTTATTACAAAAAAAAAAAAAAAATCAAGCAGAAGCACAAAATATATGCTCTGTTGCAGAAGTATTAAAAAATCAAAACGTAAAACGTGCATTTTGTATGCATACGACAACCTAAATTTTGAGTTTTAACATTATACGTCTAGCCACCCCTTAAAATAAGTTTGAACACAAACTTTTTTGTGACGTCATTCTGCCGACGTTATTTTTTATGCTTATAAATAAAAATTGCTCGTCTATTCGTACTGTAAAGTATTGCTTTGCCTTGTAAATTAATTTATTTGCAGTGTTGGATTGCAAGCTGCATTTATGAAGTCAGCCAAATACTAGCCGATTAAACACTAAATAAACGGTCTAATTCATAAATGATTATTAACAGTTCAATAACACATTAGTAGTCAAAAATCGCTAAATGTGTATTCATAAATGATTAATAGCCTATTAGACGTTTAATAAACGTTTCATAACTCAGAGATTTTTAATGTCGCGTTCATGCTATTTACTTTAAGCGTTTGATAAACTATTATAAATAATATTTTCTTGATTTTTTTATCCCTTATGTGAGATTTTCTGTGGTTGCTCACTTTTATGTTTCTTGTTTATTCTTATGCATGTCTCCTGAACAATGTTCTTGGGCAAATGTATTAATTTATGTAAGTTGGTACATGTATGTATGTATGTATGCATAATTGTACAAAAAGAAAATACATAAGTACATATAAACATGGTTGAAAATTAAAGAAATCACATTGAGGTAGTTTAGACGAGAACAATTTTTAAGCCGCACAATTTTTGTTTGTTTCCAAATTACATGAGACTAATTCATCTGGCACAAAATGTATTCGTATACACAGCTGTGTGTGTGTTAGTATTTGTAGTATTCATTTAACATTTGCTGTTTTTTAAGTTGTGTGGATTGGTTTTATGCTGCTAATGCGGGGTTGAAGCTGGTTGAAAAGTTATGCCAACCGCAAAACCACTCTCTTTGCCTCTCTCACCTACAAACTGGCATGTTATGCCAGCACAATTATGCCCGTGTAAATCAGGGCATTCATTGGCAAAAAGAAAAATAGAATTATAAACATAAGGGCATATGTAAGTACAAGCATACGTACATATGTTTGTATGGTACTGCATGCTTACATATGTATGTATGTATGTATGTACAATAACATTTTAAAATTAAAACAAAATAGTGATGCATAATCGACCGCTATAAAATGGGTATTTGCCTACCTCTGTACTCAGCCGAATATAAATGTGTTTAAATACAATTTTTTGTAACATATAAATTTTTTTTGGTTTATTTATTAATAAAAAGTGAAACGCCTACTTTTTAAGTTATTTTTTAATAACATTATGCGTAATGATTTTTCTTTTTTTCGACTCAAACAGACTACCTAGATAATCGATTCTTCGTTGTATGCATCACTGAACATAAAATGAGAGCGAAAGTAGCATGATGTTGCCAACATAAAATTACAAAAGAAGCAAAATCGTTTAATAGTTAATTCACTGATATTAATCAGTTATGAATACAAATTTTTATTAGAGCTTAATAAAGCAAAATCTGTTTCATAAGTAATGTACAGACTAAAGCTGAAATAAGGAATTTTTATGAATTAGACCGAAAATCTGCAATAAAATACATTCACTTTAAATTTACGAGGGAAATTAACCCCCTGTTTCCACAACACTGACGGTTGAATTGAGTAGAAAATTTAAATGAAATTTTTACTAATTTTTTTTTTTTTTTTTTTTTGAGTGATTTTCATGCAAATTTTCTAGACAAGTCACTTGACTTGTGGAAACATAATATAAAAGAAAATGCATACAGTAAAAACTTTAAAGTCCGCACTGCTACAAAAACTCCATTTTTTTCTAAAACAGAAAAGTATTGTTCAAATTATTGTCTGTCCTATAATGAATTCTGCCGAAGTTATCGAGAAGAAAGCAAGGAAGAGGCAATCTACCATTTTCTTTGCGAATGTCCAGCTTTGCATTTCTCGAGATACAAATTTTCAGGCATTCATGTACTAGATGATCTTTCAGATTTATCTGAGATTGGGTTGAGTGACCTTAAGAGATATCTCAACGCTACGGGTTGGGTCTAGTAAAGATCACCGTATCAAAGTCTTAATTCAGCTGTATGAAAGATCGAGGGATGAATACTATCCCTTTCTGTCTTTCTCCCAGCTGAATTAAGACTTTGCAAAGTAAACTTTTCGTGTCTAAAAGGGGTAGGTAATACGGTTCTACTTGAATGCCTGCCATTGTTCAAAAGCTATTTCATTTAGTTTCTTTTCTTGTTTTTTTCTTTTCTTTGAAGTTCACACACAACTAAATGGAAAAAGAAAATTTTATTTTGCTTTCAAAAGTTGAGTAAACAAGACATTTGTATGAAATTTTTACACAATACGAAGAATAATATGAGGATTAATTTTGAAACATTAGCTCAAAATTTCTATTGTTTTAGTTATGGCGTTGTTTGAATAAATGAGTGGCATAAGTTTGTTTTTCTTCAATGTAGTTATTTATGGAAATGTTTAATAAATATAACATATCAATCGATATGTACTTGTTTTAAAATTTTTATTCGATAATCCGAATAATATGATAATCCGGATTAGGGTCTGCAATTATCCGGATTATCAAGTTTTTACTGTATCAGCAAAAAAATAAGTATCGAATTATATTAATCCTAACTTACAAACTACATACCATCTGCATTACTTTACAGTACAGTAGAACCTCGTTAGTCCGAACAGATATAGTTTCAGCCTTTGTCCGGATTACTGACCCGTCCGGAATATAGGTTAAAAACTCAATACATAGCTAAAAAATAAAAACTTAAAAATTCATTTCTATTTAATGAATTTACTGTAAACATTTAAAAACTTATACTAAAAGTAGTGTTTAAATATATTCATTGTGTAAAATATGAAATATTTTTGCATCTTTAAGCAGTTTATCTACTCTATTTTTAAATTCTTTTAAAAATAAAATTTTCTTTTCTGTCATTTTCCTTTTTGTTCGGCCCCTAAAATAACTCTTGAAAAAAGTTCACTTGCTTCTTTATTTGGAACTTTGTTTTCAACATTCTCAGATTCCTCCAAAGAACTATCAAGGTCTTCAATATTTTTTTTTAACTATATCTTCATCAGAGAAATCGAAACTGTATTCTTCGGGTACCTGAGTAAGGATTTTAGAAGGACAAGTCAAAGAGTTAAGAGTAGATAAAGTTTAATAAATATTATTCATATCCTGACATATCTTATCTATGTCGTTTCTTGATTTTATATCAAATATTGTGGATTTTGACACATCATATTGTTTGTATTGTATCATGTTGTTTATGTTTTATTTATTGCGTCTAGCTGTAAAAGATCGAATATACTAAGAAAAAAAAAGCGCTTGTCCGGACTACAGAGGTAAAATTTCTAAACTGTCGGAAACATTGACTTGTCCGGATTCCTGGATAGTCCGGACTATTGAATGTGCGTATTATAGAGGTTGTACTGTACATTATTTTTTTTTTTTGGGTACTTTTTGTAAAATTTGAGAGAGAAAAAAATATATAAAAAATACTGCAAAGATTTTATCCAGGTTCAAGTTTAACATTCCTAATTAATGAAAGAAAGAAGAAGAGAAGTAAGATCAAATTATAAAAGTTAACAAAGTAATTTCAATTCTTATTGTATGAAATATTTAATTAATAAAAATATTTCATTCAATAAGAATTGAAATTACAGAACTTAAGCCCGAATAAGAAATTATTTCTGATTAAAAATTCACTACAGTTCAACTAAATCTAAAAATGTCTCGTTCACAAAAATATTTACACACATATTTTTAAGCAAAAAAATATATTTTTAATATTTCGCATAAAAGAAAAAATTATCGCCTTTATTATTATCAGTAAAGTGATTGCAGTTCTTAAAGAATTGTTTGATATGAATTTAACTTTATCTAACTATAATTAATTATATTACCATATCTTTAAATACGAATAATAACAATAAGAACAGGTAAAATATTATGCTCTATTCTGAACTTATTTTTTTGCATTATGCGCCCACGATTTGGCGTAAATGCAATAATTAATAATAATAATTCTCGTCTTTTAATTTCTTAATCAGGCATAAGTTCAATATCTTAAATTCCATTAGAATTAAATATTTTTATTAATTCATGCGAATTTCTCAATAAGTCAATAAAAATTTAACTTGACTTTAGAAGGAGTGAAATACTGGAATTTTTCTGTGCCGCCACGCACTTCATCACAACGCATGTCTATCTACTTGAGCAGCTATTTAAAATGAAATTTTAATGAAATGGAATATGAGAAATGATTATACGTGCCCATTATTATGAAAGTGGTCTAAGCCACATGTACTTTTACCTCGAAATATTAAATAAATATTTGAATAAAAAAACTTCAATAAATATTTAAGGTTATATTCTTAAAAAAAAATTTTTTTGATTTATAAAAGGTTTATAAAACAGAATTCCATTAAAAATTTGTTTCATAAAGCCTTTATAAAACAGAATTATTTTTGTTTTTAATAAAGCTTTTTATAATTATTAAATAAATTTATATTAATTGCAACTAGTAAAACTTCAAATAAAAATTTTGCATAAAAATATTTTTTGATTTATTCAACTGTAATCTACTAAATATCTCGAAACAATAAACAAATGACTTATACCACTTTCATAATTATGGTCACATATAGCGTGTCTTAATTTTAATTTGACAGAAAGGACTCTGTGAGAAAACGCTCGAGCGGAACGTCCAGTAATATAGAGGGAATTTTTTGACATTTAGACGAATCACGCCTCAAAAAAATTCAGGAATTATCTGATGCACGATATTTGATTTAATGAAACACTAGAATAGGGCTAGTGTTTATTATCAGTTTGATGAGTGAATAACAAAAAAAATTATTTGTTATTATTATTTCAGCAGTTATGAATTAAAATGTTTCAATAGAGTAACTGAAAATTAAACGATAAATAAATTTTATGACTTTGAAATGACCAGTAACTTGAATTTAATCGTGTGCTAAAGACTGTATTTTTATTAATTTAATTTAATTTTTTACGAAAAAAAAATGAGTTGTACATCTTCAACATTAAAATTTAGTTTATTTGTATTGAATATTTTGTGTTTTGTAAGTTAACTGAACTCTCTTAAAACATAATAAAAAATTATCTAACGACCAATCTTAAATTAGAGCGTACATTTCCGTACATTCAAAGTAGAGACATATGTATATTTCATCAGCCTTATATAAATATACAATCTGACCATACATCCCACTTTAGTCGGAATTATCTCGCTTTCCATATGCCCATACAGCGTTGAATCTCTATCTCGCTTTTTAATGACAGAATGGAAAAAACTGAACCAGGAAATCTGAATAGGAAAAACTATTCTATCAATTAAAAACTCATAATAATATATAGATCCCTGCAAAGGGGTCTATAGAGGGATTTTTCAAATGCTTTACTATAGCGAAATCTTCTAAAACAAATGCTAAACAACACTATTGGCAAGAAAATTGTTTCAGTTATTGCAGGTATAAGAGTAAAGAAGAAAATACTTCGTGTGAAAAAGAAAATTTGTGATGCTTGCTTCTTTTTCTGAGTACATAGAATCGCATACATACATTGACATTAGTTGTGTGCGCTTGCTTTAAAAAGCACCCTTAAAGTTTAAGGCTTAAACACATAGGCGCATATTCAGAAATTATCACTAAGGCCCAATAATTGACTTCCCAATTATGTGCCATTTATTTTTAAGTGCCTCTTAATATAGCATTGCACAGATACATCTGTTTGCACTAGTTTTGCCTGTTTTTTGGTTCTGGTATTAACAAATATGTTATTTATCGTTTTCTGTTACTATTTGTAAATGTTGATTTTTTAAGCAATTATTGTATGGTTGGGCAATGAGCAAATGAAAACAACACATTTATTTTTTTTTATTTTTCTAAGGCAAATAAGATACATAAAACTGCTTTTACCACATACATATGTAAGTAAAAAGGCCCAACTATAATATGAATAAGCTGGCTTAAGCTAATGTCAGAATTGAACGATAAGTCTGTCAAATGCTTAAACAATTCAGATGTGAGTTTTAGGTGGCCACAATGTACTTACATGCACTTAAGTATTCTTTAGCCACAGCTGCACATCTAGGTATTGTCAATAATTTTGTAGTAATTTTGTTTTTTCTCATAACTCCTAAATGAATGCAATTCAATGAAACTAACTTGAAAGAATGTCCTAATCTATTAAAAATTCACATATAAATAATTATATCCATCACCTTATTACT
Organism: Tachina grossa; assembly: GCA_949987645.1. Lineage (NCBI taxonomy): Eukaryota > Metazoa > Arthropoda > Insecta > Diptera > Tachinidae > Tachina > Tachina grossa. The sequence continues at coordinate 47,314,372 of OX465278.1, read as the reverse complement.
TGTTTTATTTGTTTTGCCTACTAAAAAGTACAACAGTAAATATACATGTGTATGTGTGTATATGTGTATTGTAAAATAAACAATGAAAATAAAAGCTTTGCTTTATTTTCTGAGTTTAATATAAGAAACAATAAAAAAATATTTAAAATCAATGAATATTTTCTGCTGCTGCTTGTTTGAGTTTAAAAAGTGCACAAACAGTTGTTTCCTTACGGAATGTGCGTTCAGTTTGGCACTTCACTTAAGCAAATGACATTTGACGAAACTTGACGAAAAGTTTGTTAAGTACATTATAGTTTGCCACATGCGTTTTTATGTAACCGCAGAATTGCTTAAGCTAGCTTATTCATATTATAGTTGGGCCTTAAATGATACATGTACATGAAACACATGCATTTGTAATTACTCTCAGAGCAAAATTGTCTCTCTCTCTCTCTATACTTTGGCTGCGCCAGTGATGCCAACTTTTGAGGCTCAAAACGCTTAAAAAATTTTGAAAAAAGGGCTAGAAAGGGCTAAATTGAAAAAATATTCAAAAATAAAAAAAGATAGTAAAATTTTTTGAAAAAGCGCGAAAAGAGGATAGTATTAAAATGTTTCTGTTGAAAATAAAAACATCAAATCAATTTGTGTAAAGTAATTTATTAGAATATAAATAACTATCATAAGATCAACACATACATAGCTTGAGAGCTTCAATATTGTACATATTTCATTTAAATTTCATATTACATTTCAATAAGGTATGTACATACGTAGATTAAATAGTTGGCATACACATACGTATATAATAGAAATACACATATATACATATATATGTTTACATAAGTAGATACATTTAAAATTGGCCGTTATTAAATAAAATTTCGATTTCTCGCTTTTCCAAAAACATACATTATCTGTTTTAGGCTGTACTGAATAACTTTCAAGGCATAAAAACTTTGGAAGAAATAAAAGATTACTCTATATTATTCTTCTTTTTGAAAGCAATATCGACTTTTTACTCATTTTATTTTGCTAGATTAAAGGAAGAAAAAGTTTGCAAAAGTTTAAATGTAGCCATATCGAGCAAAAACTAAAAAGGGGCTAAAAGGGCTGAAAGATTATTGTAAAAAGTGCTAGGTTTGCGCCTTTTTTAGTTTAGGGCTAAATTTTTTTTTCGCGTTTTGACGGACTGAAAACGGGCTAAATCTAGCCCTAAAAGGGCTAAGTTGGCATCACTGGGCTGCGCCACAAAATAACATAGCGAACGTCCGCACATACATCTGCACATCATGTATTTGTTTCAATAGTGGATTTTTCATATACATATATATACTTTGGCAGCGCCACAAAATAACATAACGAACGTCCGCACATCATATATTTCTTTCAATAGTGGTTTTTTCATATATTTGTATTACAATATGTATTTTTTGAGCAAAATCAGATCAAACAGTTGCTCAGCAGCAATACAATAAGCAATTGTTATTTGTTTTTAATTGTATTTTAATTTGGAAAAGCACGCACACACAATAAATTATATGGTACATACCATGGTACATACATGGCTATACAAACGAGTATACAAATGCAACCCTTTACCTCTTAAGTACCGAATTCATTTTTTCAGTATAAAGTTGAGAGCCATTTAAATGCCCAACCTTGTCTATTTAAATCACACTTAAGTCTTACGAGCATACCATATGTTATTGTGCTTGTGTGTGTTTATTGAAAACATATACATAAACATCATGTGATCGTATTAAAAAGAAATTCGTTTAATTTTCATAAATATATAACATATACAATGCAAAGTATCATATAGTGTCCTGCACAAGAGTATTTATAAGACTTTTCAAGACATGAGAGATTTTTTCCAATGCTTTACTACAGCGAAATATTCTAAAAGAATCGCTAAACAACACTGTTGGCAAGACAAACCACCGAAAAAAATTACTTGCCAACAGTGTTGCTTAGAGATTCTTTTAGAATATTTCGCTGTAGTAAAGCATTTGAAAAAATCTCTCATGTCTTGAAAGGTCTTATAAATAGTCTTGTGCAGGACACTAGTATCATATCATGGAATAAATAAATAGAAAAATGCGTTCTGATGCCCTTTTGGTTTCATAAAATGTGTTTTTATGCAATTTTAATATTCTACATGTTGATAACCTAACTTTCTAATTTACATTAAACATCTGTTTTCTTTTAGAACTATCAACAAATTCACAGTGCTACCACACTGTGTATTTAAGTGATCATTTAATTTTACGACTGAAAAAATGAAACTGCAATTAAGTGCAACTTAAAATTAAGTGGCTATTAGCTAAATGACACTTAATTGAGAAGTCGATTATTGGGCCTAAGTGTTAACTTTTTTAAGTACCTATTTAAGTTATTCATAGTTAATTACTTTCAGCAGTAAAAGTTTACACGTAATTATGGGTAAAGCTGTAACTAAATGCCAACTAACTAATACATTCAAAGAACAGCTGACTGATTTCATTTACAATTTATTTGAAAAGTTAAATCAATTTGTGGCTCTTTAAAATGCACAAAACAACAAATACTCATTATTTTCTAACATTTTTTTATATAATAACCTTTCCTTTTTTATATATACTTCTTGCATTTATTTCTACTGCGTCCAAAAAAATATCCGTATAAAGCAATAAAATAAATTAGAGATGTGTTATTAGTCAACAAAATTCTATTGAATATTTTTATTTTTACAGGCCCATATTTTAATTGATTTATATATAGACTATAACCAAAAAATTACTTTTATAGATTTTGTAAATTTTTTTTAAGGAAATAAAACTGTTTTTTAATAAATTCATAAGGTTTTTAATTAATTACAGAATTTATCGTTCAAAATATTATCGACATTTTATTCTCTCTACATAGCAATATGCAAGGTTGCATTTCGTTTACTAGCTGAAAGCAGTTGCTGCAGTAGTTATGAATTGTGAATAAGAACTATAACTATCTATGAACTAAATTTTAGTTTCTGTTTTATTAGTTTCGACTTTGGTTACGATTTCTGAATATGCGCCATAATAGCCCTTTCGGAGAATGTGTGGTTGACTACAAAAATAGTTAACTTATAGTTAACTTTTCTAAGCCTGACTAAAAGCTAGCTGCAAAGTCATCCAGAACAAACCCAAAATTAATTCTAAAGTTGAGTACGTAATCGAATTTGGGAGAGCCAACAAATTTATTCTCAGCTACTTTAAAACTCATTTCAGTTTTATATTAACATTTTGCTGTTGTTATTTTAGATGGCAGCTTAGCCGAGTGGTAGCGCGTTGAGTGCATAACGAATGATGTTACATGTTCGAGCCACAGAAATTTTTTTTTAATTTACTGACTACCAAGTGATTTAAAAAAGTCAACTTTAAGTTAGCTTAAAGTAGTGCCTAATGAGATAATTGACTACCGCCTAGGACATCGCAATGTTAAAATAGTCAGTTGATTACATTGCAAAGTAATCCAAGTGTAGTCAGTACTAGTTGCGAAATAGTTAGCTTAAAGTTAGTTCAAAGTTAGCCAAATTTCCGATAGGGACCTTACCATCTACATCTTACACACACACTCAAAGGTACAATATGCATGCACGCATCAACACTACTTCTTTTGAGTGTTTGTTAAGAACAAGAAGTTTTCGTGTCATCGCTTGTAAACACTCATATACACAAACATCAATATATCTATCGTGCTTCGCTTATTAAACGACACCATTTATTATTGGTTTAGTATAATACATGCCACGATAATACATACACGATAATACAAGACGTATTTACATTTCAAGACTGTTTACGCAGGCCTCTAATATTATACATTTGTACATAAATAAATAAAATTTAGAAATATGTAAAATCGCCCGATGATAATTGCCCATTTTAAGAACTTAATTGTTATTATTGTTTAAAGGAATTTAAAAAAAAGAACCATTGTCATAAAAGTTAACGGAGCTACGGCCATACATGCTAGACTTTTAATATGATATACATAAATCTAGGGATAGAATGTCCATAAAATAAAGTTTTCTTTATACGAGTTTCTTCACATAAAATAAGAGTCAAAGAAGTGTATTGCAGCCATTTGGTTACAGGCAAATTTGACCTTTATATAAAGTTTTGAATGCTTTGAAACTCCATAAAATTTTAGTTACAAGATTCTTCTGGTAAATAATGGATTTATTATAAATGCTTGTACTTAAAAGTATAAATTTCATCTGATTGTGTTTAGATCTTCGCATTTTTAGCGCTTGCAGCCAATACTTACGCTCTTATTGAATTCGAAGGCAGTGAAGCTATTAAAATTCCCTGTATATTGGGAGCTATTTCGAGTTCAATTTTACTTTTAAACAGTATTTTAGGATGTTGTGGAATTTCACATAAATCAATACGTATCACCTGGATGGTAAGTTTTTTTTGTTAAATTAAAATTTTTCAGTTATTATAATAACATTGTGGTATCTGCAGTATGCAATTATAATGTTGCTTCTGATGTTGGCTCAAATAGCTGTTATATTTTTCGAACCCGTTAACTTTAATAAGTTTGCCCATGAAGGCATCAATGAAATGTGGAAGTCTGACATGTCAAGGGATTGTGAAATGACAACGTTTGAAACAAAGGTAAAGGAACAAATTTAAATAGTTTGTCTTAAGTGGAACAAAAATAAGCAAATTAACTAACATGTGCATAATTAGTAATGGCAAGACTGTTGTAAATTTAGAAATGGTAAAATTGAGCTTTCAATACAAAAAAAAAGCTTTCATCAAAATTGTAATACGATGAATCAAAAAAATTTACATATTCCACTTGCAATAAAAGTTGCGTATATAAAGCAGGAATCTACAGCAACTGGCACCACACACAGTGCACTATAAACAAAAAGAACGCTGATAATGAAGGTGCAGTGACCTTCGAAAACAGCTAGTTGTTCCGTTCTACTAAGTGTTTGTCATAATATTTAAAATTAACTTTGGTGTTATGTGTTCATTAATAATTATCACATGTAATTAGGCTAAAGGTCATCTTAATCAAATCATAACTATAAAAACAAATCAAGTTCGAACAATAATAATGAACTTAAAAGTTCATCAACTTCTAATAAACACATTCTGCTGAAAAAATTAATTTACGACACTTAAATATGAAATTTTATTGAACGGTTTTGTGTCACTCTGAGGCAGTGATTTAAGGTGAATTCCCTCACCCATGAATTAAGAATGCTTATAGAAAAACTCTCCAAATGTTATTGAGAATTACGTACACAAACATAATAAGTTTAAAAGCTTCAAACTTCAAACAAAAACTTCACAACAAACGTCTTTATTCTATTCACAGATTTCATTGGTGAACGTAATATTCAATAACCTTTTGATAGTTTCTCTATAAACAAGGAATTTTCACTGATGAGTTTCTTAAGCTTAATAAAATTTCTTCAATAATATATTATATAGTATGAATGCTGTGGAAAATTTGGACCTAAGGATTATTTAGAAGCCGGTTTGACAATACCGCTGAGTTGTTACTTCAACGACAACGAAAAGCTCGAAACCAATCTCTTTACAGAGGGATGTGTAACAAAATTATCAGACATGTACTCAATTAATCAAAGAATTGAAGAAATATCTGATTGGACCTTAGTCGGCCTAGAGGTTTGTATAAAAAGTTAAAAATAATAGAAATTATTACTATTTCTTGTGTTTAATTGGAAATATTTATGTACATTCGGAATTCGAATAGCCTAATCAAATAATCTGGTCTGGTAATATTCGTTTTTAATTGCAGGGAACCTCAGCACTTGTGGCTGCCATACTTGCGATAAGTCTGAAAAATATCCAGCGGCGTAAATTATATCATTAGCTGTTAAATAAACCAAGGAAATCTCTTATATTATTGGCAAGAGGGGATAGGGGACTAGAGATGGCTATACATGTGCTGGAATTTCGTTTTGTTCTCTTGTTCATTATTTCTACCCTAAGAAAACGTGTAATACGCCCTTACATACATACACACACACATAAATTTACACATAAAAAAATTCTGCAAAAGAAATTTCTTCGTGTGAATGCAATTGCAAGATTAAAGAATAAAATTAAAACTTTCATCATCTAAACTGGGAAAAAGTTGATATTTTCGAACCGAGTTTTAAGAACTTGTCAAATATTTTTCGGATCCAAGGAAGTTATTTTTACCCTAATTATAAATGAAATTCAAGGTTAGTCATAATTTTTTGTTTGTTTTTTGGCTTAAGCTAAATATTAATTGTCATAGTTGCAAAAAAAAATTTTTAGGCTTATTAAAGCATTGATTAATATATATCTATGGCAAAATTTTCAAATAATCCTGTAATAAACCTAAAATATTTTTTACAAATACGGCAGTAAATGCACTTACATGTGTACTTTAGTACTGCACGAAGGTTATTGACCGACTTGAATTAACAAATGGTTCGTTTTTATAAATTCGAATACACTTCCAAAATCAAAAGTATAATAAAATCTTAAGGAGCTGTGTAAAGAAAAAATATTCTTAACGAATTCATTTTTGTACTGGGCGTAAATTACGGCATTCGATATCAATCGAAATTTCCATACCAGCACAATTACAATTGCATAAACAACTTTACGATATCGAATGCCGGTAATCACTTTGCCACTCCACCACCGCCCGTGATTTAAAAGTATGATGAGAAATGTTGTAGAGTTTGTAGAACGAAAATCAGAGCTCTAAATACAAATTGAAGATAATTTTAATCGGCCAACCTTTATAAAAAAAGTGATAGAAAAAATTTAATTTTTTGTTATACAATTTGTTAAAACTTTAGCATGACTTTTTGCAACACTTTGTTTTAAACGTCATTCTTTTAAACAATTTTTCCGTTATCTGGAACGCTATTGTTTTAACGCATTATAAAATTACAACCATAAACAAATGCAACACAGAGCCGTTATGTTAATGGAAAAAAGTCTTTTGCGCCCCAAAAATATGAAAAAACTTGTTTAAAAACTTGTATGTAAATAAGTAATATAAATAATTTAAAAATATATATAATGGGGATTATAATCCTTTGAGTATGTTTTAAAAACGACAAACATAATTAACAGTTTTGTGTTCTAATGATAAAACGGTTCTGCGATAATACGGTGCATTTTTAAGGCAACTTGAAGAACATTGCCAGAATCAAAAATTTTTGTAACCAAATGGAAAAAAGCAACCAAAATTTGTTGATTTAAGTAACTGTTTTGTTTGAAAAATTAACACCAGAAAAGAAATTCATATTAATAAAATAAATATGTATTTAATTCATTCTAATTTAGTTTTCAAACTATTTTAATAACATTTCCTTACAGCGAAAAACTCATAACTATTTCGCTCCTGTTATGAATTAACATTTCCCCAGAAAAAAGTAGTTATGTACAGTGATGCCAACTTTTATGGCTCTAAAAGCACATTATAGTTTAAAAAAATACACCAAAAGCGTAATTTTGAGGCCTAAAAAGCGCAAAAAGCACTAACGTGGAAAAAAAGTGAAGATCCAAACGAGTGAAGTTTAATAATGTTTAATAACTTTTAATATTTTCGAAGTTATTCTCTGTTTAATGAAATATATCAGACGAAATAGGTATTCCTTACGCTGAAAAAATAAATACAACAAGTTTTTATTAAAGTAATTTTAAGAAATACACAAATTTCTTAAAAGCACTACTTAGTGCTTTTCTTCGCTTGGAACTAACGCTCAAAATTTGCCGTTTTTAATTCTCAAAAAGCACTGAAAATAGTGCCAAAAACACCAAGTTGACATCGCTGGTTATATATTCTAAATATGAAGGAGAGGGAGAATTTTTTTTAAAGGTTTCTCCCCAAATATTTTGAGGGGAACTAATGAAAAAATGTAAAAATGAAAAGTTTAAGTACGAACGGGAATGTTTTATTTATTTTAACATATATTCTTATTGGTAATGAAAACATACAATTTTTATTTAATCTCTATTACTGAATTCTTGCGTTAGTGCAGAATAAAATGTAGACATTAACCAGCTGATCCAGATATCTGCCTTATTTGCTTATTCCACTGGTATTTAGAATAGGAGGATTAGTTCCCGGGAACAAATGATTCGGAAGAGAAAAAACTATTCGGGAGAATTCATAATTGAGCTGCATAAAATAACGATACAACAAATTTGTCTGTAAATATAGTTTTTTTGTACCCTAAACCATTTCGACTGAGCTTGTGTTTCGGTGTATATCCATCCGGTGAGGTAACTATTAATATACATATAAATAAAACAAACAAGAATTAATATTTTTTAATAAATATTGAGACGTTAAGCTCTTTTATTATGTTAAACTTTACCTCGTAAAATGATTTATAACTGCACGTGCTTCGTTGACCTCGTAAAAAGACTTATAATTGCACGTAGGGCATTCTTTGACTTCTAAAGGCCGTGATTCACTATCCTACAAAATCGCGCAATCTGTCAAATATGACATGTGAGTTAAAAAAGTGTGGTAGTGTGGAATAAAAGCAACTGTTTGACAGCTTTTTTTGACAAGTCGTGTGATTTTAGAAATATTTATGAAAATTTTCATAAAATGATAGATTCCATACGATCAGAGTTGTTTTTATTGTCAGAAAGCAGAGAATGTTGTTTTTGCATCATTTTTGTATGATAGTGTGGCACCTAAAACACAATTTCGAAGCGATTTTTTAAAGTCGGTCAGACTTCTGTAAGATTTTCTTGTGAATGAAAAAAAGACGAGTTATTATTTATAGTTAAATACTAGTATAACTAGTGAAATTTGGTAAAACAATGCTTAAATACCGTTAGCGGTTTAATCGTTGAAATGCTTCCAACAGGGTTGAAAGAAAAGAACTTTAAATTTGTATTACGCAGTGCGAGAAAAGTACTTACCGAAGCAAATAATTTGTACTTCAACACCTTGTGAATTGAAAAATTGAATTTTAAAATTTTTATTTCTAACCATGTTGTAAATAATTAAGTTTTGCATACAAAAAACATCGATTTAATTTCAATTTGATTTCAGACATCAAGATATTTTTCAAAGAGTTTCAAAAGTATAGAATGTACGAGGAGCATTTTCGTGACAATGCATTCATTAATAGAACGTCAAACGAATATTATATCAAGCATATTATATCATTCGGCGTTTTATTACCACAACAATTAAAATTATTCTCATATTAGGTTTAAATATTCTTATAACTCTTTCCTAAAATTAATAATTAACTTGTTCAGTAAAAGTATATTCAAGCAAGGGATGGCCGTTAAAAATATAATAGAGTTTCTATAATTATAGCCAACAGTGTTAACGGAATGTTATACTCATGGTTGCTTATTTTCGTATAAGTAACATTTCTACTCCATACTAATACAACCAACTGTTTATTTGATGTCATACATTTATTATTATTTATTTAATTGCAGTTGTTTAAACATTTGCAATTTGCATTTTGCTATACCAACAATAAATTAAATATCATTTGTTCATCATTGAAAATGCGTTGTTACGCAAAAGTATATAAAAGTTAGTGCAAAAAAAAGTAAAACAAAATAAACAAAACCAATTGTGTCCAAATGAATTCACGCCGAGAGTGGGACGGACAAGTAGTGTGCAAAGTGGACTTGTCAAGTCACTAGTGGATGAACAGCAATGCTGTATAAGTGAGCAACAATAAGAGAGCAGGCCGCATTCTGTAGTAAACGGCCAAAGCAAAACATCACGGTTTCTGATCATTTTTATTGCTGCTTACTTACGGTAGATATCGTCTTGAACAATAGCGGTATTGATAGTTACTCACGTTCGGTCTATAAGTCAGTCGGTCTGTCGGTGGTTTGCATTTTTAGCAAGAAGTGAAAAAAAATTTTGCCAAAATAAAGACAACGAGAAGTTTATTTACACGTAACATAATGGGCTTGCGATTTCAGCAGCTGAAGAAGTTGTGGCTGTTGTATTTGTTCCTATTGTTTTTTGCATTCTTTATGTTCGCTCTCAGCATTAATCTGTATATTACGAGTATGCAGCCTACACTTGGCCAGGAAAGGATGTAAGTTACATCATATGTGTGTATTTTTGTTGTTGTGTGTTTTGTATACATACAGTGAAGACTCTAAACGTACTTTTACTGTGTACGGCTTTCTTTAGTGTGTTAACCAAAAATTTTCTTTTAATAATGTAGTCCGGGAAATGACCATCTATCTGTATGATCTATCCACGAGTGGAGTTTTAACTGTATTCAATATTTTATTAATTATTTATTATAATGCTAAGGAGGTTTGGAAAAGTATTTAGTAGTTAGTTGTAAATATATTGGTTGCCAGCGGATATAAAGACGTCCCTCACAGATGACTGAGCACCTAAAACATTGAATAATAAGCCAAGATTCAGCTAGCAATGAAATAAAATGTGTAGGTATTATAGAATGTTTTTTTTTAAAGTTGCATTGCATAAAAAAATAAAAATTAAATCATTTAAATAAAACCATTTCAACAATTTTGAAATTGAAAAAAGTTTCAACGAACCATCAGCCGTGGCGCAATATTTTATCTTTAAAAAGTCTCACTTTTTGCTAGTGCTAAGACAAATTTTTTTTTTTAAATAATTGTTGACCAACTAGGAATTAATGTGATTACATGCATAAAGCAAATAAGAGATCTATTGTGTATATGTACATATACATATTATTGCAAAGTCTGCCTTACTTTTAATGAATGCATACATTTCCATTTTTCTAAAAAAAAAAAAATATTTGCATTATATAAACGGAAATTATTAGATATGCTTTCAAATAGTCGAATGCGTTGTAGTTGTGTATATCTAGTAGCTCGCTTTGTATAATATAGAAATTTGTTCATTCAAATTTTAGGTAAGAAAAGAAACATTTTTCTTCGAACAATTTCTGTTTTTTTTGGGTTATTTATTTTAATTTCAAATTTTTTTAGCGTCTACGATTAAAATAAAGTGAATACGCTTGGATCGTGTTGTTAAGAATATCAAAATGCAATGTAACCATTTTTAAAGACCAAGTTACACTAATAAATATTGTTATTATGCCAACAAACGCAGCAATATTCGTTTTCGAAGTCCTCGAAAACTTCAGTATCAACTTTCAATGTACTCGTATTTGATCCACCATTTGTGGTAGAAGTTAATGTAAATATCAGACTTCTAGCGAGTCATAACCGCTAAAAAACTTAAGAGACAAATTTTTCGAACTTCGTTTTTTTTGACGAAGATAGATTTTTTACCATCGCAAATAATTTATTTTGGTAAAAAAAAATGAAGTTTGAGAATTATGTTGTTGTTTAAGTTTTTTTTGGCGCTTACGGCACGATATAAACATTTTTGAATTGAAACGAAATACGTGAATTGATTTGATTCATTAGTATTATATTTTATAGAAACCCCTTGTAAACAAATCTCATATTTACCACTATCTAGGAAAACTTCCAGATGATTATATTTATCTATTTAGATAAATGTATAAAATTTCACTAATACATTCATACTTTTAAAATTTGATGCCAATTTGATTTCAAATTGTGTGTTCAAATTTACATTTAACATAAGCGTTATTTTAAGACGTCAGGTGCAAATTTAACCATTTATCTCGAGCAGTAGTTGAACCCTTTAGCGTTTTTAATGTTTCATTTAATTCAGATAGTTCTAGCCTGTTGTTTAATTCTTTAAATTGGCTGATCGTTTGAGGAAGATTTCAGTTTTAAGCTCGCGTTTTTCGGTGGTTATTTTGGGAAGGCTTTATCTAACCCAAGTGAGCACCAAAATTTTGCAAAACTATTAGCGATGTGCAAAAAGTGTGCGAAGTTGTCGCTTGTGACCTTATATTGTTGTTTTACATTCCTTTTTAAAAAAGTTTTTTATAATTTATTATATTGGTTTTGTCTTGGCATCTTTTAAAGGCCTTCCAAGCTTCTTCAGATGCCTCCTACTAAAAAAAAAATTAAAGATAATATTTAAAAAATTCCGAATAATATTGAAAATTTCAATATAAAATTGAGAAAATTCCAAATGAAATTGAGAAAATTCTAAATGAAATTGTGAATTTCAATTCGAAATTGAGAAAATTAGAAATAACATTGAGAATTTCAATTTGAAATTGAGAAAATTCCAAATGATGTTGAGAAGTTTTAATTTGAACTTAAGGAAATTCAAAATAGAATTGGGAAGTTTAAATTTGCAATTGAAAGAGTTACAATTATTGTTTTTTTTTTAACACAAAAAAGTATTTGGAAATATTTGAACTTCAGATTGAAATTCTCATTTTCGCTTGGAATTTTCTTAGTTTTAAATTAAATTTCTGAATTTCATTTAGAATATTCTCAATTTCAATGAATACTGGTGTAGTAGCTTTTACATTGAACCAAAAAATGAACTTTTAGAATATTGTATATTATTTAAAATAAAAATCCCCATTTATTTAATTGAAAAATTATGTTTCATTTACATACTTTCATATTTTTTTAATTTCAATATATTTTCTTTTTTAATTTTTCAATAAAATTAAAAGATGAATATCATTTAAATAATTTTGTATTTATTAATTTTATAAAGATACTGCATGTAAACGTATCACGTATCACTTTTTACGTTTTGTTAGTGAAATCATTGCAGTGTCTTCTAATTGATATAATTGCTTATTTTTATATTAAAGAATTCTATAGTTTATTATTATTGTAATCATATATATTCAATGTCAGCAATAGATATCTATTTTATTTAAAATTTTTCATAAAAAAATTTCTTAAAATAGATTTCAAATAGATTTTAATTTTTTATTAATATAAATGTTATTTTTATCATGTCATGAAACAATACTTTCTTTCGCTTATTGTTATTTTATCCCCACAAATCTGAAAGCGGATATTGAGACTTTAACCAGAGCGGTCTCCACTAGCCATGAACTTTGTGTGGGCATCGTGTCGGACATCGCAAATGGCTAATGGAGACCGCTCATGTCCATGTTTCGTCCATGCTCTGACATGGATGCCAGAACATATGTCCGAGCAACAATGTTCGCCATGAGATTCGCCATCAGCAACCATTTGCAATAGAAAGAAAATAGACAGAACAAAATTGGTAAATATTCCATATCCATTGCACTAACGCAAAATACTTTGATATGCCTGAACATTAACATCGCACGTATTCACCACAACAAAGAAGTTGTTGAATTTTTCACAATTGCTCTGCCGGCGTCATTTTCATGTCATGTCCAAGTCGATGGCTAGTGGAAACGTAGTGTAAAGGATTAATAATTTTAATTTTTAATACACAGGGTTGATTGATGTTGACAAATCTCAACAATTTATTACATATTGATAATATGCATATACATATATACTATTTTTTTTATCATAACACAATTGCCAAATACAATAAGTTTTGCTGTTTGTATTTTCATATGAGTTGCGTATTTTAACCACAATTCAAATAAATTCAGTAAAGTGCGAATCGCACACGAAGGATTTCGTACGGACACTAGATATGTAATACTTAACAAACTTTAGCCTATATAATATATAGTTTTGGATTTTATTGTTGGGATTTATTCAGTTTTTGGCGTTTTTTAATTTTGGCGTTTTTTTCGGTTTTGACGATTTATTTTAGTTTTAGAGATTTTTTCGTTTTGTCTAATTTTTTGCTTTTTTTCTTTTTGATAAATTTTTTTCAACTATTTTCCGGGTTTTTGGCGATTTTTTTTCGTTTTGGTGATTTTTTTTGTCTTTTGGCGATTTTTTAGGTTTGTCGATTTTAAACATGTTTGTGTAATTGAATTTAAATGAAATTTTTGACAGTTTATTTGTGAGAGTGTAAAAATTCACAATTGTCAGTTTGCCGGCTCCATGAAAAATCGCCCAAAACCAAATCCCCAAAAAAAAATTAAAAATCGCCCAAAATAATTAAATATTGGGCAAAATTAAAAAACGGCTGTACGAATTATCGCCCAAGTTACTATCGCCCGAAACAGCTAAATGAAGGAAAACCCAAAATTGTTGGGTGATTAGTCGTTGTGAATAAATACCCAAAAAACAGTGCCCGATCGCACAAAAAAAAATGAATAATGACCCAAAAGTGTAAAATGAATAATCGCCCAAAGTTTTTGGGTGTTTGTTCGTTACGTACAATCACCCGAATTTGAAATGAATAATCACCCAAAAATATTTTTTGAGTTTTTTAACATTTTGCCGAAATTTGGCATTTATTCATTATGAACAAATACCCAAATATCTAAAAATCAATCACCCAATTTTTTTTACAACAATTTTTGGGCGATGCAACATTTTTGTTTTTTGGGTGATGGTAACTTGGGCGATAATTCGTACAGCCTTAAAAAAAAAAATTCAAAATTATATTAATTTAATTTTTATATTAATAACAAAAATTAAAAATTTTAAAACCCCCGACTTTTTTCAGAAAAGATGTTATATCTTCTAAACGGCTGGACCGATTTTTTTCAAACAAAGCTAAGAACCCTCTCGATCAAGTCATCTTTCAAACAGAAAAAACTAAATGAAAATCGGTCCAGCCGTTTGGCCTGTACGTGGACACAGACAGACACACAGATACACAGACACACAGACACACACTACAAACTTATAACACCCCTTTTTTTAGTCGGGGGTTAAAAAGAGAACAGAAAAGTTATAGAGAAGCGTAAATAATATTGGTTCGTTCTCGACACGACGCTGCCTAATAAAGATTTTATGCCTTGCAAAGTTTTCCTGCTTAAGAACGTTTTCTTGCACGGCCGCCCTTCGGCCGGGCTCAAGGATTTTCTCCACCATGGTGTTTCCCGACACGGCGCTGCCTAATAAAGATTTTCTGCTTTGCAAAGTTTTTCTGTTTAATCTTCAAAGTTTTTATTTATTTGATCTTTCAGTATGGTTTGTTTCTTTTTTTATTGATGCGATTCAAGCTCAACTTATAGACCGAGCGAGAAGCCACTCTAGATCTAGCAAAAGTTGTGCTAAATAATATTTTGTATAATTTTTAATAGGGTTATATATAAGTAAATATATACATATTTATGTATGTTTATTTAATAGAAATATGTATGTATAATATAGCATTGCACAGATACATCTGTTTGCACCAGTTTTGCGTGTTTTTGGTTCTGGTATGAACAAATATATACCATATTTGTTCATTAGCGTTTCTTTTACTAGTTGTAAATGTTGATTTTTTTAAGCAATTATTGTATGGTTGGGCAATGAGCAAATTAAAACAACACATTTATTTGTATTTGTTTTTCTAAAACAAATAAGATAGGTAAAACTGCTTTTACCATAAGTGCCTTATGATGTGTTGAGAAAAAATATTCATGGCTGATGAATGAATGAATAAAAGCAAAATTTCACATACATATGTAAGTAAATGATACATGAAACACATGAGCTGCAAATTCAAAAAAAAAATGACACGATACGCATGTGTAATTACTCTCAGAGCAAAATTTTCTCCCTCTATACTTGGCTGCGCCACAAAATAACATAACGAACGTCCGTCCGCACATACATCTGCTTATCATGTATTTGTTTCAACAATGGTTTTTTTTTCATATATTTGTATTACAATATGTATTTTTGAGCAAAGACAGATACAAACAGTTGCTCAGCAGCAATACAATAAGCAATTGTTTTTTGTTTTTAATTGTATTGTAATTTGAAAAAGCACGCACACACAATAACTCTTATATTAGTTCTGTAGCTCACACTACAATTATATGGTACATACTAGAGTATGGCACAAGCCATAAAATAAAGGCTTACAAGCAAAGCACTCTCATTAATTTCAAAATGTGTGTGTATATTGCTCCGTTATTGTAAAACAAAACTTTCAAAAGAGATGTGTTTTGTTTACGATAGGAATACTGCAGTACAGAAAAAAACTGCAATAGAACAATGTTGAAGTAAAACCAAGCCTTTCAAAACAAATATGAAATAGAACATCAAAATCCACACAGAACATTCAAAACATGTTTGAGTGTTCTGATAGCAAAGAAAAATTTCCATATAAAAGAAGCATTGCGCTTCGTTAGGAATATGAAAGCTGAAAAGAGGTTTTATTTACTATGAAATAATATCATACATACTTATGTACATTTATATATAATAATTTGATAATTTTATTTTCAATATATGAATAAATACATATGTATATATACATATACATATACATCCCTATACATATGTACATAGTTTGCATGTTCGTGCTCGTGTTCTAGTGCACTCGATGTTTCTACTATGATTTACTGTTGTTTTGTTTCATTCTCGCATTTTGTTTGATGTTCTACTTGTTTTGAGAACACAAGCACTAACAGAACTGCAGAGAAAACCTTTTCGAATGACGCTTGATTTGTTTTAGTGAGAGTCATGTTTTGTTAGTTTTGTTTTGTTATATATGTTTACAGTAAAACAGACTGTTTGGTAGTAGTGTGCAATAGAATACAAAACTTTTAGAACGACTTACGCAGCCCTTTAGTACATACATACTATGGTATATTTGTTTTGGCTATACAAACAAGTATACAAATGCAACCCTTTAATGTATATACATAAAGGCTCAATCAGACGTGACATAACCATAGCCATAGAGAACAGCCGTTCGAACCAAACTAATGGGCAACACTGTAGTTGATTATAGGTGACTCGCCATAACGCCATAACTCTCACCATTGAAACCAATTGAATTTTGGTTTGGTTATGGTTATGGCATTATGGCTATGTCACGTCTAATTTAAGCTTATATATTTCTTAAGTCATTATAATCTATATATTGTACTGTATATACATTTATGTGCATCTCTTGTTATGAAAAAATAATATTTCATAATACATAGATAACTTCAATTGAAAATCAAAACATATTAATATACTTATGTACATATATATATACATATTTACAGGGTTGCATTTGTATACTCGTTTGTATAGCCAAAACAAATATACCATGGTATGTACCATATAATTGTAGTGTGAGCGACAGAACTAGTATAAGAGTTATTGTGTGTGCGTGCTTTTCCAAATTAAAATACAATTGAAAACAAATAACAATTGCTTATTGTATTGCTGCTGAGCAACTGTTTGATCTGTTTTTGCTCAAAAAATACATATTGTAATACAAATATATGAAAAAACCACTATTGAAACAAATACATGATGTGCGGACGTTCGTTATGTTATTTTGTGGCGCAGCCAAAGTATAGAGAGAGAAAGAGACAATTTTGCTCTGAGAGTAATTACAAATGCATGCGTTTCATGTACATGTATCATTTACTTACATATGTATGTGCAATTTTGCTTTCATTCATTCATTCATCAGCCAATTACATTTTTTCTCAACACATCATAAGGCACTTATGGTAAAAGCAGTTTTATCTATCTTATTTGTTTTAGAAAAACAAATACAAATAAATGTGTTGTTTTCATTTGCTCATTGCCCAACAATAAAATAATTGCTTAAAAAAATCAACATTTACAACTAGTAACAGAAAACGATAAATAACATATTTGTTCATACCAGAACTAAAAAACACTCAAAACTAGTGCAAACAGATGTATTTGTGCAATGCTATAATACATATATCACTGAAAAAGCTACCCATTAGGCCGCGAAATATTGGATGATAATAAAATAATTAAACATTTTTACATAAAAAATAACAGGGGGAAAATTACGGCACTCGTTATCGAACGAAATTACGAAATATTTCCATATAAACTCTATTGAAATAGAAACAAAGAAAAAAGAAAATTTTATTTTGCTTTCAAGAGTTGAGTAAACAAGATATTTGTATGAAATTTTTACACAATATGAAGAACAATATGAGGATTAAATCTGTATCATTAACTCAAGAATTCCATTTCATTACCATCGGTAAATGCGTAATATTGTGTTAGTGTTTCTATTGTTATTTTATTATTAGATTTATTGTTACTATAATCAAACCTTAATTAGACATAATTCGCAGTATTTTAGACAGTTTGTAATTAATTAAAAATATTTTCATTCCTAAAATTTAAAATTTTAACTTCGCTGAAATTATTCATTTGGAATTATTTGTTTGGTTTGTTTTATTATAATTTTTTTCAAATAAGTAGATACATACATATGTATGTATTACGTTCTTTTAAATAATTAAACACAACGCTAGACACGTTCGTTTACGTTTTAGAATTTACGATTAGTTTTTTTCAATTCATATTGTTACCAAAAAAATCCATGAAATAATACATATATGTAAATACATATGTATATATTTTTATGTATGTAATATATGTACATACATACATACATATGTACATACATATCGAACCTTATTTTCGATTTTATCTTAAGCGTCATGTAAACGAAAATACATTTATTTTATTGAAATTAAAATTTTACGGTCTACCCATAGTTTAGAATTATCAAAATGCCAAAATTGTTGAGAACTTTTAAGATACGGACTGTAAAATTTTATCGTAAGCGACAATTTACATATCGCACACTAAATCGTAAACAGTCACAACTTAAAAAATTTTAGAAGCTGAGTAGTGCCAAACAACTGTTGATACTGTACAAATGACGCAATTATGTAATATAAGAAGAAACATAACGGTATTTTATATTATCCAAGAACACTGTATTACAAAACAAATTGTTGTGAGCGTTAGGCTGAGTTTACACCTGGCATTTCTTGTGTATCATTTGCCAAAAAAAGCGTAACCAACTAATTACTAATGAAAAACTGTCTGATTCAGACATTTATTTATTGATTTAAACAATTTGCAATCATGCTGGTTTCTATAAAATTGTCTATTAGTTATGTATGAAACTATTTAACTTAATAAGTACTTGTCTGAATCTAAAAGTTTTTCATTAGTAATTCAATTCAATTCAATTTCAATTTATTATTCAACCTTAAGTAACTGAGCCCAATGGGCCATAAATAGTTAACAAAGTGTCTACATAATATAATACTACATATAACAAAACTTTATAATAAAATATTTGGTGAAAATCTTAAAAACTAATGTAGACTGTTATAATAAATGTAACATATATAAATAATATTTATCAATATATCACAAAAATATTTATATAGGAGAGAGTTAGGACAGATATTGTATATTGTAGAAAAGCAAATAAATTAACAATTGCGTTTGTATTGTTAGAGAGCATAAGACATGTAAGTATGTATGTACGAATTTCATATATAAATATGTAACTATAAGTTATTGTGTTCAAGATATGAAAGAACTTTATTTTTATAAGTTTGATGTGAAGAAACAAAAGATTTAAGGCTGTCAGGCAGATTATTAAAAATTCTTGCAACTGTAGTATGAAATGATCGTTCCAAAATTGAAGTTAGCCTTGGAATTTGTATTTGACGATTTCGTTGAGACCGACAGAAGGTAAAAAATGAAATTATACGCAATATTTTCCCATCTTTGTATGTTTTATAAAAGAATAGTAATAGTCTTAATTTCAAGTAGTTCACGAATGAACATCCTAAAAATCTACATACATAATTCGACATATGAGTGCGTCTTCTAAGACTATACAGAAAACGAACAACTCTATTGAATAATTTCGTAAGGTTACTAATGTTGTAACCCAAAGTGAGACTATAAACTTCAACCCCATACAAAAATATGGGCATAATTAAAGTGTGAACAAGCTTTATTTTTACCTGCACGGGCAGTATAAGATTTACATTATTAATTTGTTGAAGTGCAAAATTAACCTTGGATGCTACGGAATTAATATGTCTTTCAAAATTAAGTCTATTGTCCAACCGTTAGTGGTTACGCTTTTTTTACGCTTGTGTGGCACATGGCAAACATGGAAACCCGACCTTAGAGATTTATTCAATTAACTGGTTTATATAAAAACAAAACCACTTTGATAATTTTGAGTTGTGACTTTTTATGATTTAGTGTGCGATATGTAAAACAAATTTGAATATAGTAAATAAAAACTTCTCCTGAAAACTTTCATTTTTGTCTCTTACGATTAAATCGAAAATAAGGCTCGATATTAAAAAATTTGTTGATGCTTTGTTTGATTATTACATATATGTAAATCATTCCACCAAATTTTCTATTTTTTTTAACAGAAACAATTCTAAGTATCATTAAGTTGATGACTTTTGTTCAAAAAAATCATCACATCATCACGTTTGGCAAGGAATTTAAATAAAATGCACAATAATATAATTTTGTTTTTTAATTATTGGTTAGTTATTTTTTTATTGAGACATACACATATACTATAAGTATGTATGTAGAGTAATATAGATTTAAATAGGGAAAACCACGTTCGTTTACATATGATCATAAAAATTTATGGGAAACGTAAAAACGAAATAAATGAATTAAGCTTCTCTTCTCTTTAACTACCTGTCACTTCACCATCTCTATTTCCACTATCCCTTTCCTTCTCTCAGGTAAAACAAACTTAATTTGATATTTGGACGCAATTGAGCTGAAAACTTACTTTCCCTTCTAAGCAGCCTGCCAACCTAACCTTAATGGAACAGTTGTGCCTCTAAATTGGCATTTTGTACCTTTTTTACTGCATTGCCACTTTTTGTGTCCCTTTTCTATCATTTTGTATTTTTTTGTTTTGCCATTTTTGAATAAATCTAATTTTTCTTCTCGCAATAAATGTTGGTGGATTATGGAAAAAAAATTGAAAAAATTAACGAAAAATGTTACAAACAGCAGAAAATTTATACTTATTAGAAAAAACAAGTGAAAACTTTTACAAAATTAAATGACGCTATCAGCGCAGGAGTGGTGTCACCCACATTTGTTTTTTAGTTGCTGTTCTGGTTCTTTACATTACCTATCAAAAAAAGTAGATTAAGCCCTCTTTTGGTATCCTATAGAAGATTGAGATGAAAAATCGTTTTTGCACGGAGCATAATATAGCAAAGTTATAAAGCAATTAAATAATTAAATAGAGCAATTGTTAATTTAAATAGTTGTGGGTTACACTACTTCTGCTGTGATAGCCTCAAATTAAATAATTTGTAGTGTTGAATTAAAAATCAGAATACGCAAAATATTATTCGTATGCAGAAAGTGATTAAACTATGTTTTAAAATAATTACCGATTTCATTTTAAGCATTCATTCATTCAAAAATATTTGCCAGTTACTTACATACATGATACAATTATAACAGGTACATGCACAAGCCCAGCCTGTTATTGTATACAATACGAATAGTTGTCAAACTTTGTTTACAAGCTGCAAAAATGTTAGTGTATGTGTGTGCATAAAATGATTCCAGTGCTGCCAATGAATTTACACATGGCTGTGTCTCCAATTACACATCGAAGAAAATTACACTACACATCTTTTGTGTAGGTTAAAATTAAAACAAAAATAAATAAAAATAGAACCCAAAGTAGAATTACACACAGATTATACAAGAATTTAATTACATGGCGTACACATGTGAGTAGAAATTACACACTGTCTAACTACACACAGATTGGCAACACTGAATAACTGTAATCATTCAGGAATGCCGCGTCTGCAATTGTACTTTAGTTACCCTGTAATTGTTATTTTTATAAACAAAAGTCATCTGTTTCTGACAATTATACGTTTGTTTATACCAACAAAATGCATGTGTTTTTTGGTGTTGTAATTTTGTTTTAGTCGTGCATGTACCTAGTACATATAATT
Source organism: Tachina grossa (assembly GCA_949987645.1). NCBI lineage: Eukaryota > Metazoa > Arthropoda > Insecta > Diptera > Tachinidae > Tachina > Tachina grossa. The sequence continues at coordinate 47,292,648 of OX465278.1, read as the reverse complement.
GTACCATGCTTACATACAATCAATGACCTACGCCGAGCAATTTTGTCGGCGGCAGCGGCTCATGAGAAATTGTTCGGCGGCGGCTGAAAATCGGCTGTGTCGGCTTCACAATGTTTACGAATGTGTCAAAGAAAATTCACATTTATTTATAATTATTTATTTTTTGCTAAAAAAAAAAAAAATTTAGCTGCTAAAAAATTGCCGTGAGAATTTTTTAGCAGCTAAATTTCAGGGAAAAACTGATTTAATCAGTGTTGCCACGTTCTTTGTATTTTCTGTTTTTTTTTTTTTGTTATATCGTCCAGTGGTCACTAGTTTACTGCACATTATATTTAAAATACATTAATTTTGCGGAAAACTAGTAACCACCTGACGATATGACAATTTTCTAGCGATATTTTCAGTACAATTCCCTGAAATTTAGCGGATAAATCCTAGTAGAGGCTTGCAATTTTTGAATATGTAGAAATTTTGATCGATATATATGCATGTATATATATACATATGTATATACGGCAACGTTTTCCACTTTTATTTACAAATAAAAAGTGCGTATACACTTTCAATTGAAAAGAAAATTTTGAAAGCAAGTTTGCATCAAAATTTAAAAGTGGGAATGGATTAGTGAAAAACCTAAAGCCGCCAATTAAAATATAATAAATCAACAATCGGCGGCTAGTCTTAGCCGATTTTCAGCCGAGAAAAAATCGGCGGCGGCGGTTGACATAAAGCCTTCGGCGGCTCGGCTTAGCCGGCTGTCAGCCGGTCGGCGCAGGTCTCTGCATACAATACAATGAAATTACATTAAAATAATAACAAGAGAAAAAAACAGTAAAGATGATTTGATGACTGTGCGAGCGGGACGTACTGAAAGCACAATTATCTTCCGTCTCCTGGCACCTCTGGTACCCTCTATGGTAGAAAGTCCTGCTCGACACACTTCAACTTTTGTTGATCAGCTTGTAATTTAGCTGAAAGAAAAAATAGATATTTGTATTTCCTTCTCCGTCTCTCTTAGTCCCGGTTCACACACTTCAACTTTTGTTGATCAACTCGTAAATCAGCTGTAAGAAAGACGGAGAAGGAAATATAAATATCTCTTTTTTTCAGCTGAATTACTAGTTGATTAACAAAAGTTGAAGTGTGTAAACCAGGGCAAACTCTCGTGCAACAATCACCAAAAGTACTTGAAAAAATTTTATTTGGAAGAGTCAAATACGATGATTGACTCTACTAAAAATCTGGCAATGTTGGCCAACCGATGACTCACTCGTCCACCAATCGTCAAAATGGCGAGCAAAAGCATCATTTGGAAGAGCAAAATTTAATTTTACTTGAACAATCGTCTAGACAATTAAAAGAAGAATCGCAAAACGATCGCGCTCGTCAAATAATTTTCCATATGGGCATATGTTTGTATAAATAAAATTTCTCAAACAAATTTGCACAAACATACAATTAGCCATTTTTAGTTATCTTGTTCTTTGCATTCCTGTTTCTTCACCTGTTCTTTAAGTTACTACTCGTATGTATCAGAATATCTATTATCGTATTCATATGTTTGCTGCTCATGACATTACAGTTAAGTATGTGGTTGTTTCTAACTCATGTTTTAGACTCGGCAGTTTTTCTTGAAGCAAGTCTGAGTTTATGGGAGAGAGAGGAAAGAAGAAAGAAGAGGGGTACTGACTTGCTTGTACAGAAAAGTTACTTCAATTCTCTTTTGTTATTTCATTCGCAGCATTAAAACAATAGGAAAATTGAACAAGAAACCGTCCGAGTGTAAACAAACGAGCAGTTTTAAAAGAGAATTGAAGATAACTGCTTCAAGAAAAACTGCCAAGTCTAAAACATGACTAACTTTGGTTCAAAAGTATCTAGATTTTAGCGCAAACCTGACTGTTTTTAGGTTGAACTGAGTTCACGTTTAGGCACTGTTTTTATTTATGCCTTTTTTTATGCTACGAGTACAACTTCTTTTATGTATCGTTTATGTATTTTTATTTTTTTCCCGCAAGTTTATTAAATTTTTTTATTTTGTATTTTCAATAATCATACTTTGTTAATCGATGGTTACGTTGTTATTGCTTTTACTTTTTTAATTTATTTATACGACGTTTGTATTTTGCATTTGTTTATAACTGGTTTTCTTATTTTGCAGACATCCGAAGCCACCGCCAAAAAGACGTTCAATTTGGCCCATAAAAAATGTTGTTGCCCATTATATAGGCAAGGGTAACATATTTGGTAATATGACAGCTGGTAAGTATTTACTGACACACATACACACAGTACATACAAATTTCTTTTAATAATTTGTAATTGGAAAAATTAATAGGAAAAAGTAAAACATAAAACATAAAATACCAAATATGAAAAAGTTCAACCAACAACTTCTTTCAAATGATAAGCGAATTAAACCGGTAATAATGCATTGAATAAAATGTTAAATTAAAATAACAAGAATCAGGAGAAACTTGTTAAGCATATAATCAGCTTTTTTTTATTAATACTACAAGCCGAATATAAAATAGTATTTTTATTGTCGAATAAATTTAACAGATTTTCATTCAGTCAAACAATTAAAAGTTGTCAGAATATTGTTGTTTACATTAAAAAGTAATTATTTATTAACGCCGTGTGTACATACATATACATATGTACATACCTGGATTTTCACCTATAATTTGTGCGAATAATTTTAAATTAACCTTAAATTTAATATAAATGGGAATTTAATTTTTAACACTGCTGGACGTAGCGTGCACATATTAATCTATTTGCAATTTCTGAATGTGTAAAAGTAATATGCTTGCGTATATAGAGTTAAAATTATTCAAAAATACATTTTTAAAACGTATATAAAGCTATCCATATGCAAATAATTTTTAATTTTTTATATCTATTTTAAAATTCTAATTTTTATTATATTTTACTACTGAACGAATTAAGAATAAACTATTTTTTATTTGAATACGTATTGAAAATAAGAGTGTGTTAAAAAATTTGCATAACTATTGCGAAAGATACATGTAAAAGCCAAAATAATGTCAAGGTCAGAATAACTTTAAAAAAAGATGAAACACGATCTCTTAAAATTTTGTTTATGTTTTTTTGCCATTGGAAATCAGTGCGACTGGTTCCAAAACGAAGAGTGGTTTTGGCTGCCAGATAAAATTATTAAAAATTCCTCGAAATCCTGATAAGATATAAAATAATCGCCATTTCGTACTCGAAATATCGTCAGAAAAATCGGACAAATCAAAATGTACTTTTTTTTTTAAACATGTATACATACATATGTTTTATTTTATAAATGTATTTATTAGGAAATAAAAACATAAGAGTTCATGTTCATAAATGAATTTTACACGAAGCCATTCGCATTGTTTTTATCCCCTCATAACTTTGTTATTAAGATAGAGTCTGCACAACTACACCAAAATCTTTTATTGGCTATGCATATATGAATTCTAACAGTAAAGCTGACCTATTTGGACTATTGAAAAATTGTAAATGTTAAGGAAAAAATCGTCAAAATGACGATAAATCGTCACATCTGGCAGCCGTGCGTATACCATATCAAAATGTTATTCTCCTAAAGCTGGGGTCGCACGATTGGCACAATGTATCAATTTTCGTCGGCTCACTGAAATAAATTCATAAGTAACAAAGTAAATTTGCCTTATTTCTCAACTAATTGAAATATAATTACACAACTGCACCACACTGCATTAGTAATAAAGCCATATAGACTTATTCAAGAATTAATTAAGTAATAATGTCATTTTGGCTTATTACTTCTGACTCTATCGCAGTGAGCCGACGAAATTGGTACATTGTGCCAATCGTGTGACCCCAGCTTAACAGTTGCTTTCTAACCAAATCCTCAGTTAGATAATTTTGATGTAAGAAATGTCACTAGAGAAACAGTACTGATTCACTATTGACAAATTATATCCCAGATAATACTTTTCGCTATAGACATTTAAAATGTACGTGTCATGGAAAATCAACTAATGATGCTGGTACTACTAAGTAGTTAGTTCGTTTGGGACCATATGCAGACATTGGATACAGATGGATACAGATAGTCACTAATACATTTTAGTAATTCAAGTTTACACTTTTGATAATGGAACTGCATATTTTGTTCACATTTTGTGTTTTGTTAAAAAATCTATTAAAAAGGGTTCTCCTGTGGCTGACTGGTAGAGATGCTAGCCTCTCAGTCCAGAGGTCGTGGGTTCGATTCCCACCATAGACCCTGGGTGTTTTTCGCAGACAATCTATAATCGCTTTGCGGGTTGTGTTTGTGTCTGTTAAAAAAGAAAAGAAAAGAAAAAAGGATATAAGATATATATAGCAAGTAGGGATTTGATTTATCGTAACGGCCGTTTTCACAATGTACAATTAAAAGCTAAAAGGGACTTTAACGGCAAGTTTTGTATGAAGAACTGTCAGTTAAAGTTCACTTTAACTCTTAATCATACATTGTAAAATGAGACGTGTTTTTTTTGGGCCGATCTGTCGTATGGGAAGCTAACTGCTGAAAAATGTAAAAACGTTTCGTAAACTATCTAATTTTCTCATTTGTTCCTTGGTCTTGCTTTGTAAGAAAATCTCTAAAATTAATAAAAAGCCGAAAATTAAAATTTGCCGAGAAACAAAATCTTTAACAAACATAAATAGTAAACATTTCGAAAATGTTGGAGTAGTTCGCAAATTTTTGATAATTTTAAATTTTGGCAAAATAATAAAAAAAGTGTTAAGTAAAGTCTCGCAGTTTAATTGGTTTTCGAAGTTGATTCTCTAAAAAAAAGCAAATGGAAATTGGAAAATATGGTAGTGTTGCTTGTGTGAAAACCAACTGATGCTCGATTATGACTACCATAAAATGGACGTAGTGAAATTTAAGATTAACGAACAGAACTATTCTTTTGATAGCAAATTTCAACAATTTTTAAGATTTGTTCTCGTGTAAGTCTATTCATGATGACATGACAAACCAAACTAAACAAAAATTCTGTAAAGTGCGACTCCTACTCACGCACGAAGGGTTCCGTACTGACACTAGAAATCTAATACTTTAACCTATATAATATATAGTTTTGGCATTTTTTCATTTTCAGGATTTTTTCGGTTTTGAGCGTTTTTATTATAGTTTTAGCATTTTTTTTCGTTTTGGCGATTTTTTTAGTTTGGGCGCTTTTTCTCGTTTCTCATTTTAGCGATTTTTTAGCTTCTTTTAATTTTGGTGATTCCCTTGAAAGCAACTACAACCCTACAAGAAGACTACTAGTCAATTGACTAGTCATTTGACTAGTAGCGATAGCCGACGCTTCGGTCACAGTCCCCAGTTAGTTTATTAGGGGCTTGGTGAAAAAAAGATAATATATAAAATAACGTAGGTGGTACCACTCAAATCTTCTTCACACTTTTCTCCAGCTCCAACACACCTTGCTTTTTGTAAATATCTCTACCAGTCAAATGACCAGTCCATTGACTGGCAGTCATAAATTCAATGGAAAATTATTGCAAATGTATTAGTGAAAAATGTCGTTTGTGTTAGTTTCAGTAATTAATTTCTTGTAGGGAAAAAAAATGACCAAAACATTTGTGTACGTGTGATTTTTTATCTCTCTCTAGCTTATTAACTTCACTTAATAAAAACACATACATCTGAACTGCTTACTCTGCTTCTTTTTTGCCAGTCACTGATTACATAAGCACTGGTAAACTATGACTAGTCAATGTTTACATAGAGACTGGTCAACTGTTACTAGTCAGTGTATACGTAGAAACTGATTAAATGTTACTTTTAAATAAATAAACATAATTTTTATGTTATTTTAATTGTTTTTTATTATAAGAAAATAAAGAAATAAGTAATATTCATATATATACAATTTAATATAAAAAATAACGTAGGTGGTACCACTCAAGTCTTCTGCGCGCTTTTCTCCAGCTCCAGCACACCTTGCTTAAATATCTAAAATTTTAAAAAGAAATACATAAATGTATAAATTAAATTAAACTTTTTAATATTTTTTATGCAGTATTTTTGTTAACTTCACTTAACTTTCTTAGCACTTGTATAAATATTGTTTCACAGACCGAACGAATTGTATATTTGATGTCTTAAAAGTTTTGGCATTTGTACATTAGATGTTTCACTCTAACATACATGTTAGAGAGGAGCAACTATAATTGATAAATGTGTCGGTCATCTCTACCAGTCAAATGACGAGTCAATTGACTGGCAGTCATAAATTCAATGGAAAATTATTGCAAATGTATTCGTGAAAAATGTCGTTTGTGTTAGTTTCAGTCATTCATTTCTTATAGGGAAGCTATTAAATCGGCTGTCGTATAAAACAGTGTTACCAACTCAAAGTTGTGAACCTGGAAAAAAATATGAGAACATTCCAGGCAATCCATGAAACTTTCCGCTAACTACAGACTTTGGTGAAATTTGCGGCATCCGACTTTAAGCCTATAATAATCAGTGAATATACAAAATGGATTTGATGAAGACTTTTGAAGTTACCAGTATTAGGAAAACGAAATTTTTTATCAACAATCTAGAGTCTGAATCAAAAGTTCTTTCTATTAGTAGCCCCTTAATACATACATATAATAAAAATTTTCATTAAAAAAATATGAGAAGTTCTTTTTATTTTGACCCTTATTCCAGTTGTCGACATCGACGTCACTTTAACACAATACCAAAAAATTGGGGCTTGTTTACTCGCTCTTGAGAACAATTTTGTGCTACTGACAATCTATTTCCGTTCCCTAAGGTATAGAAAATAGCAGAAATCTGTCAACAGGACTCATTTGTTTTCGACAACGGTTATGTATACAACTACCAATTATTTGGTATTGTGTTAAAGTGACGTCGATGTCGACAACAGAAATGAGGATGATTATATTTTGTTATCATATTAAATATATCGTTTGTGCTTTATAACAAAGTTTAGAACACTTAAAAATAGGCAATAGCACACAACTGTTTCTATTTTTGTGCTTCTACTTGGCTTATTTTTTTTTCTATTTATAATGTGGCGCCACAGATGATGACTGCAAATGCATTTGGAAAAATATATTTTGCTTGTGTCTTGCCTTTTGCAATTGAAGATTTTTGAAGTATTTATTAATTTTTTTTTTGTATGACATGATGTTTTTGTTTCTCTTTAACAATTTGCCTGTCCCCATACAACATAATTTTTGAATGCCCCACGCTCACTGGTTTTTTGTATCGATTAACCCAATAACCAGGGACAGGGGTTTCATGCAAATGCATATATTTTACCTGAAACCTGATAATGGCAAGAACGAAATATCTTTACGAAACATTGAATTTGTGTGAAAATGGCATCGATTTGTTAGTGCATATTTTTGCATATTTTGCTGAAAATGCATATTTTTGCATAATTTGGTCATAAATGCATATTTTTGTCTCATATTTTGGTATAACTACAAGTTTTGTGTCATATTTAGTAAAAAATTCAAATTTCAAAATTTGTTATTAATGACTAATTATTAATGCAAGACTGTTTATTATTTTTTTTTTACAAATTATTTCGCTTGCATTGTTGTAGAAGGATTGTACAAGCACACACACCTATCAAATTTAATAAAAATTGTCATTTGGTGATTTCAAGAGGACATTTCATGCTAATAAAGCCGAAAGGAGTGAAACAATTCTGCGGAAACTTGATATTGTTTTTAAAAATGCCAAATAAATCTAATAGTATTCAATTCATTGTAATATATAGTTGCGTTAAATAAATATGTATAGTTATACAACATTATATAAAAATAATTATTTAAATTTGAGCCGATTACATTTACAGACGTTACAATGCCTTTCTCAATGCCAAAAATTCTTCTTAGAACAAAGTGATAGAACTTCGCGTTCAAAAATTTTTAAATTAAAATAAATAAATAACACTTTTCTTTTTCAATTAACGTATCGCTCCTTTACTGCAATATAAACATATCTCGAAAAATGCGTATCTAGAGTAAATAATGCAGAAAAAAATTTTTATATCATTTTTAATCTTGTGTACAAATTTAATATAAAAGTCTTGTATACGCAAATCTTGAGAAAATAAAATATTTTTATATCTTTAATTAGTTGTATGTAAATTTAAAAATGTTATTTTGAACAAAAATTTTTTAAAATATGTGCATATTTAATTGCTTTTAGTGCATATTTTTCGTTTTTAATGTCATATTTTAGGCGCCTAAAATACCTTTTTTAAATGCATGAAGTCCTTGTCCCTGCTAATAACATTAATATACATATATCATAAAATGTAATTTTTATAAATGGTTAGATATTTATTTACATTATTTGGGGTATTTTATTTTGTGAATTATATGTGACCCATGGGCGTAGAAAAAAAATTTTTTAAACAAAAATTTATTTTTATAACAAAAAATCTATTCTTAGTTGTATAGAGAAATGATTCAACGTATGACTCATGAACTAATTCCAATACGCTCCCGTCAGTCATGTATGACTCATTGGACAGGGAACTCGTCTTAATAAAGTGTTTATTTATTTTTATATAATATATAACATTAGGGAAATCACTTTTTAACAATTTTTTAAAATATCAAAATTGGCATAGCACATTCGATAGACCATAAATAATTATAAGGGAACGCATATTTATTTTTTCGCTAAGGTCAAAAAAGTTCACGCACCAAACGCGATGGAATTTTCTTTTCTTTTTGGTTAAGGAAAATTAATAATATGTGTATTTAAAACAAAAAATAAATAAAAAACACCGTATAAAGTTATGAATATTCAATATTGCATTAAGAAGGCCTCGAAATAATTTTAGGTTATGTAAAATAATATTTTTGTTAGTTCAGGTCCGTGCTTAAAGTGTTTAGAAAAACCACTTGGTGCGTGATCTTTTTTGATAAAAATTACACAAGATTATAATTTTCGTGGTTACTAGGACATGGTTGACCTCATGATACTGTGCCAAAAAATTGGTTATACCCCTAATATAACGTATTATGTGTGTACATAATATATGTATATGGGCATTTCCACGAGAAAGTTCACTTTTTCGTCGCGTGCGACAGCTGCTGACGGACTACAAAAATATATAAGGAAGTAAAAAAAGTTAAATTATCTTTGAAAAAGCAAACATATTTGCTTGGTGTTGCACGCTACAAAAAGTTTACATTCCTGTGGAAGTGCCAATATATATTTTCCTGATGATGCCTCACAATGAAATAACAACAAATCTATAACAATTTCAAAACTTAAAAAATTTGAACTTAATACACTTTACTCGAACCGCTGGTATGTCCAATAATATCATCTGTATTTGTATATTTTTATTATTTTTAACATAAATTTTAGCAAAATATCTATTTTTAGAAAATACTATTTTTATATTTGGAGCATTTTTAAGATTTTTTTAAAGCAATCAATTTTATTTTTGACCTTAATGTGTTTTTGTTTCCAAATTGTATAATTAATTTCAATTTTTACACGAAACAATTAAAAACATCTTCTTGATAAAGAAAGTGAAATGTTTAACAAACGGTTGTACGCACAACAGCAGTTGATTACTATAAATACCATAAAATATTTTTTTTTTTAGAAAAATAAAAAATGCACGCAGAAATTAGAATAAAGTTATTTGATAACAAAAACTATAAATGCATGTACAATTCAAAAAATTATTTTATTGTGTCATAAAGTGAGCGATAAAGAATTTTTTTTGCATAAATAAATAAATAAAAAGTTGTGTGCTTAAATTTAAATTCAAGCACTTAATAATTCCAGAAATTCTTAAGGGCGCCGTGGCTTAGTTGGTTAAAGCGCCTGTCTAGTAAACAGGAGATCGTGAGTTCGAATCTCGCCGGGGCCTGATTGGTGTGGTCTTTTTTTTTTATTGAAAATACTTTGAATATTTGAATTATTTATAATTATTATCAATTTCTGACCATACTCAATCATAAAAAATATCTTTGATTTTCAAAATGTTTATTCATAAAACATACATACATACAAAACTTCTATTCAAAGTTTGTTTCATGAACCTTTAAATAAATTAAAAATATTTTTTTTATGAATAAGTTTGCACAAGTCATTTTTAAATATTTGCTACTGGAACTATTGTAGAGAGAATTAATTTTGAATTGATTTTAAAAGTGGATACCTTTAAAGTTGCCTCGAAATGAATCGTTTTTGTCTCAAAATTTAAAGATTTTTTTTTAATTTTGTCATTTATATTTTATTCTCTTAATTCTGCCCACTCATATATTTATTAATACTGAATGCATGATTTCATTGCCTTGTTATTTAAAATTTAGTTCAAGTTCAGTGTACTTCAGTCACGCTCTTCGACAACGTTTTTGGATTTATCATTATGATTATTTTTTTTTTAACCAAATTTCTAGAAACTAAAAAAATTGCAAGGCCAAATGAAGTTATACATTTGATTTTTTATATACACTGACTTCATTTAAAACAAACAATTATAATTGAAATTATCTTATCGCTCAAGTAGAAATTAAGAATGTCAAGTGCTTCACTTACACGGAAGCATAAACTCTGCAATTACCCACTGTGGTCATGAAAACCTATAATTAGTGCTTCACACAGTGCTGTGTTTGCTTATTAACGATGCCTCTTTAATAGAAATAGTTTAAATTTGGCACATATATTTCAATTGATAAAAGATAACCAAATTCCATACAAGGATTCATTGCTTCCCATACATACTAAGATTTCATAAAATATAGAAAAAAAAGTTCCAACTTTATAAAATTTATTCATTAAATATATTCTTAATACTCTTCAGGGTTGGAGCAAGCTTTATCTAAAGCTAAAAAAATATCCTTAGTGAAAAAAAAAATTAAAAAAAGAAAAAAATTACAGTTAATATTTTAATTATTATTGTTAGAACTTCATTTGTTTCTATATATATGATTTGATCAGGCTAAAGTTCGTATCGCTTTGTAAGACATAAATATGCTGACAAACACGTAGTAGAACGGAACAACTAGCTGTTTTCAAAGGCCTCTAGATCTTCACTATCAGCGTTTTTTCTGCTTTTGGTCCAAAGTGTGTGGTATCACTTGATGTAGATTTCTGCTTTATATACGCAACTTTTATTGCAAATGGAATATGTGAATTGTTTTGATTCATCGTATTTAAATTTGCAGAAAACTTTTTTGTAATCCAAGCCCAATTTTACCATCTCTTGCCATTGTCATTTTGGTCTTTTATAACTTTTTTGACATTTATAAAGATTTCATATCCAAATCTGCAACCAAACAACTACACTGTAGCCAATGCACACACCTTTTTAAGCAGGCCGTAGCTAATTCACTCATCTTTTTTATAAATATGTTGTACAGGGTAGTAAAAAATAAATAAAAGTATTTGATTTTAATTAGATTTCCTACAAATCTACTGCCAAAATAGATTTCGTTTTGTATGGAAAATCTAGTAAAAAGCAGTATGATTTAGCTCGAAATCTCGTAAGTATATACTAGATTTCGAGACAATGTAAATGCCCTAAACACAATTTTTTTTGGTTTCTGACTATTATACATATTTATTTATTAATTTTTGCTACAGGCCCAGTGATAATTCCATTGTGACGGGTGTGACTGTCATATAAAATATACAATATATAATTAAAAAAAAGTGTACGGTTCCCTATGAATTATTTAAATCTTAAAAACATTAGTAATAAGTAGACACTGAAAGAACATGACTTCTGCTCAGAATTCCCACACAGAAGGTGTGACCTACCAAATCTCTGTTTTTACAGAACTATTACTTTTAGGATATACATATTCTGTAAAAGCCTCCGTAAAACTCACACAATAATTTTGACATAGAAAATGATTCAAACTAGTTTTGATACTGCCTTCAAAATAGTAATTTTTTCTCAAGGAAAAACTTTTTCGAAAATGTGACGGGTGTGACTTCTTTATTTGATGGGTGTGTCCTAGTATGAAAACAAGAAAAGCTTAAATAAATAAATTTTTTTATTGACTCCATTTATATTATCAATATAAAGGCATGTAAGCTAATAGGGCTGTCGGGTATTATGGAAAAATATTTCGTCCTGTCTACAGATGTCTACCGATGCGTGCTTTGGTTTCGTTATGAATAAAACACCCCTACTCTGCGTTTTAATACCATTGGAAACTTTCTACGTTTGTCAATTTTGGTATTCTGCATTCCGTTCTTCGATTTCTCTTTTCATTGCAAATATTCTGCATTACGATTGTAACTTGTTATTTTAGTCACGGAGCTACTTTCGATTTTTGTTTGCTTAGCTTCAAAAAGTGTTTCATTGAAAAAAAATAATGTAAGTAAAAAATGCAGTAGAGGGTTTAATTAATGATCTACACAATTTGTTTTGTTTTTTTGTTTGTTTTGTACTGAAATGTAAGTTTTATTTAATTTATTACAAGTGGAAAATAACAACAATATAAAAAGTTGGCAAATTTAATGATTACGAAGGACTATATTGCATGTGAATTAAATTAAATTGAAATGAAGAAACTTTATTTTTGCACTGAAACTAAGAATGGAAATGAAAATATCACCACCGGCGTAACAGGATCTCGTCACACTGGAATATTTCGGCCGAAAATAAATTTTTCTTATCTTCTTATCTTATTTTTTGTCTTTCAGTACTAAATTATTATTTATTTAATTAAACTTTCCACAATATTTAATTATTATTTGTTTTAGTTGTATTAAATCACTGTTTTTTTGCACTAAATTTAATTTTTTGCTAACATTTTTCCAAAACAAAACTACATACTCGTAAGTAAATAGTCTTAATTTTATTGTAGCGCAAACAATTCGGACGTTCACATATTTTCTCTGAAGCAACTAGGACTATATATAGCCGGTTCCAACATACAAGAGTATCTACACTACGCTACAACTAAAAATAAAAAGGCACATGTATTGACTCTCTCTCATACTTACAATCTGATTATGTTTATACTCAAGCTATGGATATGTAATCAGAATAAAATTATACTCAGGATAATTATTCATCATTCGACGCCGTTTACATACACTTGAAAAGAAAAAAAAAGTGGATGTGTATGTGTTGCTGTTTGAAAACATGCTTTATGTGGGTGTGTAAACAGGCCTGTATATACGCAAGTGTAGCCGATTAATAGTCATAGTAAAGGGTGTTTTTTATTGAGGTATAGAACTTTAAGTTGGCATCACTTTTTTAACTAGCGGCCATTTTGTCAGCTGTCAAGTGATTAATATTTAGTTTGGTTTGCCATTTCATCATGAACAGGTTGACAAAACAACAACGCTTGCAAATCATGCAAATTTATTTCGAAAATAATGGTTCAGTTCGCGAAGTTTACCGCAAGCTCCGTCCATTTTATGGTCGACATAATCGTCCATCAGAGCAATTAATTCGGTTAACCATGGATCGTTTTCGCACTACGTTTACTCTATGTGATAATACGCATCCACAGAGACGTCGAACAGTGCGCGCCGAAGAAACAATTGCCGCTGTAGAGCAAAATGTTGAAGAGGACCCGAATGAATCGATTCGCCACCGTGCACAGCAATTGGAGCCGACTAACCGACTATTTTGTTCCTGAATTGGATGGCATGAATGTGGATGAGTTGTGGTTCCAACAAGACGGCGCTACATGCCACATAGCGCACGTCACAATCGATTTATTGAAGGAAACATTCGATGAGCGCATAATTTCGCGGAATGGACCTGTCAATTGGCCACCAAGATCGTGTGATTTGACACCATTGGATTATTTTCTTTGGGGATATGTGAAGTCGCTCGTCTACGTCAAACAAACCAGAAACGTTAGGGGACTTGGAAGCCAACATTCGTGGCGTTATTGCCAACATACGGCCCCATATGCTCGAAAAAGTGGTTGAAAATTGGACCTGTAGAATTGGCTTTATTCGAGCCAGCCGCGGCGGCCACATGCCCGAAATCATATTTAAACATTAATGGCATAAAATTATCCTTCCAATAAAGCCAAATTGATGGACATTAAAACGATTTTCTTGTGTTTTATTTCAATTCAAAGTTCTATACCTCTTAAAAAAACACCCTATATTTTTAAACTCAGGCATATAATTGTATATCTTGCAGTCTATACATTTTAGCTATAGGTGTTTGTGGTGCGTAATTTAAAAAATGCGTATAAACATAGTTGTTAGATGTTTATACTTATGCGTTTTCGGTTTAAAATTAATGCATGTGTTTGTATGTGAGCGTCTTTTTTTAGCTGTACGCATTCATAGTTGTTTGACGGCCAATACTCAAAGAGTATTTAAAACGATTCTTTTTTCATTCTCTGGTGTAAACATTGTCTTCTCTTCTTATTTTTTTTTCGATTCAGTTTTTATTTGCAAAATACTTTTTTTGATACGTGAATGCAGGAAAGTAATCGAAACGCAGAATAAGTGTTGAAAATTATAATTAATAAGAGTACGTTTAAATTTAAAAGTCATGTTCTTATCTCAATTTTAGCTTAAGTCGACTTAAGCACTTATTTCCTACTACCTCTGACTTCTGTTATGAATTAATAATATTTAAATTATTTGTTTTTATTTTGTCTTTATCGGTTTCAAGGTTTCGCATATAAAACGGATATTTTATGAGCTCTTTTTTAAGTAAAACTGAATTCAATCAAATCACTTTATTTATGCTTAACAAAAAAAAAAAATAATAATAAAGCCATTAAAAATCATTTTGGAGTATTTCTACTTTAAAATGAAGTACGAATATGTATTTAGTTCATTTGCTAAATGTGCACAATTTCCGTAAATTGTTCAATATTAATTTTATATTTTTTATTAACTTCTTTTAGATGACTACAATATCAACCTCTTCAGTCCCATTCAAGGAGAAGGTTCTGACGGCCGACCTGTAGTGATACCATCTAGGGAAAGCTTTCGCATGCAACGTTTCTTTCGATTGAATAGTTTCAATGTATTGGCTAGTGATCGGATACCACTGAATCGCACGCTTAAAGATTATCGCACCAAAGAGTAAGTTTTTATATGCACTTTTTTTTTTTTGAAGAATTAATATTAAGTTTTATTCATAATAAGATAATGAATTCTATTTATAAAAGGGAAAAGCTCTTGAGGTAGTGAATATAACACAAAGCAATAGAGTCTTCTATTTTTATTGTTTGCTAATAGACATTGACTTTACCACATAATTTTATAAACATACATATATACTCGTACATATGTACATTAGACTGGTCGCAGCTGGTATGGGATTTTTTTTAATTCTGTGGCGAAAAGAAAAAAAATGCTTAAGTCGACATAAGCTGATTTTGAGTTAATAGTGCCTCCGTAGTGTGCATATTCGAAAGCACCTCTGATCAAAATCTCAATTGATTTGTGTGATTTTTCAGGAAGTTATAGCACTATTACTTGCGACTTATCTTTTTTAGACTATTAATCTCATTTTGAATAAAAGCTTAGGTTAGGTTATATTTTCGTATAATTCAACTTAAATGTATTGTTTATAGTGTGTCGAACGATGTTTGCTTAAAAAATAAAGGATAACAGAGAATTTCCCAATTTAACTGCAAAGGAAATAAATTTCTGAAAATCGCCTTGAAAGCTTAAAAGTGCTCTCCTGTAAAACAGTAAAATATAACTTAAGCACTTTTTCTTTATTGCCACAGAATTCTTAATATATGCGCTGTTTAAAATATGAGATTTGCTGTCATAAATGCTATCCGACGGTGCCTTCTGGTGCCTAGTGGGGTCTAAAGTACCCGATGCACAGCGGGAGAGTTTGTTAAAAAAAATGGAAATAATTCTGTAGTTTCATACAGCGTTTGAGGAGGGGTAATAGAGCTTAAGTCTGGAGCTTGGACTACATATATTTAAAGGGGAGGAGCCATAAAGCCCCAGAGTGGGCAACCTTCGGTTAGTGAAAAATTAAAACCGATGACAATGATAAAAAATATTTTTTGCAAGTGGATTTTTTTTCTATCTAAGAGCTAAAAACAAGTCTAGTACATTTATAAGGTTTCGCTTACAGTTTAGGAAATATTCGAGAAAAAATGTAAATTCTGGCTTTTTACCAACCTTGGTTCACTGTTCTGCTAATGGAGGAATCAAATCTGGTTCGATTTAGAAAAGGAAACTTATTATGAATTAAAAACAAAATTTGTAACATTAAAAAATAAGTCAAAAGTTATACGCAATTTAAATTATAATTTTGAAAAAAAAATTAGATTTTTCGCCGTTTTTTTTCGGAAAAAAGTGGGTTAATTATTTCGCTATTACAAAAAAATTTTTTGCAAAAATACTAAACCCCATATTTTTACTTATTCAAAAGGTAATACTATAGGAAATATTACAAAGAAATTTTGTGTTCAAAATTTTCGTTATTGAAGGAATCAGATCGTTACGGAATATACCTATTTTTTTTTATAAATATAAGATATAAGGCCATTTTTCTCAAAAACCAAAGCTGTAACCAAAAAAAAATTTTTAATGCTACCTTAGACAAGATGTGTTGTTAAATATTTCCAAAAATATTATCTGCTCCAGCAAAATACTGAAAAATCCCTTTTTTGGGATTTTGCTAATATTTTTGGGATTGCCCGGAAAAATTTTTTTGCGAGCAGTCTAATGTTCATTCGTATGTGTATAAATTCTCATATTTATTTGAAATTCATTAATTTTTTTTAAATTAATTTCTGCTAACCACGAGGGTAAATTATTTTTTTCTAAGAATATATATTCTATCTTACGACGAAAGTTAATTTTTTCGAAATATATCAAAGAAAAAATCGATGGTATTTTTTAATTTAAGACAAAAATGCCAAAGTTAAAGTGGAAGCCGACACTCGTTATATGGTTATATTGTTCTTGCATGCGATCTATTAATTTGTTTTATAATCCCTTTATAAAACAAAAACGATAAGGCTTTATGCTAGGAACACAAAAGGGACAAACGAGGAATTTCATCCATATCGACGAATTCGTCGGTAAGAATTCCTTACGTAAATTCGTCGCGTGAAGCACAATAATGACGAATTTACTCAGCGAATTGAGCTCTTATAATTGATAAAGTTGGCTATTGCAGGGTTGCCTATGAAAATTTGGAAAAAGTATCATAAAAAGGGTAAAAAGGTATTTTATAGTAAAATAGGATCAAGTTTTTTGTGAACAAAGAAAAAAAAAAGAATAACATTTATTTCAATAAAAAAGAGAAGAAACACGAACTTTAACAATTAATTAAATACATTAGACTAAAATAAAATTGATTAATTATAAGTCAATGTTAACCCTCTAACTGGCCAGATCGTAGAAATGATCGGATGAAGCTAATATTTTCTTCAAGTGAATATAGTCAAAGAACCATAAGTTTTAATATACAGGTGAGAAAAAAGCTTGGGAACGAACGCCAAGTAAATAATAGTGCATACCGTCTGTAGACGGTCTTGGTGGTTTGCAAACATTTTATTAAGATTGAAGATGAAAATAAGTTAAAATACATATTTTTTAGTTGTGATACTCCCAGAAATAATTTGCATTTGGAATCAGGGATTTTGGTGTCAGATTTTTAGCAATATTCTCACCATTTATTGGCTTTTGTATCGACCAAAAAAATATTATGATCGACACCATCGAACCGAATATCACCAACTGGTCGAACAGCCATTTTTCCGACTGTGCTTCGTCCAATTTTTTTTTAGCATATGATTGTCCTACGGCATACATTTTGTTAAAATGATACAAAGGGATATATTATAAAAAGTGTCATTGACACGAAAAAGGGTCAAAAGTGATACTTTAAGGTAGAATTAGTAAAATCGTATCGTGATGTTGCGTGTCAGCTGACAAAAACCGTACCATAAACAATGCATGTTACTAGTTATAAAATATTTTTTTTTTGCATGAATTTATTTATTGTATCTTCATATATGAACTAACAATAAGTATTCAAATCTTAAATCTATAAAAAAAAATTATTAGGCCAGACCAGTGTCGGACATAAACTTAGTGGTAGTTATAAATAATACATTAGTAGTGATAATCAAAAAAGGGGGGGAAAAAGTATTTTCAAGTAGTCCCATCTGGAGTGTTAGGTATAAGAGCCCGTGTGTCCCTCTTTTTTAAGCGGACGTGTCCAGTAAAGTTCAAAATATTACGAGCAAGCGGATTAGGATGTGATTCGAGTTTTGTTAAATATTTGCCTGCGTATTTTGCAATTTCTTCAGTCACTAGTGGCATATTTAAATCACGATGTATAATAGAATTTTGGATGTACCATGGAGCCGATGTTATTAACCGTAAAATTTTGTTTTGCCTTCGTTGGATTCTCTCGACATTGGAAGCTGAAGCAGTGCCCCGTAACTGAATTCCGTAGCGCCATATTGGCTTCAAAAGCGACTTGTATAATAAAAGTTTGCAGTCTAGGCTGAGTGTTGAGTTTCTGCCAATCAACCAATATATTTGAGTTAATTTAAGTTTCATTTGAGTTAGTTTAGAGTCAATATGATGTTTCTACGTAAGTCTTCGATCAAGGTGTATATCAAGGTATTTCACTTGGGAGTGTTGAGGAATATTTTGATTGTTGAACGTTATATGGACACACTTTTGTTCATTGACTTTAATTCTCCATAAGTTCAACCATATTTCCAGCTGGGTAATATGTTCCTGGATATTGCGGGATGCCTCATAAGGGTTTTCGTGCACACTCATACAGGCTGTATCATCGGCAAAAGTAGAAATATGGATATTATTGCTCACAGGCATATCACAAGTATATATTAAATACAAGACAGGACCCATAATACTACCCTGTGGCACACCAGAAGATATAGATTCGGGCACACTCGTGAACTCTCCTTCCACAACAGTGAACTTCCTATCAATAATATAACTTTCCAAAAGCTTTTGAATGTTTATTGGCAGATATGTCTTCAATTTTAAAACTAGGCCTTCATGCCATACTTTATCAAACGCCTGAGAAACATCAATAAAGAGAGAAGAACAATACTTCTTTTCTTCAAATGTTCTTCTTACAACTTGGACCAGTCTATGCGTTTGTTCAATCGTGCTGTGCTGACTTCTAAAGACAAATTGATGGTCCGGGATGCACGCATTATCAGTTAAAATTTTGGACAATTTAGTCATGAGCAGCTTTTCGAAAAGCTTTGAGATTGTAGATAGTAAGCTTATAGGCCTATATGACTCAGTCTTGGTAAGATCTTTGCCCGCCTTTGGAATCATTTTGATCTTGGCCAGTTTCCAGTTATGTGGAAAATACTGCATTCTTAAAATAGCATTAAAAGTAAATAGCAGGATACTTATTGCAATATGAGGCAAGTTCATGAGCATTTTGTTACTAATGCCATCAATACCTGGAGCTTTCTTTGGGTTGAGTTCAGCAATTACTTTTTATACTTCACGCATCTTAAACCTTAAGGGACGAGGGGGTAGAGAAACTTCACTCGGTAAATCAGCAGCACCCGTACATGAATTGGGAGTGAATACAGATTTTAAATGCTCATAAAATAAGTCACCTTTCTCACTATCGCTTCTTGCCCAGCCTCCGGCCGCAGTACGCAATGGTGATTTAAGATCAACGGGTTGTTTAAGATTTCTAGTAGCGCGCCATAAAGAGTAATTAGATGCGGACGTTACATCAAGACCTTCTAAATACTTTTCCAGTAGTGCAGTTTTTTCCGACGATAGAAGCTCTTTGAGTCGTTTAGTACATTCTTTAAGTCTGATTTTATTTAAGGGTGATCTGTGTTGTTGCCATTCTCTTCTAGCTACCCTTTTTTCACATACAAGACGTCCAATTTCCGTAGAATAAATTCTGTTAAAGCCGGTCTGCCTGTTTAATATTTTCGTTAAGATTGGCAATATTAAATTCAATATCATCGCATGATCTAAGCTGAATGTTTTCTACGTAGTGACTACTAAGATATTTTTTGAATGCCAGCCAGTTGATTCCATTAATCAACTTCACATATGAGTTAGTTAAATCACTCCTTAGTGGGTTGAAAATTGTAACTATTGTTGGAGAGTGATCGGAGGACAGATCTAGAGAGGCCTCTACATGAACTAAGTCCCTATGAATATTTTTCGTGACGGCAAAATCTATAACATCTGGAATTTTTCTTACGTCAGTAGGCCAGTAAGTAGGCTCCCCACTCGAAATGACATCTAAGCCCATTTTTGAAATTGTATTGAACAAGGCTCGACCTCTAGGTGTAACAAGAAGCGATCCTCAGTACGTATGTTTTGCATTGTAGTCACCAGCTGCCACGAAACAAGATCCAAGCGATTTGTAGAACTTCTCATACTGATCTTCGGTAACTGAAAACCTGGGAGGTGAGTAAATTGATGATATCACGAAATTCGCACAAAAATTTTCTACGAAAATATTCGCTGCTTGCAAATATTCTTCAGTAACATTGTCAAGGACATAGTGCTTGAGTCTTGACTTAATCAGAATTGCTGATCCACCACATGCTCTCCCTCTCGGGTCCTTTGTATCATATAAAGTGTAATGTAAGTTATAAAATATGTGGTGGTAGCACTGCTGACGTAGGAATATGCAGAAAACAGATTTTTCTGTAGCGAATGTCAAAAACGCCGCATTTAATGCCAGACAAAAAAAATGTGCTGTGCAAACTGTTACATTTTCTATAACTTGTGCTCAAAGTTGAACGATACGGTAAGCTGTAAAGTAGAATGATACGATTTTACTAATTCTACCTTTAGTGTCAAGGCGCATTTATTAGGTGGCAGCACTACAGCAGGTGACTAATGTCATTATACCAATCTAAATGTCAAATTTGAATTATGTAGGTATAAGCCTAAAAGCATGCTTTTATTTAGGTATACATAAACACCTTTCGAATATTCAGTTTTGTTCAGTTTGTTTTTGACATGCAATGTCACCAACAAAGTACATGTGGTTGTTGCTGTTGTAATATTTGTTGTAGAATCGCGGGTACCTGATTGATGTGCCTTGTTTAGGGCCAATTTCACCAACTCTATTTAAATATCAATTCATATTTAAATGTCGATTTTGATTAATTTTTGTATGGAAAAATTATTTTTAAATATGAATTGATATTTAAATAAATTGGTGAAATTGGCCCTTAGTGTCACAACGGTAACGCTGATTGTGTGTACAAAGAGAGAGAGAGAGAGAGAAAGAGGGAGAAAATAGATTTTTCTTCGTTCGTCGGCGTACAAAATAGAAATAAATAAATATCACAGAGTTCGTCACGCACGACGAATTTCGTTCTAAAGCGGTATTATGTTCAATTTCGTATGTACTAATGTGTTTTATTTTTTATGACGAAAGTTCGCACCGAAAAATTCGTCGTTCGTCCCAGTTGTGTTCCTAGCATTACACTTGAGTAAATTGAAGCAATTAAGAATTTAATTAAATCAATTAAATTTTGAATTAATAGTGTTCCTCATATTTTGTATTAATTTTTTATTTACTTTTTTTTATCTAATACATTTCCGATTGATAAAACTTTGAAGCTTTTTCTATAGCGCTTTAATTAACAAACTTCTACTTAGTAATTAGTTTAATTATACAAATTTTCATCATTATTTAAAATAATTTAGTGAAACTGCTGATGATCGTGACAATCTGCGAAAAAATATTATTTTGTTTGTTCAATTTTCCATTGCATTAGTACAAATCTTCTCTTTTTCAAGCTAGTTACAAAGCAAATAATTAAAATGTCAAGATTTCATTCTCAGGGTTTATATAAATAAATTTTATTTATGTAAATGGCAAATCAATCAATTTAACAATATTTTGTTATAAAAAAATTAAAAAAAAAGTATAGTTAAATACATAAAGCCTCGATTAAACTTCTTCTAATCAATCTCAGTCGTATCAGAGATTCTCTAAATAAAAAAAGAACATTTAATACCAAATATTAAGAATTGCAGCTGCATTTAAATAATAAAATAAGTTTCTAATTTATTTCCTAGAATAAAATTTGTTGTGGTAGAGACAAAACGTTTATTAGCGTTGAGTTTAATTTTAAAATCTGTTTGTGTACAACAACAGCGCTGATTTTAATTTCTTGCAATGTTTGGTGTTTAGTTATTCTGTCACATATAACAACAACTTTTTTATAGCAAATTGCCGGCATCAAGCCAAGTTTTATAGAAATTAATTAAATTAGTGGAGGTGTTATTTTTTAATGCGACTAATCAATGATGACAGTATTTTAAAACTTAAGGCTCAAACAGACGTGAAATAACCATAGCCATAGAGAGCAGCCGTTCGAACCAAACTAATGGGCAACACTGTATTCGATTATACGTGACTCGCCATAACGCCATAACTCTCACCATAGAAACCAATTGAATTTTGGTTTGGTTATGGTTATGGCGTTATGACTATGTCACGTCTAACTTAAGCTTTAATTGATGAAACATAACTCCGTTGCACAGTGGCATCTAAGGCTTATTGCAGTAATTTAGATATCGAGCCATAACCACTAAAATAGCTTAACCGACACATTTTTTGGACTTCGTTTTTTTGAATAAATTCAGCTATTTACGATCGCAAATGGTCGTTTTTGGTCAAAAATTGAAGTTTGAAAATAATGTCGCTTAAGCTATATTTGCGGTTATGGCGCGATATATACGACCTTATGTATAATCAAAAATTGGCATGAACTTAGCATAAGTGACAAAATTGAACTACGTTTTGACGAGTTTCTTAATACAATTTGACATTAAAAATCACCGCATAATGTAGTTTTAATACACGATTACATCCTAGCATGATTTTTAATGTAAAATTGTATTAAGAAACTTACATTAAGACCATGTTCAATTTTGCACCTTATGCTAACTTCATGCCAATTTTTTGTTATACATGGGGCCGATAGTCGTTAGATGTTTATTTTATATTAAGGTCATATTTTCGCAATTGTGATTGGGAATTGTTATAATTAAGTTTTCTTTTACTATAGTTTAATATTATTTTGTTATTATTTTACTTGTTCAGTAAAATATTGTTTCTTAAAAATACATTAAAATTCTTTGTAGTGGCGCTAGCTATATCCTATGCGCATTTTACTGTTGCTAATGCAAATCATTAGGCAACATTTACCAAAAATTTCTTTGAACAACTAAAGATACAGTGACACAGAAAATTATACATACTCCCCCAACCCCCCCCCCCCCCCAAAACAATGCATTTTAAGCAAAACTTTAAATTTTTTATCAACAAAAACTACATTATATCATTATACATACTCCCAGTGTTGGTCAACGATGCTTTTCCAAAAAAAAAAGAATTTACACATGTTTTGCCACTGCGTTGCAATGCTTCATACCTCTCAGTTAATAATTGAAAGGGTTTATAATCAGTCGTTCTTAATTTTTAATAATAACGCGTCCGAAAGTTAAAGTTATATATTAGAAATCTGATTTTTCAGCATCAAAAGAACCGTTATAAGAAGTAATAAAAAAGACAACAGTGTTAATAGTAGGCCAAGAAGTGGCCGTCCGCCAAAAATTACTCAACGTATAAAACGACAAATATTGAATAAAATTTACGAAAATTCCAGGACAACTGCTGTTGGTATGGCAAAAGACATGGAAAAAATGTTTATTGTCACTCTTCATCCAGAAACACTATGCAGTGTATTGGAAAGAGGAGGTTATCAAAGCCGAGTGCCTCGGAAAAAATTATTCATGAGCAATATTAATAAGGCCAAATGGAATTTGCTTAAAAGCATTTAAATGAAGATGAAAACTTTCGAAAAAATGCTGTGAATAAATTTAATTTATTCTTATACAATTTAAAACAAAAAGTTTGGCTCAAAAAGAATGAAAAGCTGGAACATAAAAACCTGATGCCCACAATAAAACACTGACGCGGCTCTATTATGGTTTTTGGTTGTATGTCGGCGGCTGGGATTAGAAATTTAGTTTTTATTGAAAGATTTATGTATTTAAATCTAGTAAAGGATAATTTGAAGGTGTCACTGAATAAAATGGGTGTACCTGGAATCTGGTACTTCCAACAAGATAATTACCCAAATCATACAGCGGTCAGTTTAAAACAATTGCTATTGTACAATCTGCCAAAACAATGTGCATTCTCTTCCCCAGTCGTCTCACTTAAACCTCGTTTAAAATTTAAGGAACGAATTTAACTGCAGGATAAGAAAAACTGCGATAAAAAACCAACAATACCTAAAAAAATGCTCTTATCAAAGAATGGTACAAAAATTTATTCGGAAACCACCGGTAAACTGGTATATTCTATGAAAAATAAATTAAATAACACATTAGAGAGCAAAGGGGTGCTACAAAATATTAATATATTAATATTTTTTATGAACTAGAACAATAAACTACGGAGTATGCATACGAAATACTGAGTTTTTTTAATTTTTTCATAAATATTTTCTTTTTTCAAACATTATTATTTTTTAAATAGTTTTATTTTTAACAAGGAATGATTCGCTATGAATTTTGTTCAAAAAAATTTTTGAAGTCTGGCATAAAATCCATATTTTTGGGGGGTATGTAGAGTTTTCTGTGCCACTGTATATCGTATTAAATTTTCATTTACGTCCCTTTTCACAATGTACAATTAAAAGCTAACAGAGACTTTAACGACAAGTTTTGTATGAAGAATTATCAGTTAAAGTTTACGTTAACTCTTAATTATACATTGTGAAAAGGGACGTTAAAGATATGAGAACAACAATAATGCACAAGAATTCAATAATCATTGGCCCAATTCACAATCTTGTGCAAATGGTCTTGCATCGTTGTATGTGCAAAATGGTATAGTATATTGATACTCACCACTTAACAATTCTTAGTGGTGAGTATCAATATACTACACCATTTTGCACATGCAACGATGCAAGACCATTTGCACAAGATTGTGAATTGGGGTAATATGTTTTTGTTTTCTAACTTTACATTGCTATCGCTAGAACAGTGTTGCAACACAAGTTTATAATTTTATTTTTTTTTTGGGAATTGTTACAATTCAGTTTAACATTTCTTAAAGCACTAATTATCCCAAGTTATTAGTTTATTTATTCAGTAGAGATTTTTTCTTAAAAAACATTCAAATGTTAAAGATAAATATCGTTTAGTTAGTCATGAAAAAATGTGTGTAGAAAAAATTAACTTTGGTGTAATTTTTATGCATTGAAACTAAAATGTTTGGAAAATGTTAATTTTTTACTTAAATCTGCCATCCTTGTCATATATTTCGGCGGAGTGCTTTGACAAATAGCAGATTTCAGTTTTTTAGCTTTCAATTATATGATTATGCTTGCTATTTTACGCGGTCAAACGCAGTGGTTTAATCTCACATTAATGTTGAGAACATACACTTGAGTAAAATACAGAAAAATTATTAAAAACAAATAAAATAAAAAAGTTTGTCCTAAGTAGAATAAAAATAACCAACTAAAAAGTCATTTGCATGCTCAGTAAAGTACAAACAACACAACGGCAAATACTTGTAAATTTATGAAGCTAAATTTAGGCTTTCATTATATAAAAAGCTTTTTAACAACAAATTGAAGTATGAGGAATCAAAAAAATTCTCATATACCATTTCCATTGAAAAATATGTACATATGTACATTTATAGAGCTGAATTTTAAATTAACTGATAGTGGACCAAACACAAAAACCCTAGTGACGAAATAATAATTTATATTTGTCTTTAGTGCAATTTGTTCCTTAAATATTATCACATGTAATTTGGCTAGCAGAGCGATACGAATTTTAGTCTAATCGAATCATTTTGTTTATTTAAAAAAAATTTTTTTATTATATTAATAGGGGTTTTTCCTATGAAATTATTATTTATTATTGCCTTTTATTTTTCTTTTATCAATTTAGGGATTTTATAATCCAAATTTTTTTACCATATTAATGCACATAGCAAATAAAAAAAAAGTACCAGCAAGCATTCATACAAAAAAATGAAAAAACCCCACTGCGAACAACTTTGAACCGTTAAATATCCTAAATAGTCATTCGAAATGAAAAATCATAAGAGAAACCTTAAAATACCTGTCGAATGATACCCATTTTAATACAGTTCGCCGACTTTTTATTTTTTCGTATTTCCAAATGGGATCTGTTGGACGCCATATTGAATTTTGACAACTGACATATCTTTAGTAACACTCCCGGGATTAAGATTGACGCAAGAATCATCAAAATCGGTCCACGCGTTCGGTTTATGTAGTGCCGCAAAGGAACACGCTTACATGCATACATAAATACATTCATACATGCATACATACATACATACATACATCCGTACATAGACCGATCAACACAATACCCTTCTTTGCTTTGCGCAGTCGGGTAAAAAAAGGAATCAATTTTGACCCCTTGTAAGATAAAATTTCAAAAAGGTGTCAAAATCCGTTTGATATTATTTTAGAAGGACCACAATTAAATTTCTTTGCTTATTGCTTTCGAGAATGAATGGGATACCAAAAGTAAAAAATCTAAATATACCACACAGATTAAATTATATTTTTGGTGCTAGCTTTATTAGTTTAGGAAATGTAGAAATGACGATTTAACCCGTTTTTACCCATTTTTATCACGCCTTAAAATTCGAATTTTCAACAATTCCTTCTTAGTGGATCCAAAGGCCTACTTACAAAATTTCAGCACAAATTGAAATGGTAAGTTCGATGCATCGACTCATGTGCAAATAATAAAATTACCTCCTTGCTTTCCCTTTGGTACTCTCCTGTGTATTCTTTATACCATTTACTTATATGTATATCACAAATTATTTTTTTTTCTTTTTTTGGGAGTTAATAGCTGATTTAAGTTAAACCTGACGTTACAAAAATTTTTATACACACATACATACATATTATGTATGTACGAGCACGTAAAATGTTACATACACAATGACTACCGGTTTTATGTCACCTCAAGTAAAGTAGGGTGCAATATATTTGTTTTGTAAATATGTACGTATGTATATGTAAATTACTTGTTAAAATTTATGTTGATGTACATATGTGCCATTGCAATTCTCATTCAATCACTGAATGAAATTGTACAAGGCTTGAACAGATATCTGGGACCAAGACACGATATCGTACGAGTGATTTTTGTTCCGAAATAATAGCATTGTCTCATTTAATATTAAAAATCTTTTATGCTTTAAAAGTTATATTCAGTACTTTCGGGAATATCAGTACAGTTTTTGCTAGTGAAATACAAATACGAGAATTAGTTAAAATCAAGTGAGAATTAGTTAATGTACGCGTTGACTGAGTGTAATATAAACCAATTTTTATTTGTTTATTGTGATGGCTAACTTATTGAAATTGTTCCCCTCTAATGGGAAAAATTATACCATTTTAGATGCCGTGACGTAAATTACAGTGTTGAAGTGTTGCCAACTACCTCGGTTATTATCGTATTCCACAACGAGGCCTGGTCGGTATTGTTAAGAACTATAACTAGTGTTATAAATCGCACACCTCGACAATTACTTAAGGAAATTATATTGGTGGATGACGCAAGTGATCGCAGTAAGTTGCAATGAACAATAAAAAAACTTTCATTTCATAAAGATTTTCTTGAACTGCATTGTGTTTTTTCATTGTAGCCTATTTGAAGAAGCAGCTGGAAAGTTATGTCAAAGTTTTGACAGTTCCGACGCGTATAATGCGTATGCCAAAGCGTGGTGGCCTTGTACCTGCACGCTTAATGGGTGCCAAAAAGGCTCGAGGCGATGTCTTGACATTCCTTGATGCTCACTGCGAATGTTCAAGG
Organism: Tachina grossa; assembly: GCA_949987645.1. Classification (NCBI taxonomy): domain Eukaryota; kingdom Metazoa; phylum Arthropoda; class Insecta; order Diptera; family Tachinidae; genus Tachina; species Tachina grossa. Next base: position 47,264,804 of record OX465278.1, on the reverse strand, counting down.
GGCTGGATTGAACCCTTGTTGCAGCGCATTAAAGAGTCACGCACTAGTGTTATATGTCCCGTTATCGATATAATATCAGACGATAACTTCAGTTATACAAAGACATTTGAAAATCATTGGGGTGCATTTAACTGGCAGCTAAGTTTCCGTTGGTTTTCCACCGAACGTAAAGGCATGTCCTTGAAGGATAATCCTACTAAGCCAATTATGACGCCCGCAATGGCGGGAGGCTTATTTGCAATTGACCGCAAATATTTCTACGAAATGGGAGCCTACGATGAGGATATGAAGGTATAGTAGTGGAGTAATTTGTGTAATTAAGAAGTTAACACATGTTTGGGAAATAATTGAAATTTTATTTCTATAGATTTGGGGTGGTGAAAATGTTGAAATGTCTTTTCGCATTTGGCAGTGCGGCGGTAGTATAGAAATAAGTCCATGTTCTCATGTTGGTCATGTATTTCGCAGCACTACTCCATATACATTTCCCGGAGGCATGAGCGAAGTTTTGGGTGAAAATTTAGCGCGTGCAGCCACGGTGTGGATGGATGAATGGAAGTATTTTGCAATGCTTTATACTGCAGGACTTTCAGCTTCGGTTCAAGACAAAGTTAACATCACGAATCGCTTGGCCTTGCGTGAGCAACTGCAATGTAAACCTTTTTCTTGGTATTTGCACAACGTGTGGCCAGATCACTTCTTTCCCGATTATGATAGATTCTTCGGTAAAATCATTTGGTTGGACGGCGAAACAGAATGTGCTCAAGCCTACAGTAAACACATGAAAAATATACCAGGACGCCGCTTGTCTCGTGAGTGGCCACGAGTTTTTGACGAAATCGATAACAATGCGGAAATGTTTATGAGCCTTATCGACTTGGATCGTGATAAATGCTTAAGACCCACCAAAGACGATGTTCAACGCGCTTCGGTGCAAACAGTAACGGTGGGAGATTGTAATGCTCATTCTCAAACCATGGATATCTTTGTTATAACACCCACTGGCAAAATTATGACAAATAACAATATTTGTTTGACCTACAGTGAACCCAAGCAGAGTGTCATAACAATATTAAAAAATCGCAATGCTACCACACCCAATGTCCATCTTGCTCCCTGCTCGAATGATCCGCGTCAGTTATGGAACTACGATATGGATGTAAGTGTTTGACGCAAAGTTTTTTTTCATTTAAAATAATTTTTTTGTTCAATTATTTACAGACTCAGCATATAAGTCATCATGGCAATAAGCTTTGTTTAACCCTAAAAGCCAGCATGTCGGTAAAAACTCATCTACAAGAGAAAATTGTCGTGGCCATCGAATGTAATTTCAAAGATATAACCCAGAAATGGGGACTCATACCACTGCCATGGAAAGCGTAAATTGATTTTACACTTCAAAAGCACTACCATTGTAAATTTCGACTTTATACCGAGACTGCATTACAAATCAGATTACGATGAAATTTAATTCAATTAGAAAATTTATAAAGCAAGTTTGAAAAAATTCAATTCAATCCCCACAACACCGCCAGCGAAAACAAAATGTGATATTTTTTTTTTAATTTAATTATATTGAAGGTGATGGTTGCAGGATACGTTGAGTTTTACTGAAATACTGTCCTTATTTAGTTTCTATTGAACAAATCAATTTTTCCTATAAAATTTAGTTTCCAAAATTGAATATTAAGTGAAAATATACTTTTTGTTGTAAATATTTATGCTTTGAGTGAGAATAATTGTTATATATATATATATATAGTATACTAAGTACTATTTATTTCTATTAGACAAATCTAAACAAGAATGTGCATGACTTTATATAACAAATTTTGAAGAAATCATAAAAAAAAAAATTAAAGACGAAAATGTGCAATGTGAATTCTGTTTTTTACTTTACTATTGCTTTAAGGCCGGAGCACATTGAATCCGTCATACGTCAAACTTCGCCTTTTTCAACTGACATTAACGCAACAACGGAGAAGGTTTTCACAATGAGTTCTTTATTGACGGAAGCATTTCGAATCGCCATTTTATTTATTAAATTCAACTTTTTGTATTTATTTCGTTTATTTGTTTTGTTTAATTTTGTTCTTACTGCCACAAAACACAAAAATGTAAATCAGAACATACCGAAAAACCAACCAATATTTATCAAACTACTCAACGTACGCAAAAATTAAAAGTTGACCACATGTTGTACTTTGCGTTGACGACCACATACTAAATGTAACAGACCTCATAAGAAACCATGTATTTCAACTTACCTGTCAGTTGAAAAAGGCGAAGTTTAGCGCATGAGGGATTCATTGTGCCCCGCCCTTTAAGCTGACAGTCCATATAAGGCGTTTTCACGTCAACGCATTCTACATTTCAAATTACATGCCACGCTTCCTGTGCAGCATTAGTAGCATTGATAATAGAATAGAACTTGGTAGCACTGAGTACAACAATCAGCTGACGTGTTCTCGCGCCTTATGACACGTCAAGGCATACTACAATTTGTGATCTGGGGGTCAACTTTGTAATTCGAAACGTAAGAAGATGCTTTCTAATTTGCATGTTATTAACATAGAAGTTAGAAAACATATTATTTCAATTCGAATTACAGAGGAGAACCCCTGTAACTTGAAGCATGCAAATATTCCGCTTTTATTTGGGCACACTAAGGCTGATGACAGAGTGGCCGCTAGAAGCTATACTATAAGATGGCGCTACAATGTGCTACAAACCGCCGCCTGTGGTTTCTTATGTGATCGCTCAAATGATGTCAGAGTGCGAGCGAAGCGAGATGCGAGTGTGTGCTACAAAGCAGGTTGTGTAATGGTTTCTAGCACGTTGTAGCTTCTTCCCTTTTATTTTTCTGTCGTGGCATTTTCTTGTTTTCTTTTCTTTGTGAAATTTTGATTATTTAATAGACTTTTGTGTATTAAAATCAAATAAAAATTAAATTAAACAAAATATAAGAAACTTGTGTGTTAAAAAATCTTGACGTAATGGAAGTGGATACCGAAAAATCGCTTTGTTCAATATAGCGTTTACTCTGACATCTTATAGCATGGTATAGCACAAAATATTATGGCGTCTATCATCGCTTCGCTTCTAGCGGCCACTCTGTAATCAGCCTAATTGAGCTTTAATGCTAAGCGAAATAAAACGCAACTCTTGCCGCTCTTGTTTATATTTGTGTATAGTTGTGAAATATTTTTATATTTTATATTTAATTTTAATTATTTTCTAATTTTATTATTTTAGTTTATCCCGCTATGTGGACAGAAAACGTTTGATCGATTGCTTATATTGAAAACAAGAACAAATTTTCTTATTTTATTGTTGTTTTCAATACAAGTTGCCGACCGAACGTCATCTGTCGACATCGTACGACAGGCCGTTAACCATATATAAAGAAAAACTTATGCTTAATAATTTTAAAAATGTTTTTTAAAAAATATTGTAAAATTTATACAAACGAATTTTGTAATTGTTTTTGTTCCAGTAGCTTATCCCAAACTTTAAGATGAATAAATCCTTGAAATCATTTTGAAACACTTGAACATAGTTATTGTGTCAATGCATGAGGCTATAATAGACTTGGGTGGTAGAGTAGTAGATTGCGCGAGGAGTTAAGGGAACCCCACATGGTTTTTAACTTTGAGGATATCATTGGCTTCATAAGGTAATTCAGATGGTTTAACGACCAATAATATATATGTACCTAAATATATTATTTTTAGGGTGGGAGAAATAAGAAGAAATTTGATATATGTATATAACTCCCACTGGGGCATAGGGCGCCAAAAGAAATGGGGTAGAGGACCCCATTATCGATCCTAGCCTTGTAAAAAATATAGTTTCCTCCATCTTCGTCATATTCTTGAAAAAAAAAAAATTAAAGCAATTGTCTGTTTTTAAAAGCAGGGGTCTAATCGTCGTCGATAACGAGCTGATTCGACCTCATTTTACAGTTTGAGGTTATGGCATACGCTATCGAACAATGTAATAATATGGTTCGATATCCAATGCCATAATCTCAAACTGAAAAACATGATCGAATCACCTCCTGATCGAAAGCGACGATTGTATCCCAGGTGTATTTATCTTTTAAAATAGGTTTCGTAATTTTGAATGGTTACACACTGCCCCTGACCCGTTTTTGGTCCTAGTTTTGAAAAAATACACAACAAATGTCTCGTTTTAGATGCAAATGCTTAATTAAAATGTTCAAATTCATTAAAATTGGTTTAATAGTTTCGGAAAGAAAAAATTGCACGCTTCCCTCCTTCTTCGTCAAAGTTTTGAAAATATATAGGTTAGGAAGGGTGGTGCTATACCGCACCTCTACTCGGAGAGCCAATTGGGTCCATTGTGATTTAAAAACATAGAACAGAACCAACAAATCCTTTAAAACGCAAATCTATCCACGTTTCATTTATCATCAAAATCGGTTCTTTAGTTTCGAAGAATAATTGTTTATTTAGGCTTTCGATTAATAATAATTGCTTTTTATGGGAGATAACACACCCTTGAAATAGAATACGAACAAACAAACAATATTAATTGTTATACACACATGCATATCGTCACCTGAAACGCAAAAATCTCTAACTAATATTTTCATAATTTCAAAGAAGGAGTAAAAAACTTATTGAATTATGTAATTTGACAATTCATTTTCCTTTTTTATGTTGGTCAAATACATCTGAATCTATAAAAAGTCGATATCTAATTTTTTTCTTACTTAGGCCCTTTTGGATTTTAGTTAACGATACCTTGGATTAAATGCGGCATAATATGCAATCTTAGGTTTTAATTATTGTGACAGCGCTCAAAATAAATAATTTTGTTTTACCTTTATTTCTAATTTTTTGAACTGAATTTTTCTTAATTTTTATTTTGAGCCGCAGGTATACTTACAATAGGTCTGATCATTTACTTTCCTAGCAACGATCTTATAAGGCAGAAATTTACAAAATTACTCTGTTATATCAGAAACACGAATAAAAATCATGATACAATATTATTAAAATTATTAAAAATTTTTTGTAATTGTCTATTTTTAATATTACTCTTGAAAATCACGAGTCGTAATGCCCCCCATCCCTTCCCCCTACATATGTGTACATATTTTTAGCTACGCCTATAAATAAATATCATGATATATCGAGCCATAACCGCTAAAATGGCTTAAGCGACACATTTTTTGGACTCCTTTTTTTTTGACGAAAATCGACTATTTACGATCGCTAATAATCGATTTTGATCAAAAAATGAAGTTCCAAAATTATATAGCTTAAGCTTTTTTGGCGGTTATGGCACGATATATTGGACATTGTTTGGAAAAGACTTGTTTGATAATACATATTTATTTATTTTAAATTACAAAATGCTTAAAAATCGATAGATAATAGGTTTGTTCGTTTACCAAAAATTGTTACGTATTTATAAGAGGATAGAGCATCAAAAGAGAGAAAAAAATTGAGAGGCAAAAAATTATATTACATATTATTACTACTAAAATGTTTACTTGCAATAATTATCCAAACAGCTGATGTGTGTTTTGTTTACAAATTAATTATTTCAAAAATATCTGAAAAAGGAAAACTACTGACTACTAACTAAAAACTGGATGAACATATCGTTCATTTACTCAAAGAACGTCGTAACTCTTGAAAGCAAAATAAAATTTTCTTTTTCCATTAAGTTGTGTGTAAATTGAAAACTTGAAACTCGTTTTCTGACAAACTAGTTTTTTTTTAGTTATGACGTTGTTTGAGTAAGTGCTAATTCACACGGTGAAATTTATGACGTCTATTTTTCTTAATTCTCTTTTGAAGTTGCTACCAAAAATTCATTGCATTCATACGATGTTTTTTTTTTTTTGGTCGTCTAATTTTACTTCTCTCCACTCATATAGCCAATAAGCTAGAAGAATAACAATAAAAAATAACAATAAGATAGAAGAGTAACATTGAAACGTAACAACAATAACAACAAGAGCAATGTAAAGAGAAAAATTAAAAAAACCATGGAAAACAGAAATCGAGTCATTTTTTCTACCCCTCTTTCTTCTCTATCCCGTTCGCTAACAAACAAAAAGTGACGTCGAAAAATAGACTTCATAAAAGTCTTCGTGTGAATTATTTTATTGTTTTTTGTTTTTCTTTGATTAAGCCATACAAATACAATTCTATGCTCAAGGAATTTTGTTTATTTAATATATCTTATCAGAGTTCGAATGTATCATTTTTGTATTTGTTAACAGAATATAAGTAAAATAACAAATATCAAAAATTTTAAAATCCCCCGACCTTTTTCAGAAAAGATGTTATATCTTCTAAACGGCTGGACCGATTTTATTCAAACATAACTAAGAACCATCTGGATGAAGTCGTCTTTCAAACAGAAAATGAAAATCGGACCAGCCGTTTGTCCTATACGTGGACACAGACATATACACAGACAGATACTACAAACTTATAACACCCCTTTTTTTAATCGGGCGTTAAAAGGTTAAAAATTATAAATAATAGATAAAGCTGTGCAAACTATTTCATATTAAGTCGATTTTTAAAAATTTTGGAATATAAATTATCATCAAACAAGATTATCGAAAATGCATCAGAAAAAGTAGAATTGTACCATGATTTCCATCCATGGTTGAGATATGAATAATATATTCCTGAAAGTTTTTATAAGTAAAGGATTCATTAATTTACTTTTTCATATCTGGCAGAGTAATTTTGTAAATTTCTTACTCTAAAGTTTTACCAGTCAAAATTTTTAAGCATTTTTTTGTGTTTAATTTTTTTTACTCTCTTTTGAAGCACTCTCTATCTGCAAACATTTTTGGTTATTAAGCACCATTGTCATTGCCCGAAGCTGCAACGTCATAGGCTTAGATGGCTGAGCAGACGTTTCCATGAAAGCATTACTGATGTCGGGAAGTGTAAACTAGAGGACATCAGGGGCTTTATCATGGGAATTCGGTGGCTTAGTTATGGATAACAAATGGGAGGGTGAATATTACTTTTTTTTGGCAACACAATGGAATTACAATGGACCCAATTGGGTCTCCGAGTGGAGGTGCGGTAAAGCACCACCCTACCTAACCTAACATAAACACTTTCTAGTACTTTTTAGTGAATGAACACACCTAATAATAAAAAAGATGTTAAGCCAAGTTATATCATTATTCAGAGTGAAAATTCATTCTCATTGTTTTTTAACCCCCGACCAAAAAAAGGGGTGTTATAAGTTTGTAGTGTGTGTCTGTGTATCTGTGTGTTTGTACAAGTACACGTACAGACCAAAGGGCTGAACCGATTTTAAATGATTAAATTAATTATTAAAGGAAATCGGTCCAGCCGCTTAGAAGATATAACATCTTTTCTGAAAAAATCGGGTGTTTTAAATTTTTTTTTTTCAAATAAATATACTTCAGTATTTCAGGTATTTTTAATTTTTGTTATAATTTCATTATTTTTAATAATAAAAAAAATTAAAAAAAAGTATGTACGTCAATAAGTTTGACGGTCTTCCAGTTGTACTGCAATGGCTTTCGAAGGACCATAAAAACTGCATTCGATAACTATCACTGTTTTCTCTGTTTGACGATACAGGGCAGAAGCAGAGTTTGTGAACTGCATTTCATTAGGCTGAATTCCAAAATCTTATATTGCGTGCTAATAATGATCATGCAGACAATAAAACAATATAAACATACAGACAATATTTTTTTTTTATTGTATACAAAATAAAATCCCAAATTTCGTTTTGGCATATTCTTGCCCAGCTGAAGCCATAGGTCAAATTTCTTTGCAATATTTACTCCATCAGTTATATTTATTTACTCGTAGTTCTCTTTTTTTCATCTCAATTCTTGCAAAATAATTTTTCAAAAGACAAAAATAATACATAAATTGTTATCAAGCAAATTAATTTGTAGATGATGAGGCATCATTTATTATCTTTTAAAGCTTCTTGAACGTGAATATTGTTTGTATTTCACTTCTTGCGAAAGACGATTGACTTCTTCATCACTTACACAAAATATTTAAAAGCATAAAGAAGCACTTGCACACAATATCATTTGATTATTATTAAAAATTAATTGCAAATTAATATAATGGGGGCTGTATTTAAAACTATTAAATGGTTTGTGTTCGTCTTGAATACTGTTTGTCTGGTGAGTTAAAGAAAAATAAAATTTAAGTGATTTAACCTAGGGTTTACACGTGCAAGTACAAGTTCGAAAAACTCAATACACTCAAACTCTTTTACTAACACAACTACACTTTCGGCACTTGCAGTCTACTTCCAACTAGAGATGTGCACGTGAGTGTTTTCTGACTCACGACACGCACGCTCACGCAGAAAAATATTTTATTCACGCACTTTCACGCACGAATGATTTTGAAAATTTTCACGATCACGCACGCTCACGAATAAAATATTTTTAATTACGCACGAGTGCTTTACAACTTATCACGATCACGCACGCTCACGAAAAAGTATATGTATAATATAGTTTTCATGTTTATTGGGTTGAAAAATAGGTTCTTAGATATACATACATATCTATGTAAAAAATTTTTCTGTTACGTAACAAAGACTCCCCCCCACCAGACAACCTAATCGCTTTGCGAATTGTGTTTGTGTTAAAAAAAAACTTACTCTTAAAAAAAAACAAATCGTAACAAAACTCGGACCCCACCCCTCCCCTCTACAGCGTTACGTAATATATGGACGGCCCCTAAAGCAAAAAACATTTTCTGCCGTACAATTCGTCAGTAGTATTGTTGACAAAGGCACTGTTGAATCAGTAGTGATTCTCAATTGATACTTCCTACAGGGAATCTAAGAAACATACATACATACTTACAAACTTACTTACAGTAGACTATATGTACTCAAAAATCAAAGTTTTAATGTTTAAAAAAAGTTGTTCATAGAAACTACCGAAATGTCTTAACGAATTCGGTACGACAAGTCCGACTTCAGAAAAAGTCGAAACATTTTGTTTGGGGGTATTCATTATGTTTATAAGCTCATACTACCATACATATTACTATACATACATATGTATATGCATTTATTATTATAAAATAATTTATTTCAAATGATTGAATACAGTTACATATGTACCTATGCAGGAATGTTATCTCGTGAGAGTGTGAGAATTCGTGCGTGATTATTAAAAAAAGCTCACGCACGATCACGCACGAGTAAATTTTTTGCAGTCACACTCACGCACTCACGCGTGATTAGTTATAATATTTGATCACGAATCACACGATAAAATCACGACATTTGCACATCTCTACTTCCAACTCAACTGCCAAGGAATTTTACAAGACAGTGACTTGTTTCACTTGCAGCAAGTAAATGGAAAGTTAGCTAACAGTGTTGCCCTATTAATACTTTAGTAGAAATTAACTGTATTTCAGTGTAATGTTATATGAGTTTTTACTAATTTTAAATACATTTAAAAGCTAATTTAGTATTTATTTTCTTAAATATTCATAAATCAAGCGGTTAATGAATTTTTTAGACATAAATAACATTAAAATAACACGAATTAAGTTCAATACTATCTGGTTGACCCAAAATTAAACTTTTTTATGTTATGGACAACTCTGCAATAAAAGGCAAACATGCAAGTTGCAAGACAGTCGGGCATTTGTATGAAATTTTCTTTGATAATACGTACACAGAGCTTGCATACAAGGTACTTATATGTGTAAACGCAGGGTAAAATACAAAATTATAATAATGAAACAAGTTCGCTCTAAAAAAAAATAAACATTTATTTATTGAAGTTTCTTGGAATTGCTTCTATTTACCTGAATGCAGCGGATGTGGAGGGAGCCCAACCGGGTACTGATGCTCATACATTTTTCATTTTGGCCATTTTGATGTGCTGTTTGTTGTGTCTGACAACAGTTATTGGCTGCTACGGTGTATTCAGTGAAGTTTTTGGCATTAATGTTATTGTAAGTAGTAGATTTTTTCTTTTAAGGTAGTGGAAAATACTCTTTTAGGGCCCCTTGAATTATTCTGCAATTAAAAACCGCTCCTGCTGGACACACCTGCAAGAAATTAAAGCTTAAAGAACATATTTATGTAGATGTAAAGTTTGTAGTTGGCATTTCAAGGTGTATGTGTGTGTATGTTTATAGTTTTGCTTGATATATTCCTTTGAGATTTTCGCAACAATGACCTTGCAGCTTATGTAGGCCACATCATTATTTGACAAACGTTTTATTTTGATGATGTAATTTTTGAGGTTTAAAAAGTAAAATTAAAAAAAATTAGCGGTTGACAGCAATTAGTTTTTATTTCAACACGAATATTTTAGTTATTAGTGTTGCATAATTTTATAAAATTAACGGGTACTAATAAATAGAAGGGAATCACGATGGTTCCAATTGGGTCTCCGAATGGTAGTGCGTTGCAACACCACCCTTTCTAACCTAATCTAACCTAATTTTATAAAAAAGAGTATTTTTAAGCGGAAGACCTCAACAGACTTGGCATTGAGATTAACAGCCTGTGCAGGCATATTAAGTGATTACGACTATGAAACTCCACAGCATATTCTGAAGGACTGTAAAGCGTTATGCCACAGAAGATATAGCCAATTGGGAACTGCCAACATTAGACCCACTGCCAATTTTGAGATTCGTCAGGAGAGTAGGTCTAGATGAGGTGCTCTAGCATCTGGCAAGGGATACAATAGATCTACTTTGGTCGCAGTGTCCTGTGTTATTCCCGTTCAACTCAATTCATTCATTCAAGCGAAATTTGCGGATATTTTTTTTTTAATGTGAAGAGAACATGACATTGTGTGCCATTATAAATAAAAACCAATTGCAGTTAAATGGCAGCCACGGCTGCGCTCGCAGTCCCATATTTTTTCATTAAATTTTCCACCATCAGTTGAATATTTGTGGCTGCATGTCTTTAATAACTTCACAAATTTCAACTTCGAGGTCTTAAATCGATATTGTCCTCCTAAAATAAAGACTCAAGCTCTTTAGTCTTCTCTCCGAAAACTCGGAAGGCTGCTGAAGGAAGAGCAAATGCGGTCATCCAGAGCGAGACAGAAGCAGAGGCGATGCATAATGCTATTCTAGTCCTCATCATCATTGCACCCATACGTTCAACATAGATTCCGAAAGCTCAGTGGCCGGTCAGTGTGCCCAAGTGCCTGCTCAATTGCTGTTTCATAAAGTCCAAAGGTTCTTAGTTTTGTTAGCATTAAATACAGGCCATAGGGTGCTCGCTATTACGCAGGGTGATCTGAACTGTTTAGAGGAGGACAACTGAAGAGTCTCCAGCAGGATGAGAGTAGGAGCCCACAGAAATAGTGGATATCAACCTCTATACGTAGGGCTCCTGTCTTTGTCAGATACCCAAAGTAATCTCATATGATGCGGAAATGCTCCGCAAGCTTATCAAGGGCTGTGTGACACCCTTAGACAAGAAGCGATGTGAAATATACATACATCAGTGAGAGACCTGATTGCACACTGACTGCGCTTATGATATAATTATCTCAGCTTGATATCCTATAAAGTCTTAGTCAGAGTGTTGCTATTGCTACATACATCCAAGATTATAAAGGAAATTTTAAATCCAAATTGCGGAATAAAGACGCTCCACCGAAATCTCTCATTACCTATCCATCTCCGTGCAGTGGGGAAACCACTTCTGACAATGAAAACCGAAATTTTCTGTTGAAGTCGGGTTTCAGAGTGCAGTAGTCTATGAGATCTGATATGTTGACTACTTTATCTCAAATGCTAGCATGATGCTTCTTCAATGATAATCTACTGGCAAGGCACATACACACAATCCAACAGAATTAATTGTAACACGAGCTAGCAACGTGATAGACAGCTGAAATTGAGAGATAGTTAAATATGCTGCTGAGATTTTCTGAATGTTGCCAATATACTTCTAGAATCTCTCTGTTCAGTATAAAAAGGGCGTTGCAACTGTTAGGAATAAAGTAAATTTAATTGAGTCAAGTATTGTAAAAAGAACAGCATAATTTTAGTTAACATCGTGGTATTACAGCTGCCGATAATTTAACACTATGTGTTTAAAAGAAATTAAACACAAATTGTGCGCTTCAGATTTTTTATTTCACTGCAAATGCTGCAAAAGAAAAAACGTAAATGTATTATACTAGGGCGAATAAATAACTCCGTGACTTTTTGAATGAAACAGTTTTTTTTTTGCAAAACAAAAATTTATTCAACATAATCTCCTTTTAACTCAATACACTTAGACCAACGTTCTCCAGTTTTTGTATTCCTTCCAAAAAATACGATTTTTTCGAGGTCCTTAAAATAGGCAATAAATTCATCGTTGGAGCTAAATCTCTTTCTCTCTCGTTTTCCTTTTGAATCCTCATATAATCGGTCTAATAAGTTGGCATAATATTCGCCGTTTATTGTTTTTCCTTTTTGAAGGTAATCGATGTGGATTATTCCGCGTGCATCCCAAAAAAGCCTTGACCTTCTTCGGAGCAGGTTTAGACTGCTGATTGGACTCCGGCGTATAGTAATGGATCCATGTTTCATCTACAGTTACAAAACGCCGCAAAAACTCATTCGGATTGAGGTTAAACAACTCCAAACAATCCTTTGTCACGCGTTTACGTTTATGGTCAATTGAGAGCAATTTAAAATCGAAACTACACTGCCATATGAAATGCCTATGACATCAACAATCTCATGCACTTTTACTCTTCGGTCGGCCAACACCATATCGTGTATTTTTTCAACATTTTCGGGTGTACTGACCTCAATTTGCGTACAGAATGTTCAACGTCACTTGTACTTGTGCGACCACAACGATAGTCAGTAAACCACTTTTTTTACCATTGAAATCGATGGTGCAGAGTCCCCATAGTATTTATCGAGCTTTTCCTTGGTTTGGTTGACGCTTTATTTTTCTCAAAAAATAATGTTAATGAGCACACGAAATTCACCTTTTTCCATTTTCTTCTCAAAAGGTGAGATAGTCTGTTATCAACGGCTGACAGGAGTCAACTAACAGTAGCCTCTTGATAGGAGCAGTGTTGCCATTTCAATCAAGAGGCAGGAAATTCAAAAATACGCTGAGTTAATGATCCATCCTCGTACACGTGGATTCTTTAACAATTTTTTTATGTAAAAGAAAAATTCGCTTTGTTTTGTGTTAAGTTTCAAGTTAGCTCCAGAAATTTAATTTAGCCCCTGCTTCCACAACCCAGACAATTGACTTTAGTATAAAATTACCATGGAAAGCACTAATTGTTTTAAGTGCTTCTCATATAAGTTTTTTAGACGAGTCGTCTGGCTGACTTGTAGAAACTGCACATTAAAGTATCAAATTTTTTAATTTGTGTCCCTCGACATTAAAAAAAGTATATAGATATGAGTGCTGTTAAGATGCGTGGTGGCACAGAAAAGTGCATCATTTCCCTTAGCTTAATTCTTGTTTAACTTTTCCTGTCTGCTTTTGAAATTTAATTAATAAAAATATGAAAACACTGGATAATAATAGTCGCTTTCGATAACGTGCTAATTCGATCACGTTTTTTTTTCAGTTTAAGATTATGACATTCGCTATTGAACAATATATGTAACAATCCCCCTTATCGTGGTTGGCGTATTTCCATCCACTTCGACTACGACTTTTTAGTAATAGATTAAAGAACACTTCAACAATTTTTCTTTAATCTATGACCACGAAAATTTGCGTAGTAAAAGTGGAAATACACCAACTAGGATAAGGGCCAATATTGTAAGAACGTAATTGAATCACGAAAGCGACGGACAATTAGACTCCCGAACTTGAGCTCGATTCATTCGTGATTTAAAAAAAAATATTGATTAATACTGAATTTTGTCGTCTAGTATATTGAAGCTGTAGAAATTATTTCGATCACCGTTTTTCTAAGATTAAATTGATTTAAATTTTGAGTTACAAAATTTATATTTCAATATTTAATTTCAAACATTAAATTTTTTTAATCAGGAATAATTTCTTACCCACCTGTTTCCACAACGCGGACGGTCGATTTTAGTAGAAAATTGATATGAAAATCACTCATTTTTTTTGAGTAATTTTCATATAAATTTTCTAGACGAGTCGCCTGCCTGGTTTGTAGAAACAGGCAGTTAATCGGGCTTGACTTCAGTATTTTCAAAAAGAAAAAAAAATAAAAAAAAAATAATAAAAATATTTCGTTCAATAAGAATTGAAAATACAGGGTGGGCCAAAAGAAACCAAGGGGTGTAAAAGTTTAATAACTTTTTTGTTTATTAACTTTTTTTTATTTTTTCTTTCAGATTATATAATATACAAAATGGAAATTTTTTTACACTAAGTATGAAAAATGATGTCTCTTAAATGACCACCGTTTTCAGCTTCGCACTGATGGGCTCTTTTTAGAGCATTTTCCATAACATCTTTCAAAACTTGTGGCTGTAGCGTTCGAATTTCTGCAACAATGTTTGCCTTGAGTTCAAGGATTGTCTCTGGCTTGTTCACATACACTCGCTCCTTCAAAAAACCCCAAAGAAAATAGTCGGGTGCTATCAAATCTGGCGATCGCGCTGGCCAAATAATTTCCGAATTTCGAGAAATTATTTGCTCTCCAAAAATTTGACTTAAAAGTGCCATTGTTTCTCGGGCAGTATGGGCAGTGGCTCCGTCCTGCTGAAACCACATACCAGGTCTGTTTTCAAGAGCAGGACGTAAAAAATTTTCTATCATAAACCGATACCGCTCTCCATTTACGGTTACAGCACTTCCATCTTCATTCTCGAAGAAGTAGGGCCCAATGACATTTTCAGATGTGATCCCACACCATACTGTACACCTGATGGGGTGCAATTGGCGTTGATGAATGGCTCTTGGATTTTGAGAACCCCAGAACCTACAGTTCTGCTTATTAACAAAGCCATTCAAATGAAAATGAGCTTCATCACTCATAATCAAATTTTCAATAAAGTTGATTTCATTTATTGATTTCTTATTTTCTGATTTTCATTTATTATTTTCATTCATTATAAATTCTCCAAGTGTTGTCTATATAATCTGAAAGAAAAAATAAAAAAAAATTAATAAACAAAAAAGTTATTAAACTTTTACACCCCTTGGTTTCTTTTGGCCCACCCTGTACTTAACTTAAACCCGATTAAAAAATTATTCCTGACTAAAATTCATTCTAGTTCAATTAAATTTAAAATGTCTCAATTAATTTTTTTATTTAAATAATAATCCTTATTCCAGCAGTTGTAAACGTCAACGCCAACGTCGACGTCACGTCAATACAATACCAAAAAATTATAGCTTGGCTCATTGGCTATTTTCTAGAACTCAGGATACAGAAATACACTGTCAATAGCGAGACAGCGAGCCCTAATTTTTTGATATTGTATTGACGTGACGTCGATGTCGACAACTGGAATATGGCATGAGTATTGATATCTTAAACTATTTTACAAACACTTTTGCAATAATGAAAAGTTTTCTTAGTATTCTATATTTATATTGTCGCTGTTGATCACACAATATTTACAAATAAAATCATTTCAACCGCATGAGTTTTACTTTCACAATTTGCAAGAGTTGGAATCAGCTTGGCGTTTAGTCGAAACGCAGCCGAACCGCATGGATGTTATACAATCGAACGTAAGTCTTAAAGATATACAGAACAGAAAAACATAAAAATTAAAATAATTTTTTTCTAAAAGTTTTATTGTTGTGGCCTGTTTAATGCTCACGATTATTCCTATAAACATTTATCGATACCGGAAAGTTGTTATGCAACGATTGTCGAAGATGAGGGTGAAGATGCATTAACGCGTACTCATCAATTGAGTAGTACAGGATGTTTGGATACTGTTTGGAAATACTATAAATTTGCCGTACACCGTCATGTTTTATTTAATTGGATTCTTCTCATAACCGAGGTAACTTGCTTATGCATATTGAAATTTATCGAGTTGTACAACCGTATGTAGTGAAATTTGTGAGTTTGAAAAAACCAAAATTGTTGTGAATTAATTTTTTATTTAAATATGTATTATCATGAAAAATTCTTGTTTGTTTTTGGTTAAGCATTTCGTTGCTGCTTAAGCAGACTACAGTCGATTTCAATAAAAAAAAAATTCTTGAAAAAAACTTCATCTTCTATATACAAAAACTGCCATGATACAATAATATAAAGGTACAACCACATTTGACGTATAAATGTAGAAACAGAATAAAGTCTGCAACTTCAGGAAAATCGCTGACAAATTAATCAAGCCTATAATAACATCGACGGCAGTAACTTCAAATGCTCTCTAATTTTTGTTTTATTTTCTTTTGTGCTTATTTTTCTTTGTAGTTTTTTTTTTTACAAAATGTATGAAATTTATTGAAAGTATGGTAACATTTTTGTGAGAATGAACATTGATATGTGAGAGTATAAGAAAAAACGCTCTCAAAATAAACTAGATTCTATCTCACGACCGGTTTCTTCGGCTGTTTTTTTGTGTCAATTTGTATGGAAAATGTGTTGAAGCCGGTATTCTGTTTAATCATTAAAATTAATTCTGACTTTTGTCCCAATTATTTGATTAGTCCCTATTTACACTATGCAAGTCTTATTGCTATGCTGATTAGTTTACTAGGAGTGGGAGACGGAGGGAAAAGAAACGTTGCTGTTTCCCTCGTCTCTCTCTCCATGAAACTAATCAGCTTAGCAATAAGACTTGCACAGTGTGTTTTGGGACTTACTGTTTTTTTGTAAACAGAGAGGAAAGCGTTGCCACACACGTATAATCGCAACTTTTATTTAGGAATGCTTTTTCAAATGTGTAATGTGAGTTTAGAAATTGTAGTTAAACACATATTTATTTTAATGTTAATTGAACATGAGAGTAACGAAATCTGTGTAATAAGACCTACAAAAGCAAATATTTGTTTAATTATTTAATTCAATAGATAACAAAAAAAAACCCTCACGGCTTGGGATGCAACTTCGTTCTTAAAAACATCGGTATAAAGATACGGCTACGGAATTCACGGTTGTTTCATACATATAATACATACTCTCATATACTTCGTGTGAAAATTTATTGCTGGTTTACATCAAGCACAATACACATACTGCAACATTTGCATTTAAGGTAAACACATTTCAAAGCTCTTAAATTTGTTCTTGTTTCTTTGCAAAGTAACAGCAAGCATTGTTGTCGCCGAGATCTGGGGGCAAATCGTGGCACTCGTTATCGAACGAAATTACGAAGTATTTCTATATAAACTCTATTGAAATATTTCGTAATTTCGTTCGATAACGAGTGTCGCGATTTGCCCCCTGGTTGGCTGTTCTGCTCTCGTCGGTGTGAAAGTACAAAAAGCTCTTTATAAAAGTTTGCACATTGTGCATATGGCTTGGACGTAGCTGAACAAGAGTTAATGCTTTGTTGATATATACAACAAACACTGTTCTTCATTTTTATTTGCTAAGGACATGGCCTATGATTGGACTAGGAACATGTAGTTATCACATTTCTCCTTAAAATGGACCATGTGGTCTAATAATATCCGTAAGGATACTACAACCCGTTAACAATTTCATCCGAATAATGTAAGGCAGCTACGTCTAAACACACGTAATCTAATATATGTATTTCAGATAAACAGCTTTGTTATTGTTTCTTTGCAAAGACCAAAGATGTCGCCGAGATCTGGGGGCAAATCGCGGCACTGGTTATCGAATTACGAAATATTTCCATATAAATTCTATTGAAATATTTCGTAATTACGTTCGATAACGATTGCCGCGATTTGTCCCCTGCTTGGATGTTGTGCTGTTGTCAGTGTGAAAACACAAAAGGTCTTTTGTAAAACTTTGCACATAGTGCGTATAGCTTGGACGCAGTTGATGTAAGACAATACACCAGAGAGTATAAAGAGAAAGTTCCGCCTTGATTCAGTTGGAAATTTCCTTCCTGTTGTATCTTGCTTGCTGCCGTTGTTGGTGCTGTTGTAACTTTTTTGCTGTTAATTTTTTATAAATTTATGAAATAATTAAAATATTTTCTATTATTTTTAATTTAATAAACAAGAACGTCAAAAAAATAAAAAAACTCGGATTTTATAAATTAATAAGGTAGCATTAATTTTGAGAGTAAAAAATAATCGGGACAAACGTCAGAAGGTTAATATGGCGACGAAAAGAGAGAACGGTTTTACCTTTATATTATTGCAAGGCAAATGTACTGAAAATGTGTGTTGACATCCAAAGTATATTCAATTTACAAGGGGCGAAAATAGTCACCTGATCCCTTGCGACCACCTAGTATGAATTCGCCTTGTATTATTGTGTCATGCCTACAGCTATGCAGAATTCACAGCAAAAATTTTTTTATTTAATTTACAATTTTTACTTAATTTTAAGCTTTATTAATCCTTCTATTCTATATATTATAATGGTAACTGTTTAATTAATTAATTTATTTGTTTTTTTTTTCAGTTTATTACATTTATCTATTCCATTATTTTAAGTATACTAATATTGAAACGTCATCTTCGCCCACGTTTCGAAAATCTTAATAGTGCTGTTGTTCGAGAATTCGCCCATCAAAATCATATTGGTTCTAGACAAATTTTATTGTCCCACTGAACGATTTCACACTCAGATGACATCAGATCGAACATGTGGTGGAGGTGTTAAGGGGATGGCTGCCGCTCCTGTGTATGTTGAAATTAAATTATTTAATTCGATCATTTGTATTCTTTGTGCCATATAGTACGCCACAAATGTTATCATAATGTGCAAAACCTAAAATTGAAAAATTGCATAAAGTTAAATATTTTACAAAATATTTTCAAATAAATAACACTGAGTATTTTGTATATTTATATAATTTAGTTTTATTTAAAACAAGCTTTCGTAGTGAATCAACAATAATTGCTCTAACACAACCACTTAAACGGTTTTGTGATGATCTAAATGTAAAGCAATTTATATACGAAATGCTTTAGGAATAAAGAAAGGCTTCGTAGATAATCTTAAATAAGTATCTTGGATTTACTTTTAAAAATTTTTTAAAATTTTATAGCATGCAAGAATTGTTTTAAAGAAATCATTTAAAATATTGGGTGATTTTTCAAGGATTTTTTATAATAAAAACCTCTCGAAAAAAATTAAGCAATTTGATTTAATTTGTTATCAAAAAGATAGAAATATGTATTTGAACTGATAATTTTAAGGTGTTGTTTTCATTTCATTTCACTGTAATTCGAAAATAACTCCAATTGGTCTTGATTAGTTTTATTATTATTGTTCGAAATTCATTTGTTCTTATATTTATGATTTGATTAGGCTAAAGTTCGTATCGCTTTGTAAGCCAAATAACATGTGATAATTATTAATGAACAACTAACACCAAAGTTAATTGTAAATATTCTGACAAACACTTAGTAGAACGGAACAACTAGCTGTTTTCGAAGGCCACTACAACTTCATCATTAGCGTTCTAGATTATGAGAAAAATTTATAATGAATAGCGAGTAACACCAATTATCTATCGGCTATCTGTGTGTTGCATACAATGTTTACATTTTTGTAATTCTTAATAATTTATTGGGAGTTTTTCTATAAGCATTGGGGGCTTATAAGCTTTTTTGAATTGTGCTTGAAGTCTACTGATGATTTGGCTAAGCAGCAACGAAATGCTTCTAGACCAGTGAGTCGCAAAATAAAATATGTTTGTATTGGTGAGAAAAATGAGAGTAAAATAAAGGTACACTTGAAGAAAAGTTTTGTAATTTAAAATACACTCTGTGATTATTCATTATTTGAATATATTTTGTAAATAAGCAACTTAATAAAAACTTGAGAAAAAAAGAAAAAAAATATAATAATCCATTCAACAATGTAGTGTGTAAATTCCAAATTAAATTTATTCACAGCTCTGTGAATACTATTAAAATTTTTTTCTTTTTAAAATATCTTTCCTATTATTTTCAAATATTTCACAGCATAAAATGCATTTCCTATTGCCAAAAGCATTTTTTATCATATATTTCTTAGCTTTGATAATTATTTTTTTTTGCAGTACAAATTTATTAAATTTGAACTTTAACCTCGTTCCATGTGCTAAAAAAACATACATGCGTGCACAACTTCATATTCGTCGCCTTCTCAGTGACGACTAATGCTAGGAACACAATGTGGACGAACGACGAATTTCGTCCACATTGACGAATTCGTTGATAAGAATTCGCTGCGTAAATTCGCCGTGTGAAGCACAATAACGACGAATTTACTCAGCGAATTCAGCTCTTATAATTGATAAAGTTGGTTATTGTCAGTGTGACCATATTAGCTAATTTTGGAGTAAATTTATTTATTATTATTTCTTCTGGATTTAGCTTTAAAGTTGTTATTTTGCTTTAAGCTTATTTTTTAGCTTTTTTAAAAACTTTTTTAGTTTTTTTAGCCTTTTTTGAACCCAAATTGCGTATTCTCTAAAAATATATTAAAGACATACATGATTTAGCATAATTTTATTTTAAATTCTGGTCACACTGTTTATTATGTATGTAAAGAGAGTGAGAGAAAATTGTTTTTTCGTCATTCGTCGGCGTACAAAATAGAAATAAATCTATCTCAGAGTTAGTCACGCACGACGAATTTCGTTCTACGGCGGTGTTGTGTTCATTTTCATATGAACAAATGTTTTTTATGACGAAAGTTCGCACCGAAAAATTCGTTGTTCGTCCCAGTTGTGTTCCTAGCATAAGTGAAAGAGCATAAGCATGTGTGTGATTTACTTGTCCACAGTGTTTTAGACGTGCATAACTAATAACCAACAAATTTTTTTAATTCGTATTTAATTTGATGCTCGTTAAGTAATAATTAGGTGATAATAAAAGAGGAGTGATATGTTACTAAGGAATTTAAATATTGATTTGTTATTGTTAACTCACCATGGCAAAAAAGGTGTAAAGCGATAAAGAGGATGATATTCGATAAACGCACAAGACTATGGTTACTACAATTTTGCTGAGAAATATATTGGCAGTCTGAAAATAAATAAGAAAATTTGTTTTTGTTTTCAATATAAATAAGCGAAGGAAAATTTTTTGTCGACGTCGTGAGCCAGGCAGTTAATAAAAGAAAATTTAACCTAAACCTTTTTAAAAATAATATGAATACATTGCTTTTGTTCATCTATAGGCAACCCTCGATTAACGTGGCGACTTAATAATATCAGCTATTTTTTAATTACACATTTTTTAAAGCTACTTTAATGCAATACAACGTACATATAAAAAGTAGTTGCATCCCTTTATTTACTTGAAATACAACGCTGTGTCAAATAAAAAATAAATAAATGAAAATAAAGTGCGACCCACACACGAATGGTTCCGTACGGACATACATATGTATTTCTATACGAACCTTAGCTTATTATATACTACGTTTATACGCACGGCTTATTTGCAAATAAAACTGTAAATTGTGGCCATATTATTGTTTTTATTGCAACTTACTAATTCAGAAAATTATTCACGATTAACGCACTATTTGCAAATGAAATGATTGAGGTTGCCACACTTACAAATGTTTGCTAATAAAAAACAATAATTTGTTAAATAAATTGCACAAGAAACATTGAAAGAAGAAAATAATGACAATAAAAACAAATTCTTATATGTCATTTTACCCTAAGTCTACACCTGATATATTTTTATCATCACAAAAGTCAAATTCCATATAGAAAAAAGAGCTAACATAAAAAAAATTATTTTTCAACATAAAGTTTGACTTTTGTTATGATAAAAATATGTCAGGTGTAGACTTAGGGTTAAACATTTACACAATTTTTTTGTAAACATAAGTAACATTTCCATAGAAGTTTTACCAAGTTTTTATGCACTTACAATGCCGTATAAACAGTGAATCACTTAAAATAAAAATATTTGCGCGAGTTAATTTCCTATTCAAGGAAATGAGTAAAAAAATATATTTTCTATTTTTTCTGCACCGAAATGAGCGTTTCTTTATTAAATATATTCTTAAGACTAACTTACAAAGTGTTACTTAATATCTATTTATAATAATAATTATGTTTAATGTTTCTTTGTTCTAACTCAAAATATGTTTTTCTTTGTTCTAATATGTTTTTCTTTGTTTAGGTTACTAGTACCTTTCTTATCAGCAAAACATGTTTTGAGAAAAAATGTGTTTCTTATCGTTACAATAGTTGTATTTATGATGTTTGTCTTATCTCTAGCTTAGAATAGTTACATTTGAGTTTATGGATTTGTTATCATCTTTTATTACTATCTGAGTTATATTTGAATTTATGGATTTGTTATTACTATCTTAAAATAAGAGATGTTAACTCGCGCATAAACGTAGTATTAATCGAATATCTTACGTGATGTAAACATTATTTTTTTCGTTTGCCGATTTTTTTCGTTTTTTTGTGGTTTCTTTTTGTTTTAGCGATTTTTTTTCATATTGATGATTTTTTTTGCGAGTTTCTTCGTCTGTTTTTTAGTTTTAGAGATTTATGTATTTTTGGCACTTTTTTCGTTTTGGCGTTTTTTTTTTGTTTTGGCAATTTTTTAAGCTTTGGCTTTTTTCATTTTTCGGCTATCTTTTGGTGGTTTTTTTTGACATTTGGGCGATTTATTTAATTTTTGGTGACGTTTTTCATTTAAGAGCTTTTTTGATTTTGGCAATTTTTCGTTTCGTTTCGGTATTTTTTATATTTTTTTATTTATTGAGAGTTTGCCTCTTACGGTTTCCAAAATTACATTAACTTTCAAAATTACATTAACTGATAAAACACCCTTTAAATTTGATTTTTTTAAATTTCAGTGTTAATTGGTGTAGTCCGCATAAAATTACACCAAAGGCCTGTCCCACGATGTCGACAGCGTACGACTTGTCGCGCACTTACATTCAAAACAAAAACAAATTTGGAAATTTTGTTATTGTTTTCAATGTAATATTACATTAGCATTTGAAAATTTTCCAATGCTCGCTTTGGAACACCTCTTTATTTTTAACTGTTTCACGCCAGCAGCTTCTACGGTTCTCGAGAAAACAGCTTGTAACAGACAGACAGACAAACTGACAAAATTTGACATCAATGCAATTATACAAAACGCCGTTACAATTTTTGGCTGTAAAAACAAAACTGACGACTTGTGGTCCAAAAATAAATTTTAGGCTAGCTTATAAAACCCTTAAAATTACAAAATAGTTCACTGTTTTATTATATTAACGGCCAGTTTATAAAAGACAAGTGAAAACTCTCGTCGGATTTGTTTATATTTTGAATATAAATAGGCATATGAGCAGTGTTGCCAGTAGCTTTTTGTGTTTCGTACCTACGCTTGAAAAAAAACCCTTTTTTCCCTACATCCCCAAATAAATATACCTACATTTTACCCTAAAATTTTTTTCAAGTAAAATTGAAAAAAAAAGAAATCAGTTTGATCAACAAAAATTAAATTTTATTAATTTTTAATAAGTTTACATGCATATGTACATATTAATTAATATTAGAAAAGTCATAAAAAATAAACTGATTTGCACATTTAAATAAATTCATGTAAAATGCATAAGTGTATTCATGTTAGGTGTATAGTCCTTTAGACTTAAATAATTTAAAGTGACTATTAGTACATTGAAAATTGGTGCAGGCTTTTTTATTGTTTTGTAAAAAGGTTCTTATTAGACAAATTGAATTCAAGTTTGTATGGATTAGCTTGTTTCGTTTTTTTGGTTCGAACATCAGTAATGATGGAAAAAATTCTCTCTGCGTCGGCGTTAGCATGAGGTAATCCAAGTAAAACCTTGACCAATTTCGATAAATTTGGACACAGTAATTGATCAGAAATATTTTTAATTTTAATAATTTTTGTCCAAAATTGTACTACATATATATATTTGTTCAAAAGATTCGATATCGCGCTTAGAAAAATTATATTCTAATGTTCTCCACTCCTGTGTAACATTATCGAGATTTAACTTAAATTGTTTACATAATAAATTAAATGTCGACAGTTCTTTGTTTTTCGCAAACACAATCTCTGGATTTAAAAACTCAATTTCCTTAAAAAGAGATTCATTTTTTAGTGGAAGTCTAAGTTGAATTTCTTCTAGAGCTGTTAAATAAAATTGAAGACAATCTGACTTTATTTGATTTACATTTGCTTCCGGTAAGCTTTTTAAAAATTCTTCATATTCATAACCTACAAATACTGCTTTAATAGGCAATGAATTATGGGGTGATCGAAGGAAACAGCTAGTCTTTAGTTCTGATTTTTTAATGCAGTTTTGGCCAAGCTTCAGAAATATTTTTGTTGACTCAGGCAGCACATGAATAAGAGGCCTTTTGGACTGAAAAAGAGCATTTAAGGAATTGAAATAATTCAAAACGTATTTTAGAAACAATAAGTATGCTTTATTGCACTCATTATTAAGCTCGTTGTAAATTAATTCAGCAGACTTTAGTTTATCGCGTGCATAGCAAAATTTAAAATATTCAAGAAGTGCTTGCCAGTGTGATAGTATCCGCTCTATGCATTTTTGGTGAGACAACCACCTAGTGGCGGAAGTTCTTAAGATTTTACGTTTTTCTTCACATAACATTACCTGGAACTCTTCCCACTCAGAACATCTCTTTGCGCTACCTGATATATAAGATCCAATTTGACGCAGCAATTCTTCAGGGGCTCTTGGTAGAGTTAAACAGGCCTTGTTGGCAATAATTGCAGCAGAGTGACATATGCATTTAATTACCACAGCATCAGGATTATCTTTTAGTAAACGGGATGAAAAAGAATTAAACTGTCCCACCATAACATTCGCTCCATCACAAGATAAACCAATTATATTTGAAAACGGTATCGAATAACTTAGAATGCATTCTTTGAAAGACTTATAAAGAGCTTCTGCACTGCAATCAGCTCCAACATGTAGAAGGTCGAGAAGTTGTACCGACACCTCTTCCCTCTCTTCATCGAAAAATCCAACCAAACACACATCGTCTTGCTTGAACTTACGTCAGTGCTTTCGTCGACAAGTACAGAGAATTTGTATTTTTGTAGTTTTACTATTAAGTTTGACTTTTCTTCATTTGCCAAAACGTTTGTTATTATTTTTGTACACTTTGTTCTTCCCAATTTGCTTTTTTTTACAATAACGGAGTCTGGAACAATTTCTTTTAATAGAGGTACCAAATGGTCGCTAATGTGAACGGCTACATTGTGTTCTGCAAGGAATAAACCAATGCGCATTTAAAAATTGGCAACAGGGTCATCATCATTAGTTTGTTTTTCAAAAAATGTATTCACTGGTCTTAAATTAATAGAAGATTTAACATTTGCTCTGTGCACTTTTGTTACATCATGTCTGCTTAATTCAGATCTTCCACAATTTAAAATTTTCCCACAGGCTTTGCATTTGCACTTAAATTTATCTTCCTTGATTTCCATCAGCCACCCTCTAAATTCTTCTACGTCCAACCATTCAGAACGGAACTTTTGCTTTCTGTATTTCACTTTATTTGATTCATTCTCCGAAGAGCCTGACTCTGAAGACATTTTCTAAATTAAAATGTAGACCATATAATTTCAATAATCAATTGTTGCTATAAATTGTGGTAATTAAACTTACGTGGTTTGTTCTAAAATAAAAATATAAATACTTTACATAAATTTCTTTATGATTTTAGTTTTCTTTAGTTTTTAGTTTAATTTTCTTTAAGACTTTAGGTTTTCTTTGAAAAATTCTCCGCTCGCTACGTTTATGGGGTTAAAAAAAAAAAAAAAAAAAAAAAAAACGGTACTTCCAACCACTTCCAACAAACCAATTCTACACCAATAGAAAATTATAAAGTGTAGATACGCCTTGCAAGAAGCAGTCAAAAATGTTGCTCCCAGACAGTTGAACAAAAACTTTTATGTATCGTCAATACATTGCAAGTTTAAATCGTTTTTTCTCTTGAAAATCGCTGTTAAACGTAAATCTTTAGTATTTTTGAAAAAAGTACCTACATTTGCACTATAGAAAAAAATCTGACTGATTTTCCCTACGCCATCATTTTGGTTGCTAAAAGCCCTACATATAGGGATCTATCCCTACTTCTGGCAACACTGCATATGAGCATTATTACTTGTCTTCTATAAACTTTCAGTAAAACCTTCAACTACTTCTCAAGGTGCATTTATCAGGTGGCAGCACTACACCAGGTGACTAATGTCAGTATACCAATCTAAATGTCAAATTTGGATTGTGTAGGTATAAGCCTAAAAGCATGCTTTTATTTGGGTATCCATAAACACCTTTCGAATATTCAGTTTTGTATGGTGTTTGACATTTCCTATAAGAAACATGCAATCTGACGATGCTACCTTGTTTTGAAAAGTAAGAAGGTAATTTATACCAACAAAGTACATGTGGTTATTGCTTTTGTAATATTTATTGTAGAAATGCGGGTACCTGATTGATGTGCCTTGCTACTTCTATGAATTTGTTTTTCATAAAGCATAAGTCTTAATTCTTTATTTATAACCTCTGACAATAATATTTATTAACACTAGAAAGACGGGCAAGGATCATTTGACCCATTTTGTTGTCCGATAGGGCCTGATAATCGTTTTTATTCTAATACAAAAACAAATCAGAACAATTTTTAAAATCACGTGGATTCAAATCACGGATCGGTCTTGCTCACGCGCTCAGTTTTATGCTGCAAAACAGTAGTCTTGTGTAGTTCATGAGCGAACTAGTTCAAATGAACGAGTCAGTACTTTGAACTAAGTGAACTAGTTCAATTGTTTTACGCTCACTAGTTCAATTTTTGAACTAGTTAAATTTTTGAACTAAGAACTAAGACACAAAATGAACTGACACAGATGCTGTGAACTAAATGTTTTAAACGTTTTGCTTTACTTTTTCACTGTTTGTGTGCTTATCTTCTATAGTCATCCATATGTATGTATGTATGTATGTATATTTAGTTCTTGTTCATGCCCTTAAGGAAATGTCGATGGTGAAAATGTACTGAGTCGCTTTTGACTTTGTCACCAGTACTACTCTACAATTATTCCCCATACAATGCTTTGTGCTATAGACATTTAGCATGTGGTTGTCATTGAAAATCTACTAGTAACACTAAAACAATTGACTAGGTAATGAATTCATAGTTCTTATGAGAAGATGGAAACATACCAACCAGACATTTACTGGTACATTTCTATACCTTACGTCAGTGATGGGAAAGTTGGTACGATCGTACTTTTTTTGATACTATTTGACATGAAAAAGTACCGTAGTACTCCCGCAACACATTTGATACTCTCACGGTATGCATATACATATTTTGCCAAGAATTAAAATTCTTGTTCGACAAATTGCACGAAACTTTATTACATAGTTAAGATATTTTAGAAAAGTGTAATCCTGCCATATTAAATATAAACGAAAACCTATTTGGTTCAATGATATTTTTTGTAGCACAGAAGTTGACCTATACATATGTAATCACGAACCATGTTAAAACAACTGTTTTATATCAGTTTAAGGGCAATTGTAAAAATGTTGTAGTAAATTCTGTCAAGACCTGAGGGCAAAAGTGGATTTTTACAATGAAATTTTAAATTGGTTTAGTAAGTTTCCCCTGAAAATGTTTTATCTGGTAAGACCAACAGCATTATACCACTTTTAATTACAATTTTTGCCAGCAAAAAGCAAAATTTTGAAAATATTAACAACCAATATAAAGCATTGGCTGATATGGACGAACTGAAGCCATTAACAACAGAAAATATATGCAGCTTCTGGTCTACAGTGGCTAAAACTAAAAACGCGTCAGATGA
Source organism: Tachina grossa (assembly GCA_949987645.1). Classification (NCBI taxonomy): domain Eukaryota; kingdom Metazoa; phylum Arthropoda; class Insecta; order Diptera; family Tachinidae; genus Tachina; species Tachina grossa. The sequence goes on along the minus strand of OX465278.1, from coordinate 47,236,901 downwards.
ATACATGTTTCCTGATAAATTGAGAGTAGCTTACGGAATTTGGTCCATACCTCACTCCTCTGTAAACGTGGAAACGATTTTCTCTTACCAAAATCTCATGAAAACAAACAAAGGAACATGCTTTATGTTTCAGCAGTATCAAGTCTTATCCAGGCCAAAGATTTATTAAAGTCTAAAAACTTGTAACTTCAAAATTTTTACCTATGTACACACATACATATTTATATTTGCGGGTTGATTCGTTATAACCTAAAAGAGTTCGTGATTGGCCAACAGACCACCAGGAAACATACGATTCAGGAAAGCGTGCTGAGCATCGTTGATCAACAATCAATCGGAATTTAAATTTGCAAGATCACATACGAGACAAAAAATACCATAGACTCGTACTAATAAGTACGACATCTTGAACTTTTGCCATAGTGTGTGATAGATTTAGCATTTCCGATAGATATGCTTCTTGTTTGGTTACTGCCTTATTTATGTACATTGGTCTTAAAGAGTAAAATAGGGAACTAATCATTGTGGATAAACATAAGCTAGCTCATGAAAAAAATAAGAGCAGGTGGTACTTCCGTGGAAGAAATAATAATGATTCGAAAATGGATTGGAAGAGTTTTAATTAAAACAATTTTTTTGAAGAGGAAATAAATTTTCATGTCGAGAGATGCGGTATAGGGTTTGATTTTAGACCCAAAAATTTCAAAATTTCGAGCAGACTACGTTTTTGCTATAAAACTTTTGAAAAAAATTTACCCCCTCTTAATGTATACGCTTTGTGTTCTTTTTTTATTTCTTTGCAAATATGTAAATTTTATATAATTTTTTGTTAATAAAACTTAAATCGCTCACAAAGCGATACGAACTTTAGCCTGTTCAAATCATAAAATCTAGAAGCAAATGGAGTTCGAAGAATAATAATTAAATTAATTAAAAAATTAAATAAAATAAGTATACTTGATAGTAACAAACCAAAATAAGTTTGTCTTAAGTAGAACAAAAAACAAGCAAATTAACTAACATGTGCATAATTAGTAAAGAACAAACGACAATGGTAAAACTGTTGTAAATTTACAGATGGTAAAATTGAGATTTCATTACAAAAAATCTTTCAACAAATTGAAATACGATGAATCAAAACAAAAGTTGCATATATAACGCAGAAATCTACATCAAGTGGCACCACACACTGTGGACCAAACACAGAAGAACGCTGATAATGAAGGTTAATTGGCCTTCGAAAACGGCTAGCTTTCCGTTCAACTATGTGTTGTCAGAATATTTACAACTAACTTTGATGTTATTTGTTCATTAATAATTATCACATGTAATTTGGCTTTCAAAGCGATGCGAACTTTAGCCTGTTCAAATCATAAAATAAAAAAAATAATAATTTTTGGTACTCTCGGGACCAAAAAAATACTCGAAAAAAAATTTTTTGATACCGAAATGCAAATCTCATTTCCCATCACTGACTTACGTATTTACAAATTTATTTATATTGACAAGTTGTTGCAAAATCCACCAGAAATACTCCACATCTGTTTTCTCTCTTTGTTTTATACTCACGAGTAGAAGAGAATTTGTAGACAATGTAACTACTACTGGAATTTTAGTGTTGACATAGAGACACTTGGCCCCAGTCTGACTGCAGGGTGGCTTGCTACTACCACAAATGCAATAAACAAGTAAACACTTATAAATACTACCCTATTCGCAAAATATATTTTGGATTTATGAGATTTTAAAACATTTGTTTTATAAACCCTTTATAGAGCAAATTTATTTATTAATTAATTAATTTTATTTTTCATAAAACATTTTAATCACAGAATCTGTCTTTTTAATATTGTCAAAGACCACAACACTCATACATATGCATGTAGAATTATAGATGTAAAATCATTGAACTAAAAAGACCTAACTGTTCATTGAACTAAAAAGAGCGATTGAACTAAATGAACGAACTAGTTCATTTACAAATAATGAACTAAAATGACCGGTCACTGAAATGAACTAAATGGCACAAGTCTACAAAACAGGCGGGCGAACTTACGTTTTTCGGATTGGTTTGGCTGCGCAAGTGCCGAAAGTGTTACCTTCATACCTAACTAAGAGAGGAAAGCGTTGCGTTAGCAGCAGGGTACACATTTATAGTACATTCAAATGTAAAAATATTTTTTGATTGTACTGAAAATACGTCGTACCCTGCTGCTAACGCAACGCTTTCCGCTCTTATTTAGGTATGAGTGTAAGTGTGTTATTAAAAAAGTTTGAGTATATTAATTTTTTCAAACTTACTCATACACTTGTAAACGCTTACTTATATTATTATTATTATTGTGTAAATACTTACAATTTGTAAAATACAGGAGGACTCCATTACCGTTGCCGCACAGCAAATTGCAGACATGATCATAGTTAGGTAGTTCATCAGCATCGTATCGGACTTTTTCTCATCATGAAAAGTAACCAGTGTTACGATTATATGAACAATGGCACTGGACTTTAATAGAGTTAAAACAAAAACTTTTAATTTCATATAGATATATTTACTTTAAGTTTTCCACTTACGATATTTAAACCATTTAAAATAATTAAAATTGATTTGAGTGGTAATGTTTTTATAACCATTTTGTTAAGTATCTAAAATTTAAATGAAATGAAAAATATAAAAAAAAAACAATAAGTTGATTCATATAAAACTGAACATTTAAATTTAAATATTTCTCGCCGATTCAAGCTGCGGTTTCATACAAACTACAGTGGGACATTTTGTAAAATATGTACCCAGATAATAATTTAACATGATTTTGGCTAAAATTCAAGTGGAGCAGTAAAATTCAAATACAACCTTAGGGAAAACTACGGTATTTGGTAACGTATATTTTTTTAAATAAAGTTTTAATTATATTTTGTATGCAAATTTCGATCGATATCTAATGCCATAACTTGCCCGCATATGTGTACCCAGATGATATGTATGTATGTATGTTAGAGTGGCCGTTAGTTGTATGGAGAATTTTTTTGTTGTTGATTTCTTTTATTCTCACCCCATCGTTCTCATCGTTTCAGTTTTATGAAAAAAAAAAAATACAAAAAAATAAGCGATAAGTTGCGTTTTAGAGGGTGCGTCCGGCCCTCAAGGTTAGCCCTCAAGCCCATATATTCAATGTATTTTTTTTTTTAGTTTTCTTTTGACTATACTTAATATATGTATGAAATAATTTAATAGATATAAACTCTTATTGGAAACGCTTAGAAAAATAAATGCAATTTTGGTATATATAATTTTTTATTTTGTTGGTCATTTTATTCATTATTTCCTAAAATATTAATTTAAGCAAAAAACTTTCTTTGAGACTAATGTTGTAGACTAGAAGACCTAAAATATTGCCATATATATCATATTCTTGTAAAATGATTTTTTAAAAAGATAGACCTACACATAAAAAAGTAATATATTAATTTTGTAATATGAATTAAAATATTTGTAATATCAATTGAAAAATTAATTAAATTTTCTCCTATAAACAACTTGATAATATCAATTAAGTTTTTCCACTCAAATTAATTAATACAATTAAAAATTTAATTGAATGAATTAAATTCTTAATTGAAAATATTGATTGGTGAATACTTTTTTCTGTGTATTCAAACAAATTATATTGAAAATGGGCCAACTTTGAGGGGCGGACGCACCCCCTAAAACACAACTTATCGCTATGAAATTATTTTTGAATTTTTTTTTTACATAAAACTGAACCGATTTGGGGGGTGAGAATAAAAGAAATGAAAAAAAAAATAAATAACGGCCACTCTAATATATGTATGTTTATATATTCCAAGCAAAATTGCACTTAATATTTAATTTATAATATTGTGCAATTTATTAAATAGTGTGTAGCAAGCCGATAGTAATAACTAGAGATGTGTACGTGAGTGTTTTCTGACTCACGACACGCACGCTCACGTAGAAAAATATTTTACTCACGCACTTTCACGCACGAATGATTTTGAAAATTTTCACGATCACGCACTCTCACGAATAAAATATTTTTAATCACGCACGAGTGGTTTACAACTTATCACGATCACGCACGCTCACGAAAAAGTATATGTATAATATACTTTTCATGTTTTTTGGGTTGAAAAATAGGTTCTTACATATACACAATATGTATATATTATATACATATCTATGTGCATATATATTATATACATATCTATGTGCATATATATTATATACATATCTATGTATATATCTATGCTCGTGTTTTTGTAAAATTTACAATGTAAATTAAAATAAAGCAAAGTTAATTTAATGTCGTTTTAAATATTCGTATTCGCGGATATCATTTTAAATATTCGAATTCGAATTCTCGTATATCAAAAATTGACATTCTGCACATGTATGTATGTATACATACATAATATAAATGTGAAGTTAAGACGTATGATCAATTAAATAAATTATAATCAAATAAATGAGAAAAGCATATTAAATGAAAAAATATACAAATTACTAAAATTTTTCTGTTACGTAACATTTTCAAAGACTCCTCCAACCCCACCATAACAAATCATAACAAAACTCGAACCCAACCCCTCCCCCCTACAGCGTTACGTAATATATGGACGACCCCTAACGCAAAAAACATTTTCTGCGGTACAATTCGTCAGTAGTATTGTTGACAAAGGCACTGTTGAATCAGTAGTGCTTCTCAATTGATACTTCCTACAGGGTATCTAAGAAAAATATATACATACTTACAAAGGTGTATGTAACCATCAAACAAAATGCTCCGAATTCATAAAGAATTCGTAACGATTGGTTGACAAAATCTTCCGATTTCGGCACCGAAATATTATCGAAATTGTTACAATTTTTGTATGAAATGGTTGACACGACTTCGTAACGATATGTCGGTACGAATTCGTTACGATAAGTCGGTACGAATTCGTTACGATAAGTCGGTACGAATTCGTAACGACATGTAGGTACGATTTCTTTCTGCTTTTATACCAGAGTACCGCTTCACCGTTATGTTGCTGCTATTGTCGAAATAATTTGCACATACTCACGTTTTTTAATATTTGTTAGAACCCTTTTTTTTAACAACATATATGTACATATATATTTAAAAAAAAATTTCACAGACTTTTACTTATGTACTCAAAAATCCAAGTTTTACACCCTAATTCAAAAAAATATTTTACTTGAGCTTTGTTAAGAAATTGTATTCAAAAGACAACTTTAATTTTTTTGTGATTTAATAATAAATTCTGGTAACACCACCATGTTCAACAACTATTTCATAGATTATGATGTACAACATCGAATACAATTTCATTCATTTTTTGTTTTATTAAATACATTTTTATTATCTTGAAGTTAAGCAACCTAATTTATAAAATTTAAGCTTCTGACATGGAAGCAAAACAGATAAACATTTTTATGAAGTAAAAGTAAAAAAATATGATCAACATAGAAAAATTATCTCAATTTATTTTATTCGAACGAAATGAGTATTTGAATATCCAGCTTTTTTCGATTCGTTTTGTTTGACTGTACATCACTAAAACATTTTTGTTAATTGTATTTATTTTAATATTTTTTTATGGATTTTGCTATGTATTTCAAATCAGTTGGACATGACAGAAATAATAAATTTAAGATAAGAGCAGGCACTTCTAGCTTCATTTTCAGATATAACATGAATCAGTATGTGCTATATTAACAAAAATATTTGAGGTACAAAATACACATTTTGGAAATATCAACTTGAAGTAGCCTTAACAAACGTAGGTGCCTACTTTAGAATTTTGATATAATAATTTTTTTTGAATACAACTTTACTTAACATTGCTTTTCAAAGCTTTGTTAAGTTTTTTTGAATACGGCCCTTAATGTTTAAAACAAATTGTTCAGAGAAAGTACCGAAATGTCTTAACGAATTCGGTACGACAAGTCTGACTTCAGAAAAAGTCGAAACATTTTTCATTATGTTTGTAAGCTCATACTACCATACATATTACTATACATATATGCATTTATTATTATAAAATAATTTATTTCAAATGACTGAATACAGTTACATATGTACCTATGCAGGAATATTATCTCGTGAGAGCGTAAGAATTCGTGCGTGATTATTAAAAAAAGCTCACGCACGATCACACACGAGTAAATTTTTTGCAGTCACACTCACGCGTGATTGGTTATAATATTTGATCACGAATAACGTGAATCACTCGTGAGTCACGCGTGACACGATAAAATCACGACATTTGCACATCTCTAGTAACAACTAGAGATGGGTGCGTGTCGTGTTTTTTTCGTGACACAAACACGCACGATTCAACACGTAGAGTTCGTGTCAGAAAATCTGATTTTGTGCATGTTCGTTTCGTATCGTGTTCAGCAACATTGATACGAAAAACACGAAACAAAATCGTAGCAACAGAGAAATGCGCATAGGACCCAGCTAAACCCCTCAATAATCAACTTCAATGTATTTTTAATAAAAAAAAAATACTTTAGTTAATAACTAAAATATTAATTTGGGATTATTAGTGCGTTTAAAAAAATTTTAAACTTAAATTGTAACAATTTCCTCAAAAAAAAAACACTGATTAAAAACGATTTTTTGTCATTGTATTTGATTTCGTATGTGTTGTGCAGTTTCGTGTTGGGAAAATTTTTGGCGTGCGTGTTTCTTACGTGTTGAATATCATGGTATCGTGTTCGTGCGTGTCGTGTTGGAAAAATTCGACACGCGGCCATCTCTAGTAACAACAGCAATCAAGTACGCAATAATATTATGTAGTCTCTCGGTACCTTAACTTTAAATTTTAATTCGAAACGAAAGAAAATGCTTTCTAAATTTTATAGTTAAACGCACGAATTCGTGACATTTTCTTTCGTTTTGAGTTACTTCTGTTATGTAGAAATTTTTATTTTTTTTTATCACATATTTATTTATGTAAAAGCACCACCGTGCTGGTTTCTAAAGTAAATTCTTGTTTTCTCATTTACTTTGTTGAGAGTAATAATAGAGTTTTATTTGAGATAATAGAATAATATACTCACGTTAATATGACTGAATACGTTAATATGACTGAATATGTTAATATGACTGAATGTTTTGTTGTCTGTATTACTTGCGTTCTGCCCCATACCAATAGTTGACGACGTGGTCATAAAATTCTCTGTAAACATCTTGTAACGAGATAATTTTTTGTGAGTAGGAGATTTGTTAAAAGTCGAATTTCTTTTGTTGGCGATTAAAAATTAACAATGTTAGAACACTTCTTTAAAAGTTTAGGTAAAACCTAATAACATCCGCTGTTATACAGCAGACAATACCTTGAATTTCTAGGAAAAGGGTAATAAACTAATTTTGAGTGTTAATGAATGACTTGATTAATTATATGCGCACTCTGCTATATCACTGGTGAACAATTGATTTTCTAAATTCCATTGAGGTGGCAGCAGTGCAAGTAATGCTCAAAGTTCAGGTCTCTCGTCACGCTAGAAAACACTGAGCAATTGTAGGAAATCATGCCGAACGATAAAAGAGAGCAGCAGCTTTTATATAAATTCACTATTTACCTATTTGCTTTACAAATTTTCGGCAAATAAACTAGTTTACACTGCATAAAATTTGTGTAGAGTTTCAAGGTCGTTCGTCAATGAAGCAGACGCCTCATAAAGTACAGTGGAAAAATCTATTACATATATCAAGGAAAGTAAAAAAGACTGTGATGCTAATGAATCAGATGACTCTGATTATTATTATTTGATGAAAAAGTAAATATTATTAATATTGATGTAATCGCACATAATGTTGAGCAACTTTCAGTTTAATTCGTACTTATCCACGAATAGGTGTGAGAATTTAAAACTTCTGATAGAAAAAAGAATGCTCGGTGTCCGGGTAGGAATATAGTTCCTTACGTTTTACTCAGCTTAGAAATTACCCATTACCACCCAGTGAGCTTATTTTTGATCTATCTATGAATTGAATTTCATCAAAATTCGATAGATAGTTTCAAATAGGAAAAAACTTTCTCCCTCCTCGTGGTCTTATTTAAAAAAAAAATTAAAGCTTCTGTCTTCTTCTGAACTCACATCTATATATATTACGAATTTCTCAAAATCGGCTAGATAGTTTCTGAGATGCAAAAATTTTCCCATACCTCCCCTAGTGCTCCTAGCTTTTGAAAAACATATAAGCTATGTCCCTATTTACACTATGCAAGCCTTATTGCTAAGCTGATTGGTTTATTAGGAGAGAGAGACGGGGGTAAAATAAACATTGCTGTTCCCCTCGTCTCTCTCTCCGAGAAACTAATCAGCTTAGCAATAAGACTTGCACAGTGTGATTTGGGACTATGTGTTCATTTAGACTTACTGCCAGTTTATAGAAGCCATGTAAAAAGTCTCGGCTGTCTATTTGTAATGAAAACAAAAACAAATTTTGAGTGCTTTGCTTTTATTTTCAATATAAATAGCCAGACGAGAATTTTCACATGGCTTCTATGAACTGGCAGTTAGATTTATCCATGTTCTAAATTTCATCGAAATCGGTTCCGTGGTTTAGCCGTTAAAGAGCAAAAAAACAAACAATAAATTTATTTTCGCATTTATGATATTAGTTAGCAGAGACAGCTTCAGCTATCACTGCCACGAACCACTTATCCAAGTCAATAATCTTTTAGTAAAGACTAAAACCATATTGGTGATTCCGGAAAAACTAGGCTAAAAAAAATATATAAAACATCCGCTGTGGCAGCACCATTAAGCTATATAGTTGTTACCAGTATTTGTAACCAGTATTCATTCGACAGTATTTTTTGCTTTAAAAAAAATATCTAGGCGCACGGCAGTGTAGTGCGCCAGGCCAAGTTCTGGCCAATGCATGCAGTGTGTATATTTACAGGAAGCCATTCGAGCTGTTTTTACCCCCCTCATACCTTTGTTCCCCGCAATCGCAAAATTACAAAATTTAAACCATAATTAGAATAAATTCATATTACCTCATGTGCGAAGTTTGAAAGTTTTAGAATAAAGGGTTCCAGAGATATAGAGGTGCAAAAAGTGCATATTTTAAGACATACTCACTGACCACTGACCACTGCTAGAGAGCTAAAAATTAGTACACGGAAAGATCTAGGTGAGCAATGAACCAGAAAAATCTGAAAACCCGAAAATTTTGACCAGGAGGGCGGGGCTACGCCCATAAAAACTAAAGTTTGTGCTATTGAGCTGAAATTCAATACTGAGCTAGGTTCAGGTGAGAAATAAAATAAAAAAAATCTGAAAAACCGAGAATTTTGGCGAGGAGGGCGGGGCTACGCCCATAAAGGTTAGAATTAAAAAAGCAAATCTAAGGCTCCTAATGAAAGCTATTTTATTGAAATTTGGCATGTATACTTCGATAATGCAAGGCTATAAATTTTTCGTTAAAAAAGTGGGCGTTGACACGCCCATACAATTTACACCTCATTTTAATGCCCTGCGGTTCAGCATATTTAGATATACTATTTATCTAGCTATTATTATCAGTTTGTAACGAAACTAGACACGAATAATTAGCACTGGCCCAAAAAATTTTGACTTTGTAAAAGTGGGCGGGGTTACGCCCATAAAAATTAAAAGTTAAAAGTTGCGCTAATGAGCTGAAATTTGATATACAAGTAGGTCTAGGTGAGAAACCAACTAGAAAAATCTGAAAACCCGAAAATTTTAGTTAAAGGGGCGAGGCTGCGCCCATAAAACTTAAAAATTAAAAGTTGCGCTAAGGAGCTGAAATTTAATATACAAGTAGGTCTAAGTGAGAAACAAACTAGAAAAATTTGAAAACCCAAAAAATTTTACTAGAATGGGCGGGGCCACGCTAATATTGTTTTGAACTAAATACTTAATATACAGCTTTTAATTCAAGCCAATTTAGTGAAATCTTGCATCATCTTAAAAATTGGGCGTGATCACTCCCATAAAGTGTTAGCCTTGTGTTTAATCTACATCGGTCTAGCATATTTTAGAAGAAAATTAGCATGAATTATAAGCTCTGCTCACAACAAAATTTTGAGTTAGGAATAGTGACGAGAGGTAATGCTGATGAAATCTAAAGATATAATTCGCGCTAGAGAGCTGAGCAGTTTTTAATTCCAAACTCAGGTATTTGTTATTAACTCTTTAATACCAAACTTTGCATGAACCATAAGCACTAGCAGATATAAAAGTCAGCGGGGCCAGGCTCATGAAAATTTTACGTAATATTATACTATAGAGAGCTGACATTGTGTAGACAAATAGTAATTGATTTACTCAATCAGAAAGTCCAAAAATTAAAGCACCAGCTACCCTATTGAAACTTTGCATATACATTGGGCATATCCTTTTGATTTATGTACTTCGGCTAAGCAGACTTTATTTAACATGTAAATATATTGAGAAAATAGGCGGGGTCATGCCCAGTAAAATTTATGCTGTATTTTACATGTTTCTTCCAGTCGCCTCTTACCAAATTGCATACACACTGCCGACACGTTGTAATGACACAATGGTGCATATTTAAGGTCAACAATTTAATACCCATCACACTCTTACCCATTATTTTATATAACTCTGCCATTTTCAACTGGCACCGTGATCATGAATAGAAATTAAATACACTAGAAATTTTACGTTTAAAAATTGTTATTATAGAAATCTTTTCAAAAATTAATCAGATCCTCACAAAAACATAAATGTGAAAAACGGCCAAGTTCCTATCAAAAATTTCGGCCATTAAAAGTTGTGAGATATAAATTTTGACCAAGTTCTTCTTTGCCACAATACCTAACACAGAAATATATTATGTATTATATAAATTTGTAATCGTAAGGGTCTCATATAATTTCTAGATAACCTGATAACTTTCAATATTTTTACCTTTCCAAAAAAGGAGAAAATAATGTATAAATGTTCATTTCTTTATATTGATAAAAATGTTGTCAAGTTGGCAGATTATCTAGAAACTATACGACACTCTTACGATTACAAATTTATATAATACATAATATATTTCTGTGTTAGGTATTGTGGCAAAAAGAACTTGGTCAAAATTTATATCTCACAACTTTTAATGGCCGAAATTTTTGAGAGGAACTTGGCCGTTTTTCACATTTATGTTTTTGTGAGGATATATTTTACGCATGCCGCGCCATTAGGAACTTACGTTCCAATTACGTTCCAAGAATTCCAGCAAACAAATAACAAACTTTATCCATCTTGCAACAGATAACGATAAGCAAATTCCAAATTTCATTTAGCTTATTACAAAAATTATGCTAAAATTCTTATTTATCTCTTTTCTAAGTAGATTATAAAAATTAGTGTTTATTAAAAAAAATACAACATTCTCTTAAAATAATTTTTTTTAACAATATAAATAAATACGAATAAATTATTTGGTAAATGCACTTGCTAATTAACTAATAATTATAACGCAAAGTGTCGGCCGTCAAATTGCATATCAGCACAATTGACAAAATAATGCCTACAAGCTGAAAAATTAAAAAATTAATGATTAATAGTGGAAGTTTAATAGCTTTTCATATTAAATATTTACCTCGCATCCAATTAGTGAAATGTGAGCCCATTTCTCTAAGCGGTATATACTTAAATAGGCCCTCGTAGCTGCCGATATACAGCCCTCGTCATGAGGATAATATGATTTTTTATTATTTTCAAAGTAATAACAACTGTCAGGAACTTTCATGTAGTTGTTGGGATAGTCAATGTATCCGTGTTTGCCACAACAAACGTACTGGAATGAAAATATGTTATTTATTTATATTATTTTATTTATTTTTTAAAAAGAAAATTGTTAAGAAATCAATAACTTTTATATATAGTTTTTAATTGTTGTGTTCGAGCTTTTTTGTTTCTCTGTTTATGATTCTATTAGACTAAAGTTGATATCGCTCTGTAAGCCAAATTACATGTAATAATTTTCAAGAAACAAATTGCACTAAAGGCAATTGTAAATTATTATAAAAAACTCCCTTAGCAGAACGGAACAACATGCAACATGGGAACATTAATTAACTACCAAACAAACACAACAAAGTAATATTTTATTGTTTTCGCATCAATATCTATAAAACCCGGTTCAAACTTGTCATTTTTGTTGCAGCAGTCTAAAAGCGCTTATGTGAAAGAGATGGCTCAATTGGTAACAATAAGATTTGCTACTGCATTCTTATAATCGTTGCAAGGTGTTTATAAGTTGTCGGGTCTACGGTGAAACCTCTCATAACGGACACCTCTAATAACCGGACAATTTTCGTAGATCCAACACGTTCATTAGTTTTTCCATACAAAATGCACTCCCATAACCGGACACTCTCATAAAAGTACAGAAGCGGTGAAACACGGCAACAAGAGTTGCCTTTAAATAGTAGGTCCTTCTTTATTCAACTCTAATTCATATTTATATTAGTGTCAATGGTATTGCTGGTTCCCTGGTTAACGCATATGTAAATACTGATTCGTTGGAGACGCAAAGAAATTGCTGTCTATATGAAGAAGTTGTTTGCTTAGCTGGTGTCCCAAAATGGCAGTGAAAAAATTGTTTTTATCAATTACAGAAAAAAACTTATATTTTAAACGAGTTTGAAAAAGGAAAATATTCGGTGCACGAACTTGTGAATATATAAAGTTTCTTGTGTATTTTAACAATTCATATTGCTACATTTCTTATACAAACTGCCTTTTCAAAGCATTTTTCTAGAGACGACTTTGTGTATTCCAACAAATAAAATCATTGAAAGTCATTTGAAACCCAACAGCTGAAATTATACCAATCTAATTTGAAGAAGTCTAATCTTAAAATAATTTTTTCAACTACAATGAAATCCAAAAAATGTGTAACTCTCTCATAAGCGGACACTTCTAATAAACAGACAAAAACAGGGCGACCGTGAGTGTCCGGTTATGAGAGATTTCACTGTAATTGGTGGTTTATGATATCAATCAAACAAGGGTCATATTTGTTTAACAGGAGTGAAAATATCCAGAAAAATCAAAGTTTAAATGAAAGTTTAATAACAAAAATTAAAAATTTTAAAAACCCCCGACTTTTTTCAGAAAAGATGTTATATCTTCTAAACGGCTAGACCGATTTTCTTCAAACATAGCTAAGAACCCTCTCGATCAAGATATCTTTCAAACAGAAAAAACTAAATGAAAATCGGTCCAGCCGTTTGGCCTGTACGTGGACACGGACAGACACACAGATACACAGATACACAGACACACAGACACACACTACAAACTTATAACACCCCTTTTTTTAGTCGCGGGTTAAAAAATAAAAAGTTAATAAAAAGTATAAACAAAAATTTCGCAAGGAATGGATTAGTATCCCAAACATTTAAAGACTTAATGGCAAAATGTACAAATGAATAGAAGGCGTAATGCAAGTATTGTAAGTTTGCACTATATGCGCATTTTTTTTTGTATTACCTGAAGAAAAATTATTTTATTTATTACTTCAATTTATTGTTTTTATTTACTTTAAAAAAGTTCCCGATTTGCCTTAAAAAAACAATATATGAAATACCTTCTATTTTTTGCTAAGGTTCATGATTTTTGCATTCGATTTTGCTTAGCCATTTTTTGTCTACATTTAGCCATTTTTGGTGGAGGAATTCTGGCAACACTGTTTTCAACACACCTTCATCATTAGTTTTATTTCGTTTGGTACACGTGTGTGTGGTTGTGTGTGTTGTGTCAGTTAATGCAAACTTCAGTCCTATATACAGTTTGTCAAAAAAATGATTTCATTGCTGTAAAAAATCAAATGATTTTTAAAGAATGCTTGTTTTGAACTGAATTACAAAAATTTTGAATATATTTTTTTGTGTGTATCTTCTCGAAGTTGTTTATAACTATATTATTTAAAAAAATTAATATAACATCAACAAGAAATTTCTAATGATCGCCAAAAACCACATAGTTCAGTAACTTTTAACCATCCGACAATCGTAATTTTTGTCTATACATTTTGTCGCTTGTTATAACGATTGTGTGATTGTGTGCTATATTAAATATAACGAAAATTTATCGACTTTGCTATTCAGTAACATATTTTAACGATATTCGCTGCCAGTTGCATAAAAAGAAATGCAGTCACAATATCAAATTCATTGTGTTTTTCTATATTATTTTCGTGCTTTTCGCTTATTTTCTCATTTTCTATACAGAGATACCACATAATATTGATTTAAATGGTGAGTAAGATAAAACTGGAGACTATCGTTAAAAAGAAATTACGGAATCACATTATCGTTACCCCAAGCGAATAAATATGTCGATATATATAACGATTTTCGGTTCGCAAAAAGTTACAGAATTCAGCTACAGGTCATAAGTTATTGTCACTTAAATAACGACACAGCTGACATTAAACTACAGCGAATATAAATAGTTAAAAATGTTACTGAATAGCGAATTCGTAAGATGTTCGTTAAAATAATTTTAACGATGCGATGATCGTTAAAAAAAAGCTAGTGAATCGCACTACAGGTTTCGTACTGTCAAATAAATGTTTTAAAATTTATATCACATCTAATAAACAGTACGTTTATTTCACTAAAATGTATTTGTTTCTCCGCTAGTACTTTGTGTGCCCTCCTTGAGTATCAATTACATCTGGACATCGAATGAATTAGCTTATATACTACGAGTATGTTCTTCAGCTATTTTCTATCACACTTCCTTTATAAGCCTTATTAATTGTGCTTTACTTATCCCAGAGCTTTTTCTTTAGGTGAGCCCACAGGTTTTCGATGGGGTTCAAGTCAGTGCTTTGTGTTGGAGTGTCAATAGCTTTTCTGCTGTTATATGCATATCAACCATGTTCTACAGAGAGACGACGTTTGCTGCCGGTCATTGTCTTGATAAAATTTATAATTAGGCTTTACCGGGTTTCCTGTGTTCAAAAAAAAAAAAAAAATTGAATCTGCTAGTACTGGCAGATAATTCGCTCTAGAGAATACCAAGATATGCTTCCATGCCTCATTATGTCCTCTAAAATCCGAATTGCACCTTTGTATGATATACAATCCTATACCATGACTTATAATTTTCAAAATTTTACTATGGTTATTACATTTTTATTTCCTAGTACCGTCAGAGGCTTGTGCCAAATTTTTTGTGGCCCATTGTGATAACTAGTAAAACATTAGCTTTGTCTCATCACAAAAAAATTACGTTATCCCAGTACTCCGAATGAAAAGCAATATGGTCAATAGCTAAAGTTCAGTCGGTTTACAATGTTTTGAGCTGGCAACAGAGTTTTTTTTCTAGCAACTCTAGAGAAATATTCATGATTTTTCGGCACATTGCGAACACTTTCACTTGATAAATTTACCACGAAATCAGTACTGAATTGCTGTGCTAGTCCTCCAGTTCTGGAATGTGGTTTATCTAGAATAATCCTTATTAGTTTAGTTTCAATACGCCGAATAATTTTTTTTTTGTCTGCCTGGTGAATGCTTTGATTCCAGTCTACCTTCTTTTTCAGCACGGTCAATGATATAATAAAATGTCTAGAGATTGAGGGAAAACATTTCAACAATTACCTTGCAGGATTTTCCTTTGTAATGTAAATGAAATATAATAATTGAATAATATTATTGGTAACCTGTTTTGCGGGCACTTTTTAAAATGAATTACAAGCGTCACTTGATGTAGGTTAGACAAATATTTTATGAATGTGCCCTAAAAAAAGTAATTTGCATGCAATGCCATATTTAAAAAAAAATGCAGACTCAAAAAATTTCCATGAAATAGCGAATTTTTGTTATTTGATGTTAAATTGAAAACATTTTTTTGACACCACGCAAAAGAAATCGTTTACTCTCTGTTTAGGTTTTTTTCTTTGTAATGAATGCTTAAGGCTCAGTTAGCCGACTGTAATGTAATGTAACTGCAACAGTAAGAAACATCTGATCGATTTTGTTATGTGAAAAGTAATGAATATGGTTATAGAAATGTAATGTAACGTAACCTACTTTTCATATAAAAATATCAAGCAGCTGTTCTCTACGTTACAGTTACATTACATTACAGTCGGCTAACTGAGCCTTTAATCCATGATACAATTATACAGGTTACCGCGAAGAGCCAGCCGTTTTGCTTGTTTCGTGATTTGGTCTGCCAAATGGTGTTTATGTTTTACCAATACACGCGCACAGTGCCTATTAAAACTGTACTAATACAAACATGCTTTGCAAAGCCAAGAGAAAACGCAAATACATGTATATTGTTTTCTCTCTTGTCAATCACAAAACAGCAATAAAAATCACTGTTGTTTTATTTGTTGTACATTTGTTGTAGATTCGCGGCTACCTGTAGTATTGTATCATGGCCTAATCTGTAGAAATTTGACGCCATACTGTCGTAGATAAGCAGAGCTAACGGTATGTGGAAAAATAAAACAAAAAGGAATTTATTTGTTGTTGTAATTTATGTTAGAATTAAGCATTGAAAATATTTTTTTTTGACAAACTGTATATATTTTTTAAAGCAAATGGAATATGTGAATTATTTTGATTTATCATACTCAAATTTGTTGAAAGCTTTTTATGCAATCAAAGCTCAAATTTAACATCACTAATTAACAAGAGTCTTGTTGTTATACTGTTAAAAAGTAAGTGTAAAATCAGCACTGGTGAAGGAATGGGAAACAAAGAAAGTAAGCAGTTCCATAACAAAAATGATACAGATGTTCATAAACAAATGCCTGAGACGCGATATTCTGGAAAAGAAGCAGACGCATCGACGACATAATCTCTATTTGTGTTGAAAACCCAATTGACATGTATGGTAGAGGGTCGAATAGAGTAATAAAACTGTTCTATAAAAAAACAAATTTTTAACGAAAAGCGTCCTTATAATTATAGATTTGACGTAAAATGTTTCGAAAACATATGATGTGAAATAAAGCGTAGTCATGTGAATCTTTCATAATATATTAATTAAAAATTACATCAAACTGCGTTACATAATTCAAACGAAAAATTTTTCATATTGTTCATGTCCTAGACCTACTGCGCATTTCACTTACCGTTTCCTGTAATGGATTCATTTTGCCACGCTCGACTAATTCTTCTACCCATGTATAGGTCACCATAATTTCTGTAGTTGATTTTACTCTTTGCTCATCATAACGCCACAATTTCCAAATATGTGTTGCTATCAGGGCGAATAATATTGTTATAAACTATTAAAAAAAAAAAGAAGCAAGTGATATTGATAAGACGTAATATTCAATATAAACTTACAAGTATTAACATTTTTACGGAACCATGCACAGCGCCACAACATCCTATAAATGCTGATATAACCAATATAGTTCCAATAACTATTTGTACTATTTTCTCTGTAAAATCTGGTGAGCCATAACTATATTTTTGCAGTTCGAATATACTTTCGACTACTCCTAAAATGCCTAAGACCTGGAAAATTATTTGAAATTATAATTTAAGTAATAAAAGCGATAATTAATAATATAATAAATAATTATTAATTCAAATAGTAATAATTATAATTATTACTAATTTTTTAATTTATTGTATCTTGGAGATCCCTTAAAATAATAATTTTAAGATAATCATCCACACATCCAGAAATGTTCTTCTATTAACATCTTTAATTGATTTGATACAAATAATCAATTAAAAGTCTTTATTGAAAAGATACAAATAATCAATTAAAAATTTAATACGATTCAATTAAACTTTTGGTAAAAACATTAAATGATTAAAAGCTCAATATAAAATTTAATTGAATCCGCTAACCTTTTGCTTAAAAATTTAATTAATTGAAATGTTTAATTGACACGATAAAATTTTTCAATTGATTATTTGCATTTTTTTAAAGATGTTAACAGAAATTTTTTTTACTGTTGATTTAATAATATATTTATTTAAACTTTTCACACAATTTTAATAAAAAATTGGTACAGATAGATTAATGATAAAAATAAAAAAAGAAGTCTAGGTTTTACTTCAATTAAAAGTTACTTTTCTCATGTCATTTTTATCAGTTGTTATTAATTTTTTGTTTAGAAATGTATTCTTTTCTTTTTTTTATTATATTTATTTGTGTGTTATATATTACATTGGACCATCGAATATCGAATTTAATAGGGACCGAAGAAATGCTACGCAAATCGAGCCACTTTCTATATACATAAATTCTCTTTATTAATTTCATCAGTTATAGAAATATTAATTTTTGTCCTTAATCGAAGATGCACTTAAAGTTTTTAACGAAGGATGACAAATCAAAAACAACATGTATCGATTTGGAAAATCTTTATGCAATTAAACATAAGTCTGTAAAAAAAAAGCTTGCAAGAAAGACAAAAGGACATACATACTAGAGGGCTGCGTAAGCAGTCTTGAAATGTAAATACGTCTTATTTTTTAAATGTATTGTCGTAGCATGTATTATAATAAACCAATAATAAATGTTATCGTTTAATAAGTAAAGCACCATGGATGTATTGCTATTCCTGTATATGAGTATCTGCAAGCGATGTCGCGAAGACTTCTTGTTCGTTTTTTTTTTTTTTTTGAATATATTTATTTATTGTATCTTCAAAAATGAACTAACAATAAGTATTCAAATCTTAAATCTAAATATAATAATGAGGCCCGACCAGTATCGGACATAAACTTAGTGACAGTAATTAAAAATACATAAATGTTGTATTAAGCACAAAAATTATTTTCAAGAAGTATCATTTGGTTTGCTGAGTATTAGAGCCCTTGTGTCCCTCTTTTTTAGGCGGATGTGTCCAGTAAAGTTCAAGATATTACGAGCAAGCGAATTAGGATGTGATTCGAGTTTTGTTAAATATTTGTCTGCGTATTTTGCAATTTCTTCTATCACTCTACTGGCACATTTAAATCACGATGTATATTTGAATTTTTGATGTACCATGGAGCCGATATTATCAAACGTAAAATTTTGTTATGCTTTCGTTGGATTTTCTCAACATTTGAAGTTGAAGCAGTGTCCCATAGCTGAATTCCATAGCATCACATTGGATTCAAAAGCGACTTGTATATCAAAAGTTTACAGTCTAGGCTGAGTGTTGAATTTCTGCCAATTAATCAATATATTTGAGTTAATTTAAGTTTCATTTGAGTTAGTTTAGAGTCAATATGATGTTTCCACGTAAGCCTTCGATAAAGGTTTATACCAAGGTATTTCACTTGAAAATGTTGAGGAATATTTTGATTGTTGATTCGAATGGGGGCACAAGTATCTTTTCTTAGGGCAAACGTTATATGGACACACTTTTTTTCATTTGCTTTAATTCTCCATGGGTTCAACCATGCTTCCAGCTGGGTAATATATTCCTGAAGATTGTGGGATGCCTCATCAGGGTTTTCGTGAATACTCATACAGGCTGTATGATCGGCAAATGTAGAAATGTGGATATTATTGCTCACAGGCATATCACAAGTATATATTAGATATAAGACTGGCCCCAGAATACTACCCTGTGGCACACCGGAAGAAATAGATTCGGGCATACTTGTAAACTCTCCTTCCACGACAGTGAATTTCCTATCAATGATATAACTTTCCAAAAGCTTTTGTATGTTTGTTGACAGATATGTCTTTAATTTTACAACTAGGACTTCGTGATATACTTTATCAAACGCCTGAGAATCATCAATAAACAGAGCAGAACAATACTTCTTTTCTTCAAATGTTCTTCTTAGAACTTGGACCAATCTATGCGTTTGTTCAATGGTGCTATGCTGACTTCTAAAACCAAATTGATGGTCCGGGATTATCAGCTAAAATTTTGGACAATTTAGTCATGAGCAGCTTCTCAAAAAGCTTTGAGATTGTTGATAGTAAGCTTATGGGCCTATATGACTCAGCCTTGGTAAGATCTCTTCCTGGCTTTGGAATCATCTACCTCTTGGCAAATACTGCGTTCCTAAAATCGCATTAAAAATAAATAGCTGGGGGCAAATTACGATATTCGATACGACTCGTAATTTAAAAATATTTCAATAGAGTTTATATGGAAATATTTTTAAATTACGAGTCGTATCGAATGCCGTGATTTGCCCCAGGATTCTTATTGCAATACGAGGCAAGTTCATCAACATCGTGTTGCTAATGCCATCAATACCTGGAGCTTTCTTCGGGTTGAGTTCAGCAATTATTTTTTTGTACTTCACGCATCTTAAACCTTTAGGGACGAGGGGGTAGAGAAACTACACATCGGTAAACCAGCAGCACTCGTACATGAATTAGGAGTGAATACAGATTTACAGATTTTAAATGCTCAGCAAATAAGTTACCTTTCTCACTATCGCTTCATGCCCAGCCTCCAATCGAAGTGCGCAGTGGTGATTTAAGATCCACGGGTCTTTTAAGATTTCTAGTAGCGCCATAGAGATTAATTAGATGCTGACGTGACATCGAGACCTTGTAAATATTTTTCCAGTAGTGCAGTTTTTTCCGACGATAGCAGCTCTTTGAGTCGTTTAGTACATTCTTTAAGTCTGATTTTATTTAGGGGTGGGTGATCTGTGTTGTTGCCAGTCTCTTCTAGGTCTTCTTTTTTCACTTACAAGACGTTCAATAGACAATGTCAATAGACTTAAATAGAATGATGTCAACCAAATTTGCTACCTTGGAAGCATTATATCCAAAAACGAAGCCTCTAGAGTGGAAATTTAAAATCGCTTACAAAACCAGCACGTATTAACGCCACTTTAAAGTCCATCCTTATCTGTGAATACTAGATGTGGAACGCTGAAGTTAGAAACTTGTATAAGACCTAATTCTTTATAAATCAATGTTTCTGGAGAATTTTCACAGAATTTCAAGAATTTCACAGAATAGCAGGACACGGGAACATTCCACTCATCAGCCTTCAGCCACCGAAATAAAAAAGGGTAAATGGTGTTGGCGACACCCTTAGAAGGCCACATAACAACACCACAAGAAATGCCGTTACACACGTGGTAACCGAAGGAATGGACGTTCTCCTCCCTCGTAAAGCAAACAGTTTGACGCAGAAATAGCCAGCAAGAGTAATAATAAAATAAAACGATTTTAGCCAAGGCAAGCATAACATAGAATTAGGCTGTAATTACTAAATTTTAGACGCAGTGAACCAGGTTGCCCAACAGTTTGCGATTATTTTTGGTAATTAACAGCGCATTAAAGAGAAGCGCGAAAGTGCCGAACATCAATCGGCTTTTTGTACAAATGAATGCGCATACGCTTATACATTTCTCTCGGTTTTCTCTCTGTGGGCAGCATTGATTTAAACACAATGAGCATGACAAAATAGGATACAATAGTCTGGGCGTAGTTTTTATACAAGCACTTTTGCTTTTGACTGTATAAAAGTACCAATATGATTATTTTTAAACGTGTTATAAATTCTTAAATATTCTCTTAATGATTTTTAGTTTCCCAACAAGCTAATTAATTAAAATGTTTTTCATGAAAATCATGTTGGAGAGTTTATTTGCTTAACAACCCATTAAAATATTTCGTAAACATTTTTGTTTCACTTTGCTTCACTTATCTCACATTTCGTTAACACTCACCACGCATGATGTATTGAAAAGAATTATAGTCCACTGTAGAAATGAACGACATGATGCCATTTTTTTATTTGTATATTTTTGTTGTTTTTCTACAAAAAAAAAACTAAATATTTAAGTTCGATTGCGGCAATTTTTCAACAGCACACAAGCACACAGACTCTTTTATTTTAAATGTTTTATTTTGGAATTTATAGGATTTGTTTTTACAATTTTTCCGCTTGCTAAACGTTTAAATGCATAAAATAGAAAGAAAATCTCGTGAAAAATACGTCCAAACTTGCAACGAGCGAAATTCCAAATGAAACATTTCACCAAACATTAACAAAATCGCAAAAGAATAAAAATAAACGAGAACAGCAAGAGCAACACCAACAGCAACAGCAACAACAACAAAATGAAAATATTGAAAATTACAACAACAAAAATTGCTTAAATGTTTGAACACATTTTGAGGTAAATAAATTCTTTTTGCGCTCTCTGTTTGTGTTTCATTTGTTGTTGCCGCTTGTTTTTTTTTGGGGCAATTAAATTATGCCAAGATTTTCCAAAAATTATTGTAGGTGTGTGTGGATGTTGGTTGTTATTGTGTGTGCGTGTGTGTGTGTGCGTGCGTTTGCGTAAGTTTTTGTGAATGTGGGTGTGTATCAAACTTTACAGATAAATGATGTGTTTTTAAACCAGCGTTGCCAGTATGATTCATGCAAAGTTAAATTTAGTTGGAAATTTATCCTGAAAATATTGTTGGGTTTTCTTTCACCTTTTAGAAACGTTGATTTTGTAGGTTTGAATTAGAGAGCTGCGTAAACAGTCTTGAAATGTAAAAACGTCATGATTTTTAAATGTATTCACGTCGCATGTATTATACTAAACCAATAATAAATGCTGTCGTACTATAAGCGAAGCACGATGGATGTATTGGTGTATGTGTATATCAGTTGTAACAAGCGATGTCGCAAGACAGCTTGCTTGTAGCAAACACTCAAAAGAAGTACTGTTGATTAGTGTATGCTTGTTATTTTTCATATTGTACGTTTGAGTGTGTGTGTAATATGTTGATGGTAAGCTACCCTGCAGAAAGTGCGAATAGTGAAAATGTACTGAGTCGCTTTTGACTTTGTCACCAGTACTACTCTACAATTATTCCCCATACAATACTTTATGCTATAGACATTTAGCATGTGCTTGTCATTGAAAATCTACTAGTAACACTAAAATAATTGACTTGGTAGTGAATTCATAGTTCTTGTGGGAACATGGAGACATACCAACCAGACATTTACTGGTACATTTCTATGCCTTACGTACATATAAATTTATGTATATTGACAAGTTGTTGCAAAATCCACCAGAAATACACCACATCTGTTTTCTCTATTTCTTTTATACTGACGAATAGAAGAGAAATTGTAGACAATGTAACTACTACTGGAATTTTAGTGTTGACATAGAGACACTTGGCCCCAGTCTGACTGCAGGGTATTATGTGATTAACCGCATACAACTAATGTTAATGCATGTGTGTGCCTTTGCATGTGCGCAGAAAAATAAAAGATCATACATACATACGTGCATGACGTTTGTACACGCGCTTATGTGTAGAAAGAAGCTAGTATCACTAATTCTTCCGTCACGAAGTGTTTTCTTCTTTACTCCTATACCTACAATACTCAAGAAAATTTATTGCAAACAATGTTGTTAACGTTTGTTTTATAAGATTTCGCTGTAGTAAAGCATTTGAAAAATCCCTCATGTCTTAAAAGTTCTTATATGATATCTTGTGCAGGAGACTAGTTTGAATATTTGCAATTAAATAATAAGTCGCAAGTGTACAATTGTAATCAAATCAGATCCTTTTTTTAATCATCATATATATTAAGAGCTATAAAAATACACACAATGTTAAATAGATTCACTGCTGATAGAATACCACGATGTTAACTTCTCTTTTTTTTTACTCAAGTTATTAAAATTTTTACCCAACAATTTTCGCTAAGTGGATGCATCGCAGTGGCAGATAAAAAAGCTAGAATCAGGTTTTTTAAAATTCGTTTAAAAAAAGAGATAAATATAATATATTTGTTATTATAGTGTATTACTACTTATCAATTAACACAGATAGTAAAACGAGTTTAAATTTTATTGCACTAGAAAGAAGAATCACATCAAAACCACTGACAAAATTTTGAGATAAAGCGAAACAAATAGAAAAACATACTTATCTTTCTTCTCGCATCGCCTGTGTATGCTTTGTGATGAAGCTTCGAGAATAATGCTAGCAACATTCAGAAATTTAAGGCACATTCAAAAACTTGTGAATACGAGCTTTAGATCTCGCCATTAGTTCGTGTTTGTTTCTGTTGGTTTGTGTGTATGTACGTTGACAATAAAACATCATTGTATAGTTCTAAGCTGTTCAAACTGGCACTAGAGTGCTGAAAATTAATCGGCTTTTTATACAAATTAATAC
Source organism: Tachina grossa (assembly GCA_949987645.1). Lineage (NCBI taxonomy): Eukaryota > Metazoa > Arthropoda > Insecta > Diptera > Tachinidae > Tachina > Tachina grossa. The sequence goes on along the minus strand of OX465278.1, from coordinate 47,212,777 downwards.
ACATGCGCTTATACATTACTCTCTCTGTGGGCAGCTATGGTATAGTTGTTGTTGTTTGGTTGTATATTTCTTAATAAAGAGAAAGTACAATACTATAGTTGTTCTTGCTTGCGTGTTCCGTCTGCGTAGTCTTGTATCTTCAGGTGTATCACCTCATTGTTTCTGAACAAAATGTTTGTCCGGACAAAATTTTTTCTTTTTAGTTTGATTTATTATTTCAGCGTAATTTGCATCACTATTATTTTTTAATTTATAATTTGTTTAATAAACTATTTAAAATATGTATGTGACACCAAGAAAATAGTAATTAATATGCCTTGTTTCTACAAGTAAACGTACATACGGTGTCTCTTATTCTAAGGGCAGTGTTCTAAACGGGTAAATCGTCTTGCAAAAAACTCTCAGAGCTAATTTCACCTAAAACTCTATTTAAATATCAATTTATATTTAAATGACGATTTTAATTAATTTTTGTATGGAAAACTTACTTCTAAATATGAATTGTTATTTAAATAAGTTGGTGAAATCGACTCTCAGTAAAACAAATTTTCTTCGAGCAAAAATTTTATTCTGAAACAATGCGTGAATTCACCTTTCGTGTGATTGTCTCTTTTATTCATTAGCTAATAATAACTACATCATTCTTTTTGTTTATAAGTGTTTTTAGCGATAAAATTTGTATTAAGTCAGTATCACAGAAATTTTTGTAATAATATGAATAATATTTCTACCTCTATTATGAATATAAAGAAGCCTCAAAAAGCTATGTAACGTTTTTTAGATTTCTAAGGGCCATTATTACAACCTAAAGATAAAGTTCCTGATAGTTAACCTTAACATTAGCTAACGTGAACGATAAAGTGACCATAAATTTTTTTCATTATTACGTCTGTCCGATAAAATAAATAATACAAATGCTATATTGTGGCAACACTGCTGTAGATACCGGCTACTTTGACTGTTAAAATGCTTAAAGTTCGCTTTGAAAGTTGCCATGAGGATAAACCTGCTGTTAGCTCATCAGTTACTTTACATAAATGTTTACTTGTAATAATCAAAATATATTTACCTGTCAGATAACATCCTAAAATTAACTATTTGTAAATTGTAATAATGGCCCTAAGTAAGGTTAGGAATCAGTAATCCAGTAACTTACTGATAACAATTTTAATTTAAAAAAAAGGATCACATCTGTTTAATACTAACAGATGGCTACTAACAATATAAAAGTAGATATTGATATGTATTGATAGCGGATAATGTAAAGAATGTATGTAACACCAGAACAGTAACCAATAAAAATTGTGGATTACACCACTTTTGCGCTGATGGTCTAAAATATGTACATATGTATGTACGAAAATTCTAAAAAAAAAAATATAAGAATAGACATAATTATAGTCGGCTTAGAGTTTAAACCTGCTAACTCAGTTTAATCAAATTTTACAGAAGACACAAAATACGGTTAAAATGTTCTATACATAGCTCAAGAAATTAGCCTAATACATTAAATTTTTTTGAACATGTTGAGTTTTATATTAAAATAAATATTTTAGCTAGGCGAGGTCTCTTACTCTTTCGAACATCATTAAATTGTCATAAAAAGTTATAAAAAGTGGATTTAGCAGGTTAACACTTTCAGCCGACGATATGTAAAGTCTGTGTTTTCAAGCTTTTTTAAAAATTAAATTCCAATATTTAGCATATTCAATTCAATTATCAAATGAAATTGTAAATAAATCTGAATAATATATTTTATATATTTTATTTATACATATACATATATCGTTAGCTAAAATACAAAAAGGACTAACTAGCAAAAAATTCAAAATTTTGTTTTTGAATTGATTATTATGAATGCCATTAAATTACATCTCTTGACCAAATTTTACAGTTCTGCGATCGAAAATCTCACTGTTATTAATAACAAGCAAGCGGATTTAACTACAAGTTTGTTTAGTTTTTTGTTTGTTTTTGGCTTCTCCTGTAAAATTATATTTTTGTTAGTTTCGCCTTTTTGCAATTTAGCTAACGATATGTATGTATGTATAGAACAAACATAAAGGGTGTCAAGTCAAAATTTAGAAATTCTTAGTAGAGGTAAAAAACTGTTTTTGATATACTATTAAATATATCACAAAGAGGCGACAGAATGTAAAGGTGCAATCAGACGTGGCATAACCATAGCCATAGAAAACAGCCGTTCGAACCAAGCTAATGGACAATGCTATATTTGATTATAGGTGACTCGCCATAACGCCATAACTCTCACCATAGAAACCAATTGAATTTTGGTTTGGTTATGGATATGGCATTATGGCCATGTCACTTCTAATTGCACCTTAAGATGGAACGAAAACACTATACATACATCGTTTTCTTGCAAAAAGAGAAAATTGCTAAATTGCGATATAAGTATTTGCTTCTGTGCAAACTTTTTTGATTAAATTTTTCCTCTTTCCACTTTCGTTGATACAGACTGATCTCACGCAAAGAAAAGATATGGTTGTAGAATGGTTCAGAAAACAATATTATGTTCTCTGAAACAAATGTGTGGTCGTCGAAAACTAGTTATTGTTATTTTAAACATTTATTTCGTTACGATAAACAAAGTAATGTTTGAATTTAATAATTACATTATCACATCCATATAAAAGTGTGATATGGTTAGCAATATAGTTTTGTTAAAAATTTATGACTACAACATAATTTGTGTTATTATTTAAAAATAGTATGATGTAAATAACAATATCATGTTTTCCAAAACCATAGTATGTTAAGTTAAAAAAAAAATGTTTTTCAGAAACATCTGTCAGTTCAGTATTTCGTTTGTAAACTATCGGTAGTATTAAATAAATGAATAAATAAATAAAGTATAAACAAAAGGATAGATCAATAAAAATATGTAAGCATTTGTGTATCTTTTTATACAAACATGGCTTTATGTCGTGTAAGTATACATTTCTATATATACAATTTATTTCAACAATATTAATTTAATTTTATTTCGAATTTAACGCACAGCTGTTTCTACAATAAATATATGATTAAAAAATAAAATAGTATTATTATATTAAATAATACTGTGGTCGTATTTAACAATATTAATATAATATTAGAACATGGTATGGTGAGTTTCAATTATATTTTAGTCACATCTAACAATAGTGTTGTCATATTTACAATACTAAAATTATAATATAATTAACTCAGATAATATTATAATTAACTCAGATAATATTATAATTAACTCAGATAATAATATTGTTAAAGTTATTTTTCTATTAACAATAATATGATTTGACTGCAACCATATAGTTCAATCATAGCATGTTGCTGTTTGATTATGGTTACCTCAACCATATTTTTTCTTTGCGTGCTAAATCATTAAAATAGTATAATTTTGATAAATTGTTACTGTATATTATGGTGTAGTTATTTTTGTGTTTTAAAGTACTGGCAACACTTTTTTGGATTTAGTCTTTTTTTTTCTTCCATATGAATAATGATTTTGTTCAAGAAAAACATTTTTATTGCACAGTTCCTAAAAGAAAAAAAGTCTGTCATGAAGTAACGGAAAAATTCAGATCAACGCAGAACTTTTCCGATTTATTGTAGCGGTGTAGAGTTTTTCATTCATTGGGAAATTTCTACATATTATTTCTCCTAAATAAAAAGATGAATGACAATATACTTAGATATACATACATACATATGTATGCATGTAAATATTTCTTATTTATTGCAAAACATTACGGTTTTTTACAATACATCGTTTTAGTTTTAGCGATTTTCTTAGTTTTGGCGCTTTTTTCGTTTGACGATTTTTTCGGATTTCGGCAATTTTTTTTAGTTTTTTGGTGACCTTTTTACGTTTGGTGATTTTGTTTTTTTTTTGCAATTTAGCGATCTATTTTATTTTTGGTGCTATTTTTCATTTGAGCGCTTTTATCATTTTGGCGACTTTTCGTTTCGGCATTTTTTAAATTCTGGGATGTTTTAGTTTTAGCGTTTTTGAACATTTCAAGATTTTGCCTCTTGCGGTTTACAAGATACAGCAAGTGGTCAAATTTGCACAATAAAAACAACATTAACTGATAGAATACCCTTTAGCTTTGATTTTTAAATTGCAGTATTACTTGGCGTATTCTGCACAAAAATACACTAACTTTGAAAATTTCAAGTGTCTATATATCGTGCCATAACCGCCAAAATAGCTTAAGCGACATAATTTTGGAACTAAATTTTTTAACCAAAATCGGTTATAGTCGATTTTCATAAAAAACCAAGTCAAAAAAATTTGTCGCTTAAGCTATTTTAGCGGTTATCGCTCGATATAATTGTTTGTATATTACATTACGACATGTTTTGTTGCTCGCTTTAGAAAACTATTTAATTTTTAGTTGTCATATCGAGCCTTATTTTCGATTTTATTATAAGTGACATGTTATCGAAAATAGGCTTTTTTTATCGAAATTAAAGTTTTATGGGCCTACCCATACTTTAGAATTATCAAAATTCCAAAATTGTTAATAACTTTTAAGATGCGCACTGTAAAATTTTATCGTAAGCGACATTTTACGTACAAAAACATATTTGAATATTTAAAAAAAAACCTTCTCTTGAAAAATTTAATTTTTGTCGCTTACGATAAAATCGAATATAAGGCGGTTCTCGAGAAAACAGCTTGTAACAGATAGACAAACAGACGGGCGGATGTACGGACATGGTGCGAACACACTAGGGCTCCTTTTCACCTATGGTGTGCGGAATCTTAAAAACTAGCAATACCGATTTGATCTGCCTTCTTCTCTTGCCTTAAATAAGCAACTAGAAGAGTCAACATAAGAGCAATTATTGGCAAAAGAAGAGGCAGGTGCTTCTAAGATCTTGATACCATATGTTCGTTGTCAAATTGAGAATAGTTTACAATTGATATTTTATATTTTTTGAGCGGATTTCGAAGCGGCGCTTCTACCTTGAAACATTGACAGCGTAGAAGTTTAGTTGAGTTGACTTTATAAATTAATATAAAAAAAAAATATGCTGTACTGCAAATATTTACTCTTCTCTGTCTGCAAGAGTTTTTGGTCTTTTATATATGTGTCCTTAATTATGAAAGTGGTCTGAGTCATGCGCATTTTTGCCTCGAAATATCAAATAAATCTTTGCAAATTTTCAATAAATATTTAAAAATTACTAAATCAATTGATATAAATCGAGATTGGTACAACTCTAAATTAAAATGCTGCATAATATAAAAATAATTTTTTATTTGTTCATATGTATTCTACTAAATATCTCGAACAGAGAAATATATGACTTAGACCACTTTCATAATTAAGGGCACACATATGAATTAGTGTAGGAAATTTTAATATGCATATGATTTGTTGTTGTGGTATTGCAGAATGTAGTATATATTTTAGATTTGCTACAGCTTCAATATTTGCCCCAGCAGTTTGCAGTGAAAAGTGGATTCCCGTTATTGATTTACATTTATTTATGCATGTTATGCTGCATATCTTTAGGCGACTTCTAGAGAAAATGTTTTAAATGATTTTCATTCGCTGCCATATTCAGAAAAAATAATTTAGGTTTACAAAAGGTTTACGAAACAAATTTTGTATGGAAATTTGTTTATTAAACGTTTTGTAAACCAAAATAATTTTTTTCTAAATAAGGCCTTTAGTTTTTGTACGAGTATTAACGCTCAAATAGTAAACAGTTGCTATACACAGATGACAATTACTAAAACAATAGATATGTTTTAATATTTTCAATGTACATACATATATTTTATATACATTGTATGTATATATGTATATTAAGGCATAAATATGATTATATATGTAAATGAATACACAAACATACAGTTTCGATAAATTACAGAAATATTTCTTATATAAACATATAGAATACATTTTTTATATAAATTAAACATAAACTTAACAAATTTTCTTTGATTGGTCTGAAATAAAATTACAAAAATTAAGATTAATTACGAAATTGTTCCCTTCTGTGTTTGTTGCGAAGATTGATTCCCATTAAGCATGAGAGTCCTAAGGCACATAGCTGTAATGAAAAGAAAGATAAGAAAATTTTAGAACATGTATAGCTTATTGTAGGATTAAACTTAAAGGTCTTCATTTAGTCAGAATATATATGTATATAGTTTTAGCAAAAACTTTGCTTAATAGAATGCAAACAATTTTATGTATGTAAAAACGCTCCAGTCGTAGGTATTTATAATTCGACTGAATAACTCATTGTTTTTATTTGAGAAGTTCAATAGCCTTACAAATATACCTTTATAAAAGTAAAGTTATAATATTATAAGAACGTTTTAGATTTTGCCTAAGAATATCCAAAAATTAATGGACTACTTTTTGCCTACAAATACATACAGTGACTCAATTAAATAACAGGACAGCAAGCTTATAAATAGCCTTTTCTAGCTAACTAAAAAGTTGAATGCAATATTACATTAATTTGTATAAACTTTATAAAAAAAATCTGAAACTAAGATGGAAAGAAATATTTTACAAAATACCAGTATTGTGATAAGCGAAAAAAAAAATCAAAGTAATTATCGAACACCAAAATATTTCATGTGTTTAATTAATTTTTGGTTTTGTTTTACAGCCGTATCCATAAAAATTTTAAACAGCGTTTCAAATGTTGTTTAAGCAAAATTCACTAAAATTGTATTCATAATAGAATTTTAGCTTAAAAAACGGGTTTTAAACCTTGCGTAAATCAGCAAATTTTAAAATTGACTGCCCCCATGTTTAAACCAATTTTAAGATGACGTTGTTGTAATTTTGCTTCGTTTTTGTTTATATTTTGAACTTTACCTGTATGTACATATATGTGTATGTATGTATGTACTTATGTATGTATGCATGCATATGCCAGTGTTATTTATATTTATACTCCAAAATAAGATTTAAAAGAAAAGGAGCGATCCAGTTTCCATTCCCAGTCATTGTTTTCACATTTTATGTGTTAACCAAAATAATATAATTGTAGAAAATTAACCAGTGATTTATAAACACTCAAAACAAACAAAATAAAGCGCGTTATTCTAGTACTTCTTTATCTGCAATAAAATAAATCATATAAAAAGCAGAACTAATATGAAAGTGACAAATAAAGAATACAGTGTTGCCACAATATTTTTAAAAAATTTGGTTAATTGATTTTTAGTTAAAAAATTGATTATGAATACCAATATTTAAAAAAGGTTATTTAGGCTTAAAACGTTTTTTAACTAATATGAATTTTAAACCTCAATCAACTTTTTTTTATGAATACGGCTGTTAATATATCGTGGGCAAACTTTTGTCTCGAGGAAAGGCATTTTATGCTTTCAAAACTCATTTCACCAGTTTTTTCAGTAATAGGGTAAATTTTGTTCCTCTTCATCCTTGAGGCATATCTTCACTGCGCGACAGTGAAATTAATATTATTATTTTTAATGTGATACATATTTACATAACAACCACAGCCGAGTATTGTGCACTCTATGCTTCGGGTCATCGGCCTGATATGATTTGAAAATTTTACTTCAATATATTTTCACTGTTGTATTATTCGATCTATAAAAATCAGGTTATCTTGACCATTTGCTTTTATAAAGGCCTCTGTCTAACAATATGGTTATCATATAAAAGCTTATCATCTAAACCTACTAGTATTAACGAGTCTATCACTAAAAAAAATAGCTTGTTTTAGGGGCGGTAATTTTCCTTTTTTTGCATGTTTTCAAATTAAATGTACTTCTCTTTAGTAAATATATTTAATAAATTATCCATTAAGAGCCGATGTACATGAATATAATAAGTAGGCTTTTTTTAAACAAACGCAGTATCGAACAATACCATAATGCAGAAAATCTTTTAGCCGGCAATACGGAAATGCTTCAGGAAGTGCAACCTGGAAATCTACCAATTCTTTGAAAAGTGATATAAACCCCAAATAAAATGAAATAAGTCCCGATTCAAAATAATTAAATATTGATTTTCTTTTCAGAAATAACTAAAAAAAAGGTGAAATAATTAAAAAAAAACCAAAATGCAATAACTTCTAAAAATTATACGCAATTTTGGAATTTATTTCCATCTATTTTTAGCAGAATTGTTTTGAGCGTTCATACAGCCCAAAAAACTGACGGAAAATAATTCCGTAGACATGATATAACATTCGTAAAGCCAAAGGACCGTCCATGAAATATTAAAACAAATATCAAAAACTAATTATACACATGAAATATTTTGGTATCGGATAATTAACTTGCTGTTTTTTAAATTTAAAATATAATAAACAATAAAATACAAAGGCCGTTTCTGATCATATCGAGCCTTCTTTTTCGATTTTATCGTAAGCGACATGTTATCGAAAATTAACTTTTTTTATTGAGATTAAAATTTGATGGGCCTACCCATAGTTTAGAATTATCAAAATATCAAAATTGTTGATAACTTTTAAGTTACGGGCTGTAAAATTTTATCGTAAGCGACAATTTAAGTACAAAAAATTTTTGAATATTAAAAAACAACTTCTACTGGAAAAGTTAAATTTTTGTAGCTCACGATTAAATCGAAAATAAGGCTCGATATTTAAAAAAGACCTTCTCCTCAAAATTTTAATTATTTATCGATTACGATTATATCGAAAATAAGGCTCAGTATAAGCAGTTGTTAATTTATTTTCTAAAATATCTTGAACATGTTATGCTCCTATCTTTCGGAGTATATTAAACTACAAATCAAAAATACTTATTTAAAATTAAATTTTAAATACATATATTTTCAAACGCATTGTTAAATGTCTCAACTGCAAAATATATTTGACAATTTATATAATAATCACTTAGATACCCTATCATGAGAATGTTTACTGAAATGAGTAGAAGAAATTTTTAATTAACACAATAGTTTGCGTAGCTAGAGATACATGTTTTTATAGTTGAACAATTTTATGCGGAAGTTTTTCAACTTGAGGCTGGATTATAAATTCAAGCTTTAGAGGAAATCAAAACCTGTCTGTATTAATATAATCCCTGCTTAACCTAAAATGCCATGAGTTTTTTTAAGAAATGCCTTTTTTTAATAGAAAATCATTTTATTTCTCAACGTACTCTGTTTTGAACTTTAAACACTTTGTCCAATGTTTCTTTAATTGTTTTATCCCTTACAAAAAACAAGATTTGATAATCTTGTAGGCATTTGTTTGTAAGATGATGTCATCTTTGGAGTCAAATCTTTTGCAGCCGAGCCATTTCTTCAAACTTCAAACAAACGGAGAACAGGGTGGATAAGGGAGCAAAAAATAACTTTTTCGCAGCCAAATTCCGTAATTTTTCATTCAAATCCTAATAAAATGGAGCCAACAATAATTTAGCATAATAATCTCCATTTATTGTTTTACGGTATGAAGATAGTCAACATGTATTTTACCGCGTGAGTGCCATGTCTTTATGGTCTTATAAACCCTCCTTGGCCCTCTGTAGGCATTTATTCAGTAAACAAAGACTTTAAACTTAAATATTTTACTTACTTCTAAAAAGAATAATATCCATTTAATGGCTAAGCCAATTTGACCACTTTTGTAAGCTGATTCGCCAATTATTTCCATACAACTTTCGTCAAATAGATTACTTGATGCTCTTTCCTCATTTTCATAACAATTCTGGGGTATAGTTTTGCCCATTAAAATGTAGTCCTGGGAGCCATTTTTGCCGCAACAATGATACTATTACATATAAAAGTTAAAAGTAAATATTTATTATCAAGTACGAGTATTTGAAATAAATTCAGATATGTACACGTATTTAATTTACCTTCTTTTCCATATCGGTAATTTCTTGTGAATTTAAAGTATAATTTTTCCATAAACTATTAAAGTTATTCCGGGCATTCTCTGCATAGTTTGTGGAATGAGCAGCGACAATAATATAAATTTGGAATGCCAGTAAAAATATCATACACATGGCATACTAAACATTTAGTGACCATGAAATGGAAATCAGAATGGAATTTATTTGCGCACATTTGATAGCAATAACCTCACTTACACTCCATATAAGACTTGACGAATGACGACAAGCACCAACACAACCCAAGAACGAAGTGAGTATAACGAATGAACCAATAAATATTTGTACCACAATAGCAGCATGTTCAAATGTACCTGGCGTTGATGTGTTTAATTCATATACGGAAAGTGCTATTAACCCAATACCTAGTAACTAATAATATAAAACATAAGAAATTCATTTACATATGTATAGTATATATTATATGCACATATGTATGTATTTTTGTATGTATTTTGTAAGTGTTTTGTGTGGGACTAAAACCGAACAAAGGAGTCTTTACGTATACGCGTTGTGAAAATAATTTAAAAAAATATTTTAATTACTCATACGCACCGACAGCACTGAGTTTAGAAATGTTAATAAAACTTTATAAAATGACAATTGGCAACTCATAGTATGACAAAGGTTTTTAATTGCTTAACTATTAAAAATAAATATTAATTAATTATTATATTAATATTTTTGATTAAGTGCTTTAGTTTGTTAAATAATTTATATATTCTTTATTTAAGTATTATTGTAATAGCCACCACTTGTTTTCTTCACAGCCAACAACAAACTAACACCCTATGGCCTTTCATTACATGCTTCACTCAATTTTACTCACCAATACTACTAAACGCTTCGATTGTTTTTGTTGTTGCTGTTGTTGTGAAATTCCTGTTTTTGTATTTATTTCTCTTTCTATAGCGGCTCTATGTATTGTCTAACGGCTTTTATTTTATTGTTATTAAAGTTAGTCGCTCTATTTTTCTTTATGTTTTTATTGTAATCGTTGTTGCTGCTGCCTTAATGTCTTTGGTTTTGTTTAGATTTCAGTGAGCAATAGCAGGCATGGATAATAAAGTGAGTTCTAATTTGTGAAGTACATTATTGAATTAGACATACACATAAGACCAATAAAATTAAATAATAAAAGAGTTACATATTTATAAAAAATATGTTTAAATTCTTAAAAGGTTTATAAAAGATTTTTTTGTTTTATAAACCATTTATAAAACAGATGTATTTTTCTCAACTAAAGTGAACTAGGTATTAAGGAGTTCCTTCATACATCGAATAATGCGTCGAATCATTATGTAGTTTTAATCCACTTTTAATACTTGCTTAATTTTTAATTTGAAATTGGAGGATTAAGATATCCTTAGTAATCTTCTAAAGGTCATAAACTAAAAATCAGACACCGTATTCTGTAAGTCGCTAAATACTGAACAAAAAGAAAATACAATTTTTTTGGCGATGGCGTAAAACACGAAAATTTCGGCGAATTACCTTTTTAAGTCATTGCTTGATTTAGAAATATGTACACATTTGAAAATATGCATTCGGAGAGCCGAAAATCGAAAAATAGGCTTTATGAATTTTAGAGATAGAGCTTAGCTTTAGCTACTTACATAATACGGGGGCTGAAGTTCTAAGGAAGGTTGAACATCAGCAACATGTCACAGTACAACTTTTTAAGCTTTTGGGTAATTATTCTTAATATGGTCACCCTTAAACGGTACTGCACTAATACATTAAAATTATCGAAAAGAAGGTTAATTTAAATTTTTTTCGTCAATTATTTTACTTCATATGTGTTTCATATTAATTCAATTGGGATAACAATAACCTACAAGGAAAATTTTTCATCTCTTAAATCAAAAAAAATATTTCAATTTTAAGCAACATGAATTTGGTACTGAAATAAAACGAAGAATCATGTTAAATCAAAGTTTTTACTAAGTTTAAACAATATGCATTTAATTTAATAAGGACATTTTATTAATTCTTTTACATACTCAATTGTATTGGCCTTCGCCATGTGAGTTCTAGTTGCACTGCCTTAAGCAGGATCTGAACTAGAACTCATCGTGTGGAAAGCAGCAATAGCCTTTAGATCAGTGGTGTCAAAAATAAAACTATAGTTGTATGTGTGAGAAAAGCTGTCTCATTCGTCTCTGAAGTACATCGAAAAAATAAATATTTGCAACAAATGCAGTTTAGTGAAGCAGCTCAAAATATATAAAAAGGAGTCTATATAGTAGAAAATTAAAAAATAAGGAATAAAAATTAAATAAAAAAAGTTGCGGGTGACCCATATTTTCCGAGTTACGGCGCTGTAAACTTTTCATAGGAAATTCCAAAAATAAATTTTTAAATAGCTTATCTGATAGAAACTTGAAAAATAAGAAGAAAAAATTAAACAAAAAAATTGGCTGTGACCAATATTTTCCGAGTTATTGGTCTTTTAAGTTTTGATATTATATGCAATTTAGTGAAGCTGCTCCAAAAAAAAACCAAAATATCTTTCAAAAAAAACCAAAATATCTTTTTAATATATATTCATTTCTTTCCTTAAAAGTTTTGTAACATAAAATACATTGAATGTCGCAAAAAGGATTACTGATCATAGAATATTTTTCGCATACCACTTTTTTCTTTCACTGTATCTATAAAGAATTTAATACACCCGCTGCGCATGTGTTATCGTCGCTGTTTCATTGACGACTAAATGGAAGAGAATAAGAATGTGTGTGATTTTAGTTTGCACAATTGTGCCATGAAACTGACATCATTGCTTTAGATCATAGTCCACCATCCCATTGCCCTGAGGGCTCTGCTAGCATTCTGCTTTGCATACGTACACAGCGCAACTACTAACAAAAACCTAAAGCAAGAGCATAAAACACACACATAAAACACAAAGAGCAGATTTCTGTCGCATTTTTTATGAAAAAATACACCGAGAATATACAAATACCACCAAAATAATTTAATTTCTTTATTCTATATTATTTATGTAAATAAATTATCTAATTTAAATCTTTTTATACTAGTACTTTTTATTGCTATACAAAATAGACAAAATATGTGGAATATAGACTTAAAAAATAAGATTTTATTTGGCTTAAATTTTTTTGTAGATGCTCAGTATCGAGTATGTATCCAGAAATTGAAAAACAAACTAGTACATACAGTCTTAGGCGCCACTACATATAAACATTCATTCATATAAAATTAACCCAAAAAATAATTTTCATATACCCAATTAAACATTTACAAGAGCGATTTTTTTCAGTGGAACAGCACTAAACATGTATTAGTTCTGTTCTGCTTTCAAGAATTTTCTCTTCTTGGTGACCATTGCTTTAGATACACAATGAATAAATACTATAATAAATTCAATATTAATTCAACATGATTTAATTGATGATTTAACACAAAATGTATTTCAAATTAAAATTAAAGTCAATTTGTCTTAGCAGTGTCAAAATTTAAATCAAAGATATTTATATAAGGTTAGATTAATAATTATTTGTTTACACTTAATACGCAACAATGGTAGTTTTAAATCAGCAGCAGAAATTTTCCAAGGTAAAGCTATTTACACAACACAAACATCAAAAAAAATAACAAAAAAAATAAGAACAAGTAACACATGGCACAAATAAGCACCAAGCGCACTTAAAAAACATATTATTGCTAATAAATTTCATATGATTTCACACCAAAATTGCGACATGTTTATTTTACATCTGTAACTATGAAAACCGAAAGCTCCTAATGATCTTTATATACAAATTAAGCCTGCTTTATGTTTCACCGAACATATTTCTCAGGTATAAAAAGAACAATTCAAGTGTTTTCGTTTTTCCTACCATCTGTTCTTCTATATACATATACCAACTTTATTTGACCGAAAATTAAATTCCATTTTAATGCATAAGCTTGCACTGCAATTTCAGCGCTGCCTGACCACACACACAAGAAGATGAAGAAAATCATTGGTGATAGGGTAGCCTATCGATGCAAAATGGTGTGCTTTTCGTTGTTCTATACCATAGAACTTATTCCCAAAATCCATGAATATTATTTGTATTACAAAATAAATATAGATAGAGAATATATGAAATCAATTGACAATTGCATTGAAAAATTAATGATTTTAAAATTAAACTATGTATTATTGAAAATATTATTGATGATACATATCGCTAACTTAATACGAAAAGGCCCTAACTCATGTTTTTCATAGTTTACAGGAGGACGAAAAAACTAAATAAAAAAAGATGCAATATTGATACAAAATTTCTTTAAACGCAATTTTTATTAAAAACACTTCACATAAGCCATTATATTGCGTTTAAAAAAATTTTGTATCAATATTGCATTTTTTTAATTTAGTTTTTTCCTCTTCCTGTAAACTATGAAAAAAATGAGTTAGGTCCTTTTCGTATTAAGTTAATGATATTTATTATTTTAATTGAGTTATAGTGAACTTTTAATCAAGAAACCAGGCTCAAGTAGTTTTTTTAATTTTATACATATTTTTACTTTGGTGCGACTCTGACTCGCGCACGAAGGGTTCCGTACGAACACTAGATATGTAATTTAGTACAAACTTCAGCCTATATAATATATAGTTTTGCTTTTTGGCGTTTTTTCAATTTGGCGATTTTTTTTCATATTGGAGATTTTTTTCATTTTAACGTTTTTTTTTCGTTTGGGCATTTTTTTTTAGTTTTGGCGCCTTTTCGCGTTTTGGCGACTTTTTTTCAATTTTTGGCGTTTTTTCAATTTGGCGATTTTTTTCCATTTTGGCGCCTTTTTTCATTTAGGCGATTTTTTTTCATTTTGGCGATTTTTTTCATATAAACAATTATTTTGGTTTTGGCGCCTTTTTCGCGTTTTGGCGATTTTTTTCGATTTTTGGCGTTTTTTTTCATTTTGTCGATTTTTTTTCATTTGGGCAATTTTTTCGAATTTGACAATTAATTTTAGTGTTAGAATTTTTTTTTAATTTTGGCGATTTTTTTCGTTTTGGCGATTTTTTTTTAATTTTTGGTGATTTTTTTTTTTTGGTTTGGCGATTTTATAATTTTCGGATTTTTTAGTTTTACCGTTTTTGAAAATTTCAAGTGTTTGGCTCTTACGGTTTCCAATATATAAGCAAGTTGTCAAAATTACATAGTCAAAATTGCATTAACTGATGGACCACCCTTTAATTTAAATTTTTTTTAAATTTTAGTGTTATTTGTTTTAGTCTGTATAAAAATACACTAATTTTACAAAATTAAAGTTTCAATATACATATGTACATACAATTGTATGTATATAACATGGGATTTTAACATTTTTCGTTGCTCGTTTTGGAACACCCTTTAATTTTTAATTCTCATGTATTTGTTGTTGTAGCGGCCAAGGTTCTACATACTCTGTCCAAATTTCAGGTCCGTAGCTCTTACGGACAGACGGACAGCGTAGCGAAAACAATAGGGTTCCTTTTCACCTTTGGTGTACGGAACCCTAAAAATTACCTCAAAAAAGATAATATCTAGCAGTGACATTTCCATCCTTGATTGAAATTAATTATGTTAATATTTGTAATGAAATAGTGTGTCATATTATGATGTCATGGTTTGAGCTTTCCATCTTTATCATTCCTTTCATTCTGTTGAATATACAAAAAAAAAAAAAAAAAAAAATGCACACATTCCTTCATAATAAAATTTTAGGTTTTAATTTCATTTTTGTAAACAGTTTAAACCATGATATAAATATATTATATTATTATTATATTTATATCATGGTTTAAACGTGCTGTGAGAGAGTTTTTTTTATATGTATGTGAGTATGTATATATGTGTGTGAAAAACAATAAGCAAGTGAGTAGCCCATAAAATACATGGACCCAGTCATATTTGGATTTTTATGTTATAATCAGGGCAAGTTTTTTGTGGCACGAGGAACGGTTCAAAATGCTTGGCAAAAAACTTTGACACATAAAAATCTATTCCACTTTGCAAAAAGGGTATTTCATGGCAAAGTGGATTAATAATGGCTTTTTATGTCATTGATTGAATGAATGGCTAATGTTACAAAACTGGCATGTGCCACAAAAAACTTGCCCTGGTTATAATCGTTTGCTTTGGTATGAAATATGACAATCCAGTGAATAATTTAAATAATTTTTAGTTAGTCTATTAGGAGAGGCACAAAATTGTCCAATTTAGTATTCAAGAGATTAAAGAAGATGGCGCATAACCGAAACTGGTATGTTTTCCAGCCAAATTTGACGTGCCTTGACAGAAAATCGTTTCAAATTGACGCAAATCCCTCTTGAAAGACATCTACATAAATCACTCTATTTATAACCTGTTTTCTGAGTTGTAGATATATTGTTGACAAATTTTTGATAATTTTTATGCAAACATATATGAAAGTTGTCAACAAAATTTATACAAAATAAAATTCATACAAAAGGTTGTGAATTGGACATATGGTTTACTTTATATTTAATTCATTTATGTATGTTTGCAATTAACCAACTCAAACTCACTTGAAAAACTCTATATTTACAAACTGTTGTGCTGGAAATATAAAAGTATGTTAGGGAAAGAACGTTAGGAAGATAAGTATTTCGCACAAGAAAACTAAGTATCTTAATTACTGGTAAAGTGACTACAAGCATATGGGTGAACTTTTAATGAAAAATGTGTCGCATGTATGTAGGATCGTATACTCTCTGCATAAAATTCAATTATAATAAAAGCTAAATGGTGAAATACAGTACTTACTGTTTACTTCTATCTTCGGCAAGATATTTGCTACACTCTGAAAGATAATGCCTTCATACCACGTGAATGGAGGGAGAGGAATTCAAAAATTTGGAATTAAAATGTTCTTTGGCAGCCCGAATGTTTGTAGCGTACTTCAAGCAGTAATAGCTTCAATCAAAAAAGTAGCAAACTGGCTGTGGTTGCATAGAGTATCGAGTGGAAATATCCGATGCGTGACTGCTGGCAAAGCGGCCATTAAATTAGAGCTAGCAAACTATCGATAGTCACGCCATTCGATATTTTCGATATTTTGTCGGAAAACTATCGATACTATCGATAGTATCGAATTATTTTACTTGCGGTTTACACGTAACATAAAATGACTAAATTTAATATTAATTTCTAGTTAATATTAAGTGTAGGCTTAACATGGCTGTTAGGGAATCTGTTTTAACAACTCAGTTAAAATATGAAATGACAAAAAAAAAAAAGAGATAGCACACAAAAATATATATTCGGTCTCTATTTCACAACCTTCGATTCAGCGTACTTTTTTCTTTCTTGCAGTTAGTATTAAAGTAAGCCTTTCATGTCAGCAGGAGACTAGGAGTTAAGAATGTTAAATTTAATTTTCAAATGAGTTTAGTTTTCAATTTGCATACAACTCAGTGGAGATATTAAAAAGTGTTCTTCTATCAAGAGTAGATCCATTACACGCAAATTTTTCTGTAGTACTAAGTCCATAAATTTATTATTTATTATTTTTAGTTATGACGATATTTGAGTAATTGAGCGATATATACAAACATGTATTTTCAATAAAAGAAAGCCAATATGTTAAATTTTATCGAGTTTATTGCCAATTTGGCAATATATTTTTTTCAACAATAGTATCGCTATCGAGAAAAAAACTATCGATAGTCTAATAGAAACAAAACAATCGATTGTTTGCCAGCTCTACATTAAATCCCTAAAGAATGTATATACCATATACAACCTCGTCAGTGAATGCCTTAAATCCCTTCACAGAAAAAATATTCCTGCAAGAAAAAACTTAAATTCAAAATAAAATCAAAAATCAATTAAAAATGTAATTGAGTCAATTAAACTTGGTAATTAATTAAATTTATAAACAAAAGTTTAATTGATTTAAATATATTTTAAATAAATTTTTGGTTTTATTCTCAATTAAAGTTGTTTATTGCAGGAATATTTTTTTCTGTGTTGGAAGGAGGCGGATTATTCCAATACTCATATCAGCTTACATTGAGTGCGACTACAAGGGATCACTATAGAAAACTCAATAACATATAAACTAGCTAAAAAGTAAGAATAAAAGAAATTAAAATTACAAATTAAATTAAATACTACCAGGCAAGTCCATAGGTTTCGGATAGTGGAAAGCACTGTAGATATGTGGAGTAACTGCTAAAGCAGTCATGGTTGCGAGTGGAGAGTCTCAGAGGGTTTCCGGGTGGCGCCGGGCGCCTAACAAATTCTGAGTGCCTACAATACTTGGAACGTCAGGGCGAGTAAGTGGCGCTTACAAATAACCAATAGCTACCTATTGACAGCGACTGTTCCTCATGTTAGAGGCGGCTGGAAGCGGACGTTGGATCTTGTAACAAGCGCCGTCATATAAGGATTCTAAGCCAGCCCGCCTGGAGGCCATGCTGAAAGCCCTAGTTCCGGGATTGGATGCTGTCATCTTAAACCAAAACGAAATTTTGTTAACACTTTTGTGCTAGTTTTGTGATATGTCCTCTTTTAAACAGTCATGGCTTAAAAACTTGTTGTGCCATTAATATTTTCGTCAGTCATAGGACAGGTAATACTGAATTAAAATTTTATTCATTATGGTATGTAGGGTGCCCCTGTGGCTGAGTGGTAGCGATGCTAGCCTCTCAGTCCAGAGGTCGTGGGTTCGATTCCCACCATAGACCCTGGGTGTTTTTCGCAGACAAGCTAATCGCTTTGCGAATTGTGTTTGTGTTAAAAAAAAAAAAAAAAAATATATTTAGTGGGTATCTGGAGATGAGTTCCGAGTTAGAGTCTTGGCCGGATAAATCAATTATATACATAAAAAATTTTTCTGATGCCTGTGCCAAACACTCGTAAGTTAAATAATTGATAAAATACAATGACGAGATTAAATTAAATTCATGTTATTTCAACTTGAAATAATATTGATTCAACATTATTTTGATTTAACAGCACGAGAATGTTAAATCAACACGAAATAAAGTTATTTCAAAAGGAAAAATTTTCTTTGAATATTACTCTTAATCATGTTAGATCAATGTGAAACACACATGAGGTTAAATTAACCTTTTTTACAAAAATTTTAAGTTGAAATTTTGTGTGTGTAGTTAGTCATCTATATCGCAATAACAACAATTTATGTTCACAGTAAAAAAACTTAAGGACGGTTATATTAAACACAAAAAAAATAATATTAAATTGCAACAACAATTAACATTGGCTAAAAAATTTATAATATCAATTTGTTAGTATAATTAACTTGATTTCTTTTTCGATAAATAGACAGAAATAATTTTCATCAAATATTTATAGTAAACTTAGTATTAAAAAAAACTTAATATCAACGAATATAAAAATACCAACATTTCCAAGTACTAACAGGCTAGTATTCCATTAAAAAAAGCTTTGTTTCCACATGGCGTCTTTTTAGTTTAAGAAAATAAGCACTCGAAATATTTTCACACAGAAAATTTTAGAAAGCACTGAATGTATTGCAAAAAGCACTGACCTGGCAACGCTGCTCTCGCTAAGGCTTGTTTGTTTGAATGTGCATCTACATACATAAATATAATTGCGTTAACATTTGCTTACATTTCTCTAAGCAACAAGTTGTACAACATCTGAATTTTTCTGTTTGATTTGTTTGAAATAATTCTACTGATAATTTACACGGACCGAAAATAATAAATATTCTTGAATTTTTAAAGAAAAAAAATCAAGTACAAAAAAACACAGGACAACGTGGTCAATCATACCATTTTAATTGGTTTTAACTTCATTTTCCAAAACTTGATTTGTATTTTTTTAAGTAGAAATAATTTTTATTTTTTATTTTTGATTAGAAATAATTGTTATTTTCTGATTTCTATTTGTTTGAGCAGAAATAAAAACCTAAAACTCATGTTTATTTTTATATATTTGCGCAAAACTAATTTTTTTTTGATTTCGATTTGTTCGAGCAGAAATAAAAATCAATTTCTGATTTCTAATTTTTCTAAAAGAAATGGGAGTTACATTAAGAAAAAATATATATATCGAGAGCCTATACGTCAACTCAAATTTGGTCAAAATGAGTTTTCGATAGCAAATAGCTCCCCTATGCAATCTGTAGTATAAATTCTGAATAAAAAAAAAAAAAAAAAAATATTTTTCTCATTTTATATAATTTTTTTTTATTCTGCTTTATCAAAGTATAATTTTTTTTTTGGTTTAGCTTTTTTTAGTTGACGTATTTACGTTTGTACATAGCTACTTTGATGAGACCAAAGTGTGGAAATTTCACCATATTTTTCCATTAGAAAATACCGAAAATGCCTTTTATTTTACACCCACATCATAAAAGTGATAAAAATAGTGCCAAAATGTTTTTTTTGCGGCTGTGGAATCTCAGAAATTTATTTCTATTCTTGGCCAAAAAAAAATAAAAAATAAAAATTAAAAAATAACAATTATTTCTGCTCAAAAACATAATAATTAAAACATAATTGTTATCTCTTGACTTTTATTATAAAATGCATAACAGTTACGGCCCCTGATAATTTATGACACATTTACAGATTGAAATTGCACACCATATCAATTCTGTGGAAATAAAGAAAAGTTGCTTAATTCATGTTTTACTGTTTTGCTGGAAAGAGCTTTTAAGCTTTCAAGTTGTCGATTTTCAGAAATCGTTTTTGTTTTGCAGTTAAATTGGGAAATTGGTCTTAACCTTTATTTTATCTAGGCAAATATCATTCCACACTCCATAACTATTATATTAAATTTGAAACATACCAAAGTATAAGCTGAATTATGCTATTATTCTATATCAGATTGTAAGTAGAAAATCACAACTAATAAATTAACAAAATTAAAACTAATACACTAATATCTGAAAAAAGTAACTTAATTTATAAAAAAATAAATTCCTACAAAATTATTGTATTTTTTTTAATAACACATAAATAATTTAATTCTCATAGTGAATGAAGGGTATATAAAATTGTGCTTAGCCAAACATAGCACTCTCTCTCTCAATTATTTTAATTATTACTTAGGCACCCCACTCATAAATGCTTGTATCATAAAATTTGTCTATGCAATTTCCCAAACGTACTCGTACATACGGTTTCTTCGCATTTGTTATTGCGTCTCTATTCTTCTACGTTTTTTTATGACCCTAGCCGCTATTAAGCCAAACAAATTGTTGTATTTAAAGAAAACAAAGCTAAAGTATAAAATAAAATTAAGGAACTGAAAGTTTCATGTAAAGAGTGTTTGTCCGTAAACATATCGCTGGCTGACCTGCAGAAATGTGATTATGCACCATTTTGAATTGAACAGGAACTTAAACTACATAGATGTTATAAATGGTTGAACATTGTTATACATATACGGTAAATCATTGGCGAAGTTTAAAATTTTTTTTTTAAATTGAGAAGGGGGTGACTGTTAATTTTCATGACTAATATTAAAGTAAATAATTACATGCAATTTTGAATAATTCTGAGGAGGGGGGGGGGTGGAGGGGAGCATCAGGAATTCTTGAAGGGCACTGCACCACTCCCCAGAATAGCCTTTCTATGCAATGGGGTTTATTGAACTCAGAAATGT
The DNA here is from genome assembly GCA_949987645.1 of Tachina grossa. NCBI lineage: Eukaryota > Metazoa > Arthropoda > Insecta > Diptera > Tachinidae > Tachina > Tachina grossa. The sequence continues at coordinate 47,191,276 of OX465278.1, read as the reverse complement.
CCAATATGGAAATAAACAAAAAAAAACCAGTAAAAACTTTTCGAGATTTTGTAATGATTGGTACTTATTTATCTAATTATTTTATATTTATAGTCAGAATCAAACTGTTTTTCATTAGTAATTAGTGGTTACGCTTTTTTGGGCATTTGGCACACAAAAAATGCCAGATGTTAACTCAGCCTAATTCATTATTTCTTCCATTATTAGGTAATTAATGACCACTTTTCCCTCTGAACAGAAATTAAAAACTAACTTAAATTATTATCAAACGAAAAAATTTAAAAGTAAAAAAAAAAACTACTAAAAACAGTAAACATGTGAACACTTGGCAACACTGGTGGTGTGTCAACTAAACATTCAGTCTTATGTAAAGAACAGGGAAATTAACATCGTGCCAATTGTAACATTGTGTGTTTGAAAGCTGTTTTTAAGTAAATAAAGTGTTCTGATTAGGTATCAAATGTACGCTTGGTGGCTTTATTTAATTGCCTATTTGGAACCTACAAAAACAACAGTTTTAAAAGGCAAAAACGCAACAATATAGTGATACGTACGAGGTTTTTTGTTCAGCACGTTACTGTTTAGTCACGGTTTTCGGTGATACAGTACAATTGATAATTAACTCGATTTCGGATATTTTGCGTATGCCTTGAATTTAAATTTCAAGTAACGATAAGTAATAGTATGTTTACACGATACGTGCTTCGCTCTCTATTCATGCTTCACACCCCAATCATGACCGAATCAACTTGCTTCGCCATAAAAAATTATGAGAGCGAATCAAGTAGATTCAATATGAATCTACTTGCGAAGCACGTATAATTGGTATCTTCTCTAACTTTTATCGCAGTTTATCGGCAGTTTAGCTGAACCAGCTATCAAAACAAAATATGTATACATATGTGTATGTATGGGTTTGAACAAATAAAATCAAACCAAAAAACATAGATGTGAGTTTAATATAAATAAATTTAATTAAGTTATGAATAGTACAAAAAGGAAAAATAAGAAGAAAATATAGGGATGCCTTCAAAAACAAAATTTTGAGTCGAATGTATGTAAGTATGTATGCTTATGTGTATGTATGTATATACGTGCATATGATACGTATGTACCCAGCTGGAAAAGTAGGCATTAATTGCATGAAGTATTATTTTTTCAAAGCAAAACAATGCATCCCTTAGAAACGATAGGGTAATTTGATCAAACACAATTAAAATAACTCATTACTTTCCTAGGACATGTCCTGTGTTAACAGTAATCAATTCAGAAATGAAAAATTATACATGATGTGCATTACCTTATAATTTACTATTCATTACCTTTTCCCACTGGGTATGTATATACGTACGTATGGTATGTATGAATGTGTGAATATAAATAAAAAGATGCCACACGAACAGTAATGCCAACTTTTTCAGAGCAAAAAGCACTAAATGCAATAAAGCCATATTTCGATTTTGCTCAGTTATAAGTAGAATATGAGTAGGAAAATAATTTAAGTTCAAGACAAAAGCAAATTAAACAATTGTAATGGGATATTTGATATAATAATTTTGGAAAAATAAAGTAGAACTCGTAAGCTTATATAATCCATAAAACTAAACTTCAGAAACAAAGTAATTTTATTTACAGGATAAAGATTTCAATTAAAATTTTATTTGTACTCTTTTATATAACTGCCTAAATTAAATCATTCCGTATAGACGAAATATCAAAACACATGATTAAAATTTATGTGGAAATGTAGGATTTTGGTCGATATCGAGTCCATCAATTTGTTACTGTAACTCCAGTAATTGTAATTAGAATCGAAATAAATTGAATTCTGCGTGTATTTAGCATACAAATCGAAAGAATTTGTATTTATTTATGTGTATATACATGCGTATAAATATGTAGGTATGTGTCAATGAATTAACAAAAACTATTTACTATGTATGGATGTACATTAGGGTGTTCTCAAAAAGTCAATTCTTTGTTTTTCTCAGAACCAGGTTTCAAACTTTAGTTTGGGTAAAAAAATAGGCCTGCTAAAATATCAGCTCATAATATTAATGGTGAGATGGTGTTCATCGCACTTTTCAATTTCTCATACGATTTACATAAATTGATTTTATTCATTCTGATTGTCATGAGTAAAGAACGGAATGTCCTACAGTAAACTCTTGGTACGCTTTTGTAGAAAATTAAACGCTCTATAAAAAAAGTTACATAAAACTTTTTGATAAGTTAGCTGGATCAAAAGTTATTTACAGTCCAAATAAAATTTACCCAAAATTTATACGATTTTTCAAGAAAACAACAGAAATATTATGTTATTCCAGAAAATTTTACCAAGTTCCATACAAAATACAAACAGGCCTTTTAAAAAGTGCCAAAGAAGTGTTTTTCGTTATAATAGAGAAATATAAAACAATATTATAAGTTTTTCAATTTATTTTAACCATAGCTGTAATAAGTGAATGGAATGGAAATTAAAAATATTTTTATTTCAGATTTAGTTTAATTTTAAATTTTTTTATAGAATGTTAAACTTTCTACAAAAGCGTACCAAGAAGTTTACTGTATCACATTCCGTTCTTTACTTATGATAATCAGACAGAAAAGTGGAAAATGTTTATTTGTTGTTTTGTTTAAAGCCACCATACTATCACAAATTTATATTTAGTGAATTTGTTAAACGCACTAAAAGCACTAAAGTCAAATGTGAAAAAGCAACAATTTCGGGTATTTAAAAAAAAGCACCTAGTTGAAAAATTCCGGACTGTTATGAATTAAAAAGCACTAAATCTAGTACGAAAAGCACTAAATTGGCACGCTGCACACGAAGCACGAAGGCGTCGTATAAACGGTAAGATTTAAAAACAAGATTCAGAGAGCGAAGCATGTGATTCAACTCGTCGTCTAAACATAGTATAAGTACAAACATACATATGATGTATGTATGTATGTTCACACTTTGTGGTGTTTATATATATGCAATTAAAGAAAATCAGTGGGTCAAATTTTTTATAGCTTTTGAAAGTTTATGTTTGTATGTTGTATGTATGTTAAATTAACACTACAACATAATAAGGTTTTTTATTTTTTGTTTAATTCTGTTTTAAAGCTGTCTGAATCATAAAATAATTTCACGATTTTTACCAGTCAGAAAACTCTAAACTAAATCTTTTAATAATTTCATTTTAATATCTAAAAGTAATAATAATTTATGATTCCTGCTAATTAACTTTTATCAGCGCAATTACTTTGGAATATTTTGTTGCTCTGACCATCATGGTTTTTCAAAAAAAGTTAATCCCCTTATTGGGAATGGCGTCGTCAAGGTCACATCAAGACGACAATAAAAATGGTTACTTGTCTACTCTTTGTGGGCAACAATTGACTAATATTAATATGCTCTATTAATTTACAAAACCCTAGAGATTAGTAAGAGATTTTCAATAAGATCCAATTGTTGCCTATAAAGAGTAGACAAGTGACAATTTTTAGTGTCGTTTTGATGTGTCTTCAGGGATGATAAAGTTGGTACAATTGTAATTTTTTTTGGTACAATTCAAACCCTAAAAGTACGTTGGTACCCTCGTGACTCATTTCGTACTATTTGAAAAATTTGCGAGAGACTATTCCTTGTTTTTTTCACACAAAAACTAAATCGCGATCATTTAAAGTATATCAAATTTTAAAGAAAAGTGGCGAATTTGATCTGTTGTTGAGAGCGACCTTGTTAGATATGCATTACACTTGTTTGATTTATTATAAAAAATTATATCGAACTTCACCGCTGTTTCGTTTTCAATATGATAGCGTCGTCTTCATTTATTTTATCTATTGTATTATTATAAAATTTATAAGAAATAAAAAACTTGCTTTTAGCCCCTCTTTAGTTTTTCATCCATATGGCTACATTTAAACTTTTGCGAACTTTTTCTTTCTTTAATCTAGCAAAATAAAATTAGTAAAAAGTCGATATTGCTTTACCAATTCAAAAAAGAAGAATAATATAGAGTAATCTTTTATTTCTTCCAAAGTTTTTATGCCTTGAAAGTTATTCAGTACAGCCTAAAACAGATAATGTATGTTTTTGGAAGAGCGAGAAATCGAAATTTTATTTAATAACGGCCAATTTTAAATGTATATACTTATGTAAACATACATATGTATATATGTGTATTTCTATTATATACGTATGTATATGCCAACTATTTAATCTACGAATGTACATACCTTATTGAAATGTAATATGAAATTTAAATGAAATATGTACAATATTGAAGCTCTCAAGCTATGTATGTGTTGATCTCATGATAGTTATTTATATTATAATAAATTACTTTACAAAAATTGATTTGATGTTTTTATTTTCAACAGAAACATTTTAATACTATCCCCTTTTCGCGCTTTTTCAAAAAAATTTACTATTTTTTTTTATTTTTGAATATATTTTCAATTTAGCCCTTTCTTGCCCTTTTTTCAAAAATTTTTACGCGTTCTGAGTCTCAAAAGTTGGCATCACTATCGACGATGTCATTCACAATAAAGGGGAATGTTTTCACAAGAGCATAAAGCTACTGTAAGAGAGTTTTAATATTTTGCTAATCTCCGTTTAATTTCTTTATCCGTTTATTTAAGGCGATTAGCATGCAAATGCCTTAGTAAATCAATTCATTCATAGTATGGCATAAATTATCTATCTATCTATATACATAATTAATATGCGAACATGTTTTTTGTAATCCCTTTTACGCTGGTATCACTGCACCGATTTTAAAAAGATTTATATGGTTTTAAAGGATTTTCTGTACAGATGTGGAGAATCTATATTTTATTCAAATCGGTTTAGTATTTTGGGAGCTATAAGCGTTTAAAGTTGCTACTACTACATGCAAACATATTACACGCCCATTTATTAGCTTACACGTAAAAAAGAAACAAAACATGAGTGTGTGTGTGTTTGTAGTATTTCTCTTGATCTAACAATTTTTTCTCTTATTTGTTGTTGTATGAAAGCCACAATACTTAGGGCGGGCCAATTTCACCAACTTATTTAAATATCAATTAATATTTAAAAATAATTTTTCCATACAAAAATTAATCAAAATCGACATTTAAATATGAATTGATATTTAAATAGAGTTGGTGAAATTGGTCCTTAAAGGAAGAGAATTGAATAAAGTGACTTAGCTTGGTTGAAGGCAGCGTTGCCGTTGTGACACTAAAGTATCACTTTTGACCATTTTTCGTGCTAATGACACTTTTTATGACCCTTTTTTTAATTTATCCCTTTGTATCATTTTAACAAAATGTATGCCGTAGGGCAATCATATGCTCAAAAATTGGACGGAGCACAGTCTAGCATATCAGTAATTGGAAAAAGTGCTGTTCGTCCATCATTTTACTGTTTTAGTCGATACAAAAGCCAATAAATGGTGAAAATATTGCAAAATATATGAAACTCAAATCCCTGATTCCAAATGCAAATTATTTCTGGGAGCATCACAATTAAAAAATATGTATTTTAACTTACTTTCATCTTTTTATAAATAAAATTTAAATGTGATTTTTCATTACATGCAAATCGGCAAGACCGTCTACAGGAGGTTTTCACTATTCTTTACCTGGTGTTCATTCCTAATGTTTTTTCACCTGTAAGTTAAAACTTACGGTCTTTTGGCTATATCCACTTTAAAAAAAATGTTAGCTTCATCCGATCATTTTTACGATCTGGCCAGTTAGAGGTCTAACATTGATTTATAATTAAAGTATGTATGTATGTTAATTAATTTTATTTTAGTCTAATGTATTTAATTAATTGTTAAAATTCATGTTTCTTTTTTTTTAATTTAAATAAATGCTATTTTTTTCTTCCAAAAAAACGACCCTATTTTACTATAAAATACCCTTTTATTGACCCTTTTTTTTCTTAAATACCCTTTTTATGACACTTTTCAAAACTTTCAACGGCAACCCTGGTTGAAGGGATTTTGTTTGTTTTTTTAATTTCATGTATTATTTAATTATGCTTGCATATGTACGTAAGTTTGTGTGTGGCTGTGTTTTAATGAATTTTTTATGACGTTTAGACACATACATTTTCTTTGAATCTTAAATTATTTACATTTTGATTCTAGAATACGGACGAGTGTGTCGTCCGTTTGGTATATCTAGTTTATATAAAACACCAAAGAATTTTTAAAAATCAGATGGTCACGGGGTAGATCATGCCTGATAGACTCATTAATTTGTTTTCTGTCAAACATGTTTTTTTTTTGCGTTATATCAGAAAAACCGGAACTAGTTCAGAAATCGTACAGCATTCTCTCAGGCATATTGTAAAAGTTTAACGAATTTCCTCAGACAAAGCGAACCGATTTCTTATCAATGCCTCATAATAATTTTAGGTAGTTTTTTTAATCAACGTAGGATAAGAATTTGGTTTTTTTTCAATTTTTTAATGCAATATATTAATAATTTTAAAAAAGTGAAATGATTTCCAATATACATTTAGGAACTTATTGTATTATGATTTTTACTTTCCAAAAATTTTGGGAATTTAGTTAATTGTTTCAGGAATACATTATTTAATTTAATATTTTATTTTTAGTTATTTTTAGTTAACGCATAATGTTGGTTAAGCACATCTACATACGACTATATGATTTTCATTGCTGCTATAAATATTGGGGTTTTGGAAACCTTTGGCTTGTGATTGAAACCTAGGAACCATCGAAATGCATATATATGTGCTTAACCAGCAACAAATAAATTTTTTAAATTCGGAACAATTTAATTTATTCTTTGAAGTTAATTTAATTATACAAAAATTAAAAACCTCCAAAAAAAATTATTTTTTTTGATATTAATTTTGTGTCGCAATAATTAAGAAGTGCTTAAGTGCCAATTTTTGACTTAATCGATTAATTTTAAGTTCTGTTTAAATACGAAATTGTGTTTTTTGTTGCATATTTAAATAATACTTATGAGCGTACCATATGTGTTTGTGCGTTCGTGTGTTTCTTGAAAACATATAGAAAATATTAATTTAATTTTCATAAATATAAAACATATACACTACGTTGCATCACATCATGGAATAAATAAGTAGAAAAATGCATTCCGATGCTCGCTTGGTTTCATAAAATGTATTTTTATGCAATTTTAATTTTCTGAATTTTGAAAAGCTTTCCATAGTACTGGGAAATTTTGCAGTGCTGCTTTACTTTTAACGTAATTTAATAATATAATTAAAGTTAAAAAATGAAATCGTATTTAAATACAACTCAAATTTGAATAAAAATTAGATAATGACGTATTTAAATATTAAGTTAAAAACTAGGGGTAAGTCATATTTTACTGTTTTTCAGGGGAGCACTTTTATGCCCTAATTCAGTAAGAAGATTTAGGAGGTTTATGTGTGAAAATACTTTTGAGTTCTTGTGTTTAAATTCTCTACATTATTTTCTGCAACAATTGTGGTTGTCCTTGATAATGAAAAATAAGAATATTATTGCCATGTTTTTAAAATATAAAAATTAATTTGAAGTAATATACAATAGTTTAAGAAAATTATGTGTTGGAAATAATGTTTGAAAAAAATCATGAAGCAAATACACGAACCTTCTAGTATAGACAATAAGTAATAACTAGATATACCAAACGGACGACACACTCGTCTATTAGTATTCTAGAATCAAAATGTAAATAATTTAAGATTCAAAGAAAATGTATGTGTCTAAACGTCATAAAAAATTCATTAAAACACAGCCACACACAAACTTACATACATATGCAAGCATAATTAAATAATACATGAAATTAAAAAAACATAAACAAAATCGCTTCAACCAAGCTAATTCACTTTATTCAATTCTCTTCCTTTAAGTATTATGGCTATCATACAACAAAAAAAAAATTTAGATCAAGAGAAATACTACAAACACACACACTCATTTTTTGTTTCTTTTTTACTTGTAAGCTAATAATAGTAATAGTAGCAACTTTAAACGCTTATAGCTCCCAAAATACTAAACCGATTTCAATAAAATATAGATTCTGCACATCTGTACAGAAAATCCTTTAAAAGCATATAAATCTTTATAAAATCGGTGCAGTGGTACCAGCGTAAAAGGGATTACAAAAAACTTGTTCGCCTATTAATTATATAGATTGTTTTAGAGAATTACAACTGCGTCTTGTCTGCGTCCACAGAGAAGACGATACAATCGTCGAACAGAACTAGGTCATTAAACTTTTTCAGTTAAAGTAGAAAATTTTTATTTTATTTTGAAAAACATCGTTTTATGCATCATAAATAACACATTCAACTTGAAATATGCCAAGGTATAAGCTAAATTAATCTATAATTTCATATAAGATTTAGCACAGAGGTCCATTTGTATGAAAATTAGATGGGTGCCATTAACTGAAAATTACCTTGTCTCGACTTACTCACTTTTTACCACAGATTTCATCAGCGAAGAAATTTGGGACTTACATACATATTTAATTTTATTTTGGGACCTATTTTGCTCTCCAAAAAATTGATTGCTTTTTAAAATGAAACAATTTGAGAGCCTTTTTATATTGAAAACAAAAACAATATTGATGGGTTGTTTAAATAGGCAGGCGAGAATTTTTGATTATCTTCGTTAGATTGGCAGTTATTAATCTTTTTAATTTGATAGTTGCTGAAACATATTTAAATGAGCTAGACCACTCGTATATTTATGTTCATATGCGCACTTGAGGTTTCCACATTATATTTCCATTGCCGGCCTTCGGCCTGTCTCACGGATTTTCTCCTCAAATATTTATGCATTTTTTGGATTTTATTTCATTGGGAATTATTTTCAGTTTCTGGAGTAATTAATTTTTTTTGTAACTTACTTCATTAAATTTTTGCCGGGACTCATTTCATTTTTTACGTCCACGTCCTATTTTCTTTGGGAGTATGTGATTTAGTCGTTTTTGCATTCAGCCATTTTTACTTTACCCAGTTTTAGTTTGAAGCCTTTCGATATGCACACAAATTTACGTTTAATATATTTTTTATTTACTTCTTATAATATTCTTACTAAAAGTAATAATAAATAATTTAAAAAAATGTAATACAATAATAAATTGTTCAATTTATGTTTATGACCATAAACGAATTTTGAACAAAGGCATGAATTCCAAAAGCGAACTTTAATTTTTTTAGCGATTAATTTTATGTCTTAAAAGTTTTAAAAATTAAATTTTGCACAAAAATCGTACATACATATTCGTATTTAAAGGTGGTTTTGTTTAAACTTTACAGGTGGTGTTTTTCATTATTATTATATTTAATTATCTGCTACTCTACTTAAATGTAGATGGAATTATTATTTTTTTAATAATTAAAACTGCATACGTCTTTGGGTATTGCGGAAGTTAATGACCAAGAAGGCTGTCAATAAGAAGCCAAATAGCTGATGTATCAAGACCGAAAAAAAGAAACAAATAAATATTAATAGTATAAACTATTTACAAACTTCCAACTTACCTCAAAGGCTACACAAATCCAAGAGAAAATAGCAAAGCGATACGATTCCTCTTCGTAGTATTTAACCAATTTTTCAACACAACCCTGCGTGTATAGGTTATGTATATCTGAGCGATCCTGATCCGAGTAACAGCTGGCTGGAATTGGCTTGCTTATGAGTATATAATCATTGGCACTACTTTTGCCACAGCAGTCATGATGCCTTTGCAACTCGTCCATTTCATTTGATTCCCAGGCCTTTTTCACTACTTCTACGCCATTGTGTTCGCTGCTGTTGATACCAACGATTGCGATTGCAATATTCAACAAGGTCAATGCCAATAAGAAAACAGCACACTTGAAAAGATCAATTAATTATTAAACTCAGACACTTGAATGCTTAGTTATGAATAAATTACGAGAGTATACAAGTATTATTTGTACTTACAGACGCCGTCAGACCAACAGATTCTCTTACGGTGGCATAAATTCCCAAGAATGCAAAAACTATGCATAAAGCTAAAACAATGTAGTAGCCAATGGATATTTCTATAGGGAAATAGTCTGGATTGAGTGCGATCCAAATTATGCCTCCAATTGAAATTATCTGTAATTATATTGCAGAAAAGAAAAGTATTATTGACGTTTTACTACACAGAAACCAAACACCAAATTCATTGAATCAGTAAATATTTTGTATGAATGCGGACCTACAAAAAAATTTATAGATTCTGATAACAATTTTGTAAAAATTTAACTGGAAAATTTTTTTTATTCTAAGTTAACTTATTATGGCATTAAGCCTGGTACTCTGTTCGCAATTTCGTGCGAAATGCTGTCAAACTACATATAAAAGTATTTAGTATGAAATATTTGCGAAATAAATTCGCAAAAGTAGTACTCTGTTCTTGTTGTGAAAAACACGTAAAATCATGTCTTTGCATGCAAAATTAGTCTGGCATCATTTTAGTTTAGCTGCGAAACAACATGAGCAGTGCTTTTTTCGCACGGAATTTTAACAATGTTGCATACTTTCAAGCAATAAAAGCGAGAAATTTATAAAAAAAACCGCGAGTTGGGCTACATTTAGTACATGTCAAATTTTTCACGCGAAATAATAAATGGTGCTGAAAATTTTTCACAACTTTGAACGGAGTACCAGGCTTTAGAGAAAAAAGTTAACTGAAACTCAAAATATTTTCAGTCAAATGTATTAATAGGAACAGAAAAACATTTTTGAAAAACTTTTTTTTTGTATTATTCAGCAAATTTTTGTTTATAATTAGGGAAAGAAAGTATTTTCATGTAAATACACGTTTTCTGTCGTTGGTCTTAGATCAACGTAAATAAAATATCTTTGCGAATCAACAAATTTGTGACAAAATGGCATCGATTTATTCGTGCATATTTTTGCATATTTTATAATAAATACATATTTTTGCATATTTTTTTATAAATGCATATTTTTAATACATTTTTTAGTTTTTTCATGTTATAAATATAATTTTGGTTTTTTTTTATTAGTTGTAAAGTATTTAAAAGCTGCAGTTTTTACGACTGTGTAAGAATAAAAAAAGAGGAAAACGAGAAATATTTACCATCGCATTTTTTGTGATATTATTCGATATACCTTGGGTTAAGTCAAGAATACCAATACCATTGAAAATTAAAAAATAGCATGGAATAATAGGCCTTTTAAACCCAAAAATATTTGTGCAATTTTTTTCAGCGCTCTCTACTGGTTCCGCATTAATTTCATGTGGATATAAAGTGCTTTTGAAAGCACATTTGCGTGTTTCAGTCTTTAATGAAAAATATCAAATGATATGATACGGATACATCCAATAGTAACTAGATGGTAAGGCAGTACTAAATTTCTATTAATAAAATTAAAGAAATTTTAAAGTCAAAAACTTTCCCCATATGCAAAAAAATAACGTGTGCTTCAACTGTATGTTAAATTAAAATTTCCATACAAAAACTGGTTTTAACGAACACTTGAAGCACACATAATTTTTTCCATATGGGTGCAAGTTTTCTTGACTTTCAAATTTCTTTAATTTTATTAATAGAAATATAGTATCCGACAGCCTTCTTTCTGCCTAATTGATATATGGCCAATTAGTAGAGCTGTGTAGCTCATGAACGAACGGGTTAAATTGAACGAATCACTTAATTGAACGAACTGATCCGGTGATTTTTATGAACGCTTTTGGATCAGTAGCGTACCGCTCGATGTTTTCCTTCATTCAGTTTGTGTTTCAAGTCTTTTATGTCAAATTTGCTTTCGTTCATGATTGCTATTTATGTTATGTCTTTTTGTTTGAGTTGAGTTTTTGTGTTTTAAAAGGTTTAGGTGCGTGTATACTAAATTCTATTTAACATCGCTGTGGCACTGTCATCATTCTTTTTTTTAATTTGATTTAACAGTCTTTTCACAAGAAGTATTTTTACTAGTGTTTTTTATAAAGTATTTTTACAAAGTAAAGATGTTAGACCTTAACTGTATATATGTTTATAAATACATTTCATTACCTCAATCTAAACTGAATTTGTAGTGCTTGAGATATTTCTTTTTGTTTCCGGTAAAATATTTTTGAGTACAAAATTTTAACTTAAACTTTGAGAAGTAACATTCAAACATTGATGCGCTTTTGATATATAAATAACGATAAAAGAGTTAAAGTGCTTTTATTAATTATTATTTATGAAGAAAAAAAAAACTAGTAAAACTAAACAAAAGTACTTTTCTTAATCTTAATATTAAAGTAAATGTACAATATTCTAGTCGAAAGAACATTAAATTATTTATAAAATGAATTTAAATATAATTTTTTAAATAAAGAATTCAACTTTGTTTTAATAAATTTTTCAATTCATTCATTCGCATTATTTAAATACTCGTATATACAACCGATTTTATTATTCTTACAAAATAGCATTGTTTCATACTGTCGTTCAAAAGTGAACGATTGAACGAACGGGTCAATTTTTTGCTTATTGAACGAAAATGACCGGTCACTGAAAAGAACGATTTGGCACAGCTCTACCAATTAGAGGTTTCGTTACTTTAACACATCAATTAGAAATAGTTATACAAAAAAATTATGAACTTAAAATATACATATGCAACAAATTGGATCAATAGTTTATAGCTCTAAGAACGAAAATTTAGAAACTGAATATACCACAAACGCATTTAAGTACGCACCAATAACTTCTGCTGATGTGGAACATTCATTTTTATTACATTTTTTTCAGAAAAAACCGTCAAAGATTTATCTTTATTTTGTATTCCATATGATTTGACAAAATATTTATTAAGAAGGCATTGAAGCTGAGCTTTTTATGTTTTTTTAAGTTTTTAATGACAAAATGTTTGTTAAGAAAGCAATGAAGGTGATTTGTTTAAGTTTTTAATGTTATTAAAAGTTTCAAAAAAAGTTGATAAATGCATATTTTATTAGTTTTAAATACATATTTTTATATTTTTGCTGCATATTTTATGTACATAAAACGTGATTTTAAATGCATGAAAATCTTTCCCTATTTATAATTTACAAACACATTCACTAAAATTTTTCGTATTATCAAAAAATAAATTAACTGAATCAATAACAATTCTTAATTAAAAAAAAAAGAACCGAATCAAATAAAAGGTTCAACTATTTTTTTTTTTACTTTCAAAAATTGCCTTGTTTTTATGGTTAAGCATTTCGTTCCCGCTTTTGGAACTCGTCACTAGACTTCAACCCAAAAAGTTTTTAAATTTAGCTAACAAACTCCGTATGTATATAGTAAGACTCTTAATACTATATTGAGGATCACAATATAAAAAACATAATAAGTTTGAAAACCGCAAATAAAAATCTTTAAAAAAAATGTAAAAATAAATTTAACTGAAAATAACAAATTTAAATATAAAAAAAATAAATCTTAACATTTTTTTTTACAAATTTTACTTTATATAGATAATTTTCATTCTATACAGTTTTTTTTTACATAAAATAAAATTGGAACAAATAATTTACTGAAACAGTAAAAAATATTTACTGAAACTAAATTGTTTAAAAACTTTTTGGGAATAATTTTTTCTGTGTATAGAATTAGCATGTTATTGAACTTTTTAGCTTAGTTGTGTTGTATATGGAAATGTGTTGTACGAGTATTAATTTGCTTCAGTTGCAGTTGAGGAAATTGAATAAGGAAAGGAGGATAGAGCAGGAAGTGCGGTAGTTTTGATTTTGGGTTATTGTACAAAAATTTAGTTTTACTTCCCAGTAAAAAAAGACACTCCAAAGAAGTCATGAAAATGTAGAGTTTGCAGTCTGGAAGTAGTTCAAGTTTCGATCCGATCTAATGATTTTTCATAGGGTTGTCATTGCAAGAAGTTCTCTTTTTCGATGCCTAGTCACCGAATTAGAAGCGATTTTAAGAAAAATTCCCTTTTTTGTGTTCTATGGTAATATTTTCATCTAGGAAAAACTTTAAAAAGTTACATATTTTAACAATTCGTTTCTTTTTATACGAATTTAAACGCGAAACAGTGTTTTCATGTAAATTTAAGCAAATAACTTCTAAATTTTAGGCCAAAATTAGTTCATAAATTTCTTTCAAAAAATCGATTTTTTGAACATTTTGGTGAGTATTTACTAAAACTATGGAAAAACTACAAGGTTTTGTGTGATTAAATAAACTTTTACTTGGTTTTCTGATAACTATCGGCATATTAAAAATATCGATTTTTTGGAAGCAATGAAAGTGTGGTTGCTTGAGAATGACTTCCATTTTTTTTTACTGGGTTTGAGTATATTTTTTTGACTCTTATGCTCTAATTCAGTTAGCAGATTTAGGACGTTTTTGTTTGAAAATACTTTTGAGTTCTTCTGTTTGAATTCTCTAAATTATTTTCTTTAAAAAAGGTTGTTGTCTTTGATAATGAAAAATAAAAATATTATTTCCATGTTTTTAAAATATAAAAATTAAATCAAAGTATTATGGCCTTATTTATAAAAAATAATTTGGTTTTATAAAAGTTTTATTCATCCAATTTTTATACAAAATGTTTTAAAAACCTTTTGTCAACCAAAAATATTTTTATGAATAAGGCAGTTATACCATAGTTTTGTAGAATATAATCAAGTGCTGGATATAATGTTTGGAACAAAATCATAAAGCAAATACACGAACCTTCTAGCATAGACAATAAACAATAATTTTTTTTAAAGAATCACACAACTGCGGCTTTTTTTCATCTGTAGAGAAAACGATACAATCGGCTAACACATTTAGGGCATTCATTTTTCTTTAAAAAGAAAAAATCAATTTTATTTTTTTTAGTTCAAAATTTAAATGAAATCTCAAGTTTTGAAAAAAGTATCAATCAGTGGAGTCATCATATATTCGACATATGTACATATAAAAATCCGGTTTTCAAATAATTTGATAAAATCCTAGTTTACAAAAACCGGTCACAAAGTTTTATTAAAAAAACCAGTTTGCATATTTTATTAAAAAACCAGTTCGAAAAATTATAGTGAAAATATTTAAGTTAAAAATTAAAACTGATGTCAAACAATATCACACAAAAAAAAGTATTGCTGCAATAAACAACTTTAATTGAAAATAAAAAAAAACCAATTAAATATGTGTTTTAATTAATTAAACGTCAATTAAACGTTTGTTTAAAAATTTAATTAATTACAAAATCAATTAAAAATGTATTTAGGTCAATTAAACTTTTAGTGTTTTTTATGGGAATTGTTACAATTTAAGTTTAAAATTTTTAAACGCACTAATAATCCCAAATTAATATTTTACTTATTAAGTAAAATATTTTTTTTTACTAAAAATTCATTGAAATTGATTATTGAGGGGTTTAGCTGGATCCTATGCGCATTTCACTGTTGCTAATGCAGATCATCAGGGAACCTTTACCCAAAGCTTCTTAGAACAACTAGAGTTATTATATTATAAACTTTCATTTAAACAAATGAGAAGCTCAATAACAAATAAAAAAGTTGAAACAAGAACTCAATAATCAACATATTTTTTATTTTCTTACTTTACTATTGCTACATTGGCTGACTTTTTTTCAGCTTAAAATGGTAGTCGTAAGAGTATGTGAAAGAAAATAAATGTAAATAACAACAACAGCTATTTAAGAATAGAGTGTTGCCACACAAGTATTTTTTTGACCGGGTGCAGTCAAGTTAATAATTAGTGTTTTTTATGGGAATTGTTACAATTTAAGTTTAAAATTTTTAAACGCACTAATAATCCCAAATTAATATTTTACTTATTAAGTAAAATGTGAAATGCGCATAGGATCCAGCTAAACCCCTCAATAATCAATTTCAATGTATTTTTAATAAAAAAATATTTTTCTTAATAAGTAAAATATTAATTTGGGATTATTAGTGCGTTTAAAAAATTTTAAAATTAAACTTTTGTTTTGATTAAAAATTTAGTTAATTACAAAGTTTAATTGATTCAATTACATTTGTAATTAATTTTTGGATTACTTTCAATTAAATTAAAAAAAAATTGTATCTGATGACGAAATATTCATGTTTATATGTATATAAGTCTTTAATCACTTTAAAGCTGATACTTATTTCTTTGTGTCTTTTCTATACGTCATATTTGCTGTGATAGTTGAGTTTGCTCAAGACCGATACAGGTGAAAAAAAACTGTGATTTCGATTTAAAACTTACTTAAACCGGTTTCGGTTTCGGTTTTTAAGCCTGAAGAGTTATTGTGTTATTCGATTCAAAATAAAACTGTTTAAATTTATATTCTTTTAATAAAGAAATTCGAAGGCTTTTGCTCTGGTTTATGAATACTATTTTCATAAGCCACATCCATCACATGACAATATGAATTTTGTGAGCCAAGCATAACACAGTTTTGTGTAGTTTTCTATTCCAAATTTCTAAGTAGGCTTAGAAACGTATACAAAACCCAGCAAATAATTTATGTTCGATATGAATCTATTCTATTTTTCTACACCTTTATACAATTAGAAATGAAAAACCAAATCTAAATTCAACATTTAAGTTTCTAAGCCTACTACGGTAATTTTTCTTCTGTGATTTTCATATTTATATATTTGTTAATTCTCAAATAGTTTTTGAAAGTCTGGGCATCAGATAAGAGTTTTGTGACTGTTCAAAATGTGTGGTTGAAGTGCAATGACGATTTGTTGCAGCAGCAATGAAATGCATATAGACAACGCTAAATCATCACCAAATTAATTTTAAAATTTTATTAATTTTATCTACTTAAATCTACAAAATGTCTATTATTTTTGAAGAAAGAAGGCACTGTGAAAATATGCGACAAAGATAAATTTACATCCTTTTTTTATTTAAGCAGTTTTATTGAATATTTTCGATTGGCTAAAAAATGTTTTATAATAATTTTACACAAGATTCAAAATAGCTTCAAACGTTCATCCATTCCAATTACAATACAGTTATTGTAAGATTTTTTTAAGGAAACAGTTTCCAAATATTTGTTACGAGTAAAACTGATGTACATCGAGTAATAGTTTCCAAATCTTTTTCAAGATTTACTTCGTCTTTTGGAGGAAAAATATGTCCATAAATCCTTTACAACCTCTGTCAACATCAGCATGATTTTCTATGAATTGGCTTAAGGCATATTCTAAGAGATTTTCTCCCTGTATTTATGTGAAGCAAGCAATTACTTTTTTTTATATTTTTATTTTTAATAAAGTTTTAAAGCCTGTTTATGTAAAACGTTTACAAAACGTTTAGAAATCTTGACTTTTTTGTAATAGATTTTCATCGTAAATGTCTTACATAAAAAGGCTGTTACTTAGATTTTTGTTAAATTTTTTATCACTTAATTAAAATAAATTTAGACGGTTTAAAATCGAATTTAAACTGACGTTATCTTTTTTTTATGAAACAAGGTCACTTAAGGTTAGGTTAGCAGGCTGCTGGTAAAGAAAGGTGAAATTTAGAGTCCACCTCACTAAGGTTTAATACAACGATCCCTTTGTGCTACCTGTGAGGTACAGAGCAAATAGTCTGAGAGAGTGATAGTAATTAAATTATTAATAGTAACACAAACACAACTCGCAAAGCGATTAGCTTGTCTGCGAAAAACACTCCTCAGGGTCTATGGTGGGAATCGAACCCACGACCTCTGGACTGAGAGGATAGCATCGCTACCACTCAGCCACAGGGGCACCCTGTGACAGAGAAGACAGTTGGTGAAGGAAAAGATAGAGGAAAGCTTCATTCTTTTACAACTTTGCTATTTTGCACGCTTATTTGTAGTGTTGGAGCGCCTCTGGTGTTAAATGAATCGTATTAAATTTTGAAGCTGTAAGTAGCCATTTTATTTGTTGTTATACTTCGCCAATGATTTTGCTACACAATACCGACGAAGGAAGGCGCTCTGATGTTACATTAGGATTAGCATCCGCTGAAGCCGGTGTAGTTTTTTAGTGACCAGTTCCTTATGCCTGTATCACTAGAACTTTTCCCACAACAACTGATACAAAGGTCACTAATGCATATCAGAAAAATGCGTGGTATTGTTATTTTAATGACTGTCGGAGAACGAGTTCGAACCCAGAACCTTCGGTTTTATAGTCAACTTGCTAACTACTTCAGCCAACGCCACCCTAATGAAACAAACTTGTAAGATGAAATCTATACAGTAAATCGATGCACGTTGCCATATAATATGTTATTTTTTCGATTGAAATATCTGATTATTTGCATTTTTTAAGCTATAAATTTTTGAAACTTTCAATTTAATTTAGAAAAAAAAAGACTATTTCCTGCTGTTAGAGATTGTGGTAAAATTTGTTGCATCCAATGATACAATTTTCAAGTCTATAAAAATCAATAAATATTTAAAATCGAGTTCTTGAAGGCTTTTTAAAAATATTATAAGCCTCATTGATAAGTACAAGTTTGCGATAACACATCTTTTATAAATTGTGCGAGTTGGTGACGGATTTTCAAAGTAAATCTTAAAACGTTCTTGAAGTGTACATCTATTCATGATTATATGCCAGAGTATACTTATCATCAGGGACAAGGACTTCATGCATTTAAAAAAGGTATTTTAGGCGCCTAAAATATGACATTAAAAACGAAAAATATGCACTAAAAATAATTGGATATGCACATATTTTAAAAAATTTTTGTTCAAAATAACATTTTTAAATTTACATACAACTAATTAAAGATATAAAAATATTTTATTTTCTCCAGATTTGCGTGTACAAGACTTTTATATTAAATTTGTACACAAGATTAAAAATGATATAAAAAATTTTTTCTGCATTATTTACTCTAAATACGCATTTTTAAAAATATGTTTATATTGCAATAAAGGAGCGATACGTTAATTGAAAAAGAAAAGTGTTATTTATTTATTTTAATTTAAAAATTTTTGAACGCGAAGTTCTATCAATTTATTCTAAGAATAATTTTTGGCATTGATAAAGGCATTGTAACGTCTGTAAATGTAATCGGCTCAAATTTAAATAATTATTTTTATATAATGTTGTATACCTATACATATTTATTTAACGCAACTATTACAATGAATTGAATACTAACTATTAGATTTATTTAGCATTTTTAAAAACAATATCAAGTTTCCGCAGAATTGTTTCACTCCTTTCGTCTTTATTAGCAGAAAATGTCCTCTATAAATCACCAAATGACAAATTTTATTAAATTTGATAGGTGTGTGTGCTTGTACAATCCTTCTACAACAATGCAAGCGAAATAATTTGTCAAAAATCTTGCATTAATAATTAGTCATTAATAACAAATTTTAAAATTTGAATTTTTTTACTAAATATGACACAAAACTTGTAATTATACCAAAATATGAGACAAAAATATGCATTTATGACCAAATTATGCAAAAATATGCATTTTCAGCAAAATATGCAAAAATATGCACTAACAAATCGATGCCATTTTGACACAAATTCAATGTTTCGTAAAGATATTTCGTTCTTGCCATTATCAGGTTTCAGGTAAAATATATGCATTTGCATGAAACCCCTGTCCCTGCTTATCATATATGTCAAAAAGTGAGTTATATCGGGCTTAAAAAAACATCCTGTATATATTGATGTATACATCTTTATGATTTGTCTAAAAATTAAAAGAAAATGCGGCATACATTCTTTATGACTATGAATATAAGCCATTGTCTAAAATTCTTCGTTTTCAATACAATTCTCAAATCGGGAAAACGGAAGTAGTGGAAAAGTTTAATATATTTAAATTAAAGAAATATATTGTGCATACTTTTAGGGGAAACAAGCAATAATTATTATTATTATTACTAAAGTTGATCATTTAATTGTGTGTGTGTATGTGTGTGTGTGTATGTGCGTGCGTGTGTTTTGAATAACCCAAAGAAAACAATCGAAGTTTTTGTGCAGGAAATTATATTACAACTGCAAAAAGCTGTTTAAAGTTTAAAGTTTTAATTGCAACTCAAGGGGTATAAAAAAGTATCCCTCTCAAAAGGTGAAACTTTTACACCAGATAATATTAAAAATAAATAAATAAAAAAAAATAAATTTTTAAAGACAAATGTGGAGTTAAATAATAAAAATAAAAGCGGAGTAGAAAATTGTTGCATTATTTACTTAAACATATGAAAATAATTCGTACACTCTATATTTGTTTGAAGCTTCAAATATACTTGAATTTAATGTTAATACAAGGCGTAATTGAACTATAATGGAATGGAAGTAAACTTAATTAAAATGCTTGAATTATATATAAGCCTTCAAGACTTGAATTGAACTGTACACAGCAAAGTGTATTCACCAATTAATGTTTTCAATTCAAAATTTAATTGTATTAATTAATTTGAGTGGAAAAACTTATATACCCTAATTCAGTAAGAAGATTTAGGACGTTTTGGTTTGAAAATACCAAGGCACATTCACCAGATAGTAGCGGAAACGCAGATGAGCTATTTTTTTTTCAATTCAATCCTGATATTACTTGGAAGTAAATGTGCCTAGGAAAATACTTTTGAATTTTTGAATTGAATTGAATTCTTGTGTTTGAATTCTCTAAATTATTTTCTTCAAAAATTGTAGTTTTCATTGATAATGCAAAATAAAAAATATTATTGTCATCTTTTAAAAAATATATGAAAAACTATGTGTTGGAAATAATGTTTGGAATAAAATCATAAAGCGAACACGAACCTTCTAGCATAGACAATAAATAATAATTGTTTTAAAGAATCAAAACTGCAGCTTTTTTCGTCCATAGACAAAACGATACAATCGTCGAACAGAATAAGGCCATTAATTGATATTATCAAATTGTTTACAGGTGAAAATTTCATTAATTATTTAATAGATATTACAAATATTTTAATTTGTATTACAAAATTATTCATATTACTTTTTTGTGTGTAATACAACTGAAGTGTTTGAGTTTTTGAAGCAAAGTGTAAATCAAGCATAATTGAAGCCTGGAAAAGTGAATGTTTGACTTGATTAACAATTCTTTTACACTTGATTTCACAATTAGGCAAATTAAAAAAAAATACTTTTAAGATTTTTCTTTGTGAAATTTTTATCAAAATTAAATGGAGTTATTTGCCCTCTGACAAGAGAAATTTTTGTAGAAAGAATCCAGGAATATTGAACATCAGTTAAAATACCCTATTTTGGAATGGGAAACATCAAATAAAACCTTAAAAAATTTATAAAAGGATTTGATTTATATTTTTTTATTTAGATATTGTTAAGATTTGTCTGCCTTGTCCTTATTTTACTTCTATTAATGTATAATTTTCATATTTAAATTACATACATTGACAAAAGGAGCGACGATTCGTCTTATGTATTAAAAATAAAAAAAAGAAATACAATAAAACAACTGCGCCTAATTTTTGTAACATATTTTTTCGCCCCAAAAAACACATTATGTATGTACACATAATATATAATTTTACTTTAACAACTTACCACTGAGTCCTTTCCATCGTTTGACCTAAATTTTTTCCGAACAACAAGTATGACATCATGACATCATGATTTAGACACAACGAGCGAGTACAGTTGATTAATAAAGTAATAATGAAAGCAACACGGAAAAGTCAGTTATGTAAGAGAATTAATTCCTTGTACACAATCTTGCATGATAAAGCTATTAACATATAATATATGCCTGAGAGATGACCTCAGAGACGTTAGCATTGGCTAGACACATAAAATTAAATATAAAAAAACTTTTGTTCAACCTTTTACTACTAAGAGCACCCAAAAATATATTACAAGAAGTTTGTTTGTGATTTAAGACTCTTTAAATATTTTCATGTTATTGTGAGGGAGTGGTACTGAGCATAGATTTGTTTTGGTGTTCTTGATTTTTTTTTTTTTTTGTATTTTATTTAAGTAAAAAGTCTCGTATAGTAGAAGCTTAGTAAACAATATGCAAGGAAATTTTCTACAAATATGTTAACAGATTTCAGCTGATTGTAATTTTATCGAAATATTTTACCTGCATGAAAGCATTTTTGGAGCAAAAGATCTATCTTGCCCTTTATAACGGACTTCAATAACATAAGAGTTTATCAAGTTGTCTGTATTTTTAACCATAGCTGTTAAGTAATGATTAGTAATCGTGCTGATTTTTAATTTGATTACTTGTATTTTACAGGTGAAGTAATTATTAAATTACGATTATATTTAGTTTTGCACGATTACTAATTGAATACGATTACTAGTAATGAAAAAGTAATCTGAATTACTTGAAATTAGAAAAAAGAATCAAAAGTAATTAAAAAACAACCCGATTACTTTTAAAGATTATTTTTAAATCTTTTTGATTTTTTATTAATAAACAAAAGTAATGTTTGAAAGAAGTCGGATTATTTTTTGATTACTTTTGATTCTTTTTGATTATTTGTTGTAAGTTCTAGTAATTCTGATTACTTTTTGATTATTACTAATCGTAATCAATTATTTATCAGAAATTCTTTTAAAGGGAATTATATAATCAGTGCAATTCTTTTTAGAACGTAACCTAATTGATTCCTAATCGTAATCGAAATTTAAAATCTCTCTTTTTAACCGACTTCAAAAAAAAGGAGGAAGTTAACAATTCGTCTCAATTTCTTTTAGTTGTGTTACTTCATAACGCGGTACATTTTAGACCGATTGTAAAAATTCTTTTTATGTCTGAGAGGGAATAACTTCCCATTGGTTTCATTTTAAAACAAGTGGGCGGGGACACGTCCATAATTTTTTAATTAGATTTTATGATATTCTGCTTATTTGTTTGCGGCGAAACCAATAAAACATCTTTGGTTTCAATTACACAATTTGAAAGTTGAAAAAAATGGACGGGGTTACGCCCATTAAAATATATTATAATACTTCACGCCGTTCTACTTAACCGATTTTTACGAAACTAAACACACACCTTGAGCTCTAAAATAGACACAATACTCCTTTAGAAAAAAAAGGCGGAGTCACGCCCACTAAAATTTAATATTTTATTTTAAGTGGTTCTAGTTTACCTTTTTTTTTACAAAACCTTGAGCTTTGAAGAACACACAATCGGAGGCGGAGGCAGGCCCATTAAAATTTAATTTTATATTTCACCTACTTCTTCTATCAAATCCTTTCATTGAAGTTGGTTTTTTTTTTGCAGAAAGAATTATTTTTGGCATTGTTACTTCATAAATCGGTGCATTTTAGGCGGATTATAAAAATCCTTTTTTTGTCTGAGAAAGGGTTCAGCTTACATTTGGTCCCATTGTAGAAAACGAGGGCGGGAACACGACTTCAAGTTTTATTGATTTGACTTTTGATATTATACCTATTTGATTGCTATGAAACTTGCCAAACACATTAGGCTCTCGTAATGACACATTTTCGAAATTGAAAAAATGGGCGGAGCCACGCCCAATAAAACTTAATATTAAATTTCACATGCTTCTATTTGATCGATTTTTCACAATCTTACATTCAAAAATGTGGGCGGGGCTACGCCTATTAAGTTTTAATATTATGTTTTGAGTGCTTATACTTAAGTAATATTTACGAAACATAGCAGACATTTTGAGTTCTCAAAAAGACAAAGTAATGCATTCAAAAAAGGGGGCGAGGCTAAGCACATTAAGTTTTTAAATTATATTTGATTTTATCGATTTTTATTAATGTGTGTCAAAACATTTTGATCTCTGCAAAACACTTAATCTTGTGTTCAAAAAAAGTGGGCGGGCTATGCCCATGAAAACTTAGTATTAAATTATATATACTTCTCTTGAAATTTGGTAAAGAATTTCGGCCCTTAGAATGAAAAAATTTTGTGCTCTGACATATATTTACAAAACCTAGCACACACCTTGAGCTCTAAAAGTGACGCGATATTGAATTTAGAAAATTGGGCGGACACTAATATTTGCCAAATTGGGCGTGACACTAAAAATTGTAAAACAAAACTTTTACTTTTTACCATTTTTTTTACTTTACAACTAAAAATTTGTGTTTGCGAGTATTATTGGCTATGTGTTAGCTAAAATTAACAGCTGTTGGTTGCCAGTTGCCATATGTTATAAAATATTGCAACTGGCAAAGCAACTAAGGTTCGGTTGCCATCACTAATCGCGCCGTAAGTGTTAGTAGAGATCGTTAGTTGTAGTTGTGGTTTTTATATTTTTTTTTGCGGGCTTGTAATGTGTTTTTACCATCATAATAAAAAATAATTGAATAAAAAATAATTGAATACTTGAAAGCTATTAGATGCAATATTGATTAGCTTAATGTTTAATTTCAATATAACATTTGTACGATGAAGTTATTATTGTTAAAAGCCAAGTTTTTTATATTAAATAACTATTAGCTACCATTACGAGCAATAGCTTTTGTTAAACTAAATACTAAGGGCTTTATTTTATGAAACGCAAGTTAACTTTTTCACGGCTCCACGAATACCCCTTATTTTAATACTATTTTTCCGTAGTATTTACATTTTTAAAATTTGGCAGTAAAGTTTTTTTGTTTTCAAATTATCTTAGGTTTATGAAAAACAAAAATTACCTGACGTTGTTAAACACAATTTACTTTTGTAGTAAAATGTCACTGTATCCATAATTTGTTTCAATATAAGTATGTACCTTTTGTTTTTATTTGTAAACTCTATACTGATTTGTTTTTAATTTGTTAAAGTGTTTAAAGTAGATTAAGGACAAATTTTATTGCGATTTAATGCTTACGAATGTATGTATGCATGTATATATATGTGTATGTATGGATGTATGTATGTATGTATATGAAATTTAAGTGATAAATGTGATACATGAAATCTCTTCCTCTAAATTGATGGCGCGTAAAAGGTTTTATGTAATTAACAATTATAAATGCTAAATTTGTGAGTACGAGTATAAGCTTTGGACTTTAATTAGTGAACTGCGAATAACAAAATTTCACACAAACTCTGAAATATTGCCTAAATCTATATAAAAAATACATACACTGAAAAAAAAATACCTTTAACCCTTATGTGAATGTCAAAAAAAAACACCTTTAACAGCATTGCAAGGTATCCGGGTACCTATGAGGAAATAGTATTTGAAACTAACATTTTTTGTCGAAAATAAAAAGAAAAACAAGAAAAGAAAAACACGTAAAGCTTCCACTAGATGTTCAAAATCCATTTGTAATGAAAATTTAACAAACTCACTGAATTGTTCGCGAAGCGATCATTGGAAGTTTATTTGAAGCTTAGTATTCATTTTTGCTTTTTTTTATTTATGTATGTGCGAGTATATATGAAAAAATTTATTTTTTGCTTGTTTTTCTTTCACAAAATAAAATTTTTAATCTAAAATATTAAGAACGACTTCCTTTTATTTTATTTTAGTACATGTACATGTGTAGGTATCCAGGTACCTTGCTATACTGTTAAGGGTGTAAGATGAAAATTGGACCACCAAAAAAAAATATTAATTTAAAATTTATTAATAGTTAGGAGTTCTCAAGAATTTTCAAATATGTGGACCATCTGTTGCCATAAAAAAATTAAGCTATAAACGCCAATTGTACCCGGGTACCTTGCCATTCACATAAGGGTTAAAGCGGAAATAACAAGAAAAATTTTTCAATATCATTTTAAATTGCAAAAAAATATTTGGTCACCATTAAGCGATATAAAAACAAAATTCTTATTTTAATTAAATAAACAGACATTTTGTAGTGCTTTTTAAATTAGATGCCGCAAAGCCAAAGTCATTGAATTTAAGAATTTGACAAACATAATTGTGGCTCAAATCAAATCTAATTCATAATAATTGTCAAAGTTATTTATAAAAAATTCAATTATTTTTTTAAATAATAAAATGTTTGCAATTTGTAATCAGACATAATTTCTTAATCGGGCTTAAGTTCAGTATTTTCAATTTTTATTGAATGAAATATTTTTTATTAATTAATGTGATCTTCTAAAGAAGAGAAGAAAAATTAAACTAGACTCTTTAGCTGGGGTGAAATGCGCATTTTTCTGTGCAGCCACGCACTTCATCGGCACCTGTGTCTATCTACTTGGGTAGAGATTGTTATTAACTTCAGCTATTTAATGTAAAGTTGTAATGAAATGGAATATGAGAAATGATTACAGTTTGTATACAATTAGTGATCTACCCATTGGTAAATACATTTGTAAGTATAACTATATATAGAAAAATATCGGTATTTTCCTCCGGCTAATAAAGTCTAGTTTAATTGTTTTTCTCTTCGTTAGAAACTCTCATTAATTACACACAAAAACGTCATATGAATAATTTTGCAATATCAATTATAACATTTGTAATAGTAATTAAAAAATTAATTAAATTTTCATCTATAAACTATTTGATAATATTGATTAAGGTTAAATTCAATTAAATTCTTAAGTGAAAACATTAGTTGGTGAATACTTTTTTCTGTGTAATAAAAATATTTCATACCAAAAAAAATTTAAAATACTGAACTTTAGCTCGATTAAGAAATTATTTCTGATTAAAATTCATTCTAGTTCAATTAAATTTAAAATGTCTCATTTTTGCAATTGTTTAAAAACTAAAAGCAGTACACTTGTATATTACAATGCTTCTTAGCTTGTTATGTGTATTTAATATAATTGAGGTTTTAAATATTTTTCCACAGCTTTGCTGAAGAAAAAAAAAATAAAACTTCCAAAACCAACCGCATGACTTCTAATTTCAAAATAAAGGCATGAAAAATTTATTGTTAAACACCCAGAAGATATTTTTAAGGAACTATATTTTTACTACTTTTATAATCTTTATTAAAAATATGCAGATAATTAGTTAATAAGCGAGACAAAATATATATTCGTCACACAAAAATTTCCCGTACAGTTTAAGATTATTAACATCCGGTCAAAAATACTTCTGTGGTAACACTCTAGTCTTGCGAAAGCATTGAATTGTTGGTTTTATTTACATTTATTTTCTTCTTGCAACTACAATTCGAGCTGAAAAAAATCAGCCAAAGTTGCAATGGTAAAGTTAGAAGAAAAAAAAAACATGTTGATTATTGAGTTGTTGTTTCAACACTTGTTATATGGAGAGCTTCTCATTTGTTTAAATGAAAGTTTATAATATAATAACTCTGGTTATTCTAAGAAATTTTTGGGTAAAGGTTCCCTGATGATCTGCATTAGCAATAGTGAAATGTGCATATAATCCAGCTTAACCCCTCAATAATCAATTCCAATGTATTTTTAATAAAAAAATTTTTTACTAAATAAGTAAAATACTAATTTGGGATTATTAGTGCTTTAACAAATGTTTAACTTAAACAGTTTTATCTTGAATTGAATTACACAATAACTCTCTAGGCTTAAAAACCGAACTCGGTAATTGTAATTGTAATAATTGCATATCAATCAAAAACATATCAATTTAATTGAAAATTATCAAGTTGATTTGAGTTTCCTAAGTTATAAATATCGTGGTTGCATTTAAAAAAAAATAATTGTGGGTGCAATTGTAATTAAAAGTTTAGTGAAATTTACTTAAAAGTTTATAGTAGTTTTGTAATTCTCAATAATTGTTTGGGAGTTTCACCATAAGCATTGGGGTATTCTAAGCTTTTTTGAATTGTGGTTGAAGTCTTCAGGTGAGTTGCCTAAGCAGCAACGTAATACACCTAGACGCAATTAACCAACAACAAACAAATTTTTTGATTCGTATTTCAAGAACTTTTTTTAATGTGTATATATTTTTGCTTCTTAGAATATAATTTGGGAAATATAAATTTGTCATACAAGCAATTATTTTTACTTGTTGCTATCATTATTGTAAAAACTTTTGCGTCGCACTTAATTAAACTTAATTAAACTAAAACTTTACGCACATTTCTAGTAAAGAAAATTTCATTCGGAATTTTTGCTTGTTTGTTTTATGTCAAATAAATATACTTCAGTATTTCTTGTATGAAAATTTTATTATTTTGAATAGCTGTTATTTTACAGTCTGGCCCACGATTTCCACAAAAAACGTTCTATCGCTTACTTGTTGACACTGTGAGCCAGGTCGTTACTATCTGATTTTGTTGAAAGTATCTGAAGTTCTATAACAAGACTTTTCAAACTTAAAAATAGGCAAAATATATACGATGATTTACAAATTTGGATTTATGTAATATCCTCTTTAAAGATGATTATTATGATTATTTTTTAATATTTCTAGGGTAGATTATTTTAGTGCGTAATCGGTTAGTCTTCTCTTCTTAGTTATTCGCTTAAATTAATTTTTTTTTTTGTAAAAATTTGTAATTTATTTTTTTTAATTAAATTTTATTTTATTTAAAAATTTCATGTTTATATTGCAGATAACAACTAGTTTCCGATCAAACCGATGTTGTTACAATCAAGATACGAATAAGGATGAAACAAAGCCAGAAGCAGAAAACTAAGGGAATTCATATCAGATGGTCTCAAATGCTCCGCTGACTATTTTCGCCGCTTGTAAATTAAATAGCCCTCAGATGTCAGCACATTTATCTGTCATCGCAAGTGTGAATTTTTCAAAGTGATTTGAGGTGAGTATAATACCTTAAATGTGATTTTTTTCTCTACCGCGATTACACCCAAGGTCTATTTCTCATGTCTAAGCAATCCTTCTGATATTTTGTTGTGTTTTCCTTTTTAAACTGTCAAAAGTTGTTTACATCTTTGGCCATCATACACATACTTTTGTTTATGCTTCTGTGTTTTTTTCCTTTTCTGGCAGCTTAAAAACAGTGTTGTTGCTTGTATTGTTGTGTTTTTGCAGAGTTGCATGGATCTTATAAATATACCTTGTCTACACCATTCGCTTAAAAAACCATCATGTTTCAAAAAAAAAAAACACGCAAAGAATCATCTTGTGTATCAATATTTTTTGTTATATGTATTTGTATATTTTGTTCTGAAAAACTGAAATCAAATATTTTAGTTTTGATTTCCGAATACTTGTCTTTAACATCAACAACATGATTTTAAAAGTTTATTGCATGTTTTCCTCAATATATAAAATTTTCATTTTAGTATGCAACATCAATTCTATTGTAGGCATCCTACACAGTCAAACTTCCCTATAATGAACTTTACTGTCACGAACTTTTATCCATAATGTGGGGAAGTCCATAGCGAATTGAAATAATTTCATTTGAACAATTTTTTTAATAAACGAATAACTGTAGATATATATATTGGAATTCTTTAATTTTGGTTTGAATTTCTATGGACCTCTATGGTGTTCCTTAAATTTGTATATCTCTTTGACGAATTTCTTAAGAGTGTAGTTTTCGATATAAAGAACCTTTTAGGTCCAAATTCACAGTCTATAGTTAAGTAACGCTCGTGGTTTAAGTAACGATTTTTCTTATAAATTTAATTGGTTAATCCACTTTCATTAGTTAACTAAAAACTGTGAATTTGAGACAAAACTTGTAATTGAATAGCAAGCCCTGTAATTGCTATTGGAATAGACAACTAAACAGCGTTGTCAACTTGGTGCGTTTTGCACCATTTTGGGTGCTTTTTGAAATTTTTCGTGCGATAAATTCCTTAGTTGGTGCGTGGTGCGCTTTTTTTAAATTTCGGTGCGTTTTTTAATTTTTGGTGGCACCAACGCAAATTTAACACAACAATGGGTTAAAACCGGAAAATTCTTGTTGTGAAACTTGCTGATAATGTTAATTGCCATATTTATTTATACTAATGATGTTTACAAAATATCACAATTTGAAATAAAATCTGTTGTATGGCCCGATGATAACAATAATGATGAAAATATTGGCTTTATTTATTTGGAATAATTAATTTTTGTTCTCTTTTTAAAAAGTTTTAAACAGAATTTATAAAATTAATGTACAAAAATGTATCATCTTGTACAAGTGAATGTAAACATATTTATGTGCCCTTAATTATGAAAGTTGTATAAGTCATATATTTTTTTGGGTCGAGATATTAAGTACATTGCATTTGAAGAAATCCAAAAATATTTTTGGATTTCATGCAACAGTTTAATTTAGAGTTATGCTAGTCTCGGTTAATATAAATTTATTTTACTATATCGAATCAAAATGCGCATGACTTACACCACTTTCATAATTAAGGGCACATGTATACCATGTATGTACTAATTCGTTTAGTACATATATTGTAAAAGGCTATTTCTTTTAATTGTTATATTTTTAATATGGATACATTAAACTTCTGATAAAAAAAAATTAAAAATATTTTAATAAAATGATATATGTATAATTCTTCAAATTTTTTTTTTACCTCTTTTTAATTATATAGTTTTCTAATTTTATTAGAAAAGACACCTTAAGCTTAATAAAATTAGAAAATTATATGATATATGTATACTGAACTTTTATTAGTTTTGAATGCTTACTATTTATTAATCGTTGATCTATCTCTTTAAAAATTTTTGTACAGAAATTATGAAATTAAAAAAAAATATTTTCAAACAAATTTGATTAGTTTTTTTAGGTTTCACCCTTTTAACCTTGAACTGTAAAAACCTGTTTTAGTGTTAAATTTTTAATACAAAAAATATATTATTATACTTTTTATGCAAAATCAATTCAATAAACATTTTAAACTAAAGAAATCTTGGTGCGTTTTTTTGCAAATGGCGCGGTTTTTCTCCATTTTGGTGCGTTTTGAAATTTCAAAGTTGACAACGCTGCAACTAAACTTGTCTTGTTAGCAGTATTGCCAGAAAATGACAATAAGAGAATGCTAAATCGGTAAAAAAATTCTGCTAGAATGTTCAGCAGAAGAAAATTATAATGCCAGATTTAAATCTAGAAAAAAATACTGAAATAGCTTTGAATTTCATGCTTATACAAACTTATTAGGATTTACAGGTATTTTCATAGCACATATAAACAAAAAAATATTTATAATTGGAGTTTTTTGGAAATGTTAATGCACTTATAATCCCAAATTATTATTTTGCTTATTCAATAAAATATTTTTTTTATTAAAAATACATTAAAATTGATTATTGAGGGGTTAGCTGGATCCTTTGCTCATTTCATTGTTGCTAGTGCAGATCATCAGGCAATCCTTACCCTGCAATACATGTACATTTATGAGAAAAATTCTCAATCCTCTATACAGAAGAATTTTTTTAACAAATTCAAATGTTTTATTTTCAACAAATTCTGCCAGAAAGCATTTAGCAGAATTTTTTTCAAGCTGAATGCTTTTTAACTGATAAAAATGCCAGATCTAGCAGTTAAAATGCCAAACAGGCAACAATGCTTGTTATTTTTATCCCTCTCTCAGTCTCACTCACTCTCTCTCTCTCTCTCTCTCTCTCTCTCTCTCATAAAGTGTTGCCATATTTATTTTTCAAAAATCTTCGAGTCGAGCAAAAAAATCTTTTTGTTACCAAAAATCTATTTTGTTATTTTACTGAATGAAAATGAGTTAAAATTTATTTTGTTTCTTGTGAACTATTAAAAGTAAAGCCAAATAACACAAAATATTACGGCCATATGTATAAGAAAAAACTGGCATGAAGTTAGCATAAGTGGCGAAATTGAACATTATCTTACAGAGTTTTGCCATGAAACTTCACATTAAAAATCACGCTAGGACTTAGTAGTGGGTTAAAACTACATACGTATTGCGATCATTTTTAATGTCAAATTGTATAGAGGAACTCGTTATTACCCTATTCAATTTCGTTTTGGCCAACTTCACGCAAATTTTTGCTCATACTTATGTATGGCCTTATGGCCATCACTGTATAAAATATGTGCAAGATCATCAGAAAATTTGTAAGTAGTTTAGTCAAAAAATCCCTCAATAATATATTAAAAGTACTAAAGTAAAATTTTTAAAAATCTTATTTTTAGATAAGAAATCTTTTTTTTTCGTTTTAACATGTCTAAAAACTTCAAAAACAAGATAAATCTTCACATATGGTAACACTGCTCTCATATTATATTTGCTTACAGCTTTTTTTCTGTTGTGCCAGGACAGTTGCAACTTGAAAGGTACATGCTTCGTTGTTTCGTATACAACCATACAGAATTTGTAAATTTTGCTCATAACACGACTAATAATAAATTCTTTGCCACAGCAGCCCATTAGTTATTATTGCAATATTGCATTATTTCGCTCCTTATAATCCCTATACTTGTTGAATACAGTTGATATATCTAGATCAAATATCGTTTGATATTTGCTCTCGAAAGTTTAGAATAAGTCCGTAATTGGTAATTTTAATGCCTGGACTTACAAACGAATATAAGCAGATGCTCGTTGAAACTACGTCCAACGTTATCAGGGCAATCATGAATAAAATTCTGCGAGCATTTTCCTCCTTTTTCCTTTCCTTTTTTTTTTTTTTTGTTTTCACCAGGAAAAATTTTTCGAGGAATTTTTTCATGATTTCTCTCAATAAATATATAAATTTCCTCTGCGTTCCTTGGTGCAAGCATCATAATCATAGCTCTCTGAATAGAACAAAAATTTTAAAATAGTTGAAAAACTACTTTCAAGTCATTCAGCAACACTAAAAATTCATTATTAAGCTCTTTTCTTCACTTAAGCCTATAAATAAATCAAATTTCGTGTGTGTTGGTTTTATTAAATTAAAAATCTTTTGAAAATTAAGATTCGAATTATTTATTAAAAACAACATAAAAACGAGAAATAATAATAATAATAATAATAATAATAATAATAATAATAATAATGATATCAAGCTGTTCTTAAATGCTAAAATAAATTTAAAATCAAAATTCTCAGCTGTTGTTTCTATTGTTGTGCAAATTAAAATATTGTGTTTCATGAAATTTAACAATTAATTCACAGTCGTGGCGACTACAAGAGAACTTTATGTAGTATTTGTTAAATTTGCAAAAGTTTTACTTCAATTCTAAGAAAAAGTCAAGGCTGCAAAGAAGTTGTCTGTGTTTGCATTCATTACTTATTGGCGGTATTCGTTCCCTCTAGTCAACTTAGAACCATATGTCTCTATGTCAATACTCTTTCTCCAGCGACAATTGCACTAGTTAAAATGTCGACAACTTTCCTTTTATGCGTGAGTAAGGACACGTTAGAGACGACAGTTCTAGTGTATTTCTGTCGATATTGTCAATGAACGCGTCAATAGTTTGTTTTTCTTTTTTATTATGCTATGCAATAATATTAAATAAACATATGTAGACGAGGGTCACTAAAATCTACTAGTGAATCTTTGGTTCAAATATCTCCATATGGTCGTAAAAGAACTTCCTTCTCAATAGTGCTAAGGTCTACTGGTAGAAGTTGAATGACAACCCTATGTTATTTGTCAATAGGCATTTGCATTGGCTGGGGTACACCTAGTCAGTAGCACTATTGAATATGTCACTACAAAATCACTATAAGTTTACTATTGACAACGAGAGAGGATATATCGATATTGTAGACTAGAGCCCCTAAAATTTACTAGTGAATATTTGATGCCAATGTCTCCATGTGGTCCCGAAAGAATTACTAAGTCAGTAGTGCTATAGTCTAGTGGTGGATTTTCAATGACAAGCTAATGTTAAATGTCAATAGATGATACCATTGGCTGGGGTACACCTGGTCAGTAGTTCTACTGACAACGCTACTAGTAAATCACCACAATTTCACTATTCGCACTTTCTGCAGGGTTGTTTGATGCAAATAGTCTTGCGTTAGTGCAAATCCAAAATATCGTAGCTTTTCTTTGAATTGTGTGTGTATTTTGTTGTTGGATTTTCGGGTTGAGCTCAAAATACTATATTGGGTACCCAGCAAAAAATTTCAAAAAGG
Source organism: Tachina grossa (assembly GCA_949987645.1). Lineage (NCBI taxonomy): Eukaryota > Metazoa > Arthropoda > Insecta > Diptera > Tachinidae > Tachina > Tachina grossa. The sequence goes on along the minus strand of OX465278.1, from coordinate 47,157,426 downwards.
TAAAAAAGGTAAAAAAGGTAATTTGGAATTGAACATTTTTGGTGGATTACCAACTTAAAGATTTTAACAAGGCGTGAGACTAAAATTCAATTCTGGAGAATTACTTACATACTTATTTTTATTTGGCAACTTCTTCACTTAATCTATTAAATCTAAAAGAATCATTCTCTTCATTTAACAACTTGCACATCAGTTTCTCAAGATTTATGTAATGTGATTTATAAGCGAGTAATGAAATTTGGCAATAAGAAAAGTAAGTCATTATATGACAAGTAGTTCTAATGGTAATGTGTAATTTTTTGCTAGGTATAAGTGTAATCCTGCAAGAGATTGGGTCAACGTAGTTGCCTCTTTTCAACCTAACCTAATACCAGCCAAAAGATCCTACGGTTCGACTCAATCATTTATGCTCAGATTAAAATTGCACCTTCCCAAGAATAAATTAGAATAAAACTCAATAAAAATTGTACTACGAGTATTAAAGCTACGCCAAAATTAAAACGCAGTGAGTTTTTCTCTATGGCTTTTACATGACACCGCACAGTGGGGAACTTCTTTATAATGAATGTGAATGGGACCGGAAAATCACTTCATTATATCGAAACTTAATTATACAGAAATTATATTTTTCGGTTTCATTATTACTATTATTTTAATTATTTAGTAAAATAATAATTTGGAATTATTAGTGCGTTAACAAATGTTAAACTTAAATTGTAACAATTGCCTTAAAAATAGTAAATAATAACTATTATTGTATAACTGCAAGTAGTTTAGTTATCACTATAAAAATATTATCTATACTTTTTCAGTTTTGTTTAAAGTAATCAGGTATTTTAGTTTGGATTACAGTCTTCCTTTTTTCTTCCTTAAAAAAACTTCTCATACATTAATCGGAACGTTAGCTACTCTTCATCTCCATAAAGTTCCGAAGTACTTTAATTCTTATTTATGCGACTTTCTTCTTTTTATTTCTTCTTTTGTGAAATTGCCGATTATATTCTAATTCCTCTCGATATATAATGTTGTTCGTATGCGTAACATAAAATTGTTTAAAATAATTAATTATATAGAGTCAAAGAGGCTTGTGAGCCAAATTACATTTTCAAAATTAATACACTGTAAAGAAAACTTAACTGAACGAAAATTCATTATAAGGAGATAAAAATACACTGAAATTGTAACGAAAAACTTGTGTTTCTGAAATAAATTCATAAAAGGAAAAGCTTCATTCTAAAGTTCTAAAGTTCACCATAGAGAAGTTCGCTTGTATATTTGTATATTTCTCTGGCAAAAAGGAATAAGTGCTTAAGTAGAGATAAGCTGATTTTGAGTTAACGGTACCTCCGTAATTTGCATATTCGAAAGTACCTCTGGTCAAAATCTCAATAAATTTGTGTGATTTTTCAGGAAGTTATAGCACTATGACTTTAGACTTATGTTTTTTAGACTTCTAACCTAATTTGGAATAATAGCTTAATTGAGGTTTAACTTTGGGGTATATCAACTTAAATGTATTACTTAAAGTGTGTAAAACGACGCTTGCTTAAAAAAATAAAGTTAAAGAGGGAATTTTTCAATTTAACTGTAAAAGAAAATTTTTTTTGAAAATCGACTTAAATGCTTAAAAGTGCTCTCCTGAAAAACAGTCAAATATGACTTAAGCACTTTTTCCTTATTGCCACAGATTTCTAGATCTTCTTGCATTAAGACAATATTAGCGAGATTCGTATAGAAGAACTTAAACTTTTAAATAATTTAATATTCCCGATTGCTATACGGAGTGTCAATTTTAACTAGTTTGGGCTTGCAAAGTCGTGTTTTAGACGCGGCAGCTTTTCTTGAAGCAGTTCTCTTTAATTCTCTTTTAAAACTGCTCATTTGTTTCTTACACACAGACGGTTTCTTGTTCAATTTTCCTATTGTTTAAATGCAGCAAATGAAATAACAAAAGTGAATTGAAGTAACTTTTCGGTACAAGCAAGTCAGTACTGCTCTTCTTTCCTCTCTCTCCAATAAACTCAGACTTGCTGCAAGAAAAACTGCGGAGTCTAAATCATGAGTAGGTTTCAGAAAATTTACTTGAAAGCTTATAAGTGCTTGAACGAGGTCACGATCTCATCTCCAATTTAAAGTTATTATGTTAAATCTATAAATTTGATCAAAACTGAAGCTCAGTTGTTTACAATTTTCCTGAATAACATTTTGAATAATGTATTAGTTTTTTTCCACCTCTGATGACAACAGGCTTCATAAATTATTTTTGGCGCATTTTAAAACTAGCAAAATGTTCACCCTACGTCAAGCATTGGTCGAAAATAGTGAACTTTCTAAGAACATCTAAATTTTTTTTTTTAAATTAATTAATAATTTTAAAATCACGTAATAATAATGCATAAAATTATTTAATCGCGAGCAATGAATTCATACCTTTAACTTACATAGTCTATTATTATTATTTTTTTTTTTTTTTGAAAATCCCGCCGATTCTTATGTTTTCTATTAATTTTTAAGTTTTTGATGCTTTTTTTTTTTTTTTTTTTTTTTTTAAATAGGACCAGCACTCAGGGGATAACCCCTACTCATGCAGTGCATTGTGCTAGAACTAGGAAAATAGGTTATAGGGAAGGAGGATAGAGGGAGTAGTGTCTGTGTACATTTGATTTAAATCTTCCCACGCTGGTAGAGACAGGAAAGACCTCCACAGGTAGTTGATTCCACATACGAACAGTGCGGCTAAAAAAGGAATTTTCTCTGTAATGCGTAGTGCGATGCATTGGCCAATCGACCACAAAAGGATGTGCTCTAAATGAGGCACGTGTTGTACGTACATATGTGCGGGTTTCAGGAACAAGTTCCCTAATTTCATTAGAACACATTCCGTTGTAGTAACGATAGAACAATGAAATGCAGCCCACATTGCGTCGATGCTCCAATGAATCAATAGAGTTGGATACCCTACTGTCACCGATGAGCTTTTTCGCCCTCTCCTGTACGCGGTCGAGCAGCCCCAAAATAGACTTTGAATCGCCGGCCCATACATGAGAGTTGTATTCCATTTTCGGACGGATATAGGTGGTATAAATAGTAAGGAGGTCAGATGGGGTGAAATATTGTTTGCACCGTTTCAAAAAGCCGAGGCACTTGAATGCTTCTTTTGCAAATTGAAAAATGTGTTCAGTCCAACGAACATCACACTGTATTTTTATGCCAAGAACATCAAGAGCATCTGATTCCTTAATATTTATACCCCCCATAGTTAGAGAGGCAACAGCATTTTCGGTCATACGTCTGTGTGTAACCATGCAACATTGGGTCTTACGGGCGTTAAAGTCGACCCTGTTCACATGGCCCCATTCAGAAATTTTTTCTAAAACATAGTTTATAGTCTCATTCATTATTTGACGCATGGCCTCAACCTGCGGCAGACTAGGTCTATTGCTGAATGAGAAAGAATGGCAAATGCTGCTGTCGTCCGCGAAAGAGTAGATAGGGTTGAAAGTTCCACATAGAAGGTCATTTATGAAGATAAGGAATAGAGTTGGCGAAAGAACGGAACCTTGCGGTACCCCTGAATTTAACTTGAACTCATTTGATGAGATCCTATCTATAACAACTCTTATAGTGCGATCCCTGAGGGAACTCGATAAGAAACGAGAGAAATTATCACCGACACCAATGGCAATACATTTTGACAAAAGTGCACCATGCCACACTCTATCAAACGCCTTGGAGATATCTAGAGCTACCACCTTACTTTCGCCAAAATGGTGGACTGAATTACACCATTTCTCCGAGAGGAGGGCTATTAGGTCTCCCGTAGAGCGGCCTCTACGAAATCCATACTGGCGGTCGTTGAGTAAGCTGTTGGACTCCAAATACCTTACAAGATGGAAATTTACCATACTTTCCATCACTTTGGAAAGTGCAGAGCATATTGCGATTGGGCGATAATTTTCAGGGTTAGTAGCTTCTCCTTTTTTAGGGATTGGCGTAACGTTAGCAATCTTCCAACACACTGGGAACTCACCAACATGGTACAAGGTGCTGAAGAGATTAGCTAATGGACGTGCTAGCGTCGAAGAGCACTGTTTCAAGACCAGTGCTGGAATGCCATCCGGCCCAGGAGACTTGTTTATGTTGAGTTCCGACAAAACCCTTTTTACTGCCCGAGCTCGAAAGAATATCTTAGGCATAGTAGTGGATACTCTCTCTAGTATAGGCAAGAGGCTGATTGCTTTCCGACAAGTAGGAATTACTTGCAAATATTTCAGCTAATAGGTTAGCTTTATCGGCCGGGTCAGTGAATATTAAGTCATCCTTTAAAAGAATCGAAATTGAAGAACTAGCATTATTCTTTACTCTTTTAACGAATGACCAGAAGCTCTTACTACCCCGAGGGGCAGCAAGAACTTTAGCACGGAAACGATTCTCGTAAGGAGCTTTTTCACGCCTCAGTACTTTGGCACACGAAGAATATTGAATATTGAATATTGAATATTAAAACTCTTTTTTTTTGTTTTGTTTGCTTATTGGTTCGTAATATAGCATAAATACAAGTTCAAGGTTTAAACGTTAAGCAAAATTAAATACCAACTATGTATGTATATATTAAAACTATTCCTGATGCTAATTAATAGCAATTAATAAATTTAAACAACAAATTTGTATATTAATTTGAATTTGGCAATAAAAAGTTCGTACGTATGTACATATATCTTTGCACTTGAATTCTTTAATTTTTTTTTAAATTATTTTATTTTTATGATTTTTATTTCACGTTGTCAGATGACATCATGCCTCAATGTCACGTAAAATAACTATAAAAAATACTACAATTTTCAAAAAAAAAACGAACATCAAATATATTTTAATATGACTAATCAAAGACTAAAAGCAAAAAAGCTTAAATATTCATTTTAAATCTTGTATATCAAAAAAAAAAAAAAAAAAATTTATTTAAAAAACTCACCGCCAGTAAAATATTGAAAATAATGGAAGCGATTTTGATGGTGGTGGTTGCACAACCCATTTTAGCCGTTTGTTGTTATTTTATTTAAGAATATATTTCGTATATTTTTCCTATTTTTTTTTTAAATAATTTTATTTATTTTTTTTTTTTTTTTGAAAACTTTTAAATATTTTCAAAATTTAATCGGATTATTTTTTTAATTATTTTTTACTTTTCGTTTTTTTTAATTGTATGTGTTAAATATAATTGTTACTAGAGAAAACCGTTAGTTGGAACAAAATTGAAATTGAATTTTCAAACTTCCACGTTTCGTGTTCAATAGGAAACTGAAAACAAAAGTTGGTCGTGATGAGCTCAGACAAAAAAAAAATATACAGAAACGACGAAAAAGAATATTAAGACTTAAACTGAAACAAGAATAATGTGTTTGTGGGTGTGTGTGCTTAGAATAATCGTTCGTGTGTGTGTGTGTGTACACACATACTAAACAAATAAAAACAATAACAAAAAAACCTGAAATGAATTGATATGAAATAATAATGACGTCACTGGTGCGCACAAATCCCCAATACGAGTACTAACAAAAAACTAAACCAAGCCATTAATAACGAAGCATGGTATATAAAAAATATCTTGTGAGTCGCAACTAGACAATTCTTATTTTTATTTGGAACTCAACACTTATAGATACTTTCTGGCTTACTTGAATAACCGTTTATGTCAATTTTTTCTAATCGATTGAGTTTATAATGGGAAATGTTACATACTTATGTACATACAAAAGTACATACATATGTACATATGTTTGAAAATGTTCGAAACAACATTGACGGATTGTGACGTTTTTTTTTTACAAAAAAAAAATAACCAAATCAACTTCCTCATTTATTTGAATAGTTTTCAGCTCTAAAGAAGTACAGCGCAAGCGTTTGTTTGCTAATGAATTAGTTTAAAGGGCCTTACATACATACGTATGTATGTATATGTATACAAACGTATTAGAGGGCTGCGTAAACAGTCTTGAAATGTGAATACGTCTTGTTTTTAAATGTATTGCCGTGGCATGTATTATACTAAACCAATAATAAATGATGTCGTTTAATAAGCGCAGAACGGTGGATTTATTGATGTACGTGTATATGACTGTTCTTAAGCGATGTCGAGAAAACTTCTTGTTCGTAACAAGCAGTCAAAAGAAGTAGTGTTGATGCGTGTATGCTTGTTATTTTGCATATTGTGCGTTTTAGTGTGTGTGTGTGTGTGTGTGTGCGTGTGTGTGTGTGTGTGTGTGTGTGTGTGTGTGTGTGTGTGTGTGTGTGTGAGATGTAGATGATAAGCTATTATGTGTTTTAGAGAGGTTTTTTTAAGCAAGCGCACACAACTAAAGTCAATGCATGTGTGCCTTTGTATGTGCGCAGAAAAATTAAAGATCATTCAGACAAAGTGCGTGCGTATGTACATGCATGACGTTTGTATACGCCCCCATGCATATGAAGAAGCAATCATCACAAATTTTTCCGTCAGGAAGTATTTTCTTCCTTACTCCTACACCTGCAATAACTGAAACAAATGTCACCAACAGTGTTGTTTAGCGTTTGTTTTAGAAGATTTGGCTGTAGTAAATAAAGCTTTTGAAAAATCCCTCATGTCTTAAAAGTTCTTGTAAGTGGTCTTGTGCAGGGGTCTTATACGTACATACGTAAGTACATGCCTTTTGCAGTGTAAAGAAAGTTAATTTTAATACAATCAGAACTTCTAGTGGGTAGAATTACATACATACGCACATACCTTTAGCTACAGAGGTGAAACTTTGTGTTTATGATGAGTGACGTAGTCTATAACATTCTCGAATAATTTCCCGGCGGAAAATTTTATGACAAATGATCCAAAAGTACTCTTTCTATGACTGGATAAAATGATAGTTTTAGCAAAAAGAGGAAATACTGTCTGGCGAAAAAAGACATATTGTATAAATACATAAATACATTATGGATACATATACTCCTCTTCTTAATCTTCACTCGGTCTAGTATTTTAGTAAATGGCACTGAAAATGTTTGATGTGGCTGGATGTAAGACCTATCAAATAGTATAAATAGCTTTAATGTTACTTTTTAGCACCAATTAGACCGTCAAGTTACTCTGGAACTAGCCCTATAACTATAATAATATATTAACTCCAGCTTAGCTGGTATACATACTTTTGAATACTCTGTCATGCTGGAGTTTATCATTTCGAATCCTATAAAAAGTCTCTAATTAAAAATAAAATATAATTGCATTCGTAATAATAAAAAAAATCACAATAACTACCCAGCAAACAATTACACATTACCATCAGGAGCTACTTGCCATATAATGACTTACTTTTTGCCAAATTTCATTACTCACCTAAGAATCACATTGTATAAAATTTAAAAAATTATGTACAAGTTGATAAATGAGGTGAATGATTCTTTTAGATTTAATAGATTACGTGTACTTGTTGCCAAATAAAAAAAGTAAGTACTTCCTCAAGAATCGATTATGTTAGTCTCACGCCTTGTTAAGATTATTAAGTTGGTAATCCAGTAGGAAAGAGCTTCCACCAAAAATTTTTAATTGCAAACCCGATTACCTTTTTTGAAATTTTTTTGCTGGGTAGTCTCATGACAATTCCATTTCCTGCAGGGTTCCTTCTGCGGTTACCCAACAAGCATTTCTTCATTCATAAAATATTCGTTTAAATTTCTTCGATCTTTTGGTTTTTTGCCACAATGGTAACGAAAACAAAAAAATAAAATTAATTAATTAATAATAATAACTAGATATGCCAAACGGACGACACACTCGTCCGTATTCTAGAATCAAAATGTAAATAATTTAAGATTCAAAGAAAATGTATCTAAACTTCATAAAAAATTCATTAAAACACAGCCACACACAAACTTACATACATATGCAAGCATAATTAAATAATAAATGAAATTAAAAAAACATAAACAAAATCCCTTTAACCAAGTTAATTCAATTTATTTAACTCTCTTCCTATAAGTATTATGGCTTTCATACAACAACAAATAAGAGAAAAAAATTGTTAGATCAAGAGAAATACTACAAACCCACACACACACTCATGTTTTGTTTCTTTTTTACTTGTAAGCTAATAAATGCGTGTGTGATATGTTTGCATGTAGTAGTAGCAACTTTAAACGCTTATAGCTCCCAAAATACTAAACCGATTTTAATAAAATATAGATTCTGCACATCTGTATAAAAAATCCTTTAAAACCATATAAATCTTTTTAAAATCGGTGCAGTGGTACCAGCGTAAAAGGGATTACAAAAAACATGTTTGCCTATTAATTATATAAATAATAAAAATAAAATTAATTAATTCTTTTTATAAAAAAAACAAGATCTGAAGCTTAATAAATATAAAAACAAATTCATTCATAAAATGTTATTTTTGCTTTCGAGTCATATTTATATTGAACAATTTCAATGTTGCCAGCTCATCACTTTCAGAATCATTTTGTCTACTTTTAAAATATTCCGCATGGGTGACACCAAACTACACTTTGAAGCAAATAATTTTTTTTAGCAGGTGTATACGCGTATTTTACTTTAAAAAATTTCGTTTAACTCTCGTTCTTTAAAAAAATCAAAATAAAAAAAATAAAACAGCCGGAAATTTTTCATTTTGTTGTGGGCCTTCTCAAATGTTCAACTTAAAATTAAATTTTTTCTGTATGAAAAACATAACTTGTAGTATGTACTTTTTCACATGTCCCGGATAGCGTATTTTTAAGGTTTCCTAATTATTATGTTTGCTCGTGCTGCTCTCTTAAAATCAAAGTTATATACATATCGTTAACTTAATACGAAAAGGCCCTAACTAATGTTTTTCATAGTTTACAGGAGGAGGAAAAAACTAAATAAAAAAATATGCAATGTTGATACAAAATTTTTTTAAACGCAATATTATGTGTTTATGTAAAGTTTTTTTTTAATAAAAATTGCGTTTAAAAAAATTTTGTATCAACATTGCACCTTTTTTTTATTTAGTCTTTTCCTCCTCCTGTAAACTATGAAAACATGAGTTAGGGCCTTTTCGTATTAAGTTAACGATATGTATGTACAGATATTGTAAATATTATTTTAATCCACCAAACTGACACAAATATAAAACGTTGACATACCTACAAATGTATGTTTATACATACATATACATATGTAAATATATATTCACTATTACAACAATTCTTCAATATAATAAAAATTAAACGAGTTTTAAATAACTTGTATGTCTGCTTTCAGCCAATTCTTCTGAAATGATTTTTTCGATCTTAATTTTAATTATTTAGATAAAATTAACTTTATCTATTTTACCTAATTTACCTGAAATTACCTTGACTTAAAAAAAAATTCCCTTTTAAATCATGAAAAGTGCTCAGCAAAAATAATCTTCTCCCAGGAACCGAGAGTTGTGCTCTCTCTCCCTTGCCAACATGCTTCGGTATCACATAAATGTAGAAACAGAATAAAGTCTGCAACTTCAGGAAAATCGCTGACAAATTAATCAACCCCATAATAACATCGACGGCAGTAACTTCAAATGCTCTCTAATTTTTGTTTTATTTTCTTTTGTGCTTATTTTTCTTTGCAGTTTTGTTTACAAAATGTATGAAATTTATCAAGGTTGGAAACCGAAACAAATAACGGTATCGGTATTGATACCGGTACAATTATTTTGAAAATTTCAGTATCGGTAACGGTAACGGTATTTTTTTATTTCGGTATCGGTATTACCGATACATACCGTTATCGAGTTTAAAATACCGGTATACCGCTATTACTGTGAAGTTTATTAATTCATACAGTGTATATAGCGAAAAACCTCTTTTTATTAAGTTAAAAGTAAGTAATTTTACATAGTCTTTAGTAAACAGTAATATAAAAAAACTAAGTTTTATATCTTGCAAAGATTATTTACACAAGTGTAGTGTAAACTTGTATGTTTGTATAAACATACATACATGCATAAGTATGTTTAGATCAGAGCTGCCCACAGAGAGAAAACCGAGAGTAATGTATAAGCATATGTGTATTCATTTCTACAAAAAGCCGTTTGATTTTCGGCACTCTGACGCTTCTCTTGGCAGCCTGGTTATAAACGTTTATACTATTGTTTTTCAAACGGGATTTCCCGGAAAATATGCGGGAATTCCCGGGATTTTTTGATATTATGACAACTTGATAAGTGTCGTTATTCATTTTATGAATGCGATGGCGCAATAATAAGGTCATGGCACTAGCACAATAGCTAAAACTTTACAACAATTAAGGCCGAGTTTACATCTGGCACACATGTGCTCTGAGACTATCGTCCCTTTTCACAATGTATGATTAAGAGTTAACGTGAACTTTAACTGACAGTTCTTCATACAAAAGTTGCCGTTAAAGTCCCTGTTAGCTTTTTAATTGTATATTGTGAAAAGGGCCGTAAGAGGCCTTTATTTGCAATAAGCAGAACGCGACGTTCAAAATTTAATTCTACAATTCATAAAAGTAAAAACAGAAATGTGCAAGGAAATAAAAGAAATATAACAAAATAATTTCAGATTCTCTTTGGTAAAAAGAACGATTCTAATAATGCTTATTCTGTACTTGTGATGCACGAATATTCGTATTAGAATTGCCGAATATTCGGCCATTTTTATATATTCGTATTTGCATTCGTATTCGTCAAATTCAGGCGAATACGAATATTTTTCCAAAAAATTAAATAAATAAATGCAGAAATCCTAAACCAAATTTAAATAAATGGATAAAAATATTAGTTTGTACGAATCCCTTGAATTTATATTATTATTTTTGGATAGTTTCATTAACTTTAAAGTGCGCCAAGAGGAGTATGAAGTAATTTTTCATAATAATATTTTAATATTTCATATTGCAGGCGTAAATAGAACCCTAATTTAATGTCTATAAATTTCACATTAAATACTCGTATTCGTATTCACAAATATCGTTTCATATATTCGTATTCGCGAATATCGAAAATTGACATTCGTTACATTACTGCTCTGTACTAAAGTCCTATTTTCAAAGAAATATTTTGTAATATTTATTTAATAATATATAAGAAATTTATTATTCGACATATTGTCAGAAGTTTATTTTAATTTGAAATTTATTTGCTGGTGGTTCAGCGTTGTCTATATATTTCATTGTTGCTGTAACAAATCATCAGTAGACTTCAACCACACATTTTGAATAGTCACAAACCTCTTATCTTATGCACAGACTTTCAAGAACTATTTGAGAATTCACAAATAATAATATTTTTGAAAATCACAAAAGAAGAATAAGCGTAGTAGGCTTTGAAACTAATACAAAAAACCCAGCAAATAATTTATATTCGATTTGAATCTATTTTATTTTTCTACACCTTTATACAATTAGAAATCCATTGGATAACAATAAAAGTAATTATAAGGCAAAATGAAAAATAAAATATAAATTAAACATTTAAGAAATTTATTATTCGACATATTGTCAGAAGTTTATTTTAATTTGAAATTTATTTGCTGGTGGTTCAGCGTTGTCTATATATTTCATTGTTGCTGTAACAAATCATCAGTAGACTTCAACCACACATTTTGAATAGTCACAAACCTCTTATCTTATGCACAGACTTTCAAGAACTATTTGAGAATTCACAAATAATAATATTTTTGAAAATCACAAAAGAAGAATAAGCGTAGTAGGCTTTGAAACTAATACAAAAAACCCAGCAAATAATTTATATTCGATTTGAATCTATTTTATTTTTCTACACCTTTATACAATTAGAAATCCATTGGATAACAATAAAAGTAATTATAAGGCAAAATGAAAAATAAAATATAAATTAAACATTTAAGAAATTTATTATTCGACATATTGTCAGAAGTTTATTTTAATTTGAAATTTATTTGCTGGTGGTTCAGCGTTGTCTATATATTTCATTGTTGCTGTAACAAATCATCAGTAGACTTCAACCACACATTTTGAATAGTCACAAACCTCTTATCTTATGCACAGACTTTCAAGAACTATTTGAGAATTCACAAATAATAATATTTTTGAAAATCACAAAAGAAGAATAAGCGTAGTAGGCTTTGAAACAGCAACAATGAAATATATAGACAACGCTGAACCACCAGCAAATAAATTTCAAATTTAATAATATATTTTTTTAAGTGCTTTCAGGCTTGTGTGTATTGTTTGGCCTTCAAGAGTTTTTCGTCCGTATAATCTTGCGGTTTTTTCGTGAAATTTCTTTAACAACCACGTTGCTACTTCCTATGTGAAGAAGGCATACGTCGTGTACAGTCAGTCACAAAACTTTTTTAAAATACTGTTAATAACATCCTGGGCGTATGGTCTTGTTACTCCAACCATGTTTGTTCAACACCATATTATGCAAATTTACTTTGTATAGTATGTATCAATAAATAAATAAATATTTTTTTTTGGCATTTACATATAATATTGGTATATACATATGCACTACTATTATTTAAAGAACTCAAATGATATTATTTTTTTTTACTAATGTGCTTATAAAACGTTTTATTTAATCGATCCCATGAATTATATTTTTTTTGTTGAAATAATGAAATTAAAAATATTTTGTATTGTTTTGCACTGGGCGGGAATTTCCCGGGAAGCCGAAAAGTCGTTCCTGCTTTCTCGGGAAATGAAAAAGTCCGGGAAAAGAAAAACTCTAGTTTATACATATGTACATATGTATTTGATTATGGTGTGCTTACACTTTGTTGTCGATAAAAATTAGTAAGAATAGAGCTGAATAAGAACGTCCAAAGGGGGAAATTTTGTTTCTGTAATTAATTTCAAAAAAAGTTAATTGAAATTAAGTTTTGTAATTTTTCTTTACGGAAATCGGTATACCGGTACGTACCGGTATAGACATAAACGGTATTGTCTATTGAAAGTATGGTAACATTTTTGTGAGAATAAGTATTTATATGTGAGAGCATAAGAAAAAACGCTCTCAAAATAAAATAGATTCTATCTCACGACTGGTTTCTGCGGCTGTTTTTTGTGTCAATTTGTATGGAAAATGTGTTGAAGTCGGTATTCTGTTTAATCATTAAGGCAGAGAAAACACACTGTGTGCTTTTTCCGCGCTTGTGAAGCGCTTCTTAGTGCTTACTTATACCAAATTTATTTTTGCTGGGTGGCAAAATATTCAAAGCGTCATTTGGTTAGAAATGCAATCAGGCTTCAAATCATTACATACGTGATCGTATCGGCAATCGTACGTAAACAAATTAAATGATACGTTAATCGTATAAACTGAATAGGATTTCAATACGTTCACGTATGTCATAATCCGAAAATTGTGTTTTTACGTGACGAGTTGTACGTTCACGGATATAACGATTTGACCCCAGGTTACAAGCAACCCAATCAATAAGAGCAAGAGGACAGTAGCTGTTGGAAATGATGTGATGTCTGGACAGAAAATATGCGCCTGTTCGTAAATGCATCACTGCGCTGCAAATGAAAATTGAAAAATTCTAAATTGCTTCACTAAAGTAGATAACACACAAATAAAATTCAAATATGGGGTACAAACATGGCTACTATTGAAAACGATTATTAACGAACTTGTATTGCGTTTTAAAAAAAATTTGCTCGTATGATGCAGCGCAGTGATGCATTTACCAACATACCCAATATATCGCCTTTAGCTCATTCAGACAGACAGCAGATTTGACGATGATGTATCATAGAGATCTTCAAGAGCCCGAGTTCCATCCCTGGCCAAACCCAGTCATATCAACTCCATAGTTTTTTCCGATATCATTAGTGTCCACAAATCACAGCTCCATTCGTCAGCGATATTTGCAGCAATGGATCGTCAGTGAAGTAACATTAGTAATAATATATTTACATAGCTTAAAAATAAGATGCCTACTCATTATCGAAAGCGCTGCAATGATGCTAAAAAATTAACAAAACGCACAATAGCAGAGCTGTAAAAACGAAAATAAAAATAAATTAAGCTTCTCTTCTCTCTATTTTTATATACCACTTGACTTTCTCTATTGCATTATACCTTTCCTACTCTCAAGTAACACATAGAAACGAGATATTTGAACCCAAGTGAGCTGCTCAACAACTTCCTGATTTGACTTAACGCTGCGGTTAAATCTCTATCGCTTGTCCACAGGACATCAAACTTAATTCACGCATACCGCACTTCTATGAATGATGCTGAGATATTGAAAAATAGAGTTTTTCTGTAAACAGAAGTGCTCACGAGATAGCTAAAGCTGGGGTTCGAATGCTAATTAGCTTGCTTTTTCCAGCTACAGATCTAATAGCAGAAGCTATTGTGATGAGGAAAAAATGTGAGGTCAGAAGAATTTTCAACGTTTCTTAGATATGTATGAGCCATTAATTTTGAAAATCACTTCATAAGAAAATATTTAATCAACCGCTCAAGCTATTAAATTTCTTATTAATAGCTTACTACCTACAATCTAGATACTAGTCTACTTGTTCGAAGATGAAAAAAGAAAAAGATCCTGGATCCAATGTTAGACCCAGTGATCAGTCTTACTAGATACACCCTGTTGCATTAAGATACCGCATGAGGTCCCCATTGCTATATTTATATGAAAATTAAGCAAACAAATTTAAAATTCCCTTCAAGCTTTCATCAATATTGGTCATCTATAAATCTTACATTTCACATCTTTAATGCTCTGTATTTTAAAAATTATTAGATTTATATCAACGTTTATTTTTGTTGTTAATTACTAGAAAAGCGTATAAACAACACAAAATGACTTTGAATGTGAGCGATTGTTTGTGGGCTGAAATGAGCGCAAAGAACAACTCATATCTTGTTTAAATTATCAATGATGATGTTGATGATGACGATGGCGATGATGTGATGTTGTCATTGATGACATTTACATTCGAACTCACATGTCTTTTTTTATTTTTCAACATTTATCAACAAGCAAATGTAAGCAATAAGAATGCAACGTAACAAACAAACCTTTTTCATTCAAATTTTGTTTTGGTCTTTTTGCCGGCCGGTAGAAAATTCAATTTTAAATAGTTTTAGGGAAAACAAACTTGTTCCTCATTCATTAAATATCAGGGTAACCAAAAATATTTCTTTTTGATTTTAAATAATATTGAGAAAAATTAATGCATTATTGAAGTAGATGTAACATGTTAATAATACCAACACTCTAAAGAAATAGTTCTAGAGTAAAAATCCTTTTTAACATGAACATTTTCGTGCAATTTTTTCCCTGTTGTTCCGGACTTTTAGGGTTCCTGCATTATAGAACGGATAAAAGCCATATGTGTTCATTTAAAATGCTGTAAAGCACTTGGTCTATAAAATCTGAAAATCGATTAACCCATTGCGACTCGAACATATATAATCTAAAAAAATATTTAACCTGACTTGCAACGTAAAATTAGTCTATAGAACGATACCTAAGCGATTTTAATAAAATATAAAAATAATTCTTTCTGCCAAAAGAAACCGACTTCAATGCAAAGATCTGATAGAAGATGATAAGAAGTAAGTGAAATAAAAAATTAGATTTTAATGGGCGTGACTCCGTCCATTTTTTAAATGCAATATTGTGTGTTTTTTTTGAGCTAAGAGTGCGTTTTAAGTCTTGTAAAAATCGCTAAAGTAGAACCACTTAAAATTAAATATTAAATTTTAATGGGCGTGACTCCGCCCATTTTTTCAAATGGAGAATTTTGTCTATTTTAAATCTCAAGGTCTCTGGTAAGTTTCGTAAAAATCGGTTAAGTCGAACCAAGTAAAATATTATAATAAATTTGAATGTTCGTAACCCCGCCCATTTTTTCAACTTTGAAATTGTGTTATTAGAAGAATCAAAAGTTTTTTTAGGTTTCGCAGCAGTCAAATAAATAGAATATCATAAAATTGTAAAACAAACCTGGGCGTGTCCCCGCCCACTTTTGTCACAATGGGACCAAAGGGTATAGCTTCCCTCTCAGACAAAAAAAGAATTTTTACAATCGGTCTAAAATGTACCGAGTTATGAAGTAACACCACACAAAAAATTGAGACGAATTGTTAACCTCCTCCTTTATTTGAAGTCGCTTAATTAGTTGTTTTTACGAATAACGTTCCAAAGTAACATTAAGAGAATTTCTGACTGACTTAGAAGTCATACACAGAGAAAACAATGCCTAATAAATACCTCAGAAAATAGAACAAAATTAATAAGAAATCTCTATGGTTTTTTTTCAATAAGGAAATCTTATTAATTTCATAGAGAAAACCTTTTTGAAAAAATCAAGAAGAAATCTTGTAGTTTTTATGAGGTTATCTTATTGATTTTTTTAATAAGGTTTTCTTCTTGATTTTATGAGGCGACCTCATAAAATAAAAAAAAAATTATGTCTTTCTTTATTCTTTGTGCTTTGCTTATGTATTTTCATTTAAATTCTATACCATATACTTATGTATGTATGTAGTATATGTAGATGTTATTTATTTATGCTATACATACTATACATACTTACATAGATACACATACATATTATATTGTATTCTTAATTAATTAGCTCACCATACATACATATTATTACTTGAAAGGAGACAAGTATTGAACCAGCAAACTTCTGACTGATAGACAAACACTCTAACCAATATGCTAACAAGCAGTCTGAATAACCATTGAAATAATTTTGCAAACATGCTTATACAAAAACGAAAAAGATCATGAAAAAAAATTGTCTGTGTCTATTTATAGATATGAAATAACAAGACACCTCATAAAATCAAGAAGATTTCCTTATTAAAAAAATCAATAAGATGCTTTACACATAATCATATAGGAACCTAATAAAATCAAGAAGAAAACCTTATTGAAAAAATCAATAAGATAGCCTAATAAAATCAAGAAGAAAACCTTTTTAAAAAAATCAATAAGGCAACCTAATAAAATCAATAAGAAATTCATATAGTTTACAATTTATAAGAAAACCTAATAGAATCAAGAAGTTATTCTCTATGGATTGGCCAAAAATAACGGAAATTGAGTAAAAAAAGTTGGGAATAATAAGATTTCTTCTTGATTTTATGTGGTTTTCTTCTTGATAAAATTAATAAGATTTACCACATAAAAACAATAAGGAATCTCTATGAAAAAATCTTCGCTTCTTTCTGCTGGGAAACCTCTTAGCCTAAAACCGTTTCATAGAGAAAATCTTATTGATTCTATGAGGCAGTTTTTTCTCTGTGTATTATTGTAATAACCTTCAAATGTCCACATAAAAACAAACTCAAAATCAATTATTGCAAACACTGCATGGAGGGAGCACAATCTATGCTAAAAGTCTCATTTGATTTAAATTAAAATTAAGATATGTACGTGACATATTTTAGATTCATTGATAGTTTATTGAAAATTAAAAACAGACGAAAGTTAAATGACTAATCCAATAATTGTAATAACTGAGATGACTCAATTTCCTGCGAAACAAAATCAATGAATTTTTAAATAATATTTGACTCTGACGATTTATGTATTTCTCAATTCTTTTTATCATTTATTACATGTAATGCATATTTGAAAAAATAAGTTGTTCTCAGCATCTTGAAAATTGCTTATGATTGCAAGAACACATATCGAGCCATAATTGCCAAAAAAAAAAAAAGCTTAAGCGACATAATTTTCCAGCTTAATTTTTTGATGAAAATCGATTACTTACGTTTGAATGTCGATTCGAATTTCGTCAAAAACCAAGTTAAAAGAATATGTCGCTTAAGCTTTTTTTTTGGCGCATATGGCTCGATTAATAAAAGTTAAAATCATCAAAACCAATTCGTACACCCTGATAAAAAGCAGCTTAAAATTAATAAAAACCATACTGAATTAATAAGAAACATAAACGAAAGTCTTTTTATTTCAATATGGAAAAATATTAATTTACAGTATTAATTTATTAATTTTATTTATTTTTAAGTATCTAAATATACATTTTCTATTGTGTTTAAAATTATTGAATGAATGTGACGCGTTCTTATTCTTAAGAGTGTACTTTATTATTATTCAATAACTTCTTTGTATCCTGTTTGTTTTCCACCTTCCCGCTATATGAAGTTACTCAGTTAACTCTAATTTTAAAAAATCGAGTTTTCATCATATTTCGATGTTTGAGCTCCTGGATGTCAATTACGACTACCCAGTTGACCAAGACTTTGGTTATTGATATTAATTTAAAATATGTCTCGAACATTTATCGTATAAAACTTTAGAGAGTGACACTCAGTTTTGTCCCAAAAAACAATCGATCTCGAAGTTTCGCTAGCAATATCAAAAGTGAAAGAATATAATATTTCGATATCGCAAAAAGGCAGCAAAAAAGTAAAAAAGTAATTTTATTTATTTATTTATATATTTTGACCTATACCTGATTTACATTAAGCATTTTTTTCAATAAATTAATTGCATGAAAACTTTTTGTTTGCCAATAGGAGGCCTGGAGAAGCAACTTATATCAATAAATTTGCCAAAAATGCATTAGAGATTCATTCTTCGCCATTTTTTATATGAAATTCTCTTTAATAGCAAATAGAAAAAGTTTCGTGCAACAAAATTCATGAAATTTATATATATTTTTTTAATACCTTAACTTACGCTGCAGGATTCTAACATACTTGCACACATCGAAGTTCGAAGTTTGAAGCTTTAGCGAACACTCAAAATTTTTTTTTAAATCTACGAACAAATATCGAACAATCTTTTTTCGAAATTTCTTCACTTTAGTGAGCATTCGTTTTCATCCAATGTCAGGTCAAGTGGGTTGTTGGCGCGAAGATGTCTATATGGGTGTGTATGTGTTTGTTTTTTTTTTGTGTATATGTATGGATATACATATATAAATATTTCATAATTCAAGAGTGGGTCACGGCATTGGAAGCAAAGTGAGCTGACGAAAGATAGTGAGTGAATCGATTCAGTTCGATAGATTTCCACAATTTTCGAAAATTAAATTTCTGCAAAATAGTTTTTTTAAGCAAATTTTAAACAACTAATCCAAACAAATTCAAAGTCTAACTAGTTGCAAACTTAAAAAAAAGCAATGTGAGTCCGATCACAGGGGAGATGTGTAAACATTAGTGTTGTCATTCGAACAAAAATTATTCGAATATTCGAACAACTTTTTATCATATTTGTTCGAACGAACAAAAATTTTCAATTTAGAATAAAAAATTATTCGAATCATTTTTGTTGAATATTCGAATATTCGAACAATATCCTTAACTACTTGTATAAAAAGATTTTTTGGGTTGTCTGCGGTTTTTAAATGATTTTTTCCAAAAAATTAATAACATAATAAAAATGTTTGTAAATGTGTATAAATACCTATACCTTTTAACTAATTTCGTTTCAGTTTTTAACTTCTGACAAAAAAAGGGGTGTTATAAGTTTGTATGTAGTTTGTGTCTGTGTATCTATTTCTATGTACGAGTCGACGTAGAGATCAAACGGTTGGACCGATTTTGATTTAGTTTTCCTGTTTGAGGGTGGCATTGGCTGAGGAAGTTAGCACGTTGACTACAAAAAAGAAGGTTTTAGGATCGAGCCCGCTATGTGACAGTCATTAAATAACTACACCACGCATTTTTCTGATGTGTATTACTGTCCCTTTCTATCAGTTATTGTAGAAAAGTTCAAGTGATGAAGGCATAGTCACTGGTCACTGAAATATACCGACTTCAAGAGATACTAATCCTAATGTAACACCAGAGCACCACCCTTCGTTGTGTAGCAGAATCATCGGCGAAGTAAAATAACTACTAAACTGCTACTAAACATAGCTTCAAACAAATTAATATGACTCACTTAACGCCAGAGGCGCTGCAACACTACACTATTAAAAAAACATGCAAAAAGCAGAGCTGTAAAAAAATGAAGCATTCCTCTATCTATTCCTTCACCACCTATCTTTTCTGTTACTATCTCTTTCCTTATAATAGTAGTGGGCATTCATTGCCTGATTGTTACTTCTCTTTAAAAATAAAATAAAAAATGACTTGTTCGAGAGTGTTCTTAGCTATGTTTAAAGAAAATCTGTCCAGCCGTTTAGAATATATCACATTTTTTAGATATATTCTGTTGATCTGCGTGTCTGACGCCGTAGCTTCCCAACGTCTTGATCGATTTTAATTTTGCTTTATTTTCGTTTGAATGGTGATATAATCGTATATATATATATAATATATATCTTCTAGTTTATACTTGAAGAAAATCGGTCTAGTCGATTGAAAGTTATCATAATTTTTTTATTTAATCTTTTATTTTTTGCGATTCTGTTACTTCAATAGTATAAGTGGAACATAGAGTTCTTATCTATGCCACGGCGTCAACTGCGGCAAAGGTTCTTAAAACTTTAAAGTTTTGTTATAAATATTACTAAATTTTTTATTGAAATTACATATTTGTTTTTCTTGTGTAATGAAATATTTTTTCGTTTGTTAATAAAAAAAATTAATCTAATACATATACGTGTCGTTTTTTGCAAACTTTTTTAAGATTATTCGAATATATTTTTTTATTCTTTGTTCGTTCGAATATTCGAACAAAAGTTCAAAATTATTCGTCTATTCGAACAAGAAAAAAATTATGAAATTTCATTCGAACAAACATAAAACACGAATATTTAACAACACTAGTAAACATCTAGTAATGAAAAAAATTTTTTTAAGTTGGAAGTACTATGCTTTTAGTATATTTTTTTTAAATTAATTAATGAAAAGTATCAAAACTTTCAATATTGTAAATACATAGGAATTTGTTGGTTTTTGTTTGTTTTATTTAACTTATTTGGTTAGAAAATGGGCACTCTGCAGAATATGTATGTATATGTACTGCATTAAAAATTGCAGTAAGCAGTAAATTTACTGATTACTAAAAAAATTCAGTAAATTTTTACTGCTAATGAAATTTAATTTGCATTACCAGTGAAATCGTAGGGCCGTAATCATAATAAAATTGTAGCAAGTGGCAAAGTTTTTTCATTCAAATTTTGAAACTTTTGTATGAAAAACATTTAGCCACTTGTTAGAATTTCATTATGAATACGGGCATTACTGGTTACTGAAAATTCAATGCACCTCATCGTATAACAAATCATTTAGGCAATTTATAAAAATTGTAGAAAAAATTTTAGTAATCAGTAAAAATTTACTTGTTAAAATTTTTTCATTATTTTTACTGAAATTTTGGTGGTGCTGCAGTGCTCATCTATGGTAAATGCCTTCACTTTTACTTTTTAATTTTTAATTCCTGTTGTTCATCGTTTAGTTTTTGCTGTTCTTGTTTTGTGTACGCATTGCAATTAAAATAAATTCAGTAAAGTGCGACTTTGACTCGCACACATTCGGTTTTGAGCATTTTTTTGATTTAGCTTTCTTCCTTTTTTTAAGTTTTTTCAGTTTAAACGATTTTTTCAGTTTTATAGCTTTTTTCTCGTTTTGGCGTTTTTTTTCTCTTTTTGGGTTTTTTTTTTAATTTTCGCAAATTTTTTTCATTTTGGCGATTTTTTTCATTTTGGCGATTTTTTCTGTTTTTGGGGTTTTTTCATTTTTGCGATTTTTTTCATTTTGGTGATTTTTTCTGTTTTTAGAGTTTTTTAATTTATGCGATTTTTTCAATTTGGCGATTTTTTCGTTTAAGGTTTTTTTTTCATTTTGGGGATTTTCCCGGTTTTTCCGATTTCATTTAGTCCTTTTTTTTAAATTTGGTGCTTTTTTCGTTTTGGCGACTTTTTTTTTTGTTTTTGGCGATTTTTTTAGATTTGGCGATTTTATATTTTTTTGATTTTTTAGTTTTACCGTTTTTGAACATTTCAAGAGTTTTGCTCTTACGGTTTCAAAGATACAGCAAGTTGTCAGAATTACAAGGTCAAAATTGCATTAACTGATGGAACACCCATTGATTTATATTTTTTAAATTTAGTGTTAATTGTTGTAGTCTGTATAAAAATACACTAAGTTTTAAAATTTCAAGTGTATATATGTACATACAATTGTATGTATATTACATGGGATTTTAACATTTTTCGTTTCTCGTTTTGGAACACCCTTTAATTTTTAACTCTCATGTATTTGTTGTTGTAGTGGCCAAATGTCTACATACTGTGTCCAAATTTTAGGTCCGTAGCTCTTACGGTTCATTTTCAGCTTTGGTGTACGGAACCCTAATAAAGCAATTATCAAGTTAAATAAAACAAACAAAAACCAGCAAATTCCTATAAATATTTACAATATTTTAAATAAGTTTGTATTGCTTCTTTCAAACACTAATACACTCATACATATGTAGCTCACACCGATTTGACAACGCGGTGTGAATCTCCCCTGCAGAAAGTGCGAATAGTGAAATTGTGGTGATTTACTTGTGACGTTGTCAGTAGCACTACTGACCAGGTGTACCTCAGCCAATGGTATCATCTATTGACATTTAACATTAGCTTGTCATTGAAAATCCACCACTAGACTATAGCACTACTGACTTAGTAGTTCTTTCGGAACCACATGGAGACATTGGCACCAAATATTCACTAGTAACTTTTAGGGGCTCTAGTCTACAATATCGATATATCCTCTCTCGTTGTCAATAGTAAACTTATACTGATTTTCTAGTGACATTGTCAATAGTGCTACTGACTATGTGTACTCCAGCCAATGCAAATGCCTATTGACAAATAACATAGGGTTGTCATTCAAAATCTATCAGTAGACTTTAGCACTATTGAGAAGGTAGTTCTTTTACGACCATATGGAGATATTTGAACCAAAGATTCACTCGTAGATTTTAATGACCCTTGTGTACATATATTTATTTAATATTATTGCACAACATAATAAAAAAGAAAAACAAACTATTGACGCGTTCATTGACAATGTCACCAGAAATATGCTAGAACTCTCGTCTCTAACGTATCTCTACTCGCGCAAAAAAGGAAAGTTGTCGACATTTTAACTAGTGCAATTTTCGCTGGAGAAAGAGTATTGACATAGAGACATATGGTTCTAGGCTGACTAGAGGGTCAGCAAAATTTGTGATAAAATATTGTGAAAAAGAATTTTACCCCCTAGCGTATAGATGTTTACACATCAAAAAAAAAAAAAAAACACTTCAATTGCTGCCAATTGAGGTGCTTCGTTCGAGAGATGTCGTTGACAAAAAAGGCTTCTTAAAATTGATTTTGGATATTCACTAGTTTTTATAGGCTTGAAAAATTTATCAAATGCCGCAAATTGAACCAAAATCTGTGGGCTTAGCGGAAAGTTTCAGCGATGGCCTGCATGGTCAACCGATTACCATATTTATTATTAAAACATTTGACAACAATTTCCTTTTTTTCAACATAAAATGTAAATACATAAATACATCAGAAAACTTAAAAAAAATCTGTTGACATAAGTATTTCCATTAAAGCTGTATGAGTCAATATTAATTTCATTCATAAATTTTTATAAATGAAGACTTTCTGGCAGACAATAAAAATAAAAGTAAAATAACAAACAAGTCGTGCAAGTCACTGTCTAGAATACTTAACCAGGTTTTCTCTACTTTTGAAATAAGAATACATATCTAATTCTAATTCATATGCCTATTAAGACACCCACATTTGCAGGTGAGAATTATGTAGATACGTATATTTTATCAACAGGTAGATAAATCTATAATACAATCATAGTATAATCAAAAGCTACAACAAAAACTTGTTCAATAAGTAGTAAAATATTAGGATTTATTGTATATTTATATTTCGTGCCCATCACACAATTTTAATCAGATGACTTTGATTTCATAAACCAGTTGTGTGGGGGAGTTAATAAGTTAATCAAATAAAGAGTAAAATATTCATCAGATAGTTACAGACAGATATTTTTTTTTAATTAACTTTAAGAACATTATTTTTTCAGGTTTTTTTTTGTTTGGTTCATAGATTTTAAGAAAAAATTTACATACAAAGTTGTAATGATTCAAAAGACATCAAAGTACATATTAATCCAAAAAGTATCGGATAACTTTATGAGCTTCCAGTCTGCAGGTAGTACAGAGTTTACAGTCAGTAAATTTTAAATACTTATGCAGATTAATTCTAGTGTAAATCTTATCAGAAAACTTAATGAAATAATTATCCGTGATGATATTAAAGCAATTTTCCGTTTTAAAACAAGTCATCTTAAATAGTTACATACGTATATATGCCTGTCACTAATTATGTTTTTAAAAATTGATTTTCCTGTTATGACCGCACAATTTATGAAAACGCCTCATAGTGTGTCGCTTTGCATGCATTTGTTTTTGATGCTCAAGCTTTGATTCAGTGATGGGAAAGTTGGTACGATCGTACTTTTTTGATACTATTTGACATGAAAAAGTACCGTAGTACTCCCGCCACACGTTTGATACTCTCACGGCCAGCTTAGAAATATAGTCGGAAGATGCGCATATGCATATATTTTTGCGAAGAATTAAATTTCTTTTTCGACAACTGGCACGAAATTTTATTAGTAAAGACATTTTAGAAAAGTGCACCCAACCAATCACAATTAAATATAAACGAAAATTATATTTGATTCAATGATATTTTCTGTGGCACAGAAGTTGATCTCTATGTAAACAGAAATCATGTTGAAACAACTGTTTCAGTTTAAAGAAAATTGTAAAAAGCTTATATTACATTCTGTCAAGTTCTTAGAGCAAAAGTGGACTTTGACAGTTTAGTTTAGTAAGTATCCCTATGAAAATGTTTTATTTGGTAATTATACTACTTTTAATTAAAGTGTTTCCCAGCGAAAAGCAAAATTTTTAAAATATTAACAACCAATATAGAGCATACTATGGAAGAACTGAAGCCATTAACAACAGAAAATATATGTATGCAGTTTCTGGACTTCCGTGACTATAACTAAAAACGCATTGGGCGAATACATGTTTCCTGGTAAATCGAGAGTAGTTTACGGAATTTTGTCCATACCTCACTCCTCTGTAAATATCGAAAGGATTTTCTCTTACCACAATATCATGAAAACAAAACAAAGGAATAGAATTTATGTTCCAACAGTATAGTCTTATCCAGGCCAAAGATTTATTGAAGTCTAAAAACTGTTTTGTTATAACTTTAATCAGGGCTATCATGAATAAAATAACGCTTGAATTTTTTTCCGGGAAAAAATCCCATTTAATAGGAAAAGGGAGAAATTTCACGCGGAATTTTATTCATGATAGCCCTGAATATTTATACCCACCCAGACAGAAAAAGATAATCAGCACGTTGTTGTTGCGATGGTCTGCGGGTACAACTAACATCAGTATGACATCTGTTTACCAATATTTTAAGGAACTCATAACATTAAAATGGTAACGCCGAATGACCGTCCTCCAACTCTTGTTTTTAATGTTGGTGCAATACTCTAAATACAAATTTATAAGGTCGTCACAATGGAAATTTTCAAACTTAAGTCAACTTTTTGTATTTACGGTGTTGTAGTGGTATAGGATCACTAAGAACACAGTTTGTAGTACTGTGGTGGTACAAAATTTTTGTAAGAGTCGTAATTTTGTATTTACAGTGTTGTCAAGGCACATACTTTTTGCGCAAAATCACAATTTCTGTCTAGTTATGTAAATATGTATATGCTTTTTGTTCATTTTCTTATTTATTTGTAATAAATTTTATATAATTTTTTGTTAATAAAATTTAAATAAAAAAATAGTTTTTGGTACTCTCGGGATCAAAAAAGTACTCCAAAAAATTTTTTTTGGTACCGAAATGCAAATCTCATTTCCCATCACTGCTTTGATTTTATGTGATAGAGAGAGACAGAGAGAGAGATTGAGAGAGATAGTGATAGAGCAGGGACGGCATTGAGAATTTTAAAATTGTACTTTGTTAACATTAATTGTACCAAAAGATTTTTTAGTTCAAATTACATAGTTTTATTTGATTTTATTAAAATAATAATGATTTGGAAATAGACGATTTCACATTTTTTGGTTTTCTCGCTGTTTTTACAAGACTGTTTCCAAGTGAGAAGAATATGAGTTTCATTGATCAAAAGTGAATATTAGCATATGCCAAAAAATGTACTAAATTAGTCATTGCTGTACTTTTGTACGCTCCGGGTTTGAATAGTACCAAAAAAAAAAATACAATTGTATCAACTTTGCCATCCCTGTGATAGAATGCTTGATGGCGGTTGGGTGGGATGAAGGGGGGAGAGAGAAACAGCGAAAGAGTCAGAGAAGAAGTGATATACACCTTTTCCCCAAATTTCTACTTTCTTGGAGTCAAAAGTGTTGTATCTTATCGACTTTTTTTAAATAATCCATTAGAAATTAATAGTGCTACAGTATTTTTATGCATTCAATTTTGTTCTTCAAAATTTATAAGAGACTAAAACGAAACTTCTTTTATCGATAACTTTCCAAATGCTTAGAAAGCTTAAGACTTGTTGTTATGTGCTGGAGGTGTAAATTAACGATAATTTTTCTTACAACAATTAATTTTCATGTGACTTTAATTTATTAATTAAAGAGCTAGTGGCGAGTTTGTTTGTATTTGTTTGCCTTTTTATATAAAAAATCAGTTTAGAATTTTGACAACAACAAATATAATAATAAATAAAATTTAAATATAATAGAGAACAAATTCACAACAACAATTAAATAATCTCATCAATAATTATAACGCCGTCTTTGGTTAGTGTAGTGAATGGCTAAAGCCGTTGACAAAACAAGTACAATAATCTGCAAAAAGAAAAACCAAATGAAAATTTTAATCAAATTAGATCAGAGATAAATGTGCTTACATTCAAGCCCAACAAACACCATTCGGATATTTCCGTTGATATTGATTCGTTGGAGAAAGCCTCCTCAACTTTGGTCAAACAGCCAATGACATAAACATTCAACGGATTTATGCAGTTGCCGTCCTTGCAACAACTGGCAGGTGTTGAACGATTGATACGTGTATAGTCGGTAAATGAATTGCGTCCACAACATTCATACTTTAAAGAAAAATATTCGTATGGTTTGAGTTAAATTGAAAAATAGAAAAACTTTGCAAGTACTTACAATAATCTGTTTGCTATCCATTGCTCCCGGGCTAATAATCTCTTGATCCCACAGATCATCTATTTCCTTAAGAGCATATTTCTTGAACACATCTCGGGTATTGTAACACATAAATACTACCGTGAGTACCAGCAGCAATAGCAACATTACGGCATACTATTGGTAGAGAAAAAGCAAGTTTATATTTATTACATATTTGCTTTTTGTTATTTAAATTCAAAACTTACGGTCCATAAGCTACGTGCTGATTCTCGTGTGGCTCCAAAGCATCCGAACAAAAATGTTAGTAGTATTACACATCCCAGCGCTATAATGCCGATGGCATAATTTTGCGGCATGGCATCCCAACCGAATCCAGCTAAAAGCAGTAAGAGAATACCCAAGACCTGCGAAAAAGAAAGTTATGTGTAAATTAAATCCTTGCAAAGAAGCTTTTGAAATAATTTTTTAAAAAGGAAATTTTTGTATTATTATTCTTATGTATGTTGGATTATTAAAAATAAGAACCTAATTAATAAATTGTATAACTGCAGCAGAATGAATCAATCAAATTTCTGCAATAAAATGACTTCACAGTTTAAAAAATCAGTACGTCCACATTACACCAGAGGCGTGCGTAAGTTTAAATGCAAAATATCGCAGCTTTTCTTTAAAGCACAATAAGAAAATTAACACAAAATCCAAACAAAAGCTGCGATATTTTGCATTTACAAGACCATTTGCATCAAACACTGATTACCGCCATTAATAAATAAGTTCACTTCGACCCGCACACGAATGGTTCCGTACTGACACTACATATGCAATATTATACGAACTTTTAAGTTTTGGCGCTTAATTTTTATTGGCGATATTTTTCAGCTTTTGACGATTTTTTTGTATTAATATTTTTTTAGTTTTGGCGATTTTTTTTTATTTTGATAATTTTTTCGGTTTTTGGTGATAACTTTTTTTTGCTTTTCTTACAATACATATTTTTAGTTTTAACGATTTTTTATTTATTGCGATTTTTTGGTTTTCGGCGATTTTTTTACTTTCTTGGTGTTTTTTTACTAGAGCCGCTCGATGT
Source organism: Tachina grossa (assembly GCA_949987645.1). Taxonomy (NCBI): domain Eukaryota; kingdom Metazoa; phylum Arthropoda; class Insecta; order Diptera; family Tachinidae; genus Tachina; species Tachina grossa. The sequence continues at coordinate 47,129,219 of OX465278.1, read as the reverse complement.
TAATCGATGCATTGCAAACATCGATGTTTTGGTTCTGATCTAATAAATGCCGATGTATTGTATCATACGATGTTAATCGATACATCGATGTTTTTATTCGATGTATCGAAAAGACGACTTTGAATATATTTATGCTTGCAACTCAACTCCAAGAATGACTTAAAACGTTTTTTTAAATTTTAAAATTGTTTTAAAATCGCTTGATGTAACAACGCAATACTAAAGGTATTTTTTTGTCAATTTACAAAGCGTCATCGAAGCAACAACGTTATTTTAGAGCATCCAAATATATGTATATTTTTATTGTAAAAAAATTTTCAAAATTTTCTTGGTATTGTATGGTAATAATCAGCAATGTAAGTTCTTTTTCCATATTTGATGTTAAAATCAATAATATATTTGGCTTAAAATTCCTGTTACAGAAGGTTTTAGACACCTAGTGAAAGTTATATCACTGCACTTTAAAGTTCCAAGTAGAGCTACTGTGACTCGTTGGGTTGATAAAAAATATGACGCTTTGTCGGGAACATTGAAAACTAAATTACACACAATGGAAAATATTACTTTGACATTTGGTCCGAGTTGCAAAGCTGTAGAACTGGCCTTTGAAAAAAGAAGCACATACCGTGCTTTGCGCACATGCTTTTCTTAACTTTTGAAATTCTAAAATCGACTTTTATTTATTTAATAAATTTTCTTGGTTCCAATTACGATGCATCCTAAACATCGATGTTTTTTAAATCGATACATCGAATAACATCGATGTGAATTAATAATGAATCGAATGAGGAAAAACATCGATGTTTTTTTACGTGAGCGGATCTATTGTTTACTAATGGGTTTTTTGCATTTTTTTTTTATTTATTTTATTTTTAACCGACTTGTATATTTTTTCTTTTTGACATTGTTACTTCATAACTCGGTACAGTTTAGACCGATTGTAAAAATTTCATTTTGTTCTAGAGGGTATAGCTTTCAATTGATCCCAAAAGTGGGCAGGGACACGCCCACAATTTTTTGGATTTTACAATATTCTACTTATTTGATTGCTGAAAAACCTAAAAAACATCTTTAGTTCTTTTAATTACACAATATTAAAGTTGCAAACAATGGGCGGGACTACGCCTATTAAAATATATTATTATATTTCACGTGGTTCTACTTATCTGATTTTTACGAAATTAACCACATAACTTGAGCTCTGAAATGGACACAATCTTTCATTTAAAAATGGGCAGAGTCGCGCCCATTTAAATTTAATATTTTATTTTAAGTGGTTCTACCTTACCGATTTTTAAAAAAGCTTAACACGCACCCTGAGATCTGAACAAGATAAAGTCTTGTATTTAAAAAATCCGCGGAGGTACGCCCATTTACATTTAATTTTTTATTTCATGTACTTTTTCTTAGCCAACAGACTTATATTTTTTTTCTTTGAAAAAGTTTACTTCAAGTTTGGTCCCATGAATTTTTTTCGAAAATGTTATATGAGATCTTCGCTTTGAGGTCGGTTTTTCTTTAGCAGTAATATTGGTAGTATTTTCCATTTTGACGATTTTTTCTTCGGCATTTTTTAATATCAGGATTTTTTTAGTTTTAACGTGCTTGGAAATTTCAATAGTTTGCCTCTTACGGTTTCCAAGATACAGCAATGTGTCAATATTATACAGTCAAAATTACATTAACTGATAGCATACCCTCTAATTTTGATTTTTTAAACTTCGGTGCTAATTGGTGTAGCCTGCATAAAAATACACTAACTTTGAAAATTTTAACTATCTATAAATAATTGTGTCTGTATATGACATTAGGATTTCAACATGTTTTGTTGCTCGTTTTAGAACACCCTTTAACTTTTAGCTGTCATGCATTTGTTGTTGTAGTGGCCATATAGTTGTGGCTTAACACATTCTGGGCCTGTGCCAAACGGTAGCAAAGTACTACTGTAAGTAAATTTTTGACACTTCTGAAGTGAATAAAATTTCACTAGCCCTGGGGGCTAGTAGAATTTTTGACACAACAGATAAATTTTTGATAAGCAGCAAATAAGAAGCATAGTATCATAAAAGGCAAAACCACCGCCGTCGGTTTGAGCCGTCGCCTTTTACATACATTCTTACGTCTCTTAAATGTACTTAGACTGTGAAAAATTAATTGTTTATTTTAATATGTGAAAATTTTTTTCATTTATATAAAAGAATATGGTTTTATATAAAAATTTTCTTTTCAAAAAATTTATGGTAGTCGGCGGCTTGTAGTAAAATTTTTTGCTTCGCCGCCGCAGCAATTTTTTCATCAGCTTCTTTCTATGCTCAAGCGAATTTGTCAAAATTTTACATTGTCAAAAAAGATATCATTTGGCACAGCAGAAAAGTGAAAATTTTTCCCCACAGGCAAATATTTTTTCACCATAGTACTTTTCTACCGTTTGGCACACTTCCTCTGTGCTAATCTCATGTCCGTAATCCTTATAGTTCTCAAAAAAACAGCCTGTGACAGACGGACTTATGGGCGAACATATTAGCAAAAGCTATAGAGTTCCGTTCACCAAAGGTAAAAAAAACCGCGCAAATGCAGAGTTTTAAAATACTGAAACTTTCTCATTTCACCACTTGTCCTTTCACTCTCTCTAAAAGAAGATAGATTAATAAAAATCTCAGGAAAATTTATGGACTTTGATGTTATATCGAGTGTGTCAGAACTAAGATTGTTGTTGTGCTACAAATATTGTGAGCCACATAACGGCTAAACTTGGATTAGTTTTTATTTGCAACTAAACCCAGGTGCTTTGGAAGCCATAATTAGAAAAGACACAAGTAGGTGGTAGTGAAACTTAGTAATTTTTCCTTTTTCCCTATGTGCCTTCTTTTTTATTTTTTAATAAATATAAATTTTATTAAAGTGCTTTAAATAGAAACTAGACCTAAAAATCTTTGGAAAAAAATTTGTATAGTCTAACATTGCTGCAAAATTCAAGTTAAAAGATTTTGTGAAATAAATGATATATGCAGATATTTTATTTCCTTTTATGTTCATTCTCATGTGCGCGTGTATGTGTGTGCGTGTGTTTGTGATAATAAACATCACATTTCCTAATAAAGTCCACTTGCTTTTGGAATTAAATATATTAACATTGAAACCCACATAAATGTACTCGTATTATGTCATTTATTAATTGTATTTAGCAAAATTTAAATTTTTTATTTCAAAACTAATTTTGTATGTTGCAAAGTATTTAGTTAAATTTTTATACAATCTAACGCTGTTGAAAATTTGCTTCACATATCAAACAATATTTTAACATGTCCGTGCTTCATCTGCTTAATTTCAATGTTACTCGTATCATAAAAAAAGAATTTTAATTGAATCATAAGCTTAGATGTGATTTCATTAAAGAATTATTGCATCCACCCATATTTCAATTAAGTCGTTTTAAAATTACTTGAATAACAAAATGTTGTGATAAATTGAATGTACCAACATTTTAATTGCCCTGCACCATTTTCCATGATATTAATTGTTTGCAAACAATCTCTGGGATTTTTCAAAAATTTTTTACTTTTGTCTTATTTTTTACAACAAAATATTAGTAAAGTCAAAAATAATTTTGTGGATGAACATAGGCCAGTAGAGACTTAAAGTATTCTTAGACATCGCTAAAATAAACTTTACTTGCTGTTTAAAGTCATTAAACAAAAACTTTTATCGGAAACTGTGATAGATTTATTGCTTGAATACGATAAAGTACTTAATAAGTATTTATCCAGGGCTCCAATAATATCCAGTCACTCTTGTCAAGTCAACAGAGACGAGCATATTGGCCAGTGATTAGAATATTAGTAAAGTTGTTAGGTTTAACACAATGGGCCAAGTAAGCCTGTGAGCTGACAGCCCATTCAATCTAACCTTATCTATTCCAATCATAAGTGGAAATTTGTGAACTGCGATTGCCAAGTCAACATATTTTTGTTACGTGCCCATGATGATTTAAGTGAGATATTTTTAGATTTAATTGAACTATAGTGAATTTTAATCAGAAATAATTTCTTAATCGGGTTTCATAATTAATGCTGGAAAGTAAAATCAACTGTAGAAAGCAAAAACAATGTAACATATTAGCCACTACAATAATACTTGCATATATGTACCGACCTTACATCGAATAAGTAATAAGAATGTGATGATCGTAAAAGATAAGCAAGAACAGTTGAACATACTTAGATAGAGTGATATAACTTCGTGCTAACCTAAATAGAAAATGAAAAAATGGGAAAACAGAAAATGAATAGTGATACTTACAAATGTATTTACCAAAGGTAAATCAATAATTGTACACACAATAATCATTTCTCATATTCCATTTCATTGAAAGTTTGCGTTAAATAGCTGATGTTAATAACAATCTCTACCCCAGTGATGAAGTGCGTGGCTACACAGACAAATATCGGTATTTCCCCCAGCTACTAAAATCTAGTTTAATTTTTCTTCTCTTCTTTAAAAATTCACATTGATTAATAAAAATATTTCATTCAATAAAAATTTAAATTACTGAACTTAAGCCCGATTAAGAAATTATTTCTGAATATATTTTTTTACATTTTTTTTTTAAACGTTTCTGAGTTATACCCGTCTGAAAAAAATGTCAAAAGTAATCGAACTATAAGCTTTCAACTTATGTTTGAGCTCCCATGAAAATGAAAATTTTGTTAGGCGCACCCTAATGTACAGTCGACTCTTTATAATTTGAAACTCATTAACTTATATCTCTCGATGATTTTAACTGTTTCTCATTTTCTCGGCAATTTTAAATGATTAAAATTGAATCCTGATCTGCCACAATTTGAATTCTTTTGACTCTACACGTTATAATTTGAATTGTTTTATGAAAATAGATGTCATCTTGAATGAATTGAATTAAGTCAAACGGGAAACGCAGGACACTGCGATCAAAGTAGATCTGGTGCATCCATTGATGAATCCCAGGATTGTCAGTGGGCCTAGTGTAGTATCTTCTGTGGCATAACGCTTCAGAGTCCTTCAGAATATACTCTGGGGTTTCATCGTAGTAATCACAGAATCTGCACAGGCTGTTACTCTTAATGCCAAGTCTGTTGAGGTGTTTTCTCAATCTACAATGACCTGTGAGGAAGCTTGGTAGTATTCTTAGATTGGTTTTACTCAGGGACATGAGAACTATGAAACGAATTTGGTTATACGTTCCAATCATTAGCTTTGCACACCTCAATCCAGGGAGATTGAGCCAGAGGTGTTCTCTATTACTCTTGATCTCCGTCGATATATTTTCCCGGATTTTGTTCAATCCGAGTCCGCAAAACGATTCCAGTCTGGCCTTTATTTTGGCCATTTTGTCTTCATTTTCATTTCCTACCACCTCGACGTGTCCAGGAAGCCAGCAAAGTGTGACCTTATTCATGCTGTTTAGCTGATTAAGCTTAATGCGGCATTCCCAAGCTAACTTAGAGGTAAACTCATAAGAGCTTAGCGCTTTGATGGTAGCCTGACTATCCGAGCAAAGGGCTATTTCCCTCCCTCGGAAGCCCCTCTGAAGATGAAATTGTGTGTATCTCTCAATGTCATAAACTTCCGATTGAAAAATGGAAGGATATTTTCCCAAAGACTCGTGGTAGTTAGTCCTTGGTCCTACGACTCCCAGTCGAGAGCCTGCCGACGCTCTGGAGCCATCAGCATACCACCAAATGGTTACAGTTCCGAAGGAAATCCCTTGGCTCTGTTTCCCCCCATTCCCTTCTATTGGCCAGAACAGTTCTAAACCTCTTGTCGAAGTCATAAACTTTATTCATCACGTCAGAGGGTTGCGATCACAGAGGTTCTATAATTGTAAGCTTTGCTTTAATGTACTATATAATTTGAACTGATAATATGATTGAGTTTGTGTTTTTGAAACAACCAAAAATTTAAATCATCTTCCTTGGTTTAGGCATTGAAGTCGATCACTCAAAATCAAATGGCTGACTATTTCCATGATTCTCTCTTTACACATACATACATATGTAAAACATATGTATGATTTGGTCCCCAGAATTTCAAATTATAGAGAGTCTACTGTAGATAATTTGATAGAACCGTTATAAAATGCTTGATTGTTGTGAGTATGAACATTTTACTATCATCCTCAACTGTATGACATACAACCCTCGTGTTTTATGTTTCCATACAGTTAATGTTAAAAGTTATTGGAATATCTGTCCAAAGTAATGACAACAACAAGCATAGAAAAGTTGTGTATAGAAAAGAAGAGAAATAGAAAAATATATTACTAGTAACATCTAAGCCACATACGGAATTGAAGAGCTTTAAAGAAGATGATATCATTTGCCAAGGTAGCGCAGGCTTAAAAGCCGCAACGGCAGCACCAACGACAACTCAAAGACAATTACTTCTAAGAAAACGAAGTAAATGTGAAGAAGACACATATTAAACTAATAATACTCACATTCCGTGTGTGACTTTGCGCTTGTCAGTGTCAAAGCTTGTGATATCTAATACATTTCCATTTACAGCGCTTGTAGTTAGTTGTTGTCAATTTGTAATAAAAGTTGTGTTACAACCAACCAAAGGAAGCCGTAAAAGAGTTATTTTTTAAATCTTAAGGTACGGTCACACTTGCCAAACATTTGCCCAAAAAAATTTAACCAACAAACACTAATGGAAAAAGTTTTGATAAAGACACTTGTTTATCAAATTAAACAGTTTCGAACACAACTAATAGACAATGTCATAGAATCCAACATTATTGGATACTCTGTAACTTGACAAACTTTTGTCTGAATTGAAAGATTTTTCATGAGCATTTAGTGGTTACGCTTTTTTGGGCAAATGTTTGACAAGTGTGACCGTAGCTTAACATTTAAGTACTAAAGCAGCCCATACACGATTCAATTCAATTTTCAATTGAGTCGGTTGTTGTCCAAATCAAAGCGTGTATGGCTTTGTCAATTGATTAGTTTGGCAGTTGTCGAGTTGGTTGAAGAAAAATCAAAAGATTTTAATTTTTAATGTTGACTAGTAAATCTTTCAATTCGATTGTGATGTGTGTGTTCGAGTCTCTTGATTAGCTGTCAAAATTTATGTTTGTAGCTTTATTTTGTATAGGAAAAGTTATGTATTTTTAAAATTTTATTTAATTTGATTGAATTCTAACTATAAAATACATAGAAAAATAAATGAATAAATACAATAGAAGTTTTAAATTTTTAAATTTTTATTTGTGAAAAAATATAAATTTGACAGTTGAATGAAAATCTTTCAATTCAGTTTATGAAGTGTGTGGCGAAGAATCAATTCAATTGAAAGACTCAATTCACAATTGAATTGAAACGTGTATGGGGTGCTTAAAAAGTATTTTTCATATTTTTTTTTAAATAATTTTATTTAAAATTTATTAAATAAAGAACACAAACAAGTAGCGATATTATTTCAAGTAAAATTCTTTCTATTGTCTTAGTTTTTCTTTTCAAACATAAGCTCTTTTATCATCTATTGTCACGGTTTTATTATTAATTTACTTACAGCCCATAGTGTGTTGAATACAAATAAAGTACATTTGATTGTTTTGGTAGCACAACCCATTGTTATGAATATGTTTTTTTTCTAATTTTAATTTCTTTGAACTTTCAAAATGAATAGTTTTTGTTTTAAAAACGAAAACAAAAACAAATTTAACACCAAGTGATTTTTGGCGGCACGTAAACACTTCTATGTTATCAAAATTTTAACAGCGTCTACGCAAAATCATAAATTTTCAAATAAAAAAAAGAACTATTTTTAATATTATTATTTTCAATTCAAAACGCTCTGCGTGAAAGAAACATTTCAAATTTCGTTTACGGTTTCACGTTTCAAAATGGAATAGACGATAAGGAAAACTAAAGCGAAATGAAATAGACAACTGTCAAGGGCCACGGTCACCAGCAGACTAAACACTAAAAAACTTTTAATATTTGCATTAACTGCGAAAAATAATAAACAAAATAAAAAAGCAATATTTTTTTATACTCATACGTTTACGTACAAAAAGTATTCTAAAGTCTAATACTATTCATTCTCATCATCATCAACATCGTACAAAATATCCACAACACAACAATAAAATATGCTGCATTTGAGGCTTTCCATATTCACTTTGGCAGTTTGTTTGTAAGTCTAATATCGCTTAAGCCCCGTTCAGACTATTATACAAGTATTAATACTTTCATCACATTTTACGATACAGAAATCTAAATACATTCGTTGCGACTGTCAAAAAAATCTAACGTAAAATCACATACTGTGTTCAGACCATCACACTTCAAATCAAATGTGTAATACAAGTAGAAAACAAAACAGCTGTTCAATGAAAATGTCTGCGCTATTCACTTACTAGCGGCGGCAAAACGGTCTCATGCAGGCGGGGACGTGCCGACACTTGAAAAAATTCAGCAGTTAAAAATATTCTATGTAAATAACAGAAAAAAATTTAAGAAAATATATTACAAAAACGTTAAAAAATTACGTCAACGAAATATGCTTCCATACGATTCACTTATTCAAAATTTTGAGCCGATATACATATATATATGACAAAACATTACATCAATGACGACACGCTATCGGCGGCGAAACAGCCGACTTGGAAGTTTGGTTTGTGTGAAAATGCAACCCTGATCTAATGAAAAGTATTATCGTTTAGAAAATTTTCTAAAAACGAAAAAGTCTTATGGAATGTCAAAATTTGTATCGTATTATTTGCCACTTTGATGACATTTTGCGTTCAGACTATCACACTTGCACGTATTATTTGAATTTTTGACAAGTATAAATACAAAGTATAATAGTCTGAACGCGGCTTTAGAAGCGGCCAATATTCTAGAGATTATAGGTCACTGTTATGGGAAAACTCACTTATTGCTGGGTAGTCTGCACGGGGAGAAATTTTATAAAAATTTGAGAGACAAGACTTATAGCGTAGACAGACGACAGCGTTAATTTGCATTAAAATATCACTAATTTGAATTAAAAATTTACCCTGACAGACGACAGTATTTGCATTAAGTAAACAAAATCTGTACATACCTTTCGTGCCACACACTTCGATAATTTTAAAATTGAAAAAATGTGTCTCGATTTTAATGAGGATAATTCACAAGTTAATTTGCATTAAGACAGTTAATGCAAACTAACGCTGTCGTCTGTCTATGCTATTACTTTAGTATATTCTGTTCAAAGCATTATACGATATATCAAAATAATACGAGTATTCGTAAACAAACTATCATTGGTGGAAAGAAGCATTTCGGCTCCACAAAAAGCTTCTATATTCAATTGGTGGGTTAACGATTAAAAATTATGATGGTCAGTATTTGATGACGTAATGGATTAACCTTGAAGATCTGACACAGCGTCTGAGCGATTCGGGCAAATTCTGAAATTTTATTTCAGAATTTCTATTGCCTCAGGGCTAAAAGAGGCAATAGAAAGTTACATACAAAAACAATTGTAGGAAATTACAATAGATTGCCAAGATTAAAACATTTAACAATAATCAATCCCCGATTTTGTAGTATTATAAATTTTGTATTAGAGTTACGTGTTTAAAACCTGTAGGGAAGTTTAGTTATTATTTTCTAGTCCTGGAATAAATTTGGTATTTTTATTTTAAGCTTTTTAGTACTAAATAATTTTTAAAAAATGTTGTACGTTACCTTACGCAGGATTTGAACGGATGTTATCAAAGTCATCTTAAGCAAATACCTGTACAACCACAGCCACATTAGTTTAGTCATTGCAATAGTAACAATTAAAATTAGTTATATTAACCAACAAAATTAGTTTTTTCAAACGAATCAAAACAACACAATTTTTATTTATACTAAAATTAACATCTCAAATGAATAAGATTAACAATTTCCAAATTTTTGGCTTTAGTTTTATCTTTTGATCTATTATATTAAAGATCTATTAAAGGGTGGCGTTTGCTGAAATAGCTAGCACCTTGACTACAAAATCGATGGTCCTGAAGGCATCACTGAGCTACTCCTGCTTCAGCGGATACTAGTAGTAATGTAAAATCAGAGCCCCTCCTCCTTCGTCGGTATAGTGTAGCAGAATCATTACCGAAATAAAATAACCAATAAAATAGCTACTAAACAGAGCTTCAATAAAATTTAATACGCCCCATTGACACCAGAGGCGCTGCAAGACTGCATAGTTAAAAACGTCCAACAAACAGAGTTGTAAAAGAATGAAGCTTTCCTCTATCTCTTCCTTCACCACCTGTCTTTTCAATCATTATCCCTTTCCTAAAGAAGGTAACAACCGGTAATAGTGGTAGGCAGTCATTGCCTGGGTGTTACTTATCTTTAATTATATTAAAAAAACGCCAGTGAAAATTTCATATGTTTATATAACTAATACAAAATCTGACTTTTTCAAATACATACGAGTATCAAAATCATAACAATAGTCTTAGAATGAAAAGACCCATATAAACAATCCAAAATATACAACAACAGAGCAACTAAACTATGAAGTATTTAAATGTTTTACTGAGTCGTATCTGTTGAATATGCTTATTGTCGTCGTTTGTTTTGCTTTGTACTTTTCTAACAAGAGATACACATACACACTTGTACATAGATACTTACATCCATATGTATGTATATATGTATGTATGCGCATACTTACACTCCCATATACATATTTGGTTTACATTTAATTTCCACATTGTTACTGAACTGTTTACAAAGTCCAAAAACAAAAAAGCTTAAGCAGCAACCAAACAATTCCAATTCAAACAAATCAACCACCACCAACCAACCATCGTCAGTGATTTGGCGTCCAAAGACCAAAACAAAATAAACAAAGACCGACCGACCCATCGTCAAACCTTTTAACAGTTCTAGTAAAACAACCAGATGTTATCCACGAATCCATTTACGATACCAAGAGCAAAATGAAAACCTCAGACATTTTTTGTATTTATTTATTTATTTATTTATTTATTTATGTTTATTTATTTTCAAATTTCATTCACATTTGGCGAACTAACACTGAGCAAGTAAACAGTTGACATTACAAATTGTCATGTTTGTTCTCGTGAGTATTTAACGGAAATTTCACTAGACGTGCTTGAGTACTCTAGGTGCATCTTACAAGTATTTATGACTTTTCTCTGATTTGGCAACACTGATCTCATCATTGCCAATGATGTCAGAATTATCGAATATGAAACCAGTATTTTGAGATTGAAATTGTTTTTCTAGACTATTTTCCAGATTCTACGTATTTTTTAATATTATTGTATTTAAACAAAAAACAAAACAAGAATGTATTACATACATACATATGTACGTGATTTTGCTGGAGTAAGTTTTTACGATTATGAATGAAATCTGATATTAAATTTTGCAATGCCCCGAACTAGAGATGTTGGCGTGGGAATTTGTGATCATTTGCTCTCACACTTGGACAATTTTAAATGTATAAACTATTTTAAGTTATTGTGTGAGTTGTTTAGTGTTAGTTTGGTATGTAAAAAAAAATCTTTCTTTTATAAAATTTAAGACTTTGTATAGATATTGATTACGATTATTTATGAATATCTTTCAACAGACATACATACATATATTTTCAAAGTACGCCTCGCACTGCGCTTTAATTGTATAGTGTGGTCATACAAAAAATTATGCAACTTGGCAAACTAATAAAAAATCAATAGTAAAAGATCATACATTTTTAATTTAAATCGGACGAAGAACTATCCTACCTCCATCTTTATTCATGCCAATAACATAAAACTTACTAGTATGTGATACATATTTGTTCAAAGTCGTAAAAATTTTTAGCTGTTTTACAGGAATAGGGTAGGGATTTCCAATTGAATTTTTAGCAAGGACTTTGCATTTAATCGCACATCCTTTATTTCTATAATTCATATAAAATATATCCGATTTTTTATTCGAAGTTTCGTAACCTGCATGAAACTTAGATTCACCACAACGCACCAGTGATAAAAGACCAGTGTAAACAGTGTCGGCGTCACACGAGGCCAAGTTGGCTTAATAAGCTTATAAAGTCATGGCGACCGTTTTTTGCGATGACTTCGTTCAAAAGAGTAACACAATCAATGACAAATAATATGCAAATTATTTGTGCCAATTTGGCTAAAATTAGTTAGCACGTTGACTACAAAACCGAAGATCCTGCGCTTGAGCCCGATTCCTACAGTCATTAAATAACAATAGCACATTTCGGATATGCATTCCCAGTTGACCAAGACATTCGCTATTGATATCGATTTCGAATATATCTCGAATATTTATCGTGTAAAAATATCGAGAGTGACACTCAAAAATGAATCGAAAAAGTTCACCTGTCGCTCAGTTTTGTCCCAAATAATATTCGATCTCGAAGTTTCGCTAGCAATATCAAAAGTGAGAGAATATCGAACTAATTTCGATATCACAAAAAGGCAGCAGAAAAGGTAAAACAGTAATTATATTTTTTTATTTATTTACTTTAACTTACTTACTTTACTTATTTTGTTTTTAATACCTGCATTTACACTGCAGGATTTGAACATGGTACCTCCACTCTAACAGACTAACACACATCCACTAGGCTATCGTGACAAATTTTTTTTTGTTTAATTATTGCACATACATATGTGGGTATGTGTTCTTATTTTATTTTTCAACTTACATTGCTGTCAAGTAAGTTTTAGCGACCATTCGAATTTTTTTTAGATAAGCGAACAAATATCGAAAAATTTTGTTTCGAAATTTCTTCGCTTTTTTAGCTCAAGTGGGTTAGTGTCCCTTTGCTTCAATTGTTGTAGGAAAGATCAAGTAATGAAGGCATACCCACTGCTCACTGAACTACACCGGCTTCAGCGGATGCTAATCCTAATGTAACATCAGAGAGCCCTCCTTCTTTGGTATTGTGTAGCAGAATCGTCGGCGAAGTAAAATTACCAATAAAATAGCTGCTAAATACAGCTTTGAAAATTTAGTACGCCTCATTGACACTAGAGGCGCTGCAACACTGCATTATTAAATAATTAATAAAATATTAAATTGTAAAAGAATGAAGCTTTCCCATATCGCTTCCTTCACCACCTGTATTTTCTATCACCATCCTTTTCCTAAAAACTGGTAATACATAGGAAAAGTAGCAGACATTCATTACCTGAGTGTTATTTCTCTTAAACAAAAAAAAAAAAAAGGGACAAAAGTTCATGAATTGGGCTACGAATCTCTTCATCATCCGCCTTTTTCTCCGGATTTAGCTCCAAGTGACCATTTCTTTTTGCAAACCTGAAAAAATGGATTGGTGGAAAGGATGAAATCTACTCACAAATAAATACCCACTTCGATGATCTTGACAAATCGAATTTTTGGGAAGGATTCATAAATTGAAGAAATGTTGGATGAAAAGTATAAAGCTCAAAGAAGATTATGTTGAAAAATAAAATCATTTCCATTCACGATTTAATTATGCTAAAGTTCTCTTCGCTCTGTAAGCCAAATTATATGTGATAATTATTAATGCACAAATAACACAAAATTTAATTGTAAGTTTTCTGAGAAACACTAGCAGAACGGAACACCCAGCTGTTTTTGGAGGTCGCAAAACCTTCATCATCAGCGTTCTTTGTGTTTGGTGCACTGTGTGTGGTGTCAGTTGATGTGGATTTATAGTTTCTACCTAGCTTTTCAGTGCAAATGGAATTCACATATTCCATTTGCTTTAATTCATCGTATTACAATTTGCTGAAAGCTTTTTTGTAATGAAAGCTCAATTATACTATCTCTAAATTTACAACAGTCTGGTCATTGAGATGGTCGCCAACAGTTGTATTCTAAATTTCAGGTCTCTATCTTTAGTAAAAGCACCTAATAATATTGATGAGTTACATGCACATTCCCACTCGTATCTGAGAAAGCTTCACTTTTAAAATTTTCAAGCTTCATACACCAACTAGCCTACATGTACACAAGTCTTGCAATGTTACAAGTTTCATCATTTGATATAACAATTAAGGGTAAAAAGTTATAAAGGGGCAAACTATCAAAACGGAATCTAGTGATTCTAACTGATCACTTGTAGGTAGCAAGCATCCACATAAACCAAAAGAGGGTGTAAAAATATGATAAATAAAAATCGGCACATCTCTACACGTTGTTGATAATATGTGACTACCATTGACATCCACTGCGCATTTGCCGGTCCTTACACAAAAAAAAAAATAATAAAAAAAAATGCCATCATATGTGCTAAAACTGAACACATTCGTTGTGAAAAGTGTATCAAAAAAGTTAGTGATAAAATTGTACAACGGTGTGTGTCAATTTAAGAACAGCGTTAGCAATAATCAAAAGTTGACAACATGCCGTTATCAGTTCATACACGTCAAGTTGACAACCAGCGCTGTCAATAGCCAAAAGTTGGTAACAAACTCTGTCAAAAAAAAAGTGGGAGCGTAGTATGTTATATTGATCACAATAGGTACTGTTAAGTTTGCTACGACTTTTTCCCCTCCGTATAAGGAATAGAGAGAGGCTGTTATTGGTAGACAATAGACGAGTATACAAATGACAAATTTTCTCGTAATGTATTGACGTGATGTCGACAAAAAAAAATTACTAAAAAACAGTCGTAAGGTCGAAACTTGCTTGTTTTATTTTTCATTCATTTGTATATTATTTCACTAAAAAAATTCCAATCACGTACCCACCACAGCTACTCAGACAGACATATAAATATGGGCCTACAGTTGGTTGCTTTCAAAAGTCTCATGGAAATTAAATAACAAATGCTACTATTGCTGCAATTCCTTTTGTAATTAAAAATTCAATAACTCTTCTATTTATTTGTTACACAAATAAAATAAACTGTGCTTAAAATTATTAATTTCGTTTTAATCTAAAAACGCGCATTTATTTGAATTATTGAATTGAATGTCGTTACTAATCATTCTATTATTAGAAGCATTGTTAGTCAATTAAATTTTTTTTTGTTTTCATATCTGAATGAAAATAGTTTTACTATTGAGACCAAATGTGACGACGAATTGAATGCTGTTTGGTTTTCTAAATATGACTTTGTATTAATGACACAATTTTCCTAAATGAGATGTTGTGGCTGGTATGTGTGTGTCAATATTAAATTAATATTTTAAATAAAGTAATTTTGCAGTCGCAAGTGCAATAGCGCAGCTTGCAATTGTTTTCCTAGGGGAGAAAAATGCAAAAAAAAAAATACTCGTATGGTAAAATGAAAGAAAATACATGACCTTGCCCCACATTGGGCTTTCAAAATAAAAATAAAAAAAATAGTATGTGTATAAAAACTTAACAATTAACAATAAATTCAGTAAAGTGCGACTTTGGCTCGCGCATGAAGGGTTCAGTATGGGCACTAGATATGTAATACTATACAAACTTTAGCCTATGGAATATGTACATAGTTTTGGTATTTTTTTGGTTTTGGGAATTTTCGGTTTTGAGCGTTATTTCGGTTTTGGCGATTTTTTTAGTTTTGGCGCTTTTTCCTCGTTTTGGCGATATTTTACGGAGTTTTTTTTAATTTTGGCGATTTTTTTATTTCGGTGATATTTTTTCATTTTGGCGATTTTTCCAGTTTTTGGCGATTAATTTTAGTTTAACATATTTTTTATTTGGCACTTTTTTCGCTTCGGCGACTTTTTTCGGTTTTGGCGATTTTATTATTTTTTTTTTGTTTGGCAATTTTATAATTTTGCGTTTTTGAAAATTTCAAGAGTTTGGCTCTTAGGGTTTTCAAGATACAGCAAGTTGTCAAAATTACATAGTCAAAATTACATTAAGTGATAGAATACCCTTTAATTTGGATTTTTTTAAAATTTAGTGTTAATTGTTGTAGTCTGTATAAAAATACACTAACTTTACAAATTTCAAGTGCCTATATACTAGAGGTGGGCGCGTGTAGAATTTTTCCAACACCACACGACACGAATACGAATACCAAGACGCTCAACATGTACGAAACACGTACGCGAAAAATTTCGTCAACACGATATTGCACAACACGCACGAAATATTATTGGTATATTATTGAAGATCAGAAAATTTAATTGATTTTTTTCAAGAGTGGATTTTCAAAATATTGCACCGAGTTGGCACTGCCAGCTGATTCTATCTGCCACCACAGCTGATACTATCGGTTCACGTACAGAACTTTTAGCTTCAAAGGCCCATACAATATCAACAACTATTCTGTTGTTGTATGTTTCACGATACAAAATATTATATTTTTTCTCTACTGGAAATTCATTCATACATACGAGTTTCCTGTTTTTCGTGTCAATTTTGCTCAACACGAAACGACTTGAACATGCACGAAATCAGATGTTTTGTCACGAAAACTATTTGTTGAGTCGTGCGTGTTCGTGTCACGAAAAAAAAGACGACACGCACCATCTCTACTATCTACATACAATTAATTGTACGTATATTACATAGAATTTTAACATTTGACTTTGCTCGTTTTGGAACACCCTTTAATTTATAACTCTCATCTATTTGTTGTTGCAAATTTTTAATTTATATGAATTTTTTAATCTAATAAATTACGAGTAGTTGCATAAACTCGGAATTTTTTATGTGCTTGAATTATTTGACTAAAAATTGTAGATTAATTCATGAAACACATTCAAACATTTATTTGTTTTGCCAATTCGAATTCCAAATATGCCAAAACATTAAATACAAATGGAGTATTTTCTGTAACTGAATAATTTTGCGGTTCTTGAAATACTGAATTATTAAATCTTCTCTGTTACAACTATATCTAAGTTGAAGATTATTGGATTCAGTAAATACCTGACCATAGATGATATTTCTTATTCTGACCATTTCACAATTGTCAATTATTTTTTGTGCCATGTTTTAACGTGACTTTAACAAATATTTGCAAAATAAGGAGGAATATTTTAAGAACTGAGCGCATGATTTCGTTCCCTAGACCAGTGTTGTGTATTTGAATGTTCGTAGTTAGGATCCCTGCTTTATGTAATTTAATATTCATTGTTTGTTTAAATAATTTGTGCACACACCAATAGGACAGCTGTAGTGGCATGCATCACGTACATACATACATACGTTTTATGCTAAGCCAGCAAATTCCCACGTTAGTTCACATGTAAACAGTGTAAAGAAGTTATTGTACAGTACATAAAAGTAGATTTAAGATATTTTTAGCAACCAGGGAAACCAGAGAAACAAGTCGACCGGCTCGAAGCCGAGGGTGCGCCGCCGCCGGTTATTTTTCTGTATATTTCCGTACACCAAAGGTGAAAATGAACCGTAAGAGCTACGGACTTGAAATTTGGACACAATGTGTAGACATTTGACCACTACAACAACAAATACATGAGAGTTAAAAACTAAAGGGTGTTCCAAAACGAGCAACGAAAAATGTTAAAATCCCATGTAATATACATACAATTGTATGTACATATATACACTAAATTTAAAAAATTTAAATCAATGGGTGCAGTTAATGCAATTTTGACTTTGTAATTTTGACAACTTGCTGTATCTTGGAAACCATAAGAGCAAAACTCTTGAGATTTTCAAAAACGGTAAAACTAAAAAATCAAAAAAATATAAAAGCGCCAAATATAAAAAAAATCGCCAAAAACAAAAAAAATCGCCAAAACGAAAAAAAGCATCAAATTAAAAAAAATCTCTAGGACTAAAATAAATCGCGAAAAACCGGAAAAATCGCCAAAATTAAAAAAAAATCCTTAAACAAAAAAATCGCCAATATGAAAAATTCGCCAATATGAAAAAATCGCAAAAATGAAAAAACCCCAAAAACAGAAAAAATCGCCAAAATAAAAAAAAAACCCTAAAAAACAAAAAAATCGCCAAAATGAAAAAAATTGCGAAAATTAAAAAAACCCAAAAAGAGAAAAAAAAACGACAAAACGAGAAAAAAGCGATAAAACTGAAAAAAATCGTTGAAACTGAAAAAACTTAAAAAAGGAAGAAGGCTAAATCAAAAAAAAAATATGAGCACTGCAGTACCACTAAAGTTTCAGTAAAAACAATAAAAAATGTTTAACAAGTAAATTTTTAATGATTACTAAAAATTTTTTGCCTAAATGATTTGTTATATGATGAGGTGCATTGAATTTTCAGTAATCAGTAATGCCCGTATTCATAATGAAATTCTACCAAGTGGCTAAATGTTTTTCATACAAAAGTTTCAAAATTTGAATGAAAAAACTTTGCCACTTGCTACAATTTTATTATGATTACGGCCCTACGATTTTACTGGTAATGCAAATTAAATTTCAGTAGCAGTAAAAATTTACTGAATTTTTTTAGTTATCAGTAAATTTACTGCTTACTGCAATTTTGAATGCAGTACATATACATATACTGCAGTGTGCCCATTTACTAACCAAATAAGTTTAATAAAACAAACAAAAACCAACAAATTCATATGTATTTACAATATTGAAAGTTTTGATACTTTTAATTAATTAATTTTAAAAAAGATACTAAAAGCATAAGTACTTCCAACTTAAAAAAAATTTTCATTACTAAATGTTTACACATCTCCTCTGTGATCGGACTCACATTGCTTTTTTTTCATAAGCCTTATACAACAACAGGAAAAATAAAGGGTCTTTCATTAAGCCTTTCCTATCTCTAAAGTAAAAAATAAAAATAAAGTGTGTGTAATTTAGCATAAACATTTTTTGTTCGGTTCAAAAGCTTATTGTTGCTTTTATATATAAAATAAAACATCGTGCAAATGTTCACCGAGACTTCGCTGGGTGGCGAGCATCCATAATATCCAGTTCACAGCACGTACAAGTGAGTTAGCTAGACCCTGAAATCGCAAGAGGTGTGTGGCACGTAATGCCGTTCTGTTTAAAAAGATGAAGTTGATAATCGTTGACCCATGTATAACGCTTGCTATCCTAAATTGGGCGATGCGCACGGAACGTTTCCCGAGCAGATCACGCATGTTGGTAGAAAATTGTATGTATTTAATCATCAGCCTAAAAAATGAATTCGGTCGAAGACTAAACGAAAAAGCATTTAAATATATTGAAAATTTTCAATATCACGCACGCTCACGAACAAAATATTCTTAATCACGCACGAGTGGTTTACAACTTATCACGATCACGCACACTCACGAAAAAGTATATAATCCAATTTGTATCTTTTTTTTTGGATTGAAATATAGGTTTTTACCCATACGTATGCACGTGTATATGTATGTAAAATTTACATTGCACAGTGGGGACTTTTACAAAGTAAATTGCAATAAATCTGGAACATCTAAACTACTGATTGGATTTATATGAAACTCCTAACATCCGTAGAGGAGGACTTAGGCTTTATAACACATGTCATGACATGTGTTATGGACATGAGTTATAGCTGGACATGAGTTATAGTGGCCCAAAGTTGACTACCTGGTACTCAAAAAAATTTCTGAAGCTTGCAACTTTTTTAAAAACTATTCGATTTTTACCGGATAAAGCATTTTGACATAAACTTGAAATTCTTAAGAAATAATTTCCCAAGATGTTTCCGTATCTTTCATAAGATATTTTACTTAAGACAAACAAATTTTTTTTCCTTTGACGTTTTTTAGTATTTCGCCTATTACTTTTTAGTTCATTGTTGGATTTTAAGTTAAAAGACAGCATTAAATTTTTGACAAAATTTTAAATAAAAATAGGAAAAAAATTTATTAACATATCCACTCGTGAAATCGGGAAAAGGCTAACTAATTCAAATTTTAAAATTTCCCTGAAAAATCCATGTGTTTTTTTTAAGTATTTTCATTATTTTCAGTTTTGCAAAAACTTTGTTTAATAGATTTTTAATCTTTTAATTACATAGCGCTAAAGACAATACATTAAGAATGTGGTTAGGACCAGTTATTTTGTAATTTGGACATGTACCCTACATTCAGCAATGTCCTAAAGTAGTAAATTTTAAAAAAAAATTTTATGTTTAAGTGATTATAAAAAGTTTGTGACGGTAGATTTTGAAAGTTTCAACTATAAGATTTTATTATGTAAGCAGTTTTAAGCATTTTTAACTAACTCGTGATTCACGCGTGACACGATAAAATCACGACATTTGCACATCCCTAGTGTAAACCCAGTATAGTGATATAAATTATGGCTCAGCACAATAAGATAATATCCTCTTCTAGAACTTATCGATATTTTGTCTGCAGAAAGTAAGTACGAGTATATCAATTTGATATTCGGATTTTAACCTGAAAGTTATTGTTAAATACAATGTTTTGAACTTTATTAGTTACTAAAAATAAATATAAAAAAATTACAACAGTTGAAATCTATTAATAACATTTACATATAATAAATGAAGTTATAAGAAGTATAAAAGATATATGCATATAAAAACGATTTAAAAATTACAGTCGATATTTAAAGGGCTTAAGGCATTTCGAATAAGAATTTTTGACGTTTCACGCTGATAATACAAATATTAAATATATTCAAGCTATTTATAAGTATATACAAGTTGTTGCCATCATCTTTAAAGCCAAAATTCAAAAAATTTATGGCATAATATCCAACAATAATTTCAAAATTTAAGCACATGCAGACAATGCAACAATAAGCATAGACTTATGAATACCCTAAATGCAGGTTTATTTATGTACAAAAGAGATTCATTCAAATTAAATAATTTTCTATAAAATTTTTTTGTTGAAGACTGACTTTGTTTCCAAATTAATAATTGTAATGGCGTTGTTTACTGCGGAAACGAATGACCAAATAAACGGCAAAAATAAACATTACAGCCTAAAAATAAAAAATAACAATTTAAATGTCAATGAGAATTAAAAAGTTTGCAAGTTTTTATTAATTATTTAAACTTACGGTGACAGCCAAAACAAACCATTCGCCAGATGAAGCGTAACCAAAGAGCTCAACATATTTGTCTTGGGCAGCTTTAATGCAGCCAGTGGTGTAGATGTGATTGCTATCAATAATGTTGTCTTTGTAACAGCTCTTAGGGATTGGACGCAATAAGGGTGTGTAGTCAGTTGGGCCAATCTTACCGCAGCAGCCAAACTAAAAGAGATAAGAAAAAAAATTATAATTATTATAAATTGATATAAATTGATATCCCACATGGATAAATGTATAATGAATTCATTCGACCATATATTAATGAAATAATACCTTAACACTGAAGAAGAGTTAGTTTTTCTATCAATCTAGAAGCTTATACGTATCAGTGATCTGCATGATTACGAATCAAACGGCATAATTTTGCATTTTCTAAAATAAATATTGAGCTAGCACTTAACATAAATGAATGAATAATGAATGATGGTATTGTATGATTCATATCAATGAGACTGTTCTTAATAAATGCATGCCACTGCTTGCAATCTCTATTCATTCATATGATTCACTAAAGCAATGAATCAGTGTGATTGTTTTGAATACTTCTTAAAACCCCTTCTGACAAATATAGTTTTATGTAATATTATATAATAAAATAGCTAACCCCATTTTATTTTATAAATTGTTTTAATTCGAGAAAAACTATTAATTAATACGCCATGTTTTATTAACGTAAGACTTCATCTAGTCAACATGCTTTTGTGAGTTAATTGATTGCTATAAAAAACAATCAAACAACAGTAAGAATTTTTATTGATTTTTAATAACAGCGCCAAAAAGAATAGAGTGAGTTAATGACAGTCAGTTGTTAGAGAGGTAAGTAACTCTGCAAGCAATATCATTTACAAATTGATGTTAAAAAACAAAACAAAAGCATTGTCAAAGTGAGTGCACAGCGAAAGTGAATCAACTCATACAGTTCTCTGATACGTATGTATAATTCGTACACATTAGTGATGCACGAGCTATTTTACTATTTGCAAAAGAAAAAAAATTTTAATTTACTGAACATCGTTTCTAATTATATGTTTGTTAATTGCACCCAAAAGAAGCAGAATTTAATGAAAGTAAATTTTTTTTCTTTCATCAAAATCAAGGTCAGTATCACTACGAGTATTTACGCATTTTATTATTCACTACAAAATTTCTAAAAGCATTGAAAACCTTCAAAAGGTTTCCCTCATTCAAATGTGTACACCCAAACGAACTGACATACATACGTGACTTATTACAATACTGTTGCTTATCACTTAAAGTACTTCCATGAAGTCATACTTCTTACACATTTCTCTCACACATTTCTAACATTCCATGTCATGAAAAGAGTTTGCGTGAGTTGAAAATTTAAAATGCCTGTTAAATTGTATTTGTGTTTTGATGCCTTTTATTATAGAAAAATGTTTTTAATTTAAAAAACTAAAGCCATAAATGTTGCACAGTGGAAATGCTGGGGAAAAATGTAAACTAAATTCCCAAGAATTTTTATAGTATTTGAAATGTTGAGATACAACAAAATGATCAAAAGGCTGATTTTAAAGTAAGACTTCGAAGAATTGCCAAGTTTATACTATTATCATTAGGGGTATTCGTTTAAGCTGATAAATGCCGTTTATATGTCTTAAACTCTTAGTACCGTATTCTAACTAAGCAGCTCTGGGTTGAAGAACAGCTCGCGAGTCAAAGTAATTATTTCTTAAGTGCGGTCAGAGAGTTTTTCGCCTCGCTCGCACTGGTTGATTTTTGCAACACCATGTTTTGCAAATTTACTTTGTATAATATGTTTCAATAAATAAATAAATAAATAATTTTGAGGTGTATGTTAAAACAAAATTTCCATAATTTTTTTTACTAAAGCACACTTGAAGTGTAAATAACTATTTTTTAGCATACGGCCGTTAAAGTTAAGAATAAAATGTATGATTTAAGAGCGATAATATTCATTAAGCAGCTTAAATGAGTAACCACTATTATATACATAAGCCATTTCTTAAATGAAGCCTGTGTTTAAACCAATTTTTATTCAACCCCAATTCAAAATACATATCTTACAAAAGCTTAATGATTGTAGGCAAACTCCCAATAAATAATTTAGAATAAAAGAACTTAAAACTAGTTTTTCATAAATCTTAAAAAAAACCAATGTTGTCCAGCATATGTTGCATGATAAGTATGTAGTTTTGTAATTCTCAATAATTTATTGGGAGTTTTTCTTAAACATAGCGGCTTTGTAAGCTTTTTAATTCTGATTGACGTCTAATAATGAGTTGCGTAGGCAGCAAGGGAATGCATATAGACTTGCTTAACTAACAAAAAACAAATTTTCTTAAATTCTAAAAGCTTCAGAATTTATACAAAGTACCAATACCTGGTATATATATACTACTTGCGATAAAAGTAAATGTAATTTTCGAGCAACTAAAAAAGCTTAAAGTTTATTCAAAAACTTAAAACAAACACAGAAAATAAATTACTCCAAATGGTAGAAAAATAGAAAGTACTTCCATTCTCTCTTTTTCTTGACATTCGCCATCTAACAGGAATAAGGATTATGAGTTTTCCGGTAGATCGAGCTAACGTGTTAACTTAATAGCCCAATTCACAATCTTGTGCAAATGGTCTTGCATCGTTGCATGTGCAAAATTGTGTAGTATATTCTACTCACCACTTAACAATTCTTAGTGGTGAGTATCAATATACTATACCATTTTGCACATGCAACGATGCAAGACCATTTGCACAAAATTGTGAATTGGGCTAATATTTCCCCGCTGTTTTCGGTTTGTTTGAAAATTAATTTTTTTTACTATAGTATTATTATGATTTTTTGCTTTGTTTTTGGAACCTGAAAAATCGGCTAAGTAGACTTGCGAATAGAGCCGTTAGTGTATTTAACCCATTTCTTAGAAAAGGATATTACAATTAACAAGAAACGAATAATGTAGATTAACACCCTGTTTGTGTAAAACGTTTGAGTTCAAAATCTTGGCGTTTTTGTAATAGACTAAAGGAAACTTGTACAACTTTTCTTTAATCTATTACAGAAACGCTAAGATTTCTAACTCAAACGTCTTACACAAACGGGGGGTAAATCAAATGCCATACTAATCAATACGAGTATTTAATAAACTAAATGCAATTTCATTGTCAAGTAATCAAAATTATATGTTAAATTATTGGATTTATCAACTCCAAATTTTAGATGAATAGATTTCTTTTCGTACAAAATTTAAGAAGATGAAAAAGTTATCTTATAACACAATTACATATTTTTGTAAAAAAAAATTAAGAAATTAAGTATTTTATGATAATGGTAAAATTTTTTTTGATTTCTCTCAAAAAAAAAACCTCGAAAATACTTATTTTTCAAAACAAAGAGAGAATGGAAGTACCTTCTATTTTTATACTATAACGCTATATCCATATTTTCTGCCATTGATTACCAGTTAGCAGCTAACATTTCCCATGTAATTAGCCATCAAACAAAATGTTCCGAATTCGTAACCACTGGTCGACAAAATCATCCGATTTCGAAACCGAAATATTACCGAAATCGTAACAATTTTTGTATGAACTGGTTGACACGACTTCGCAACGATATGTCGGTACGAAATAGATGCGATATGTCGGTACAAATTCGTAACGACATGTTGGTACGATTTCTTTTTGCTTTTATAGCAGAGTACCGCTTCACCGTTATTACTTGCTACAAGTGAAACAACTCACTGTCTTGTAAAATTCCTTGGCAATTGAGTTGGAAGTAGACTACAAGTGCCGAAAGTGTAGTTGTGTTAGTAAACTAGTTTGAGTGTATTGAGTTTTTCGAACTTGCACTTCCACGTGTAAAACCTAGGTAAGTGAGTTGCCATAATGCCATAGCCAGAACCATAACCATAAAAACCAATTCAATTCTGGTTTTTCGCCGTAATCACAAACAGCTGTTGCCATATTAGTTTTTTTTTTTTTGGTAAGTTTTGGTTTACGTTCTTTATTTCAACTTATACTAGTTGATTTTTTTTTTTTAAATAAACTGCTCATTTTTAATTTTGTATTTTATAAAATTAATGACAAAAATTAATAAAGAAATTAAAATACAAACAGCTCTTTATTGTTATGCCAGTACTAATAGGTGAAGCAAATGTAAATATTTATGGTTATGGAAATAATTATGGCTATGCTATTGTGATATGGCAATTTTCATTGAACCTTAAGGTTACATAAATAAAAAAAATATTTTAAATTAGAGAGAAAGAAAAGTCTTCGAAAGCCATGCAAAATAAGTTTACGTTTGCGAAAGAAATTTTCAGTTAATATGTGACTTTTTCATATCTCTATCTATTTTAAAATATGGGTGTC
This sequence comes from Tachina grossa, assembly GCA_949987645.1. NCBI lineage: Eukaryota > Metazoa > Arthropoda > Insecta > Diptera > Tachinidae > Tachina > Tachina grossa. Next base: position 47,103,886 of record OX465278.1, on the reverse strand, counting down.
GCAGTAAGTATTCTTGAATAGATATAAAGTACAAATACCATTCCACAAATCTATTCAAGCCTTCTTGTGAATATTTTTTACAAGGGAAGGAGTTGTGGGTATTTAACATCAATAATAATTGTGGGGGAAAATATTGATAAGTCAACAGGTTCTCTAAAACTAAAGAATCATGCTGATGGCTACAAAAGAAAATGTAGGGGAACTATATTGATATGTGTTGTGCCAAACATGAACTTGGAACCTTTTTTTTTTTTTTGCTACTTACTGTTTGCTGAGTATTGTCCATGGCACCCGGAGTACTAGCTTCCTTAATCCATGTCTTCTCAACATCTTCACGGGCGAATTTCTTAATTGAATCTCCATAGTTGAATGAATACACTTTGCTACAGATTTGAGCGATCAAAGTTGCCAAGCAAATAGCAGCATACTACACTCACACGTACAAAAACAAATATTTGTTTACAAGCAACAACTATTTAATTGAATATCAGCACTTACCGTGGCCGTCATACAGACATGTTCGTGACAAATACCGCAACAACCCAATAAGGCGGCACATAGGTTAACACCTCCAACAATGTACATATAAATCACATAATTGGGAGGGGCTGTTTTCAAAATCATTGTGGCAAAAACGAGTAAAAGAATGCCACCAATCTGAAAAAAAGCAAACATAAATATTAGAAAAATAAACATAAATCAGCAAGATTTCGAAAATCTGGTTTGTTTCAAAATTATAAGAAAATTTTTGTACACAATAATAGACTGTTCATATTTTATCATGATGTAAACTGTGTTTACATCATTAAATATTCCATGAAATTAGTTGCATGAAATTTTCTTCTGTTAGCAAAAAGTGTAAAGAAATTAGTCCAAATTTAATGACAATTGAAAAACTAACCATGATATAAATATAGAAGATACTTCCATTCTCTATTTTTTTTCTCTTAACATTCACGTTCTGACTAGTATTACCATCATACCTAACAGTGAGATTACACGAGACATAAGTGTGGAAATTTTTGTGTTGGCAATTGTCAAAATCTGTTGCTAACACAAAAAATGAATGTGTAAACCGTAAATGTTAGTGTTCGAACACATGTTTGCAAACAATTGCTCAAACACAAGTCTGAGCAATTATGTTAGGATACAAGCTGTCTAATTTACCTTTTTCGTAGAAAATAATGGCGGGAAACTAGAAATAATAAGTTTATTGCAAAAAAAAAAAAATCAAGCAGAAGCATAAATTATATGCTCTGTGGCAGAAGTATTAAAAAATTAAAACGTAAAACGCGCACTTTGTGTGCATACGACAACCTAAATTTTGAGTTTTAACAGTATACGTCTAGCTACCCCTTAAAATAAGTTTTAACACAAACTTTTTTGTGACGTCATTCTGCCGACGTTATTTCTTATGTTCAGAAATAAAAATTGCTCGTCTATTCGTAGTGTAAGTCCCAATTTTCACGAGGCAATTTTACTTGCGCAAGTCTTGAATTTGATGAACAAAGAAGTGAGGAGTGTAAAAACCAGCAGAATTGCCGTACAGACTTGCCTGTACATGGCAATTCTGTTTTTGTTATCATTCGCTCTATATCAAATTTGACATTCCTTTTCATTTGTGTTTGTTTTCTGTTCTGGTTTTTCGTCTGTAAAATTCATTGTGGCTCAAGTGTTTGTTTTGTGAGAATATTAATAACAATTGTTAATTTGCTTCAAATAAAAAGAAATAAAATGGTCAAGAAAACTTGCTCTATCTAAACGCTACAGCAAGTTTAATAAAAAAAATTATGACTTGCGCAAGTAAAATTGCCTCGTTAAAATTGGGACTAAATAAGGGAACAGAAGGGAAATATTAAATAAATACGGTAGCACAATTTTACCGGAAACTTCAATATCCTTACCCTCATACCTAAATAAGAGCGGCAAGCGTTGATTAGCAGCAGGGTACGTATTTTCAGTGCAATCAAAAAATATTTTTACATTTAAATGTACCAAAAATGCGTACCCTGCTGCTAACGCAACGCTTGCCGCTCTTATTTAGGTATGAGGGTAAGGATATTGAAGTTTCCGGTAAAATTGTGCTACCGTATTTATTTAATATTTCCCTTCTGTTCCCTATTTCTTTGAAAATTTTGTTCAACAATTATTTCAAAATTGTTTTTATAAAATACAGAATTTAAAAATTAAACAATTAACTAAAAATATGATTGTAGCATTTTTCAAATTCCCTTCATTTCCTGGCTTTCGTCAACAGTGGCCAAGAGCCTATAAGATCTGTGAAATAGACTTGCCAAAAAATCCGGTCAGTTCTTAAACCCATTTTTTTTTTTGAAAAGGATGTTACAATCAAAAAGAAACGAACTGAATTTGTCAACGCCAAATTTAGATGAAAATATAGTTTAAAGATTTGTATTAGGCAGAAAATTTAAAACTATAACATACGTTATTACATAACCACTTTTCAAACTTCACAGATATGTAGTTCTGTACATATATCACTTTTATTTTTAAATTTTTGTGAAGATAATTACACATTTTTGTAAAAAAATTATAGGAGAAGACTTAAATTCGTTACTATATGGGAATTTTTTTTTATTTCTCTCAAAAAACAAACTTCAAAAATCCTTAAAAATCCAAAACAAAAAGAGAGAATGGAAGTACCTTATATATTTGTATCATATAACTAGCAGCCTGGCCCACAATTTCAATGGAAATTGAACGATTACTTACATAAGTACACATAAAAAAGTAATATGAATGTTTTTGTAATATTAATTTAAATGTTTGTAATATCAATTAAATTTTCACCTATAAACAATTAGATAATATCAATTAAGTTTTTCCACTCAAATTGATTAATACAATTAAAAATTTAATTGAATCAATTAAATTCTTAATTGAAAACATTTATTGGTAAATATTTTTTTTCTGTGTATGTTGAAAGCAAAAAATCTATTCTTTTATTTATTGTTTTCAATACAGATTATTATTTTCGGTTTTTGGCGTTTTTTTCATTTTGGCGATTTTTTTTCATTTTGGCGATTTTTTTCATTTTGGTGATTTTTTCGAATTAGTCGATTTTTTTTAATTTTAGGCGATTTTTTCGGTTTGGCGATTTTATAATTTTGGGATTTTTTAGTTTTACCGTTTTCGAAAATTTCAAGAGTTTGCCTCTTACGGTTTCCAAGATACAGCAAGTTGTCAAAATTACATAGTCAAAATTGCATTAACTGATAGAACACTCCTTAATGTAAATTTTTTTACAGCCTTGCCCACGATATCGACAACGTTCGACTTGTCGCACACTTACATTTGAAACAACAACAAAATATTAAAATTTGTTTTTGTTTTGAATGTAAGTGTGCGACAAGTCGAACGTTGTCGATATCGTGGGCCTGGCCCTTAAATTTTAGTGTTATTGTTGTAGTCTGTATAAAAATACACTAATTTTACAACTTTCAAGTGTCAATATATGTATGTACATATGTACATACAATTGTATGTATATTACATGGGATTTTAACATTTTTAATTTTTAACTCTCATGTATTTGTTGTTGTAGCGGCCAAGGTGCTACATACTCTGTACAAATTTCAGGTCTGTAGCTCTTACGTTTCCTGAGAAAATAGCCTGTGACGGACAGACTTACAGACGGACAGACGGACAGCGTAGCGAAAACAATAGTGTTCCTTTTCACCTTTAGTGTACGGAACCCTAAAAACGTCACTTAAAGAAATATCAAGAAAAAACGAAAAATAATCGCAAAAAGAAACAAGCAGTATACGAACCAGTTCGTATGCGAGCCAAAGTCGGACTTTACGGAATTTATTTTACAATTTAATTTTGCTTTTTCTTGAGCATATAAAATACTTATATAAAATTTTTACAAGATTTTAACATGGTTAATTTAAATATCACATATTTTCAGTTAGTTTGTTGATCAAATAAATACATAACCGATATGGAAAAAAATTCATGCTGACTGTTCCCTAAATTTCACCATATAAGCAGATGATGAAATTCGTAGCTACTTTGAAAGACAATTGGAAAAATAGCATGACAATATTATACGAGTAGTATATGATGTAATTTCAGTGCAATTCCAAGTATGACATAAACCATAAGATATGCTTTATTTTATGGGATGTTTATTTGTTTAATGATTTACTAAGAAGTTTCATTATCAAATTAGAGAATCTGTTTTGTAAATATTTTTGAAAAAAAAATGTAAACATTATGTATATAATACATACTTACACACATAAATAAATATTTAATTATAACAATTAATCTTGGTATGTATTAATATTTCATAGAGCAAATAGCAAACCTTGGCCCTTCGTATTTGCTTATGTTCCAAGTCTACACACACACGTAGTGTTTATATAAGTACATACATACATACATAAAAGTTGTAACAGTGGATGCATATATCGCATTTGTTCCTTTAAAGGGGTCAACTCAAAAATTTAAAAATTTTTAGAAGAGACAAAAGAAATAACTATATGACTATATCCTTTTTTTAACTACAGAGTAGAGAAAATGATGTAAGATTTTACAGTGGGCAGACATATCGTTTTCTTGCAAAAAGTGAAAATTGCATAATTTTGAGTTGACCCCCTTTAGAAAAAAAAAAATATATGAAATTTAAAATATTTTTTGTTAATATAAAGTAAAAATCATTTCTTCGTACTTTCGTTAAAGTTCACACGATAAAAATTATAGTTTCCAAGTGCGCAATTTCGCAAGTTCTGGATCGATTTCGGACAGCATTCGATTTTCAGTGGATTTGCCAGTTGCTAAAAACTGTGTTCGCCAAGCTTAATGGTGGAATTAAAAAATTAAAAGAAAATTAATCTGCAGTTTCTAAAGTTTCTTAGAAACAAAAACAAATTTGAGTTATTTTACTCAATACAAATTACCAAACGAATATTTTAATTACCCAGCCAGCATATTTTTTAAATTTTCAATCAAATCGAGTCTTTTTTGACTCCTCTGTGCGATTAAAAAGCTAGAATATGCGCTAATTTTCTGATCATAAATTATACTTTTGTCGGTAGAAAAACGTGACTACCCGCGACTCTTCTTGATAAATCATTTATGGGTCTTTTTCTATATTAGTTTAGAGTCATTTTCGACCCCTTTTCTAGTAGTATTTAAGGTATTTTTCGAATCATTTTCTGATCATTTATTAATCTAATTTCGCTTCATTTTTTACTCTTTTTCGAATTGTCTTTCAGCAATCTTTCTAATCGCTTACGAGTCATATTTGAGAAATTTATCAGTCAGTTTATGAGTTTTTTTTATAGTCATTTATGACTGTCGAGTTCTCGTGGTACCTTCATAGCGAACAGTCGATTAGCGGAATTTTTCTTACAAAAAATTAAACAAACAAAAAATATTCGTAGTACATATTATTCGTAATAGGTACATACTGTCTTTAATAAATAAGCTTTATGCTTTGCTGTTATTTTTACATAGTAAAAATAACAAAAACAAAAAAAACCGCAAGCAAAAAAAATTAAACAAATTGATATTGAGGAATACTATATATGTGTACCTCTAAACAAATAAACAATCATAAATAACAAAAACAAAAAAAGACCGCAAACAAAAAAAAAACACAAACGAATATCCCTTGAGGAATTCTTTGTATGAGTGCCTCAAATACAAAAAAAATTGAAGTGAGTTCTAACGGCAGAAATGCTTATTTTACTGTGAGTTCTGAAACTCTTAATGGAAAAAATATAAATAATAAATCTGATGAAAGTCTTTTTTTAACGTCAAAGCCAATTTTTCGTCAGCGATCAACTTCGCTTTGTCCAATGCCAAATAGTAATGATGCATTAACATTACAGTTGCCCAGTACTTCTTCATATAAGCCAGTAATATCATCCCCTTCAGGCTCGTGTTCATCACTTAACAAAGTTATCACTACAGATAACAGCGGCTCGAAACTCAAGGTACAAGTCGGAATGGACAGATATATAACCGTGGTAAAGCGTGGGCAAGCCCGAATTCTTCAAAAATTTCATCTGCTCCAAAAATGTCTAGGGATAACAGCGCAGCCTCAACTAATCGCCAAAACCGCTTCGAAATTTTGCAAGATGACAACGACAAACCCGAGGTAGCCTCGAATAAAATATCCAAGCCGCCACCAATATATTTGAGACAAAAAAATTCAAATGCCCTTATTAAAAAATTAATTTCGATCATTGGTGAGAATAAATTTCACGTTGTTCCAATAAAACGTGGCAACATCGATGAAACTAAAGTCCAAATTTATGACGAAAAAGATTTCCGCAAAATGGTTGCTGAATTTGAAAAAAATAAAACAAGCTTCTACACATACCAGCTTAAGAGCGCTAAAGGAATGCAGATCGTATTGAAGGGCATAGATTCTTATGTTGTTCCCGAAGAAATAAAAGATGCACTCGTCCCCCAGGGGTTTAAGGTAAAAAATGTGTCCAATATAATAAATAGAGAGAAGATTCCTCAACCCCTATTTCGTGTTGAACTTGAGCCTAATGATATAAAATTGAAAAAAAATGAAACGCATCCAATTTATAATTTAAAATACCTCTTGTACCGAAAAATCACAGTTGAAGAGCCACATAAGCGTTCAGGTCCTGTACAGTGCCATAATTGCCAAGAATATGGCCATACAAAAACATACTGCAATTTACCCTCTGTTTGTGTTGTGTGCGGCGAATTACACGGCACTGCTAGTTGCAATAAGCCAAAAGATCAAAGTGATAAAAAATGCAGTAATTGTGGAGGTAATCACACCGCTAACTACAGAGGTTGTCCTGTGTACTCTTTCGTAAAGAAGACTATAGTGCAAAAACCTAAATTAGCTCCAGCTCAATCAGCAAACGCTTACTCTGCCACTTTTGCGCAAATGAGCCAACCAGTTACTTCCCGTGTGTCGTATGCAGATGCTGCTAAGACAAATTCAATTCCCACACAAAATGTTTCCTCGCCAAATAATTCAAAAAATACTGACGCAAGCTTTAATTTTAATCGCCTTGAAGCTACTATTGAAAATCTGGTGCAAACTATAAACAATTTTACAACAAATATGACTAGCATGATGCAAGAAATGCTGCGAATGCAGAATACTCTGCTTCAAGCATTAATTAATAAGCCATGAACACGTTAACAATATGTTTCTGGAACGCAAACGGCATTCGCCAACATAAAAATGAACTTGAGCACTTCCTCATGGAAAAAAATATTGATGTAATGTTAGTATCTGAGACTCATTTGACTTCGAGAAGTCTTTTTAAAATTTATGGCTACACTATATATGATACAAAGGACCCTAGAGGAAGGGCTTGCGGTGGATCAGCAATTCTAATAAAGTCAAGACTCAAGCACTATGTTCTTGATAACATTTGTGAAGAACACCTACAAGCAACAAATATTGGCATTGAAAGTTTTTGTACAAATTTTGTTATATCATCAATTTACTCCCCTCCCAGATTTTCAATCACTGAGAATCAATATGAGGATTTCTACAAATCTCTTGGACCTTGTTTTGTAGCAGCTGGCGACTACAATGCTAAGCATACGTTCTGGGGTTCGCGTCTTATTACCCCCAGAGGTCGAGCATTGTTCAACACTATTTCAAAAATGGGCTTGGATGTCATTTCGAGTGGGGAGCCCACTTATTGGCCTACTGACATACAAAAAATTCCGGATGTTATAGATTTTGGCGTCATAAAAAATATCTCTAGGGATTTAATTCAAGTTCAAGCTTCTATTGATCTTTCGTCCGATCACTCTCCGACGATCATTACAATTTGTAGTCCATTAAGAAGTAACTTACCTGACCCATATGTGAAGATGATCAATCGTGTTAATTGGCTGGGGTTCAAAAAATATCTCAGTAGTCATTGTACGGAAAACATTACGCTAAGAACACCCAATGATATTGAATCTAACATTGCCAATCTCAGCGAGAATATTAAACAGGCTGCTGAGCATGCCACTACCTCCCATCCGCAAACTGGGTTTAATAAAATTTATTCTAGGGATATTGAACGTCTCGTGTATGAAAAAAGAAGAGCTAGAAGGGAATGGCTACAGCACAGATCACCCCAAAATAAAATCAGATTTAAAGAGTGTACTAAACGACTACAAGAGCTGCTTGCATCTGAAAAAACTGCATCTCTTAAAAATTATCTGGAAGGTCTTGATGTCACACCAGCGTCTAATTACTCTTTGTGGCGCGCTGCTAGAAAGCTTAAAACATCCGTTGAGTATAAGCCACCTCTACGCACATCTACCGGAAGTTGGGCAAGAAGCGATACTGAAAAAGGTAAAATATTTGCTGAGCACTTAAAATCCGTTTTTACGCCAAACATATGTACTGGTGTTGCTGATTTGCCGAATGTAGTCGCTCTACCCCCTCAACACATAAAGTTTAAGACGCGTGATTTACAAAAATTAATTGCCGAACTCAACCCGAAGAAAGCTCCGGGTATTGATGGAATTAGTAACCAGATGCTTATGAACTTGCCTCGTATTGCAGTGAGAATCCTATTATTCATATTTAATGCCATTTTACGACTGGAGTATTATCCACACAGCTGGAAGCTTGCCAAGGTTAAAATGATTCCAAAGCCGGGCAAAGATCTAACCAAGGCTGAGTCATATAGGCCAATAAGTCTACTATCAACTATGTCAAAGCTTTTCGAAAAACTGCTCAAAACAAAATTGTCCCAAATTCTAATTAGTAGTGGGTGCATACCAGACCATCAATTTGGTTTTAGAAGTCAGCATAGCACCATTGAACAAACTCACAGACTGGTTCAATTTATAAGAAGAACTTTTGAGGAAAAAAAGTATTGCTCTGCGCTCTTTATTGACGTTTCCCAGGCATTTGATAAAGTGTGGCATGAAGGCCTAATTTTAAAATTGAAGACTTACTTACCAATAAACATTTTAAATCTTTTGGAAAGTTACATTATTTCCCGTAAGTTCACTGTTGTGGAAGGAGACTTTACGAGTAGGCCTGAAACTATTTCATCCGGTGTTCCACAGGGGAGCATACTGGGACCAGTTTTATATTTGATTTATACTTGTGATATGCCTGTGAGCAGTAGTATCCTTACTTCCACATTTGCCGACGATACAGCCTGCCTTAGTATGCACGAAAACCCTGATGAGGCATCCCACAAACTCCAGGAACACATTAGCCAGATGGAGCTTTGGTTAAACTTATGGAGAATTAAAGTCAATGAACAAAAGTGTGTCCATATAACGTTCACCCTAAGAAGAGATACTTGCTCCACCATTCGGATTAACAATCAAGTTGTTCCTCAACATTCACATGTGAAATATCTTGGCATACACCTTGATCGACGACTTACATGGAAACACCACATTGACTCTAAGTTAACTCAAATGAAACTTAAATTAACTCAGGTACATTGGCTGATTGGTAGAAATTCAAGACTTAGCCTAGACTGCAAACTTTTAATATACAAGTCGCTTTTAAAGCCAATATGGTGTTACGGAATTCAACTATGGGGCACTGCTTCAGCTTCAAATGTAGAGAAAATTCAACGAAGGCAAAATAAAATTTTACGCATGATAACATCGGCTCCATGGTACATCAAAAATTCAAATATACATCGCGATTTGAATATGCCACTAGTGACTGAAGAAATTGCAAAATACGCAGGCAAATACCTAACAAAACTCGAGTCACATCCTAATCCGCTTGCTCGTAATATTTTGAACTTTACTGGACACATCCGCTTAAAAAAGAGAGACACACGGGCTCTAATATTCAACACTCTAGATGATGAAGCTGCTTGAAAACACCTTTTTCTTTTTGTTGCTTATCACTACTTATGTATTATTAATAACTATCACTAAGCTTATGTCCGACATTGGTCGGGCCTAATAATTTTTTTTTATAGATTTAAGATTTGAATACTTATTGTTAGTTCATATTTGAAGATACAATAAATAATAAACATGCATTTAAAAAAAAAAAAAAAAAAAAATTTATGACTGTTATTTGAGTCATTTATCAGTCGTATTTCTAATCGTATTCGACTTTTCTACGAGAATTTTTTAGTCAGTTTTCTGAGTCCTACGTTTAATGGTCAAACAGAATTACGGCACAAACACATTTTCCATACAAATTGACACCAAAAGGAAGTTACACAAAGCAGTCCAGAGTTAGAATCTATTTTATTTTGACAGCGTTTTTTCTTATGCTACCACACTTTCAATAAATTTCATACATTTTGTAAAGAAACATAAGCAGAAAGAAAATATAACATAAATCAGAGAGCAATTGAAGTTACTGCCGTTGATTTTATTATGGGCTCTGTTAATTTGAAATCAATTTTTCCTGAAGCTGCAGACTTATTCTGTTTCATCATTTAATTTCATATTCGATTTAACTTTTATAAATCAAAAAAAGTTGTTGACATTATAATTACATAAAGGTTGCCTCGTTATACTTAAAAACAACATATAAAGTAGTGTTTAACCATCTATCTGTGTAAAATATGATCACAAAATACATAGTTATAATCAGTTTTAAAACACCTGCATGATTTGTTTTTGATTAAGCATTTCTCAATCTACCAGGTAAGTGAAATATGATAATAACGGAAATAATAGTCACATTTTACACGTCTGAATGATTAGTTTGCGATTGCTATACAATTTGTTATTGTATTTTAAATCGAACTATTTTTACCCATTAGCGCGAATCTTTTTCGAGTCCTTTTTTGATCGTGTAAGTGATTAATCAATTTTTGATCACGAATAGTGATCTAAAAAGACTCAGCAAGATGATTTTTCAGAAAACTATGTATCTTCCAAATGCTAGATGGGTATGTTCAAAAAAAAAAAAAAAAAAAAAACAAGCAGTATGTAATTTTTTATTGTACAAATACAATTTATAAACAAATAATAAATAAATAATTTTTTTTGCTATAATTAAAGATGCCCAAAGTTACTACGTATGTATGTATGTTTGTGAGTTTGTAGGTATATAAGTATGTACATACATATGTACATATACAGTATAAATATATAGAATCTACATTGTAGATAAATACTAATCACGTAAAATTATACACAGCTCGTCAGATTTTTTCATGTTAATTTTTCTCTCGATCACTGTATCAAGAAGCTGCTAGAATATGGTTGAGTGTTCTTCTTATAATTAAAAAATTATGACTCAAGCTGGGTGTTAAATTTTATTGTTCAACAATAAATAAAAAACACATATTTTTTCGAAAACAACAATAAATAGCTTTTGAAAAATATTTGCATTAATGAATTTTAAACTGAAATATATTGGAATAAAAATTAGTATTTTTTTAAAAGTAGAAATGTATATCGTACATTGTAAAGGGTGTCCCAACAAGAACGCAAGATTTAAATTTGGCGCCATTCGAAGTGTCATTGTTTGACATTTGAATAATTGTTATTGTTTGCTAGTAGAAGGTACGAGGTTAGTAAAAATGGAGCGCTACACGAATGAACAACGCATTCTCATTGTGAAATTGTTTTACCAAAATGGTGAAAGTTTTGCGGCTACAGTTCGCAAATTTGCGATCAATTTGGGGTCACAATAATGCTCCAAAAGAGTCAACTTTAAAGAGATTAATGGATAAATTTGCCGAAACTGGGTCTGTTAGTGATGTAAAGACAACAACGCGCCTTCGACCAGTTCGATCGACCGAAAATGTCGCAGCTGTACGTGATGATGTCGCTCAAACGCAGGTCAAGCGCAAACAGTCAATGGTGTTCGGTATCGTGAAATGATAACCACTTTTTTCGTGCCTAGAATTGAAGAAATAAATATGGAGGGCATGTGGTTTCAACAAGACGGCGCCACATGTCATACAGCCAGAGAAACAATTCAATTGCTACATGAGTCATTTCCCGGTCGTGTTATTTCGCGTTTTGAAGACCAGAATTGGCCGCCTGGATCGTGCGATTTAACACCATTAGACCTTTTTCTTTGTGGTTTTTTGAAGTCGATGGTTTACGCGAATAAGCCGACGATGACTCAAGCCTTAAAAGAGGAAATTGGGCGCTGCATTAATGAAATACCGCAGCATTTATGCAAAACGGCCATTTCATTAAAAGATCACGTTTGTGCCAGCAAAGCCGCGGGGGCCATCTGCCCGATTTGTTGTTCCACACATAACCTCATTTTGTCTACTTTACGATATAATAAAGTTTCACTATTTTTTTTAAATATCTGTGTTTTATTTAAAATTTAAATCTTGCGTTCTTGTTGGGACACCCTTTAGTTATGTATGTGTGTATGTGTGTGTACGTGTTTATATTTCAAGTTGTTGATGACGATTAGGCTTAACAAAAATTTATGAAATGAAATTGTTTTTTTTTTAACAATAAGAGAGAAAAAAGCTTAATGTACATAGTTAAAAACTTGGCGTGGAATGAGCGATTTTACGCAACACTACGAGAATGGGACTTCTTTACCCTTATCTCCTACAAACTCGAGACTTCACAAAGTAAACTTTGCGTGTGTAAACATCGTCTTAGGATAGTCATTTTCTGCTGAAATTGTTTTTAAGTTCGCACACAGAATTTTTTTCCAGTTTTATCTTCTTACATTTTTTCGATGTACGAATATATCTGTATGTATTTACAAATCGTATATTCAAAAGGCCGTAAGTACACTTTTTACTTTTTTACACCAGAAGGAAAATACCTTATAAACTTAAAACTATCGAGTCTGTTCTGCAAATCACGACATATAAAATCACGATGATTACAAAAAATTAATAAAAACTAAATCATTGCTTTGGTAAATTTCACGATTTATAGAGATGGAAGTTTTAGAGCCTGACCCACGATATCGACAACATTCGACTTGTCGCACACTTACATTTGAAACAACAACAAAATATTAAAATTTGTTTTTGTTTTGAATGTAAGTGTGTGACAAGTCGAACGTTGTCGACATCGTGTGTTTGGCCCTTAATAAAATAATCTATTATTTATGACAAAAACTTAAAATACAATAAAAAAACACAAGTCAGCCATTAATAGTTTGTTTTTAAAACCACCGTGATTTCAGAACAGGCACTTATTTATTTATTAGGTGCCATATTGAATAATGAATAAAAATCGGTATTTTTGAACATAGTTGAGTAAAATTTTAAGGAAAAATGTATTTTGGTTAATGACATCATAATTAATCAAAGTATATTTTGATTGTTACGGCCTTTTGGATTTTAGGTGACGATATATACATACATATATAATGGCGCATATAACAAAATCATTAAATTTCTAAAAAAAATTTTCCTATAAGCTTATTTTCCTTTTTTTTTGCAATTATTTCTTTTAAGAAACCTTTGAGGAGTGCTGTCCACTGCATAAAAGGCAGATTCCAAAGGAAAATACTTGGATGACATGATATCTGATAAATCTTAAGAAAGAAATCAGAAGGTTTTTTTTAACAGAGCCTGACGCAAAAAACTTGAAATGTACTGGGATGAATATAAAATTAAGATTATAACATACAATAAGACAATAAAAAAATCTAAATCCAAATACTGGATGCATTTCTGTGAAGAATCCAAAGTCCTAAAATTACTATCGAAACCGCATATTAACACTCGTTAGCTTAGATGGAAGAAGGTCGGAAATAATGGAGGAATTATTAGGAATTCTAATGGCGGCACACAGCCAGATAGTAACAGTGGAAACTTCGGAGGACACAAAGCCCTATAGAAGTATCGCCACAACAATTATACTTATTACTCAAATGGTAAATAATGGAATTTATTAGCTTTTTTCGCTTAAAACAGCTGAGCCTGATGATATTATTCTGGCTTTCTTTCAGAAAAGCATTGACCTAATATAAGATAGATTGGCCTTACAAGCTATCTAACATATGCATGCACCCCAAAATGGCATGGAGAAAAGCAACATTTGTTTTCATACCAAAAGCGTACATACCATTAAGCTTAACCTCATTCTTGAAAGAAAACATTGGAAAGAATTGTGAATACGATGTTAAAGAAAAAAATATCACATGATATAATAAAATTTAAGCAACACTAGCGAAAAAAAAAATTGGTTGTAATGTTTCAGTAACTACTTTTTCTATACTTTCAAAATGTAAATATGTGAGTATTTTTTACTTTTCTGGAATCTAGTATCTGGAATCTATAATTAGGTAAGAAGCTATTTCACTTATGCAAATTTGGAGATTATATGAAGTTTTCGAAAATATTTACGATGTGTCTTGATTTTTTAGAAAAATTAAATCAACGTCATGAAGTACTACATACCTACATATGTACGTATACTTTTATTTAAAAAGAAAATTAAGAAAATTAAAAAGAACATACATAAACTTATTCCTGTTTGTGTAAAACGTTGGAGTTAAAAATCTTGGCATTTTTGTAATAGACTAAAGGAAACTTGTACAATTTTTCATTAATCTATTACAGAAACGCCAAGATTTCTAACTCAAACGTCTTACACGAACAGGGGGTTAGATTTACTCAACATCATGAACAAGACTTCGGATTCACTGAGTATGTACTCGTATCAAATAATTCTTTCTGCCAAAAAACCGACTTCAGTGCAAAGATCTCATAGAAGAAGTACGTAAAATATAAAATTTAATATTAATGGGCGTGCCTCCGCCCATTTTTTAAACGCAGGACACCACAGGGCGGCACATGATCTCCTATTATGCAGACGACGTGGGTGACATCACCATATAATGTTATGTGGAAGGGCTATAGAAGCTATACAACTGGGACAAAGAACGAGGTCTTGATTTTTGCCCAGAAAAAATTTATTTTTTTTAATACAAAAAAAAACGGAAAATTCCAACATTTGAATCTCTCGTATTTCATAACAGGATAATAGGATATTACCCAAGAAAGACCATATAGCAGCTATGTTCAAACACACATACAGTGATATTTGCATTTGAGGTAAACAGCTGTGAAAGTCTCAATTTTGTTCTTGTTTCTTTGGAAAGTAAGATCAAACATTGTTGTCTGTTGTGTTGTTTGGTGTGGCTGTTGGGCGCCCGTCGGTGTGAAAGCACAAAAGCTCTTTTGTAAAAGTTTTCACATTATGCATATGGCTTGGACGTAACTGTCTTATAGGAAACAGAGTTCGTAAAACTCAAAGAGTTTGTACCTTTTGCAGAAGAGCAATTGAGTCCAAATGCAGATTAAATCTCACAATTGTGGTACTACCAATCATGACGTGTATTCATCACTAGTATGATGGCCATCTTTAGAAGAGAAGTGTAATATAAAACCCCTTTAAAGTATATAGCGACAGTGATGTATTAGAATCTGTGTCGCAATAGAAACCACATCAACTAAGGTCGGGTTTCCATCTGTGTGTCATGTGCCACACAAGCGTAAAAAAAGCGTAACCACTAATTACTAATGAAAAACTTTTAGATTGAGACATGTATTTATTAAGTTAAATAGTTTCATACATAACTAATAGACAATTTTAGAATCCAGAATGATTGCAAGCTGTTTAAATCAATATATACATGTCTGAACCAAACAGTTTTTCATTAGTAATTAGTTGGTTACGATTTTTTGGGCAAATGACACACAAGAAATGCCAGATGTAAACTCAGCCTAAGACGATGAAAAACATTATTTTAATCATGCCAACTGATAAACTCGTTCAATGTGAATTAGCTTTGGCCACCACATAACTGATGGTAATGGAAGAACGGCCTAACAAGGGAACATACAACCAAATATCTGGTGAAAAGTTACACACGTTATGTGTGATAAAACCCCAATTGGATATATACAAAGTAAATGCATCAATATAGCATCGGAAAGAATGGAATGGGAGAGTAACAATAACAGGTAATAACCCCGGAACTATACTTTACACAGATGAGTAAAAAATTGGAAACCGATTTGACGACATGATTCTTAACAGACGTAAATTTGTTCGCCTTCCGAATTATAATGCATACAGTCTTTTTAATCGTACCTCCATACAAATCGACCCATGCTGTTCCCCCCTATTGTCAATGGCGTCTTCGACGTCACATTAAGACGACACTAAAAATTGTCACTTGTTTACTCTTTGTCGACAAAAATTTACTACTACTAACATGGTCCATTAATTTACAAAGCCTTAGAGATTAGTAAGAGATTCGCAATAAGATCCAATTTTTGCCGATAAAGAGTATACAAGTGACAAAATTTACTGTTGTCTTGATGTGACGTCGATGACGCCATTCACAATAAGGGGGAATATATAAATTTTCAGCGCACGCTCTAAGTTGTTAGGGGCATATGTTCCTGCTGATGATGTAGCAATTTAATTTTCATCATATTATATGTACGTATGTATATATATATATGAAATTGTTTTTATAATATTTAGTTCTAGCGAGAATTTATACATTCTTTCATGACAGCGTGATATCTACCGAAATTTCAAGCGTATGTCAGGCACAAATTTATGAAGTCTGGTTTATTTTTTTATATACTATTTTTTATTCTATTTTTTTTTTTTTTTTTTTTGTTGATATAACATTAATTATTTCAATTAAATTCCCTGCAAAAAAACGAACTAAGAGATTATTTTGTTTAAAAAAATCCCACTTTAATGCGGTGGCATTGCATGATTAGTAAGTAAGTCGTATTTAAAATAAATTTCATTTGAAATTTGCGATAATTATTATTAGTTGCAGGTATTTTCCTATACAAAAATAAAGCTCGAATTAGTCATACGGTTAAAGCAATTGTATGGAAAAAATAAAAACTAAATTGTTGTGGTGGCAATTTTAAAAAGAACACCACAATACTCATATTGTGCAAATTACTATTTTAAATTCAATGTTTAACGCATGATTTTTAATTCAGTGTTTATTAACTGCACGGATTTGACTTACAGCCAAATTCGAGTCATATTAAGCTCTCGTATAATATATTTACATATATGTATGTATGTATGTATGTGTTAAAGGGAAATTTTTTTTGGGATTTCTGAAATATTATTCAAAGCGTATTTGTATGCATGGAGACATATGGAATAATTTATTTATTTTTTCTATTTGGTTTGAATTTTATTTAAAGATTCACAAATAAGGTGTCATGATGAGATCATTCACCGAGTAATAACTGAATTTGTTGTTGGTGTTTATTCAAGTGTTTTTAATAAAAAAAAATAATTTGTATTACATGCTTAAACAATTTATGAAATGAATAAATTAAACACAGTAATTGCTATTTTAAATACTTACGGCCATGAAGGAGTTGAGAACATTTAAAATGCATTTCATAGTGCCCGAAGTACAGCCCATTTTGTTTCTTCAATTATATTATTCTAAATTCAATTTTATATGAGAGAGAGAGACAAAATAGAAATTTTAATATTTATAGAGAAATCTAAAGGTATGATTATTTTTACTTATAGATACTAAAGATTATCTATTATTATTATTATATTTTTTAATGTTTCAAAATTTTTTTAATAGAAAAAGATCACTTTCCACAAGAACAACACTTTACCGATTGTTTATATTTTGAATTTAAAAACAACAACGTATTTATTTTTTAAAACTTAAAAAACAACTAATTTTGTGCTTAACACAATCAACTTCGTCGATATTCAAATAACGAATGAGCAACGAATGTGTATTTCTTTTAGTCATTATTCTCAACTGCTAAGCATTTTCATATTTTTAAACACAACATTTGCAGAGATGGAAAGTTCAATGCTATTGTATTTTTAAATGGTGCAAAAGCAAATGTTTTAATTATATTACATTTTTTTTGCTTGTTACAGGTAACGTTTGCTCAAAATTTTATAAAAATTATGCAAAATTTTAATTTAATCAAAAAGCATACTTTGCCTTTAGAGTGTGTATTGCAATTAAATTAATATAAAAATGAAAGTATGAAAATATCTTTCAAATGGGTGTGATATTCATGGCCTTGCTGGTTTATACTAGCATTGCTTATTTTACGGTGGATTCATGCTTGTGTGTATGCTTGCCAATGTATTTCAATTTCAAAACATTTCGTAAACGTTTTCGGCAAAGACAAAAACTTTCAAACATATTTTAATTAGTTTGTACATGAACAAAATGAAAGCAAATTATTCTTTAAAGACAAAGAACGCAAGAATTGATTGAAGATGGGTGAATGCTTGCTTCAATATACTATTACAATCCCACAATTGTGAAAAAAACTACAGCTGAAACTCACTTCTTAGAATTATTCATTTATATACATACAAACACAGTTCTTATTACAACTGTGGTGCATTAATAAAAAATAAATATTTATTCATAAAAAATTAATATAATTTATAAAATGTTTATTAAACCGATTTCCATGCAAAATTTGTTTTAATATAATAAAAATATAAAAATCTTTGCAATGGCCTAGGCTAATTAATACATTTTCTACTATAAGAGTGCTTGTGCACAAAAAAAGTTTACAGAGACAAAGTTTTTTAAATTTTTACTTAAGCTTTCTTAAATTTTTTACACGCAAATCTTATTTCGAAAAATTTTCTTTATACCCCGAAGAAACGAAGGAAAAAAGAAATTAAAGAAGAACAAAGCAGATTTGCGAGTAGTGCTGGCAACACAATTGGGTCGAATGACAAATTTTTCATTGCGCACTTTCGTCATAAAAAATAATACATATAACATATGAAAATTAGCACAACATAAATCAAAATCTTCTTTTTCTGCCTTCTTTCCTATAACTCGTTTCTAATGAGCAAATAAATCAGCAAACGATTGCTTAATGCTTTATTTCAAAACAATAAAAAAATTTTCTCGTTGTTTTCTATTCTAGCTGCGAGAGTTCAAAATAAATTACAGATTTCAAATTACGACTTGTGATTTATAATAGAATGTTTTAACGTTTTGATTTAAACTGTACTGAAATATTTTTAAATTCCGTTTCGTATGGAATGCCGTAAATTTCCCTCCATTTTGTGCTTATGGGCAAAAAGAAATCAAAGCCAGATGGCGCAATTTTTCTTGTTTTTTGTTTATGTTACTCACTAAAGAGAACAAAACAAAGTGAGAGCAAACGTTTCCCCCTCTTTATATTCGTACTCTGCTTCGAATTGCATATTTACGGATATTATTTAACAGAAAGAACATATAAAAATTCATACAAAGAATAAATTTGTGAGTTTTATATTTATGATTTGATTAGGCCAAAGTTCGTATCGCTCTGTAAGCAAATTAAATGTGATAATTATTAATGAACAAACAAAACCAAAGTTAATTGTAAATATTCTGACAAACGCTTAGTAGAACGGAACAACTAGATGTTTCCGGAGGTCACTACACCTTCATCATCAGCTTTATTTTTGTGTTCGATGTATATTTCTGCTTTATATAATCCGTTTTTTATTGCAAATGGAATATGTGAATTATTTGATTCATCGTATTACAATTTGCTGAAATCTATTTTTGTAATGAAAGCTAAATTTTACCATCTCTTAATTTACATTGTCGTTTGTTCTTTACTAATTATGCACATAATAGTTATTTTCTTTTTTTTTTGGTCTACTTAAGACAAACATTTTTGGTTTATTACTATTAAGGTTGTTTCTATTTAATTTTTTGCCACAAGCCCATAGTTTTTAGTTTTAGTTAGTTTTATTATAATTGTTCGAACTTCATTTGTTTCTATATTTTTACGTGATTGAGTATATAAAGGGTGTTTTTTATGGAGGTATAGAACTTTAAGTTGGCATCACTTTTTTAACTGGCGGCCATTTTGTCAGCTGTCAAGTGATTAATATTTAGTTTGGTTTGCCATTTCATCATGAACAGGTTGACAAAAGAACAACGCTTGCAAATCGTGCAAATTTATTTCGAAAATAATGGTTCAGTTCGCGAAGTTTACCGCAAGCTCCGTCCATTTTATGGTCGACATAATCGTCCATCAGAGCAATTAATTCGGTTAACCATGGATCGTTTTCGCACTACGTTTACTCTATGTGATAATACGCATCCGCAGAGACGTCGAACAGTGCGCACCGAAGAAACAATTGCCGCTGTAGAGCAAAGTGTTGAAGAGGACCCGAATGAATCGATTCGCCACCGTGCACAGCAATTGGAGCCGACTAACCGACTATTTTGTTCCCGAATTGGATGGCATGAATGTGGATGAGTTGTGGTTCCAACAAGACGGCGCTACATGCCACACAGCGCACGTCACAATCGATTTATTGAAGGAAACATTCGATGAGCGCATAATTTCGCGGAATGGACCTGTCAATTGGCCACCAAGATCGTGTGATTTGACACCATTGGATTATTTTCTTTGGGGATATGTGAAGTCGCTCGTCTACGCCAACAAACCAGAAACGTTAGGGGACTTGGAAGCCAACATTCGTGGCGTTATTGCCAACATACGGCCCCATATGCTCGAAAAAGTGGTTGAAAATTGGACCTGTAGAATTGGCTTTATTCGAGCCAGCCGCGGCGGCCACATGCCCGAAATCATATTTAAACATTAATGGCATAAGATTATCCTTCCAATAAGGCCAAAGTGATGGACATTAAACGATTTTCTTGTGTTTTATTTCAGTTCGAAGTTCTATACCCCTGAAAAAAACACCCTATATATGAAATAATTTTTTTATTTATTTTATATATGTGAAATATTTGAAATATATTTGAAGAAATGACAGGTTGAAAACAGCTGATTCTCCGACATAGAGTTCTGAAAGTTCCAATAGTAAGATATTCAATTTTATAAAAATAAATAATAATTGTTGAAAACTGCCTTTAACAAAAGTTAACGGATATTTTAACCGTCAAACCCATTTAAAAACTTTTTTTTTAAATTCTTGTATAATTAGTAGCATGTTAGAATTAAAAAAAAATGTTAATGTCAAAAATAATATTTAGTTACATTTTAAGACCCAATTTCCATGCCTGAACTTTTAAGTTTTTTTTTTGCACAAACATACACAAGCAAATAATAGTAATAATGTGCGTATCAAAACACACTAAGGGCGAATTTCACCAACTCTATTTAAATATCAATTCATATTTAAATATCGATTTTGATTAATTTTTCCATACAAAAATTAATCAAAATCGACATTTAAATATGAATTGATATTTAAATAGAGTTGGTGAAATTGGCCCTAACACTGACTGCATATTTAACCTAACAGTGGATTTAAAGTTCACTGTTAAGTTAACAGAAAAATATCAAAAAAGCTTTATTAAGTAAAAGTTCCCTTTCGTAGATAGAGCTTAAAAATGTAAATAGTCTATCTAAAAAAGATTAAGGGCCATTTGCACAACTTGCCTTTAGTTAAAGGTAGGATTTCGTCTGCCCGATAAATATCTTAGCATAATTAAAACTTAAATTTTTAATTCTTATAAAAAATAATAAATAAATTTTTTATAATGAAAAGCCATTTATCGGACAAACAAAATCCTGCCTTTAGCTAAAGGCAAGTTGTGAAAATGGCCCTAAGCCGTTTAAATTAAGAAATCGTAAAACAGAACTAGACTTTGGAAATTTTATTCAGTGGGTGACTTGG
This sequence comes from Tachina grossa, assembly GCA_949987645.1. Taxonomy (NCBI): domain Eukaryota; kingdom Metazoa; phylum Arthropoda; class Insecta; order Diptera; family Tachinidae; genus Tachina; species Tachina grossa. The sequence goes on along the minus strand of OX465278.1, from coordinate 47,082,319 downwards.
AAAACAAACTGATTACTGAACTATCTTGAGTTCTTCAGAAAAATTATTGATGCAAAGCTATTTCAAAGACAGAAAAAAAAGTTAAAAATTTAACGTAATTTTTAAGCACAACACCTATCGGTTTTCTTTTGTTATTGATTCAAAGTTGTTTTCATTTCGTTTTAAGATTGAAAAAAAGTTCTTTTGATCATAACGAATTAACACAACTCTTAACCGATATTAACAACAAATAATCTGTTTTATTTTTAAACGCATCTGTATTTCTGTATAAACGATCTCATTAAGTAATAAATTATATCGAACACAGTTTTGAAATACAATACTAAAATATTGTTTGTGTTTTTCATACAAGTTTCAAAATTCTGAAAGGTAAAAGCAACGGGTACGGTATAATCACCACTGATGATATCGAATAAAGTATCGTACTATCGATTCGTATTGAGTTTCCTACTAACAGTATTTAATTTTTATCGGATAGAGTGGCGAGCTGAGGTATTTTTTTCGGTAGCGGCTACGAGTGTGAAATCGGCGGTTGACTACTCCGTACGGCAACCGAATTGCAAAATTTTTGTCGGATGCGCCGCACTCTTATTTGTTTTTTACTTTACTATATACTATTTCAACAACAACAGCAAAAAAGTAACGGAAGGCTAATTGCTGTGAACGGCACCGAATCGATAATTCACGGTCATCAACATCACTGGCGGATACAGCCGCACCCCCACGTATGCGTGTTGGTGGTTTCATATTCAATAATGTAATTTTGGTGTGAAATTTAGTCACAAGATTTCTAATATCCGCTTCAGAAGGTCACCCATACTGACCATAAAATGGAAAAAGTTCACAATGAACTTTCTTAACCGAACATGAATTTTGATAATCAAATTAAGAGCCATTTTCACAACTCACCTTTAGCTAAAGGTAGGATATTGTCTGCCCAATAAATATTTTTGAATTGTTACAACTTAAATTTTTAAATGGTACTATTATCAATAATAATGATATTTAATGGATAAAATAATAATAAGTGAAGGTATTGTAATGCAAAGCCATTTATCGCGCAGACAAAATCCTACCTTTAGCTAAAGGGAAGTTGTGAAAATGGCCCTAAGAGTTATATGTTTTTAAGTCGATTCATGGTTAAATTATAGACCAAAATGAGCAGGTTTAAAAGTAACGTGATACACGAAAACAGCTTAGTTGCCAATAGCAGTGTTGCCAGAAACCATTTGTTAAAAAATTACCCTTTACAAGGTCACTACTTATTTTTTCTATAAGTAAAAATTTGTATATGGCCCATTTAATTTTTAGTATGAAAAAATGGGCGATGTATGTATAATGCATTTTTTTTGCACAAAAAAAAAATACTAAATATAGTACATTATATTTTTTGAATGAAAAAAAGACGACGTATAGTCCATTATATATTTTTCATGCAAAAAAAAAAATAACTGGACTATACAACGTTTATTTTTCATGCCAAAAATTATTTCATACAAAAAATTAAAAAAACTATATATCATTTATTTTCATGAAAAAAAATAAACGGCATATACATTGTCATTTTTTGCAAAAACTAAATCTAGCCGCACGGTAATGCGCCAGACTAAATTCCGGCCAATGCACGCATAGACTATACATCGTCCATTTCTCATCCAAAAAACTAACTGCACTATATATACATCGCCTATTTTTTAATTTTTTTATGAAAAATTTAATGGACCATAAATTGTCCATTTTGTACGCAAAAAATTAAATGGACTATGTACGTCATATATTATTGGTACAAGAAATTTAATGGACCATACATCATCCATTTTTGATGAAAAAAATTTTTATGTGAAAAAATTTTAATGGACTATATTATATATATATCGTCCATTTTTCAATTTTTTTATGAAAAAATTTAATGGACTATAGATGGTGCATTTCGTATTCAAAAAATAAAAAGACAACACTTCGCCTATTTTTCATGCAAAAAATTAAATAGACTATACATACAAAATTAAATGGTATACACCGTCGATTTTTTAATTTTTTATGAAAAAATTTAATGGACCATAAATTGTCCATTTTGTACTCAAAAAGATAAATAGACTATATACGTCATCTATTTTTCGTACAAGATATTTAATGGACCATACATAATCCATTTTTAATGAAATTTTTTTTTTAAATTTTTTATGAAAAAATTTATTGAACATAAATCGTAAATTTTGTATGCAAAAAATCAAAAGAAAAATTTTATGGACCATAAATTGTCCATTTTGTATGCAAACAATTAAATGGACTATATACGGCATCTATTTTTCGTACAAGAAATTTAATGGACTATACATATCCATTTTATGGACACTCACTTCCTGTTCTGATGAACACTCACTTTCCTGGCTATAGGAAAGTAGGGGAAGAGGCAACGACGGAGGTTAATTTTAACTACTTGTCGGAAGCGGGATTAGAAGGAGCAGTGGACGACATAGTGACGTTGGAAAAAGCAACATGGGCAATAAATACATTTGAACCATATAAATCACCGGGTCCAGATGGTGTTTTTCCGGCCATGTTGCAGAATGTCACAGAGCGAATACTGCTGTCTTTGGTGTATACCTTTAATATATGCTTAAGCAGGAGGTTTATACCGAAAGGCTGGAGAGAGGTTAGGGTCATCTTCATACCCAAAGCGGGTAAGGCAAGCCACTCAAAGCCGAAGGATTTCAGGCCAATCAGTCTTTCGTCGTTTCTTTTAAAAACATTAGAACGACTGATTGATCTGCATCTAAGTAACACAATTGATACCCGCATCATAAGTGGCGCTCAGCATACCTATTGAAAAGGCAGATCTGTTGAGAGTGCGTTTAATGACGTGGTTGGTGTTATAGAGAGAGAATTGCAGCACAAGACTGCATTCTTATACATTGAGGGAGCCTTTAACAATATAAGTATAGAGGCTATTAGGGAGTCGCTGGAGACTTTTAGGGTTCACAACTTTCTAGTGGAGTGGATAATTATCATGCTTAAAAGCAGAATCATCAACTCGAGTATGGGAAGAGGAAGCCTGAGGAGATTAGTGACAAGAGGTACACCACAGGGAGTAGTTTTGTCATCTATATTGTGGTTGTTGGCAATGAACGCAATTCTTAAGCGTTTTGACAGGAGCGGACGGAAGATAGTTGCATATGCGGATGGTGTGGTTTTGCTGGTAACGAGAAAGTTTCTTCCCACTCTCAGTGAAATCATGCAGTCAGCGTTGGGGTAGTCCTCTTTACCAGGAGATACAAAGTAGAAAGCTTTATACTACCCAGATTGGGAGGGGTGGAGCTGAGACTAGCAGAGGGGGCTAAATAACTGGGTGTTTTCCTAGATAGGAAGCTTTCTTGGAAAATAAACACGCAGGAAAAGCTAAAGGAAGGGCTCAATGCCTACTACGCATGCAGGCACTCCATAGGAAGGAACTGGGGTCTGCAACCGAAGGTAATAAACTGGATTTACACATCGGTTGTCAGGCCGGTTATTTCCTATGGTTGTGTGGTATGGTGGGAGGCATTGAGGAAGGAAAGTCACAGGAGATTGCTAGCTAAGGTTCAGAGATGTGCATCACAGGTGCTCAGAGGAGCACACCTCAGGCTGCCTTGGACGTCATTGTTCATCTACTTCCTACAGAGGACTTTGTGATGGGAACGGCGGCTAGAAGTCTCCTTATGATTTTCATAATAAATTTGGATAATCATGAGACAGAGATCCTTAGGGCTATGGATGAATGTAGCTGAAGGTGAGAAGATAACCTTCTACGTCGACAGCCAAGCAGCGCTAAAAGCTTTGAAGGGACACAATGTCAAATCGAAACTTGTTAGTGACTGTCGGAAGGCCCTCAACTTGCTTATGGAAAAGTATAGTGTCAGACTATGTTGGGTTCGCGGTCACAGCAGTGTTGAGGGAAATTAAATTGCCGATGAGCTGGCAAGAATAGGGTCGGCGTTGGATGAGGGATTGTCGGATAGATCGGTGAAATTACCGATAGGTCATTACTATAAGGAACTCAGTGATTGGGTAGAAAGCAGGACTAACAATTCATGGCGAAGTAGGGAGGATTGTAGAGTCTCGAGGGCTTTTTGGCCAAAACTAGACTGAAGAAGATCTAAACTACTACTGAACATGAATAGGAAGGCGATGCGAATCATGATAGGCGTGCTGACTGGTCACTGCTCGGTCAGAGCAAGAACCAGCATTTGGGAGACTGGCACTCCAGATTTTTGTAGGATGTGCGGGGATGAAGAAGAACAAGAAACCATTGAACATATTATCCGTTATTGCCCGAAGCTGCAACGTCCTAGACTTAGATGGACGTTGAGCAGAAGTTTCCATTAAGGCATTACTGAAGTCGGGAAGTGTAAACTAGAGGACATCAGGGGCTTTATTATGGGAATTTGGTGGCTTACTGATGGATAAAGAGTTCACTTCTGGCTGCAAATGGGAGGGTGAATATTACTTTTTTATGGGCAACAGAAGAGAATCACAATGGACACAATTGGGTCTCCGAGTGGAGGTGCGGTAAAGCACCACCCTTCCTAACCTAACCTAACCTATACATCATCCGTTTTTGATGAAAAAATTATTTTTTATTTAAATTTTAATGGGCTATACATCGTCCCTTTCGTATGCAAAAAATTAAAAAGACAGCACTTCGTCTATTTTTCATGCAAAAAATTAAAATTAATTAAACATTGCCTATTTTTAAATTTTTTTTTATGATTGACCATAAATTGCCCATTACGAACGCAAAAAATTAAATGGACTATAAACGACATACGACTATACATCGTCCATTTTTCAGTTTTTTATGAAAAAATTTAATGGATTATAGATCGTATCCAAAAAATTAAAAAGACAACACTTCGCTTATTTTGCATGCAAGAAATTAAATGGACTATATACGTCATCTATTTCTCGTACAAAAAATTTAATAAACCGTATATCATCTATTTTTTATGAAAAATAATTTTTTAACAAAAAATTTTAATGGACTATGAAAAAATTTAATGGACTATAAGTCGTCCGTTTCGTATGCAAAAAATCAAAAAGACTATACTTCATCTATTTTTCATGGAAAAACTTAAATGGACTACACATGCAAAATTTAATGGGCTACACATTGCGCAAAGTGAAAAAAAAGCATTTGCTTTTTACTTGAAAATTTGTTAAAAAAAAACAAAAAATACATACATATTTTAGGTTTTATAACGAATTTTTAAGTCAAAAGCAAATGCTTTTTTTATTCACCTTGCCCATTGTCTATTTTTTAATTTTTTTTTATGAACAAATTTAATTGACCATAAATTGCCCATTTCGTTTGCAAAAAATTAAATTACATTACCTTTATTTATTTTTTTTATGAAGAATTTAAATTGACCATAAATTGCCCATTTTTTATGCAAAAAAATTAAATGGAATGTATACGTCATCTATTTTTCGTACAAGAATTTTAATGAACCATACATCATCTATTTTTGATGAAAAAAATTTACTTGTCAAAAAATTTTAATGTATACATCGTCCATTTTGAAATTTTTTATGAAAAAATTTAATGGACTATAAATCGTCCATTTCATATGCAAAAAATCAAAAAGGCTGTACTTCGTCTATTTTTCATGCAAAAAATTAAATGGACTATACATACACAATTTAATAGGCTATACATTGCCTTTATTTATTTTTTTTTTTATGAAGAATTTAAATTGACCATAAATTGCCCATTTCGTATACAAAAAAATTAAATGGACTGTATACGTCATCTATTTTTCGTACAAGAATTTTAATGAACCATACATCATCTATTTTTGATGAAAAAAATTTTTTTTTCAAAAAATTTTAATGTATACATCGTCCATTTTTAAATTTTTTATGAAAAAATTTAATGGACTATAAACAATCCATTTCGTATGCAAAAAATCAAATAGACTCTACTTCGTCTATTTTTCATGGAAAAATTAAATGGACTATACATACAAAATTTAATGGGCTATACATTGTCTATTTTTTAATTTTTTTTTTTTATGAAAAAATTTAATTGACCATAAATTGCTCATTTCGTATGCCAAAAATTAAATGGACTGTATACGTCATCTATTTTTCGTACAAAATAATTAATAAACGGTACATCATCTATTTTTTATCAAAAAATTTTTTTTGTCAAAAAATTTTAATGGGCTATGCATCGTCTATTTTTAAATTTTTTTTATGAAAAAATTTAATTGACCATAAATTGTACATTCTGTACGCAAAAAATTAAATGGACTATATACGTCATCTACTTCTCGTACAAACAATTTAATACATCATCTATTTTTGATGAAAAAGTTTTTTTGTCAAAAAATCTTAATTGGCTATAATTGTCCATTTTTAAATTTTTTATGAAAAAATTTAATAAACTATAAATCGTAAATTTCGTATGCAACAAATCAAAAAAGCTATACTTCGTCTAATTTTCATGCAAGAAATTAAATGGACTATACATACAAAATTTAATGGGCTATACTATACATTGTCCATTTTTCAATTTTTATGAAAAAATGTAATGGACTATCGTCCATTTCGTATGCAAAAAATCAAAAAGGCCATACTTCGTCTATTTTTCATGGAAAAAATTAAATGGACTATACATACAAAATTTAATAGGCTATACATTGCCTTTATTTATTTTTTTTATGAAGAATTTAAATTGACCATAAATTGCCCATTTCGTATGCAAAAAAATTAAGTAGACTGTGTACGTCATCTTTTTTCGTACAAGAATTTTAATGAACCGTACACCATTTGTTTTTGATGAAAAAAATTTTTTTGTCAAAAAATTTTAATGGGCTATATATATGTACATCGTCCATTTTTTAATTTTTTATGAAAAAATTTAATGGACTATAAATCGTCCAGTTCGTATGCAAAGAATCAAAAAGGCTATATTTCGTCTATTTTAATGAAAAAAACTAAATAGACTATACATGCAAAATTTAATGGGATATACATTGTCTATTTTTTAATTTTTTTTATGGAAAAATTTAATTGACCATAAATTGCCCATTTCGTATACAAAAAATTAAATGGACTATGTACGTCATCTATTTTTCGTACAAAAAATTTAATAAGCGGTACATCATCTATTTTTGATGAAAAATAATTTTTTGTCAAAAAATTTTAATGGCTATATATACATCGTCCATTTTTAAATTTTCTATCAAAAAATTAAATGGACTATAAATGGTCCATTTCGTATGCAAAAAATCAAAAAGACTATAATACTTCTTCTATTTTTCATGGAAAAAATTAAATGGACTACACATACAAAATTTAATGGGATATACATTGCCTTTATTTATTTTTTTTATGAAGAATTTAAATTGACCATAAATTGCCCATTTCGTATGCAAAAAAAAAAAATAAATGGACTGTATACGTCATCTTTTTTTCGTACAAGAATTTTAATGAACCATACATCAACTATTTTTGATGAAAAAAATTTTTTTGTCAAAAAATTTTAATGGGCTATACATCGTCCATTTTTAAATTTTTTATGAAAAAATTTAATGGGCTCTAAATCGTCCATTTCGTATGCAAAAAATCAAAAAGGCTATACTTCGTCTGTTTTTCATGGAAAAAATTAAATGGACTATACATACAAAATTTAATGGGCTATGTATATATTGTCTATTTTTTAATTTGTTTTATGATTGACCATAAATTGCCCATTCCGTACAAAAAAACTTAAATGGACTATATACATCATCTATTTTTCGTACAAAAAAATTAATAAACGGTACATCATCTATTTTTTATGAAAAAAATTTTTTTGTCAAAAAATTTTAATTAATCGTCTATTTTTCATTTTTTTATGAAAAAATTTAATGGACTATAAATCGTCCATTTCCTATGCAAAAAATCAAAAAGGCTATACTTCGTCTATTTTTCATGCAAGAAATCAAATGGACTATACATACAAAATTTAATGGGCTATATATTGTCTATTTTTTAATTTGTTTTATGATTAACCATAAATTGCCCATTCCGTATGCAAAAAATTAAATGGACTATATACCTCATCTAGTTTTCGTACAAAAGATTTAATAAACGGTACATCATCTATTTTTGATGAAAATATTCATCGTCCATTTTTAAATTTTTTATGAAAAAATTTAATGGACTATAGATCGTCCATTTCGTATGCAAAAAATCAAAAAGGCTATACTTCGTCTATTTTTCATGCAAGAAATTAAATGGACTATACATACAAAATTTAATGGGCTATAGATTGTCTATTTTTTAATTTTTTTTATGATTGACCAATAATTATTGTAGACTAAGAAACAATGTCAAATCGGTAATTAGAAAGCTCAGAAGAGAAGTTGACAATGCTAGGTTTCATAATATTGACTCAAGAAAATTCTGGAGGATTTTAAGATCAGATGGTGTTATAGGGGATCGATCGAAACCTGTTGTTTGTGAACCAAATATTCTTAATGATTATTTTTTATCAGCTCAAAGTCAATCACGTCTCCCTAATCCAACGATCACGTCTCCCTAATAAACACGATGTCCATATTAACAATTTCTCTTTTCACAGAATCGACTATAATGCCCTACGAAAATCGATTTTTTCGGTAGAATCAAACTCTCTTGGATTTGATGGAATCCCAATAAAATTTATTAAGATTATCTATAATCTCATTGAAACTCACCTTCTGCATTTATTCAACACAATACTAACAACTTGCACATTTCCTACATCCTGGAAAGTTGCAAGAGTTGTTCCTATCGGCAAGAATAATAATAATAAGAATGATGTCAGTAATTATCGCCCTATTTCAATCCTGCCATGACTATCTAAAGCCTTTGAAAACATTCTAAGAGATCAAATGCACTCTTTTCTATCCATTAATAACTTAATCAGCGACTGTCATTCGGGTTTCAGACGGGGTTACAGTACGACCACACTCTTGACATCACTTACTGACGCTATTCGAGCGGGTTTTAATAACCGCGAGTTTTCAGTATTAGTATCATTGGACCTCTCTAAAGCTTTTGACACTATTGATCACAATATTCTTATTCAAAAATTACACGATTCATTTAATTTCTCATCCACCTCTTGTAAACTAATCTCATCTTACCTATCGGGAAGAAGTCAATATGTAGATTGTGATGGCACCTTTAGTAATATTAGAAATATTTTAAGTGGAGTTCCCCAGGGCTTGATTTTAAGCTCCACATTGTTTACATTATTTTTTAACGACATTGCTAAAACCGTATCCATCCCAGAATCTTATATTTTCATTTATGCTGATGATATTTACATATTATTCAAACATGATAAATGTTTTATTGATGTAATGCAAGCTAATATTGGTTTTAATTTAAACAGAATACAAACATGGTTCAATAAAAATAATATGAAGGTGAATATAGAGAAGTCCAAGGCAATGATTTTTAATAACTTGGATACCAGTGTTGATATCAAAATGGGTGGCCTTTCCATAGAAACAGTTGAGAGCATGAAATGCTTGGGAATTATAGTAGATAAATATTTATGTTTCGATAAACACATAAATTACGTTTGTACGAAGATAATGGGTGTTTTTTATTGAGGTATAGAACTTTAAGTTGGCATCACTTTTTTAACTGGCGGCCATTTTGTGAGCTGTCAAGTGATTAATATTTAGTTTGGTTTGCCATTTTATCATGAACAGGTTGACAAAAGAACAACGCTTGCAAATCGTGCAATCGAAAATAATGGTTCAGTTCGCGAAGTTTACCGCAAGCTCCGTCCATTTTATGGTCGACATAATCGTCCATCAGAGCAATTAATTCGGTTAATCATGGATCGTTTTCGCACTACGTTTACTCTATGTGATAATAAGCATCCGCAGAGACGTCGAACAGTGCGCACCGAAGAAACAATTGCCGCTGTAGAGCAAAGTGTTGAAGAGGACCCGAATAAATCGATTCGCCACCGTGCACAGCAATTGGAGCTTTGTCCATCAACTTTATGGAAGATTTTGCGCAAAGATCTTGGCTTGCGACCTTACAAGATCCAGCTTGTGCAAGAATTAAAGCCGCGAGATCATGCAATGCGTCGTGATTTTGGTGTATGGGCTGAAAATGAGATTGATCTCGATGCTGATTTTCATCGCAAAATTTTGTTCAGTGATGAGGCTCATTTTTGGTTGAATGGCTACGTCAACAAGCAAAATTGCCGCATTTGGAGTGAAGAGAATCCACATGAGACCCTTGAGACGCCATTACATCCACAAAAACTGACTGTTTGGTGTGCTCTATGGGCTGGTGGAGTCATTGGGCCATACTTCTTCCGAAATAATGCTGGAAAGTCAGTTACCGTTAATGGAGACCGGTATAGAGCCATGATAACCGACTATTTTGTTCCCGAATTGGATGGCATGAATGTGGATGAGTTGTGGTTCCAACAAGACGGCGCTACATGCCACACAGCGCACGTCACAATCGATTTATTGAAGGAAACATTCGATGAGCGCATAATTTCGCGGAATGGACCTGTCAATTGGCCACCAAGATCGTGTGATTTGACACCATTGGATTATTTTCTTTGGGGATATGTGAAGTCGCTCGTCTACGCCAACAAACCAGAAACATTAGGGGACTTGGAAGCCAACATTCGTGGCGTTATTGCCAACATACGGCCCCATATGCTCGAAAAAGTGGTTGAAAATTGGACCTGTAGAATTGGCTTTATTCGAGCCAGCCGCGGCGGCCACATGCCCGAAATCATATTTAAACATTAATGGCATATAATTATCCTTCCAATAAAGCCAAATTGATGGACATTAAAATGATTTTCTTGCGTTTTATTTCAATTCGAAGTTCTATACCTCTAAAAAAAACACCCGTTATCTTTAACACTTAAAAGGTTATATAACACTGGCAGACATCTTCCAACTAAGGATAGAGAAACTGTGGCCAGAACGATTTTTATTCCCCACATTTTATATGGCTGGGAGGTAATTATTGGATATTCTTTGAGTGAGCTATTAAAACTGAGAAGAACCACCCGTCGTGTTATTAGATACGTATATCAATTACATGTTCATGACCACATTTCATTTTATGAAAATAAATTTTTTAGCTGTTGTTTTCAGGAATATGTAAAGATGAGATCGCCACTGCTGTTTTACAAGACTATGAAATTTAGCACGCCGCCATACTTATGTAATATGTTCATTTTTTCCCATAGCTCCAGAAATCCAGATAATAATCCCTAAAATAAACTGCACTATATATGAAAGATCGTTTTTGGTCCGAGTAGGAAGAGTATGGAACAGTTTTCCGATAAGACTTATAAACTTTACACACTCTCTGTCTACATTCAAAAAGCTTGCAATAAATCGCATTGCCAATGAAATCAACCAGTAATATAAATTTTACATCAAATTTTTAATAATTAGCTGATCAATGTTAAAACTGTACACAACTTTTTTTCTCCTTTCTTTATAACCTTTCTCTAATTCTCACATAAAATCCTTTATATAAATATATACATACATACTACATATATACGTAAATATATATTTCAATAATCTTAAATTTTTTAATGTAAATAAATATCCATAATACTCAGCAATTATATAAGGCCTACGAATTGGCTCGATTGCGAACAATGCAAATAAATAAATAAATAAGAAGTACGTGAAATATAAAATTAAATTTTTAATGGGCGTGCCTCAGCCCATTTTTTTAATGCAAAACAAATCAAAAAGACTATACTTCGTCTATTTTTTTATTTGTTTTATGATTGACCATAAATTGCCCATTCCGTACGCAAAAAATTAAATGGACTATATACGTCATCTATTTCTCGTACAAACAATTTTATAAACGGTACATCATCTATTTTTGATGAAAAAAAACTTTTTAACAAAAAATTTTAATGGGCTATACATCGTCCATTTTTTCATTTTCTTATGAACAAATTTAATGGACTATAAATCGTCAATCTCGTATGCCAAAAATCAAAAAGGCTATACTTCGTCTATTTTCATGCAAGAAATTAAATGGACTATACATACAAAATTTAATGGGCTATATATTGTTTATTTTTTAATTTGTTTTATGATTGACCATAAATTGCCCATTCCGTACGCAAAAAATTAAATGGACTATATACGTCATCTATTTTTCATACAAAAAATTTAATAAACGGTACATCATCTATTTTTGATGAAAAAATCTTATACATCGTCCATTTTTAAATATTTTATGAAAAAATTTAATGGACTATAAATCGTCCATTTCGTATGCAAAATATCAAAAAGACTATACTTCGTCTATTTTTCATGAAAAAAATTAAATGGGACTATACATACAAAATTTAATGGGCTATACATTATCTATTTTTTATTTTTTTTTTATGAAAAAATTTAATTGACCCAAAATTGCCCATTTCGTATGCAAAAAATCAAACGGACTATATACGTCATCTATTTTTCGTACATCATCTATTTTTGATGAAAAAAATGTTTTTGTCAAAAAATTTTGATGAGCTATACATCGTCCATTTTTAAATTTTTTATGAAAAAATTTAATGGACTATAAATCGTCCATTTCGTATGCAAAAAATCAAAAAGCCTATACTGCGTCTATTTTTCATGGAAAAAATGAAATGGACTATGGGCTGTCCATATATTACGTAACGCTCTAGAGGGGTGGGGGGATTCGAGTTTTGTTACGATTTTTTATGGGGGGGAGGGGTTGTTTGAAAATGTTACGTAACAGAAAAAATTACCAATTTTTTACAAAAATACTTATGTTTTTCTCATTTCTTTATTTAATTGATCATACGTGTTGCCTACATATATTATGTACGAGTGAGTATGTATACTACATACATCTGCCGAATGTCAACTTTTGATATTCAAATTTTTAAAACGATATCCGCGAATAAGAATATCTATTGTATGTGAAATTTATGGACATTTAATTAGAGGTCTATTTTATTCTGCAAAATTAAACTAAAAAAATGTGTATGGAAAAGAACTTCATAATTCTGTCCGCGTACATTAAAGTTTATGAAAACTATCCGAAAATTTAAATAACATTTGAAAATTATACAAAGTTTTTATAATAAATTAAGTAAATTGTAGTCAAACTGAACATACATGGTTCTGAATTCCTCATCTTTATCCATTTAAATTTTTAAATATTCTTAACATAAGTATGTACATAAAAACTTCTTTTTATATAAAACAGCAGAATATATTAACATTAAATCCACCAAACATAGAAGGAAATGGTATTTGCAGAAGTTTAGGAAAAGGTTTCTTGCAATTCTCATAGACAAAAAACCCAGCAAAAAAGTTTGCCTACTAGAATGCAAAAAAGTGTATGTACTCTCCAGTCGTGAGTACTTACAATTTGACTGAATAAGCCGTTATTTTTGTATGAGAAGTTCAAAAATTATGCGGTACCCTATACTTTTTGCCTAAAAGTATTCAAAATATAATGGGTTATTTTATGCTCACAAAAATGCAAAATTTAATAAAATAGCCAAAAATTATAAACAAATAGAATTTTTTAACCTGATTTACATTAAGCATTTTTTAATGAAATTTCATGAATTTTGTTGCACGAAACTTTTTCGATTTGCTAATTGCAGCACTATAAAAGAGAATGTTATGTAAAAAAGGACGTTAAATGAATCTCTGATGCATTTTTGGCAACTTTTTTGATATAAGTTGTTCATCCAGGCCCCCTATTGACAAATAAAAAATTTTCATGCAACTAATTTCATGAAAAAAAATGCTCAATGTAAATTAGGTAATAATTATAAAATTTGAACCTTTTTTGGGATTGTTAAAAATCATAATTTTACAAAGCAAATATATGAATACGTATATTGAAGAATATGCGAAAATACTTAGATTTTATAATAAATATTGTTACGTTTTTCTCTCTATAAAAACGCTTTTCCGTGGACCCGAAGATTTGCAAATGAATACAAGAGCCGAGTGTAGTAATTAGGGTTAAGAATGATACAAGTTTTATTTACAAATACACTTAAACTTAATTACTCAAGAGCTTAAATACACTAATACAACTACACGCCTTCTTCGCTGTCGTTTACGCACGTGTCTTAGCTGGCTGCGCAAGTATACATGCATATGTGGCGATGACGTCACGGACCTTTTCAGCATGTTGGTTGCATTTTTTAAAATTACTATTAATGGCTACAAGCCGTAAAATTTTGATACAAAATTTTGTTCCAAAATACAAATGTGACATTTTTAACCGAATTGGACACAGTTTATGAGGCAGCAAATCTGTAATAATGTGAATATTTGCATGTACATATTTTGCTAGTACACGGCATGTAGCAAATGTAGCTTTGTGATGACGTAAAAATTACGTCAGAACTACATGCGTATGTGGTTTTTTACATGCCGTGTACTATAGGCTTAAGCAATACACGGTGGTTGTTTATCTTTTGGTTTTCGTTTGAATTGGCATGTATGTATGTGTGTAAATATGTGTATCTTCTTAATAAGCAGGCGCTTTTTGTTGTTGTTTTTGCTTGTTGCGCATGCTTATTTAGTTGTTTGCTACTATTCTAGATTATTCGTTACATTGACCCTGTAGGAATATTTTTGTGGAACGCTGCCTTAAAACTGTCGACGGCTATTTTCGTAACAATATTGTAGTAAACCAAAGTTATTTTATTGTTTTCGAAGCTCACTTTCACGATCAATAAATATTTTTTAGATAGATTTCAGGATTAACTAGGAAGTATTACAATAAGTACCTTCATTTAATGATATAAATAAGTTGTTATTTTATTCATTACAAGACAGTCATTATTATACACATAAAATAATTAAATAAATTACTTTGTAAGCCATTAAAAGAGTACTACCCATTACAAAATCTTCAAATTTTTTTTACTGGGAAGTGTCCTTCCAAAAAATATATTTTTATATATATGTACATGACAATATCAAATTATTAAGTTTTAAATTTATTAAATAAATAAAAGTCTATTTTAAAATTTCATAAGAATTAAGGAAAGCATATGTGCAAAGCACGGTATGTACTTCTTTTTTCAAAGGCCAGTTCTATTGCTTTGCAAATCGGACCAAATGTCAGTTTTGAAAGTAATTTTTTCCATTGTGTGTAATTTAGTTTTCAATGTTCCTGACAAAACTTCATATTTTTTATCAACCCAACGAGTCACAGTAGCTCTACTTGGAACTTTACAATGCGGTGATATAACTTTCACTGGATGTCTAAAACCTTCTGTACAGGAATTTTAAGCCATATACATATATTATTGATTTTTATATCAAATATGGAAAAAGAACTTACATTGCTGATTATTACCAATACCAAGAAAATTTGGACAAATCTTTCACAATAAAAAACGTTTTAAAAGTCATTCTAGGAGGGGTTTTATATCACTACATTAAATGAGTTGCAAGCATCAATATATACAAAAAGTCGTCTTTTCGATACATCGAATAAAAACATCGATGTATCGATTAACATTGCATGATACGATACATCGGCATTTATTCGATATATCAAAACCAAAACATCGATGTTTACGATGCATCGATTAACATCGAGCGTTAATGGAAACTTGCATAAATAGACGTATTTTCATAATTTTATTTTAATTTTTATGCAAAAAAAATATTATGAAAACAACAGTGAAATGTGTTTAGGAACTAGATTGTGTGCCCCTCTAATTTTAAGGCAAATATGTATTGAAAATGTAATGTTGTAGAAGGGACAAAAACTAAGAAAAGGAAAATTGCATATCTTTCGTAATTGACATCATTTTGACTAATTTGATATCCCAACAATCTGTATGTTTAACGCGGGTTAAAAATGTTCTCTTTTAGAAAATGAAACATAATTCACCATGGCAACCTTCACTGATCCAAGATATATTTTTTTTGTTTCACGCACATTTTAGATTGATTTGAAGATGGCCAAACGGAGTCATCTTTAAGCTCTCTTTCGTCTTTATGTTTGAAATACTGCTCAGTCGTCAATACGGAAAACTATAGCAGATTATTTGGCAAAGAACGCATAGCAAAAAAAAAATAAAAAATAATTTTTTTTTAATTATTACAAACAAATGTTTGTGTGCCATTCATTTAAATTTTTTTTTTTTTGATTTATGAATTTCTTTATATATATTTTTTAACGAATACGAATATCTAGAAACGGCCGAATGTTTTGGAATTCCAATAATAATACATACATACAGTTTAGGAATAAGCTCTCTATAAAACCATAATTATTGGAGTTTTTGGACACTTGGGAAGAAATTTAAAAAATTATTTCGCCAATATATGGAGTACGTTCATACGTAAGCTTATTTTAGTCCACGCACTGTGCTAGTCTAACAAATGAATTTAAAACAAGGAATTAAATTTAATTGTTTTTTAATAAAAACTTTAAACTGTTTAATTTATTTTTTATCTCATTGTTACGTTATTCCTGGGGGTGGGGGGAGGGGAGGTTCACAGTTTTGTTACGATCTGTTACTAGTGGGTGGGGGGGTCAAAAATCGGGGAAAACAGTGTTACGTAATATATGGACAGCCCCCTATACATACAAAATTTAATAGGCTATACATTGTCTATTTTTTAATTTGTTTTATGATTGACCATAAATTGCAAATGGTCTATCTATATACGTCATCTTTTTCTCGTACAAAAAAATTAATAAACCGTACATCATCTAATTTTTATGAAAAAAAATTTTTTTACAAAAAATTTTATTGAGCTATACATCGTCCATTTTTCAATTTTTTATGAAAAAATTTAATGGACTATAATAAATCGTCTATTTCGCATGCAAAAAATCAAAAAGGCTATACTTCGTCTATTTTTCATGGAAAAAATGAAATGGACTATACATACAAAATTTAATGGGCTATACATTGCCTTTTTTATGAAGAATTTAAATTGACCATACATTGCCCATTTCGTATGCAAAAAATTAAATGGACTATATACGTCATCTATTTTTCGTACAAGAATTTTAATGAACCATACATCATCTAATTTTGATGAAACAAAATTTTTTAACAAAAAATTTTAATGGGCTATACATCGTCCATTTTTAAATTTTTTATGAAAAAATTTAATGGACTATAATAAATCGTCCATTTCATATGCAAAAAAATCAAAAAGACTACACTTCGTCTATTTTTCATACAAAAAATTAAATGGACTATACATATAAAATTTAATGAGCTATACATCGTCTATTTTTTAATTTTTTTTATGATTGAACATAAATTGCCCATTTCGTACGAAGAAAATTAAATGAACTATATACGTCCTCTATTTCTCGTACAAAAAATTTAATAAACTGTACATCATCTATTTTCGATGAAAAAAAAATTTTTGTCCAAAAATTTTAATGGGCTATAAAAAATTTTTAAATTTTTTATAAAAAAATTTAATGGACTATAAATCGTCCATTTCGTATGCAAAAAATCAGAAAGACTATACTTCGTCTATTTTTTATGCAAAAAATTAAATGGCCTCTACATACAAAATTTAATGGGCTATATATACATCGTCTATTTTTTATTTTTTTTATGAAAAAATTTAATTGACCATAAATTGCCCATTTCGTAGGCAAAAAATTAAATGGACTATATAAGTTATCTATTTTTCGTACAAAAAATTTAATAACCCGTACATCATTCGTTTTTGATAAAAAAAAATTTTTGTGAAAAAATTTTAATGGGCTATTTTTAAATTTTTTATAAAAAAATTTAATGGACTATAAATCGTCCATTTTGTATACAAAAAATCAAAAATGCTATACTTCGTCCATTTTTCATGGAAAAAATTAAATGGACTGTACTTTAATGGGCTATACATTGCCTATTATTTAATTTTTTTTCTGTAAAAATTTAATTGGCCATAAATTGCCCAGTTCGTTTGCAAAAAATTAAATGGACCATATGCGTCATCTATTTTTCGTACAAAAAAATTAATAAACCGTATATCATCCATTTTTGATGAAAAAAAAATTTTTGTCAAAAAATTTTAATTTTTAAACATTAAGTTTTTATGAAAAAAATTAATGGACTATAAATCGTCCATTTCGTATGCAAAAAATCAAAAAGGCTATACTTCGTCTATTTTTCATGGAAAAAATTAAATGGACTATACATACAAAATTTAATGGGCTATATATTGTCTATTTTTTTAATTTGTTTTATGAAGAATTTAAATTTACCATAAATCGTCCATTTCGTATGCAAAATTCAAAAAGACTATACTTCGTTTATTTTTCATGGAAAAAAAATGCACCATACATACAAAATTTAATGGCCTATACATTTTTTTAATTTTTTTTATGAGGAATTTAAATGGACCATTCATTGACCATTTCGTATGCAAAAAAAATTAAATGGACTATATGCGTCATCTATTTTTCGTACAACAAATTAAATGGACCGTACATCATCCATTTTTGATGAAAAAAAAATGTTGTCAAAAAATTTTCATTTTTCAATTTTTTATGAAAAAAATTAATGGACTATAAATCGTCTATTTCGTATGCAAAAAATCAAAAAGGCTATACTTCGTCTATTTTGCATGCAATAAATTAAATGGACTATACATAAAAAATTTAATGGGCTATACATTGTTTATTTTTTAATTTGTTTTATGATTGACCATAAATTGGCCAATCCGTACGCAAAAAATTAAATGGACTAAATACGTCATCTATTTCTCGTACAAAAAATTTAATAAACCGTACATCATCTATTTTTGATGAAAAAAAATTTTTTTAAAAAAATTGTAATGGACTGTATATACATCGTCCATTTTTAGATTTTTTATGAAAAAATTTAATGGACTATAGATCGTCCATTTCGTATGCAAAATTAAATTTTTTAAGTTTTAACAAAATGATGATAATATTTTCATTTTTCATTATCAAAGACAACAACCAGTAGAGATTTGTTACAGATATAGTCCGTTTATATATGCAAGATATAGAGTTAAGGGTTTTCTCTGAAAATATGGCAGATCAGCGAATATTTAATATAAAGCAATCGTATAACGCTTCTATAAGGAAAATAAAACGTGAATTTAATAAAGCTTCTGAGTACTGCTGGAATTATGTAAAAACCGAACTATGAAAAAATACGTTCGAGCCACAATAGAATTCGTGGTAAAGGTGGGAAATGATAAACATTAGAATAAGGCCCTTAAATTGCCAATTCGTAAAAGTAAAAGAAGAGATATCTGAGACGATATTGCCAAAAAAATAAACTTTTCTCATTATTTTTTTCAATTCGGTGACTAGAAAGAGCAACAGAAAATGTACGTGTCACTTATTTACTCAAACAACGTTATAACTTAAATAACTAGTTTGCAAAAAAACGAGTTTAAAGTTTTCATTTTACACACAACTTAATGGGAAAATAAGATTTTAATTTGCTTTCAATATGAGGATCAGTTCTGCATCATCAACTCAAATATTTTATTTATTGAGTTATAACGTTCTTTGAGTAAATGAGCTATACGTTTTTTTTAACAAGCACAAACCGCGAAGCGATAAGCTTGTCTGCAGAAGACACCCAGGGTCTAGAGCTGTAATCGAACCCGCGACTTCTGCTACATTCTACATTTTCATGACTTCTTAAAAATACTTTTTTAAAATTTAAAATTAATAAATTTAGTTTTGGCCATGAATCTCCAATATGACTTAAAATATATAACTAATGTTGTTTCTTTTAGTATATACATATGTGTTACTTATCTTTTAGTTCTTTTATCGCTAAATTTGCAACGAATTATTTTGTATACAATTGTTTCCTCGCACACTTGTATTTATTCATATTATTTATATTACATGCCCACATTGATACATCATGGCATTAAAAGCAATGCATGGCATGACACTTTGCAAATGGAAAACTAATATAATACTCAATAAAAGATCTAAGTGATTTCTTTATTCTTTATTTTTATTAATTTCTATATTATTGAATCAAGTTTGTATTAAAAAGTTGTTGGCATTTGAAAACGTTAAACAAAACAAATTAAATAACCGATTGTACTCTACTCATCACTAGTGAATAAATATAATTTTGATAAAATAGATTAGTTTTTTTCTTCTTTATAACAAGACTAATAGTATAAAAGGCTTTCAATTAACACTAGTTTAAATTAACAAGTTAATTTCAGATAGTTTGATCTACATTTGGTTTGATTTTGAGTTTACTTGCAGCAACATTAGCTTCTCAATTTGAAATTAATTATTCTAAGGACACGGTTGGTTCACTCTTCTTGGCTCCCAAGCTTTTTGCCAAATAGTAAGCCGACACTATGGCCAGGGCCTGAAAATTAATTATTGAGTCTTATTTGTAAATTATGTTGTAATGACACTTGGCAATACTTACCTCTAAAGCTACTAGACCCACAATTGACAGAATGAGATTATCACTTTGGCAGTCAATAAATTTTACAGCCATATTTTCACAGCCCTTGGAAAATATATTATTGTCATCGGTACAATCGCCCAAGACGCAACAACTTGAAGGCAACTTATCGGTATCATCCTTAATATAATCCTGAGGACTGTCTTTGCCACAACATTCATACTTATCATAAAAAAGTAAAACAATTGATATTTAAACCATGGAATTCTACTTCATCATATAAATATTTTCTTTTACTTGCGTTTGAATGCTAAACATGGCACCAGGATTATTGAGTTCCTGCTCCCAGGTATCTATTACTCGCTCTCTGGTCATATCAATAAAATCACCTTTCATGGCGGCGAAAGTGATCATGAAAACTGTTTCACACAATACAGTAAATGCGCCAAGACCAACAAACTGCGGAATAAAAAACAGTTTAGCATAAGGAATGAATATGTAAATCTTATATACAATTAATTAAATGAGATAAGAAACACTCACTGCCATCGATAGAATGTATGATTCGCGCAAGGACGCAAAACATCCCAGAGAACACAAAGTCAAGATAAGGGAGCCCAGTCCGGTTGCCAAATATGCACCCACTGGAGAACCGGCACCACCCAGAGTCACCACGCCCACTGATATAAGTACAACGGCCAGTGCCTGCAAAAGCAATAAATATATGACAGTTGAAAATAAATTTAAAAAAATATAATATATAAATATAATAAAATATATACGAGTACATATAATATATATGTATATATGTATATGTATATATGTATATGACTAGAGTGCTAAAATTTGGTGTATAGATCCACTAAGAAGAGATTTTCTGAAACTCGAATGCTAAGGGGGTAAAAAACCATAAAATCTGTATCTTTATATCGCGGAACTTACATTCGATAGACTAAAAATTCTAACAGCATACTAAGGGGATGGTCACACTTGGGCAAATATTTGCTCAAAAAATGTGACCACAAAATATTAATGAAAAAGCTTTCAATTCAGATACGTGTTTGTTAAGTTAAATAGTTTCCAATAATGTTGTCAATCAATGACGTTGTCTATTAGTTGTTTATGAAACTGTTTAACTTAAGAAACACTTGTCTGAATCAAATGGTTTTTCATAAACATTGAGTGGTTACGCTTTTTTGAGCAAATATTTGCCAAGTGTGACCGTACCTTAAGGCTGCTAAAAAAAAGGGACAAGTGCTTCGTACTTTTTCCATTTTTGTACTTTTAGGGGTTAAAAGAGTAAAAACTGAATTTTGGTACCTTTTTTGCACTCAACACATCTTCTAAAGTATTGAACACAGCATAAATTTTTTTGCGTGTTCTTTTCTTCTGAACAGAATATAGAATGAGTTTAGGTACTCTCTGAAAATTTCCACTTGAAAGAGGTATAATCGTACAAGTTTTCGGTACTTTTTTTATTAATGATAAGCTACATATGACATACATGGAAAAATAATTTATTATGACTTCCTACCGCTCAGTAGAAACTGGGATAATAAACTGTTTATTTTTTCGAAGGGCCTAAAAGAGGTACCAAAAAGGATAAATATGGGAAACGATGCTAACAATTTTAAACTTGGAAGAATTCATAGAATTGAAGCATTTTATATTTTAGTTTAATTTTATTAACAGTTGTAGTGTATTCTTGAACACTACCATCAAAGGGGTACTTTAGATATTAATTTGATAGTTTTCAAAAAATGATTTTTTTTTTCAAAAAAATATTATTTTTGAAAACAGTTTTTTTTTTTTTGAAAGGGTGGTTTTGGGAACTGACACATTTAAAAGTTTTATTTTCGAAAATTTACTTTTGGAATATAAAAACTTATGGATAAGATAATTTATCAGATATGTACCTTTTGGCAATCGTATTTGATAAAAGAGTACTATTTCAAAAAGGTATTTTTAAGAAAATATAAAGGGTCCGCAAGATTTTTTTTTTTTTTTTTTTTTTTTGAAAATGCTATAAAAAAAACTATTAAATATTTTCTCAAATTTCTTTTTTTATTTGAAAGTACAATCCTTCCAGTTAATAATGAAAAATAATTTCATTCAAATGGCTGCCTCGGCTGGCCATGCAGTAGCCTTCACGATCGGTCCAATTTTTAAGCACATTATCGATTGTGTGCAGCTGTATTTCACCAATGGCTTCAGGAATATTGTCCTTTCAAGCGTCAATTGTCTCTGGCTTGTCGGCGTAATACTTATCTTTGACGGCACCGCACAAATAATAGTCCAACGATGTCAAATCGCAGCTCCGAGGTGGCCAAACGACATCAGCTCTGCGGCTGAAAATGCGATTTTCAAAAACAGGGCGCAAAACATCGAGTGTAGCTTCGGCTGTGTGGCACGTAGCGCCGTCCTGTTGAAACCGAATGTTGCCAGTATCATCCTCTTCAATTTTTGTGAACAAAAATTCGTTCAACATGGCTCGATAACGATCGCCATTGACTGTAACGGCCACTCCTTGCTCATTTTCGAAAAATAAAATGGCCCAATTATGTCTCTGGACCAAAATCCGCACCAAATAGTGACTCGTTTTGGGTGCGTCGGCTTTTCAATGTATGCGTGCGGATTTTTTGTGCCCCAAATGCGACAATTTTGCTTGTTTACATACCCGCCAAGATCAAAATGAGCTTCATCTGAAAAGTTGTTTTTTTTGGCAAAATCGGCATCTTCTGTAAGTCGATATTTTCCAGCGTTGTTCAAGCGTATACACAACCATATTCATTCAGCGGAAGGATAAAACTAAATATCTGTCAAATCAGACATGAGCTAAGTGTTCCCATTCACGAAATAAGCACTAGTTGAAAAAAAAACGTTAGATGGCGGACCCTTTATTTACACTTAAAAAGTTACTTTAAGAAAAATACATATTCTTAAAAAATACTTTTTGGGAAAAGTACTTATTTAAGAAAAGCACTTTTAAACAAACAAAAAATACTTTTCAGGTGGTGATTTTAGACGATGCAACTGCCTGCCAGTGGGGTACCTCACTTACTGTAATACACTGTATCATAACCCAATTGCATTGTAACACATTTCATTGTAATAATTAAGAGAACGCCGAATTAATAAAATTCAAATGACAAACTTTTATTTTTATTATGTTATTATAGGTGGTCAGCAAAAGTAAAAACAGAAAGATATACAAAAATTTTAAAATGTAAAATGGTATATGTATGTATATGTAAGTAGAGTAAAATGTTCAATAAAATTTTACTTTTTCGACTATAAATCTGTCTTGCTTTTCTTGCGATTTCTCAAAAATCTTTGAACAGGCCTTTTGAACGCCTACTTTCAAGCTAGATCCAATGTATAGCCTTATAAACAAAATAATTAGGCTATAGGGAAACTATGAAAAATAATATATACATTAGAGATGAGCGATTCCGTAATTTTCTGATAATGACACTCTTACACTCAGAGAAAAAACCGCTTAAAATTAATAAAAACCATATTGAATTAATAAGAAACATTAAGTAAAGTCTAGTCATGTTCAAATTTATTATTTCAATATGGAAAAATATTAATTTACAGTATTAATTTATTAATTTTATTTATTTTTAAGTATATCATATTCTATTATATGGAAAATTATTGAATTAATATGACGCGCTCTTATTTTTAAGTTGAATCTTTTCCTTGAGTGTAGTAAGCGTGATCTCCAATTTGTTGTTCTTTTAAAATGTGACTGTGATCATAGTTTATAGCAGTATTTTGCTTGTAGCCATGGTTGTCAGATATGGCGATTTCTCGTCAAACGTGGTGATTTTTCAACTTGTTTAGCGACTTAATTGTTGATTTGGCGACATGGCCACATTTCTGTGGCTTCAAAATTTTTCTAATTCAGGAAAATTAGTTTATTGAAGGAGTAGTTTCAAAAATAAATGCTACCAAAACTTGTCTGCAATAAGTTAAAACAATTTGATTGTAATGATTTTTCTTATACTAATTATAATCATTAATGAGTTTTGAATTTGCATGAGAAACATTGACAACAAATAATTTTTGTCGATTTTATTTCTAAGTTTGGCAATTTTCTGTTAAATTTTTATACGATCATTTCATAAAAAAAAATATATTAAAAAGTGTTATATAAAAAGAAATTTTGTTATCAAACATTTGCTAAAAAAAAACTACATAAAACTAATTTTTGGTGACTTTTGGCGATTTTTAAAATCGGTCGAAAGAAATCTGACAACCATATATAGGTACTCTTTCTTTCTTTCTCTCTCTCTCTCTCTCTCTCTCTCTTGTGTTTTACCAGTCCTAAAAATATTTCCAATAACTGGAGGAAATCAGAATTTTTTTACTAAAAAAAGCTCTAAGAGTTGTCAATGATAATGAAGTGTAGGGAGCAGCGTTAACTTTTAGAACTAATTTTTAAGACATCAAAACATTTGCGTTATTTGTCTACTAAAAAGATCTGCATTACCATAAAATAAGTTAATTTATTGTCATTTATTTGTTAATGTTTTGTTTTGTAATTTTCTTGCTAGAAACACTTACGCAAACTTTATGAGTAACAGGCACGTGATTTTAAAAAGAGGAAAAAAAATAGGTCGGAGATTTGTATATGGAAACCATGGTTTCCAATAGAATGCCTTTTATTGTCCTGAAAATATTGATTTTAATACATAAGCGGTTGTTCATGACAAGTACAGATAAAACTAAACATACAGGCAGACACTTGAAGCGTTTATAAACATACATACATATTTACGAACACATTCGTACAACCTAACAAAACAAAGTCGCAGCTGTGGGCAAAAAACAAGTACAAATGATACCTGGAATTATTTAATTTGCAGTAGGAGATAAGAAAATAAATATACACACATATCGCTTATTTACTCATAGAACGTGATAACTCAAAAATTACATTTTTGAGGTGTTGATGTAGAATTAATCCTGATATCGTTTTTCATATTTTATAAAAACTTCATACAAATATCTTGTTTACTTAACTCTTGAATGCAAATAAAATTTTATTTTCCCATTAAGTTGTGTGTAAATTGAATGCTTTCAACTCATTTTCTTGCAAACTATATAGTTTTTTGAGTTATAGCGTTGTTTGAGTAAGTGCGCGATGTGTATAATTTATGAATTTCTCCATCACTGAGACTGAACGCATGGGTTTTAATTTTGTAAACGAATATCGCAGAAAAGCTTGCGGGATACAAAGCCACTCATGGTTTATAAATAAAAGGAACAATATTCCCAAGTATGTCAAATTTGTTCACTATCGATGGAACTATTGATAGTTGTTTTTCTTGTTACTATCGATATTTTTATTCTGCAATCGATTAATACTTGAAAACAATTGATATATTTTACTCACTGTCAATAGAAAATGATACACCACTAAAAGCAAAAATTTAATTTTCATCAACAAAAATAATTGGATGACTTTAAATCTCTTCCACTGATCTCACTTAGTTTTTATATAGTTATTTTAGTTTTGTTATTTATTGAACTAAGAAATAAAGTTCTATTTAGTCTTTTTTAATTTTTTTAGTGCAAATATTATACGAGAACCATACAACTTTGATACTATATATCACAATAGTACCATCGATATATTGATATTTTTTCCAACTTTTGATAGTCTTCAATCGATATATCGATACAATTTTTTAAACCATTAAACCATGCGATAGTGTCACCTAACCATTTTTGCATATGAGTACATATGAGTAATTTATTGTTATTCATCGTTATTGCTCATACGCACTCATATGCAAAAGGGTAAATTGTGAATAAATTTGACAATGCGAACATATTTATTTATTTATTTATTTATTTATTTGTTCATATTGTAATACAAAAGCCCAGAGGCCAAAAAAACGTACTACAAATTTCAATACTGAGCACATATCGTGCTATTACCGCCAAAAAAGCTTAAGCGATATAATTTTCAAAATTTATTTTTTTTACCAAAATCGATTATTTGCGATCGTAAATAATCGATTTTCGTCAAAAAATAAAGTATAAAAAAATGTCGCTTAAGCTATTTTAGCGGTTATGGCTCAATATATGTATGACGCAATTTTTTTTATTAAATCTATACATATTTACATATCGTCACCTAAAATCCAAAAGGTCGTAAGTACACTTTTTACTATTTTACAGGAGAAGCAAAAAACTTCATAAATTTAATACTATTTATATGTTAGGTGCCAAATTGAATAACGAATAAAATCGGTATTTTTGAACATATGTGAGTAAAATTTTACGAAAATATGTATTTTGGTTAATCACATCATAATCAATCGAAAAGTCTATATTGAGTTTTTTGGTTGTTACGGCCTTTTGGATTTCAGCTGACGATATGTAAGTATTATATAATATACCAATGAAAAACTAAAGTCAAGGTTGAAAATGGAATTTTTTAATTGCAATTCAAATGCATAAGGTATATTTATTTTTTGACATCCTCTATTGAAGATTATGTTATGATAGAGTGTGCAAAAAATAAATTTTCAGAAAGCTTGGGTCCTCTTCTACCTTTTTGGTATACATCAATTTGTATTTGGACCCATAGTTAAGAAGATCCGTTTTTTTTTTTTTTTTTGTAGGAACTACTGTGTACCGTTTCAATCCCCAAAATGTATTTTTATTTAAAAATTTGTCCAGATAAATAATCAGTGTTATCTACATGTATACCAGTGGTTTTCATTAATAACAACCTATGTTATTTATTTCTCATTTCAACCTTATGATATCAAATTATTATATTTTAAATGCTATTTTGTTTGACGTATGCACATCATTTTTTTCTAAAACAACAACAAAACTTGTACTTTTTTAAATAAGCTTGAAAAATAAAATTTTTTTTGGGATAAACTGAAAAACTTTTATGTTTGGAAATGAGCTGTTATTAATGCAAAACATAAATATGTATGTGTGTATAATTGTGTGGTCTTTCGATATAACTTAAGACTAGCACTCGTTCAACTTTTGAGAAAATACAAATCTGGTGTGATGGGAGTTTAAGAAGATTTTCAAACGACAAAAATAATTCTTTAGACCAGGGTTGCAATTCTATTTTTTTCAAAATCCTTCGAGTGTGTAAGATAGTGTGTGGGTTTTCTAAAAGCAGTGCGTTTTGAAATAGTACGATTCCAAAAACGAAAAACAGTGTTCTGCTGACCGGACGATTTATAACACAGGAAGATTAGTTCTGATAAAATATCTTAAGCATCTAAAACATTAAATCTAATTAAAAAGTTGCAATAAGTCACATTTTAAAATGAGCGCTTTCCTGAAAATTAGGCGTTTTCAAAACGCACGATTTTTTAACCAGCATATTTATACGACTAATTTTGGATTTTCATTATTTTGCCAGCTATCAGCAACCAACTGCAACAAAATGAATTTTTTCAAACAATAACACATTTTACAAATTCCTAGATTTTCTTTTATTTCTCGCAAAAATCACACTTCAAAAATTTTTATTTCTCAAAACAAAGATGGAATGGATTAAAGTACTTTAAATTTTTGTATTAGTACTTATTCACATATTCCGTAGCACTATTTTTGAAGTTTTTATTACTCCCCACCCCCTAGCTTGAATAACGCTTTTTACAAAATGTTCGATATAAATTTTCTAACCCGCCACAAATCCTTAACAACCCTCCCGCACTCGGAGCGTTATGTAATATATGAAGAGCCCCTTATGTTTTTGACTTCAGTTTTCTTTTATTGAGATCTTGTTACATATTTTCTATTCTTTTATTTACTTTTTACTTACTTCGGAGAAGAAAAGCCGAAATTTTTCCGTTTATAATACCTATTTTATTACCCATGAGTGTATAAATAACGGTAAAATCAAATCTAAGATATTTGTTTGTTTTTTTTTTGTTGCTCTAGCTTACAGCATTTGCTATAAGTATATTAATTTTCATGGCCATGATAATAATATGTATAGCATACATAAAATTATATAAAAACATGTTTGCTTGCTTGCATATTACTTTTATTACTTGTTTTTTCATCAATATATATGGGTCTCTTACAACTACATATGTACATGCTCACACATGTATTTAATATATGTATCTTCGTACAAAACATTTATACACATGTGTAATAGTGACGATACCTCTAAAGCAAAATATGTCTGTAGAGAAATCACTAGCATTTTAGATTTCCTTTTACACACGCTATAAAGACTATTTATTGTATGCTGCTTACTTACCGAAACAAGGCAACTCAAGGTTAGTAGAGCATATTTCCAGACGGCAATTGAAAATGACAGTTTCATCTTAAACGTCAGTTTCCTTGAACCTTAAAAATAGGCAGCTGAGAGAACTAAAAAAAAATTGGCATGAAATAAAATAAGAAGAAAAATTAGAAACAAGCTTTACTCTTATTATTACAATATATTGTTGTCAAACAAGAATTGAAGGCAACGGAACACACAAATACTACTCGTATAATAAATGACACAGTTTTTAGTTACATTTCACCTTCACCTCTCTCCCTAATGTATTAAAGTTTGTTTTGTTTTTTATTATCTCAAATCAATTACAACGCTTCGCACACACTATTGCATATGTGTGTGTGTTTACAGCAGATGAAAAAAATTCTTTAAAAAGTTCTAGTTCTCATATAAAATGTATGGCAAATAAATAAGATTTACAAAAATTAGAATTACAAATATTTATTGCGTATACGTACCCAACAAGAATTCAATTATTTTTTTTTATCAAATTTTGTTGATTTTTTTTTTCGTAGAAAATAAATAATTACACGTATACTATGGCCGTTTTTGTTGCAAAATAGTTTATTTATGTACTACCAAAAAACACACACTCACACACGGCAACACTTTTAAATTCCAACAAATTTATTTTATTTAATTAATTTTTCTATTTATGATTAATTTTCTCGGCTAAGGAAGATATACGGATAATGTTGAACACATGCTTGTCGTTGCTTTAAATTTTTGCCCGCTCGCAGACTTCTTCGACCGATTGCGTCTTAGGGAACAAGTGGTACTGAGTTGAAGAGCTATGAGAAAAGAATCTTTTGCATATTTTGTTCTTCCTTCATTGGCATGATAACTAACGGTGAGATGACATTTGTTTATTTGTTTTTGTTTTCTGTTGTTGCGCCAATGTTGATGCTTCTCTTCTTGTATGTTTCCTGTGTGGTGTAATATTACATTGGTGTATGTGAATGCATGTGTGCTTGTTATTGTTTTCATTTTTATATCCACCACTAGCACATGTTTTCATGCCAATACTGTGAAATGTACATATGTAGGCAAAAACAAAAATAAAAACAAAAACAAAAATACTACGCCTCATGTTATGAGAAGGAAATTTTTTATTTTGTTTTACGTAGTACAACGAATGAATGAATTCTCATTTTTTTTTACTGCAAGTTACATTGCACTTTTGGATAAAATGGGTCAAAAATGGCGCTTCGTTTAGGGAAGGCTGATAGAAGCATTTAGTTTCTTATTTTATGTATCAAATATTTGGTACACCCATTTATTGCTCTATTAGAATGCTAATATTTTCAATTATGAAAAGATGTTTCGAAAATAATTTTTATAAAAGAACACTTTCCAAATAACCTAAAAAAATCATAGACCGGCAATACTGAACACAATAAATCATCTTTACTTATGAGTTACATTAAATATATTCGAACTTCGCTATCTGCCGAACATAGAGCCATTTTTTTTTTTTTTTTTTTGGCAATTTTTTTGGTTTTTGACGATTTATTTTAGTTTTAGCAATTTTTTTAATCTTGGCGTTTTTTTCATTTTGGCAATTCCTTTCATTCTTTAAGATTTTTTTTTTTTGGTTTTTTGCAACATATTTTTTAACTTTAGCGTTTGTTTTTTAATTTTTGCATTTGTTTTTATTTTGACTATATTTTTTTGGTTTTGAATATTTTTTAATTTTTTTGAGACCTTTTTATCTTCGGTTATTTCTTTTCTGCATTTAAGCCGTTTAATTTATTTTTGAAGATATTTCCTGCTTCTGAAAATTAAAGTGTCGTTGTAGAAGTTAACACAATAAACGAATAGTTATACAAAACGAAGAGCATTTCGACATGTTCGAAAAGTTTTGTGTTTGTCAGCGCGCTGTCTTAAATAAATACTGAAGTTATCGTAGTAGAGATGTTGTGTGTTTTTCTTTTCTTCAGATTTTGCAGTTTCAATTGCGTATTTAATTGTTTGATCGAAGAAATGTTGTTGTTGATGTTTACTATTATATTTGTCCATATAGGAAAAACACTCATACACGCACAAATCACACATTCAAACACATACATACAAACATTTCAGCTTCGTTAACTTCTTATTTATTTAAAGTAGCCGTCAGTCAAACCGAAAACCTTTCGAACATTTCGAGAGTTGAAGCTCTTCGTTTTGTATAGTTATTCGTTTATTGTGTTAACTTCAACTACGACACTTTGAAATTCAGTAGAAGAACTATGAGCAACAGGTTGTGATTTGATAGTCAAAAACTAAAAAAGTCGAAGAAAAAGCACAATTTTACGACTTTTGCTATTTCGACTGCAGTTTTTTAAATACTGCACTTAAGCGCTTTTTTATTTTTGGCGATTTTTCGTTTGTAATTTTCGTTCGATATCGCGTGCTGTAATTAGCGCCGGAGTATACTTCAGCAATGTTTTATATAAACAACTTATGCAAATATTTTTATGTATTTTGACAGCACTCTTAATCTGGCCAGTTCAAATTCCTCCAATGATTCGCATCCTTCCCCCTCTTAACCTAATATTAAAATATGCGGCAAAGCAGAGAAGATTTCTTACAATTAAATTTAATTTTATATGTGCGCTGTCCTTCGTATCAAGGTTAAATTTTACGAAATTGGGAGTAAAAATAGAATCAGCTTTAAAATGTCCTTTTGAAAATAAGGTAGGTAAAAGCCAAAAAATAAAAAAATAAAATAAATTATGTGAAATAAAACTTGAAACAACTTGATGATATACTTGATTTGTTGCCAATTGAGCTAAAAAAATATGTTACGCAAGAAATTTTCCGTACATATGTATATCTCATACATAATATATCCATACATACATATGTATGTACATAATGCTCATTTATTAAAACAATGTCATAACTCGAAAAATTTAATATTTGAGCTAATAATGAAGTATTAATTCTCCTATTTTTATAATTATTTTATGTAAAAATTTCATTCAAATATGTTAATTATTTAACACTTGAGAGAAGAATAAAATTTCATGTGTAAATTGAAAACTTTAAAATGGTTTTTGGCAAACTAGTTTTTTCGAAATATGAGGTTGTTTGAGAAACAGCTGACCTCTTTTAAAGTTCTTTCTATTAATTTATCTTATCTCTCTTTTAATATAAAAAAATTATAATGTTAAAAGTTTTTTAAATGCAGATTTTTTCTTTTGAGCTCCGAAATGGCTTAAAAAATTAAATACAAAACATTTATTATTAGTATTTACAAGTATAACATTTCAATTAAAAACTTAATTAATTGTTTTGTTTGTTTCTTTGTTAATGAAAATTTTTTCACATCCAGTTAAGATTCGATCGGCGACTTTCATTTTTGAGACTGCTGTATAAAAGCCAACCAAATATGGCAGCAATTATCTAAACAGATAAAAAAAGAATTGAAGTTTAAAATGAATTTAAATTATTTAAACAATAAAATTTACAGAAATTTATAAACTTACTTCTGCTACTATTAATAGAGTATTAACAATACCAAAAGTCAGCAATTTGTCGGACAAATATTCTTCGAATTTCAACTGACATCCCACATTGTACACATTGCCTGAAATGGTACAATTGTGTCTCATGCAACATGATTTTGGTATCTGATGTCTTATCAGACGATAATCTTCCGTACTATTGACACCGCAACAGTGCAACTATTAAAAAAATAAAAAAAAATAATAATAATTTATGCTGTTCAGGCTACAACAGTTGAAATTACTTGCCCAATCTTCGTAGAAGGCCAATGCTCCTGGCTCCTTGTGTTCCAATAGCCACAGTTCATCGAAACCTCTCTTAACGCTGCCGGATAAGCCATCTTGTGTGCCATGTGATGCCATGCTCATCATTAGCAACTGGATTAATATTAGAACTGTCAGCACCAGGACATACTGTGGATTTTTCCATAATTATAAGCATATATAAAATATAAAATATAAAATATTAGCAAATATTCAAACTTACAATTATTAACTTCCTCTTGGACTCGTGTATCGCTGCCAGGCAACCAAATATTGCAATTATAAATATGATGACACCAAGTGCAATAACGATACCGCCGGCCGTGTTCTCTCCATGATCAACCTTATTTTCTGCACCACTTGTCAAAATGAATATGCCAAAGCCAATTAGTATTAATCCCAGTATCTGATTTAAATAAAAAACACATAATATTTAAATCTTAAATTTTCTTTATACAAAGAAAAAATTATTCACCAATTAATATTTTTAATTAAAAATTTAATTGAATTAATTAAATTTTTAATTGTTATACTTAATGCAAGTGAAAATTAATTGGAAACAATTAATCGATTAATCGATATTTTCAGCTAAAATTTAAAATTATCATAAATAAAAAAAATATTCTTTAATTAATTACAAAATTTTTGGTTTATTCAATTTATTAAAAAAAAATTTATTTGTTTAGTACCGAATTTAAAAATAGGAGCTTTGATAGCCGTTTGGTTGTTAGTCTGTTCCGTTTTTTCGTTATTATTGCACCCGCTTTGGAAAAAAGCCGGTCTGATGGTACAGATGTACCAATCAAAACGCAATATTTTGTGCAAGAGAGTATAGCTTAGGTTATACCGATTTCATTTCTTCCCATGCGTCTATTACGTTGCGCTTTAATTCTAGTACTGGAGCATTGACAAAGAAGCTTAGTTCATCTTGAGGAAGTGTTGACTCATTGTCCTTCCTTCTTCGTTTGTGGGCTAAAGATTTATGGTGCGCCCGTAAATCAAATTCAGCATCAAGACGTTTAACTGCCGCTCCCAATGCTGTCATCGATATGAGAAATTTCTATAATTTCATTTCTTAGCTGCCTAATGACTTGATAAAGCTAAGGGATCATCAAAATGAAGTTTTTTAAACCTTGGGTCTAGTAAAGTTGATGCTGCCAGTAGAAATGAATGTTCCATTTCCCTAAAGCGACGGTTAAATTAACGCCGTTAATAACTAGGGTTACAGTTCTAGGCCTTTCGTCGTTAGCCCTTAATGCTCAATGAAAACGCTTGGCGCCTGGCGACGAATCTTTTTTGTTCCTGGATGTCTATCGATTATTATTTAAAAGAATTGATTAATTCCATTAATAGAAGGAGAATTCACGATACAATTAAATCGTTAATTGAAGGAAAATAATCGATTATTAAAAATTTTTCGATTAATCGTGCCATCACCACTCATCTCAGAATTTCTCTCCTACCTTTATGCAATAATTTCTTAAAAACACTTCTAGAGCAAAATGTAGAGATTGAAAAGCCCTATGTGATAAAAAATAAAATACGAATCTTAAATAATTGTACAGGAAATATTTTGAAGATAAAGTATGACAAAAGACTAAAGGATGCACTATCAAAAAGTTATCCTGTGTAGCACATTTAATTGATGACTAACTAATAAAATATCAGAAAATTTAGTTTATGACTAAAGAAAACATTGAAAAAAAAAAAATTAAAATATATATCGCTCATTTACTTCAATAGTGTGATAACTTAACAAATGCGTTTTTTGAGTTAAAAATGCAAAATAATTCGAAATTTTGTATTTTATCTTGAGTAATAATTTGATAAAAATAGCTTTTACTACCACCTCGTGAGAAAAGAATATCTTCATTGAGTTGTACGTAAATTTAAAACTTTAAATTAGTTTTTTTTTTAGTTGGGACACTCTTGAAGTAAATGAGCGATATGTGTATATTTATATTTAATTTTAGTTAAAAAAATTGTTTATACTTACTGTGAATATAAAATTTAGTAATAACAAAATGTGTTTAATTGTTGATGCTGCGAGACCCATGTTCTTCCTTTTTTATAAGTTTTGCATTAGAAATGTTTTTAATAACATCTGTTGTAAATTTCTCATTAAAATTAATTAATCTGAAAACATTAAATATGACGTAATATTTCTTTTGTTTCAAAATACAGTTTGTCTCTTTGCTCAAAAAAAGAAACGATTTTTTTTCAACTTTTAAAATTAATTTGTAATTATAACTGCAAATAGAAAATTATCTATTTTTCTTTTCACTTTTACTCAAATATGAAAATACTTATTCATCTTAAGATCTAAATATAAAATTTTTAATATTTTTTACTTATAATATGACAAGTTCGAAATTAAATAAACACTTTTTTATTAATTACTCAGATTGCTGTTTTGATGTTTAAAATTATTACGGATATAAAATCTTAAACGTTTCTATTTCGCAATTGAAAAGTGACTGAAATTCGATGATTTCGCTTTGTTTTGATTCTAAGAATTCGATCTGTATATTCTGTATATATTTCTTATTTTTATTTTTGTATCATAAACTGCTCCAAAAACAAATTTAAGGTGCTTTTGCTCATTTGTATCTCGTAATGACACACTAGCACAGATAGTGTGAGCGTAATTTGCTTTGGCTTTTAATTGAATTGTCCGTCGTCATCTCGCATGCAATTTTTATTTGTTTACTTCACTACAAATACAACAACGTTTGAGGTCTGGTGGCACTCTCACCTCATCCTCCCACATTATATTCCATTTATTTTATAGTTGTTTTTATTTTAAATTACATTTAGCTTGAAAGTGTTTTTTTTTGTTTCTCATTTCTTAAAGATGCTTTGACCATATTGTACTGCAAGTTCAAACGTTTATTTGTATAAAAAATCTTAAACCTACACGATGTACATATGTAGGTGAATAAATACAAGTTTAAACATACATATACTACGTATGTTTACAGTGTGGAGCAAAATAGGCTAACATTAAAATATACAATGTCATTTACATCTGTCGTTTAACACATAAAAATTCGGTGTCTTTAGGAGTCAATGAATTTCCAGTTGGCAACACTGTCTGGTATAGATTTGTTTGTTTTAAATATGGTTTGATACCCTTTAAATTTTATTTCTAATAAAGCCAAATTTTAGGAACAACGAACTGGCAGACGGTACCGATAGATAACGTTCGATTGACAACTTGTAGGAAATTTATTTGATTTTTTTTTAATATAAGTAAGCGATCCAATGCTTTCTGTCGATATCGTGAACCAAGCCTTGAAACATTTTTTCTCTGCTTTACTTCAATTCTAAACTTTTTAAGCCATAAAAGCACCCGTGCAACGTTAACGTTATTTTTAACAATTTTATTTTATATGTATCTGAGTATGATTTTTAAAGCATACTGTATTTTTCTCTTTAAAATCATTTAAAATTTTCATTAATAAACACAAATAGAACGTTAAATTTGTTAAACCAGTTTTATTTCAATTAGCCTTTTTTGGCCAAATGACGTAAATAATTAATAACTTTAATACTTATGTACATATATGCAAAATATGTTTTATATATACCATACTCATGCTAATAAAACATAATAAATAAAAATCCATTCTCTACTTTAAATCTATCTTAACTATAAAATCGTTGGCGATCTCTGTGATTTCTTATGCTGTCAACCAGAACGCAGGCAAATATTGAACCAATGAACTAGAAAGCGAGAAAAAATTATAATTAACTTATTGCATAAAATATTAGATTGATTAAACTGAAATAAGTTTAGATGGAGCAAATAGTTGAAGAAATAAGATCACACATATCAAGTTTTCTTAAAAACAAAATCTTTTCGATTTTTATGGGAGAGATGATAAGGTATTAATTTTATCTCCTATAAGAGTACTTCATTTTTTCTTTCTCATTATAAAATGAAAATTTTAGTAAAAAAAATTTGAGGTGTGTAAACCAAAGACTATTAATAGTATCGTGTTAAGAACTCTATAAGTATTGAACGTCAAAAAATAATAATAATAATCATACGAGTGTACTATTTATATTTCGGGAACTGGCAACACTAATATCAATAGCTAAAATCTGGCAACACCATAAGCAAGTTTGACATTTTTCTTAGCATTAACGTACTCACAACGTTTTGATGTGCAAGCGCAAATTGTTTTGTTTACAGTGAGTTCAGAAAATCAATTTGACAAAAATATGGTAGTTTCAAGAGAAAGTTTTGGCGCAGCACAAGCAACTTTAAGTAAAATATATACACTGTATCAGCTACACATAAGTATAAAAATACTTTGAGTATACATTCGCCTACACAATGCATGTATATATTTTGTTTACACATATGTACTTCAATCATCAGTACTATTAGAAAAGAAAATTAGTAAAACACTAAGCTGGCAACGGTGTTCAAGTGATTGCACCAAAGCGATTGAAAGTGTGATTTATAAATATTCTACTATGCAAAAAACGTTTCTGATTAAATATTTACTAGAATAGCATTTATCACTTTACAACGAGGACGTACAATAAATAAATACTCTGATTATCATCTATAAGTGTATTTTGTCCGAGCAGTCTGAGTATACAAATACTCCAAATAAAAGTATGACAGACACTCTATACGCATGTGCCTTATTTGAGTTTAGTTAGCATAAATGAAGTAGGGATACTCTTGTTTGCTGGAATCGACTATACATAGTTGGTTGAAAGTAAATATGTATGTATTCTTACGAATTGTTTGTGCCATAATTATTAGTACATGCAGTTACTAAAGTTAAGAGTAAATACTTAAGTATATCTTTGGAGTACTTATTGTCATTCTCTTATCTGAACCAAGTCTAACCCTCTGTTTGTGCAAGACATTTGAATTAGAAATCTTGGCGTTTCTGTAATTGATTAAAGAAAAGTTGTACAAGTTTCCTTTAATCTATTACAAAAACGCCATGATTTCTAACTCAAACGTCTTACACAAACAGGGGGTAAGTATTATCGCTATTTTACAATATTCTGTTTTCAGTTTGTCAACGCATACTTGCAGCAGCAGAATAATCATTCTGCAAGAGTTTGATACATAGTAACAATAACTCACCTCATTTGTTATCATCAACCAGCTGAGAATATTAAAATAATTCGTTTTTGCTTTAATATAATTTTGATATGTTTCCTCACAGCCAGCGGTGTATAAATTGTGTATAATTGCACAGTTGTGATCCCGGCAGCAGCTTGATGGTGGGATTTTGTCAAGGAGAAAATAATCTTCAGCACTATTTTTGCCGCAACATTTCAGCTTAAAAAACAAATAGATAATTGATGAATTTTTGAAGAAATGTCGTACGAATATAAAAGCTTAGAAATAATTTCGATTAAGTTAAATAAAACATTTTAATATGTGGTTTCAACAGTGCTTCTGTTTGCTTTAAAACAAATAAAACCTTTTTTAAAATTTATAAAATGTTGTTTTTGTTTCAATGTACAAATAATATAAAGGTAAAACCGTTCTCTCTTTTCGTCACCATATTAACCTTCTGACGTTTGTTCCGATTATTTTTTACACTCAAAATTAATGCAACCTTATTAATTTATGAAATCCGAGTTTTTTTATTTAATTTTTTTTTTTGACGTTCTTGTTTATTAAATTAAAAATAATGGAAAATATTTTAATTATTTCATAAATTTATAAAAAATAAACAGCAAAAAAGTTACAGCAGCACCAACAACGGCAGCAAGCAAGATACAACAGGAAGGAAATTTCCAAATGAATCAAGGCGGAACTTTGTCTTTATACTCTCTGGTGTATTGCCTTACATCAACTGCGTCCAACGCACTATGTGAAAAGTTTTACAAAAGACCTTTTGTGTTTTCACACTGGCGATAGCACAACATCCAAGCAGGGGGCTAATTAAGTAATTACGAAATATTTCAATAGAATTTATATGGAAATATTTCGTAATTCGATAACCAGTGCCGCGATTTGCCCCCAGATCTCGGCGACATCTTTGGTCTTTGCAAAGAAACAATAACAAAGCTGTTTATCTGAAACACATATATTAGATTATGTGTGTTTAGACATAGCTGACTTACATTATTCGGATGAAATTGTTAACGGGTTGTAGTATCCTAACGGATATTATTAGACCACATGGTCCATTATAAGGAGAAATGTGATAACTACATGTTCCTAGTCCAATCATAGGCCATGTCCTTAGCAAATAAAAAAGAAGAACAGTGTTTGTTGTATATATCAACAAAGCATTAACTCTTGTTCAGCTACGTCCAAGCCATATGCACAATGTGCAAACTTCTATAAAGAGCTTTTTGTACTTTCACACCGACGAGAGCAGAACAGCCAACCAGATCTCGGCGACAACAATGTTTGCTGTTACCTTGCAAAGAAACAAGAACAAATTTAAGAGCTTTGAAAGGTGTTTACCTTAAATGCAAATGTCACAGTATGTGTGTCGTGCTTGATGTAAACCAATGTAAACTAGCAATAAATTTGCACACGAAGTATATGCAAATGTGTATTATATGTATGAAACAACCGTGAATTCCGCTAATAAAACATCGATGTATAGCTTCTATTTACGGCGTTTCTTTATATCGATGAATTAAATAATTAATCAAATATTTGCTTTTGTAGGTCTTATTACACACAGATTTCGTTATTCTCATGTTCAATTAACATTAAAAAAATATGTGTTTAACTTTAATTTCTAAACTCAAATTACACATTTCAAAAAGCATTCCTAATATAAAAGTTGCCATTATATGTGTGTGGCAACGCTTTCCTCTCTGTTTACAAAAAAAACAGTAATCAAATAATTGGGACAAAAGTCAGAATTAATTTTATACGTCAAATGTGGTTGTACCTTTATATTATTGTATCATGCTTTGCCGCCATGATTTATACAATTAGAGCCTTACCCCCTGTTTGTGTCAAACGTTTGAGTTAAAAATCTTGGCGTTTTTGTAATAGACTAAAGGAAACTTGTACAACTTTTCTTTAATCTAATTATTATAGAAACGCTAAGATTTCTAACTCAAACGTCTTACACAAGCAGGGGGTTAATATATTGATTAATAAAAAATAAACATTCCCATTTGAGTATTAAAAAAATATGCATAATGGATATTTCTACAAGTAATGATCGATATCATCAACATACATCAAACGGATTCTGTCAGGCGGCCATACATAAGAAAAAATACACTTTTATATGAGTTTTCGGGGGAGTGGCCATGATTACAGCGCGATTACTTCAACACAGATCAGTCCGCACCAATTTCTTTTTGCCGAACTAATCAATATAAATATGAAAGATATAAAGTTTTGTAAAGGCGGCAATAGGTATAATACCTGAAACACCACAATAGGCACTCTTCAAGAGTGATAGGAAAGTACACTTATATCTAGCAGACGTGATGAGAATGCAGGCAAATTTTAAATTTGTTACTTCGAATTTTTTTTAGTTGAAATTTTTTGTAAGATTTTCTTAACACATTCTTAGACAAACAATTTCAATCTAGCGCTAATCGAAGCCAGCTGATCAGTCCCAAATCACACAGTGCAAGTCTTATTGCTAAGCTGATTAGTTTCAGGGAGAGAGAGACGAGAGGAACAGCAACGTTTCTTTTCTAACTAATCAGCTTAGCAATAAGACTGGCATAGTGTAAATAGGGACTCACTAAAATTTAGAAAATGCAAATTCATTGAAGATTTAAGCTGCCAGTTGTGCTTTATAGTCAGCTTAACTATGAGTATCACATTTGTATTAAAAATGTTTGCTATATATTAAAGAACATTGCAATTATTTTTCTTCGATCTGGATCAAAAATGTTGAGGCTGAAATGAGAATATGATACTTGCAATTGGACCCGAGCAAGTTGTCTCCCCGAACATTATTAGCAAGCATCTCTTAAATAGATATCGTCGCCTCAGAATTGTTTTGCCCCACCAAGCATATTTTCTTTCTGAATCAAAAACGCGTTTTACGAAATTTATTATGGTTTCTGAGATATTATGCATTCATTTTGCTCCATATCCACTATTTTTGGATTTAATAAGTATTGGTTTGCTGTACACGACACTGTTTGGATATTAGGTCAAAGTCTTATTGCAAAAACGAACAAAGTGAACTTAACTCTTGTTTTGCTTAAATTAATAATAAAAAAAAGAAGGTGCCGCAACGGCGACGGTCAAGCAAAATCAGCATCACCCAGACGCAACCGCCGGCTATATATTTTAATATAAACTTATTAAACTTTCAAATAAAATAAAAGAAATCTTAATTATGCATGTTTGAGTATAGCTGAAATCATTTAATTTAATTCTTTATATTAAATACACTTTAATTACTTGATTTTCTTGTAAAATCGGACCGATAGTTAAAAGATTACGGTGGCGGTTTCTTGATCGGCATTAAACGATGGACTTATTTCTCTGAACAGCAAAAAAATAGATTTGAAGCATTATTTTTTATCTCAACAACAAATTTCTCAATACACAGCAGTAAAGTATACTTATGGAGCACAAAAACCAACTTTTTAAAAATAAATTGTGCATGCGGCACAAAACGTATTATTCACTTACAATGATGTAATAATAACTTGCGACTTCTTTTAGTAAAGTTCAGAAAAAATTTAGATTTTTCTTCTAAATATGTGTCGGATGCAAAAGAAATCCATCCATTTTAAGAAAACCAAATGTAAACCTTTTTCATCGTTTTTTCTTCTCTCCAACTTTTTGGTGTATGCGCTAAATCAATTCTGGGGCGACGATATATAGATACCTCACATACAATTAATGTTACTTCAAGGCACACTGAATACATGTAATCGCATTAGATGCATATAATGCGCCCGTCATAAAGTAATTGTCAACAAATTGTATGCATCGACAAAGTCAGAGTACTAATTGTCAAATAAGTTGTTCGTTATAAACATGTAAACCAGAATCAGCTATTTGACATGCCTTGTGTTAACAAATTTTAATTGTAAATAAAGAACTTACCCACTCCTCATAGATGGACAATGTTGCATTTGGCTTCTGATATTTCGCATCCCATAATTCATCAAATCCTTCTTGCAGTTTTTTCGACACAGAATTATTAATGATGGCATGTCTAATGCTGACCATTACAAGTTGTATGACAATCAGAACGATCAATAATACTGCAAACTGCAGAAAAATTTTTAAATTTAATTACAACTATTTCGCAAAGTACAAAGAAATTATTCAAATAATATTTAGCCATACGTAAATTAACATTTTCTTTCGTTCCAAAACAGTGACCACAGTGCCGTAAATGGCGACACTTAAAGCAACAATTCCCAATGTGATAATTAGAATGCCACCCAACTCCTCCCCGTTATCAAACTGGGAATTTTTAATGCTCTGATGCAACCAAATTCCATACCATGTCAGCAATATTCCAAGAATCTGAAAGATTTAATTAATAGAATTTTATCATGGAAACTAAGGCCCAATAATTGACTTCTCCAATAAATGTCATTTAGCTAATTGCTACTTAAATTTACGGTGCACTTAAATGAAGTTTAATTTGTTCACTGTTCTTAAAGTTATTATTAAACTGCGTTGAAAGTACGGCAGCAGTTAAAAATTTCCAAATATTATGGAATTCTTTCCAAACAACAACTGTTTAATATAAATAGAAAAGTGAGGTTAGTAATGTGTAGCAAATTAAAATTGCATAAAAACACGTTTTTTAAAATTAACAAAACTCTGCTATTGTAGAGTTGTAAAAACGAAACAACATTAATTAATCTGCTCTACTCCCTATCAAGCTGTCACTTCATCATCCACCAAATGTTTGGGTTAAAGCAAAAGGACAATGTCGCATTTAAATTTAATTCTGAACGCAATGGCAAGTAGTTATGTTTTTGGCGAAAATTCGATTGTGTAAAACGAGATAGTCTAAAATTTCTCAAAAAAATTAAACAGTTATATGACAGAAATCACAGAGGAAAATTTTGAGGCGTGACAGAGCGTGAGTGTGAGTGATGAAAAATGTTGAAGACTTGAGGGAGTCTTCCAAAGAAAGAATCCCAAAAATCAGTCAAATCAGTAATTAATTGTTGCCTAGAAAACGGGTAAAATTAGCTATAGAACTGGGTACCAAAAGATTGTTGCGACATTGACGAACACATTCAGCTTTATGTATAAGAAAGAACAGGCATGAAGATAGCATAAGTGGGAGAATTTAACATGGTCTTAACGAGTTCCTTCTTAATATTTGACATTAAAAATCAACGAATAATGAAATATTAATTCAGTATTAACTACCAGCGTGAATTTAAATGTAAAATGATATGGCAAAACTCTTTAAGACTATGTTTCCTTTTGCAACGTATGCTAACTTCATGCCAGTTGTTCGTTCTATGTAAGGCTGATTATGTTTACACAATTACGTTTAAAATAAATATGAGTTTTATAATAAACGGTTAAGTGTA
Source organism: Tachina grossa (assembly GCA_949987645.1). Classification (NCBI taxonomy): domain Eukaryota; kingdom Metazoa; phylum Arthropoda; class Insecta; order Diptera; family Tachinidae; genus Tachina; species Tachina grossa. Next base: position 47,039,346 of record OX465278.1, on the reverse strand, counting down.
CATCAAGGTATTTTAACTGCGTTAAAATTTTGATCGGTGTAAAAAAATCAAACTAATTTTTTTTAAACACATTAACACATTAACTCACTAATAGCAAAAAAAAAAATATGTGGCAATAAGGAAAAAATGCTTAAGACATATTTTACTGTTTTGCAGGAGAGCAGTTTTAAGCTTTCAAGTCGATTTTCAGACATTTATTTCTTTTACAGTTAAATTGGTAAATTCTCTGTTAACCTTTACTGTTTCAAGCAAACATCGTTATACACACTATAAATAATACATTTAAGTTGAAATATACCAAAGTATAACCTATATTATGCAATTATTCCAAATAAGATTAGAAGTCTGAAAAGTATAAGTCGTGAATCATAGTGCTATAACTTCCTGAAAAATCACACAAATGCATTGAGATTTTGACCACGGGTACTTTCAAATATGCAGATTACGAAAGTACCATTAACTCAAAATCAGCTTATTTTGACTTAGGCGCTTTTTCCTTTTTGCCACAGAATTATTATTACGAAAATAAACAAACACAAACCATTGCAAAGTGCTTAAGACAAATGGCCAATCATTAAATATCTAAATTTTAATATGTTTATTCAGAAGCGACTAATTTCTCCTTGATAAAATCAAATTGTAACATATAATTAAAATTAGAATAATTAGTTATTACCCCACACAATGCATTTATTAAAATTAATATAACTTTATATGTTTTCGTTGTAAAATACATTATAGTTAATTATTATTTTTTTTTATTATATTCGTTTGTTTAAAATGTTTCGTTTAATAGCTTTTACTTTGTTTACACAAGCTTAAAATTATTATTTCAATGCAAGACACTTGGATTTTTATTTCTGGCAAAATTTAGTTTAAAAAAACCATCCGGTTTTCATGCACGTACATGCGGAACTGAAAATGATGACAAAAGTTAAAAATTATTGCGTCCAAAAGAAAAATGATAGATAAATAAATTCTCACCGAAATCATTATTATTATTAATATTATTAAGAAAGACAAATAAATGTATTCATGTGGATTTGAATTCAAGATATTCAAGATATACATAATTCGAAAGAGCATTGAAACTTTTAACGTTTTCAAAAATCGTCGCCACCTTTGAAACATTTTCTCTCACAGACTGCATTTGGAGGCATCGTCATAATAGTATAGTGACCACACAGAAAAAAAGAAGAAAATCAAAACAAAATTTAACACATTTGTATACATATATTTCAAAATTTTTTAAAATGAACTCATTAAATCTCTTCTATGACATTTAGATAAATAAAAGAAAATCTCCTACACTTTTTTTCTTAATGAGCAAATCATTTTTTAAATATAAATGTGAATGGCTGATTTAAATGCAGATAGAAAGACATAAAATAGAACAAACATTTCGTCGTAACAAATGGAAACTGCGGGCAGCCAAACAAAGTGATTCACACAATTTTTGTACTCGTATTAAAAAAATAAAAAATTCGACATACGAGTATGTACATGAAATAACGAAGTTAATTTATTTCATATAAAGTCTTTATTTAATTTGAAAAGTTTGCTTGTTTTTATTGTTAAGCATTGTCTATATGCATTTCGATCCCTCATATTGAACTCGTAAGTAAACTTCAACCCAAAAAAATTTTAAATTAAGCTACATAACAAACTCCGTAGGTTTATAGTAAGACTCTTAATAATTTATTGAGAAAAACAATATACAAAGATAATAAGTTTAAACGTAAGTTTAAACACAACCAAAATGAAACCGACGAAAGATAGGAAGAATACAGCAAAAATACTGATAAAATGCTGATTTTTCGGATTTTGGGAATTGTCGAAAACTCAAAAGAAAATTCTATTTGTTCTTACTTTCTGTGTATAAGGGCTAATTAATCAGTGCAAGTCAATCACTACTTTTGGTTTAAAATGTGCTTAAACCAGCAAACCTATAAATCAGTGCATAAAATTGGGGGTTTAAACTACCAATACAATAGAGACTAACCTCCTTATGCAAAAACGTTTGTTAAGGTTGACGCATGTCTGAAAACCGGTTTTGCCATACAAAATTCGTTCGTTAAACCAACATTAAGTTTAACAATCGTTTTCGTTTTTGCGTAAGGGGGTATATGTTTTGCATTTAAAGAGCACTCAACTTTTTTCCAAGCCTCTACTTCTTCTTTAGATCTTGTTCCTTTTACTCTATTGTTCTTTTATACTATTCTACTTCGTCCAGCATAAATATAATATCTTTCTCAGGAAAATTTAGTGTCCTTTAATTAAAAATTATTGAATTTGTTGCCTTTTTTATTGTGCAAAGAATTGATAGCTTGCTGCAAAACAGATGGTTTTTGACATTTATTCTAGTGCTGCCAGATTATTATGTTTAAAACTACACATAAGGTATGGTTAACTGATTTACTCCTATTGAGTTTAAGCCACATATAAATAAATAAAAACAGTTCAACTAAACCAGAGTTTAAACTTTCACTGATTTATTAGTCCTTAATTGCATAATTTTCCACCTAAACGAGAATTTTCAGCCGAAAATATTAATAAGAGTAAATGCGAATATAAGGATAAAAAAGCATCACATACCAGCTTATTATAAGCTTCGTTATGTGCTCGTATTTAAAAATTATCCTACAGCTCCATCTTTCTTTGAGAGCGGACTTGTTTAAAAATATATAAAGGGTATCCCAACAAGAACGCAAGATTTAAATTTGGCGCCATTCGAGGTGTCATTGTTTGACATTTGAACAATTGTTATTGTTTGCTAGTAGAAGGTACGACGTTAGTAAAAATGGAGCGCTACACGAATGGACAACGCATTCTCCTGTGAAATTGTTTTGTCAAAATGGTGAACGTTTTTTCGGCTACAGTTCGCAAATTTGCGATCAATTTGGGGTCACAATAATACTCCAAAAGAGTCAACTGTAAAGACATTAATGGATAAATTTGCCGAAACTGGGTCTGTTAGTGATGTAAAGACAACAACGCGCCTTCGACCAGGTCGATCGACCGAAAATGTCGCAGCTGTACGTGATGATGTCGCTTAAACGCAGGTCAAGCGCAAGCAGTCAATGGTGTTCGGTATCGTGAAATGATAACCAGTTTTTTCGTACCTAGAATTGAAGAAATGAATGTGGAGGGCATGTGGTTTCAACAAGACGGCGCCACATGTCATACAGCTGGAGAAACAATTCATTGCTACATCAGTCGTCGTGTTATTTCGCATTTTGGAGACCAGAATTGGCCGCCTAGATCGTGCAATTTAACACCATTAGACTTTTTTCTTTGGGGTTTTCTGAAGTCGATGGCTTACGCGAATAAGCCGACGACGACTCAAACCTTAAAAGAGGAAATTGGACGCTGCATTAATGAGATACCGCAGCATTTATGCAAAATGGCCATTGAAAATTTCATTAAAAGATCGCGTGTGTGCCAGCAAAGCCGCGGCGGCCATCTGCCCGATTTGTTGTTCCACACATAACCTCATTTTGTCTACTTTACGATATAATAAAGTTTCACGATTTTTTTTTAAATATCTGTGTTTTATTTAAAATTTAAATCTTGCGTTCTTGTTGGGACACCCTTAATATCGTTAGCTAAAATGCAAAAAGGCGCAACTAAAAAAATATTTAAAATCGATTTTTTGAATGATTTGTATTAATGCCATTAAAGTATGTACATGTCTTGACAACAATTTACACTTCTACAAGCAAAAATTACGCTTTTATTAATAAAAACAAGAAGACTTAACCACAAGTATGTTTGTTTTTTTATTTTATTTCTTTTACTTCTCTTGTAAAATTGTATTTTTTGCTTTTTAGCTAACGATATATGTATGTATATGTACATATATACTATACCATTTTGCACATGCTACGATGCAAGACCATTTGTACAAGATTGTGAATTAGGCCATTATGTCTCAAGGTGGGACGATGAATTCATTAATTCCAGCTTTGGAATTTGATAAAAAAAGTACTTCAATTTAATATTTATAACAAAAATAGGTATATTTCGAAACAATCTGTTTCTTTCAATAACGATGATTATGAGCAAAAAATTTCTTTGTAATATTTCTTATAGTATTACCCTTTGAATAATTTAAAATATGGGGTTGGTATTTTGGCAAAAAAGTTTTATAATAGCGAAATAATTAACCCACTTTTTGATGAAAAAAAAATTTACAAATTTATTCTTATTTCGAATATTTTCTAAACTGTAAGCAAAAAACCCATAAATGTAGCAGACTTTTTTTAGCTCTTGGACAGAAAAATAATCCACTTGAAAAAATGTTTTTTATCAGATCAAAAACATCCGCTTGGCATTGCTTTTAATTTTTCTTTAGCCCAAGGTTGCCCACTTCGGGGCCTTGTCGATTTGCCTCGTTTAAGATATAAAGTCCTAATTGTAACACCTCCTAAAATAAAATTTTATATGAATCAGACGGCCCGTTTAGAAACTGCAGAATTATTTAAATTTTAACAAAATTCCCTCACTGTGCACAGCTGCGTATCGGGTACTTTAGAACCCACTAGGCACCAGTAACGCCAATTTACCCATTTTCTGACTAAATTTAGCTATTTTTCATTCCATTTAGCCAGAAGAAGAGTGAAATTAGCTATTAGCTATTTTTTAGCCATTTTTATTTTAATCTATTTTTTAGATATTTTTCCAAACATGAAATTTGTTTGTCATTTTTCATAAAAAATTTATACTAGCAACAAATGAACACTTATTTATTACCAAAAAACAGAACAGAGTAATATGTTTTCGCATTAATATCAATATATCCCGGTTCAAAATTGCAATTTTTATTGTAGCAACTTTTTATTTTTGCATGAAAAGGATATAGAGAGGAATACAAATATTGTTACCTTAATATAGAAAGGCCCTAACTAATTTTTTTTTTAAATCGGGTTTTTTGTGTATTTCGCTAACAGAGCATCTAATGTATCGAAAAAAGCTAAATTTTCGATTCCAAAATATAATGAGTTATTCAAGAACTGCTGCAATTAAAACTGCAAGTCTAAAAGAGCTTACATGAAAGAGATGGCTAAATTGTAACAATAAGATTTGCTACTCCGTGCTTATAATCGTTGCTATGTTGTTATAAGCTGTCTGGTATAGTTGGTGGTTTATGATATCGATCAAACAAGAGTCATTTTTGTTTTACACGAGTGACAATAAAATATAAATTAAAGTTTAAATGAAAGTTAAAAAAAAAATTAAGAAAAAGTTAAAAAAAATACTGCAAGTATTGCAAGTTTGCACTAAATGCGCAGTTTTCTTCTTGTTTCTTGATTAACTGAAGAAAAATAATTTTATTTATTACTTCAATTTATACTTTAAAAAATTTTCCCGATTTGCTTTAAAAAGTAATATATGAAATACCTTATTGTTTTTGCTTAAAGCTTATGATTTTTGCATTCGATGGCATTTAGCCATTTTGTTTTAGCAATTTTTTATCTACATTTAGCCATAATTGGTGAAGGAATTCTGGCATCACTGCTGGTCACTAAAGGCACCGTCTGATTGAGCTAAAAAATTAATGCCCCTATTACGGTTTACAACTCAACTAAGTTTAAATTAAATTGTAACAACTTAATCTTAAAACAACTTAAATGCTTTTTGGCATTCTGAATTACAACTAATTTTAGTTGGATTCGAAACAATGCTCGAAAAGAAAAGGTTTTCATCTATGATATATTTTTTTAAACCATAGTGTACCCACCACAAAACATTTAAAAAAAATTTAGTTTTGCAATTGTATTTTTTTTTTTTTTTTGCTTAGAATTCATGTTTAATGAACGTGGCAACAATATTTAGTTGACAAATGGAATTGGTTGGCATCTGGAATAATGAAGCAAACCTAATACAACACTCGAAATAAAAAACAAAATACAACTGATAAAAAGCAGTTGTCTCATGATGAAAAAAGTTGCAATCCGTAATAAACATTTTACATTTACAACTAAAATATCCATTTAGTTGTAAACCATAATAGGGGTCTAGGATCGCAATTGTGACAACAAACTTCATATTTTAGATAGTGCATATATATCAATTAAAGAAGAAACATATTTTCGACCAGTCTAATGAGGACTCTTCGATATTAATTTCAATGGCAACAAAGAAGATACCGAAAAATTTGGAAGCCCAGTTGAGTTCTCCACTCACGATAAGAGAAATTTTAGAAACAATAGGCGTCTAAATAGCTCAGTGGGTTAAATGTTTAATAATTACTTGAGTATGAGAAAGCTTTCCGAAAGATTTGCGCCGTGTTTGCTCATAATCGTAATCGAACGCAATCGTATGACAACTGTTTAACTGCAATAGAGATGAGCTTTGCACCATTTTGTAGCCGTGGACAAAACTTGGACACAACACACCAGAGATCGAACAACGGTCAATACATTGGTTGACTTGGAATGAATCAAGAAGTCATGAATGAAGTCATGGTGGCCGCTTTTTTGCGATGCACACGGTATAGTCCACATTGACTACCTGCAAAAGGTTAAAGTAATCAATGGCGAATGCCAATTATTTATTATTTATTCAAAGCATTCTTTTCTACCAGGATAACTGCACACATGTGCAATTTCCATGGAAAACATCCATGAATTGGATTAAAAATTACTCCATTATCCGCCTTTTTCTTCGGATTTAGCCTTGAATGACTATTTCTTATGATTAAACCTAAAGAAATAGCTCGGCCTAAAAATTTTTTTAAATTCGGAATGGTCAGTTAACCAGCCCCCATATTTAGTAACTAGCCAAAGCTTAAGCTAAATTCAATCGCTAAAATGCTGAAGAAACACAAAATGAAAAATTTTGGGTAAAATCTATAAATCGACTTTATAGAATTTTAGCTTTAGCGAGTTACAGAATACGGCAGCAGTTTATCTTGAAAATACGAAGACGGGTTAATAAGCCCGTGACTTTTTTTAATAAGACACAGTAGTTTGTTGGAAAACTATCGATACTATTGATAGTATCGAATTATTTTACATTATGTTCACACGGCAACACGAACTGTTGTTTTGAATCTTGATATATGTATATGGATAAAAAAAATTAAACAAAAATTATAAATATTTAATTTTATTTTTAATTTTCTTTTTTTTCTTTCTACATACTTTTACAACTACAATTTGAAGCTGAAAAAAAGTTAACCAACGTAGTAATGGTAAAGAAAATAAAAAATATGTTGATTATTGAGTTCTTGTTTCAACTTTGTTATTTGTTTTAAGCTTCCCATTTGTTTAAATTTAAGTTTATAATAACTATAATAACTCTAGTTGTTCTAAGAAACTTTGGGTAAAGGTTCCCTGATGATCTGCATTAGCAACAGTGAAATGCGCATAGGATCCAGCTAAACCCCTCAATAATCAATTTCAATGTATTTTTAATAAAAAAATATTGTAATAAGTAAAATATTAATTTGGCACTATTAGTGCGTTTAAAAAATTTTAAAATTAAATTTTAACAATTCCCATAAAAATATCACTAATTATAAATACAGGGTGGGGCAAAAGAAACCAAGGGGTGTAAAAGTTTAATAACTTTTTTGTTTATTAATTTTTTTTTATTTTTTCTTTCAGATTATATAGACAACACTTGGAGAATTTATAATGGAGAGGTTCACAACTGAACAGAGAGCCAGAACAATATAATTTTTTTATTTAAACCAGAGATCAATTATTTTAACGCAAAGAGCATATCGTCGACATTTTAACGTCAGAATTTCGCCCTCTGAAGCGATGATTCGTTGCTTAGTTAATCGTCATCACCAACATGGCAGCGTAAGAGGTTTGCCTCGAACCGGCAGACCACGTTTAAGTCGCACTGCGGAAAATATTGAACGAGTACAGCAAAGTGTTAACGAAGCACCAGAAACATCTGGCAGAAGGCGTTCTGCTCAGCTAGAAATGTCTCGTACGTCACTACGGCGCATTTTAAAAAAAGATTTACAGTTATACCCATATAAGGTGCAATTGGTCCAAGAATTAAAACCCGCAGATCATCGGCAACGTCTAAATTTTGCAGTTAAATTTCAAGAGTTGGCCAGAAATGAAATCAACTTTATTGAAAATTTGATTATGAGTGATGAAGCTCATTTTCATTTGAATGGCTTTGTTAATAAGCAGAACTGTAGGTTCTGGGGTTCTCAAAATCCAAGAGCCATTCATCAACGCCAATTGCACCCCATCAGGTGTACAGTATGGTGTGAGATCACATCTGAAAATGTCATTGGGCCCTACTTCTTCGAGAATGAAGATGGAAGTGCTGTAACCGTAAATGGAGAGCGGTATCGGCTTATGATAGAAAATTTTTTACGTCCTGCTCTTGAAAACAGACCTGGTATGTGGTTTCAGCAGGACGGATCCACTGCCCATACTGCCCGAGACACAATGGCACTTTTACGTCAAATTTTTGGAGAGCGAATAATTTCTCGAAATTCGGAAATTATTTGGCCAGCGCGATCGCCAGATTTGACAGCACCCGACTATTTTCTTTGGGGTTTTTTGAAGGAGCGGGTGTATGTGAACAAGCCAGAGACAATCCTTGAACTCAAGGCAAACATTGTTGCAGAAATTCGAACGCTACAGCCACAAGTTTTGAAAAATGCTCTAAAAAGAGCCCATCAGTGCCAAGCTGAAAACGGTGGTCATTCAAGAGACATCATTTTTCATACTTAGTGTAAAAAAATTTCCATTTTGTATATTATATAATCTGAAACAAAAAATAAAAAAAAGTTAATAAACAAAAAAGTTATTAAACTTTTACACCCCTTGGTTTCTTTTGGCCCACCCTATATTTAATTTTATGTTTAATTTTGTTCTAATTTTTCAATATTAAGCACACATCTATTTTTTGTTTTTTTTTTTACCAAAACATACCTACATATATACATATATATGAAATAATTTAGTTTTAACAGCCAGTTCAGATAAATTAGCAATAATTTGTTATCAAAAAATTCAGTAAGATTTAGAATGAAACAAAATGGTTCGCTTACAAAATTTTGTATATTTCAATCAGCATTCGAGCGCGGATCGTGAATATGAGAGCGAACCTTTATATTTGTTGTCCGTGTGATCATTGTGTTAGGAATTTATTCAAACAACATCATAACTCAAATAAAACTAGTTTTGAAAAAATTTAGTTAAGTTATCAATTAACATACAACTCAGTGGAAATATTAATAAAGTTTTCTTTTATCAAATGATGAGCTTGCACGCCAGTTGCGTCAATTTTGGAACAAATTAAGCTTAAAAAAATAATAAAAGTATCCTACCCTGTAGAAAATTGAAAAATAAGAAAAAAAATTAAATAAAAAAACTGGCGTCGAGGATTAGTTTCCGAGTTATGAGCCTCTGAAATTGTAGTACAAAATTGTGATTATATCGACTGCAACTTTTTTTCGTGTAATGACAAGACAACACTTGTCGAACAGAATTATGCCATAAGAATTTTCTTTATCATGGTGTTTCCCGACACGGGGCAGTTAAATAAAGATTTTATGCTTCATAAAATTTTCTTGCATTTTACCATTTCATGAAAGGTATTGTCAAAAGCTTTAAAATTATACCAATATTGGTCATATTTGTTGGAAAACACCGTATAATCACACTATTGTACTAGAATTTCAGAGGCCCATAACTCGGAAACTAGGCCCCGCCGTCAATTTTTTTTTTGTTTAATTTACTTTCATATTTTCTATGGGATAGGAGAGGTGCCCCTAAACTTAATTTAAGTCTGAATTTTTTAGACAAGATGAAATATGACAAGGTGTGTTATTAACTCCATAAATTTATTTTTTGAGTAAGTGAGCGATATGTACTTATGTATTTTCAATAGAAGACAACTAATATGTTAAATTTGTTCGAGTTTATTGTCAATTTGGTAATAAATTTTTTCAACGACAGTATCGCTATCGAGAAAAAACTATCGATAGTCTAATAAAAACAAAACTAGCGATACTATCGATATTACTATCGATAGTTTGCCAGCTCTAAGACACAGGGGCAAATTACGGCAAACGTTATCGAACAAATGTTTATACAATTTCCAAAGTATTTGTATGAAAATTTCGATTGATCAAGAATGCCTAATTTTCCCTTGTGTTTAATTAAAAAATTAAGTTAATCGGCTACAGCGTATCTGACGAAATCTTGTTTAGAATATTTCGTTTTAATATATAATTTGTGCCGAATTCCATTATTCGAATAAGTTTCTCATTCTGAAATAAAGTTTAAATTAAACAAAATTGTATTAGTTGTTAGGCGATATAATATATTTATGTACAATTTACTCTTATTTAAATACAAATCTTTTATTATTTACTTTATAATTAAACATAACTTTAACAATTTAAATAAAAATTCATCAAAAAGTTTCGATAGCACAATGCGTTTTGTTTTTTTTTTTTTTTTAAATGCATAAATAAGTTTTATTAAAATCTATCATATGAAAAGTAATCACTTAAAAATATACAATTAAGCTTGATTTAATTTAAAACAATTTTATGGAACTTAAAAAAAAAGCACGTAAATGAAATAAACGAGTTTATACACAAAGAAATTTATATATAAAATATGTTGTATAAGTATAGAGCATATTTATTGCAAACACTCTTTTTGAATATGCAATAATATAAAATAAAATAAATTCGTCATATCGTTGGTCTCAAGTTGAAAGGATCTAACTCAAATAATTGTAACTTTATGGGAGAAGGTAAAAACATAATAGAAACTATTGCTACGTTTATACGCACAACTTATTTGCAAATAACACTGTAAATTGTTACCATATAATTGTTTTATTGCGACTTACTAATTCAGTAAACTATTCGCCATTAACGCACTATTTGCAAATAAAATGCTTGAGGTTGCCACACTTACAAAGGTTTTCTAATAAAAAATAAAAAAACAATAAATAAATAAATATTGCACAAAGAAAACATTGAAAGAATAAACTAATGACAATAAGTATAAGTAGTTATCTGTTACTTTATAGATTTTCATATATATATATTTTTTTTTTTTGTAAACATGAGTAACTTTTCTACAGAAGTGCTACCAAGTTTTTGTACATCTGCTCTGCCGTATATACAGTTAGTTAATTTATTTGCAAATATTTTTATTCGCAAATAATGTGCGTATAAACGTGGTATGTAATATTCAACATGTAAATTTTTTTTGTACAACTGCTCGTAAAAGCACTATTTTTTACACTATTGCAATAAATTTTTGTGACGATGTGTATTTGTGCGAAATGTATTGCAATCACTGAAAAACTAAATTTCGTAAAAAAATACGAGTTAGGGCTATTCTACTTGAGACAATCGATATGATGTTCTGAAAACCAGTGGTTACAAATTATTAATTTATTTATTAAGTCAATAGATTGTAAATCCTTACGGACTAAAAGTTTTTTTTATGAAGCGATTTCAAATAACGCACAAGATTTTATGATTTTCTGCAAATTGAAAACGGCTTGAGAGAAGGAATATTTTTAATATCATTATTAAGTTGTATGTAAATTGAAGTTTTAAAGCACATTTTCTGTAAATCTTTATTGTTTTTTAAGTTATGACAATTTTGAAACAAAAGAGCGATATGCAGGTAGATTACACAGCTTTACAAATTTTTAATTTGGAAAAATACCAAGAACGCCACATGCCTAGATAAGTTAATTAGGACCTCCTGAACAGGAAAAACGCTGTAATTTTTTTTCTGAGTACCGTTTTTTTAGATAACGGATTATCCATCAGTTTTAACTTATTTAGAAAAAACGGAATTTGAATCTCTGTATATGTTGGTAGCCCTGATTGACGAAATATGACATTTTGCTGTCTCTGTCACAGTAAACACATCGTGCCATAACCGCCAAAAAGGCTTAAGCTACATAATTTTGGAAATTGATTTTTTTTACCAAAATCGATCATTTTCGATCGTAAATAATAGATTTTCGTCAAAAAAACGAGGTCCAAAAAATGTATTGATTCAATTAAATTTTTAAAGTAAAATATTAATTTGTGTATACTTTCTTCTGTGGATTTTGGGATATATTTAGATGGAAAATGCAAATGAAAAGAATTGAAAAAAAACTGCAAATGACAAGACAAACTGAAGTATGTAGTACAAGTACCTACTTCATCTTCTATTCATCTTTTAAAAGCTCCAGTATGAATTGCATAAAATTTCCGTGTGTGAACCGGGACTTCTTTAATATTAATGTATAAAAATATTTTCTATTTTTAAGATAGCTTTTTGCTTACTTCCTAAAAAATTCTTTTAAAAATATGAACAATAATTGAATTGGCTTCTCTGGGGTCTCAACTACGAAATTATATTTTCGTCCAGCATTAAAGTTTTTAGTGTTATTTTTCATGGGAATTGTAACAATTTAAGTTTAAAATTTTTTGACGCACTAATAATCCCAAATTATTATTTTACTTATTAAGTAAAATACTTTTTTATTAAAAATACATTGAAATTGATTATTGAAGGTTTAAGCTGGATTCTATGTTATCAAGCTTCTCATTTATTTAAATGAAAGTTTAACATAATAACTTTAATTGTTTTAAGAAATTTTTGGGTAAAGGTTCCCTGATAATCTGTATTAGCAATATTGAAATGTGCATAGGATCCAGCTTAACCCCTCAATAATCAATTTTAATGTATTTTTAATAAAAAAATTTTACTTAATAAGTAACATAATAATTTGGGATTGTTAGGCCCAATAATTTCGTTCTCAATTAAATGTCCTTTAGCTAATTGCCACTTAAATTTAAGGTGCACTTAAATTTAGTTTCATTTTTTCAGTGGTTAATTAAAGTTCTTATTAAATTATATTGAAAGTGCGGCTGTACTACAAAATTTCCCAGTATTATGAATGTTGGGCATTTAAGTTTCATTTAAATGTCTCTCAACTTTGTACTGAAAAAATGAATTCGGTACTTAAATGACACTTAAAGATGAATGACACTTAATTGAGAATTTAATTATTAGGCCTTAGTGCGTTAAAAAAAAATTAAACTTAAATTGTAACAATTCCCATGAAAAATAACACTAATATCAAATAATTAGACTGGTTGTCTTATTCTACACAAGGTTATTCAAATAAAAACTTAAAAAAAAAACTTACAAAAATAATGAACAAATAAAGTTTTTTTTCTTACTTATCCTGTATTTCACAGGCAGGTTGATAACAACTTTTTTGACTCGAAAAATTCTCATATTCATTACATGAACGAGGCACTGATGTATGATTAGGACTTAATTCTTTAATTTAAAATGATTAAGTATTGTTTATTATGGCTTGATACTAAACAATTAAGTTTTGTTTATTTTAATATGTTGAATTTTTTTTAAAAAAATTGTTGAGAGAAAAAACAACTTTATAGCTGAGAAATTTTAAATAATGCACATAAAAATTATTAATGAGAATTCAGAACTTTCATCTTTGGCTTACTTATGAATTCAGGGACAATTGGTAATTGTTTCTCCCAAAAATGCTTAAAAAAAATAAAATACGCAATCACACATTTAAAATCATCAAATGTCAGCAATAATGATTATGATGTTGTTAATGGTCATGATGACGATGATGCCGCCAATTTTGTTGAAAAGTTTTCCTCTCTATTTCGTATAGTATTTTGAACGGCGCCAACGATTTATAATACTATTGGCCAAAACATAGGCAAATATCGCACAGATTACCTGCAAAATGAAATAAATTAATGATCAAACAGTTTGTCATCACTTAAAACACATAAACTATAGAAATAGTCTGCTACTAAATAAATGACTAATTATTTACCTCAACGACAATCAAAACAAGCGCAAAAATATTAAAAATGGTCCAACGATCGGCAATGAAATCTAAAAACTTTTGCCGACAACCCTCCATATTGAGTTTATCAGTTTCACTGTTGTAGCAACTGTGCGGAGCTAAAATGTAATCACTGGCACCGGTATTGCCACAGCATTCCAGCTAATAAAATAAAAATAAATACATATAAAAAAAAATGCAGAGCAATTAATTAAAAAAATAAATTAAATTAAAATTAAAAGAAATCCCGCCGCACACCCACCAACTTACCCAACGTTCTATACTTGCAATATGGGCGGTATTATTTCCTGGTCTTATTGGCACCACTTGGTTGTTCCACAACTTGTCAAATGTCTTGTCCACATTTATCAACAATGATGTTTGGAATATCCAAAAGAAGCCAACAATCAAAACATGCAATATGGCCATAACAATGGCAAATGCTGCAAACTAAATAGAGAGAGAGAGAGAGAGAGAGGGAGATCACGAAAATGAGATAAATTTGCTAAACACATATAATGCGCCAATTACTTACACATTTCAACAGACGACTACTTTCCAGCGCTGCTCCTGATATTCCAAAAACAGCACACAAAGCAACAATTATACCCAAACCGAGAATGACAAAGGCCGCGGTATCGAAATCAAATTTTACTAAAATATAAATGCCAATGCCAACCACGCTGAGACACAGGATCTGTAAATAAAAATTTGTATGATAAGAAAGGATTTTATAGGGAAATTTTATACGTATGATTAATAAAAAATTATTTTCAAATAAATTGCTTATACGTATGTAAATAGTTTTAAAGAATATAAACCTATGGCCGGGTTTACATCTCTGTGCCATGTGCCACACAAGTGTAAAAAAAGCGTAACCACTAATTACTAATAAAAATAGTTTGATTTAGACACGTACTTATTAAGTTAAACGGTTTTATGCATAACTAATAGACAATTTTATAGAATCTAACGTGATTGGAAACAGTTTAAATCAATAAATACATGTCTGAATCAAACAGTTTTTCATTAGTAATTAGTGGTTACGTTTTTTTGGGCCCATGGCACAAGAGAAATCCCAGATGTAAACTCAGCCTATGGTATACTTTTATACCCTTCGCCAAAAATTGTAGGTCCTGGGTCACATACATTAGGTTTACCTGATCAGTTTTTCATCAATTTTATTTTGAACCTGCATTTGCGTTCATACACACCGTCAAGTTTGTTTAATCAAGTTTCATCAATTAGGATTTTTGTAGAGTACTACGAATGACAAAACAAAACGAAAAAGCAAACTTGAATGGTACGGTCAAGTATGTACCCCTATCTATTCCCTTTTCCTCTCTCTCTCTCTCTCTCTCTCTCTCTCTAAAAAAACTCAGGACTTGACGAGTCAAGCCAGACGTGTGTGAATCAGGACTAAAGGGTATACATATACATACATATAGGTTTGTCATTCCGTATGTAAATCCCACAATACTTATATGCGATATAAATACATATGTATATCTGTGGCAATACGGAAAAAGTGCTTGAGTCATTTTTTACTGTTTTTCAGGAGAGCACTTTTAAGCGTTCAATTCGATTTTCAGAATTATTTTTCTTTTACATTTAAATTGGGAAATTCTCTGTTTAACTTTATTTTTTTTTAAGCAAACGTCGTTCTACACACTATAAGAAATACATTTAAGTTCAAATATACCAAAGTATAACCTAAATTAAGCTATTATTCCAAATGAGATTAAAAGTATAAAAACGATAAGTCGTGAATCATAATGCTGTAACTTCCTAAAAAAAATACAAAAATTAATTGAGATTTTGAATATGCAGATTGCGGAGATACTTAAGCACTTTTTCCTTTTTGCCACAGATATATCTTTAGCTGAAATGAAAAAAGGTATACCTATAAAGGTGTAACTGTAATATAATTTTACAGGAGAAGCAAAAAACTAAAAAAAACTAAACAAACATGTAGTTAAGTCCCCTTGGGCGATTCTATTCTAGACAACTTTTAACATCAATTTTCAAAGCATTTTTTGATACTTTTTTTGATGCCAATTTAAAGTAAAATATCTATATTTTATAATAATATAATTTTTTTATACGTAAGCTTTTAAGCTTTATTTAAAAATATAAATTTGTTGTGCACTTCGAAGCATTAAGATTCATAGATTTGCACTCGTCATGTTGCACCCGTCATGGCTTAAAGAGCAAATTCCTTATTATTGGATTATATTTCTCTACGATGTTTGATTTGCTAATCATCGTCTGATATCTCATCTTTCACAATAAAAAAGAATAATACAATAAAAGTTTAAAAATTAACAGAGTTTTGTGTTTTTGTGGTATGATCTTATGAAAGCGGGCCAATTTGGTTGCACCCGTCATGCACTTTAAAGCTCTCTCGTGGCTATTTGAGCGTTTCATATAAATTCTTGTAAATAGGTAACAATAGTATATAAAAAATATTACCCCTTCTAGAAATAACTTAATTGAAAATGTCTTTCTTTCTATTAGTAAAAGGCGTTTAAAGCGTCTAAATGTTGCACCCGTCATAATAGAATCGCCCCCTTATTTTTGGTTAATAAAAGAGTAATTTTTTATCGTAGAAGTGTAAAATTTGTTCAAGACATGCAGTTTAATGGCATTCATAATAATCAATGAAAAACTCGATTTTTATTTATTTTTTATTAGTTACACCTTTTTGCATTTAAGATAACGATATATTCTGGGTGCTTATGAATAGGAAAGACGAAGAGGCGATGTCCGTCTGTCCGTCCGTCTGTCTGTACCTGAAATCGATTTGCCAGTGCTCCCAGAAAAGATTTCTGTCTTCAACTAGTATGGTCAAAAATATTTATATTGAAAATCATAAAAATCAAAGACACGGTTTCAGAGCTGGAAAACTTAATATTAATTTTTGCTTAACAGCAGCTAGCTAAAACTAATATTTGTTTGTTTTTTTGTTGTTGTTCATCAAACCTATTTGATATTTCAATAAAAACTGCATTGGTATTAAAAGTTAAAATAAATCAAAACAACGATTCCAGGGTTGGAAAATTTTAACGTAAAATTAATAATAACAACCCAAACCTGTTCAGGTCCACAGGTAGCAAACTGTTCAAAACTCAAGGAAACAATCAACTACAGAAATGTACCTTAGATCTCAATTAATAACTTTTAAGAACATATGAGCTTCCTAAGAATGATTCTTAACACCGTTTAGGTAGCGCTTAGGTAGCCGAAAAAGTGAAAAATTTCCCGAAAATGTTTTCATTTCATTTGTTTGGAAAATTTTCACTTTTGCGTTTTTTTAAAACATTATGGATACTTAAATGATTTAGCTTTTGGTGTCGGTATCAATATGGGAAAGGCTGACAAATAAATAAGTCTTTCACTACACAAATGACTCTTCATATGACAGATATTTAACAGATAACAGCCTTGCCAGACCAGTGTTTTTCAAGTAAAGTATGGATAGTTTAAGAGTATTTATATGGAGATATACCTGATTTACATTAAGCATTTTTTCATGAAATTTCATTAATTTTGTTGCACGAAACTTTTTCTATTTGCTAATTGCAGCGCTATAAAAGATAATGTTATATAAAAAATGGCGTAGAATGTATCTCTGATGCAGCTTTGGCAAATTTTTTGGTATAAGTTGCTCCTCCAGATTTCCTAATGACAAATAAAAAAATTTTCATGCAACTAATTTCATGAAAAAAATGCTTAATGTTAGGTATTAGTAAACAGAAAAAATTATTCCCAAAAAATTTTCAAACAAACGTGTGTTTTGAAATAAAATTTAGTTTCAGTAAATATTTTTTACTGTTCCAGTAAATTATTTGTTCCAATTTTATTTTATGTAAAAAAACTGAATAGAGTGAAAATTCTTATTCATACAATTTATATAAAGTAAAACTTGTAACAAAATTGTTTAGATTTATTTTTACATTTAAATTTGTTATTTTTCAGATAAATTTATTTTTATATATTAAATGTATTTGTATCAGTTTTTTTCTTGTTGGAAAAATGGAAAAAAGTATTTTTTTACAACAAACATAGGGAAAAAAATTCACCAAAAGTTGAATTTAAAAACTCAACTTTAGGTGAATTTAGACTTTCAGTTAACTTTTCTCTCTACATGCAAAGAAAAAATATGGTTGAGTTAACCATAGTCAAACAGCAATATTATCTACAAAAACAATGAACTTTGTTACAACTAATCTTAGTATTGTAAATATGACAACACTATTGTTAGATTTGATTAAAATATAATTGAGACTCACAATACCATGTTCTAATATTATATTAATATTCTTAAATATGACCATAGTATTATTTAATATATTACTACAATTTTGTTTTTCAATCATATATTTATTGTGGAAACAGCTGTGCGTTAAATTCGAATTAAAAATAAATTAATATTGTTGAAATGTAATATATATATATAAATAAATACTTACACGACATACAGACATGTCTGTATAAAGAGATATACAAATGTTTATATATTTTTATTGGTCTACCCTTTTATTTATACTTTATTTATTTATTCATTTATTTAACACCACCCGTGCACTACCAATAGCTTACAAACGAAATACTGAACTGACAGATGTTTTTGAAAAAGGTTGTTTTAAAAACTTAACATGGTATGGTTTTGGATAACATAATATTGTTATTTACAGCACATTATTTTTAAATAATAATACAAACTATGTTGTAGTCATACATTTTTAAGAAAACTATATTGTTAAACTCTAACCATATCACACTTTTTTATGGATGTCATACATTACTCTGTTTATCGTAACGAAATAAATGTTTCAGATAACAATAACTAGTTTTCAACATCCACACATTTGTTTCAGAGAGCATAATATTGTTTTCTCAACCATTCTACAACCATATCTTTTCTTTGCGTGTAATGCCTTAATAAGTTAACTAAAAATAAAACTTGTTATCAGAATCTACAAATTTCTTTGTAGGTTCGTATTCATACAAAATATTTACTGATTCAATGAATTTGATTACAGAAAACGAAATTTAGTTTTTTCTGTGTAGTTCAAAAATATTTATTTTAATTAGTCTTATAAAAAGGTAGTATTTTCCTTAAAATTACTATTTTCACCACTAAAAAAAGTAGAGGAAAAGTCCATAGTTATTATAAAAAGAGGGTAGAGGAAGTTTTTACGAATTAAATACGTAATAGTAAATACAAGAGTTAAAGAAATAAAAAATTTCATACAAAAATCTCAATATGGAAATGGTAATGAAAAAATAAAAATTTGGTAGAACTAGCAGCTTCAAAATACGAGTAATAAATAAATATAATTGTAATGTATGTAAATGTTTACAAACAAAATACACAAGTATGTACATACATATGTATGTGTTTATTATAAGACCAAATACAGAAATTAAAAATTAAGGTTCATCGTCTGTATACTATAGGGTATTTCATTAAGAGCTTCATAACCTTAAAAATAAATAAAAAAGAATGTGTGTAAGATATCATCGATTTTTTTTCATTCGAAATGCCTATTGATGCCATTGTGTATGAAATATAAAATCGTGCAAATTTCTGCCACATCAGAAATGTTCACTTCCCATCACATACGCATGAGATGTCTAGTCCCTGAAATCATTCATGCAGAATGACCAATATGGCATAAGCTATATATCTATATCATCCAACTCTGGGTGTGATTGCACGAACACAATACCCATTTTTATAAGCAAAAACTTAATCTCTTGCACGTGTTGCTGAACGCTTTATCCAACCCTGCTAATTTGACAAAACAGACTGAATAAATGACAGCCAATTTGACAGATGTAGCTTCAGCAACAGCAACACTATCAACTATCAAAGCTCTGAACTCCTTGATGGAAGACTCTTCATAAATAGTTTTTGATAAAAAACTAAAATACTTGACAATAATAATATTAGATAAAAATTACAATTTTCGGATTTAATAATTTATTAATATTTTATTTGTTTGTCACGTTTCATTCGAATTTCCCTAAATATAAATTACTAATTTCTAATTACGCATTCTTCAAATTGAAATAGTTATAAACTCAATTGTAGTTAAATGGCTTAATTCGTATCCAAGGAAATCAATTATTTTCGATTTAATTAATTGATAAATCGGATAACCACACTCTGCATATTAATTAAGACATAACACAAACCGATACTTTGTTAAACTGCTTGTCCGTTTGCTGTGTCGTATGATTTGTGCCAGAACAAAAGTAAAACCACTTACGAATATCATAGGCGTATATTTAGCTTGTTAGAACACATGTAGTGAATTAAAATTATAGGGAGATTATGAATACAGTTGAAGATTGGTATAACGGAAGAATGTTCGGAGATACAATAAGGAAATTTCGATTTAAGAAACATGCATGTAAAACAAAAATTTTTGGAAAATGAAAAAATACTGGCGAATACTGGTTACAAATACTGGTAACAACTACATAGCATAATGGTGCTGCCACTGCGGATGTTTTAGAGGTTCCGTGTTGCCACAATTTTCCGGGAAAAGGAAACTCCTTGTATCTTAGGAATTTTAGCTTAGTTTTTGGTAATCTCCAGTATAGTTGTGTCTTTGCTAAAACATTCGTGACTTGGATACGTGGCTCGTGGCAGTGATAGTTGAAGTTGTCTCTGCTAAATAATATTATAAATGCGAAAGTAAATTTATTGTTTGTTGCGCTTTACGGCTAAGCCACAGAATCGACCTTTATCTAGATGAACACATAGGGAGGGGGATTTCTGCCTCTCAAAAGTATGTAACCGATGTTGGCGAAATTCAAAACATATTTGATGTTTGTCCAAAAGAGGTCATAGGCTATAAATTTTTTCAAGAATAGGACCACGGGGGAGGTAGGGAGAAATTGATGAAATTCAAAACATAGATAGATCTGAGTGTAAAAGAAGACATAAGCTGTAGATTTTTTTTTCAAAAATTGGACCACGAGCGGTTGTAAAGAGAAATTTCTTCCTCTTTGAACTTAAACATAGATAGATCTGAGTCTACAAGAAGACAAAGACTATGCATTTTTTTTTAATTTGAGCATTGGGAAATTGTTTTCTCTCTGAAACTGTCTATCTGATCTTGATGAAATTGGAAATATGGATAAATCGGAGTTGAGGAAAGTGCATGGTTATAAATGTTTTCAAAAATAGGAGCACGAGGTGGGATAGGGGGCAATTTCTGCCTCTTTGAAACTATCTAACCGATTTTGATGAAATTTAAACATGAGTATACAAGGGCACAAACTCTTTATATTTTATCAAAAATAATACGAAGGGGCGATTTCTAATACTTAAGGAAATACTTTCCCATTCTGTGTTCCATAACACCGTGCTTTCTTTTTGTTACTTACAATAAGTTAGGTTTAGTTGAATTAGCAGTCGCTTTAAGCATAGATCCATTTACGAAATATTTAAATAACCAATTTCTCCTAAATAAAACATGGGCTGTATTTATGCTCCAGTCGGTGTAAATTAATGTGAATCAGACAAGTTGTATTTCAAAATAACAAAAATTAAAAATTTTAAAAAACAAAAAAAGTAAATCCAAATCGGTCCGGCCGTTTGGTCTGTACGTGTACTTGTACAGACACACAGATACACAGACACACACTTTTTGGTCGGGAGTTAAAAATTATTTTTTTTATTATTATAAATTTTTACTTTTTTTTCTTTTTACTTTTCAATAAATTATTGAATTCCTATAAATATTTCAAATCATTAGTAATTGCTAATATAATAATTATAATTATTACTTTGTTTTTCTGATACACGTTCATAACATTGACAAGATCATTCATGTCTTAGATAATCCTAGAACGTACCTACACAAAGTTAAATTGATATGGGAAAAAGAAAAAGAGTCAAAAATATTAAAAATATGTCTATGTTTCAAAAGTTATGAAATGAAAGAAATTGTATGAAAGATCCTTAACGTTTTGATATTTTATTTTTTTTTCCAGGAGTGTACATAATTTTCTATAATAAGGCTTTCAATGATCACACTGCTTTTTATGAAAGATTGTTCACATAATGATAAAGTAAATTTAAGTCTATTTTAATTAAATATTTGTTCAATTTACAACATTCTTTAAAAAAAAATTAATGAGACTATTTAGACTTCCTGTCTCAAATCTTACAAAGAGCAAGCTATAACTACAGATGATCTCAAGAAAAGTGATATTGAAGGGCTGATAAGAGATATATATAATGCTGTTGACAATTTTTGGGGCTTCTTTCTTTTCGAAAACAGAGGGCAGATTACCACATTCGATATCGTTCGAAATTTCAATACAAATACAATAAAAATTTTATGAAATTTTGTATGATGTCGAATGCCGTAATTTACCCAAAGCTTTTTTGTATGGCAACACTGTCTGTCAGTATTGTTTCACCCAACATTTTGTGTCTTAAGTCTCTGACACTTAGAGTGGAAATGTTCGGTGGTACTTCCTCTTCTTCACTCTAACAACTTTTGCAAAAGTATTCTATAAGGTAGTCTAGGCTTTTGGGCCAGTGACCGGTAGTTACCGTAGTTGAAATCCAGGCAGGTTTATCACGAACTGCCAGATTTTCGTGATCTCCTTACATGTCGAATCTTTCTCTCATCATTTTTTCGTTGCAATTTGAAGATTGTGTGAGATTATCCGGCATTCGCACAGTCTTCGTCATAAACAAACTTTACTGTTCATAAACAGACTCGTAAATTAATAACAACACGATTAACAACCATTTGCATGAAAAACAACAATTATTGTATTTTTTATACGTTTAAATTAATGAAAATAATTATTATTTCTATTGTATTAATTTTTTATTAACTAATATATTACAAATTTGTTTTCATTCATAAAAGGAGTTTTTGAATAAAAATAAACTATTGGAAACATGTATCATACATACATACAAACTTACAAGTACAGGGTGGACCAAAAGAAACCAAGGGGTGTAAAAGTTTAATAACTTTTCTGTTTATTAATTTTTTTTTTATTTTTTCTTTCAGATTATATAGAGACAACACTTGGAGAATTTATATTGGAGAGGTTCACAACTGAACAGAGAACCAGAACAATAGAATTTTATGAAATCAACTTTATTGAAAATTTGATTATGAGTGATGAAGCTCATTTTCATTTGAATGGCTTTGTTAATAAGCAGAACTGTAGGTTCTGGGGTTCTCAAAATCCAAGAGCCATTCATCAACGCCAATTGCACCCCATCAGGTGTACAGTATGGTGTGGAATCACATCTGAAAATGTCATTGGGCCCCACTTCTTCGAGAATGAAGATGGAAGTGCTGTAACCGTAAATGGAGAGCGGTATCGGTTTATGATAGAAAATTTTTTACGTCCTGCTCTTGAAAACAGACCTGGTATGTGGTTTCAGCTGGACGGAGCCACTGCCCATACTGCCCGAGACACAATGGCACTTTTAAGTCAAATTTTTGGAGAGCGAATAATTTCTCGAAATTCGGAAATTATTTGGCCAGCGCGATCGCCAGATTTGACAGCACCCGACTATTTTCTTTGGGGTTTTTTGAAGGAGCGAGTGTATGTGAACAAGCCAGAGACAATCCTTGAACTCAAGGCAAACATTGTTGCAGAAATTCGAACGCTACAGCCACAAGTTTTAAAAGATGTTATGGAAAATGCTCTAAAAAGAGCCCATCAGTGCGAAGCTGAAAACGGTGGTCATTTAAGAGACATCATTTTTCATACTTAGTGTAAAAAAATTTCCATTTTGTATATTATATAATCTGAAAGAAAAAATAAAAAAAAGTTAATAAACAAAAAAGTTATTAAACTTTTACACCCCTTGGTTTCTTTTGGCCCACCCTGTATATGAATACGAGCATGTATGTAATTATAAAAAAAAAATATTTTCATTGAAATTTAAATGTATTACTTCACTTTTGATTTTATTGCTGCCGATGTAATAATTATTAATCTTTACTTGTACCAGTACAGTGATGGTTACTTTTATTGATTATGATAATAATAATACTGCTGTATAAAGTATATATCGCTCATTTACTCAAACATCATCATAACTCAACAAATTTAATTTTTGGGTTAATAATGCAAAATTTATTTTCATATTAATATTCATATTGTGTAAAAATTTCATAAAAAATGTTTTGTCTATTTAACTCTTGGGAGAAAATTTATAATTTTTTCCACTAAATTGTGTGTAATTTGAAAACGTTAAACTGGTTTTTTTATCAAACTACTCTTTTTGAGTTATGACGTTATTTGAGTAAATGAGCGATATGTAGAGTCATATAATGGCATTATTAATAGATATATTAATTCTTCTATGAATTAAATATGATATACCAGAAAAATGTATTTCGTTGGATATTCTCTAGTGCGAATATAAGACGTCCTTGTTTAATATTCCACAATAAAAATGCAACATAATCCAATGACTTGCACTTTCTCTATAGAATCATTTGAATTAGACCTTTTTTTCAATTAAAAACAGAATTAATTATTTTAAATTTTAAATTGAAATCTTTCCTTTTTTTTCTTTTACTTTCAGGTAATTGGACGACACTTTACAGCAAGGACGATTGATTCACTTACAGGTGGTATCGATAACACAACTGAGCTACTTTATTTTTAATTTAAAATTGGACACAAATTTCAAAATATGTTTACGCAAGTGAAATAGGAAAAATAACACCATATAATATTCCAACATGAAAAATATTTTGTTAAAAAAAAAAATAGAAAAATAAAATTTGAGTTTAAAATGTGAAACATTCTTAAACGTTGCCAATTTTATTAGTGACAGGCGCCGCACAGTGGGTTTCATATATTTTTGTGCAAAATGTATAAAGAGTGGTCCTAGCTCATTAAAAGTTGAGGGTCGGCACCGAACATTAAATAAACTAAATTAAGAAAAAATTTAATATAATCTTAATCGGCCACACGCACGATGACTACAACCTTTAACGTTTTTAGCTGACATATTCACTTTTTTGTAACAACTATAGTTTGATCATCAAAAAATTACATACAATTTTAAAAACTTTGGAAATTAAAATCACAAAATTTAATTATTCTTCCTCTATAAAATGATAGATAAAATAAGCATTTGCTTATCCTAAAGATCATATCGCTCATTTACTAAAACAACGGCATAACGAAAAAAAACTAATTTGTGTTTATTAGTTAATTTAATTATTATTGTTCGAACTTCATTTGTTTCTATATTTATGATTTTAACAGGCTAAAGTTCGTATCGCTTTGTAAGCTAAATTACATCTGATAATAATAAATGAACAAATAACACCAAAGTTAGCTGTAAATATTCTGACAACACATAGTTGAACGGAACAACTAGCTGTTTTCAAAGGCCACTAAACTTTCATCATCAGCGTTCTTTTGTGTTTGGTCCACTGTGTATGGTGTCAGTCTGCTTTATATACTCAATCATTATTGCTAATGGAATATGTGAAGTGTTTCGATTCATCTTATTTCAATTTGCTGAAAGCTTTTTTGTAATGAAAGCTCAATTTTACCATCTCTAAATTTACAACAGTCTTACCATTGTCGTTTGTTCTTTATTACTTATGCACATGTTAGTTAATTTGCTAATTTTTTTTCTACTTAAGACCAACTTTTTTGTTTTGTTACAATTAAGTATATTTATTTGATTTTTGCCAGTGTTTTTTTTTTTTGGAAGTTTTACAATTTAAGTTTAACACTTGTTATTTTACTTGTTCAGTAAAACATATTTTTATGAAAAATACCTTGAAACTAATACGAGTATATGCGCATTTTATTGTTGCTAATGCGGATCATAAGGTAGCATTTACCAAAACAATTTTTAGAACAACTCTAGATATTATAATAAACTTTCGTTTAAACAAATGAGAAATTCAACAAATAACAAAGTTGAAAGAAGAACTCATTAATCAAAATGTTTTTTTTTTTAATTTATTACTAGTTTGGCTGACTTTTATCGAGCTTGTGTTGTAAATATTTGTAAGCAGTATCCTCGTAAAAACATATATGTTAAAAAAGTTCGGCCATTAAAAGTAGTGATATATAAATTTTGACCAAGTTCTTGTTTGGCACAATACCTAACACTGAAATATGCTATGTATTGTATAAATTTGTAATCGTAAGGGTGTCATATAATTTCTAGATAATCTGCCAAAGGTTACAAATTTATACATGAAAGTACATGAAAGAAAAAGCTACGATTTATGGGTGTAGTCACGGCAACTTTTCAAAACAGGAAATGCTTACTTTGGATAAGTGCAATCTGTATGAAAAGTTTCAATAAAATTTAACTTAATTTTGAGTTTAAAGTGCTTGTTCCCGCCCCCTGATTGAATCTTCTGGTTTTTTAGATTTTTCTTAGTGATCTCTAGCACTAATTATACCTTTAAATTTTATGAGCATTAACCCTCCCATTATTTCAAACTCACAATTTTATAATTCATGCCAGTGATGCCAGCTTTTTTGGCTCTAAAAGCACATCAGAATTTTAAAAAAGCGCTAAAAACCGTAATTTTGAAATCTAAAAAGCGTAAAAAGCACTAACGTTCAAAAAGAGTGAAATTTAATAATGTTTTCTAAGCTATTCCCTATTTCGACAATATTATCAAAATTTTTAATGAAATATATTAGACGAAAAAGGTATGCCTTACACTAAACAAATAATACACCAAATTTTTATGAAAGTAATTTTAAAAAATACACAAATTTTTTAAAAGCACTACTTAGTATTTTTTTCTTAGTTTGGCAGTAACGCTCGAATTTTGGCGTTTTAAGTCTTCAAAAAGCACTAAAAATAGTGCCGAAAGCAACAAGTTGGCATCACTGATTCATGCTAATTTTCTTCTAAAATATGCTAGACCGAATTAGATTAAATACAAGGCTAACATTTTATAGGAGTGATCACGCCCACTTTTTAAGGTGATAGTTTAAAGTCTTACATACGTGCAACGTGTATGCAAGGTTTCACTAAAATAGCTTGAGTTAAAAGCTGTATATTAAGGTTTTAGTACCAAAAAATATTAGCGTGGCCCCGCCCATTCTGGTAAAATTTTTTTGAGTTTTCAGATTTTTCTAATTCGTTAAAATTTCAGCTCCTTAGCACAACCTTTTTTTTGCAAACGAATGATAATACATACATAAATAGTATATCTCAATATGCTGAGCCGTAGTACACGAAAATGAGGTTTAATTTGTATGGGCGTGTTAACACCCACTTTTTTAATGAAAAATTTATAGCCTTGCATTATCGCAATATATATGCTTTTTAATTCTGATCTTTATGGGCGTAGCCCCACCCTCTTGGCTAAAATTTACGGGTTTTGAGTTTTTTTAGTTTATGGCTCACCCAGACCTAATTCTGTTTCGAATTTCAGCTCACTAGCACAAATTTTAGTTTTTGTGGGGTTTTCAGATTTTTCTAGTTCATTGCTCACCTAGGTATACTTGTGTACCAAATTTAAGATCTCTAGCTAGCTGAAGCGGAAGTGCTTCATAATATTGATGAGTGAGTCAGTGAGTATGTCTTAAAATATGCACTTTTTGCACCTCCTTATCTCCGGAACCTTTCATTGTAAAACTGTCAAACTTCGCATATGAGGTAACATGAATTTTAGCTATGATTTAAATTTTATAATTTTACAATTGCGGGGAACAAAGTTATTAGGGGGTAAAAACAGCTCGAATGGCTTCCTGTAAATATACACACTACGTGCATTGGCCGGAACTTGGCCTAGATGTAAGGAAAATAAATTTAAAACGACTCAACGACTATTCATTGCTTTCGCAAGAATAGAGTGGTGCCACACAAGACCCGTTCAAAAATATTAGTGGGGCAACACTCTTTCAGTTTTCTACTGCGAATATAAAATATAATAACAAAACGATATTGTTTAGTGTTCCACAATGTGAATGGAATATAGTCCAATAACTTTTATTTTGCCCATAGAATCATTGGGGTTTTATGCTAAAAAAAAATTTTGTGTTAAGTTAAAAACAAAAGATATTTATTTAAAATTTTTATTTTTATTTAATTATTTTATTTTCAGAAAATTTTACGAGAGTTCACAGCAATGATAATACACTAACAGGTGGTCCCAATACAACAGCTGAGGTATTTATTTTTCAATTCAAAAATTTGTTTACGTAAGAGGAATAAAAAAGTAATATAAAAAATCCATAATGAAAAATATTTTGTTTAAAAAACAATTGTAAACAAATATAGAAGAAAATAAAAATTTTGCGAAATATGTGAAACTTTTTTAAAAGTTGCCAATTTTAATAGTGAGAGCTGGCGCACAGTGGAATGGCTTCATACATTTTTGCGCAAAAATTTATGAGAGGTGGTACTAGATCACCGAAAATTAAATACTATTATATATTAAATACTATTTTTAGTGCTTTTTGAAGACTCAAAATGCCATATTTTGAGCGTTCGTGCCAATCTAACAAAAAGCACTAAGTAGTGTTTTAAAAAAACTTGTGCATTTCTTAAAATTACTTTATTAGAACCTTGGTGTATTCATTTTTTCAGTGTAAAGCATACCTTATTCGTCTGAGATATTTCAATAAATATGCTGATACTTTTGCCAAAATAGAGAATATTAAACATTTTTAAACTTCACTCGTTTGGATCTACACTCGTTTTTCACGTTAGTGCTTTTTACGATCTTTGTATCTCAAAATTACGCTTTTTAGTACTTTTTTTAAATTTCGACGTGCTTTCAGAGCAAAAAAAAAATTGGCGTTACTGATTATATAAGCTAAATTAAGAAACAGCTGAATTTTATCCCTTGCAAACAAGTAGTCTAATCCAAATCAATTTTTTACATAAAACTTTTCCCACCCAAGAAAAAATCTTAAAATTTTGTACATACACTTTCTGGAATAAGAGCCAACTGCCATGTTTCATCAAAATCGTTAATGTCACTGCAACCTTCAAAGATTTTAGCTGGGATTACATTTTTTTGGAACAACTAGTTTTATCATCAAGCTCCTCATACAAAAATGTAAAAATCTATAAAAATTAAAATCGTAAATCTTTTATTCTTCCTTTTTCTAACTTCAAAATTATGAAATAATCATTTCCTAAAATCACATCCCTTATTTACTTTAACAGCGTCATAACTAAAAAAATGATTTTAAAGTTTTCAATTTATGCACAATTTAATGGGAAAATAAAATTTGTATGATTAGATTGCATGTGATAGCAGAACGGAACAACATGCTTTTTTCGAAGGCCGCCACACCTTTTTCATTAGCGGTCTTGTGTTTTGCCCACTGTGTGTGATGTTAGTTAATGCAAATTTCAGCTTTATAAACATATTTTTGAGTGCAAATGGAATGGAATTGGTTTAATTCATCGTATTACAAATTCCTGAAATCTTTTTTGTAATAAAACCTCAATTTTATTATCTCTAATTTGCAACAGTCTTGCCGTTGTCGTATATAAAGCTAGAACAAACACAAGAACATCTTTATGCATATCCTTTCTGCTCATCGAACTCTTCAGTAGATTGCAGCTTAAAATATTTGAAGAAGATTAGGCATATAGACGGTGCGTATCCAACAAAACAAACTAAAAAAGAATTTTATCTGTTAAATACAGAATGTCAAATAAATATACATAATTCACTACTTTTTATGTAATAAATTACCAATATATTTAAATTACTTTGTTTTTAATTAGTGTTTTTTTATGGGAATTGTTAAAATTTAAGTTTAAAATTTGTTAAACGCACTTATAGTCCCAAATTAATATTTTACTTATAAATGAGAAACTCAACAACAAATAACAAAGTTGAAACAAGAACTCAATAATCAACATGTTTTTTTATTTTCTTACTTTACCATTAATACATTGGCTAAAAAAAAGTAAGTAAATAAAAAAGTAAGTAAAAAAGTAAGAAAATAAAAAAAATATTGATTATTGAGTTCTTGTTTCAACTTTGTTATTTGTTGTTGAGCTTCTCATTTGTTTAAATGAAAGTTTATAACATAATAACTCTAGTTGTTCTAAGAAACTTTGGGTGAAGGTTCCCTGATGATCTGCATTAGCAACAGTGAAATGCGCATAGGATCCAACTAAACCCCTCAATAATCAATTTCAATGTATTTTTAATTAAAAAAAAATATTTTACTTAATAAGTAAAATATTAATTTGGGATTATTAGTGCGTTTAAAAAATTTTAAACTTTGTTTTTATTTTTTTATGAGACATGAATTAAAATAAAAATCTTTTATAAAACAAACAAGTTTTTATTGTTAATAAAACTGAGAGACGACAGGTATTTTATCAAACATCTAAAAATATTGATGTTGATATTAAGCAAACAGGCGCCAATCATATTTCGTATACCATAAAAGTCGAAACACATAAAAATTTACATAAATATTTATGTACATTTGCTTAAGTAGAAATTAGTAAACATATTATAATTTATATGTATTATTAAAAACAAATTATGTACTAAATGAAATTAAACTTAAACAAACAAACTAGAATTAAAGGTGTCAATGATTCACTAAATTGCTGATGTTGATGTCAACCAAAAAAATATACATATATATATTAAACCCCTGCACAAGACCACTTACAAGAACTTTTAAGATATGAAGGATTTTTCAAATGCTTTACTACAGCAAAATCTTCTAAAAAAACGGTAAATAACACTGTTGGCAAGACATTTGTTTCAGTTATTGCAGGTATAGGATTAAAGAAAAAAATACTTGGTGAGGAAAGAATTTGTGATGCTTGCTTCTTCATACATACAAACGTCATTCATGTATATACGCACACACGTTGTGTGTATCATCTTTTATTTTTCTGTACATATAGAAACGCACACCAGGATTGACATTAATTGTGAGAGCTTGTTTAAAAAAACCACCCTTAAACACATAATAGCTTGCCATATACATCTTCCACACACACTCAAAAGTTTAATATGCAAAATAACAAGCATACACGCATCAACACTACTTCTTTTGAGTGTTTGTTACGAACAAGAAGTCTTCGCGACATCGCTTAAAAACATTCATATACACGTACATTAATACATCCATCGTACTTCGCTTATTACATGATATCATTTATTATTGGTTTGATATAATACATGCTACGACAATACATTTAAAAAACCAGAAGTATTTACATTTCCAGACTGTTTATGCAGCCCTTTAATATACATATGGCTATTTACATACATACATACACATGTATGTGCATGTGTATGTGTCACAGTTTGGAGTAAACCGTAATACCAAAACAATTGACCCTGCGAAATACGCCCAGACTAAATAACAAAATAAAAGAACAACTCCCAAAAAAATGAAATTATTCCCTAGAGAATTTCATTTATTTTCAACGTCATTCTATTATGAAATATCTCAGAAATTTTTAGAATAAATTTAGTGTTATGTAGTGTTGTCATTCGAACAAAAATTGTTCGAGTATTCGAACAACTTTTTATAATTTTTGTTCGAACGAACAAAAATATTCAATTTAGAATAAAAAATTATTTGAATCATTTTTGTCGAATATTCAAATATTCGAACAATTTCCTTAATTACTTTATATAAAAAGTATTTTACATTTCATTACTTTTTAATTTGTTAACAATATGATATTAAGTAATCAAATTACTCCAAATTATAAATACTTGTGTAAGCTCTGTTTGTATGTACATATGTACTATGTATACCTATATATGTTCGCTAAACTCATCTTTTTTCTTTTTGGGAAAAGGTAATGCTTCTTTCATGGTATTAGAAGGTATCTTACAATTTCTGATAAAGAGATTAGAAAAAAAATTGATTTTCTCTAGTCAAAAGCGTTAAAAATCGAATTATTGAACGACGTAAAAAATCATTAAATACCAACTTTTTAAAATACGTCGCAAAAAGAGAAAAAAATTATAAGTTTGTAGTGTGTGTCAGTGTATCTGTTTGTTTTTACGAGTCTACGTACAGACCAAACGGCTGGACCGATTTTGATTTAGTTTTTTCTGTTTGAAGGGTGACTTGATCGAAAGTTTTCTTAGCTTTGTTTAAGGAAAATCGGTCCAGCCGCTTAGAAGGTATCACATCGTTCTCAGATATATTCTGTTAGATCTGTGTGTCTTTGACGCCGTAGCTCCCGAACGGCTTGACCGATTTTAATTTGCTTTGTTTTCGTTTGAAAGGTGACATGATCGTATATCTTCTAATTTATACTTGAAGAAAATCGGTCTAGTCGATTGAAAGTCATCTTAAATTTTCTATATATTAATTTACTTTCTTCTTGTTTGAGATTCTGCTACTTCAATAGTATTAGTGGAACATAGAGTTCTTAACTTATACTACAGCGTCAACTGCGGCAAAGGTACTTAAAATTTTCAAGTTTTGTTATTAATATTTCTAAATCTGTTATTGAAATCATATGTTTTTCGTGTGTAATGAATAATTTTTCGTTTGTTAATAAAAAAAAAATTAAACTAATACACATACGTGTAGTTTTTTGCAAACTTTTTTAAGATTATTCGAATATATTTTTTATTCTTTGTTCGTTCGAATATTCGAACAAAAGTACAAAATTATTCGTCTGTTCGAACAAGAAAAAAATCGTGAAATTTTATTCGAACAAATATAAAAGACGAATAATTAACAACACTCGTGTTATGTTAACCGAAAAAGTTGTGAAATCTATACAAAATTTTTATTAATCGTATAAATTTTATTATGGTTTAATTTGAAATAAAAACTTGCACTTGCAAGACAACTTAACTTTGAAAATGGCAGCAATTTGACAAATATTACAGCTATGCAAAAAAAACAAAATGGCTTTTTCACATAATATTTATCAAAATAAACAGGAACGCAAAAATATAAAAAAACTACACAAAAAAACTAAAAATTCCAAACTTTTATATACTGGTATATGTATGGGGCATTGCGAGACAAAACGGATGGCTTGAATTTTTTTTTTTTATTTCCCCAATTTTCTAATATTAAAATTTTTAATATATATATTTATATGTATATGGGGCATTCCATGACAAATCGAATGGCATAACATATTTTCCCCAGTTTT
This sequence comes from Tachina grossa, assembly GCA_949987645.1. Lineage (NCBI taxonomy): Eukaryota > Metazoa > Arthropoda > Insecta > Diptera > Tachinidae > Tachina > Tachina grossa. The sequence goes on along the minus strand of OX465278.1, from coordinate 47,006,369 downwards.
GTAATATTGTAATTTTAAATTTATCTATATATTTATGGGACATTCTAAGATAAATGAAATGGCTTGAATTTTTTTATTTCTCCAATTTTATGATATTTTTTTAGCATCTCCCAAAAAAGCACTACTGGTATATTTTGGATTTTTTTTTATTACTCCTTCAACAGGTATTAAATTTAAAAAAAATCACTTTTTATTTTTTTTATAAAATTCTTACAGCCTTATTTATAAAAATTATTAAGGCTTTATAAAGGTTTAAGGTACGGTCACACTTGGCAAACATTTGCTCAAAAAAGCGTAACCACTCAATGTTTGTGAAAAACCATTTGATTCAGGCAAGTGTTTCTTAAGTTAGACAGTTTCATAAACAACTAATAGACAACGTCATTGATTGCAACATTATTGGAAACAATTTAACTTAACAAACACGTATCTGAATTGAAAGCTTTTTCATTAATATTTTGTGGTCACGTTTTTTGGGCAAATATTTGCCCAAGTGTGACCATCCCCTTAATAAACAAAATTTTGTATGGAAAATTGTTTTAAAAACTCTTTATAAAGACTTAATAACTTTTATAAATAAGGCCGTTAGATAATAATCGTCCAAATTGAATTTTTAATTATTTGTTTTTTTATTATTGATTTTTTAATTTTATCTCAGATATTTGTTTTACAACTAAAAGTTTTTGGATTTTAAATTTTAAATCAAAATCCTTCGAAAAAAAAATGCAAAAAATCTGATTTAGCTTGGAATGTCCCATAACATAGCCTAATCAAGTCATATATATAGAAACAAATAAAGTTCGAACAGTAATAATTAAACTTAAAAAATTTTATAAATATATTTAAAAGTAACAAACTAAGTAAAGTATAACAAAAATAAAGCAATTTATCTCACAGTTGGTAAAATTGAGGTTTCATTACAAAAAAGCTTTCAGCAAATTTTAATACGTTGAATCAAAACAATTCACATATTTCATTTGCACTGAAAAACGCTGATGATGAAAATGCAGCGACCTTCGAAAACAGCTAGTTGTTCCGTTCTGCTAGCGCTTCTCAGATTATTTACAATTAACTTTGGTTTTATTTATTCATTAATAATTATCACAAGTAATTTGGCTTACATAACGATACGCACCTTAGCGTAATCAAATCATAAATATGAGGGCGAAAAAGCTCATCGGTGACAGTAGGGTATCCAAATCTATTGATTCATTGGAGCATCGACGCAATGTGGGGTGCATTTCATTGTTCTATCGTTACTACAACGGAATGTGTTCTAATGAAATTAGGGAACTTGTTCCTGAAACCCGCACATATGTACGTACAACACGTGCCTCATTTATAGCACATCCTTTTGTGGTCGATTGGCCAATGCATCGCACTACGCATTACAGAGAAAATTCCTTTTTTAGCCGCACTGTTCGTATGTGGAATCAACTACCTGTGGAGGTCTTTCCTGTCACTACCAGCGTGGGAAGATTTAAATCAAATGTACACAGACAGTACTCCCTCTATCCTCCTTCCCTATAACCTCTTTTCCTAGTTCTAGCACAATGCATTGCATGAGTAGGGGTTATCCCCTGAGTGCTGGTCCTATTAAAAAACAAAAAAAAAAAAAAATAAAAATATAGAAACCAATAAAATTCGAACAATACTAATTAAACTAATTATACAAAAATGTTTTTACCTATGTATATTCATTATAGACTCTGAAACTAGCCAGGAAAAAACAATTATATTAAAATAATTCAAAACATTATGACACTGTTTGAATTCCCTAATTGTTTCGATCAAGAGCCTACTTGATTTTGCATCGATTGACTAAACATAAACCATCTTTTGGGACACCCTGTATAAGATTCTTACAAGACTGGATACAAGTTAACATGTTGACCACTTTCCAGTCGCTTTTTGAAATAATACATCGGCTTCTGCTGAAATAAATATTTACAACCAAAGCAAAAAATAAATAAAAAAAACAATTTGTGCTTGAAGTTCAAATGAAAAAAAAAAAACAATAGAAAAGGAACACTTTGTTTTTGCTGCGCTGTCAGTCTGTTTGTCATAGGCTGTTTTCTCGAGAACCGTAAGAGCTACGGGCCAGAAATTTTGACAGAATATGTAGAACTTTAGCCGCTACACATATATGATAGTTAAAAATTAAAGGGTGTCTTAAAGCTGGCAACGCAAAATGTTCAAATCTTAATGTAGTATATAGACAATTACACGAGTATATAGACACTCGAAATTTGCAAAGCTGGTGTATTTTTATGTATACTTCAACACTCCTCTACCTGCAATAACTGAAACAAATATCTTACCAACAGTGTTGTTTAGCGTTTTTTTTAGAAGATTTGGCTGTAGTAAAGCATATGAAAAATCCTTTATACATTAAAAGTTATTGTAAGTGGTATTTTGCAGGGGTCTAATGTGGGTACAAGAAGTGGTTATGTTTCAAAAGGTTGTACAACAATTTTTGTTTTCACTTTAATCAACCTTCTACAATATCAAAAATTTTTAGGCTTCCATACACCAAAGCTGAAAAGGAACCCTAAACGCTAAAACTAAAAAATTCCAAAATTAAAAAATAGTTAAGCCCAAAAAAATCGCTAAGAACCGGAAAAATTGCGAAAACGAAAAAAGCCCCAAACTAAAAAAAAAATCTCTAAAACAAAAAAAATCGCCAAAAACCGGAAAATCGCTAAAAAGTGAAAACAAAGCCAAAAAGCACCAAAAATAAGAAACACTGAAAAAAAGTTTACCGGCTGCTTAATTTTTTTTTTTAATGTCTACATGAGGTAAGATATTCGATTATATAGGCTGAAGTTCGTATAGTACTCGTACTACATATGTAGTGTCCGTACGGAACTCTTCGTGTGCGAGTCACGGTCTCACTTCACTGAATTTATTTGCACATCGCGTAACATGTTTAACTTTATAGAAGCAACAACAATATCGTTTCTTGGCATTAGCATCAAAAGAAAAATATGTTTGCTCAAAGCTACGGTCACACTTGTCAGACATTTTCTCAAAAAAGCGTAACCACTAAATGCTAAGGAAAAACCTTTCAATTCAGACAAAAGTTTGTAAAGTTAAAGAGTATCCAATATTGTTCGATTCTATGACATTGTCCATTAGTTGTGTTCGAAACTGTTCAATGTGATAAACTGGTGTCTGGATAAAAACTTTTTTCATTAGTGTTTGTTAGTTACGCTTTTTTGGGCAAATGTTTGACAAGTGTCACCGTACCTTAACACTCAAACACGGTGTCTGTTCCTATGAATAAAAATTAATATGAAGAGTTTCTGGGCCAGATAAACTTTTGTTGAAATATTTGTATTTTTTTTTTTTTTTGGAAGCTCTGTTTCTCAACGGAATCTTATTTCAATTTTCATGAGCTCATTATAAATACATACATCTGTAAATGCTTGAAGAGCTGACAACCAAACAAACAAAGAATGAACTTGAGCTTCTAAAATGGCAATACATAATTGGTAATAAAATCAATCAGCTTTTATCAAAAGCACTTATGATGTATGTACATATTTTGAAAATTTATGTGCGTATGTCTGAATATTTTTTAAATATTTAAGACTATTTTTATGGAGATTTTCATGGGAATAAAATTATTATAGAACACTAATGCAGATGTATGTGTTTCTGTATCTGTTCAAGCAAGAAAGCACCCACATTAAGTTTTTGCACATAAATTGTTGTTCGACTAGAAAATAAAAATTTTGAAAATTTGGAATTTATGTACATACATATATTTTTGGTACTTTAAACTTGTGGCATGTTGATGTCATACTTTCAAGATGTTTTTAAAAAAATTGTGGTGCCTGATTTTCAATGACAACATAAAAAGCAAATCAAATAAATATGTAAATACATAAATAAATAAAATTAAAAAAATAAAAACTTTTCTTCTAAAATAACACGCAAATGGCGCACTTTTATTGGTATTTGTTTCGATTGTAGTAATAAAATAATCGAATAAATTATATATGATTATTGGAATAATTTACAGCCAAACCCACGATATCGAACGTTGTCGTTCGCAATAATTTTTAACGGCAAACAGCTGATTTGGGACCCACTTAACTTGTTCAGCACGACAAGTCGATCGACAATGCATGCGAACGATGACGTAACCATTTCCATACAAATTTGGTACCCACTATGAAAATTCAAACGGCAACAAATGTCAAAATCAGGCACTTGGTTTCTGCTTGTCGACAAAATAAAAAACTACACATAAATACCAAATTTTTAAACAAATTTACATTTATGAAAATCAAAAATTAAAATGTTAATTTTTTTGCGTTTATTTTATTTATTTAACTCACAAAAATGCATTTTTGTCACATAATTCTTTTTGAATTACATACTTACATATATATATATATATATATATATATATATATATATATATATATATATATATATATATATATATGTTTAGAATTGGTTAGATAAATTGCACGTATACACATTCATACATATATATATATATATATATATATATATATATATATATATATATATATATATATATATATATATATATGTATGAATGTGTATACGTGCAATTTATCTAACCAATTCTAAACACTCAATTAGGCAAATTACTCTTTCCACTTCAATAGATTGCTTGTCCCATTGGTGCTACTCCCCTCCATTCTTCATTACAATCCGCTTGCATTATTTTAGGAGTATCTACACATTTCAACTGTTATATATGTATCTATTTATATTTCACACACAAAATTTTGAAAATAACTTATTAATTTTTTTTTTGTATTGTCTTATGTTTATTATTGTTGTTATTTTTATTATTTATTTGTAGAAACTTTAAGGCGACTTTTTGGGTACGAGATTAAGATTAGTTTATTTCTATAATTAGCTAATCCGAAAATTAACTTAATCTCAAATTAATTAGTTTGATATTTTTGAGTGGTAGTTTAAACTTCTTATTATTTGTAGTATTACTATACTGGGTAACAAAATAGTGGCAACATTTTCTGTGTAAAAGTCATACATGTTATGAACACACTTTGATTTTTTGTGGAAAGAAGAAGAAACTGCCATGTTTTATTATTTACAAGTAAAATATTGCGCGTGTTAAAGGAAATAGATAAATAATATAAAATAGATATATTTATTTATGTGTTTTTAAATTATTTTATAATATAGTTTTTACAAAGTTGTCAATGTTAATGTATGATTAAACCACCACGATTGCCAGCTTAAACTAGCAAGTAAACCATATAATCGACTACCCAAAAATCACAAATGAAGATTAAGGTTAATTTAATCTCTAATCTTGAACTCAAAAAGCCGCCCTAAGTAGCATAGAGTTGCATTTTTTATGGAATACTTTTCACATTTCAGCGCTTTTTATTGGTAAAGTTGCGTTTTATTTGTAAAATTTTTGATGTGGCAATATGCTAATTTGACAATGAGTAAATGCATTACGTTAACAACGTAAAGCCCGACGACCGACAAGTCGATAGTTAGTGGGTCGCTCAAACGAACTATAATGAGTGACTTGTCGTCAGTCGATCGAGTTGTCGATCGACATCGTGGGTTAGGCTGTTAATTTAATAAATTTTATTCGTTTGTTGAATTAAATTAGGCTGAAGTTCGAGTATTTGGAGAAGAAAAACAGCACGTGGAAATTTTTCGGGGAAATAAAATTATACCAGAGAAAACTGGAATTATTCTAAAGCACCCCATACACGATTCCATTCAATTTTCAATTGAGTCGGTTGTTACCCAAATCAAAGCATGTATGGCTTTGTCAATTGATTAGGTTGGCAGTTGTCGAATTGGTTGAAGAAAAATCAAAAGATTTTGATTTTTCATGTTCACTAGTAGATCTTTCAATTCAATTGTGCTGTGTGTGCTCGAGTCTCTTGATTAGTTGTAAAAATTTATGTTTGTAGCTTTATTTTGTATAGAAAAAGTTGAGTATTTTTAAAATTGTATTTCATTGAATTTTAAATAAAAAATGTATAAATGAATGAATGAATGCAATAGAAGTTTTAAATTTTTAAATTTGTAATTGTGAAAAAATATAAATTTGACAGTTGAATGAAAATCTTTCAATTCAGTTTATGAAGTGTGTGGCCAAGAATCAATTCAATTGAAAGACTCAATTCACAATTGAATTGAAACGTGTATGGGGTGCTTAACAAAAATAATAGAATGGAACAACATTTTACCCGACTGCGGGACGCAAACAAAAAGTATGTATTGCATGTATGTGTGTTCCTTGGCGGCACTATATACATATGTGACAATAAGGAAAAAGTGCTTAAGTCATATTTTACTGTTTTGCAGGAGAGAACTGTTTTGGCGATTTATTTTACTTCTAGCGGTTTTTTTTTGGTTCTGGCGCATTTTTCCTTTCGATAATTTTTTCGCCTTTTTGGCGATTTTGTCCCTTTGGCAATTTTTTTAATTTTGGAATTTTTTTAATTTTAAGGTTTTCGAAAATTTTAAGAGTTTGCCTTTTACGGTTTCCAAGATACAGCAAGTTGTCAAAATTTCATAGTCAAAATGACATTAACTGATAGAACAGCCTTTAATTATGAGTTTTTTAAATTTGAGTCTTAATTGATGTAGTTGGCATAAAAATACACTAACTTTGCAAATTTCAACCCCATATGTATATATGGGTGAATTTTTAAGAACTTTTGGATTTGATTAAAAAAAAAACACATAAAATTTTGAGAATTGTTTGAAATCTTTACTTGAGTCGGTAAAAACAGTTTTTATAATTCAGTGCTTAAATATGTTTTCATGTAAATTTTCACCGCGGATATGTCTGGTTCATATGCTGGGTCCAGTTTTTGGCATACTCTCGCCAACATATTGCCGGTATCTCACGAATAAATTCTTCAATATTGTCTTCTAGTGCGTCAACCATTGCGGACTTGTCTCTGTAGATATGAGCCTCAATATAGCGTTAAATCGCACGATCTAGGCGGCTAATTGACAGGCCCCAAACGTGAAATAATCTGTTCACCGAACTCGTCTCTCAATTGGACCATTGTTTCGCGTATTGTGTCATGTGACATGTCAGCCAAATCCAGCTCTTCCATTTTGAACAAGAAAAAAGTATTAGAGACCCAATTGTGGCGCCGAATCGATAATTCACGATCATCAATAGCACTGGCGATAATTTCCTCTCTACGCACTCTACGTATGCGTGTTGTTCGTTTAATGGTTAATAATCTAATTTTGTTGCGAACCTTAATCACAAGATTCCGAATAGCTATCTTGGAAGGTCGCCCAAACTGACCATAGAATGGAAGGAGTGCACGGATGCACTGCAAGAGTTCTTCATTTGTAAATCGATTCATGGCTAAATTATAAACCAAACTGAACGTGTTTAACAGTAGCATGATACACGAAAACAGCTGAGTTGCCAAAAACAGTGTTGCCAAAAAGAAACTTGATAAGAAATCACCCTTTATATACTATATACTACAGAGTACAGTAAATTGTCAAAATTACATAGTCAAACTTACATTAACTGATAGAATATCCCTTAATTTTGATTTTTTAAATTTCAGTGTTAATTGTTGCAGTTTGTATAAAAGTATTCCAACTTTGAAAATTTCAAGTGTGTATATAGGATTTTAACATGTTTCGTTGCCGGCTTTAGAACACTCTTTTACTTTTAAATGCCCTATAGTTGTTAATTCCATTTCACCTTTGGTGCGCGGAAGACTAATTAACTACTTGAAGTCTAAACGAAATCTCTTATCGTTTTTATACCCTTTACCAAAAAATGGTAAAAGGTATATATAGGTTTGTCATTCCGTTTGTAATTTCCAGAATATTAATAAGCGAGCCATAAAGTATATATATCCTGGATCCTTATGCATAGGGAAGACGAATAAGCGATGTCCGTCTGTCCGTCTGTCTGTACGTGAAATCGGTTTTCCGAAGCTGCCAGAAAAGCTAGAGACTTCGTTCTTGGACTGGTGGGTCAGAAATGGTCGCAATAAGATTGGTATTGAAAATCAGCAAAATCGAGCAGACGGTTTCAGAGCTGGGAGACTTAAACTTCATTTTGCCATAAAAAATAACTACCGAAAACTAGTTTTTAATAATTTTTTATTAAATAAACTTATTTTACACTTCAGTATGAATAAAATTGGTTGGGAAACTGAAACTTTTCGTGATATAAAAAATTAACTACCGAAAATTAATTTTTATATTTTTTTATTGAATGAACTTATTTTATACTTTAGTACGAATAAAATTGGTATTTCAAATTAAAAATTAACCTTCTAAAATTAAAAAGATGTTTCCAGGGTTGGAAAACTTTAACTTTTTTTTATACAAAAGTAACTTACTAAAGCAATTTTTTCCTTTTTCTCTATAAATTAAAGATATCTTATATTCTTAAAAGAAGAAGATTGGTGTAAGAAATCATAAAATTAAAAAGAATGATTCCAGGGTTGGGAAACTTACTCTTTATGTGATATAAAAACTTAACTACCGAAAACTAATTAAAATTTTTTTAAATAAATAATATTATTTTATACTTCAGTATGAATAAAATTGGTATTTCAATTTAAAAAACTTTAAAACACGTTTCCAGGGTTGGAAAACATTACCTTTTTTATACAAAAGTAACTTACTAAAGCAAATTTTTCCTTTTTCTCTGTAAATTAAAGATATCTTATATTCTCAAAAGAAGAAGATTGGTGTAGGAAATCATAAAAATTAAAAAGAATGATTCCAGGGTTGGGAAACTTACTCTTTATGTGATATAAAAACTTAACTACCGAAAACTAATTTTAATTTTTTTTTAATAAATAATATTATTTTATACTTCAGTATGAACAAAATTGGTATTTCAATTTAAAAAACTTTAAAATACGTTTCCAGGGTTGGAAAACATTAAATTTTTTAAAGAAAAGTAACTTACTAAAGCAAATTTTCCCTTTTTCTCTATAAATTAAAGATATCTTATATTTTTAAAAGAAAGAGATTAGTATAAGAAATCAGAAAAATCAAAAAGTTTGATTTCAGGTTTGGAAAACCCACACTTTTTGTGATATAAAAAATTAACTACCGAGAACTAATTTTTATTTTTTTTTTTTTATAAAATAAACTTATTTTATACTTCAGTACGAATGAATTTGGAATTTCAAATTAAAACAAAAATTAAAAAATTAAAACGACCTTTCAGGGTTGGAAAACCTTATTTTGTATACAAAAATAACTTACTAAAACAAATTTTTGCTTTTTTACTATAAATTAAACACATCTTACATACTTAAAAAAAAGATGGTGCAAGAAATCAAAAAAATCGAAAAGGAGGATTCCAGAGTTGGGAAACTTACACTCTTTGTGACATAAAAAATTATCTACCGAAAACTAATTTTTATCCATTTTTATTAAATAAACTTATTTTATGCTTGATAACGAATAAAATTGGTATTTCAAATATAAAAAAAATTAAAAAATTAAAAAGACGATTCCAGGTTTGGAAAACTTTAACTTTTTTTTGTACAAAAGTAAGTTACTGAAACAAATTTTTCCTTTTTTTATAAATTAAACATTTCTTAAATTCTTAAAAGAAAGAGATTGGTGTATGAAATCAGAAAATCAAAAAGGATGAGTTCACGGTTGGGACACTCACACTTTTTTGATATATAAAAGTAACTAAGTCTAATTAATTTTTATCTTTTCCTTTATAAATTATATGTATTTTATGTTTTGGAAAGAAAAGTTTGGTATAGAAAATTATAAAAATAAAAACCACAGCTCCAGAGCTGGAAACTATAATTTTTTTCTGTACATTAAAGTAACTAAATAAAACATTTTTTTTGAATTTCCTTTTTTTTCACTTAACACACTTTCTATGTTTTTTTAAGAACTACTAGATTGGTATAAGTAATCAGAAAAATCTAAAATTATGATTCTAGGGTTTGAAAATTATAATTTTTATCTTTGTACATAAAAGTAACTATGTGCTTATGTATGTACTCTATACTACATAAACGCACTTTGGTAAAGGGTATAAAAGATTCGCTACATGCGAATATAGCACTCTTACTTGTTTTTTTTTTTTTTTTGTTTTGTGTTTGCTTTAAAAGGTTGCAAAAAATTGTGAAGAAAATGTTAATTTATTAAAATCGAAGAACTGTATTAAAACAACAAAATTACTTGGTTTTGCATTACAGTTCTACAAGATACTTATAAGTATATTTTAATGATTTGATATGAACTGAGAAAAGCTTATTTAAATGTAAAATTTTAACCCAGTTCGGGATTTTGTGTCAAGGATGAATGTTATCAAAGTATGAACAAGTACTTTGAAATACTAAAAGCTAAAAAACTATTTTTTTGCATTTATATTTCAAATGGTTTTCTTTCATTTAAATCAAGACAAAGCAAGAAGGAAAGAAACATTAACTAGAAAAAGCTTAAACTATAACATTTTTAAAACAAACACTACTTGATGTTCGCAATCACAATCTCTACTGATAAGATAAATTATGTATTTGCGTGCACAGTAGACGTATTGTGTGAAACACTTTTGACAAAAAAAAAATGATTGTACTCGTAGATCTCTATAGAAATTAAGCTGTTGTCAACGTACAATTAATGCAGTTATATTAAGTAGTTTCTAAGCAAATATGTTTGCTTTTAATGTATTGTGATATTCCATAACAGCTTCAACAAATATAAGCAGCAGGGTTGGGAAGCACATATAAAAAAATATTTAAATTTAAATTTCGAAATTTTTTTTTGCTGACATAAAAGCAAACAATTTAAAAATGAATATAAATTAATGGCGAAAAAATAACCATACATTTGCAATATTATTGTGCAATAATTCATACTGTGCAATAAAATTGCCTGTGTGTGCGAGTATATCAAATATTATCAGGTGGCACAATATATTTGAATAATATCAAAGGTCCTTAGATATACATATGTATATTGTCCCAAAAAATTATATTTTGTAATATGTTGACTACGAGTATAAGGCTTATTTTCGCAAATTTTAGTGATCTCATCCACTACTTTCAGTTTACAAGGGGAGTGTCAAGTTCCATAACAGTCGTTCAAATAAAAGCACGTGATATGTCTGTGGCAAAAAGGAAAAAGTACTTAAGTCAAGATAAGTTGATTTTAAGTTAATGGTACCTTCGCAATCTGCATATTTGAAAGTATTCCTGGTCAAAATTTCAAATAATTTCTGTAAGTTTTCTTAGAGTTATGGCACTATGACTTGCGACTTTTAAATTTCTAATTTCATTTGGAATAATAGCTTAATTTGGGTTATACTTTGGTATATTTCAACTTAATTCTATTACTGATAGTGTGTAGAACTATGTTTGCTTAAAAAAATAAAGTTTAACAAAGAATTTACCAATTTAACTGTAAAAGAAATAAATTTCTGAAAATCGAATTAAACGTTTAAAAGTGCTCTCCTGCAAAATAGTAAAATATTACTTAAGCACTTCTTCCTTATTGTCACAGATAAAATATTAACTTTTAATTGCCATGACCCCGCCCACATTTTTAAGCGCAAGATTATGCCAATCCGAAAAACAACACTATTTGCCAAGTTTGGTAAGAATCTTTTAAGCAAAAGAACGTGGCCACGCACACTTTTTTATATACAAGGTGTGCTTTTTTAGAGCTCAGGGTATGTGCTAAGTTTCTTAAAAATTGGTGAAGTAGAAGCACGTAATGTAAACATAATATTAGGTTTTAATGGGCGTGAATCCGCCCATTTTTTCTAACTTTGATATCGTGTCATTACTAGAGATCAACGTTAGATAAGTAAGACATTGTAAAAACAAATAAAAAATTAGTGGGCGTGTATCTCCTACTTTTTTGGCAATTGAATATAATGGACAAAAAAAAAATTTAAATCGCTATGAAAGAAGTAATACACAAAATAAATGCAAACGAATTTATAACGTCGTCCTTTGTTGAAAACGGTGAAAAATGGACTTTTTAGCTTTAATGATATCATTTTAAGTTTGACCAATACATTTTAGAGATATAGATTAATTTTTAGTGAAACTTATTTAATGAAAATCTTTACGTTTTAAAAATTTATAAGAAATAGGGAGAGATACCAATTCCAATTATTTTTTCATTGACCGTAAAGCTGAATATAATCGAAATAAACGAAACCAAATCCCACTAAGCCCATTAAGTTAAAAAATAATGTAAACTAGTAAACAAGACAGCAGAAATAACTAAAAAAAAATTAAGCCTCTTTTCTAACTTTATTTAATTTTAATATTTTTCCCGCCAAGAAGATTTAACAGAAATTTAATAGTGAAAACGAAAACGACTAGCTGTTCCGTTCAACTATGTGTTGTCAGAATATTTACAACTAACTTTGGTGTTAGTTGTTCATTAATAATTATCACATGCAATTTGGCTTAAAAAGCGATACGAACTTTAGCCTATTCAAATCATAAATATAGAAACAAATGAAGTTCGAAAAATAATAATTAAATTAACTAAATTAACAGTGGTAAATTTTCCATCCCTGAGTGAATGAACATTATAATGAAGATCATAGTCATGAGACTGAAACCGAAATAAGTGTCAAATGTTGGTGAAAAATTACATAATTTATTTAACGTTTTGTAAAATATTGTACTTTTTGTTACGGCAGATGCCATTGAGACCTACCCAAACCTCATTATTAATAGAGACGGGCCTTTGTTTTTTTTTTTTTTTTTTTTTTTTTTTTTTTTTTTTTTGTTATATTCATGTGGGATCTATAAGTTAATGTACGCAGATTCATTCTCAAGTGATTTTTAAGGTTGTCTGCTTAAACTAACTCTAAATTATTAACAGAAATATACATAAATCAAGCGGTACAAGTAATACAGTGAACTCTCGGTTAAGGTAAATTCTACATAAACAAGGTCGTTTACTTAAATGAATTTTTCACATTTTTTTTTTAAATGCAGTAATTGAAATCAAAGTTCACTTTGCCACTACCAGCCAGTGATAAAAATTGGAAGGATTACAGTAGTTCCTGCTTAAGTGCACCCCACTTAAGTGAGTTCCCCGTTTTAATGTGCAAAAACTGCTGGGAAAAAATATCAATACATATGTATTGCATTGCAACATATTCGATCATTCACATGCTTGCATTTAATAATAAACTTATTTTAAAAGAAAATTTGAAAAGCATTGTCAAAGTCCACTTAGCATGTCTAAACGAAGTCTTATATTTAGTATTTTTCCACAAGCAAATCATGATGATTTGAGGAAATCATGTTAATTTACACATAATTTAACATCCCTTTTGCATATGAATAAATCGCCTCAAACTAATTGATTTATTTTAAATTATGTTATTTCGAGTGGGGAGCCCACTTACTGGCCTACTGACGTACGAAAAATTCCGGATGATATAGATTTTATTCATGTTTATTCATTTAATTCATGTTGAAGCTTCTCTAGATCTCTCCTCCAATCACTCTCCGACTATCGTTTCAATCTGTAACCCACTAAGAAGTGACTTACCTCAATCATATATGAAGATGGCTGGGATTCAAAAAATATCTTAGTAGTCATTGCACGGAAAATATTTCGCCAAGAACACCCAATGATATTGAATCTAGCATTGCCTATGTTAATGAAAATATTAAACAGGCTACTGAGCATGCCACTACCTCCCATCCGCAAACTGGGTTTAATAAAGTTTATTCTAGGGATATTGAACGTCTTGTGTATGAAAAAAGAAGAACTAGAAGGGAATGGCAACAGCACAGATCACCCCAAAATAAAATCAGATTTAAAGAGTGTACTAAACGACTCCAAGAGTTGCTTGCATCTGAAAAAACTGCATCTCTTAAAAATTATCTGGAAGGCGCGCTGCTAGAAAGCTTAAAACACCCGTTGAGTTTAAGCCTCCTCTGCGCACATCTACCGGAAATTGGGCAAGAAGCGATACGGAAAAATGTAAAATATTTGCTGAGTACTTAAAATCCGCATTTACGCCAAACACATGTACTGGTGTTTCTGATTTGCCGAGTGTAGTTGCTCTACCCCCTCGACCCTTAAAGTTTAAGATACGTGATGTACAAAAAGTAATTGCTGAACTCAAACCAAAGAAAGCTCCAGGTATTGATGGAATTAGTAACAAGATGCTGATGAACTTGCCGCATATTGCAATAAGAATCCTGCTGTTTATTTTTAATGCCATGTTACGACTGTAGTATTTTCCACAACACTGGAAGCATGCCAAGGTCAAAATGATTCCAAAGCCGGGCAAAGATCTTACCAAAGCAGAGTCATATAGGCCAATAAGTTTGCTGTCAACTATGTCAAAACTCTTCGAAAAGCTGCTCATGACAAAATTGTCCCCTCGTCTAACAGATAATATGTGCATACCGGACCATCAATTTGGTTTTAGAAGTCAGCATAGCACCATTGAACAAATGCATAGATTGGTTCAATTTATAAGGAAAACATTCGAAGAAAAGAAGTATTGTTCTGCCCTATTTATTGATGTTTCTCAGGCAGTTGATAAAGTTTGGCATGATGGCTTAATTTTAAAATTGAAGACATATCTACCAAATAACATTCTAAAACTTTTGGAAAGTTATATTTTAGGCCGGAAGTTCTCTGTTATGGAAGGAGAATTTATGAGTGCGCCCGAAACTATCTCATCCGGTGTACCTCAAGGGAGTATACTGGGGCCAGTTTTGCATTTGATTTATACTTTTGATATGCCTATGAACAGTAATATCCATACTTCTACCTTTGCCGATGATACAGACTGCCTTAGTATGCACGAAAACCCTCATGAGGCATCCCAATATCTTCAGGAACATATAACACAGCTTGAGCTATGGTTAAACTTATGGAGAATAAAAGTAAACGAACAGAAGTGCGTACATATAACCTTTACCCTACGAAAAGATACTTGTCCCCCCATTAGAATCAACAGTCAAGTTGTTCCTCAACATTCACATGTGAAATACCTTGGTATACACCTTGATCGTCGGCTTACATGGAAACACCATATTGACTCAAAGCTAACACAAATGAAACTTAAAATAACTCAGATACATTGGCTGATTGGTAGAAATTCAACACTCAGTCTAGATTGTAAACTTTTACAGCCGTATTCATAAAAAAAAGTTGATTGAGGTTTAAAATTCATATTAGTTAAAAAACGTTTTAAGGCTAAATAACGTTTTTTAAATATTGGTATTCATAATCAGTTTTTTAACTAAAAATCAATTAACTAAATTTTTTTAAAATATCGTGGCAACACTGTATTCTTTATTTGTCACTTGCATATTAGTTCTGCAAAACAACGATTGTTAACTCACAAAGTACTCGTGGCTATTTTGTTTATTTGTCGGTTTTCAGAGAAATATTGTTTCTATAAAATAAAAGATATGTTGCAACTTGTATTTAATAAAATAATAAAAAAAAGTTCACAACAAAGCTTTGTTAAAAGTGCTTTTTATATTATTTATTTTATTGCAGATAAAGAAGCACTAGAATAACGAGCTTTATTTTGTTTGTTTTGAGTGTTTATACATCACTATTTAATTTTCTACAATTATACTATTTTTGTTAACACATAAAATGAGAAAACAATGACTGGGAATGGAAACTGGATCGCTCCTTTTCTTTTAAATATTCTTTGGAGTATATTTGTTATTTCGGCAATAGTTTCTATAAAAAAAAATTACATTGTTTTCTTCTAAATAACACTGACATATGCATACATACATGCATACATAAGTACATACATACATACACACATATGTACATACAGGTAAAGTTCAAAATGTAAACAAAAACGAAGCAAAATTACAACAACGTCACCTTAAAATTGGTTTAAACATGGGGGCAGTCAATTTTAAAATTTGCTGATTTACGCAAGGTTTAATAACCGTTTTTTAAGCTAAAATTCTATTATGAATACAATTTTAGCGAATTTTGCTTAAACAATATTTGAAACGCGGTTTAAAATTTTTATGAATACGGCTGTTAATATACAAGTCGATTTCGAAGCCAATATGGTGTTACGGAATTCAACTAAATCCAACGAAAGCAAAACAAAATTTTACGGTTAATAACATCGGCTCCATGGTACATAAAAAAATTCAAATATACATCGTGATTTAAATATGCCACTATTGACTGAAGAAATTGCAAAATAGGCATATATTTAACAAAACTCGAGTCACATCCCAATCCGCTGGCTCGTAATATTTTGAACTTTACTGGACACATCCGCCTTAAAAAGAGGGACACAAGTGCTCTTATAATTAACACTCCAGATGGGACTGCTTGAAAATATATTTATGTTTCCTTTTTGATTATCACTGCTTATGTATTATTTATAACTATCACTAAGATTATGTCCGACTCTGGTCGGGCCTAATAATTTTTTTTTATAGATTTAAGATTTGAATACTTATTGTTAGTTCACATATGAAGATATAATAAATAAATACATGTATTAAAAAATAAAATTAAAAAAAATAAATAAATTATGTCGAAAATACTATTTTTTGAACTGGATTTATCTTAAAATTACAAACTCCATCCTTGGATCGTCTATCAATAGTGATTGACAATTTCAAAAAATTTACATTACCCTACGTCTACACCTGATATATTTGTATCATAACAAAAGCCAAACTTTATATTGAAAAATAATTTTTGTCATGTTAGCTCTTGCTCTACATGGAATTCGACATTTGTCATGATAAAAAAATATATCAGGTGTAGACGTAGGGTTAATGAATATTTAATAAATTTTAAATGTCAACTACATGTGTATAAAATTCACATTACAGCTGCTGCGTCCACCCTGCATAAATTGAATACGAAAATTCGAACAGCAAATCACTCACAAGTAGAGCTGTGTAGCTCGTGAACGAACGGGTTAAATTGAACGAATCACTTAATTGAACGAACTGATCCGGTGATTTTACTGAGCGCTTTTGGATCAGTAGCGTACCGCTCGGTGTTTTCCTTCATTCAGTTTGTGTTTCAAGTCTTTTATGTCAAATTTGCTTTCGTTCATGATTGCTATTTATGTTTGTCTTTTTTTTTGAGTTGAGTTTTTGTGTTTTAAAAGGTTTAGTTAAGAAGTATTTTTACTAATGTTTTTTATAAAGTGTTTTTACAAAGTAAAGATGTTAGACCTTAACTGTATATATGTCTATACATACATATCATTACCTCAATCTAAACTGAATTTGTAGTGCTTGAGATATTTTTTTGTTTCCGGTAAAATATTTTTCAGGACAAAATTTTAACTTAAACTTTGAGAAGTAACATTCAAACATTGATGCGCTTTTGATATATAAATAACGATAAAAGAGTTACAATGCTTTTATTAATTATCTGCAGAAAAAAAAATTGTAAACCCAAACAAAATTACCTTTCTTAATCTTAATATTAAAGTAAATATTAAGCCAAATGATTTATATTCTTTGATATTACATACATATGAAAGGTATATAATACAATGATTTTAAGGCACGATTTGTATTTTTCATGGGTGCTGATGAATTTTATCTAACTTTTTGAATATATTATAAAATTAGTTTCCTTGCACTTATTAAAACGAACACAAAAAAAATCAGATTTTATGAAAATAACTTAAAGATTCACTAGGAAAGAGAGTTTCTTGCAACGAGAGCCTTATGTACAACTCACTAGAAATTATACAGTTTTACACTTGGAAGTTTTTCTTTGAAGTTTTTTTCATATATTTATGTTCCACTCACTATTTTAAAGATATTTGAATATAAATTGAAAGAAAAAGTTTTTCGTTAAGCAGAGCATTTGTAAATATTTGTGGACTTATGATCGGTTATTTTTTTTAACTGTCAAACTTCACCAATGCGGAGAATATGTATATAAAATCTTCAATAAACGGGTTTTCTTATTGAGTAATTTAACTTTGTTAGATGAGTAAAATAATTAAAATAATTAATATACATGCATTATCGTGGGCTTACTGTACTTCACTCCTTTAATGTATGTTTTCTATTAAAGTCTGCTTATCTGTTTTTCTAATGGTTTACTTTTTCGTTTTTATTTTATGTGCGTCTTGAAATATTAACACACATATCTAATCTAATTTTAATGTTTGTTCCATTTCTTTAAACAAATAATTTTTTATTTTTTTTTTGCTACACAATTCTAAATTTATATTTTTACCAATTTTTGTTGTTGTTGTACATAGCGAATACATTTTGTACAGATCCCTTTATTAAAAGTTTTAGTTTATTTATCTATAGAAACGCAAAATATTTGTCTCTAAGTAAAACAAAAAAGTAAATAAAATATATTTTCTCTATGAGTTCTACCAAAAAAATGTTAAGGTTAGACATGTAATTCACATAAATAATTATGTTTATGCGAACTAAAGATTCGATACATAATAAAGTCCTGCACATGACCACTTATAAGAACTTTTAAGACATGAGGGATTTTTCAAATGCTTTATTACAGCGAAATCTTCTTAAAGAAACGCTAAACAACACTGTTGGCAAGACATTTGTTACAGTTATTGCGGTATAAGAGTAAAGAAGAAAATACTTCGTGACGGAAGAATTTGGGATGATTGACATGATACATGACACAAGCATCGTATACGTGTGCATGAAGAACTCAGCATACACGTGCATACATTGCATCTTGCATCTTAATAGTATCTTACTACAATCTATTTGAAAGCCATTTGTCGAACTACATACAAAAACTTTTTACATATAGAACTTGACAGTTCTTTGTAAAACCCAATACTTAGAGTAGTTTATCTTCTTATCTTTCTGTTGCATACATGCATGTGCAAAAATCAAAAAATTTAAATTTTTCTTCAAGCATCGTCGGTGTGGCACATACAAACAAAATTTTAATAATAATATTATAATGCAAGTAAAAAAAAAAAAGCAATGTGAGTCCGATCACAGAGGAGATGTGTAAACATCTAGTAATGAAATTTTTTTTTTAAGTTGGAAGTACTTATGCTTTTAGTATCTTTTTTTAAATTAATCAATTAAAAGTATCAAAACTTTCAATATTGTAACTACATATGAATTCGTTGGTTTTTGTTTGTTTTATTAAACTTATTTGGTTAGTAAATGGGCACACTGCAGTATATGTATATGTACTGCATTCAAAATTGCAGTAAGCAGTAAATTTAATGATTACTAAAAAAATTCAGTAAATTTTTACTGCTAATGAAATTTAATTTGCATTACCAGTAAAATCGTAGGGCCGTAATCATAATAAAATTGTAGCAAGTGGCAAATTTTTTTCATTCAAATTTTGAAACTTTTGTATGAAAAACATTTAGCCACTTGGTAGAATTTCATTATGAATACGGGCATTACTGATTACTGAAAATTCAATTCACCTCATCATATAACAAATCATTTAGGTAATTTATAAAAATTGTAGAAAAAAATTTTAGTAATCAGTAAAAATTTACTTGTTAAATATTTTTTATTATTTTATTGAAACTTTAGTGGTACTGCAGTGCTCATCTATGGTAAATGCCTTTACTTTTACTTTTTAATTTTTAATTCCTGTTGTTCATCGTTTAGTTGTTGCTGTTCTTTTTGTTGTGTACGCATTGCAATTAAAATAAATTCACTAAAGTACGACTTTGACTCGCGCACATTCGGTTTTGATAATTTTTTTTTTTTTTTATTTAGCTTTCTTCCTTTTTTAAGATTTTTCAGTTTCAACGATTTTTTTCAGTTTTATCGCTTTTTTCTCGTCTTGGCGTTTTTTTTTCTCTCTTTTTGGGTTTTTTTAATTTTCGCAATTTTTTTAGTTTTGGAAATTTTTTTATGTTTTTTAGGGGTTATTTTCATTTTGCCGATTTTTTTCTGTTTTTGGGGTTTTTTTATTTAGGCGATTTTTTCATTTTGGCGAGTTTGTCATATTGGCGATTTTTTTTTATTGGCGATTTTTTTGTTTAAGGATTTTTTCATTTTGGAGATTTTTCCGTTTTTTCGCGATTTATTTTAGTCCTAGAGATTTTTTTAATTTGGTGCTTTTTCGTTTTGGCGATTTTTTTTTGTTTTCGGCGATTTTTTTTATATTTGGCGATCTTATATTTTTTTGATTTTTTAGTTTTACCGTTTTTTGAAAATTTCAATAGTTTTGCTCTTACTTACTTACGGTTTCCAAGATACAGCAAGTTGTCAAAATTACAAAGTCCAAAATTGCATTAACTGATGGAACACCCATTGATTTAAATTTTTTAAATTTAGTGTTAATTCTTGTAGTCTGTATAAAAATACACTAACTTTTAAAATTTCAAGTGTATATATGTACATACAATTGTATGTATATTACATGGGATTTTAATATTTTTCGTTGCTCGTTTTGGAACACCCTCTAGTTTTTAACTCTCATGTATTTGTTGTTGTAGTGGCCAAATGTCTACATATTGTGTCCAAATTTCAAGTCCGTAGGTCTAACGGTTCATTTTCACCTTTAGTGTACGGAAATATACAGAAAAATAACCGGCGGCGGCGCACCGTCGGCTTCGAGCCGGTCGACTTGTTTCTCTGCTTGGTATTGCTTCTTTGAAACACTAATACACTCATACATAGCTCACACCGATTTGACAATGCAAAGAAATCTCAGCAAAGAAATCTCAGCAAAGAAATCAAAGTCAAAAGATTTTTACCCCCTAGCGTATATATGTTTACACATCAAAAAGCTTACCATCTACATCTTACAATACGCAAAATAACAAGCTTACACTCAACAACACTACTCTTCTTTTGATAGTTTGTTATGACCAAGAAATCTTAGCGATATCGCTTGTAATCACTCATATACACGTACACCAATGCATCCATCTTATTTGGCTTATTATATGACAGCATTTATTATTGATTTAGTATATAATACATGCCACGAGAATACATTTAAGAAACAAGACGTATTTACATTTCAAGACTGTTTACGCAGGTCTCTAATACATAATAAGGGAGGGGGGAAAAGAAACAGTTGATACCAATTGGATTTTGGTAAATGAGTACTTAAGGTCTTTTACAAAAAATATTTCTATACCAAAAATATTTTTTTTTTTTTTGTAAATAAAACATTTACAACAGAACTGAATAATACTTTTTAAATTATTTGATCATTGAAAAGTTCAAGTGAATCAGCTGGTGTAATGGATACTTTAGATCTCGCTATGCTGGGCATCAGCGACACTCATTATTCCATTAACCTTGTTAAAATTATTCACAAGCATCATTTGTTTTTTATTAATTATTAAATTTTTACATAAAAAAGTTCACCTAAGTCAATTTTTTTGTCTGTAAAAGTATGGATTTATAGTTTTGTTTTAATTAATTAAAGTTTGTTACATGTGAAAGTGGCATAAGTCCATTTGGAGACTCTTCTTTTATTATTAAATACAAGCACAATTAGTTTTTGTTAATGTTTTCAAATTAATTAAAACACAAACCTTTAAATAGCTTGGTACAGTACATAAAGGAAATAATCGCTCATAAGAATCACCATGCCTTTTTCAATAAGGGCAATCATGAATAAAATTCAGCGAAAAAATGTTTCCCGGCAAAAATTTCAAACAATAGCAAGTGCGTAATAGGAAAAACAAAAATATTTAATTGGAAAAGGGAGAAATTTATTTTAAAATTTTATTTATGATTGCCCTGTATAAAATGTATTCTGTGGAAGAAAAACGCTTATAAAAAAACTGATACAAATCATATATTCATAAAATTTAAAAACAGTTTGAAATGTATTTTATTTTCAAGTTTTTAAGATAAAATTTTGTTAAAGTGGATTTCAAATACATTTTATTTTTTGTATGAATCATGTGAGATATTTTAAATTTAATTGAACTATAGTGTATATTTATTTTTATATTAAAAAAATATATTTGAATTTTGAGTTAATTTAGCGTGTAAATCAGTTAAGATGAAACTAATGTACAGGCATTATTTTAGCTGTTAAAAATTCCCTTGCTAAGGCAATTTTTATAAGCGGGTTTGCATTACGGGTGATTTTGATGCGACAAAGCCCTGGCGACACGTGTCCTCAATTCGCTTTGAAAAACTCATACCCGAGATTTCAAAAAAATGAAATGAAAAATGTTTTTTTAAATTCGTATTAAAAATATTTTTTATAAGAAATTTTTCTACACGACATGCTTTTGCAGGCAAATTGGGAAATGATGAATATAACTCGCGTATTCCATTTAGTACATTGAAAATTTTGTATATTCAATGTGGTATAAAATCTTATATCATTTGTCTTAAAAAGAAACTAACAAATCTGTTCGAAGATACATATATTTATACATATCGCACCCCAAATCATAAACAATCACAAATCAAAATTAAAAAAAAAGGTTTTGTTTTTTCATGGACCGCAAGAATTTCTTTTGCAGCAATCTACTTCAACAGTCCTGGGGTTCGATTCTGGTTCTGTGATAATGTGAAATGAAAACTTTTTTCATCTTTTCATAGTGTTTCTGATTCTAGTTCAGTGAAAAAATTAAAACAAAATTGAAATGATTTCATATGAAAAAAACAATTGGAATGAAACAAAACGTTTTCACAATTACACATCATTACTGATTCTCGTTTTATGAAAAAGTGTAAACAAATGTCAAAACCTTTTCATATGAAAAGTTTTTTTTACACCACACAATTCATTAGTGAAAAAGCATGGAAACCCATCAAAAACCTATACTAATACTACTATAACACTTTTAAAATATTTAATTCACTTATCATCATCCCTAATTTCGTCTGATACGTCCATTAAAACATTTTATCCAGACATTTCGTATTTTTATTCATGTTCATATTCGTTCTTCCCATTTGTGTTTCTTGCATAAGACCACGTTTGCCGGCAATCGTAAAGCAGCTCTGAGTTGGTGGAGACCATTAAAACTTGGGATGGGGATCTTCCTATGCGAGGGTATAGGTCGTCTGTAGCTTCCGAAGGAAACACCTACATATATGCGGTATACATTGGCAATTTGCGTACTTGCTTTTATACCATTAAAAACTAAAAACGGAAAGCAAGCAAGAGAGAGGACTTCTGCGGGGTTCAGCTAGTTCATCTATAATAATTAAAAAGAATTATTTTTCATAAATTTAAAAATTTTAAAAATTTAATGTATACATACCTTCTTGCTCAAAAATTTACTTTTGACAATAAAATAGAAAACATTTCAATAAAAATAGTTTCGAAAAATATATGCATGTATGTACCTTATTGTAATAGGTATATTAACTTGGATTTTAGGTAATGTGTAATGTATAAATTACCTAACTGCATAGTTAATAAAACCCAAGTTTTTTACTTTCATATAAAAAAAAAGTTATCTATGTAAGCTTAGTTAATATTACCTCTTATATTTTTTTGTGTGTATGTGTATTTACATAAATGTGTACACATGTACGTATGCTAGTTTGTATGTATGAATGTTCCTATGCACATTATTAAAAAAATAGATAAAAAACGCATGTTGTTTAGCTTGCTTATCATTTTTTTTTTTTGGAATCCTGGTTTATGCTGGTATTTTACACTTTTCTCTACCTGACAGAAACATGCACTCTAGCATCATAAATGGAAACACTTCATTGGACAAACATATTTTAAATTGTATTTCTCGTAAAATATTTTATTGTAATGTGAACTATTTGGTTTATTGAGTGAAACTTAAAGCTAGTAAAAGGCTGAAAATATGAAAAATTTGAAATACTAATAAAAATAGTGTTATTTACATACATAGAAACGCAGAAACATATACATACATATATGTATGTACATATGTATATACATAAATTCAACAAGAACTTAAGGTTCAGTTAGCCGACTGTAATGTAATGCAACTGTAACGTAGAAAACAGCTGATCGATATTTTTATATGAAAACTAGGTTACGTTACATTACATCTCTATAACCATTTCCATTACTTTTCACATAACAATATCGATCAGCAGTTTTTTACTGTTGCAGTTACTTTACATTACAGTCGGGTAACTGAGCCCTTAATCCCTGCCACGATTTGCCATTAAAATTAGATACATGGAATAAAAAAAATTGCCTAAAAACGAACCAAAAAAACTTTACATATTTACGAACATACATATATATATAAGTACGCATGAAAAAAAGGAAAGCAACTGTTTGTCTTGTTAGAACTAAACTTTTCCTCATGTACATAGTTACTTATTTAAATTACATATGTATGTACATTATACATATGTATGTAGTTGCAAAAAAGATTACTATTTCTTTTTTATTTATATATTTGTTTTTAATAAATAAATCAGGCTAAAAAAATAAGCCAGATTATATACATCAATCATATATATAAGAACCTGCAGCGGCTCAAGCAATAATAAAAAATTACATGCGGCTTAGCGCGGCATCGTAACTGCGAAACTTAGATCTCTGTATTTGACAATTAAAGTTAAATAACATGAATAGAAACTTTTTGAAACATTTTTTCATTTCTTGAACCAGAATCGCAATTTGTGAAACTGTGAAAAGAAGGTGTGAAAAGTTGCTATGAAAACGAAAATGAAACGTTTTTTTCACTTCACATTATCACAGAACCAGAATCGACCCCCTGAACACGTGGGATTTTTTTAAATTGTGACTGTTTATGATATAGTATGAGAATTTTTATATGTATGTATATACATATATCTTTGCATAGATTTGTATGTATATGTACAGTTTTTTAAAGTTTTATGTAGAAGACTTGTGAATATATTTGTCCCTATCATTTTGTGAAGGTTTATTTTCATTAAACAATTTATAATATCAGCATATGTTTTTGTGTAGCAATACATATACATAATTTATCCTTAAGGCTTCATTAGTCTTTACTTTCTGTTGCTATTCTGTGCTGTGCCGTTCTGCTTCTAAATTTGAGTACTTACTTTTTCTGTGGTAGCCTGTCAGCTGTTTCTGTTCAGTAGGGTCGCAGTTTTCCACTGAAGTGATGAGTTTTGCAACGTCCATTGTAATGTTTCAATAAAATTTAGTATTTTTCATTTAAAAATTAAATTTTTTAACTCTTTACAGCAAAACAACAATTTATTTCAAAATATTTTTATTCAAGTTATGCTATCACTTACAATTACTTAACAATTTTTTGATTTTCACAGGTTGAACCGAAACGGAATAACAAACGACCTGTATTATGTTTCTATAAGCAAAAAAGAGCCAACTGATTCGTAACAGAACAGAAAGTA
Source organism: Tachina grossa (assembly GCA_949987645.1). Lineage (NCBI taxonomy): Eukaryota > Metazoa > Arthropoda > Insecta > Diptera > Tachinidae > Tachina > Tachina grossa. The sequence continues at coordinate 46,981,098 of OX465278.1, read as the reverse complement.
AAAACTAATTCCGCCTTTATTCGAAAACAAAATGAAAAACAATTCAAAATGAATGTGTTTTTATTGTTGCAGATTTATTGCTGATTTTTTTTAAATTATTTTTCAGATTTTAGGCAATTTTAGCAGATTTTTTGTAAAATTTTCTGGCAACATAGCTTACTTAGTCTGATACAAATTGGTTAAATGGTTAGAAAGATGTCGTTATCGAATATTTTGAAAAAAAAAAGTTGTTATTACTCCAATTACTCTTATAGGCCATGCAGTGCTTTGAGCTTGAAGTTAGCAGGAAGTTTCATAAATGACCGGCAAGATCAATTGTATACTAAATTTTTTCATTTCTTAATAACAGTCTGAAGAAATTTTTGTTAATACATATGTATGGTTTTAAATAAAAATATTTTAATTTAATTAATTTTTTATGAATTTCATAACATAAATTTAGCTTTTGACACATTGCTTCTCAGTTTGTATCAAAGAGTTGAAGACATTATTTTGTAACCGGTTCACTAGTTCATTGCCACTTTTTTTTTTTTTTTTGTCTGAGGAACTAATGTGTGCTTTTAGTCATATTTATTGTTTGAGTATTATTTCTCTTCAAAATAAAAAGCATTGCCCAATATTTGTATATATATGTTATTTTCGTAGATATTAATTTAATGTCAAAGTAAGTAATACTGTTGCTATAGCGAAACTGTTTAATAGAAACAAATTAATAGATGTCAAAAAGTATGTACTTTTTTAGTTGGTGGGTGCATTCAGTTCTCAAAAAAAAATAATAATAATAAAACATCTATGAATGGAAAATCTAAAAACTACTTTTTAATTCCGTTTTAAGCTGTTTTTTTTTTTTTTTTTTTTTTTTTTTTTTTTTTTTTTTGATAAATTTAAGAAAGGGCTACGAGCACAGTTGTGTATTACGAGTAATTTAAATAATTTTCAAATAAATATCTCTTGTCATTGCCACAAAAGCCAAGGGAAGAGGAAGTAAATTGTAACCATGGCTGTGTGTGGTAACTAATTAAAGTTCGGAAACGAAAATATTATATGAATGTTATGTATATACTTACATACTTAAATATGTACATATTTATGTATTTATCTACATACGATGTGTACATATTTATGTATGTATGTACGTATGTCCGTCTGTAAAATGCGTGTCCATTATTCATTAATCATGAACAAATCATTTTTCGATATTTAATTTTATTTCTTTATTTATCTTCGAATAAATTATGAGCGCTTAAAATTGTTTTTACAGCGCAAAATACACATGGTTTTGGTATAATTCGTTAGTTTTTTTCTTTTTCTTTGAAGCCAATAAATTAATTTAAAATAAAATAGTTAAACAAGTTATTTGATATCTCTTCTAACCTTTTAATAATATAATTATATATCTGTATTCAATTTAATTAATGATTTTTAATTGTTTTATCACTTGAAATTTTGTAGCAAAAATGAACTGAGAAATTACTTTATCAAATGGCAAAATTAATAGACAGGCTAAGTACGTACATACATATGCATGCATACATACAAACATATCGCTCATTTACTCAAACAACGTCATAACTCAAAAAAACTAGTTTTCCACAAAATGAGTTTAAGGTTTTCAACTTAATAAAAAATAGAAAATATTCTTTTGCTTTTTGTATACGATTTTTGTACAATATGAATATTAATTCTGCATTATAAACTCAAAAGTTCCAATTTATTGAGTTATGACGTTGTTTGAGAAAATGAGCGATAAGTACTACATACAATCCACGTCTACCGAATATTGGAATAATTTCATGTTCGAACTAAATTTAGCGATTAATTGAGGAAATTGTTTTATTTTAAATTTTTTGGATCAACTAAATTTCTTATTCGAATAAATTTTTAATCGAACAATATGTAATCGATTAATCGAAGATTTTCTAATATATTTTTCGATTTAAAAAAAAATATAAGTTTATAAATTATAAATATTATATACTACCATTTCTAATCAAATGTTGGAAGACTTTTTACTCGAATTATTTGACCTTACACCAAAAATGGTAAAGGGTATATTGTCATTTCGTATGTATTTTCCACAATATTAATATGCGATATGAATGGGGAAGGCAAATAAGCGATGTCTGTCTGTCTTTCTCTACGTGAAATCAGTTTCCCGAGATCCCAGAAAAGCTAGAGACAAGATTCCAGAGTCTTGAACTGGTGTCTCAGAAATGATTCAATATATTTATATATATATATTAAAAATCAGTCAAATCGAAAACACGGTTTCAGAGCTGGAAAGTTTAAACTTTTTTTTAAATGCATATAAAAATAACTAGCTAAAACTTATTTTTGTTGTTTTTTTTTTTGTTAAATAAACCTATATTATATTTCAGTTAGAATTAAATTGGTATTAAAAATATAAAAAAAAATAAAAAGACAATTCCAGGGTTGGAAGACTGGAACTTTTTTTGGATATATAAAAATTGCCTACTACAACTAATCTTTTTTCTCTATAAATTAAACATTGGTACAGTAGAATCTCCCTTAACGTACACTTCCTATAGGCCGACAGCCCCTTTAGACGGACACTTTTGACAGGTTCCGACAGCTGCATAAGAAAAGCATTGCTTTCTCTTTGTGCGGACACATCTCAATGGTCCCTTCGGTGTTAGCTCAAGAGAGATTCCATTGTATAAGAAAACAGAAAAATATAAAGGGATGATTCCAGGGTTGGAAAATAAATTTATTTTTTTATATAAAAGTAAGCAGGTCAAATTAATTTTTGCTTTCCTTTAGAAATTAAATATAGTTGATGTTTTAGAATGAAGAGTTTAGTATACAAAACTAAAAAAAATTAAAAACACGGCTTCAGAGCTGGGAAACTCTAAATTTTTATGGTATATAAAAGTAACTGAATAAAACTTATTTTTTTCTTTGTTATTTAAAAATATTTTATATTTTGTAAAGCAATAAATTAGTATTAAATCAAAAATATGAAGCCAGGGATGGAAAATTTAGTTTTTTTTTAAAGTAACTAAAAAAAAACTTATTCTTTTTTTTTAGCCCCCGACCAAAATAAAGGGGTGTTATAAGTTTTTAGTGTATGTCTGTGTATCTGTGTGTCTTTACAAGTACACGTACAGACCAAACGGCTGAACCGATTTTAAATTAGTTTTTTATGTTTGAAAGGTGACTTGATCGAGAGTGTTCTTAGCTATGTAAAGAAAATCGGTCCAGCCGTTTAGAAGATATAACATCTTTTCGGAAAAGATCGGGGATTTTTAAAATTTTTAGTTTTTGTTGTTAATTAAACATATTTTATGTATTAGGAAGGCTTTTAAACAAAAGTTTTGTTTTTTATTTCTTCAATTTTAAATGAAAATCAAATTAAATTGCAAATTATGCACAAATGCAGGTGTGTGTATATACCCTTTGGTGAAGGGTATATAAGATTTAGGACAGCCGAATATAGCACTCTTACTTGTTTTTAGATATCTTTGCGAAGAAATAAAAAAATTTTAATTTAAGTTAAACAGATTATTAAACTGTAATATTCAATCTATTTATATTTATATTTAATCTGTTTATTAGAAAAATGACCGGATAACTGAGCCTTCATTCATTTTTATCTCCAAAACTTTCTTATGATCACTGCTCGTCATTTTTCCTAATGAAAGATTTAAATTTTTTATATATAACAAAAAAATTTAGTATTATGAGTGAAGGAAATTTACACTTGCTATTTGATGGTAGACAACACTTTCGAAAATTAAATTAATATTTATTAAAAATATTCCTGCTAACAGTTTAGAAATTTTATGGGTAACATTGCTTTTACAACCGTAGGTCCTGGGTTCGAGCCCGGTCTCTAACACTCATTAAAATAACAACACCACGCATTTTTCTGATGTGCACTAGTGTCTATTTGTATCAGATGTTGTATGAAAGTTCAAGTGATCAAGGCATAGGCACTGGTCACTGAACAACACCAGCTTCAGCCGATACTAATCCTAATCCTTCGTCCGTATTGTGTAGCAGAATCATCGGCGAAGTAAAATAACCAATAAAATGGCTTTGAACATTTAATACACCTCATTGACACGAGAGGCGCTGCAAGACTGCATTATTAGAAAAAAATGCAGAGTTGTAAAAGAATGAAGCTTTCCTCTATCCCTTCCTTCACCCCCTGTCTTCTCTATCACCATCCCTTTCTTAACGAAGTAATAGCAGTAGGCGTTCATTGCCTGAGTGTTACTTCTTTTTATTAAAAAAAAATTGGTAAAAACCTTAATTAAGCCCAGTACACATTTGTAGTTTAGAATTATTTCTGGTTTTTCCTATCGAATTTCTATCGTTGTTCCATCAAAGTCTTGCATTAAAATGTTAAGAAGAATATTTTTATAGAACATTTAAACTGTAAGATCCTCGTTTAAGGAACAGACAAAATGACTATGGGAAGGTTAAGAGGGCTAAAGCATATTTTATAATAATTTTTTGGTCTCCTTTGCCATCATCAGCCTTTATACTTTTTAGTTTTTGTGGCTTTATACTCGTAATTACGCACAGCACTTTAAAAGAAAGCATGTCTATGTATTAAAGTCCTGCACAAGACCACTTACAAGAACTTTTAAGGCATGAGGGATTTTGCAAATGCTTTACTACAGCAAAATCTTCTAAAATAAACGCTAAACAACACTGTTGGCAAGACATTTGTTTCAGTTATTACAGGTATAGGAGTAAAGAAGAAAATACTTCGTGACTGAAGAATTTGTGATGATTGCTTCTTCATACGCATGGGCGCGTATACAAACTTCATGCATGTACATATATACATACACACATACGTTGTGTGTATGTATTTGCATTTCAAGACTGTTTACGCAGGTCTCTAGTATGTGTGTACGAGTATGTATGATTGTATATTTATAATTAAATATGCATAAATTTCATTAATGTCCAAACCTAATCACACTGTTTTCAAATAAAAATGTTTATTTTAAAATAAACAGCTCAAAAATTTAACGCCTAGAAAAGAATTTTCAACAAAATCATACACCCAAAAATCCAAAAGTAAAATACTGAAAAAGCTAAAACAAAAGCAACCAACTAACTAACTAACTAATCAATCAATTATAATACAATAAAATTTTATGTATATGCGAGTATGTATCTATCTGTGAGTCACCTTCTAGTGACTGTGACTTGTCGGACAGTCTGTCTGTCTGCCTTTTTGTTTATGCTTAATACTCATACTTCTTGCTGAAACAAACAAATATACATAAATAAGTCCGAAGACTATTTCCACTTGTTGAATGTTTGCGGCAATTAAACAAAAAAAAATTTTTTTAACAAAATAAAACAAAAAAAAAACAAAGAAACTGGTCTATTTTGAATTTTCAAATGTTGTGCAACACAGAAGTTTAATTTATTTGACGACCGACCGGTCAAGTCAAGGTAGTTGGATTTTAAAATAAAAAATAAAATATAAAATGTTGGAAGCAACACTTCTTGTTGATATACGGAAAACAAATTAATATCTAAAAGATGTTATTTTTTATTTTTAAAATATGGCCTTAAGAAATTTGTATAAAGCGACGAAAATAAAAGTGTAAGTGTTATAACATTTCCCAATACATATTAATCTTAGAGGTCACATCTCATGATGTATCTTATATATTACAAGATTTCTATTGCCAACCTGTTTTCATTGCATTTATCACAACAACTCATTAAACTAAATTAATTTGAAAATATCTCGAATATGATATAGAAACTAAAAGATGAATTTTTGTAAGTAAAATTATGGATAAAAAAAGGTTTTTGATGTGTAAACATCTATACGCTAGGGGGTAAAAATCTTTTGACTTTGATTTCTTTGCTGAGATTTCTTTGCTGAGATTTCTTTGCTGTGATTTCTTTGCTGAGATTTCATTGCTTTTTGCTTTGCATTGTCAAATCGGTGTGAGCTATGTATGAGTGTATTAGTGTTTGAAAGAAGCAATACCAAGCAGAGAGACAAGTCGACCGGCTCGCAGCCGACGGTGCGCCGCCGCCGGTTATTTTTCTGTATATTTCCGTACACCAAAGGTGAAAATGAACCGTAAGACCTACGGACTTGAAATTTGGACACAATATGTAGACATTTGGCCACTACAACAACAAATACATGAGAGTTAAAAACTAAAGGGTGTTCCAAAACGAGCAACGAAAAATGTTAAAATCCCATGTAATATACATACAATTGTATGTACATATATACACTTGAAATTTGAAAAGTTAGTGTATTTTTATACAGACTACAACAATTAACACTAAATTTAAAAAATTTAAATCAATGGGTGTTCCATCAGTTAATGCAATTTTGACAACTTGCTGTATCTTGGAAACCGTAAGAGTAAAACTCTTGAAATTTTCAAAAACGGTAAAACTAAAAAATCAAAAAAATATAAAATCGCCAAATATAAAAAATCGCCAAAACGAAAAAAAGCACCAAATTAAAAAAAATCTCTAGGACTAAAATAAATCGCGAAAAACCGCAAAAATCGCCAAAATTAAAAAAATTCTTAAACAAAAAAATCGCCAATATGAAAAAGTCGCCTAAATAAAAAAAACCCCAAAAACAGAAAAAAATCGGCAAAATGAAAAAAACCCCAAAAAACAGAAAAAAATCGCCAAAATGAAAAAATCGCCAAAAATTAAAAAATCGCCAAAATGAAAAAAAATTGCGAAAATTAAAAAACCCCAAAAAGAGAAAAAAAACGCCAAAACGAGGAAAAGCGATAAAACTGAAAAAAAATCGTTTAAACTGAAAAAACTCAAAAAATTAAGAAAGCTAAATCAAAAAAAATGCTCAAAACCGAATGTGCGCGAGTCAAAGTCGCACATTACTGAATTTATTTTAATTTCAATGCGTACACAACAACAAGAACAGCAAAAACTAAACGATGAACAACAGAAATTAAAAATTAAAAAGTAAAAGTAAAGGCATTTACCGTAGATGAGTACTGCGGTACCACTAAAGTTTCATTAAAAACAAAACAAAAATTTACTGATTACTAAAATTTTTTTCTACAATTTTTATAAATTGCCTAAATGGTTTGTTACATCATGAGGTGCATTGAATTTTCAGTAATCAGTAATGCCCGTATTCATAATGAAATTCTACAAAGTGGCTAAATGTTTTTCATACAAAAGTTTCAAAATTTGAATGAAAAAACTTTGCCACTTGCTACGGCCCTACGATTTTGCTAGTAATGCAAATTAAATTTCATTAGCAGTAAAAGTTTACTGAATTTTTTTAGTAATCAGTAAATTTACTGCTTACTGCAATTTTGAATGCAGTACATATACATATACTGCTGTGTGCCCATTTACTAACCAAATAAGTTTAATAAAACAAACAAAAACCAACAAATTCATATGTATTTACAATATTGAAAGTTTTGATACTTTTAATTAATTAATTTTAAAAAAGATACTAAAAGCATAAGTACTTCCAACTTAAAAACAAATTTCATTGCTAGATGTTTACACATCTCCTATGTGATCGGACTCACATTGCTTTTTTTTATATTGAATGTGAAAAAATTGTAGAAGGGAAAAATTTTAATTTTTTTATTTTCAAACAAGCACTTCAGAGAAGCAATAAATTTCATTATGATCAAAAAAATTTTTTTAATTTAAAAACTTTTTATACTCGTATCAAAAAAAATGCACCTAAATAATTTTTGTTGAATATTTTTTCAATTAAGTGATTACTTAAAGTTTGTACTTACGTTGCTAAACTTTTCAACTATGCTTCGACTTTTGAGAAAATGCAACCCTGATCTAATGAGTTGTTACTGTCATAAATTTCATTAGATCCGGGTTGAATTTTCTCAAAAGACGAAAGATTATGTAAGATAGTGAATATCAGCCCTTGGAAGGAATAATATTTTCTATGTTTACTTTAATTGAATTTAATGATTTATCAAAAGAATGTTATCAACAGAGTTTTACTCAAAATGCAATAATATGATAAATAATTTTATCATATCAAGAGCCTATATTGAAAATACGTCAACACAAAAAAGCAAACTGTTCAGTAGAGCAAAAAAACTAGTTAATTCGTTCATTATTGTAAAAATAAATGATGTGCCTTCCATAATATGATTTAAATATGCTTACTAATTTATAGGTCTGCAAAACATATTTTATTTTGCACTGATTTGCGTATTTTTATGAGATAGCATATTTAAGTCGATCAAAAATCAAATATTTTCTTAGAGTTAGCATATTTTGTTGAAAAAAAATATATGATTTTTTTGAATATATTTATTTTTTAACCAATTTGTGAAATCTTATACTCAATACTAGATATAAGAATTGAAAAACTCCAACAAAAAACTTATAATACCATAAAACAAACAACTTAAACCTGACTGAAAGCCTCTTCCATCTCGAGGTGTCCAGCTTTAGCGCTCTCTAACTCACTCTCTAGTGTAACAGGGTACCGGTTTCGGTTTCGATTTTTTAACCCTCGATTCAAAAGCTAAACTGTTTGAATTTGTTTGCTTTAAGATAGAAACTCGAAAGCTTTTTCTCTGGCTTATGAGTAAGTACAATTTTCTTAAATCCATTCTGTTGAGTTTTCTAATCCAAATTTAATACTCACTGCTGCTCCATTGACAATGCAAGATACAATATCCGAATCCAATGATAGGTCAAACTCAAATCACTTTTTCCATACAAGGTCTTGAATTTTGGTTTTTTTTTTCAAAGCTACATCCAGCATTAGTAAGTGCTTCCATTTTTATTTCATTTGGTTTTACTATGCTATGACCAGGGTTGTCAAATTTTTTCCGTCCTACTACGCCAAATTGATTTTAAAAATTGCCAAAAATCAGTTGTATGTAGTTTTTCTTAGTAAATATTTGACAATAAATTTGTTTTTTTATAACACTTTTTAATAAAATTTTTTTATAAAATTATCGTATCAAAATTTATCAGAAAATCGCCAAAATTAGAAAAAAATTTGCAAAAATTATTTTTTGTAAATTTTTCTCATCCAAATGCAAAACGCATTAATGACTTTAATTATTATAAGACGAGTTTTGATAGGATTTATTTTTGAAACTACTCCTTCAACAAACTAAATTTAGCTGAATTCGAAAAATTTTGGTATTCAATTTTGTTCAAAAAAATAACCATAACAATCGCCAAAAAAATTAATTTTCTCCAGATAAAGTCGAACACAAATTCGACTGTTCATTTTACTGTCGCTTTAGTTTAGCTAGACTAAACTTCTTAAACAATTATATACAACAACAAACAAACCACGAACTTTTTAAAGTAAGCTTTGACTGAACTGTTTGAAATTTCGAAGTTAAATCGATAGAACAGTCATCAACGACGTGCAATGTAGCTGTCCTGCACAGCACAGCAACAAAAGTTTAAAAAATAAATAAACTTTTCGCAGCACAGCAATTGCAGATTTTTTAGTGCTGTTGCTTTTTAGGCTGGCAGTTTTGCAAACACTGACTACATGTTCTATAAATTCTACTTAGACCCAGACTATAAGATTCACTATTTTGCCTACCTCTAGTACTATTAGTACACTCTTCCATTTCTAAACTGTATTTTTTGATAATTCGATGTAACATCATTAAATGTAAAATTTTTTAATATTATTATTTAACAAAAATAATTATGTACTTATAACATTATTCACCGCGAATCTTAAAATGTTCGCATTTTTGAACATTTTAGATGGCATCTCTCTTTTTATATTTTTTTTTTTTTATTTTTATTTTTGTATTATTAGATTTTTATTTAAATATTTTAATTATTATTTTAATTGAATTCTTCAACATTTTTATTAATTTTTTTGGTAAATTTTCAACTAATTTTTTAATTGAATCTTTACAAATTAATATTTTTGGTGAATTAAATCTTAAAAAAAAATGTCAATTAAATAATAATTGAATTTTTGAAAAACAACAACAATTTAATTTCTAGTTAATGATACATATTTAAATTTAATTGCACTAGAATGCATTTTAATCAGGATTAATTTCTTAATCGTTTTCAAGTTCAGTATTTTCAATTTGTATGGACTGTGATATCTATTTTAAATTCAAAAATTTATTTGTTGCTGGTTTAGCACGTCTAGATGTATTTCGTGATTTCTAAAGAAGACATAAAAATTTAACTGCTGCAAGTAGAGAGACATCGGTGCTGACGAAGTGCGTGTTGGCATTTACCCCAGCTAAAGTCTATTAAAATTTTTCTTGTCTTCCTTAGAAAATCACATCAATTAATAAAAAGATTTCATTCTATTTAAATTAAAAAAAAAAAAAAACTCAAGCCCGTCTAAGAAATTTTTTCTAATAAATTATTTTTTAACCCCCGACCAAAAAAAAGGGGTGCTTTAAGTCTGTAGTGTGTGTCTGTGTATCTGTGTGTCTACACAAATCCCTGTCCGCGTACAGACCAAACGGGTGGACCGATTTTGATTTAGTTATATTTGAAAGGTGACTTGAAATAGAGGGTTCTTAGCATCTTCTCTAGATGTATTCGGGGGTTTTTAAAAATATTTATTATTTAATTGAAAAATTTAACAAAAAAATGAAACCAATATCCCACCAAGTTCCACCGAACTTTGAAGATTTAGTTCATTTATTTCAAATGCCAATGGTAGTTTATTTTTGTTTCAAAATCAAATTAACAACTCAAGAAATAATTGTTTGCAAAAGTAAAATATATGGACAAAGTAGAACGAGAAAATTTTTATAATTTAGTGAAATCAAATGTGAATGAAATAGATTGAATGTTAAAAAGATTTGAAAATAAAAACAAGCCATTGCTACGTGAAGTGAAGTATTTCATTTCAATTGCATGACTACATATAAAAACTATTATTTACTATTAAATACCATGAGGCAAATAATTGTTTCTTTTTTTCTTTATTTATTTTTTTTTTTTTTTTTTTTTTGACGCAACCCCAAACAATCGAACTTATTTAACAATCACTTGAAACGTTTGAGACAAAAGAAAAATTAAAATGCACCTTATTAAAGCTTCTCCAAATCACTTACAACAAACACTTAACAGCGACTTCATTGTGGAGCTTATTGCCAAGAAGGTTAATGCAACAAGTTGTTGTTTTAGTGTCGCTGCAGCTGCTGCTTGTTTCGTTGTTGGCATGTAAACAAATAATTTGAACAAATATATACATACATACATACATTTATAATACATTTTCCTAGATATTTTTAAACGAATTTCATAACAAACGTCAACAACTTGAATATTTTATAATAAAGTTAAACAGAAGAACAGGCAATACCATGGAAACTTGGTCGACTGATGTGACACCGTAACTAAGCAGAAAAACATTCGTTTCTGTAATTAAATTAAATTTCTTATATACACACACAGAAAATATTATTCTCCACTTACCACCTTTAATTAAAAATAAATGCAAATAATCAATTAAAATTTTAATTGTGTCAATTAAATTTTTATTTAACATTTTTTTTAACACATGGGAATCGAACCCACGACCTCTAGACTGAGGGGCTAGCATCGCTACCACTCAGCCACAGGGGCACAGGGCGATGAAAAGTGTAATGAAAAATTTAATTGCGACACTTAAGCTTTTGCTTAAAAATTTAATTAATTAAATAGTTTAATTAAAACAATTAATTTTGTAATGGATTTTAGGTTTTTGTTTGCAGTTAAATCTTATGATTGGAGAAATATTTTTTTCTGTGTTGGGTTCCAGCAAAATGTCAAAAATTACATATACGAAATTAACTGCCTATCCCACGATGTCGACAGAAAACGTTCGATCGATTAGTTATAACCAGGGACAAGGACTTCATGCATTTAAAACAGGTGTTTTAGGCGCCTAAAATACAACATTAAAAACGCAAAATATGCATTAAAAACAATAAAATATGCACATATTTTAAAAAAGTTTTGTTCAAAAAAAAAAAAGTTTTAAATTTACATAAACTAATTAGAGATATAAAAATATTTTATTTTCTGAAGAGGTGCGAATACAAGCCTTTTATATTAAATTTGTACACAAGATTTAATATGACAACAATTTTTTCTGCATTATTTACTCCAAATAGGCATTTTTCGAGATATGTTTATATTGCAGTAAAGGAGCGATACGTAAATTGAAAAAAAGTGTTATTTATTTATTTTTATTTAAAATTTTTCGAACGTGAAGTTCTATCAACTTGTTTTTAGAAAGCTTTGTTGCATTGAAAAAAAAAATCCTTATAACGTCTATAGATGTAATCAGATCAAATTTAAATAATTATTTTTATATAGAATGTTACTACTTTCGGCTTTAATAGAAGAAAATACCATCTTGAAATCACCAAATGACAATATTTATTAAATTTGGTACGTGTTTATGCTTGTACAGTCCTTCTACAACAATGCTAGCGAATTAATTTGTCAAAAAACAGTCTTGAATTACTAATTTTTATTAATAATATATTTTGAAATTTGAATTTTTGACTAAATATGACACAAAACTTTTAATTATACCAAAATATGACACAAAAATGTGCATTTATGACCAAATTATGCAAAAATATGAATTTTCAGCCAAATATGCAAAAATATGCACTTACAAATCGATGCCATTTTCACTCAAATTCAATGTTTCGTAAAGATATTTCGTTCTTGCCATTATCAGGTTTGAGGGAAAAAATATGCATTTGCATGAAACCCCTGTCCCTGGTTATAACTATTGAAAACATACAAGAAATTCTTATTTTATTGTTATTTGCAATACAAGTTGTCGATCAAACGTTTTCTTTCAACATAATAAGACAGACCCTAAATACACAGAAAAACCTTGTAAAATTTTATTTTCAGACAAATATTTGCTTGAAACAACTTCTAAAAGAAGGAGGTCATAAATTCGTCTGATTTTTTTCATGCTTGTGCTTCATAACCGAATAACTTTTAAAAATCTATTCTTTTTGATGTGTAAACATCTATACGCTAGGGGGTAAAAATCTTTTGACTTTGATTTCTTTGCTGACATTTCTTTGCTGAGATTTCTTTGCTTTTCTTTCACAGCATTGTCAAATCGGTGTGAGCTATGTATGACTGATTAGTGTTTGAAAGAAGCAATACCACGCAGAGAAACAAGTCGACCTGCTCGATGCCGACGGTGCGCCGCCGCCGGTTATTTTTCTGTATATTTCCGTACACCAAAGGTGAAAATGAACCGTAAGAGCTACGGACTTGAAATTTGGACACAATGTGTAGACATTTGGCCACTAAAACAACAAATACATGAGAGTTAAAAACTAAAGGGTGTTCCAAAACGAGCAACGAAAAATGTTAAAATCCCATATAATATACATACAATTGTATGTACATATATACACTTGAAATTTTAAAAGTTAGTGTATTTTTATACAGACTACAACAATTAACACTAAATTTAAAAAATTTAAATCAATGGGTGTTCCATCAGTTAATGCAATTTTGACTTTGTAATTTTGACAACTTGCTGTATCTTGGAAACCGTAAGAGAAAAACTCTTGAAATGTTCAAAAACGGTAAAACTAAAAAATCCAAAAAATATAAAATCGCCAAATATAAAAAAATCGCCAAAAACAAAAAATCGCCAAAACGTAAAAAAACACCAAATTAAAAAAAATCTCTAGGACTAAAATAAATCGCAAAAAACCGCGAAAATCGCCAAAATTAAAAAAATTCTTTAACAAACAAATCGCCAATATGAAAAAAATCTCCAAAATGAAAAAATCGTGTTAATAAAAAAACCACAAAAACAGAAAAAAATCGCCAAAATGAAAAACCCCAAAAAAACAGAAAAAAATCGCCAAAATGAGAATATCGCCCAAATGAAATAGTCGCAAAATGAAAAAAATTGCGAAAATTAAAAAAACCCAAAAAGAGAAAAAAACGCCAAAACGAGAAAAAAGCGATAAAACTGAAAAAAATCGTTTAAACTGAAAAAACTTAAAAAAGGAAGAAAGCTAAATCAAAAAAATGCTCAAAACCGAATGTGCGCGAGTCAAAGTCGCACTTTACTGAATTTATTTTAATTGCAATGCGTACACAACAACAAGAACAGCAACAAAACGATGAACAACAGGAATTAAAAATTAAAAAGTAAAAGGAAAGGCATTTACCATAGATGAGCACTGCAGCACCACTAAAGTTTCAGTAAAAATAATGAACATTTTTAACAAGTAAACTTTTACTGATTATTAAAATTTTTTCTACAATTTTTATAAATTGCCTAAATGATTTGTTATATGATGAGGTGCATTGAATTTTCAGTAATCAGTAATGCCCTTATTCATAATGAAATTCTACCAAGTGGCTAAATGTTTTTCATACAAAAGTTTCAAAATTTTAATGAAAAAACTTTGCCACTTGATACAATTTTATTATGATTACGGCCCTACGATTTTATTGGTAATGCAAATTAAATTTCATTAGCAGAAAAATTTGCTGAATTTTTTTATTAATCAGTAAATTTACTGCTTACTGCAATTTTGAATGCAGTACATATACATATACTGCAGTGTGCCCATTTACTAACCAAATAAAATTTATAAAACAAACAAAAACCAACAAATTCATATGTATATATTTACAATATTGAAAGTTTTGATACTTGTAATTAATTAATTTAAAAAAAGATACTAAAAGCATAAGTACTTCCAACTTTTAAAAAAAATTTCATTACTAGATGTTTACACATCTCCTCTGTGATCGGACTCACATTGCTTTTTTTTTTTTTTTTTTTGTCTGAGAGGGCATAGCTTCCATTTGGTGTTATTGTCAAAAAGTGGGCAGGAACAGGCGCATTCATTTTTTTCTCTAATGTTATGATCTTTAACTTGTCTGGTGGCTGCGAAACTTAGTACAGGCTTAAGACTCTCGTATCAAAGCAAAAAAACTAAATTTTACATTTAAAAAATGGGAGGACCCACGCCTATTAAAATTTTATATTAAATTTCACGTGCTTCTACTTAAGCGATTTTCACGAAACTAGCAGACACACCCTAAGCTCTAAGAAAGCCTCAATCTTGCATTCAATAAAGTGTGCGTGACGACGCCCCTTAAAATGTAACATTATATATCACGTGTTTCTACTTAAAATGATTTTAACGAAATTTGACATGCAGCCTGGGTTCTTTAAAAATACTTAGTTTGTACTAAAAAAGTGGGCGGGACCACTCCCTTTTAAATGTAACATTATATATCAAGTGTTTCTATTTGAAATGATTTTTACAAAATTTGACATGCACCCTGAGTTCTTTGAAAGACTTAGTTTTGTATTAAAAAAGTGGGCGGGGGGGGGGGGGCATTAACATTTAGTACTATATTTCTACTTAAACCGATTTTGGGTGAAACTTAGCGCACACACTTTAAACTCTAGAAAGACTCAGTTCTGCAATTCAAAAGTGGGTGGGGTCACACCCATTAAAATATAATATTATATTTCACGTGCTTGTACTTAAGCTGATTTTAACAAAACTTGACACACACACTCTGGACGCTGAAAAAAACTCAACTTGGCATATAAAAAAGTGGGCGGAGCCACGCCTATGAAAATGAAATCACAAATTATATGAACTTCTACTTATTCGATTCCCACGAAACTTTGTAAACATAATTTTTTATTTAAAGAAGTGGGCGGGTCCACGCCCTATTTAAGTATAATATTATATTTCACGTGCTTCTACTTAAATGGATTTTGACGAAATTTAACATGCACCCTGAAATCTCAAACATGCTTATTTTTGCATTCAAAATAGTGGGCGGGGACAGCATATTAAAATTTAATATTATATATCACATCCCAGCAAAAAACTTTGCCTATTAGAATGCAAAATAAGTGTATGTACTCCCCAGTCGTAAGTACTTACAATTTGACTGAATAACCCATTATTTTTGTTTGAGAAGTTCAAAAAGTATGCGGTACCATATACTTTTTGCCTACAAATATTGAAAGGTTAATAGATTACTGATTGCCTAAAAGTATTCAAAATTGCATGGGTTATTTTTTGCCTACAAATATGCAAAATTTTGTAGATTAATTTTTTCCTAAAATTATTCCAAATTAATTGGCAATTTTTTTTTAATTAAAATAAGTAAAATTTCTTAACAAAATTTTAAAACTTGTACCTTTTTTGGGATTTTTTAAAATGATAATTTTACAAAGAAAATATGTAAATATGTACATTGGGGAAAATGCAAAAGTATTTATATATTATAACAAAAACTGTAGGAAACCAAAGTAATATTTTATTGCTTTCGATGTTCATTTTCATGATTAATAAATTTGTCTGTAGATATATTTCATTATTAACACGAAAGTACTACAATAAGTACTTTCACGTAATGATATAAATAAGTTGTTATTTTATTCATTACAGGATAGTCATTATTATGTATATAAAATAATTAGATAAATAAGTATCACTCATTACATTGTAAGCCATTAAAAGACTACAAAATTTCAACAAATTTTTGCTGCGATGTTTCTACTTAAATCGATTTTTAAAAACTTGAAACTCAACCTGAGCTCTTAAAAAGACTTAATTTTGCATTTCAAAAAGTGGGCGGACCCATGCCCATTAAAATTTAGTATTATATTTCACCTGCTTCTATTCAAACTGTGTTTAGCGAAATTAAGCCTGAGCTCTGAGAAAGACCTAGTCTTCCATTTCAAAAAGTGAGTATAGCCACGCCTATAAAAGATTAGTATTAAAATGTACATTGTTTGTACTTTTACTTATGTGATTACTACGAAACTTGGCAAATGGTTATGGCTCTTAGAATGTTATAATTTTGTGTTTAAAAAAGTCGGCGGGGTCATGCTCAATAAAATCCAACATTATATCTCACGTGCTTCTACTTACACCCATTTGAATGAAACTTGGCACGTAGCTTAAATTCTGAAGGCGACACGATGTTGAATTTTGAAAAGTGGGCGGACTTTTGAATTTACAAGCTTGGGATGTGACCTGGCCCTTGAAAATATAAAATTTGCACTGGAAATCGGTGCCAATCAAGTCAGCAACTTCTTTATTTCCATGTTTCTGCATTTAGTCATCATTAGTTAATTTCTAAAAAAAATTATATGAGTTCCCAAAAAAAATTAAATAAATCACGAATTTTTTCCCCGACGAAATAACACCAAAATTTTCTTTTAATCGTTTAGTATCATTCGGCCCTATTCTGTAAACCGAATACGAGTGAGTTTCTTGTTTTTTAAAAATTAATTATGGTCCTGCAGACGTGTTTCAAATCATACGCGATAATTTTCTTTCAGATATGATATTTGAGAATCTATATAATAAAGAAATTAAAAAAAAAATTAAAAAAAATATTTCTATTGCAGGAGTTATTTTTTTAAAAACGTGCAATTTTAAATCGTTCAGTTTACAGAATACGCCCGATTAAGAAATGAAATATAAAAAAAAATCGCAAAAAAATTAAATAAATTTTAAAATTTTTAGAATTACATATTTCCGTATGAAAATGTATAAAATTTTTTTTGGGAGATAATAATTGGCGTAGTTAAAAAAATTTCTTAAGGGGGGTTTGAGTATGATTATGAGCATGAGTAGTACTAAAATAGATAATTACAGCAATTGTTAAGAATTGCTGAGGAGGTCCGGGGCAAAAGCATATCCTTCCTTCGGGGAGAGGGGGGGGGGCAATAGCTCCTTTTTACGCCTATGGAATTATTTATTTAACATTTGTTGAGAGAATATGTTTGGCGCGTTTTTGTTTTAAACCACGTTCTTCAATATAAAACTCATATTTCAAGCCGCAATTTTATGTCATTTACAGGGAAACCCTCTATATGCATTCAATATGCACTAAAAATTTGAAAATATGCACTAAAAACTCAAAAATATGCACTTAAAGATAAAATTAATTGGTTTATTTGTATATGAAAATATATTTTTAATTTAAAAATTCAACAAACATTTGCACATATACGACATAAATAAAATAAACAAAAAACGAAAACAATAAAAAATTATACAAGGAATAATTATGCACGTTAAAACAAAATTGCCACAAAAATTTTGACTAAAGCAAATTATACAAATTAATTTTTTTTTTTTTTTTTTTTGAATACGCTCGTAAGAATTTAACTTCAATTTCAAAAGAGATCATGGTATCAAACTTAAAACTTTTTAACTGTATTTTGGATAAATAGGGCAAGATTTTTATTGCAATAAACAACAAAATATTCAACTAGACTTTCAAATAAAAATCGTTGCCTGTCACATCTAATAAAGTTTTATTCATTGACAATGTTCCTTCAACGTCTAATCGGGGCAGAGTCCGTCATAAATAGCAAAACCGAATTTTTATTGAAACTAACATCCGTAATAACTACGCAATATATAAGAAAAATGTATACACTACATGGAATATTGGAAATGAGATTTAAGTGGCAAAAAATTAAAATTTAAGTTTTGAGCAACACTTATTTTATTAAGCTTGTAAGCATATTAAAATAATAAAAAAAAACTACAGAGTATCAAAATATACCCTAAAAGCAGAAATTATGCTTTAAAAACTAGAAAATATGTTAAAAATATGCGTGTAAGACAGTTTTATGCAAAAATATGCTTCAAAGGGTAAAATATGCAAAAATATGCACTAATAAACCAATGCCAAAATGCATAAAAAAATCTAAAACGGATAAATATCTTATCCCCATTAATACGTCGCACAAGAAAAAACATGCAATTGCTTATTTGCGGTTTCCCTGGTCATTAAGTGATGCGAATTTCGAACCGTTGAGTTAACTTTAAAGTACGAAAACTTTTTTCAATAACTGGCAAAACTTTGGCAATATTTATATACAAAGATACGTACGTATGTACGTATGTACTTGCCTTTCACATTTTTTTTTTTCCTTTATTTAATGGATATTGAATAAATTTATTAAATCTTGTTGTGCTTGATGTCACATAGAATTAATTTCTAAACAGCCTGAATTTTAAGGTTTAGAAATGTTGCGAGACTTGCCGCCTTATATTCATTCATAATGGCCTACATTCATACAAAATAAATACGAGTATCAAATGATGGCGTGGGAGTTGGTGGGCGAACTACTATTAACCTTGACTAATTTTGCAAATAACGAAAAACAAACTTTAAGGTGACGAAATGAACAAGTTCTATTTCCTCAATTAACACTTGACTAACCTTAACTAACTGTAAAACATATTTACATTAATACCTAGTAGGGCATAAAAAACAAATAAATATTTACTATTTCTATTGGCAAAACACTCACAACACGTTCCAGGTTTTTTCTGTTTTTTTTTATTTTCAAATAGAAATAGAACTTGCAATTGTGTGTAAAACATACATAAATAAAATAAAAATTATGAAAATTTAAATTTAAATGGTGAGCACATCGGCTAAACTGCCGTTGAAATAATAAAAATCTATTTTTAAAGTTTTACGAAATATGTAAAAAAAAACTAACAGATAAAAAATGCACTTTATTAATTAATTCATTTATTTATTTGTTTTGTATGAGTTAAACTTGACTAAAATACTCACGGCATAAATAACATCCCATAAGAGCGCAAATGCTTTTAATACTTTCGTCGAACAGGCCATATTTATGTCAAAAGCATAAAAATATTCGTATTACTGCAACAAAATTTTATGTGGCACCCCAAGTAACAATACACAAAAAAAGAAAATTTAATTTAATTTTTCTTCTCTTTTCTAAAACACTTGTGAAAACTAAACTTTTTGATAAATAACAAAATTTAATTTCAAGTAAATTTTATATAAATATTTGTTCTATTTTTTACTTTTTAATTTTAATGGTTATTAATTATTTTTTATTTTCTTTTACAAAATTTTGTTTAATTTCATTACTTCCGCGCCTTATGTTCTAAAAATGCCGCGATTTAATGTTAAACTACATGTGTTTTTCGTTTTCCTTTTTCTTAAAGATATTTTTAAAAAAATAATCTCTACCGTCAATTTTACTTAAATTTTTCTGTTTCGTTTTTTGTTTTTCTTAATTTTTTTTAATTTTATTTCTTCTTTTTGTTTTTAACCGCAACGTTCGCCGCTTAAAAATAAACTAAAAAAAATTTTTTAGGTTTGTCTTTACTTCGAATTTAGTTGTTTTTTTTTGCGAATTTATTTTGTGTTAAAAGAAGCTTCGTGCTGTTTGAAAATACAATGGAAACGAACTAAAACTTATCAAAAGCTTATTTGACTTATAACAATATAAGACGAAGCTTTTACCAGCATTTAACATTTGTAAATGGCAGCACTCAGTGAAAGCTTTTCGCTTGGTTGTATAACGGAAATATTATTTTAAAAATATATTTTTGGTAATAATCGAACAAATACATTTCTAAATAAATTAAACATTTATTTCATCTTAAGATTAAATGCAAAACCACGTAACTAATAAAATATTCAAATTTATATTTTTATTTAAATGATTATTGGATATAACATCGAAACACATGTTCCTGCGAAATTTTCAAATCTTATAAAATAAAAAAAAATAAAAATCAGGCGAATTAAAAATGAAAATAAAGAAACTTTAATTCAGACTAGAGATGGGCGCGTGTCGTGTTTTTTTCCGTGACACGAACACGCACGACTCAACGCGAAATGTTCCTGACAAAAAAATCTGATTTCGTGCGTGTTCGGGTCGTTTCGTTTTGAAAGAAATTGACACGAAAAACACGAAACAATTTTAGATGTAAAATATGTATGAATGAATTTCTAGTAGAGAAAAAATTTAATATTTTGTATGGTCAAACACACAACACCAGCATGTTTGTTGATATTGTATGGGCCTCTTGAGCTTAAAGTTCTGTACGTGAACCAATAGCATCAACTGTGGTGGAAGATAGTATCAGCTGGCAGTACCAAGTCGGTGCCATATTTTGAAAAGCGGCCAGCGATGCCAAATATTTATAACCCAAACGCGCTACTACCCTCCTCAAAACGCACTAGAACGCGCTATGTTACAGCATTGTCAAATATTTATAGCAAAAACGCGCTATTTTCTACGCGCTAAATTAAATTTCAATAAAAGTCGATATACATATGTATGTAAATATTAGTATTCGTATGTACAATTATCTTTTCAGATTTTTCAATATTGCTTCCTTGACATTATGTTTTAATTGACTAAAATCATTTAATACAGAATCATAATCGCCTTCCAAAGAATCGAAATGCTTAGTTTGTACTTTTAATTTATTTCTTAAACTTTGTAACAACATATAAATTGTCGAATAGTTATGCGATTAGTGCATATTTTTGCATATTTTACCCTTTGAAGCATATTTTTGCAAAAAACAGTCTTACACGCATATTTTTAACATATTTTCTAGTTTTTAAAGCATAATTTCTTCTTTTAGGGCATATTTTGATACTCTGTAAAATTTTTTTATTATTTTAATATGCTTACAAGCTTAATAATATAAATGTTGCTCAAAACTTAAATTTTAATTTTTTGCCACCTAAATCTCATTTCCAATATTCCATGTAGTGTATACATTTTTCTTATATATTGCGTAGTTATTACGGACGTTAGTTTCAATAAAAATTCGGTTTTGCTATTTATGACGGACTCTGCCCCGATTGAAGGAACATTGTCAATGAATAAAACTTTATTAGATGTGACAGGCAACGATTTTTATTTGAAAATCTAGTTGAATATTTTGTTGTTTATTGCAATAAAAATCTTGCCCTACTTATCCAAAATACAAATTGAAGTAAAATTCTTACGAGAGTATTCAAAAAAAAATTAATTTGTATAATTTGCTTTTGTCAAAATTTTTGTCGCAATTTTGTTTTAACGTGCATAATTATTCCTTGTATAATTTTTTTATTGTTTTCGTTTTTTGTTTATTTTTGTATTTCAGCTATAAGAGATGCTTTGCAAGTTATGTACCTTTTTTTGGTCATTGTATGTATGTAGTACATATTTTTATTTGTGAAATTTCAAAATATTTGTCATTACAGTAATAAAATGCGTTTTTTATTATAAACACAGTCAAGCGAATTTTGTTTGCGATAGCTAATTAATTAACTAATTTAAAAAATGTTATTGGAGTTTTGGATATTAGAAAATTGTTAAATTTATACAAAAAAAAGGTAAAAAAAATATTGAACTGAAATGATATTATTGACTATATTCAAAACGCGTTAATTTAGCGCTTTTTTTATAAAACGCGCTAAGATGGAAAAAAGCGCGCTTGGCATAGTTAAAACGCGCTAAATCTAGCGCGAAACGCGCTAAATTGCCATCCCTGATGATACTCCCGTTGTGAGAAAATGGTACCCTACAGATGAATCATACCAAAGAATCATTTATGATACGATTTGCTATTTCATTTTTGAGCAATTTTCCGGTAGCATTAAATCATTAAATCACCTTTTTGCGATTTCTTTGCATTTAGTTTCCCTATTTTCAAGAAATATTTATTTGATCATATAAATGAATCATAAGTGAATCCTTTTTCAATCACCCAAGTCATAAATCAGTTTTTAATCATCAAAAGTGATCTGAGGAGAATCATATAAGAGAGGTGTGCAAAAAATTATCACTAGAGCGGCCGTTATTTATTTTTTTTTATTTCTTACTCAGCAAAAAAATAATCGAGATTTCGAAGCAATTGCTTCTAAATTCCTTATTAATAAAAGTCTCTTTTGCATTTTTATAGCTTCTTTTTCTGTTTTATTTTTATATTTTGGTTTCTTATATCCCTTCCATAAAAACATTTTGGAAGGTGTAGTTTAATATAACACAAAAATAAGCGCTTCGGAAGCGCGGAAAAGCATACAGTGCATCCCCTCTGCCTTACGAGGATGCAATAACGTAAGCGAATGACGAAATTTAACACAAACACTACGAAGTCAGTCGGCTGTTTGTATTCAAACTCTCAAAGTTTTTTATAGATCATCCTCTCTCGCTTACCTGTATACAAATTTGGATGCGAATGAAATTCTTATTTAGAGTTTTTGTTTTTTAATTGAATTTTGTACAAAAATAAATATGTGCTTCGGTAGTTCAGTGGGTAGTGTTCTAGCCTAACATACGGAAATCCTGGGATCGACTCCTGATTTAACGCGCGAAACAAAAAATAAAAAATTAAAGAGCAATTTTTTTAAGTAAACGAATATTTTTGCTGAATTCAGGTCACTCCGACAGGCATGAAAGAATCACATTTTAGATCGACGTAGCAGATGCAAAATTTCATGCATCGGGTAAGCGCTTGCATACCAAACGAGCACTTATATAGGTGCTTCCAGTGAAGCACCATTTTTTGCTGAGTATGCTCTCGCCCAAATCCATTCAGTTTTATGTAAATAAATACAAAAATAAAATTTCATAGCGATAAGTTGTGTTGTGGGGGTGCGTCCGCCTCTCAAAGCTGGTCTTCAAACCAATTTTTCTTTTGCATATGACTATCTTTTTAAAAACTCATTTTACAAGAATGTAATATATCGCGCCATAACCGCAAAAATAGCTTAAGCAACATAATTTTCGAACTTCAATTTTTGACCAAAATTAATTATTTGCGATCGTAAATAGTCCATTTTCGTCAAAAAAAAAAACGAAGTCCAAAAAATGTGTCGCTTAAGCTTTTTTAGCGGTTATGGCTTGATATGGCAATAAATTAGCTCTTCTAGGCAACAACATTAGTCAACATTAGATTCTAAAGGCAGAATTAGACGAACACCCAAGTACCCTAACGAAACAGCTGATCGTTTTTGCTGACTGAAAACTGCAAATGCTTGCCAAAATTTAATTTAACGTTGACGGCACGTCTCAATCGGTATAAAACAGAATTTTCTAACGTTATTAAGTGAAGTTTGTAAGCCAGTGATGGTACTATTCTATGTTAAATGGAAAGGGGGTATTTTGGCTCTGTTTTTTTGTACTTTTGCTAATAATAATTGGGCAATTTTTTACCCCTTCTCCTCAAGGGCGGATCAATAAGTCAGTGACTTTTCGAACTTCCCATCAAGTACTACCTGTTAATAGACTACTGTAAAATTTTGAGCAAGTGTCGTCATTTACTTTGCGTTTAACAGCTGTTCAAAACATACAACCTCGTGTATTTTTCTAAAAATGGAAAAAAGTGAATTTCGAGTGCTCATTAAACATTATTTTTTGCGAAAAAAAACCGTCAATCAAACCAAGAAAAAGCTCAATAAATTCTATGGGGACTCTGCATCAATGGTAAAAAATGGTCAGTACACTCAAAATATTGAAAAAATCCACGATATGCTGTTGGCCGATCGAAGAGTAAAAGTGCGTGAGATTGTTGATGTCTTAGGCATTTCATATGGCAGTGTGGTTTCGATTTGAAATGATCAGCTAGATTTAAGAAAGTTGTGTGCAAGATGGATGCCGCGTTTGCTCACAATCAACCACAAACACATGTGCAGTTTCCATGGCAAAAATCCATGAATTGGGCTACGAATTGCTCCCTCATCCACTCTATTCTTTAGATTTAGCCCCGAGTTAATATTTCTTATTCCCAAACTTGAAGAAATGGCTCGTTGGAAAGAGATTTGACTCTAACAACGAATCATTCCACAAACAAAGGCCTATTTTAAAGACGAAAAATCGAAAAATCCTACTTTTTGGAAGGGATACAAAAACTGGAGAAACGGTGGAAACGTGTATTGAGTTAAAAAGAGACTATGTTGAAAAATAAATTTTTGTTTTGCAAATAAAAAAAAAACTATGTTTCATTTAAAGAGTCACGGACTTATTGATTCACCCTCGTAGTACGCCATTCGGTGATTAGAAATCGTAAAAGAGAACTTTTTGCAAGTGGCAAGCCAATGTGAAAATCAGTAGAGGAATCAGTCGAGAGCATTGTGCCCACTTCTACCGATATTCGGTAGATTCTGCCGAATATGTTTGTCAATTTAACAATTCTACCGAACAAGGCCTGAAATCTACCGAATATTGTTATTTAGTAATTTAAGTCGATATACATATGTATATGTAAATTACCTATTTTGCCACATAGCAGTGCGGCCGCAGAGCGGTCATTTTCTGTTATGAAAATCATTAAAACAGAACAAAGAAATCGGTTAAAAACTGAAACTATAAGTAACCTAATATTTGCCAAAGAATTGTGCCTTGGGGATGCAATATTTATTCCTACCATTGATTTAATAATTTGTGCACAAAAGTTTAAATTCATAAATGGATCTTACATATAATCTTTGTAGTTATAAATGTTTGTCAAATAAAAGTTATTTTAGTAGCTTTATAAAACCTATGTAAAAAAACTGAATTCCTATTATTTATGTATATTATTTTATATACTTATGCATAGCATATCTACAAATATAAATGGTAAGGGCAAATAACTGACGATGACACTTTTTTTTATTGGAAATGCTTCATTGTTTATGGCAGTTCAAATTTCCAATCACATGTGAAGTTTTAAATGCGCTTTTGGAATCTGTTTAGTTTGATACTCCTTGCACTTACCCTTTATATATAAGTACATATGTATATTTCGTTATTTTTTATGTTTCTTTGAATTATTTTTTATGTTTCTCTGAATAAAAAAATTTTCTACCGAATTTCATTCAAATCTACCGATTTTTTTTGTCGATTCTACCGAATTTGAAAAAAAATTAAGTGTGCACACTGGTCGAGAGATAATGATCAAACAGAATTGCGGCATAAACACATTTTCCATATAAATTGACACAAAAGTGCAAGCTCAGAAAGTAGTCGAGGGATTGAATCTATTTTATTTTGACACCGTTTTTCTTATGTTCTCACATATTAATAAATATTCTCTCATAAATCCTACCATAGTTTCAATAAATTTCATACATTTTGTATTTATTTAAAACTACAAAGAAAAATAAGCACAAAACAAAATAATATAAAAATCAGAGAACAATTGAAGTTACTGCCGTCGATTTTAATATGGGCTTGGTTAATTTGACAGCGATTTTTCTTGAAGTTATGGACTTATTCTGTTTGATCATTTAAATAACTTTTTTGGAATGTCTTTTTTTACTGGCATACCTCAATATTTTCCAAATTTGTGATATTAAATAAGAAATAATATTTTCTTCGCTATATCAAAAGAGAGTTTTTATCTAAATTAAATAAAAACATGTAAGAAATTATTTAAATAGTTTTTTATAATTTATTTCAACTTGTTAACAATTTTTCATTCATTATAAAAAAATGCGTACATACACGTTTAGATACAAACATACATACATTATAATAAAATTATAAAAACGATCTGTTGTTAAAAAACATTAAATAGCTAAAAATTCACTTTGTTTTTATTTTTGTCAAATATTTATATAAAAAAAAATATGACTATACAAAAATATAAATACTTAACAGTAGTTCCCGCTAAAAAGGTTACAGAAGCTCTTAAATGCGTGTACATTGTGGGGGAGTAAATGTTTTTCTTTAACTTTATAAGCTTAAAACTTAACTAAAAAAAATTCGTATTAGATGTAGAAGAGAGCATTAATGTGCTAAATAATTTTGTAAATTTAAAGAGGGACTACTGTAAATTTGTTCAATATTCCTTTTTTTTTTTTTGTTTTTGTAATTAACTTTGTTACAAATTTGTTTCGAAAAAAAAGCAGCCATTTTCTGTTTAAAACTTAAATAATATTAATAGTAAGAACGTCTGCGATCATTGCGAATACTGTTGCAAAGGCAGCAAGAGATGAAGGTCACCAGTAACTGAAAAATAAATAAAAATAGAAAAATATCAATTTTTAATAATTGCAAAGTTGGAATTATTTTTAGGAGTAGGAGTTAAATAAGAATTTTTTGTTTATAAACTTTCAAAAATAATGAAGTAAAACTAGGAGTAAAAAGATATTTATTAAATATAAATTATTTTAGATCTATATATATCTATATGTACTCTAGGGTGGCCGTTATATATATATTTTTTTTTTTTTTTGGATTTCTTATGCTCTCCCTCCCCCAAATAGGTGCAGTTTTATGTAAAAAAAAGTACAAAAAAATTTGGGGGGTGCGTCCGCCCCTCAAAGTTGGCCTTCAAGCCCATTTTTCAATGTAATTTTTGCATATGACTATCTTTTTAAAAAAACATTTTACAGGAATATGATATATGGCAATATTTTAGCTCTTCTAGTCCACAATATTAGTCTCAAAGAAAGTTTTTTGCTAAAGTTAATATTTTAGAAAATAATCAAGAAAATAACCAACAAAATACAAAAAATTATATATACCAAAATTATATTTATATGGAAAAATTATTTATATATAGTCAAAAGAAATCTAAAAAAAAAATCTTTGAATATATTGAGGGCCATCTTTGAGGCGCGGTCGCACCCCCTAAAATACAACTTATTGCTATGAAACTTTTTTGTAATTTTTTTTTACATAAAACTAAACAGAGAGACTATAAGAAATCAAACAAAAAAATTCTCCATACAACTAACGGACACTCTAATGTACTCGTAGGTATTATAGGTGTCTGCACAGATATACCTGTTTGCACCAGTTTTGCCTGTGTTGGTTCTGGTATGTACAGATACTGTATGTTATTCAGCGTTTCTGTTACTCGCCATGTTTTAGACTCGATTGGTTTTCTTGAATCAAGTATGAGTTTATTGGAGAGAGAGAGAGGAAAGAAGAAAGAAGAGAGGTACAGATATGCTTGTACCGATGAGTTATGACTAGTAACAAAACGCTGAATACCATATGCATTTGTACATACCAGAACCAATATTCGTAAAACTGGTGCAAACAGGTATATCTGTGCAAACCTATAGTAGGTATGTTTATTGTTTGGATGTATAAACACATATCGAGCCATAACCACCAAAAAGGCTTAACCGACACATTTTTTGACCTAGTTTTTTCTTGACGAAAATCGATTATTTACGATAGCAAATAATTGACTTTGGACAAAACATCAATTTGTAAAATTAGGTCGCTTAAGCTTTTTGCGCAGTTATGGCACGATATGTATAGCTTTACCCTATAAGTGGTTTCATTTTGATTTGGTATGTAACAAAAAGAGTATTTTGAAGTGAAATTGTAGGAAGTTTATTTAGTTGTATAGAGGAATGAGTGTATGCCATTAATAATGGATCAATATTCTTTTCGTACATTTCCGGCTGTATGTCTTCCATGCACCTTTGAAGTCTTGAATAGATTGTGGGTTATTGGCATAGAACTGATATTTCATGTAGTCCCAAAGAAAATAAAATATATAAAAGTGTTCAATCCAAAGATCTTTGTGACCCATTTTTGATCGCCTCTTCGAAAAATCCTGCGGTCAGGCACGTAACGACGTGCACAGTGGTTCCAAAGAGCCTTTTTTCGCGTATCAATTCATATCTCGACAACTACAATAGTGTTGTTCTGCATGTTCGCACAAAATTTTGGCAGTATAGGATGGGGAAATGAGTACCCCCTCAAAAAGTAATTATAATTTCTCCTATATCTACAGAGCTATAATAGTTAGGCACACTTAATTTGATGTGGATAGCTATTAAAACAAACTTCATGTTTCGCAAAAACTTTAGGGCATAGAAGGGGAAGACCGGCACATCGCTTCCAAGTAATTATTAATTGCTTAATAAACATGATTTTTTTTTGAGTTTAAAATTTTTTAAACGCACTAATAATCCCAAATTAATATTTTACTTATTAAGTAAAATATTTTTTTGATGTGTAAACATCTACATATACGCTAGGGGGTAAAATTCTTTTTCACAATAAAATCACAAATTTTGCTGAGATTCACACCGCGTTGTCAAATCGGTGTGAGCTACATATGTATGAGTGTATTAGTGTTTGAAAGAAGCAATACAAATTTATTTAAAATATTGTAAATATTTATAGGAATTTGCTGGTTTTTAGGGTTCCGTACACCAAAGGTGAAAAGGTCCGTCACACGGTATTTTCTCAGGAACCGTAAGAGCTACGGACCTGAAATTTGAACAGATTATGTAGAACATTGGCCGCTACAACAACCAATGCATGAGAATTAAAAATTAAAGGGTGGTCCAAAACCCCATGTAATATACATACAATGGTATGTACATATGTATATTGAAACTTGAATTTTGTAAAATTAGTGTATTTTCATACAGACTACAACAATTAACACTAAAACTTAAAAAAATTTTAATTAAAGGGTGGTCCATCAGTTAATGCAATTTTGACTATGTAATTTTGACAATTTGTTATATCTTGGAAACCGTAGTAAGAGGCAAACACTTGAAATTTTCAAAAACAGTAAAACTAAAGAGAACCGAAAATTATAAAATCGCCAAACCAAAAAAAAAACGCAAAAAATTAAAAAAAATCGCCAAATTCGAAAAAACGCCAAAATTCAAAAAATTGAAAAAAATCGCCAAAACGCGAAAATGTCGCCAAAACTAAAAAAAAATTTATATAAAAAAAAATCGCAGATATGAAAAAAATCTCCAAAATAAAAAAAATCGCCAAAATGAAAAAACGCCAAAAACCGAAAAAAGTGTCAAAACTAAAAAAAGAGCCAAAACTTAAAAATATCTCCAAACCCAAAAAAACGCAAAAAACGCCAAAGAAAAAAACTGAAAGGACCCCAAAAACAAAAACGAAAAAACAATGCCAAAACTATTTATTATATAGGATGAAGTTTGTATTAAATTACATATCTAGTGTTCGTACGGAACCCTTCGTGCGCGAGTCAGAGTCGCACTTTACTGAATTTATTGTTTGTTTTATTTAACTTGATAATTGCTTTATTAGGGTTCCGTACACCAAAGGAAATTTGAAAATTTGAAACAGTATGCAGACATTTGGCCACAGTATGCAGACATTTGGCCACTACAACAACAAATACATGAGAGTTAAAAAATAAAGGGTGTTCCAAAACGAGAAACGAAAAATGTTAAAATACCATGTAATATACATACAATTCCATGTACATATATGCACTTTAAAATTTATAAGTTAGTGTATTTTAACACTAAATTTAAAAAATTTAAATCAATGGGTGTTCCATCAGTTAATGCAATTTTGACTTTGTAATTTTGACAACTTGCTGTATCTTGGAAACCGTAAGAGGCAAACACTTGAAATGTTCAAAAACGGTAAAACTAAGAAATCAAAAAAATATAAAATCGCCAAATCTCAAAAAATCGCGAAAACGAAAAAAGCACCAAATTAAAAAAAATTCTAGGACTAAAATAAATCGCGAAAAACTGGAAAATCGCCAAAATGAAAAAAAACCTAAATTAAAAAACCTCAAAAACAAGAAAAATCACCAAAATGAAAAAAATCGCATAAATGAAAAAAAACCCAAAAACAGAAAAAATCGCCAAAATTAAAAAAAAAATCGCCAAAATTAAAAAAATTGCGAAAATTAAAAAAACCCAAAAAGAGAAAAAAACGCCAAAACGAGAAAAAAGCGATAAAACTGAAAAAATCGTTTAGACTGAAAAAAATTAAAAAGGAAGAAAGCTAAATCAAAAAAAAAATTATCAAAACCGAATGTGCGCGAGTCAAAGTCGCACTTTACTGAATTTATTTTAATTGCAATGCGTACACAACAACAAGAACAGCAACAGCAAATTAAAAAGTAAAAGGAAAGGCATTTACCATAGATGAGCACTGCAGCACCACTAAGGTTTCAGTAAAAATAATGAAAATTTTTTAACAAGTAAACTTTTACTGATTATTAAAATTTTTTTCTACAATTTTTATAAATTGCCTAAATGATTTGTTATATGATGAGGTGCATTGAATTTTCAGTAACCAGTAATGCCCGTATTCATAATGAAATTTTACCAAATGGCTAAATGTTTTTCATACAAAAGTTTAAAAATTTTAATGAAAAAAATTTGCCACTTGCTACAATTTTATTATGATTACGGCCCTACGATTTTACTGGTAATGCAAATTAAATTTCATTAGCAGTAAAAATTTACTGAATTTTTTTAGTAATCAGTAAATTTACTGCTTACTGCAATTTTGAATGCAGTACATATACATATACTGCAGTGTGCCCATTTACTAACCAAATAAGTTTAATAAAACAAACCAAAACCAACAAATTCATATGTATTTACAATATTGAAGCACTCAATAGTCAACATGTTTTTTATTTTCTTTACCATTACTACATTGGCTGACTTTTTTTCAGCTTCAAATTGTAGTTGCAAAAGTATGTAAAAAGAAAATAAATGTAAATAACAACAACAGCTATTTAAGAATGGGGTGTTGCCACACAAGTATTTTTTGGCCTGGTGCAGTCAATTTGAGAATTAGTGATTTTTTTATGGGAATTGTTAAAATTTAAGTTTGAAATTTTTTAAATGCACTAATAATCCCAAATTAATATTTTACTTATTAAGTAAAATATTTTTTTTATTAAAAATACATTGAAATTGATTATTGAGGGGCTTAGCTGATTTTTTTATTTGAACAACCGAATCAGGAACAAAATTCATATAAACGGTGCTTACTTAATTAACGAAACAAGCATAAATATAAAATTTTTTTATTCGAGCACGCTTTTAATGAATTGCCTACCACTGAATGAGTTCGGAAATTTCATTAGCAGTAAAAATTTACTGAATTTTTTTAGTAATCAGTAAATTTACTGCTTACTGCAATTTTGAATGCAGTACATATACATATACTGCAGTGTGCCCATTTACTAACCAAATAAGTTTAATAAAACAAACCAAAACCAACAAATTCATATGTATTTACAATATTGAAGCACTCAATAGTCAACATGTTTTTTATTTTCTTTACCATTACTACATTGGCTGACTTTTTTTCAGCTTCAAATTGTAGTTGCAAAAGTATGTAAAAAGAAAATAAATGTAAATAACAACAACAGCTATTTAAGAATGGGGTGTTGCCACACAAGTATTTTTTGGCCTGGTGCAGTCAATTTGAGAATTAGTGATTTTTTTATGGGAATTGTTAAAATTTAAGTTTGAAATTTTTTAAATGCACTAATAATCCCAAATTAATATTTTACTTATTAAGTAAAATATTTTTTTTATTAAAAATACATTGAAATTGATTATTGAGGGGCTTAGCTGATTTTTTTATTTGAACAACCGAATCAGGAACAAAATTCATATAAACGGTGCTTACTTAATTAACGAAACAAGCATAAATATAAAATTTTTTTATTCGAGCACGCTTTTAATGAATTGCCTACCACTGAATGAGTTCGGATACGGATTATCCAAAAATAGAATTTTTAAAAAGCCTAATAAAGTTAGCTAAAATCACAAAAAATCATTATTACATAAATACCACCAAGATCACGCGTGACTCATACGAGACGCGTTACAAGTTATAACATTTGTACATCTTCAGTGAATGACACTGACAAAAACAACATCAATGAAAATGTTAGCAGAAATCGTTAAGCGCTTATTATTGACCAAATCAATGCGTGAGGCGATTACAAATTCTTACATAACTAATATTTGTATCATTATTTGAAATTGAATTCATGTTCAAGGCTGAGTCATACAGGCCAGTAAGTCTACTATCAACAATGTCAAAACTCTTCGAAAAGCTGCTCATAACAAAATTGTCCCCAATTCTAACTGATAATGGCTGTATACCGGGCCATCAGTTTTGTTTTAGAGAAATCAGCATAACACTAATGAACAAACGCATAGATTGGTTCCATTTATAAGAAGAAGACTTGAAGTAAAGAAGTATTGTTCTGTCCGCTTTATAGATGTTTCTCAGGTATTTGATAAAGTGTGACAAGAAGGCCTTATTTTAAAATTGAAGACGTGTCTACCAATAAATTTTTTAAAGCTATTGGAAAGTTACATTATTGCCCAGAAGTTCATTGTTGTGGAAGGAGACCCCATGAATGTGCGCGAATCTATATCATCCGGTGTGCCACAGAAGATTATACTCACAGAAAAAAATACACAAGAATTATTTTCAAAAAAAAACCATGTTATTGAAGACAAATTTTTTATTTCAATAATATTTATAATATTTGTCATTAACTTGAATATTGTATTTATCAATTCCGCGCATTTTAAAATATCATTTAATTTAATTTGTTTGTGTTGGTGTTTTCCTTGCTTGTTGATTGACTCAACCTGGTCATGTGCTGATGTTTTTGTTTTTTTTATTGCTCGTGTTTTTTAAATTATATCAACACAATACGTACATAATAAATCATGTTTTGCTTCTATTCATTATTTACTTATTCAACAATGAATTGCTCTTTAGCTGAGTGGTAAGTGCGTTAGTTTATTAGTCAAGAGATTGCCGGTTCGACTCATCCCAAACACATTTAGTTTTAATAGCCAGTGATGCCAACTTAGCCCTTTTAGGGCTCGATTTAGCACGTTTTCAGTCAGTCAAAACGCGAAAAAAAAATGTTTAGCCCCAAACTAAAAAAGACGCAAACCTAGCACTTTTTACAATAATCTTTCAGCCCTTTTAGCCCCTTTTTAGTTTTTGCTCGGTATGGCTACATTTAAACTTTTGCAAAATTTTTCTTCCTTTAATCTAGCAAAATAAAATGAGTAAAAAGTCGATATTGCTTTACCAATTTAAAAAAGAAGAACAATATAGAATAATCTTTCTTCTTCCATTTCTTCCAAATTTTGTATGCCTTGAAAGTTATTCAGTACAGCCTAAAACAGATAATGTATGTTTTTGGAAGAGCGAGAAATCGAAATTTTATTTAATAACGGCCAATTTTAAATGTATCTTCTTATGTAAACATACATATGTATATATATATATATTTCTATTATATATGTATGTATATGCTAACTATTTAATCTACGTATGTACATACCTAATTGAAATGTAATATGAAATGTAAATGAAATATGTACAATATTGAAGCTCTCAAGTTATGTATGTGTTGATCTCATGATAGTTATTTATAATCTAATAAATTACTTTACAAAAATTGATTTGATGTTTTTATTTTCAACAGCCCCTTTTCGCGCTTTTTCGAAAAATCGTACTATTTTTTTTTTTTTTTTTTTTTTTTTGAATATTTTTTCAATTTAGCCCTTTCTAGCCCTTTTTCAAACATTTTTACGCCTTTTGAGTCTCAAAAGTTGGCATCACTGTTAATAGCAGCCAAGCAAAAGCAAACAAAAAGGTGTTGAAAAATGTGAAATTCATCCACACACGCACACACACACACACACAATAGCAATTATCACTGAAAATAAAATTTCAGTCAACAATTTTTTTCTTTGATTCATTAAATTTCTTTATTGACTGAAAAAAAAATATATTCAATAAACGTGCATACAGTTTTATTTATCAATAAGTCCCAATTTACACTATGCAAGTCTTATTGCTAAGCTGATTAGTTTGTTAGGCTATAGAGACGGGGGGAAAAGAAACGTTGCTGTTCCCCTCGTCGTATTCAAATATCAAAATCATTTTTTTCTGTGCTAGGACCAGTTTTGTATTTGATTTATACTTGTGATATGCCTTTGAGCAGTAATATTTACACTTGTGCATTTGCCGATGATACAGCCTGCCTTAGTGTGCACTAAAACCATTATGGGGAATCCCGATATCTAAACGAACACAAGTGTATTCATTTAAGAAATTTATTGTTCGACATATTGTCAGAAGTTTATTTTAATTTGAAATTTATTTGCTAGTGGTTCAGCGTTGTCTATATATTTCATTGTTGCTGTAACAAATCATCAGTAGACTTCAACCACACATTTTGAATAGTCACAAACCTCTTATCTTATGCACAGACTTTTTTGTATTAGTTTATAAGCCTACTACGCTTATTTTTCTTTTGTGATTTTCAAAAATATTATTATTTGTGAATTCTCAAATAGTTCTTGAAAGTCTGTGCATAAGATAAGAGGTTTGTCACTATTCAAAATGTGTGGTTGAAGTCTATTGATGATTTGTTACAGCAACAATGAAATATATAGAGAACGCTGAAATACCAGCAAATAAATTTCAAATTACAAGTGTATTCAGGTAACATTCACCCTACGAAGACATAATTGTTCCCCCATTCAAATCAACAACCAATATTTATTTGTTCCTCAATATATTCAATTTAAAAATGGAATATCTCTTGATTTTGACCCAATCTTTCAAAACAGACCACTGGGTATACGGCCGAAAATTAAGTTAGAGTGTATCGGCGTTTTTTGTGTCTTACACAAAAAATATTTTACTTTAGCTTTAAAGTTCATATTAGTTGCCAAGCGCTTTAAGGCTAACACAGCTTTGTTAAGAAATCATATGCAAAACACAACTTTAATTATTTTGTGATTTAATAATACATTCTGGTAACACCGCCATGTTCAACAACCATTTCACAGCTTATGATGTACAACATCGAATACAATTTTATTCGAGTACTCAAATGATTTTTTATTTTATTAAATACATTTTTATTATCTTGAAGTTAAGCAACCTAATTTATAAAATTTAAGCTTCTGACATGGAAGCAAAACAGATAAACATTTTTATGAAGTAAAAGTAAAAAAAAAATATGATGAACATAGAAAAATTATCTCAATTATTTTATTCGAACGAAATGAGTATTTGAATATCCAGCTTTTTTTCGATTTGTTTTGTTTGAATGTACATCACTAAAACATTTTTGTACAATTGTATTTATTTTAATATTTTTTAATGGATTTTGCTATATATTTCGAATCAGTTGGATAATTTAGTGATGTTTTCCATCACATGACGAAAATAATAAATTTAAAATAAGAGCTAGCACTTCTAGCTTCATTTTCAGATGTAACATGAATCAATATGTGCTATATTAACAAAAATATTTGAGGTACAAAATACACATTTTGGAAATATCAACTTAAAGTAGCCTTAACAAACGTAGGTGCCTACTTTAGAATTTTGATTTAATAATTTTTTTTTTTTTTTGGAATACAACTTTACTTAACATTGCTTTTCAAAGCTTTGTTAAGTTTTTTTGAATACGACCCTAACAGTGTAATTATTTCACCTTTATTTTTTTTTCAAGCGAGTACTTTCAATTCTCACGATACTTGAACTTTCTTTAATTAATCCGTGAAATTACCGCCTTTGGTCCCTAAGTGCGACGATCCAAAATAAAATGAGAAACACAAAAGTACAAGGAATAGAAAAAAAGACACAATGTACCAAGATGCTCACAATCGATTCAGCTTCAGAAAAATGGAATTGGTGATGTTATCGCGGACATTCATCCCCAAATTTGTGATGGAAAATTTCATGAAAAATAATATGGTTCTGCAAGAATAGATGTAGCTGTTAATGTTTACAATTTTTTAAATCCAAAACATTTCTTTAAAATTAAATAAAGATATCAAGATTTGGCTCAAAAATACTACTCATTCTTTACATATCAAAATAAAGCACCCGAAAATCATGTTCCCGCTAAGGCTTCTCCTAAACAAATCGGCAAAATAATTCAAAATTTCTAATATAATAAATTCTCTTTTTTGTGTGTGTATGGGCTAAAGTGGTCTATTTCCTGCAAGAGCACACTTCTTTTATTTACCTCTAAAGCGATTAAAATCCAAGCTACAATATTAAAGGCCCTCAGTAGGTTTACCCAATATTCTTCAAATTTAATGCGACAACCAGTCTCGAGGAGATTTTCAGGTATAGATGAATCATTATTCTCGAAACAGGTATCAGGTGGCAATTGTCCATTCACGATATAATCCTGAGGACTGGCACGACCACAGCATTTAAACTAAATAAAATAGAAAAATGTTTAATACACAAATCATCCCCCAACAGATTTAATATATCAGTAAGCATTTTTAAATAATCACCCAAGTCTCATAATGTGACATGGCACCTGGAGTTTTGAGCTCATCTTCCCATGATGCGTCCAGTGTGTTCGCTAAATTTGAAGCAGCCTCCCGCTCGCCACGCGTTAAAAGAAAAGTAACCGCCACCTGCGCCAGAATAACCACAATCATGAGTATGATAACCTAGAAAGAGGTTTATTTGTAAAAGAAAATACATTTCATTGAAGAAATTAAGCAAGTATTAATAATAAATAATAAATTTGTTTTAATTTACCCACCGTTATAGTACAACAGACATGTTCTTTAGCAGCTCCAATGGTTAAAAATAATAAAACCACAAATATTGAAACGCCAATTGCAATGTAAGCGTACGCAGCTGTTGAGGCCAGTTCATTTGTTTCGTATGTTAAGATTATATATACGCCAAAGCCTATTAATACTGCTGCCAGAAGCTAAAATTGTAAATTTAGAAAATAAAGAATATTTCAATTATAAATTTAGGTGAAACAATACTTATGTCTACACAGGAAGGAAGAGGTTAGGTTAGGTTAGGAAGTATTTATGTCTACACAAATGATTTTGAATATTTCAATTAGAAATTTAGGTGGAACGATCTTAATGTCTATACAAATATTTTTAAAAAGCTATCGATAACGAACGAAATTTCAAAATATTTCATTGCAATTTTCAAGAAAATATTTTCAAATTTCGATTGATATCGCATGCCCCATATTATTAAGGGCCAACCACACGATGTTAACAACGTTCGACTTGTCGCACACTTACCCACATTCAAAACAAAAACAAATTTTTTAATACTTTGTTTTTTCAAATGTAAGTGTGCGACAAGTAAAACGTTATCGACATCGTGGAATTGGCCAAAAATATTTAGCCCTGACCAAAACAAATTCTTTCTACAATGTGGCATCACCGAAGCAGCTGTTAATTTCTGTATTAATAGACGAAAACAGCGTAAGTCGAAAAATCTAGTTTCGAGAAAAAAAAAACCCTTTTAAAGTATGAACATTCTTGTGAAAAAATCAAAATTGAAAAATTAAAATAATTTTTTCGTAAAATAAAGATTATGAATATTTTAAAATTTAGTTTTTAGTGTAATTTGGCGCTAATAATAAATTTCGCTGTAATTTTTTTAAAACCTCAGGTCAATATTTATTTCTTTATGACTTTATAAAAAAGTTCGTAAGGGACATGGGCATTCCATGTAAATATGAAACTTCGTTTGTTGAATTGTATAGCATATATGCCTTAACTAGACTTATGCTGTTATCGCTTTCAAGTACAGATTTATTAAAACATAAAACACATTCACCAAAACGATTAATTTTTTTATGCGACACATAAAGTATATACATATACTCTGGGCCCTTATGAATAGGGTAAACGAATAAGAGATGTCGGTCTGTCTGTACGGAGCTCCCAGAAAAGCTAGATATTTCGGCTCCTGAACTGGCATGTCAGAAATGGTCCAAAATATTTATGTTTTATATTTAAAATCAGCACAATCGAAAACACGGTTTCAGAGCTGGAAAATTTAAACTTTTTTTATTGATATATAAAAGTAACTAGCTACAATTAATTTTCCGTTTTCCATTTAGTTTTTCGTATTGAAAATATTAAAACATCAAAAAGACGATTCCAGGGTTGGAAAACTTGAACTTTTTTTGGTATATAAAAATTACCCACTACAACTTTTTTGTTTTCTATAAACTAAACATATTTTGTATTTAAGATAGATAATGATTGGTATAAGAAATCAGAAAAAAATATAAAAGTATGATTCCAGGGTTGGAAAATTAGATTTGTTGTATATAAAAGTAACCAGGTACAATTAATTTTGTATTTTCCTTTAGAAATTAAATATTTTTGATGTTTTAAAAAAAAAACACAGCTCCCAAATTATTATTTTTCTGATTAAGTAAAATAATAATAATCTGCATTAGCAACAGTGAAATGCACATAGGATCCAGCTTAACCCTCAATAATCAATTTTAATGTATTTTTATTAAAAAATAAAATGTTTTACTTACGTCCCTTTTCACAATGTGTGATTAAGGGCCAAATTATAGTCATTAGTTAATTATTAGTAAACTAAAATGATAACTATTGTTTAACTAATATGTCATAATCACAGTGCATTGTTTAACTAAAGTTCTTAATATGAGCGACCCTATCAAACAATCAGTTTCACTATTGGCAGCTTTGGTATAGCATATGGTTTTTGCTACACTATTTCTTAAAAATTTATAAAAAAAAAAACAAAAATTAGTGCTGAAACTGGTTCGTAAAAACCAAAATATAATAGAAAATATAACAAAAATTAAAAATTTTAAAAACCCCCGACTTTTTTCAGAAAAGATGTTATATCTTCTAAACGGCTGGACCGATTTTTTTCAAACATAACTAAGAACCCTCTCGATCAAGTCATCTTTCAAACAGAAAAAACTAAGTGAAAATCGGTCCAGCCGTTTGGCCTGTACGTGGACACGGACAGACACACAGATACACAGATACACAGATACACAGATACACAGACACACAGACACACACTACAAACTTATAACACCCCTTTTTTTAGTCGGGGCTTAAAAACAAAAAGAATGCGTAACAGATAAATACAAAGAAGACTCTTGATAATATATGTGTGAAATGTGTATAAATAATTTCACACAACAATAATACTAATAAACCCTGTCGGATTTTTATCAGCTAGCTCAAAATATGGGTGACATTTTGCTAACTAATTTACAACTAGCTTCTGAACTAACTCATAAATGATACAGATGTGAGTCAGTGGCTTTTTGTAGAACTGTCTTCTTCCCGATAAGTATTGAACTAACTTTAAGCTAACTCAAAAATGATGCTGACATTAGTGAGTTGTTTTTGTACAACTAACATTTCCTCGATAAGTTTTGAACTAACTTTTAGCTAACTCAAAGCTGATGCAGAGATGGGTTAAAGTTTATCGAGAAGATTTCAGCATAAAATTCATGTTTATGTTAACTCTGTGGCGTCCTTATTTTATATGACGCATAAGCAAAGTGTTAAGTATGATTGCTGACAAACAAAATGATCACGGTTCGATACCCCTTATCGCACAGAGAAAAAACTGCCTCATAGAGTCAATAAGATTTTCTCTATGAAATGTTTTTAGGCTAAGGGGTATCCCAGCAGAAAGAAGCGAAGATTTTTTCATAGAGATTCCTTATTGTTTTTATGTGGTAAATCTTATTAAATTTATCAAGAAGAAAACCACATAAAATCAAGAAGAAATTTTATTATTCCCAACTTTTTTTACACAATTTCCGTTATTTTTGGCACCAAAAAAACAATCAATAGAGAAAAACTTCTTGATTCTATTAGGTTTTCTTATAAATTGAAAACTATATGGATTTCTTATTGATTTTATTAGGTTGCCTTATTGATTTTTTTAAAAAGGTTTTCTTCTTGATTTTATTAGGTTCCTATATGATTATGTGTAAAGCATCTTATTGATTTTTTTAATAAGGAAATCTTCTTGATTTTATGAGGTGTCTTGTTATTTCATATCTATAAATAGACACAGACAATTTTTTTTCATGATCTTTTTCGTTTTTGTATAAGCATGTTTGCAAAATTATTTCAATGGTTATTCAGACTGCTTGTTAGCATATTGGTTAAAGTGTTTGTCTATCAGTCAGAAGTTTGCTGGTTCAATACTTGTCTCCTTTCAAGTAATAATATGTATGTATGGTGAGCTAATTAATTAAGAATACAATATAATATGTATGTATCTATGTAAGTATGTATAGTATGTATAGCATAAATAAATAACATCTACATATACTACATACATACATAAGTATATGGTATAGAATTTAAATGAAAATACATAAGCAAAGCACAAAGAATAAAGAAAGACATAATTTTTTTTTTATTTTATGAGGTCGCCTCATAAAATCAAGAAGAAAACCTTATTAAAAAAATCAATAAGATAACCTCATAAAAACTACAAGATTTCTTCTTGATTTTTTCAAAAAGGTTTTCTCTATGAAATTAATAAGATTTCCTTAATGAAAAAAAACCATAGAGATTTCTTATTAATTTTGTTTTATTTTATGAGGTATTTATTAGGCACTGTTTTCTCTGTGCGCCTTTAAAATAATTTAAAGTTCTTTTAAATTTAAGTTGGCTAAAAATGTTAATCACTAGTAAGTTAAAAATAATGGTTAGCTAAAGAAAGACCTATTTTATTCTTTTTTGATGCTCCACAAACTAAGTCACAATGGGCCAACCATTAGTTAGTCAGTTCGCAACTAACAGTGCACTTGCATTTTATCAGCCAAAAACTCACTCGAAATGAGCTAACTTGTGGTTATTTGAAACTTATGCAGCGTGATTGAGTACTGAATCGTTCTGAGGACATTACGTTGAAAAACTGAATAGCGTTTAACATGTAAAATGAGTTAGCTTTTGAGTTAGTTGTCACTCGTCTCTGCTTAACCATTAGTTACTTTTAAGTTAGCTCAAATCCCGACAGGGAAGTTTTCAATGAACCAGCTGTTGTGTAACTATTTGGCGGTTTAACTAATGGTAAACAAAGAGCTGTGAATCAAATATTATTGGTTAAACTATTGCTATTAGCTAACTAATGACTGTATGTTCTTCATACAAAACTTGCCGTTAAAGTTCCTGTTATCTCTTAATTGAACATTGTGAAAAGTGCCGTTAATAAGTAAAATAATAATTTGGGATTATTAGTGCGATAAAAAAAAATTTTAAAAATTAAATTGTAACGATTTCCATGGGGAGCACTATATTTTTTTAATTTCACTTACGATGTTATTGTTTATGACCACAAAAATAAAATGCTTAAGATTTTTATCATTTTCATTTCTACATCGTGAAGAAATACTATGTACTATTGTTGTTAATTATTTGTCTTTTATGTTTATTCGAATGAAATTTCATAATTTTTTTCTTGTTCGAACAGACGAATAATTTTGAACTTTTGTTCGAATATTCGAACGAACAAAGAATAAAAAAATATATTCGAATAATCTTAAAAAAGTTTGCAAAAAACGACACGTATGTGTATTAGATTAATTTTTTTATTAACAAACGAAAAATATTTCATTACACAAGAAAAACAAATAATTTCAATAACAAATTTAGGAATATTAATAACAAAACTTTAAAATTTTAAGAACCTTTGCCGCAGTTGACGCTGTGGCATAGATAAGAACTCCATGTTCCACTTATAATATTAAAGTAACAGAATCGCAAAAAATAAAAGATTAATTAAAAAAATTATGATAAATTCCAATCGACTAGGCCGGTTTTTTCAAGTATAAATTAGAAGATACGATCATGTTACCATTCAAACGAAAACAAAGCAAAATTAAAATCGGCCAAGACGCTGGGGAGCTACGGTGTCAAAGACACGCAGATCAACAGAATATATGTAAAAAATGTGATATATTCTAAACGTCTGGACAGATTTTCTTTAAACATAGCTAATAACACTCTCGAACAAGTCATTTTTTATTTTATTTTTAAAAAGAAGTAACAATCAGGCAATGATTGTCTACTACTATTATAAGGAAAGGGATAGTAACAGAAAAGATAGGTGGTGAAGGAATAGATAGAGGAATGCTCCTTTTTTTATAGCTCTGCTTTTTGCAATTTTTTTTTTAATAATGTAATGCTGCAGCACCTCTGGCGTTAGTGAGTCGTATTAATTTGTTTGAAGCTATGTTTAGTAGCAGTTTAGTAGTTATTTTACTTCGCCGATGATTCTGCTACACAACGAAGGGTGGTGCTCTGGTGTTACATTAGTATTAGTATCTCTTGAAGTCGGTATAGTTCAGTGGCCAATGACTATGCCTTCATCACTTGAACTTTTCTACAACAACTGATAGAAAGGGACAGTAATGCACATCAGAAAAATGCGTGGTGTTGTTATTTAATGACTGTGAGATAGCGGGCTCGATCCTAAAACCTTCGTTTTTGTAGTCAACGTGCCAACTTCTTCAGCCAATGCCACCCTCAAACAGGAAAACTAAATCAAAATCGGTCCAACCGTTTGGTCTGTACACACACAAAAATTCATAGGTTATATTTCCTAAAATTGTGGTATAATTTTAACTAAGTGAAAGTGTAGAATGGCATTTACAAAGTTT
Source organism: Tachina grossa (assembly GCA_949987645.1). Taxonomy (NCBI): domain Eukaryota; kingdom Metazoa; phylum Arthropoda; class Insecta; order Diptera; family Tachinidae; genus Tachina; species Tachina grossa. Next base: position 46,938,103 of record OX465278.1, on the reverse strand, counting down.
TTTAGATAATTTAACAAAAATTTTGGTTGATTTCTATGATCGAAAAATCAACTAAAATTTTAGTTAAAAGTCCTTGACGAATAGGTAAATTGCCTAAGTAGCAAAGTAAATTTATACATATGTATATAATGCGGCAATTTATCATGGATTTGAGTTAAAATAACTATTTATAATTCGATAATTTTTCTAATAATATTCAAAGAATTTTTGCATTTGAGAATAATATATAGGGTGTTTTTTTAAGAGGTATAGAACTTTGAATTGAAAGAAAACACAAGAAAATCGTTTTAATGTCCATCAATTTAGCTTTATTGGAAGGATAATTTTATGCCATTAATATTTAAATATGATTTCGGGCATGTGGCCGCCGCGGCTGGCTCGAATAAAGCCAATTCTACAGGTCCAATTTTCAACCACTTTTTCGAGCATATGGGGCCGTATGTTGGCAATAACGCCACGAATGTTGGCTTCCAAGTCCCCTAACGTTTCTGGTTTGTTGGCGTAGACGAGCGACTTCACATATCCCCAAAGAAAATAATCCAATGGTGTCAAATCACACGATCTTGGTGGCCAATTGACAGGTCCATTCCGCGAAATTATGCGCTCATCGAATGTTTCCTTCAATAAATCGATTGTGACGTGCGCTGTGTGGCATGTAGCGCCGTCTTGTTGGAATCACAACTCATCCACATTCATGCCATCCAATTCGGGAACAAAATAGTCGGTTAGTCGGCTCCAATTGTTGTGCACGGTGGCGAATCGATTCATTCGGGTCCTCTTCAACACTTTGCTCTACAGCGGCAATTGTTTCTTCGGTGCGCACTGTTCGACGTCTCTGCGGATGCGTATTATCACATAGAGTAAACGTAGAGCGAAAACGATCCATGGTTAACCGAATTAATTGCTCTGATGGACGATTATGTCGACCATAAAATGGACGGAGCTTGCGGTAAACTTCGCGAAATGAACCATTATTTTCGAAATAAATTTGCACGATTTGCAAGCGCTGTTCTTTTGTCAACCTGTTCATGATGAAATGGCAAACCAAACTAAATATTAATCACTTGACAGCTGACAAAATGGCCGCCAGTTAAAAAAGTGATGCCAACTTAAAGTTCTATACCTCAATAAAAAACACCCTTTATTATTATTTATTAATTTATATTTATATGCATGTACATATACATATATATAATCAGTGTTTATGTCTGTTATTGACCTAACCGCCTATTAGACGGTCATATTTGGTATGTGAACATGATGTTATGATATACATATACTCGTTTAAAAGATCTGATAGTCTTACATAGAGAGAGGCCGCCCGTGGGCACTTATGCCCATTTTTTCAGTTGGTAATCAAACCGTAATTATTTTTAAGTTCTAATTAAATACGAAATTGTGTTTTTGAGTGCTTATTTAAATAATAATTAAATGCCCAACCTTGCGAAATTAAACACTACTACTACAATACTAAGTTTTATGATTGTACCATATGTTTTTATGCGTGTGTGTGTTTACTGAAAACATGCACATGAGCATCATGCGGTCGTATTAAAAAGAATTTCGTTTAAATTTCATAAATATATAACATATACCGTACAAAGTTTCATATCATGGAATAAAGTAATATAAAAAGTCATTATGATGTTCTTTTGGTCTCATAAAATGAGTTTTTATGCAATTTAATTTTCTAGATGTTGATAACCTAACTTTTTTGTTTACATTAAACAGTTGCTGTTTGAAAAGCCTTCAATAATACTGGGAAATTTTGCAGTGCTACCGTACTTTCAACGTAATTTAATAAGAACTTTAAATAACCACTGAAAAAATGAAATCGTATTTAATTACAACTTAATTTTAAATAAAAATTAGCTAATTACGTACTTAATTTTTAAGTTAAAAACTGGGGGTTAGTTATTCTCTTATTTACACGTGCGTTCGTACAAGCATGCATTTTACTCTCTTTTATATTATACATGTACCTATGTATGTATGTGTTTGCTTGACTTCCCAGTTGTCCAAATCGTCCTAGACGACATTGTCTTCGACGATTCATGTACGACATGTCGTCTGTAGATTAAGTTTTCTAATCGACAATTTAAAAGAAATCGGCGTTCATGACTATCTGAACGACAATGTCACACGTTTTCTCTTCAATAAAACTTTGTTGGGGACCATCTGAGCGACAGTGTCATACGTTTTGTCTTCAATAAAGCCTTGTCGAGGACAATCTGAGCGACAATGTCCCTCGTTGTGTCTTCAATAAAGCATTGTTGACGACAATATGAGCGACAATGTCCCTCGTTATGTCTTCAATAAAGCCTTGTTGATGACAATCTGAGCGACAGTGTCACACGTTTTGTCTTCAATAAAGCCTTGTTGAGGACAATCTGAGCGACAATGTCGCTCATCTTGTCTTGTGTGACCTCGCCGCCATTTGTATGAAAATTTCGTCAACGATTTGTATGGATTTGTCTTTAATATGTCTTCTACGACTTACCATTGTCTTGTACCCGTCGTCAAAGATGTCTTAAAGACGTGGCCAACTGGGTTTGGTCTAACAACACAACAGTCTCTCTGATAACACCATGTTCACATACCAAAATAATACCGTCCCATAACCACTAGATCTTGGTTCAACAACATTTAAACATTTATATAGGTTTGATCATAGGTTTGTGCCTAAAATGAACGACTGAACGATTTGGCCCCAGCTCTAATAGCCGCTTCTATTTGATTACACAGTGAGCACTCCTACATAACAAAAATGCATAATTTTCTTCTTCTTTTGCATTTGTATACATACAAACACAAACACAGCAAAGATAAAAATAAGACAACGTTTGCCGGGCTTAGCTGGTTTATCTATAATAATTAAAAAATAATAAATTTACACAAATATAAAACTTTAAATTTCATGTTACATACCTTTTTGCTCAAAAATTTTCTTTCGACAAGAAAATAGAAAAAAATTCAATAAAAATAATTTCGAAGAAGATACCTTATTGTAGTAGGTGTATTAACTTGGATTTTAGGTAAAGTGTAATGTACAAATTACCTAACTGCATAGTTAATAAAACCCAAGATTTTTACTTTCATATAAAAAAAGTTACCTATTCAAGCTTAGTTAATATTACCTCTTATATTTTTTTGTGTGTACGTCGTACAGACACAAACTTATAACACCCCTTTTTTTTGTCGGGAGTTAAAAACTGAAACGAAATTAGTTAAAAAGGTATTTACACACATTTACAAACATTTTTAATATGTTATTAATTTTTTGGAAAAAATCATTTAAAAACCGCAGATAACCCAAAAAAAACTTTTTATACAAGTAGTTAAGGAAATTGTTCGAATATTCGAATATTCGACAAAAATGATTCGAATAATTTTTTATTCTAAATTGAAAATTTTTGTTCGTTCGAACAAATATGATAAAAAGCTGTTCGAATATTCGAATAATTTTTGTTCGAATGACAACACTATTTTGTACACAATACGAGTACGTAAACAGATTTGTAAGACACACCAACCAAACTTTGTTTAATAAACCTGCTGACGGCCAAGCAACAGTTTTTGCTGGGAAAGAATGGCCTTGAGACCAACCACAGCCATTTGTTACTTGTCTGCAGAAATTAAATTGTTGAAGTATACGTATCTATTGGGACTTTGTGGCGTCCACCCAGTATCTGTTTTCTCCAGCCAGTTGCCATGTTTGTTTATTAACTTATTTCCTTAAGAATTGTGAAAGTTTTGCTTGAAAAGTTATTTTTATTTTTACTAGTACGTGTTTTTTTCCTCCCCCATTATCTAAATAAATTCTAGATGGCAATGATGATATCATCTTTCTGATACTTTCTTTAAAAGGATATTAAGTAAGTTAAACATTTGTGGAGAATATGACACTCACTCCACAACATTAAATATTTATTTTCCAGCAGCTTATTGGAAATATCAAAATCAGTTGCCATATCAATCACTTAAAAAAATTGTGTTGTTTTTGTATCATACTTTCACTTCAGGTGTAAATTTCAATAAACAAAATTGTTAACAAATATTTTGACGTGATTGTAGTGAATGTTTTGGAAAGAAGCAACAACATTTAATCAAAATGTAGACAGACTGTTGAAATGTTGAGCATGTTATGCAAATTCTTTTGTTTTTTTGTTTAACTTAATCTAAACCAATTAAAATATTTACAGACCTGAGGTCTGCATAAAGGAAAGTTTGTAGCTGGGGGAATTAGAAAAATTATCGCAGTTAAACACGATAATGTTCTTTTATATTTTATGTATGTTCATTCCCATTAAATAAAACTATTTGATGTCAAAATAACTACTTATATATATTATTTGTCTTATCTTTTTATAGGAAATCTGAAACTTCCAGAAGTTACAACATTTCGAAAATTTGAATCACTCTAAGAACAAAATATGAGAGTCTAAAAAATAATTGACTGCTTCTAAATATCTGTACAAAATGAGCTATAAAGCTTTAACAAAAAATACACACGCCGCGCGTGATTTAATTAGTTAATATTTTAATTAAATCTTGACTTTGAGGAAGTCCAATTCTTCCAGCAGTAATTTTACACTTCATTCTTAAGCCTGCACTTGTGTCTATACCAGCTATGCAAACTTAGTGCTTGTGGCACTTTTTTTAATGATTTTCAAAGACTCGAAACGCCAAATTTTGAGCTTTAGTGTCAAACTAAGAATAAAATAAATTCAGTAGAGTGCGACTTTGACTCGCACACGAAGGGTTTCATACGGACACTAGATATGTAATACTATACGAATTTTGGCATTTCTTTCGTTTTTGATATATTTTCGTTTTGTGCTTTTTTTAGTTTTGGCGTTATTTTTAGTTTTAGCCTTTTTTTTTTTTTGATTTTATTTTAGTTTTAGCGATTTTTTTTATTTTAGTGCGCTTTTAGTTTTGGCGTTTTTCGGTTTTTAACCTTTTTTTTATTTTGGCCTTTCTTTTTATTTTGGCAAATTTTTTTATATTTCTGCGATTTTTTCGGTATGGCCATTTTATAATTTTGCGATATTTTAGTTTAAGCGTTTTTGAAAATTTTAAAAGTTTCCAAGATACAGCAAGTTGTCAAAATTACAAAGTAAAAATTTCATTAACTTATAGAACACCCTTTAATTCTGATTTTTTTAAATTTTAGTGTTAATTGTTGTAGTCTGTATAAAAATACTCTTACTTTGCAAGTTTCAAGTGTCTCTATACACACAGAAAATTTTCTATTTATAATCTACGTAAACAAGGTTAATCTAATCTTTTTCGGCAATTATTTTGTTTCATATGTGTTTCATGTTAATCTAACATGATTTATAGTAATTTCCAAAGAAAGTTAGTCCTGTTGAAATAACTTTATTTAACGTTGAATTAACATTTACGTACTGTTAAAATCAAAATGAAGAATCATGTTGAACCAAATTTATATCAAGTTGGAACAACATGAATTTAATTCAATATAGTAAATGTCTTTTATTAATTATTTAACTTACGTGTGGTTAACATAGACATTAGAAAAATGTTTACTTGGCTTCCCCGGCCAAGATGTGAACTCGGAAATCATCGCGTGATAGTCAACGTGCTTACCGCTGCAGCCACAACAACTTTAAATATTCGTTAGATACACACCAAATATGTACCATCATGAATAAAATTTTAATATTAATTTATTTGAAAAGTTTTAGTTTAAAAAAGAATACAAAATTCTTTGACTTGAAAAGTTTTAGTTAAAATAAATACTTTGACTTGACTACAGGATTCGAACCTTCGATCCTCCGACTGCAAGACTAGAACACTGCCTGTCAGCCAGCAGTAAATTATCGGCTGTTTACGAACATAAAAAAGCAACAACAATATAAAAACAACTCACACAACTAAGCACTATAGTGTATTGCAGCTATGAACAAAGCAAATAATCACCAACACTCTCAAACAACATATTATTTCTTGTAAATTTAATATGATTTTAATGAATTTGAATCAAACTTTTTGCATGGTGATTTTACATTGGTATTTTTTCTGTGTGTGTGTAGTTGTATGTATATTCCATTGAATTTTAACTTTTTTCACTGCTTGTTTTAAAACACCATTTAATTTTTAACTATCATATATTTGTTGTTGTAGCGGCTAAGGTTCTGCATATTCTGTCAAAATTTCAGGTCTGTTCCTCTTACGGTTCTCGAGAAAATATCCTGTGACGGACAGACGGCCAGACGGACAGCGTAACGAAAACAATAGGGTTGTTTTTCACTTTTGATGTATGGAACTCTAAAAAGCACTAAATTTTTATATTTCCTAACTTAAAATGACTTCTATAAAAACTTGGTATATTTATTTTTTTCAGTGTAAATTATACCTTTTTCGTCTAATATATGTATTTCATTAAATAGAGAACAGCTTAGAAATTAATAAACATATTTAAACTTCACTCGTTTGGATTTTCACTCGTTTTTCAGGTTAGTGCTTTTTACGCTTTTTATATCTCAAAATTACGCTTTTTAGTGCTTTTTTAAAATTTTGATGTGCCTTTAGGGCCAAAAAAGTTGCCATCACTGGTCCAAACATACATACTCTGACATTTGCATTTGAAGTGAGAGATTTGAAATAAGAAGAAAAGAGCATTGAAAACTTTTACAATTTGATTTTGCTGCCTTGGAAAGTAAGCAGCATGCATTGATGTCCCCGAGATCTGATTGGCTGTGTTCGCGCTCGGCGGCGTGAGAGCATATAGCTCTTTTATAAAAGCTCGAACATTGTGCATATGGCTTGGACGTACATAGCTGGCTTACACGAAGAAAATTTTCTTGTATAAAGTTGATAATTTTTTCGATTGATACTAATTTTTAATTTTTTCTGTTTATAACTGTCTTTATGGGGTAATCAGATTTGAGACTCTAAGCCAATTGATGGACATTGCTACAAATAAGCCTACATAAATGCTTCAATCAATGCAATAGAGATAGAGTTTTGCGTCTTTAGATATGATATTAAGTTCCAATATTCTAAGAACTTGGCAACACACTTAACTTAGTAACACATTTTAAAGAAAATTTTTTTAATTTTAGATAATCCAACAGGAAATTATTTGCCATAAACTATAATTTATCTATTCTAATTAAACAAGTGTTAATATATTTCTATTTATTTTCATTTTATATTCCGATTGGGTTAAAATAATTAAACAAATATTTAAATTGAAAATCTATAGAATATATCAATTAAAAAATGTTTGCTTATTATTGCAATAAATTTTGGTGTTGCAGCCTGTAAAAAAAAGATCCAAAAGCTGAATAAATAAAAAGCACAAAAGGTAATAAAAAATAAAAAAGCAATAAATCAGGGGTAAGTATGATTTATTTTAAAAAATCTTTTGATTTAAAAAAATAAAGGAAACACATACATACATACATAGTATGTAAATATCTATAGATTTTGTTTTCAAAATATTTCTTAAAATATTGAAATATTTTGCATAAAACATTTTTTCTTTAAAAAAAAATCAAAAGTTCACATTTCACAATTAAACAGTCGAGATGAATGTCATTAAATTACATTCCGATCGCCCACACTTTGCATTTTAATTTTTCATAAAAGATTTTTGTTCAAAGACTTTTATGTGCAAAATGAATGTATTAAATTTTTTTCTGGACGAATTGGCTGGTTTAAAATTTTTTTACCATTTTTTTATTACCATTCGTATATTTCGATAGAAGAACATCTAATGTATCGAAAAATTAAAAAAAAATCGATTTCAAAAAGTAATAAGTTAGGGTCTTTCTATATTAAGGTACGTACATATTAAAGTCCTGCACAAGACCACTTATAAGAACCTTTAAGACATGAGGGATTTTTCAAATGCTTTACTACAGCGAAATCTTCTAAAATAAACGCTAAACAACACCTTTGGCAAGACATTTGTTTCAGTTATTGCAGGTATAAGAATAAAGAAGAAAATACTTTGTAACGTACGCATGGGCACGTTTACAAATGTCATGCATGTATATACGCACACACGTTGCGTTTATGATCTTTTATTTTTCTGCACATATACAAACCCACACAAGGATTGACATTAGTTGTGAGCGCTTGCTTTAAAAAACCACCCTTAAACACATAATAGCTTGCCATATACATCTTCCACACACACTCAAAAGTTTAATATGCAAAATGGCAAGCATACACGCATCAACACTACTTCTTTTGATTGTTTGTTACGAACAAGAAGTCTTCGCGACATCACTTGTGAATACTCATATACACGAACACCAATGCATCCATTGTGCTTTGCTTATTATTAGTTTAGTATAATACATGACACGAGAATACTTTTAAAAAAACAAGACATATTTACATTTCAAGACTGTTTACGCAGGTCTCTAGAACATATGCATAATATTTCTCAAAAATATATAAATTTGCTCAAAATTATTACAGGCGTATTCTCAAAAAATACGAGTACTTAAGGTTTAACATTTAATAAACAAAATTTATTAAAAAATTCGCTTCGGAAAAACTTTTGTAAACTAAATTTATTTTTTAAGAATACGGGGCCGTTAAGCTGGTGCCAGACACATCCATATTCAGCTTCAATATGTGTGGTTGTGTGCGTTTGTTTACCAAAAATAGTCACACATGTACTATTGGTGTGAATATTTTTTATAAAAAAACGCACACAACCACACATATTGAAGCTGAATATTGATGTTTCTGGCACTCGCTTTAATCCTACCGCTCATTTGCATAAGTTAACGTATAAGTGTTATACTACTCGAATTGAATATTACGCATACGTCACCACTTACTTGAAAGTTGCAGCAAAATAATAGAAAATTTTAATTTTGGTATCATTGCATTCGATATCGAATGAGATATATGTATCGTAATTTGAGATAATAACATTCAAATGACGAATAATTAAACAAATTACATCTCACGAGCTGCCAATCGATACTTGAAGTTGCAACTTCATTTTTACAAGAAAAAAAATTCTTTCTTTTCCAGGTATACTTTAATGTAAAAAAAAATATGTCATTTTAACTCATGTTGGATTCATAAAATAAAAATAGTAAGTTTTATTTTTACAGGACAAGTATAAACAAAATAAATGCAATACAAAAAGATATTAAGAAGGCAGAAATTATTTTTCTTTTCTTTCCTTCCTAATGCATATTAAACAACTTTCTCTCTCCTCTGATGAGTATAAAAAAATAATAAAAAATGATTAATTTCTAATACACTATCATTTTATCAATTCAAAAACATTTTTTTCGGACAATTGCTGTTTAAATTCTGTGGCAACAAAGAAAAAGTGCTTAAGTCATATTTTACTGTTTTGCAGAATAGCACTTTTAAGCTTTCAAGTCGATTATCAGAAACTTATTACTTTTACAGTTAAATTGGTAAATTATCTATTAACCTTCATTTTTTCAATCAAACATCGTTCTTCACACTATAAGTAATACAATTTAAGTTGAAATATACCAAAGTATAACCTAAGTTAAGCTGTTATTTCAAATGGGACTAGAAGTCTAAAAAAGATAAGTCGTCAGTCATAGTGCTGTAACTTCCTGAAAAATCACACAAATTAATTGAGATTTTGACCAGGGGTACTTTAAAATATGCAGATTATGAAGGTACTATTAACCTGAAATCAGCTTATCTCGACTTAAGCACTTTTTCTTTTTTGTCACTGCATTTTTATTTATTTTTCTTTTTTGCCTCAGATATAATAATCATAAGTTGTTATTATTCATGTAATTATTGCATCAATTAATTTATTAATGAAATATTATTTGAAAGTCAAACTTGATTGAAATACATAATACAAATTTGTAATTTTTTCCAGTTACAATAAAAAAAATTATTGAATCCATAAATAATTTAATTAAGTTTAGATATTGTACTATATCAAACAAAGGCGGTAGTTGAAAAAAAAATCTAATGACAAGTTTATCTGCCCAGATCTTATGGCAATTATTTAAGTGGCGTTTAAGTAAATAATCCTACAATAATACTATCAGTCAATCAACTGATCATTTGATCGGAAGTCATGCAGGATATATTCATCATTGCGTAGAACAAAGTTGCTATCACATTATTAAAATCAAAATGATGTTGCATCTCTCCTAACTAATGAGTTTCGTCGACTATAGAACATATAATCGAACTGCTCACTCTACCTTCTTTTTTACTAATCAATGATAGCATAAATATTACTCAAGTTTGACTGATCATAATTGACTAATATATTCCCCGCAATTAAATAATCATACATGATTGATATACTGACAATAAATATACTTTTTATATTATTTTAATTACCTTTTTTATTATCAAAAGTAAATTTAAAATACAAAAGTTAATAATAATGGCGTTTGCTGAAGTAGTTAGCACGTCGACTACAAAACTGAAGATCCTAGGTTCAATCCCTGTATCCGATAGTCATTCAAATAACAACACATCACATTTTTCTGATGTGCATTAGAGTCCCTTTGCATCAGCTGTTGTTGGAAAGTTCAGGTGATGAAGGCATAGTCACTGGTCACTGAACTATACCGACTTCAGCAGATGCTAATCCTAATGTTACATCAGAGCGCCCTCCTTCGTCGGTATTGTGTAGCAAAATCATCGGCGAACTAAAATAACCAATAAAATGGCTACTAAAAACACAGCTTCAAAATTTAATACGCCTCATTTAACACCAGAAGGCGCTGCAACACTGCATTATTAAAAAGCGTGCAAAAAGCAGTTGTAAAAAGAATGAAACTTTCTTCTATCTCTTCCTTCACCACCTGTCTTCTATCACTATCCCTTTCCTAAAGAAGGTAACACCTAGTAATAGTAGTAGGCATTAATTGCCTGAGTGTTACTTCTCTTTAATAAAAAAATAAAAAATAAAAAAAATAAAAACAAAATAATATGTTTAAAACTAAAAATAGGACATTTTGCTTTTTACAAATATTTAAAATTTTTGAAAATTATTTTAAATTAAACTTTGTGAATTTCTTTTATTCACTATTTTACTTATCTTTTATAACACTTTTACACTTTTACAAACTTTAATTTTCACAGACAGAATGATTTGTATTTTTTTTTTAATAAGACTCTGTGTTTAAAAGTTTTGGCATATGTACATTAGATGTTCCACTGTATGATATATATATATATACAGGGTGGGCCAAAAGAAACCAAGGGGTGTAAAAGTTTAATAACTTTTTTGTTTATTAATTTTTTTTTATTTTTTCTTTCAGATTATATAGACAACACTTGGAGAATTTATAATGGAGAGGTTCACAACTGAACAGAGAACCAGAACAATAGAATTTTATTATTTAAACCAGAAGTCAATTATTTTAACGCAAAGAGCATATCGTCGACATTTTAACGTCAGAATTTCGCCCTCTGAACTGTAGGTTCTGGGGTTCTCAATATCCAAGAGCCATTCATCAACGCCAATTGCACCCCATCAGGTGTACAGTATGGTGTGGGATCACATCCGAAAATGTCATTGGGCCCTACTTCTTCGAGAATGAAGATGGAAGTGCTGTAACCGTAAATGGAGAGCGGTATCGGTTTATGATAGAAAATTTTTTACGTCCTGCTCTTGAAAACAGACCTGGTATGTTGTTTCAGCAGGACGGAGCCACTGCCCATACTGCCCGAGACACAATGGCACTTTTAAGTCAAATTTTTGGAGAGCGAATAATTTCTCGAAATTCGGAAATTATTTGGCCAGCGCGATCGCCAGATTTGACAGCACCCGACTATTTTCTTTGGGGTTTTTTGAAGGAGCGGGTGTATATGAACAAGCCAGAGACAATCCTTGAACTCAAGGCAAACATTGTTGCAGAAATTCGAACGCTACAGCCACAAGTTTTGAAAGATGTTATGGAAAATGCTCTAAAAGAGCCCATCAGTGCGAAGCTGAAATCGGTGGTCATTTAAGAGACATCATTTTTCATACTTAGTGTAAAAAAATTTCCATTTTGTATATTATATAATCTGAAAGAAAAAAAAAAGTTAATAAACAAAATAGTTATTAAACTTTTACACCCCTTGGTTTCTTTTGGCCCACCCTGTATATATATATATATATATATATATATATATAACGGGTGTTTTTTAGAGGTATAGAACTTTGAATTGAAATAAAACACAAGAAAATCGTTTTAATGTCCATCAATTTGGCTTTATTGGAAGGATAATTTTATGCCATTAATATTAAAATATGATTTCGGGCATGTGGCTGCCGCGGCTGGCTCGAATAAAGCCAATTCTACAGGTCCAATTTTCAACCACTTTTTCGAGCATATGGGGCCGTATGTTGGCAATAACGCCACGAATGTTGGCTTCCAAGTCCCCTAACGTTTCTGGTTTGTTGGCGTAGACGAGCGACTTCACATATCCCCAAAGAAAATAATCCAATGGTGTCAAATCACACGATCTTGGTGGCCAATTGACAGGTCCATTCCGCGAAATTATGCGCTCATCGAATTTTTCCTTCAATAAATCGATTGTGACGTGCGCTGTGTGGCATGTAGCGCCGTCTTGTTGGAACCACAACTCATCCACATTCATGCCATCCAATTCGGGAACAAAATAGTCGGTTATCATGGCTCTATACCGGTCTCCATTAACGGTAACTGACTCTCCAGCATTATTTCGGAAGAAGTATGGCCCAATGACTCCACCAGCCCATAGAGCACCCCAAACAGTCAGTTTTTGTGGATGTAATGGCGTCTCAAGGGTCTCATGTGGATTCTCTTGACTCCAAATGCGGCAATTTTGCTTGTTGACGTAGCCATTCAACCAAAAATGAGCCTCATCACTGAACAAAATTTTGCGATGAAAATCAGCATCGAGATCAATCTCATTTTCGGCCCATACACCAAAATCACGACGCATTGCATGGTCTCGCGGCTTTAATTCTTGCACAAGCTGGATCTTGTAAGGTCGCAAGCCAAGATCTTTGCGCAAAATCTTCCATAAAGTTGATGGACAAAGCTCCAATTGCTGTGCACTTTGCTCTACAGCGGCAATTGTTTCTTCGGTGCGCACTGTTCGACATCTCTGCGGATGCGTATTATCACATAGAGTAAACGTAGTGCGAAAACGATCCATGGTTAACCGAATTAATTGCTCTGATGGACGATTATGTCGACCATAAAATGGACGGAGCTTGCGGTAAACTTCGCGAACTGAACCATTATTTTCGAAATAAATTTGCACGATTTGCAAGCGTTGTTCTTTTGTCAATCTGTTCGTGATGAAATGGCAAACCAAACTATATATTAATCACTTGACAGCTGACAAAATGGCCGCCAGTTAAAAAAGTGATGCCAACTTAAAGTTCTATACCTAATAAAAAACACCCATTATATAGTATATATATATATATATATATATATATGCTAGAATGGAGCAACTATTACTACGTTTATACGCAGGGCTTATTTGTAAGTAAAACTGCAAATTGTTGCCATATTATTGTTTTATTGCGACTTACTAATTCAGAAAATTTGCAAATAAAATGCTTGAGGTTGCCACGCTTACAAATGCTTAAGAACAAAAAACAATAAATGGATTAATGTTGCACAAAAAACATTAATAGAAGCAAATAATGACAATTAAAACAAATAATTATTTAATATTTTGTACATTTACACTATTTTTTTTTTTTTTTTTGTCAATATGAGTAAGTTTTCTATAGAAGTGCTACCAATTTGTGCACTTTTGCTATGCCGTATAAACAGTGAGTTAATTTATTTGCGAATATTTTTATTTGCAAATAGTGTGTGTATAAACGTAGTATATATTTATTAATTTGAAACTTATTTGCTGGTGGTTCAGCTTTGTCTATATGCATTTTATTTTTGCTGCAACAAATAATCAGTAGACTTCAAACGCACTTTTTAAATAATCACAAACCCCTTATCTTATTCACAGATTTTTAAGAACTATTTGAGAATTCACAAATAATAATATTTTTGAAAATCAAAAGAGAAAAATAAGCATAGTAGGCATAGAAACTTATACAAAACTCATCAAATAATTTATATTCGATATGAATCTATTTTATTTTTCTACACCTTTATACAATTACAAATACAAAATAAAAACTAAAATCTAAATTTAACATTTAAGAAATTTATTATTCGACGTATTGTCATAAATATATATATTAATTTGAACCACCAGCAAATAAATTTCAAATTAATATACTTATGACAATATGTCGAATAATAAATTTGTTAAATGGAGCAACTATAACTAATAAGTAAATCCATCATCACTGCCTATCAAATGACCAGTCAATTGACTGTCACTATTGAATTCAATGTAGAATTGTTGTAAATGGGTTAGTAAAAAAATTTTATTTGTGTTAGTTTCAGTCATTCATTTCTTGTAGAGAACATAAATGAAATCCTATCAGGTTAAATTTTTTAAGCACAAATTATTTTACTCTATTGAAAAAAACAACTGAATTTTAGACATACGCACTTATATATGACAACTGTAGGTACTTTTATTAATTTGTTTACAAACTATCAGATATTTTAAAATGTTCACTGTTTATACTCGTACATATATACATATGTATACTTAAACCATTTAAGATTTATTATTATACTAGCTGAGCCCGGCAAACGTTGTATTACCCTCAATTATGTTATATTTTTTTAACTACAAATTACTTCACATCGTGGTCACTTGTTTGGTACGAAACAAAACAAAAACCTTCCAGGCATTGAGCCGAACCTGTGTTAAAAAATTCGGCCCCTCAGCTATTATAGTTCCAGAGATCATGCGTTACGAACAAACACACACTACGATTTTATATATTATTATTAAAATCACTATTTTTGAAAGGGGCGTAGCATTTACCGGGGTAGAATATATATAAAAACACGCGCCGGTCTTTTACAAATATTTTGTGGGGTGGAAGGCGAAAATCTGTTGGGCATTGAAGAGTTCACCCCTAACAAATAAACGTGTTTTTGATTTTTATATATATTATAAGATATAAGATAAGACAAGATAAGATAAGATAAGATAAGAATAAGATAAGATTATTAAAATCACTATTTCTGAAAGGGGCGTAGCATTCACCCCTAACAAATAAACGTGTTTTTGATTTTTATATATATTAAGAAAAGATTAGTATGATATTTAATTTTGCCTGTATAAATAATTTCATATAATTCTCAATCATTTAAACGAAATGTTTATGTAATTATTAAATTATAGCTTCCAACATTGGAAATTATATCTGAAAATTTTTACAAATTATTTTCAAACTATTGTAATTTATAAAAAAAAATACACGATTATGAAAATTTAATACAATTGCTGTTGTGATTCTCATCGTTCATGTTAATGGCTTTTGAAAAAAAAAACTGCACAAAATCGTGTGGCAATAACAATGAAGTAGCCGCTGAGAATAAATGAATCAACCAACAACTGGCCTAAATGACATAATTGCAGCATTTAAGTCCTTTTAATATTACAAATTGTTTAATAATCTTACATCGGCTCTTAATCTCACGAGGTAATTTAAACTATGTGTCACTTTTTAATTTTATTGAAAATTACTAAGCAATCGTGACGTCATTTTTTAAGCATTTAGTCATTTAACAAAGAATTTGTGTAGAGAAATTTTTCTTTTAATTTTTAATACTTTAAAATGTTTTGTTTTTTTTATATCATTAAATTTATTTTTTGCTGCACCTTAAATAAAACAAGTTCGGCAGTAATTATTGAACTTTTCATGCAAAAACTTATTTCTATAGCAGCTGCTCTCTTTTACTTTAGTTTATGCCTCTCGTGTTCGACAAAAAGAAAATTTTGTATTCTTCCCAGCTGATTGTTTAAAATACATATCAACACCTTTATTTATTGAAGAATTTCATTTCAAATTTAAGCTCGAGCACCCAAATTTAGCATTTTTAAATAAAACACATTTTTTTATTTTTTTAACAACAAAAACTAACGAATCAAACTTCATGCATATTCATTTCATTATACGAGGGTTACTTTATCAGTGCAGAGATCATGCAATATTATATAAATTAGGAACATGTTTTTTGTGTTGCTGAAAATTATTTTTTCATAGTTGAGTTAATTCTCAACAAAATTTTTGCACAATATTAAAAAATTTATGTGACGCAATTGCTTACAATCTATATCAAAGCTGCCCAAAGTAGCACGAGAGTTTCGAACATCAAGTTAATTATCTGGATTATAATATGAATTATTGAACTATTTTTATATTTTTTGGCTTTATTTTATCATAAGAATAGTATTTTTTATGCCCAGTTAAACTGTAAATATTTTTAAGTTCTAATTAAATACGAAATTGTGTTTTTGAGTGCTTATTTAAATAATAATTAAATGTCCAACCTTGCGTAATTAAATACTATTTAAGTTTTATGAGCGAACCATATGTTTTTATGCGTGTGTGTGTTTATTGAAAACATACACATGAACATCATGTGGTCGTATTGAAAACATCATGTGGTTGTACTAGAAAGAATTTCGTTTAATTTTCATAAATATATAACAAATACAATTCATAGTTTCATATCATGGAATAAATAAATAGAAAGATGCATTCTGATGTTCCTTTGGTTTCTTATGCAATTTAAATTTTTTGCATTTTGATAATCTAACCTTCTTATTTATGTTAAACAGCTGTGTTTTGAAAAGCTTTCCATGATACTGGGGAATTTTGCAGTGCTGCCATACTTTCAACGTAATTTAATAAGAACTTTAATTAACCACTGAAAAAATTAAATCGTATTTAATTACAACTTAATTTTAAATAAAAATTAGCTAATTACGTACTTAATTTTTAAGTTAAAAACTGGGGGTTAGTCTTTAAATATGCAAAACGTAATTTTTATTCATGATTTTCTTAAAAGTAAGCAGAGTTGTTTTAATTTTCCTCATTTTTAAGGATGCTCCTTTTTTTCTTAAAATCCCCTTTTTGGTGCTACCTTTTTTTAAAAAAAAGTCCCCTTTTTGTGCCACTTTTTGAAATTTTACAATGGCAATGGTTGTGGCCACACATCAAACTGACACGTCAAGCTGATGTGAGTTTGACAAAAAAAATTAACTATCATCGCTGCAGAAATTTGAAGCTTATTTGATAAAATGTCTTTTTTATTTAGTTTTTACAGTGACAACATTATGCTGGGTTTACATCTGGCATTTCTTGTGTGTCATTTGCCCGAAAAAACGTAACCAACTAATTACTAATGAAAACCTGTTTGATTCAGGCATGTATTTATAGATTTAAATTGTTTCCAATCATGTTGGATTCTATAAAATTGTCTATTAGCTATGTATGAAACTGTTTAACTTAATAAATACGTGTCTGAATCAAACTGTTTTTCATTAGTAATTAGTGGTTACGTTTTCTTTACGCTTGTGTGGCACATGACACACAGATGGAAACCCGGCCTTAGTTGTGTTCATTTACTTTCCTAGCAGAAACTTGCAACGAGAGAGTAAGGCAGAAGTTTACAAAATTACTTTCCCAAATACGAAAAAATAAATGAACGCCAAAAAATGTCATTCATATCAGAACCATGGATGGAAATCATGATATAAATGTACTTTTTCTGATCTATTTTGGACAATCTTATTTGATAATATTTTAAACTACAAAATGTTTAAAAATAATATGAAAAATAATATGAATTACTTTATACAGTTTCATGTATTATTTACTATTCTTATGCATTTTTCATTACTTTCTAATTCTATTCTGTTAACAAAAACAAAACAAAAACCCATTTTTCATCTCTGATCGGATCTCGGATCTTGACAATAAAATTCTATTTATGTGGCTTAATCAAGGAAATACAATAAATTAAGAAAATATGCTTTATCTTTTCATACGTATACATATTTTTTTTTAATAAAAAAAATGCACATTTTTGAGTTTTCCTTTTTCAAATATTTTTCAAGTAATTAATTTGTAAACAAAACACAGAACAGCTGTTTGGATAATTCTTGCAAGTAAAAATTTTACTAATAATAATTTGTAATCAATTTTTGTTCTCTCAATTTTTTTCTCTCTTTTGACGCTCTCTCCTTGCCAACTTTTTGAGTTAATGAACACTTTCCAGTAACAATTATTACAAATTTGTAAAAAAAACAGATTAATATATGAACAGACCTGTTATCTTTTTGCCAGCATTGAAACATTTACTTAATTTGGAACTTTTTAATTTACTGGGGAGTGCTTTGTGAATACGACATCAATCATGTGGAGACCGGTTTACCCGTGCAATGCGTCCTTTTCGCTACATTTTCACTTTTTTAACATTCACCGCAAAATGCCTCCAAAGACTCCCAAATTATGTGAACAGTGACAATACGAATCAATATCACAATATATCATTAAGAACGTTAAATATGTTGGCGATAAGAGCTTCAAATTGAGGAACAATTTCACTCACAATATTATAGAAATAAAAACGATAATTGACTTGGATATTCACAAAATTTAATGAAGTCAAACGCCGATAGTATAACTTTTTTTTTTAAATTTCACTACGGCAACATTGGTTTAGTTGCTGTAGCAGATACAATTTTTTATTAAGAGTGAATTTTACAGTTTGAAAAAATATATTGTAACAAAGTTATTGAGTTGAAATAAAATTAATAATTTCATTTAATTAATAGTTTTTAGAGAGATTTAATGGTTTATAACATATCTGTGATAAGGGGTGATAAAGGGT
Organism: Tachina grossa; assembly: GCA_949987645.1. NCBI lineage: Eukaryota > Metazoa > Arthropoda > Insecta > Diptera > Tachinidae > Tachina > Tachina grossa. Next base: position 46,919,330 of record OX465278.1, on the reverse strand, counting down.
TAAGGAGGGACTTCAAAAGAGAACGTAAGCATTGTCAAAGCTACGTTACCCTTCATCTAAATGCGCTGATTTACACGGGCATAATTGTGCTGGCATAACATGCCAGTTTATAGGTGAGAGAGGCAAAGAGAGTGGTTTTGCGGTTGGCATAACTTTTCAACCAGCTTCAACCCCGCATTAGCAGCATAAAACCAATACACACACAACTTAAAAAACAGCAAATGTTAAATGAATACTAAAAACACTAACACACACACAGCTGTGTATACGAATACATTTTGTGCCAAATGAATTAGTCTCGTGTAATTTGGAAAAGAACAAAAATTGAGCGGCTTAAAAATTGTTCTCGTCTAAACTACCTCAATGGACTGTTAGGGGACTATAGCACTAGCTGGCATCACTGCCTGCTTCTCCTGTCAGAGATTTATTTTAGACTGGTTATTGGCAACGCCATCTGGCCAAATCATATCGTTTAACTCAAAAACTGTAATTTGAAATTTACGAATAAAAAAATGCTTTGAATTTGTACTTTTTTTGTAATTTGTAAGTTCGAAAGCATTTTGCTCAGTTTTGAGCATAAACTTGCGATTTCTCAAGAAACTCTCAACTTTTTTATGGAAATAAAATTTTAATATAAAGAAAAAATACAGCAGAGCTCTTTTTTGATGTAACAGGCATTCGAAAATATTCATCTTTATGATAACGTCAGTTTTGCGATAGCGCGCCCCATAAAATGCAACCCTCGTATACTCAAATTTATACAAACTTGTTTTGGAATAATACAAAGTTTACTTTAGTACATTTTTATTGTTCAGTACATTTTTCAATAATTAGTCATAACTATTTGTAGCAAGCTAGAAATTAATTTATTGAGCTGTCGACGAAATCTCTTTGCAGCTTATTTTCTTTCTTTTCATTAGCACTAATTGTTATATTTTTCATTTTTTATTTCCTGAGCTGACAAGCTAATCATTATAAATGTCACGAATAATTGGTATTTAAAATGGCATTAGATTTTAGATATTATTAGTTTAATGAAAGTCTCATTTTATTTCAGTATATTTTCAATGAATGAAAACTTTGACTGAAAGAACTCAGTCAATGCTTTATGCCGATATTTTTTAGATATTTATGCACATTTTCGGGTGGAATTTTCAGTATTTTTTGCTGTTCCCTTTCAAGAAATCCAGTAGCAACGAATTATTTGCTAAATAGGTAGTCCTGTAGTTCGATTCACTAACTTATTTTAGCGATAGTCGTATCGTTTAGAAACAATAACATCAAAATTACCGACTTTTCTATGCAGTAACACTTTTAAACCACATGTGTTGTTATTAAATAAACGACGATAATTTTTGTGGTGTTATTGAATCGACAACAGTCAGCTGTTCAGTTAAAGCACATGCTCTTTTAGCAGAACTCAAGTAATTATTTTACAGCATTATACACACATGTAAAAACTTTTAGCTATAAATAACAATATTGCTATTATTTAAATATTCAATTCAACCTTTATTTCTCAAAATTAAAGAAATTGATGAAAATATGTTTGAGTACAAGTACAAATTCATTTGTTTATTTTCTATTCCTCTTTGTGCTTTTCGTTAATTTTAACAGAGCTGCCACATGATATTAAATTTTAACGAAGTCGTTAACAAGAAGTTAGTAAATAACATAATCGTTAATGCAAACAATAATAATTGTAGAGAAAAATAACATTTGTCTATTCGTTAAAAGTTAGTGAATTTCACTACTGGCCTATATTGAAAATATGACAGACAAAAATTGATTTTTTTAAATTATTAATTTCAAATATAAAATCGTTTTCCAAACAAGTTTAAAAATATGATGTTAAGGCAATGTAATTTTTTATAAAATTTCTTCATATACATTAGAAACCTGCGTAAACATTCTTGAAATGTAAATACGTCATGTTTTTGAAATGTATTCACTTCGCATGTATTATACTAAACCAATAATAAATGCTGTCGTACTATAAGCGAAGCACGATGGATGTAGTGGTGTACGTATATTCAGTGTTAACAAGCGATGTCGCCAAGACTGCTTGTTTGTAACAAACACTCAAAAGAAGTACTGTTGATTAGTGTATGCTTGATATTTTTCATATTGTACGTTTGAGTGTGTGTGCAATATGTAGATGGTAAGCTATTGTGATTAACCGCATACAACCAATGTTAATGCATGTGTGTGCCTTTGCATGTGCGCAGAAAAATAAAAGATCATACACACATACATGCATGACGTTTGTACACGCGCTCACGTGTAGAAAGAAGAAAGTATCACCAATTCTTCCGTCACGAAGTATTTTCTCCTATACCTAAAATACTGAAATAAATTTCTTGCAAACAGTGTTGTTAACGTTTGTTTTAGTAAATTCCGCTGTAGTAAAGCATTTGAAAAATCCCTCATGTCTTAAAAGTTCTTATAAGATATCTTGTGCAGGACACTAATATACATACATATTTTTTTAATGCAAATGGAATATGTGAATTTTTTTTAATTCATCGTATTACAATTTGTTGAAAGCTTTTTTGTGTTGAAAGCTCAATTTTACCAACTCTAATTTACAACAGTATTGCCATTGTTGTTTGTTCTTTACTGATGGTGTACATCTTCAAGAATATTTATTTAATACTGAAACATATTTTTTCCAGTTTTTGGAGCATATTTCCGATTTCCCTGACAATAACTTTAAAAAGTTTGTGTGTGAAAATTATTGATACTTCTAGGCGATCTGATTTAAAAGATATAAAATATTCATATGTATGTATGTGTGTGCGTATATACAAATGTGTTGCTATGGCATGTTTCCACACAATAAACAAAACTTAAAGAATCGAATGTATTTAAAGTATTTAATATTTGATTTTTCACTTTTCGCTCAAGGTTTCTGTGAGATAAATAGTTAAAGAACAAAACTATTTTTGCCAGCAAAAAAATTTTTGTAATTAATTTCAGTATAAATACATACACATATGTATATGTCTACATACATGCTATATACTTGTACTTAATTTACATACATACATACGTACATATATTCTGTTACGAATTAGCACAATATGTGTAATATTTTTAATTTGAAAACATTTGTTGGAAATTCTCACAATTTTTGTATATTAATTATAAATAAGCAATTTAATATAATTGCTATGTAAATAATTTTGTGGCTTCAGGTTAAATGAATTAAAAAATAAATAAATTAAACCAGCAAAATCAATTTTATAATTGGAAAAATTTTAAAGCGCAGACTATTGTGATGATATGTCGTAAGCAGTTTGTGCTGAGAAGGAAAAAAAGTTAAATTTTTAATACTCATAACCAGGGACAGGGGTTTCATTTAAATGCATATTTTTTGCCTCAAACCTGATAATGGCAAGAACGAAATATCTTTACGAAACATTGAATTTGAGTGAAACTGGCATCGATTTGTTATTGCATATTTTTGCATATTTTGCTAAAAATGCATATTTTTGCAAAATTTGGTCATAAATGCATATTTTTGTATCATATTTTGGTATAATTACAAGTTGTGTGTCATATTTCATAAAAAATTCAAAATTCAAATTAATTCGCTTGCATTGTTGTAGAATTGTAGAAGGATTGTACAATCACATACACCTAACAAACTTAATAAAAATTGTCATTTGGTAATTTCAAGAGGACATTTTCTGCTATTGAAGCCGAAAGTAGTGAAACAATTCTGCGAATAACTAATAGCTATTATTCAATTCATTGTAATGGTTGAGTTAAATGAATATGTATATAACATTATATAAAAATAGTTATTTAAATTTGAACCCATTACGTCTATAGACGTTACACAAGGCCTTTTCAATGCCAAAAATCTTTCTAAAAACAAATTTATAGAACTTCACGTTCGAAAATTTTTAAATGAAAATAAATAAATAACACTATCCTTTTTCAATTTGCGTATTGCTCCTTCTCTGCAATATAAACATATTGCATATTTGGAGTAAATATTGCAGAAAAAATCGTTATATCATATTTAATCTTGTGTACAAATTTAATATAAAAGGCTTGTATTCGCACCGCTTGAGAAAATAAAATATTTTTACATCTTTAATTAGTTGAATGTAAGTTTAAAACTTTTTTTGAACAAAAAAATTTTTAAAATATGTACATATTTTATTATTTTTGGTGCATATCTTGCGTTTTTAATGTCATATTTTAGGCGCCTCAAATACCTTTTTTAAATGCATGAAGTCCCTGCTGATAACTTATCAGTACTCAAATAAGTATGAGTATTAACGCATATACATATGCATCAACATGCATGATTACATGCAGGTATTCATACCTATGAGTATCAACATAAACAAGTGCACACACCGATCGTTTCTTAGTTCGATCAAATAAATGTGTTATGGGTATTCGTATGAATACATTTGTTCATAAGCATACATATTGCGAATATGCGTGAGTATAATAACGGTGTTACCAAGTATCTGCCTTATTTAAAAAAATATTTCAGATTTATTAAGCGCTTATTTTACATATATATTTCTATGAGAAATTTGTCAAATAAACCTAAAATATTTTTTATGAATTAGACCGTGTGTATATAAAAAATCGTTACAGGCAAAGTCCATATCAAAGAAAGACAAATATTACAAATATATTTGTATAGTTTACGAAATTTAAAAAAAATATCATAAAACTTAAGGACATTCGAACTTTGTGTAAAAAATATATTAATTTGTATTTAAAGTACACTTTAGATAAAATATTTGTGGAAATTTTATTTTGACATACACTTCCAACCCAAATTATTTCTTCTCGAATACGAAATTTTTTTTTTTTTTTTTTTTTTTTTTGTTAAAGATTTGAAAACATAAGTCGCTCACTGTACAAAATTAAAGGTACAACTTTTGCTATAATTGAAAACAAATACTGGAAAATCCATTTACAACAGCCTTATTTATAAAACTTATTAAGGCTTTATAAAGGGTTTTTAAAACAAATTTTCAAACAAAATTTTTCTTAAAAAAGGTTTGTAAGGCGTTAATAATTTTTATAAATCGGGCTGTTAGTATTTAGTTGCCAAAACTTTTTGTTTTAGATTGAAATAATTTTGATTTTTAAATTTTCTCCAATGTTAAGATTTCCTTCCTTTAATGCTGCTTTCAGATTCATTTGAAATTGAGCGTTGTCGTACTCTTTGCTTCAATTCCTTCTATAAATTTTCAATAGGGCTTAGGTCTGTGGACTGCTAAGGGTGTGGCAAGATCTCGCAGTTGATTTTTATTCGAATTATGGGTAAATGAGCTTTAATGAATTTTAAAACTAGATTATGTCTGCATAAAAAACTTTGTTTGCGAAAACTTTCAGTAAATGGTTTTGTATTTGGCAAAAAAAAGCTTGGTGTAAACGGTGTAGATTTTGATAAAGATTTCAATTGAAATCTACTAGGTTTTATGTTAGAGAGAGAAAAAAAATTGAGAGACAAAAAAATTCTTACAAATTATTACTGGTAAAATTTTTACTTGCAAGAATTATCCAAGCAGCTGATCAATAAATTATTTAAAAAATATCTGAAAAAAGAAAACTTGAAAAATGTGCATTTCTTTTAATTTTTTGACCAAAATCGATTATTTGTGATCGTAAACAATTGATTTTCACAAAAAAAAAAGACGAGGTCCACAAAATGTGACGCTTAAGCTTTATTAGTTGTTATGGCTCGACATGTGAAAACAAAGTATATTTTCTTAATTTATTGTTGTAAATGTCTTGTTATCAAAAAATATAACCATGACCATTGACTGATATATCCATCAAATGTGATTGGTCCATTTTTAGGGGTATATTGCTCAACTTTAATTATTTAACTTTGTAATAAAAAGTCGAGTGCACAGTTCCGGAATATGTTCCATAATCGAATCAATTCATTATATAGAGAAAGATGCAAAAAAAAAAAGTATTCAACAAGTTTTTCAATTTGTATAGATAGAAACTCTATTATACATAATGATGGATATAACCTTGTAAAGGTGTTATTGCCTTATGCCCAAATATATGATCTAAATTTTCCTCCTCATCCTTACCATGAGCAACCATCAATTATTGTCTGTCAATCAAATATTATACTAGCCGCTGAATACAGATCTTTTATTTATTTATGTACATATGTATGTATATCTAAGACCACATTAATTCCAAATAATACTATTAATTCCAAATAATATATAATAAAAAATAAAAAACTTTAAATAAATTTTTAGTGCACTTATTTAGCACAAAACGCTCTTCTAAGCAGATGCTATGAGTACAAAAACCATTTTATTTCAATTTAAAATATTTTCACTGTAATCAACATACAAAATGTGTTAAATCGTAAACATCTTTTATAAATCGTTTAAACAAACTTTTGCTGCAATAAATACAAATTAAAATCTATTTGCTAATTCTATTTAAAATATGGTGTGGGTAAATTCCATAAAGCTTTGATATTTATTGTTGGATTTTTTTTTTGAAATAAAAGTATACTCGTTTAATATTTAATGTACTGCGAATACTTAGAATATTATAGACTTGTTGTGAACTCATTAATTTTTGACACAAATCTTTGATCAATACCATGAATATAATAATGGTCGTCAAACTTCTCTTGCAAACCAAAAACATAAGACCCAATATTAGAAAAGTGATAAAATTTTAAGACTTCTGCCATTTTAGTCACTCAAAAAACAGAATCAAATTTAGTCGGATTTTACATGCATCAACTGATTTTTTAATGAGAAAGAAAAAGATAGATATACAATATATATTAGACCCCTGCAAAATAGCATTTAAAAGAACTTTCAAGACATGAGGGATTTTTCAAATGCTTTACTACAGCGAAGTATCCCAAAACAAAGACTAAACAACACTGTTGGCAAGACATTTGTTTCAGTTATTGCAGGTATAGGAGTAAAGAAGAAAATACTTCGTGACGGAAGAATTTGTGATGTGATCCATCGTGCTTCGCTTAATATACGACATCATTTATTATTGACTTAGTATAATACATGCCACGAGAATACATTTAAAAAATCAGATATATTTATATTTCAAGACTGTTTACGCAGGCCTCTAATATGTATACATGAATCAAAAAAAAACAAAATTGCACATTGTGCAGGTCCATTATTTTCTCATGTTTTAGACTTGGCAGTTTTTCTTGAAGCAAGTCTGAGTTTATGGGAGAGAGAGGAAAGAAGAAAGAAGAGGGGTACTGACTTGCTTGTACAGAAAAGTTACTTCAATTCTCTTTTGTTCTTTCATTCGCAGCATTAAAACAATAGGAAAATTGAACAAAAAACCGTCTGAGTGTAAACAAACGAGCAGTTTTGAAAGAGAATTGAAGATAATTGCTTCAAGAAAAACTGCCAAGTCTAAAACATGACTTTGTCTGCTCGTGTGGCGTACACACACGTATGAATGTGTTGTAAAAAGAGTACATTTGTATATGGAAAGTTCTCTCTCTCTCTCTCTCTCTCACACACACACAAAAAATACTAATTTTTATTCTATGATGACGTAGATGCTCGGTAGAAATTTTTTACACGGCTGAGTGCGCAATTCTGTTTTTTTCTTTACTACTTCTCTCCCCCCTCTCTATCTCACACTCTCTAAATCAATTATTGAGCATCAAAAAGAGAAGCATGTAAAACGGCGCAATGTGAGCTTTTTTTTCGTAAATTGTGCGGCCAAAACACACATGACACGTGATCAGCGTTGCCATATTTTTTTCTCAAAAACTTTCAGATCGAACAAAAAAAAATCATTTTTTTCTCATTAAAAACTTTTTTGAGTGATTTTACTCAAAATATATTAATATGCGTTGACTTTACTGAATTAAGATTCAATAAAAATTTATTTTGTTTCAAATGGACTAATAAACGTAAAGGTAAATAACACAAAATTTTTACTGAATAGAACATGTATAAGATAAATATACATATGTATGCATATAATTCAAGCTTTTGATGAAGTAAAGAATAAAATATGTATGACATTACTTTTGTCAAAAGGACACTAAATAATATACTAAAAGTACCAAATATCATATTCTGAAAAATGTTTTAGTCTTATTAACATCCCAAAAAACTTCCAAAATAAAATAAATCTTCATATGTATATGGTAACGCTGCACGTGATACTTGTTTGAAAATCGCTAATTTAGCTAAAATCGTAACAGTGTTCAGCAGTTTTTTTTTTCTCACGACTCAATTGCGGATTTTTCTTTTTCCGAGAGCGTTTGTTGCTTGAAATTGCAGTCGTATTCTGTTTCACCATTACCTTAACCTAAATTGCATTGTATTGTTTTTTTCTACTTTTTTGATGTTTTGTTATGCTTAATAGTTTCAATAGAAAATTATGACGGTTAATTTATATCTAAAACAAAGTGCGTAGTGAATAACAAAGCAAACATTTGAAACTGTAAAAAATTTTAATTAAATTTTTATTGAGTTTCTTTAAATGTTTTTACACACATACATATACACATACGTATGTACGTAAACATGAATTTGTAAATATCTGAAGATGTTTTTTTCTTTCTAATATAACAATTAAAAAAATTTTTGCATTTTCAAAATGATGAAATCATATTTTGTGAGGACAAAATGAACTTTTAAATATAAAAAAAAAATAATAGGTGTGTTCATTTACTAAAAAATTTTACAAATTTGTAACTGGAAAGTGTGCACTAACCCTAAAGGTTTCCAAGGAGAGAACGCCAATATAGAGAGAAAAAAATTGAGAGACAAAAAAATTCTTGCAAGTTATTACTGGTAAAATTTTTGCAAGAATTACCAAACAGCTGTTCTGTGTTTTTTTTTTCAAATTATTAATTTGAAAAATATCTGAAAAAAGAAAAATTGAATAATGTGAATTTCTTTATTTAAAAAAATATGTACACTTATCGTGCCGTAACCGCGAAAAAAGCCTAAAAAGCGACATAATTTTCCAACTTCATTTTTATTTTTAATGTGACTCTTAACCTTTTTTAGCGGTTATCTCCCTTACTAATAAAAAATATTTTAGGTTTATTAAGCGCTTATTTGACATATGTATATATTTCTATGGAAAATTTGTCAAATAAACCTGTAATAAATAATGAATTAAACCGTTACTTTATTGTTTTTCTTTGATTAAGCCACATAAATTTAATTTTATGGTCAAGGAAATACAATTGTTGACGACTTGTTTATCACATCTGATCAGGGATGGAAAATGGCTTTTTTGTATTTGATAATAGAATAGAATTAAAAAATAATAATAAAAATGCATAAAAATAGTAAATAATACATGGAAATGTATAAAGTATTCAATATTAAATGGCGATTAAATTGTGTAATTCAAAATATTATCAAATAAGATTATCCAAAATACTCCAGAAAAAAAACATAATTGTATCATGATTTCCATTCACGTTTCTTGCAAGTTTTTGCTGGTAAAGCGTTTATTTACTTTTTCGTATTTTTGATTGTGTTATTTTGGACTCAAGTGTAGAAGAATTAATGATTTCTGTCATAAGTTTTAATTTTCGAAATTTGTGGAAAGAATATTTTTAAAATATCTGTAAAAAAAAGTGTAATTTTGACTGACAAGTGTTAATTTCCAAAAACAAAAAGTTTAGGATATAATGTAGAATATTTATTAAAATTCAGAAGAATCGGTTTAAAATTTACAAATTTTTCAGTTAACTGATGGTTAAGCGACGAATTTTGCAAACTTTGAACCTTGACCTCAATGTGGCATGGCTGAAAATTGTCTAATTTAGCTAAAATTTTTACCAAATTAGTTTTTTACTAGGTGTCCCAATATACATGCATATAATACAGTGCACTCGCGAAAATATGAACACCCTATTATATGAACACCCAAAAATATGAACACTTTTTTCTTCCATTGGCTACTCTAAAATATGAACTTAGTGCGATCGAAAGATTTAAAATATGAACTTATTTTTTAATATTTTAACGCATTTTTATTGAAACAGTGATGAAATCTTGAAATAACTTTTTTTTAACAAATTATTTTTAAATATGTACAACAAACAACAACAAAAAATTGAACAAGATAAACTTTTGTTTTTATGGGAAATATGTTTCTAAGGGGAAATTAAATATTGCTAAGGTGAACTGGCTTGGTTTTATTTAGTTCATATTATCGCGAGCACACTGTAATATGAAAATCAGAAGTTGAATCTTCAGTACATATACGTATGATCGATATTAAATATATTAATCATACGCCCAAGAGTAATGTCCTTCGAATAAATTTGCTTCCGATAAAAATGTGCGCGTGTCGAATTTTTCCAACACGACACGAACGCGAATAACAAGACGCTCAACATGTACGAAACACGCACGCGAAAAATTTCGTCAACGCGATACTGCACAACACGCACGAAGTATTATTGGTATGGTATTGAAAATCAGAAAATTTAATTGATTTTTTTTTCAAGAGTCGCTTTTCAAAATATGCCACCGAGTTGGCACTGCCAGCTGATATTATCTGCAACCACGGCTGATACTATCCTTTTACGTACACAACTTTAAGCTTCAGAGGCTCATACAATATCAACAAATATGCTGGTGTTGTGTGTTTAGGGATACAAAATATTAAATTTTTTTCTCTGCTGGATACTCATTCATACATATTTTACATATAAAATCGTTGCGTGTTTTTCGTGTAAATTTTGCTCAACACGTAACGAACCGAACACGCACGAAATCAGATTTTTTGTCAATAACACTTCGTGTTGAGTCGAGCGTGTTCGTGTCACGGAAAAAACACGACACGCGTTCACCTCTAATTCCGATCCCCTAACCACTTCTTAAATTATGAGAAATTAACATGCATACACTATTTTGTACTAGATTTAAAAAAAATATTACAATGTTCCAGTAGTCTAGTGCAAAATCGTCGTAGTCAAAGTCGAAATACGATACTCGTAATTACGCCCATTATCCAGTTAATTTACTCATATTTCATCAGTTATCGATAACGGTTTGTTCGATACATAAAACAACTGAAACTATTCACTAATATATTATTATAAATAACTTTTAAGTCAAATAAATAATATTTATTAATATTTATATCCGTTTTTTTTTTTGTAATTCAGAAACTAGTGTCGGAAAAAATATTTTTGATAAAAAATTAGAAAAAAACGATGTGTTCAAATTTCATTAATTAAGATCTAACTACGTATATTAGCCATAAATCATGAAAATCTTAACTATATATCATCATTGAATAAATTACTCAAATAAAATAAAATTCTAAAAAATTTCAATAAATAATAAAATTTCGATTTTAATTTGAAATTAATTTTAAATATAATTTACTATAAAAAATTCATGTCTTTGAAGGCAGTTGTATGTAATTTATGTATACGTTGTTGTATTGACATTATGTTATGCCCGACAAATTAGGAAAAACATAAAAAAACTTAAAAACCTACGCATTGAAACGAAACCAAAGTTACGAGTCGAAATAAAATCTTTTTTTTTAGTAATATAGATTAAGCTATTTGAATTTGTGAGAAGCTAATTTACTAAACAAAATGAAATGAAACAATAGGCAGCGTTGTCAACTCGGTGCTTTTCGCACCGTTTTTAGTGCTTTTTGAAATTTTCGACGCGAAAAATTTTGAAGCTAGTGCTCGGTGCTTTTTTAAACTAATTTTTGGTGCTTTTTATTTCTTGGCGGTGGCACTAAATCCAAAATTCAAAAAGAATTTTCCTTATATAATATATATATTTTTTATACCCTTTACCAAAAAATGGTAAAAGGGTATATATAGGTTTGTCATTCCATTTGTAATTTCTGGAATATTAATAAGCGAGTCATAAAGTATATATATTCTGGATCCTTATGCATGGGAAAGACGAATAAGCGATGTCCGTCTGTCCGTCTGTCTGTACGTGAAATCAGTTTTCCGAAGCTTCCAGCAAAGCTAGAGACTTCGTTCTTGAACTGGTGGATCAGAAATTGTCGAAATAAGATTGGTATTGAAAATGAGCAAAATCGAGGAGACGATTTCACAGCTGGAAAGCTTAAACTTCATTTTGCCATACAAAATAACTACCGAAAACTAGTTTTTAATAATTTTTTATTAAATAAACTTATTTTATACTTCAGTATGAATAAAATTGGTATTTCTAACTAAAAAAAAATTTAAAAAAATTAAACAAATTAAAAACACGTTTCCAGGGTTGGAAAACCTTAACTTTTTTGTTATGCAAAAGAAACTTACTAAAACTAACTTTTCCTTTTTTTTCTATAAACTAAACATATGTAATATTCTTAAAAGAAGGAGATTGATGTTAGAAATCAGAAAAACAAAAAGGATGATTCCAGGGTTGGAAAACCTACGATTTTTGTGATATATACAATTAACTACCGTAAACTAATTTTTTAATTATTTTTATTAAATAAACTTATTTTATACTTCACCACGAATAAAATTGGTATTTCAAATAAAAAATTAAACTTCAAAAAACTAATAAGATGTTTCCATGGTTGGTAAACTTTAACTTTTTTTCCTATACAAAAATAACTTACTAAAACAAATTTTTCCTTTTTTTCTATGAATTAAACATATATAATATTCTTAAAAGAAAGAAATTGATGTTAGAAATCAGAAAAACAAAAAGAATGATTCCAGGGTTGGAAAACCTACGATTTTTGTAATATATAAAATTAAATACCGTAAACTAATTTTTTATTTATTTTTATTAAATAAACTTATTTTATACTCCACCGCGAATAAAATTTGTATTTCAAATATAATAAAAATTAAAAAGACGTTTCCAGGGTTGGAAAACTTTGAATTTTTTTCTTCTTCTTGAAGAGGTCTAACATTTAAAAAAAACATAAGCACTGAAGTTAAATGGAACATTTCAAAATATTCTAATAAGATTGAAGAAAACTTGGTTGACGATATACGTTCATTTTATTCTCAAACTTTCACATTTTAAGCATAAATAATGGAAACACTTAATGCAATGGAGAAACTTTGAGTTCGCTATCGTTTTAAACAGGAATAAACTCTTATAACGATTCATTTGATATAAACTCGCTTGGGGCATTATCGAAATTGCATTCCCATCAAGCTTCAATGTTGAAACGCAGAAGTTGATCACGTTTTTACCTTTATTACTTTATTTAAATCTCAAATACGTAAAAAATTGGCTTTACATTTGGCTTTATATAAAAGCGGTCTGAAATGAGAAAATTGTGTTGCTAATAGAGCTGCCGTTTTAGGTTACATATTTATAACTTACTTCGTTCCTTTTTTCTAAAATAATAGTACATATAATTTAAGTTTTTATAACTTGGTTAACTTGCAAATTCCTTTTTTTTTTAATTTTGTAACTTTGTTATTAGTATGTCATTTGCTGTGAAAGAATGTTTCCACAAAAATCAAATTTTGAAAGCCTTGATTTTAAAAAAATTAACTACTACTCCCATCGATATCAAAATCTAATCAGCAAGTCAAAAAGAGTTGCCAATTGCTGCTAATTTGACTAATTTCAGGTGTTCGTTTCTTCGTTCACGAAAAAAATTAAATTTTTTATAATAACTTAAAAAGGTTTCGCCAAATACAAAAAAAAATTAATTTAGTGCTTTTTTACTTAAATTACGCGTTTTTTTCCTGGTTTCAGTGCTTTTTGAAATTTAAAAGTTGACAACGCTGACAATAGATTATATTAACAGTAAGATATTGAATTTTGATAATTCATAACACTGTACAACACCTGGTTAGAGCAATGCTACTTATGTAGCTACATAAAACAAAATTCATGTGTTAAATAGCAATGCAATAAGGTTATACATATGATGATTTCAAACTCGCCGCAAATATTTCAAAACGTTACCATTTATTTCCCATTATTTTCTTTTCTAACTGCGTGCGATTAACAGTTAATCATTTGAACATTTTCAAATTAGGGAAATGAGACAAAATTTCAATGGCAACACCGATTCGTGGTGAGAGTAGAACTCACACAATTTTTAATTGAATACAATTATTTGAATTATTCGAATAACTTAAATTTCTTACTCGTCTAATCTAGCAATATTAAAATTCAAAAATCGAATAATTCAGAAAAGTCAAATAATTGAATACTCCACTGTAAACATAAGAACACAGATATACATAGAAAGACGTATTTAATAATTCTAAAAAAATACTTACGGTGCAAAGAAGATCAAAAACGTATATAAATCGTTTTATCGTTGACGTTGAGGTCATTGTTATTGTTGTTGGCTTTAGTTTTCAGTTGCCTTTTGTTGTTGGTGGTCGATGTTATTGTTGGCTTCTCTCTCGCACTCTCACTAATTTCTCCGCTGCTGCTGCTACTGCTGCAGTTGTTATAAATAGAATAAGAATAAAAACAAAATGAATTCCTTAAATATATTTAATCAAGTTTTAAAACTTTTTTTTTTTTTTTTTTGTTTAGATCAAATCGATCGAACAGAATTTGCGATATTGTCGTCACCGGCAGTCGTTGTTGTGGTTTTCATTTAAATTTTAAGGCCGTTGTTTGCATTTATTTGTAATGCATTAAACACATTCACCACAGCAGGCTACACGAACACACGACTTCAAATGCCGCAAGCAGCATTTGTCGCCTCGTAGCCAGCTACTTAATTATTTTGGAGACGGCAGCAGCACCATCTGCAGCTGATATTCAAGTACAAATACATAGTTCAGTATTGCCACTTTTATATATTTTGCATTTATAAAAATTAATTACTCTTTCTCGTAAAAGTACTTATTTCTCGTAAAAGTACAAAAATGAATCAATTTATTGTGTACATAAATTTTTATATATTGTTTCTATTAAATAATATGAAATAATTGTATTTACAAAATCATTCATTCAACATTTTGTATTATACTGGCAATACTGAATTTTCTCATTGTAGCCAACAAAATAGAAATTAGTTTAATTGAAATACAACGACAAAATCAGCATAGACAAGAACCTGACGCCATGTTGCCTTGCTGTCTTCAAAATAATTATTCTCATATAAACATGTGTATTCTATCCTTGACATTTGGTAGTCGGTAGCTTGCTGTGGTGAATGTGTTTAATGCTTAATACTACAAACACACATACAAACATACCTACATATGTGCACACTTACAATTTTGCTTATGACTTTATTTTGCAGTAGGAAAATACTTAAGGCTCCATTACCCGACTGTAGAAATCGCAGATGTAAAGTAAATGTAAATGTAATGTAAATGTAAACGTTTGAGCGCTTATAGGATACTTAAGAACGTGCCATGTGTTTTCGACACAAAAAAAATCTTTGTGCACATACACATACATCATAATAATTGCATTGTGCCCAGCAAACACGCATTTTTGATTTTAAATTGCGAGTTATTTGAAGTCAAACGCGAAAGTTCATATACTATGTATAATATTTAAATTCATGAAATTCATTTTGATTGAAATGTACATACATATGTATATTGACATACATACGAGTATGTATGTATGTATTAGAACTTATAAGTAAATAATACATATATAAAATAGATATATAAAATAGATATTTTAAAAGACTTTTTAATAACTTCGCTGAAACTATTTTAATTTACTTTCTTTTGATGGCAAGATTTAGACTATTGGAAAAAAACGAATTGACTTTTTGAAATAACACATTTTAGAACGAAAATGTGCCTAGAGGTTTTGAAAATTATTATTATTATTTTATTTAAATGAACTCAATTATAATAATTTTAATAGCAGCTGTAATGCTCAACCGTAATATTTGTCTTTGTACATTACCAGGGGGGAAATTACGGTACTCGTTATCGAACGAAATTACGAAATATTTCCATATATACTCTATTGAAATATTTCGTAATTTCGTTCGATAACGAGTGCCGTAATTTGCCCCCAGAACAGATTTTGAGCAACTTCATCGTAGAGACGAAGTATTTAGCTCTTTAATTTCCAAGAATGTGTATGCATGCAGTAGCACCTCAATAAAATCTTTACTTTCTCGTTTTATCCTTTTCTTATTAATGTTCGTACCTACTCATAATAATTTAGTTTCATTTGCAAACAATATACATATATATATTTTTTAACAAAAATACATATGTATGTACATATACAGGACTTTTTGTTTGCTGGGTGTTTATCAGTATAAAAAAATCATATAAAATGGAAAACAGCTGTTCGAAACATTGATGAGAGTTCAACATATTCACATTATTTTTGATTGCATGGAAAAAGTACCAAAATTATTTAAATGGTATAAATCATTATTTTATACTTACAAACATTGTAATGTCTTTGACATTTAGTGAAATTACAATTTAAGCTTCATACCCGTATATACATATTTACATTACAACGTTTTATAATTATAAAAAATATTTATATTTTTATTATCATTATAATTATTATGATTATACGTACCTATTTTTATTGTTATTGGTATTATTTTTAAACAAGTGAGAGTGCTATATTCGCCTGTGCCGAATCTTATATACCCTTTACCAAAGTGCGTTTATATAGTATAGAGATACATACATAAGCACATACATAAAGTAATTTGACCTAGTTACTTTTATGTGCAAAAAAAAATTAATTTTCAAACCCTAGAATCATCAAATTAGATTTTTCTCATTCCTTTTATCAATATAGTAGTTCTTAAAAAAATATAGAAAATGTGTTAAGTGATAAAAAAGGGAATTCCAAAAAAAAATGTTTTATTTAGTTACTTTAATATCTAGAAAAAAAGTTCAAAGGTTCCAACTCTGGAGATGTGATTTTTATTTTTATAATATTTCAAACCAAACTTTTTATTCCAAAACGTAAAATATGTATAATTTATAAAGGAAAAGATAAAAATTAATTAGACCTAGTTACTTTAATATATCACAAAAAGTGTAAGTTTCCCAACCCTGAAAGCATCCTTTTTGATTTTTCTGATTTCTTACACCAATCTCTTTTTTTTAAGAACATAAGATATGTTTAATTTGTAAATAAAAGGAAAAATTTGCTCTAGTAAGTTACTTTTGTATAAGAAAAAAAGTTAAGTCTTTCCAACCCTGGAAACGTCTTTTTAATTTTTTTAAACTTTTTTTTATTTGAAATATTAATTTTATTCGTACTCAAGCAAAAAATAAGTTTATTTAATAAAAATAAACAAAAATTAATTTTCGGTAGTTAATTTGTTATATCACAAAGAGTGTAGGTTTCCCAACCCTGGAATCCTCCTTTTTGATTTTTTTGATTTCTAATACCAATCTTTTTTTTTAAGAATATAATATATGTTAATTTATAGTAAAAAAGGAAAAATTTGTTTAAGTATGTTACTTTTGTATAAAAAATAAGGTTTTCCAACCTTGGAAACGTCGTTTTAATTTTTTCAACTTTTTTTATTTTGAAATACCAAATTCATTCGTACTGAAGTGTAAAATAAATTTATTTTATAAAAAAAAATAAATATTAGTTTTCGGTAGCTAATTTTTTATATCACTAAAAGTGTGGGTTTACTAACCCTGAAATCATGGTTTTTGATTTTTCTGATTTCTTATACCAATCTCTTTCTTTTAAGAATCTAAGATATCTTTAATTTATTGAGAAAACGAAAAATTTGCTTTAGTAACTTACTTTTGTATAAAAAAAGGTAAATGTTTCCAACCCTGAAATCGTGTTTTAAACTTTTTTAAATTGAAATACCATATTTATTCGTACTATAGTATAAAATAAGTTTATTTGTTTAAAAAAAAAATTAAAATTACTTTTCGGTAGTTAATTTTTTATATCACAAAAAGAGTAAGTTTCCCAACCCTGGAATTATCCTTTTTAATTTTTCTGATTTCTTACACCAATCTCTTTCTTTTAAGTATATAAGATATCTCTAATTTATAGAGAAAAAGGAAAAAAATTTGCTTTATTAAGTTACTTTTGTATAAAAAAAGTTAAAGTTTTCCAACCCTGGAAACATCTTTTTAATTTTTTGAAGTTTAATTTTTAATTTGAAATGCCAAGTTTATTCATACTGAAGTAAAAAATAATCTTATTTAATAAAAATAAATAAAAATTAGTTTTCGGTATTTAATTTTTTATATCACAAAAAGGTCCAGTTTCCCAACCCTGGAATCATCCTTTTTGATTTTTCTAATTTCTTACACCAATCTTTTTCTTTTAAGAATGTAAGATATGTTTAACTTATAAAGAAAAGGAAAAATTTGTTTTAATAAGTTACTTTTATATAAGAAGAAAAAATAAAGTTTTCCAGCCCTGGAAACGTCTTGTTAAATTTTTAAATTTTTTTTTATTAGAAGTACCAATTTTATTCGTGGTGAAGTATAAAATAAGTTTATTTAATAAAAATAAATAAAAAATTAGTTTACGGTAGTTAATTTTATATATTACAAAAATTGTAGGTTTTCCAACCCTGGAATCATCTTTTCTGATTTCTTACATCAATCTCTGCACTTTAAGAACATAATATATGTATAATTTGTAGAAAAAAGGAAAAATTTGTTTTAGTAAGTTACTTCTGTATAAGAAAAAAATCAAAGTTTTCCAACCCTGGAAACGTCCTTTTAATTTTTTTGATTTTTTTTTAATTTTTTAAAGCGAAATACCAATTTTATTCATTTTGAAGTATAAAATAAGTTTATTTAATAAAAAAATAATAAAAACTACTTTTCAGTAGTTATTTTGTATGGCAAAATGAAGTTTAAGTTTCCCAGCTGTGAAACCGTGTGCTCGATTTTGCTGATTTTCAATACCAATCTTATCTCGACCATTTCTGATCCACCAGTCTAAGAACGAAGTCTCTAGCTTTTCTGGGAGCTTCGGAAAACCGATTTCACGTACAGACGGACATCGCTTATTCGTCTTCCCTATACATAAGGATCCAGAATATATATACTTTACGGCTCGCTTATTAATATTCTGGAAATTAAAAACGGAATGACAAACCTATATATACCCTTTTACCATTTTTTTACATATTCATACATATGTACATATACATATGTGTATGTATGTATATTAACAAAAAGTAAACACATACGATTGGCAAACTCTGGTTAGATTTTATAAAAAACTTTTTTAGAAAACTAAATTTATTAAATATGCCATATATGTATACAAATTAACCACTCAAAAGCTTAAATTATTAAAAGAAACAAAAGTACCAAATCAGGGATATTGTGCCACACTCTCATTCAATATACATACATCCCATCACTGTCTACAAATGTCACGTCACGTCATCATGAAATTCTATTTTCTGCAGGTTCAGACGTTACATTTACGTGCCATTTCACTCAGGTAAAGGCTCAGTTAGCCGACTGTAATCTAAAGTAACTGCAACAGTAAGAAACAGCTGATCGATTTTGTTATGTGAAAAGTAATGGAAATGGTTATAGAGATGTAATGTAACATAACCTAATTTTCATATAAAAATGTCGATCAGCTGTTTTCTACGTTACAGTTACATTACATTACAGTCGGCTAACTGAGCCTTAAGCGTTTGCATAGCTTTTCATGCAACAGATTCGATCAGCTGACACATTCACATTTACAGTTCTACATTTACAGTCGGGTAATTCTGCCTTTATCTACCCTCTAGTCAACTTAGAACCATATGTCTCTATGTCGATACTGTTTCTCCAGCGACAATTGCACTAGTTAAAATGTCGACAACTTTCCTTTTATGCGTGAGAGATACGTTAGAGACGACAGTTCTAGTGTATTTCTGGTGATATTGTAAATGAACGCGTCAATAGTTTGTTTTTCTTTTTTATTATGTTGTGCAATAATATTAAATAAATATATGTAGACGAGGGTCACTAAAATCTACTAGTGAATCTCCGGTTCAAATATCTCCATATGGTCGTAAAAGAACTACCTTCTCAATAGTGCTAAAGTCTACTGATAGCATTTGAATGACAACCCTATGTTATTTGTCAATAGGCATTTGCATTGGCTGGGGTACACCTAGTCAGTAACACTATTGAAAATGTCACTAGAAAATCACTATAAGTTTACTATTGACAACGAGAGAGGATATATCGATATTGTAGACTAGAGCCCCTAAAATTTACTAGTGAATGTTTGGTGCCAATGTCTCCATGTGGTCCCGAAAGAACTACTAAGTCAGTAGTGCTATAGTCTAGTGGTGGATTTTCAATGACAAGCTAATGTTAAATGTCAATAGATGATACCATTGGCTGGGGTACATTGGTCACTAGTGCTACTGACAACGTCACTAGTAAATCACCACAATTTCACTATTCGCACTTTCTGCAGGGTATGTACACATGTGAGTTAGGGTAATTCCAATGTATGTACGATAATGTGTATAAAATTTTCTTTTGACTCATGCAAAATTTTTATATTAGATTTGAGAACTTTTAGTTTCAAGCATAGCTGTTAAGTAATGATTACTAATTGTAATGATTACTAATTTGATTACTTTTTTTAAGGTGAAGTAATGATTAAATTACGATTATATTCAGTTTTGTATGTACTTAGTAATCGTGATTACGATTACTAGTAATGGAAGAGTAATCTGAATTACTTGAAATTACTTCAAAATAATCAAAAAGAATCAAAAGTATTAAAAAAATAATCCAATTACTTCTAAGGATTACTTTTAATTCTTTTTGATTATTTATTAAGTTTATTGCATTTCACTTATATTAAAATTTAAAATATTTAATAATTTGATAAATGAGCAAAATTTTGAGGAAAGCTTGAAAGATATCTGTTGATACATTTGTATAGTCTTTCAAAAAATTGGCTTGTATAAGTTTTTTTTTTCTTTTGTGATTTTCAAAAATATTTTTTGTGAATTTTCAAATCATTTTTTAAAAGTCTCTGAATAAAATAAGAAGTTTGTGGATGTTCAAATTGTGTGGTTTGAAGTCTACTGACATTTTGTCGAAGCGACTATGAAATGCATACAGACAATGCTTAACCACCAGCAAAAATCTCACTTTATGTTTTTCCTTATATTTTTTTTCTCATTGATTGATATTATTAATGTTGTTATATAAACGAATATGTTAAGAATTTCTTAAACAAAAAACATCTAATTATATAAATTTCTTTAGAACTTTTCCAAATTAAAGTAATCTTAATTCAGAATTTTTGAAAATAATCAAAGAGAATCAAAAGTTATCTTTGAAAGTAATCGGATTAGTTTTTGATTAATTTTGATTCTTTTAGATTATTTTGTAGTAATTTCAAGTTATTCTTATTCGAAAAGTAATCGATTTTAGTAATCGCAATCAATTATTAATCAGCAATTCTTTTGAAGGCAATTATATAATCATTACAATTCTTTTTAAAATGTAATCTAATTGATTACTAATCGTAATCGTAATTTAACAGCTCTGGTTTCAAGAACATAACAACGGTTGCTGTCATAATTGGAGTGGTTCCAATGTATGTACATATCGTCGGGTGGTTACTGTTTTGCCGCACAGTATATTAATAATATATTACTACTGCGGCAAACCAGTAAACACCCAACGCACTGTGGGGTGAAAGCCTTCTTCACAAGTGGCGATTAATTCAAAAGATGAACTTTAACTTTCACAACCGTGTTTGGTACCGTATGAAAGAAGATAAAATTCTACATCACTAACTGCAAAAATAAAAGTTCTTGGTAGCTTACTTTATTTTTAGTGTGTGTTCAAAGTTCAATAATTTTAGTTATTTTTTCGCGCATTGATTAAAAGAGAAAATTTTGTTATTTGAAGTGATTATAGTTTTTGTTAAGATTTTTATAAGTAAAAGTTTTATAATGGAACCGTCAACTTCAGATATATGAGCATTTAAAAAATTATTTTTTGTTTAGATAAATGTTTTAGAAATATTAAAAAAAAAATTGCTGTAAAAATGTGGTATTTTTGATATATACATTGAGTTTCAACAACTTTGCGGATGAGTGCAGGGAAAAATGCTTTTACTCTCTTAAAATATAAGATTTTAGCTAATAAATCCCAGAATACCTATTTGCACATTTGTGCGATTTTTGAGTTATGAAGGCTTTTGTGAGAGAATTCCAGTTGATAAAAATCAATGTGAAATATACAATAATAAACAAAAAAAATGTTTTTTTAAAGGCACATAAAGTATGATTAGGGTTGCCAGTCGTACTGATTTTGCCAGTACATGTACTGATTTTTGTTTAAAGTACTGATTTATGCATAACTAGTAAATCAGTACGAAAATGTACTGATTTTTTCATGTATGTACTGTTTTTGTACTGTTTTTATATATTAATTATGATCAATGTATAAGAAAGCCTATCATAGTGTTTATTTATGTATTTTCTTTGAATCACCAGTGATATTTACTTTACGTTCGCTTTAAGGCGAATTTATTTTCAAAGTGGTATCCATATAATGCTCAAGCAAATTCTGCCAAAACTGTCAGAGATCATATAAATTTTAGTTTAAGTTAATGTTAATGTTAATTTTATTGAGATTTTTTTAATTTAAATTTGCAAGAAAGATTTGCTATAAGTGATTTCTGATACATGCAAATAATGAATTTAAAGTTTCTTTTTCGAAAATTTTTTTGATAATATTATTTTTATTAATTACATATGCTTTGCTACAAAGTATACATTGAATTCATGTTTTGTTTTAAGAATGGCTATAGCTAGGAACGGAACGAATGTTCGCATTTGCAAATTTTTCGCTTATTTTTGCTATTTGCATTTGCTAAAATGTATGCGAATACTTAAGACAAAAAAATTTTGTACTTCTTTTACGAAAAAAGTTTGCCTTTAACAAACGTTAAAAACACGAAAATTATTTTAAGCCAGCATGAAAAAGATAAATATAGGGTACGTTCGTAGATTCAGCAAATTTATGCAGAAGTTCTGCATATGCGAACTTTTCTGCGTATGCGTGATCAACTGTTGCACATGCTTTGCAACTGCTCAATATCTGTGCATAGTTGGCATTTTTGAACGAACTGCAAACAATTTTTAACCCGGCAAGTAATTTTGTTTAAGAAAATTGTCATCTCGTCGATGTGAAAGCACAAAAAACTTCTTATAAAAGTTTGCACATTGTGCACATGGCTTGGACAAAGCTGACTTATAAGTAAGGCATTCTTCAAAGCTTTATCAGAAAGCTTTTCTATAAAAAAGTTCTCATAAGCATCAAAATTAAACTAAAGTCCAGCGGTGTTTGGAAATATACCTATTTCATTTTTTGAAAAAGAAAAGGCATTGTATTTTCGGCAGCAGTATTTTCCACTTAAGACTAGTCTGTTGAAACTTTTAAAAAATGTTTTGAGCACCATTCATTACTTCGTACAAACAAATTTGAATCGCAAACAATATTAACTAGTCATTAAGTGCGTTCGAGAACTCAAAAATTTGTACAAATTTTTACTATTTTTTACTGGATTGCCTTCGAGTACACAAAATCCAGTAAATGAGAGGACGAATTGAGAGAGAAAAATTACAGTTCATTTACTGAGTAAATGCAAATTTTTACTGGACAAATTTTTGCCAGTAAAATCCAGTAAAATGAAATCATATGTTTTTAAATATAAACAAACAAAAGTGAAGGGAAACAAAAATTTTTAGTCTTTGATGAAATTTTTAAAATAACAAAAAACCAATGTATTAAGTTATAAGCATTATAACATTTATTTAAGTTTGATGCTAGAAAAATATTCGGGTATGTTATATGAAATTAAAACGTGCGGAATTTCCATAGAATGTTTGGAAATATGTATGTATGCACATGTGTATATATGTATGTTTTTAAAAAACAATGCTATTGCATTTCCGAGCGATTTAATTTCACATGGAAATCAGAACATAACCGATTGTTTTTAAACGTGAATAAAGTTCATAGATTATTATATTGAAATTTTGTTTATACATATCGTCGGGTCGACGGTTCCTGGTTTGACGTATGGAACATTTAAAAAAATTTACTTTGTGTACTTTTTTTAAATTCTTTCCCAGTTTTTAAATAAAAACATATTACTTTTATTATTAAACAAAATATTCTATCTTGTAATTCATATGTATATTTTTTTAGCGCCAAAATTAGTAATCAGCTGTTGTAAATCTTTTACTGAATTTTACAATTTTTCCGTTCGCGTACTTTTAGATGCAAACTTTTTTATTGAGAGTAATTTCTTTAAATTACTCAGTATTTACTCAGTTACTGGACTTTACTGGAAAAGTACTCAAACGCACCTATTGTTATAGTAAATTCCACGCGAAACAAGTGTCACTCATTAATTTCATATACAAACATATGTATGTATCTTTCTGTTTTATGAATTCATGTTTTTATTAAATTAATACATATTTGCTCAATGCAAGACTCAGTTTAAATAAAATGCTATATGTAGTACATCCATGTATGTAATACAACTTCATGTTCTTATATAAATTTATTTTCATGTGATTTTTTAACGTATTGTAATATTTGCATTCGCTTTCGCAAAAATTAAAATGTAGTATTCGCATTCGCATGCGCTAAACTGGTATTAGTTACATCCCTAGTTAAAGCCTTTTATATTGAAAAAATTAATGTACTGATTTTTTTTCAATTGTACTGATTTTTTTTCTCTCATGTACTGATTTCTACGATTTCAAAACTGGCAACCCTAAGTATGCTCTAATTTACAATTTAATTTACTAATTTGTCTTTTTTTATTCCAAATTACAGCAAAAATAATCAAATAAGACAATTTTCCCCCAAAATACAAAAAAGCCCATAAAAGGTTAAAAAAATTTTTTCAAAAAATTTTTTTAAATGCTGGTTTTTTATGTATTTATTAATATTCATCAATAAAAAATGACAACACTTTAAAATTACGACTTCTATGAATTAGTCGCCACTTTATCTACCATTAGCCCCACTGTGCGACGATAGGTATATAAAATTTTTTGTCTCGTGTCAAAATTTTTCTATTAAATTTTTAAGGTTCCAGGTCCAAAATTCCAGCATTTTTCATTTATTTCGCCCATAACAATGTTTGCTGTCGTAACCTAAATAAGTTCTTATTTGATCGAAAATGTTGTTGCAATTGCCTCCGGTTCATAGTACAGACTAGATCACTACTTACTAATTTAAATTTAAATTTTAGATTATACATTTAATAATCTACTGGAACATTTTAGTGAAATTAATATTTTGTGACCGCCCTCATATCTACATATGTATATGTATGTATGTATGTATCAGCACTTACAATGTGTGCCTGCTGCCTTTGTGTATGCATGCATGTGTATTGCCTTCATTGTTGTTGTATGTAAATTTATTACAACAAATAAAGCACGCACTAAAATTCTATGCATAAATAACACACAAATAACGTTATATTTTTAACTTTCTTTTTAATTTTTTGTTGACTTTTTAGAACAAATAACTAATACTCATCCATTGAAATTATTCACTGTAAATACGTAGATACTCGTATTTATACTAAAGTCGGTTTGTTGTTTATTCAAAAATTATTTATCTTTTTGCCCGTAACAATTGTTAAATGATGGCATCATCACAAATCATATCTACATATTAATCATTTATTTGAACAACATCATAACTCAAAAAAAGATAGTTTTACAGAAAACGAGTTTAAAGTTTTCAATTTACACACAATTTAATAGAATAATTCTGCCAACAAAAAAACCGACTTCAATGCAACGATCTGAAAGAACATTTTCGAAAAAAAAATTATGGGACCAAACTGGAAGTAAACTTCTTCAAACAAATAAAAATTTGAAAATCTGTTGATTAAGAAGTATGTGAAATATAAAGTTAAGTTTTAGGGTCTCTTCCCATATTTTTTATGTACGATTGAGCGTTTTTGAGAGGTCAGGGTGTGTGTGTTAAGCTTTGTAAAAATCGATTAAATAGAATCACTAAAAATAAGATATTAAATTGTAATGGGCGTAACCAAGCCCACTTTTTTACAATAGGCTCAATTAGAAGCTATACCCTCTCAGACAAAAAAAATTATTTTTACAATTGCTCTTAAATGTACCGAGTCAACAAAAAAAATTACAGAAAAGAAAATTTTATTTTATTTCTAAAAAGTTGAGCATACAATGTACAGTGCACTCGGGAAAACGTCAACACTAGTTTACGTCAACATTCCAATACGTCAACCCTTAATTTTTTACATTGTCTACTCTAAAACGTCAACCAAACAACCAAACCACAAAGCTCTAAGACGTCAACTTTAAATAAATCAAAATTTTGAATTAAGCAACAGTTAAAATACACAGTTTTGATCACACACACACACACACATTTATTCTATGAAATTAGTCAGGAATTTGGGTATTCCCCTTATAAGTATGTAGAATAGAAAAGAAATTGCATCTCTATGTGTTGTCTTTTTTATGTTCAGTTGCTTTTTTGTTCTCAACACTGGCGGTTTTAATTAGTGACGTTTTCCCGAGCGCACTGTATGTGTATGAAATTTTAGCACAATGTGAATTGCAATATGAGCATTAATTCTGCATTATTAATCCAAAAATCGTATTTTTCAGTTGAGACGTTGTTCAAGTAAATGAGCGAAATGTATAATCTAACTATGTGCATTCGAGTGGCCGTTAATTGTATGGAGACTTTTTTTCTTGATTTCTACTACTCTCACCCCCCAAAATCGGTTGTTTTATGTAAAAAAAAAAATACAAAAAAATTTCATACCGATAAGTTGCGTTTTAGGGGTGCGTCCGGCCCTCAAAGTTGGCCTTCAAGCCTATTTTTCAATGTAATTTTTTGCATATGACTATCTTTTTAAAAAATCATTTTACAAGAATATGACATTGGCAATATTTTAGCTCTTCAAGTCTACAATATTAGTCTCAAAGAAAGTTTTTTGCTAAAAGTAATATTTTAGAAAATAATGCGGAAAATAATCAACAAAATACCAAAAATTTTATATAACAAAATTGTATTTATATGGAAATTTCTTATTTTAAGCATGTAATATAAGAGCTTATATATATTAAACTATTTCATACATATACATATAGTCAAAGTAAAACTAAACCAAAAAAAAAAAATTGCATTGAATATATGGGCTTGAGGGCCAACTTTGAGGGCCGAACGCAGTGTTTAAAAAAATTTAAGTCGAAGTTCCAAAAGTCGTTAAATTTTTACTATTCGCTGATTTGGCTTTTTCCAACTGTTTAAAATGAACCACTGCTTTTTCTTGTGCTTGTGAAAATAACCAACAGTCGCAGTCGACGAAGCAGAAGCAGAAAACGAATTATGAAAAATTGCGCAGTACTTTCAACAGTCGACGATTTTAAAAGTTTGAATATTATTTGTTATTGCTTTTGTTTAGTTTCGCTAGAAAAAGCATAAGCAGTCTGTGTGCTTTTGTAAATACCAAACAGTCACAGTAGAACAAGCAAAAGCTTTTGCTTTTAGAAGCTTTCTATAGGTTCAATCAACTATTTTGTGGTGTTTATCACGTTTTTGTTGTTGTTTTTGCACATTAGACAAGAAGCATGAACAAAAACCACTTTACTGCGATTGCCTCAAACTTCTGAAAGCAAGATTTTTTGCTTCTTCGACTGTAACTGTTTGTGACTTCCAAAAGCACATCGACTGCTTCTGCTTTTATTTGCGATGCTAACCAAAAGCAAAAGCACATCAAATTCAAACTTTTCAAATCGTCGACTGTTGAAAGTACTTAGTACAAAACTTATCGGTACGAAATTTTTTTGTATTTTTTTTTTACATAAAACTGAACCGCTTTGGAGGGTGAGAGTTAAAGAAATAAGAAAAAATAACGGCCACCCTAATGTACATACTTATACAATGGGAATCTCAAAATAAAGTTTATATGTTTGTATTTAAATTGCTATAGCGTTTTTCGCGGGTTTAGCGCATACAAAATTCTGCAACGTTAGAATTATGTGCCACTATACAATGCACCAAATAGCTCTCATTCGAAAATGGATCAAAAAATTTTAAGACACCGGTACAACATTCAAAATCGGTGTGTCAACAATCATCAATTACAATCAAGTATTCATCATCAATCTGTTCATTATGGTCATAACATTTCCAATAAAAACCGCACAAGTGATTTAAACGAACATAGTTCGTCATTAAACCGCATTTTATATGCAGCCCAATTATAAATTTTTACGGGCAGTTTTTTCTTTTCCCAATAATGTGCCATAACCGCCAAAAAAGTTACAGCGACAAGTTGACAAGCTTAATTTGTTGACAAAAATCGATTCTACACAAACGTATATAATTAAAAAAAAAGCAACGAAGCTTAAAAAATATGTCGCTTTTTTGGCGGTTATGTCTTAATATGTTTCCAGGAAAAGTACACCTATTCTAAATAGCCGAAGAAGAAGCAAATACAGGATCAGCTGTTTAATCTTTACATTTTGTACTGAAATAATGCAAGAGCTCTGTAATCAGTGCTGCCATATAAGTACGTTTGGAGTTTAAAATTGTACGATATTATTTTAAAGATACATATAAATCCTCAAGTTTTGTATTTAAATAAGTAATAAACATTGTTTAAATAAAGGACTTAATCAATCCACTAAATATAAACTTTCTTCTGGGACACTCTATACAAATATGTACATATATGCATATACATATCGGTCATTTATTTAAAGAACGTCATAATTCAAAAAATTGACTTTTTGAGTTAGTGATGTAAACAACACTGTTGGCAAGACAAACAACAGAAAAAAATTACTTGCCAACAGTGTTGCTTAGCTATTTCGCTGTAGTAAAGCATTTGAAAAAATCTCTCATGTCTTGAAAGGTCTTATAAATAGTCTTGTGCAGGACACTAATATGTACATAAATTGCCATTTAACCATGAAATTTTATAAAATCTCAACATAAATAAATATTGAACAAAAATACATGAATATCAAATTATATTACTGACGCCAACTGCTTCTCTTTTTACGCTATATAAAGATCACTTTGTTTACGAAGATTTTCATCGTATGCTTTTTTCTTTAACCCATTTTAAATGAAAGCCTTAAACTCAGTTATAAAGACTCTTGACGGTTATATGCACTTACATACGTAGGAGTTGGGAGCGATTAATACATGGAGTGTTTCTAGCTTTCCTTTGCACGCAGCGCAGTTTTGTTGCAACCGTAATTGTCAACATTTTCTCGTCTTTCAGCCTCGGAAGTTTATTTTAAAAAAATATAATGCAAAGTGAAAAACTATTTTTTTACTACACTACCTGGCAGCACTAGTTGCGACTTAATTTGTAATTTTTTATTTAAATAAATGTGATTTTGAATGGAGAGTCTCATACGAATATCAAATGTTATAAACGCTAAATAAATTGTTAACAAAATTTTGCTATTAATATGGAAAAACATATTGTCCTTAATAACTCACCACCACTGTATATGTTTGACATTTTTAATATGAGGTTAAAACAACATCGTTGGCTGCTTAAATTAACAATTAAAAAACTTTATCATATCGAAACCTACATACAAACAAAAATTATAGTTAATTTAATCTTTTAGCTCCAACTCAAAAATTGGAACAATAAATTTATTTTTTATATCATGTCATATCCGCCAAAATAGCTTAAGCGGCATAATTTTCGAACTTCAATTTTTGACCAAAATCGATTGTTTGCGATCGTAAATAGTCGATTTTCGTTTAAAAAAAAATCGAAGTCCAAAAAATGTGTCGCTTAAACTATTTTAGCGGTTATGGCTCGATATGATGTCATTGATTGTGATTGCAATACTTTGGAGTATGCGAAGCTCAAAATTAGAAGAGTTTTTATCTACTATATATACAACGAAAAAAAAATTAAGCCCGTAGACCTAGATCAGCACTCGTCACTGTTATTAGCTCTTTGGAAAAATGCAAATTGTTGTTATATCGGACATTTTCAACGCGGGTTGGCGGGTTCGATTGCCGCATAATTTGGCATCGTTGCATTCGATATCCAATAGAAAGTATAGTAATTTAAGATCACAGCGCTCGACATCGAGTATCTTATACACAATACGATGGGCTGTTATGTACGCAGATAAAAATTTAAGTTTATAAATATATTTGAAGCTTAAAACAATCAAATAAAACTGTAATTGTATTGTACTACCAATATTAGAGGTGGAAAACTTTCGCTATCGAAAATTTTCGATAGTTTAAAACACTTTATCGATTCAAGACTATCGAAAGTTAGAAAAGCTATCGATTTATCGACGATACTATTGTGATAATATCCAAGTTGTATGGTTCTCGTATAATGTACATATTTAATCACACTAAAAATTCAAAACAAAATAGTTTTAAGCAAAACAAAACAAAATTAAATAGAGTTTTTTTAAATAATTATATGAAAAATAAGTGAGATCAGCGGAAGAAATTTTCCCTCAATTCGTCTCTATTTTTTTTTTTTTTTTTTGGTGTTCATACATTCGGTACATTATAGACCGATTTTAATTTTTTTTTCTGAGAGGGTATAGCTTCCCATTGTCCCATTGTAAAAATGGGGCAGGGACACTCACACAAATTTTTTATTTAATTTTATGACATTCTACTTATTTGATTGCTGCAAAACCTATAAAAACACCTTTGGTTCTCTTAATTACACAATTTAAAAGTTAAAAAAATGGGCGGGGTTACACCCATTAAAATTTATTATAATATTTCACACGGTTCGACTGAACTAATTTTTACGATGCTTACTACACACCTTGAGCTCTAAAAATTACACAATCCTCCATTTAAGAAAATGGGCGGATTTACGCCCTTTAAAATTTAATTTTTTATTTTAAGTGGTTCTACTTTACCGATTTTTGCAAGAACTAACACTCACCCTGAGCTTTGAAAAACACACAATCTTGCACTTAAAAATTGGGCGGGGCACGCCCATTAAAATTTAATTTCATATGTCACGTAATTCTTCTTATCTTCTTCTAACAGATCTTTGCAGAAAGAATTATATTATGTTTGTTCTGCAACAAAAAATATTTTTTGTCTCATTACGGCTGCCGAATCGACTTCGGTTGTTTTAGAAGCTTAAAATAACACAAAATATTTGTATATTCAACAGCCGATGTAAAACAAACTTGGTACACTTTTTAAAATTTGATACGATAACTATCGAATGCAGTAACCCATTCATTCGATGCGTGTCGAAATTTTATTGCATCGATATCGACGGCCATAATTTGTCTGTGCTTTATTATTGCATCGTAGAGTAAATATATGCTTACTTTACCTCTGACAACACAAGAAATTAAGCTTGAAACTGTTTTTGACACGTCTGGCAACACCGCAGAAGCCAATAAATCCAACTTTCCCTTAGTTCTAAAGTTGCTCGTTTACTTACACACCTGCAATCTGTTCGATCAATTTTCCTTTCATTTTAATTTAAACAATGGAAAACCAAGGAAGACTTGAAATAGTTTTCGTTACGTGCAATTCTGTACCTACAAGGCAAATAACGTTCTTCGAGAGCCCGAGGGCAAACTCTAGCAACGTACCTTAAAATAATGCACCTACTTAACACCAGAGGAGTAGCAACGATGCTATAAAAATTAACAAACGAAATAAGCTTCTCTTCTACTCTCTATCTGTCTGTCACTACACCATCTGCACTATCTATTTCCTACTCTAAGGTAACACAAAGGGAGGGATGTGTTATTTGGACCCAAGTGATCTGAAAACTTATCTTTTCTTCTCAGCAATATCTCAAACATAACCTAAAGGTTCAATTGAGCATGCCATAACTACAACCATACAAAACAGCTGTTTGTAAAGGGTGTTTTTTATTGGGGTATAGAACTTTAAGTTGGCATCACTTTTTTAACTGGCGGCCATTTTGTCAGATGTCAAGTGATTAATATTTAGTTTGGTTTGCCATTTTATCATAAACAGGTTGACAAAAGAACAACGCTTGCAAATCGTGCAAATTTATTTCGAAAATAATGGTTCAGTTGGCGAAGTTTACCGCAAGCTCCGTCCATTTTATGGTCGACATAATCGTCCATCAGAGCAATTAATTCGGTTAACCATGGATCGTTTTCGCACTACGTTTACTCTATGTGATAATACGCATCCGCAGAGACGTCGAACAGTGCGCACCGAAGAAACAATTGCCGCTGTAGAGCAAAGTGTTGAAGAGGACCCGAATGAATCGATTCGCCAACGTGCACAGCAATTGGAGCTTTGTCCATCAACTTTATGGAAGATTTTGCGCAAAGATCTTGGCTTGCGACCTTACAAGATCCAGCTTGTGCAAGAATTAAAGCCGCGAGACCATGCAATGCGTCGTGATTTTGGTGTATGGGCCGAAAATGAGATTGATCTCGATGCTGATTTTCATCGCAAAATTTTGTTCAGTGATGAGGCTCATTTTTGGTTGAATGGCTACGTCAACAAGCGAAATTGCCGCATTTGGAGTGAAGAGATCCACATGAGACCCTTGAGACGCCATTATATTCACAAAAACTGACTATTTGGTGTGCTCTATGGGCTGGTGGAGTCATTGGGCCATACTTCTTCCGAAATAATGCTGGAGAGTCAGTTACCGTTAATGGAGACCGGTATAGAGCCATGATAACCGACTATTTTGTTCCCGAATTGGATGGCATGAATGTGGATGAGTTGTGGTTCCAACAAGACGGCGCTACATGCCACACAGCGCACGTCACAATCGATTTATTGAAGGAAACATTCGATGAGCGCATAATTTCGCGGAATGGACCTGTCAATTGGCCACCAAGATCGTGTGATTTGACACCATTGGATTATTTTTTTTGGGGATATGTGAAGTCGCTCGTCTACGCCAACAAACCAGAAACGTTAGGGGACTTGGAAGCCAACATTCGTGGCGTTATTGCCAACATACGGCCCCATATGCTCGAAAAAGTGGTTGAAAATTGGACCTGTAGAATTGGCTTTATTCGAGCCAGCCGCGGCGGCCACATGCCCGAAATCATATTTAAACATTAATGGCATAAAATTATCCTTCCAATAAAGCCAAATTGATGGACATTAAAACGATTTTCTTGTGTTTTATTTCAATTCGAAGTTCTATACCTCTGAAAAAAACACCCTATACTAAACTAAAGCTATGTACAGACGGTTGTCAGATCTTACAATATTGCCAGTAAAATGTGCTAAAAATTTCTTACAACCGTGTGAACTGGCAATTTTTGCCAGACGCCGTTGCTAGAAAAAGCATTGTCAGTCCATTGCAAGACTAGCAACTGACAACAAATTGTCAGACATCTTACAATCATGTGAACACATTGTAAAATTATTGCCAGATATTTGTCAGACATTTTAATATTGTCAGATGTGCGAAGTTCATGCATCTGACAATGGCGTCATTGTAAGATAATTCTTTCTATGGGCAACACTGCACACGCTTGATTTTAAATAAAAAATTTATAATAAAATATATGCAGACAAAATAATTGCAATTGCTTCTTTATGGTCCATAATAATTTATACTTTCACTTTTTACATTAAACACAAACACAAACGATAAATATTTAACAATTTCCAAAAAATGGTTTAAGTCTGGCAACGCATAACAACAGATCTAACAATTTGTGCATATGACAACCGTGTGAACTGACAATTTTTCTACTGACGATTTTGTCAGATGAATTTATTGTCATACAACCGTCTGGCAATAAATTGTAAGATTTTCTGACAACCGTGGGAACTGACAAGAAATATTGTGCTGGCAATTTTCGATTGCCAGTACATTGTCAGCACATTGCCAGATCTGACAATATTGTAAGATCTGACAATCGTCTGTACATACCTGAAGCGGCAACACTGTATGTGATATTAGGTAACTCACAATAACGTCATAGGCTGAGTTTACATCTGGCATTTCTTGTGTGTCATTTGCCCAAAAAAGCGTAACCAACTAATTACTAATGAAAAACTATTTAATTCAGACATATATTTATTGATTTAAACAGTTTCCAATCATGTTGGATTCTATAAAATTGTCTATTAGTTATCTATGAAACTGTTTAACTTAATAAATACGTGTCTGAATCAAACTGTTTTTCATTAGTAATTAGTGGTTACGTTTTCTTTACGCTTGTGTGGCACATGGCACACAGATGGAAACCCACCATAGCCATAAACATAACCACGGAAATCAAGTGAATTTTGGTTTTTCACCATAACAATAATCAACTGCTTACTGGTTACACAGACTTTTTGTAAAGGGTGTTTTTTTAAAAGGTATAGAACTTCGAATTGAAATAAAACACAAGAAAATCGTTTTAATGTCGATCAATTTGGCTTTATTGGAAGGATAATTTTATGCCATTAATGTTTAAATATGATTTCGGGCATGTGGCCGCCGCGGCTGGCTCGAATAAAGCCAATTCTACAGGTCCAATTTTCAACCACTTTTTCGAGCATATGGGGCCGTATGTTGGCAATAACGCCACGAATGTTGGCTTCCAAGTCCCCTAACGTTTCTGGTTTGTTGGCGTAGACGAGCGACTTCACATATCCCCAAAAAAAATAATCCAATGGTGTCAAATCACACGATCTTGGTGGCCAATTGACAGGTCCATTCCGCGAAATTATGCGCTCATCGAATGTTTCCTTCAATAAATCGATTGTGACGTGCGCTGTGTGGCATGTAGCGCCGTCTTGTTGGAACCACAACTCATCCACATTCATGCCATCCAATTCGGGAACAAAATAGTCGGTTATCATGGCTCTATACCGGTCTCCATTAACGGTAACTGACTCTCCAGCATTATTTCGGAAGAAGTATGGCCCAATGACTCCACCAGCCCATAGAGCACACCAAACAGTCAGTTTTTGTGAATATAATGGCGTCTCAAGGGTCTCATGTGGATCTCTTCACTCCAAATGCGGCAATTTCGCTTGTTGACGTAGCCATTCAACCAAAAATGAGCCTCATCAAAAATCAAAATCAAAATCAGCATCGAGATCAATCTCATTTTCGGCCCATACACCAAAATCACGACGCATTGCATGGTCTCGCGGCTTTAATTCTTGCACAAGCTGGATCTTGTAAGGTCGCAAGCCAAGATCTTTGCGCAAAATCTTCCATAAAGTTGATGGACAAAGCTCCAATTGCTGTGCACGGTGGCGAATCGATTCATTCGGGTCCTCATCAACACTTTGCTCTACAGCGGCAATTGTTTCTTCGGTGCGCACTGTTCGACGTCTCTGCGGATGCGTATTATCGCGGATGCGTATTATCACATAGAGTAAACGTAGTGCGAAAACGATCCATGGTTAACCGAATTAATTGCTCTGATGGACGATTATGTCGACCATAAAATGGACGGAGCTTGCGGTAAACTTCGCGAACTGAACCATTATTTTCGAAATAAATTTGCACGATTTGCAAGCGTTGTTCTTTTGTCAACCTGTTCATGATGAAATGGCAAACCAAACTAAATATTAATCACTTGACAGCTGACAAAATGGCCGCCAGTTAAAAAAGTGATACCAACTTAAAGTTCTGCACCTCAATAAAAAACACCCATTACGTGTGCCAAGATAGCGTTGATTTTAGGAATTAGAAAACCGTGGAAAAATTGGGAAAGTTTAAGGGAATTTTATATCAATAAGCTGGGATTGGTTTTGGGAATTCAAAGGGGAAAACAAAACAAAAACCGTGGATAAAATTTCTCAGGAGCACTGTTCAACTGTCATGGCAAAGGGCCATATATTCTTAAAGTGGACACTTAAGAGAACAAAATGAAAGAATCGTGCAAAAAATCTGTCGAGCCGTTCTCGAGAAAATCGGACAAATGCAAAATGGCAAAAAAAAACCGTGGATGAATTTCTCCAGGAGCTCTGTTCAACTGTAAAATGGGAACTATCAAGTGTGTATTGGGAAATTTTATCAACAGCTTTTTTTTTGTCCTTTGAGGCTTTGGCCGATTTTTTTGAAAACGGCCAGACAGATTTTTTGCACGGTTCTATCATTTTGTTCTCCTAAGTGTCCACTTTAAGAATATTTGACCATTTGGCGCACTTATTTGTTGTTGCACATTTGAAGTGAATAAACAAATGAGAGCATAAACAGCTGTTTATCACTATGGCAGCAAAAATATTTATGGTTTTGTCAATGGTTATGGCATTATGGTATGGTAGGTCTGATTAAACCTTAAGTCTGTACCCTCCCAGCCGGAGAGGGTATTGAATAACAAAAGAGAAGGTAATGCACAGCATGTATAATAATTCATTAAAGAATTTATTACTGTTAACAACGTATAGCAAGTGCACATACATAAATCCAAGTCCGTTAAAACATACGGCTGCAAAGAACATAAAAACTTCTTGGCGCGCGGTGGGTTAATACATTTGACTGTTTTGTACATCAAGCAAACTACTTTAAATTGCTATTGTGTTAAAGTATTTTATATTACGAATATGAAGTGATATTAAGCGTTTGTTTACAAATTGTAATGTAACTGTGGAATTAAGGGAGAGTGTGAGCACTATGGAATTAGGGCATAGTACGCACTACACTACACGGCTTACAATTTATATACGACATGAAATCAAATGATTGTACATATCGCACACTAAATCATAAACAGTCACTACTCAAAAAATTTCAGATGATGAGTAGCGGCAAAAAACTATTGATACTGTATAAATGACACAAGTACATATAGTCACCTAAAATTCAAAAGGCCGTAAATATACTTTTTACTTTTTAGCAGGAGATTCAAAAAACCTTATAAATTTAAAACTTAAATTAGACGTGCCATACCATATTGCCACAACCAAAACCAAAATTCAATTGGCTTTTATGGTTATGGCTATGTCGTTATGCGGCCCCAATACATTGCGACTTTTTGTACAATTTGATTAAGTTGTACAACAAATTTTTACGTTAGAGGTCAGATTGACCGATGACCAACCGCATCGGTTGAATAAAACCCAAAAAATTTTGATTTTCATTCAACTGACGTACAATTTAGCTATCAAATTGATGCGTGTGATGGCGATGTCTTCTTTCGTTTTTCATTTTCATTAGGTCGTTTTGTGAGCAACATCGTGCGAAGTAAAACATAAGTGTGAAAAAATAAGAAAAAATGCCAATGCGAAATTTTTATTGAATAATATAAAAACATGATTTCATTTTACTTTTTTTGACCTCCCTCCATCAAAATTTTATTTATGGCCAATAGAGATAAAAAATCAGAACTCACGTTGACTCTGTAAAAATAATTTCATAATAAAGTTGGATGAAAAATTTCAGCCTTTGCAGTGAACGATCAACTGGTATATGCAACTCAGTTGTACGACCAGTTGCAACGTGTAGGGGCCGTATTATGGCGAGTCACCTATAACCAAATACAGTGTTGCCTATTAGTTTGGATCTAACAGCTTTTTTGTATTGTTATGTTTATGGCACGTCTAATATAAGCTTAAGACTATTTAGGTATTTGTTAGGTGACAAATTGAATAATTAATAAAATCGGTATTTTTCAACATATGTGACGCGCAAAATAGAAAGGGACCTAAGGGTAAAAACCGGTTTTGTTCAGGAGAGCGATTTTAAAGATTTAAATACGTGTATCTTTGGTGTACCATCACATCGTAAAACGCGCATATCTCTGGGCGGGAACACTTTTGAGGCATGGGATCGGTCTCATTCGATGCTCAGATGTTGTCCACATCAAAAAAAAAAAAAAAGTGAAAATTAATTTTTTTTTTACCCTTAGGTCCCTTTCTCTATGCGCTGTCACATATGTGAATAAAATTTTAAGAAAACCTTTATTTTTGGTGAATCACGTCATAATCAATCAAAGAGTATATATCGAATTTTTTGATTGTTGCGGCCTTTGGGATTTTAGATCACGATATGTGATATAAAAACAAGCATAACGTTATTTTATATCCATCAAGAAATGTTTGTGTATTGCAAAAGAAATTATTGCGGTCGTTAGAGATTTATTCAATTCACTGATTTATAACAACAAAACAAAACCACTTTGATCATTTTGAGTTGTGACTGTTTATGATTTCGTGTGCGATATGTACATTAATTACAAACTAGATATACCAAACGGACGACACACTCGTCCGTATTCCAGAATCAAAATGTAAATAATTTAAGATTCAAAGAAAATGTATCTAAACTTCATAAAACACTCATTAAAACACAGCCACACACAAACTTACATACATATGCAAGCATAATTAAATAATACATGAAATTAAAAAAACATAAACAAAATCACTTCAACCAAGCTAATTCACTTTATTCAAATCTCTTCCTTTAAGTATTATGGCTTTCATACAACAACAAATAAGAGAAAAAAATTGTTAGATCAAGAGAAATACTACATACCCACACACATACACACACTCATGTTTTGTTTCTCTTTTTACTTGTAAGCTAATAAATGCGTGTGTAATATGTTTGCATGTAGTAGTAGGAACTTTAAACGCTTATAGCTCCCTAAATACTAAACCGCTTTCAATAAAATATAGATTCTGCACATCTGTATAAAAAATCCTTTAAAACCATATAAATCTTTTTAAAATCGGTGCAGAGTTACCAGCGTAAAAGGGATTACAAAAAACATGTTTGCCTATTAATTATATAGATTATTTTTATGTTTGTATTATTTTTTTTTTTTTGACGCACACATATTTTGCAGGGTACAAATTGTATACGGCCATGTGCACACATGCATGTGTGTATGTATGTATGTTTGTATGTATATTTATGCCACAATAAAGCACAGAAAGACCTTTAAAAATTTGTTGTATAACAAGATAATTTTGTTTTATTATTAATTTATAGGTTCTATATCACTTAATTTGAAAGAATAATTCATAAACATCTTGAAGCTGTTTGTTGCTTTTGTCGGAATTGTCGACTGAAAGACAATTCAATAACTAACAAAAATTTTATCACTTAAATTTGTATTTAATTAAAATTTAGATTTATAAACTTGTTTGCTTTTTATTAGTTGATTCCAAAAATTTATTAAATTTTATAAAACTTGTTGCATGCTTTTTTAATAAAAAAAATAAATTTGCTGTTTCACACTCTCTTTCTTTCATACACTTTCTCTCACACTCTTTCTTGAATTTTTTTTTTAATTTATTTAATAAAATTAATTTAGTACATTTAAAAAAAATCTAATAAAAACAAATATTTTTATCCAAATTTATTTATATCTTATGTATTTCTTATTTTTTTTTAATATTTTATTGGCATTTTCTTTTGCCATTAATTCAGTTTTCGTAGACGCAACAAAAACAAAAGCACATGAACGAATCTCACCAAAATAAATTGAAAAAAAGTAAATATTCGATGTTCGGCGTTGATTTTCCGTAAATGTTAAATTAAAAAAGCTTTCGACCACCGACGAAAAGCACTTCTACGAAACTGATTGTGCCACAAACAAAACCGGCACTTTATAGTTAAAACTTCTAACATTTTGTGTGAGAATAAAAGCGAAAAGAAAACGCATGAAAATATTTATATTCGGCTGAGTCGAACTCTATCCACCTTGCAAAAATTTACAATAAATATATTTGCATAATTTGAATTTATAAACGATAAAATACCTACAATTTGATATAAAAAACCACAGATATACATATTACCAATTTAAATGACAATAACATCACTGTGCACAGTGGGTACGAACAACAATAATAACAGTAATTACATACATATGTATACAGGGTGGCGCAGATGTATAATCATTATATATATATATATACGTGCCTTAAAGGCACCTCACAGATTTGCAATATTATTGTGCAATAAAATTCTTTGTGTTTATATAATATTGATTTAGGCACAATATATTGGATAAAATCAAAAGTCTTTTGATTTATATTATTATTTATATTTATATTATATTTATATTTATATTTGTATATATATAATATAATATATATATATATAATATATATATAAATATTTCATTAAAAATTATTTAATTTGTTAAAGCGGCCCACCCGCTTGTAATATAATTGTGCAATTTATCGTATCGCCAATGTGTATGTCATATTCGAAGGTGGTACAATATATTGGCAAATATCAAGACTTTTCATTTTTATTGTAAAATCAAGACAATTGTGTAA
Organism: Tachina grossa; assembly: GCA_949987645.1. Lineage (NCBI taxonomy): Eukaryota > Metazoa > Arthropoda > Insecta > Diptera > Tachinidae > Tachina > Tachina grossa. The sequence continues at coordinate 46,879,177 of OX465278.1, read as the reverse complement.
TGTGTTGGCAACATTATTCAATGTTGTTTACTTTTTCACTCTTGGGAAATTTGGGCAATATTTTCTTTGAAATACATACATTACATAAATTGTAAGAAAAATTGCGCAATATATTTTTTTCAATATTGGGCAATTTATTGAATAGTGCGGCTCAAAACGACAATAATAATAGCAATACAATACTCAATAATATTGCATAGTCCATGAGTACCTTTAGGCCGAGTCACATAGAATCCTTCATATGTTATACGTCACCCGGAGGCACGCCCATTAAAATGTAATTTTATATTTCACGTACTTATGCATTGAATTCTGTTTTTTTTTTTTTGGCAGAAAGAATTATATTAACTAAACTTGATTTTATTTATTTATTTTAATTTGAAATTTATTTGCTAGTGGTTCAGCGTTGTCTATATATTTCATTGTTGCTGTAACAAATCATCAGTAGACTTCAACCACACATTTTGAATAGTCACAAATCTCTTATCTTATGCACAGACTTTCAAGAACTATTTGAGAATTCACAAATAATAGTATTTTTGAAAATCACAAAACAAAAATAAGCGTAGTAGGCTTAGAAACTAATACAAAAACCCAGCAAATAATTTATATTCGATATGAATCTATTTATTTTTCTACACTTTATAAGATTTGTTTGTGACTATTCAAAATGTGTGGTTGAAGTCTACTGATGATTTGTTACAGCAACAATGATATATATAGAGAACGCTGAACCACCAGCAAATAAATTTCAAATTGAAATAAACTTCTGACAATATGTCGAATAATAAATTTCTTAAATTTTTTATTTATTTTATTAATTTTTTTATTTTATTTAATTTTTGCTGCCACAAAACACAAATACCGAAAACAAAAAGCTTTCAGACTATAAAATGGGTGCTTCATCAAGAACATCCGCAGCGCCCATATTCACGTCTTATTGATCTTTTGAATAAAATAATGTTTTGATTAAAACTTAACTTTTGTTTTTCATTTTAACTTTTAAAGTACATTCAATGTTAACTGAAGTTTGGTTTTCCTTAATGTAAGAAGTTAAGAGAAAAACAAAATAGGCAAAACTTGTTGTTTTTTTTATATATTTTGAATAAGTGTTTTGTGATATACTAGAAATTATTTATTTTTTTAACTATGGTTGTAGTTTTGTAAGCTTTTATGAATTGTGATTTACTTAAACAACAACGAAATGCAAGCAGACGTGCTTAAACAACAACAAATTGTCCTGTTTTTTAAAAAATTCCCCCTCAGTATAAAAGTTGCACCTATTGTTACTCCAAATTGTTTCACTCAAAAATTTGTTTATGTGTATTAAGCAAAAAAGCTTTTTTTGTGGATAACTACAACGCTGTATTTTCTCTGTTCGCCACATTTAACATCCGGTCTCTCTATTGTGAATTATAAAAAATTGAATTTACCAGCAAGGCTTTTGGCAGTTTGTAATTTAAACATTCTGTTGAATATTTCCACAGAAAGTTTTACGAAGAGTATGTATAGATTTTTTGTTGTGCGATTTTTTAATTAAAAATCAATTTGAATAAAAATTAATTACAACTTGCCGTTAGTGCATTATTACAACTTCCGTTTTTGTTTTTGTTATTAATTTGCCTTATCGTGGTTGGCGTATTTCAAATACGACTACTACAGTTTTTCTTTAATCTATTACCAAACAGTCGTAGTCGTATTGGAAATAAGCCAACCACGATAAGGCAGAATATTTAATGGATAAGAAAAAAAATAAAAAATCGAGTTTTTTTAATCCAAATCCATTCATTATAAACATTTGCAAAGTTTAGATAGAAGATTTTAAGAATACAAGCCACTCTGTCTAAAAATAAAAGTATGCATGTATGTACGTTAAAATTAGCAAAGCAGAAATATTTACTTTGCAATCTACTCTTTGCCGAAAAATTACACATTCATTTGCCTAAAAAAATACCTCTTTTTCTATTTCAAAAATTTCATAGTCAAATTTTCTAAGGAAAAGTAATTTTTATTTTGAATATTTTATATATAAACTGATGATTAATCTAATTAAGCTATGCAACCAATTAATTGTAATCACATTGTTTATTTATGTATTTTGTTTTGGGTTTCTAAGACAACCTCATGTTATTTATAATGTCTTACTCCTACCAAATTGCACCCACATATTACTTAATAATATGTTTTCTTAATAATGATAATAAGAATTGTTCATTGTCAAGGTCAATAAAGTACGACATATTGTCGTCGAAAATCCAAAAGCACGTACTAGTACAGTTTATAATTTTACAGGAGAAGCAAAAAACATTAAAAAATAAAAACATTAAAAAAGAAATAGAAACAAATGATGGAGTATTGAATTGAAACACAACATCTAAACTATTTAAAATGAAAAAGCAAGATTTTTCGAAATACATATATCGAGACATTTTTTAGATTTTATCGTAAGCGACAAAAATTAAATTTTAATTTAATTGGGCTCGGACACATCCAATAATTTTTCCTTTGAAAATTAGCGCACACATTGGGATTTCATAATGACACAATGCCGAAGTCAAAAATATGGGCAAAGCCACGCCCATTGAAATTTAATATTATATTTCAAGTGCTTCTACTTAATTGATTTTTACGCAACTTTTCACACATCCTAAGCTCTCAAAAAGTATCAATCTAGCTTCTAGACAACATGGGCGGTGCCACACCCATGATAGGTTAGTATTAAATTATATGTGCATGTGCATGCACTTCTACTTATCCGATTCATATTGTTACGAAAATGGACGTCGACAAGATTAAGCAGCATTACACAAAAATATTCCAACAGGGTTAATGTAAATGTTACGCGAAAATATTCCTACAGGGTCAATGTAACGAATAATCTAGAATAGTAGCAAACAACTAAATAAGCGTGCGTAACACGCTTATTTAGAAGATTCACATATTTACACACATACATACATGCTAATTCAAATGAAAAAGTAAAAGATAAAACACCACCGTGTGTTGTAGAGCTGCAAAACTATCGATAGTTTTACATAAAACTATCGATACTATCGATAGTATCGAATAGTTTTATAAAAGTTGCCACATAAACGACATTTGACTCGAAAAAAATCCAGGGTCCTCAACATTTTCATTAGTATATAAAAATATATCAAGCCTTTTTTTCGATTTTATTATAAGCGGCATATTATCGAAAATATACTTTTTTATTGAACTTAAAATTTTATGGGCCTACCCATGGTTTAGAATTATCAAAATGCGAAAATTGTTGATAACTTTTAAGACACTGGCTGCAAAGTTTTATCGTAAGCGACAATTTTAACCTTCTTCTAAAAATTCAATTTTTATCGCATGCAATTACATCGAAGATTAGGCTGGAAATGTAGGTATGTAGGTACAATTAAAAAAAAATGTATAGGGAAACACGCTAGGGTATGTCAAAATAAATCCGAGGCGATTGGCGGCCGTCGCGATATCAGTACCACCAAAATTTATCTTTGTGTCGGCGATGTTGAATTTATTAAAATACTTGTAACTACTATTTGTCGAATAACACTTGGATTTATAAAAAAATTCATATACATACATATGTATTTAAGTACTTATGTATACAGAAGCAGGGATGCGGTGTCATATTTACAAATTGTACTAACTTTCAAAAAAATTTCTACTTTTTTCAGTACGATTGTACCAAATTCTTTATTTATATTTTTTTAATACTTGTACTTGTTAATTAACTAAAAAGCAATTAACAAAACGCCAGAAGGTACAAAAAGAATATTAGTTGCTGGGATATGAATATATAAAAAAAATTAAAAATTTTAAAAATCCCCGACTTTTTTCAGAAAAGATGTTATATCTTCTAAACGGCTGGACCGATTTTTTTCAAACATAGCTAAGAACCCTCTCGATCAAGTCATCTTTCAAACAGAAAAAACTAAATGAAAATCGGTCCAGCCGGTTAGCCTGTACGTGGACACAGACAGACACACAGATACACAGACACACACTACAAACTTATAACACCCCTTTTTTTAGTCGGGGGTTAAAAAGTAACATTTACAATATACTACGTTTATAACCTTTTTTTTATTCGATTGTTCACAGTAGATGCAAATAGTCGGCTTCTCTCCTTGGTACGAAAATAAAATTTCCACATTTGCAGATTAATTTGGAATAAATAACATTCCTCCAGCAATTCTTTAAATACCGGAAAACATCGTTTGATTTACTTAATTTTCTAATACCTTCGAGCTAAAGATTAACACCCCCTTGTGCAAAAAAAAAAAATAAGTGAACGTTAAAACCGGTTTTCTATGGAACTTTTTTTAATGTGCACTTCAAGCACGCATTATTTTTTGCATAAGGTAATATATTTTATATATTTTAATGGTATTTCTGGCATGTAATATAATATAAAGAGATTCCAGTAGTGCTAAATTGGTCATTGCGGTGCTACGGTACTTTTGGCATTCAAATAGCGCTAAAATTATACAATTGTACCAACTTTTCCATCGCTGTACAAAAGCTTAAATCAACTACGGATAATTTGCTTCAAAGCTGCCGGCTACTGTTTATTGACTTCGATTATTTTTACTCTTTTAATTACTTGTTTTTTTTTTGTCGATAGTATCGATAGTGGAAAAAAATATCGATATTTCATTTACAACAAAACTATCAATACTATCGATAGTTTTGCAGCTCTAGTGTGTTGCTTAGTTAATGATGTACACACGTACGCATATACACATGTATGTACATAGTTACCACATGAACTTGATTAGGCAGCATATAAGATGATAATGATCGTCTAGACTCTAGACATTGCTTGAAACTTCTGGTGGTATTTGTGTGGAGTATAAAAAGCGGTGACGCAGCCAATGAGTTAAGGCTCAGTTAAGGCTCAGTTAGCCGACTGTAATGTAATGTAACTGCAACAGTAAGAAACAGCTGATCGATTTTGTTATGTGAAAAGTAATGAAAATGGTTATAGAGATGTAATGTAACGTAACCTACTTTTCATATAAAAATATCGATCAGCTGTTTTCTACATTACAGTTACTTTACATTACAGTCGGCTAACTGAGCCTTTATTAGCCGACAGTAATGTAAAGTAACTGTAACGTAGGAAACAGCTGATCGAGAATTTTATATGAAAAGTAGGTTACGTTACATTACATCTCTATAGCCATTTCCATTACTTTTCACATAACAAAATCGATCAGCTGTTTCTTACTGTTGCAGTTACAATACATTACAGTCGGCTAACTGAGCCTTTAGTTAGTTGCAGTTGTGAGTCAGTTACGAACAAGTCAGTCGCGAACTATTTTTTTTTTATTTTTTTTTTATTTTTGATTTACCGCCTTTTTATAAAAAATATTTTTTCATTGTCAATTATTATACAAACATATTTCCCTGAAGAAGTTACCCATTGTTGCAACGAAATATTGGAATATAAATAAAATTTGTTAATTCTTTTATTTATGTTTTTGTTTAATATTCGAGCTTGAGGTCACTTTTTAATAATTATTTATTTACATATATTTAATTTTCCAATATTTCGCCACTCCTTTGTGTGGCTTCTTCAGGGAATATTTTATTTTTATTTTATAACGTTTTTTAAAATAAAAATAAAATATTCCCTGAAGAAGCCACACACACAACGGAGTGGCGAAGGCGAAATATTGGAAAATTAAATATAAATAAATAATTATTAAAAAGTGACCTCAAGCTCGAATATTAAACAAAAACATATAAATTTAAAATAAGGTCGAAAAGAAGATAGATATACTATTAATTCTTTTATAAAAAATAATGATAAAAAAATAAGATCTCAAGCTTAATAAATATAAAAACACATCAAAAACAAAAAGATCGAAGAAATTTAAGCAAATATTGTTCTATAATTTTTAAGTTAAACTGCCTGTCAAACGATGTCACCCGCAAACATTCAATCGACAACTTGTATTGCAAACAACAATAACATTAGAAAATTTTTTGTTGTTTTCAATGTAAGTTGCCGATCGAACGTTTGCTGGTGACATCGCGGTACAGGCAGAAAATAAAACAATTGGAAACACAAAATAGCTTAGTTCGAAAATTCGAAGTTCTCCCTCAAATTTAAATTTTCATCTCGAATTGTGGATTTAATTTTTAGAAAAAAATAATCTCCTTGTGAATTATTTACCAGCGAATGTTTAGAGTTGGGCTGTTTAAAATAAAACTTAAAAACTCGCACCGACATCAAAAATAAGCACTAAAAATTTAAAAAAAAATTTGATTAAGGGCCAATTTCACCAACTTATTTAAATATCAATTCATATTTAAAAATAATTTTTCCATACAAAAATTAATCAAAATTGACATTTAAATATGAATTGATATTTAAATAGAGTTTGTGAAATTGGCCCTAAGTTACATAAAACATTTTTTACCATCATAGTGAACATATAAAAAATGTTGTATTTAACTGAATATAAATTATTTTTAACTTTATTGTGCTTATTCTTGAAGTTGGTACAACTTTTTTTTAACTATAAAGGTGAATAATCAATGTCAATGTATTTTTTAATAATAAACTATTCTAGCGAAAAAGTAAAATAATGCCCCTTATGCCAGTTGTCGACATCGACGTCACTTTGGGGCTTGTTTACTCGCTCTTGAGAACAATTTTGTCCTACTGACAATCTTTTTCCCTTCCCTAATATTCAGAAAATATCATAAGCCTGCCAACAAGGAGTCAGTTGTTTTCGACAACGGGTACTCAAGCCCCAATATTTTGGTATTGTGTTAAAGTGACGTCGATATCGACAATTGGAATAAGGGTGAATAATTTGAGAAAATTAGTTAGTTAACAAATGATTAAATGATTTTAAATTTTTGCAGTTTAAGAGAATTTTTCAACTGGGATCGCTGATCAGCCCAATCATGAACAAAAATTACGCGCGAGTTTTTCACTTTTCCCTTTTCTGCTATTCACCCCTATTCTGCGTTTCGATTCTAATCGAAAGTTTCTCCGTTTGGCAAATTTGGTATTCTGCGTTCCGTTCTTCGATTTCTCTTTCGATTCTATGTATTCTGCATTTCGATCGTAACTACGTTTTTGTAAGTTGCTATTTTAGTGGCGGAGCGTTTTAAATTTTTGTTTGTTTAGCTTCAAAAAGTGATTAATTCAAAAAATAATGCAAGTATTAAATGCAAAAGAAGGTTTAATTAATGAACTACAGTTTGTTTTGTTTTTCTGTGCTGAAATGCGATTTTTATTTAATTTATTACAGGTAGAACAGTATAAAAAATTGATATACCTATTTAATGGCAACGAAAAACGATATTGTCTACGGATTTAATTAAATTTAAACAAATATACATATTTTATTTTTGTGTTACAATTATGTGTAAAAAATTAAAATATCACCTCCAGCGCGACAGGATTCTTCGCACTGGATAAGTTTGGCCACAAATACCTCTTGCTTATCTCGTTTTTTTTAACTCTATACTTAAATATGCAAGAATTTATTTAATAAAAATTTTCACAATATTTAATTATTTGTTTTAATGTTAAATCGCTGTTTTTTTCACTAAATTTAACTTTTTGCTAAAATTTTTTGCAAAATCGCTTAATTTTGCTGTTCCTATTTCACCCGTTTCATAGCATTTTCGATCCGTGCTTAACTGAATGCGGGAACGTAATCGAAACGCAGAATAGGGGTGATTATGAATTTGTTTTTCCCCTGTTTTTACCAAATGCGGGAATAAAAAAACTCCCGGGGGAAAAATAGGTATTATGAACGCAATTGAATTTGCTTTTTTTCACTAAAAATCTTTACCTGGCAAAACAGAAGGGAGTTTAGATAAAAACGTATTTAATACTCATTAAAACAAAATGTATATACATAAACTTGTATTTTATAGTTCTTTTATATGGAATAACAAAAATAATGCCCTCATTAATCATTTATAAACTTATTTTTACTTATTTTTTCAAGTTGGTGAATTTTAATAATTTTGTTCTCTCTCACTCAAAAAAAAAGGGAGAAACAAAATGTCAACAACACGTATTACTCTTTTTTGTTCCCAAGGAATTTATGATTGGAGGAATGTTTTGTCGAGAAAATTATTTCCGGTGAGAAATAAATTCCCAGGGAATATTCATGATTGGGCTGAATAGGGAAACACTAAAAATAATTGCGAAATTCTGTCACAAAGTTCCCTTCGCAGTCGTAAAGCAGCTCTGGGCGAGTCAACATCATGCGTCGTTGGCAATTATTTCTTAAATGCAACCAGGCCACTGTTGTTTATTGGCCTTCGAGAGTTTTGCGTCTCACTCGCACTTGTTAATGGTTACCGCAACTAACTGTATCGTTTACAGTTAGTTTTTTTTGTGGAATTTTCCATTATCAAGTGCAAACGTTTTTAATAAGATTTAACTAGTGGAGACCATAAAAAACTCTAGGAGTGGATCTTGGAAACTCTTACTTCATATACGAAGGTATATGTCGTTCTCAGCAACCGAAGGAAGCTTCTACACGTGGGATACCCTGGCTTTTTGGCTACGTGCTTTTGCCATTTTTGTTCCATTTGGAACACAGAATACAAAAAAAAAAAAAAAAACAAAGTTCCCTTCACAAAAAACCAAATATAGTACAATTACCCATAAAAATAAATAAGCCATTAAACGATTTGACTTTAATTACTAACAACTAAAATTCAATTCACGTCAGCTAAGTGCAAGGCATGACTTAATTAATTTTAAGTTTTGTACTTCTCATTTAAAAACTTTGTCATGTGTTCTTGGAATACGAATTGTAACAAAAAAAAAAACAAACACTTCCAACCTTAATAAATTTTTACTTCCAAGTGCGAAAAGGCTTGAAAATATGTACACATACATATGTACATATAGAGATATGTATGTATGTATATACACATATAGACTTATGAATGGCACACATAGTAACATACTCTTACTTACAAACTAGATTACTATTATAGCAAAGTAAATCAACTTTGAAATAAATGAATCATTAGCAACTTCATACTGGCACTTGACTGGAGACGTGATACCATTTAGCTTTTGGGGAATGTTCGCCATTCATTAATGCATGTCCGATCTTCAAGCCAGCGTTGCCAGTTCCTCAATGCTAAATTTATCCTCTTTGTTGTTGGTTTGTAGCAATGAAATTATAAGGTCAAAACAATTAGCAATTTTAATTTTTTTTTATCTTTATTTATTTTATGAGCAAAAGTTTTGAATTTGCAAATACATCACTTAAAACGACGAAATGCCAAAAGCAAAATTTTACAAGCTAAGAGGCCGTTTGGTAAATGCATGATTTTGTTTTCGGTATTAATCAAGATTTCTTTCTATAAATTTACGAAATTTTATAACTTCTCGGATATATTCTTTTTAGCAAATTTTTATAAACACAACAAAAGTTGAGATAAAACAAAATCTGGGGGGTGGGCGGGGGGGCAAATCCCGGCACTCGTTATCGAACGAAATTACGAAATATATATTTCAATAGAGTTTATATGGAAATATTTCGTAATTTCGTTCGATAACGAGTGCCGCGATTTGCCCCCTGTATTCGTATTTGTATGAATATAATTTTATTGGGGATGTTGCTCAACAGTAAATACAAGTAATTCAATATATGTAGTTTGTAATATAAATTTGAGTTTCTTATTTATTAAATATTTACTACCAATTATTAATAAGCATATTGAAATAAGTTTTGCGAAACGAAAAAAAATGGAAACAAAAACTAAAATAATAACATTTCATTAGATATTGTACTCGTAATTTAATACATTTTTTTCATTTAAATTAGCAAAATTACGCAAAATAGAAAATAATATAATGAAAAAGACTTCCACTGGTTTTTAATTAAATATGTGGTGTGTGTAGTATACAGATAATCATATATTTTAATAATATATGTACATACATTACATACATGTAAAAAAGAAGGAAGGAAAAACATTTTTAAACACCTAACTTGATAACTTCTAATATAATTCATTCGATTTTATTTCTTAAATCTACAATTACAAAATATTGTAGCAGGTATTTTGTTGTTGATTCATTTGATTTTTATTTCAATGGTATTTTTGTTTTTATTTACTTATTGTTTCCTTCATTTTTATTAATTGTGCTTTACTTTCGATGTGTAAAAAATATGTGTGGGTGGAGGGAAAAAATCGTTTTGTTGGTTAATAATGTTTAAATGATTGAGATTGAGTTTTAAATACATTTGGTTGCAGTTAAAATCAGTTAATAAGCATTTCGTCGCTTATAATTGCGCACATTGTTGGCCAGGCAACAGGCGAAGATAAATCCAACGACCTAAAAGGAATGTAATTAAAACATTATAAAATTTATTATTAAATCAAGCTTTAAAAACAAATAAGTCCGGGTTCACACACCTCAACTTTTGTTGATCAACTCATAATTCAGCTGGTACAAAAACAGAGATACTTGTATTTCCCTCTGCGTTTTTCTTACAGCTGAATTACGAGTTGTGAACCGTGATTAAATTTAAAAAAGAATAAGTCCCGGTACACACACTTCAACTTTTGTTGATAAACTCGTAATTCGGTTGTAAGAAAGACAGAGAATGAAATACAAATATCTCTTTTTTCTACCAGCTGAATTAAAAGTTGATGAACAAAAGTTGACGTGTACGAACTGGGACTTAAAGCAATCGCTTCAATTATAAATGGAAGTTGAAAATTTTACTCTGTCTCTGTCTCTATCCCTAAATCTCTCTCTATTTCTCTCTATATATCTCTCTATCTCTCACTATCTTTATCTCTCTCTATATCTCTCACTATCTCCATCTCTCTCTATTTCTCACTATCTATATCATTCTCTTTATCTATATCTCTCTCTCACTATATCTCTCTTTCTAACTCTATCTCTCTCTTACTCTATCTCTCTCTCTTACTCTATCTCTCTCTCTCTAACTGTATCTCTCTCTCTAAAACTCATTCTCTCATGTTTCCGCACAAGGGGTCTGTCTATCCGCCCAAGAGAAAGCAATGCTTTTGTTATAGAGCTGTCGGGACCTTTCAAAAGTGTCCGTCTAAAGGGGGTGTCCGCCTATAGGAAGTGTCCATCTAAAGGGGGTGTCCGCCTATAGGAAGTGTCCGTTAAGGGAGATTCCACTGTATAAAAAACCTTATTCAGCCAAGAAATATTTTAGGTTTAGCGAACGTTTAACAAACAAATTTCCATACAAAATTTGTTTTGTAAACCGTTTGCAAACCAAAATTATTTTTTATTTTCTGAATACGGCAGAAAAAATTTATGGCTCTTGTTAGACTGAATGCATTCACAACAATTTTAGTTGAGCAACTTTCGAGTTTATGGAAGAAATTTGAGAAGATAATGACGAAGTAGATTTTGTTTTGTTTGGGCAATCTACTCGAAATCTGCTAGATTTAACTCGAAATTTCGTTGGTACTAGATTTTGCTCAGATGTAAACTACATATAAATCTATTTTGTTTTTCTATATTAATGTTACTACATTTGTTTAAATTTTACACTAGATATTATAAAATTAAAAAGTAGATAGACATGACTGCTGATGAAGTGTGTGGCTGCATAGAAAGCCACATTCATTACATAATAAAAAATATTTCATTTTAAAAGCATTGAAAATACTGGGGGCAAATTACGGCAATCGACACGGCTCGTAATTTAAAAATATTTACATATAAACTCTATTGAAATATTTTTAAATTACAAGTCGTATCGAATGCCGTGATTTGCCCCCAGAACTTGATTAAAATTAAAAGTCATTACTATAAAATTCTTCGGAGCTACACTCCGACATACATGGATAGTTTTTTTTTTTATTTAAGCTAATGATATATACGTACGCATAAAATAATTAACACAATCTATTGCTTACCTCAATAGCAATTAAACCAATTCCAAAATATTTCGATTGATCGCTGCTGTCAGACATAAACTCACGTAACTTTCCTTTGCAACCTTGATAATAGTTGAAAGGCGTGCAAGTCTCACCCGATGGACAACAGCTGTCAGTTGGCAATTTCAAATTGGTGGCATAGTCGGTAAAACCATTAACGCCACAACATTTAAACTGCATACAAGATTAAACAAAATATTATGTTATAATAAATACTATTATTATGTTTGCATTTCCTAATTAAACTTACAGTTTTTTGGATGACTTCAAAAACACCCGCTTCTCGATTGTTCTTTTGCCATGCGCTATCGATTAGATGGCCTACACCTTCGATAATATTATCTTTTTTGACCCAGAGCAAAGCAACCAAAGCCATTTGAAGAACTAGTAAGATTAACATGAAGACGGCATAGCACATGGTCATGCAGACATCTTCGCGTATTGCGCCACAGCAGCCAAGGAATGAGATGAACACAACGATTGAACCAATCGAGATGAGACCAACGGATAGAGCTGCCTGTGGCGGAAAGCCGACTTGGCCGTCAACTTCAATGACGCCAATGCTATTCAGAATAATAACACCATAAACAATAGCCAAAATACCAAGAATCTAAAATGAAAAAATTAAGATTTATTTAGGCAGGAAATCTTTAATAGAGGAGAAAAAAAACTCCAAGAAAAAAATACATAAGCTATGCAGCAGGAAATATTTAGTACACAGCGACGTTATGAAAAATACTAGAGGAAAAACTTCCTTAAGCAGGATATCTTTAGTAAGCTTTTTTTGCTGTGTTGTGCGTATTCCCAGCTGGAAGAGTAGGCATTAATTATATAAATAATGGGAGAAATAATGCATTATTTTTGAAAGCAAGACAATGCATTCCCTTAGAAACGAGAGGGTAATTTGGTCAAACACAATAACTACACATTGATTACCACGTACATTAATTACCACATCTGAAGAAGAAGAATGTATAGTTTTTGCTTGTGACGAGTGTTATGAATTATAGAATACATTCCTCGGACGTATTAAAATAATTCATTACTTTCGTAGGACATGTTCTGTGTTAACAGAATTTCCAGAATTCTGGAATGAAAAATTATACATGCTGTGCAGCATTACCTTCTCCTTTACTATTCAGTACCTTTTTTCCCACTGGGTTACCATAGAATAGAGAAAGGCCGCTGCACGTTATAGAAATGATATAGTACGAGTATTTCTGAAAATTTTTTTCGATGAAATTTTAAAAAGTAAAATTTGGATGATAACCAATTTCCAAATGCACATAATACGTAAAGACATGAGTGATCTCTATCCGGATATAATAAAGAGAATTGGCAGCAAAAATTAAGCGATCTTGAGTTTTTTCTTGGGGGGTTTCCAGAAGTCCACGATAAATATTTATGTATGTAAATACATACATATGTATGTACCCAGTGGGAATTTGAGTTAACTTAGAGCTATTGAATTATCAGCCAAGAATTAGTCAGAGGTGGTTAAAATTAGCACTCATTCTGCATGTTAAAAGTGATCAGTTTTAGCATTGAGTGGCCGCAGGACGAGTGCATCAGTTTTGAACTAACCATGAGTTAGCTCATTATGAGTTAGCTTGTGCCAAACAAAAGGGTTATTTTTAGTTAATTATGATTATTTATTAGCATTTGTTAGTCAGCTTAAAGTTTACACTGCAATTACACATGCAAGTGATTCGTTGCAAGTAGTGTATATCTATTATCAACGAAAATTTCGAAGAAGTAACCGAAAGTCTTGCAAGTTACTTGAGAGTGTACACAGTCAGTTGTAAGTTCAATTTAAAAGTGTTCTTGAAGCGTAACGTCTTAGTATATTTTCTTCAACAACTTTTTTTTTGCCAATATGCATGAAATTCATATATAAAAATATGATTAAAGGCTGGAACAGAATAGTAGCTGCAGTACAACGTAACGAGTAGCGCTGCAAGCTGTCAAAAGTTAGTCGTTGCAGTGGAAATTCAATCGATAAATTCGAAATTTTGAACTTTAATGCGCGACAAAAAATAAAAGTTTGTGTATATCAACAATGATTACCATGCTTTGAGTAAAATATAATGTAGTCAATTATTATTGGTCATTTATTTAATACAAATTAGCAATTTTTCGCTAACTTGCGATTTTTTCGCATTTTCCGAACTTTTTTTATTTTTAACGGCATTGGCGATTTCTAAGCAATTTTAAGGCTTGCTTCTGATTTTGCAACTTCTCGCGAATTTTTGCACAGTTCGCGATATTAGTGATTTTTGCATTTTTTTCGGATTCATGACAGTTTCGACGATTTTTAAACAATAGTAAACTTCGTTATCATCCCGCTGTTAGTAAGTTTTTGCAACTTTTTGTTATTTTCGCGATTTTTTTGCATTCTTAACAGTTTTAGAGATTTTTAATTAATATTAGATTTATTTAAAATTTTGAAATATTTCGCAATTTTTTTTGCAAATTTTGCGAAAAAATCATTTTTTGCATGTTTTCAGAGTCCTAACATTTTTACAGTTGTTAAACGATATTAGACTTTGTTACGAGTATCATCCCACTGTTAGTAAATTTTTGCGAATTTTCGTCTTTTTCACAATTTTTATATTTATCTTATATTTTTAGGGACTTTTAATCAATATTGATTGTGCTTTGCAATCGTTAAAATTTTTAATTTTAAAGCTTTAATTTTCTGTTCACATTTTTTCTTGCTGCGCTACTAGTTACGTCGTCAGCTTCAACTACTACTACAACTACTCTATTCTGTTCCAGCCTTAAGATGCATTGTTGTATAGTTGTGTTTTATTATAGTTATATTATTTTTTTTAATATGTAGAAAATCTGCAATAAGTACGACTTTTATTATACGAAGTACTAAAAATTTATACAAAACTCATTCTCGGTAACACTGTTCCTTCAATTGTCATTTTACCCCCTGTTTGTGTAAGACGTTTGAGTTAGAAATCTTGGCGTTTTTGTAGTAGATTAAAGAAAAGTTGTAAAAGTTTCCTCTAATCTATTACAAAAACGCCATGATTTCTAACTCAAACGTCTTACACAAACAGGGGGTTACTTACAGAAATTTATTTACAAGGAAATTGTGTTGTAAGCTGAGCAGTAAGTACAAAAAATGTGATTGTGTTAGTAAAAAAGTGTGAATGTATTGAGTTTTTCGAACTTGCACTTACATGTGTAAATGCGAAGTTAAACAATTTTAACCCCCTGTTTGTGTAAGGCGTTTGAGTTAGAAATCTTGGCGTTTCTGTAATAGATTAAAGAAAAGTTGTTCAAGTTTCCTTTAGTCTATTACAAAAACGCCAAGATTTTTAACTCAAACGTTTTACACAAACAGGGGGTTAATTTTTTTTTGGTTAATTTAATTATTATTTTTCGAACTTCATTTGTTTCTATATTTATGATTTGAACAGGCTAAAGTTCGTATCGCTTTTTAAGCCAAATAACATTTGATAATTATTAATGAACAAATAACACCTAAGTTAATTGTAAATATTCCGACAACAGATAGTTGAACGGAACAGCCAGCCGCTTTCTTCATCATCAGCGTTGTTATGTGGTTGGTCCACCTTAAATTATTTTTTAAGAAACGAGAACGAGTATCGAACCATGATCACTTTGTTTGTCAGCCATCATACTTAACACTTTGCCATCGCGCCATATGTATAAAATACAAACGGCAGAGAGTTATTAGGTCCGTTTGTTTACTTTTCCAGTAAAATCCAGTAGTTGAGTAAATTTTGGGTAACTTGAAAATCTTGCTCTCAAGCGTGTCTCTTGCACAAAAACGTACGCGAACGGAAAAATTGCAAAAATTTGCAGATTAATCAAAACAGCTGAGTATGATCCCTGCAAATAATATTGGAGTACGTGGTCTAATCTAGATGAAACAGACTAGTTACATCATGGTCCTATGTAATGCAGTGATGGATCATGTCGTTTCCATACAAGCATTCAATGCTGTACGATAAGTGTTCGTGTTTAAACGAATATGATCGTACTTCTTATGCACTCACAACTTGTATACGAGTAGCCTATAACTATTCCATATGGAGTTGTTTTGGGGTTAGTCCGATGTAATACAAAAAAAAGGACCATGTGGTCCAACCCTAGGACATTGCAATGTTAAATCGACCACCTTTTTTTCATATATTTGGAGTAATTTTGTGGTACTCCTACTCCTCTTTGAACTAGTCTTTACATGCATGTATGGACTAGTCGCATTATTTGCAGGGATGTCGACGTTGCATTCATATTTATTGCAACCTATACTTATAAATCAATCTTATCGTGAGTGTGCGTAAATCAGAGTAGTTGAATATAAATGATGACTACACACTTACATATAAAGGGTGTTTTTTATTGAGGTATAGAACTTTAAGTTGGCATCACTTTTTTAACTGGCGGCCATTTTGTCAGCTGTCAAGTGATTAATATTTAGTTTGGTTTGCCATTTCATCATGAACAGGTTGACAAAAGAACAACGCTTGCAAATCGTGCAAATTTATTTCGAAAATAATGGTTCAGTTCGCGAAGTTTACCGCAAGCTCCGTCCATTTTATGGTCGACATAATCGTCCATCAGAGCTATTAATTCGGTTAACCATGGATCGTTTTCGCACTACGTTTACTCTATGTGATAATACGCATCCACAGAGACGTCGAACAGTGCGCACCGAAGAAACAATTGCCGCTGTAGAGCAAAGTGTTGAAGAGGACCCGAATGAATCGATTCGCCACAGTGCACAGCAATTGGAGCCGACTAACCGACTATTTTGTTCCCGAATTGGATGGCATGAATGTGGATGAGTTGTGGTTCCAACAAGACGGTGCTACATGCCACACAGCGCACGTCACAATCGATTTATTGAAGGAAACATTCGATGAGCGCATAATTTCGCGGAATGGACCTGTCAATTGGCCACCAAGATTGTGTGATTTGACACCATTGGATTATTTTCTTTGGGGATATGTGAAGTCGCTCGTCTACGCCAACAAACCAGAAACGTTAGGGGACTTGGAAGCCAACATTCGTGGCGTTATTGCCAACATACGGTCCCATATGCCCCTGTAGAATTAGCTTTATTCGAGCCAGCCGCGGCGGCCACATGCCCGAAATCATATTTAAACATTAATGGCATAAAATTATCCTTCCAATAAAGCCAAATTGATGGACATTAAAACGATTTTCTTGTGTTTTATTTCAATTCGAAGTTCTATACCCCTCAAAAGAACACCCTATATTTAAAATTTCATGAATATCGAAAAAGCGATTCATTGCCGATCACTGGTATGTATACGGCCGAGTCACTATAAATTTGTATGTATAATACGACGGAAGTCAAGCATAAATTTTTTTTTAATTATTTACAAACACACTTATAATTTGCTTACATACATATATATATACATACATATGTATGTATATACTAACTTACGTAAAATCAAATTATTTACTTGCTAAATAAATTTCGCTAAGTATGTATTTCTCATTTCATTCATACATTATGGGCTATTGGATTCTGACTCATGGCATCAATTGAATTCGATGAGGACGAAAAAAAAACACAAAAAAGCAGAAGAAGCCCCAAAAAGAAAAAAGAAAAACAAACTAAAAAATGCATAAATTCGTCTGTCTGTAGACGATATGAACAAGTAGCTTGATGGTTAAATGCTGCATAAAACGAACTGATTTCAATTTTATGACGCAATAAATATTAAAATGAAAAAGTTAAAACTGCTATCACAAATATACGTTAAGACTACACTGGTGAGCAAAAGTGGTAGGATACACTTGCAATAAAAGTTGCGTATATAAAGCAGAAATCTACATAAACTGACACCACATACAGTGGACAATCACTCAGAACGCTGATGATGAAGGTGTAATGGCCTTCGAAAACAGCTAGTTGTTCCGTTCTACTACATGTTCAAAATATGTACAATTAACTTTGGTGTGATTTGCTCATTAATAATTTTCACATGTAATTTGGCTTGCAAAGCGATACAAACTTAAACAAATGAATTAAAATAATAATAATATAATTCTTTTTGTCAAAAAAAAAACCGACTTCAAAGCAAAGATCTGATAGAAGAAGTACGTGAAATATAAAATTAAATTTTAATGGTGGCGTGCCTCCACTTTTTGTAAATGCGTGTTAAGTCTTATAAAAATTGGTAAGTAGAACCACTTAAAATAAAATATTAAATTTTAATGGGCCTGACTCCGCCCATTCTTTTAAATGTAGGATTGTCAATTTTAGAACTCAAGGTGTGTGGTAAGTTTCGTAAAAATCGGTTAAGTAGAACCGCGTGAAATATTATAATAAATTTTAATGGGTGTAACTCCGCCCATTTTTTCAATTTTCAAATTGTGAAATTACAAGAACCAAAAAACCTCCTCCTTTTTTTGAAGTCGGTTAAAAACACACTAAAAATTAATACTTGCGTTAAGCTCTGATGATTACAATATCGTTACCTTAATATAGAAAGGCCCAACTCATTATTTTTTTATCGAGTTTTTTTTACATATATTTCAATAGAACATCTAATCTACAGAAAAATGCAAAAATCTTGATTTCAAAAATATAATGAGTTAGGGCCTTTTTAACCGATGATATCTACTTATGTGGGTAAAAAAGGTGGTTGTGGTTCAAGAGCTTGTAGAACTAGTTTTGATTGCATGTTTAATCAATCTTTTCCGATATCAAAAATTTTTGGGTTTCCATACACTAAAAGTGAAAAGACACCCTATTGTTTTCACTACGCTGTCAGAATGTGCGTTTGTCCGTCGAGAACCTTAAAAAGAGAGCTACGGAGATGAAATTTTCACAGGATATGTAAACCTTTGGTCGCTACAATAACAAATATATGACAGTTAAAATATTAAAGGGTGTTCTAAAGCGAGCAACGTAACATGTTGAAATCCTATGTAATATATCTTGAAAACCATAAAAAGCAAACTCTTGAAATTTACAAAAACGATAAAACTGAAAAATCGCTAAAACGAAATACATAAATCGCCAAAACCAAAGAAATCGCTAAAACTAAAATAAATCGCCAAAACGAAAAAAAAAATCCATAAACCGAGGAAAAAAGCGCAAAAACTAAGAAAAGGCGATATAACTAAAAAAAATCGCCAAAATCCCAAAAATAGTTTACCGGGTAATTAAAATTTTTTTTTATATATCTTCATCAGGGAATATATTCGGTTTTAGAGGATATAGTATCAGTACGGAAAGTCGCACTTTACTCAATTTATTTCTTTTGATTTTGAGGTTAATTCACTCGAAGAAGTTGAAAGACACATAGGTATAATATTTACTTGATCGCTCATCAACGTCACTGTTTTGTTACAAGCTTACACCAACGTGTAGGATTGGCGGAATGACGTGTTCTTCTCCTGTAGTGAAATATCAGGGCAATTATGAATAAAATTCCGCGTAAGATTTCTCACTTTTCCAATTAAATTTTTTTTGTTTTTCCTATTACATGCTATTGCTTGTAATTGTTCCCCGGGAAAAATCTCACGCGAAATATCATTCAATTACCCTGTATGTATCCGTAAACCAACGTCAACCATTAAACGATTGCGAGACAGTGAGGCAAAAAACTACCGAAGGTCAATTAAAAACCGTGGCCCAGCTTAGACTTCTATCGAACTCTCAAAACACATGTAATTTAAATGAGCTTGATTAGACATTTATGTCTAAAACAGTAACTGACATTGGAGCAATCAAACAGAATTAATAGATTCGCCTTTTACAATTTAATTTTGAAAGACTATTAGCTAACAAATCAGTGAATATTTAAACATATTTTAAGTTAATTTTCATACAAAACTAAAATGTATTTTAAATACACTGGCATTTTTTCAGTGGCTAATTAAAGTTATTATCAAATTACGTTGAAAGTACGATTTTCAAATATTATGGAAAGCTTTCCAAAGAACAGCTGTTCAATATAAATAAGAAAGTTGAATTTTCAATTTGCAAAAGAAAATGAAATAGCAAAAAACACATTTTATGATACAAAAAGAGCATCAGAATGCATTTTTCTATTTATATTTTTCATGATATGAAAACATATGTTACATTTGTTGAATATTTGTCAAAATTAAACGAAATTCTTTTTAATACGACCACATGATGTTCATGTACATGCCTTCAAAAAAACACAGCCATGCACAAAACATATGCAGGGCTATCATGAATGAAATTCAACGTGAAATTTCTCCCTTTTCCAATTAGAATTTTTTGTTTTTCCTATTACTTGCTATTAGTTGGAATTGTTCCCAGGGAAAAATTTCACGCGGAATTTTATTCATGATAGCCCTGATGGTGTGTTTGTAAAACTTAAACAATACTTAAATGCACAATGTTGACTGTTTAAGTTTGATTTAATTGTGCGGTGAGAAACAAAATTTTTTGTTTAAATATGATTTAAAAATAAAATGCATATAATCATTGACTGATTTATTAGCCCTGAATATAATTTTTCTTTCTTTTTTAATCCCCGACTAAAAAAAGGGGTGTTATAAGTTTGTAGTGTGTGTCTGTGTGTCTGTGTATCTGTGTGTCTGTCCGTGTCCACGTACAGGCCAAACGGCTGGACCGATTTTCATCTAGTTTTTCCTGTTTGAAAGATGACTTGGTCGAGAGGGTTCTTAGCTATGTTTGAAGAAAATCGGTCCAGCCGTTTAGAAGATATAACATCTTTTCTGAAAAAAGTCGGAGGTTTTTAGAATTTTTAATTTTTGTTATATATATTTATTTACTTTAAAGTTTAGATTTTGTAAATGCAAACGATTTTTTTGTTTTGAAGAAATATAAATTTTGAAAAAAATTTTCGTAATTTTTCATACAAATTTGAAAGTTGAGAAACGAAACTTTTTACAAAATCTTCCTAAAAATCTACATACATATATCGTTGCTGTTTTAACTAACTGACCTAACATTTTAAAAATTTAACAGTAGAGCAGCTTTTATGCTTGTTTTATACATTCATTATTATGGCTGCGTCAGAAATCTTTTTACTTATATAGGCACAAAAGTAATGCTCACAGTCATGAAAATTGTAGACAATGTGTATTATGACTTATAAAGTCTATTAGAGGACTTAACTCATTTTTGAAAACAAAATGTCAGTTAAGTCGGTTAGTTAAAACAGCGACGGACGATATATAGCAAAAGCACAAAATTTGTGTGCGACTTCCATTAGTTCTGTTGCCGTTCACAGCAATATTTACTACAATTGCAAAACTTTTTACTCACCATTGTATCTATCCCCAAAGTTGTATGTATTGTACATACATATTTAAGTATACATATATGTACATATGTATGTATTTATTAAGAAAAGTAGTCAAGATTTTATCTCAAAGAGCAAACGAGGATAAACAGGCAAAATACTGCGTAGAAAGTGAAAAAAAAATATATTTACAAAAAAATAATAATAAATGTTCGGCGTCATTGCCTTTGAATACAAATAACGTGGAGCTAAATTACATATGTACATACACACATAATGGCTGCGATGTTACACAGGATGTCGTCTGGTGAAAATAGCAAGCAAAAAAAAAGGAAATAAAATCTTTCCATACCACAGAAAAGATTTTGCTTACAGACTATTTATTTCACACTCAGCATTTATCCCAAATCTAGGACAATGTAAAATACATTGATGTGTACTGTTTGCTACCAGTATATATACATAAATGTTTATACATACATATATACATACTTAAAAGTACCCAGAGGTAAATAGGCCTTCTTTGAGGCCTTATTTTGCACAAGGACTTGCTTAGTCATTTATTTTTTTACAAACTTCCTTGCTCAAGAGGCCTGATTGAAGTCTACTTGATGGCCTTCTAGATTCTTATGAACATACATGTGTACATATGTACATATGTATGTATGTATGTATGAACTCCTATTGAAAAATCCTTAACATCAGCAATCAATGAATAAATGTGCTGGAATTCGTAAAGGAGCATTTGGAAAAGGTAAATTCCGTTAATGATAATCGAAACTGTGCTGAAAAAGGCGTGATTTGAAAAAGCTAGATTTGTTGTAATAAACTCGTTTAACAAATAATAATTTTAAAAAATCAGAAATCCCGACTGCGACCAACTTTGAACCTTTAAATATCCCAAATGGTCATTCGAAATGAAAAATCATAAAAGAAACTTAAAGATGATTTTAAATTGCCCGTCGAATGATACCTATTTTGATATAGTTCGTCGCATTTACAAAACGGCGTCTGTTGGTCGCCATATTGAGTTTTGACTACTGTCATATCTCCCAGGATTAAGACAAATCGATTGATGTAAGAATCATCAAAATCGGTCCTGCGTTCGCTTTATATAGTGCCGCAAAGGAATGCACATACATAAGAGTACATAGGCTGATAAACACAATGCCTTTTTACCCCCGTGTCGCGTAGTTGCGTAAAAATGCACATGCATATTAAACGCATTGACTCTCTATCTCTCATACTTACAGTCTAAGTATGTTTATACACATGCTATGGATATTTAATTGGACAAAAAAAATAAAAAATACCCTGACAATCGGATATCTTCTATATATATAAAATCGTAGTGTGTGTTTGTTCCTAACGCATAATCTCTGGAACTATAAGCGCTGTGGGCAGAAATTTTTAGCACAGGTTCAGGTCAATACCCGGTAGGTTTTTGTTTTGTTTCTGACCCAACAAGTGACCACTGTGTGGAGTAATTTGTAGTTGAAAAAAATATAACATAACTGAGGGTAATACAACGTTTGTCGGGCTCAGCTAGTATATAGTATATAAAATGGAATGGGAATTGTGTGGGTGTCTGTGTGTCTGTTCCCTGCAGAAAATGCGTATAGTGAAATTGTGGTGATTTACTAGTGACGTTGTCAGTAGTACTACTGACCAGGTGTACCCCAGCCAATGTAATCGCCTATTGACATTTAACATTAGCTTGTCATTGAAAATCCACCACTGGACTGTAGCACTACTGACTAAGTAGTTCTTTAGGGACGACATGGAGACATTAGCACCAAAGATTCACTAGTAAATTTTAGGGGCTCTAGTCTACAATCCTCGCTCGTTGTCAATAGTAAAATTATATTGATTTTCTGGTGACATTGTCAATAGTGTTACTCACTACGTGTACCCCAGCCAATGTAATCGCCCATTGACATATAACATATAGTTGTCATTGAAAATCTACCAGTAGACTTTAGCACTATTGAGAAGGTAGTTCTTTTATGACGATATTGAGATATTTGAACCAAAAATTCAGTAGTAGGTTTTAGTGACACTCGTCTACATATATTTATTTAATATTATTGCATAGCATAATAAAAAAGAAAAACAAACTATTGACGAGTTCATTGACAATATCAATAGAAATACACTACAACTGTTGTCTCTAACGTATCTCTACTCTTGCAGAAAAGGAAAGTAGTCGACATTTTAACTAGTGCAATTGTCGCTGAAGAAAGAGTATTGACATAGAGACATATGGTTCTAGGCTGACTAGAGGGTTTGAAATCATGCTTTAGGTGTGTGTGTAAATAAAGTAGCCCTGTATATACGCATGTGTAGCCGATTAGTAGTCAGAGTATTTTTATACTCACGCGTTTCGATTGTAGCTCACACAGTCTATAAATTTTAGTTATAGTCGTTTGTGCTGCGTAATTTAAAAAAAAACTGTATATAAACATAGTTGTTTGATGTTTATATTTATAAGTAATCGGTTTAAAATTAATGCGTGTGTGCATATTGTAATACGATGAATCAAAACAATTCACATATCCCATTTGCAATAAAAGTTGCGTATATAAAGCAGAAATATACATCCATTTGTCATCACAGAAGTTGACCAAACATAAAAAACGCTGATGATGAAGGTATAGTGGCCTCCGAAAACAGCTAGTTGTTCCGTTCTACTATTTGTTTGTCAGAATATTTACAATTAACTTTGGTGTTATTTGTTCATTAATAATTATCACATGTTTTTTAACTTAAAAAGCGATACGAATTTTAGCCTAATCAAATCAGTAATAAATAAAAAATTATTATGAAGACAAAGCACTCTTTACAAGTTATTGAGCTACAGAGATCTGATTCCGATTAGGATAATAATAATAGAATAATAATATTAGTTAGCTTTATTATAATAGTTTATTCGACCTTTTTTATTAATTATATATAAATTTTATTAAAGCTATAGGTCTTTTTGTAATAAATTTACAATTTTATTTAATTTATCCGATATTTCGCTTCAACTTTGTGTAGATTCTTCAGGAAAAAAAAGAAGAAGCTACACAAATTTGAAGCGAAATATCGGATAAATTAAATAAAATTGTAAATTTATTACAAAAAGACCTATAGCTTTAATAAAATTTATATATAATTAGTTAGCTTTATTAAAAAAATTTAAGGTGTACTTAAACTTTATTGATCCACTGTAGATTAGTGATGCACGAATATTCGTATTCGAATTGCCGAATATTCGGCCAGTTTTAATTATTCGTATTCGTCAAATTCAGGCGAATACGAATACATACGAATATTTTTCCAAAAAAAAATTAAATAAATAAATGCATAAATCCTAAACGAAATTTAAATAAATGAATAAAAATATTTTGTACGAATCCAATAAATTTTTTATAGAAATTTGTGCTTTGTACCATTTTCAAATATTATTTACTGACGATCATTAAAATTTTTGGGTAGTTTTTAATAACTTTAGAGTACTCCAGTTCTTTTTCATAACAATTTTTTAATATTTCATATTGCAGGCGTAAATGGAACCCCAATTTAATGTCCATAAATTTCACACATAATATTCGTATTCGTATTCGCGAATTAAAAAATTGACATTCGTTACATCACTACTGTAGATATATATACATGTATGTATGTATGTAGTTTGAGACCAATCTTTGTAACTTCCAACAATAAATAGTCGTACGTATGTAAGTAAATACACAAAAAAGTAGAGATGTGCAAATGTCGTGATTTTATCGTGTCACGCGTGATTCACGTGATTCGTGATCAAATATTATAACTAATCACGCGTGAGTGCGTGAGCGTGACTGAACAAAATTTACTCGTGCGTGATCGTGCGTGAGCTTTTTTTAATAATCACGCACGAATTCTCACGCTCTCACGAGATAACATTCCTGCATTTATTATTATTTTATAATAATATGTAAATGCATATACATATGTGTAGTAATATATATGGTAGTGTGAGCTTACAAACATAATGAATACCCCCAAAACAAAATGTTTCGACTTTTTCTGAAGTCCGACTTGTCCTACCGAATTCGTTAAGACATTTCGCTAGTTTCTCTGAACAATTTTTTTTAAACATTAAAACTTTGATTTTTGAGTACATAAGTAAAAGTCTGTAAGTAAGTTTGTAAGTATGTATGTATGTTTCTTAGATACCCTGTAGGAAGTATCAATTGAGAAACACTACTGATTCAACAGTGCCTTTGTCAATAATACTACTGACGAAATGTACCGCAGAAAATGCTTTTTGCTTTAGGGGCCGTCCATATAGTTATTACGTAACGCTGTAGGGGGGAAGGGTGGGGTTCGAGTTTTGTTATGATTTGTTTTTTTTTTTTAAGAGTAAGTTTTTTTTTTAAACACAAACACAATTCGCAAAGCGATTAGCTTGTCTGGTAGGAGGTGTCTTTGTTACGTATCAGAAAAATTTTAGTAATTTCTATGTTTTCTTATTTAGTATGCTTTCCTCATTTATTTGATTATCATTTATTTAATTGATCATACGTCTTACCTTCACATTTATAAAGGGTGTCCCAACAAGAACGCAAGATTTAAATTTTAAATAAAACACAGATATTTAAAAAAAAATCGTGAAACTTTATTATATCGTAAAGTAGACAAAATGAGGTTATGTGTGGAACAACAAATCGTTCAGATGGCCGCCGCGGCTTTGCTGGCACACACGCGATCTTTTAATGAAATTTTCAATGGCCGTTTTGCATAAATGCTGCGGTATTTCATTAATGCAGCGTCCAATTTCCTCTTTGAAGGCTTGAGTCGTCGTCGGCTTATTCGCGTAAACAATCGACTTCAAAAAACCCCAAAGAAAAAAGTCTAATGGTGTTAAATCGCACGATCTAGGCGGCCAATTCTGGGGCCAAATTACGGCACTCGTTTTCGAACGAAATTACGAAATATTTCAATAGAGTTTATATGGCAATATTTTTAAATTTCGAATCGTATCGAATGCCGTAATTTGCCCCCTGGTCTCCAAAACGCGAAATAACACGACCGGGAAATGACTGATGTAGCAATTGAATTGTTTCTCTGGCTGTATGACATGCGGCGCCGTCTTGTTGAAACCACATGCCCTCCACATTCATTTCTTCAATTCTAGGCACAAAAAAACTGGTTATCATTTCACGATACCGAACACCACTGACTGTTTGCGCTTGACCTGCGTTTGAGCGACATCATCACGTACAGCTGCGACATTTTCGGTCGATCGACCTTTACATCACTAACAGACCCAGTTTCGGCAAATTTATCAACTAATCTCTTTACAGTTGACTCTTTTGGAGCATTATTGTGACCCCAAATTGATCGCATATTTGCGAACTGTAGCCGCAAAACTTTCACCATTTTGGTAAAACAATTTCACAATGAGAATGCGTTGTTCATTCGTGTAGCGCTCCATTTTTACTAACCTCGTACCTTCTACTAGCAAACAATAACAATTGTTCAAATGTCAAACAATGACACTTCGAATGGCGCCAAATTTAAATCTTGCGTTCTTGTTGGGACACCCTTTATTATGTATGTATACATACATACATGTGCGGAATGTAAATTTTTGATATACGAGAATTCGAATTCGAATATTTAAAATGATATCCGCGAATACGAATATTTAACACTATATTAAATTAACTTTGATTTATTTTAATTTACATTGTAAATTTTACAAAAACACGAGCATACATATATGCATACATAGATATGTATATACATACATATGTATATCTAAGAACCTATTTTTCAACCCAAAAAACATGAAAATTATATTATACATATACTTTTTCGTGAGCGTGCGTGATCGTGATAAGTTGTAAAGCACTCGTGCGTGATTAAAAATATTTTATTCGTGAGCGTGCGTGATCGTGAAAATTTTCAAAATCATTCGTGCGTGAAAGTTCGTGATTAAAATATTTTTCTGCGTGAGCGTGCGTGTCGTGAGTCAGAAAACACACACGTGCACATCTCTACAAAAAAGCATGAACATCCATACTTATTTGCAATTCATTGTTTTTATCTTCTATACTATTCTTTTTAACCACTTTTTTTATTGTTAATACAGAGAATATGAACATTACTAACTAAAGCCGTTTCAGAAGCCTGAAACTCGAAACAAGATAAAAGGTCCAAAACAAAGCAATAAATGAAATTGTATCCATACACACATACATATGTACATGTATGTATTTGTGTACATAACAATACACATTTTATATTATGTACATAGCATATAAAAGGAAAGAAGGGGGTGGATACCCAAATAAAACTTAATGCTCAGCAAATTTTTTTACAAAGAAATGCGTAAAAACGATTTAAAACACGTTTCTTATCTGTCTTTCAATGACCTTGTGTTGTTGTTGTTCAAGTAAAAGGAGATGAAATTTTTGCATAAATTTTTATGAAAAGTTATTACATGCAGACAATTAGCAATAGGCATCACAATAAATTGAGACCTATCACAATATTTCTTACGAGTACACAGTGGAAGGGGAAGTGTTAAAATGGATTATCAGCTGTTATCAAAACATTTACATACATACATAAGTATGTTACAATTTACAATTTACTCATACATATATATATATATAGATAATTTACCTAAGGGTTTTACCTATGAGTTTGAGTTGTAAGATTTAACTTACACAATAAATATCTGTATACTAATATATGTATACTTATGGGTAGAAATAATGGGCATTAGTCAATTACTCGTATGATCAGAACCAAAGTAGATTTTCCCATGGGCCTGGTCCATAATGTCGACAAGAAACTTTCTATTGCTTAGACGGCTTTTTTCCACTCGCCAAGTTTGCTTTTCAAAATCTTGAGTGGACATTTCCTTTTCCCTTCTCTCAAAAAAAATTCAAGACTTTGCAAAGTAAACTTTGCGTGTGAAAAAGCCGTCTTAGAATAGAAATAAAGAAAAATTGAAAAACAAAACATATACATACATATGGCGTTGAACGAAAGAATTGCATTAAACAATTAAAAAGATGAGTGTGACATAGAAAATTTTAAATATTTGTCGCTGTGCTGCCACTTGTAAAATTAAAAAGCATCGTTTACACACGTTTTTCATATGGTAGCTTTGATTTTGAAAACAAAATGTTCGAAACGGATGAATCGTGCTGCAGAAAACTCTCAGTAAAACATGGGTGCATCCAGCTTAAGTGATAGAATGTTACTTGCCGATATCATGGACAATATTACTTCTTACTTCTTACTTACTTATTACATTAAAAATAACTTTTTTGTTTTTTTTTTAACCGAATTAGAAAATGAGAAGGTTCTTAATTCTTTTGCACTTTTCATTATTTTTTTATTTTTTAATATATTTTAATATTTTTTTATTTTTTATTTTTATTTTTTTATTTTTAATTTTTATTTTTTCTAATTGAGACATTTTTAGATTTAGTTGAACTGTAGTGAATTTTAATCAGAAATAATTTGTTATTCGGGCTTAAGTTCAGTAATTTCATTTCTTATTGAATGAAATATTTTTATTAATTAATGTGAGGTTCTAAAGAGAAGAAAAATTAAATTAGACATGTATGTACCGACGGTACATCGAATAAATAAAAGGTAATTAATTTGATGATCGTAAAAATAAGCAAGAATAGTTAAACATACGTAGGTAAAGTAATATAACTTCGTGCTAACCTAAATAGAAAAATGAAAAAATGGAAAAAACAGGGGAAATGTATATGTATTTACCAAAGGTAAATCAATAATTGTACACAACAATCATTTCTCACATTCCGTTTCATTAGAATTTACGTTAAATAGCTGATGTTAATAACAATCTCTACCCAAGTAGATAGACTATGGTGCTGATGAAGTGCGTTGCTGCACAGAAAAAAATCGGTATTTCCCCCAGCTTAAAAGTCTAATTTAATTTTTCTTCTCTTCTTTAGAAACTCACATTAATTAATAAAAATATTTCATTCAATAAGAAATGAAATTACTGAACTTAAGCCCCAATAACAAATTATTTCTGATTTTTTTTTAATTTTAGTTTTTTTTTTTGTTTTTATATTTTATAACTCCATCACTTGCAGACCGATTTTGAAAATATGTTCTTAAAAAAATTCTTTTTAACTCCCGACCAAAAAAGGGGTTATAAGTTTATAGTGTGTGTCTGTGTGTATGTACTAGTCCACGTACAGACCAAAAGGCTAGACCGAGTTTGATTTAGTTTTTCTGTTTGAAAGGTGGCTTGGTCGCTTAGAAGATATCACATCTTTTCTAGAAATATTCGGGGGTTTTTTAAAATTTTTTAATTTTTATTATTTGTCTCTTAACCCAGTTAAAAAAGAAGGTTCGTAATTCTGTTTGGATTTTTTATTATTTTTTTATTTTTTTTTTTATTTTTTTTATTTTTTTTATTTTTTTTATTTTTTTTTATTTTTTTTATTTTTTTATATTTTTTTATATTTTTTTATATTTTTTTATATTTTTTTATATTTTTTTATATTTTTTTATATTTTTTTATATTTTTTTATATTTTTTATATTTTTTATATTTTTTTATTTATTTTTTTATTTATTTTTTTATTTATTTTTTATTTTATTTTTATTTTTATTTTTATTTTTATTTTTGTTACAGCAACAATGAAATATATAGACAACGCTGAACCACCAGCAAATAAATTTGAAATTAAAATTTTTTGAAATTTTTTTATCTTTTGCCCCTTTGGTTCCGGTTAATACACATTAGGTTTTTGTTTTGTTTTTGCTCATGTGCAAATATAATACAAAAACAAATTGAGCAATCGTTCTAATTGTTTTTGTTTTGTTTTTGTTTTACTTGCTTCAAAGAACGAAACAAAACAAAATCAAACATTTTGTTTCGTTTGTTTTCATACTCTGCTCTTAAGTACAAAGAAATAAAAATAAATTTATAACTGTAATAGTATCGATTATTTTTGTTACGAAAATCACGTAATAGCTCCTATGTCGTTGTATAAAGAGCATAGTTCTAAAAACGTTTATAATAATCAATGAAAGAATCCTTAAATTTGAGAGTAAAACAACGTTTGAATTAATTTCGTGAGTTAAGCTACGGTCACACTTGTCAAACATTTGCCCAAAAAAGCGTAACCACAAAATGCTAATGAAAAATCTTCCAATTCAGACAAAAGTTTGTCAAGTTAAAGAGTAGCCAATATTGTTGGATTCCTTGACTTTGTGCATTAGTTGTCTTCGAAACCGTTTAATATGATAAACAAGTGTCTGGATCAAAACTTTTTTTATTATGACATTTTTAGATTTTTAATTGAACTATAGTGAATTTTTGATCAGAAATAATTTTTAGTCAGGCTTAAGTTCAGTAATTTCAATTTTTTTTATTGAATGAAATATTTTATTAATTAATGTGAGCTTCTAAAGAAGAGAAGAAAAATTAAATTAGACTTTTAAGCTGGGGAAAATACCGATATTTTTCTGTGCAGCAACGCACTTCATCAGCACCCTAGTCTATCTACTTGGGTAGAGATTGTTATTAACATCAGCATTTTAACGTAAATTCTAATGAAACGGAATGTGAGAAATGATTGTTGTGTACAATTATTGATTTACCTTTGGTAAATACATATGTAAGTATCACTATTTATTTCCCCTGTTTTTCCATTTTTTTATTTTTCTATTTAGGTTAGCACGAAGTTATAATAATGCGTGCAAAAAGCAGAGTTGTAAAAGAATGAAGCTTTTCTCTATCTCTTCCTTCACCACCTGTCTTCTCTATCACTATCCCTTCCCTATCACCCTCTCTCTCTATCTTCTCTTCAACTCACAGGTAGCACAAAGGGATCATTGTATTGGACCCAAGTGAGCTGGACTGTAAATTTCAGCCTTCCTTACCAGCAGCCTGCTAACCTAACCTTCTTTTGTATACCAAAAAAAAAATTGTCCAGCTCTGAAGACGTGTTTTTAATTTTTCTAATATTTTATACCAATCTATTCTCTTTAAAACAAAACAATAATTATAACTAGGTACTTCTATATACCACAAAAGTGCAAACTTCCTAACCCTGGAATCACTCTTTAGGATTTTTCTAATTTCTTACACCAATCAATCTCTCTTAAAAATATAAAATATGTTTAATTTATAGAGAAAAGGAAAACATTAATTTTAGATGATTACTTTTATAAAAAAGTAAAATTTTCCAACCCTGGAATCACCTCTGACTTTTTTGGATTTTTAATATTAGTTTCTGACTGAAATGTAAAAAAAATTATCTATATCTATATATGTATATAAAAGAGGATGTGTGTATGTATGTATGTATGTATGTAACGTATGGACTCCAAAACGGCTTTGCCGATTTTGATGAAATTTTCAGGGAATCTTCAGAATATTCAGGCGGGTGACACTGTGAAGTCTGATTTTTTTATTTTCGGTCTGCGGGCGGAGGGGCGTGGTAAAATCTAATTTTCGTTTCGCACCACCAATCCGCAACACTTTCAAATCAATATAAATGTAATTGTAAAGACAATGGGGGTAGCGAAGCACACCGGGTGTAGCTAGTCTTAATATATATAAAAATCAAAAACACTTTTATTTGTTAGGGGTGAACTCTTCAATGCCCTAACAGATTTTCGCCTTCCACCCCACAAAATATTTGTAAAAGACCGGCGCGTGTTTTTATATATATTCTACCCCGGTAAATGCTACGCCCCTTTCAGAAATAGTGATTTTAATAATAATATATAAAATCGTAGTGTGTGTTTGTTCGTAACGCATGATCTCTGGAACTATAATAGCTGTGGGGCCGAATTTTTTAACACAGGTTCGGGTCAATACCCGGAAGGTTTTTGTTTTGTTTCGTACCAAACAAGTGACAACGGTGTGAAGTAATTTGTAGTTAAAAAAATATAACATAATTGAGGGTAATACAACGTTTGCCGGGCTCAGCTAGTTTAACATAAATTAAAACAAAAATTTGTTTCAGGTAATTATTTTTATGTATGGCAAAAAAGTTCAAGTTTTCCAGCTCTGGAACCAGTTTTTTGATTTTGCTGGTTTTTAATACCAATCTATTCCGGACTTTTTCTGACACGCCAGTTTAAGGCCGAAGTCTCTAACTTTTGTGGGAGCTTCGGAAAACCAATTTCACGTACAAACAGACAGACGGACATAGTTTATTCGTCTTCCCTATTCATAAGGACCCACAATATACATACATATTTACTTTATGGGTCTCATATTACGCACGGAATGACTACAATTTTTGGTGAACAGTATAAAAATAAAACTATATTTACAGTCACAATACAAGTTTAAATAGGTTCATAAACGAGTGTGAGGGAGTTGACAATAGCAAACTGTTGGTGTAAATGTAGCAAATCTAGGATATACATACATACTATGTACATACGCTACATTTTGCAGTACCACAATAAAAAAAAACATATCGATCTGAGTAGTAAACTCCAAACATCCCATTTTATTTAAGATATGACTATATTGCAATAATAAAGAAGCGATATATGCATACCAGTGTTGCCAGTGAAATTTCGAGAAAGATACATTTTAGTTTGCAGAAAGATACATTTTTTCTCAAAAAGATACATTTTGAAAAAAAGTTTAAAATTCAATTTTAGACTCTTTTTTGTAAAAATTAATATACGAGCGTTTATAATAAGGCGATTATATTAAAAATTTAGTAGAAATTTCCTGAAAATAAAAACGATGTTACTATTTCCTCATAACAACTTCATCGATTTAGGTGGATCGTATGTTGAAACATCCTTAATAGTGTCTTCAATTTGACATGGTTTTAATAAAAGTTGGTTTGAACGTTAAAACCAACTGCTAAAACCTGAGTTTATCATACAAAATCAACTTAAACCATTTTTGAACTTAAAACCATTTTTGAATTGGTTTAAATTAAAATAAAAATACAATACAAAAAAGCTTTCAGCAAATTGAAATACGATGAATCAAAACAATTCACATATTCCATTTGCAATAATGCTAAGTATATAAAGCAGAAATCTACATCAACTGACACCATACACAGTGGACCAAACACAAAAGAACGCTGATGATGAAGGTTTAGTGGCCTTCGAAAACGGCTGGCTGTTCCGTTCAACTATGTGTTGTCAGAATATTTACAACTAACTTTGGTGTTATTTGTTCATTAATAATTATCACATGTAATTTGGCTTAAAAAGCGATACGAACTTTAGCCTGTTAAAATCATAAATATAGAAGCAAATGGAGTTCGAATAATAATTAAAATTAACTAAAAATAAAAATAACATTTAGGTATATTCGTTTCTTTTTTCTGCATATACGTTTGTATGTACGTACATACATATGTTTTTGCACACATACATATATACAAACATATGCTTTTGCTTACAATTTATTCAGTGTTGTGAAATGAATTTATATATAAATATGTTTGCCTTTTTCCAACACTAAAACAAAAACTCGATTCGCTTGGTAGCGAGTGACATCATCGGAAAATTTCTTGCCATCGAAATTAATTTCTATTCGAATGCGATTCCGATCACGAGTGCAGGAATTAGGCCCCAGCTGTGTATGGTTTTAACGTTAAAACCAGGTTTTAGCTTTAGGTGTGACAATACCATAAAGATCGTTAATGTTTTCTTCTAAAATTTCATCTTAACACACATACACAAGAATAAGCAGACAACAGAAGAACTTAGCAACATACATGTTATTTTTGTATTTAGTTGTCACTGTTAACGAAATTGATAACTTTAACAAACTTTGTCAGAGACGGAAAGTTTAATATTTTATTTCTGTAAATTTTACGTACAGATTCAAAAGATACGAAAAATGTCAGGATTATACATGGTACGTCAAGTCATCAAAAGATACGAAAAATGTATCTTTCGTATCCTACTGGCATCACTGATGCATACATACATATGTATACATATTCACACATACATATGTAAGTGTATGTGTGTTATTATCAAAGCTGTTGTTTACTTTGTTATCGCAGGAAGTTTTAATATGTTTATACATATGTATGTACATTAGTGTCCTGCACAAGATATCTTATAAGAACTTTTAAGACATGAGGGATTTTTCAAATGTTTTACTACAGCGAAATCTTCTTAAACAAACGTTAACAACACTGTTTGCAAGAAATTTGTTTCAGAATTGTGTGTATGATCTTCTATTTTTCTGCGTAAATGCAAACGAACACACATGCATTGACATTAGTTGTACGCGCTTAAATACATAATAGCTTACCATCTACATATTACACACACACTCAAACGTACAATATGAAAAATAACAAGCATACACTAATCAACAGTACTTGTTTTGAGTGTTTGTTACAAACAAGCAGTCTTAGCGACATCGCTTGTTAACACTGATATACACGTACACCAATACATCCATCGTGCTTCGCTTATAGTACGACAGCATTTATTATTGGTTTAGTATAATACATGCGACGTGAATACATTTAAAAAACATGACGTATTTACATTTCAAGACTGTTTACGCAGGTCTCTAATGTACATATGTAAATAAATTTCAATGCAATATTTTTTAAATAATTTAATAAAAAACCATTAAAAATTCTCTTGTTTCGAGATGAATGCCCGCCCGTCAAGGCAACAAATTTATATGTACAAAGTAATGAAAAAAATATTTAAATTTAAATTGACTCGTACATCTTATAATATAAATTGCAATCTTTACATTGGAGATGAGCAAATAAAAATGTAAGTACATATCGCTCATTTACTCAAAGAACGTCACAACTCAAAAAATTGAATTTTCGATAACTTCACTCATTTTCGGCCAAACTGGTTTTTTATTATGGCTTTGTTTGAGTAAATGAGCGATATGTAGTCATAAACTATTTTATTTATATCTTACTGGTGTTCACCTCACGACAACAAATTAGAAGAAATAACGAAACCATTCCTTAGCATTTATTTACAAAATTAAAAAAAAAATCGAAATAAAAATATTTTTATTATACATATTAGGCATTTCCACAGGAATGTGAACAGCTCTACATCAGGTAAAATTTAAAAAAAAAACTGAGTCACATTTTTCTGAAATACAAGCTTAATTGCTTGCTGTCGCACGCTACAATAAGTGGAATTTATCGTCGAAATGCCCATATGCTGATTTGTGCTTATTTTTTCTGGCTACTGTACGTATTATTTGGGGTGCATTCCGAGAACAAATTTACATAAAAAACTACTTCTCTGGAAACTAATTCATCATTGGCTACGGTACACACACAGAACCCTAAAGAAAAAAACTGAAATTAAACGAAAGCTGATGATGCACTTAAAACGCAATATAGAATAACTTAGTTTCATAAAGTGTTAGAAAAATTTTTTTCTACATAAACAATAAAATAAATAAAAATGATGATGACTTCATATAAATTTATGTATGTATGTTGTGATATGCAGAAAGAGGAACAAAGAGAATCAGAACGAGAACAAAAAAAAATTAAAAAGTCATTCAAATAAACCAGAGATGGGCATAATCTCAGGAAGTTAACGTGATCGCACATGATTGCAAGTTTTTCCTTAACCTAGGGTTTACACGTGCAAGTGCAAGTTCGAAAAACTCAATACACTCAAACTCTTTTACTAACACAACCACACTTTCGGCACTTGCAGTCTACTTCCAACTTAACTGCCAAGGAATTTTACAAGACAGTGACTTCTTTCACTTGTAGCAAGTAAATGGAAAGTTAAGTAACAGTGTTGCCTTATTAACACTTTAGTACAAATTAACTGGATTTCTGTGTAATGTTATATGAGTTTTTACTCATTTTAAATACATTTATTTTCTTAAATATTCACAAATCAAGCAGTTAATGAATTTTTTAGACACACATAACATGTTTTAATGTACGAATATACGAATAAAGTTCAATACTATTTGGTTCCCTCAAAATTAAACTTTTCTATGTTAGGGACAACTCTGCACTAAAAGGCAAACATGCAAGTTGTAAGACAGTCGGGCATTTGTATGAAATTTTCGTTGATAATACGTACACAGAGCTTGCAAGGTACTTGCATGTGTAAACGCAGGGTAAAGAAAGTCAGGCTTATTACAATGTTTTGTAAATATTTCATAATCTTTATCACAAGATAAAAAGAAGATATCACATCTTTTCTAGATATATCGGGGTTTTTTTAATTTTAATTTTTGTTATTATATACTCTTTAAATTAAATTAAAACGTCCCCGATATATCCAGAAAAAATGTGATATCTTCTAAGTGGCTGGACCGATTTAAAAAAAATGGCCAAGAACACTCTCGATCAAGTAGCCTTTCCAACAGAAAACTAAATCAAAATCGGTCCAGCCGTTTTGTCTGTACTAGTGATGTAACGAATGTCAATTTTTGATATTCGCGAATACGAATGCGAATACGAATATTTGAAACGATATTCGCGAATACGAATACGAATACGAATATTTCATGTGAAATTTATAGACATTAAATTAGGGCTCTATTTACGCCTGCAATATGAAATATTAAAAGATTGTTATGGCGTACTTTAAAGTTAATAAAAACTACCCAAAATTTTAATTATCGTCAGTAAATAATATTTGAAAATGATACAAAGCACAAATTTCTATAAAAAAATTTAATGGATTCGTACAAACTAATATTTTTATCCATTTATTTAAATTGAGTTTAGGATTTATGCATTTATTTAGTTATTTTTTTTGGAAAAATACTCGTATTCGCCTGAATTTGACGAATACGAATGCTTCGTATTCGCATTAAAAATGGCCGAATATTCGGCAATTCGAATACAAATACGAATAATCGTGCATTACTAGTCTATACGTACATACGTACACAGTACACAGCCAGACACACACTACAAATTTATAACACCCTTTTTCTTTGGTCGGGATCATGATACAATAATACAGGTAGCCGCGAATCTACAACAAATAAAACAACAGTGATTTTTATTGCTGTTTTGTGATTGACAAGAGAGGAAAACAATATACATGTACTTGCGTTTTCTCTTGGCTTTGCAAAGCATGTTTGTATTAGTACAGTTTTAATAGGCACTGTGCGCGTGTGTTGGTAAAACATAAGCACAATTTGGCAGATCAAATCACAAAACAAGCAAAACAGCTGGGGCTTCGCGGTTACCTGTATAATTGTATCATGTTCGGGATTAAAAATAACCTCCTCAATTTTTTTAGAAAACATTATATAAAATTATTAGAGTGGATAGATATGACCACTTTAGAGGAACAAGTGCGATATGTATTTTTTGCAACTATCCCGTGAAGATGGTTATTTTTCACATTCTCCAGCTTTTTTTACTCTTGAGCACCATAATTAAAGGTTATGAGGAAAAATTTACTAGCCATCCCAACTCTAATAAAATAACCTTTTACTAATTTAGATATTGTAACTACAAATCGCACGATTTTTCATGCGAAATTGAAGACAAAAGGTAGACGAAAAAATTATATATTTTTAACTCTCTTCTTCGTACCTAAAATTAAAGACTTTTTTCAAAAACACTTGAAGTCAAAAATTCAAAGTGATTTATTTAAATTTTGTATTCTTTATAATAAATTAGTTTGTTACCTGTTTAAAAGAGAACTTTTACGCACATAGATGTAAGTATGTATGTACAAGTATTTGTTTGGTACATATCGCACATTCAGATCAATAGTGACATAACTCAAAAAATTCGTTTTTTGAGTTAATAATGCAGAATAATAATGCATTTCGTATTTTATCTTGCATACAAATTTCATATAAATAGCTTGTACTATCACACCCTGAGAGAAGAATATTTGTTCATGCCTTCATAGAGTTGTGTGTAAATTGAAAACTTTAAACGTGTTTTCTGCAAAACTAGTTTTTTTGAGTTATGACACAATTGAACTGGATGTGCGATATGTAATTTTAAGACACAATACGAATATATCGTTACCTTAATATAGAAAGGCAATAACTTATTATTTTACATTAGATGCTCTTCTATCGAAATATAAAAAAACTCGATTTCAAACATATAATGAGTTAAGGCCTTTCTATATTCAGGTAACATCCATATATAGATACATATGTATGTACATATGTACATACATATCTACATATATACACCAATGTTGTTGCCTTAATTGTTAGTACTGTATTTCATTTGAAAAGAACTTTCAAACTTGACCATAAACTAAGTCGGTTAAAAAACATTAAAAACCATTAAAGCAGAGCATTGAGTTGTTTTGGCAAAATGTTTTTAATATTAAAAAAAAAATTATTAAATGGAAGCTTTTGTTTTACGTTACTTATGTTATAATCTTTCGCTTTTCAAAAGTATGTACACAATCAATCAGCGTTGCCAAATAATTTTGGTAGAAAATCGACAAATCATTTTCAATACAAATACTTACCCCCATATTCACAAAAAATATTTTAGGTTTATTAAAGGTTTATTTGACAAATGTCCCATAGAAATATGCCAAATAACCACTTAATAAACCTTAAATAGTTTTTGTGAATACGGCCGTTACTATTTTTCAAAGTATCGAACATAACCGCTAAAATAGCTTAACCCCCCGTTGCCACATGCAAGTGCAAGTGAAAAAAAATCAATACACTCACATTTTTTACTAACACAGCCACACTTTTGCCACTTGCGAGTCAGCTTGCAATGAAATTTTGAAGCAAGTAAGTTTTCACACTTGTCGCAAGTAAAGTGACAAAACGAAAAACAGTGTTGCCGAGTAGAGAGTTATTTTATTAATTTGGTTAGTATTATAGCTGATTTTTTGTATATTTAAAAAGGATATTGAGAAATGGCATAGACTCATTTTAGAGCTAAGTTTGAACAAAAATTTCATGTTTTAATAAAAGAAATATATTAACAATAGAATTAAAGTTCAATATTGACTCCTTGGCAACACTGCATTAACAGTTGAAGTAATTGTGTTAGCTTGTTGACGACATTTTAACTTGCACTGTGCTGTGTAGCCACTCAAAAAATTTTTGTGTTTCTTTACATTTCTCCTGATTTTCGTTAGTAATACATATACACTACTTGTAAGTAAATACTGGCATGTGGCAACGGAGGGTAAGCGACACATTTTTTGGACTTCGTTTCTTTGACGAAAATCGACTATTTACGATCGCAAATAATCGATTTTGGTCAAAAATTGAGGTTCGAATTAGTATGCCGCTTAAGCTATTTTGGCGGTTATGGCACGGTATGTTTTACACTAGGGGCATAACCAATTTTTTTGGCATAGTACCATGAGGTCAATCATGTCTTAATAACCACGGAAATCATAATCTTTTTTAATTTTTCTCAAAAAAGTTCACGCACCAATTGGTTTTCCTAAACATAAATAAAAAATATTATTTTACATAATATAACAATTTTTCAAGGCCTTCTTAATGCAATATTGAATATTCATAATTTTATACGGTGTTTTTTGTTTATTTTTTGTTTTAAATAAACATATTATTAATTTTTCTTAACCAAAAAGAAAATTAAAAATTTTCAAAACTCCATCGCGGTTGGTGTGTAAACTTTTTTGACTTCAGCGAAAAAATAAATATACGTTCCCTTATAGTTTTTATGCTCTATCACACAGTGCTATGCCAATTTTGATATATTTTAAAAAATTGTTAAAAAGTTATATCCCTAATGTACATATTCGTACACATTTAGTTTTGAGTTGTCATTATATTATATTAGTCACTGTTCACACTATTAAGCTTTCATTCGCGCTTCCACATCGAACATTTTTTTGAATGAAATTCATAAATAAATTTATATATTTTCCCAGTTACATACTATGAAGTGTAATTTCAGAATAAAACAAAGGGCATCGCGCAGTGGTTCCTAAGCCAAAAAAAAAGAAGTGGTAATAAATATATGTATGTACGTACTAGTATCCTGCATAAGACATCTTATAAGAACTTTCAAGACATGTGGGATTTTTCAAATGCTTTACTACAGCGAAATCTTATAAAACAAAC
This sequence comes from Tachina grossa, assembly GCA_949987645.1. Classification (NCBI taxonomy): domain Eukaryota; kingdom Metazoa; phylum Arthropoda; class Insecta; order Diptera; family Tachinidae; genus Tachina; species Tachina grossa. The sequence goes on along the minus strand of OX465278.1, from coordinate 46,838,921 downwards.
GTTAACAACACTGTTTGTAAGAAATTTGTTTGAGTATTGTAGGTATAACAGTAAAGAAGAAAACACTTCGTGACGGAAGAATTTATGATACTTCTTTCTACGCATGAGCGCGTGTACAAACGTCATGCATATATGTATGTGTGTATGATTTTTTATTTTTCTGCGCACATGCAAAGGCACACACATACATTAACATTAGTTGTATGCGGTTAATCACATAATAGCTTACCATCTACATATTACACACACACTCAAGCGTACAATATGAAAAATAACAAGCATACACTTATCAACAGTACTTCTTTTGAGTGTTTGTTACAGACAAGAAGTCTTCGCGACATCGCTTGTTAACACGGATATACACGTACACCAATACATCCATCGTGCTTCGCTTATAGTACGACAGCATTTATTATTGGTATAGTATAATACATGCGACGTGAATACATTTAAAAATCATGACGTATTTACATTTAAAGACCTTTTACGCAGTTTTCTAGTACGTACATCTTCTAAACTAGTGGTCCAAACTAGTGATGAGCAATAGCGTGATTTTTTAATAATGTTGCTCCTTGTGAATGTGATTTCTAAATCGCTGTTCTTTTAAACTGTGACTGTGATCACAGTTTAGCAGTATTTTGTTTGTAGCAGTTCTGTTATTTTGAGAAAATCCAATAAGAAGAGAAGCAGTGAAATTAAACAGTGACTGTGATCAAGGTTTAACACATTTCAGCTCTTCTGATTTAAAAGTATTTATTAGTATTGGTGTTTTGATAAATACTAATAAGAAGAGAAGCAAGAACAAGCAATTCACAATCAACCCCGTTCAAATATTGAAAATAAATAAAAAAATATATATAAGACCCAGAGAGACAATAAAATTGCAAATATAAAAATGTGAGTTGTACATGGTTGCCAGAAAAGATGATTTGACACGATTTGACGATTTTTTTCTCGACAAAAGCTGAAGGTATAAAAAATTAATGTGGTAGCTTTATTTATTGTAAAGTAAGAATGCAAGAACAATCCACAGTTTGTATGAAAGAACTATATTTTCAAAACCTGTTACTTGATAAATTCAGTCACAGTTGTGATTTGTGATTTTTCAATCGCTGTGAAAAAGTAACAGGTTTCTAAATATCGCTCAACTCTAGTCCAAACACAAAATAATGTTTACAAAAACGGTAGAAGAGGGCCTAAGCTTTTTTGAAAAGTGTTTAATATAATCTCAAGTACAGGGTGCTAACACTACGACCACACCAGCAATTTGATGTGTCTTAACACAAGCAATAACGCCGGCAGAATGATGACGTCAGATTGCTTGTGTTCAACAATGTATTTGGAGGTGGTGAACACGTATATTCAAATATATTTGCTTTTTGACAGTTGCCAAGGCAATAATTGCCAAGATTATTGCTCGTGTCGTCGGCATGTAAAGTTTGCCAACTGGTGTAATGGAAACTTTTATAACTCTTACACATCCTGAACAGATTGTAAAGATTTTATGCAGGGTATACACCTTACTTAATTTCGTACTTAGCGTAGTATGAGTTGTAGTACGGTTTTTAAGATACACGTTACTAAAAATCGTACTAATTCATTTGAAAGAAGAATTTTAAATGCAATACATACGCGGATGAATGAATAATGTGGAGGATTTATTAATAACAAGTGAACTGCAGTTGAATATAATAAAAAATAATGCAAAAAGAAGAGGAACATTTTCTAGGGAATGGTTATAATAATGTTTTATCTTCTTTGTTTTCAATAAAATATTCGCTACATTAAGCTAACTTTAAAATTGAGTGGCAGAAACACTGCGTTTTCTAAATAATTTCCGCATAAAACTAATTTTGCTGCACAACAGCATGATACAAAATACTTATAACCGTACTTATCGAAGCTCCGCCCACAAAAATCAAAAATTTTTGATTTTCATACTACAAAGTATACTTCATAAGTACGACAGCATGATACACGTTACTAATTTCATACTTGTGCGATTTATCGTACGATTTGTAGTATCGTGTATACTCGCCATTAAATTTAATTGAACTAGACTCTAGTTACTAGAGTGAAGGTCAAGCCCCAATTTTTTAGTATTGTGTTAAAATGACGTCGATATCGACAACTGGAATAAGGGTGATTAATTAATGTGAATTTCTACACAAGAGAAAAAAAGTCGTTTATCTTTTTTTTAGCTGGGGGAAGTGTTAATTTTTCTATGCAGCCACGCACTTCATTAGCACACATGTCTGACGCCTGAAAAACGCTTCCAAATTGTGAAAATTTATTTTGAAAATAGTGGTTCTGTTCGAAATACGTATCGCGCATTTTACGGTTAACATAATCATCCATCAGAGCAATTAATTCTATTAACTATGGAACATTTTCGCACCACTTTCACTCTAAAGGTGGAGGTACATACCACGCGCTACGCGGCAACGCTTTTCTGGCTTGTTAAACGTCCAATGCTACACAAATGGAAAGTTACACACCACGCTTTTGAAGCTTTTTTAGTTGTAAAACTTAAAGCCTTTGCCGGCTATTTTTTTGGTCTTGCATTTACGTTGTAATTTTTTTTAATTATATAATGCATTTTTGTATTCATTGTTTAATAAAAAAATGAATTTCTAATCGTTTTTGTGTATGTTAGCTTATGAATCTGGCAACACTAGCTGTCATTTGGTATACAACGCGTGAAAGTTGAAGAATGTTCAACTTTTTGCGAGGTACGCGCGTCGCGAACTTCTCTATGTAACTTGCCTTATGAAAACATACTATTTAAACTTTTTTGGCAGGCGAATGTATCGCATTACCGCATTGATCGCGTATTATGTACTTCCACCCTAAATGATAATACGCATCCATAGAGACGTCGTACAGTGCGTACAGAAGAAATCATTGGTGCTGTAGAGCGCAGCGTAGAGGAAGACCCGAATCACTCTATAGAGTCTTTTTTTTTGACTTTTTCGTTCATCAGTTTAACAACCATGATGTGCAGGAGTTGTGGTTTCAACAAGACAGCTCAACATGTCTAACACAGCTCGTGCCACAATTGATTTATTGAAGGAAATGTTTGGCAACCGCATAGTTTCACCTTTCGGACCGGTAAATTGGCGCCCAAGATCGTGCGATATAACGCTGCTAGACTATTTTCTGTGCGGATATGTGAAGTAGCTAGTCTACGCCGATAAGCCCGAAACGATTGAACACTTGGAGTACAACATTCGCTGCGTCATTGCCGATATACGGCCACAAATGCTGGAAAAAGTTACACACAAATGTTGGAAAAATTGGACCACCAGATTAGACTACGTCCGAGCCAACAGTGGCTGCCAGAAGTCACATTTAAATTATTATGCAGGAAGATTATCTTTCGTATAAAGTAATTATATGTCAATTTAAAAAATTCATCTTTGTTTTAATCAATTTCAAAGTTCTATACCTCTATAAAAACACCTTATTTACATATGTATAAGCATGTCCGTATGTATTGTGTATTAATCATACGCAGTCGTATCCAAAAGTTATACACATGTATGATGTGAATATATTCATTAGCACTTTTTTGGTCCAGGAACCACTATGCGTCATAAGATAAGGTCAAGTCGTAAATTTTTATATTTGAATAGATATTTTTTTATATTCATAGTACCGTTTTGCTTTGACATCAATTGCCTCTAATATGTAATAGGGGACGACAGGTTTTAAAGTATGGTGTGCTCAAACGAGTCCAATGGGCACATTGCTTGTTTGTTTGTGTTCAAACAGTTATATTGTATTATATATATTATATTATATATTATATATTTTTAGTTTTGTTGGAATGCAGAAACAACGATGATAGAAGTCGTGACGAACCCTTCAGTATAAGAAAGACGTAACTCGAACAAAGTCCAGGGGCAAATCACAGCATTCGATACGACTCGTAATTTAAAAATATTTCCATATAAACTCTATTGAAATATTTTTAAATTACGAGTCGTATCGAATGTCGTGATTTAACCCCAGAAGATTTGATCCTCAGGATCCCTTCTATTGGCTTAAATATTATAGATTCTATTCTGGTAAACTTTAAATCTTGTTTATCATCACAAAACTTGTCTGTTTACACGGTTGTAAGAAATATTTAGCATATTTTATAGTGACAATATTGTAAGATCTGACAATCGTCTGTACATAGCTTAATATTCGCTTATTTAACAAATCTGGCAATAGTTTAAAATGCTGTAACATTTAAGACATAAGTATGCACATACATAAGTACATATGTACGTAATGTATCTATACTTTGTTTTAAGTTTCAATGTTACATTTCAAACACAAGGCAACAAAAAGCTTTAAACCCAAAAATGCTTATAAAAACTTGTTTTTTGTTTACTCGCTGCTAACAAACAGCAAAAAATTATTTAGCTAGTAAGCAATTTAAAAAAGAAAACCAGTTGAAAATAAAAGGCTACATTGTTTTGAAATGCTCAATGTGCGTTGGAGGAGGATGCAGTAATAGGAACGTGTTAATTTTCGTTTATTCAAAAATAAACAAATTTTGTTTTAATTACGAATATCGAGTTTCAAAAATGTTTATTTATTTACAGTTGGCATGATGGAAAAAAAACCATTATTTAAACTCTAAAGAAATAGCATTTGCATATCGTTACATTAATATAAAAAAAATGCCCTAACTCATTAGATTTTTTTTTTTTTTTTTTTTTTTTTTGAAATCGAGTGTCTTGTATATTTCGATGGAAGAACATCTTAATGTATCGAAAAATACGAAAAATCTCGATTACAAAAGAATTTTTGGGGCCTTTCTATACTAAGGTAACGATATTTATGTATGTAAATATCGCACATTTACTTCAATAGTGGCATAACTCAAAAAATTAGTTTTTTGAGTTAATAATGCGGAAAGATGCGGCATTTCGTATTTTATCTTGTGTAAAAATTTCATATACATAAATAGCTTGTACCATCACCTCCTGAGAAAAGATTTTTTTTTCATTTCTCAATTGAGTTGTATGCAAATTGAAATCTTAAAACGCGTTTTCTGCAAAACTGGTTTTATGAGTTGTGCCACTATTGAAGTAATGTGCGATATGTATGTTTATGTATGTTTATGTATGTTATATGTATACAAAATTTTTATGTGTCTTAAGAACCAAAATGTTAGTATTAGCAAATTTCAATAATCTCCTTATCGCGAGTAAAACACACAAAAATTCGTACAAATGAATTCCATAATTTGCGCCTTTCATTCATTCAATTCATTCATAATACATATGGGCAATTCCTGGGCAACGGACGCCACACACATTCCTATAATTTTTGTGGAATGGAAAGATCCGATGCATATTCACAGTGTTTTGAAGCAAGAGATGAGTACTATATTTGCAAAAAAAAATTTGGGCGGATTCAAAAGTGTTGCCAGTTTTTTTCTAGAAAAGTTCTTTAATATACATATAAAAAAATAGTATGTTTTTAAATTCAAAAGAAAAAAATCAGAAATTTTATAACAATTAGCAAAATGTGCGAGTATCACTAATTTATCGCATAAATTTTCGTTGAAAAAATAAAAAAAAATCCATTAAACAATAAATAAAAAATTTAATATAAGAAATCTTTTAATTTTTATAGGAGAAACGTTGTTAAATAGAAAATTAGATGTCATTAGCAATCTTGCAAAAGTGAACTGTCTTAGTTTTAATTAGTTCATATTATCGCGAAGTCACTGTATCTAATTTATAGGTCTGTTCATTTGCTTTCCCAGCAGAAACTACTAGCAACGATAAAGTAAAGCAGACATTTTCAAAATTACTATCCCAGATACAAAAAAGTAAATGAACGCTTTATTTGTAAAAACTTGCAAGAAAATTTTATTCATATCAGAACCATCTATGGTAATCATGACATTTTTTTAACAATTGACATTTAATATAAAATGCTTTACACAAGTTTCATGCATTATTTAATATTTTTATGAATTTTTCATAATTTTTTAGGCCCCTATTATGATTTACAACTAAATGGATAGTTTAGTTGTAGTTGTAAAATTTTTATTATGGATTACAAACTTTTTCACCATGAGACAACTACTTTTTATCAGTTGTATTTTGGTTTTTATTTCGAGTGTTGTATTAGGTTTGCTTCATTATTCCAGACGCCAATCAATCCCATTTGTCAACCAATATCGTTGCCATATTCATAAAACATTAAATCTAAAAATAAAATACTAGGCCAAATCTTAAAATATTTAAAATGTTTTGTGATGGCTACTATGGTTTCAAAAACATAGCATATAGAAAAACCTATTCTTTTCGAACAATGTTTCGAATACAACTAAAATTAGTTGTAATTCTGAATGCCAAAAAACAGTTAAGTTGTTTTAAAGTAAAGTTGTTACAATTTCAACTAAACTTGGTTGAGTTGTAAACCGTAATAGGGGCATTAATTTTATTCTATTAACATATACAAAAATGCGACTTTCCATCTCTGATCAGATATGAGACACAAACAAAATTATTTGCCATTAAAATTGAATTTATGTGGCTTAATGAAGAAAAACAATAAATTAGGAAAACATGCTTTCTTTTTACATACGTATACATGTTTTTTTTAATAAATTCACATTTCTCATTTTTCCTTATCAGATATTTTTAAACAGCTGTTTGATAATTCTTGCTAGTAAAAATTTTACACGTGTGCCAACGAAATAGCGTAGATTTTGGGAATTTAAAAACCGAGAAAAAATGGGGGAAATTTTCTGGGCATTTTTAAAAATATATAGGGTGTTTTTTTGAGGGGTATAGAACTTCGAATTAAAATAAAACACAAGAAAATCGTTTTAATGTCCATCAATTTGGCTTTATTGGAAGGATAATTTTATGCCATTAATGTTTAAATATGATTTCGGGCATGTGGCCGCCGCGGCTGGCTCGAATAAAGCTAATTCTACAGGTCCAATTTTCAACCACTTTTTCGAGCATATGGGGCCGTATGTTGGCAATAACGCCACGAATGTTGGCTTCCAAGTCCCCTAACGTTTCTGGTTTGTTGGCGTAGACGAGCGACTTCACATATCCCCAAACAAAATAATCCAATGGTGTCAAATCACACGATCTTGGTGGCCAATTGACAGGTCCATTCCGCGAAATTATGCGCTCATCGAATGTTTCCTTCAATAAATCGATTGTGACGTGCGCTGTGTGGCATGTAGCGCCGTCTTGTTGGAACCACAACTCATCCACATTCATGCCATCCAATTCGGGAACAAAATAGTCGGTTAGTCGGCTCCAATTGCTGTGCACGGTGGCGAATCGATTCATTCGGGTCCTCTTCAACACTTTGCTCTACAGCGGCAATTGTTTCTTCGGTGCGCACTGTTCGACGTCTCTGCGGATGCGTATTATCACATAGAGTAAACGTAGTGCGAAAACGATCCATGGTTAACCGAATTAATTGCTCTGATGGACGATTATGTCGACCATAAAATGGACGGAGCTTGCGGTAAACTTCGCGAACTGAACCATTATTTTCGAAATAAATTTGCACGATTTGCAAGCGTTGTTCTTTTGTCAACCTGTTCATGATGAAATGGCAAACCAAACTAAATATTAATCACTTGACAGCTGACAAAATGGCCGCCAGTTAAAAAAGTGATGCCAACTTAAAGTTCTATACCTCAATAAAAAACACCCTTTATTAACAAGCTAGCAACGATTTTGGGAATTCAAAGGGGGAAACAAAACAAAAAACGTTGCTCCGTTGGACTCCTGGGAAAATTCATCTACGGTTTTTTTTTCCATTTTCGATTAAGTCGATTTTCTCAAAAATGGGTGGACAGAATTTTTGCACGGTTGTCTCATTTTGTTCACCAAAGCGTCCACTTTAAGAATGTGTAACGTTTTGGCGTGGGAGTCCAACAGTGCTCCTGGGAAAATTCATCCACGGTTATTGTTTTGTTTCCCCTTTTGAATTCACAAAATCTTTGCTAGCTTGTTGATATATTTTTAAAAATACCCAGAAAATTTCCCCCATTTTTGCTCGGTTTTTAAATTCCCAAAATCTACGCTATTTTGTCGACGCTATCTTGGCGCACTTAAATTTTACTAGTAATAATTTGCCAGAAAATTTTTGAGTCTCTCAATTTGTTTCGCTCTTTTGACGCTCTCCCTTTGCAAACTTTATGAGTTACAGCCATCCCTAAACAAAAGCGGCAAGCATTTTTTAGCTGTCAAAAGTTCTCATGTCCATACATTCTGTATGGAGCATACCGAAATAACGCGACGGCAACGCTTTGCTATTGGAAAATTCGATTTTGACATCACGTTTCACAATGAAGTTAGTTGCAAAAGAAAACAATTGCCTTTTGTTTGCCATCATCAGCGTTACCATATGTGAAGATTTATCTTATTTTCGAAGTTTTTCGGGATGTTAAAAAGACTAAAAGATTTCTTTGTTAAAAATAAGATTTTTATGAATATGATATTTGGAACTCTTAGTATATTATTTAGTGCATTTTATTTAGTATATTATTTAGTGTTAACGTGAACTTTAACTGACAGTTCTTCATATTAAACTTGCCGTTAAAGTCCCTGTTAGCCTTAAATTGTACATTGTGAAAAGGGTCGTCATTCGGTCTGTGAAAATTAAAGTTTATAAGTGTTGAAAAAGATAAGTAAAAACAATAGTGAATAAAAGAAATTCAAAAAATTTAATTTAATATATACATATTTCTTTTCAAAGTTGTAGATATTTGTAAAAAGTAAGATGCGTTGGCCGTAAAAATGTGTGAAGAGGGCTAGATACCTCCTGGGTTATTCTGTTTTTGCTTATTTATATCTTTAATTTTAAATATTTTATTTATTTGTGTATTTTGAATGGACTTTTTAAAATAAAAAAAAAACAAAAATTATATTTAAAATAATTGATATTTATTTGCTGGTAGTTTAGCATGTCTATATACGTATTTCATTGGTGCTTGAACCAAATCATCAGTAGACTTTAACCACAAATTTTAAACAGTCACAAACCTCATAGACTTTCAAAAACTATATGAGAATTCATAAAATAATAATACTTTTGAAAATCACAAAAGAAAAAATAAGCTTAGTAGGCTTTGAAGCTGATACAAACCCCAGCAAATAATTTATATCCAGGTGAACTCATTTTATTTTTCTACATCCTTATACAATTATTTTATGTACACTTCTGACAATATGTCAAATAATAAATTTTCTTCAAAAATTATATTTATATATACATATATACTAGCTGAACCCGGCAAACGTTGTCGTACCCTCAATAATTTATTTTTTAACTCTGTCACATTTTTCATTTTGCCCTTAATAATGTAATAGAAACTTTGTTCTACGCAATGATGAATATATCCTGCATGACTTCCGATCAAATGACCGGTCGAAACACTGATACTATTCCTGTAGGGTTAGTTCATTTGAAGCAAAATAAATTTTTCCTGAATTTGAATTCAGTAAAATCAATGCATATTATGTAATATGTCAAATCACTAAAAAAAAAAGATTTTTAATGAGAAAAAGAGATTTTTTGTTCCACTTTTTGTTTGACCATCATCCTTAACACAAGCAAGTTTTCCAAATCTTCTAAATAGCTAATTTTTTCAAAATTATTTATTATGTTATTTTAATTTATATAACAACATTTATGTAACCAAGTATTAATAACAAAATCACAAACAACAATATCGTCCGTCCGGCTGTTAAAATAATCAGGGTTGTTTTATTTATTTGTTTCATAACCCTGTTTTTATCGTTTTGACATAACTTTGCCGCTTTTGTTTAGGTATGGCGATGATACAATAATATAAAGGTAAAACCATTCTCTCTTTTCGTCGCCATATTAACCTTCTGACGTTTGTCCCGATTATTTTTTACTCTCAAAATTAATGCTACCTTATTAATTTATGAAATCCGAGTTTTTTTATAAATTTTTTGACGTTCTTAAAAATAATAGAAAATATTTCAATTATTTCATAAATTTATAAAAAATAAACAGCAAATAAGTTACAGCAGCACCAACAATGGCAGCAAGCAAGATACAACAGGAACGAAATTTCCAACTGAATCAAGGCGGAACTTTGTCTTTATAATCTATCTATTGAATTAAATAATTAATCAAATATTTGCTTTTGTAGGTCTTATTACATACAGATTTCGTTATTCTCATGTTCAATTAACATTAAAAAATGTGTGTTTAACTACAATTTCTAAACTCAAATTACACATTTCAAAAAGCATTCCTAATATAAAAGTTGCCATTATATGTGTGTGGCAACGTTCTCCTCTCTGTTTACAAAAAAAAAAAACAGTAATCAAATAATCGGGGAAAAAGTCATAATTAATTTCGTACGTCAAATGTGGTTGTACCTTTATATTATTGTTACCTCGTTTATACGCAAATCTTATTTGCAAATAAAACTATTTGCAAATACTGAACTCACCGTTTATACGTAAATAGAAAGCATTGCTATCTGTGAATGATATTGCCACACCTTGTTAAATTTGTATTACATTTTTTACAAAACAAAAATAATTGGCAACATTTTACACCTTATTTGCAAATAGTGCGTTATTTGCAAATAGTTTTCGTTAGTTATTAATTTACAATAAAAAAGTTATACGGCAACGCTTTCCGCTTCCGTCCTTGTTTAGGGATGGCTGTTAATGAACAGTTTCCAGTAAGAATTGTTACAAATTCGTAAACATTTTTAGTAAATGAAAAAACCTTATGTATGCAGTCGGTTTATTTCATAAAAAATAAAATATGTATGTATGTATAAAGCTTTCATTCTTTGTTTCGTCATTTTTTTATACATACAAAAACAAGTGAGAAACCTCGTGAATAAGACAATAAATAGAGTAAACAAAAGCAAAAATAATAATGTCTGTCTATGAATCACAATAATATTTGCCACAAAATATCTCAGACGGTCTTAAGGATAAAGAATTTTTACCTTTTCTTGCTTATTATTCGTTTGCCTTATTCACACGATAAAAAGGTAATTATTCTAGTTTTATATTTGAAAAAAAAAACATTATTTCTTTTGTATATGTACTTGGATTTGCCTACATTTGTATATGCAACAATTGCCAACAAGTTAGCATCAGTAATTCATATTAAGAGTTTTTTTATGCAATTGCATCATTAAGAACTTCATTCAGGGCTATCAATAAGTGTGTTCGTTTACTTTTGCAGTAAAATTCAGTAAAGGTAGAATTAGTAAAATCGTATCATTCTACTTTACAGCTTGCCGTATCGTTCAAATTTGTGCACAAGTTATAGAAAATGTAACAGTTTGCACAGCACATTTTTTTTGTCTGGCATTAAATGCGGCGTTTTTGACATTCGCTACAGAAAAATCTGTTTTCTGCAGATTCCTACGTCAGCAGTGCTACCACCACATATTTTATAACTAGTAACATGCATGGTATATGGTACGGTTTTTGTCAGCTGACACGCAACATCACGATACGATTTTACTAATTCTACCTTAAATGAGTAGTTACTGCGAAAATTTTAAAATTTACTCTCAAAAAGGGCTGTTGCCGAAAAAAGTACGCGAAGGAAAAAATAGTAAAAATTAGTAAGATTAAAGAAACAGCTGACTCACGATACAATTATAACAGGTACATGCACAAGCCCAGCCTGTTATTGTATACAATACAAGTAGTTGTCAAACTTTGTTTACAAGCTGCGAAAATGTCAGTGTATGTGTGTGAATAAAATGATTACAGTGTTGCCAATGAATTTACACATCGCTGTGTCTCCAATTACACATCGAAGAAAATTACACTACACATCTTTTGTGTAGGTTAAAATTAAAACAAAAATAAATAAAAATAGAACCCAAAGTAGAATTACACACAGATTATACAAGAATTTAATTACATGGCCTACACATGTGAGTAGAAATTACACACTGTCTAACTACACACAGATTGGCAACACTGAATAACTATAATCATGCAGGAATGCCGCGTCTGCAATTGTACTTTAGTTACCCTGTAATTGTTATTTTTAAAAACAAAAGGCATCTGTTTCTGACAATTATTCGTTTGTTTATACCAACAAAATGAATGTGTTTTTTGGTGTTGTAATTTTGTTGTAGTCGTGCATGTACCTAGTATAATTGTACCATGAGCTGACTCTAACTCCACATAGTGTTGAAAAATATATAACCTTTTGACTATACAACTCTTTCAATTATTGGTAATCGATAAAATATTATTATAACACGGACAATCTAAGAATAAATTCTGTAATTTATTTCATGTAATATTTGTAATTAATTTCTTTTTGATTTCCTTGTTTTGTTGTTGGCTAAATTAATAAAAATTACATGACTATTTGTTAATGTTACTGATTACCTTAAAAGCAAGTGCGATACTAAGTACCCAGATACTTTACAGTTTTACAACTCTTAGTAATTAAAATAAATTGCAAAACAAAAGGATTAATAAAATATGTTACAATATATGTATGTACATATATTAACAGCTTTTATTATTATGATTTATAAATTAATTATTTTTTTAATGACTTTCACGATTTTTATTTAACCTTTTCTCAAATTTTTACATTTTTCATTTGCTTACTTTTCAATTGTTTACATTTTAAATCATAAATTTAAAGAAGAAATTTAGAAATTTAGAAAAACTTACCGACACAATCGTGTTAAATACAAAAAGAATGTATTTCACCAACGTTGTTCCACAATCCATATTTACCAAGTTCTTTTATCTAAAAATATAAGAAAAAAGCAATTTAATACATCATCAAAGAAAGCAAACTGATATCATTTAATATCAAGACCAACAAAATTGATTTTGAAAAAATTTATCCACAAGTGTAGAAAATGTATTTTGAAGAGATATGGGTAAATTATTTATTTATTTATTTATTGCATCTCTGCACAACAAGACAAAAAGTCTTATAATTAAAGTGCAAGGTTTAATTAAGTTAAAAGATTTGTGTTAAAATAATTAAAATATAAAAAAAACAAACAAAAAAATAAAAATAAATAAAATAATAATATAATGAAGTAATTATATAATTTTTAATATATGTTGTACACATGATATAAATATAGAAGGTACTTCCATTCTCTCATTTTTTCTTGACATTCACCATCTGACAAGTATAAGTATTTTGAAGTTTCCGGTAAAATCGTGCTACCGTATTAATTTAATATTTCCCCTCTGTTTCCTGTTTGTTTGAAAATTTTATTCAAAAATTATTTCAAAATTGTTTTTATAAAATACAGAATGTATAAAATAAACAATTAATGCTCAAATTCTGTTCGACGATTGTATCGTCTCGTCTATGGACGAAAAAAGCCGCAGTTATGATTCTTTAAATCATTATTTATTGTCTATGCTAGAAGGTTCGTGTATTTGCTTTATGATTTTGCTCTATACATTATATCCAACACATATTTTTTCATATATTTTTCAAACTTTTGTATAATAATTTAGGGCCTAATTTTGTAAAACGCAACGCTTAGCGTTGACAAATTTTATATGTATTTTTTTTTTTTGTAATTTAAATTTTTTCCATATAAAATTTGTCAACGCCTGGCGTTGCGTTTTACAAAATTAGGCCCTTAATTTTATTTTTATGTTTTAAAAACATGGTAATATTTTTATTTTTCATTATCAAAGACAACAACCATTTTTGAAGAAAATATTTTAAAGAATTCAAAAACAAGAAAATAATTTTCAAACAAAAAAGCGTCCTAAATCTTCTTACTAAATTAGGGCATAAGTAAAGAAATAAGAGTGCATCATTTTTTAAATTTCCTTCATTTCCTGGTGTTCGCCAGCAGTAGCTAAGAGCCTATAAGATCTGTGAAATAGACTTGCCAGAAAATCGGTTATTATACCAATTTTTTTAGAAAAGGATGTTACAATCATATATTATGTAGATTAAACAGAATGCAATATCAATTAATATTTGTTAAACTCAATGAAAATTCGTTGTCAAATAATCCAAATCATCAATCAATTTGGCTTCTCAATGCCAAATGTAGATGAAAATATAGTTTAAAGATTTGTATTAAGCAGAAAACTTAAAAATATGAGATAAGTTATTATATGCAGTGATGTATATAATTTAGTTTATTCCCAAATTTTTGTTAAGATAATTACACATTTTTGTAAAAAATTTCTAGGGGAAGACTTACATTTTTTTACTATATGGGAACATTTTTCTTTATTTCTCTCAAAAAACAAACTTCAAAAATACTTATTTTTAAAAACAAAGAGATAATGGAAGTACCTTCTATATTTACATATATCATGGTTGTACATATGTGTAGTAATGTTGATGCGTTACATGACAATTACTTTTACATGTTTACGATTACATTAAATTACAATATAAATTAAAATATATCAGTTAGTGTCCTGCATAAGACATCTTATAAAAACGTTCAAGACATGAGGGATTTTTCAAATGCTTTACTACAGCGAAATCTTATAAAACAAACGTTAACAACACTGTTTGCAAGAAATTTATTTGAGTATTGTAGGTATAATAGTAAAGAAAACACTTCGAGACGGAAGAATTTGTGATACTTGCTTCTTTCTATGATCTTTTATTTTTCTGCGCACATGCAAAGGCACACACATGCATTAACATTAGTTGTATGCGGTTAATCACAATAGCTTACCATCTACATATTACACACACACTCAAACGTACAATATGAAAAATAACAAGCATACACTAATCAACAGTACTTCTTTTGAGTGTTTGTTACAAACAAGCTGTCTTGGCGACATCGCTTGTTAACACTGATATACACGTACACCAATACATCTATCGTGCTTCGCTTATAGTACGACAGCATTTATTATTGGTTTAGTATAATACATGCGACGTGAATACATTTAAAAATCATGACGTATTTACATTTGAAGACTGTTTGCGCAGGTCTCTATTATCTGTTTATGAATTTATATGTACACAGAGAAAACAGTGCCTAATAAATACCTCATAAAATAGAACAAAATTAATAAGAAATCTCTATGGTTTTTTTTTCAATAAGGAAATCTTATTAATTTCATAGAGAAAACCTTTTTAAAAAAATCAAGAAGAAATCTTGTAGTTTTTATGAGGTTATCATATTGATTTTTTCATTAAGGGTTTCTTCTTGATTTTATTAGGCTATCTTATTGATTTTTTCAATAAGGTTTTCTTCTTGATTTTATTAGGCTATCTTATTGATTTATTCAATAAGGTTTTCTGCTTGATTTTATTAGGCTATCCTATTGATTTTTTCAATAAGGTTTTCTTCTTGATTTTATTAGGCTATCTTATTGATTCTTTCAAAAATAAAACACAATACTTATTGATTTTATTTGAAAATTTTATTTATTTTTATTTACATATGTATTTACTTAGTATATTGTAATAATAAGTAAGTTTTGTTAGCAGTATCTTTTTGAATTTTTTAATTACATATTAGCTTATAAATATTGGGTAGTGTGAATAAAAAAAGCACTTGCTTTTTACTTAGAAATTTGTTTGAAACAAACAAAAAGTACATATAAATTTAAGACTTTACAACAAATTTTAAAGTAAATTGCAAATGGCTTTTTTGTATTCACATTACCCATTTATACGTACTTAGGGCCATTATTACAACTTGTCGTTAGTTAAAGGCATGATTTTATCAGATATATAAATGGCTTTGCATTATAAAACCTTCATTTAATATTTTTTTGTCCATTAACTATTATTATTATTAATAATGACATCAATAAAAAAATTAAAATTGTAGCAATGCAAAGCTATTTATCGGGCAGACAAAATCAGACAAGTAGTAATAACGGCCCTTAATATATTATAATTTTCATGTATTTAAAAATTTCATATAATTAAAATTAATTAAAAATTAATCAACACACTGATCACCCAACCTGTATTGAAAATCTCCACTCCAAGGCTCTTGTATTTCCAGAGATTATTCCTTACCAAAAAACATACTACGATTATATATGTACATAAATATAATAATAATATAGATATAGGTACGCACTATTTATAATTAGTTTTATTTTAATTTAGTTTATATTTTATGTTAGTGGAAAAATATTCAATTGTTCTTTCGACTTGTTCACTTCGCACTGGTTCACTTTCAACCAAAAGTTTAATTTTAATACATATGTACATATCATAGCTGTTCAGTGTGATTTTTTTTATTTGAATTTTTTCATAAAATTAAATTAATTTTAAATTTTATTTCTGTTTAAGAAATATAATTTCCTTGAAATCATTTACATTTCTCATGAAATGAATTAAAATTTGTTGTTATTGATTTGAAATAATATTTTTCAAATGTAAATTTATTTTTTTGTCAGAAAATTTAAAAAAATCATGCCTTCAGAAATTCAAATAAAAATATAAAAAATTAATGCTTTATTTGAATTCAGCGACTGAAATTTTTTTAAATTATATTTCTATAGTTTGAATAAAATTTTATTTTATTTCATTTGAGTTTTTGAAATTCAAATAATTTGAAATTTATTTGCTGGTGGTTCAGCGTTGTCTATATATTTCATTGTTGCTGTAACAAATCATCAGTAGACTTCAACCACACATTTTGAATAGTCACAAACCTCTTATCTTATGCACAGACTTTCAAGAACTATTTGAGAATTCACAAATAACAATATTTTTGAAAATCACAAAATAAAAATAAGCGTAGTAGGCTTTGAAACTAATACAAAAAACCCAGCAAATAATTTATATTCGATTTGAATCTATTTTATTTTTCTACACCTTTATACAATTAGAAATCCATTGGATAACAATAAAAGTAATTATAAGGATTAGATAGAGAAAAACTATTTGATTTTTTTGTAGTCAAATAATATTGAAGTGAATTTTATTCAAATTTTGGATATTTAAATTCATAAAATTTCCTTTTGTTTTAAAAATACAAACAAAATTGTATTTCGAATATTGTAAATTGATTTAATACTCTAAAAAATGGATTTGAGCAATGTATAAATTTAAAAAATTTCAATCGTTTTAAAATAAATAAATTGTATTGAATTTTCACATAACAAATAATTGTTTGAATTTTTATTATTTCTAATTTAAAATAAAAACTATAACTGAAATAAAAATATTTTTATTTTTCATTCCATTCACTTATTACAGCTATGGTACATACATATGTATGTATGTAAAGTAAAGAAGTAAAGTTATGAGCGGCAACACATATACAAAAATACATAAATACCCAGTTAGCCACGTCTTTAAAACATCTTCGACGACGGGTACAAGACAATGGTAAGTCGTACAAGACATATTGAAGACAGCGCCATACAACTCGTCGACGAATATTTCATACAAATGGAGGCGAGGTTACACAAGACGAGATGAGTGACAATGTCGCTCAGATTGTCGTCAACACGGCTTTATTGAAGACAAAACGGGGGACATTGTCGTTCAGATTGTCCTCAAAAAAGTTTAATTGATGACAAAACGTGTGACATTGTCGACGATTTCCTTTAAATTGTGACATGTCGTACATTAATCGTAGAAGACAATGGGTAATATGAATAAAAAAAAGTATTTGCCTTCTACCTAAAAATTTGTTTGAAAACCCCAAATATGTGTATGTTTTTTGTATTTTTAAATTCATACTACATATATATTTTTTTTTATTCATACTACCCAATGTCGTCTGCGACGATTTGGCTAACTGGGTATGAATATTGAAGTCTCTGCAGCAGAGATATTACGGAACAAAAACGAAAAAGATCATTAAAAAATTGTCTCTATGTTTATTTACATACATGCATACATACATAAATGTACGTACATACATACATAAATGAAATAACAAGAAACTTAATAAAATCAAGAAGATTTCCTTATTAAAAAAAATCAATAAGATGCTTTACACATAATCATATACATATGAACCTAATAAATTCAAGAAGAAAACCTTATTGAAAAAATCAATAAGATAGCCTAATAAAATCAAGAAGAAAACCTTTTTAAAAAAATCAATAAGGCAACCTAATAAAATCAATAAGAAATCCCTATAGTTTACAATTTATAAGAAAACCTAATAGAATCAAGAAGTTTTTCTCTATGGAATGTTTTTTTGGTGCCAAAAATAACGGAAATTGAGTAAAAAAAGTTGTGAATAATAAGATTTCTTCTTGATTTTATGTGGTTTTCTTCTTGATAAAATTAATAAGATTTACCACATAAAAACAATAAGGAATCTCTATGAAAAAATCTTCGCTTCTTTCTGCTGGGATACCCCTTAGCCTAAAAACATTTCATAGAGAAAATCTTATTGACTCTATGAGGCAGTTTTTTCTCTATGTATTTAGACGATTCTCGAAACTAACAGAGTGATTATTGACATATTATAATTGATACACGGTATATTTATATGTTTGAAAGTGCATAAATTAATAATAAATTAAAGTGAAATATACTTATTTAGCAGTGTTATAAATCATTTAACCAAAATAAGTAAAAAGGAACCTTTTAAAATTCGTTGCGTTGTAGTTTAATTGTTGATCATGTGGAAGAGCATTCCAAAGACGGAACGAATGTAAAAAGAACTACCATTCAGAAACAAGGAACTATAATTGTTTTACCCCTTAACGACCTAGCGAATCTAATCTTCCGAAATATAAATACTTATATTGTGGCTTTCCTGTGTGTATAATTTTATGAAGGAAAATTAATGTTGTAATTTTTAATAAATTTTCAAATGATACACCATACAACGTTTTAGCATACAATGAGACATGATCTCTTTTCCCAAGATAATATACATATCTTGTTATGTTATTGTACAGAACTTCAAGTTTACTCTTACTAATACTATAACAACTCGAAAACACCCTCTAGCCATCCTAGAACCATATGTATATATGTCAATACTCTTTCTCCAGCGACAATTGCACTAGTTAAAATGTCGACAACTTTCCTTTTATGTGCGAGTAAAGATACGTTAGAGACAACAGTTCTAGTGTATTTCTGGTGATATTGTCAATGAACGCGTCAATAGGTTGGTTTTCTCTTTTATTATGCTGTGCAATAATATTAAAAAAATGTACATATGTATGTAGACGAGGGTTGCTAAAATCTACTAGTAAATCTTTGGTTCAAATATCTCCATATGGTCGTAAAAGAACTACCTTCTGAATAGTGTTAAAGTCTACTGGTAGATTTTCAATGACAACCGTATGTTATACATATGTCAATAGTCGATTACATTGGCTGGGGTATACCTAGCCAGTAGCACTATTGACACTATAATTTTACTATTGACAATGAACGAGGAAATATCGATATTGTAGACTAGAGCCCCTAAAATTTACTAGTGAATCTTTGGTGTCAATGTCTCCATGTTGACCCAAGAGAAGATGTTCTTATCCTCAATGGTGTGAGATGTTGAACAGACCATAAGGTTCTTAACTTAAATATACGGTTATGTTCTCCATTCCACGTGAAATTAAAAGGAGTGGAATTGCCATAAAATTGTTGCCGGAAATATGTAATTATAACAACAATGCTATGGCAATTCCACTCGCTTTAATATCACGTGGAATGCAGAACATATCCGATACTGATAGTTTTTTTTTTTCGAACGACAGGATATTTAGTAGACACCACAAAAATATCAAAAATAAAAAATGAAGTTTGTTTCCACAGTATTTTGAAGTCAATTTATCAGAAAAAACGAACAATTCATAATTTTGATATTAATGTTTGAATATCATTCCGGATATGAAGTCTAATCAGCACATCCAGCAGTTTAAAATTTATTTCAAGGAAATATTATTATTTTTATATTTTACTAAATTTCTTAAAATCTACAAAATGGAATCGGTACATTATCTCAGATTTGAATGGGTCATACTTAAGAATACCGCAAATTTGGTATTGAGCTTTACATACTTAAATACACACACACACACATATCGTTAACTTAATAGGAAAAGGCCCTAACTCATGTTTTTCATAGTTTACAGGAGGAGGAAAAAACTAAATAAAAAAAGATGCAATATTGATACAAAATTTTTTTAACGCAATTTTTATTAAAAACAATTTACATAAGCACATAATATTGCGTTTAAAAAAATTTTGTATCAATATTGCATCTTTTTGATGTGTAAACATCTATACGCTAGGGGGTAAAAATCTTTTGACTTTGATTTCTTTGCTGAGATTTCTTTGCTTTTTGCTTATCTTTGCATTGTCAAATCGGTGTGAGCTATGTATGAGTGTTTGAAAGAAGCAATACCAAGCAGAGAAACAAGTCGACCGGCTCGAAGTCGACGGTGCGCCGCTGCCGGTTATTTGTCTGTATATTTCCGTACACCAAAGGTGAAAATGAACCGTAAGAGCTACGGAATTGAAATTTGGACACAATATGTAGACATTTGGTCACTACAACAACAAATACATGAGAGTTAAAAACTAAAGGGTGTTCCAAAACGAGAGCAACGAAAAATGTTAAAATCCCATGTAATATACATACAATTGTATGTACATATATACACTTGAAATTTTAAAAGTTAGTGTATTTTTATACAGACTACAACAATTAACACTAAATTTAAAAAATTTAAATCAATGGGTGTTCCATCAGTTAATGCAATTTTGACTTTGTAATTTTGACAACTTGCTGTATCTTGGAAACCGTAAGAGTAAAACTCTTGAAATTTTCAAAAACGGTAAAACTAAAAAATCAAAAAAATATAAAATCGCCAAATATAAAAAAATCGCCAAAACGAAAAAAAGCACCAAATTAAAAAAAATCTCTAGGACTAAAATAAATCGCGAAAAACCGCAAAAATCGCCAAAATTAAAAAAATCCTTAAACAAAAAAATCGCCAATATGAAAAAATCGCCAAAATGAAAAAAATCGCCTAAATAAAAAAACCCCAAAAACAGAAAAAATCGCCAAAATGAAAAAAACCCAAAAAAAACAGAAAAAATCGCCAAAATGAAAAAATCGCCAAAATGAAAAAAAATTGCGAAAATTAAAAAAACCCAAAAAGAGAAAAAAACGCCAAAACGAGAAAAAAGCGATAAAACTGAAAAAAATCGTTTAAACTGAAAAAACTTAAAAAATTAAGAAAGCTAAATCAAAAAAAAACATATCAAAACCGAATGTGCGCGAGTCAAAGTCGCACTTTACTGAATTTATTTTAATTGCAATGCGTACACAACAACAAGAACAGCAACAACTAAACGATGAACAACAGGAATTAAAAATTAAAAAGTAAAAGTAAAGACATTTACCATAGATGAGCAAAAAAAAAAAAAAAAAATAATAATTTACTGATTACTAAAATTTTTTTCTACAATTTTTATGAATTGCCTAAATGATTTGTTATATGATGAGGTGCATTGAATTTTCAGTAATCAGTAATGCCCGTATTCATAATGAAATTCTACCAAGTGGCTAAATGTTTTTCATACAAAAGTTTCAAAATTTGAATGAAAAAACTTTGCCACTTGCTACGGCCCTACGATTTTACTAGTAATGCAAATTAAATTTCATTAGCAGTAAAAGTTTACTGGATTTTTTTAATAATCAGTAAATTTACTGCTTACTGCAATTTTGAATGCAGTACATATACATATACTGCAGTGTGCCCATTTACTAACCAAATAAGTTTAATAAAACAAACAAAAACCAACAAATTCATATGTATTTACAATATTGAAAGTTTTGATACTTTTAATTAATTAATTTAAAAAAAGATACTAAAAGCATAAGTACTTCCAACTTTAAAAAAAATTTCATTACTAGATGTTTACACATCTCCTCTGTGATCGGACTCACATTGCTTTTTTTTTATTTAGTTTTTTCCTCCTCCTGTAAACTATGAAAAACATGAGTTAGGGCCTTTTCGTATTAAGTTAACGATATGTATGTAATTATATGTACATACTAGTGTCCTGCACAAGACTATTTATAAGACCTTTCAAGACATGAGAGATTTTTTCAACGGCTTTGCTACAGCGAAATATTCTAAAAGAATCGCTAAGCAACACTGTTGGCAAGTATTTTTTTCGGTGGTTTGTCTTGCCAACAGTGTTGTTTAGCGATTCTTTTAGAATATTTCGCTGTAGTAAAGCATTGGAAAAAATCTCTCGTCTTGAAAAGTCTTATAAATACTCTTGTGCAGGACACTAGTACATACATATGTATGTATTTCACTATTCGCTGGTTCATTCAAAACAATTTCAGATTCATTTGATCTAGAAGTTTTAAATTTTACTGAAAAAGACAATGAATGTCATGTTAGTACATTTTAATTTAAAATTCACTATTTGTTGAAATAAAGGAAAATATATGTATATTTTTCCACACTGGATTCAATGCAACAATAATAATTCCATTAAATATTTTTATATATTTATACGTTTTTTTTAATTCCTTTCTCCTTGAGATCAGCGACTAGTAAGTAATATCTTACTGGGTTATAGTTTAAATTAAAAATAAGTTTTTTGTAGAGTACATCTAATCTTAATGAAAATTAAAATTCTTGTTTTACTAACAATTCTTTTTTCTTGAGCAATTTTTATTAAAGCTGTTATTGAAGGTCTTTCATGCAGCACAAATAGAGTGGTGATTGGAGGTTTCCAATACACACACACACCCACACACACACACACATACATACATACATACATTTGACACTACTATACATTTTTCTGGTCATGGTTAAAATGACTGCAGCTGACAGTAAAATTTATAGCAAACATGTGGAAGAATACATGATGTTATGAATATTAATATTTTTCTTATTTTTAATATTTTGCCATTATTTTTTTATGATTAGGGTTTATACGTTTTTCTTTTCCAGCTTTTGGGTAATTTCTTTGTTACTAATGCCTCTCTCAGCTTCTAATAGTTCAGGTGTTACTTGCTTCACTATTAGAAATATACATACATATATACATACATATGTATGTAAGTATGTATGGATATGTACATATCTATTAAAGGTTGTTTTTTCATCGTTTTGATCGTTTCACCTATAGGTATATCTATTTATTTTCTTGTTATTCTCTTTAGTTCTTTTTTCAAGTTTTTTATTTATTTATTATTTCAAGTCTTTAGCTTTTATACAGTTTTTATATATTACAAACAACTTTTTTATTTTAGAAAAAGAGAGTTACCCCTGTTTGTGCAAGACGTTTGAGTTAGAAATCTTGGCGTTTCTCTAATAGATTAAAGAAAAGTTGCACAAGTTAACCCCCTAATATTCGAAAATTATTTGAGCACACAAGTGATTAATCAGTTTCTGGTCATCAAAAGGTCTCGAAGAAGTTAGGAGACCAAATAAAGAAAATTGTCTTTCAAATGTTGGGTGGATGGCCCTATAACAATCGTGTTAATTACTTACAATTAGTGATGTAACGAATGTCAATTTTTGATATTCGTGAATACGAATATTTGAAACGATATTCGCGAATACGAATATTTCATGTGAAATTTATAGACATTAAATTAGGGCTCTATTTTTTTCAGACTCCTGTTGACGTACTTTAAAGATAATAAAAACTACCCAAAATTTTAATGATCGTCAGTAAATATTATTTGAAAATGATGCAAAGCACAAATTTCTATAAAAAATTTTAATGGATTCGTACAAACTAATATTTTTATTAATTTATTTAAATTTAGTTTAGGATTTATGCATTTTTTATTTATTATCGCAGCGAGAAAATCAAGAAATGTGAACTTGTCCTTTTCCAAATAATTTTTTCTAAATTCGGATACTAGAGCAAATGCTATTAACTTGTATTTTCTAAACTTCAACTTAAACAGGCGTAACCACATGCTTTAACATCCCAACTTGCAAGCAAACGATTCGCTAGTCAGAACAAAGTTGATTATTTCAATAAAAACAAAAAAAAAGTACAATTTTTGAAAGTTGTTGGTACAATTTTAAAATTCTCAATGCCTTCCCTGATGTCAATACAGCAGGAGCGGTCTGTAAATGACTTAATAGTAAAGTGATTTAAAATCTCTAAGAAGATTTTTTGAAATCCCGTGACTTGAAACCGATCAGCCAGCTGCCTGATAATATCAAATCACTCGACAGTTTTTTAAAGCATTTCACTTTAAATTCGGCAAAAAAAAACGATTATATGCACTTAATATGATTTGTTAAGTATGTTAATTATTTTACACAGAAGAATCTTACAATTTTAAAAAATTTATGAAAACGCTTTTTTTGCGTTATTTGTGATTAACTTCTCCTGTTGTTTATTTAATTTGGTTTGGATGGCAGAAGAAAGTAAAAAATTCCCAGTGTATCCCACTGGTAGGAATTTTGTTTGGAAACTGCAAACGACCTACACTTTCGTAAACGAAGTAGGAGTTTCCAAGATCCATGCCTTGCGCTTTTTATGGCCTTTACCAGTATAAAACTTATTAAAAACGTTTGATAACGGAAAATACCACACAATAACAACTGTAAGTGAAACAGTTAATTTACTTTTGAGAAAATACAACGCTGGTATGAAAAAGGCAACAAGAATTTGTTAGATTAAGGACCAATAATTGACTTCTCAACTATGTGTCATTTATTTTTAAGTGCCTCTTAAGTACCTAATTCATTTTTTCAGTATAAAGTTGAGAGCCATTTAAATGCGCAACCTTGTCTATTTAAATCACATTTAAGTCTTACGAGCATACCATATGTTATTGTGCTTGTGTGTGTTTATTGAAAACATGTACATAAACATCCTGTGGTCGTATTAAAAAGAATTTCGTTTAATTTTCATAAATATATAACATATATTTACAATGCATAGTATCATATCATGGAATAAATAAATAGAAAAAATAAAATGTGTTTTTATGCAATTTTAATTTTCTACATATTGATAACCTAACTTTCTTATTTACATTAAACATCTGTTTTCTTTTAGAACTATCAACATTTCACAGTGCTACCACACTTTCATAGTATTTAAGTGATCATTTAATTTTACGACTGAAAAAATGAAACTGCAATTAAGTGCAACTTAAAATTAAGTGGCTATTAGCTAGATGACACTTAATTGAGAAGTCGATTATTGGGCCTAAGGGCTCTACTCTTTAATTCGAAACAAAAGAAAATACTTTTGAGTTTGTAGTTTAATAACATTTTCTTTCGTTTCGAATTACAAAGTGGACCCCCAGGGTAGTATTGTTTTAGATCAGCTGTGTACTGTCATGTGAATGCTATGATTCACTATCCTACACAATCGTACGACTTTTGAGATAATTCTTTCTACCAAAAAAAAAAAAACCCGTCTTCAATCCAAAGATCTGATAGGAGATAAGAAGTACGTGATATATAAAATTAAACTTTAATGGGCGTGAATAAACCCATTTTTTAAAAGCAAGATTGTGTGCTTTTTAGAGCTTAGGGTGCGCGTTAAGTTTTGTAAAAATCGGTAAAGTAGAACCACTTAAAATAAAATATTAAATTTTAATGGGCGTGACTCCGTCCATCTTTTAATGTAAGATTTTGTGCATTTTAGAGCTCAAGGTGTGTGGTAAGTTTCATAAAAATCGGTTAAGTAGAACAGCATGAAATATTAAATTATAAATTTTAATGGGCGTAACGCCGTCCATTTTTTTAACTTTCAAATTGTGTATTTACAAGAACCCGAGGTGTTTTATAGGTTTCACAGCTATCAAGTGAGTAGAATATCATAAATTTAAATTTACAAAAATTGTGTGCGTTTCCCGGCACACTTTTTAAGAATGGGACCAATGGGAAGTTATACCCTCTCCGACAAAAAAAAAGAAAGAATTTTTACAATCGATTTAAAATGTACCGAGCTATAAAATAACACCCCAAAAATTAGAGACGAATTATTAACCTCCTCCTTTTTTAGAAGTCGGTTAAAAATACAACACTGGTATAATGGAGTTTATGAAAATTTTAAAAATACAACAAGAATTCAACAGATCAGGGTAAAAAATTCTTCAGTTTTGAATGATAGTTTTGACTGACCGTCATTCAAAATAAAATTAGACACACAAACATGGAAAATTACGCAAACTAAATGCGTTTTATTGATAACAAACATTTTTTGTAATTTTTTCTTATTATTTAACGGGTCGTACGATTTTGTATGCAAAAATAAATCACAATTCGATCCTATAACGAGAATCGAGAGTAAACCATTCAAAAAACTGTCGTCATTCTCAGTTTAAAATTATATATAGCTCATCATTCAATAAAATCGAAGGTTTAGCAAAAGCAGAGAAGCGCCAAACAAGATTTTTAATAAACACTATTAGCATATGTATTTTAGGGAAAAAAATACAGGCCAACCCAGAATGTTCAATCTGATTTGGGAAATCTATTTTGCCTTAACACAGCTCACTGTGTTTTTCGCCAACATGAATGTCCGACTATGACTTGCACCTAACAAGTCTTTCAAGTACCTATTGGAATTTAAGATTCAAAATAATTTATTTAACAAATGATTATCCTCAAAGTATCATAAATTATCTTGCCAAAGATTCTGGCAACGCTGCCGGCTACTCCAATGCCAATTTTCATTTATATTTCATTCACTGAATTTGTGCTTAATACTTTTATTTGATTTTATAAATTTCTTTTTTTTTTTAAGTAAATTTGCTAATGAGTCATTCGTTACCTTAATTCGCGGCATATGTATGTGGATTATGTGTGTATGCAGCAGTCTGTGTTAAAAGTTGCAACAAAAATTAAAATACATATAAAAATATAAATAAAATTGCCATAAATACCTGTTTGTTTATCTTATTATCTCGAAAAGTTTGTAAACAATAAAATTTTAACAATAAACTGAGATTTGTTTAAATTTTACAAACAAGAAAATATTGTTACAATTTTGTAATAAATTAACGAGGAAATAATAATGTAATTTTTTTCACCCCAAGTAATTATTACCAATTGAGGAATATTATTCTCAAATATTTTAGAAAAATGTTTGTAACAATTTATGTGCAAAATAGATACAGTCATATAGCTCCTTTATTTCAATAGCGGTATAACTAAAAAAATGTTTTTGCAGAAAATAAATTTAAAGTTTGCAAATTACATACATAAAAATATTTTATTTTCTTATGAAGTGCAGGGCTTTTATATGAAATTTTTACACAAGATTAAATATGATACAACGTTTTTTCTTCAAAAATGCATTTTTTTTAGATATTACTATATTGCACTAAAGGCGCGATATGAAAAATTTATTAGTTTTTATACTCTAAAGCCTAGATTCATTCCACTATCGGCACAATGCACAGATTTTCATTTTCAATAAACGTTATAAAAGTTCAATCTCAAATAAAAGCGAAAAGTATTTAATTTTTGTACAAACAAATTTAATTGATTAATATAAGAACAAATTTAATTTTTTATATAAAAAATTCTGCAAAAAAACCGACTTTAATGCAATTATCTGGGTGTCTACTCTGTAATTCGAAACGAAAGCAAATGTTTTCGAATTAAAATGTATTTTCGAAAAAAAAGTATATGAGACCAAACTGTAAATAAACTCTTTCAAACAAAAAATAATTTGAAAATCTATTGGTTAATAAGAAGTACGTAATATATAAAATTAAATTTTAATGGGCGTGACTCCGCCCATTTTTTAAATATAATATTGTGTGTTTTGCAGAGCTCACGGTTTGTTTGTAAGTTTTCTAAAAATGGATAAAGTAGAACCACTTAAAATAAAATATTAGATTTTAATGGGCATGACTTCGCCCATTTTTCTAAATTGAAGATTGTGTCTATTTTAGAGCACAAGGTGTGTGGTAAGTTTCGTAAAAACCGGTTAGGTAGAACCACGTGAAATATAATAATAAATTTTAACGGGTGTAGCTTTGCCTATTTTTTCCACTTTAAAAGAACCAAAGATGTTTTATAGGTTTCGCAGCAATCAAATAAGTAGAATATCATAAAATCAAATAAAAAATTGAGGGCGTATCCCCCTCAACTTTTTTACAATGGGACCAATTGAAAGCTGTACCCTCTCAAACAAAAAAATTATTTTTACAATCGGTCTAATATGAATCGAGTTATGAAGTAACAATGTAAAAAAAAAATACAGATGAAGTAATAACCTCCTTCTTTTTGAGTCTTTTAAAAATATGCTGAATTCACAATGTATTATTTAAATTATATTTGAAAAGAAAATTTTAAATAAAATTTCTGAAAACAAAATTATTTTACAAAAAATAACTTTCGACTATTGGACACTTATCTAGAGGCGTCCAGGCGTCTCCTCCAATATTATTTTTCTCTCCATATCCTATAGTTTTTGAAAAAAAAAATACTAAAGGTATTCACATCAGTTTTTTTCTTGTTGAAATTAAAAATTCAACTTTTGGTGGAATTTTTTTTTCCTGTGTTTGTTGTAAAAAAAATACATTTTTCCATTTTTCCAACAAGAAAAAAAAACTGATGTGAATACCTTTACTAAAATAATTTTTCAAAATTTTAAATTTTTTTTAAATTGTGTTGTAAATTCTACTTTGCTATGTTGCTACGACTTTCGACTATTGGACTCTTAGCTAGAGGCGTCCAGGCGTTTACTCCAATATTCTTTTTCTCGCCCATCTCCTACAGTTTTTGAAAAAAAAAAATCCAAAATTCATATTATGACTGTGGCTTAAGATGTGGAGTTTTCTTGTAGTTGGATGTATTAAATGTTATATCTAAATGAAGGAAATATAAAGAAGGATCTCGGTTTAAATTTTCTGGTTCTATTATCAAGTATATTTTGTAAAAAAAAACTAATTTTTATTACTTAACAGAAGATTTTTTTTTTTTTTGTTAATAGAGCTTTTTTTTAAATACTTCCTGAGGGTCAAGCCCTCGCATTAAAGCACATCCAAATTAAGCTGCCTAACTTCACTAATATTCTTGATAAAGAAAAATCACTTGAGTACAAGAATTTTCTTTTCAAATTATCTAAATTTTAATATTTACAAATCAATTTGATGATCATGTTAGAATATCTGTCTAAAACTGTCCGCTTCTGTTGAATGTTGCTTGTTGCTTAATTTAATTGAATTATCAGCTTCTTACAGTGCATATATATGTACATACATTCATATGTATGTATGTAGTACTTTTATCTTTGAAAGATCAACCTCCAAGTGCTTAAACTGTCACACATATGGGCAATTCCACAGAATGTCACGTACGATGAACAATCATTTTAGCTTGTATTTCAGATCGATTCGGTTAGATTTTTCCTTATTTTTTTTAACAAAAGTAGAGCTACTTACGCTCCTCAAACGTACATAACGAAATAAAGAGAAATTTAAATTTTCTCTGAAATACAAGCTTAATTTATTTGGTCATCGTACGTGACATTCTATGGAATCGCCCATATGTACATATGTATGTATGTATTACTTGATTCGATATTAAAACAGGTTTTGTCAGGGTATATGCTCATGCTGTCGTCAATTTTTTTTATGATTTACTTATTCAGCACATAAATATGAGGTCAAAATTAACAATCTGGTTTTGTTTGAACCGACTGAAACCAGAAGTAAATACAATGTCATTTTTAAAGCTTTCAGGATATTATAAAATTACTTAAATATTTTTAGCAAAAGCGTTACAATATGTACATATAAATTATATTTTTTTTAATAAAACCCATATTAGTGTGAAACATTTGCTGCGAAACTTTCCGAGTTTATAAATGAAAGGGAAAAACGAATGAAAAAGGGTACTTTGACATCAGTTTCACTTGACGCAAGTCTCTTCAATACTGTTTTAAAAGTGTCCGATTGTTTATACAAAGTTCGGCCGAAAATCATTCTTCTGTTGATAATCTCGAAAACGAAGCGATGTAAAAAAAATCTGTTATCGAATTTTCGTCTTATTTCGTGAAGTTCTATAAAGGCCGGAGCACAATGAATCCGGCATGCGTTAAACTTCGCCTTTTTCAACTGACAGCTAAGCTAAAATACATGGTTTCTTATGAGGTCTGTTACATTCAATACGTTTGCGTGAACGCAAAGTACAAAATTTGGTCAACTTTTAACTTTTTGCTTACGTTGAGTAGTTTCACAGATAGATATTTGTGTTTTGTGGCAGCAAAAATAAAATTAAACAAAAGAAATAAACGAAATAAATAAAAAAGTTGAATTTAATAAAAAAAAAAATGGAGAATCGACATATTGAAGCTGTTCAAATACTTCCGTCAATAAAGTATTCATTGTGCCCCGGCCTTAAGGAGCCGAAATTTTGTTTTTGTTTTCCATATAATTTTCTCTTTAGTAAGTTGTTCTCTATACTATTAGACCAAAATATTATAAGATAATAAAATATATTATGATAATAACTCAATAAGCACTCAAAAAATTAAAATTCAAGTACTTGAAATTTAACTGGAAGCAAAGTTTAATTCAAACATTTTTTCAAGTAATATTCAAGTTTGAAAATATCAAACAACATACAACATGTTCAAACCTTGTCAAATAAGTAATTTATTTTTTAATAAAATTTAAATTGTGGTGAAAACTATCAAAGATAAATAAAAAAGTGATTTAAAAAAAAACAATTTCCTTTCTATTTTCCTTTCTATTTTAAAGTCATTATTTTTGAAGCTTGAAATATACTTGAATTCA
Source organism: Tachina grossa (assembly GCA_949987645.1). Taxonomy (NCBI): domain Eukaryota; kingdom Metazoa; phylum Arthropoda; class Insecta; order Diptera; family Tachinidae; genus Tachina; species Tachina grossa. The sequence continues at coordinate 46,808,236 of OX465278.1, read as the reverse complement.
ATTGTAATACAAGGATGAATTACAGTACAATTCAAGGCTTGAATTGAACTGTAATACAATTGAAATGTTCGAATTGAATTCAAGTTCCCATTTCACTGGAGAATGCTATTGAAATAAAGTGTAAATCAAGCATAATTTGACCCTTGACAATTGAATATGTGACTTGAATAACAATTGTTTTACACTTGATTTCAAGCAAAATTGCTTATTGGGAAAATGCAATAATATGTTCACTATTTTCTTATAATTTATAATTATAAGTAATAATTAATTAATAAATAAAATAAATAAATAATTCGTCGGTTGGTTATTGGTTTGCTGAAGACATAATGTATTTTGAATATAGTGTGTCGCAAACCAATAACCAACCGACATATTGTTTATGAATAAATTAAAAAAAAATCATTGAAAATTGAATTTGTTTTTGCTGTTCTGGTGTTAGTACATTCCTACATTACCGACTATCAGTACAAAATAAAGTATGCCACCTTTTTTATGGTCTTCAAATATGGAGCTTAAAAATCATTTTTGCACAGAACATAATTTAACAAAATAATATTCAGTTACTCCATTCGTTCAAATTCACAGTATATAGTTAACTAACACCCGTGGTTTAACTAACGAATTTTCTTACCAATTTATTTGGTTAAACCAGCTTCATCAGTTAACTAAATACTGTGAATTTGAGCATAAATGAAATAATTAAATAGACGATTAAAAAAGCAAAATTCAACATACCTAGTAATCATACATTTTCTATGTATAGAGAGTGGTTACATCTACATACGTATGTGCTTAAAATAGTATTTAATCAATTAATGAAGAATAGTTTTTTATTAGTAGTATCCTAAAAAATTCAATTTGTTTTTTTTTTCATATTTAACTTGCAAATAAAAAGCATATTGAGTATTGTACGATTCCCCAAATCATTATCGAATGATTCTTTTACAACTCTCTCAATGGCTCATATAGATTCTCAATGTTCTTCAAAATAGTAAGATAATCTCTAGATAAATCTCAAATGATTGCAGTGTTGTCAGATTTATTTTCAGCCTCCTCGCCAAATGACTTGTCGAATATCGCCAAATATCGCCAATATAACAAAACATTAAATTATAGCTACAAAAATATTTTTTTATTTTGTAATGTAATTACAAATATTGTTAAATTTTATATTCAGTAGGTAACATATATCGTAAAACATAAAAATTATATTAAAGAAAAATTAGGAAAAGTGTTTACATTAACATATAAATGCTGGCGTACAAAAAATACTTAAAAATATTTTATTCCAAAGATCAATCTAAATAGGATAAATTGAACTTGAGCACCAAGATAAAAATTATTATTTAAATCCTGTGATAAAACTGAATTACCATTTACTTGAATGTGTATTTAAGTACATATATCATATCCTTGAAGTGGTAAGTACCTGCAGCATCGTCATATTCATACACTCTAGGCGAGAACTCGTGCAGGCTTTTTGGTGCTTCATTATCAAAATGTTGGTTCTCACTTATAAAAAAAAATTTACCAAACTGTGTTTCATAAACACCAAATGAGATTCTGTGGTCCACATTTTTTTTAAACTTCTTGAATTTCAGAAAATTTTGTTTGAGATAAATGCCCCTATTACGGTTTACAACTCAACTAAGTTAAGTTGAAATTGTAACAACTTAATCTTAAAACAACTTACACCTAATTCACACGAAGACTTTCATGAAGTCTATTTTTCGACGTCACTCTTTTTGTTTGTTAGCGTGCGGTGTAGAGAAGAAAGAGGGGTAGAAAAAATTACTCGGTTTCAGTGTGCACACTTCTACCGATATTCGGTAGATTCTGCGGAATATGTGTGTGAATTTAACAATCTACCAATTCTACCGAACAAGGCCTGAAATCTACCGAATATGGTTATTTAGTAATTTAAGTCGATATATGTGTAAATTGCCTATTTTGCCACATAGCAGTGAGGCCGCAGAGCGGTCATTTAATGTTATGAAAATCATTAAAACAGAACAAAGAAATCGGTTAAAAACTGAAACTATAAGTACCCTAATATTTGCCAAAGAATTGTGCCTTGGCGATGAAATATTTATTAATACCAATGATTTAATAATTTTTGCACCAAAGTTTAAATTCATAAATGGATCTTACATATAATATTTGTAGTTACAAATGTTTGTCAAATAAAAGTTATTTTACTAGCTTTATAAAACCTATGTACAAAAACTGAATTAATTCCTGTTATTTGTGTATATTATTTTATATATGCATAGCATATCTATATAAAGGGTAAGGGCAAATAACTGGGGATGACACTATTTTTATTGGAAATGCTTCATTGTTTATGGCAGTTTAATTTCCAAACACATGTGAAGTTTTAAATGCGCTTTTGGAACCTGTCTAGTTTGATACTCCTTGCACGTACCCTTTATACATATATATATAAGTACATACATATATTTTGTTATTTTTTTATGTTTCCTTGAATTGTTATTTTTTGTGTTTCTCTGAATAAAAAAAATTCTACCGAATTTCATTCAAATCTACCGATTTTTTGTCGATTCTACCGAATTAAAAAAAAATTAAGTGTGCACACTGCTCGGTTTCTGTTTTCCATGGTTTTTTTCATATTTCTCTTTACATTGCTCTTGTTGTTATTGTTGTTACGTTTTAATGATACTTTTCTACCTTGTTATTTTTTATTGTTACTCTTCTAGCTTATTGGCTATATGGGTGGAGAGAATTAAAATTAGAGGTAAAAAAACATCGTATGAATGCAAGGAATTTTTGGTAGCAACTTCAAAAGAGCATTAAGAAAAACAGACGTCACAAATATCACCGTGTGAATTAGCACTTAACTGTTTTTTTGCATTCTGAATTACAACTAATTTTAGTTGTATTCGAAAAGAATAGGTTTTTATATATGTTATGTTTTTGAAACCATAGTAGCCATCACAAAACATTTTAAATATTTTAAGATTTGGTATAACAATATTGGTTGACAAAAGGGATTGATTGGCGTCTGGAATAATGAAGCAAACCTAATACAACAGTCGAAATAAAAACCAAAATACAACTGATAAAAAGCAGTTGTCTCATGGTGAAAAAAGTTGTAATCAATAATAAAAATTTTTCAACTACAACTAAACTGTCCATTTAGTTGTAAATCATAATAGTGACAAAAGAGTCACAACATATAAAATTTGTTGCACGAAATATTTTATGTTGTAGAAAAAAATTATTTTAAAAAATTCAAATTCTTAACATTATTCTATTTTATTGAAATAGTAAAAATATCGCCAAGGAGTTCAGATATCGCCAATTAAATCGCCAATCGCCATTTCAAAATTTTCATCGCCAAAAACAAATTTTTGTCGCCACGTTTGGCGAGATATCGCCATATCTGACAACACTGTCTACGACTAATAAAAGCGCCTTCTGCGTTTCTTGGACACGAATCGTCTTCGGTAACAGTTTCTCCCGTGCGAAACATCTTCCATGATTAAAATATGCATTCGATTCACACTAGACTCTTCTGCGATTAAAAAGGCTAGCTGGGTGATGTCAAGTATGAACATTCATACTCCAGTTTGATTGTACAACTTTGTTTTCGTTTTCACTTATATATATATAAATATGTATATATAGATGTACATATAAATTTATATATGTGTACACTTTTAGATGTACATATGTACATATGTATTTCTACTTGAATTCAACTGGTGGTGAGTGTTTCGTTTTTCTTTGTGTTTTATAGAAAATAGAAGACGGTTATTTAAGAGGGAAATACTTATCCAATTAGTTTTTATATTTTAATAGATTAACAAAAACTGTAGAACAAACTATTTATATTTAATTCGAAACACAATGTACATACTTAGATAAATGCACAAACATAATTCAAACATTTCTTTTAAAAAGAAAAAATTAACATACAAAAACACATGTAATTATATGTATATATATATATATATATACATATATGTACATACATAAGGACAATGCACATAGTATGTACACTTTATAGTTGAAGAAAATCGTGCGTTCATTGACACAATTTAGTTTATTTTAGCACATTATGACATACATACATACATATGTATGTATGGATGTGTGTTTGTATGTAAACAGTATATGTTTAAGCATACATCCTTCGAGGAACACAAACAAAATTTAACTTCGTATAGAAGCTACAATATTTTCATTTGTTGTTTTGTCCTTTACACCTCACTTTTGATGCGCTTGATAAATTTACTGCAACTTCATTTTTATTATTTTAACTTTATACATATGTACATACATATGTATCTACACCTTTTACCTTAAACCACTCAAATTAACCCAACCGTTATGAAAACTATTCCAACTTCCGTTAAACTCCGTTACCAGACGTGCAATTCTTTTGCTGTTTTCTTTGAGACTGAACTGAAAAAAGAGAACATAAGAAAATGAAAAAATATACAGTGCTGCTAACTATTAATTTTTTTCTCTACACCAGACATGAAATGCGTCACATTGAAAAATCGTCGGTTTGTTTTTGCTTCGATGTATGGGACATTTTTCAAAAAATTGAGTTATTGATTGATAATATATGAATAATGTGTCCTCTTACCGAATTCCTTATCAGTTTTCCGATATCTTGAATATATCTGTAGATATAGATGTGGAAATTTGCGTCATTTCCACAATTGTTGAACATTGTAAAGGCAGAATTACCCGACTGTAAATGTAGAACTGTAAATGTAAATGTGTCAGCTGATCGAATCTGTTGCATGAAAAGCTATGCAAACGCTCACCTGACTGAAATTGCACGTAAATGTAACGTCTGAACCTGCAGAAAATAGAATTTCATGACGACGTTACGTGACATTTGTAGACAGTGATGGGATGTGTGTATATTGAATGAGAGTGTGGCTAGCCCTGATTTGGTACTTTTGTTTGTTTTAATTTAATTAATTAATTTGTATACGTACATGGCATATTTAATAAATTTAGTTTTCCAAAAAAGTTTTTTTTTATAAAATCTAACCAGAGTTTGCCAATCGTATGTGTTTATTTTTTGTTAATATACATACATACACATATGTATATGTACATATGTATGAATTTGTAAATTGTACATACATATGTGCGTACAAACATACATTCAAGCGTACAAAAAACTATTTTTATTTAAAAATAATAACAATAAAAATAAAAATAGGTACGTATAATCAAAATAATTATAATTATAATAAAAATATAAATATTTTTTATAATTATAAAACGTTGTAATGTAAATATGTATATACGGGTATGAAGCTTAAACTGTAATTTCACTAAATGTCAAAGTCATTACAATGTTTGTAAGTATAAAATAATGATTTGATACCATTTAAATAATTTTGGTACTTTTTCTATGCAATCAAAAACAATGTGAAAATGTTGAACTCTCATCAATGTTTCGAACAGCTGTTTTCCATTTTATATGATTTTTTTATACTGATAAACACCCAGCAAACAAAAAGTCCTGTATATGTACATATGTATTTTTCTTAAAAAATATACATATGTATATTGTTTGTAATTAAAACTAAATTATTATGAGTAGGTGCGAACATTAATAAGAAAAGGTTAAAATGAGAAAGTAAAGATTTTATTGAGGTTCTACTGTAAGCATACACATTCTTGGAAATTGAAGAGCTAAAATCTCAAAATCAAATATTGCTCAAAATCTGTTTTGGTAATGTACAATGACAAATATTACGGTTGAGCGTTACAGCTGGTATTAAAATTATTATAATTGAGTTCATTTAAATAAAATAATAATAATAATAATTTTCAAAATCTCTAGGCGCATTTTCGTTCTAAAAAGTGTTATTTCAAAAACCCAATTAGTTTTTTCCAACAGGCTAAGTCTTGCCATCAAAAGAAAGTAAATTAAAATAGTTTCAGCGAAATTATTAAAAAAATCTTGGATTAATTAAAACATTACTATTTTATATATTATTTACTTATAAGTTCTAATACATACATACATACTCGTGTGTATGTCCGTATACATATGTATGTAAATTTCAATCAAAATGAATTTCATGAATTTAAATATTATACATAAGTACATGAACTTTCGCGTTTGACTTCAAATAACTCGCAATTTAAAATCAAAACTGCGTGTTTGCTGGGCACAATGCAATTAGTATGTATGTGTGTGTGCACAAAGAAGCTATTTTTTGTGTCGAAAACACATGACACGTTTTTAAGTATTCTATAAGCGCTCAAACATTTACATTTACATTACATTTTCATTTATTTATCTGCGATTTCTACAGTCGGGTAACAGAGCCTTAAAGTCTGTTTTACGGCAATCGGTCATTTTTGTGATATGTGGCACATTTCCCACGTAAAAGTATTAATATTTTTATGTCTTTTATTGTGTTTTACATTGGCTATTTATGGTCAGATTTCTTGATTGTTAGGATGCAAATAAAACCAATTTATTTCATCTTTTTTCTCAACGTTTCGTCAGCTTTTTTTCGACGTCTTCAGGAGAATTTTTATTTTTAAATTGATCTTCAGTTACATTATTAAATAAATTATAAAAACTGGACAGCACGAGCAATCAATTGTATAATTTGAATAATAATAAATAATGCAAAATATCACAGGTTATTGCAATTGCAATAGCCTGACAAGGAAGTGCTGTGATATTAGTTTTAAGTTTGCCTGTGATATTTTGCATTATTTATTATTATTCAAATTATACAATTAATTGTTCGTGCTGTCCAGTTTTTATAATTTATTTAATAATGTAACTGAAGATCAATTTAAAAATAAAAATTCTCCTGAAGACTTTGGAAAAAAGCTGACGAAACGTTGAGAAAAAGATGAAATAAATTGGTTTTATTTGCATCCTAAAAATCAAGAAATCTGACCATAAATAGCCAATGTAAAACAAAATAAAAAACATAAACAAACGAAATTGGTCATAAAACATAAACACTATTAATATTTTTATTCACAGCTGTTTTAATGCATATTAATGCATATTCTACTCAAAGAACGTGAATCAAAGCAAAGTACAAATATTTAATTGTTGTGAATGAAATTAATTGATTTTTATTTTTTGTTAATACAATTTCTTTTATTAAATATATTCACCGTCTTTTATTTCTTCTTTTGTTTTTCCTCTAAAAGTCATGTTATATGAATAAAACTGATATTTTCACTTTTTTATCTACTGAAATATATACAATAATATAATCTACTTGAACAAGACTTGTTAGAAGTGAACAATATTGTTGTTATGATTGTGGGATGCGTTGACAAAGATTTTTGTCATTTTTTCCTTAAGTCCTAATAACTTTTCAAATTGGATGTAAAAAGCTTATCAACTTTAAGTTTAAATAAAGAACATATGTATCTATTACTTTTATTATTAAACAAAAAATTCTATCGTGTATTTTTATAAAACTAATGAACTAAACATTCTTCAACGATTTTCTCGAAAACACATTTTTGGCCCATACATCAAAGCAGAAACAAACCGACATATAGTTCTTACATATTTATCGCACCGCAGTTATCATATCATCAGCAGCGATTTTAAAAACCGCTGCCATGCTCATACATTTTCGACTTACTTTCATTATTGTGAATGAATATGAGTAAAACATGAAAATGCTGCCAAGTCGTGTGAGTTCAGTCGGCAAATCAGTGCTAGTGGGGAGTTTTAAAATAACGCTATTATCGGCTAGTTTAAACTATTAACCACACACTATTAAAGTTTGTTCTTTTCAATATATCTTCTGTGGTTTTCAATATAAATTGTCTGATACCAATATTGTTATCCAAAAATCACGGAAAATTTAATAAATGGTGAATTTTATTATTTCAAGTGTTTTTATGCTTATACTAGGCATCAAAGACATAAAAAAACTATAAAAATTTAACAATAAAGAGTTTGTAGAGTTTATTGCAAAAATTTTTGGAGTATTAAAATAGCGCGATTCACAGCACACTATTAACTATTATAAAACCACGATTAACGTTTGTTCTTTTCAATATATCTTCTGTCGTTTTCAATATAAATTGTCGGACACCAATATTGTTATCCAAAAATCACGGAAAAATTGATAAATGGTGAATTTTTTTATTTTAAGTGTTTTTATACTTATACTAGGCATCAAAGACATAAAAAAACTATAAAAATTTAACCATAAAGAGTTTGTAGAGTTTATTGCAAAAGTTTTGCAGTTTTTAAATAGAACGATTCACAAGTACACCCTTGATAATAGTTTTGTATAAATATAAATATGTGCATGCACATGGATGTCATGTTATTTTTTAACTTTCATCAAAGAAGTGCGACTACTTGCATAAATCGAAGTAAATTCTTCCCAGTACATAAATTAAATAATCAACAAAACACAAGTGTTTGTAATGCATAAATTAAAGATTAATAATAATGTGATCAAATAATGTAAAAAGTGAATACCTATATTAAATTATGTGCAAACTTTATTGGATAGTATTTTGCAAGTGAATAAGTATAATATTTTAGTTCGCGCTGTTAAAGGCAAAACCATTGGCAAAACGAACGAGTTATTTTGATATTGTGGAATTGATTAAGGGTATCGGTTTGAACTTCGAATGCTTTGCCCTAGAATAATAATAAAAATACCTATGCTGTGTTAATCTTAAACCTAGCCCAATAATTTCTACTTTGAAGTCTAAATGAGCTAAAGGTAAGGTTTTTAGTGAAAATTCTACTTTACGGAACTATGTATCTAAATTTAATTTAATAAAACAACAGTTTTGTACAAAAATCTCTGGAAGAGAATATTTTCGTAGTTACGGACCCACAAAGCTTTATAGTAGATGTTTTGGCATTTTCAGCCTAACAATATGGCTGGATATAATGTGAAACCTTAACAAAATATCACTAAACACACGACAAAGTTGTGGTATTCTTTAGATTCCTGCATAGCCAAATTTTGGCGTCATGAAAGAAATTTATCTTACTCGAAGGTTCCCAGTCCTATACCGTAAAAATATCATAGGTTCTTAATAAGATAACAAACAATAAAAATTTAATACATTCTGAAACATATTTGCCAAAGTTAAATACATAATAGCAATATTGACCCGATATGCTTAGAAATTTAATACAAAACTGCAATTATAGGATATGAAAATTTCAACAGCTTACAAACTCGAGGGTTCCGAGGATTTTAGTGCTGCATATATTTTTTTTTGGAAGTCACTTTTCTGTTATACCTATAGATACCTATAATATTATTTTTTATTTGCAAATTCTCCAGTAAAGTTTATTTAAGAAATTTTTCGTAACACCATCCAGTGATGGTGAGTAAAATGTGTGCATGTTAATTTAAGTAGCAATAAGGATTTTTATATTTAGAAAAAAATTCATGAACCAAAAAATTATGGGGTGGGATCGCCATTAATGGGTACTCATCGGCGACAAAACTAGGGCACAAACGAGGAAAAAATCCACAAAAAGCTTCACAACTGTCTCTGAGTTGCTCCTAGAGCGGTAAAACTTAAGACCGATCCCAACTAATATTATCCTACCCAACATTTTTTTAGAAACCAACCTCCTATCTGCGTCCCTTAAGGGGGCTCCCATACAAAATATTATATTTTATGCAATTATTCTCTGAGGAGTCAAATATATGACCGACACCAAATATTTTTATTGATCCAATATTTGTTCAGAACACACCAAGCCACTAGAGCTGCAAAACTATCGATAGTCGCTCCACTCGATAGTTTCGATAGTTTTATGTAAAACTATCGATACTATCGATAGTATCGAATAGTTTTATAAAAGTTGCCACATAAACTAACTACATTTGACTCGAAAAAAAAATCCAGAGTCCTCAACATTTTCATTAGTCTCTAAAAATATATCAAGCCTTTTTTCGATTTTATCGTAAGCGGGGCATATTATCGAAAATATACTTTTTTATTGAACTTAAAATTTTATGGGCCTACCCATGGTTTAGAATTATCAAAATGCGAAAATTGTTGATAACTTTTAAGACACTAACTGTAAAGTTTTATCGTAAGAGACGATTGGCGGCCGTCGCGATATCAGTACCACCAAAATTTATCTTTGTGTCGACTATGTTGAATTTATTAAGATACTTGTTACTACTATTTGTCGAATAACACTTGGATTTATAAATAAATTCATATACATACATATGTATTTAAGTGCTTGTGTATACAGAAGCAGGGATACGATGTCATATTTACAAATTGGGATGTTAAAGCATATGGTTACACCTGTTTAAGTTGAAATTTAAAATATACAAGTTAATAGCATGTGCTCTAGCATCCGAATTCAGAAGAAAAATAGTGTGGAAAAGGACGAGTTCACATTTTTGATATTCTCGCTGCGTTTTGCTTTCAAAAGACTGCCCAGCAAAAAATTACACATTACCATCAGAACTACTTGCCATATACATATGTAATGACTTACTTTTCTGATTGCCAAATTTCATTACTCGCTTACAAATCTGTTTTATGTAAAACTATCGATACTATCGATAGTATCGAATAGTTTTATAAAAGTTGCCACATAAACTAACTACATTTGACTCGAAAAAAAATCCAGAGTCCTCAACATTTTCATTAGTCTCTAAAAATATATCAAGCCTTTTTTTCGATTTTATCGTAAGCGGGGCATATTATCGAAAATATACTTTATTATTGAACTTAAAATTTTATGGGCCTACCCATGGTTTAGAATTATCAAAATGCGAAAATTGTTGATAACTTTTAAGACACTAACTGTAAAGTTTTATCGTAAGAGACGATTGGCGGCCGTCGCGATATCAGTACCACCAAAATTTATCTTTGTGTCGACTATGTTGAATTTATTAAGATACTTGTTACTACTATTTGTCGAATAACACTTGGATTTATAAATAAATTCATATACATACATATGTATTTAAGTGCTTGTGTATACAGAAGCAGGGATACGATGTCATATTTACAAATTGTACTAACTTTCAAAAAAAATTTATTTTTTTCAGTACGATTGCACCTAATTCTTTATTTATATTTTTTTAATACTTGTACTTTTTAATTAACTAAAAATCAATTAACAAAACGCCAGAAGGTGCACAAATAATATTAGTTGCTGGGATCTGTATATAAAAGTAACATTTACGATATACTACGTTTATAACCTTTTTTTTTATTCGATTGTTCACAGTCGATGCAAATAGTCGGCTTCTCTCCTTGGTACGAAAATAAAATTTCCACATTTGCAAATGAATTTGGAATAAATAACATTCCTCCAGCAATTCTTTAAGTACCGGAAAACATCGTTTGATTTATTTAATTTGGTAATACCTTCGAGCTAAAGATTAACCACCTTGTGCAAAGAAATAAGTGAACGTTAAAACCGGTTTTTCTATGGAAATTTCTTTTAATGTACACTTCAAGCACGCATTATTTTTTGCATAAGGGGGTTAATATATTTTAATGCAATTTTGGCATGTAATATAATATAAAGAGATTCCAGTAGTGCTAAATGGGTCATTGCGGTGCTACGGTACTTTTGGCATTCAAATAGCGCTAAAATTATACAATTGTACCAACTTTTCCATCGCTGTTAAAAAGCTTAAATCAACTACGGATAATTTGCTTCAAGGCTGCCGGCTACTGTTTACTTACTGACTTCGATTATTTTTACTCTTTTAATTACTTGTTTTTTTTTGCCGATAGTATCGATAGTGGAAAAAACTATCGATATTTCATTTACAACAAAACTATCGATAGTGCTATCGATAGTTTTGCAGCTCTACAAGCCACCATCTTCAATCATTAGGGTGGTCGCCATACAAAAATTTTTTAAACTGGCAGTTAAATTTTAAGTTGAAAAACTTCAAATGAAATATAAAAATTTTAAAAATCCAGATATGCATTAGAAGTAAATAAATAAGTAAATTAATGAATAAATAAATGGATTAGTACAAAAATATTCAAAACATAATTCACTGCAAATTTTTATATAAATACATATATTGAGAAAAGTTCCACATAATAGGCCGAATAACGTGTGACGTATTTCGACTTCAACTACGACGATTTTGTACTAGATTAAGGGCTAGTTTTTTACTAATTTGTTAAACTTAGTTTAACATACGTTTCAGTTAACCAAGAAACAAATTTAAACGGAGTTTAACCGCCCATGCTGTCTTTCAGTCATGGATTAACAGTTGTGAATTTAGCTAGAAATTCCACAATTTGTTTTAAATATAGATGCGTCATTATTGAAAATTATTAATTTTTTAAAATTTATTTAAAGAAAACTTCAATAAGTGAATTCTGAATTTTTAGAAAATAAAAATATAAATAATACGGACTTAAAATAAAATAGCGAAGCTTCAAAAATGAAACCAAAAAAAAATATCATAAAATTTTAAATCCAACGAAATATACTTTTTTTCCAATTAATTCTAAAGTCATCATACACAGACCTCTTTGTTAAACGAAATCTTTGTAAAAACTCCAATTAATTATACAAACAAAAATGATTTGAACGTGTTTTTATCTCCCTTATTTTTCTCTCAATTGTCCTATCCAAGTTATTCTGCTTCATAATCACTAAAATCTTCGTCGTCATAACATTCATCCATTTTATTTATGTATGTATGAATATATTTTAGTAAACTATTGTTTTCAATTGCGTAATATTTATTTCAAATATTTATCATTTGACAGTTGTAACTATAGTTTAACTGAGCAATGTCGCTCGGTTAAACCTAGAGTATTAACTAGTTAATCTTTATTTGAAAACAAAAATTTTAAGTTTAAACTACAGTTAACTGACAAGTGGAGTTAATCTGTATGTTATAAAGAAAACAGGTTGTCATGTTCTTTAGTCTAGTACAAAATTGTCCAAAGTCGAATTGTCCAATTTCGAAATACGACACTCGAATTTAAGCCCATTATTTTACTTTAGTTATATGCAAAATTTATAAAACGGGTTATTCAAAAAATCCATATTAAAAACCCGTAATTTGAAACCAACTGGATACCCTAATCGATTAACAAAGTCTGTTAAAAAGCTTGTTTTCTCATAGATTAAAATTGTTTACATGAATATATGTATATATGAGCGTAAGTACGCTCCTACACTTGCAGATAAATTTTCAGCTTTGGAAAAAGCTCAATTTAATACATTATTTACTACAATGCATAATTTAGGGAGCACTGTGCTTACCTCATATTTTATTATTAATTACTGTTAATTATAGTAAATTAGCGAAAAAAAACGAAAATTATTTAATAACGTAATTCAAATTCGAAATTTTTCCAAAATAAAACAAGGTTATAGCCAGGGAAACAGCAAATGTGCAATTGCATGTTTTTTCTGGTGTGACGTAATAATGCGAAGATAAGATATTTATATATCCATTTCAGAACTTTTTATGAATTTTGGCATCGATTTATTAATGCATATTTTTGCATATTTTCACATTATGGTCTTTGTCAGAATCCATTGAGAATCATAATATACAAACATACTAAGTTTGAAAACCGCAAACAAAAACCTTTTTACCATTAGCTGCCAAATTGAGCAACAATATACAGGGTGGGCCAAAAGAAACCAAGGGGTGTAAAAGTTTAATAACTTTTTTGTTTATTATTTTTTTTTATTTTTTCTTTCAGATTATATAATATACAAAATGGAAATTTTTTTACACTAAGTGTGAAAAATGATGTCTCTTAAATGACCACCGTTTTCAGCTTCGCACTGATGGGCTCTTTTTAGAACATTTTCCATAACATCTTTCAAAACTTGTGGCTGTAGCGTTCGAATTTCTGCAACAATGTTTGCCTTGAGTTCAAGTATTGTCTCTGGCTTGTTCACATACACTCGCTCCTTCAAAAAACCCCAAAGAAAATAGTCGGGTGCTGTCAAATCTGGCGATCGCGCTGGCCAAATAATTTCCGAATTTTGACTTAAAAGTGCCATTGTGTCTCGGGCAGTATGGGCAGTGGCTCCGTCCTGCTGAAACCACATACCAGGTCTGTTTTCAAGAGCAGGACGTACAAAATTGTCTATCATAAACCGATACCGCTCTCCATTTACGGTTACAGCACTTCCATCTTCATTCTCGAAGAAGTAGGGCCCAATGACATTTTCAGATGTGATCCCACACCATACTGTACACCTGGTGGGGTGGAATTGGCGTTGATGAATGGCTCTTGGATTTTTAGAACCCCAGAACCTACAGTTCTGCTTATTAAAAAAGCCATTCAAATGAAAATGAGCTTCATCACTCATAATCAAATTTTCAATAAAGTTGATTTCATTTATTCATTTCTTATTTTCTGATTTTCATTTATTATTTTCATTCATTATAAATTCTCCAAGTGTTGTCTATATAATCTAAAAGAAAAAATTAAAAAAAAATTAATAAACAAAAAAGTTATTAAACTTTTACACCCCTTGGTTTCTTTTGGCCCACCCTGTAGTATTAAGAGTCTTACTATAAACATACGGAGTTTGTTAACTAAATTCAAAAATTTTTTGGGTTGAAGTCTACTGACGAGTTCCACAAGCAGGAACGAAATGTATATAGACAATTGCTTAGCCATAAAAACAATTCAATTTTTGATATATAAGGTGCGTTTGAGTACTTTTCCAGTAAAATCCAGTAACTGAGTAAATACTGAGTAATTTAAAGAAATTACTCTCAATAAAAAAGTTTGCATCTAAAAGTACGCGAACGGAAAAATTGTAAAATCCAGTAAAATATATACAACAGCTGATTACCAATTTTGGCGCTGAAGAAATTATATAGGGTGTTTTTTTCAGGGGTATAGAACTTTGAATTGAAATAAAACACAAGAAAATCGTTTTAATGTCCATCAATTTGGCTTTATTGGAAGGATAATTTTATGCCATTAATGTTTAAATATGATTTCGGGCATGTGGCCGCCGCGGCTGGCTCGAATAAAGCCAATTCTACAGGTCCAATTTTCAACCACTTTTTCGAGCATATGGGGCCGTATGTTGGCAATAACGCCACGAATGTTGGCTTCCAAGTCCCCTAACGTTTCTGGTTTGTTGGCGTAGACGAGCGACTTCACATATCCCCAAAGAAAATAATCCAATGGTGTCAAATCACACGATCTTGGTGGCCAATTGACAGGTCCATTCCGCGAAATTATGCGCTCATCGAATGTTTCCTTCAATAAATCGATTGTGACGTGCGCTGTGTGGCATGTAGCGCCGTCTTGTTGGAACCACAACTCATCCACATTCATGCCATCCAATTCGGGAACGAAATAGTCGGTTAGTCGGCTCCAATTGCTGTGCACGGTGGCGAATCGATTCATTCGGGTCCTCTTCAACACTTTGCTCTACAGCGGCAATTGTTTCTTCGGTGCGCACTGTTCGACGTCTCTGCGGATGCGTATTATCACATAGAGTAAACGTAGTGCGAAAACGATCCATCGTTAACCGAATTAATTGCTCTGATGGACGATTATGTCGACCATAAAATGGACGGAGCTTGCGGTAAACTTCGCGAACTGAACCATTATTTTCGAAATAAATTTGCACGATTTGCAAGCGTTGTTCTTTTGTCAACCTGTTCATGATGAAATGGCAAACCAAACTAAATATTAATCACTTGACAGCTGACAAAATGGCCGCCAGTTAAAAAAGTGATGCCAACTTAAAGTTCTATACCTCAATAAAAAACACCCTTTACATATGAAATACAAGATAGAATATTTTGTTTAATAATAAAAGTAATAGATATGGGCATATGTTATTATTTAAACTTATTTGGCCGGTCCACGATGTCGACAAGAAACTTTCTATAGCTTACTTATATTGAAAACAAAAATAAACTTTCTTATATTTGGTTTTAAATATAAGTAAGCGATAGAAACTTTCTTGTTGACATCGCGGGTCAGGCCGTTAAAGTTTCTAAGCTTTTTACCCTGAACGTGAGAAGTTATTAGGATGATATATTCAAGACAACGAAAAACTGGGAAACAATTTAAAACAAGTATGTACACAAAGTAAATTTTTTAAATGTTCCATACGTCAAACCAGGAACCGTCGACCTGGCGATATGTATAAACAAAAATTTCAATATAATAATCTATTAACTTTATTCACGTTTAAAAACAATCGGTTATGTTCTGAATTCCATGTGAAATTAAATCGTTTGGAAATGCAATAGAATTGTTATTTAAATACATACATACATACGTATGTGCATACATACATATTTCCAAACATTCCATGGAAATTCCGCACGTTTTAATTTCACGTGGAATACATAACATACCCGAATATTTGTCTAGCATCAAACTTAAATAAATGTTATAATGCTTATAATTTAATACATTTGGTTTTTGTTATTTTAAAAATTTCATCAAAAACTAAACATTTTTGTTTCCCTTTACTTTTGTTTGTTCATATTTAAAAACATATGGTTTCGTTTTACTGGCAAAAATTTGTACAGTAAAAACTTGCATTTACTCAGTAAATGAACTGTCATTTTTCTCTCTCAATTCGACCTCTCATTTACTGGATTTTGTGTACTCGAACGCAATCCAGTAAAAAATAGTAAAAATTTGTACAAATTTTTGAGTTCTCGAACGCACTTATAATAATTAACTTTAATGGGTGTAGCCCCGCCCATATTTTTCGACTTTAAAATTGTGAAATTACAAGAACTAATGGCATTTACGAGGTTTCGCAGCAGGGGTGGCAAAGTTGGTACAATTGTACCTTTTTTGGTACTCGGAAAGTACAATAGTACACCAATGACTAATTTAGTACATTTAAGGAATCTCCCCAGTTTCACTCCGCATTTCTTTCCAAACGATTCCATACATATGTCAATTTTCACTTTTGAACCATGAAACTCACATTCTTCTCACTTGAAAACACCCAGCAAAAAATTTCAAAAAACGCAATCGAGTTTGGAATTAAGCATTTTTGGTGGAAGCTCTTCCCTACTATATTACCAACTTAATGATTTTAACAAGGCGTGAGAGTAAAATTATCGATTCTTGAGAAGTACTTACTTTTTTTATTTGGAAACTTGTTCACGTAAACTATTCAATCTACAAAAATCGATATCCTCATTTAGCAACTTGTGCATCATTTTTTTAATTTTTAGGTAATGTGATTTGTAAGCGAGTAATGAAATTTGGCAATCAGAAAAGTAAGTCATTACATATGTATATGGCAAGTAGTTCTGATGGTAATGTGTAATTTTTTGCTGGGCAGTCTTTTGAAAGCAAAACGCAGCGAGAATATCAAAAATGTGAACTCGTCCTTTTCCACACTATTTTTCTTCTGAATTCGGATGCTAGAGCACATGCTATTAACTTGTATATTTTAAATTTCAACTTAAACAGGTGTAACCATATGCTTTAACATCCCAACTTACAAGCAAATTTGTGAAAACGTTTCTTTAGCCAGAACAAAGTCGATTATTTTAATATAAACAAATAAAAATATGTAATTTTAAATAAAAAAAATCTCTTAGTACAATTAAGGTCAAAAAAGTACAATTTTCGAAAGTTGATGGTACAACTTTTAAATTATCAATGCCTTCCCTGTTTCGCAGTAATCAAATAAGTAGAATATCATAAAACTAATTAAAGAAATTTGTGGGCGCCCCTTTTTTACAATGGGACCAATGGGAAGCTATACTCTCTCAGACAAAAAAAAAAAAATTTACAATCTGTCTAAAATGTACCGAGTTATGAAGCAACACAAAAAAAAAATAGAGACGAATTGATAGCCTCCTATTTTGAAGTTGGTCCTCGTCCAGACTTGCAATTTTTGTTGCTTCAATTTCTTATGCTTTGAAATTGCATTACTGTCCACATTATGAAATTCTAATTTTGCAATTATGCATTAAAAAATTCTATTATACCACAAATTTCTCTGAAAAATTAAGAATTCTATTTACTTTTTAATATATTTTTTTGTTTTTCATACAACTGAAAAATAAAATTAAAAAAAAACGTCAAATACAACTCACAATTTGAAATTAACAATTACGAATTTCAAATCAAAAGAGAATTGCAGAGCACATGAAACTGTGTATCCCTCACCAATCTTCTCACCTCTCTCACAAATAAACCCAAGAATCGCTGCAACAAAAATTGCAAGTCTGGACTGGGACTTGGTTAATTGTTTTATCAATAGAAAAATTAATTGTATTGATTACCGAAATCACTAACGAAGGGTTATGCAGATGGTGGCAATTGACTATCGTCAATGTCATGTCATCCCCATGTTAAAATCGTCAGTCGTGTGCATTGCTAGTAGTTAGGCTGGTAGTTAATGGTAACGATTGGTAGTTAACGAAATAGCTAGACACTTGCTAGCTACGCCGACTGCAGGGTTAAAGCAGAATAATTAACCCATACATGTGTATGTAATTTAGTAATGCAACTAATTATAGACATAGAGACATACATACATACATGTGTATGTATGGCTGAAATTAAATTTTTTTAAAAAAATAAAAAAAAACATTAGTTGATATCATCTTAGTTATTTGTATGTACCTACAAATATTTGTATTAAAATATAAAATTTTAATTCAATCAACTGCTTGTTACAAAAGCAACAATAAAGCTTTTGTCAAGCTTTTATGAACTTGGGCGCAAATATAAATTACTTGATCAGTCGTTCCATAGCCAATATTCAGTTCGAACGCATTTAGGAGAGAAAAAGTATTCTTACAGCAAAATGACCAAGTTGACTTTGTACGGCATAGATATAAGTCCGCCTGTGCGTGCTTGTTTATTGACTTTGAAAGCATTAAATTTGCCTTTCGAATATAAGCGAGTCAACTTCATGGAAAAGGAACAATTAAATCCGGAATATCTGAAAAAGAATCCCCAACATACTGTGCCCACATTAGAAGACGATGGACATTTCATTTGGGACTCTCACGCCATCATTGCCTACTTGGTGAGCAAATATGGCAAAGACGACTCTCTCTATCCCAAGGACTTGTTAAAACGTGCTGTAGTCGATCAGCGTTTACACTTTGAGAGCGGCGTAATGTTTCAGGGTGGTGTGCGCAATATTACCGCTCCCATGTTCACTAGAAATGAAACCAGAGTACCTCAACATCAAATTGATGCCATTCTTGACATTTACAACTTCTTAGAAGTATTCCTCCATAATAGCCCGTACATGGCTGGAGATCATTTGACTATTGCCGACTTTAGCATTGTAAGTACAGTGACTACCATGATGGCATTGGTGGACATTGACAGTTCGAAATACCCAAAATTGATTGCCTGGATTAAGCGCATGGAAAGTCTACCGTATTACCAAGAAGCCAATGGCAATGGATCTAAAATGGCAATTGAACTGATAAAATCAAAAAATCTTACTATTGTATCTTCACTGTTTTAAAGGTTACCATATACATATGTACCATATAATATTATTGAGTACATTATTACTTTTATTATTATCACTTTGCTCCAGGCTATTCAATAAGCAGGCACAATATTTAAAAAATATATTCATATGTATTAGTGTCCTGCATAAGACATCTTATAAGAACTTTCAAGACATGAGGTATTTTTCAAATGCTTTACTACAGCGAAATCTTATAAAACAAACGTTAACAACACTGTTTGCAAGAAATTTGTTTGATTATTGTAGGTATAAGAGTAAAGAAGAAAACACTTCGTGACGGAAGAATTTCTGATACTTGCTTCTTTCTGCGCATGAGCACGTGTACAAACGTCATGCATGTATGTGTGTATGATTTTTTATTTTTCTACGCACATGCAAAGGCACACACATGCATTAACATTAGTTGTATGCGGTTAACCACATAATAGCTTGCCATCAACATATTACACACACACTCAAACGTACAATATGAAAAATAACAAGCATACACTAATCAACAGTACTTCTTTTGAGTGTTTGTTACAAGCTGTCTTGCTACATAGCTTGTTGTCACTGATATACACATACACCAATACATCCATCGTGCTTCGCTTATAGTACGACAGCATTTATTATTGGTTTAGTATAATACATGCGACGTGGATAAATTTAAAAATCATGACGTATTTACATTTAAAGACCCTTTAGGCAGGTCTCTAATATGTATGTACATACTAATGCCCTGCACAAGACCATTTCAAGACATGAGAGATTTTTCAAATGCTTTACAACAGCGAAATATTCTAAAACAAAAGCTAAACAACACTGTTGGAAAGATATTTGTTTCAATTGTTTGTCTTATAAATGGTCTTGTGCAGGGCATTAGGACATACTACATACATGTGTTCATATGTATATACATCCCTACAAACATTTGGAAGATATCTCACCCAGAAGATATAAATATAATATCTTATTTTTATCATTTAAAAGAAAATCATCAAAGCAATACTTTTTCTATACTAAAATATTTTCATTTCAGTGAAACTTTTTGAATGAACAGTTCAAAATGTATTGACTATTTATTTTTTCCTTTAACAAGGTATTTTATGTCATGCATTTTTTCAGCCTAGCGTTTTACCACATGCGCAATAAATTTATGATATCAATATCTTTTTAACTAGAAGATAAAAAAATATTTAATTTAAAATAAAGACAATCAGAAAATTTTCAAAACATTATGTCAGGAAATTTCTTTTTATACTAATTACTCCTCTGATGATAAATTGAATTTAGTTGCCCATAAGAAATTCCTTTAAATTTAAATTAATGGAATTAATTAATTAATTTTTCTTCCTTCAGATAATTTAGCAAAATTGTAAAATTGTACTTTAGGAGATAATCAGGTCTATTCGGGAAGTCACTTTCACCACAAATACGCGCATCTTTCTCTTTTTGCTATTCTAAAATACTACGTTGGAGATGAGTGATAGAAAACATATGTTTTCTTTCACTTTGGAGGTATTCTAAAATACTTCGTCACCATGATTAATATCATATTCGTTCGACGCCAATTTTGCGTTAAGTTTAAATAAATAAAGAAAAAAAGAGATACGAAGTGTTTATATGGTGTATATCACTGTTAATTAAGCTTTAATGGCGTTCGGCCAGGCTCTACACGACAATTAAGTTTCCTTTAAGTTCTTCAAAGATGTAAACACGTCTTTAAAACAAATAAAAGAAGTAACTAATTTCACTTTTACTGTTTATTGTTTCTTTTTATGTTGCTTAGCAGTTGTACTGTTAAGTTTTTTTTATTAATTATTTCTTTAAATTACTTCTTAAATCCCGTTTTGTTTTCAACTTTCTCTGCATACAAGTCAGCTGTTTTCAATGTTGTTGATGTTTTTATAAGAGATAACATAATATCGATAACTGAAAACGATATTTCTTCGCACGTATTTTAGAATCTGTCGATGTCGACCTGTCGAAAGTGAACGTTCGACGACGAAGAAGTGAAGCGCGTATTCTCGAATAGACCTGAATATATCGTTATAAATAATTTATCTTCCTAAAGATTATCTGGCAATATCATAAATAATTCTATTAGATGACTATTTTATCTTCTAGAAGTATTGCATTCGTATTTCTTCGAAGTATCGCCCTGGCCGCACAAACTCTCCGGAAGGGGAATCTTCCGCAATACGAATATGATTGTTGCCGCAATAATATTTTTCTTCCAAGCAATACGATTTCGAATCATTTTCGTATTACTTATGTTTGTTACAACATGTGTAAAAAGTAAACAAAAACTGCACAGACATGTATTGTGCCACCTATTATAGACTTGGGTCGAACTCGTTCACTAGTGCATTTTCGACGCAAACACATGATCAAACCTATTTAAATTACATTGCTTTGATTAAAGGTTTGGGGCAAAAATTAACTAGTCAACGAGTTCGACCCAAATCTAACACCTGGTAATAATGGGTGTTTTTTATTGAGATATAGAACTTTAAGTTGGCATCACTTTTTTAACTGGCGGACATTTTGTCATCTGTCAAGTGATTAATATTTAGTTTGGTTTGCCATTTCATCATGAACAGGTTGACAAAAGAACAACGCTTGCAAATCGTGCAAATTTATTTCGAAAATAATGGTTCAGTTCGCGAAGTTTACCGCAAGCTCCGTCCATTTTATGGTCGACATAATCGTCCATCAGAGCAATTAATTCGGTTAACCATGGATCGTTTTCGCACTACGTTTACTCTATGTGATAATACGCATCCGCAGAGACGTCGAACAGTGCGCACCGAAGAAACAATTGCCGCTGTAGAGCAAAGTGTTGAAGAGGACCCGAATGAATCGATTCGCCACCGTGCACAGCAATTGGAGCTTTGTCCATCAACTTTATGGAAGATTTTGCGCAAAGATCTTGGCTTGCGACCTTACAAGATCCAGCTTGTGCAAGAATTAAAGCCGCGAGACCATGCAATGCGTCGTGATTTTGGTGTATGGGCCGAAAATGAGATTGATCTCGATGCTGATTTTCAGCGCAAAATTTTGTTCAGTGATGAGGCTCATTTTTGGTTGAATGGATACGTCAACAAGCAAAATTGCCGCATTTGAAGTGAAGAGAATCCACATGAGACCCTTGAGACGCCATTACATCCACAAAAACTGACTGTTTGGTGTGCTCTATGGGCTGGTGGAGTCATTGGGCCATACTTCTTCCGAAATAATGCTGGAGAGTCAGTTACCGTTAATGGAGACCGGTATAGAGCCATGATAACCGACTATTTTGTTCCCGAATTGGATGGCATGAATGTGGATGAGTTGTGGTTCCAACAATACGGCGCTACATGCCACACAGCGCACGTCACAATCGATTTATTGAAGGAAACATTCGATGAGCGCATAATTTCGCGGAATGGACCTGTCGTGATCGTGTGATTTGACACCATTGGATTATTTTCTTTGGGGATATGTGAAGTCGCTCGTCTACGCCAACAAACCAGAAACGTTAGAGGACTTGGAAGCCAACATTCGTGGAGTTATTGCCAACATACGGCCCCATATGCTCGAAAAAGTGGTTGAAAATTGGACCTGTAGAATTGGCTTTATTCGAGCCAGCCCCGGCGGCCACATGCCCGAAATCATATTTAAACATTAATGGCATAAAATTATCCTTCCAATAAAGCCAAATTGATGGACATTAAAACGATTTTCTTGTGTTTTATTTCAATTCGAAGTTCTATACCTCTAAAAAAACACCCGTTACATATTAGACTCTACACAAAATTATCTTAATTTGCCCATTTTTATTTTTTCGAAAAAACGTATTTTTCGAAATTTTGCTTTTTAACTTGCGCTCACTGAAATATTGCTAATGTATGGGTACCTCAAGGCAGAGTCGTTTTTTGTTTTTGTGTAAGAAATATAAATGTTAATTGTTCTCATAAAACTATAAAAAAATAAACAAAAATAAAAAAAATGTTAATAATGGACATACATATAGTGGCGATCACTTATGTATAAATTCACACCAAATATAACATAAAACCGAAGTAAAAACCATAAATTAAAATAAAAACAATCCAGTTTTTTATTTAAACGATAATTAAATAAAACGAAATGAAGTTCATGAATATTAACCCTTAGCTGGTATCGTTATTTTTAGTTGCATTGATGTTATTGACGACCGCGATTGAAAAAAAAATCCAATAATTACAGTTGTGAACACAATTTTTCTCCCAATTTTTTTTTTCGTCTTAGAAATTTAAAGATCTTTTGTATAAATCAAATCAAATTTTTTTGAAATGGAGCTTTTTGTATATTTCGATAGAAGAACATCTAATGTATCGGGAAATGCAAAAAACTCGATTTCAAAAAAAAAAAAAAAAATGAGTTAAGTCCTTTCTATATTAAGGTATGTATGTATTTGTATTGTTACGACAAGGTTAAGCAACATTACACAAAAATATTCCAACAGGGTTAATGTAAGTGTTACGCGAAAATATTCCTACAGGGTCAAAGCAAAGAATGGTCTAGAATAATAGCCAACAACTAAATAAGCATGCGCAGCATTAAACGTAAACAAGCAAAAGCAACAACAAAAAGCGTCTGCTTATTAAGAAGATTCACATATTTACACAAATACATATATGCTAATTCAATCGAAAAGCAAAAGATAAACAACCGCCGTGTATTGCTTAGTTAATGATGTACACACGTATGCATATACACATGTATGAACATAGTTACCACATGAACTTAAGTAGGCAGCATATAAGATGATAATGATCGTCTAGACATTGGTTGAAACTTCTAGTGGAATTTGTGTGAAATATAAAAAGAGGTGACGCATCCAATGAGTTAGTTAGTTGCGAGTTAGTTGCGAGTCAGTTATAGTTAGTTGTGTTGTGAACGAGTTGCAATCAGTCAATCAGTTGCGAGTGAACAAGTCAGTTGATAATTAAGTTGTGAATTAATAATAGTCTGTCGTGGAATTGAGATTATTGTGGAGTCTATCGTGTCGACTGGAGTAAAGGAAACAGCGCAGCGAATAGACGTGTGTAAGGGTGTAAGTAAAGCCAGTGAGTTTTTATTGGTGTATCAACTGTGAGTGTCGGCAGAGTGAGTGCCGTGTGTGACGAGCAGCAGACAAAGAGGTGTCACGTGATTACTTGCGCAGCCAGCTAAGAGACGTGCGTAAACTACAGCGGGGAAGGCGTAGTGGTAACCAGTTGTGAATATTTGTGTGTAATTTATTAGTTTAAGTTGTATTAGTGTATTTAAGCTCTTGAGTAATTTAGTATAAGTGTATTTGTAAATAAAACTTGTATCATTCTTAACCCTAATTACTACACTCGGCTCTTGTATTCATTTGCAAATCTTCGGATCTACGGAAAAGCGTTTTTATAGAGAGAAAAACGTAACAGTATATTACATAGCGTTTTCATTTTATATGACTTTAATAGTTTTTTTTAGTTGGGATATTGGACATCAAAAAATTAAAAAGAATAAAAAAAATTAAATTAACACTTTTTTTTTAATAGTAAATTGAGTAGAAACTTTAACTAAATAAATAGCATCGGTGTCTGAGATCAAAGAAACAAAAAAAAATGACAAACCTAACATTTTTATTTATAAATAAATTCAGTGAAGTGCGACTTTGACCCGCGCACGAAGGGTTCCGTACGGACACTAGCAGTGATGCCAGAATTCCTCCACCAAAAATGGTTAAATGTAGACAGAAAAATGGCTAAAAACTAGCTGAGAAATGGCTAAGCAAAATCGAATGCAAAAATCATCAACTTTAGCAAAAACAAGAAGGGAACTTCTTTAAAGTAAATAAAAACAATAAATTGAAGTAATAAATAAAATTATTTTTCTTCAGGTAATAAAAAAAAACTGCGCATATAGTGCAAACTTACAATACTTGCATTACGCCTTCTATTCATTTGTACATTATGCTATTAAGTCTTTAAATTTTTGGGATACTAATCCATTCCTTGCGAAATTTTTGTTTATACTTATTATTAACATTCTATTTTTTAAACTTTCATTAAAATTTTATTTTTCTTGATATTTTCACTCGTGTAAAACAAATATGACCCTTGTTTGATTGATATCATAAATCACCAATTACAGTGAAACCTCTCATAACCGGACACTCACGGTCGCCCTGTTTTTGTCTGTTTATTAGAGGTGTCCGCTTATGAGAGAGTTACACATTTTTTGGATTTCATTGTAGTTCAAAAATTATTTTAAGAGTAGACTTCTTCAAATTAGATTGGTATAATTTCAGCTGTTGGGTTTCAAATGACTTTCAATGATTTTATTTGTTGGAATACACAAAGTCGTCTCTAGAAAAATGCTTTGAAAAGGCAGTTTGTATAAGAAATGTAGCAATATGAATTGTTAAAATACACAAGAAATTTTATATCTTCACAAGTTCGTGCACCGAATATTTTCCTTTTTCAAACTCGTTTAAAATATATTTTTTGCTGTAATTGATAAAAACAATTTTTTCACTGCCATTTTAGGACACCAGCTAAGCAAACAACTTCTTCATATAAACAGCAATTTCTTTGCGTCTCCAACGCATCAGTATTTACATATGCGTTAACCAGGGAACCAGCAATATCATTGACACTAATATAAATATGAATCGGAGTTAAATAAAGAAAGACCTACTATTTAAATGCAACTCTTGTTGCCGTGTTTCACCGCTTCTGTGCTTTTATGAGAGTGTCCGGTTATGGGAGTGCATTTTGTATGGAAAACTAATGAACGTGTTGGATCTACAAAAATTGTCCGGTTATTAGAGGTGTCCGTTATGAGAGGTTTCACTGTAGAACCGACAACTTATAAACACCTTGCAACGATTATAAGAATGCAGTAGCAAATCTTATTATTACCAATTGAGCCATCTCTTTCATATAAGCGCTTTTAGACTGCTGCAAGAAAAATGGCAAGTTTGAACCGGGATTTATAAATAGATATTAATGCGAAAACAATAACATATTACTCTTTTGTGTTTTTTTGGTAGTTATTAATGTTCCTTTGTGGCGAGTTTAAATTTTTTGTGAAAAATCACAAACAAATTTCAGGTTTGGAAAAATAGCTAGATTAAAATAAAAATTGCTTAAAAAATAGCTAATAGCTAAACTCACTTTTCTTCCGGCTAAATGGGATGAAAAATGGCTAAATTTAGCCAGAAAATGGCTAAATTGGCATCACTGGACACTAGACACGTACTTCAGTACGAACTTTAGCCTATATAATAAATACACAGAAAAAAATATCATCGAAATGCAACCAACAAAACAAAGTGTTAATATTTAATTTAAAAATTAACAATCATCATTGTTGATATAACAAATTAAAATTTTTGTAGTCAACTAAATTACTCAACAAAATTATTTGTTAAATTATATCATAAAGGAATGCGCACATGTAGAAGAAACAAGAAATCATATTTTGTGTGTATTCATCATTTGCGTATTTAATAAAGTGTTGCTCTTTAGCTGAGAGGTGAGTGAGTTAGTTTATTAGTCCTGAGGTTGCCGGTTCAACTCCGCCCAAAGACATTTAGTGTTTTTCGCAGACAAGCAAAAATCGTTTCGAGGATAGTGATTGTGTATAAAAAGCTTGTTAATAAAACAATTATGATACCGGAAATTCAAAAATTCACATTGTTAATATAACAATAACTTTAATTGAAATAACTTCGAAATCTAACAAAAATTAATGTTGAAAAAATAAATAAATTTCAACAAACTATTTTCTGATATATATAATTGAAAATATTTTTAAGATTTTCCTTCAACTTACAATTTCGTTAATTGTATTTACAAAAATCGTTGTAGGTTCAAAATCAATTAAGTATTTAATTGAAATAAAAAAATAAATTAATTGTATTTACAAATAATTTTTTTTCTGTGTAGTTTAGGCTTTTTTTCGTTTTTGGGTTTTTTTTGGTTTTGAGCGTTTTATAGGTTTGGCATTTTTTCGGTTTTGGCGATTTTTCCAAGTTTTGGCGCTTTTTTAGTTTTGGCACTTTTTTCTCGTTTTGTCGATTTTTTTAATTTTAGCGATTTTTTTTCATTTTGGCGATTTTTTTTCATTAAGTAGATTTTTTAGTTTTGGCGCCATATTCGCGTTCTGGCGTTTTTTTCGATTCTTGGCGTTTTTCCATTTTTGCGATTTTTTTCACTTTGGCGATTTTTTTTCATTTGGGCAATTTTTTTAGTTTTGGCACCTTTTTCGCGTTTTGACGATTTTTTCGGTTTTTGTCGTTTTTTTATTTTGGCGATTTTTTCATTTTGTCGATTTTTTCGGCTCTGCCGATTTAATTTAGTGTTAGAATTTTTTTTTAATTTGGTGCTTTTTTTCGTTTTGGCGACTTTTTTTTTTGTTTTTTACGATTTTTTTTGACTTGGCGATTTTATAATTTTCGGTTTTTTTAGTTTTATCGTTTTTAAAAATTTCAATAGTTTGCCTCTTACGGTTTACAAGATATAGCAACTTGTCAAAATTACATAGTCAAAATTGCATTAACTGATGGACCACCCTTTAATTTAATTTTTTTTTTCAATTTTAGTGTTAATTGTTTGTAGTCTGTATAAAAATACACTAATTTTACAAACTTCAAGTTTCAATATACATATGTTCATACAATTGTATGTATATTACATGGGATTTTAAAAATTTTCGTTGCTTGTTTTGGAACACCCTTTAATTTTTAACTCTCATGTATTTGTTGTTGTAGCGGCCAAGGTTCTACATACTCTGTCCAAATTTCAGGTCCGTAGCTCTTACGGTTCCTGAGAAAATAGCCCATGACGGACAGACGGACAGACGGCCAGACGGACAGCGTAGCGAAAACAATAGGGTTTCTCTTCAACTTTGGTGTACGGAACCCTAAAAATGTGCTTGTATCCTATAAGATTTAATATGATTATTTTTGTTTTACATTTCGAAGACACTACCCAGCAAAAAAAATCTGATTTGGCAGCACTAACAACTGAGGGAAGCCATGCAATGCTTACTTGATAACACAAGCGTGGAAAAACGCTTTTGAAAAGCAGTAATGTAAGGCAGGATCTCTAACAAAGAAGAAAATTATCACAGAAAATTTGGAAAACCAGTAACTTTTGCATCTGAGTATTACTTCTGTGAAGTACTTTAGGTTAGGTTAGGTTAGCAGGCTGCTGGTAATAAAGGGTGAAATTTAGAGTCCAGCACACTTGGGTCCAATATAATGATCTCTTTGAGCTACCTTCGAGTTGAAGAGAAGATAGTGAGTGAGAGTGATAGGGAAGGGATACTGATATAGAAGTCAGGAGGTGGAGGAAGAGTTAAAGAAAAGCTTCATTCTTTTACATTTCTGCTTTTTTGCACGCTTTTTTTAATAATGCACTGTTGCAGCGCATCTGGTGTTAATGAGGGGTATTATACTTTTGAAGCTGTGTTTAGTAAACATTTTATTGATTATGTTACTTCGCCCATGATTTTGCTGCACAACACCGATAAAGGAGGGCGCTCTGATGTTACATTAGGATTAGCATCCGCTGAAGCCGGTGTAGTTTAGTGAACAGTGCCTTATGCCTGCATCTCTAGAACTTTTCTTAAAACAACTAATACAAAGGACACTAATGCACATCAGAAAAATAAGTGGTGTTGCTATTTTAATGGCTGTCGAACCCAGGACCTTCGGTTTTGTAGTCAACGTGCTAACTACTTTAGTCAACGCCATCCCAGTGAAGCACTTTAGTAAGATAGAAAATTTATGGCTTTTTGGAAGCTGAATGTATTGCTTCTAGCTGGCTCATCGCGAACAAACAAAAAAATGCCTTATTCATGCACAATAGCCAAGTGATTCTGTAACATTGTCTCCCTTACAAATACGCTTCTGTGAAGCAATAATTTTTGTTTGCTGGGTAAAGTCTTCATTGAATGAGTTTTACAAATATAATTACAACGAGTTTTAAACTTGCAATCTCACGATGAGCAGGGCAGGTGATGGAAATGTCTACAAAAATACACCGCTTTTATCAAACACAACAACAAAATATACATGCATATGTACGTGTTTTAAATAAAAATTATTCTATTTAAACTCTCGCTTAGCTATGGATCCCCCTCGCGTAATCTTGGGTCGAACTCGTTCACTAGTTCAGTTTTGCCACAAACCAATGATCAAACCCATTTAAATAACATTGGTTTGTGGCAAAAATGAACTAGTGAACGAGTTCGACCCAAGTCTACCCTCGCGTATAAGTATGTAAACAGAGAAAACTGTTATCGCAATATATGAAATAGATAAAGCAACGTGAGCACACATTTTTATTTTTTTTAATATTGAATTATTGATAACTCTAGTGTTAAAGTAGAATAATTAATTCACATACATAAGTAAAAATTAAATAATTTTATAACTTGTATACCACATACACAATTACCCAGTTGGCCAACTTTTCGCAGAGGATACTTTCATCAGGGAAATTTTGACATTTGTCCTGCACGATATTTGTCGATTACAGTTTTTTTCAAGACAATCTAACAGAGACCATACTCAACGACTCTGTAAAAGAAAAACCACTCAACTGGTTATGCATCAAACATCATGGTTGGTCTTGCAACCTTCAGTGCAAAATTTGTGTATATATCTTTTTCAAATGTTATAGAAAATAATCAGTTCTACAGGGACAAGTAAAAGATGAGCGAAAGTCGCTCTTGTTGTCATTTTCTTCGAAAATTTCCTCAATGAGCTGCCGCCAACAGCTCCTTAACGCTGTAGCATTATCATGCGTGTTGCAAGATGTCTGAAAGGCACGGCCAACTGGGAAAGATAAGTGTATACATATGGGCAATTCCACAGAATGTCACGTACGTTGACCAATCAATTAAGCTTATATTTCAAAGCAATGCAGTTAGATTTGTCCTTATATTTTACCACAGGTAGAGATATTTACGCTCCTCAAAAGTACATAAAGAAAAATTTAAATTTAAATTGATCAACGTACATACTACATACGTGATATTCTGTGGAATTGTCCATATGTACATATGTATGTATGTAAATATGTGGCTAAAAATATATTAAGTGTTTAAAATAAATAACAAACAACATTAGTTGATATCAACTGCGTTATTTGTATATACATACATACATATCGTTACCTTAATATAGAAAGGCCCTAACTCATTATTTTTTTTTTGAAATCGAGATTTTTGCATTTTTCGATACATTAAATGTTCTTCTATCGAAATATACAAAAAACTAAATGCCAAAAAAATATTGAGTTAAGGCCTTTCTATATTAAGGCAGCGATATGTACATATGTAAAAGTATTTGTATTATAAAATGTAAAATTTTTATTAAATCAACTATTATTGTAAATAAGTACAACAATAAAGCTTTTGTCAAGCTTTTACGAACTTGGGAGATAAATCTAAATCGATTTGATCAGTCGTTTGCTAGCCAATATTCAGTTCGAACGTATGTATTAAGAAGAGAAAAGTATTATTACAGCAAAATGACCAAGCTGACTTTGTACGGAATAGATGCAAGTCCACCTGTGCGTGCTTGTTTATTGACTTTGAAAGCATTAAATTTGCCTTTCGAATATAAACGTGTCAACTTGTTGGAAAAGGAACACTTGAGTCCGGAATATCTCAAAAAGAATCCTCAACATACTGTGCCCACATTGGAAGATGATGGACATTTCATTTGGGACTCGCACGCCATCATTGCCTACTTGGTGAGCAAGTATGGTAAAGATGACTCTCTATATCCCAAGGACTTGTTAAAGCGTGCTGTAGTCGATCAGCGCTTGCACTTTGAGACCGGTGTAATGTTCCAGGGTGGCTTGCGTAACATTACTGCTCCCCTGTTCTTTAGAAATGAAACTAGAGTACCTCAACATCAAATTGATGCAATCCTGGATATTTAC
Source organism: Tachina grossa (assembly GCA_949987645.1). Lineage (NCBI taxonomy): Eukaryota > Metazoa > Arthropoda > Insecta > Diptera > Tachinidae > Tachina > Tachina grossa. Next base: position 46,776,838 of record OX465278.1, on the reverse strand, counting down.
AACTTCTTAGAAGTTTTCCTTCAGAATAGCCCATACATGGCTGGAGATCATTTAACTATTGCCGACTTTAGCATTATAAGTACAGTGACTTCACTGGTGGCGTTTGTTGACATCGACAGTTCGAAATATAAAAAGTTGAGCGCCTGGATTAAGCGCATGGAAAGTCTACCGTATTATCAGGAGGCCAACGGCAATGGAGCTAAAATGTTGATTGAAATGGTTAAATCAAAAAATATTACTATTGTAGCTTGAGTGTTACAAGGGAGAGACGTTTGTATTTTGTTTGTCGGTTTGTATGTAAATATTAATTGTTCTTATGAAGCTGTATATGCAATAAATAAAAAACTAAAACAATGAAAAAATGCAAAATCATGATTGTACGTAGGCACATACATACATACATACTTATGTATGTATGTACATACATATCGTTACCTTAATATAGAAAGGCTCTAACTCATTATTTTATTTTTGAAATCGAGTTTTTTGTATATTTCGATAGAAGAACATCTAATGTATCGAAAAATGCAAATATATCGATTTAACAAAAATAATGAGTTAGGGCCTTTATATATTAAGGTAACGATATGTAAGCACACGTATTTATATACATAGTATGTAATCTAACACTAATAACACGAACTAATCAAACTTTTTTCAAATATGTTTCTAACAACTGATTCTAATAGAGCAGAGAAAATAAAATAAATACATCGGCGCACACATGGCCAAATTCAAAATTTAGTGCGACAAAATTATTTACTTCATATGTATGTTGATTACGAATATAAAATTTAAAATGGCGGATCCAATATGGCGAACAATTTTTAAAAAATTGCTCGAATACGCTTAAAACTCATTACACGGGTTTTTTTGGGGTCGCTTATTACGAATCTGATGTAAGTTTTTAAAAATTCAAAATGGCGGATACAATATGGCGTATACTTCTTAAAAATTTATCGAATTCGCTTAAAACTTATTACGCGGGAATTAGGGGAAACGGGGACTGCCACCTGACTTTTTTAACACTTATTAGTAGTTGTGATTTTTAACTTTTTAGGAAAAGTCGTGGAACTGTTTGGAACTTTTTTTATAGTAAAAACAGTATACTATATCTACATTACATATAATTGTTGTTTTAATAATAACTGCAAATTAAATTAGATACCTGCTGCTTAAAAATATATTTAAAAAAAACTTTAAACTGTAAATTTACAACAAAAATGTCGAGTGTAGCATCTGGTATATACATAGAACATATTAAGTGCAATAGTGGTTACATTTAACAAAATGAAAAATTCCATTTTCGTCATCGTAATTCGGTGATTTGTCCCTGTGTGCGGCGTTTTGAAAGCTTACATCTGAGACGTACTTCATAGTGGTTTGAAGTTACACTATTCTCTTGAACATTATTAAGGTCGAGGCATATAAAATTCTTCGTACATTATACGTCGCATTTTTCAACTGACATTAACACAACGACGCAGGAGTATGTACTTTGTTGGTGGAAACATTTAAACAGCTTCATTCAATAGGTTTGTTCTCCATTTTATTTTTTAAATATAAATTATTTTATTTTTGCTGCCACAAAAAAAAAAAATAGCAGCCAATAGATGTCAAACTACGCAACGTACGCTAAAAGTTGCCCAACCTTAGCACCTTGCGTTGACGTTGAATGTGACAGGGCTTACAAGAAAACATGTGATTCAATTTACACTTAATTCACATTATGAATTTTTTTCATGAAATTTCTTGCTCGAAACTTTTTTCTATTTGCAAAATGCAGCTCTATAGAAGAAAGTCAAATATAAATAAATTCAGTGAAGTACGACTTTGAGCCGCGCACGGAGGGTTCCATACTAATGTCCTGCACAAGACTATTTATAAGACCTTTCAAGACATGCGAGATTTTTTCAAATGCTTTACTACAGCGAAATATTCTAAAAGAATCGCTAAACAACACTGTTGGCAAGACAGACAACCGAAAAAAATGTCTAGCCAACAGTGTTGCTTATCGATTCTTTTAGAATATTTCGCTGTAGTAAAGCATTTGAAAAATTCTCTCATGTCTTGAAAGGTCTTATAAATAGTCTTGTACAGGACACTATTCCGTACAGACACTAGATATGTAATTCAATACGAACTTTAGCCTATATAAAATATAGTTTTGGCATTTTTTTTTTGTTTTTTGGGTTTTTTCGGTTTTGATTGTTTTTTTAGTTTTGGCGTTTTTTGAGTTTTTTCGGTTTTGGCGATTTTTTAAGTTGTGGCGCTTTTTTTAGTTTTGACGATTTTTTTCGGTTTTTGGCGTTTTTTCATTTTGGAGTTTTATTTAATTTCGGCGTTTTTTTTATTGTGGAGATTTATTTTAGTGTAAAATTTTTTTTTTTAATTTTGGCCATTTTTTCATATAGGCAATTTTTAGTTTGGCGAATTTTTTGCGTTTTGGCGATTTTTTTCGGTTTTTGGCGTTTTTTTCGCGTCTTGGAGATTTTTTTCGGGTTGGCGTTTTTTCGCGTTTTGGCGATTTTTGTCATTTTGGCGATTTTTCGGTTTGGGCGATTTATTTTAGTGTTAGAATTTTTTTACTTTGGTGCTTTTTTTCGTTTAAGCGATTTTTTTTGGTTTTTGGCGATTTTATAATTTTCGAATTTTTTAGTTTTACCGTTTTTGAAAATTTCAAGAGTGTTTCTCTTACGGTTTCCAAGATATAGCAAGTTGTCAAAATTACATAGTCAAAATTGCATTAACTGATGGACCACCTTTTAATTTAAAATTTTTAAAATTTTAGTGTTAATTGTTGTAGTCTATATAAAAATACACTAACTGCCAGTTTACAGAAACCATGTAAAAATTCTCGTCTGCCTATTTAAATTGAAAGCAAAAACAAAGCACTCAAAATTTGTTTTTGTTTTCAATATAAATAGACAGCCGAGAATTTTTACATGGCTTCTATAAACTGGCAGTTATTTTACAAATTTCAAGTGTCAATATGTATGTACATACAATTGTATGTATATTACATTGGATTTTAACATATTTCGTTGCTCGTTTTGGAACACCCTCTAATTTTCAACTGTCATGTTCTACATGGCCAAGGTTCTACATACTCTGTCCAAATTTCAGGTCCGTAGCTCTTACGGTTCTTGAGCAAATAACGTGTGACGGACAGACGGCCATACGGACAGACGGACAGCGTAGCGAAAACAATAGGGTTCCTTTTCACCTTTGGTGTACGGAAGCCTAAAAAAACCAATTGATGAAAATGCAAGCCACTTATCTTCTTCATTTGATAAACTCTTTACATACGTTCGCTTTGGCTGTAACCAACATCTGTTGGGTATATAAAGGAATTTTTGAATATTCGTTATAAATATATTTTATTGTTACATTTTACATATTTAATACAAACATTATTTGTTCTTATATTGTACAAAGTTTGTTTAAATTTAATACAATCAATAATTTAATTCGATCGCATTACATATTTTTTAATAGTGTGATCTACGATAACTGTTACGCACTTGATTTGCCAGGCAACAGGCGAAAATAAATGCTACCAACTAAAATAAAAAAGATAATTTTTATAAATATTTTATTTTCTCAATAAAAATCCAATTGAAACTTACCTCAACAGCAGCAACTCCCAAGCCTGCATAACGAATTATATCGATATTCTTTTCCCAGAATTTGGCAAAAGCCCGTGAACAACCGGGACGTGTCATGGCAGTAGTAGTGCAGCTTTTTGCATCCATGCCACAGCATGAGGCAGGTATACTTTCGCCAGCTAGAGAGTAATCGATAAACGAATTTTTACCGCAGCAATTGAACTAGAAGCGGGTTAGAGAAAATGTTACCAAAATTATATACAAATAATAAATGTACAATTATTTTTTAATAAATATTTATTTATATAAAAGTGCCAGATGTGTCCAGAGAAAATTAATGTGGTAAGTCTCATGACTGCAAAGCAGTTTTGGGATTTTTTTTTATAGGTTTTTACCCTCTTACCCCACCACCTTTTGGCCCCGTCGAGGAGCAATTTTCAAGTGACTTATCGCTCTCAATTTTGTGGCTCTTAATTTTTCCAGAATAAAAAAAAATATATCGCCCACTGTTTATAAAATGTGCCTCAGAAAACAAATGAGAATTATTGAAATTTTTGAAAACGTTTCTAGCAAATTAAAAAGTAACAAATCCATTTCAAAAACACCATTCACAATTGTTCTTTGTTTCTCTTCGCTCTAGGGTTTTTATCTGGCAGAGCTGCCAGATTTCCAAATTTCCAAACTTCTGGAGCTCAATGAATTTGTTCCCGGAAAGCTTTTATTAGCGGATGTGATCGGCTCAAATTCTATTCATATAATGTTATATACATATTTATTTAACTGAAAGATTACAAGGAATTGAATGCCAGCTTTTAGTTTTGATTTTTAAAATCCATTATTATTTTTAAAAACGATATCTAGAGGTCTATGCTAACAACATACAAATTCGAAAGAATTTTCTTTCGTTTCGAATTACAGAGTAAACCTCTCAGTTTGCTTAGAATTGTTTAACAGTTTTCGGGCATAATAGCAGACATTTTCCTCTTGAAATTATCAAAGTGGAAATTTACATTAAATTTGGTAGGTCTGTGTGCAAATTTGTACAATCGTTCTATCAAACAATTTTGGATTAATAAAACTATGCGAGAAATTAAAACTTTTGGAAAAACACATGGACTTGATACTCGTAGTATAGGTTCGATTCTACCACCAAAGGGTACACAGTAAAAAGTTGTGGTTTACTTTTTAGTTTTTTTATACTCACGGGCCTTAATTATATATTATTTTGAAGTTAAAATTTTAAATTCAATCCGAAATAGTTTATAATATTATGTAAAACCATAATTGTTAGTTTATATTCATATTATTCTGGGATAAATTTAATTTTCTATTGGGTTTGTTATATATATATGTATGTATATGCAACGGCTTCGTATTAACATTAATCAAACATTTTTTACTGTGTAGCAAACCCCTATACTCAAGTTGGCCAAATTTTTTATATGGGCCTCCAAAGATTTAAAAAATCAGTGCGCCCTCAAAAAATGGTGTCGTCAGTTTTTGGCCAACAGCTAATTCAGACTTAGTCGTAACACTTAACTTCTTCTTCTTCTTATGTCCTCTGGCTCCCTCAGGAGCATATAGGGCCTCAACAAAACTTCGCCATCTATTCACAAATATGTTGTAACAAATCGATGGTATTTTTAGGCAAATTCATTGTTTCGTAAAGATATTTCGTTCTTGCCATTATCCCTGATCATTAGATTATTGTAACCTTTATTCTTATTGATGATATTTATATATTGATGTATACAAATTTAATGGCAAGAAGTCATCAAAATGGAAATGATTTTTTTCATCACGGAAATACACATAGCCCATAAAGTCTGCGTTCACTTTAAAATTTTTTTACAGATTCAAAAATAACATTCAAAAATGTTTCCAACACAAATGTTTTTATTTTCTTCTTTTAAGCTATATATGTAGCTAAAAAAAAACCAAAAACAAAACGTACATTCATCTCTTCAGTTTTCCTATAATGGGACTTCAGTTCAACAATACATAAATCTGGGCAATAAAGTCTGCGTTCACTTTGTTTATTTTTTACTTTTTAAGAATTTGTGGATCTATTTTTGCTTTATTTTTAACCCCCTACCAAAAAAAGGGTGTTATTAGTTTGTAGTGTGTGTCTGTGTATCTGTGTGTCTGTACAAGTACACGTACAGACCAAACGGCTGAACCGATTTTAAATTAGTTTTTTTTTATGTTTGAAATGTGACTTGATCGAGAGTGTTCTTAGCTATGTTTAAAGAAAACCGGTCTATCCGTTTAGAAGATATAACATCTTTTTTGAAAAAAATCGGGGGTTTTTAAAATTTTTAATTTTTGCTATGATTTCTTATGATTTAAGTTTTCATTTGATGATTTTAGAATTACATTTTATTAACACCCGACTAAAAAAGGGGTGTTATAAGTTTGTAGTGTGTGTCTGTGTATCTGTGTGTCTGTCCGTGTCCACGTACAGGCCAAACGGCTGGACCGATTTTCATTTAGTTTTTTCTGTTTGAAAGATGACTTAATCGAGAGAAGAAAATCGGTCCATACGTTCAGAAGATATAACATCTTTTCTGAAAAAAGTCGGGGGTTTTTACAAATTTTTAATTTTTGTTATTGATAAGTAAATATAGTTTTTCGAATATGAAAGCCAAAGGTAAAGCAGTCAGTGTTTCGGAAAGAAAAATAATTATAAAAATGCAGGAAGAAGGCAATCAGCCCAATCATGAACAAAAATTCCGCGCGAGTTTTTTCACTTTTCCCTTTTCTCCTATTATGAATCTGTTTTTCCCCTGTTTTTACTAAATGCGGGAATAAAAAACTCCCGGGGGAAAAAAGTAGGTATTCCGCCCAATCATGAATATTCCCTCAGAATTCATTTCTCACGGAAAATAATTTTCTCGAGAAAAAATTCCTCCAATCATAAATTCCTTGGGAACAAAAAAGAGTAATACGTGGCATCACCGCATTACGAAGCTCGTTGTTTTGCTTGTTTGTTGACATTTTGTTTCTTCCTTCTTTTGTAGTGAGAGAGTAAACAAAATTATTAACATTCACCAACTTGTAAAAATATGCAAAAATAAGTTTAAATGATTTATTTGGGCATTATTTGTGTTTTTCCACATACAAGAACTATAAAATAGAAGTTTATGTATATAAATTCATGTTTAATGGAGCATTAAGTGTATTTTTATGTATACTCCCTCCAGTTTTGCAAGTGAAAGATTTTTAGTGAAAAAAGCAAGTTCAACTGCGTTCATGATACCTACTTTTTTCCCCGGGGAGTTTTTTCATTCCCGCATTTGGTAAAAGGAGGGAAAAAACAAATTCATAATAGGAGAAAAGGGAAAAGTGAGAAAACTCGTGCGGAATTTTTGTTTATGATTGGGCTGATTATGAACGCAATTGAATTAGCTTTTTTCACTAAAAATCTTTCCCTGGCAAAACAGAAGGGAATTTACATAAAAACACATTTAATACTCCATTAAAACAAAATGTATTTATATACATAAACTTGTATTTTAAAGTTCTTTTATTTGGATTAACACAAATAGTGCCCAAATAAATCATTTATAAACTTATTTTTACTTATTTTTTCAAGTTGGTGAATTTTAATAATTTTGTTTACTCTCTCAATCAAAAAAAAAGGGAGAAACAAAATGTCAACAAACAAGCAAAACAACGAGCTTCGTAATGCGCTGATGCCACATATTACTCTTTTTTGTTCCCAAGGAATTTATGATTGGTGGAATGTTTTCTCGAGAAAATTATTTTCCGTGAGAAATACATTCCGAGGGAATATTCATGATTGGGCTGAATAGCTTCCCAAAAATTGGTAACACTATTGGGATAACATACTTTTCCGTCCAACGCGACATACATAATGAAAAAAATACAGGTAGATTAGCTTCTACACCCCAATCCGCATGTCCAAAAATAGTATCTGTACAAGAAGAATACAAAATAGTTAATATGACAAAGAGTAACCCCCGTATTACTCCCAAAAATATTATTAAAAACGTCCTTCAGTCCTTTAATAAGAAAGTTAGTGCAGAAACAGGCAGACAAATTTTAATGAATGCAGGATAGCATGGTAGGGTTGCGGGTTGATGTGAAGAGACAAAAGCGTATTCAGTTTGCTCACTCCTATATAAATCGGCCTCCTTAGTTTTGGAGACACATGAAATTTTTGATGATAGTAAATTTTGTATTTTTGGCATAAAAGGCCGTCAAATAGTCACAGTCTGCTCTTGAGAAGCAAAATCTATTTGCTACAGTTAAACACGGATGTGGTGGAATTATGGTGTGGGGTTGTATGGCGGCTGGAGGTGTAGGTCAGATGGAGTTTATTGAATCTCCAATGGATAAATGAGCATATTTAAAAATTTTAAAAAGAAGTTTAAAGCTTAGTGCGGAAAAACTTTATTTATCATTTTGGTTCCAACAAGACAACGACCCATAGCACACAGCGGCAATCTTTAGACTTTGGCTATTGTATAATGCTCCTAAGCAGCTTAAAACACCTTCCAATCACCTGATTGCACTGAGCACCTCCGGCATTTTTAGAGACAAAGAAATTTGTCAGAAACACGTCATAATAAGCAAAGATGCTCTTCGAAGTGTTATGCACACAGAGTGGGCCAAATTCGCAGCTGACGAAGCACAGAAGTTGTTCAATTCCATGTAAAATAGACCAATAGATAAAATATTAAATTAAGTTTTTTTTTCGAAAAAACTGCATCCCTTATTTCTTGAATTGCAACTGAACGCAGACTTTTTGATTGAAATATTTGTGTACTAACAACATTAAATTCCGCTATATAAAAATTGTTAAAAGAAATGTACATTTTCTTATTGGTTTTTTTAAATATAGGTTTTCAGGAAAAATTATGTGAAAATAAATTTCATCTCAATTAAACGTTTACGTGTTAGTTTCAAATCAGTTGAATTATTATTAAGGCGAAGGCAGACCTTATGGTCTATGTGTATGCCTCTAGCACGGCATAATCTCTATAACTACTTTTGCTGCTGTCAATAGGGCTAGTTTATGCAGAGCGTCACTAGATCACGTTTATGATGGTGGATGCATTGATGTCATTCCGTGATAAGAGCATGATGGCAGGTGTTTACATAGTTCTATCGGGTGGCCTGACGCCTTTTTTCTGTGCTATAGTTTTCTTAATTTAATAAAATAGACTTTCAAAGTCACTCAATTAAAAATAACCATATACAACTAACTGAACATACATTTAATATATGCTTTTAAAAATGTGCTAGTTTTATGTCCATCATTGCTGTACATTAGTGTAATAAAAATTTTAACTCGGATGCAAATTTTTATGATTCATAATAACTTAAATAAAGGCTTTTAATAAACTCTTGCTTATTCTGACCAAATTTATTTTCTAAATAGCTAAAAATTAATGTTGTTGGTTGTCAAAAGTTATTGTAGAGAACATAATATAATTATCGCAACCATATGAAGCAAAACCATGGCCGAAAAAGATTATATTAACCTTGTTTATGTAGATTTAAGTTGACATTTTTCTGTGTGTATTTCCTCAGCCTGTATACAATAAAAATACTTACAGTTATTTGAAGAGTATCCATCACTTTTTGATCGACATGTCGTTGATTCCAGATCGTTGTTATTACATCGTCCATCGATTTTAACAATTTTTCGCGCTGCATCCAAACGTAAACGATCAATGTCAGTTGACAGATAAATAAGACCAACATAATGACAGAATACTGCAAAATATGTATAAATTATTAGTTGAATATGCAAATAGTAAATATGCAAATAGTCAAAAATATTTACTGTCATGGTACAGCACGAGTTTTCTCTGATCGCTCCGCAACATCCCAAAAATGCAATTACAAAAATTATGCAACCCAAAACTAAAATCGCGATGGGCACACTGTGCGTTTCAACGCTTTGTGGTATATTCGATATATCGCCAATATTGGAGAGCATAAGAGATCCAAATACTATAAGTAATATACCACATACCTGCAAGATTTTAGAAATGTATTACATACATATATATTTTTTCATTATTTTTATTTTTTATTTTCTTTGTCTAAAACATATGGGGAATTCACAAGGTGTTCGTTCTATCATGTCATAATTGTCTAAATGTTTTAAATTATTTATGTTAATACTAGCTGACCCGGCAAACGTTGTTTTGCCACATAAATTTTATTTCTAGGGAATTTCTAGGGTAGAAAATAATAACTGATTATAAGTGTATGAGGATGTGGTCTATGAGTGATAGAGGCAGGTAGTGCTGAAAACGATGACGGAATATAAAAATAACATAACAACAAACATTTAAGGCGTTATTCAGAAAAAAAAAATATTTTGGTTTACAAAACGTCTTACAAACAAATTTCCTTACAAAATTTGTTTTGTAAAGCTTTAGTAAACCAAAATAATTTTTTCTGAATACGGCAGTTATTGTTTTAAATTTATTATAATTTATACTTATATTAATTTTTTCAAATTAACTCATACCCTTTCCTATTCTAAAGGGTCCGCCATCTAACATTTTTTTTTTTCAACTAGTGCTTATTTCGTGAATGGTAACACTTAGCTCATGTCTGATTTGACGATAATTAGTTTTATCCTTCCGCTGAACGAGCCAACTGACCATCCAATGTGTTTTCGCTTCGCTAAGTGGGGCTGCGATCAACTTACAGAAGATGCCGATTTTGCCAAAAAAAAAAAAACATCTTTTCAGATGAAGCTCATTTTGATCTTGGCGGGTATGTAAACAAGCAAAATTGTCGCATTTGGGGCACAGAAAACCCGCACGCATACATTGAAAAGCCGACGCTCCCAAAACGAGTCACTGTTTGGTGTGGATTTTGGTCCAGAGGCATAATTGGAAAATAATTTCGAAAATGAGCAAGGAGTGGCCGTTACAGTCAATGGCGATCGTTATCGGGCCATGTTGAACGAATTTTTGTTCACAAAAATTGAAGAGGAGGATATTGGCAACATTTGGTTTCAACAGGACGGCGCTACGTGCCACACAGCCGAAGCTTCAGTAGTTTTTTTTATAGCATTTTCAAAAAAAAAAAAAAAAAGTTATCTGGCGGACCCTTTACCAATAATTTGAATTACTTCGCACATCGCACCTGGATGTAGTAATGCTGTTCTCATTAAGGATGTTTTGTATTGCAAAGAGATTGATCTCGATATGGGCCAGATGGAGAATACTGCTGTACGCATTAGACCCCTGCACAAGACCACTTAAAAGAACTTCGGGAATTTTTGCTTTTAAACCCGGACTTTGACATTCGGCCAACGGATGGACCAACGAGGGGAAATTGCTCACTCTACTTTTTTTTTGCGACTGTTGACATCACTTCTGTTAATTCTTATTTGCTTATGACATTTTTCTATGAATCGAACCATAAAGCAGTTGAAATAATTTTCTACACAAACGATTGCTTGATGAGAAAACATTTTACAAGATACGACTATGACCACATGAACCAGAGTAGATTTACGAGCAGACTAGCATCTAATCTTGCTGGATTTGGACTACCAATTGACCGAAATGTGCCTAAAACTAAAATTGACGAATGCATACTTTCTTTGAACAATGCAGTTCGGAATGCTATGGAGCACTTTATTCCGAAAGTCTCTGTTGGAGGCCGTGGTTTTCTCAGGCTGCCACAGGATATTCTAAATTTCATTGAAGAAAAGAAACGGCTTAGACGAAGGCTTCACAGAAGTCAAAATTCTGAATGACGAAATATATATAAGGCTGACTTATGTACGTGATTTGGACAGAATAGGACCATAGACAATAAATAATGCCATAGACAATTTTGAACGGGATCACTGAACAAAATTTTTACAGGACATTCGTTCTGTTATTGACATTTAGAATTTTTAATTAAGAATGCTGCAGGATTTAGTGCTCTTCTAGTATCCCTGCTAACCAGACACTGTCTCATAGGTAGGCATGCACAAAGGTTAACGGCAGTGTTTAAAAAACTGCCAGCAAAACAGCAACAGCACTAAAAATCTGCATTTGCTGTGCTGCGAAAAGTTTACTTATTTATTAACTTTTGTTGCTGTGCTGTGCTGCGCACATGTCTGCAGTTAAGTCACAGCAAAGCTTCATTGCGCGTTGTTGATGCCTCTTCTGTTGCTTTAACTTTAGCTAAAATAAAGCGACAGTAAAATGAACAGTCGAATTTTGTTTTATATTGCTTTGGCTTTAGCTGCGAAGATCTTCAGAGCACAGCAACAGTTAAGTTAAATTTTTTCTATATTTTTGATTTGAACGGGCTAAAGTTCGTATCGCTTTTAAGCCAAATTACATGTGATAATTATTAATGAACAAATAACACCAAAGTCTATTGTAAATATTCTGACTAACAACACATAGTTGAACGGAACAGCCAGCCGTTTTCGAAGGCCACTAAACCTTCATCATCAGCGTTCTTTTGTGTTTGGTCCACTGTGTGTGGTGTCAGTTGATGTAGATTTCTACTTTATATACTTAGCATTTTATTGCAAATGGAATATGTGAATTGTTTTGATTCATCGTATTTCAATTTGCTGAAAGCTTTTTTGTATTGTAAGCTCAATTTTACCATCACTATATTTACAACAGTCTTACCATTGTCGTTTTTTTGTTCTTTTTACTAATTATACACATGTTACTTAAATTTTTTTCGTTTAACATCACAGTCGACAGTCGCTTGTTCGTTGTTTGTTTTGTGCTTTGGTGTTGCTGTCTACTTTGAAACTTTTGGCAGTCACAGCACAGTCGAAGCAAATGAAATACAAAAATAGAAGCACTTTCAAAAGCTGACTAAAGGTAGAACACAATGATTTTTGCCGCAGCTGCCAAGATATCGATGAAGATAAAAGCGTGTAAAACATCTTCTGTGTCACTGTGCTGGTCTTGCAAGAAAAAGAATGCCCACAATGAGCGCTCTTGAGTTCAGGGAACTTTCTGACGTTGCCAGTGTTGAATTGCAACGTATTTGTAGCTTTATATTGAGCTCTGGTTGGTGCGCCGGTGGGGACTCTGCATAAGCAGAGTCTCCGTGGTATCACAATGAACCAAAACGTTCTAAGTGAGTCCGAGATTCTGACTGCCACACCCTTACCTAACTTGACCTAGTTATCGTCTAGTTTACGAGGCTTCGCGATGCAATAAAATTAAAAAATATGATTTATTTTAACTCACAAAAAATGTGTTTACCTTTCGCCAAATACAATAAAGCTATTTAACCCTTTCAGACATTTTGTCCAATATATTGGACATTTTTCTTTCTCTTTTTAAAGTGTATCTTAAACGTAAACAAACAGATTTCTACATATAATACCCTTATAAAACGAGTGTTTAGTATATTATGTACACGTGTGATTGAAACATATAATTTTTCATTGCTCTTTGTTAAATTAAGCTGTTTTCATAACTGCACTAGCGCTGTCGGACATTGTAATATTCAATGCTAATCTAAAGTGATAATTACATTATTTTAAGCTCTAAAAAAATTGGTAAGTATTAATTGAATATTTGTTGAGCTATTTCTGTACTAATTCAAACAATTTTCATAATATTGCAGTCATAAGACGTATTTAATTGCTCGTCCATATATTGGACAAATTTACTTTGTGGGTGTAGTTTTTGGTATTTGCAAGGAAACCTTTATTTAGGAATATTGCTGCTTTATTTCATGAAATGGCTTCAAAACGACAACTAAGTGAAGAGGAAATCTTGAAACATTTAGAAGAAACTTCAGACTTAAGCGATGCAGAAGAAGATGATGAGGTTGACCAACAGTTTCCTCCTGGTCAGTTTCCTGACCAGGTGCAAGTTACTTGCCACGAAGCCTTGATAACAGAAATTGAAGATGAATGGAACTTTCGACTCTAGGAATTGAACTCAGCCACTTGGTAGATTTAGTTCCACAAAGTCCTGGCTATGATCATAAGAACACAAAAATCCAATTTACTCAAAAAAAAAATATTATATGGAAGAATAGGCTTGTGCGAAATCAAGATCTTGTTGCTATAATGATAATAATGTTGTAGAAACGTCATTTCAATATTTTCAGAAATATTTCAATGATGAATTTTTTGACAAAGCAGCATACTATACGAATTTAAACACCGTTCAGCAAGGAAAGTCATATTTTAAACAATCCAACGCAGATGAATTGCGTATATTTTTTGGTCTTCATATTATGATGAGTTGCTTAAAATTCCCCCGAGTGCGTATGTACTTTGATAAACCTTGGGGAATGCCATTGTTTTATGAAAATATGACAGTTAATCGCTTTTTTTTTTATTACGCAACAATCTACATGTGTCAGATATTTCAGCACGCCCAAAACAATGTCAGGATAGAATTTACAAAGTAAGGCCCGTAATTGAACAGGTCCGTCTTTGGCTTCACCAACTGCCTTTGGAGGAAAATCTTTGCATTGACGAGCAAGTTATGCCATTCAAAGGAAAATTTACTGGCCTACAGTACATCAAGGGCAAACCATGTCCATGGGGTATCAAAGTGTTTTTTTTTATGCGGAAAAAGTGGTATGCCCTATGATTTCATTATTTACCAAGGTTCTACAACACCACTCAGCCAAATATTAGTTAAGACCGTAGGAAGTGGATCAGCAGTTGTGCTACAATTGCCAAAGCGTATACCAATGCAAAATTTAGGTCATAAATTATATTTTGATAATTACTTTCCCTCTTTTCAATTATTTGAAATTCTACTAGATAGAGGTATTTATGCAGCAGGAACTGTGCGAAGCAATCGATTCAGCAACCCGCCTTTGCCGGATCAAAAAGTTTTGAGTAAGCGTGGGCGAGGTTCTGCTTCGGAATGCTATAGTGCGAACGGAAAAGTAATATTTACAAGGTGGGTGGAGTGGACCTCCTAGATCAAATGCTACAGTACTACAGAATCAACATTCGTACTTCAAAATGGACGGTGCGTGTAATAATGCATTTTGTTGATTTGGCGCTCACTGCTTCCTGGATGGAGTATAAAAAAGCTTGCGAAGTAAATGGAGTTCCACAAAAGGATATATTAGATTCTCTAAACTTTCGCGCTGATGTGGCCAATATTCTAATTAAATTGCAAACAACGGGTTATGATATTGATATACCTCGTAAAGGCAGACCATCTCGAACTTTTACATGTCCACCAGAAAATGCACCAGAAAGCAGCATGTCAACGACTAATTGTGAGCCATTGCAAACTGCACTCACACGAAAAAAAAAACAAATCAAAGTGCCCCTGCTAAGGAAGTTCGACATGATAGTCACAACCACTTGCCAGAATTTTTGGAAAATGCAAACCCTGGTCGCTGCAAAATGGACGGTTGATCAAAAAAAACTTTTATAGTTTGCAAAAAATGTAAAGTTTATCTCTGTGTAAAACGTAGAAGTAATTGCTTTTTAAATTATCACACAAAATAAATTTTTTGTATTACATTAGTCTCATATAATTGCATTCATTGTCTTAAAATTTATTCGTAAGAAATAATTCCACTAAGTAACTTTGTCCAATATATTGGACATCACCTGACCGCCAGGTGAGACAATCTACCTAAAATTTGACTTCAGATTCTTAATCAGCAGCCTCAAATTTGCTTACATTGAAAATTTCAGATTTTTATCTCAACTTTTTCTATTTAATGTCTGAAAGGGTTAAAATAAACTCTGAGCCTGAGTCATTATTTAAGTAAAAATTAATGACGTCTCTACATACATGAATATTTGTTGGTACATATTGCATTTATTTTACACTAATTAGCTAAATGAGTTCTACTTAATTTTAAATGAAAAAAATACATTGAAATAATTGAAAACATATACTATCAATAAAGGGCTTATATATTTTCAATAAAAAAATATATAAACCATTCTCTATTAGTCATCGATTATTGTCGTTTTTAGAAAACATTTTCAACAAAATAAACACTCAATTAAAATGATGACAAAAGTTATTATTATTTCTGTTTACCCTAAATATTAGAGAGAAGTTTTTAATTTGGGTAAATGTTTGCTTTCAAAACCGAAAGATAAGATAAAACTTAGTAATATATTATTTCGTATAAGTTGAGTAAATGCTATTGAAATATGTGGATGCATACCTATTTACGCCGTTTTTTTTTATCATTTGATAAGAAAAATATTGTATACTAGTTTTTAAACTGGGTAAAACTGTTCTCAGACCTTAAAACGATCAATAGTTTACAAAAAAAAATTATCATGGAAAAAACTTAAAACTACTGGTACAAAATAACATAATAATCGTACTCTTTTGCATGAATTTAATTTCCAGTGAATTTGTCATAATTTTTTTTATCTGAATTGTATATTGTAAGTGTAATTGTAAAGATAATTTAAACTATTGTTATGGTTTTATAATTATTTACTATTTTCTCACCACAAATAGTATATTAAATATAAAGAGAATATATTTAACTAAAACACCACCGCAATCCATTTTAAAATTTCGTCTACTTTCCAACTGTCTGGTATTTTTCGTGTTATCACTAGCAAAAGTTAAATTACAACTAAACGCTTTATTGAAATGAAAGTAATATTCTGTTTTTTTTTGTTTTTGAAAAGCAGAACTTTTCCAGCGTTGCCAATTAGCACTTTTTAACGAGCTAACAGCGTTGCCAGTTTATTCTTTTCACTATAAAATGTGCTTTCTATATTTTGCATATAGTCTACCGTATATCGAGCCCATTAGCTTCAATAGAGTTATAACATGTGCATAATTAGTAAATAACAAACGACAATGGTAAGACTGTTGTAAATTTAGAGATGGTAAAATTGAGCTTTCATTACAAAAAAGCTTTCAGCAAATTGATATACGATAAATCAAAACATTTCACTTATTCCATTTGCACTGAAAACTGGGTATATACACGCAAAGAAAAAATATGGTTGAGGTAACCATAATCAAACAGCAACATACTATGATTGAATTATATGGTTGCAGTCAATCATATTATTGTTAATAGAAAAAAAAACTTTAACAATATTATCTGAGTTAATTATAACATTATCTGAGTTAATTATATTATAATCTTAGTATTGTAAATATGATAACACTATTGTTAGATGTGACTAAAATATAATTGAGACTCACGATACCATGTTCTAATATTATATTAATATTGTTAAATACGACCACAGTATTATTTAATATAATAATACTATTTTGTTTTTTAATCATATATTTATTGTAGAAACAGCTGTGCGTTAAATTCGAAATAAAAATAAATTAATATTGTGGAAATACGTTGTATATATAGAAATGTATACTTACACGACATACAGCCATGTCTGTATAAAAAGATACACAAATGTTTATATATTTTTATTGATCTACCCTTTTGTTTATACTTTATTTATTTATTCATTTATTTAACACTACCGATAGCTTATAAACGAAATACTGAACTGACAGATGTTTTTGAAAAAGATTTTTTTTAAACTTGCCATAGTATGGTTTTGGAAAACATTATATTGTTATTTACATCATATTATTTTTAAATAATAAAACAAATTATATTGTAGTCATAAATTTTTAACAAAACTGTATTGTTAAACTCTAACCAAATCACACTTTTTTATGGATTATGGATTCAAACATTATGGATTAAAACATTACTCTGTTTATCGTAACTAAATAAATGTCTAAAATAACAATAACTAGTTTTCGACGACCACACATTTGTTTCAGAGAACATAATATTGTTTTCTCAACCATTCTACAACCATATCTTTTCTTTACGTGTAAATCAGATATCTACATCAATTGACACCACACACAGTGTACCAAACACAAAACAAGGCTGATGATGAAGGTTTAGTGGCCTTCGAAAACAGCTGATTATTCCGTTCAACTATATGTTGTCAGAATATTTACAACTAACTTTGGTGTTATTTGGTCATTAATAATTATCACATGTAATTTGGCTTACAAAGCGATACGAACTTTAGCCTGTTCAAATCATAAATTAGACGTATTTATATTTTAATACTATTTACGCAGCCCTCTATGTACATATACATGTAATTACTTGTTATCCTAAAATCGAATTTGAAAATTACTTCGTATATTTTCACTAGTTAAGAATTTTAAAACTTTATTGTTTGAATTCCGAATCCCGGGATCGTAATCCTAGTCTATGAATTTTAAATATTTTCGCTGAGGCCGAGTTTACATCTGTGTGACATGTGCCCAAAAAAGTGTAACCACTAATTACTAATGAAAAACTGTTTGATTCAGACACGTAGATAATTTTGTAGAATTCAACATGTTTGAAAACTGTTTAATTCAATGAATACTTTATTGCAAATGCATCGCCTACTGTTATCCGCATTTACTCATATATTCAAACTCATTAGGAACTGTTTGACTTGCTTAATGCTTTACCAAAATGAAAAGTTAAGAACAGGGAGAAAAGTTGTGTAACAATTAATATGATTCCTGAGAATTTAATTATATCATAATTTTTAGTACTAAAATCTAGAAAAGCGTATGTGCATCCAATTTTAGTTGTATATACTTTATATGGATATTCCGGTAATATCCAGGCACCACAACATAAGTTCGGAACCATCAAGTAATTATAATTCCTCCAATCATATCTTCCACAGCAGTTGAACTTTTCATTTGTTATAAATTAATTTAAATATACTTGTATTTAATCTTTGTTTTTCCATATTGCATTATCAATAATATAATATAAGTAATAATTTTTAACTTCCCATATACATACATATGTACATATGTATATAAAGTATTGAGTAGTATCGAGTACGCAATTGAAAAAGTATCAAGTAGTACTGAGTATTCAAAAGTAGCCGCTTTTTACAACACTAAATTGGTCCTGTAAAAGAAAAATTGGCCTTCCTTGCTGAAATAAAAATAAACAATAAACGCAAATAAAAATACACAATTTAAGAAATTTATTATTTGACATATTGTCATAAGTTTATTTTAATTGAAATTTATTTCCTAATGGTGAAGCATGTCTATATAAATTGCTTCAACCACACATTTTAAAAAGCCACAAACCTGTTATCTTATGCACAGACTTTCAAAAACCATTTGAGAATTCACAAATCATATCAAATATCTTTGAAAGTCACAAAAGTTAATTTTTTAATTTGCTGCTATAAACTATGATAGTAAACTCAACTTCTAGTTAGTTGCAGCAACTGATTGAAAGTTTTTATTTTAATTTTAATATAGAACTACAATTTTTTAGTTGCTAATACCAAAAGTTGGTAGTAAAATCCAATTCGTAATATTTTATTCGGTTGGGTTAACCAATCAGTTAATTAGTCATGACAAAAGCATACGCTCGGTTGATGCAATCAATTTAAGTATTGTCACAATCATATCTTTGTTACAATTATGCCCTTATGGCAATGAACATGGATTGTTTTTTGGATTAACAGAAAATTGATAGCGTGAACTGAAATATGGTGAATGCAAATGATATACAGGGTGGGCCAAAAGAAACCAAGGGGTGTAAAAGTTTAATAACTTTTTTGTTTATTAATTTTTTTTTATTTTTTCTTTCAGATTATATAGACAACACTTGGAGAATTTATAATGGAGAGGTTCACAACTGAACAGAGAACCAGAACAATAGAATTTTATTATTTAAACCAGAGATCAATTATTTTAACGCAAAGAGCATATCGTCGACATTTTAACGTCAGAATTTCGCCCTCTGAACTGTAGGTTCTGGGGTTCTCAAAATCCAAGAGCCATTCATTAACTCCAATTGCACCCCATCAGGTGTACAGTATGGTGTGGGATCACATCTGAAAATGTCATTGGGCCCTACTTCTTCGAGAATGAAGATGGAAGTGCTGTAACCGTAAATGGAGAGCGGTATCGGTTTATTGTAGAAAATTTTTTACGTCCTGCTCTTGAAAACAGACCTGGTATGTGGTTTCAGCAGGACGGAGCCACTGCCCATACTGCCCGAGACACAATGGCACTTTTAAGTCAACTTTTTGGAGAGCGAATAATTTCTCGAAATTCGGAAATTATTTGGCCAGCGCGATCGCCAGATTTGACAGCACCCGACTATTTTCTTTGGGGTTTTTTGAAGGAGCGAGTGTATGTGAACAAGCCAGAGACAATCCTTGAACTCAAGGCAAACATTGTTGCAGAAATTCGAACGCTACAGCCACAAGTTTTGAAAGATGTTATGGAAAATGCTCTAAAAAGAGCCCATCAGTGCGAAGCTGAAAACGGTGGTCATTTAAGAGACATCATTTTTCATATAATCTGAAAGAAAAAATAAAAAAAAGTTAATAAACAAAAAAGTTATTAAACTTTTACACCCCTTGGTTTCTTTTGGCCCACCCTGTATTATTGGACTAACCGATTTCCAATCAATCTTTTTTCTAGGTGTGCACAAGTCGACTGATTTATGTTATCTATGCTATAATAGTGTGCTAACATAAAACTTTTCAAAAAGAAAAAAAGTTAAAAATAATTTACAGCCTATTTGTGTAAAGCGGTGAAGTTAGAAAACTTGTACAATGTTTCTTTAATCTATTACAGAAACGTCAAGATTTCGTTAACGTCTTACACAAACAGGCTGTTAGTTCCAAGCATTTCATTAATTTTTTGATAACATATCTTAGAAATAAATTAATATCTTCTGGTTGTTTTTATAAAAATCGCAATTTGTTGTTATTTAATTAATAATATGTGTCTTCTTAAAAGAATAGTATTCGGAATGTGCTAAATTCCTTGAAGGAAATAATATTTAAAAATATGACACGCATATATGTATGTAATCAGTTAGTTGGCTGGTGATGAAAGTTAATTTTTTTTATTATCTTATTATTTCATTTCATTAAACTTGCAAAAGCTTGGGCCAAAAATAAGTCAATTCTGTGCGAGGAAAATTTGCTATTTCGTGCACTGTCGTATTATTCACGATATCGTATCTAATACTAATACGCGTATACATACAATGTAACTTCGTTATAAATCAATAGCCCAATTCACAATCTTGTGCAAATGATCTTGCATTGTTGCATGTGCAAAATGGTATAGTACCACTAAGAATTGTTAAGTGGTGAGTATAATATACTATACAATTTTGCACATGCAACGATGCAAGACCATTTGCACAACATTGTGAATTGGGCTAATGTATAGTTTCTTTATCATGACATGTGCACAACGTGTAAGTTTTTTTCATATGCTTACAGTATGCTCTCGATAATTTGACATATTTTGATTTAAAATTATTGAAGTTATATTTGTTTTGTGTGGTTTGTGTCTATACTTGGGAACGAACTTTCGTAGTTCTTTCAGACTGCCGAATTAATGCAGCGTTTTCCAGGCTGAGATCTTAGCGATCCTCAAGGCCACAGAACTGGTGGCCAGAAATGTATCTCAAGGTTAGAAGATAATCTTCTACATCGGCAGCCAGTCACACAGAGAAAACAGTGCCTATTAATTGCCTCATAAAATAGAACAAAATTAATAAGAAATCTCTATGGTTTTTTTTCAATAAGGAAATCTTATTAATTTCATAGAGAAAACGTTTTTGAAAAAATCAAGAAGAAATCTTGTAGTTTTTATGAGGTTATCTTATTGATTTTTTTTAATAAGGTTTTCATAAAATAAAAAAAATATGTCTTTCTTTATTCTTTGTGCTTTGCTTATATATTTTCATTTAAATTCTATACCATATATTATATATATATATTTGAAAGGAGACAAGTATTGAACCAGCAAACTTCTGACTGATAGACAAACACTCTAACCAATATGCTAACAAACAGTCTGAATAACCATTAAAATAATTTTGCAAACATGCTTATACAAAAACAAAAAAGACCATGAAAAAAAATTGTCTGTGTCTATTTATAGATATGAAATAACAAGACACCTCATAAAATCAAGAAGATTTCCTTATTAAAAAAATCAATAAGATGCTTCACACATAATCATATAGGAACCTAATAAAATCAAGAAGAAAACCTTATTGACAAAATCAATAAGATAGCCTAATAAAATCAAGAAGAAAACCTTTTTAAAAAAAATCAATAAAGCAACCTAATAAAATCAATAATAAATCCATATTGTTTACAATTTATAAGAAAACCTAATAGAAACAAGAAGTTTTCCAAAAATAACGGAAATTGAGTAAAAAAAAGTTGGGAATAATAAGATTTCTTCTTGATTTTATGTGGTTTTCTTCTTGATAAAATTAATAAGATTTACCACATAAAAACAATAAGGAATCTCTATGAAAAAATCTTCGCTTCTTTCTGCTGGGATACCCCTTAGCCTAAAAACGTTTCATAGAGAAAATCTTATTGATTCTATGAGGCAGTTTTTTCTCTGTGCAGCGTTAAAAGCTTTAAAGGGACACAATGTCAAATCGAAACTTGTTAGTGACTGTAGGAGAGCCCTCAACTTGCTTATGGATAAGTATAGTTTCAGAATATGTTGGGTTTATGCCCACAGCAGTGCTGAGGGAAATGAAATTGCCGATGACTTGCCAAAAATAGGGTCGGCATTAGGTGTGGGAATGTCAGACAGGTCGGTGAAATTACCGGTAGGTCACTACTATAAGAAACTCAGTAATTGGGTAGAAAACAGGACCAACAGTTCATAGCGAAGTAGCGAGTATTGTAGAGTATCGAGGGCTATGTGGCCAAAACTTGACTCAGGAAGATGTAAACTGCTACTAGACATGAATAGGAAGGCAATGAAAATCATAATAGACGGGTTGACTGGTCACTGCTTGGTCAGAGCAAAAACCAGCATTTCGGAAACTGGCTGGCTCTACAGATTTCTGTAGGATGTGCAGGCATAAAGAGGAACCAGAAACCATTGAACATATTATCTGTCACTGCCCGAAGCTGCAACGTGGCTGAGCAGACGTTTCCATGAGAGCATTACTGATATCGGGAAGTGTAAACTAGACGACATCAGGCGTTTCATCATGGGAATTCGGTGGCTTAATGACAGATAATAGGGTCACTTCTGGCTACAAATAGGGTGTAAATATTACTTTTTAATGGGCAACAGAAGGGAATCACAATGGACCCAATAGGGTCTCTGAGTGCACCACCATTCCTGACCTAACCTAACCTATTTGTTTTTAAGATTTCAACAAATCGAAAGTAATTTAAATATCGCACTTTTTCCACTGAAGGGGCCAACCCAAAATTTTGAAATTTTAATTTTTTGCAGGAAAATGATATACACTGCTCATATATGCATAGTATTAATATATAAAATAATTTTCTCGACACTTTCATCGAAAAATACGGTTGTATCTACACAGAAAAATTTTATATTAAAATTTACGAAACCAAGGTTAATTGAAAAATTTTCAGCAATGATTTTGTTTAATGTCTGTTTGTGTTTCATGTTAATTCAACATGATTTACAGTGATCGTCAAATAAAAATTTTTCTCTTTAAATGACTTTATTTTATGTAATGTTAAATCCAAAAGAAGAATCATGTTAAATCAAAGTTATTTCAAGTTGGAATAACGTAAATTTTAATGCTGAAATCAAAGTTTTTTTTTAAGTTGAAACAACATGAATTTAATGTAATGTACTCATACTATTTTTGTATTAATAATTATTTAACTTACTTTATTGTGTGTATTAGCACAGGCAGCTAGCTGGCTTACCCGGCCAAGATTTGAACTCCCAACTCATCGAAAGGCAGCCAACAAGTTTAGTTTTTCTTTAAATACACACCAAATGAATACCATAATGAATTAGATTTTAATTCAACATGATTTAATTGATCATTTAACATGAAATTTATTTGAAATTAAAGTTATAATTAAAGTAAAAATTCAAACTGTGAACCTGCGATCCTACGACTACAAGACTGGTTCAAAAATTAAATGATTTTCAAAATCTTTCGAAATGCATCCTTCCTTGAAGCAGTTTTATTTCATATTTCTTTCACATTCGTGATTATTGCTCTAGTTAAACTTTAAGGGTCTTATTTAGTAGATGCCGTTCGAGTAGCGTAGCGTTCTTATAAAATGGAATGCAAAGATCAGGGCTATAAGCTGTGTAATAATCAAAACAATTCCCAAAAAACGAATTATATCACTGTGACTCCTCCAAAAATTATAAAATTCCCTTTCGCAACCAGGTTTGTTTAGATAGACTTAGTCGGGGCATTCTGCTAATATGCAGTTACCACAACATGAATTGGGAACCTTAAGGCCAGCTGTGGTGTAATCGCTTGATCCATAATGGCCGCAACAGTCAAACTAAACAAAAAACATATGATTCAGAGAAGTATTTTTAAATTTCATTTAAAGCATGGATTCTTAAAAAAAAATCGATTTTACCTGTATTTGTAATATGTCCATGGGATATCCGTTCTGCTGACTATTTTGTGACCAAGCCATGCGAACTAAATCGCTCATTAAATTAGTATAATTGCCTATGTTTGTGAATACCCATAATACCATGGCCAATTGCAAAAGAAAGAGCACAAATGTTGCCACACCATACTAAAATATCAAGTTATTCAATCGTGTATAATGAATTTAAATTATGAAACTTTTTCTAGAGCAGAGAACGACTTAACAAAAATGGCGTAGCATGAATCTTTGAAGGATTTTTGCCAAAAAAGTTTCATTCAAATTTTAAAATATAAATTCAGTCTAGGTATGAGGGAAAGTCAATGAGTATAGGAAAAATTAGGTTTTGCAGGCCATAAGTTCCGCGAGAACCGGCTCACTTCGGTCCTGTTAGGTCCAGTTGTGGATGCTTCACAATTCAAAGCTCTACTTGTATTTTTTCTCTTCAAAAATTTGAGCTCAACATGATGACATTCCTAGATAAAACCTCAACCATTTTGCCATTTATTTATCTTCATATTTAAAATCATGGATTAAGGTGATTTGCTAATCTGAGGCCGGACTCTGCAATGATGAGTTTTGAAATGTTCATCAGTTTCAGAGCTCACAAATCACCTCATATTTTCCAGTGAAAAATTTTGACACTAGTGTCAAAATAATTTGTTCTTACCGTTACAGATGTACTGAGATTGGTAAACACTTTAAAACTAGTCGTTGCGAAATCCGGCCACTGAAGATTTTGGCCCATATTCGTAATATGTTTTACTCGTACGACCATGTTTAAATTTATTATCTTGTACTGATCATTTCCTGTAGTTAATCTTTAAAATTCTTGGGTAATTTTAATTAAAGAGCAGCAAAGACACAGACAACACAAGATTTTGGCAACTTGAAGATTTTTTAAGTATACTATTTTACAATTCCGTGAGATCCTTGGCAAATACCTATTGACTTACCCTCGAAAGAAAAATTGAACTCTTACAATTGTTAGGAAAATAATATTTTCCACATAAACGGCAAAGCTTCCTATTAAGGCTACAGCTACAATGAAGATGCCCAATACCATGACCAATGTTGGCAAAGTTTTGATGTCGGATGCATTTGGATATTTCGTAAAATCGCCAATTTTTTCAGCCATTAGAATAGCAACTATGGCCAATAAATATCCAAATAGCTGAAAATATAAAAGTACAGTAAACTTATGAAAGAATTATGAAACATAAATAGTGTTTAAATTGAAATTTCTCTAAGCAAAAGTAAAGTCATTATGTTCGACCTTTAACCTCTGGAAATGAATGTCTAGACAGAGTCTGCTCAACACGAACACTGAAAGAGATGTGAAGTATGTTTGCTTGCTATTTCTTGAAATCAAAGAAACCGTATTTTTCTTATTTAGGTGAGTCCACATCTGACTAATGATCATGCAGCCATGTCTTGTGGACCACCTTCTATTTGTTTGTTTCTTTGTCTGGCGCCTAAAGGCTTGCACCTACTATCCTCAAACGATTTTTAAGAAAATGCAACCCTAGGCCGGATTCTGCAACGATGAATATTGAAGTGTTCACCAATTTCAGTGCTCATTTACCGAAAATCCAGTGAAAAGTTTTGACGCTAGTATTCACTATAACTGTCAAAATAATTCATTCTCACCGTTGCGGACACACAAATCAACAAGTGAACACTGAAATTGTTGAACACTTTAAAATGCATCGTTGCGGAATACGTCCCCTGATATAATGAAGTTTATTCACATTTCCAACAGACAATAACAACTCATTAGGTAAGGGTTACATTTCGTTAAAAGTCGAACTATTATGCAGGATAGTGGGTACCAGCCATGATACAATTATAACAGGTACATGCACAAGCCCAGCCTGTTATTGTATACAATACAAGTAGTTGTCAAACTTTGTTTACAAGCTGCAAAAATGTTAGTGTATGTGTTGTGAATAAAATGATCACAGTGTTGCCATTAAGTTTACACATGGCTGTGTTTCCAATTACACATTGAAGAAAATTAAAATACACATGTTTTTTGTATGTTAAAATGAAAACAAAAATAAATAAAAATGGAACACAAAGTAGAATCACACCCAGATTATACATGAATCTAATTACATGGCCTACATATGAGAGTAATTGCACACTCTGTGTAATTACACACCTATTGGCAAGACTGAATGACTATAACCATTGATGAATGCCCCGTCTGCAATTGTACTTTACATTACCCTGTAATTGTTATTTTTAAAAATAAAAGGCATCTGTTTCTGACAATTATACGTTTATTTATACCAACAAAATGCATGTGTTTTTTGGTGTTGTAATTTTGTTGTAGTCGTGCATGTACCTAGTATAATTGTACCATGGTACCAGCCTTAAAACTGAGTTTGCACGAGAGTAAGGGTAAGCTTGCACATTCCAATTCCAGTGGAAACTGTAACGTTGTTCCAGTCTTGCTGTTCATCAGCTGTAGAGTTTCCCTGAAAGCATCTATGCCACGGAATCCAAATGATCCTAATGTTAAATTGCTCAGACATCTCCTTTAAAGATGATCGTCAGTCGAAGGCTGTTGTTGTTCTTAGAAGCTAGGATTGCAGGGCCATGTGCACTGTACATTTTAATTACAGTTATTAAAGTGACATGCAGTCTCAATCGATCTGCAACTTCCACAACATCTCATCTTGCTAAGACGGTCATGAAGTAGAGCAAGGAAGGTTTGGTCAATGCTTATTATCCAAGCTTCAATACCGTTTTCACCCCACACAAAGTTCAAGTGATGAAGGCATAGTCACTGGTCATTGAACTATACCTGCTTCAGCGGTATAATGTAACATCAGAGCGCCCTCCTTCGCCGGTATTGTGTAGCAGAACCATCAGCAAAGTAAAATAACCAATGAAACGGCTCCTAAACACAGCTTCAAAAAAATTTAATACGCCTCATTGACACCAGAGGAGCTGCAACACTGCATTATTAAACAAAAAAACATATAAAAAAGAAGAGTTGTAAAAGAATGAAGCTTTCCTCTATCTCTTCCTTAACCACATGTTTTCTCTCTCTAGTAATAGTACTAGGCATGATATAAATATATAAGGTACTTCCATTCTCTCTTTGTTTTGGAAAATAAGGATTTTTGAAGTTTGTTTTTGAGAGAAATAAAGAAAAATGTTCCCATATAGTAAAAAATGTAAGTCTTCCCCTAGAAATTTTTTACAGAAATTTGTATTATCTTAACAAAAATTTGGGAATAAATAAAGATATATGTACATAACTACATATCTGAGAAGTTTGAAAAGTGATTATATGTATAATAACTTATCTCATATTTTTAAATTTTCTGCTTAATAAAAATCTTTTAACTATATTTTCATCTAAGTTTGGCGTCGAAAAACCAAATTTCTTGATGTTTTTGATTAGTTGACAATGAATTTTCATTAAGTTTAACAAATATTAATTGATATTGCATTTTGTTTAATATACATAATATGCTTCTTGTTGATTGTAACATCCTTTTCTAAAAAAAAATGGTTTAATAACCGGTCAGTTCTTTTGGCAAGTCTATTTCACATTTTTTATAGGCTCTTAGCCACTGTTGACGAACACCAGGAAATGAAGGGAATTTAAAAAATGCTGCACTCTTATTTTAGATTTGTTTGAAAAGACTTTTTTCTCTAAACTATTTTCTTCAAAAATGGTTGTTGTCTTTGATAATGAAAAATAAAAATATTACCATGTTTTTAAAACATAAAAATTAAATTAAAGTATTGTACAATAGTTTGAAAAATATGTGTTGGATATAATGTTTGGAACAAAATCATAAAGCAAGTACATGAACCTTTTAGCACAGACAATAAATAATAATAGTTAGTTTTAAAGAATCAGCGGCTTTTTTTCGTCCAATAGACAAAACGATACAATCGTCCAACAGAATTAGGGCATTAATTGTTTAATTTATAAATTCTGTATTTTATAAAAACAATTATAAAATAAGTTTTCAAATTTTTTAAACGCACTAATAATCCCAAATTAATATTTTACTTATTAAGTAAAATATTTTTTTTTAATTAAAAATACATTGAAATTGATTATTGAGGGGTTTAGCTTTTAATTAAAAAAAAAATATTTTACTTAATAAGTAAAATATTAATTTGGGATTAATAGTGCGTTTAAAAAATTTTAAAACTTAAATTTTAACAATTCCCATAAAAAATCACTAATTATAAAATAATTTGTGAATAAAATTTTCAAACAAACAGGAAACAGAGGGGAAATATTAAATTAATACGGCAGCACGATTTTACCGGAAATTTCACCATCCTTATATTTGTCAGGTGGTGAATGTTAAGAAAAAATTAGAGAATGGAAGTACCTTCTATATTTATATCATAGTACTAGGCATTCATTGTCTGAGTGTTACTTCTCTTTCAAAAAAAAAAAAAAAAAAAGTACTCAATGCATCCGTAGGAGTAATGGTATATACAGTAGGGCAAGTCTTTGAACCTAGTGTAACATATACTGATAGTTCAAATAAATATCAATGAATATGTATTACCATACATTCATTTAATCAGCTTTAAAACCTTTTTTGTAGACTGTTTTTCAAATAATAAACCATATGTTGCACTTAGAGAAACTTAAAAAAATTTACCGCACACACCGCACTGCAGATATACAAAATGTAATTTATAATTGGCGATTTTAAAAGATGTTCCATTATCTGGCGACTTAAAACAAATAAAAAAAAATACACCAGCTAAAAAATTTAAACAAATTTAAAGCTATTTGATGGATTTGGTTATTAGAACTAATTTTTATTATCTACATGTCCAAAATTTTGTTAATAAGACAGAGGCCCTTGAACGCTAAAATTCCCATTCATATCTTATCAAACATTTTATGTACAATAGCATTAGATATAGAGAATTATTTATATATACATTAGAGTCCTGCACAAGACCACTTATAAGAACTTTTAAGACATTAAGGATTTTTCAAATGCTTTACTACAGCGAAATCTTCTAAAAGAAACGGTAAACAACAATGTTGGCAAGACATTTGTTTCAGTTATTGCAGCTATAGGAGTAAAGAAGAAAATACTTCGTGACGGAAGAATTTGTGATGCTTGCTTCTTCATACGAATGGGCGCGTATACAAATGTCATGCATGTACATCAATGGTCACCAAGAAGAGAAAACGCTTAAAAGCAGAACAGCACTAATACATGTTTAGTGCTGTTCCTCTGAAAAAAATTGCTTTTGTAAATGTTTAATTGGGTATATGAAAAATATTTTATGGGTTAATTTTATATGAATGAACGTTTGTATGTAGTGGTGCCTAAGACTGTATGTACTAGTTTTGTTCAATTTCTGGATACATACTCGACACTCAGCATCTACAAAAATATTTAAACCAAATAAAAACTTATTTTTTAACTCTATATTCCATATATTTTTTATATTTTTTATAGCAATAAAAAGTGCTGTTATAAAAAGATTTAAATTAGATAATTTATTTACATAAATGATAAAGAAAAAAGAAATTAAATCATTTTGGTGGTATTTGAATATTCTCGGTGTATTTTTTTCATAAAAAATGCGACAGAAATCTGCTCTTTTTGTGTGTTTTATGCTCTTGCTTTAGACTTTTGTTAGTAGTTGTGCTGTGTACGTATGCAAAGCAGAATGCTAGCAGAGCCCTCAGGGCAATGGGATGGTGGACTATGATGTACGTACATCAGTGGTGTCAAAAATAAAACTATGGTTGTATGTGTGAGAAAAATTGTCTTATTCGTCTCTGAAGTACATTGAAAAAAAAATAAATATTTGCAACAAATGCAGTTTAGTGAAGTAGGTCATAACATATAAAAAGGAGTCTATATGATAGAAAACTAAAAAATAAAGAATAAAAATTAAATGAAAAATTTTGGGGCGGCCCATATTTTCTGAGTTACGGGGCTGTGAACTTTTCATAGGAAACTATGAAGAATTTTTTAAAATAAATTTTTAAATATCTTATCTGATAGAAACGTGAAAAATAAGAAGAAAAAATTTAACAAAAAAATTGACAGCGACCTATATTTCCCGAGTTAATGATCTTTTAAGTTTTGATTTAAAATGCAGTTTATTGAATCTGCTACTAAAAAAACCTACAAAATGTCAAAAATAGAATACACATGTTTGTCGTTGTAGTCAAATTAAACTAATTTATATTTTTTATGGCTACAAACCTAAAACAGTGTTGACAATATAGCGAAATATGTAAAACAAAATATTACCAAGAAATATTTTTTATTGCAAAATAAAAAGAAAGTTACACAATTTCAATGTTAATTACAAAAGTAATTATATTTTTGCAAAGCGAAAAATCGACAATTTGCGAAAAATTGCAAAACTAAAAAAAACATAATATTGATTAAGAATCGCTAAAACTGTAAGGAATGCAAAAAAATCGCGAAAATTTCAAAAATTCGCAAAAAATTACTAACAGCGGGATGATGACAAAGTTTAATAATGTTTTTAAATCTTCAAAACTGTTAGGAAGCTAAAAGACACGAAGAAGCCGCTTTTATCGTGAACTTTGCAAACATCGCGAGAATTTGCAAAATTCTAAAAAAAAGTCGTACCATTGATTGAAACCCCCTAAAATTTTAAGGAATTCTAAAATTTCGGCAAAAATCGCGAAAATTACGAAAATTTCCAAAAACGTATTAACAGCGGGATGATAACAAAGTATAATATTGTTTAAAAATCGGCAAAACTCTTAGGAATGTAAGCACTTGTAAAAAGTCGAATTTATCGCGAAGTTTGCAAAAAATCGCGAAAATTTGCAAAATTGGAAACAAGCGGTAAAATTGATTAGAAATCGCAAAAGCCATTAAAAATATAAAAATTTTCGAAAAAAAACGCGAAAAATGCGAAAAAAAATCGAAAGTTAGCGAAAAATTGTTAAATGTATTGAAGAAATTACTGAGCCTATAAATAGAAAAATTCGCAAAAAAAAATATAATGAAATAAACTGATTTGTTTTTATATTTTTGAACAAACTATTTTATTTTTATAAATGTGAAATATTTGAAAGCGGCACCACTGAAACATATGTTTATGGTGCTGCTGCCGTCTTCAAAATGATTAAGTAGCTGGCTACCAGGCAACATTTGTTGCCAGCGGCACTTGTAGTCGTGTAGCCATGTAGCCTGCTGTGGTCTATGTGTTTAATGCTTAAATGGAAGAGAATAAGAATGTGTGTGATTTTAGTTTGCACAATTGTGCCATGAAACTGACATCATTGACATACATACACACATGTTTGTGTGTATGCTCTTTTATTTTTCTGCGCCCATACAAATACACACATGCATTGGCATTAGTTGTGTAAGCTTCCTTAAAAAAAACCACCCTTAAACACAATAGTTTACCATCTACATCTTACATACACACTCAAACGTACAATATGCAAAATAACAAGCATACACTCAACAACACTACTCTTCTTTTGATTGTTTGTTATGAACAATAAAGGCTCCATTAGTCTTTACTTGCTGTTGCTGTTCTGTGCCGTTCCTTTCTGTATAAAATATTTTGCAATTACTTTGTGAAAAAAATCAGCTGGCAACATATGGAATTGATTACACTTGTACACAAAATAACACACCACACTAATACATACATACTTTTTGCTGTCACTTAACGTTGAATTCTATTTTCTACAGATTTTTCCGCAACAGAACAGAACGAAAGAGTAAAAACTAACCACACACACAGATTTTCAACTCAACTGAAACAAAACAGCTGATTCAGAACAGAACGGCACGTACAAACTAATTATGTCTTAAGCCTTCGCGACATCATTTGTTAACACTCATATACACGAACACCAATGCATTCATCTTGCTTCGCTTATTATATGACAACATTTATTATTGGTTTAGTATAATACATGCCACGAGAATACATATAAAAAACAAGACGTATTTACATTTAAAGACTGTTTGCGCAGGTCCCTAATATACATATACATATGTATAACATTTACTTATATTTGGAGTAGTCTTATGCATATTCAATGCTTAAGTGCACTTGAATGATTATACTATTCAAGGTTGGATTGCAGACTCGCTTTAGTTGCTTTACCAGTTGCCAAAATTTTATCACGTTTGGCAACTGACAACTAACAGCTGTTAATCTTAGTTGCCAAATAAATGCACACAAATATCTGTTATTTACTTAAATAAAATACTAGCCATGTCACAGAACTCCATTTCGATCGAAAATGGTTTCAATTCCGTAAGTCGAGTCTTTAAATAACGAAAAATTTCTTTAGCATAAAACCAAAGTGGTTTTAATATTTTTAATGATTTATATAATTTTAATTTCTTAAACTAGTTGAAACACACAAAACAAATTGATATATGTATCTATTTTTAATCGAAGTATTGTGATGGGAAATGAGATTTACATTTCGGTATCAAAAATAATTTTTTTTAGTACTTTTTTGATCTCAAGAGTACCAAAAACTATTATTTTTTATTTAAATTTTATTAACAAAAAATTATAAAAAATTCATTTACAAAGAAATAAAAAAAAGTACACAAAGCATATAACTACATATGCAGGTACAAATGCCAAAGTTATAACAAGATGAATTTTTAGACTTCAATAAATCTTTGGCCTGGATAAGACTTGATACGGTTGGAACATAAAATGGGTTCCTTTGTTTTATTTTCACGAGATTTTGGTAAGAGCAAATCCTTTCGACATTTGTAGAGGAGTGAGGTATGGACAAAATGCCGGTATATAATGAAACCTGAGTTTTTAGTTTTAGCCACTGTAGATACATATGTGACCTTCTCCGAGAAAAGGGACCTAGTGTGTCAAAAAAAAGGTTTGGACTTAAGAGTGGATTCTGGTACCTAAAAGGGTGTAGAATAAGATGAAATTAGTTAGATTTCTGCTAAAAATTTATTTATACCAAATCGCATCTCCCAACTGAAGGTGTGTTCAAAGTGATAATGCGTTGTGAAACTTTAAAGGCGTTTTTCTCAAAACTTCATTTTCACACACTAGGCCCCTTTTCTCGGAGAAGGTCACATATATATTTTCTGTTGTTTAAAGTTTCGTGCCATTTGCCGAAAAAGAAATTTAATTCTTGGCAAAAATATATGCATATGCAAGACATTTGACTGCATTTCTAAGTTGACCGTGAGAGTATCAAATGTGTTGGGGGAGTACTACGGTACTTTTTCATGTTAAATAGTATCCAAAAAAAAGTACGCTAGTACCAACTTTCCCATCACTGTGCCACATTATTTTTTTCTGTTTTGTTTTTGATCTAGTCTCCTGCACAAGATATCTTATAAGAACTTTTAAGACATGAGGGATTTTTCAAATGCTTTGCTACAACGAAATCTTCTAAAACAAACGTTAACAACACTCTGCAAGAAATTTATTTCAGTATTGTAGGTATAGGAGTAAGGAAGAAAATACTTCGTGACGGAAGAATTTGTGATGATTGCTTCTTTCTACGCATGAGCGCGTGTACAAACGTCATGCATGTATGTGTGTATGTTGTGCAATAATATTAAATAAATACATATATGTAGACGAGGGTCACTAAAATCTACGAGTGAATCTTAGGTTCAAATATCTCCATATGGTCGTAAAAGAACTACCTTCTCAATAGTGCTAAAGTCAACTGATAGATTTTGAATGACAACCCTATGTTATTTGTCAATAGGCATTTGCATTGGCTGGCGTACACCTAGTCAGTAGCACTATTGACAATGTCACTAGAAAATCACTATAAGTTTACTATTGACAACGAGAGGGGATATATCGATATTGAAGACTAGAGCCCCTAAAATTTACTAGTGAATCTTTGGTGCCAATGTCTCCATGTGGTCCCGAAAGAACTACTAAGTCAGTAGTGCTATAGTCTAGTGGTGGATTTTCAATGACAAGCTAATGTTAAATGTCAATAGATGATACCATTGGCTGGGGTACACCTGGTCAGTAGTGCTACTGACAACGTCACTAGTAAATCACCACAATTTCACTATTCGCACTTTCTGCAGGGTATCTACATCTTACACACACACTCAAACGTACAGTATGCAAAATAACAAGCATACACAAATCAACACTACTTCTTTTGAGTGTTTGTTACAAACAAGCAGTCTTGGCGACATCGCTTGTTAACACTGAATATACGTACACCACTACATCCATCGTGCTTCGCTTATAGTACGACAGCATTTATTATTGGTTTAGTATAATACATGCGACGTGAATACATTTAAAAAGCATGACGTATTTACATTTCAAGACTGTTTACGCAGGTCTCTATTTTGATATGCTTTTTATTCACTAAAAAATTTCTTTTGTTTCATCGTGCATAACACTGCCCATAATGTATTTGAAAATCCGCCATTTTATAGTTGTTGTGAATAAAAAAAAAACAATATCGATCGGTATTGCAAATACGGAATCAAAACCATTCCTATCGGTATCTGTGACATGCCTTTATATCGAGCCATAATCAACAAAAAAGCTTAACCTTTTAGGTATTTTTTGGACCTCTTTTTTCTTTTGGTCAAAAATCGAGTGTTTACGATAGCAAATAATCGATTTTGGTCAAAACATCAAGTTCGAAAATTATGTCACTTAAGCTTTTTTGGCGGTTAGGGCAGGATATATTCGAAAGATGTAAATCTTTTCTTTCTAAATCCATTTGTAAATTGGAAAGTTTATAGGTGCATACGGGCACCAAATCCCGGTTTTTTTTTTGCCTGTAACTCAAGATTTTACAGGTGTTTGAAAAATTTCAAAAACACCTTGTTATTGTACTCGACAATATCTACAAAAAAAAATCGTGTCACTTCCCACTTATTTAGTTTATCTCTTAGTGGCCAGCATTGATGTATGTAAATATGTATGTATGTGTAAAGCATAAAAAATATTTCCACGTCCACTTTAAAGAATTCCCGAGTGTGTCATTGCAAGACTTTGTATCATTGCAAGGTATATACAAAATTTCTCAACAATAGGTTGATAGAAATACGTAAATTAATATATTAAATTTTAATATTTATTAATTTTATGTGTTATTGCTTTTAGCTCTCATGTGTCAGTTCAGTTTGATTTTGAACTCAAGCACGATTTTTTTTTAATTATTGGATCAATAAAATACAAAAAATTTCAACCGCTAGTTTTGTTTTCAACCCTTTGGTTTAACTACTTTTAGTACAAAAAAAATTTTTTTGGTTTATATTTATTAACTAGTTCTAAATAAAATTAATGAGATAGTTTTCAGTTAGAAAAAAAAAAACGATTTAATAAAATCAAAAATACTACACTTAAGTTTACATTCGATGACTCGATCTGCGGATATTACTGGCCAGACAAGTGGCGAATATAAATGCGACAAGTTCAACCAGTGCTATGATAATACCAGCATAGCGTATAATGTTGGTATTAGAAGACCAGAAATTAACAAACTGGTCACGGCAGCCAGGTTTTGTTGCATAAACGCTTTCGGAACACTCATTTGTCAAGGAACCGCAACAGGAATTGGGCACAGTTTTCTGTTCGTCAAGGTAATTCTTAAAATTTGTGACTCCGCAGCAATCGAACTTGATAGAAATAAAAGATGAATTAAAAATTTTTATATACATATGTACATATGCATATAAAGTTATTTTACTTACACTCATCTGTAGAGCATCCATTGGAAATCCGTTGGCCTTATCATTCTTTTTCCAAGCCTCATCTACAGCATCGCTCATGGTATTAAGAAAATCTTGACGTTTTACAAAAATCCATATGACCAAAGCAATTTGCAAAACAAATAGTATAAGCATAAATACCGCATACTACAAATAATAAAAAGATATATTAGATTATTTATTTAAAATACGTTCAAAGCATTCAACTTACAACTGTGGTACAGCAAATACTTTCCCGTATGGCACCGCAGCAGCCAAAGAACGCAATTACAAATACTATGATTCCCAACATTATAATTAGAACAGGTATCGTATTGGGATTAAAGTCATCTTTGAACGAAGAGAAATCTCCAATGTTGTGTACCATAACCGAACCCAAGACTATCAATAATATGCCGCATACCTGAAATGAAATCGCAATTATGAATAAAACAAATCCAAATATGTACTTATGAAATAAGAGATGAGAATTTTTTTTTTATCAAGATCTTTGTTCGATATCTTTTCTAAAGTGCCCAGGAGACGATCAAATAAACTCATCAATCACATATGCAGTAGTTGGGCGGGTGCAGTCGTGGTTTTTCTGATACATGCGCTCGTTGTTGAAAGTGGTTGATGTAAATCAAGAAATTACAAATTTTTATATGACGGCTTATTATTTGATCGTCTCCAACTCTGATTAAAAAAAGAAGTTAATTTGCTTTGTGACTACATGGAAAAGTGCGAAGTAGGTGAAGTGAATGTAAAAAAATTATAATAATATAATTAATTATAAATAATCACCCCTATCGGGAATAAAAGTTTTTTTTTTTTTTTTTTTTTTTTTGTAATGCATGTATTTATTTATTGGATCTTCATATATGAACTAACAATAAGTATTCAAATCTTAAATCTATAAAAAAAAAAATTATTAGGCCCGACCAGTGTCGGACATAAACTTAGTGGTAGTTATAAATAATACATTAGTAGTAATAATAAAAAAAGGGGGGGGGGAAAGTATTTTCAAGTAGTCCCATCTGGAGTGTTAGGTATAAGAGCCTGTGTGTCCCTCTTTTTTAATCGGATGTGTCCAGTAAAGTTCAAAATATTACGAGCAAGCGGATTAGGATGTGATTCGTGTTTTGTTAAATATTTGCCTGCGTATTTTGCAATTTCTTCAGTCACTAGTGGCATATTTAAATCACGATGTATAATAGAATTTTGGATATACCATGGAGCCGATGTTATTAACCGTAAAATTTTGTTTTGCCTTCGTTGGATTCTCTCGACATTGGAAGCTGAAGCAGTGCCCCATAACTGAATTCCGTAGCACCATATTGGCTTCAAAAGCGACTTGTATAGTAAAAGTTTGCAGTCTAAGCTGAGTGTTGAGTTTCTGCCAATCAACCAATATATTTGAGTTAACTTAAGTTTCATCTGAGTTAACTTAGAGTCAATATGATGTTTCCATGTAAGTCTTCGATCAAGGTGTATACCAAGGTATTTCACTTGGGAATGTTGAGGAATATTTTGATTGTTGATTCGAATGGGGGAGCAAGTATCTCTTCTTAGGGTGAACGTTATATGGACACACTTTTGTTCATTGACTTTAATTCTCCATAAGTTCAACCATATTTCCAGCTGAGTGATATGTTCCTGGAGATTGCGGGATGCCTCATAAGGGTTTTCGTGCACACTCATACAGGCTGTATCATCGGCAAAAGTAGAAATATGGATATTATTGCTCACAGGCATATCACAAGTATATATTAAATACAAGACAGGACCCAGGATACTACCCTGGGGCACACCAGAAGATATAGATTCGGGCACACTCGTGAACTCTCCTTCCATAACAGTGAACTTCCTATCAATAATATAACTTTCCAAAAGCTTTTGAATGTTTATTGGCAGATATGTCTTCAATTTTAAAACTAGGCCTTCGTGCCATACTTTATCAAACGCCTGAGAAACATCAATAAAGAGAGCGGAACAATACTTCTTTTCTTCAAATGTCCTTCTTACAACTTGGACCAGTCTATGCGTTTGTTCAATCGTGCTGTGCTGACTTCTAAAGCCAAATTGATGGTCCGGGATGCACCCATTATCAGTTAAAATTTTTGACAATTTAGTCATGAGCAGCTTTTCAAAAAGCTTTGAGATTGTAGATAGTAAGCTTATAGGCCTATATGAATCAGTCTTGGTAAGATCTTTGCCCGCCTTTGGAATCATTTTGATCTTGGCAAGTTTCCAGTTATGTGGAAAATACTGCATTCTTAAAATAGCATTAAAAATAAATAGCAGGATTCTTATTGCAATATGAGGCAAGTTCATGAGCATTTTGTTACTAATGCCATCAATACCTGGAGATTTCTTCGGGTTGAGTTCAGCAATTACTTTTTGTACTTCACGCATCTTAAACCTTAAGGGACGAGGGGGTAGAGAAACTACACTCGGTAAATCAGCAGCACCCGTACATGAATTGGGAGTGAATACAGATTTTAAATGCTCAGAAAATAAGTTACCTTTCTCACTATCACTTCTTGCCCAGCCTCCGGTCGCAGTACGCAATGGTGATTTAAGATCAACGGGTCGTTTAAGATTTCTAGTAGCGCGCCATAAAGAGTAATTAGATGCGGACGTTACATCAAGACCTTCTAAATACTTTTCCAGTAGTGCAGTTTTTTCCGACGATAGCAGCTCTTTGAGTCGTTTAGTACATTCTTTAAGTCTGATTTTATTTAGGGGTGATCTGTGTTGTTGCCATTCTCTTCTAGCTCTCCTTTTTTCACATACAAGACGTTCAATTTCCGTAGAATAAATTCTGTTAAAGCCGGTCTGCGGATAGGAGGTAGTGGCGTGTTCAGCAGCCTGTTTAATATTTTCGTTAAGATTGGCAATGTTAAATTCAATATCATCGCATGATCTAAGCTGAATGTTTTCTACGCAGTGACTACTAAGATATTTTTTGAATGCCAGCCAGTTGATTCCATTAATCATCTTCACATATGAGTTAGTTAAATCACTCCTTAGTGGGTTGAAAATTGTAACTATTGTTGGAGAGTGATCGGAGGACAGATCTAGAGAGGCCTCTACATGAATTAAGTCCCTATGAATATTTTTCGTGACGGCAAAATCTATAACATCTGGAATTTTTCTTACGTCAGTAGGCCAGTAAGTAGGCTCCCCACTCGAAATGACATCTAAGCCCATTTTTGAAATTGTATTGAACAAGGCTCGACCTCTAGGTGTAACAAGACGCGATCCCCAGTACGTATGTTTTGCATTGTAGTCACCAGCTGCCACGAAACAAGATCCAAGCGATTTGTAGAACTTCTCATACTGATCTTCGGTAACTGAAAATCTGGGAGGTGAGTAAATTGATGATATCACGAAATTCGCACAAAAATTTTCTACGAAAATATTCGTTGCTTGCAAATATTCTTCACTAACGTTGTCAAGGACATAGTGCTTGAGTCTTGACTTAATCAGAATTGCTGATCCACCACATGCTCTCTCTCTCGGGTCCTTTGTATCATATAAAGTGTAACCATTTATTTTAAATAAGCTTCTTGAGGTCAAATGAGTCTCAGAAACCAACATTATATCAATATTTTTTTCCATGAGGAAGTGCTCAAGTTCATTTTTATGTTGGCGAATGCCGTTTGCGTTCCAGAAACATATTTTTAACATGTTCATGGTTTATTAACTAATGCTTGAAGCAGTGTATTCTGCATTCGCAGCATTTCTTGCATCATACTTGTCATATTTGTAGTAAAGTTGTTTATAGTTAGCACCAGATTCTCAATAGTAGCTTCAAGGCGACTAAAGTTAAAGCTTGAGTTTGAATTCGTTGAATTATTTGGCGGTGGAACATTTTGCGTGGGAATTGAACTAGTCTTAGCAGCATCAGCATACGATACACGTGAAGTAACTGGTTGGCTGATTTGAGCAAAAGTGTCGGAGTTCGCGTTTACTTGTAGAGCTGGAGTTAGCTTGGGTTTTTGACCCATAGCCTGTTTAACGAAAGAAAATACAGGGCACCCTCTATAGTTAGCTGTGTGATTACCTCCACAATTACTACATTTTTTTTCTGCTTGATCTTTTGGCTTAGTGCAGCTAGCAGTACCATGCAATTCACCGCAGATAACACACACTGTAGGTAACTTGCAGTAAGTTTTCGTATGGCCATATTCTTGGCAATTATGGCACTGTACGGGACCTGAACGCTTACGTGGCTCTTCAACTGTGATTTTTCGATGTAAGAGATACTTTACGTTATAAACTGGATGGGCTTCATTTTTTTTCAATTGTATGTCGTTCGGCTCCAGTTCAACCCGAAATAGGGGTTGGGGGACCTTTTCTCTATTAAATATGTTGGTAACATTTTTTACCTTGAATCCTTGGTCGACAAGTGCACATTTTACTTCTTCGGGTTCAACATATGAATCTATGCCCTTTAATACTATCTGTAGGCCTTTAGCACTCTTAAGTTGGTATGTGTAAAAATTTGTTTTATTTTTTTCGAATTCACTAACAATTTTTCGGAAATCTTTTTCATTATATATTTGGATTTTAGTTTCATCAATATTACCTCGTTTAATTGGAATGATGTGAAAAGTATTTTCACCAATGGTCGACAGTAGTTTTTTTATAAGCGCGTTAGAATTTTTTTCTCTCAGATAAATAGGTGGTGGCTTAAAAGACTTTTGTGATGATGTAGAGGGCTTGTCGTCGGTGTCTTGCAATAATGAAAAACGATTTTGACGATTGGTAGATGATGCGCTGTTATCCCTAGACATCTTTGGAGCAGATGAAATTTTTGAAGAATTTGGGCTTCGCCCACGCTTTACCACTGTTATATATCTGTCCATTCCCACTTGTACCTTGGGTTTTGAGCTACTGTTATCTGTAGTGATAACTTGGTTTAGTGATGAGGGCGAGCCCGATGCGGTTGATATCGCAGACTTAAATGAAGAAGTACTAGGCAATGGTAATGTTAACGATTCACTAGTTGGCATTGGACAAAGCGAAGTTGATCGCTGACGAAAAATTGGCTTTGCCGTTAAAAAAAGATTTTCATCAGATTTATTATTTATATTTTTTTCATTAAGAGTTTCAGAACTCACAGTAAAATAAGCATTTCTGCCGTTAGAACTCACTTCAAAATTTTTTTCCTTTGAGGTACTCATACAGAGTATTATTCCTCAAGGGAACTTTGTGTTTACGGTTTTTTTTTTGTTTTTGCTATTTCTTGCTATGTAAAAAATATTAGTAAAGCCAATAAGCTTATTTATCAAGGTGAATATGTATTACGAATATTTTTTGTATGATTTTTGATTTTGTTGTTTTTTATATTTGTTTCGTTTGTATGTATGTAAAAAAAAAATCCGCTTTAATGTCTCTTCACTATGAAGGTTCAACGAGAACTGAATAATAGTTCATGTGAAATGTGTTCCCTTTCCCTAAAATTGTGATCGCCAATGTTTGGATTGTTGTTGTGTCAGTATCAGTGATCGGCAATGAATCGTGACTCATGAAATTTTAAATATAACTGAGTAGACATCATTTAAATTCAACTACTCTGATTTGCGCATAATCACGATGACATTGATTTATAAGTATAGGTTGAAATAAATATAAACCACTTCAGTTTGATTTCTAATTCCAGGAAAATACTTATACTATTCACATTGATTCAGCTCACTCAACTCATGCATGTATGTTTATTTAAAAGTTTAGTCAATAAAAAGTTTGCAAGTAGCAAGGCACATTCACCAGGTAGTAGCGGAAAGGCAGCTGAGCTATTTTTTTTTTAATTATAGTTCATTCGAAGCTTCAAAAATTGTTTACGAATGAGAAATTAAAAAAAATGTTAAAAAATTTTCAATGTGAAAAATATTTTATTAAAAAAATTCTTTTGAAACAAATTTAAAAATATGAAAAAACTTTTAAAAAATTGTGAAAAGCTCCTAAACGTTGCAAATTTTGTTAGTGGTAGCTGCCGTGAAGATTTTTTCAAATTTATGTGAATAATTTTCATTATTATTATTTTACAACAAATTCTATTTTTGATATTTTGGATCAACTAAAAGCCATGTTGTTTTTTTCATTGTTGTATTTTTTCATTGTTCTTGTAATCCTTATATTACCTGGAAATAAATGTGCCTTGGCAAGTAGTATATAATTACTAATATTGTTGGGCTGTTTTTCAATTTCTGCAAAAAAAAAACAAACAAAAAAGCAACAGAGAAACTCATAACCTCATAATGA
Organism: Tachina grossa; assembly: GCA_949987645.1. NCBI lineage: Eukaryota > Metazoa > Arthropoda > Insecta > Diptera > Tachinidae > Tachina > Tachina grossa. Next base: position 46,734,863 of record OX465278.1, on the reverse strand, counting down.
GAATTTTAATGTCCGTATCTGAAGTTCGCATTGTGAATCATACTTATTTTGCATCATCCTTAGGCATTGAGTTCAGGAGAGTCGAAATCAACAACATCATAAATGTTGCTAAGTATGAGCTCGATGCGCACTTCAAACTTTCGAGTGAATATGATTAATAGACAATATTGCAATAAGTATGAGTGCGCATAAGTACAAGAAATTATAAGTCATTATTCAACTCTACTCACTTTTTAACTATTCATTGCTGTTCTGTGGTCAGTATACTATTTTCTAATTTTCTTCACTATTTTTTTTCACGGAAAATATTTTACGTGAACAAAACATTCGCCTTTTATTCCCGATAAGGGTGATTTTCTTATTCGGGCTCAAGTTCAGTATTTTTAATTCTTAATGTGATTTTCAAAAAAAGACAAGAAAAATTAAACCAGACCTTAGCAGGGGAAAACGTCCAAATTTTTCTGCGCAGCCACGCACTTCATCAGCACCCATATCTGTCAAATTAAATTTTATCTCGAAATTATTGTTGCTTGCCAGTTTTATTTAATTTCAATTCACTCGAGTCTAAAGGTGGTCTATTCACAGATTGATTAAAAAAATTATTTATTTAAAATTTTTTTTCTTTTCCATTTCTAGCCGAAATTTTCAATTTAAAGTTCAAATGATCAAACAGAATTGCGGCATAAACACATATTCCGTACAAATTGACACAAAAAAGCAGTCCCAGAAAGCAGTCGAGTGATAGAATCTATTTTATTTTGACAGCGTTTTTTCTTATGTTCTCACATATAAATAAATATTCTCTCAGCAATGCTACCATACTTTCAATATATTTCATACATTTTGTATTCAAAACTACAAAGAAAAATAAGCACAAAAGAAAATAAAACAAAAATTAGAGAGCATTTGAAGTTACTGCCGTAGTTTTTATTATTTGCTTTATTAATTTGAAGTTACGGACTTATTGTGTTTGATCATTAATAAATGAAATCTAATTATTTGAAATATTTTAAATCTCAATTTTGGTTTCTTATTTTAAAATTTAAATATATTTTAAAGAGAAAGTTTCTTCCTACGTGAAGGCATAGGTCGTGTATAGTGAGTCACAAAAACTTTTTAAAATTCTGTTAATAACATCTTGGGCATATGGTCTACTTACTCCGTCTATACTTGTGCAACCATATTCTACTAAATTTACTTTGTAGAATATGTAATAAATAAATAAATATATTTTAATATTTTATTTGTATTTAACACGAGTCAAAATGAAGACGAATTTAAAAAAATTAGTTTTTGTTGGCTAAGCACATTTGGAGACTTCAACCACAATTCAAAGAAGCTTATAAAATTCCGAAAATACCACAAAAAGCGATACAACAACAAACGCATGTCAGACCGCTTCTGACAAATGGTAAAAATCCCATATAAAAATGATTGAAAAAGATCGAAATTTGTTTTACTTCCGAATTACAAGCTTTGGAAGTCTACTCTATAATTCGAAAGGAAAGAAAATAATTTCGAATTTGCGTGTTATTAACATACAAATTCGAAAGAATTTTCTTTCGTTTCGATTTACAGAGTAGATCCCCCGGATCGCATTGACTTCTTGTGTTTTTGCTTGCTGGGTATAAATCAGGCTGCCGGAAAACACCGCACCTGGGAATTTCTCATGTCCAATTTTACAATTCAGAACTGGTAAGACACAATTTACACTGTGCCTTTTTTGATTGCCTGTGCAGGCCAGCGATGCCAACTTGGTGCTTTTGGCACTATTTTTAGTGCTTTTTGAAGACTCAAAAGGCCAAATTTTGAGCGTTAGTGCCAAAATAAGAAATAGCACTAATTGATGCTTTTAAGAAATTTGTGTATTTCTTAAAATTATTTTAATAATTACTCGGCGTATTTATTTTTTCAGTGTAAAACATACATTTTTCGTCTGATATATTTCATTAAATGGAGAATAGCTAAGAAAATTTTAAACATTATTAAACTTCACATTAATTCACGTTATGGATTTTCAGTCGTTTTTCACGAAAGTGCTTTTTACGCTATTTAGATATCAAAATTACGCTTTTAAGTGCTTTTTTTAAGTGTTGATGTGCCTTTAGAGCCAAAAAAGTTGGCATCACTGGTGCAGGCAGGCTTTTTTAATTTGTCGGAGAGAAGCGGTAAGAAGTTAGCGGGATTAAACAAAAGGCACGAAATGTAAATTCGAGGGGATATTTGACATTTCCCTTTGCCTTTTTCGTACTCTCAGCATTAAGCCTGTATATAAATGCCAAAAAGGCATGAAGAAAAAAATCTTAATGTAAGAGTCTGAACACAATGTAACGAGAATTCATTGCGGTGCGGTTTTTCATACGATTTTGAAGTAAAAATCTGCAGTGTGGAACGGCATAAATCTAAAATCTATTTTATTTTCATTGCTGACTTTCTTATTCTCTCAATTTTTGACTCTCTCTTTCTGATGTTGCCATAGTTTTTGAATAATTGGCGGTGTTCACAACAAAAAACATGATTTTGAAGTTCAAAAATGTTTGTCATAAATAGGGAAAGGATTTTCATTAAATACATGTTTTCTGTCGTTGGTCGTAGATCAACAAATTTGGCATCATCATCAAAAATGGCATCGATTTGTTAGTGCATATTTTTGCATATTTTATAATAAATACATATTTTTGCATATTTCATTGTAAATGTATATTTTTAATACATTTTTTAGTTTTTTCATGCTATAAATCTAATTTTTGCTTTTTTATTAGTTGGAAATTATTTAAAAGCTGCAGTTTTAAAGAACAAAAAAGAGGAAAACGAGATAAATTTACGATCGCATTTTTGATGATATTATTCGATATTGAAAAACATCGTATGACTCCTTCAACTCATTTGAAAAGTTTAGTACCTTGGCTTATGTCAAGAGTACCAATAGCATTGAAAATTAAAAAAAAAATAGCGTGGAATAATAGCCCCTTAAAACGCAAAAATGTTTGTGTAGTGTGAAATGGCACTAAGAGAGGGCGAGTTTTTTTTATTTTGCCTCGTATAAATGTAAAAACATTTTTACAAAAGTTGGACAAGCGCAAAAAAGAAAATTCTGAGGAAATAAGTTTAAAAGTTCATTTTCCTTTTAAGTTGTTGCTAGTAGTAAAACTTTCGGTCCATAGAGTGCAGAGCGATAATATCTATCTGGTATTAAGTGTTGACTGTTGCTTCCAACACAATTTTTTGTAGTTTTGGCACTTGTACCCCTTTGCTTTTAAGCCCCTCGTTGCTTTTGCACAGAATTCAAATTAGGTTTAAGGATTCGACTATGACGATTCGATTTTGGCTACAATTTTAATACAAGCAACTTTTTACTTATTTTCACTTTATATAATTAAATATCAATTCTTTTTTTTTTATTAGTTTTGAAATATATTGAACACGTATGAAATGTTTTTGTTATTCTTTAACTCGATATCTTCAATTATCACTTTTCATGTCAGCTTTCTTCACTTACCACGAATATTAAATTAAAAATATACAAAATATATTTGATTAAATGTGTTAAACAATTCATTTTGACTTTTATTTAATATTTATACATATACTTGATTTATTAAAATTAAAATAGAAATAAAAATTTGATATATTTTTTTGATATTTTTTTCTTCGTTATAAGTCGATTTTTATTTGCGTGAAAATGAAACCGTTTTCGTCGTTTACTATTGTGCGAATACTAGAAATAATTAAGAGGAATATACTTAAATTCGGTTGGGTCAGAGATAAGAGTTACAATTTATCTTATCTTTATTATTATTATTGATAAAGAATAATAGAAATACAATAGCAGTCATAGTCATGGTATAGTTAGGGGAACAAAAGAAATCAATATTAAATCTAAATTCAAAATAAGCTGAAGCAAAAACAAACTATATTTAAATAAAGGAATATTCAAGGCAAATTCATATAAGGTATACTCGGATCAATTCGTTGTGAGAAATTTATAATTTTGATATCAAAAAATTTACTGAAAAATGTGTGTTCATATCGAATATAAATTCAATTTACAAGCAGCGAAAATAGTCACCTGATCGGTTTGCGACCACCTGGTGTGGATTCGCCTTCCCTTGCGTATAAGATAGGCTCGCCTCAATTCAGTTTTTAAGAATTTCATTATTGAGGTGTTAAAAAATTTACTGACATCTACGGCATATTTAAATTACAAGCGGCGAAAAAAATCACTTGAACATTTGAGACCACCTGGTATGGATTCGCCTTGATTTTAATCAAGTGCAACTATGGCAATACAATGAAGAACAGTCATCTCGGTACAATAAACAAGATAAAATATGTTAATTTTACAATTACAATTACCAAAAAAAAAACAGAAAAAAACACGGCCATATGGCTTTATTACCACTGCAGTCTAGTAGAATCACGTCCTTATTTTTCAATTAGGTGACTATTCTCGCCGCTTGTAATTTCAATATACGTTGGATGTCAACACACATTTCTTAAAGTGAATGGAGCTGAGTATACATTATGCCTTGCCGAGTGACGTTGTTGTCTTGACCCACCTGTTCTCAATTCTAAAGTTATGTACAGACGATTGTCAGATCTTACAATATTGTCAGATCTGGCAATGTGCTGACAATGTACTGGCAATCGAAAATTGCCAGCACAATATTCCTTGTCAGTTCACACGGTTGTCAGAAAATCTTACAATTTCTTGCCAGAGGGTTGTATGACAATAAAATCATCTGACAAAATTGTCAGTAGAAAAATTGTCAGTTCACACGCTTGTCATATGCACAAATTGTTAGATCGGTTGTTATGCGATGCCAGACTTAAAATCATTTGTTAGAAATTGTTAAATATTTATCGTTTGTGTTTGTGTTAAATGTTAAAATTTAAAGTATAAATTATTATGGACCATAAAGAAGCAATTGCAATGATTTTTTCTGCATATATTTTATTATCAATTTTTTCTTTAAAATCAAGCGTGTGCAGTGTTGCCCATAGAAAGAATTCTCTTACAATGACGCCATTGTCAGATGCATATACTGCGCACATCTGACAATATTAAAATGTATGACAAATATCTGGCAATAATTTTACAATGTGTTCACATGATTGTAAGATGTCTGACAATTTTTTGTCAGCTGCTAGTCTTGCAATGGACTGACAATGCTTTTTCTGGTAACGACGTCTGACAAAAATTGTCAGTTCACACGGTTGTAAGAAATTTTGAGCACATTTTACTGGCAATATTGTAAGATCTGACAACCGTCTGAACATAGCTTAATTGGTAAGAAACATTAATAGGATATAATCAAGACGAATTAATACAAACTGTTCTTGTAAATTTATCCACAAAATTTTGTAATATTGTTATATTTTCATAAAACTAAATCAGCAGCATGGTAACTTTATGTTTCTCTACTTGTACCTAAACGTGTATGGCCGGAAATAATTTGAGGAAAAAAATATTATCAGATATAACGCAGTGATAATGTACTTATTTATTTACACATATTCATACTCACATACATACTCACACACATACATATGTATGTATATATTCAAATATTCCCTCTAGTCAGTCTAGAACCATATGTCTCTATGTCAATACTATTTCTCCAGCGACAATTGCACTAGTTAAAATGTCGACAACTTTCCTTTTATGCGCGAGTAAAGATACGTTAGAGACAACAGTTCTAGTGTATTTCTGGTGATATTGTCAACGAGCGCGTCAATAGTTTGTTTTTCTTTTCATTATACTAAAATCTACTAGTGAATCTTTGGTTTGAATATCTCCATATGGTCGTAAAAGAACTACATTCTCAATAGTGCTAAAGTCTACTGATAGGTTTTCAATGAAAACCGTATGTTATATGTCAATAGGCGATTACATTGGCTGGGGTACACCTAGTCAGAAGCACTATTGAAAATGTCACTAGAAAATCACTATAATCTTACTATTGAGAACGAGCGAGGAAATATCGATATTATAGACTATAGCCCCTAAGATTTACTAGTGGTGTCAATGTCTCCATGTGGTCCCAAAACAACTACTGTAGTGCTACAGTCTAGTGGTGGATTTTCAATGACAAGCTAATGTTAAATGTCAATAGATGATTACATTGACTAGGGTACACCTGGTCAGTAGTACTACTGACAATGTCACTAGTAAATCATTACAATCTCACTATTCGCACTTTCTGCAGGGTTTCTATAGAAAAAAAACAGCTAAATTGGTAATTTCTTTATCAGCAGCAATAGACATTGTTTGTGTTCTATCTTTATCATCAAATTTCTACATGAAATACGAGCCTAGATAAATAACATTATCTAGATGATTCATAACCATATTTTTGTTTTGAATTTTGAATCATTTAAAAGAAATCAGCGATAGCTACTTTATAAAAATTTGTAATTAAACAATAGCATAAGTGTTCTTGAAATTTTTTTAGAAAATCCAAAAAAAAATAGATAAATTTGATAATAATTATGATTTGAAGTCTGCAATCGTTAGCACTAAAATAGTAACAATTACAAACGAAGACAGAAGTAGAAAATTTTGTTAAGTATTTAAATTAATTTTCTGTAAAACCAGCACGTATTTTAATTAAATATGAGGAAAGAAGAATTTTATGATTAGTAAAAAAAAGGTATGATAATAAAGAACAAAAATATATACATACATATGTATATTAGAGCGACTCACCAAAAAAGTGCTCGATGTATGTACCCTCCTAAAAATTAACTTGGACTTGGACTTTTTTAAGATGACGTTTAAAATATTTCGGGTCCAGCTTTGAGCTCTCGTGAGCTGGACCATTTTGAAAAAGGGTCTATTTTTAAATGTTATGTCAATTTGAGAATCTGTTTCCTTACCAACACATACAATATGGGTATCATAAGAAACGTTTTTTTAAGGCCAACTGTATATACAATTTGTCCAAGGACGATCATCCATGTCCTTTTTTATCTGGGGTTGTTTGTAATAAAAATGCCATATTAACATATTTTTATATTTGGTCGATTTAATTAAATACGGGTCTCAGCTTTTTTTTGAAATTCGCGCTAGTTCGCGTTTTGACAAAAATACTATGAGGTAACCCTTCGTTTTAAATAGGGCAATATGGGTATCAAATTTTTTCTTTTGCCAAGTACATCATCTTTGTATGTAAATAATTAAAATTTTTACAAATTAGATGCATTTTACACGGTGCCCTGGAATATATATAAAAGCAATTTTGTGTTAACTCTAATATGATAGCGGATTTAGTTTCCAGATCATCTATGGATGAAAATAGGACTAAAGAAAGAAAAAAAGAAATGATCCACGACTTTTTGGCGGCTTATTTTTTTCGCAAATTAATAAAAGTTATTAAATTGTATTGTTTATATTTACAAAACTGTCCTAAAAAACGACTTGCGTATTTATCATAGATTTAAAATCCTCTTAAAAAGTTAAGATGCTCTAATTGTCTGTATTTTGGAATTTTAAAACAATATGTTTTTACTTTTATTCCAAATGAAAGCAAAATGCGAGCGTATTAATATAAAAAATTTTATAATTAAATTTTGATTTTATTTTAATAAAATTAAAGTAAAATAAGTGTTAGCATATTGTTTACCAACATTTGTAATATATTATTATTTTAGTGTACTATTTAGAAAACTTTTTAACATTTTTTTTTAAATCTATGATAAATTCGCAAGTCGTTTTTTAGGAAAGTTTTGTAAATACATATAAACAATAAAATTCAATAACTTTTTTTAATTTGCGAAAAAAATAAGCCGCCAAAAAGTCATCCTTTTTAGTCCTATTTTCATCCATACATGATCTAGAAAGTAAATCCGCTATCATGTTATAGTTACCACAAAATTGCATTTATATATATTCCAGAGCACCGTGTAAAATGCATCTAATATGCAAAAATCTAAATTATTTACATACAAAGATGATGAACTTGGCAAAAGAAAAAATTTGATACCCATATTGCCCTATTTTAAACGAAGGGTTACCACCCCATTGCATTTATGTCAAAACGCTAACTAGCGCGAATTTCAAAAAAAGCTGAGACCCGTATTTAATTAAATCGACCAAAGATAAAAATATGTTAATATGGCATTTTTATTACAAACAACCCCGAAAAAAAATTCAAAAACCTTTTTTTTTTACAGAATATCCTTAAAAAAGGACATGGATGATCGTCCTTGGACAAATTGTGCATTCAGTTGGACGCGCCTTAAAACACATTTCTTATGATACCCATATTGTATATGTTGGTAAGGAAACAGATTCTCAAATTGACAAAACATGGTAAAATATACCCATTTTCAAAATGGTCCAGCTCACGAGAGGTCAAAACTGGAGCCAAAATATTTTAAATGTCATCATAAAAGATACCAATGTTCATTTCGGGGGAGGGGGGGGTTACACCTTGCATGAATTTCGCTTCCATACAACTTGAGTCGCTCTTATGTATATACATATATATACATATACATATGTATATAGAGTTTATTTCTATAATAATAATTCAATTTAATTTGCATATAATTAATTTATTTTAACTTATAATTTAATTTATTTTAAGCAACACAGTCAAAGCGAATCCAATGAATCCGGATGGATTCAACTGCTCAGGTGACTATTTTCGCCGCTTGTAATTCTAATATCCCTTAAGGTAAGGGCAGGCTTGTAATTTGAATATGCGTTGGATGTCAGTACATTTTTCTGAAGTATAAATTTTTTTCAAGTATAAATTTCTCAAAACGAATTGAGCTGAGTATACCTTATATGAATTTGCCTTGACCTTACATGAATATGCCTTGAACACAGAATTGTTGATTTCGCCCAAAAGTTATATTGTGAATGCTGCAAAACCTGAACTTTCGCTTTAAATGTGAACGGCTTAAGCCGAGATCCCACTATCGACACAATGTACCGATTTTCGTCGGCTCACTGTAACCAAGTCATAAGCAATAAACCAAAATAAATTGGTTGTTAGTCAGAATATTTACAACAGACTTTGGTGTTATTTGTTCATTAATAATTATCACATGTAATTTGGCTTAAAAAGCGATACGAACTTTAGCCCGTTCAAATCACAAATATAAAATGGATTTATTTCTCAATTAATTGTTAAATAATGCTATATGGCTTTATTACCACTGCAGTGAAGTGCAATCACGTCTTTATTTTTCAATTAGTTGAGAAATAAAGCCATTTTGCTGCTTTACTTATGACTTTATTCCAGTAAGCTTTCGAAAATCGGCCGATAGTGGGATCTCGGCTTTAGAGTTGATCTAAAAACACATTTCATACACATTTTTTTCAATTGCCTGAATGATTGTCCCCAATGTTTTGAAGACAGTAAATTGGACAGTGATTTGCCGGCAGCACGAATAATCAAAACTAAGTGATTATTACTCGTATTACTGTTACACAAATTCTGGGATTTTAATCGTGATGATTTTATGTCACTTCGAAGATTTTTTACAACGAATTATAGTTGACGATTTTATGTTCAGGGATTCTACTCTGATTTGTTGACTTCACTACTTTTTATTAATGTTGAACGAATATTTAGCAAATTTATTAATTCAGAACGCGAAACCTTGAAGGAATTCTGTTTTTTTTTTTCAAAAGATTACTTACAAATAATTGCTATTAATGTTACAATGTTAATGTCAAACACAATGTTATAAGATATCATGATACAATAATATAAAGGTAAAACCATTCTCTCTTTTCGTCGCCATATTAACCTTCTGACGTTTGTCCCGATTATTTTTTACTCTCAAAATTAATGCTACCTTATTACAACGGCAGCAAGCAAGATACAACAGGAAGGAAATTTCCAACTGAATCAAGGCGGAACTTTGTCTTTATAATCTCTGGTGTATTGGCTTACATCAACTGCGTCCAAGCTATACGCACTATGTGCAAAGTTTTACAAAAGACCTTTTATGTTTTCACATTGATGAGAGCACAACATCCAAGCAGGGGGCAAATCGCGGCAATCGTTATCGAACGTAATTACGAAATATTTCAATATAATTTATATGGAAATATTTCGTAATTCGATAACGAGTGCCGCGATTTGCCTCCAGATCTCGGCGACATCGTTGGTCTTTGCAAAGAAACAATAACAAAGCTGTTTATCTGAAATACATATATTAGAGTATGTGTGTTTGGACGTAGCTGCCTTACATTATTAGGATGAAATTGTTAACGGGTTGTAGCATTCTTAAGGACACTATTAGACCACGTGGTCCATTTTAAGGAGAAACGTGATAATTACATGTTCCTAGTCCAATCATAGACCATGTCCTTAGCAAACAAAAAAAAGAAGAACAGTGTTGTGTATATCAACAAAGCATTAACTCTTATTCAGCTACGTCCAAGCCATATGCACCATGTGCAAACTTTTATAAAGAGCTTTTTGTACTTTCACACCGACGACAGCACAACAGACAACCAGATCTCGGCGACAACAATGCTTGCTGTTACTTTGCAAAGAAACAAGAACAAATTTAAGAGCTTTGAAAGGTGTTTACCTCAAATGCAAATGTCGCAGTATGTGTGTTGTGTTTGATGTAAAACAGCAAATAAATTTGCACACGAAATATATGCGAATGTGTATTATATGTATGAAACAACCGTGAATTCCGCTAATAAAACATCGATGTATCGCTTCTATTTACGGCGTTTCTTTATATCGATGTTTTTAAGAACGAAGTTTCATCCCAAGTCGTGAGGCTTTTTTTGTTATCTATTGAATTAAATAATTAATCAAATATTTGCTTTTGTAGGTCTTATTACACACAGATTTCGTTATTCTCATGTTCAATTAACATTAAAAAATGTGTGTTTAACTACAATTTCTAAACTCAAATTACACATTTCAAAAAGCATTCCTAATATAAAAGTTGCCATTACATGTGTGTGGCAACGTTCTCCTCTCTGTTTACAAAAAAACAGTAATCAAATAATCGGGGAAAAAGTCATAATTAATTTTGTACATCAAATGTGGTTGTACCTTTATATTATTGTATCATGTAAGATATCATACGAGTATGAAAGCATACTTAGCATACATATTTAGAATTAGCTAATTTAAAACAATATCAAATCACTATTTATGCATAAAACACATTGACCTAAACGACTACAAATGCCGTTAGCACAAAATATGACTACAAATGCCTCTAATTGCAATTGTCGCCCTGTAGCCAGCTACTTAATTATGTTGAAATCTGTAGCCAATTCATAATCATCTGACATTGAAGTATGTATGTATCAGATTTAAGCAAGTTCAATTACAATTAAATGTTATTGTAATTGAGAATTTTTCAATAATAATTACAAAAGTGTAATTGTAATTGGGAACCTTCACTTGCAATTGAATATGTTTAAATTACAAATTAAATCTCATTGTAATCGTTTTTAGAAATTACAATTACATGTAATTGTATTTGTAATTTATCAAAAAATTATATTATAAATACATAATAGGGCATTTACAATCTCTCGAAATGTAGTACTTACGAGGTGTAAATCTTGCAGCTTTTTACTAGATTTCTCATATAAAACGAAATCTATTTTATTAGTAGATTTGTAGAAAATATAATCAAAATCTAATGTTTTTATTTATTTTTTTCACCCTGTACATCATATTTAAAAAAAAAGATGAGTGAATTAGCTACGGTCTGCTTAAAAAGATGTGTGAATTGGCTACATTGCAGTTGTTTGGTTGTAGTTTTGGAAATGGATGCACTAAAGCCCAAATTCACTGCCATTAGTTAACTAATAGCAATAGCTTAACCAATAATATTTAATTCACTGCTTTTTGTTTACCATTAGTTAAACCGCCAAATGTCATCGGTTAACAAATAGTTAGACAACAGCTGATTCATTGTAAACTTTATTAGTATCGTTGTTTTGTGGAAAATTTTATACACATTTCACGCATACGTTGCCGACCATCTTCTTTGTATTTAGCCGTAACACATTCCTTTTATTTTATTTTCTATTATATTTTAGTTTTTCCGAACCAATTTCAGCACTAATTCAATATCTTGCACGGTAAAGTTAGACGAGCGAGCATTTTTTTATCCATTTTTAAGAAATAATATAGCAAATATGAACAAAAACCATATGCTATAGCAGAGCTGCCAATACTGAAACTTTAAAGTTTGATAGGGTTACCATTCTTTGCTCATACTAAGAACTTTAGTTTTATTCACAGTGCATTGTTTAACTAAAGTTCTTAGTATGAGCAAAAATTTGTAGCCCTATCAAAGAATTAAGTTTCAATATTGGCAGCTCTGCTATAGCATATGGTTTTTGTTTACATTTGCTATATTATTTCTTAAAGTCGATAAAAAAGTGCTCGATCGTGTAACTTGACCGTGCAAGATGTTTAATTAGTGCTGAAATTGGTTCAGAAAAACCAAAATATAATAGAAAATAAAATAAAAAGAATGTGTTACAGTTAAATACAAAGAAGATGCCTGATCATGTATGTGTAAAATGTGTATACAAATTTTCACAATGCACCAATACTAATAAAGTTTACAGCGAATCAGCTGTTGTCTAACTATTTGTTAACCAATGACATTTGGCGGTTTAACTACTGGTAAACAAAGAGTTGTGAATCAAATATTATTGGTTAAACTATTGCTATTAGTTAACTAATTACTGTAAATTTGGGCCTAAGAGTTATTATTTTAACACGCAGGCTACAGCGTTTAACAGATTTTGAAGTTTTAAAATATAGGTTTTGCGTGGCAGTAAACGATATGCTTATGATATATTTAATTATGCAAATAGGATTGTTGTTATGATTTTTAAAGTTTATTATAATTGTAATTGATTATTTTTGTAATTCATTAAAACAATTAATTATTACATACATTTTCTATAATAACTTTATTAACGAATTATTTTGCCAATTCCATTTAATTGTAATTTATTTTTTTCGATTGAAATTACAGGTATCTAAAATAAACCCAATTTTGTTTTGTCGTTTTAAGTGTTTTATTTTATTAATAAAAAAATGATACATATAACGTTTATAATTAATAATTATCAATAATTTGTACACTTTAAAATTAGTACACGTACTGTTACGGTCAATAAAAATTACAAACTTTTTATCATCGATTGCAAAAAAAATTACTCAAAAATATATGTATAGAGATTACAGAATTATATTCAAGTATACAAATATAAGAAGTATATTTTTGTATTTATTCGAAATTGTTTGTTTAAAAAATTTTTAAGGTTAAAACTTAAGACTACATATTTTTAGATGCCTCAATAAACTCACTTGAAATGTTTTTACTTAAATAATATTTTTCAACTTAATAGGCCGCACGGCGTTTATAGTTGCGAATGTTATTGGCCAAACAACAGGCGAAAATGAAGCCAGCAAACTGAAAGAAAGAAAGATGTATGTATATAAATTAAATTTTTTTATAATTTGTTAAATTATTTATAACAAAACTAAGGCAATTCAAATAAATCACTAGTTGGTGCTTGCAAAAATTTTTCGTATCGAAAATACGAAATATATTGACCCTCCCAAGTTTCTTGAAATTACAGAACTATACGTATATGTACGTTATATAATTATGATAAATACATACATATATCATTTTTAAGCAGCATGTAAGGAATTTTTTTCATAGACTTAAATCAAATAAAATTAAACATATCAACAGCCTTATTTATAAAACTTATTAAGGCTTTTAAGAAAAATTTTGTATGGAAATTTGTATTAAAAACCCTTTATAAAGCCTTAATAAGTTTCATAAATAAGGCTGTAAAATTTTAGCTTCATCGCAATAGTACAGTTTCGTAAAATTCAATACACGGGTTTCATAAGGCAGAAACATCTTTACGTAAACGTATACTTTCCGTATCAGCTGATCCATTTTTCTCACTACCACTTTCGGATTATGACATACATACGTGAACGTACTGAAATCCCATTCAGCTTATACGATTGACGTATGACTTAATTTGTTTTCGTACGATTGTCGCTACGATCACAGATGTGACGTTTTGAGCCCAGATGCATTGAGACAACCAAATTAGTTTTGCAGTTGCACCCACGAGTACTATCATAGAATTCGGGTGCAACAACTACAATTTTCGTGTGGTAGCACTAATTTAATTATTACCACTAACCCAATAGTTTGGTTAGACCTCGAACTTCCACCCCCTGAAAGTTTCTCTGCAATCGTCTTTTGAACTCGGGCCAGTGTCAGATGCCGCTGCACCTGTTAGGCAACGTAATAAATATGTGCACATCGTTCCTATATTATTTCAAAGATTGGGTAGTAATATACTACGTTTATACGCAGGGCTTATTTGCAAATAAAACTGTAAATTGTTGCCACATTATTTTTATTGCGACTTACTAATTCAGAAAACTATTCACGATTAACGCACTATTTGCAAATAAAATGATTGAGGTTGCCACGCTTACAAATGTTTGATAACAAAAAACAATAAATGAATAAATATTGCACAATATAATAGACTTAGGTTTCTGAGTCGGACAGGCTATTGAAGCATATTCTGCCAAGGAAGCGCAGACGGAGATCCTTCAAAGCTGGGCAGAAGCAGAGAATATGCGAAATGCTTTCCTCCTCTTTTTCATCATTGCAACTGCAGCATTAATCATTATACGGGAGACCCAAACGTTTAGCATGAGTTCCAAAAGTGCAGTGGCCGGTTTGTGTGGCCAAGAGATTCCTCAGGTGCTTCCTGGTGAAGCTAACGAGATTTTTGGCTCTGTTGATATTTAGGCGAGACCAAAGTGTTCTCGATAAAACACAGGTAGGCTCATTGCGCCATCTGTCCTGAGCTGAATTGAGAAAGGCAGTATCGAGAAAGGCAGTATCGAGAAAGGCAGTATCGAGAAAGGCAGTATCGAGAAAGGCAGTAGCGTCTCCAGCAGGACGAGAGAGGAAGCCCACAGAGCTTGTCAATGTCGACTACTGCGAGTAGGGTTCCCCTCTTTTCCAGGTCATCCGCAAATAGATTGCCTGAATTAGTCCCGTGTCCACGCACCCAATATAGTGTGATAGATGAGTGCTGCGCAAGTTTATCCAGAACTCTGCGACATTCTTGGACAAGGAATGATGTGGAGTACACACCTGCGAGGGACTTAATCGCAGATTGGCTGTCCGTTATTATCTGAATATTTCTATTATGTATCCGATAAAAACTTAGCCAGTAATATGTAATATGCTACATTCGTCCGGAAGTCTGAAGGACATTTCAATTCCGAATTCTGGAATATTCTGGAAATTAACACGCACGAAATATTATTGGTATGGTATTGAAGATCAGAAAATTTAATTGATTTTTTTCAAGAGACGCTTTTCAAAATATGGCACTGAGTTGACACTGCCAGCTCATACTATCTGCCACGACAGCTAATACTATCGGTTTACGTACAAAGCTTTAAGTTTCAGAGGTCCATACAATATCAACAAACATGCTGGTGTTGTGTGTTTGACGATACAAAATATTAAATTTTTTCTCTACTGGAAATTTATTCATACACATTTTACATCTAAAATCGTTTCGTATTTTTCATGTCAATTTTCTTCAACACGAAATGAACCGAATACACACAAAATCAGATTTTTTGTCACGAACACTTCGTGTTGAGTGTTCGTGTCACAGAAAAAAAAACACGACACGCGCCCATCTCTAGTTTCAACAGCCTCCTTGTCTCTTCCCAATAAGCCCTCAAAAAATTAAAATTCAAGCACTTGAAATTGAACTGGAAACAAAGTTGAATTCAAGCATTTTTTCAAGTAATTTTCAAGTTTGAATATATTTTTAAATAAAAAATCAAACAACAGAATATATGTATGTTCAAACCTTGTCAAATACATAATTTATTTATTATCAAAACTGAAATTGTGGTGAAAATATCAAAAACAAATAAATAAAAAAGTAAATTTGGAAAACAAAGGTGATTTAGATCGCGAAAACAATAGCGAAGGCAGATGTGCAGAAAATTATGATTAGAAAAACAAAGGAATTGCATTTTGCTTTCCATTTTAAAAGCTTTGTTTTTGCAGCTTGAAATACACTTGAATTCAATTGTAATACAAGTTTGAATTGTAGTATAATTCAAGGCTTGAATTACACTGTACTACAACTGAATTGTTCGCATTGAATTCAAGTTCCCTTTTCACTGGAGAATGCTATTGAATTAAAGTGTAAATCAAGCATAATTCAACCCTTGACAATTGATTGTGTGGCTTGAGTAACACTTGTTTTACACTTGATTTCAAGCAAAATTGCTTATTGGGATGTATGTATTCATCGATTCAAGAATAAGTTCCACGAGTTTATATTGGTATAACTAAATACAATTTTGCATTTGCAACATCCCTCTCTATTTAACACTCACCTCAATAGCAGCAATAACTAAGCCAGCGTATTTAATTATATCAGCATTTTTATCCCAGAATCGAACAAAAGCTTCTTTGCAGCCAACCTTAAATACGGTTTCATAGCGACAGTCTTGTGCACTCTTACAACATGAAGAAGGATAATAACCCTTGAAACTGTAGTCCGTGTAACTGTTGCGACCACAACATTCCATCTTTGGATTAAAAATCAAACAAACTTTTAAATAAAATATACAAAATTTAAAAACACAACATACGCTAATCTGAATGGCATCCATGTAGTCGGCAGATGTTGTCCTCTTTTGCCAGGCCTTTTCAACAATGTCACCCATAATGATCAAATACTTGTCCTTCTGCAACCACATGTATGTTACCAAAACTAATTGGCCAATCATGAGTACAAATAGCAAAATGGAATACTGAAAACGAATACCAAGAGTTTATTCTCAAATGAAGTTAAAGGAATATTAAGTTATTTCCTATTCAAAAACTTACCGTCATTGACATGCAATAACTTTCTCTGATGGCACCGCAGCATCCGAAACAGGAAATTATCAAGACAACAACACCCAAAATTATCAGTGTTATGGGCACTTGTTGGGACTTGAGGGCTTCCGCAAAATCTTCAACTGTATGGACGTTGCTGAATAGCAGAGCCCCAAATATAATCAATAGTATGCCACATATCTGAAAGGTAAAAAATTTCAAAATAGTTAAAATAGTTCATTTAATATTTCTATAAGGAACGAGTGTACTCTATTTTCAGAGAAAATTTCGATGAATTCAAATCAACTTTCCCAAATTATGCCATTCGTATTATTTCCATTTAAATTGGATTTAAATTTTTTTAAATTTCCTTCGATATCGAAGGCCATAATTTGCTTCCATTTCTAACGAATCTTATATAAGTACGTTAAACGTTACTCTTTTATAATACATTGACGGCTTAAGACTCAGTTAGCCTACTGTAATGTAATATAACTGCAACAGTAGAAAACAGCTGATCGATATTGTTATGTGAAAAGTAATGAAAATGGCTATAAAGATTTAATGCAACGTAACCTACTTTTCATATAAAAATATCGATCAGCTGTTTCCTACGTTGCAGTTACATTATATTACAGAGCGTTTAGACTTTAAACCTGCTAACTCTCTTCAACCCAATTTTGCAGTAGAAACAAATAACTGTTAACATTTTCTATACTAAGCTTAAGAAATTAGGGCAATACATTGCTGCTTTTTGACATGTATAGTTTAAAATTAAAATAAATATTCTAGCCAGTCGATGCTGCCTTTCTTTCTCTTTCGAATGGCATTAAAAAATCATATGTAATAAAAAGTTGATTTAGCAGGTTTACATCCTAAGCCGACGACGATATCTTATATATAACCGGTGATTTTTTAAGAGCTTTCGGATTTGATTTATAAAAAAAACACATAAAATTTAGAGAAATGTATTAAATATTTGAGTCGGTAGAACGAACTACGATATATAATTCAATGTTTAAGGATGATTTCATGTAAATGTTGACCGCGAATAGGTCTGAAATGTTTCATACGTTGGATATCTCACGAATAAATTCTTCAATATTGTGTTCCAGTGCGTCAACCGTTAAGGGCTTGTCCCTATAGACTTGAGTCTTAACATAGCCCCACAAAAAAAATTGTCTAAAGGCGTTAAATCTTACGACCTAGGCGGCCAATTGACCGGCTCCAAACGTGAGTGAAATAAACTTTTCAAACAATTCGCCTCTCAATTGGGACATTGCTTCGTGTGCTGTGTGACATGTGGCACCGTCTTTCTGAAATCACATTTCAGCCAAGTCCACCTCTGCCATTTTGGACAAAAAAAAAAGTAACAGAGGCACAATTCCTGCGAATGGCGCCGAATCGATCATTTACGGTCAACAACAACATTGCGATATTTCCCCTGTCCTCACTCTACGTATGCGTGTTTGTGGTTTAATGTTCAATAATGTAATTTTGGTGCTGTTTAATTTTATTTTTAAAATCCAAAAAGCCGTAACAACCAAAAAATTCAAAATAGATTTTTTGATTTATTATGATGTGATTAACCAAAATTACATTATAATCAATCAAAAATTATATCTTGAATTTTTTGGTTGTTACGGCCTTTTGGATTTTAGGTGACGATATGTAAATCAGAACATACTAAAAAACCAACCAATATCTGTCAAACTACTCAACGTACGCAAAAAGTTAAAAGTTGACCAAATTTTGTACTTTGCGTTGACGGACACGTACTGAATGTAAAGACCTCATAAGAAACCATGTACATATTTCAACTTAGCTGTCAGTTGAAAAAGCCGAAGTTTAACGCATGACGGATTCATTGTGCCCCGGCCTTTAATAATCTGCCAGCGTTGTTCATTTGTAAGTCGATTCATTATTAAATTAAAGACCAAACTGAACATGTTTAACAGTAACATGATACACGAAAACAGGTGAGTTGCCAAAAAGAAAGTTGCTTAAAAAAAATCACCCTCTAGATTCTCGTGTCACGGTGTTTGTAATTGAACTACTCCGAAACGGTTGCACCGATTTTTACAAAATTTTTTATATATATTCGATACTCGTAGATCTGAGGTAGTAATCTATTTTTATAGCCAATACGAACGAAATATCTTATGTCTTGAAAGCTATAGAAGTAAGAAGCTTCAAATTTGGTATGGACTCTTTTGAGAGCGTGGTGCTGCGAAGTAATTCAAAATATTGTTAGAATGGGACCGTGGGACAGTGATGCCAACTTTTTTGGCTCTGAAGGCACATCAACATTTAAAAAAAGCACTTAAAAGCATAATTTTGAAATCTAAATAGCGTAAAAAGCACTTTCGTGAAAAACTACTGAAAATCCATAACGTAAAGTAATGTGAAGTTTAATAATGTTTAAAATTTTCTTAGCTATTCTCCATTTAATGCAATATATCAGACGAAAAATTTATGCTTTACACTGAAAAAATGAATACGCCGAGTAATTATTAAAATAATTTTAAGAAATACACAAATTTCTTAAAAGCACTAATTAGTGCTTTTTCTTATTTTGGCACTAACACTCAAAATTTGGCGTTTTGAGTCTTCAAAAAGCACTAAAAATAGTGCCAAAAGCACCAAGTTGGCATCGCTGCCGTGTGAAAGGGCACCCCTCCTACATATAAAGTAATTAATAATAATCTCATATCTTGAAAGCTTTAATAGCAAGAGTCTTCGAATTTGGTATGAGTTAATTTGAAAACAATGGGCCTAGCCCACGATGTCACTAGAAATCGTTCGATCGACAACTTGTACTACAAACACCAATAACATTAGAAAATTTGTTGTTGTTTTCAATATACAGTGACTCAAAGTCATATTGGGACACCTACTCAGCAGTTTGTCTTATTATATCGACAAATCTATAAGGCTTAAAACAAAAGTTTTACTATAGTTTATTTAATATTCTAATATTTTATTTAAAACAGAAACAAAAAATTCAATACGTGTTATATTAAGAAATAGAAAGCAAAAAACTTAAAAAACATATAAACTTCACATCAAATTAATAATGGGACAACATAAGATAAAGTAAAATCTTAAGTGCTATAAATTATATTTAATATTTAGTTGGCAGACCCTTTTGCTGTATTACTGCACTTAATCTATTTGGCATTGATTCCACAAGTTTCTGACAATATTCAACTGATACCTTTCTTCCTTTAGAGCCGCAACCAGATCATATTTGTTTGATATTTGTCTACTTTTCAATTTTTGCTCCAAATGATTCCACACGTGCTACATCGGATTAAGATCCGGTGACTGCGGTGGCGTTTCAAGCACGTGTGGGCAATTGTATAGCAGCCAGCTCCGAACATTGTAAGCTTTATGCTTGGGGTCATTGTCTTGGTAGAAGTAATAATCGTTTCCAAGGCCTAGTTTTTCTGCAGTTGCAGAAAGATTGGACTTTAATACATCATTGTAGTATCTGTGATCCATAATCCCTTCAATTATGTGAAGATTACCTGGTCCAGCAGCTGAAATTGCACCCCATACCATAACTGACCCTAAACCATGTTTCACAGTCGGTCTTAAATTTTGTTTTAAGAGCTCAGTGTTTGGCTTTCTCCATATGTACGATAGTCCATCCGAGCGAAATATATTATATTTACTCTCGTCACTAAATATAACCTTTCTCCAGAATGAAATGTCTTTGCTTCTGTACTCTCTTGCGAAGTTAATACGTTTTTGTTTATTAACTTTATTGATGAAAGGCTTTCTCCTAGCCACTCGGCCATGTAAATTGTGTTTTCTTAACACATTTCTAATAGTTTCAGGATTGGCTTTTTTCTCTAATCGTATTTCGGCCTCGGACGCAAGTTTGGGAGCGCTTAAACTCGGATTTGTTTTGACTTGCCGTACTAGCCATCGCTCGTCCGTGTCTGAAAAAAATTTTCGTTTGCTTGGTTTTGGAAGATTTTCGTAATTTTCCGCATTCTCATAGCGCTTTACAATATTAAACACAGTAGATTTCAGTTTATTTACTATTTATTTCTGCGATACTTCTTATTGTTTTTCCTGTTTTGAAATGTTCCATTATGAGTTGTCTAATTTCTGGAGATGTCTGCGAACCACGAGGAGCCATATTCAATAAATGATTTTTTATCTGTTTAAAACTTTTTCGGTGACCTCAAGCTACTTCCAATTAAAATATATTTTGCAAAAAACACCGTTATAATTTGCTAAGAAAAGGAAGGTTGCCATATGTCCCATTATTACTTTGACGTGAAATTCACATGTGCTTGAATTTTTTGTCATTTTTTGTTTGTTTTTAAAAGAATAACAACAAAAATTTTTATAATTTTTGTAAACATTTGCATTATTAGTAAAACTATAGTAAAAGGTTTATTTTTCAATTTATGGTATTAATAAAATTCTTTAAATATGTATGTATATTAATTCGGCCTGTCCCACGATGTCACCAGAAATCGTTGGATCGAATACTTACAGTGGCTCAATGTTATATTGGGACAAGAAGTTTAAATAAAATTCTTTAAATATACAAATTAAACTTCTTGTCCCAATATAACATTGAGCCACTGTAAGTATTCGATCCAACGATTTCTGGTGACATCGTGGGACAGGCCGAATTAATATACATAGGTAAAAATTATAACAAATTTATAATAATACGGCCGTATCCAAAAAAAATTAATTTGAACTTCAAGTATACTTTTGTAAAAATTGATATGGAAATTAATTTTTTTGGATACGGCTGTAAATGTTTGGTGTTTTTTTGCTCATATACCACATCCTCACACAATTACAAATTTTTTTTTTAATGTAGCAAAACAACGTTTGCCGGGTCAGCTAGTATAGATATAATGGGTGTTTTTTTATTGAGGTATAGAACTTTAATTTGGCATCACTTTTTTAACTGGCGGCCATTTTGTCAGCTGTCAAGTGATTAATATTTAGTTTGGTTTGCCATTTCATCATGAACAGGTTGACAAAAGAACAACGCTTGCAAATCGTGCAAATTTATTTCGAAAATAATGGTTCAGTTCGCGAAGTTTACCGCAAGCTCCGTCCATTTTATGGTCGACATAATCGTCCATCAGAGCAATTAATTCGGTTAACCATGGATCGTTTTCGTACTACGTTTACTCTATGTGATAATACGCATCCGCAGAGACGTCGAACAGTGCGCACCGAAGAAACAATTGCCGCTGTAGAGCAAAGTGTTGAAGAGGACCCGAATGAATCGATTCGCCACCGTGCACAGCAATTGGAGCCGACTAACCGACTATTTTGTTCCCGAATTGGATGGCATGAATGTGGATGAGTTGTGGTTCCAACAAGACGGCGCTACATGCCACACAGCGCACGTCACAATCGATTTATTGAAGGAAACATTCGATGAGCGCATAATTTCGCGGAATGGACCTGTCAATTGGCCACCAAGATCGTGTGATTTGACACCATTGGATTATTTTCTTTGGGGATATGTGAAGTCGCTCGTCTACGCCAACAAACCAGAAACGTTAGGGGACTTGGAAGCCAACATTCGTGGCGTTATTGCCAACATACGGCCCCATATGCTCGAAAAAGTGGTTGAAAATTGGACCTGAGAATTGGCTTTATTCGAGCCAGCCGCGGCGGCCACATGCCCGAAATCATATTTAAACATTAATGGCATAAAATTATCCTTCCAATAAAGCCAAATTGATGGACATTAAAACGATTTTCTTGTGTTTTATTTCAATTCGAAGTTCTATACCTCTAAAAAACACCCGTTATGTAAGTCTGTGGCGATAAGAAAAAAGTGCTTAAGTCATATTTGACTGTTTTGCAAGAGAGCACTTTTAGGTGTTCAAGTCGATTTTCAGACATTTATTTCTTTTACAGTTAAATTGGAAAATCCTCTGTAAACCTTTATTTTTTTTAAGCAAACATCGTTGTACACACTTTAAGTAACACATTTAAGTTGAAATATACCAAAGTATAACCTAAATTAAACTTTTATTCCTAATACCGGATTTACACTATGACTTTTTCTCCTGCCTTTTTCTTGAATTCTCTTTTGTGTTCCTACCCCTTTGATCGCCTTTGTACCCCGTTTGTCAATAAACTCTAGAAAAGTCACAGTAAAAAGTCATAGTGTAAATCCCGTATAAGACGCAATTTACACTGTGCCTTTTCTGCTTGCCTGTGCAGGCAGGCTTCTTTAGTTTGTCGGTGAGAGGGGGTGAGAGAAATAGATTGGGATTTTGCACAGAGGTAGTTTCGAATATGCAGACTACGGAGTTAATGGCACTCCTGTAATATCCGTATTTAAAAGTACCACTGGGCGAAATCTCAATTATTTTGGTTAATTGTTCAGGAAGTTATAGCGCAATTATTTGCAGCTTATCTTTTTTCAACTTATAATCTCATAGGGAATAATAGCTTAATTAAAATTATTATACTTTGATATATTTCAAATTTAATGTATTACATATATTTATAATGTGTAGAATGATGTTTTTCTAAAAAAAATTGAATGAATACCGAATTTGCTAATTTAGCTACAAAAGCAACAATTTTCCAAAAATCTAACTTGAAAGCTTAAAAGTGCTCTTCTACTGCAAAACAGTAAAATACTTACTTGACTTGTTCCTTATTGCCACAGATATGTATGTACGTATATGTTTTTCTTTTAATTCATATATAATTATTCCAATCGTTTGGCCAGCCAATTCAAAACAATGTTCTATCAATATTAGTTTTCATTAATTTAATAGAAATTTCGTATTCGTTTACATTCCTTTAACTTTTAGTTATGGCGCCCTTTAAATTATGCCGCCCTAGGCCCGGCCCTAAATCCACCCCTGTGAATTACCTACTGTTCGTCGTATTAATTGATTTTTTTAACACGAAATTTTATATTTTTATTTTCATTTAGCAAAAAAAAAAAATTAATAATATGAGATTGCGCATTAATATAAAATAACTGCGGTTTTCATAAATAACCGCGCATGTCAAATATGATGTTGACGACAATTGCTTTGGAATAATATTGACTTTTTGTTTATTTGAGCAAAAAATAAACGCAACTTCTGTATTTATACCCTTTACCAAAAAATGGTAAAAGGGTATATATAGGTTTGTCATTCCGTTTGTAATTTCTAGAATATTAATAAGCGAGCCATAAAGTATATATATTCTGGATCCTTATGCATAGGGAAGACGAATAAGCGATGTCCGTCTGTCCGTCTGTCCGTACGTGAAATCGGTTTTCCGAAGCTCCCAGAAAAGCTAGAGACTTCGTTCTTGGACTGGTGGGTCAGAAATGGTCGAAATAAGATTGGTATTGAAAATCAGCAAAATCTAGCACACGGTTTCAGAGCTGGGAGACTTAAACTTCATTTTGCCATACAAAATAACTACTGAAAACTAGTTTTTAATAATTTTTTATTAAATAAACTTATTTTATACTTTTTAAAAAATTAAAAAGACGTTGACAGGGTTGGAAAACCTTAACTTTTTTTGTTATGCAAAAGTAACTTACTAAAACAAATTTTTCCTTTTTTTTAAACTAAACATATGTAATGTTTTTAAAAGAAGAAGATTGATGTAAGAAATCAGAAAAACAAAAAGGATGATTCCAGGGTTGGAAAACCTACGATTTTTGTGATATAAAAAATTAACTACCGTAAACTAATTTTTTATTTATTTTTATTAAATAAACTTATTTTATACTTCACCACGAATAAAATTGGTATTTCAATTTAAAAAACTTTAAAACATGTTTCCAGGGTTGGAAAACCTTACCTTTTTAATAGAAGAGTAACTTACTAAAGCAAATTTTCCTTTTTTCTCTATAAATTAAAGATATCTTATATTCTTAAAAGAAAGAGATTAGTATAAGAAATTACAAAAATCAAAAAGTTTGATTTCAGGTTTGGAAAACCCACACTTTTTGTGATATAAAAAATTAGCTACCGAAAACTAATTTTTATTTTTTTTATAAAATAAAATTATTTTATACTTCAGTACGAATGAATTTGGTATTTCAAAACAAAAAAAAATAAAAAAATTAAAACGTCGTTTCCAGGGTTGGAAAACCTTAGTTTTTATACAAAAGTAACTTACTAAAACAATTTTTTTCTTTTTTACTATAAATTAAACATATCTTATATTCTTAAAAAAAAGATGGTGTAAGAAATCAAAAAAAAAATCGAGAAGGAGGATTCCAGGGTTGGGAAACTTACACTCTGTGATATAAAAAATTAACTACCGAAAACTAATTTTTATCTGTTTTTTATTAAATTAACTTATTTTATGCTTGATAACGAATAAAATTGGTATTTCAAATAAAAAAAACAATTAAAAAAATTAAAAAGACGATTCCAGGCTTGGAAAACTTTAACTTTTTTTGCACAAAAGTAAGTTACTAAAACAAATTTTTCTTTTTTTTATAAATTTAACATTTCTTAAATCCTTAAAAGAAAGAGATTGGTGTAAGAAATCAGAAAATCAAAAAGGATGAGTTCACGGTTGGGACACTCACACTTTTTTGATATATAAAAGTAACTAAGTCTAATTAATTTTTATCTTTTCCTTTATAAATTATATATACATATATATATATTTTACGTTTTGGAAAGAAAAGTTTGGTATAGAAAATTATTAAAATAAAAACCACAGCTCCAGAGCTGCAAACTATGATTTTTTTTCTGGACATTAAAGTAACTAAATAAAAAAATTTTTTTTAATTTCCCTTTTTTCACTTAACACACTTTCTATATTTTTTTAAGAACTACTGGATTGGTATAATTAATCAGAAAAATCTAAAATTATGATTCTAGGGTTTGAAAATTATTATCTTTTTCTTTGTACAAAAAAGTAACTATGTGCTTATGTATGTATCTCTATACTACATAAACGCACAAATAGTTTTCCACATTAATGAAGCTCAACGAGAAATTTTTGCTTGGTGACGAATTGTTATAAGAACACGGGCTTGGTAAATATGTATGTGTGTACATATGTACATATGTATTTTAATTCATTTATTTTGTTTGTTATTGTTAATTTTTCACTACGAATGAATCACTTGTGTTGACACAACCGGTTTTGCCTTCATAAACTTTTAGAGCTTTTACTAGACATAAATTAAAAAATAATAATTTTCACTAAGATTTTTCCCAGATATTTTTATGCAAGCTTGTGGTGACTCACGTTCACATACTCGTACATAAGTATGTAGATATTAAGATAAAAATTTTAAATATCATATACATATGTATATTATATATCTTATCAAATGGAACTTGAATATTACTGAAACCTTAATTATTTTATACATATATGTATGTATATATGTATGTGTAGATATATCGTACCATAACCTCCAAAATAGCTTAAGCGACATAATTTTCGAATTTCAATTTTTGACCAAAATCGATTATTTGCGATCGTAAATAGTTGATTTTCATCAAAAAAAAAAAAAAAAAAGAAAGCCCAAGAAATGTGTTGCTTAAGCTATTTTAGCGGTTATGGCTCGATATGTGCCCTTAATTATGAAAGTGGTGTAAGTCACATGAATTTTTGCTTCGAAATAGTTAATAAATCTTAAACTCTATATTAAGATGTTGCATAACTTAATAATGTTTTTTTTTTATTTGTTAAAATGTAGTCTCGACCAAAGACGTTGACTTATGACTTTGACCACTTTCATAATTAAGGGCACTTATACATACTTGCATATCGTCCCTACCACGTCAAACTATCCAATATGCAAATTTTAACTTTTCAGAAGAGCGGGAGGACCCGTCAATTATGAATTTAAAGTCATCGTATTCCTAAAAGTGCCAGGCTTAAAATATTTCTTATTGAGTTATCTATAGTCCGTGAGAATTTCAGCATTTTGAAACGAGGCATATCGTTAAAATTAGGGTACCAAGATAACGAATCTAAAAACCAATTTTGCATATTGGATAGTTTGCAGTCGTAGGGACGATATGTACATTAGCGTGGCCGTTATTTTTTCTATTTCTTATATTCACTCCGCGAAAATCGGTTCAGTTTTATGTAAAAAAAATACAAAAAAAATCACAGCGGTACGTTGTGTTTTCGGGGGTGTGTTTTTGGGCCTTCAAGCCCAAAAGTGAAAAATTTCCAAACAAATGAAATTAAAAAATTTACGGCAAATAATTTACTTTTGCGGCTACCTAAGCGCTACCTAAGCCCCAAATCACACTATGCAAGTCTTATTGCTAAGCTGATTAGTTTATTAGGAGAGAGAGAGACGAGGGGAATAGAAACACTTCTTTTCCCCCCGTCTCTCTCCCCTAATAAACTAATCAGCTTAGCAATAAGACTTGCATAATGTAAATAGGGACTAAACGGTGTTAAAAATTATTCTTAGGAAGTTCATATGTTCTAGAAACTTGTTTATTGAGATCTTAGGTACATTTTTGTAGTCGATTGTTTCTTTAAATTTTGAACGGTTTGCTACCTATGGACCTGTGAACAGGGGAAAAAAGGTTAAAGAAATTTAATTTTTAATTTTTAAAATTTTTTTGCGATTTTGATCTTGAAGATGATTTTTTTTTATTTTATATGTTCACAATTTTTGTTCTTATAGCAAGAGCTACAACTTTGCCTCAGAGAGTCAAACAAAATTCTGAACGGTTTGCAAGATATGAGCCTGAGAAAATGCAAAAATGACACCGAGGCCACAAATCTTTGGGGGCCGATCAAAAAGGTTCAATACAATGTTTTACAAATCATCAATGTATGAAGTGCATTCCAAATATTTGTTTTACATAAGGCTGCTAATATATAACAGCCTCATTTATAAAACTTATTAAGGCTTTATAAAGGGTTTTTAAAACAAATTTTCATACAAAATTTTCCTTAAAAAGTCTTAATAATTTATATAAATAATACTGTAAATATTTACAGCCTTATTTATAAAACTTATTAAGGCTTTGTAAAGGCTTTTTAAAACAAATTTTCACACAAAATTTTTCTTAAAAGGTCTTTATAAATCCTTACGGTCTTTTTTATAAAAATTATTAAGGCTTTATAAAGGGGTTTTAAAACAAATTTCCATACAAAATTTTTCTTATTCAGCCTTTATAAAGCCTTTTTTGTTTTTATAAATAAGGCTGTTAATAATTTTTATAAATAACAGCCTGTTTGTGTAAGACGTTGACGATGGAAATCTTGACGTTTCTGTAATAGATTAAAGAAAAGTTGTACAAGTTTACAAACAGGGGGTAAGACTGTTAAAATTCAATTTAAAAGTGATCTGCTGAAAAACTACAGAATCAGATTTAAAAGCTCTTCCTCACTGACAGAGATGTACATATCGACAAACTTACATACATTTACTTATAGATACATACATACATAGGTATGAATAAACCTATTAATTTTTGAATTGCAACATTACAACTTCTCCAAACTAATAAATATGTAAATTTACATTATGCATACATACATATAAACACGCACTGCACAGACGGACAGCGGAAGTATAAAATAATTAAAAATGGCAAATGATGCTTAATTTACTGTCAAGAGCATTTACATAACTCTCATTTTCTCTCTCCCCTGATTATTTTAATTAAGACATTTGATCTCTCGTATTGACCCCAAATGTATGGGAGCCAAATAATTAATAATGGCAAGATATTGGTACATACACAAATGAGTGTGTTCACAAATATATGTACATACATACGTACATACATCCATATTTATTAAATTTAAACACAACAAAAAAAAATAAACATAAATTTATAAAACCGTTGTTAGCTGTTTTTTTGTGCACTATCGATAGACGAATTTTTGAAATGAGAAACAACTTGTTTTCTTTTTATTATAAAGGTATTCGCGTCAATTGTTGCAACTGCGCAAAATACATAGTTGCACTTTCTGACTTTAAACTGCAAAGGCCTTGATCATAAAAAATAATTTTGGCTTACAAAACGTTTAAGAGACAAATTTACATACAAAATATTCGAGACCCTATATTCAAAATACGTCAACTCAAAAAGCTAACTTTTCACTAGAGCGAAAAAACTAGTTAATTCGCTCATTATTGTAAAAATAAATAATATGCCTTCCATAATATGGTTTAAATATGCTTACTAATTCATAGGTCTGCAAAAAATATTTTATTTTGCACTGGTTTTCGTATGTTTATGAGATAGCATATTTAAGTCGATCAAAAAACAAATATTTTTTTAGAGTTAGCATATTTTGTCGGGAAAGAATATAATTTTTTTGAATATATTTGTTTTTTAATTAATTTGTGAAATTTTTACTCAATACTAGATATAAGAATTGAAAACCTTCAAGAAAAAACTTAAAATACCATAAAAAAATAACTCAAGCCTGACTGAAAGCCTCTTCCATCTCGATGTGGCCAGCTTTATCACTCTCTAACTCACTCTCTAGTGTAACAGGGTAACTCCAAATTATCAATTTCGAAAGCTTATGTCATTGACTATAATCGGTCCATACATAATATTTCTATTCTCTGTACTCATATATTAAAATTGATCATATCTCAAAAACTAGCCATGGGATATCAAAATTCTTACCAGATTCGTATTCAACATGCCAAATGCAATAAGATAAATATTGGAAATTAACATGGGAGTTAGCATTTATTTTCACCAAAAAAAAATATACTTTGAGATAGCAGGATAAGAAAAATTTATATAAAATGGAGAAAAATCATTTTTTGATTCGAAATTTTTTACTACAGATAACTATTGAATAGGGGAGCTATTTGCCATCGGAAACTCAATTTGACCAAATTTGAGTTGACATATTTTGAATATAGGCTCACGATATGTTTTGTAAACCAAAATAATAAAAAATGAGAAACAAATTTTCATATTTTATTGTTGTTTTTAATATAAATTTTCGGTCGAAAGTTTCGTTTCAGTTTTCTTTCGTTATTGTGAAACAGGCCATATATTTTATTGAAAGTTTTTAAAGAAAAGCAGAATTTACTAATTTTAAAAAAGAAAATTCATATATATTCGTACTCATAAAATATTTTCAAAAACAGATTAGAAATTGATGCAATTACAAAAGAAAAATTTATGGTTTTTTTCACTAAAACTAGTTTTTAAGTTTTGTAGTGAATTCCGCTGTATTCTATAAAATCATTGATCGAAATGTCATTTTGATTATTTGATTTGTTAAATAGACCATTTTCTATGAATTCGTACAAGAAAAATAAAAATATTATAATTTGCTATTTATTTAATTATAAGAGTTTTTATTTTTTTAAGCTGAGGGTGTATGAATATGAACTTTGTATACTATATTTTTTTTAGATTCTTATAAATTCTTTAAAAATTACTTGATTATTCAGTTATTCGACCAAGATCGTTCTTATAAGATGAAAAATTTTGCTGATTCGAAAAAAAATATTCCAATATGTATTAGTATTATTTATGGATGTGTGTATGTACGTGTGTATGTTTTCCCTCGGAAACGTGTTGTAAAACAAAAGCTTTGAAACCCCGTTAACCTCGCATCTAATGCATACAATATGTGTGTGTGTGCATTACAACAAAAATTTATGTACATTCGTATGTGTGTATGTGACCTTGTATACATTTGTATGCAGTATTTGCTGCAAACAGGTTACGATTGACGTTTGTTATTGTACATTTGTTTCTAATGTTCAAAAACTAGGTTTTTGTTTTTAAACACGCATTTACAATCCATACATTAATTCCGGCAGTCATTCACGTAAATATGTGTGTATGTATGTATGTACATACATATGTACATAGTACTCGTAAATTTGTAATTCTTTTTGTTCAAAAAGCTTTTATAAACATACATACACACATATGTATTTTTGTACATACATATACACATTTTAAGTTTTTAGAAATTATTTTATCCATCCGACACAAAAACCTATAACAATTTTACAATTCAAAAGGTTTTTTTAAAGACTTAATTGCTAGAAATAACGCGTTTTCAAATTTTTCGTTTTTCAGCACACCCCTGTATATTTTAAAAGTATTTCTGTTTTAAGGAAAAATGTTTACTTACCGCACACAAAGTATTAAATAAAAATAGAATATATTTCACCATTCCCATGCCGCAACTCATTTTGAATTATGTTTTTTTTTATTATGTCAAACTGAAATACAAAATTTGTTCGCTTAAAAAAATTAAATATTTATTATTTCACAAACTATGCTCCAAGTGTAACATACTCGTATTTCATAGACACTTCGGTTATTTGCGATCAGAATTTGCCTTTCAAAATATGAAATGTTTTTGACTTTATTCTTGGCAAAAATTCAATTGATAAGAAAATATGTATGTATATGTGAATCAAAAATATTTTATTCTCGCGAAGACATATAAAATCAGGGGGCAAAATACGGCATTCGATACGGTTCGAAATTTTTAAATGTTTCCATATAAACTCTATTGAAATATTTAGTAATTTCGTTCGATAACGAGTGCCGTAATTTGCCGCCAGGATTCTTGAATAATAACTTTATTGAGGAGAAGTTTATATTCTTAAGAGTCAAACTTAAATTACAGCGTCAAGCGTTGCGTAGGCAGCAGGGTACGTATTTTCAGTACATTCAAATTATATTTTAAACATTTAAATGTACCAGTACTTGAAATATGTACATAGGTACATACCCTGTTACTTACGCAACGCTTGGCGCTCTAGTTTAGGTTTGGCTGCAACTTTACATTTGCAGTTTTTTTTATAAAATTTGAAATAGTTCTCGTTGACTTAAATAAGCAGATGTTTACATGTAACTAATCAAAAAGAAAACTTATAAAAAGAAGAAACAATTTGAAATTCCAGTTCCAGAACGTGTTACTGTTGCAAGCTTATAAAAATGGAAATATTTATCGTTACCTTAATAGGTAAGGAAAGGTCTTAACTAATTATTATGTTCTTCTAACGAAATATACAAAAAACTCGATTTCAAAAAAATAATGACTTAGGCCCTTTCTATATTAAGGTAATGGTACCCTACTAGCATTTGGAAGATTGTTTTACCAAAAATCACCTAATTAAGACTTCCTCGAGTACTTTTGACGATTAAAAACTGATGAAACACTTGCGCGCTTGAAAAAAGACTCGAAAATGATTCGTCCTTATGCTTTAAAAGTAATTTATTGAAAATACAATAACAAAACATACAGCAATCGAAAATATATCATACAGGTGTTTTAAATATGACAGTTTTGAAGTTTGAATTATATATATTATATTAAAATCTCTAAAAGTATATAAAAATAAAATATAAATATAAATTTTTTATCTAATTTTTCGGCCTTTTTTTATATGTTAAATTAAACTATTTTCTTGTGCTTTTGGTCAGTTTATATTTTCAGTTTATTATTTCAATATTTCGTTAACCTTCGGTTAACTTCTTCAGGATATATATATTTGGTTTTTATGATATCTAATTTTTTTCTTTTTCCTTTTTTAAATAAAAAAAGTAATGTCAGCCAAACAATCGATTACAAATATGACTGAAAAAAGAGTCAAAAAAGACTTGCAAACGATCAGAAATATGACTAGAAAACGGCATGTAAGGTACCATTTTCTCCCGAGAAAACAATCATTTATGATCAGAAAATGAGCTCTAATATGCATATTTTAATCGCGCAGATGAATTATAAATGACTCGAATATGATAAATTTTTTCATAAAATGCTTGCAGGGTATTAAGTACATATTCGTATTTGATTTTTATACATACGATAAAATAATTTACGATCCACACATGTTATAGATATAAATTCTTATATGTATATGTATTCCATTAATTTATACAGATTTCGACAGTTTTTAAATTCAAATAAATTGAGACGTTTTCGTACTTAAAAGAAAGTTTTATTCCGGTTTTTCATATACGAATGACAACGTACATCGTCTATTTAATTCATTTATTCTTTGGTCTTGGTTTGAGAATCATTTGCATAAAAAAATAAAATTAAAATGAATCGTCGTTCATTGTTCGCGCTAAAACTTAAAAAGGGCTTAACCGGTTTGAATTCTTACGCCCTGTTTCCGCAATCCAGACGGTCGACTTGAGTAGAAAATTTATATGAAAAGCACCAAATTTTTTAAGTGATTTTCATACAGATTTACTAGACGAGTCACCTGCCTGACTTTTGGAAACAGTGGAGGTTTAAAAAGAAAAATAATAAGATAGGACCAAGAGAGGGATAAGAGGAGGAAATATCTTCGCTACGAAACTAATCGACCGATTTTTATGTAATTCAAACCGATACATCGACATCAAAAAGTACACACATGCTTAATGTAAATATTTTTAAATCTAGGACCAAAAAAAGAATTAGCGAACTTCAACACATCGCAACACATCGCAGCTGTTATGGTTTTCAATTTGTTTTGTGTCTAAATCGTTTTTCGTCGCATGCCTGATTATGTATTACGTATTGGGTTGCGAATTCGTTTATAATTCTATTCGGAATAAATTTTTTCGAATTTCAAGTCGATAAGTGAGTAAATCTCACAACCAGTTTTTATGAAAGTGATTTAAAATCAATGAAAATGTGCTCTGCACTCAAAGAGATTATAATCACGTGCCTTTAAACAGGTTAACCAAATTGCTACTATCTCATTATTTACTTTGTAATAAATTAAAAAATAAAGTTGGTTACTTTTGTAATAAAATTACGTATTGTATACAAATAACACAAATACACTCACTGGACATTTGTACGTTGTATAAATTATTTTTGAGGATTTAAGAAAAACGAATGCTTATTTTTCAGTATTGAATACTTTATTCTTTAAAACAAAAACATAAAATATTGGAGAGTGATTTTTTCATATAAAAGATGAATCCAAAAAATAAATGACAATTTTCGATAAATATTGTTTACCCTTGTAGCAGTTGGCATATTTACATGGGAGTTTACGCATTCTTTAGAAGACGGCTTTTCCACACGAAAGAGAAGGGAAAAGAACTCTCATTCCCATCTTATTTCTGTCCTATAAAGTCAAGACTGCAAAGTAAAGTTTGCGTATTGAAAAGCCACATGATGAACACATACCAACCGTGGTAGAGATAACAGATTACAAACAGAAATCGACATTGACATTTTAATTTATATTATTGTGTGCCTTAAGTATAAAAACACAATGCAACTTTAAGATATGTTTATATGTTTCACTTTTCTTAACATTTATTAACAATTTTTAAAAATCATATTATCCAGTTTTTTTTGTGACTAAAGTAACGTCATTAAGGCAGGGGTATAAGTAGTTTAGGGGCAATTCTATTATTGTCATAACTTTGTAGAATGTAAATTTTTTTGCAAGTGTTTATTATGTTGTTCTTTTTTAATTGTATCTGCAGCAATTTAACGAACTAGCTCGGGCAGTAGTTTTTCCTTGGGCAAAATGAAAGCTTTCAAGTCGTACAAGGCTTTCCAAAACCACGGATAATGGGAGACTTTATTCAGCAATGCTTCACGTGATTGAGTGGCTGACTCGACATTTGCGAGATGCTTATAGTACTTTGCATTTTTCTTAACGCTACCATTAATGTCTTCGGCAAAACGGGCGAAACGCAATTTCAACAATGTCTCAGAGATGTCTAGTAAACGATTGCCTTTTGGCGGATGCACTAAACAGAGTTGCGAGACAACATATTTATCCGATGCACGATTATTAAGCGGAATAAAAACGGCTTCACGCCCAACAAGGCAATTTTGCAACCATGATATTCCATTGCCATTTACTTTAACACCTGGCAATTTAATGGGCAATAAACGTTTGTTGCTCATAAAAAATGGTATTAACGGACGGTGGCTGATCATAAGTAAAGTGTCAGGGCCCTTTTGCTGGACATTCTGCACCAGCCCAGTGTGCATGGCTCTCTCATTGATAAGGTTGTCCGGTATATGGGAGGGCTTCTTAAATGGACGTAAAAAATAGGCAGGCTTGCGTTTGGCATAAGCTACCAGCAGCATTACGCCCGATGTACCATATATTAAAATCTCTGTTCCCAATGTTTCACGCTCCATAACATTGCAAAAGGTTTGATATTTTTCTGCAATAAATAACCTGGTTGCATCCATTTTTCATAGAAATATGTAATTGGTATCAGTCTTTCTGTATATTATTTCTTTTTATATTTTTTTAATTCAATTGCAAGTCTTGTTTTTTTTTGTGCAATATTTTTTTTTTAATTTGTGCTTTTAACATTTAAGCACGTTTTGTACTGTTCGCTAACCTGCAAAAATTTAAGTTGCCGATAGTGTTGAACTTATTGAATAATAAATTATTTTATTTTTATCTACAATGTGATGACATCATTTACTTCTTATAAATGATTTTTTCACAACACAATTCTCTAGTCCCAAATATTCTTAAATGCTCCTCCTCGTATAAACTAATTAAAAATAATTTGTTATTCAATTCAACACGTACAAAAGTTTGTTGTCTCTTGTATTTTATTTTAATTTTTTGGAATGTTTCCTTTTTGATTCTTCTTCCTTTCTTTATAACCAAAGTCGAGATATGTCAATTTTGCCGTTTTCTGTTGTTTTCTTTCTATATTGCATTTTTGTTTTCTTCTTTTATTTAACAATTTTCCTTAATTTGACGTTTTCTTGTTTTGATTTGGATATTTTGTTTGTATTTAAAAAAATTTAACTTTGTTTTATTTATATTTGAAAACTAATTTTTTTATAGACTGAAGGTCGCATTTTAGCTCCACACACAGACACATATTCAGGTGGGAGAGTTTGATTGCGTGTGTGTGTGAGGCGCCAAAAAATTTAGTTAATAAAATCAAAGCCAAAAACAACACTCTGCTTATTAGTCAGGTAACGAGAACTAAAAAAGCTTTAAAGCTTTTCGTTACAAATTTGTTCATTTCAAAATTTTGTGGCAAAACTGATCTTGTTGCTGTTGTAAACGAGTTTGTACCTTTTGGAATAACTTTGTAATTGGTTTTGTGATTTGTAGTTTCGAAACAAAGCAAAAAAAAACAACTTCTATTGTTCACGTTTGGTATGTTGTTGTTGGTGTTGCTGTTATTTAAATTATTATTTAGAGCTTAACGTCTTAACCAGCGCCGTGTTCGTCACAAACTGATTGTTTTAGTTGGCGTTTATGATGCCAAAACCACCAGTTGAATTAAATTTGAAAAATACTTTTGCTTTTGTCTAATATTTTTTAGATTCTGCTAGTTGCTCTAACGCTGACTCTCAGCGAAAAACGTCCGGTATTCGAACTAGAGATGAGATTGTGGTTATATTTTCGCTCACGTATTAGAAAAATTGCTCATCTCAATATTAAATTTTGTCAGCAACATTCTTTAACGGCTTGTTGCTATTAAAATTTCAGATTTTTTTATTTGCTTTTCAGAAACTGCAAAATACATTTGACAACTACATACATATATTATAATATCACTTTTACTCACTCCCACGATTGTAAAAAAGATTATTAATCAAGATAATCGTGGTTTATTAAAAAAAAGTGACCGGTTTGCATCTCTAATCTTGACCCAGTCATTTCTAACAAGAGAGAACCACTCTAATTTAATTATACGCATAGCTTAAGTTGACTTCTCTTTGATCTTAAACAGTTTGAACCAAGCAAAAATTATAAAATAAAATTGAAGTTTTTTTGTATGTATTTGTATGTTTGCAACGAATAAATAAATATGTATTAGTTTGCCAGCGAACATAGGTATCATGGTACAATTATACTAGGTACATGCACGACTACAACAAAATTACAATTCCAAAAAACACATTCATTTTGTTGGTATAAACAAACGAATAATTGTCAGAAACAGATGAATTTTGTTTTTAAAAATAACAATTACAGCGTAACTAAAATACAATTGCAGACGCGGCATTCCTGCATGATTATAGTTATTCAGTGTTGCCAATCTTTGTGTAGTTAGACAGTGTGTAATTTCTACTCACATGTGTAGGCCATGTAATTAAATTCTTGTATAATCTGTGTGTAATTCTACTTTGGGTTCTATTTTTATTTATTTTTGTTTTAATTTTAACCTACACAAAAGATGTGTAGTGTAATTTTCTTCGATGTGTAATTGGAGACACAGCGTTGTGTAAGTTCATTGGCAACACTGTAATCATTTTATTCACACACATACACTAACATTTGCGCAGCTTGTAAACAAAGTTTGACAACTATTTGCATTGTATACAATAACAGGCTGGGCTTGTGCATGTACCTGTTATAATTGTATCATGATAGGTATTTAATTTAATAAAATTAGTCGTGGATATCTTATTTTTAACTATGTGCGTATTGTGAAAGTAATTTGTCGGCGAAAAAAATGTATATCTTTGAACAGTCTGGACACACTTGCCTAATTTCCGTATTTTAGTTTTCTTTTTTAGACACCCTCTCCTACAAAAATGGGGTGGATTGAAATCCGTTTCCGAATGGAATTGAACTCTGTGACATGGCCGATAAGGCCAAATATAGACATTTAAAAAAAAAATATTTTTTTCTGTTTTTAGCGATTTTTTTAGTTTTGCTTCATTTTTTAGTTTGGCGATTTATTTCGGTTTTTTATGATTTTTTCAGTTGCTTTTAGCTTTAGCAATTTTTTTTAATTTTGGCGCTTTTTTCATTTTGGCTTTTATGCGATTTATTTTATTTTTGGTGATATTTTTCATTCAAGCGCTTTTTTGTTATTACGATTTTTCGTCTTGGCATTTTTGTAATTTTGTGATTTTTTTAGTTTTAGCGTTTTTGAAAATTTCAAGAGTTTGTTTTTTCCGGTTTCCAGGCTGCAGCAAGTCAACACTGCATTAGCTGATAAAATATACTTTCGTGTTGATTTTTTTTAATTTTTGTGTTAATTGGTGTAGTCTGAAAAAAAAATACACTAACTCCCTTATTCTGAACTTTGTGAAAAATGACAAAATTATAACAATGACAATTTTTAAATTTTAAGCAATGTAAAAAATGTCATTTGTTATAATTTTTATTTTGTCACAGAGCTTAGAATACAGGGGTAACTTTGAAAATTTCAACTTCCTATATAAAATTTTTTGTATATACATTAGGATTTCAACAAGTTTCGCTTAAAGCACCCCAAAGTTTTACATATTCTGTGAAAATTTCAGGTCCGTAGCTCTTACGGATCTCGAGAAAACCTGTGACAGACAAACGGACAGAAAACAATAGGGTTCGTTTTCACATTTTGTGTACGATACAGTTTAAAAAAAATGTAAAAAATTTTGTCAAAGTAATCTTCGCGAGTCTAAAATGGGTCTATGAATCATATCTTTTATTTCATTTTTCAATCGAAAGTTATGTAGTTTTTGATTCTTTTTCATGCCATTCTTTAATCACTTGATCAGCTGCATGATATTTTTGCTATTTCTGTTGTACTTAGTTGCTGTGTTTTGAAGAAATTGTTTAATTCTTTTCAAGTGAGAAATCAGTTTTTAATCATCAAAAGTGATATTAAGACTCATTTAATTGACATTTTCAAAAAAATTATCACCCAAATGTTAGCTGGGATATAGTACTTACATACATATGTATGTACATATATACACATACATACATACATTCTTTAGTACACCCAAAAAAAGTTTTAAAATCAAGAAGAAACAATTTGATTTTAAAAACGCAGCCTTTATGAAATAGAACTTAGTTTGTTTTCTTTTTAACCCCCGACTAAAAAAAGGGGTGTTATAAGTTTGTAGTGTGTGTCTGTGTATCTGTGTGTCTGTCCGTGTCCACGTACAGGCCAAACGGCTGGACCGATTTTCATTTAGTTTTTTCTGTTTGAAAGATGACTTGATCGATAGGGTTCTTAGCTATGTTTGAAGAAAATCGGCCCAGCCGTTTAGAAGATATAGCATATTTTCTGAAAAAGTCGGGGGTTTTTAAAATTTTTAATTTTTGTTATATTTTAAAAATTTTCACGTTTTCATTTCTTTCATTCATTCTTTATTCAAAAATGCTTCATTATTAACTTAAGACGTTTTATTCTTAATTTAATAATCCTACATTATTAATTCAAACGCTTCATTTTTGATATAAAAATAATAAGTTTAAAATAAAAATGCTTCATTATTACTTCAATAATATTTCATTCTTAACTCAAAAACATAATCTTTTAATTTGATTATGTTCAACTTTATATCAAGGTTGTTGTCTTTTTGAAACAAAAAATATTATTTTTTGATTTCAAAATATTTTTAATTTTTAAAACAAGAATGAAAATTTTTAAAATAAAAGAAAACAAACTAACCCCCTGTTTGTGTAAGACGTTTGAGTTAGAAATCTTAGCGTTTCTGTAATAGATTAAAGAAAAGTTGTACAAGTTTCCTTTATCTATTACAAAACGCCAAGATTTTTAACTCAAACGTTTTACACAAACAGGGGGTAAGTTCTATATCATAAAGGTTGCGTTTTTAAAATCAAATTGTTTCTTCTTGATTTTCAAACTTTATTTATATTCTTATTTTAAAAATGCTGCATTTTTACAACGAAAACGCACATTTTTGCTCTAAAGCTGCTTCGTTATAAAAATAAGAATGTTATATATTAATATTATAAGAGACATTCTCATTTTAACAACTACTTTTAAAAATGCTTAATTTTTAAAACCAAAATGCACATTTTAGTTTTAAAACTGCTTCGTTATAAAAATAAGAATGTTATATATTAATATTATAAGAAACATTCTTATTTTAACAATTATTTTTAAAAATGCTACGTTTTTAAAACGAAAACGCATAATTCTTGTTTTAAGAATGCTTTTTCGGTTCAGTGTACATATGGCGCGATAAGTGAGAATAATTCCATTCACATTTTCAAATATTGAATTTCAAAATGTCATTGGCGGTATTCACTATTGGCTATTGTAGATCTTTTACATATTGTAGCTTTGATAAATCGTGGTAAATTTAAATTCATAATTAACTATGCCT
This sequence comes from Tachina grossa, assembly GCA_949987645.1. Lineage (NCBI taxonomy): Eukaryota > Metazoa > Arthropoda > Insecta > Diptera > Tachinidae > Tachina > Tachina grossa. The sequence continues at coordinate 46,694,945 of OX465278.1, read as the reverse complement.
ACACCATGTACTATACTAAAAACTGTAGTAGCCCTGTCGGAAAATGTGTGGTTGACTACAAAAATAGTTAACTTATAGTTAACTTTTCTTAGACCGACTAAAAGCTAACTGCAAAGTCATCCAGAAAAAACCAAAAATTGAGTCTTAAGTTGAGTATATAATCGAATTTGATGAGAGCCAACAAATTTATTCTCAGCTACTTTAAAACTCATTTCAGTTTTATATTAACATTTTGCTGTTGTTATTTTAGATGGCAGCTTAGCCGAGTGGTAGCGCGTTAAGTACACAACGCGTGATGTTACATGTTCGAGCCCCAGAAAAAAAATTTTAATTTACTGACTACCAGGTGGTTATAAAAAATCAACTTTAAGTTAGTTGAAAAGTAATGCAGAGTGAGACTATTGACTACCGCCTAGGACATCGCAATGTTAAAATAGTCAGTTGATTACATTGAAAAGTAATCCAAGTATCAGTCAGTACTAGTTGCGAAATAGTTAGCTTAAAGTTAGTTTAAAGCTAGCGTAATTTCCGACAGGGATATGTTGTAGCTGAATTTATTTACCAGAGTTTGTACAAAAGAAGAACAAGCTACATACAAATTCTCTCAGAGTCTCTTTGAATTGAATAATAAACGGTTTTTACAATACAGAAGAAAAAATTGCTCACGCTTGGACGCTTAAAATCGTAGTATGTATAGGTAAAAGGGTTTCAAATTTATTACGAAGAGTGAATTCCGCTATTAAAAATTAATTTTTTATTTACACATGCATATGTACATACTAGTCTTCTGCACAATATATCTTATAAGAACTTTCAAGACATGAGGGATTTTGCAAATGCTTTACTACAGCGAAATCTTATAAAACAAACGTTAACAACATTGTTTGCAAGAAATTTTTTTGAGTATTGTAGGTATAGGAGTAAAGAAGAAAACACTTCGTGACGGAAGAATTTGTGATACTAGCTTCTTTCTACGCATAAGCGCGTGTACAAACGTCACGCATGTATGTGTGTATGATCTTTTATTTTTCTGCGCACATGCAAAGGCACACACATGCATTAACATTAGTTGTATGCGGTTAATCACATAATAGCTTACCATCTACATATTACACACACACTCAAACGTACAATATGAAAAATAAGCATACACTAATCAACAGTACTTCTTTTGAGTGTTTGTTAAGGTAGAAATCGTATCGTGAAACCGTACGATATACAATGCATGTTACTAGTTATAAAATATGTGATGGTAGCACTGCTGACGTAGGAATCTGCAGAAAACAGATTTTTCTGTAGCGAATGTCAAAAACGTCGTATTTAATGCCAGACAAAAAAAATGTGCTATGCAAACTGTTACATTTTCTATAACTTGTGCACAAAGTTGAACGATACGCAAGCTGTAAAGTAGAATGATACGATTTTACTAATTCTACCTTAACAAGCAAGCTGTCTTGCGACATCGCTTGTTACTACTGATATACACATACACCAATACATCCATCGTGCTTTGCTTATAGTACGACAGCATTTATTATTGGTTTAGTATAATACATGCGACGTGAATACATTTAAAAATCATGACATTTTTACATTTCAAGACTGTTTACGCAGCTCTCTAGTACATACATTCATATAGTTACCTTAATATAGAAAGGCCCTAACTGATTGTTTTTTAATCGAGTTTTTTGAATTTTTCGATATATTAGATGTTCTATCCAAATGTACAAAAAAAAACTCGATTTAAAAAAAAACGAGTTAGGTGCTTCCTATATGAAGGTATCGATACGTAAAAGCACATTTGTATACCATGCATGTATGTAGGAATATACCTACTGTGTACTTGGTCTGATGCTTGTCTATGTTTTTTCAAGAATTGTTTAAATCTGTCGAAAATTATTTCATAATTTCTTTAGGAATTTGTTCAGAATTCTCATTGAATCCTTTCGTGATATCACAAAATCTCTACTTTTTCGAGTAAATCAACCTTCTGATTTTCCATAAACATGCTGGCCCATGTCGAATATAAATGTTTCCATTTGTGAAAGCTTACTGCATGAATACAACAACAAAATGTTCATTGGGTTAGCATATGGTGAATTGTATTCATTGAAAAAATTAATTGGGGAAAGAGCCCTCCTAATTATGTATGTATTTAATATGTTACTACGTTTTTTTTTTCATTGACTATAAAAAACTGAAAATACCTCGGCATGCTTTTTGTTGTTACATATGGGCATTTCGGCGGTCACTCACACGACTTTCGGGAGCAAAATAAAATTTTAAATGTTAAATAAATCAAACACAATTAAATTTTTTACAGTTCACCACTAATAATTTTTTATAGCATTTTGAGAGTACTATCAATGGTAAACAAATTGAGAGCCTCCGGTTTTTATCTTTTTAGATAAAAGCCACAAAAGAGCGGTCACTCACGCGACTTCAAATAGACAATGCTTTTGACATCATTGCTATTAATCAGCAAACTCTGCGAATTGTGTGAAAATGTTGAACTTTAAATATTTTTGACATAAGTAAGAAATATCAAGCTTTATTATTAGACTTATGATTTTTCAAAATTTGGCCTGTAATTTTTTTTTCGAAGGATTCTTCTGGGTCACTCACGCGACATTTTTTTTTAGTTTGTACGTGATGTTCTGTTCTGAATCAGCTGTTTTATTTGTTGAGTTGAAAATCTGTATGTGTGGTTAGTTTTTACTTTTTCGTTCTGTTCTGTTGCGGACAAATCTGTAGAAAATAGAATTCAACGTTAAGTGACAGCCAAAAGTTAGTGTGTTGTGATATTTTAAGTACAAGTGTAATCAATTATATAGGTTGAAAGCTGATTTTTTTCACAGACAAAGTAATTGCAAAATATTTTATACAGAAAGGAACGGCACAGAACAGCAACAGAAAGTAAAGACTAATGAGGCCTTTCTATTGGATTCTCTCGCACTTTTATTCTGTACTTTCGGGACAATTCTCTTTGTTTTGCTGTATAATCCACAGTGATGCCAACTTAGCCCTTTTAGGGCTAGATTTAGCCCGTTTTCAGTCAGTCAAAACGCGAAAAAAATTTTTTAGCCCCAAACTAAAAAAGGCGCAAACTTAGCACTTTTTACAATAATCTTTCAGCCCTTTTAGCCCTTTTTTAGTTTTTGCTCGATATGGCTACATTTAAACTTTTGCGAACTTTTTCTTCCTTTAATATAGCAAAATAAAATGAGTAAAAAGTCGATATTGCTTTACCAATTTAAAAAAGAAGAATAATATAGAGTAATCTTTTATTTCTTCCAAAGTTTTTTATGCCTTGAAAGTTATTCAGTACAGCCTAAAACAGATAATGTATGTTTTTGGAACAGCGAGAAATCGAAATTTTATTTAATAACGGCCAATTTTAAATGTATCTACTTATGTAAACATACATATGTATATATATTTCTATTATATATGTATGTATATGCTAAGTATTTAAACTACGTATGTACATACCTTATTGAAATGTAATATGAAATGTAAATGAAATATGTACAATATTGAAGCTCTAAAGCTATGTATGTGTTGATCTCATGATAGTTATTTATATTCTAATAAATTACTTTACAAAAATTGATTTGATGTTTTTATTTTTAACAGAAACATTTTAATACCAGCCCCTTTTCGCGCTTGTTCGAAAAATTTTACTATTTTTTTTTTATTTTTGAATATTTTTTCAATTTAGCCCTTTCTAGCCCTTTTTTCAAAAATGTTTACGCGTTTTGAGTCTCAAAAGTTGCCATCACTGATAATCCATCAGTTTTTGTGGATTATTTTTATTTTGCCCATGTACCGCACTTGCTTTTAATTTTTTTTTTTATTAATATTTTGTTGGTCCATGTAAATTTGAATTAAAAAAGCTAATAATAACTTAGCAAAAGTAATTTTTTAGAAGGGATTGCACTTACGGTCACTCACACGACAAACTTTCGCAATGAATAAAAACTAAATTATTTGAAAAAAAAAATGTTACTTAATTTTATTTTACTGATTGTTGAACCAATCTCACGTAAACTACAAATTTGCCTCCACTTTTATCAACAAATGCAAAAGTTTTGACAACTTATGATGTTTTTCGGTCACTCACGCGACAAAAGATCAGATTACTTATCTAAGTACAATTAAAAAAGAGAAGCTCTACGGTAAGAGAACTCTAAATGTAGTAAATATTTTAACGAAATAAGCCTATAAAACGTACCCAGTGCAAGTAAAATACAAACTCAACTTCGCTTCCAATTATTTTTTGCATATAAACTTTTATTCACTATTTTAATCCAAAAATATTAAATTTCAACACTTCTAAATAATATATAATGAAAATTGGGAAGATCTTCGGAACTTTTTTTGGGACTATTGGTTGACCTTTTCGCGAAAATGCCCATATCTTGTTTAAGTTTAATAAATATGTAGGTGCATAAATATGTATTTATGGACATATTTATAATTATGCAAATGGTGGCAATACTGAATACATATGATGGTCAAAAATGCAAATCAGCTGTATATTCGGCGGAAATGTGGATCATATTTCATCATCATTTTCAATATTTTACTGATATTATAAACACCCACAACTCAAAACATACCACCGGGTCTACTACGAAAGAAAATGCTTTCGAATTCATGTGTTATTAACATTGCAATTTCAACGAATTTGCTTTCGTTTCGAATTACAGAGTAGGCCACCAGATGTTCAAGTGTCAAAAAACAGTTGATACTGTGTGTTCGAACAAACCCGTCTATTCTGAGGGTATGCTCTGTAATCCGATCGAAAAAAAAAAAATAGATATTAATAGCACGAAAATTCTAAATAATTTTCTTTCGTTTCGAATTACAGATTTTGAAAGTAAAGGTTGCCATTTTTACGATTGTACTTTTATATTTTTGTATTTTTAAAGCATGGTTTTAATATAAAATGTATACTTAACACTAATTTTAGCTTTAAGAATCATCTATGAATACAGCCCAATATATTTATGATGTAATTCATTACATCAACTTACAACTAAATTAATTTTCCTACATTTTAAGAAGGTTCAATTAAAACATACGGCGAGGATAATGTAGCGGTTGTTGAGGTTGTTGTCCAGGTTGAGCTGACATTACAGTTATTTGTTGTCGTGAAAGCTGTTGCTGTTCATGGCCACTTGAACCACGCCCGGGAACATAACCTTGAGTAATGGTAGTACCAGGCTTGGGATTCTAATGATAATGTAAAAACAATATATAAAGATCCAAAATGAATATATAAATTCAGTTCTAACAAATACCTGTTGTGGACCGCCACTTATTTGCATAACATTAGGATGTAAAGGCATATTAGGTATGAGAGGCGTGTATACAACACCTTCCGGCAGTTGATGTGGTGGCGGGACACCATGCGTGGGGGGAACGTCATGTTTTACCTCAACGTGGTAACGATCTGGTATTTTTTCCATCGTTATTTGTGGTTTTTGTGATTGTACACTAGATACACCACTAACACCGCCGCCACCAGTCTGAGATATTGGAGGCTGATCTAAATTTATATGATACACTTGTGTTGGCTTCTGGACAGGTACGTCCGATTTCACAACGGGCACAGATGAAGTAGGAGGCAATTCTAGATGATAGCCCTGGCGAAGTGGCAAATTATAGTGGGCGTATATAATAGCTGGACCTCTATTGTCCGGCGGTGGTTGTGGTGGAGGTGGATTGCTTGTTGTTTGATAAAACAATGTTCCCGGAGTTTGATATTGTGAATGCGGCTCTATAATAAATATTTAAGAAATTAGATGAGTTTTTCCTACATTTTGATTAACTTACTATTCCATAAGACCCTAGCAGAATCAGCTCCTCGGCGGACTTCTTCGTGTTCTTTAATAAGAATGTATAAAAGATAAAGATCTAGTTTACTATAATTAGTTTCAATGTCTTACTTGGCTGGGAGTAATTTGAAGTTTTGTAGTATCCCTGTTGAGTGGGTGAAGGGCTACGACCTCTTTTAACGGGTGCATTATTAGGTGGCTAAAATTATAAATTTCTTGAATTGTTTGAATTTTCCTAGATATTTATTTAACTAACCTTCGTTAGTATAGGCATTTGATGATGTTGTACTCTGACTGGCGGTAGAAATACCTGTGGCTGCGGAGCACTTGCTTGTTGAGCTTGCAGAGCCTGCATCGCATACATTTCATTATCTTTTTGTTGCTTCTTGCGATTCTCGTCTTCATTTAGAACTTTCTTTAACTGCAAAAATAATTGCTGCTTCTGATTGTGCAACTCTTCCAACTTTTGTTCTAATTTAGTAATCTGTCCTCTGGTTTCTTCCAATGTCATGTCGTTCTGACGTTCACGCGCTTCACGTTCCTTCCGCAAGCGATCCTCTTCCAATTTAGCTTCAAACTCTAAGGCATTTTTAATGTAAATATTTGTATATATTAGGAACATATTTACCATTTTTAGTGCATACATATATACAAAGTAGATATACATATCTATACATTATATATTTACAACGCTACAATTACCTTCCTTCTTTCTTTGCCTTTCCTTGTGAATAAATGTTTTCAGAGCTCCACGAAGTTTTTCTTCACGCTCTGCTTTTGCCGCAGCTTGTACCGCCGCATTCGTGGTGTTATTTGACCCCGAAGCGGGCGGCATCTTTGAATTAAACTTTTTTTCCGTAATTTTGACGATTTTTTCGACCTAATCAAACTATATTTATAAGAAATTTATATTAATTTGAAAAGAAACATGAGCTTGTAAACTTTAACAAATATTCTTCTTCGTTGCTGTCAGTTTTCTGTTTCTCGTTGAGTATGTTCAGTATAAGGCTGCCAGATCAATTGTTATGCCTTGTCGCCCTTTACATTTAGGAAATTAAGAGGCAGACGTTTTTGCAATTCTCTTTTTGCCTGAGTCGCTATTCACACTATGCCTTTTTAGCCTGCCTTATATTGACAATTTTCTTTTGAAATCCCTACGAAAAGTCACACACATTTACATTAAGCCTTTTTGGCATTTATATACACGTTTAATGCTGAGAATACGAAAGATGCAAAGAGAAATGTCATAAATCCCCTCGAATTTTCATTTCGTGCCTTTTGCTCTACACCGCAATCTTCTCACCCCCTCTCACCGATAAACTAAAAAAGCCTGCCTGCATAGGCAAGCAGAAGAGGCACAGTGTAAATTGCGTCTAAGCCTTTTACACTATGTGGAAAAATTAATCGTGATCTTAACACTACGAATAGACGAGCAATTTTTATTTCTGAACATAAGAAATAACGTCGGCAGAATGACGTCACAAAAAAGTTTGTGTTCAAACTTATTTTTAAGGGTGGCTAGACGTATAATGTTAAAACCCAAAATTTAGGTTGTCGTATGCATACAAAGTGCGCGTTTTTCGTTTTGATTTTTTAATACTTCTGCCATAGAGCATATATTTGGTGCTTCTGCTTGATTTTTTTTTTATAATAAACTTATTATTTCTAGTTTCCCGCCATTATTTTCTACGGAAAAAGTAAATTTGACAGCTTGTGTCCTAACATAATTGCTCAGACTTATGTTTGAGAAATTGTTTCCAAACATGTGTTCGAACACTAACATTTACGGTTTACACAGTCATTTTTTGTGTTAGCAACAGATTTTGACAATTGCCAACACAAAAATTTCCAAACTTATTTCTCGTGTAATCTTACTGTAACAAGTGTAGTGGGTGAAAACTTGATTTTTAATGTCAAATTGCATGGCAAAACTCGTTAGTCTTGTTTTAGACTTGGCAGTTTTTCTTGAAGCTGTTATCTTAAATTTTCTTTTAAAACTACTCGTTTGTTTACACTCAGACGGTTTCTTGTTCAATTTTCCTATTGTTTTAATGCTGCGAATAGAATAACAAAAGAGAATTGAAGTAACTCATCTGTACAAGCAAGTCAGTACCCCTCTTCTTTCTTCTTTCCTCTCTCTCCCATAAACTCAGACTTGCTTCAAGAAAAACTGCCGAGTCTAAAACCTGAGTTAAGACCATGTTCAATTTTGCCAGTTATGCTGTAGATATGTATGAATAAGTGTAAACAAAGCTCTTTGTTGAATTATTTCTAACATATATTATAATAATTCCACTACAATGCATACAAAATTATGAGCGTTTCAAGTGTCAAAATCATCTGATAACTGGGAATATCTTTAAGCCATGTACATAGTTGGTAAGTCACGCGTTAAATACAAATAATAAATTACAATAAGTATACATACATTGTTAGAAAACTTGTGCCATATATTGTGCAACTTATTATAATAATAATTCCCTGTCCATACTTGCAATTTTTTGTTGTAGCAATTCTTCATTTTATAAATAAGATTGGGGGGTCAGTTTCATGTGCTCTGCAATTCTGCATTGTTTTGAAATTGGTACTTGTTATATTAAATGTATTTGACTTTTCATTTTCTTTCTTTGGCTGTAGTAAAAACACAAAATATAACAAAAAGTGTAATATAATATTTTAATAAATAATTGCAAAACTAGAATTTCATAATGTAGACATTAATGCGATTTCAAAGTTGAATTAAAAAAAAATGCAGCAACAATTGCAAGTCTGGACAAGGACTAATATTGGCGACTATACCAAAAAAATAATTTTGATTACAGATGTCATCGTATATTGCGATGCTATAAGCCCTTGTCCAGACTTGCAATTTTTTGAAATTCTGCTTTGAAATTCCATTAGTGTCCACATTATGAAATTCTAGTTTGTTAATTATGTATTGTACAATTTATATTGTACCTCAAATTTTCCTGAAAAATTTACAATTCTATTTACTTTTTGTTATATTTTAAGTTTTTATGCAACTGGAAAAATAAACAGTTAAATACACCTACCAATTTTGAATTAATAAGTGTGAATTTCAAAACAAAAAAGAATTGCAGAGCACATGAAATTGTGTACCCCTCCTTACACCCCTCATCAATAAACTCAAGAATTGCTGCAACAAAAGTTGCAAGTCTGGACAGGGACTTAGTGCTTGTAATTTTGAGCTAAAAAGTAAAAACCTTATCTTCCGTACAATGAGCACACAAAAGTTGAAATTTCGTATACAACCTTCCCACGTTGGATAAAACACGTTAAATTTAAAACATTAATCTCTCGATTAGCATTACTTGTTGTCAGCAATGCCAAATATTTATAACCCAAACGCGCTACTACCCAAGGTGTATCTAACTAGGTGGCAGCGCTACTTCAGCTGATAAGTTTTTACTCTATGGCATGGTACAATTATACTAGGTACATGCACGACTACAACAAAATTACAACACCAAAAAAACACATTCATTTTGTTGGTATAAACAAACGAATAATAGTCAGAAACAGATGCCTTTTGTTTTTAAAAATAACAATTACAGGGTAACTAAAGTACAATTGCAGACGCGGCATTGCTGCATGATTATAGTTACTCAGTGTTGCCAATCTGTGTGTAGTTAGACAGTGTGTAATATCTACTCACTTGTGTAGGCCATGTAATTAAATTCTTGTATAATCTGAGTGTAATTCTACTTTGGGTTCTATTTTTATTTATTTTAATTTTATGTTTTAATTTTAACCTACACAAAAGATGTATAGTGTAATTTTCTTCGATGTGTAATTGGCCGTATTTTGCCGTATTTTTGTATAAGAAATCCTTACGCAGTCACCTGTATAATTACACCATGCTACTACCCTTCTCAAAACGCGCTAGAACGCGCTAAGTTACAGCATTGTCAAATATTTATAGCAAAAACGCGCTATTTTCTACGCGCTAAATTAAATTTCAATAAAAGTTAATGTAAGTATGTATTAGTACTCGTATATACAATTAATTTTTCAGATTTTGCAATATTGCTTCCTTGACATTATGCTTTAATTAACTAAAATCATTTAATACAGAATCAGAATCGCCTTCCAAATAATCGAAATTCTTATATGCGCATTTGTTTGATTACCTGAAGAAAAATAACTTTATTTATTACTTACATTTGTTTTTATTTACTTTAAAAAAATTTCCGATTTGCTTAGAAAAATTAATGTATGAAATACCTTCTTGTTTTTGATAAAGTTCATGATTTTTGCATTCGATGGCGCTTAGCCATTTTTTTAGCTAGTTTTTAGCCATTTTTTGTATACATTTAGCCATTTTTGGTGAAGGAATTCTGGCATCACTGGCTATAGTAGATGCTTTGTAAGTTATGCACATTTTTTGGATCATTGTATGTGGTACATGTTTTTATTTGTAAAATTTCAAAATATTTGTCATTAGAGTATTAAAATGGGTTTTTTATTCTAACCACAGCCAAGTGATTTTTTTTGCGATAGCTGAATCATTAACTAATTTAAAAAATTTTATCGGAGTTTTAGATATTACAAAATTGTTAAATTTATAAAAAAAAAAGTTAAAAAAATATTGAACTGAAATGATATTAATGATATTGTTCAAAACTCGATAATTCAGCGCTTTTTTTATTAAACACGCTGAGACGGAAAAAACCGCTTGTTGTTGATTTTAACATGCAACTCTGGTATTAAGCGACAAAGAGAAAATATCACAAAACAGAATTGGAAAAATTGACATTACGTTTTTTGTTCTCAATCCTGTTAGAAGTTCGGTTTGCCCGGAATCGGATAAATTAATTATTTTCTTCTTTAAAAGTTAAGTGTAGTGGGTAACTATATAAAAGGAATTTATTACTAATTGTTACCAAAATAATTATGTTTAATATGAATGTCTTGTGATATTTTTATTGTTCGCTAAAAGTTTGGAAAAGTGAATAAAGTAATTAATTATTAAATTATACTTAATAAAACACATTGAAATATGTATAAAAAAGCAAATAAATACGAAATACATACATACATATTTTAAAATAAAAATAGGGCTACAAGAAGCAAACATACATACATTATTATAGATAGATACAAACAGGCAAGCACGAGTGCAACGAAGCGTTTCTTTAGTGCAGCAGCAGCAAATCCATACATACAGTTTTTCCATCTTGCAACAAAAAGAAGAATAAATACCAGACAGACAACATAACAAATTAACAAAAAACCCAACCAAATTCATAAGCAAGTGAACTAAACAGAACCTGAAAGATGGCAAGTAAGTAAAATTTTTATTTAAAAAAAATATAAACTTAAGTTAATATTATTTGTACTATCTGTTGTAAGTACTAAAAAAGAGTGTGCTATAAACATCCTTAAAGATATTCCCAGACTTGTAAATTTTTGTGTTTATCTTATTTTGATAAAAAATTGTTTAGATTTTTTTTCCTTTTTTTGTTTACTTTACGTAATATAAACAAAGAATTAGACAAATTTTTAAAGCTATTATTAATTTTTGGAAGATACATTTGGGTGCCTCTGTTAAAAATTGTGGAAAGAAATTGAAATGTAAATTTTATTTAAGGAGATTACAAAATATACATATGTTTTACATTTTTAGATATTCTTATTTTTACAAAATTTAATTCCAAAAGTGTTTCATTCACAATGTCGAAAAATCAATATTTGCTGTTCTGGCTTCATTACCAGCAAGTTAGTCATTCAGTCATCATCTGGCAGCAAAATAAAAAACATGGTACAGCAGCACCTCATCCCAGTTTCCTCAATATTTATTATGTATCCTCTGCCCAGCAACTCTTTAACCTTTTCTCGCATCAACAACACTTTTCCTCCAACTACTCTCAACTCGTTTTATATTTAATGCCATATTTATTCAACGATTTACAGGACTCTCTCTTATTTTTTATATCGTGCAATTTACATTCATAAGACATTTTCTTATTTATATATACATATACAGTTGCGTTAAACTATGTATGTAGGAAATACAATTATACATACATATATACAACACATACCTATAAGATAAGATAAAACTTGGGCATGGTTATTTAATATAAAAAAGGGAAGAACTATGTTGATAGGAAGCTTAAGCTAATTTATACATAAGTATTTATATCAGAAAATTTTAACGACGTAGCTGGAATCAAATTAAATGTCTTTTGCAATTGTTTTGAAAATATTTTTTATTATCCTTAAATCTATTATAAGATATTTTGTAGCGCACTCCATTAGTTTATTAAGTACTAATTGATATGATATCTTGCAAAAAGAGAAGAACAAATTAAACTTACTCATCGCGGGATACATCGTTGATGCTAATTGATTCATCAGCACTCAAGATTTCCAGGGAGTCTACTCTGTAATATGAAGCAAAAACAAATGCTTTCGAATTGTAATGTTAATAATCTACAATTTCGAAAGTATTTTATTTCGTTTCGAAATACAGGTTGAAACCCCAGATTTTTAGCCATTTTGAAAATTATTTGAAGTTATGGATTTTTGTCCATAAATATGGAAACGTTTTGGAAGAACAATTTTCCATTTTTACTTTTACTAGTGCTTTTCATACGGAATTTCCCGGGAAAAAATGACAAATTCAAGCATATTTTGCAGGAAAGAAATCCTGGGAAACTTGTGCGGAAATTCCCGGAATTTTTTATATCTATGTACTTTATTATAAAATACCTATTCACATATTTCTTGATGAAATCATAAAATAAAATAAAAATAAAATGTGTATAGTGTTTTCACACTGAAAGTTAAACTCACAGACTGCATGAATTTTTTAAATGATCAATTTTACTACTATATTGTTGCTCTCAACTGCAAATAACAAAAGCATCGCACAACTTACAAACTGTCTTACATAACTAATATGTAATACCATTTTGTAACCCTTTTGCCAAGTTTTTCCTCTTTTTGAATTCATTAGCTTAAATCAGTTTTATAACTTTTTTAACTTTTGTTCTTTGCTGTTGTCAGCATTTCTTTTCCTTTTGTTATGATACTTTTGTTAGAGAGTTTTTTTTTATTTTATGAACCATTTAGCAAACGCTTTACAAATTTTTTATCTTAAATAAGGACTACATTGGGTAGACGTCAAATATAAATTTAAAGCATTTTACATGTATAATACTGATTATTATAGCTGAATGCAAAAGCTTTTTTAATTTTGTATTTACATATCTTTATTTAACTTTATTTAATGCTACTATTCAGGATAACCGAAAGAACAAATGCAGTTTAGAGCAGCATCTTCAAAAACAAATAGCCTACCTAGGTGATAGAAAAGTGAAAAATATAAGAAACTAATGTAGACATTGTTTTTCTGCTTTTTTAGTTTTTACGCTTTTTCCTAGTTTTGGCGCATTCATCGTTTTTGGGATTTGTTTTAAGTTTCGAGTGTTTTTTTAGTTTTCAGGCTTTTCCTTTTTTTTCTGTTTTTGGCTTTCTTATAGTTTTGGAGTTTTGTTTTGTTTTCGGCAATATTTTTAGTTTTGACGCTTTTTATTAGTTTTGTCGCTTTTTTTCGTTTCCAGGATTATTTTCGGTTTTTGACTTTTTATATTTTTTTCGTTTCTTTTGTTTTGGTCGATTTTTACAATACTTTTTTTAATTTTTGGCGATCTTTTTAATTTTGACGCTTTCTCTTAGTTTTGGCGATTTTTCCGTTTTTTGGGTCTATTTTCTGTTTTTTTTATAGTTTTGGAGTTTTTTTTTTGTTTTCGGCAATTTTTTTAGTTTTGACGATTTTTCTTAGTTTTGGCGCTTTTTAAGTTTTTAGGATAATTTTCGGTTTTTGACTTTTTTATAGTTTTTTCGGTTTTTTTAGCGATTTTTACAATATTTTTTTTTTAATTTTGGCGTTCTTTTTAGTTTTGACGTTTTTTCTTAGTTTTGGCGATTTTTTTCGTTTTTTGTGACTATTTTCTGTTTTTGGTTTTTTTATAGTTTTTGTTTTTTTTTTTGTTTTTTGGCGATTTTTTAGTTTTGACGCTGTATCTTAGTTTTTTTGTTTACGCAATTTTTTTGTTTTCGGCTTTTTGAGTTTTATCGCTTTTGAAAATTTCAAGAGTTTGCCTCGTATGGTTTCCAAGATACAGCAAGTTGTCAAAATTACATTAACTTACAGAACACCCTTTAATTTTGATTTGCCTAAAATTTGAGTTGTTTTTTTGTTTGTATATTACATAGGAACTCTCTTTAATTTTTGACTGTCATATATTTGTTATTGTAGCGGCTAAAGTTGTACATATTCTGTTAAAATTTCAGGTCCATAGCTCTTAGGGTTCTCGAGAAAACAGTCTGTGACAGACTGACGGACAGGTGTACATTGTAAAGAAAACAACAGGGTTCCTGTTCACTTTTGATGTACGGAACGCTAAAAATTAAATAAAAAGTTGTCTGGGACTCATATTACCCAAGTTATAGGTCTCTGAATTGTGAAGCGTGGACAAAAAAATATTTTATGTGATAGAAAATTGACAAAATCTAATTTTCAGATTATCTGCATATCCGGCCTTTGGACGGGCTTAAGGATTTTCTCCACTTACTAAACAGTTTTTGCATAGCCGTCCTTTGGCCGTGATAAAGCATTTGCATTTAAGCCAAAAGGAATATCATATCATATCTGCATTCTGTTTCGCTACTTATTAACTAGATCTAAAGCCATGTCCACTTTGTACAACTTCTTAAAACTCTTGTCGCCATTTTCATTTGTATTTTTCCAATAAATTACATTATAAAGCTTACATCATTGCACTCGTTTAATAAGTTTCTTTATGACTATTTCTTAGATTTGGTAAGTGGTAAGAATTGGCAATAATTGCTTTTTTACTAGTACGACAATAATAAGCATTAACATGGTACGAGTATATGAAAAAAGATCCCTAAAAGGAAAAAAAGAAACAACTCAACCTGGCTACTACAAATATAATTTTGTACTTAAATTATCTAAAAAAGAAAATTTGTTTATGGTTCTTAAGTTTTTTTTTAGGATAACAAATGTGGCCCAATTGTATGTGTGTGGGCATAAATTTATTCAATGCTAACGTAGAGCTTAATTTATGTAATCCGCGTGAAATTAATGAAACTTAAATTTACAGAAAATTATAAAAAAGCAAATAAAAACACATGAACATAATATAAAAAAAAAATTAATTCTCTTTCCCCAGATAAAATGCAGGAAAGGCGAGACACATTTGTTTCGTAATATGTACCATGAGTGGTGGTTGGATATATTCGTAAAATCGTTGAGTCTTATCGGTATGAAAGAAATTAGTTTATTGGCTGTAGGAAAAGGTAAATTCTTATGGTTGGAATATGGAAATGTTTCGACTTTTTCTGAAGTCAGACTTGTCGCACAGTGGTCCAAGACGCCAATCTAGCTGGGAAAGAGTCCATTCTTTATGTTTCAAAATTCACATAATTTGTTTGGTAATTGTTAGATAACTATCCACTGTGCATAACTGTATACAAGGTTTTTTTATTTTTTGCTTATTTGCTTTGTTATGATGTTTTGAAAATGAACAATCGACATTGCATGCGTGGATAAGGTGCCTGGAATGTGTATTGCATATATCTTACAAAATTTAAATTAAAAAATTGCAAGCTCGTAGTGAGTCCGATAAAGCTTTACAGAAGAAAAGAAAAGATGAAATAATTAGCGCTCTGAAATCAGAAATTAATTTGCTTATTCATATTCCTAAGCTGGGAGAAGGAAGCACAAAGTACGGTAATACCGCTAGAAAATTTTTTCAACAATCTTCCTTAGCTTCTCAAATAACGGGAGTACATGAAAGTTTAATAAAAAAAAACTAGGAATAATTTTGACAACTATGTCATCTGGTTATGCAATTAATGTGGAAGCATTCCGAAAATATGGGATGGTTACTGCGAAACTATACGTAGAACTGTACCCAATAAGCAATTTTGCTTGAAATCGAATGTAAAACAAGTGTTATTTAAGCCACACAAGCAATTGTCAAGGGTTGAATTATGCTTGATACACACTTTAATTCAATAGCATTCTCCAGTGAAAAGGTAAGTTGAACTCAATGCGAACAATTCAGTTGTAGTGCAGTTTAATTCAAGCCTTGAATTATACTGTAATTCAACTTTGTATTACAATTGAATTCAAGTATATTTCAAGCTGCAAAAACAAGGCTTTCAAAATGGAAAGCAAATGCAATTCCTTTGTTTTCTAATAATTGTTTTCTGCACATCTGCTTTCGCTATTGTTTTCACGTTTTACTCACCTTTGTTTTCCAAATTCACTTTTATTTATTTGTTTTTGATATATTCACCACAATTTCAGTTTTAATAATAAATAAATTACATATTTGACAAGGTTTGAGCATATATGTATGTTGTTTGATTTTTTATTTAAAAATATTCTTAAACTTGAAAATTACTTGAAAAAATGCTTGAATTCAACTTTGTTTTCAGTTCAATTTCAAGTGCTTGAATTTTATTTTTTTGAGTGCTTATTGGGTATGAATGGTACTATATATATGCCATCGAGTGTCCACAAAATTTTGATTCACGGCGCACACATAATTCAAAATGCGGCACTACCGATAATAATGATGTCGGAGGAAGCACTAGAGTCTCGAAGCAAAGATTTTAGATTTATTCGCGAACATCACTAGAATGGCAGATCTTTTCAATTATTTGCTTTTGTCATCAGATCAATGAATTTCATCTTTTTCAACAAAGCCATTTCTTATGTATATGTGATAGCGCATAGAGAAAGGGACCTAAGGGTAAAAAAAATTCAATTTTCACTTTTTTTTCGATGTGGACAACATCTGAGCATCGAATGAGACCGATCCCATGCCCCAAAAGTGTTCCCTCCCAGAGATATGCGCGTTTTATGATGTGATGGTACACCAAAGATACACGTATTTGAATCTTTAAAATGGATCTCCTGAACAAAACCGGTTTTTACCCTTAGATCCCTTTCTATTTTGCGCGTCACATATATTAATATTCTTAGGTTGTTTTGTATATTAGTGCAATATATCTATTCGAACGTAGTGGAGTACCCAAGGGAGCATATTGGTGGTGGGGTCTCCTTTGTTATATGTTAAATTTGAATGAAACTTCTTACTGAAAATTTCGTAATTATTACAAAGAATTTGATATTTTAAAAATGTACACATATATATTCAATCTTAAAAAGAGGTGCCCGAAACCCTCGTTCGAGTTGTACTTCGAAATATTGCCAAAATGGGTATTCGACTCCTCTAAATTAATACATTAATACCCGTTACATTTTCATATTCTTAAAAATGTCATAAAAATTGCCACGCCCATTTTTGGTACAAAGAATGCTTTTAATAAGAAGTACAAAATTCCAAAATTGCATACTTCTCGCTGCTTCCGAAGAGAAGTTATGATTTTTTTCCAGCTAGATTGGCGTCTTGGACCACTGTGTGTCGTACCGAATTCGTTAAGACATTTCGTAGTTTGTCTGAACTCAGACTTTTCGTAGCGAATTCTTTAAGAAATTTCGGTAGTTTCTCTGAAATTTTTTTTAAAACATTAAAACTTTGATTTTTGAGTTCTAAAATAAAAAAAAAAAAATGTGAGTATGTGCAAATTATTTCGACAATAGCAGCAACATAACGGTGAAGCGGTACTCTGATATAAAAGCAAAAGGAAATCGTACCTATGTACATGTCGTTACGAATTCGTACCGACATATCTTATCGATTTCGTAACGACATATCGTTGCGAAGTCTTGTCAACCCTTTCATACAAAAATCATTACGATTTCAGTATTATTTCCGTTCCGAAATCGGAAGATTTTGTCGACCAGGTGTTGCGAATTCTTTACGAATTTTTGCAAGTAAAGTTTTCTAGAACAATCAATATGCTTCAACAATACTCAACAAAAAGTTTAAAATAATTTATTTTTTATTTAATAAAAAATTATTATAAAGGATCTTCCAACAAGGACTTCCGGTTTTTGATAATTGATATGTTAGGTTAAGTTTGGAAGGTTGGTGCTGTAACACACCTCCAATTGGAGGTGGTCCATTGTGATTCCCTTCTCCTTATCAAGATGAACCTCAATTATCTGTCATTAAGGCAATGAATCACTATCATGAATCCCCTGATATTCTCCCGTTTAAAATTTTGTCATATCACTAATGCTGTCATGGATACGTCTGCTCAGCCCTCTTAAGCTTATGGCGTTGCAGTTTCGGGCAATGGCAGCTAATATGTTCCATTGTTTCAAGTTCCTTTTCATCCTCGCAAACTCTACACAATTCTAGAGTGCCAGTTTCCCAAATGGTGGTTCTGGCTCTGACTGAGCAGTGACCAATCAATGCGCCTATCACGACTCGCATCACATTCCTATTTATATACAAAAGCAGTTTGGAACTTCCTGAGTCAAGTTTTGGCCAGATGACCCTCGAGACTCTACAATCTTCCCTGCTTCTCCATGAACGGTTGGTCCTGCTCTTTACCCAATTACTGAGTCCCTTGTAATAATGACATCGGTAATTTCATCGATCTGTCACACATTCCCTATTCTTGTCAGCATATCGGAAATTTCATTTCCCTTAACAGTGTTGCGGGCAGTGTCGATTTGACATTGTGTCCATTCAGAGCCTTTAGTGCTGACTGACGGCTGTCTGGTAGAAGGTTACCTCCCTTCAGCCACAAGTTCCGTGGCCCTGGGGATCGACAATATCCCAGTCTAAAAGAAGTACGAATGTTCGTTACCAAGACGTAGATACCAGCCCCTGTGCCTTCCCCATTTTTTAGTCGTCTGTAAAGACCGCACTACCCTCATATACCTAGCTTATCAGATTTAACACAATAGTCCTTATTATTATTATTAACAGTGAGGTTGTTTTAATAAAATCAATTTCAACAACCTTACAATCCATGAAACCACTAAAACGAATCTCATTCAAGATTGATGTGTGACCTGTTACTCCTGTCCCCACCAAATCTTCTGCAACGAGTTTAAGGACACTTCTTTTTACCGTTCTCACCACAAAGTCCTCTATAGGAAGTAGGTGAAGAATCACGACCACGGCATCCTGTGGTGCTCTCCCCTGAGCACCTGTGATGCCCAGCGAGATATACCTCTCAACATTAGCTAGTAATCTCCTATGACTTTCCTTCCGATGTGTAAATCCAGTTTACTACCTTCGGTTGCAGACCCCAGTTCCTTCCTATAGAATTCATACATGGGTAGTAGGCATTGAGCCCTTTCTTTAGCCTTTCCGTATGTGCTATTTTTTCAAGAAACCTTGCTATCTAAGAAAACACCCAAGTATTTCGCTCCCTTTGATAGTCTACCGCTCCCATACTAGGCAGCGCAAAGTTATTTATTTTGTATCTCCTTGTAAAGAAAAATAGCTCAGTTTGACTTCCAGTTCTTTGTTGCTGGACCAGGAGGATATATCTCCCAACGCCGACTGCATGACTTTACTGATAGTGGAAAGAAACTTCCCATTGCTTAAACCTGTCAAAACTCCTAAGAATTACGTTTACTTCAAACAACCACAATAGAGATGATAGAACTCTTCTGATCCCTAATGTACTCAGTTTTCACCTTCCCTTCCCCTACTCGAGTTGATGATTATGCTGCCTAAGCATAAATATCCACTCTTCCAGAAAGTTGAGAACTCTGAGTGTTTCCAGCGACTCCCTAATAGCCTCTGTACTAATGTTGTTAAAGGCTAACTCAATGCCTAAGAATGCATCCAGTGTGTTATCCTCCTTCTATAACACCAACCACGTCACAAACCGCACTCTCAACACACCTGTCCTTTTGATGCGCATGGTAAGCACGCGCATGCGGGTATCAATTTTGTTTCTTAGTTGGAGATAAATCAGCCGTTCTAATGTTTTCAAAAGAAGCAATGAAAGACTGATAGTCCTGAAATCCTTTTTCTTTGAATGGCTTGCGTTACACGCTTTGGGTACAAAGATGACCCTAACCTCTCTCCAGCCTTTCAGTATATCTACTAAGCAAGCATATCTTAAAAATATCTATCAAAGACAGTAGCACGCACTCTTCGACATTCTGCAACATGGCCGCAAAAATACCATCTGGTCCCACGGATTTGACAATTCATAGGTCACATATTGTTGAAGCTACGTCTGTGGAATTCGGTGTCATTTATTCGGTTTGTTTTGCCAAATCACCATGGACGATTCCACAAATGTAGATGCAGATAAAGCAACTTTCAGTACTGAAACATAATTGTAGAAATTGGACATTTCGGCAATTGGCAATCGTTAACTTAGGCTTGACAATATGCCAAACTGAAACAAGCAAAAATGTATTATTATAATTTTTTTTATATAAAGAGAAGTAACACTCAGGCAATCAATGTCTACTACTATTACTAGGTGCTACCTTCTTTTAGGAAAGGGATAGTAATAGAGAAGACAGGTGGTGAAGGAATAGAAAGAGGAAAGCTTTATTTTTTTAAAACGGATTTTTTGTACGTTTTTAATAATTTTAATAATTTTTAATGACTTACCCAGGACCTTCAGTTTTGCATTCAGCATACTAACTCCACACTCCAACAACGCTATTCGTCATTAAGTTTATGTTTGATTGCCATTGATAGAAACCATCACTCAAATCAAATAAATTTTTATAGTAAAAAATGGTGTACTGAGTTTCGTTGTGGCCGTACGAACACAAAATAGGCCAAAAGTTCTTCACTCCCAGTTCAGGTCTCTACAACTCAAACAATTGAAGAAACTCACGATATGGTGTTGCCGATAGGAAACTGAAAGTAAGAGAGATTGTGGAAGCCTTCGTGGCTTCAAGCTTGCCGCGTTTGCTTACAATCGCAACCGCAATATGGAAAAGTTTTTGCGACCCTTTGTAACCGTCGACGAAACGTGGATCCTACACAATACGCCAGAAACCAAACAGCAGTCAAAACAGTAGAATTCTCGGAGTGGATCGAAGCCGAAGAATGACAATGTTCATGGCGACCGTTTTTGGGGATGTACTCTGAATAATCCACATTGACCGCCTTCAAAAGGGTAAAAAAAATAAATTTCTAATATTATGCCAACTTATTGAGTCGATTTTATGAGAATTTGAAAAAAAGCGACCGAATGGGTCATGAAAAAAATGCAACGCAGTCAAAAATCCTTGAATTTCTTGTTCCCAAACTTGAAGAAATGTTTCGTTGAAAAGAGATTTGACTCCAACGATGAAACCTTGTATAACGATGGAAGCTTGTATAAAGTGTATCGAGCTCAAACGAGACTGCATACTTTGAAAAATAAAATTATTTTGTTATCGAAAAACCTGTGTTTCTTTCTGCAGTGAAAGACTTATGGACCCGCCCTTGTATCTCAGACATATGTCCTTTTATTTGTTATTTAGTAGGTTCTTTTGACAAAAGAAACAATGGCCAAATTTTGTTTTTAAATATTCTAAGAAGTTCAGTGAAGTGATTTACACGGGCATAATTGTGCTGGCATAACACGCCAGTTTGGCAAATAGAGTGGTTTTGTAGTTGGTATAACTTTTCAACCAGCTACAACCCCGCATTAGCAGCATAAAACCAATACAACCACAATTTAAAAAATAGCAAATGTTAAATGAATACGAAACACACTAACACACACAAAGCTGTGTATACGTATACATTTTGTGCCAGATGAATTAGTCTCGTGTAATTTGGAAAAGAACAAAAATTGTGCGGCTTAAAAATTGTTCTCATGTAAACTACCTCAATGAAAATTAAAATTTTATCAAACGAGTTCAGTTGAATTCTAATATATGTAAATATAAATAATATATAATATAAAATTCGCTAAACTATTAAATAGATACGAATTCGAAAACATTTTCTTTCGTTTCGAATTACAGATTAGAGCCCCTAGTTGTCACCGACTGACAACTTAACTTAAGGCAACGTTCGACTTGTCGCACACTTTCATTTGAAAGAACAACAAAATATTAAAATTTATTTTTTTGTTTTGACTGTAAGTGTACGACAAGTCGAACGTTGTCGATGCGTTTGGCCCTTAATCTAAAATATGTTTAACTTTTTAGGGACCATTGTTAAAGTTTGTTACATTTTTTGTTAGAAAAGTCTTATTTGTATTGACGATAATAAAACTAATAGCTTTAATATATTTAAAAAAAAGCATACCAACGGACCATATTGGATTTATAAATATGTGAGTGAGTTCTAGAAAACCATAATCGCACAAAAGGCAAGGGAATCATACACAAAGGACCAATTAAATTAAGGCAACAACATAAAATTATTTTAATAGCAGGGTGGCGGATGCGATACTGATACAAAGCTGGGGTGGCAGCGTTGTGTTATGGTGCTATGGTGAGGTGTTGAAGATGTTAACTCTCGTGAAAATAAAAACAACAAAAGCAGTCTCAGTCATTTGGTTAGATAAATAACAAAACAGCAAAAAAGAAAATACATTTTTAGGCAAAAATAAAAAGAAAAATAAAGAGAAAATGAACGTAACGTTACCGACCCTTGAAATGCGTCAAACACGCGTCTGTCTGTATTGTGACAAGAAATTTAAAATGTGGCAAACATTAAACACATACATACTTACATTTGTACATACCCTGCAGGAGAACGAACTAGTGTCCAACTAGTATTTTAGTAGTACAGAAATCACCACCACTAGTTCCCAACTGTAAACCTTCCTATACTATCTTAATGCTCAAATTAGCATTGAGTGTGTTTAGAAAACTACTAGTACCATTGGTGCTAGTTTAGGACTAGTTTATTACCAGTTATTTTGTAAAGAAAAATTCTATAAAATTGGTGGTTTTATTCCTTTGTTACCCAGTGACAACGCTAGTTAAAATTTGCAATTAATTATCAAAATTTAGAAATACATTTAATTATAATTATTTTTAGATCAAGCTAAAATTTTAGTATTATATGATACCAATTTTCATACAGTGCAAGAGCTCTTTTAGACGGTTAAAATTTATTTTGCAATGTGGTGCCTTGGAACTACTTCATATACTAGTACTCATCAGCACTAGTAATTTTACACAACAACTTTAACCCATTTTGCACTAGTTCTTGCTATTCTAGTAATTATACTAGTAGCTTTTAGACAATTATCGCCTATTCTCCTGCAGGGTATGTACATATGTATGTATGTATGTATAAAATAATTTAATCACAATCTCTGCTTGTCTGATGGTATGTTTCTACAGTAGTTTTCGTTTATAGTCACTACCGCTTATTGTCACATTAATGATATATTCCATATTTAATGTTTTTTGTGACTTTTGAACTTAATTTCATTCAAAAAGTTGACGATACTATATAGTCACATTTGACATATATGCACCAACTTTGTGGTAATCAAAATCCAAATTGTATGCAAAAAATTCGCGTTATAGTCACAAAAATTTTCAACAGATTTTTTTAGTTATTTATTTAAGTCATAAACCAAAAAGTAAATCTAAATTTCAACCTCCATCTACTGTTTAGTAGAAGAACACGTCTTTAGAAAAAAACATTGTTTCATAAAAGGCCATACAAATGTGCCTTTTAAACACAATATTGATTGATTTGTTATTGACATAATTGGATTGTATGGAAATTCTTTTATATACCTCTGCGTGGCATATAAAAAAATTAGGCTTATAGTCACATTAGCGATATAGTCCACAATTTCTGTGCAATTTTAAATGTGACTATAAGCGAAAACTACTGTATTAGTGCTGGCATTCAGACATTACATAATTATTCGAATCATGGAACATTTTTGAATTTACACCAGGGGCCTAATTCCTGCACTCGTGATCGGAATCGCATTCGAATAGAAATTAATTTCGATGGCAAGAAATTTTCCAATGATGTCACTCGTTACCAAGCGAATCGAGTTTTTGTTTCATTGTTGGAAAAAGGCAAATATATTTATATATAAATTCACTTCACAACACTGAATAAATTGTAAGACGCAATTTACACTGTGCCTTTTCTGCTTGCCTGTGCAGGCAGGCTTTTTTAGTTTATCTGTGAGAGGGGGTGAGAAGCTTGCGGTGTCAGCGTTACCGTTGAAAAATTTCAAAAAGGGGCACAAAAAGGGGATTTTCAAAAAGAAAAGTGGCACAAAAAAGGGATTTCTAAGAGAAAAAAAGGGGAAACTTTAAAATAAAGGAAAATTAAAGAAACAAACATATTTATTACGCTATTTTTATTAAAAACAAACAATAAAAACAAATTTCTCATGTATAAAAAGTACAAAAACATTCATTTTATGGGAACTCATATACTATGTTTATTCGCACGTTTTATTTGAAATTAAAAATTCTAACTTGTGGCAGAATTAGGATTTACTTTCTGTTCAGTTACGAATCAGCTGACTCTTTTTTGCTTTTAGAAATCTTACACAAGTCGTCAGTTTTTCTGTTTCGTTCTGTTCTCTTACGGTTCAACCTGTGAAAATCCAAAAAAATTTAAGTAATTCTAAGTGACAGCATAAAGAAAATAAAAATTGTGATTGTGCTTTTAAAATTTAAAAAATTTAGTTTTTATCAGAAAAACATAAAATTATATTGAAACATAAAAATGGACGAACTCATCACTTTAGTGGAAAACTGTGGCCGTTCTGCTCAGAAACAGATGATAAGTTATAACATAAAATGTAACTATTAAAATTTAGAAACAGAACGGCACAGCACAGAACATCAACAGAAAGTAAAGAATAATAAAGCCTTTACTAACTCACGTGAACAATTACTGATTAATGGGGATGAGATGTATATGATGATCGAAATTACAATAGAAATTAAATGCAAATTTCGTTTGATATTGAGTGCCGTCATTTGCCTCAGTTCTTAAGATTTACAAAAAATTAAAAACTACATTAATAAATTTTTTGGCATCTTTTTGGCCATATCACTTTTTTACCTAAAAGCCAGTATAATTCGGTAAAATTCTACTTTTACTTTAAGTTGATCATTAAGGAGAGGAAAATATTTAAATTAAAATGAATTTAAAACTTAAAACTTATATTCTGCGAAACTAGCTTTTTTGAGTTATGCCTCTAGTCACTAGAGTCTAGTGCATAAATGCGTATATTTTTAAATTAATTACACTTCGTTTTTAATAATCACCCGTATTCTAATTGTCGACATAGACGTCACTTTAACACAATACCAAAAAATTAGGGCTTGTGTACCCGTTGTCGAAAACAACTGACTGCTGTTGGCAGGTTTATGCTATTTTGTAGACCTTAGGGAACGGAAATAGATTGTCAGTTGCACAAAATTGTTCTTGAGAGCGAGTACACAAGCCCCAATTTTTTGGTAGTGTTAAAGTGACGTCGATGCTGACAACTGGTTGGTTTTCTTGTTTAATGAATTGTGTTGTTTGGTTTTTTGTTAATGAAACAAGCCAACACGAAACGAATGACTGAAACTAACACAAACAATATTTTTTTACTAATACACTTGCAAAAATTTTAAATTGAATTTAAAGGGTGGCGTTGGCTGAAGTAGTTAGCACTTTGACTTTGACCGAAGGTCCTGGGTCTCAGATAGTCATTAAGTAACAACACCACGCATTCTTCTGATGTGCATTAGTCTCGATTTTTATCAGTTGTTGTAGGAAAGTTCAAGTGATAAAGGCATAGACACGGGTCACTGAAGTACACCGGCTTCAACGGATACTAATCCTTATGTAACATCACAGTGCACTCCTACGTCAGTATTGTGTAGCAGAATTATCGGCAAAGTAAAATAACCAATAAAATATGTACTAAACACTGCTTCAAAAATGTAATGCGCCTAATTGACACCAGAGGCACTGCAATACTGCATTATTAAAAAAAATGAAAAAAGCAGAGTAAAAGAATGCCACCATATGTAAAAAAATAAAGTGTGCTTGAAGTGTATGTTAAAATAAAATTTCCATACAAAAACCGATTTTAACGTACACTTGATGCACATTTTATTTTTTGCATATGGGGTGAAGCTTTCCTCTTTCTCTTCCTTCACCACCTGCCTGTCTTCTCTACCATTAATCTTTCCTTATCACCCACTCTCACTATCTTCTCTTCAACTCACAGGTAGCACTAAGGGATCATTGTATTGGACCCAAGTGAGCTTGGTTCTAAATTTCACCCTTCCTTACCAGCAGCCTTCTAACCTAGCCTAACATATATTGAATTCAAAATTGACAGACATTTGACTAGTCATCTGATCGGTAATGATGAGCGATATATTTATCAATTATAGTGATAGAGTGGAACATCAAATGTACATTTATACATATGCCAAAACTAAGTTACTTTTTATAATAAAAAAAAAATAAAATTATATAAATGATCAGTATATCAATCATGTATGGTTGCTCAACTATGGGGGATATATTAGTCAATATTGATTAATTGGAGTTGATCAGTTATGATCAGTCAAACTTGACTAATATTTATGCTATCATTGATTCGTAAAAAGCAGTAGAGTGAGCAGTTCGAATATATGTTATATAGTAAACGGAAGTCAATAGTTAGGGTGAAATGGAACATCACACGTACACAAAAGTTTCCTGCATTACTACCGATCAAATGGTCTGTCAATTGACTGATACTGTTCTTGTAGGGAAGTTAAACTATAACGTATGAGTGTCGTTTTTTGCTAAGAGTCCAACCTAAATTAGAGCGTCAAACGTTGCGTTAGCAGCAGGGTACGTATTTGCATTACATTTAAAGGTATAAAATATTATTTGAATGTACTGAAAATACGTACCCTGCTGCTAAGGCAACGCTTGACGCTCTAATTTAGGTTGGACTCGAAATGTATTCAAATTATTCGAATAAAATTTTGTATTCTTTGTTCGCTCAAATATTCGAACAAAAGTTCAAAATTATTCGCTTATTTGAACAAAAAAAAAATAAAAATCATGAAATTTTATTTGAACAAATATAAAACACGAACAATTGGCAACACTAGTTAGTATCTATGTACTTTTGCACGTATCTGTGTACATCATAGTCCACCATCCCATTGCCCTGAGGGCTCTGCTAGCATTCTGCTTTGCATATGTACACAGCATAACTACTAACAAACAGTGATGCCAACTTTTGAGACTCAAAACTCGTAAAAATTTTTGAAAAAAGGGCTAGAAAGGGCTAAATTGAAAAAATATTCAAAAATAAAAAAAAAATAGTAAAATTTTTCGAAAAAGTGCGAAAAGGGGCTAGTATTAAAATGTTTCTGTTGAAAATAAAAACATCAAATTAATTTTTGTAAAGTAATTTATTAGAATATAAATAACTATCATGAGATCAACACATACATAGCTTTAGAGCTTCAATATTGTACATATTTCATTTACATTTCATATTACATTTCAATAAGGTACATATGTATGTACATACGTAGATTAAATAGTTATCATATACATACATATATAATAGAAATACATATAATATACATATGTATGTTTACATAAGTAGATACAAAAACATACATTGGGTGCATTCATAAGACGTAGCTGTTGCGCAACCGTTGAGCGTTTGTCTTAGAAACGCATAGTTGAGTAATTCCGCTCCACTCAACAGTTCAGTAATTTTCCATCATAAAATTTTTTCGCTACCTATAGTCAACGTGTTGTGCTCAGCCTAAACAGCTGCTCGAATAGAGTTATGCCTTTTATATGCTTTGTTAGGCGGAAGGACCAAGTATTTGTTAAATTTTATATTACAAAAGCGATGAAGTAAGTAACGAAATAAAGATATAAAATTAAATTATATCCATCAAGCCGTTTCTAAGACGTAACTGTCGGGGCCAACAGTTGCCAACAGTTTCACAACTGTTGTGCTCAACTGCTACGTCTTATGAATGTGCCCATTATCTGTTTTAGGCTGTACTGAATAACTTTCAAGGCATAAAAAATTTGGAAGAAATAAAAGATTACCCTATATTATTCTTCTTTTTTTAATTGGTAAAGCAATATCGAGTTTTTACTCATTTTATTTTGCTAGATTAAAGGACGAAAAAGTTCGCAAAAGTTTAAATGTAGCCATATCGAGCAAAAACTAAAAAGGGGCTAAAAGTGCTGAAAGATTATTGTAAAATGTGCTAGGTTTGCGCCTTTTTTAGTTTGGGGCTAAAAATGTTTTTTCGCGTTTTGACTGACTGAAAACGGGCTAAATCTAGCCCTAAAAGGGCTAAGTTGACATCACTGCTAACAAAAACCTAAAGCAGAGCATAAAACACACAAAAAGAGCAGATTTCTGTCGCATTTTTTATGAAAAAAATACACCGAGAATATTCGAATACCACCAAAATGATTTAATTTCTTTTTTCTATATTATGTAAATAAATTATGTAATTTAAACTTTTTATAACAGTACTTTTTATTGCTATAAAAAATAGACAAAATATGTGGAATATAGAGTTAAAAAATAAGTTTTTATTTGGCTTAAATATTTTTGTAGATGCTGAGTGTCGAGTATGCATCCAGAAATTGAAAAAAAAACTAGTACATACAGTCTTAGGCACCACTACATATAAACGTTCATTCATATAAAATTAACCCATAAAAATATTTTTCATTTTTCGATTTTTTTCAGTGGAACAGCACTAAACATGTATTAAGCTATGTACAGACGATTGTCAGATCTGGCAATGTGCTGACAATGTACTGGCAATCGAAAATTGCCAGCACAATATTTCTTGTCAGTTCACACGGATGTCAGAAAATCTTACAATTTATTGCTAGACGGTTGTATGACAATAAATTCATCTGACAAAATCGTCAGTAGAAAAATTGTCAGTTCACACGGTTGTCATATGCACAAATTGTTCGATCTGTTGTTATGCGTTGCCAGACTTAAACCATTTGTTGGAAATTGTTAAATATTTATCGATTGTGTTTGTGTTAAATGTAAAAAGTGAAAGTATAAATTATTATGTACCATAAAGAAGCAATTGCAATGATTTTGTCTGCATATATTTTATTATAAACTTTTTCTTTAAAATCAAGCGTGTGCAGTGTTGCCCATAGAAAGAATTATCTTACAATGACGCCATTGTCAGATGCATGAACTTCGCACATCTGACAATATTAAAATGTCTGACAAAGATCTGTGTTCACACGATTGTAAGATGTCTGACAATATGTTGTCAGTTGCTAGTCTTGCAATGGACTGACAATGCTTTTTCTGGCAACGTCGTCTGACAAAAATTGCCATTTCACACGGTTGTAAGAAATTTTTAGCACATTTTACTGGCAATATTGTAAGATCTGACAACCGTCTGTACATAGCTTTAGTTCTGTTCTGCTTTTAAGAATTTTCTCTTCTTGGTGACCATTGGTGTACATCATACAAGTATCAAGGTAGAATTAGTAAAATCGTATCGTGATGTTGCGTGTCAGCTGACAAAAACCGTACCATATACCATGCATATTACTAGTTATAAAATATGTGGTGGTAGCACTGCTGACGTAGGAATCTGCAGAAAACAGATTGTTCTGTAGCGAATGTCAAAAACGCCGTATTTAATGCCAGACAAAAAAAATGCGCTGTGCAAACTGTTACATTTTCTATAACTTGTGCACAAAGTTGAACGATACGGCAAGCTGTAAAGTAGAATGATACGATTTTACTAATTCTAGCTTTAAATTAGTAACGTGTATCATGCTGTCGTACTAATGAAGTATACTTTGTAGTACGAAAATCAAAAATTTTGATTTTTGTGGGCGGAGCTTCGATAAGTACGATATTAAGTATTGTGTATCATGCTGTTGTACAGCAAAATTGTTTTGTGAGGAGATGATTTAGAAAATGCAGTGTTTCTGCGACTAATTTCTAAAATTAGGTTTATGTAGAGGATATTTTAATTAAAAAAAGAAAATGAAATATTATTTTAATCATTCTCTAATCATTCTAATTCTCTTTAATCTCTCTCGAGCCATAAAGTATATATATTCTGGATCCTTAAGTGTCCAGGAGACGTACAAAAAAACCCATCAATCACATAGTTGTGTGCGTGCAGTCGTTTCTTTTCGGCTACACGTACACTTTGTCGGCACTGATTGATGAGAATCAAAAAATTTTGATATTTTTATTTGACGGCAAATTATTTGTACGTCTCCAAATCTGATTGACGAAAAACGTGATTTGCTTTGTGTTATTCGTTCTGTGACGACGTGGAGAAGTGCGCGGATGAAAAAAATTAACTTGCACTTTATGAAAATGTACCATTGATCTTTGTAAAAAACCAAACAATCAAAAGTCTACAAACAGTTGTATGATTATTATAAATACTATATTATATTCTCTAATTTTTCTAATCTTAATGGGTAGTGTGAATAAAAAAAATTACTTAAAAATTATTTTTAAAACCCCAAATGCATATGTATTTATGTATGTGAATTTTGTGTTTAAAACAAATTTTTAACTAAAAAGCAAATACATACGAGTATGTACATATTCTTTTTATTCACACACCCGTACATATTCTTTTTATTCACACACCCAATGTCTTGTTTTTATGTTAAAAATCGTTTGTTTGTTTCGAATTTTTTTAAAGGAAAATATGTTTGTTTTTTAGAGTGTTTTGAAGAACTAGAATTATTATTATTATAAATAAATATAAATAAATATATAAATAATAATAATAATAGATGAAAAATTAGTGTGGAAGATAGAAAAATAATTTTTTAGCTCTGTGTATTTGTTTAATGTGCTTTTTTATACAAAGATTTCATAAAGTTTTAATGCCGCTAATAACAAAAAATCATCCGATTAAGACATATATGCCATCGCACACAACGAACACAAAATTAAAATGCTGATTGACGATTTTATTTGTACGTCTCCGAAAATCATCAATTAAACGACACTAACACATTCTTACCGATTGATGGCTTTTTTTGTACGTCTCCTGGACACTATGCATAGGGAAGACGAATAAGCGATGTCCGTCTGTCTGTACGTGAAATCGGTTTTCCGAAGCTCCCAGAAAAGCTAGAGACTTCGTTCTTGGACTGGTGGGTCAGAAATGGTCGAAATAAGATTGGTATTGAAAATCAGCAAAATCGAGCAGACGGTTTCAGAGCTGGGAGACTTAAATTTCATTTTGCCATACAAAATAACTACCGAAAACTAGTTTTTAATAATTTTTTATTACATAAACTTATTTTATACTTCAGTATGAATAAAATTGGTATTTCTAACTAAAAAAAATTAAAAAAAAATTAAAAAATTAAAAAGACGTTTCCAGGGTTGGAAAACCTTAACTTTTTTTGTTATACAAAAGTAACTTAATAAAACAAATTTTTCCTTTTTTTCTATAAATTAAACATATCTTATGTTCTTAAAAGAAAGAGGTTGATGTAAGAAATCAGAAAAACAAAAAGGATGATTCCAGGGTTGGAAAACCTACGATTTTTGTGATATATACAATTAACTACCGTAAACTAATTTTTTAATTATTTTTATTAAATAAACTTATTTTATACTTCAGCACGAATAAAATTGGCATTTCAAATAAAGACTTAAACTTCAAAAAATTAATAAGATGTTTCCAGGGTTGGAAAACTTAAACTTTTTTTTCTTATACAAAAGTAACTTACTAAAACAAATTTTTCCTTTTTTTCTATAAATGAAACATATCTTATGTTCTTAAAAGAAAGAGATTGATGTAAGAAATCAGAAAAACAAAAAGGATGATTCCAGGGTTGGAAAACCTACGATTTTTGTGATATATAAAATTAACTACCGTAAACCAATTTTTTATTTATTTTTATCAAATAAACTTATTTTATACTTCACCACGAATAAAATTGGTATTTCAAATAAAAAAAAATTAAAAAATTTAAAAAGACGTTTCCAGGGTTGGAAAACTAACTTTTTTCTTATACAAAATTAACTTACTAAAAGAAATTTTCCCTTTTCTTTATAAATTAAACATATCTTATATTCTTAAAAGAAAAAGATTGGTGTAAGAAATCAGAAAAATCAAAAAGGATGATTCCAGGGTTGGGAAACTGAAACTTTTTGTAATATAAAAAATTAACTACCGAAAATTATAATTTTTTTTATTAAATGAACTTATTTTATACCTTCTAAGACTAAAAAGATTTTTCCAGGGTTGCAAAACTTTAACTTTTATTACACAAAAGTAACTTACTAAAGCAAATTTTTCCTTTTTCTCTATAAATTAAAGATATCTTATATTCTCAAAAGAAATGGATTGGTGTAAGAAATCAGAAAAATTAAAAAGGATGATTCCAGGGTTGGGAAAATTACTCTTTTTGTGATATAAAAAATTAACTACCGAAAACTAATTTTAATTTTTTTTTAAATAAATAAAATTATTTTATACTTCAGTACGAATAAAATTGGTATTTCAATTTAAAAAACTTTAAAACATGTTTCCAGGGTTGGAAAACCTTACCTTTTTTTATAGAAAAGTAACTTACTAAAGCAAATTTTCCTTTTTTCTCTATAAATTAAAGGTATCTTATATTCTTAAAAGAAAGAGATTAGTGTAAGAAATTAGAAAAATCAAAAAGTTTGATTTCAGGTTTGGAAAACCCACACTTTTTGTGATATAAAAAATTAGCTACCGAAAACTGATTTTTATTTTTTTTATAAAATAAACTTATTTTATACTTCAGTACGAATGAATTTGGTATTTCAAAACAAAAAAAATTAAAAAGATTAAAACGTCGTTT
Source organism: Tachina grossa (assembly GCA_949987645.1). Classification (NCBI taxonomy): domain Eukaryota; kingdom Metazoa; phylum Arthropoda; class Insecta; order Diptera; family Tachinidae; genus Tachina; species Tachina grossa. The sequence goes on along the minus strand of OX465278.1, from coordinate 46,662,364 downwards.
TCAGGGTTGGAAAACCTTAGTTTTTATACAAAAGTAACTTACTAAAACAAATTTTTTATTTTTTGCTATAAATTAAACATATCTTATATTCTTAAAAAAAAGATGGTGTAAGAAATCAAAAAAAATCGAAAAGGAGGATTCCAGGGTTGGGAAACTTACACTCTTTGTGATATAAAAAATTAACTACCGAAAACTAATTTTTATCTATTTTTATTAAATAAACTTATTTTATGCTTGATAACGAATAAAATTGGTATTTCAAATAAAAAAACAATTAAAAAAATTAAAAAGACGATTCCAGGCTTGGAAAACTTTAACTTTTTTTGCACAAAAGTAAGTTACTAAAACAAATTTTTCCTTTTTTTTATAAATTTAACATTTCTTAAATTCTTAAAAGAAAGAGATTGGTGTAAGAAATCAGAAAATCAAAAAGGATGAGTTCACGGTTGGGACACTCACACTTTTTTGATATATAAAAGTAAGTAAGTCTAATTAATTTTTAACTTTTCCTTTATAAATTATATATATATTTTACGTTTTGGAAAGAAAAGTTTGATATAGAAAATTATTAAAATAAAAACCACAGCTCCAGAGCTGGAAACTATGATTTTTTTTCTGGACATTAAAGTAACTAAATAAAAAACATTTTTTTTTAAATTTCCTTTTTTTCACTTAACACACTTTCTATATTTTTTTAAGAACTACTAGATTGGTATAATTAATCAGAAAAATCTAAAATTATGATTCTAGGGTTTGAAAATTATTATTTTTTCTTTGTATATAAAAGTAACTATGTGCTTATGTATGTATCTCTATACTACATAAACGCACTTTGGTAAAGGGTATATAAGATTCGGCACAGCCCAATATAGCACTCTTACTTGTTTATTTTTTATTTGTATTTGAAAGGGAAAGATTACTATACAATAACGTCAGTTTAAGTCAATACTTTTGCTACCGCTATTGCTGTGAGTTGTCTCAAATGCGTATATGCCATGTCGGTGATTTCCCCAAATGCTACTTTTTTAAATTGTTCGACCACATTTTCCATTGCGTTATATTTACTCATAAACATAAAAATATAAAATACAAACAAGTAGAACACAGTTGGCAAAATAGTTACACATCTTGTAGGTACATATGTTCTAAACTTTACCCTACGTCTCACTAGCCATCGACTTGGTCATGACATGGACATGACGCCGGCAGAGCAACTGTGAAAAATTCGTCAACTTCCTTGTTGTGGTGAACACGTGCGATGTCCATGTTCAGGCATATCAAAGTATTTTGCGGTAGTGCAATAGAGATGGAATATTTACCAATTTTGTTCTGTCTCTTTTCTTTCTATTGCAAATGGTTGCGGACGTCAAATCTCATGGCGAACATTTTTGCTCAGACATATGCTCGGGCATTGATGTCATTTGCGATGTCCGATATGATGCCCATACCAAGTTCATGGCTAGTGGAGACTGCTAGTTAGAATCAAAAGCAGCGATCCCCACACATATACATTCAAACTTATGTTTGTGTTGGTGCTTCGTTTTTGAGCGTAATATATTTTGCTCTTATTATGCCAGGGCTGCCAAGACATATTTGTAATATATTTGTAAAACGCTAATTCAAGTCAATTCCTCTTGTTCAAAAACAGATTAATGCACATATGATGTATTTTAAATAGTATATAATAACTTACTTTCAGATATGATTATTCAAGCTCTAAAACATAGAAAACCTTCAATTTAAACTAATTTAAAAAGAATCCATTGTTGTGTGGTATAATGTGACTACACAACCGGCACATATAAATAGTCTGAGGTTAAAGTGGTAGCCCTGATTATACATAGAGAAAACAGATTCGTTGTAACAACCGAATTTGTTGCCAATTGAATTTTGGCGGTTACAGCAACTAATGGGTGTTTTTTATTGAGGTATAGAACTTTAAGTTGGCATCACTTTTTTAACTGGCGGCCATTTTGTCAGCTGTCAAGTGATTAATATTTAGTTTGGTTTGCCATTTCATCATGAACAGGTTGACAAAAGAACAACGCTTGCAAATCGTGCAAATTTATTTCGAAAATAATGGTTCAGTTCGCGAAGTTTACCGCAAGCTCCGTCCATTTTATGGTCGACATAATCGTCCATCAGAGCAATTAATTCGGTTAACCATGGATCGTTTTCGCACTACGTTTACTCTATGTGATAATACGCATCCGCAGAGACGTCGAACAGTGCGCACCGAAGAAACAATTGCCGCTGTAGAGCAAAGTTTTGAAGAGGACCCGAATGAATCGATTCGCCACCGTGCACAGCAATTGGAGCTTTGTCCATCAACTTTATGGGAGATTTTGCGCAAAAATCTTGGCTTGCGACCTTACAAGATCCAGCTTGTGCAAGAATTAAAGCCGCGAGACCATGCAATGCGTCGTGATTTTGGTGTATGGGCCGAAAATGAGATTGATCTCGATGCTGATTTTCATCGCAAAATTTTGTTCAGTGATGAGACTCATTTTTGGTTGAATGGCTACGTCAACAAGCAAAATTGCCGCATTTGGAGTGAAGAGAATCCACATGAGACCCTTGAGACGCCATTACATCCACAAAAACTGACTGTTTGGTGTGCTCTATGGGCTGGTTGAGTCATTGGGCCATACTTCTTCCGAAATAATGCTGGAGAGTCAGTTACCATTAATGGAGACCGGTATAGAGCCATGATAACCGACTATTTTGTTCCCGAATTGGATGGCATGAATGTGGATGAGTTGTGGTTCCAACAAGACGGCGCTACATGCCACACAGCGCACGTCACAATCGATTTATTGAAGGAAACATTCGATGAGCGCATAATTTCGCGGAATGGACATGTCAATTGGCCACCAAGATCGTGTGATTTGACACCATTGGATTATTTTCTTTGGGGATATGTGAAGTCGCTCGTCTACGCCAACAAACCAGAAACGTTAGGGGACTTGGAAGCCAACATTCGTGGCGTTATTGCCAACATGCGGCCCCATATGATCGAAAAAGTGGTTGAAAATTGGACCTGTAGAATTGGCTTTATTCAAGCCATCCGCGGCGGCCACATGCCCGAAATCATATTTAAACATTAATGGCATAAATTATCCTTCCAATAAAGCCAAATTGATGGACATTAAAACGATTTTCTTGTGTTTTATTTCAATTCGAAGTTCTATACCTCTAAAAATCACCCTTTATCATAGTTATCTGCTACAGCGACTGAAATTTTCTTGTGGTACCACTATATTTTAATTGTAACCCTTAACCAAATAGTTGCAGCAACAGAAAAAATTGGTTGACAGTATGGAATTTGAAATAAATGTTATTCTTGCTACCGAAAATTTGGTTAATATAATTAAAACAATATCATGATTGGTACCTGTAAAAGAAAAATTGGCCTTCCTTGCTAAAATAAAAATAAACAATAAACGCAAATAAAAATACACAATTTAAGAAATTTATTATTTGACATATTGTCATAAGTTTATTTTAATTGAAATTTATTTCCTAATGGTAAAGCATGTCTATATACATTTCTTCAACCACACATTTTGAAAAGCCACAAACCTGTTATCTTATGCACAGACTTTCAAAAACCATTTGAGAATTCACAAATCATAATATCTTTGAAAGTCACAAAAGTTAATTTTTTAATTTGCTGCTTAAACTATGTTGGTAAACTCAACCTCTAGTTAGTTGCAGCAACTGATTAAAAGTTTTTATTTTAATTTTAATATAGAACGACAATTTTTTAGTTGCTAATAGCAAAAGCTGGTATTAAAATCCAATTCGTAATATTTTATTCGGTTGGGTTAACCAATCAGTTAATTAGTCATGACAAAAGCTACGCTCGGTTGATGCAATCAATTTAAGTATTGTCACAATCATGTCTTTGTTACAATTATGCCCTTATGGCAATGAACGTGGATTGTTTTTTGGATTAACAGAAAATTGATAGCGTGAACTGAAATATAGTTAATGCAAATGATGCAACCAATCTTTTTTCTGGTGTAGTAACAATTGAGTACACATTAAATAAAAAAACAAATTATCTCGTATTGCTCTCTTCATTATTGTGAGAGCACTCGCACGCGTGCGCGGTTTTGAAGATCGCTGATCTAAAGTGATTGTTTTGCCGGTGATGACTAGGAAGGTGGTGGGTGGGTGGTATTGTGATGGTGATGGTAGAATAAAGCGCATGAAAACAACATCGGCAACACTAGGTGTTGTTCAAACGTTAAAGTACCAAAATGGAATAATATTTTTTTTAAAGCAAAGCTGCCCAAAGTTGCACCAGAGTGCCGAACATTAATTGGCTTCTTATACAAATGAATATGTACACGACCTAAATAGAAAAATGAAAAATGGAAAACAGGGGAAATGAATAGAGATACTTACATATGTATTTATCAAAGGTAAATCAATAATTGTACACAACAATCATTTCTCATATTCCGTTTCATTAGAATTTACGTTAAATAGCTGATGTTAATAACAATCTCTACCCAAGTAGATAGACTAGGGTGCTGATGAAGTGCGTTGCTGCACAGAAAAATATCGGTATTTCCCCCCAGCTAAAAAGTCTAGTTTAATTTTTCTTCTCTTCTTTAGAAACTCATATTAATAAAAATATTTCATTCAATAAGAATTGAAATTACTGAACTTAAGCCCGAATAAGAAATTATTTCTGATTAAAAATTGTTTTGTTCACTTCTTAATTATAAGTTGACGCTATTATTGAAACACTGGAGGAAATATTTTAGGAGAAATAAAATGAAAAATGAAATACATTTATACAGACTTTGTTTCAGGCTATGTAGAATTTGGCGCAGCTGAGTATAGTAATGTAACTTGCTTTTACTTAACGATAAGAATACTCCTGGAAATTGTTCAAGAAGAATGAGAAATAAGCATGACAAGTTCTTATTAAAGTGACTTCGAAACCTCATTACAAATTTGTTTACTAATTGCGGTAACAGTCGTCTTTATATGATCTCTTACTAAGTAATAGCTTTATTCTATTTGCTTCATTTCACTTAAAAGTTCTTAATAATTTGTCTTAGAACTTCATCTGTGTTAACTTTTATTTAAAAACAATGCTTACATTAATAAAACAATAGAAATTTCGTCAACTTTCATTTAATAAATGTACTTAATTTAGAAAATAAGCTATTCCCGGGAACGCGATTTTTTTATTCCCAAACCCTAGTTCCTTCACACAATTTGACAATTTAAATCGGCTGAAAATGTAGCTTTAATCCACTATTAAATCCTAGCATGATTTTCAATGTAAAATTGTATGACAAAACTTGTCAAGACCATTTTCAATTTTACCACTTATGCCAACCGTCATGAAAATTTGCTGTAGATATTTTTGTTATTGACCATATTGACAGACTATCATCAGAAGATTCTTTGAGGAATTGTACAACAAACAGCCAATGCCAGCTAGGTATATAAAAATTTCTTATAAATGTACGTATCCCTTGTGCGTATGTATAATTGTGTGTATATTTATTTATGTATTTATTTATTTATGATAACTGACATTTTAGAAAATTTAAATAAATTCACATGTTCAACTAATTACCAAAATTGAGAAAAGTTCAGTTACAATGTGCTAATCAGAAATTCAAGTCTGTGGTGTGAAATTGTGTGGCAAAACGATTTATTATCATTCTAAAAGTCACATTTGACGTGCTTGCTAATTGTAAAATTCAGTACTACAATTAAAAAATTTGTTGACTAGAAGTAAAATATTATTGGTTCATGAGCAATTCAATCAAAATCATCTTTATTTGTACAATATTAAAAAAAAAAAATAAATAAAATAAAAAAAGATAAAACAAAAATATTTGTGTTATTCTTCAATAAAACAAGCTGCCTATAACGGAATGCATTCAGGAGTTAATGATGGGCCAAAGCAAAAAACAAATAGTCATAATTCCCACCACCAATATTCTAATAACGAAAATGACGAGGAACAGGAAGTACAGCAGATTATTGATGTAGCACTGATAGAAATGAACAATGGAAATTATGAGAAAGCTATCTCACTTTTGGATCAAGCCAAAGAACTGTACGGTAGTACTAGAGCAGAAGAGTTGCAGGAGTTGATTATAAAATTGCAAACAAATGCATTCAAGACTTCAGAGTCACAAACAACTGACAACACAAAAACATCAACCTTGCGTCAGCGTAAATATTCTCATCCAGATGACAAAAATTGTTCGGATGAATGCCAACCTCAAACGGACTTTACTAAAGAACAATTAAATTTGGTAGAAAAAATTAATAATTGTAAGAACTACTATCAGGTTTTGTCAGTTTCTCAGGAGGCTTCAGATATTGAAATCAAGAAAGCTTACAAAAAATTGGCTTTACACTTACATCCTGATAAAAATCACGCTCCCGGCGCTGTCGAAGCATTTAAAACACTGGGAAATGCAGTATCTATGTTGACAGATGTCACAAAACGCAAAGAATACGATTTATCGGGTGGAGATTATATAACACAAAATGGCAGCTCTCCTGATTACCATAAGAACAATTACTCGTTTCAACAAAACCAAAGTCATAGTCAACAACACCACTATAATCACAGCTCTTCAAATGCTGCATTTAATGGCGGTGAAGAATTTACGGCTGACGAATTGTTTCATATGTTTTTTGGTAAATATCCCTCAACTCAGGGATACTATCGTCGACGGCCTTACCATTCTGCCAATCAACGTCAGGCTCAAGAACAGGTACAACAACCAAGTTTAGTTTTTGGCATGCTGCTTGTTATGATATTGGTGTCAATGTTTATGTCTCTATTCTCAACGGATCCGGTGTATAGCTTGTCACATTCCAGGTAAGTTGAAACGGCAGACATGTTAACAAATAAATAACTACTTCGACGACGCCTACAAACTAAACTATGACCGCAAAATTAGTAGAGTACCATGTTTTAAAATATTTATTTATTTATTTATTAAGTACATATTCTGCAAAGTAAATTTGCAGAATATGGTTGCACAAAAATGGACAGGTGACTAAGACCATATGTCCATGATGTTGTTAACAGTATTCTTAAAAATGTTTTTGTGACTGACTGTACACGACCTATGCCTTCACATAGGAAGTAGCATCGTGGTTGTTAAGGAAATTCCACAAAAGAACCGCAAGATTAAACGGTAATCCAAAATTAACGCACAATTTGAATTAAATAGAAAACACAGTTTTTAGTATTTTGATTGTTTTTTTATTGAATCATAAAGTACAAATGATGTATTTATTTATGGAATAACACATCGGGCAAATGACCTTCACGGGTTTGCATGCACATACGCACTCGTTTGTGGAAATTTTCCATGACCATGTTGCATAAATGTGGCTGAATTTCGTTGATGCAGCGTTGAATCTCTTCCTTTAATACACGTCTGATTGTGGGCTTGTTGACATAGACCTGTGGTTTCAAATAAGGCCCTAAAATAAATCTAATGGTGTTCAACTACACTAATTTGAAGGCCAATTCTGATCACCGAAACGAGAGAGTGCACGACCTCGAAATGTCTCATACAGTAATTGAATTGTTTCACGGGCTGTATGGCATGTGGCAACGTCTTGTTGAAACCATATATGTATAGGACACACCAATATCATCCAATTTTGGCAGAAAGAACTGTGTTATCATGCCGTGATATCGAGCACCAGTAATAGTTACTTATTTTAAAAAAAGTATGGTCCAATTATGCCCTCAGCTCAAAATCCACACCAAACAGTGACACGTTGTGGATGCATTTGTTTTTCGACAAACACATGTGGGTTCTCAGAGCCCCAAAAGCGGCAATTCTGGCGATTAACAAAGCCATCAAAGTGAAAATGTGCTTCATCGCTTAGAATGATTTTGCTCGAAAAATCACCATACATTTGTTGATGTTCAGTAATCCATTCAACGAATTCTCTTCGCTGTACATGATCATTAGTTAGGATCATATTTAGAACACTTTACTGCACAAATGGCGACAAATTCAAATCTTGCGTTAATTTTGGAACACCCTTTATTACATAAAAACTATATAAGAAGTCGACTTAGTATAGTTTAATTTGGAAGCGTTGAAATTATGCAAGATATATTCTTATCGACGAAATAAAATGAATGCTTTACTTTCTAAATCTATTTATTTCGCTTTAAAAGCAGGCTTGCTTCAGAAAATGCTCAAATTTCATGATAAATTCTTTTGGTTGTGAAATATGGCAACTCTTTTACCGTGAGTCTTATTTTTCTCCCAATGAGCATGTTAATGAGCAAAACTGCTCCATTTGGGTGTGAGAGAAATCCAATAGCGACTTATCGTCGAAATTTGTACAATTTGCAAGGTAATATTTTGCTGACCATTGCCAGTTGCGCCCCAAGCGCTTGAAATTGTACAATAATGCCATAAAGTTATGTATCTAAATAGTAAAGCTAATATTTTCATACCCCATTTATAAAAGTTCTTTGAAAATGCAGCCATCATTTCACATCAGTCATTATATTTCTCATTGAGATAAAAATATAAAGTACATGTTATTATTATTGCAATGTATACATACTCGTATTTTGAATGTTTAGAAAGTCCCGGTTCACACACGTAAACTTCTGTTGATCAACTCTTAATTCAGCTGTAAGAAAGACGGAGAAGGAAACACAAATATGTCTTTTTTTCTGCCAGCTGAATTAATTGTTGTTCAACAAAAGTCAAAAGTTGAAGTGTGTGAACCCGGACAAAGTGTTCCAAAAATTATGCTAATAATCAAGTTGCTCTCAAATACTCATTTCATTAAAATATCTGAATGTCGTGTGAAAGGACCTGCAATAATAAATAGTTTGTTCTATCTAAATCAATAATTTTAGCATAAATATCGAAAACACTTCATTAACTTATTAATTTATGGCATTAATCGATTGAGTGTTAGCAAAAGCATTCAAATGAAAATATCTAACGCATAAAATTTATAGGTACTTATTTTTCCATTGCTATATAAAAATTGTTTTATCTTTTAGCAAATATAACGTGCGTCGCCAAACACAACATTTAAATGTTCCTTATTATGTTAAAGAGAATTTCGATAAAGATTATCAGGGTTCATTGGCACGTTTGGAAAATTCAGTGGAAGAGGATTATGTCTATACCATGAAGCAACATTGTTTTCGTGAGCGTAGTTATCGTAAGTTAAACAACACAAACAAAATTAATTTTTCTCAAACATTTGTGGTTAAATTTTTATTAGTTTTTTCTTTCTTCTTTTTTTATTGCAGGCGAAGCAATGATGGCACGTGCTCGTAGTTTTGGTAGTCGGGCGCAATTTGCTCAGGCCCAAGGTTTAAAAATGCCATCATGTGAAAATCTTTCGAAAATTGGCATTACACGTTATTCATTGTATTAAGAAAACGAGGAAATTATCATATATTATTATTAAATATACATACATATATAAAAAAAGCATTCATATAGGCAAATTAAAAGGCAGCAATATCTTTTTACCTTGTGATTGTCTTTAGTATAGTTTATTATAATAGAAAATAGTACATATCATTACTTTAATATACTATAAACGCCCTAACTCATTACTTTTTTAACTGGAGTTTTTTTCTATGCTCTAATCTATCGAAATATGCAAAAAACTCGGATTGAAAAAAAAAACAATGAGTTAGAGCGTTTCTATATTAAAGTAACGATATATTCAATTATGAATGCCTATAGCATGTTCAATAAAATAATTATTGACCTTATTGCGGTTGTCAAAATTGAAATTGACAATAATAATAAGGTTGAATAATAAAAATAGTTAAATATGTTTTATTCATTCTGTTTGCAGTTCTGAAAGTTGTTTAATGCGCATTTATTGACTTGAAGCTAATAAAAGACTAACATTTACGGCCTTATGTATAATCAAAAATTGGCATGAAGTTAGCACAAGTGGCAAAATTAACAATGGTCTTAACGTGTTTTCCCATACAATTTTACATTAAAAATCATGCTAGGATGTAATCGTGTGTTAAAACTACTAAATTTAGGGGATTATTTTTAATGTCAAATTGTATAGAGGAACTCGTCAACAATTAGTTCAATTTTGTCACTTTTGCTAACTTCATGCCAATTTTTGATTATACATAAGCCCGTTTATTAATTTTCATGGAATTTGTAACTTTCACACAGAGAAAGCAAAATTCCACTCAAATAAAATAATCAAAAAACAAACAAAAATATAGCCATACATACAAACATACATTTGTATTACTTCTTTCTAGCAACCAAGAAATTGTGGTCACCGACTGTCAGTCGTTTCCATGACAGCCGAGAATTTTTGCTTGTCAATTAGCAACTGAACTGAATTTTAGCTGCAATCCTTAACAGGCTCCAATAATAAAAAACACTCTTATTTTGAATTGAAGTTGAATGAATGAAGCATTTATTTCTATTTGGGAAGAGTTATTAGGTCTGTTCGAGTAATTTTCCAGTAAAATCCATTAACGGAGTAAATACTGGGTAATATAAAGAATTTACTCCCAATAAAATAATTGATAATTTTTGCGCTAAAAAATATACAAAATTACACATACATAAATACATACAGTGCTTGCGGTATAATGTCAACTAATTAAAACCACTTGTGATGACGTTTGTCAGACTGTTGACGTTTATCAATGTACAAATTTAAGAACAAAACACTATTGATATTGTAGTTTAAAATCATTTTTATCTATATATGAAAGAGTAAAGTTACTGACTGACTGTCTGACTGATACATACATATGTATGTATATAATCGCAATACAATACAATGACAATTCTTAAATACATATATGTATTTCTTACTTTACCATTAATACATTGGCTGACTTTTTTCAGCTTTACATTTATTTTCTTTTAACATACTCTTACAAATACAATTTGAAGCTGAAAAAAAGTCAGCCAATGTATTAATGGTAAAGTAAGAAAATAAAAAAAATGTTGATTATTGATTTCTTGTTGCAACTTTGTTATTTGTTGTTGAGCTTCTCATTAGTTGTTTTAAGAAACATTGGGGGTGAAGGTTCCCTGATGATCTGCATTAGCAACAGTGAAATGCGCATAGGATCCAACTAAACCCCTAAATAATCAATTTCAATGTATTTTTAATAAAAAAAAAATATTTTACTTAAGTAAAATATTAATTTGGGATTATTAGTGCGTTTAAAAAATTTTAAACTTAAATTTTAACAATTCCCATAAAAAAAAACACTAATTATTAAATTGACTGCACCTAGTCAAAAATACTTGTGTGGCAACACCCAATACTTAAATAGCTGTTGTTGTTATTTACATTTATTTTCTTTTTACATACTCTTACAAATACAATTTGAAGCTGAAAAAAAGTCAGCCAATGTATTAATGGTAAAGTAAGAAAATAAAAAAACATGTTGATTATTGAGTTCTTGTTTCAACTTTGTTATTTGTTGTTGAGCTTCTCGTTTGTTTAAATGAAAGTTTATAACATAATAACTCTAGTTGTTCTAAGAAACTTTGGGTGAAGGTTCCCTGATGATCTGCATTAGCAACAGTGAAATGCGCATAGGATCCAGCTAAACCCCTCAATAATCAATTTCAATGTATTTTTAATAAAAAAAAAATATTTTACTTAATAAGTAAAATATTAATTTGGGATTATTAGTGCGTTTAAAAAAATTTAAACTTAAATTTTAACAATTCCCATAAAAAACACTAAATGTGATTTTGTTTATAACCTAATGATTTTTTTGTCAGTAAAATCCAGGAAAATATTTTAAAAGCTTTTGAGCTCTCGAACGCATCTATTGTTCGATTATGGGTAGCAACTGTTGCAAGTTGCCTTTATATTTATTATCGGCGGCAATTGATAAATAACAGCTGTCATTTTCATTTACTCGTTCCCGGCAGTCGTCATTCTGCATTGCATGTGTTTGTCTTCCGGCAAGTGAGGATTTCTGATTGATTAGAAGCAACCGAACTTTAGGTTTGTTACTATACTCATTTACTAAAAAAAATTTATTTTTTATTTTTTTTCCCATTATAAAGGGTGTCCCAACAAGAATGCAAGATTTAAATTTTAAATAAAACACAGATATTTAAAAAAAAATCGTGAAACTTTATGATATCGTAAAGTAGACAAAATGAGATTATGTGTGGAACAACAAATCGGGCAGATGGCCGCCGCAGCTTTGCTGGCACACACGCGATCTTTTAATAAAATTTTCAATGGCCGTTTTGCATAAATGCTGCGGTATTTTATTAATGCAGCGTCCAATTTCCTCTTTTAAGGCTTGAGTCGTCGTCGGCTTATTCGCGTAAACCATAGACTTCAAAAAAACCCCAAAGAAAAAAGTCTAATGGTGTTAAATCGCACGATCTAGGCGTCCAATTCTGGTCTCCAAAACGCGAAATAACACGACCGGGAAATGACTGATGTAGCAATTGAATTGTTTCTTTGGCTGTATGACATGTGGCGCCGTCTTGATGAAACCACATGCCCTCCACATTCATTTCTTCAATTCTAGGCACGAAAAAACTGGTTATCATTTCAATATACCGAACACCATTGACTGTTTGCGCTTGACCTGCGTTTGAGCGACATCATCACATACAGCTGCGACATTTTCGGTCGATCGACCTGGTTGAAGGCGCGTTGTTGTCTTTACATCACTAACAGATCCAGTTTCGGCAAATTTATCCATTAATCTCTTTACAGTTGACTCTTTTGGAGCATTATTGTGACCCCAAATTGATCGCAAATTTGCGAACTGTAGCCGCAAAACTTTCACCATTTTGGTAAAACAATTTCACTATGAGAACGCGTTGTTCATTCGTGTAGCGCTCCATTTTTACTAACTTCGTACCTTCTACTAGCAAACAATAACAATTGTTCAAATGTCAAAAAATGACACTTCGAATGGCGCCAAATTTAAATATTGCGTTCTTGTTGGGACACCCTTTATTTTCTTGTAATTTTTTAAATCTCTCAAGCATATGCGTAAATGCTAGTGTGTAATTGCATAAATTAGTGCTGGAAAAATGTTGAGTATGAGATATCAAGTATTGTAAACGTAACCCCCTCTTTCCATAGGGTCTGCACGTCCAGCAATGTTTTTATGAAAATTACTAAAAACATTAGTGTTTTCGTGGGTAACATTCGACATTAACTAGTCGATAGTTTCAGTATTGTGTTTTGAGCGAAATTGTATGGATGTATCTAAAATATAGCATTGCACAGATACACCTGTTTGCACTAGTTTTTGCGTGTTTTTGGTTCTGGTATGAACAAATATGTTATTTAGCGTTTTCTGTTACCAATTGTAAATGTTGATTTTTAAAGCAATTATTGTATGGTTGGGCAATGAGCAAATGAAAACGACACATTTATTTTTTTTTTTGTTTTTTTAAAACAAATAAGATACATAAAACTGTTTTTACCGTAAGTGCCTTATGTTGTGTTGAGAAAAAAATACATGGCTGATGATGAATGAATAAAAGTAAAATTTCACATACATATGTAAGTAGATGATACATTTACATGAAACACATGAGATGCAAATACAAAAAAATGACACACGATATGCAAGTGTAATTACTCTCAGAGCAAAATTGTCTCTCTCTCTATAATTGGCTGCGCCACAAAATAACATAACGAACGTCCGCACATACATCTGTCCATCATGTACTTGTTTCAACAATGGTTTTTTTCATATACATAATTGTATTACAATATGTATTTTTAAGCAAAAACAGATCAAACAGTTGCTCAGCAGCTATACAATAAGCAATTGTTATTTGTTTTTAATTGTATTGTAATTTGGAAAAGCACGCACACGCAATAACTCTTATACTAGTTCTGTCGCTCACACTACAATTACATGGTACATACCATGGTATATTTGTTTTGGCTATACAAACGAGTATACAAATGTAACCCTTTAATCTAACTGCCTTATTCATAAAAAATCTTTCAGGTTTATTAAGCGCTTATTTGACGTATTTCTATGGGAAATTTGTCAAATAAACCTGTAATAAACCTTTAATATTTTTTATGAATTAAGGCTTAAAAATACAACACAATCGAAAATCAAGGTGTTGCCCATGTTCTGGAAAATTCAAGATTTTCGAACGATTTGAGCGAACGCCAAGGGCGTTTTGTTCTTTTTAGAAGCTGTATTCGAGCAATGAAATCGTACATACGTCTTTTTTTTTGCTTCAATTATGTTCGACAATTGTGTCGTCTTGTCTATAGACGGAACAAAGTCGCAGTTGTGAATATGCTTGAAACTATTGTTCCAAACCATTATATCTAATATACATATGTATATTTTTCATAAATTTTTCAAACCAGCATATAATACTTTAATGCCTCTAATTCAGTAATAGTGCGTTTACTATTTGTACTAAAAAGTCAGCCTATGTAAAACTTAAAAAGGAGTGTGACTTGGCTACATTGCAGGTTATTTACACCTGCACGAAATCTAGCAGATATTAATTAAAATCTTTATGAAAATCTATACCGTTTACACCAAGTTTTTATATATATATCAAGATTTTTTTTATCCGAAACAAAATACATTAACAAAAAAAAAAAAAAACTACAAGACTAGAACCAAACAACTGCATGTACCCAAATCAGACACCTTTTTATGTACACACGCTTACTTTAGTATAAATTTGAAAAAAAAGTCAGAGTCTGAACACAATGTAACGAGAATTCATTGCGGTGCGGTTTTTCATACGATTTTGAAGTAAAAACCCGCAGTGCGGAACGGCATAAATTTATTTTATTTATTTTATTTTCATTGCAGACTTTCTTATTCTCTCAATTTTTAACTCTCTTTCTCTTTCTGATGTTGCTCAAGTTACTGTAATTCCAGATGTTAACAAAATTACTGTATTTAATAAAGGGATTTGAAATGGGTTGAAAGGATAAACTCCTAATGGAGGTCAAATTGCTCCTAATTCAATTCACAACACAAAATATGATTTCGAAGTTCAAAAATGTTTGTCATAAAATATAAAAGCTTAAAAATTTTATCAAATATATCTGCGAATGTATTAAATTTTAATAATTTTTTGGTTTTAGTTACTGCCATTACAAAATATTTAACAGAAAGAGTAAATTTTTTATAAAAATGTATGCACCAAAAAAATTAATAAAAATTTAAACAAACAATGGCAAGTATTGCCGTCGCCGTCTTCCGTTGTATTATGTTTATTTTTCTCTCCCGCAACGAAAAATCTCACCGCACAGCAAACATTGTGTTTAGACTCATAGTTGCATTACTAACTTCTACTATATTTTAAGTAGATTTTTTACAAAATCTAGTGACGAAATAGATTTTGTTTTCTATGGGAAATCTACTTTATTGTGACCAAAAACTCGAAGGTACATACTAACTGTTGCTCAAATGTATACGTGTCATTAGGAAAACTTTCAGTCCATTGTTTTTGTTTTCGGTAACAAACATTGATAAATGTTAAAAAAAAATTGGTATAAACGGTATCGATTTTGGTAAAGGTTTCAATATAAATCTGCTAGATTTCGTGCAGCTGTGTAAATGCCACAAAAAAAATATAAACTATTTAATTCAAAAATGGTTGTTGTCTTTAATAATTAAAAATAAAAATATTGGGCCTCATTAAGAGCGTCGTATTTCGACCTCGACTACGACGTTTTTGTATCAGACTAAAAAACATAGCAACATTTTTTCTTTAATCTAGTACAAAGTCCCATTAGGCCCATTATTACAATGTTAAAAAAAAAATTGTTTTACCTTAATAAAAGTATTGGGTTTTTACTGACTAATGAAAAGTAGTAGAATTTGTCAAAATTAGTATAAATTTGTTTCTCTCAATACTTGTCTACTTCTTTTCCCTCACTCTTTGTGCTGGGATGTTTATAATACCTAAATAAAAAAATAATTAAAATAAACTGTGTGTTGCACTTAAAACATGAAGATATATTTACTTACACATGCATAAGTGTGTACCATGTATCAAGTAGTTTTCTAAAGAGATAATCATAAAAGATTTTATTTCTATGCACTTACAATTTCATATTTGTGTGCAAGTGTCCCCACTTTTGTTCTACTTCCTGTTAATGTACTTTTTTTAGGTTGCAGTCAAAAAAGTAAAACTAATTTTTTTCATTTGTTAGTTCTCCATGCCGTACCAGTGTAGCATTAAAGTCATGCAACATAATGAAATGAAATTAAGTAAGCACACAGAAGTAAATATCGTTAGCTTAATATAGAACGGCGCTAACTCATTATATTTTTGAAATCGAGTTTTTTGTATACATATTTCGATAGAAGAACGTCTAATGTATCGGAAAATGCAAAAATTACGATTTCAAAAAAATAATGAGTTAGGGCCTTTCTACATTAAGGCTACAGATATAAATACATATTAAAAACCATGATATAAATATATCGATGACTTAACATAAAAAAGGCCTAACTCGAATATTCGATATTTTACAGGAGAAGCAAAAAACTGAAGAAGAAAAAGCATTTACATGCAGTTTTTAAATTTGCCATAAGTCCTTGATTTTGAACTGTAACGTATTAAGATCTTCAAGGAGGATGCAATTATACGTTGTCGCCCAGAAAACATCAAAAACACGATTTCGAAAAAAATTGAGTTAGGCCCTTTTTATATTAAGCCATCGATATATATCATGTTAAAAACTATGCAAGAAGTTTTTCGGGTGAACACAAATACCAGTTAAACAATAAAATTAAAAATGATTTTTAAATTTAGAATGCAATTAAAAATAAAAAATATGGGAATCGGTTGACTTTGAAACTTCGAGCTAAGCTAAAGATTCTGGTCGAATTTACGGCATTTGATACAGTTTTCAAGTCTACATATAAAGTATATTTATATGTATATAGAATATTAAAAAAAACAGTTATACATATCGTTAGCTAAAATGCAAAAAGGCGTAGCTATCGAAAATACAATTTTACAGGAGAAGGAAAAAACTAAAGAAACTTATAGTTAAGTCCGCTTGCTTTTTGTTAATAACATTGAGATTTTTGATCGCAGAACTGTAAAATTTGGTCAAGGCATGTAGTTTAATGGCATTCATAATAATCAATCAAAAACACAATTTTGAATTTTTGTTGGTTACTCCTTTTTGCATTTTACCTAACGATATATAGAATATTAGAAATTAAATTTTTAACTTGATCGGTCGGCTTAGTGCTTTAAAATTAAAAAAAGCAATTTTTGACAACATTGGTAATCTACCTTGAATCGTTCTTGAGTTATGAGATGTTTACATACCACACACACACACACACACACACACACACACACACACACACACACACACACACACACACACACACACACACACACACACACACACACACACACACACACACACACACACACACACACACACACACACACACACACACACACACATACATACATACATACATACACATACACACATATATATATATATATATATATATATATATATATATACACATATATATACACACACACATATATACACACACTAGTACGGACATCCTCGCCATAATAACCTCAAAACGTCGAAATGTGAATGATGAAAACTAGATTTTTGGAAAATTGTGGTGAAATAAGTAGATAATAAAGTCCTGCACAAGACCCCTTACAAAAACTTTTAAGACATGAAGGATTTTTCAAATGCTTTACTACAGCGAAATCTTCTAAAACAAACGCTAAACAACACTGTTTGCAAGAAATTTGTTTCAGTATTGTAGGTGTAGGAGTAAAGAAGAAAATACTTTGTGACGGAAGAATTTGTGATGCTTGCTTTTTCACACGCATGGGCGCGTATACAAACGTCATGCATGTACATACATACAAACACACACATGCATTGACGTTAAGTTACACATCTTACACACACACTTAAACGTACAATATGCAAAATAACAAGCATACACGCATCAACACTATTTCTTTTGAGTGTTTGTGTTACAGTCAAGAAGTATTCGCGACATCGCTTGAAAACGCTCATTTACACGTACACGTACCAATACATCCATAGTGCTTCGCTTATTTCAAGACTGTTTACGCAGGTCTCTTGTAGATAACTCCCTATAGAGGGAAGTTAAAAAAGAATAATAATAATAATTAAAAATAGTTTTCAAAATAAAGTTGTCTTGCGACTTAATATATTCAAATCCTTTTATTAAAATGCATTTGGGAATATTATTATTTTTTCAGCTGAAATGGATGAATTAATTGAAAAACTAAGATCTACCAGTGTTAGTCCCACCAACAATTCAGACAACACAACAACAATTCTAACTGAAATATCTGCCACAAAAGATCCAAAACTATTCGATAAACATGACTTGGCAGAATTTTTCCTGGACTTGGCACAATCGACCAATGTAAATATTCGCAAAGAGGCTGCCAAATGTATAGCTGAGATTACAAAGTCCGAAGTACAGCGTAAAAAATTTACAAAATTGGAAATTATTAAAGTTTTCCTGGATTACTTGCGCAATGTTAACAACGAAACAGAAACGATGGAATTACCCATACAGATATGCAGAGCTCTCGGCAATATTTGCTATTTAAACGATGAAGCCAGGGATATCATACTCGATTTGAAGGGTGATGTTGTCCTTATAAAACTGCTGGACGTGACAGACGTTAAGGACAAAACAAATGCCTTGCAATTTATCAAAGTACGTGGTGGCCTTTTATCAAATTATTTACTTGGGGGAGAGGGTTTGGCAAAACGTGCTATGGATTTAGAAATAATGCAGAAAATTCAAAATATTATTGCCATTGGTGTAGAGAATGTCGAAGAAAATGAGGACTTGTTATTGAATACTCTGCCTCTAATGAGCATTCTTACGGAAAATGTGCCAGATTTGAATTTTGATGCCAGTCTTAACATACAACTTTCGCGTATACTGGCCGTATCAACGAATCCCGACTTAGCGGAAATGTGCCTTGAACTTTTACATTATCAGGCGGAGAATGATGATGTTAAATTTTTATTAGCAAAAGATGGTCTTTGTGAGACAATTTATCGACTGCTGGAAAAATACAAGACACTGGCGGGTACAAGTGAAGCAAGAGCCCTGATGAAATTGGCCTGCGAATTAATAGTTTTGATACTTACTGGAGGTAAGTTTGCTTGTTAATTAAAAAAAAATAGAAAATGTGTATTAAAATTTATTGCCTAACAGATGAATCAATGCACTATTTGTACTCTACATCCCTGTTAAAAAACATGGAAGATTGGCTGGATTCCGATGATGTTGATCTGTTAACTACTGGAGTTTTAGCGTTGGGAAATTTTGCACGCACTGATAGTCATTGCATTCATATGGTGGAAAATAAAACCATGAACAAGCTTCTGGAAGTCTTGGCTAAAAATAACGGAGTCAAGGATGATGTGCGCCTGCAACATGCTCTGCTGAGCACGTTACGTAATCTTGTGATACCAAAGCCAAATAAAGGCGCTATCATACAAGCTGGTCTTGTGGAGACTATACTGCCAATGTTAGAAATACATCAACCGCCCGTCGTCTTCAAACTTCTCGGAACACTGCGAATGACTGTAGATGGTCAAGGTAAGAAGCCTGATTTAAATACCACAATAAACGTTTCAATTTAACTAAACTAATTTTTCATAGAAAAACTTGCCCTCGAACTATTGAAAAATAAAGCCCTTATTGAACAGTTGGTGCATTGGAGTAAATCATCCGATTATGCTGGTGTGACGGGAGAATCGTTGCGTCTTATGGCTTGGCTTATTAAGCATGCATATCTCAGTAAAATTGCCTATGCCTTGCCACGTAAAGGTGATGCTCCTGCTGAACAACTGGCGGACAAAATACCACCCTTGGAATATGATCGTACTAGTCTCAATGAATTCATTACCAATGATTGTACTATTGAAGCTATGGTCAACATGTTGACATCTCAGCATTTAGTGATGCAAAACGAAGCACTTATTGCACTTTGTATATTGTGTGTTGTCTACTTAAGTTCATCCTCATCGCAGCCAGCTGGTGAGCATGCCCAGCTATTACAAGAGGCTTTTATAAAATACGAAGTGGGTAAAAAACTAGCTGAACTCATAAACAAATCGTCAGATACGATGACAAAGGAAATTGTTGAAAATCTTGAAAATTTTACAAATCTGTTACGTACCTCTGACAAATTGGTCGCCCATTTGGAACAGCACAATATAAGTGAATTACTTAAATCTATACCTATACTAACAGAATATTGTACAATATAATTTAACAGAAAACTACAAAGAGATTCGCGTTCTCTCGAGCATTGCTGAATATTGAGTGAAAACATTTAACATTAGGGAAACAAATGAGTTTTCATTTATATAAGTCGTAGTTTTATTTAATTTATATTTAGTATTTTGTAAGTTCGATACTTTATTGAAATCGTTTATTAAGGCATCAATCAGTAATTACAAACGAGTAGAAAAAATATTTTGATATTTTCACTTTGCTTTTAAAATATTTTAAAAATTTGTAAGATATTAAGCACTAATTTTCATATTACAAACAATCAACTGGTTTAGAAAATTTAATATAGAAAACACTCAAAAAATGTGTACTTTCATATCAATTTTCTAGACAAGTTGACTGCTTGTTAAACGAATAATGATTTCACTTTATTCTTTTCTTTTCTATATATATTTTAAAACTGATTAAAATTTGATAAAATGTTGACTTAATTTAATTAACATTGACTGCATTTAATTTATTTAATCTAACATCACATGCATTTGAATATACATACCTGCAACATTAAAAAGTTTTTTTTTTAATTGACAAAATTCAAATTTATTTTAATTTAATGATAATTACTTATTTAAGGAATTAAATTCTTTATAAAATTATAAAAAAAAATTTGTACAGTATCTACATACATATATAAAATTTAATGCAATTTTACAATGTTTGCTTTAAAAACGTTAATATTTTAGTATTAAAACTTTTCCATTGAATATTAATTATATCCTTACATACATACATATTTATTTTAAAAGTCCTTCCAATTTTGATTTGTCTCTTAATATATTATTTATTAATTAACAAAAATCTTACATACATACACATTGCACAAACCAGTGGTAGAAATTATCTTAGGACAACGATTCATACATTAGACTTGTAGTTTTTAAGCTTAAATTTAAAGTTATTCAATTTACATATGAAAGATGATACAGTATCTCTCGAATCGCACAGATCAACAAGAAACAATCTCCAAATTATACACATTTGTTGAACAAATTATAAAATGTACTGAAGCCTTGCTATGTAACTCTAAAATGTTATTAAAATAATTTTTAAATATGTAAATCATAAATACATGCATACATATGTACTTACAAAAAGTATGACTTCAAAATACTTCACTGGCATACAAAAAATTAAATATAATTATTTTGGCTATTAAATTACCAAGGTTAGGTTATGTTAGCAGGCTGTGAGTTGAAGAGAAGATAGTGAGAGAGTGTGATAGGGAAGGGATAGTGATAGAGAAGACAGGTGGGGAAGGAAGAGATAGAGAGGAAAGCTTCATTCTTTTACAACTCTGCTTTTTTGCACGCTTTTTTAATAATGCAGTGTTGCAGCGCCTCTGGTGTTAAATGAGGCCTATTAAATTTTTTTGACGTGTAGCCATTCTATTTAATTGGTTATTTTACTTCGCCGATGATTCTGCTACACAATACCGATGTAGGAGGGCGGCTCTGATGTTACATTAGGACTAGCATCCGCTAAAGCCGGTGTGGTTTTAGTGACCAGTGCCTTATGCCTGCATAAGAACTTTTTCCACGGCAACTAATATAAGGACACTAATGTACATCCGAAAAGTGCGTGGTGTTGTTATTTAATGACTGTCGGAGACCGGGCTCGAGAATCCATGACGTTCGGTTTTGTAGTCAACGTGCTAACTACTTCAGCCAACGCCACCCTCATTAAAGTACCAAATAATGGCAACAATTTTAAAACTAAAATAGGTAAATGACATGTTTTATTGTTTTTTTCTATATGGATTTAATCAAACCAATCGCAATATTTATGGCATGTTCAACGATATAGAAATTATCCGTTCGTTCTATTTACATGAAAAACAAATTGACGGTTTTATTGTTGTTTTCAATCGTTGAAATTTTTCTGTGAAAACTTATTTAACACTAGACAACGTAATTTTATCCTCAGCTGTATATCGGTATTTCTATTGCTGTGATTGACATATTTGGTAATACATATGTATATACAGTTGCGAACATGGAAATATCAGTACCACTAGTATATTTTTTGCGATGGTGTACAGCATTCTTAAAAAAAGTTTTAAATAAAATAAATAAAATAATAAATTAATAAATTGTGTACGTCGTAGTAATCTGGCAAGCCTGTTTATTGCTTGTTATAAATTGTTTTTGGAATAAGTTTTGGTAACGCTGAAAATAACGGTAAATTATATTTTAAAGTGTCTTTTTTTGTTAACATTGAATTAGCAGTGATAAACGACTGAATTATTTTTCTTTTAATTTTTGTTAAAAAAAATAAATATATTTGAAGAATAAAGTGAATTTAATAATAATATTAAATAATATTAATTTACTGTGTATTGAACATATATACATTTATATTTTCCTATAATTTTTGGCTCTAGTGGGTTACATTAAACATTGCATAACTTATGCCCGTTTCTTGACTTAATAATCAAACTGTAATTATTTTTAAGTTCTAATTAAATACGAAATTGTGTTTTTCAGTGCATATTTAAATAATAATTAAATGCCCAACCTTGTGTAATTAAATACTACTTAAGTTTTATGAGCGTACCATATGTTCTTATGTGTGTGTGTGTTTATTGAAAACATACCCATGAACCTCATGTGGTTGGGTTGAAAACATCATGTGGTCGTATTAGGACGAATTTCGTTTAATTTGCATAAATACATAACATAAGCAATTCATAGTTTCATATCATGGTATAAATAAATAGAAAAATGTATTCTGATGTTCCTTTGATTTCATAAAATGTGTTTTTATGCAATTTTAATTTTCTGCATTTTGATAACCTAACTTTTTTGTTTACGTTAAACAGCTGTTCTTTGGAAAGCTTTCCATAATATTTGAAAATTTTTGAGTGCTGCCGTACTTTCAACGTAATTTAATAATAACTTTAATTAACCACTGAAAAAATGAAATCGTATTTAATTACAACTTAATTTTAAATAAAAATTAGCTAACTAGGGGTTAGCAAAGAAAATTAATTTTATAACTAGGGGAAGAGGGAATATCCTATTTAGATTTTCAAATGCTTTACTCATGCTCTTCAAAGTTATATCAAATGCAATAAAATATAAAGATAGTAAAAAGTAGAGGCGGTAAAAGAAAAACTTCACGTTGATAATATCGAAATATCGTAAGGGCAGCCAATTGTAATGCCTTTAAATCAGCCAGGTAAATAAAATGAAGGTCAAAAGACTACTACATCTAGATGTTAATTAATTTGCGAGAAATCCAAGAAAAGAGCCATTTCTAAAAAACACATAGAGATAACCGTTTGGAGTTCGCTAGAAATCATGTCGAATGGCCTGCAAGAAAGTGGCGAAATATTTTGTGTATACATGGTCTGTATTAAAATTCTGGCTGTTATGTGATTGCATAAGAATATGTTATACAACAATACAACAACCATAGCACAAAAGCACAAAAATAATTGTATCATAAAAACAAAAGGATGTTTTTGACAATCGTCAGATACAAACCAAATATAGTAAAAAAATTATCATTCGAAATAGGGGTACCACTAGAGATGCTAAACGGGAAATCCCGATCCCGGGATTTTCGGGACTATGCAAATCCCGGAGCCCGAGATTTTTCAATTTTAAAGTCCGGGATTTTCGGGATTTTTTAATCCCGTTTTTGCATAAATAATGTTTTTGACTGTCATCTATATTAAAAATTATTACAAACTCCCTGTTATAAAAAGTTAAAATAAAAACTTTGCTTTGAATAAATATTTTAGTAGATAATATTATATTGGGTATACATAATACATATATATCTGCGGCATTAAGGAAAAAGTGCTTAAGTCATATTTTACTGTTTTGCAGGAGATCACTTTTAAACTTTCACGTCGATTTTCAGAAATTTGTTTCTTTTACAGTTGAATTGGGAAATTCTTTGTAAACCGCTATTTTTAAGCAAACATCGTTCTACACACTATAAGTAATACATTTCAGTTGAAATATTCTAAAGTATAACCTAAATTAAACTAATGTTCCAAATGAGATTAGAAGTCTAAAAAAGATAAGTCGCAAGTCATAGCGCTTTAACTTCCTGAAAAATCACACAAATTGATTGAGATTTTAAGCAGGAGTACTTTCAAATATGCAGGTTACGGAGGTACCATTAAATTAAAATTAGCTTATCTCGACTTAAGCAGTTTTTCCTTTTTTGCCACAGATATTATGGCGTTTTCCTTTCTAGGAAAAACTATTACATGAAATGAAAATTTGCATTAAAATGGTTTTTTGAAATAGAGAGTTTATTAGAAATTATTGTATCACACCTTCGAACGTAAATTTTTGCTTAAAACAAACGCCAAATTTTATAGTAAAAAGTAAAAAAAGTGAAACTTTTTCTAGAAAAGAAAATGGCATTAGTGTTTAATCTTTTAATTAAAAGTCTGAATTATATAAGTACATACATAGTACATATGTTCATCTGTATGCACCTTTTAAATATGCAAAAAAATAAATTGTAAAATAAAAATATTTTTTTTTAATATAAAGACGCACATTTGTTCATAATGTTTTCGGGATTTTGTAAATCCCGATATCCCGGTTCGGGACTTCGAGACTACATCATTAAATCCCGAAGCCCGGGATTTCTAAAAACCTGTCCCGATTAGCACCTCTATATACCACATAGTAGTTATACGCCTTGGCTTTATTTTTACCAACCAAAATTGAAATTTCATACATTTTATTTTCTATTGTAATATTACATATATTTTCTGTTATAATATGAATTAACAAAAAAAGAAGAGAGGTTTCTTAGGAGACCAGGGAGTCAACTCTGTAATTCGAAACGGAAGAAAATTATTTCGAATTTGTATGTTAATTACATGAGCATTCTAAAGCATTTTCTTTCGTTTCGAATTACAGAGTAAACCCTCCAGGTTAGAGCTATGCTGCTTAGCTATATAAAACAAATTACATGTGTTAAATAATAATGCAATAAAATTATATTATATGATGATGTCAAATTTGCCACAAATATTTCAAAATGTTTCCATTTATTTCCCATTATTTTATTTTCTAGCTGCATACGATTAAGTTAATGTATTGTGTGTGCTAATGTGCAAAAACAAAACAAAAACAAATTGAGCAAATCGTTCTCATTGTTTTTGTTTCACTCACTTCAAAGAACGAAACAAAACAAAATCACACATTTTGTTTAGTTTACTTTCGTGCCCTAGTTTGAAGTATGTACAAAGAAATCAAAACAAAAATATATTTATAACTCTAAAGGCCGGGGCACAATGAATCCGTCATGCGTTAAACTTCGCCTTTTTCAACTGACAGCTAAGTTGAAATACATGGTTTCTTATGAGGTATGTTACATTCAGTACGTGTCCGTTATCGCAAAGTACAAAATTTGGTCAACTTTTAACTTTTTGTGCACGTTGAGTAGTTTTACAGATATTGGTTGCTTTTTTTGGTATGTTCTGATTTAGTTTTTTGTGTTTTGTGGCAGCAAAAATAAAATTAAACAAAAGAAATAAACGAAATGGATACAAAAAGTTGAATTTAATAAATAAAATGGAGAATCGACCTATTAAGCTGTTCAAATGCTTCCGTAAATAAAGTACTCATTGTGCCAACCTTCTCCGTCGTTGCGTTAATGTCAGTTGAAAAAGGCGAAGTTTAACGTATGACGGATTCATTGTGCTCCGGCCTTAATAGTGTCGATTATTTTGTTACGAAAATCACGTCCTAGCTTCTGTGTCGTGTCATAAAGAACATAGTTCAAAAACTTTGTTCTCAGGTATAACTTAAAAATATTTGAAAATATAGTGCTGACGCTATTTTTATATTCGCCACTGTATATTGGTTATTCTTTAACAAAAATTATGTCTATAAAGTATTGAAAGGAAGCTGATCTCGTCCCCGACATTTCTAACAATCGCCTTTATTTCAGTTGTTGATATCGACGTCACTTTAACACAATTCGTGGGCGAAGCCCGAATTCTTCAAAAATTTCATCTGCTCCAAAAATGTCTAGGGATAACAGCGCAGCCTCAACTAATCGCCAAAACCGCTTCGAAATTTTGCAAGATGACAACGACAAACCCGAGGTAGCCTCGAATAAAATATCCAAGCCGCCACCAATATATTTGAGACAAAAAAATTCAAATGCCCTTATTAAAAAATTAATTTCGGTCATTGGTGAGAATAAATTTCACGTTGTTCCAATAAAACGTGGCAACATCGATGAAACTAAAGTCCAAATTTATGACGAAAAAGATTTCCGCAAAATGGTTGCTGAATTTGAAAAAAATAAAACAAGCTTCTACACATACCAGCTTAAGAGCGCTAAAGGCATGCAGATCGTATTGAAGGGCATAGATTCTTATGTTGTTCCCGAAGAAATAAAAGATGCACTCGTCCTCCAGGGGTTTAAGGTAAAAAATGTGTCCAATATAATAAATAGAGAGAAGATTCCTCAACCCCTATTTCGTGTTGAACTTGAGCCTAATGATATAAAATTGAAAAAAAATGAAACGCATCCAATTTATAATTTGAAATACCTCTTGTACCGAAAAATCACAGTTGAAGAGCCACATAAGCGTTCAGGTCCTGTACAGTGCCATAATTGCCAAGAATATGGCCATACAAAAACATACTGCAATTTACCCTCTGTTTGTGTTGTGTGCGGCGAATTACACGGCACTGCTAGTTGCAATAAGCCAAAAGATCAAAGTGATAAAAAATGCAGTAATTGTGGAGGTAATCACACCGCTAACTACAGAGGTTGTCCTGTGTACTCTTTCGTAAAGAAGACTATAGTGCAAAAACCTAAATTAGCTCCAGCTCAATCAGCAAACGCTTACTCTGCCACTTTTGCGCAAATGAGCCAACCAGTTACTTCCCGTGTATCGTATGCAGATGCTGCTAAGACAAATTCAATTCCCACACAAAATGTTTCCTCGCCAAATAATTCAAAAAATACTGACGCAAGCTTTAATTTTAATCGCCTTGAAGCTACTATTGAAAATCTGGTGCAAACTATAAACAATTTTACAACAAATATGACTAGCATGATGCAAGAAATGCTGCGAATGCAGAATACTCTGCTTCAAGCATTAATTAATAAGCCATGAACACGTTAACAATATGTTTCTGGAACGCAAACGGCATTCGCCAACATAAAAATGAACTTGAGCACTTCCTCATGGAAAAAAATATTGATGTAATGTTAGTATCTGAGACTCATTTGACTTCGAGAAGTCTTTTTAAAATTTATGGCTACACTATATATGATACAAAGGACCCTAGAGGAAGGGCTTGCGGTGGATCAGCAATTCTAATAAAGTCAAGACTCAAGCACTATGTTCTTGATAACATTTGTGAAGAACACCTACAAGCAACAAATATTGGCATTGAAAGTTTTTGTACAAATTTTGTTATATCATCAATTTACTCCCCTCCCAGATTTTCAATCACTGAGAATCAATATGAGGATTTCTACAAATCTCTTGGACCTTGTTTTGTAGCAGCTGGCGACTACAATGCTAAGCATACGTTCTGGGGTTCGCGTCTTATTACCCCCAGAGGTCGAGCATTGTTCAACACTATTTCAAAAATGGGCTTGGATGTCATTTCGAGTGGGGAGCCCACTTATTGGCCTACTGACATACAAAAAATTCCGGATGTTATAGATTTTGGCGTCATAAAAAATATCTCTAGGGATTTAATTCAAGTTCAAGCTTCTATTGATCTTTCGTCCGATCACTCTCCGACGATCATTACAATTTGTAGTCCATTAAGAAGTAACTTACCTGACCCATATGTGAAGATGATCAATCGTGTTAATTGGCTGGGGTTCAAAAAATATCTCAGTAGTCATTGTACGGAAAACATTACGCTTAGAACATCCGATGATATTGAATCTAACATTGCCAATCTCAGCGAGAATATTAAACAGGCTGCTGAACATGCCACTAACTCCCATCCGCAGACTGGGTTTAATAAAATTTATTCTACAGACATTGAACGTCTAGTACGTGAAAAAAGAAGAGCTAGAAGGGAATGGCAACAGCACAGATCACCACAAAATAAAATCAGATTTAAAGAGTGCACTAAACGACTCCAAGAGTTGCTTGCATCTGAAAAAACTGCATCTCTTAAAAATTATCTGGAAGGTCTTGATGTCACACCAGCGTCTAATTACTCTTTGTGGCGCGCTGCTAGAAAGCTTAAAACACCCGTTGAGTATAAGCCACCTCTACGCACATCTACCGGAAGTTGGGCAAGAAGCGATACTGAAAAAGGTAAAATATTTGCTGAGCACTTAAAATCCGTTTTTACGCCAAACATATATACTGGTGTTGCTGATTTGCCGAATGTAGTCGCTCTACCCCCTCAACACATAAAGTTTAAGACGCGTGATTTACAAAAATTAATTGCCGAACTCAACCCGAAGAAAGCTCCGGGTATTGATGGAATTAGTAACCAGATGCTTATGAACTTGCCTCGTATTGCAATGAGAATCCTATTATTCATATTTAATGCCATTTTACGACTGGAGTATTATCCACACAGCTGGAAGCTTGCCAAGGTTAAAATGATTCCAAAGCCGGGCAAAGATCTAACCAAGGCTGAGTCATATAGGCCAATAAGTCTACTATCAACTATGTCAAAGCTTTTCGAAAAACTGCTCAAAACAAAATTGTCCCCAATTCTAATTAGTAGTGGGTGCATACCAGACCATCAATTTGGTTTTAGAAGTCAGCATAGCACCATTGAACAAACTCACAGACTGGTTCAATTTATAAGAAGAACTTTTGAGGAAAAAAAGTATTGTTCTGCGCTCTTTATTGACGTTTCCCAGGCATTTGATAAAGTGTGGCATGAAGGCCTAATTTTAAAATTGAAGACTTACTTACCAATAAACATTTTAAATCTTTTGGAAAGTTACATTATTTCCCGTAAGTTCACTGTTGTGGAAGGAGACTTTACGAGTAGGCCTGAAACTATTTCATCCGGTGTGCCACAGGGGAGCATACTGGGACCAGTTTTATATTTGATTTATACTTGTGATATGCCTGTGAGCAGTAGTATCCATACTTCCACATTTGCCGACGATACAGCCTGCCTTAGTATGCACGAAAACCCTGATGAGGCATCCCGCAAACTCCAGGAACACATTAGCCAGATGGAGCTTTGGTTAAACTTATGGAGAATTAAAGTCAATGAACAAAAGTGTGTCCATATAACGTTCACCCTAAGAAGAGATACTTGCTCCCCCATTCGGATTAACAATCAAGTTGTTCCTCAACATTCACATGTGAAATATCTTGGCATACACCTTGATCGACGACTTACATGGAAACACCACATTGACTCTAAGTTAACTCAAATGAAACTTAAATTAACTCAGGTACATTGGCTGATTGGTAGAAATTCAACACTTAGCCTAGACTGCAAACTTTTAATATACAAGTTGCTTTTAAAGCCAATATGGTGTTACGGAATTCAACTATGGGGCACTGCTTCAGCTTCAAATGTAGAGAAAATTCAACGAAGGCAAAATAAAATTTTACGCATGATAACATCGGCTCCATGGTACATCAAAAATTCAAATATACATCGCGATTTGAATATGCCACTAGTGACTGAAGAAATTGCAAAATACGCAGGCAAATACCTAACAAAACTCGAGTCACATCCTAATCCGCTTGCTCGTAATATTTTGAACTTTACTGGACACATCCGCTTAAAAAGGAGAGATACACGGGCTCTAATATTCAACACTCTAGATGATGAAGCTGCTTGAAAACACCTTTTTCTTTTTGTTGCTTATCACTACTTATGTATTATTAATAACTATCACTAAGCTTATGTCCGACATTGGTCGGGCCTAATAAATTTTTTATTTTTTTTTATAGATTTAAGATTTGAATACTTATTGTTAGTTCATATTTGAAGATACAATAAATAATAAACATGCATTTTAAAAAAAAAAAAAAAAAAAAAAAAAAAAAAAAACTTTAACACAATTCTAAAAAATTGGAGCTTTGTTTACCCTATCTCAAGAACAATTTTGTGCTACTAGCAATCTAATTCCGTTCCCTAATGCTAATATAAAATCATTCATGTTTCCCATGATTCAACTCCACTTTCGTCGTGTATATTTTTTTGCTGGATAATAATAGCCAAATCGTACGGTAGAGTAAAGTCGAATTTAAATTCGAATAAAATATTCCGAGGCTGAGAATAAAAAAAATAGCAATAAGTAATTTTTCAGTAAATTTTTTTAACTCGGCGCAATTCGAAATAGATCGATTTTCATCACATCTAATCAAATTCATTGAAAAATCATACGAATTTGCATTACTTCCGAATAACATACCTACATACATATGTACATCTACATATGTATGTATGTATATAATTTGAATCTGCCTGGCTTTTTTAAGTGAATGCTCTTTTTTTTTTTGTTGACAGCATGTTATAGAAAATTTATTTTTAGAAATTGTATGGTACATTGAGGTTTATAAAATAATGAACGGCCTTCATAAAAAATAATTTGAATCCTATTTAATAATATTAATATATTAATGTATGTGTTTTTCGAAATAAAAGTTGTCAATGCAAGTAAGCTTTTAAATTAAAGTATTATTAATTTATTTTATCTCAATTTAATTAACATATTACAATTTTACTTTATATCATAAGATGAAGCACAAATTTCAGCACAATATTCAAAATGATTATTATTAACAAATAAATATGTATGCATGACAAACTTAAAAACTTATAAACAATCATAAACCAAAAAGAAAAATATTTTTATTACTACTCGTATTTAATTAATGTGCAGATTTTTTAAATATTATAAATACTTGTATTCACATTTTTACAATAAAAATAAATACATAATAATTTACATACACATATATACATACATATACATAAATATAAAATAAATGTAAGCATAATATATAAAGAAAAATTATTTAAAATAAAATTTAAGTATACACACCAATTTACAGAATACTTCAAAACTTCAAATAAAATTTGAACTTGCAAATTAATTTTCGCCATATAAATATATGCATACACGTATACGTATTAGACCCCTGCAAAAGACCACTTACAAGAATTTTAGAAACATGAGGGATTTTTCAAATGATTTTCTACAGCGAAATCTTCTAAAATAAACGTTAAACAACACTGTTTGCAAGAAATTTGATTCAGTGATTACAGGTATAGGAGTAAAGAAGAAAATATACCTGTATTGACATTAGTTGTGTGCGCTTGCTTTAAAAAACACCCTTAAACACATAATAGCTTACAAGCTACATCTTGCACACACACACACACATACTCAAACGTACAGTATGCAAAACAACAAGCATACACGCATCAACACTGCTTCTTTTGAGTGTTTGTTACGAACAAGAAGTCTTTGAGACATTGCTTGTAAACACTCATATACACGTGCATCAATACATATATCGTGCTTCGCGACATCATTTATTATTGCTACGATAATACATTTAAAAAACAAGACGTATTTACATTTCGAGACTGTTTACGCAGCCCTCTAATACGTATGCACTTATGTATGTATGTAATTTATGAGTTGGGTTGTAGTTTTCTTAATTAAGCAAGTGGGAATGGCTTTATTACTCCAAAAATTAGTTGGAAATTAATTTTTATATGTAAACATATGTAAGTATACATTACCCTACAAGAACAATGAAGGTCATTGGATGCATCATCTGATGGACATTTCTGATGGGTTTATACATCAGAAGTTTCTATCATTTTGTTAAGGGCAATATGAAAAAACTGATGTAAACATTCGTGTACGTGTGATTTTGTTTCTCTCTCATGAACTAGTAAAACATATATCTGGACTGCTCACTCCACAGTATATTACTAATCAGTACTGATGTAAACATCATCAGAGGTGACAAATCAGTACTGATGTAAATATCGTCAAAGCTGACTAATCAGTACTGATGTATAAATAACATATAAAAAAAATTGGTTTTAAATTTTTTAAATAAACATTTTTCAAATTTATTTCAAAATTAATGCTTTAACAAATAAAAATAAATAGAATTTAATATAATATTACATAAATATAAACTCAATTAGCAAAAACAGAATAACCAAGGCGGCATCTAGCCCTCTTCACACCTTTTCACCGCCAACGCATCTTGCTCTTTACAAATACGTATCTGAAATTTTGAAAAGAAATATACATATATTTAATTAAAGTTTTCAAATTTTTGTCACTATTGTTTTTACTTATCTTTTTTTAAGCCCCGACCACAAAAGGGAAGTTATCAGCCTGACCTACGATATCGACAACGTTCGACTTGTCGCACACTTACATTTGAAACAACAACAAAATATTAAAATTTGTTTTTGTTTTGTATGTAAGTGTGCGACAAGTCGAACGTTGTCGACATCGTGGGTTTGGCCCTATAAGTTTGTAGTGTGTATCTGTATGTCTGTCCATGTCACTTACAGACCAAACGGCTGGACGGATTTTGATTTAGATTTAGTTTTTTCTGTTTGAAAGCTGACTTGATCGAGAGGGCTCTTAGCTACATATGTTTTAAGAAAAACGGTCCAGCCTTTTAAAAGATATCACATTTTTCTATATATATCGGTGTTTTTTTAAATTTTTGTTTTTAAGACTTATAAATTTAAATTTTCATAGACAGAATGAATTGTATTTTTTTTAGATTAAATTGATATGTACATTAGACGTCAAACTCTAACATATATGCTAGAGTGAAGCAACTATAATTAATAAATAAAAAGACTAGCACCCCTTTTCCACACGGAAAGTTTACTTTGCAAAGTCTTAATTCAGATGGGAGAAAGACAGAAAGAAAAAGGCTGTACTACTACCTCTGTCTTTCACACAGCTGAATTAAGACTTTGCAAAGTAAACTTTGCTTGTGGAAAAGGGGTATAGGCAATTGATTGTCACTATTGAATTCAATGGAAAATTTTTACAAATGTTTTAGTGAATAATTTTTGTTTGTGTTAGTTTCAGTCAGTCGTTTCTTGTAGGTTAATAACTTAAGAACGAGACAAAGGATCGAAAGGAAAGATGTCGAGCTCATTTATGTGTCGTAATATCGAGCCTTATTTTCGATTTTATCATAAGCGACATGTTATCAAAAAAAAAAGACTTTTTTATTGAAATGGAAATTCTGTGGGCCTACCCATAGTTTAGAATTATCAAAATGCCAAAAAAGTCTACAGTACACGGCATGTAAAAAACCACATGCGCATGTGGTTCTGACGTAATTTTGACGTCATCACGATGCTACATGTGCTACATGCCGTGTACTAGCAACATATGTACATGTATATATTAACATGTTTACAGACGAGCTGCCCCAGAAAATGTCTTCGATTCGGCTACATGTGCCACATCTGTATTTTGGAACAAAAATACTATAACAATTTTAGAAAATGCAACTAACATGCTGAAAATTCTCGTGACTTCATCGCTACATACGCATGTGGCTTTTTACATGCCGTGTACTGTAGGCTTAAGATACGGGTTGTAAAATTTTATCGTAAGCGACATTTTGCGTACAAAACCATATTTGAAAATTTAAAAAAAAAACTGAAAAATTTAATTTTTGTCGCTTGCGATAAAATCGAAAATAAAGCTCTATATACTGATTTATAGATTTAAAAAATTTCCAAAAATAAAAATTTCACAAAACATTTCAATTGCTGGCAATTTAACTAAAATCAGTTATTTCGTTCGGGAGATATCGTTGACGAAAATGTCCGAAAAAATTGGGTTATAGACTTGAAAACCATCGGATGCCACAAATTTTACAAAAATCTATGGTTTAATTGTCGCTTTCGATAACGAGCTGATATCATCACGTTTTTCAGTGTGAGATTATGACATTCGCTATCCAATAATATAATATAGTTCGATATTGAATGCCATAATCTCAAACTATAAAAAATTGTCCAATCAGCTCGTTACCGAAAGCGAGCATATGGAGCCTGTAAAATGGTTCGACTGATAACGTTATCTAAAATAAGAGTGATTATATTTTATTACTCCGTCATTTCTTGTCAAATCGATTTTCGATACATTTTAATTTTTTGGACTTAAAAACTGGCGTGAAGTTTCAGAGATGGGCTGAAAGGGCAACCGATTCAAATATTTTTTTATTAGACAAGAACTAGAACTAGCTTTATATATACTACATATATCGTTAGCTGAAATGCAAGATCACGTAACATCACTTTTTTAAATTTATAGGAGAGAAAAACAACAAAATTATTCATGTAACTTTTCTCTATTTTCAGTTTTAATTCAGCTAATTGTTATGATAACAATTTTTAATTTGTAGGGACATGTGTTTCGATGTAATATCCAACAAATAATTAAAAATGCGATTTAAATTTTTGTTATTTACGTGGTTTTACATTTCAGCTGTCAATATGCAAGAGCTAATCGCCCTTATTTCAGTTGTCGACATCGACGTCACGTTAATACATTGCGAAATAATTGAGTATTATCTACGATTGTCAAAAACAACTGACAGTCCTTAACCTCCTCGTCCTATTTTCTAGACCTTATGAAACAGAAATAGACTGTTAATTATACAAAACTATTCTCGAGAGAGAGAGAGTAGACAAGCCCAATTTTTTGATATTGTACTGACGTGACTTGAATGTCGGCAACTGGAATAAGCGTGAATAACTAGCTCCTTCGTATTACACAAAAACGGAAGCATTTGTTTAATTTTTAAGTCCTTTTTTGATTCTAAAGAAAGTTCCTTATTAATGAACTACTTATGATAAATTTATCGTAATCGTATCTTAAGCGACAAAAATTAAAGGGTTTTCAATATATATTGTGAATATTTTTATTGTTAACAGTTTATTTTCGAATGAATAAATACAAAAATTAAATACAGAATACAATATATATAGGGTTCTACAAAACATGAACATATACATAAATAGGTTGTTAACTAGTCTTAACAAATTTACTTCAATACTTTCCCTTGTTAAGAGTAGTTGTTAGAACCCAAATAAAAACTTAATTTATTTATTAAATATTTTAATCTTGTTGCTTGTAACGGCTTTGTCATCACATCAGCTAGTTGGTCTTCAGTTGATACTCGTATAACGATAATTTCATTTTCAGAGACTTTTTCACGAATTAAGAAATGTTTTAAAGAAATGTGTTTAGTTCTTTTATGACACTCTGGATTCCGAGCTAATCTTATTGCCGCATTATTGTCCACTTGTAACACGGGAATTTCATTAAATCCTATTAATTCCGAATAAATTCGTTTTAACCAAATAATTTCTTTGGCAGCTTCAGTAGCAGCAACAATTTCTGCTTCAGTTGTAGATGTTGTTACTATAGGTTGCCTTTGGCTTATCCACGAGATTACCCCGCCACTATATTTAATTATTATTCCTGATGTTGACCTACCAGTCTTTAAACAACCTCCGAAGTCAGCATCACTGTAGCATTCCAGCTTTAAGATACCATCAGCTTTGTATTTAATGGATTAGTTTGTTGTACCAGCAATATATCTAAGTACCCTTTTGATTCTTACGATATCTTCTTTTGCAGGATTTTCTAAGCTTCCAGACAGGTATCCAACACTAAATGCAAGGTCTGGTCTGGTGCCCAACATTAAATAAATAATTGCTTCCACCGCTTGTCGATATGGAAATTTTGATACATCCTCAACTTTCCCTGTTTCAGAATCTTCCATCATCTTCGACATTGGAATTAATACTGGCCTGCATTCTTCAAAATTAAACCTTTCTAATATCTTTTTGGCATAAGCTTCTTGAGAAATTTTGATTGCACCTCTTTCCTTCTTTATCTCCAAACCCAAAAAATAATCTGCCTCTTTTGCTGTCATTTTGAATTCAACTTTCAATTCTTCTAGCAAATTTTTAATGTCATTTATATCAGTTCCATCAATTAATCCATCATCAACATATAAGACCATGATAAGTGTCTTTCCATTTGTAGTTCTTACAAATAAACAAGGATCACCTTCACAGACTTTAAACTTAATTTTTACCAAACAGTTAACTAAACGTTTGTTCCAACATCTTGGTGATTGCTTTAAACCATACAAACTTCTTTTTAATTTGCATACTTGTTTAGTACCATCACTATAGCCTTCAGGTTGTTGCATGAATATTTCGTCTTCCAATTTACCGTAAAGAAAAGCTGTTACAACATCAAATTGAAATAAGTGCATATTATTACTAGCTGCTATGCTTATTACTACACGTATTGTTGCCAATCTTGCAACTGGACTGAAAGTTTCTTTGTAGTCAATCCCTTCACGTTGCCTAAAACCTTTTATAACTAACCTGGCTTTAAACTTTTCTATAGAACCATCGGCATTTATTTTCAAACGAAATACCCATTTTGACGGCAAAGATTTCGCACCTTTGGGAAGATTAGACATTTCCAAAGTTTCGTTTTCTTTAAGAGAATTCATTTCAGAGTTCATTGCATCCTTCCACTGTTTGTAGTGTATACTATTTATAGCTTCTTCATAAGTGTCTGGAATTTCAATTTTATTTACAAAATCTTGAACTTCCATTACAAAGTCATCATATTTGGAATTTGATATTAACGTTCGATCTCTTAACATTTTTATCTTTGAAAAATCAGAGGATTCGTTGTTGTCACAAACTCTTGCTCACTTCCGTCTTAGTCCTTTAGTAATTACTTCTTTAACACTATCATCATTTATTTCAGAATCGTCTGTATCATCATTAAGTGGTTCTTCTTCATTAAAATTGTCTTCATCTTCTACTAACAGTGGTTCTTCTTCATCTTCTACTAAAAGTGGTTCTTCTTCGAGTGTGTTGTTATCGGTATCTTGTCTTTTAGAATCTTCAAAATTCAGCTTAATTACATTAGGAATATTGCTTCCCTCGTTATTTAAATTGCTGTTAACATCTTTACTATTGTGACCACTAGTAACGCACGATTTTATTTTCTCCAAAAATTTTACATCTCGTGAAAGTACAACCTCTTGTTTTTCTTTCATGTAAGATATCCTCTTGTAGCTTTAGCATCCCATTTTCTTCTTTTTTGTTTAGGTATGTGTACACAACATTCACATGATATTATTCTCAAATGATGTATTCTAGGCTTTTTCCCCATCCATAATTCATAAGGAGTTTTACCTTCAACAGACGATTTTCCAGTTCTATTAAGTACGTATATAGCTGTTATTGTCAATTCAGCCCAAATAGCATCCGGAAACTCTGCTTCAGAATTTGAATACTTGAATGTACGAGCCATCTCAACAACAGTACGATTTTCTCTTTCACTAGCGCAATTCTGCTGTGGTGTGTAGGGTGCTGTTAATCTTTGTGTAACACCATTCTTCTTAAGAATTAACTTTACTTCATGGTTGTTAAACTCTTCACCATTGTCACTTAAGAGTTCTTTAATAGGATGGCCGCGAATATTAGCTGACTTCAAAACTTCTTCTAAGCAATACTTTACATCTGATTTTTGTTTAATGGCAAAACTTTGTAAAAGCATCTTTAAAAATTAACAGGTACTTAATTTTTGAAAATGATTCGCTAAATGGACCACAAACATCAGTTGTCATGAGTTCTCCCGAATGTGTAGCCTTCACTCTATGACCAAACGGCAATCGATGAGCTTTTCCATAGATACAAGGTTCACAAATAATTTTATCATCTTTAATGTTAATACCCAATTCTAATTTGAGTATCTTCTGTATATGACGTTTGTCTTGGTGACCCCATCTTTCGTGATAAAGTTGAAATAAGTCCGAATTCTGAAGTGCATTAACTTCTTCTATTAGTTCTTGTTTTACAGCTTTAATGTTGGCTTTATAAAGTGATCCACCTACTGATCTTGACCCATTTAAAACTACTTGTTGATAAAAATTTACTATTTTGATGCTTATCTTGTGCAGCAAGAACTGAAAAAAGATTTCTTGATATATTTGGTACATACCATACATCGGTTAAATATAGCGTCTCCACTTTATTTTTTATTTCAGACTCTACTTGTATCGTTCCTTTACCTACAGCCTCTAGTACTTCTTTACCTGCAGCTCTTATAAAATTAGGACTTGAAAACTCATTAAAATCTATGAAATATAGTTTATTGTTTGTTATATGCCGTGTTGCTCCATTGTCAATCCACTAGCATGTTGTATCAGCATCTTGAACCACATTTACTTCCTCACAAAATACAGGCAAGCATTTCTGAGATATAGCTTTTGCCTCATTTACTTCTTTATTAGGCTTACCATCTGCTGCCCATTTTCCACAAGCACGTACCCAATGCCCTTTCTTCTTGCAATAGTTACAAACATCATTTTTCTTTTGAAACTTGTTTGAATATTCAGCTTTCTTAAATTTTCTTCTTGCAATTAATGCCGCTTCATTTGATTTGTCATCACTTCTTCCGAAATTTCGTTGAAACATAGTGATTTGATTGGCTAATTCATCAAATGTCTTCTCTTCATTTCTGCTTAACATCACCCAGATTGATTTAAAGGTATCAAAACTCGATTGCAAAATGTGCAAAATCTTTTCCACTAGTAGCAAGTCTGGTAACTGATTTATATTTTTCTCTTTCAGACCATTGTTAAATTCAAGCCATAATCCTTTTAGTTTAGCAATATGTGTGGTTACATCTTGACTATAATCCCACACAAAAGAAAAAAAAATCCGCAAAAATTTTAAACAACTGATCTTTTGCAGTTACCTCGAAAAGATTCTTAAGAGCATCCCAAACATCTGCAGCGTTCTCTTTATCCATAACCTTTTAATAAATGTTGTCGCTTATGGAACTGCACAATATAGATTTTGCGTAGCTGTTCGCTTTTCATTACATACAGCTTTCTTCTTTGAATGTTTTTCGTTGTTCTGCTGTAGCTGACTGATCGAGAGGTATGGCTTATGCAATTTTCTATCTATTGCATCCAAGGCTCCTTCATGGTAATCCAACAAATCTCTAATTTTGCGCTTCCACACTGGCCAATCTACTTCGCCTTGTAGAATCTTCATATTCTTTGAAAAGTCCATTTCTATTCTGAATTTAAATATTTTCTTGAAGTCTTTTAAAATTTAAATTTTTTTTTCACATTCGACTCGAAAATTAATTATTTTTCAAAAGCTTCCTGGGCTCATAATATAACAATTATATATACTAATTTATATTATTAATAAATTATTACCAATAATGCATGTATTGATTCGCTTCGAGAATAATTTTTTAAGTCTTCCCAGGATCTAGTATGTTGAAATCTGATTTTAATTCAACGTTTACAAAACAATAAATAAAATAAATTTTTACCTGGCAATGCTCAAGTGTAACATGAAGTTATCTGCACTAAACTTTTTATAAGGTGGCATCTCCATAGAGAAATTGAGTGTGTGCTGAGCTGTCAACTGAGAGCTGAGTTGTCTGTTTTTTGCCAAACGAAAAAAGTATAATTCATCGAGAAATTTGCAAAAAATTATTAATAAGGTAGTGAAATTTTGCTTTAATTATTCGAAAGTAATACTAATTAGCTTTCAAATAGAACTTGCATTAAAGTTATAAGAAAAAAACAAGTTTCCCCTCGAGCAAAGGGAGGAGACACCAATAAAAATTGCATTCTCGAACTTTGAAACCCCTTTTTTGTAGAAATACAAGGATTTTTGTAATACAAAAGTTAAGGTAAATAATATGCATATTATTTACTAAGTTATATATTGTTATTAAATTTCTTATAGAAGTTATTAGTGAAGAAACGTGTAATACATAACTTTTATATTTGGTTCACTGAATGTCGTGTGCCCGTAGTGGATGCACATTTCAATTATCGTTTTTTCTCAGTTTTGGTTTATTGTATTGCATTGTATTGTTGAAAGTGATTGTAATTTTGTATGTGTGTTTTGTGCACCCCGTGAATCTGCGTTTTCTTATTTTCCTACTACAAATATGTATGTAGTGTGTCAAAGGCAAGTGTCAAATTGTTAAATGAAAAATCATCTAAAATCAACTAGGGACGTCATCTCATAATGTTCTACGTCAAGGGTTTATCTAGCCGATAATGTGGATAATAATAGCAATTGCAATTGCATTCTTATTATGATTATAAATATGAAATCTTATATATGTACATATGAATATTACCATAAGGAAAAGGCCCAAATCTGCTTATACTTATACATACGATTGTTTGCTTGCATTAAAAAAACTTTATTTTGTTCAGTATCATTTGTTTTTGTTGGTTTTGTTCTTTGTTAACATATATGCATGTATGATTTATATTGTACAAAGGTTTGTAGTATTCAGACAAATTTTTGTAAATGAAAACTGCGTTAGAATTTACTACTATAGACAGGTATGGATATATTTTACCTTTAAAAATCATCTATACCTAATGTTATGTTGGTTTCATATGTACATTTCTGGGTCAATACCAAAGAATAACCTCAGCTTTCCTACTTTGCTTTGCTAATTCCATTACAGTTATTTCTTATAAATATAAATAAATTAGCAAAATATGTCTGCACAAAAATAGGTGTGGTTACTTGGTTATTTTATTTATTATTTTATTTAATATTTTTTTTAATACCTAAATTTTTAGAGCTTATTTTTGAATTCGGTTTATTTTTTTTAAAAGGTTTTATTCCGCCCTCTTTTCTAAACTCAACATCGCGTCACTTTCAGAGCTCAAGGTGTGTGCCAACTTTCGTAAAAATCGGTCAGGTAAAAGTACGTAATATGTAATAGTAATCTTTAATAGGCGTGGCCCGCCCAGCTCTTTAAGCACAAAATTATGCAATTATAAGAACCGAATATCTGCAAAGTTTCGTGGGAATCGGATGAGTAGAAGTATTTTGAAAATCGCTTAAATATAAGCATTCAATATAATACATATTAAATTTTAATGCACGTGAAAAACAATTTAATACCAAAATGAGAGAAATTAATAACGAAACGTAATTATTTAAAATATGCGTGCTTATATATGTATATCTCTCCTTTATTGCATCAGAGAATCACTCAAAAAAGCTTGTTTTGCAGAAAATAATTTTTATGTTTTCAATTTACACGTCTTGTGTCAATGAGGATAAAAAAATATATTCTTTTTTTAAGAACTGCATTTATGAAATTTTTTTCAAGATAGAATATTATTAAGTACAAAATACATTTTTCGAGATATGAATATGTTGCAATATAGAAGTGATATGTATGTATGTGCAATTTTTTTTTAATATCTCTTTGATTTCTTTTAAAATAATAACTTTTTAAATGTGCAGATAATCGAGTTTTTTTTTAACAAAAGAACAAGTACAAAAATGATGTCGAAACCGAATAAAAGCACAGATATAGATATTTTCAAATTAATTTAAATCAACCTCAATATTGTTAACGATTATTACGTCAGTACAATTTCTTTCTTTATGTATAGACTTTTTTTAGATCAGTTAATAAAACGTTATTACTTTGTCGTAGTTGAGGTCATTCGCCGCAATATTTTCATCAGAAAATAATCGTGAGAACAAAGTATTTGCGTACTCTTTTGTAACCTCGAGCTCGTTATTTAGTCATATAAATACTTCAAGAGTTATGAAATGTAAACAAAATAAATACCTAGTTTACATTAAGAATTTGAATGAATTTTGTTGCACGAAACTTTTTCTTTTTGCTAATTGCAGCGCTATAAAAGAGAATTTGATATAAAAAATGACGTATAAAGAATCGCTGATACATATTCGGCAACTTTTTCGATATGAGTTGCTCCCCCGGTCCTCCTATTGACAAATAAAAAATTTTCGTGCAACTAATTTCATGAAAAAAGTGCTTAATGTAAATCAGGTAAAAGTAGATAAGGAAATTATTCGAATATTCGGCAAAAATTATTCCAATAATTCTTTTTTTCAGCCTTACCGTAGCTACAATTTTGTCAAATATTGTTAACAAAGTAAGTTATTTTGAAAAAAGTAAAAAAAAAATGTTTCCTTTATTTTTGCAAAAAAAAAAAAAAAAAAAAATCTCGCAGAAATATTTTTTTTTTTTTTGGCATAAAATGTTAATAAGATTTGTTTGGTGGACTCTTAGCTACATTATTGCCATATAAGCGCTATCACAAAGTCTGAATTATCTGTTGGCCAAAACTTGCTACCCTTTTTTTGAGGGCCCACTAATTTTCGAAATGCTTGGAGGCCCATAAAAAATGGTCACAAAAATCGCCAAACTGCCTATAGGGTTTTACTATCCTTTGTTAGTAGAATCGAACCTTTAATGTCAAGACCGTACATTTTTTTCACAGTTGCACAGTGTAATTATAAAAAATGTGCAAAGAATATTCTTTAATATAAACAAAATTATGACATTGAATGTCAGTCATTGGCTTTATATAAAAGTTAGACAAAGTTAAAATTTGACACATAGG
Organism: Tachina grossa; assembly: GCA_949987645.1. Taxonomy (NCBI): domain Eukaryota; kingdom Metazoa; phylum Arthropoda; class Insecta; order Diptera; family Tachinidae; genus Tachina; species Tachina grossa. The sequence continues at coordinate 46,619,582 of OX465278.1, read as the reverse complement.
CTGATTATAAAATTTTCCTAATGAAGAGATAAGAAATACGTGCATATATGTACATATTTGTATATACTATTCATATACATACATATGTATATAACTCACTCTTTAATGTATGTATGTATATTTGTAGCTGAAAAAATTTGGATAAGTATTTTGCTTTTTAAATTGAACACATTTTTTACAATGTATGATTAAAAGATAACATAAACTTTAATTTAAAGTTAATAGAAATTAACTGATACCATTTATCACAACAATTTCTTGACTTTGGTGAAAAGTAGATACATATCTTTTAATTTGAAGCCATCAAAAATAAACGATCTCAGTGAATTTTTTAAATATAGGGAAATTGGCCATCCTTATATAATTCAATAATTTAATTTGAAAGGCCTCGGTTCAACCAATATTAAAGTCGAGCTAGATTATATTCTGAAGTAGTCTGCGTCTTCGTTTACGACAGTAATATATTTAGGTAGCAGAATTTATTTTTTTAGTGTTCGACCAATAGATGTCTCCAAGGCAGAAACAGTTAAGAATATCCACAAAATGATATTGAATGATCGTCGGCTGAAGGTGCGAGAATTTACTGAATATAGCTGCGAAAAGTGTTTAAAAGTAAGGAAAATTATTTCCAAATTTGTTGTATTTTCTTTGTTAAGTCATCTAGTTTTGGAATGGCCATAGTATTGTTGCAATTTCCATAAAAATTTAGGGCCTGTCCCATGAATAAAATTTATTTTTCCTCAAAAACGTTTCCTCAACTTTTTTATTTCTTACTCCATTTTTTTTTTTGTAAATAAATATAGACAATTTTACTATACATACTTTCCACACCATGAAATTGTTCAGCAACTGAAGGATGATAAAAATTAGATCGTTAAGCATTTCTTAAATGGTGCCTGTTAAGTAAACCGCCAGTTTATCAATATTTGTCAAATAATAAAATAATCATATATGTGACAGCGCATAGAGAAAGGGACCTAAGGGTAAAAAAAAATCAATTTTCACTTTTTTTTTTTGATGTGGACAACATCTGAGCATCGAATGAGACCGATCCCATGCCCCAAAAGTGTTTCCTCCCAGAGATATGCGCGTTTTATGAAATTGAAGATACGCCAAAGATAAGCGTATTTAAATCTTTAAAATGGCTCTCCTGAAGAAAACCGGTTTTTACCCTTAGGTCCCTTTCTATTTTGCGCGTCACATATTGTGAAAAGGGCCGCAAAGACAACATTAAGATTTTGTTGAACTATACTTTAGATTAATGCTGAATTAAATTATTTTATTTTTTAAAGAATATTCATAGGGATTACAACTTCTATGCTTTTTTAAAACAAGAAAAAGGGATTTAAAAAATGTCTTCATATACAAACACGAATTATGGTCCACCTTCAAAGGGGCAAACGAATCTGATTAATGGTATGCCTCCAGCACCACAAACGCAACAACAGCAACTAGCTTCCCAACAACAAATGCATGTGCAACAGCAACAACAAATGCAACAAAAACAACAATATTCTAATATGCCACCATTGCAGCCTTCAATTAATTCAAATATCAGCAAATTCATGCCACCATCAATGATTGCAACTACTTCATCGAATCCGATAGCAACAACTGGAAATTTTGCACCACCACAAGGCGTAAGTGCACCCCAACAAACAACGCCATTAAGCCGAGCGCAAACGCAAAGCACAGCAACTAGTAATCTACCACCTCATATGAGGCCGCCCATTGTAAATGGTCCTGGATTTGGTAATAACCTAATTTCGAATGGTGCAAGCGCTAACGCAACAGCAAGCGCAAACTCTTCGAGAACTGCTTCACCTTCAACTCAATTAAATCAACAGCCACAACAATATCATGCCACAGCTCAGCAACAGCAATTCAAATCTCTTGCTACAAATCCACCACTAACTTCATCAATATCTAATTCGACTGTAACATCAAACGTTAATACTATAACGGGCAGCATGCAAAATTTAAACATCGAGCGCTTAAATGGACCCCCAACATCGTTGCCTTCATCACAGTCTATGCAAATTCAACCGATTGGTTTACCGCCACCAAGATCGCAACAACAACAGCAGACAAATAATTTTCAGGTAAGTTTTCTATTTTCGAAAATTGTTGGACTTTTTTAAATACATATAAGTATTTTAAAGTCAAAGCAAAACACCCACAAGCGTTAAATTTTTAATCTCTGCATATTAGCCTAAAGAGTTTACATAATTAATATAATTATTTACATAATTTGACCTCAATTTTATTTAAATGAATTAGACTTTAAACAAACAATTTAACCATTTGATATTTTAACATTTCTCCTGTTAATGTTGTTAAAAATTAAATATAAAAATAAGTTGTGAATTAAATACTTGTTATAACCTGGTAAATAGTTGTATTAATGTGATATAGAATATAATTTTAGAAACTTTGCATTTCATTTTGAAATTTACATTTCATTGAAGAGTTTAAAAAAGTGATTTTTTATTTTTTTTATTTTTATAACTCTTACTTTTCAATAATGTACTACCATTATTTTGTGGAAGTTATCAAGCGTCTAAATATTAATTATTACCAATTATTTTTAGCTAATGAAACATTAACATAAAATTCACGAAACGTTGGAAAATGTGTAATAAGAAATGTGCGTTTTATTAACATAAACAACAAGTGTGAGACAAGTCGAAGGTTGTCGACATTCACCTTTAAAGTCGTTATATGTGTACGTTCGAAGATTTCCAATTAAATAAGAAGTCCCATAAGTACAATTCTTACCAAAATAGACACTATTTACTCAACACAGATATTAAGAGCTTTCAAAACTCACAAGGCTTTATTCAGAAAAAATAATAATTTAGGTTTACAAAACGTTTAAAACGTTTGGTAAATCAAAATTATTTTTTTCTGAATACGGGAGACAATACCACGATGTGAGCTACGCTTTTCCTTACACAATATTCGACTCTACTCAACTCAACTCCGCTCTTAGCAGATGCATCGTCCTTTTTATGTTTCACACAAAGCTTCCAGAATAATGCTAGCAACATTCAGAAAACGGAATCATATTCAAAATGCTCTGAATTTTACCTTTCGAACACGTTATTACTCCCTGTTACACTTCATTCTGAAATTTTGTATTGGCCTTGTCATAGAGATGCGTAAAAAAGTAAAAAAAATTAAACAAAATCGTTGCGAGCCATTTTTTTCAGAGATATGCCCCTCTGAAATGTCATGTTAGTATTCCGTACTTAGTCGGTCTTCGATCGTGCTCAGGTATTTTCTCATCTACGGCGCTTTGGAATAAGGCGCCGCTTACTATAGATTCCTTTTTTAGTTTCGGCGTTTTTATCGTTTCGGCAAATTTCTTTTCTGTTTGTAGAGACTATTGTTTTCTACAATACATACTTTTAGTTTAGCGATTTTTTTAGTTTTGGCGCTTTTCTTCGTTTTAGTGGTTTTCTTCGTTTTTGGGAATTTTTTCTATCCTGGCGATTTTTTATTTTTTTTTTTGCAATCTTTTTCTCTTTGTAATTTTTGCGCATTTTAGCGATTTATTTTATTTTTGGTGATATTTTTCATTGAACTGTTTTTTCATTTTGGCGTTTCGGCATTTGTTCAATTTGAGATTTTTTTTAGTTGTAGCCGTTTTGAATATTTCAAGAGTTTGCCTCTTACGATATCCAAGATACAGCAAGTTGGGAAAATTACTTAGTCAAAATTACATTAATTGATAGAATACCCTTTTATACTTGGGGTATTCAAACGGTAGTGTTAAAGTCATAACGTCATAATGTTCTAAACTTTTAAACTAGTTTAAAATACGACTGCTGTGAGCAAACCCCTCATATTTTAGTGTGATGCAAAACAAATGAGAAAAAATATTACAAAAATTAAATAATATTTGGTACGAATGTGCAAAATTATGAGAAAATTATTGAACGGCTTCTATCTGTTTCCGAAAATTATTTGCGAATTTTTGCAATATGTAAAACAAAATTTTTTCGAGGTCAAATACCTTTTAAAATTTTAAGGCTTTGGAATTTATTTGCAAATTTTCTTAAGTTTTGCGATCAGGTAATTTTTGATAAAACGTATTGCTCTTGTGTGTAATTTTAACAAATTAAGATTGAATCAAGCCACATCATTGTCTGATTGAAGTATTTTTGTTGTTGCAGTTTTTGCCTTTTTACACATTTGGCGACTTTTATTTTATATCACACTTTGCTATCATTTTGGTATTAGCAAATTTTCATTTTCGCGAATTTTTCCGATTTTTTGGAATTTTTTATATCTTTAGGTATTTATGTGTTATTTTAGGGCTTGCCTTTTTACCATTTTACCGATTTTTAATACATCTATCTATTTGTGCGAATTTTCATAATTTTGTCAATTTTCTGCGATTTTTGGAATTTCTTAGATATCTTTAGGTATTTGTAAGTAATTTTGGAGCTTGTTTGCAATTTGTTGCAAATTTTTGCAATAAAAGTGATTGTTCCCAATTCTTTGTATTTTTAACAGTTTTAAACTTTTTTTAATAAGTATCAGACTTTAATATATTTTTGATGTTACGCCACGTATTTAAACGTAAATGGACATTTTGTCGAAAAAGAAAAGTAAAAATCAAAATAATTAGTTATGAGAGTAACAAATACATAGAGTGAAGAATTGTATTAATATAGTACTCCTTTTATATGAAAGAAAATAAAAATAATTTTAAACTGGTTTAAAATGTTAGGACTTTATGACTTTATGACACTTAGGACACCCTTGTGAATACCCCAACTGTTCTTTTTAATTTCAGTGTTAATTGGTGTAGTCTTCATAAAAGTATACTAGGAAAATTTCAATTGTCTGTATATAATTATCTGTATGTTACACTTTGTATGTTACACCCTTTAATTTTTAACTGTTGTAGCGGCCAAAGATTTATATATTCTGTGAAAATTTCGGGTCCGTAGCTCTTACGTTTCCCGAGAAAACAGCCTGTGACAGACAGACAGACGGACGGACATTTCAGCGAAAACAATAGGTGGTTCCTTTTCATCTTTGCTGTACGGAACCTTAAAAATATCATCGATTGGGCAACAAATTTCAAAAGATTTAAGCACCCCCGATATTTTCAAAGGCTTTCATATACTTATATAATATTAACTTCATTCGCTTAGAAATGTAAAGCAAGAAGACAGATTTATATGAAAAATTCAGTAGTCCCTAAATCGGAAAATGGGGTCGTCGTCGATTTAGCATTTAATTTTTTTTTTTTTATTATCTATTTAATAAGCTCTTAATATCTTTTAGATCTTTTTAATTATAAATACATTAACATGTACATATTTTTTAGAATAATTTTAAAACATCAGCTTTGAATGTGCAATCGCCAACCTCTACGGCAGCCACAAACCTTCCCTTAAACACTACTGTAGCAACACCAAGCAGTCGACCTTTACAGCCAACACCTCTGGTAAACACCCAAGGACCTCTAACAAGTAGTGTTTATTCTTCACCTACATCTCCTCTTATGTCCTATCCACAGAGTCCATCACAAAACGCCAACTATCCTCCAATTAGCGCTAATATGACTGGGCCACTTCCCCCTACATCCACCAGCAATATGGCTCAACAAAATCAATTAAACAATAATCAAACTCCACAAATAAGTCAGCAACGAAAGCCAATGTATCCAACAAATCAACAACTGCCTCCGGTAGTGCAACAGCAACAGCAGCAGCATCAGCAGCCTCCGCCTCCTTTACAACAGCCATATTCTGCCGCCTATAATTATCCACAACAGCAGAATCTGCAACAAACTGTTGGCCCTTCGCAACAACCTGGTATGTTTAATGGGCAAACCAATACTGGTCCCTTGCATTATCAAAATCAAGCGTATCAACAGCAACCAGGCCAATTTCCTCAAGGAGGCAGTGTTCTCCAACATGGCTTCAATCGTTTGTGGGGCCAAGATACTATAGATCTAATGCAAAATCGTCATATTCTCTCACCATCTACTCTGGCACCACCAAAAATTGTTTTGCACAATCAATTTCATGAATCTATTAACTGCAGTCCCAAGTAAGATATTTATTGTCCATACATACATTTTTTATTATTTTTTCTCACTTTTCTTTAAAGCATCATGCGCTGTACATTAGCTAAAATACCAGAGACCAATGCGCTATTGCAAAAATCTCGCCTACCCTTGGGAATTCTTATTCATCCATTCCGCGATATAAATGTAAGTATTGGCTGATTTTGTCATTATATGTGTACTAGTAATAACTTAATGAATTTTTAGAGCCTTCCAGTTATTCAATGTCCGAATATTGTTCGCTGTCGTTTATGCCGTACATACATTAATCCTTTTGTGTATTTTGTCGATAGTAAAATGTGGAAGTGTAATTTATGCTATCGCGTAAACGAATGTAAGTTAAAATTATAAAGAAAAATATTAATATTAACAGCTTGGCCCACGATGTCTATAGAAAAGGTTCGATCGATTGCAATACAAGATGTCGATCGAACGTGTTCTGTCCACATTAATTAAATTATTAGCAAACCAATTTCTGAACATGTTTGTATAAAATAAATGATTGAAACAGATTTTTAACAGCAACTAATACTAACGGTCTTATGTATAATCAAAAATTGGCTTGAAGTTAACATAAGTGACAAAACTGAACTACATGACGACATTATCATTTGACATTAAAAATCAAAGCATAATGTATTTTTAACGCACGATTACGAGCATGTTCAATTTTGTCACTTATGCTAACTTTATGCCAATTTTTGATAATACATAGGGCCGTAAATATTTATATATATATATATATATATATATATTCAAAAATTGTTCTGCTTTTTATAACAAGTGCCAGAAGATTTTCAATTCGATCCAGCCACAAAAACATATGGCGACGTAACTCGGCGTCCCGAAGTACGTTCTAGTACCATCGAGTTTATAGCACCATCCGAATATATGGTATGAATACTTCTAATAAAATAAACATAAAGAGTTCTTCCTCTGAGTAATAAAATTGTTTTTGCTTAAATACCGCTTGCAGTTGCGTCCACCACAGCCAGCCATATATTTATTCCTATTCGATGTATCAATTATTGCCCAACAATGTGGTTATTTGGAAAATGTCTGTACGATGATCTCAAAACATTTGGATGATATGCCAGGCGATGCTCGTACTCAAGTTGGTTTCATTGCATATAATAGCAGTGTTCATTTCTACAGCATGGCTGAAGGTTATAATCAGCCCCATGAAATGACTCTATTGGATATCGACGGTAAATTATTGTTATTTAATATTTTTTGCCAATGAAGTGTTTCAAAAATGTTTTCCTTTAAATTAGATCCATTTCTACCAAGGCCCGATAATCTATTGGTAAATCTTAAGGAATGTAAGGAGTTGGTTAAGGATTTACTAAATCAGTTGCCAAACCGTTTTGCTGCTTCCCATGATCCCGGGTCAGCGTTGGGTGCTGCCTTACAAGTAGCCTATAAGCTAATGGTATTTGAAATCTTATTTGTTAGTATTTGTTATGGTGTTGCATTGGTTTATTATTGCAGCAGGCGTCTGGTGGTCGTATTACCGTATTCCAAACGTGCCTTCCCAACAAGGGCCCTGGTGGATTGGAGCCTCGTGAAGATCCTAATAATCGGTCTGCTAAAGATGTTGCTCATCTCAATCCAGCAACAGACTTTTATAAGCGTTACGCCCTTGAATGTTCTGGTTATCAAATTGCAGTTGATCTTTTCCTATTGAATCAGCAATATAGTGACATGGCAACAATATGTGAGTTTTCTAAATAATTGCTAGAATGCAAATGTTTATTTAGTTTATTATTATTATTATTTTCTGCAGCTGGCATTAGTAAACACAGCGGTGGCTGTGTGCATCATTTCCCATTGTATCAAAAGACCAAACCTCAAATGGTTGACTCCTTGAAACATTGCTTGAAAAGATATTTGGTGCGTAAAATTGGCTTTGAAGCTGTAATGCGTATACGTTGCACGCGAGGCCTTCAGGTTCATACATTCCATGGCAATTTCTTTGTCCGTTCAACAGATTTATTATCATTACCTAATGTTAATCCAGACGCAGGCTACGGCATGCAGGTCAGTTTAAATATTCAATTGGCAGCGTTGAATTTTTAAGCATTGCTTTAACTAATTGTATTTAGATTTCATATGAGGAAAGTTTGACAGATGTTAAAACAATATGCTTCCAAGCGGCTCTGCTTTATACCAACAGCGAAGGTGAACGTCGTATACGTGTACATACTGTTTGTCTGCCAGTGACTGCTTCTTTACCCGAAATAATGCATTCAGCAGACACGGAAGCTATAATTGGCCTGCTTTCCAAGATGGCTGTTGATCGGTCGATCACGTCAAATATAGCTGATGCCCGCGAGGCATTCATCAATGCCACCGTAGATATATTAAATGCATTTAAAATTGCACAGAACTTACCATCAGGTCAGTCTGGGCAGCTTATCGCTCCACGTAGTTTGGCTCTTCTGCCGCTTTACATATTGGCCTTGTTGAAGCATGTAAGCAACAGATCATAAATAACTTAATTGTGAGCATTTGTTAATTGAAAAATATGTATGCATGTATTCTTTAGCCCGCCTTCCGTGTAGGCACGAGTACGCGACTTGACGATCGGGTGTTTGCTATGGACTGCATGAAAACTTTACCATTGGATCAATTGATAAAATTTGTCTATCCTGAATTTTATAATATCGATATGCTGTTCTATAGCAATCAGAACGCAAATGCTAATGCCACAAATAACGATGAGGGTGATGACGAGGACGATTTGCCAGACATTCAACGCTTGCAATTATCAGCAGAATAGTAAGTAGTTAAATAATTTTTCATATTTTATTTCCATTGCTTCATAGCGAAAAAAATTAAATAAAAAATATAAATAATAATTTGTAAATACAGAGTGGAAAGATCAAGAAACGTAAAAACTATTATTAAGAAGTACCAGCGCACAGTAGTGGTGTTTTTTTGTCGTGTTTCGACTACGACTATGACGATTTTGTACTAGATTAAAGAAAAACTTTTGCAATGTTCTTTAGTCTAGTACAAAATCGTCGTAGTCGAAGTCGAAATACGACACTCGTAATAAGGTCCAAGAAAAGTAAATAATACATGAAACTATGTAAAGTATTTCATATTAAATGTAGATTTTTAAAAATTTTTAATTTAAAATATTATCATACAAAATACGTTAGAAAATGATTGCATTCCATGGTTCTGATATGAATAACATTTTCTTGCAAGTTTTTGCAAGTAAAGCGTTCATTTACTTTCTCGTATCTGGGAGAAAATTTTGTAAATTTCTGCATTAAGCCTAGATCCCACTATCGGCACAATGTGTCGATTTTCGTCGGCTCACTGAAATAAAGTCATAAGTACTTCTAACTTGCTTTATGCTGAGTACACATTATGGCATTCCGTTGCGAACAAAACACATATCGTGAAACAACAACAAAATAAATGCCAAATGTGTACTCAGCGTTACCGTTGTATTGGGGTAACCAAAGCAAACATTAACATACCAACATCGCCATTAAATTTCTTGGCTATCAAAGTCTTATTGCTAAGCTGATTAGTTTGTTAGGAGACAGAGACGAGAGAAACAGAAACATTTCTTTTGCATATTATAAATTAGGACAAATTATATAACACCTCTCTCTCAGCCATCAGATCCTTAGCAAAACAAATTCGAAACGATCTGGGAGTCTATTTTGTATGGCGAATAGAATGAAAATGCTTTCGAATTTGTATGTTTATAGCATGTACATAAATTCGAAATCATTCTCCTTCGTTTCGAATTACGGGGAGCAGAACCCCGAAAATCATTTGTTTCAGATAAAGTATAAAAAATTTTTTGTCAAACATTTACCCGAAACTATTTTTGTTTTAATTATTGCTGTTTTAACAATTTAAATTATTACTGCTAAGATCAAGCTTAATTTTTTTATATAAATTTAAAATTATTTGTTAATATGTAGTCTGGACTCCCGTTCAATATTTTTAATGGATTGTGGATCTTTGATCATGGTATACGTTGGACTCAATGTGCCAGTTAACATCCTGGAGAGTGTTTTCGGTATGTTAATTTTAAATAAATATAATAACGAATTCATCAATGTTACATTTTGAAAATACTAGGTATTAAATCAACTGCAGCATTGCCAGACTATTATTATGGTTTGCCAAATGTAAATAGTCCAGAAAATGATATGCTAAAACGTTTTATTATGAAACTAAACGATGAAAAACCTTATACACCCGTGGTGCAGATAATAAGGTAAACGATTTTCTTTTAAATATTTTAGATAATAATGTATACAGACATATTAATCAATAAATATTAATTTAATTTTGCAGAGACACAAGTACAGCTAAGCCTCAACTCATTGAAAGATTAGTTGATGATCGCAGCGAATCTAGTTTATCATATTATGAATTCTTGCAACATATACGGACTCAGGTTAAATAATAGTTTGAAAAAAACATCAAGTTAAATAATCGATAATAAAAAATATAGTAAATGTAGAAATTAAAAAGGGAAAAAATTTAAAGAAAATGCAAAATGCAAAATATGTATAATTTTAATGTTATAATCATTTATATAAAATATAAAAAAGTGGACAATATTTTTGGTCCAATAAAAAGCGAAAACAAAATTCAACATAAAATAATTATTATATATAAGTAATATGTATTAAAAAAATTGATATAATTAATTTCTCAAACAGTTACTTTGGTTTATTTGATTTAAATGCAAAAGAAAGTTATATAACGTAGCTAAGGGTGAAAATATAATAAATAAGTACTGAGTTTGTGAAATTCAATTTTTAAATAGTAAACACACTCATATTTATATTTAAGTATTCACTATATCTTAACAATATTAAATAAATAAAATATTAAACCGTGATAGGAATTTTTAATAACGAAAAACAATATAATTGAATAAATTTCTCTCATTAGTAAATACCAACAGCCATGTGTAATTCAAAATAATAAATGTAAAAACGTATATGCAGCATGTGAACGAATGTATTTCGGTTCTGCCCTTGTGGCGAATAATTCTAAACTTTGCTACTTTTTCTAATTTTATATAAGTTTTAAATATTCAGGGCTATTATGAATAAAATTCCGCGTGAAATTTTTCCCTTTTCCAATTAGAATTTTTTGTTTTCCCTATTACTTGCTATTAATTGGAATTGTTCCCAGGGAAAAATTTCACGCGGAATTTTATTCATGATAGTGATGATTTACTAAATGTTATCGGTGATGTCCTGACAAGAACTGCAATTTATACAAATTTCTTTTTCTTTTTGAAATGATTTTGTTTTTATCGAGGGTTTATTTAAACATTTATACTTCATAATATAAAAAATGTAAAGAATTTTTTGAAAATAAATTAAAATATTCCCTCTTGTCATGGTTGGCGTATTTCGACTTCAACTACGGCGTTTTTGTAAAAGATTCGAGAACATCTCAAAATTGTTTTTTTTTTTCGAAGTCGAGATACGCCAACCACTCACGATAAAGGTTAATTGTTTCTAGTTTGTAATTTAGTCATTTTTATAACCTATTGTGTTTATGGTGTTAAGCTTTTCATAATGCATTTTATTTTTATTTGCCAATACAACGTTTTTTGTTGAACATTTCCTAAACTCAGTTTTGTTTTTTTTAAGTATTGCATATTCCTAATTTAAATTATTTTGTTTTTGTTTTGATTTTTATGGTTTCCATAATGTTAAACTTACAGCCTTGTTTTAAGTTTTTAATTTTATTTTTCCAATTACTCGTATTTAAATGAAAGTTTCGTTCCAAAATTATAAAAATAAACAGATGTAATAGTTGATATAAATAAACCAATAAAACAAACTACTAGGGTTTTATTAATTAAGATGATAATTAAATAATTAATTATATTTCTTATTACAGATATATACTTACATAACTATGAATAGATATGATTTACAATAAACTCAATTGTTATAATCATTATTATACCTTGTCTGTAAAGTATAATTTTTCAATTGTATTAATTAAAATGCAATACTATAAGTATACAGATTAAATTCATAATACATGAAATGTTTTTATTTTAATCACAATGAAAATTACGACTACTATCTACATATAAATAAAATATAATAATAAATATGCTACATATAAAAAAAATATTTCACAAATTTGTTACCTTAAAATTTCATTTGGAAATTCAAAAAATTTCCTGATAAGCAACATTTGGGCGATTCAAATGGTAGTCGTGTTGTCATAATGTTTTAATATTGCCATAATGTTTTAAATTATTTAAAATAATTTGTTTTTGACTTAACAAAAATTTTAAAACATGACAATATGATCTTTATGAATATCGTTTGAACTCCCCAAATAAGTTTTATCAATGCTAAACAAAAGAACACTTTGTTGACTTTCCTTTTCAGGTGTTCGAAAAAAAAAATGGATCAGTGTCAATGACATGATGTATAAACAAAACTTTATGATGGGTTTCTTTTTTCGCATTTATTTGAAGTCCGAGGTCTGTGTCAACTAATTTCCATCCATTGGTTTTTATAAAGATATACAGCTGCAGTAGTGCCATATTCGTGCAAAATCATAAAAAGATTCAATAATGAAGAGTGATGCCTGAAAAACCACGGAGGTTATTTACCAGGTGAGTTCTTCTATATATACCAACATTTTTAGATTCAATGCGCACAGTTGTGTTCGTAAAAACAGTAGTGTTGTTTCGGGAAAAATATCACTAATAATGTCGTTAAATTATTTGTATATAAGCTCCCTCACTTCCTACAAGGATCATAGGACTACAAAAAAATTAAAAAATTTAAATTAAAATATGTATGTACATATTTAGTTTGTTTTTAATGTCATTTTTTGCTTATCGCCATACCCGACGATATGTATTTATATTAACAATATTATATATGTACGTATATTTTTCTCTGTATTTTAAGTTATAATTCATTGAGAAATAGTGTTTATACATGCAGAAAACAGTAAAAATAAAATAAAATAAACAATTTTGACGTGCTAGATAAGCAAAATCAATAAAATACTTCAATGGAACTTTTTTAAACTTGTGCAAATCGAATCTAACGCGTATACTATTTTTCCTTCAATTGATTGTGTGTGTAGTGGGTTCAAGTTTAATTAGATTACATTTCCGTAAGCAAGATACATTTAAAAATTTATTTTTTAATTTACAACAAATTCAACTTGTGAACTTGTTCTTTTTTTTTGCGAGGGTTGCTATTTATATTGCGCGAAAAAAATTTACAACGTATTTATTTTTAATAAAAATGTTTTCCGTACTATTCATCTTGATCGTCATAATGCAGCGATTCGTATAATTAAGCCATTATGCAAAGCAGTTTTTCCACTCTAATTAGGGTACTTTAAAAACATGAATTTTAAAAGCATTTACTCTGATTACGGCTGGCGGTCGATAACATAGTTATGTATTAAAGAAATGTCTTGCCATGTTCTTTAATATGGTACTAGTAGTCAAAATAAGCCAACTGTCGCACAGTGGTTCATAACAAAAAAAAAAAAAAAAGTGATAATAAATATAAGTACATCTTCTGAACTAGTAGTCCAAATAGAAAATGATCTATGCAAAAAAAAGTAGACGAGAACCTGAGTTTTTTGAAAATGTATTTTTTGGACACCCTGTTATAATATCATCTGAAGTACAGGATGTCAAAGTTGAGCACTTTGAGTTATGGAAACTTTTCGAAGTTATAACTCTTACAAATCTGAACCGATTTTAAAGATTTTTTTTTTGAAACATAAATAAAATAAAAAACAAATATACATATATGTATCTGTGGCAAAAAGAAAAAAGTGCTTAAGTCGAGTCAAGCTGATTTTGAGCTAATATTACCTACGTAATCTGCATATTCGAAAGTACCCATGGTCAAAATCTAACTTAATTTGCGTGATTTTTCAGGAAGTTATAGCACTACGACTTGTGACTTATCTTTTTTAGACTTCTAATCTCATTTGGAATAATAGCTTAATTTAGGTTAGGTTTGGTATATTTCAACTTGAATGTATTATTTAGAGTGTGTAGAAAGATGTTTGCTTAAAAAATAGAGGTTAACAAAGAATTTTCCAATTTAACTGCAAAAGAAATAAATTTCTGAAAATCAACTTGAACGCTTAAAAGTGCTCTCCTGCAAAACAGTAAAATATGACTTAAGCACTTTTTCTTTATTGCCACAGATATTATGTGGTTACAGGTTGAAGAAAGTTGTTATGAAAACATTATCGAGCTTGTAACTTTTACAAATGTGGACCAACTCTATAGATGTTTGATGTTTTTAAAGTAAATATTTATATTCGAAAGTGAAAGAAAATTTGTTCACACTTTTATGTATCACGTATTAAAAGATATTTGCATGTTAAAACGGCAATAAAATAAAAAACAAAATTTATGTAGTGAGATACGTACGTTTCAATTAGAAGTATTAAGAAAAATTGATTTTGAAATAATTGAGAACTTTTGCAACGCTAGTAAATTTAACAAAACAGCAAATTTACAATGGTGGTATTCGATGTTTGATGCAAATGGTCTTGCGTAAGAGGAAATGCAAAATATCGCATATTTTCTTTGTATAGTGTGTGTGTTTTGTTGTTGGATTTTAAAGCAAAGCTACGATATCTGTGTCTTTAAAAAGATAATTAAGTATTTTCTTAATATATCTAAGAAAGCTTAAAGAACAACTATGTATGTGGTGGACTTCATAATAGATGAAGCTACAGAAGAGATAATACAAAAATTCTTCCAGAGTCTATTTTTATGCCGTAGTTGCCTTTTTATTCGCTTTTTAAATGTTGAACTGCAAAACGTGATTAAAATTTTTTTATATAAATTTTATATTTCATTATTTTTACCATTTTCTTTCAGTGCATTGTTATCGAGTATGTGCTTTAATTTGTAACTGTACCAAACATATTTACATACATGCATATATACACAGACTAGTGATGCACGAATATTCGTATTTGTATTCGAATTTTCGAATATTTGGCCATTTTCTGGCGAATACGAAGGTATTCGTATTCGTCAAATTTAGGCGAATACGAATACGAATACGAATACGAATATTTTTCCAAAGAAATTAAATAAATAAATGCAAAAATCCTAAACGAAATTTAAATAAATGACTAAAAATTTTAGTTTGTACAAATACATAAATTTTTTATAGAAATTTGTGCTTTGTATCATTTTCAAATATTATTTAATAACGATCATTAAAATTTTGGGTACTTTTTATTAACTTTAAAGTACGCCAACAAGAGTGTGAAGTCCTTTTTCATAACAATTTTTTAATATTTCATATTGCATATAATCACCCCTATTCTACGTTTCGATTACGTTCCCGCATTCAGTTACGCACGGATCGAAAAGAGGTATTCTGCCAAAAAACTGAATCGAAAGAAAAAGAAGAAGAGAATAGTATGTTTAAACCTGCTGCTTTGGTTTGAAACGGGTGAAATAGGAACAGTAAAACTAAGCAATTTTGCAAAATTTTTAGCAAAAAGTTAAATTTAGTGCAAAAAACAGTCATTTAAAAATTAAAACAAATAATAATTAAATATTGTGAAAATTTTCATTAAATAAACTCTTGCAAATTTAAGTACAGAGAGTTAAAAAAAAACGGGATAAGCAAGAGGTATTTGTGGCCAAACTTTTCCAGTCTGAAGAATCCTGTCGCGCCGGAGGTGATATTTTAATTTTTTACACATAATTGTAACACAAAAATAAAGTTTATTTGTTTAAATTTAATTAAATCCGTAGACAAAATCGTTTTTCGTTGCCATTAAATAGGTATGTCAACTGTTCTACCTGTAATAAACTAAATAAAAATCGCATTTCAGTACAAAAAAACAAAACAAACTGTTTAGTTCATTAATTAAACCTTCTTTCATTTAATACTTGCATTATTTTTTGCATTAATCACTTTTTAAAGCTAAACAAACAAAAATTGAAAACGTTCCGCCACTAAAATAACAACTTACAAAAACGTGGTTACGATCGAAATGCAGAATACATAGAATCGAAAGAGAAATCGAAGAACGGAACGCAGAATACCAAAGTTGCCAAACGGAGAAACTTTCGATTCGAATCGAAACGCAGAATAGGGGTGAATATTCGTATTCGTATTCGCGAATATCGTTTCAAATATTCGTATTCGCGAATATCAAAAATTGGCATTCCTTACATCACTAACACAGACATAATTCTATTCATAATTTGAGTCAGCTGTGTAATATCCAAATTGTATAAAAACTTAGCGTCAAAAGAGGGTTAGATTTATTTCTAATTTATTTCTAGCATTTTCTGTGTATGAGTAATATTTAGGTATTTATATTTCTAATCCTTTTTGGTTCAAAAAACAACAACAACAAAAATTCAGCAGAAAACTTCATTCTGTTTTCGCTACATGTTTTTAAGCGTAGAAGAATAGTCGCGTTTTGAATTACCCAAATATTTTAATACGTCAAAAGAAATACGGTCGAACTTCTCTGCATCTAGAATACAGACGATTGTGTCGTCCGTTTGGTATATTCTGGTTTTACTTATACCTGATTTACATTAAGCATTTTTTCACGAAATTTCATGAATTTTGTTGCACGCAACTTTTTATATTTGCGCTATAAAAAAGAATTTTATATAAAAAAGAGCGTAGAATGAATCTTTGATGCATTTTTGATAACTTTTTTGATATAAGTTGCTCCTCCAGGCCTTCTATTGACAAATAAAAAAATTTCATGCAACTAATTTCATGAAAAAAATGCTTAATGTATATTAGGTATTATTGTAAGGATTCCCAAAAAAAACACCAATTATTAACTTGGCTGCAGCCGGTCAAAAATACTTGTGTGGCAACACTTTTCATTCGAAAGCATGCAAACATGCAGACGAATATTAAACTTTTGTACGCATTATTAAAAATTCAACCAATTTTTTGATTGTTTGAATTAACTTTGTTTAACGAAAAAAAAAAAAAAAAATATTTAAGTTTGTGTTTGAGCTTGTTCATGTTTTCATGGAAGTGTGTCAGCCTGTTATTCTAGAAGTACCAAGTTCGAAGCATGACAGCACTGTAAGTTAAAAAATAAAATAAGAACACATACCTAGATATGTGCAATAATTGAATGAGAAATAATTTGCCACGATAGCCTAGTGGATGTGTGTTAGCCTGCAGTGTTAAGCTACGGAATTAAACGAATAAATAAAATAATAAGTAAGTTAAAATAAATAAATAAAAAAATTACCTTTTACTTTTTAAAATTTTTTTACTTTTACTTTTTAAAATTTTATACAATCCAATTACTTTTATTAATTCATTCAACGAACAATTTAATTGTTTAAAATGTCTAAATTCAATTATTAATTTATTTGGGCCAATTAATTATTTGTTTAAAATAAGCGCGTACTTTCAGTTAACTCTATTAATTGATCTCAACAGCAAGAAAACCTCATTTTTCAAATTCATTAATTGATATTATCAATTTGTTTGCAGGACGAAAATCAGTACAGGATTTAATTAATAGTACAAATTTCTAACTAAAATATTAATTAAAGTTGATTTTAAATTTTTTCTGTGCAATGAATAGTTGTTGCATTTTACATTTATTTTCATTACATACCACAGTAGGTCAAATTATCACTTTTTCTGTGCAAAAGTAATTAAAACAAAAGTGACTTTTTACTTTTTTTTCGTTGTTTTTAATTGTCAGCACTTTAAAATAAAGACACGTTATTTTAATTTTCGGAAAATATTCAGCACTGTCGCATATTTTTGCATCAAAGTCAATATATTTAAGTTTATCTGAAAATAAGCTTGTGAGTGCAGTAGAAATCGGTCAAATTTAAGTGCGTTTTTCTCGAATTGCATTGGTATTAACTCATTGCAATTTACCATTTCGCATCATGATATATAATAAAGCGACAAGTAATTATTCATGTTTTTTATAAAAAGTGTTTCATATTTATATCGCTATGCTTTAAAATATATCATTATAATGAGCTATAGCTTAAACGGTATAATTTATCATAAGCACTGACTTTATGTAGACCCTCAAAAATTTTGACCCCATTTGACCTATCTCAAATTTAAAGTATAAATTAAGTAATAATCAATGAGTTGTTTGCAATTTATTTTAAAGCGCGATTTTTTGCGTTTTGCGAGTAATGCCTCTTTTTAGTAGGTAACATTTGTATGAAAACAATGGAACTGTTGATGATATTAATGAAAATGAAGAGAATTTTTTGAATTTATATCTACCAAATAAACTAGATTTAAGCAATTAGCTAATGTTTTGATAAAATTAAAATTTTTTAATGCATATATCGACTGTTGTTATTAAAGGGTTAATTTTTGGTCGTTAATGGGTTAAATTAGATTTTGAAGAAATTTTTTCAGAATTTACATTGAATACCATGATTTGGTAGACGGATTTAATTTCGCATATAAAAAGTGGTGATTTGGCCTATAGTGCATACATATGTATATACTTATTCCAACTGCAATTCGAGCTAAAAAAAATCAGCCAATATATCAAAGTTAAAGTAAGAAATGTTTTGAGAAATTTTTGGGTAAAGGTTCCCTAATGATCTGCATTAGCAAAAGTGAAATGCGCATAGGTTCCAGGTAACCCCTCAATAATCAATTTCAAAAATATTTTACTGAATAAGTAAAATAATTTGGGATTATAAGTGTACCCCTACAAGAAATGAATGACTGAAACTAATACAAACAATCTTTTTTTACTAACACATTTCCAACAATTTTACGTTCAACTCGACAGCGATTATAGTTGCTCTACTCTAACATACTACATGCTAGAGTAGAACATCTAATGTACAGCGATGCCAATTTAGCGTGTTTTAACTATGCCAAACGCGTTTTTTCCGTCTTAGAGCATTTATTAAAAAAGCGCTAAATTAGCGCGTTTTGAATAAAGTCAATAATATCATTTTAGTTCAATATTTTTTTAACTTTTCTATATAAATTTAACAATTTTCTAATATCCCAAACTCCGATAAAATTTTTTAAATTAGTTAATGTTTCAGCTGTCGAAACAAAATTCGATTGACTGTGGTTAGAATAAAAAACGCGTTTCAATACTGTAATGACAAATATTTTGAAATTTCAAAAATAAAAATATATACTATATACAATGACCCAAAAAATGTACATTACTTACAAAGCATCTATTATAGCTGAAGTACAAAAAGCATTTTAATCGCAAAACTATTCGACAATTTATATGTTGTTACAAAGTTTTACAAATAAATTAAAAGTAAAAACTAAGCACTTCGATTATTGTGAAGGCGATTCTGATTCTGTATTAAATGATTTTAGTTAATTAAAACATAATGTCGAGGAACCAATATTACAAAATCTGGAAAATTAATTGTATATACGAGTACTAATAGATACATACATCGACTTTTATTGAAATTTATAATTTATATTTTAAATATTTGACAATGCTGTAACTTAGCGCGTTTTGAGAAGGGTAGTAGCGCGTTTGGGTTATAAATAGTTGGCATCGCTGCTAATGTATGTACATATGTCAAAAATTTTAAAATATTAAATTTTACTGAAAATTTATAGTTCGTTCGGTTTGTAAAATTAATTTGTAAAATGTATAAAAGTGGTAAAAAAATGATGGTGTTTGTGAAAAAGTAAGATAAAAAACAATAAAGAACAAAAGAAATTTTATAAAGTTTAATTAAAAATATACATATGTATGTATGTATTCGTTTCTTTTTCAATTTTTAGATATTTGGAAAGAGCAAGATGCGTTGGGGGTTGAAGAAGGCGGTGTCAACATAGTTTTTACTAATTACTTTCTTTGTTTTGTTTTTAAACATTTATTGTATTTTTCTATACTTTTGATAATAAAAAAATATTAATTTTTTTACATCAGTACTGATTAGTCAGTTCTGACGATGTTTACATCAGTACTGAATCACACGTACACGAATGTTTACATCAGTTTTTTCATATTGCCCTTAGCAAAATGAATGAAACTTCTGATGTATATACCCATCAGAAATGGCCATCAGATGATGCATCAAATGACCGTCATTGTTCTTGTAGGGAAAATAATAATAAATGTTAAACTTAACTGTAGTAACAATTCCCAAAAAAAAAAAAAACACAAAAGAATTTATTCAATTGGAAAACCAAGACACAGTTTATATTTTTGTACCGACCTGGCAATTATAGGGTGAGTAGATACACACCTGGAAAAATAAGTCGTTACAAATTTTAAAGTTAGGCAGCGTTTAATGAAAAACTCTATGCATAAATGTAATTTAATAGATTGTTGACTATTTTCTTATTAATTAATTTTTTCATTGCTTGCTTATTAAAAATTTAATTATTATTAAATATAATTCAATTCTATTTCCAAAAAGTTTCCAATATGTTTACATCCATATGTATGTATGTATTTTCAATTCATATATGAAAATAATCTTAAACAATTATGGCGAAACTATTACATATTCAATTTTTCAGTATAAATGTTTATTTTCAATATTTATGTATATATTTTTATTATTATATTTTTTTTCTTTGTACTCAGGCAAATAAAGTGCAGAGGCAAAATTTCACCAATCAGTATACATATTTCAGATTTAGTGAGATTAGATCATACTCAGTCTCAAAATATTATTGAAAGCGTAAAGAACAACTTATTATTTTATTCCTATTAAAATTTATATTTTATTTTTCAAAATCAAACGAGCAGCATTTTACTTCAAACACGTACATTAAAACGCTCTGCACAAACTACCAGTCTCATTAATTATTTATTATTATTGTTGTTGTTTTTTCCTAAAAAAAACACAGTACAATGTATCAAAAAATTATAGGACTATTTTTAACAATCTGCTTAATAATGACGCATTGTTGTGGCTTGAGTCAAGCGGTTCCTATACTTGGTGAGTATTTCTATACAACGTCTGTCTGTTCGGCTGTCTGTTTGTCCAGACTAGAGATGGGCGCGTGTCGTGTTTTTTTTTCGTGACACGGACACGCACGCCTCAACACGAAGTGGTCGTGATAAAAAATTTGATTTCGTGCGTGTTCCGGTTCGTTTCGTGTTGAGCAAAATTGACACGAAAAACACGAAACGATTTTAGATGTAAAATGTGTATGAATGAATTTCCAGTAGAGAAAAAATTTGATATTTTGTATCGTCAAACACACAACACCAGCATATATATTGATATTGTATGGGCCTCTGAAGCTTAAAGTTCTGTACCGATAGTATCAGCTGTGGTGGCAGATAGCATCAGCTGGCAGTGCCAACTCGGTACCATATTTTGAAAAGCGACTCTTGAAAAAAATCAATTAAATTTTCTAATCTTCAATACCATACCAATGATATTTCATGCGTGTTGTGCAGTATCGTATTGACTAAATTTTTCGCGTGCGTCTTTCGTACGTGTTGAGCGTCTTGGTATTCGTGTTCGTGTGGTGTCGTGTTGGAAAAATTCGACACGCGCCCATCTCTAGTCCAGACATTTAAATATTTTTGAAAGTAATAATACATATGATGAATAATATATTTATACAAATTTGAGTAATGTGTTTAAGCAAAAATTAATAATCACATTAGAGCGTTGTGACGGAATTCGTTGTTGTGCTTAACATAGTGTCCACACCTGATGAATTGATATCATGATGAATGTCCAATTGATACTGATGATGAAAATTCATCACGTATAGACTCAATTTATTAATATTATGGTAGTGTTATGATATAATCATCAGAGCTCACGGCCTGATAAATTCATCTTGATATCAAATGCCATTTTATGTGTCACTTTGCTTTTAACATTTATCTATTAAACAATTTTCGTTTAAAAGGGTGACACAACAATTACTTGTTTCCAAAAAAATTAAACAACACGCAAATTAGATATTTTTGGCAAGCATTTTGCAAATATTTGTTTGATTCATCATGATATAAAATCATCAACGTCTACCCCTTCGTGTTGATATTAATGAAAAAATTACAGTTGCTCTGCCGGCGTTATATTACGAGTTATGATATAAAACCATCAGGTGTGGACACTATGTAATAAGGATTGACATTTAGAAGTGGATGGAAAATTAAACAACTAATCAAAGATATTGCAGTGAAAAAATTGGAAAAACTATAATAAAAACAACTTCAAATACATGTCGATGGCTTAATATAAGAAAGGCGTAACTCGACTTTTCTATGATTTACAGGAGAAGGCAAACACTCCTGAATAAAAACTAAAGCAATTACATGCAAAAATTATTTGTTGAGTGGCCATAAATCTTTTATTTTTAACTTTACTTCTTTAAGGAGGATGTAATTATCGATATAAGGATTTATTATAATAAGCCATTGATTTGTGGCGGTGACAATATTCGAATTCGCAACAACGCAAAAAAAAAATAATAATTTAAATACACGATTTTTTATGTCTAACAAATCAAGAAATTTATTTTAATCATTATGTGGCCGTATAATTAGAGTCACCCTTATTTCAGTTATCAATATCGACGTCACGTCAATAAATACCAAAAAAATTGGACTTTTCTACCCAATCTATCTATTTCTGTTCCCCAAGCTCTAGAAAATAGCATCAAAAGAAGTCACTCGTTTTTGACAATGGATAGACAAGCCCCAATTTTTTGGTATTGCATTGATTTGACATCGATGTTGACAACTGGAATAAGGGTGAATAGATTCCATAGGACCACAACCGATTGTATAGATAAGAAATTTCTAAAAATGCAATACCGTTATATAGAATTTAATTAGGGGATTATTTCTATCATCAGAAAAATAAATACATAAAACAATAATTTTTCTATTATATATAATAAAGGTTTTCACATCAGTTTTTTTCTTGTTGGAAAAATGGAAAAATTTAATTTTTTACAACAAACACAGGGAAAAAAATTCACAAAAAGTTGAATTTAAAAACTCAACTTTAGGTGGAATTTTTTTTCCTGTGTTTGTTGTAAAAAATTTACATTTTTCCATTTTTCCAACAAGAAAAGAACTGATGTGAATACCTTTAATATAATAATAACAAAAATTAAAAATTTTAAAAACCCCCGACTTTTTTTAGAAAATATGTTATATCTTCTAAACGGCTGGACCAATTTTCTTCAAACATAGCTAGGAACCCTCTCGATCAAGTCATCTTTCAAACAAAAAAAAACTAAATGAAAATCGGTCCAGCCGTTTGGCCTGTACATGGACGCGGACAGACACACAGATACACAGACACACAGACTCACACTACAAACTTATAACACCCCTTTTTTTAGTCGGGGGCTAAAAAATATCTTACTTAATAATTAAAATAATAATTTGGGATTATTAGTGCGTTAAAAAATTTTAAACTTAAATTTTAACAATTCCCATAAAAAAACACTAAACACTAACTAATTTGAAGCTGAGAAAAAGTCAGCCAATGTAGCAATGGTAAAGTAGATAAATAAACATGTTGATTATTAGAAACTTTGGGTAAAGGTTCCCTGATGATCTGCATTAGCAACAGTGAAATGCGCATAGGATCCAGCTAAACCCTTCAATAATAAATTTCAATGTATTTTTAATAAAAAAAATGTTTTACTTAATAAGTAAAATAATAAATTGGGATTATTAGTGCGTTAAAAAATTTCAAACTTAAATTGTAACAATTCCCATAAAAAACACTAATTAAAATTATCTTATTTACCTACTTTCAACAGGCAAACAAACTCAATTTGATGACAATTCTAAAGTGCAGGGAAAGCTGAAACCAATTTTTGTCTATTGTGATGAAATTGGAAATCATTTGAACTGTATGCTGTTTTGTAGGAGCATGGGACACACATCAGGGAATTGCGGTGGAGATTTTATCTGTGATTGTTTTTAGATTGTAAGAATCTTAAGTTAAGGAAATCGTAACTACTACTTTGCAACTTATATTAAATATAAAACTTATTATTTTTATAAAAATGTATTGTAATTACATTTGTATTTGAGTTTATTGTTGAGTTTCGAGATTTTGTTGTTGTGTGGCGAGATTTTCCCCAGCTAAAGGCTCAATCAGACGTGACTTAACCATAGCCATAGAAAACAGCCGTTCGAACCAAACTAATGGGCAACACTGTATTTGATTATAGGTGACTCGCCATAACGCCATAACTCTCACCATAGAATTTTGGTTTGGTTATGGCTATGGCTTTATGGCTATGTCACGTCTAATTTATGTTTTAAGTCTAGTTTAATTTTTCTTCTCTTAGAAAATCACATCAATTAATAAAATTATTTTATTCTATAAGAATTGGAAATACTTAAGTTAAGCCCTTTTAGGAAATTATTCCTGCTTCATAATTTAAAACATTATGACACTTTGACGCTTAAGTCTACCGTTTGAATCCCCCAAATATATTTTCCATGTTGAAATTTTCTTTAATTTTTAATTTCTGTCCCATAAACCATTTTTGAAGTTTCCTACCAATTTTAAATTGAAAAAAGAATAGCTCAGTTGTGTTATCGCTATTACATGGTTAATATGCCTTTAACTTATCATTTAAAAATTCGTGAACATAATTCTTTCTGCGAAAAAAAACGACTTCAGTGCCAAGATCTGATAGAAGAAGATAAGAAGAAGTACGTGAAATATAAAATTAAATTTTAATGGGCGTGCCTACGCACATTTTTTTAATGCAAGATTGTGAGTTTTTCAGAGCTTCAGAGGTGCGTGTTAAATCTTGTAAAAATCGGTTAAGTAAAACCACTTAAAATAAAATATTAAATTTTTTTAAATGGCGGATTGGGTATATTTTAGAGCTCAGGATGTGTGGTAAGTTTCATAAAAATCGGTTAAGTAAAACCGCTTTAAATATTATAACAAATTTTAAAGCGCGTAACCCCGCCCATTTTTTCAACTTAAAAATTGTGTAATTACAAAAACCAAAGGTGTTTTATAGATTTCGCAGCCATCGAATGAGTAGAATATCATTAGATTAAATTTAAAAAAATTGTGGGTGTGTCTCCGCCCACTTTTTACAATGGGACCAATGGGAAGCTATACCCTCTCAGACAAAAAAAAAAGAATTTTTACAATCGGTCTAAAATATACCGAGTTATGAAGTAACACCCCAAAAAAATTGAGACGAATTGTTAACCTCCTCTTTTTTGATGCCGGTTAAAAATAAAAATAACCAGCATAACTTTTAATATATGTACATATGTATGTATGTACGAGTACTTGCATTTGTACTGTGTATAAATTTACAAAGTTACCGCTCATCAAGTATTTTGGTATTTAGAAAGACACGTTTAAAAAAAGTAATTAATATCAGTTAAATGTCAAATTTATTGACTAGACAAGATTAACAAAAAAAAAAAAAAAAAAAGCCAAGTAGAGTTTCAAGGTCTTTTAGAGACTTTTATCCAAAAGGAAATAACAACTAACATTTCCCAAGTCAGCACAACAAAATCACCAACAACTCCACAAATTAAAACTGGCGTTGTTTCAACATCAATTTGTTTTGCTTCTTCATTTTATTTGTTTAAAAAATTTATTGATATTTTTACTTTGCCGAATATTGTTGCCTAAGAATAAAACCTGTTTAGAGACGTTTATTTTTTTGTGATTTGCACTACAAGTATGTATGTAGGTCAGTATGTGAATGCAGCAAAAACCAATGAAACATGTATTTTTTTTTTATTATTCGAATGCTTTAACAGGATAAGTCAGGTAATGATAATCGAATTGTATTTATGAATGTGTGTATACATTTGTGCACACACTTATGTATGAACATCATATACATATTAGACCACTGCACAAGACCACTTACAAGAACTTTTAAGACATGATGGACTTCTCAAATGCTTTACTACAGTAAAATCTTCTACATCAGTATGTTAAAATTTTTTTTCTGGGGTTGGAACATGTATCACATAAACACGTTGTGTACTCAACGCTCTACCACTCAGCTAAGGTACCTCTAAAATAACAGCAAAATGTTAATATAAAACTGAAATGAGTTTCAAAGTAGCTGAGAATAAAATTGTTTGCTCTCATCAAATTCGATTTCATATAGTGTTTTCACACTGACATGGTTTTAATAAAAGTTGGTTTTAACGTTAAAACCAACTGTTAAAACCTGGTTTTATCATACAAATTGTTTTTGTGAAAACCAAATTAAAACCATTTTTAAATTGGTTTTAAGTTGGTTTTATGAAATGCAACCTTGTTTTCGCTGTGATAAATTCAGTGCTGCCAAGTTGAAATGACCGATAATGTTATACCAGTGAATAACAATAGATGGCGCTTGAAAAATTTTCAACTTAAAAATGGGGGCAGCAGCAACAATAATCAAAAAATTATGGAAAAAAAGAGTTTCTTGGAAGGAAAACAACGAAAATATTTTAAATTTAACTGTGGAAAGTGAAAATAGACAATATGACTGACATTCATCTTATAATGTATTTGTGCATTTTTATATTATTAACAATATTTCCAAGCACTTATTCATTCTGTATAAGAAGTTCCATAATTTAAAAAAATTTTATTTACAATATATAAAATAATTTCTATTTTAGAGCGCATTGTGAAATATCTCAGTTTTTCATACAAACAAAAACAGTTGAACAGTATGTCCAACAAGTGTTATTAAAAATCAGAAAAAATGCAACAACAAATACACTTATTTCGGCAGGAGATTTATTTTATTTTGCGCAAAGTTATTAGATAGCCTGTGAGTTAAATTTAACAAACTTGCAGTGTGAAAGCAAAAATCAGCTGTTTATGGTTTTAACGTTAAAACCAGGTTTTAACTTTCAGTGTGAAAACACTAATACTCAAGAATTAATTTTGAGTTTCTTCTGGATGACATTGCAGTTAGCTTTTAGTTAGCCTAAGAAAAGTTAACTATAAGTTAACTAACTATTTTTGCAGTCAAACACAAGTTCTCCGACAGGGTTGTGTGCGCTTGCTTTAAAAAACCACCATTAAACACATAATAGATTACCATCTACATCTTACACACATACACACACACACACACGCACACACACACTCAAACGTACAATATGCAAAATAATAAGCATGCACGCATCAACATTATTTCATTTGAGTGTTTGTTACGAACAAGAAGTCTTCGCGACATCGCTTAAAAACATATACACGTACATCAACACATCCATCGTTATTCGCTTATTAAGCGACATCATTTATTATTGTTTTAGTATAATACATGCAACGACAATACTTTTAAAAAACAAGACGTATTTAAATTTCAAGACTGTTTACGCAGCCCTCTAATACATATACGTGACGCGCAAAATAAAAAGGGACCTAAGGGTAAAAACCGGTTTTGTTCAGGAGAGCCATTTTAAAGATTTAAATACGTGTATCTTTGATTTACCATCACATCAAAAAACGCGCATATCTCTGGGAGGGAACACTTTTGGGGCATGGGATCGGTCTCATTCGATGCTCAGATGTTGTCCACATCAAAAAAAAAAAAAAGTGAAAATTGATTTTTTTACCCTTAGGTCCCTTTCTCCATGCGCTGTCACATATATGTATATTACAAATAATAATAAAAGTAATTTTGTTGGTTTTTTATTCCTTATGAAAGAGTTACTGTTGTTTCTCACTTTCATGTTTATTCCCAGTCAGAATTTTTCGACTCTTCTGCGTGATTAAAATAATAACTTCTGCGCTTGTTTTCAAGTCGAAAATTACTGCTTTTTTGGTAGTTCAAAAGTTCAGTAACTGAAATTTATTTAAATTTATTATTATTGTTATAATTTATTTAGATTGTGTGTTAATATAAATATCTGTTTGCTTAAATAAAAAATAACAAAAATAGAGTGTAACCATTCACAAGAATGCGGAATAATTTTATGCTGAGAAAGTGGAGCAAAACTGAGACAGGTGCAAATAAAATTGGATTTTTCTTATAAGTCTTGATAATACTCCCCAGCAAAAAAAGTGAGGAAAAAAAGTAGAAAAAACACCACATCTACTGAATCAAACCACTTCAAATTTAGGTTAAAAACCAATGAATTTTACATTCAGCCCAATCATGAACAAAAATTCCGCGCGAGTTTTTTCACTTTTCTCCTATTATGAATCTGTTTTTCCCCTGTTTTTACCAAATGCGGGAATAAAAAAACTCCTGGGGAAAAAGTAGGTATTGTGAACGCAATTGAATTTGCTTTTTTCACTAAAAATCTTTCCCTGGCAAAACAGAAGGGAGTTTACATAAAAACATATTTAATACTCCATTAAAACAAAATGTATATATGTACATAAACTTGTATTTTATAGTTCTTTTATTTGGATTAACACAAATAATGCCCAAATAAATCATTTATAAACTTATTTTTTCTTATTTTTTCAAGTTGGTGAATTTTAATAATTTTGTTTACCCTCTCACTCAAAAAAAGGGAGAAATAAAAAAAAAACAACGAGCTTCGTAATGCGGTGATGCCACATATTACTATTTTTTGTTCCCAAGGAATTTAAGATTGGAGGAATGTTTTCTCGAGAAAATTATTTTCCGTGAGAAATACATTCCGAGGGAATATTCATGATTGGGCTGATTGACGTGTCATTGGAAGGAAGTGGTTTGCTTTTGACATGTTTTAAACTCAATAAAAATCATGTTTTTGGTGCTATAAAAATCCGAAATTCGGGAGTGAAAATAATTCACTTCACAAAAGTAGTTAAAAAGTGCTTTTTATTCAGTGATTAAAATCACTTGTATATGGTTTGAAAAGAAAATAGGTTAAATTATTTAATTTTTTGTTATTTTATTCCATTGCTATTTTTAATAATGCAAATTTTTTGATTTGAAAAGACTTAAATGTAATAAAAAACACTTTTATTTGGCTTGAGCCAAAAAAGTAATGAATTTGCTGAAAATAAAGTAGTGATTTAAAATTCCATTTGATATGTGGTTAAAAATAACCTATTTAACATCTAAAAATATGCATTAGATACTTTCGAAGTAATTTAAAAGTAGTTCGTAAGGAAGTACTCCTTTTATTTTTTGCTGGGTCGTATTAGAAAACAAATCTTCCATTTAACGTTTTTAATTTGTATTTTACATTTTTTCCCCAGTTCCCTTCAAAATGTTTGTGTAGAAAACTCTCAAAAAATTTTCCTCTCAAAAAATGTTCTCAAACAATTTTGAAGCATCTTAATACCCATAATTTCTTAAATAATTTTATTGCAGCAGCTTAGGAAACGCACCTATTTAATTCTCGAATACGATAAAAATATTTTAATAAATATGAAGGCTTTGTCAGTTTAATTTGTTATTTTTGCAAGTTGCTCAATAAAATAACTAAAAATGCCACAAATATTTGGCCTTTTTTTTTTTGGTAAAACATCAGTTAATGTTCGTTACCAATTTGTGGGTGCGGATGATGATGTCTAAGAAAAACAAAACAAAACATCACAAAATAACAATAATAAATTATTTAAATCAACCATACACAAACTGGTTTCAAGTCTCACAAACTTTTCTTATTATTTATAAAACTAGAGTTTTGTACTGCCTACTAACTCTGTAGGCACATGAGTACTGGAACATTAGTCGAAAACAAAGAAAAGCAAAACGTCACTTTTCTGCCACTGACGAACAATAATGGCAAAATGAGGCAAAAATTTTTTAGCTGCGACAATTGAAAACCTACCGGCTAAGTAAGCGGTTATTCAACTTTTTTTATGTTATTTTTTCTTTACATACAAATGTACATACTTATAAAAATTTATATATGTATGTATGTATGTATTTAGTTTTTCTTCGTATTTGTCTTAAATTTATTAGGAAAATTTCAACTGAATGCGAATAATTGCAGTTAACAAATAAAATCCTCGTTCAGAGTTGTGATTTCTTAATTTGGAAAAAACGTCAAAGTGGAAGTCGAACACAACTACAGAGGCAAAATTATAGATAACTGTACATAAAAAAGACAAACTAAGGAAATGTAAATTATTTTTTTACTTCATTTGTGCAAATGATACTTGTATAAAAAATCTTTTTTTCGAAATTTAAAAAAAAGAAAATGTAATCTAGTAATGCAAGTTTAAATTTAACCTTTTAACTTTTAAATTGCTTAAGTAGTTTAAAGAACAAATACATTTATCTGCATACATACATATGTACATTAGGACGACTCAAAGAAAAAGTGATTTTGTTACCCTTCTGAAAATAAAGTTTAATATGTTTTATGATGATTCGTTGAACATCCGTGAGCTGGACCATTTTTCGAAAAGTTTTAAGTTTTTCGAATTTTTTTGTACTTTGCTCCAAGACGACATAAATAAAATTTGGTATCATCGAAAAGAGTTTTTAGTACATATATAAAACTTAACCATTTGCGACCTACTACTGAAGATATTTAACTAAATACATATTTTCGTTTCGGGTTTTCATACAAATTCTACGTATTTGGAAATAATGTTTTGCTTTTCAAATTGAATCTGTTTTAAAATAATGTTAGTAATTTTTTTTTGTAATTATTCACATAAAACGCGCAAATCGCGATATATTTTATCCTTTTTTAAATATAGGCAATATGGGTATCAAATTTTTTCATTTTTCAATTATAACAATCCGGTGATCTGTTTTCAAATCTAGGCGGGAAGTGAAGAGATGCTTGCGGGGTAGCAAAAGTCGCACGTACTGGAAATTGAAGCGACAATTTTAACCCTTCTCTCTCACATATTTCTTCCTCTTGTATTTTTTGTATGCTATCTACAAGCAGTGTTGCCAGTTAGACCAATTTTTAATAACATACATGAAATAAACAGTTATAACATAAAAATTTTAA
Organism: Tachina grossa; assembly: GCA_949987645.1. Lineage (NCBI taxonomy): Eukaryota > Metazoa > Arthropoda > Insecta > Diptera > Tachinidae > Tachina > Tachina grossa. The sequence continues at coordinate 46,588,639 of OX465278.1, read as the reverse complement.
GCAAATAAAGTAAGGAAAGAAAAAGAATTATTGTATTTTGGTAATAAATTAAAAAAATAAAAATATATGGACACATTAATTCTACATTTCCCAAACTAAAAATTAGGTTACTTTGCGGCAACATTGCTACCAATGAAAGAATAAAAAGCATTGATCAAATTAATATCACAAAAAGACAAAAAAGTCTTCATGTAAACGCGCGTGGATTTAAGAAGGGACTGCAAAAGAGAACGTAAGCATTGTAGAAGCTAGGCTACCCTTCATCTAAACGGGCTCTTAGTTGAATGGAGAATTTTTGTTTATTTCATGTATTCTCTCCCCCCAAATCGGTTCAGTTTTATGTAAAAAAATATATACAAAAAATGTCACAGCGATAAGTTGCGTTTTAAGGATGTGTCCGCCCTACCAAAGTTGGCCCTCAAGCCCATTTATTCAATATTATTTTTTTTGTTTAGTTTTATTTTGGCAATATGTATGAAATAATTTAATACATATAAGCTGTTATTGTACATGCTTAATATAAATAATTTCCATATATATGTATATATAATTTTGATAGTTATATATAATTTTTGGTATTTTGTTGGTTATTTTCTTCATTATTTCCTAAAATATTAATTTTAGCAAACAACTTTCTTTGAGACTAATGTTGTAGACTAAAAGAGCTAAAATATTGCCATATATTATATTTTTGTAAAATGTTTATTTTTTTAAACATAGTCATATCCCAACAAATTATGTACATTGAAAATGGGCTTGAAGGTCAACTTTATGGGGCGGACGCACAAAACTTATCGCTATGAATTTTTTTGCATTTTTTTTTACATAAAACTGAACCGATTTGGGGGAGGAGAGAATATAAGAAATCAAAGAAAAAAAATATAATAAATAATGGTCAGCCTAATGTATATACATACATATGTACATACATACGCAAAATATGCAGAAACTCGACTTGGAATAAAACGAATTAGGGGCTGTCTATTTTAAATCGTCATGTAAAGACTGCAACTGTAACCGAAAATAAATTGCTAAGACAACAACGATGAGTTTAACCCAATTACACTGTACAATGTAATGAATTGACATACTACATACATGCGTATTATATATACATACATATGTAAATATGCACATATTATTTGTAAATGTATGTACATACATACATATATAAAATATTGTATGCCTTTTAGGGCCATTATTACAACTTAAAGATAGTTAAAAGTAGGATTTTATCGGACGTATAAAAACTTTATCATTTGCAAAATTTTACTTTAACCTTAAGTGAGCGATAAATTACAGGCAAGTTTATCCTACCTGGTAAGTTAAATCCAATTTGCAATAATGGAAAGCCTTTTATACGTCCGATAAAATCCTACTTTTAACTATTTTTAAGTTGTAATAATGGCCCTTATTGGTATTTAGTGTATTTATCCATATGCTTAGGTATGTAGTGTGTATGTACATATGAATGTACATTCATACATACATGCATGCATATATACATACATATATAAATAGTACTCGTATGTACATGGTAATGTTTACAGAAATATTTACAGATGTACTTTTACGTATAAATAAGTTCATTTATTAAATTTGAAAACCCGTTTTAGTTATTTATTTTGTACGATATTTATTAGTTTTTTCCCACTAAATAACGGCATAATTTACCATGATGCGCGACATTTAGAGATTTTCAAAGAATGAAGTTACATAAAGTAAAGCCAAGACACTGCACTGTTGAGTTTTGATTAAAAAACTGGATTGAAATACACATGTACATATGATTTTTTTTTATACTGCAAACATACTCTACCACAATATTTTTACATTATTTATATGCATGTACACATGTACAAAACAAAGATCCTCGAAAGCAAAATGTATAAAATAAAATGTCAAAGGTCACTACTGGTCATGTACTTACATAAGTACAAATGTATGTACATATGTTTATATGTATGTATGTATATCAATTCGATTATTTGTTCTTCAATGTCAATATTTCATATTTAATTCGTAAAGGCACTACTTCGAAAAGTTAACCTGTAATACAATTTCAAAGTAAATCCGTTGATTTAAAATTTAAGATACTACTTTCCGTAAATGTATCTTAAGCAAGCCACAGACCTTGCGACCGTTGGTACAACATGAGCAGGTTGTGTATGAGATTGTAAAGTGTGTGGGGTCGTTGTATGAAGTTGTGTCTCGGTTGTATGAAAGATTAAAAAGATTTGATTTTTTGGCAAGTTGTATAGACAGGTTGTATAATTTAGGAGTATGTTGTACAACTTCATTTCATTTTGTTTTTATTTTCGTAGTGTCATATAAAAAAACGTCACGCACGAATTCAAATGTGCGTTTAAAATGTTATGCAAATGTAATTTTTGTAGTCTTTTGACTCACTTTCTTTTAGTGTTTTTAAAAGTTAATTGTTAGAATATGTTTCTTTTTATATAAATGAAATTTTTTTTACCAAATTTTTTTCTGCACTTTTTTACATTCTTCTTCTTCTTTTTGCAACAAAAAAATCATCGATTACAATATGCGCAGTAGTACCCGATGTCATGTTTACTCAAAATTTTTTTTGTGAAATGAAGTTGTGCGCTAATGTTGTACACGTTGTTGTATAGTTTGTGTCCAAAATACACAACTTGATAACCCAAAGTGTCGTACCAACGGTCGCAAGGACTGTGGCTTGCATTAAAAGAGAGTGATTGTTGTTTTGCTCTTAAATATGCATTCGACATTCCCAGTTGGCCATGTCCTTCAAACATCTTGCAAGACGGATGTACGACAGTATTAAAGTGTGGAGGACCTGATGGCAACAACTCGAACATATCATTTTGAAGAAATGGCGGCTAAGTTCAAACATGATAACAAGAGCAACAATTCTGCACACATTTTTCCTGTAGGAGTGATAATTTCTATGAAATGTTAAATTAATGAAACTATAAAAGATTTTACATTGAATTGCAAGACTAACTTGCGGACAATGGGTAGTATGAACAAAAAAAGTATTTGCTTTTTACTTAAAAATTTGTTTTAAAACCCCAAATTTTTATGTGTTTTTTGTTTTTTTTAAACAAAATTTTAAGTAAAAAGTAAATACTTTTTTTTTATTCATACTACCCAATATTAACCAACTAGTTTGTTGCATGACCAGTCGTTGATGAAAGTGTCCTCTGCGACAACTTGGCCAACTGGGTATGTACTTACATACATATTTAAATGCATATATTTACATTAACTTCGTGATAGTACGAGTACTATGTAGCTGTGACCCGGTATGCTTCGTGATGATGAAATCAATTAAATTATTCATGAAAAATTTAAATTTTATATATTTGCATACATATGTACATACATACCAGTATGTACTTATGTATGTATGTATAACGTTTTTGTGATATGCAATTCCGTCTAGTAAAAGTTTTTATAAACTCCAATATATCAGCCCCTTTAAGTAATATGCTAAAGGTAAATCTCTATCGTTAAAAGCTATAAAGTCGTGTTTTGCTAGATCAGCCCCCGTATTCTGTAACTCGCTAAAGCTAAATCTCTTTCGCTAAAAATTTTGAAAGTCGATTTATCGATTTTCGGCTAGAAATACAATGTTTAAACGTGTATTGCTAAATCAGGCAATGGCGTAAAAATATAATTCGCCGAAATGTTAGTGTTTTATGTTATCGGCTAAAATTTTTAATTTTCCATTTGTTCAGCATTTTAGCGATAGAATTTAGCTTTAGCGAGTTACAGAATACGGGGGCAGGTAATTAATAGTCAAAATTGACCGCCTTCATTTTGGATATGATATGGATAACTAGATCTAATTAGAAAACAACTGAAAGAAAATTTGAATTTAGTACTCCTAAGTACAATTAGTTTCTCCTGTCTAAAGTTATGTAAGCATGTGTAAGGAATAGTATTTGATTTTGGACTTATTGTTTCTTTCAAAAATTTTCTTAGATTTTATTAAAAAGAATTGAGCTACCCTAATTTAAAATTTGCTAGATGATAATTTATGTATATAATATAAGAAATAAATAATTATGTAGGTCTGACGGTTGTTTCTAAATGGAAATATTGTCAGATGATGCCCTGAAGGATGTAACGTATGAGCCATACTACATTTCAAAAAAATAATTTGCGAGGCGCCAGAATATCAATTTTCTCACTATATTTTTAGTTTTTTGAGGCTTTTTTTTTAGTAGGTAATAAAAAAATTTAGCTGATTTAATTTTTTTAATAATCATATATGTATGTAAATAAATTTTTTTTGTTGTGGTGGAGTTAAATATTGATACGCAATAAATTAATATCATGCAAAATAATTATTTTAAATTTATTATATTACAGAAGAAATCTATCTGCATATTATTTGAACGTTCTTTCGAGAACGCTCGTATCTTAAGTCTTTTGTTTTAATTTGTTAAAAAGTAAAAATTCGAGTATTGTTCTTAACAAAAATTTAAATTCTGGCTCCTCGAAAATGATTTTTTTGATATGTCGTAGTGGAACTTTTTTTTCCTCATTCCAAAAGCTATCGAACAATCAATGGCACAATATCGATTGCAAAATCTACCCACCCTAATGTACATACACACATATGTATGTATGTATATACCTAGCTCAATTTATTTAATTAAATGAAAATATTTATTATATATTTATTCCAAATAATTTTATAGAAAATTAGTACAAAAAGTTTTAAATTTACATGCAACTTAATGAAAAAAAAATTCATGTGAAAAATTCTTCTTTCAAGAGGTTCGTGTATGAATGTTTTCAGAAAATAAAATATGATGAGACGAATTATTTCGCATTATTAACTAAAAAAATAAGTTTTTGAGATATCACTATAATGCGATAAAGGAGTGATTTATAAGAATATTAAAATATTTGTATAATCTAGTTCTTTAGACATGTGTCTACTGTTTCAATCTTTCCCATCTGTCAAGTCGTCCAAGTTAAAGAGTTATTATCGATTAATTTACTACAAAATGTCGGGCAATGCCGACAGTTGATGATAACTATTTAATAATTTATTGAGAGCGCCGCGTATTTCAAATATTAAACAATACCACGTGAAAATTTCAGAAAAGTTGTTCCACAGTCTATAAAAATTATATATACAAACATAGTAACAAATAGACATTAATTTTTGTACACATATATACATAACATACATAGTGTTTACATAAATACTGTGTAGGTAAATGTAACTTTTTACAATAATTGCCAAATCAATGCAGATGAATTTTCATGACGTTCGAAATTGAAGTTTTTCGTACCGGCAACAAATATTTACACACGCGCAGATGACTCGTGAAAATCCGCCAAAAGGTAATAATCATTCGGAAATTAAGGTTACCAGCTTCAAAATAAGTATCTAAGTAATATGTACGGCAAAACCGTTTGAGTTTATTTTATTCATCTTGTTTTATTTTATTTAATGTAATTTTATTTTAGTTTTATGTATTTAATTAATTTTTTATTTTATTTTCATTTATTTTATTTGCCTTCTATTTAATTTAATTTATTTTAACTTATATTGCTTTATTTAATTTAATTTAATTTTATTTTATTTTATTTTATTTTATTTTATTAACCCCCGACTAAAAAAAGGGGTCTTATAAGTTTGTAGTGTGCGTCTATGTATCTGTATACATATTAATATATGTACATTAGGGTGAGTACATTTTGCAATTGTTATTGTGCCATCGATTTTTCGATAACTTTTGGCATGAGGAAAAAGAGTTCCACTACGACATATCAAAAAAATCATTTTCGAGGCGCCAGAATTTAAATATTTTGGTTTTTTGATAGACAGCGTAGCGAAAACAAGGGGGTTCCATTTCACCTTTGGTGTACGGAGCTCTAAAAATAAAAAATCTTTCTCAGGTCACGAAGAAATTATTTTGAATCTTAGAGTATACTTTCTTAAATTTTTCAAAAACAATACTCGAATTTTTTACTATTCCAACAGTATAAAACAAAAGACTTAATATACGAACGTTTTCGGTAGAAGTTTTATCGGTCTCTCAAATGCCTAATAAATACTTCATAAAATAGAACAAAATTAATAAGATATCTCTATGGTTTTTTTGAATAAGGAAATCTTATTAATTTAATAAGGAAACCCTTTTTGAAAAAATTAAGAAGGAATCTTGTAGTTTTTATTAGGTTATCTTATTGATTTTTTCAAAAATGTTTTCTTCTTGTTTTTATTAGGCGACCTAATAAAAAAAATGTATGTCTTTATTTTTTGTACTTATGTAATTTCATTTTAATTTTATACCATATACATATGTATGTATGTAGTATATGCAGATGTTATTTATTTATACATACATACATAAATCCCTATATTATACAATTTATAAGAAAACCTAGCAGAATAAAAAAGTTTTTCTCTGTGGATTGTTTTTGGTGCCAAAAATAATGGAAATTGAGCAAAAAAAGTTGTGAATAACAAGATTTCTTCTTGATTTTATGTGGGTTTCTTCTTGATAAAATTAATAAGATTTACCACATAAAAACAATAAGGAATCTCTATGAAAAAATCTTCTCTTCTTTCTGTTGTGATACCCCTTAGCCTAACAACGTTTCATAGAGAAAATCTTCTTGATTCTATTAGGCAGTTTTTTCTCTGTGTAAATTATTTTTTTATATTTCGTAGTGGAACTTTTTTTCCCATGCCAAAAGCTAACGAAATATCGATGGCACAATATTGATTAATTTTTATCCATACAAACCGATCCGCTCTAATGTACATAACTATATGGATAAAAAACAAATATATTTTAATGTACGTGTTTGCTACCTCTAAATACATATTTGAACAAAAGCAATTTTACGTCATCATTTTCCCCGCGTTATTGCATATGTTAAGACATAACAAATTGCTCGTGTGGTCGTAGTGTTTTGAAACTTAAATATATGTATGTACATATATTGGAGCGGGTCGATTTGTATGGACAAAAATTAATCGAAAGTAAAGTATTTTTATCTTATTTTGTTTTATTTTATTAGAAATTTTTGCTCGTTTTGTTGGTTAAGCATTTCGTTCCATAAAAAATTGTTCACCAAAATCGCCAAACTGAGTACTACTGTCGAAGCTACACTGTCCAGCCCGTGTGTTTTTCCAAAAGTCTTCATTTGTTGCATAGTGTAATTGCTGGTATTCTATTTTTTATTTAATTCTTTTTGCGGATACTTGAGAGAAATCGGTCCAGCCGTTTTTGTTATTATAAACTTTACATTTATTAATCTTATGACTGAAGTAAAATGCTATATTTTGATTTGAATACAAAATTTAAAAAATGTGTGCATATTTTATAATTTTTAGTGCTTTTGGCGCTTTTGAAGTCTAAATTAGGCCGGGTTTGCATCTGTGTGCCATGTGCCACACAAGCGTAAAAAAAGCGTAACCACTAATTACTAATGAAAAAATTTTAGATTCAGACATGTATTTATTAAGTTGAATAGTTTCATACATAACTAATAGACAATTTTATAGAATCCAGCATGATTGTAAACTGTTTAAATCAATAAATACATGTCTGAATCAAACAGTTTTTCATTAGTAATTAGTTGGTTACGCTTTTTTTGGGCAAATGACACACAAGAAATGCCAGATGTAAACTCAGCCTTACATATTTTAAATGCACGCAGTTCTTGTTTCTGATTGTCAGTTTTTATCAAATATCTCGTTTCATATATGTATATTTAATGTCATAAAATATTTACATACATATCTCTTGGTCACCTTAAAAGTGTCAGTTAAATAAACGAAAGATCTACGCACAGGCTTGTGGTAGTGCTACACATATTTAAGCAAATAAATGTATGTATGTGGTAGGTTGAGAGTAGGGTGATCGATTAGTCGACTTTTTCCAGAAACCGGTTTTCGAATAGTTCGAATATTTGAAATTATGAAAAATCCGGTTTCGGTTTTTACAATTCAGGAAAAACCTGTCAACCGGTTTTTTTAAGCAAGAAAATTATTATACAAAAGCAGTGATTTTAAATGTTTTAGATTCTTTCGAGGTTAATATCAATTGTTGCTTTTTTAAGAACGTATTAGACCATATTTGGATGCCATTTAATGACGGCTTGGTACCGTAAATCATAGAATTTTCAAACAAGTTGACGACCTCAAACATTTTGAACGTATTTTTTCATGTATTTTATGTCTGTATGTTGACTTTTTCCGATGTATTTTGAATATTTTCGCCATTATAGTTTTTACTATAATTATTTTTTGTATAAACATATTTATTAGAACCTTAAATATTGGCATAATTAATTTTTTGCATTTCTTCCCAAGTTTCCTCAAACCCCAAAAATGATGGGTGTATGTAGAGTTTATTCCTTAATGGTATATACATACATATGAATATAAGGACAACGTGGATATCTACATATGTGACAGCTCATAGAGAAGGGGACCTAAGGGTAAAAAAAATTAATTTTCAATTTTTTTTATGTGGACAACATCTGAGCATCGAATGAGACCGATCCCATGCCCCAAAAGTGTTCCCTCCCAGAGATATGCGCGTTTTATGATGTGATGGTACACCAAAGATACACGTATTTAAATCTTTAAAATGGCTCTCCTGAACAAAACCGGTTTTACCTTTAGGTCCCTTTCTATTTTCCACGTCATATATATATAAAATATAAAGCAAAATGCCAACAAAACTAAAAAACACTTTTGGCAACTGGATTGACATCCATTGCACACCATAACGCCAATTTAATTCGCCTCTGCTATCACCTCATAAAATAAGTTAGCTTAGATTTAATGTTTCAGTAAATGTTACCATGCTAAAAAAAAAACGCTTAGAGCTTTTACACTGAAAAAAAATACTTAGGAAAATCAACAGAACACGTTGGTCTAAGTTTTAACGTAGTAAAAACAAATTTTATTGCAAAATATTGAAATCGAAAAATATTCGACTCAACCGGTTTTTAAATTGTAAAAAAACCGGACTATTCGACATTCGAAAAATAAAAATTTTGAAAAAACCGACAACCGTATTGTGAAAAAACCGGGTTTTAAAACCGGTTGAAAAACCGAGTCGATCACCCTAGTTGAGAGGCATCTTGTATATGTGAGTTTGTGACTGTGTAACTAGATGGCTGTTTGACTTGTTGGCTCACTTTAGTTGTTGGTGTCTTCGATGGCTTAAAGGAGGCGCAGTCATAACAGTATAAATAGCTTAAATAGGGCTTGTTTTTGAACAGTCTTTTTTCAAATTTCGCTTTCACTCCTTCAAAAACGGAAAACCGCTTAGGCGCATAAATACACGTGAAGCAAGTAACTGTGATTCAATTGATACTATTTTTTTTAATTTGAAAGAAAAATAGAATCCTAAAAGAGAAGAGTAGTATTTTTTTTTAAATACAACAAAAGTAAAGAAAATAAAATGAAAGTGTTTGTAAGTAAAATTGGAATAAATAACATCAACAAATGTTTGAAACGTGTTCAGTATATAATAAACATTTTTTTTTATATTTTTCATTTTTGCTTCTCTTTGGAAAAAATGATTGTAGTCGTGTTTTATATGTGTATGCACGGTACTCACAACAGTTACAGCTAAACCTCAGCCACAACCTCAACATCGTCCTAATAATGTCAACAATATACCGAACGACGAAAAGGAAGATCATCATTTAAGACGTGAAACGTCTACTTGGATTCCCATTTTAAAATACAATAAAGAGCAAAGTGAAGACGGTAGTTACAAGACCGAATACGAGACTGGCAATAATATCGTACATGAAGAGACCGGATTCCTTAAGGATTTCTCTGAAGTCAATCCCAATGGAGTGTTAGTACAACATGGCCAATATTCCTACCAATCGCCCGAAGGTGATACCATAAATGTTCAATATACGGCCGATGAACGTGGCTTTAGGGCTACAGGCGATCATATTCCCACACCGCCAGCTATACCTGATGAGATCCAAAAAGGTTTGGATCAAATCTATGCTGGCATTAAATTGCAACAAGAACGTTTGGAGCAGCGAGCAAAAAGTGATCCAGAGTTTGCCAAGAAACTGGAAAATCAACGTGTTGCTAATCAAAATGGCCAATACGTTGGTCCTTTAGAAAATCCCTAAACTATTAATGTTAATGTAGTTATTCTCCCTTCATTAAACTTTACTTTGCTAATCACTATTTTTAAATTTTTACTGAATTTTTCAATTGTAAAAAAAAAAAATGTTAACGCTTTTCTTGACTAAACGATTATATTTTTTTAACATAAACTTAAACAAAGAAAGAAATCAAAGTGCTTCGAATCGATTAAATATTTTTTATGAACCAACAAAGACTGTGATTTGTAATAAGTTTTGGTGTTGCAAGTGTACGAGACTCCTCATTTTGTTTTAGTTTTTCTTTTCAGTGAAACAAAACAAAAAAATATCTCACGGTATACCACAAATATTTCTTTTCATCTATGAGTATCTGCAACAAATGTATCTAAATATGTGTAATTTTTATTGCATTGTATTTTCTGCTTAGATTATATTTATAAAAAATAAAATGTATGTATTTTAAAATCGTGTGTAAGTAATCTGGTTTGTTACTTTCAACTTCTTCTTCTTCTTAACACAAACATTTTCATTTGTCTGAGATTTCCTTATGAGCGATTAATAAATATTTTAGTTTAAACAAAATGATAAAATAAACAATTACATTAATTACAATGAAATGAGTTTTTAATAAAAAAAACAAACAAAAAAATATAAAATCACTAATAATAATGTAGTGCGCCACTCGTGTAAGTTTTTGTTGACATATGATACCACTTTTTTTTCTATACAGGCCCTTAAATCATTGACTTCATGCAGTTTGTAAAAGAGTCAAATCGTGGCGCACTACAATAATAACAATAATTTGTATTTTTGGATTCAAACGAAAATCTACAGAACGTTTTTCATGTTTCATTTTATTTATTCATTCATATCAATAAAGGACTTTAAGAAAAGATTTATTTTTTAGTCCATAATGGACGACATTAAATTTTAAAGGAATCAATTTTTCAATGTTAGTATAGCCCATTTAATTTTTCGAAAAAAAAAATGGACGATGTATAGCCAATTTAATTTTTTATATGAAAAATGGAAGACTATAGCTCATTTAATTTATAGTATGAAACATGGACGACGTGTATCTAGCATATTTTAATTTTTATATGAAAAGTGGACGTTGTATAGCCTATTTAAAATTTTTGTATGAAAAATGTACTACGAAAAGGATGTATAGCTTATTGTATTTTTTGTATGAAAAATGAAAGATGTATAGGAGCATTCCATACATTTTGTATAAAAATAGTTTAATAGTAGTTGATCCTTGGTGATTAAAAAGTATCTGTACGTGACGCCGAGAAATAAGAAATATGATATCTTTCGATTTCATTATTATAAACCAGCTACGTCCAAACCATATGCGCAATGTGAAAACTTTTACAAAAGAGCTTTTGTGCTTTCACACCGACGAAAGTACAACAGCCACAAAAACAACACAACAGATAACAATGCTTACTCTTATTTCGCAAGGAAACAAGAACAACTTTAAGAGCTTTCAAAGCTGTTTACCTCAAATAAAAATATCAGTGTATTTGTGTTTGGACGTAGCTGATTTAAACTGATTACTGCCTACCAATTTTAAATAACACAAATATGAGTGGCGAACAACCTCCAACCAGCTCTAGACGTGTGCGAAAATTTTGCGAATAGCATAAGGAAGAAGACCTGAACAATACCAATAATAAAACTAAAATAGTATAAAAGCCTAAGGGAGTAACAAAGGTGTAAAAGGCTATTCTGGGGAATAGCCCCAAATTGCTTTTGCTCCCCTCCACCAGATAGAACTATTAAAAATTGCCTGTAATTATCTACTCTAATATTACTCATGAAAATCACCAGTGGTAGTGCCAACCCCCCCCCCCCCCCCCCCAAACGCCAGCAGCTACATTTTTAGCTATTCCAATGAGGATTAGTGAAAGATATAAGAAGTCATTGCAAAAAACCTAGAAACGGGTTTAATATTACTGTGTTGCTGGACTTTCTGTAAGTAATGAATCTCCACATAAGTTGAAAAAATTTGATCTAAACCTGTTCCAATCCCCAAGAAAGAAAATAAACGTCATGCTTATGAAAGGCAGATCAGATCAGGGCAACTACGTCATTTGCAGCGATGGTCCTTCATCTGAATTTATTAACCGTTATATGGTAAGACTAATAAAATGTTTATACATCGTTAATTTTTCATGCAAAAAATCATTTCAAGCGAAAGCTGTAATGGACTATACATGGTCCATTTTGCAGCCAAAAAATATATAATGAACTATACATCGTTTATTTTTCGGACAAATAATTATTTCATGCAAATAATATAATGAGCTATTATATGTACATCGCCAATTTTTTATCCAAAAAATTAAATGGACTATATATTTTAGTTAATTTTTCATGAACAAAACTATTTCATGCAAAAAATATACTGGACTATATATACATCGTCTATTTTTTATGCAAAAAATTAAATGGACTATATATCGTCTATTTTTTCGCAAACTGGACTATATACATACATATATATATATATATATATACATCGTTAATTTTTCATGCAAAAAATTATTTCGTAGGAAAGCTATAATGGACTATAATACATGCTCCATTTTTCAGACAAAAAATATAATGAACTATATCGTTTATTTTTGGGGTAAACAATTATTTCATTTATATATATGTATATATATTTATATATATATATATATATATATATATATATATATATATATATATATATATATATATATATATTTTATATATATATATACATATATATATGCAATGTATATATACATATTTATTGCAAAATATACAAATTGAAAAGTATTCGAATTAGTCGGTTTTTTGACTGTAAAAAAGCCGGACTATTCGAGATTCGAAAAATCAACATTTCAAAAAAAACCGTATTGTAAAAAACCGGGGCTTTAAACCGGTTGAAAAACCGTTTCGATCACCCTAACTATTATACATCGCCCATTTTCTATGCAAAACATTAAATCGTTAATTTTTCGGCCAAAAAATTATTTCACGCATAATATATAATGGACATCGTCCACTTTTTATACAAAAACTAAATAGACTATACATCGTTAATTTTTCAGCCAAAAAATATTTTATACAAAATATATAATATATATATATATATATATATATATATATGTATATCGTCTATTTTTTATGCAAAAAATTTAATGGGCTATATATACATTCTTAATTTTTCATGCAAAAAACTACTGCATGTAAAAAATATAATGGACTATACTTCGTCTATTTTTCATGCTAAAAATTAAATTGACTATACATACAAAATTAAATGGGCTATATATCGTCCATTTCTTAATTTTTTCTGTGAAAAAAATTAATTGACTATAAATTGATCATTTCGTATGCAAAAAACTAAAGAGACTAAACTTCGTCAATTATTTATGCAAAAAATTAAATGGCCTATATACATACACAATTAAATGGGCTATACATTGCACATTTTTTAATTTTTTTTATGAAAAAATTTAATGGACCATACATTGTCCATTTCGTACGAAAAAAATTAAATGGACTGTATACGTCATCCATTTTTCATACAAAAAATTTAATGGACTATACATCATCCATTTTTCATGAAAACAAAATTTATGAAAAAATTTCAATGGGCTATTATCGTCCATTTTTCAATTATTTATGAAAAAAATATAATGGCCTATAAATCGTCTCTTTCGAATGCAAAAAATTAAATAGACTATGCATCGTCTATTTTTCATGCAAAAATTTAAATGGAGTATACATGCACAATTTAATGGGCTATACATTCTCCATTTTTTAATTTTTTTTATGAAAAAATTTAATGGACCATAAATTGTCCATTTCGTACGCAAAAAATTAAATGGGCTATATACGTCGTCTTTTTTTTCGTACAAAAAAATTAATGGGCTATATACGTCATCCATTTTTCACGAAGAAAAAAATTTATGTAAAACTTTCAATGTTATACATCGTCCATTTTTAAATTTTTTATGAAAAAATTTAATGGCCAATAAATCATCATTTCCGTATGCAAAACATTAAATAGACTATGCATCGTCGATTTTTCATGGAAAAAATTAAATGGACTATACATATAAAAGTTAATGGGCTATACATCGTTCATTTTTTAATTTTTTTATGTAAAATTTTAATGGACCATAAACTGTCCATTTTGTACAAAAAAAAAAAAAAAAAATTAAATGGACTACAAACGTCGTCTGTTTTTCGTACAAAAAATTTAATGGAATATACATCATTCATTTTTCATTAAAAAAATTTTTTATGAAGAAATTTCAATGGGCTATACATCATATATTTTTAAATTTTTTATAAAATAATTTAAAGGCCTATAAATCGTCCTTTCGTATGCAAAACATTAAACAGACTATACATCATCTATTATTCATGCAAAAATTTAAATGAAGTATACACACAAAATTTAATGGGCTATCCTCGTCCATTTTTTAATTTTTTTATGTAAAATTTTAATGGACCATAAACTTTCCATTTTGAACAAAAAAGAAAAAAAAATAAATAAATGGACTATATACCTCGTCTTTTTTTCGTACAAAAAAATCAATGGGCTATACATCATCCTATTTTCATGAAAAAAATTTTTTATGTAAACATTTTTGTGTCGTCGTTTTCGTATGCAAAAATTAAATAGACTATACATCGTCTATTATTCATGCAAGAATTTAAATGAAGTACACATACAAAATTTAATGGGCTATACATCGTTCATTTTTTAATTTTTTTATGTAAAATTTTAATGGACCATAAACTTTCCATTTTGTACAAAAAAAATTAAATGGACTATATACCTCGTCTATTTTTCCTACAAGAAAATTAATGGGCTATACATCATCCATTTTTCATGAAAAAATTTTTTTTATTTAAACATATGCAAACGTATACAAAATAATTAAATAGAAAAATTAAATGGACAATACATAAAAAATTTAATGGGCTATACATCGCCTATTTTGCAATTTTTTAATGAAAATTTAATGGCCTATAAATTTTCCCATTCGTGCTCAAAAAATTTATATTGATTACACATCGTCTATTATTCATGCAAAAATTTAAATGAAGCATACACACAAATTTTAATGGGCTATATATCGTCCATTTTTTAATTATTTTTTATGTAAAATTTTAATGGAACATAAACTGTCCATTTTGTACAAAAAAAATTAAATGAACTAGCTACGTCGTTTTTTTCGTACAAGAAAACTAATGGACTATACATTATCCATTTTTCATTAAAAAAATTTTTTATGAAAAAATTTCAATGGGATATACATTATCCGATTTTAAATTTTTTATAAAAAAAAACTTAGTGGCCTATAAATCGTCCCTTTCGTATGCAAAAAATTAAATAGACTATGCATCGTCTATTATCCATGCAAAAATTTAAATGGAGTATACAAGCAAAATTTAATAGGCTATACATCGTCCATTTTTAAGTTTTTTATGTAAAATTTTAATGGACCATAAACTTTCCATTTTGTACAAAAATTAATTGGCTATACATCATCCATTTCTTAATTTTTGTTTATGTAACAATTTTAATGGATCATAAACTGTCCATTTTGTACATAAAAAAATTAAATGGACTATAAACGTCGTCTTTTTTTCATACAAAAAATTTAATGGAATATACATCATTAATTTTTCATTAAAAAAAAATTTTTATGAAAAAATTTCAATGGGCTATACATCATCCATTTTTAAATTTTTTATAAAAAAATTTAATGGCCTATAAATGGTCCCTTTCGTATGCAAAAAATTAAATAGACTATACATAGTCTATTATTCATGCAAAAATTTAAATAAAATAAAATAAAATATCAATAAAAAATTTAATGGGCTTTACATCGTCCATTTTTTAGTTTTTAATGTAAAATTTTAATGGACCATAAACTTTCCCTTTAATTAAAAAAAATTAAATGGACTACATACCTCGTCTATTTTTCCTACAAAAAAATTAATTGGCTATACATCATCCATTTTTTATTTTTTTTTATGTAAAAATTTTAATGGACCATAAACTGTCCATTTTGTACAAAAAAAAAAAAAAAAAATAAATGGACTATAAACGTCGTCTTTTTTTCGTACAAAAAATTTAATGGAGTATACATCATCCATTTTTCATTAAAAATTTTTTTATGAAAAAATTTCAATGGGCTATACATCATCCATTTTTCATCGTGGTTTTTTAAATTTTTTATGAAAAAAATTAATGGTTAATAAATCGTCGTTTTCATATCCAAAAAGTAAATAGATACACATCGTCTATTTTTCATGGAAAAAATTAAATGGACTATACATACAAAATTTAATGGGCCTTACATCGTCCATTTTTTAATTTTTTTATGTAAAAATTTTAATGGATCATAAACTGTCCATTTTGTACAAAAAAAATTAAATGGACTATATACTTCGTCTATTTTCCGTAAAAAAAAATAATGGGCTATACATCATCCATTTTTCAATGAAAAAATTTTTTATGTAAAAATTTTTATGGGGTATACATCATCATTTTTCAATAGTTTGTTTTTTAAATTTAAGTGCCTATAAATCGTCCCTTTCGCATGCAAAAAATTAAATAGACTATACATCGTACATTTAAATGGAGTATACATACAAAATTTAATGGGCTGTACATCGTCCATTTTTTAATTTTTTTTGTGTAAAATTTTAATGGACCATAAACTGTCCATTTTGTACAAAAAAAATTAAATGGACTATATACTTCGTCTATTTTCCGTAAAAAAAAATTAATGGGCTATACATCATCCATTTTCATGAAAAAAAATTGTTAATGTAAAAATTTTTAAGGGCCATCATACATCGTCTATTTTTCAAATTTTTATGAAAAAAGTTATTGGACCAAAAGTTGTCCATTTCGTACGCAAAAAATTAAATGGTCCATATACGTCGTCTTTTTTTCGTAGAAAAAATTTAATGGAGTATACATCATCCATTTTTCATGAAAAACAAAGTTTTATGAAAAAGTTTTAATGGGCTAATCCATTTTTTAATTTTTTTATGTAAAATTTTAATGGACCATACACTTTCCATTTTGTACAACAAAAAAATTAAATGGGCTATTTACATCGTCTATTTTTCGTACAAAAAATTAAATGGAATATACAACATCCGTTTTTCATTAAAAAATATTTATGAAAAATTTTCAATGGGCTATACATCATCCATTTTTCATCGTCCTTTTTTAAATTTTTTATGAAAAAAATTAATGGCCAGTAAATTGTCGTTTTCATATGCAAAAAATTAAATAGATACACATCGTCTATTTTTCATGGAAAAAATTAAATGGACTATACATACAACATTTAATAGGCTATACATCGTCTATTTTGCAATTTTTTATTGAAAATTTATTGGCCTATAAATTGTCCCATTCGTGTGCAAAAAATTTATATAGATTATACATCGTCTATTTTTCATGGAAAAAATTAAATAGACTATACATACAACATTTAATAGGCTTATACATCGTCTATTTTGCAATTTCTTATTGAATATTTATTGTCCTATAAATCTTCCCTTTCGTATGCAAAAAATTAAATAGACTATACATCGTCTATTCATCATTCAAAATTTAATGGGCTATACATCGTCCATTTTTTAATTTTCTTATGTAAAAATTTAATGGACCATAAACTTTCCATTTTTTACAAAAAAAATTAAATGGACTACATACCTCGTCTATTTTTCCTACAAAAAAATTAATTGGCTATACATCATCCATTTTTTAATTTTTTTATGTAAAAATTTTAATGGACCATAAACTGTCCATTTTGTACAAAAAAAAATTAAATGGACTATAAACGTCGTCTTTTTTTCATACAAAAAATTTAATGGAATATACATCATTAATTTTTCATTAAAAAAAATTTTTATGAAAAAATTTCAATGGGCTATACATCATACATTTTTAAATTTTTTATAAAAAAATTTAATGGCCTATAAATGGTCCCTTTCGTATGCAAAAAATTAAATAGACAATGCATAGTCTATTATTCATGCAAAAATTTAAATGGAGTATACATAAAAAATTTAATGGGCTTTACATCGTCCATTTTTTAGTTTTTTATGTAAAATTTTAATGGATCATAAACTTTCCCTTTAATAAAAAAAAATTAAATGGACTACATACCTCGTCTATTTTTCCTACCAAAAAATTAATTGGCTATACATCATTCATGAAAAAAAATTTTTATGAAAAAATTTAATGGCCAATAAATCGTCGTTTTCGTATGCAAAACATTAAATAGACATCGTCTATTTTTCATGGAAAAAATTAAATGGACTATACATACAAAACTTAATGGGCTATACATCGTCCATTTTTTAATTTTTTTTATGTAAAATTTTAATGGACCATAAAATTTCCATTTTGTACAAAAAAAAATAAATGGATTATATACGTCGTCTATTTTTCGTACAAAAAAATTAATTGGCTATACATCATCCATTTTTCAATATAAAAATTTTTTATGAAAAAATTTCAATGGGCTATATATATATACATCGTCCATTTTTAAGTTTTTTATGAAAAAATTTAATGGCATATAAATCTTCCCTTTCATATCCAAAATTAATAGACTACACATCGTCTATTTTTTTTGGAAAAAATAAAATGGACTATATACGTCGTCTATTTTTCCTACAAAAAATTAATGGGCTGTACATCATCCATTTTCATGAAAAAAATTTTTTAATGTAAACATTTTTAAGGGCCATCATACATCGTCTATTTTTCAAATTTTTAAGAAAAAATTTATTGGACCAAAAGTTGTCCATTTCGTACGCAAAAAATTAAATGGTCCATATACGTCGTCTATTTTTCGTAGAGAAAATTAAATGGAATATACATCATCCATTTTTCATGAAAAACAAAGTTTTATGAAAAAGTTTCAATGGGCTAATCCATTTTTTCATTTTTTTATGTAAAATTTTAATGGACCATAAACTTTCCATTTTGTACAACAAAAAAATTAAATGGGCTATATACCTCGTCTTTTTTCGTATAAAAAAATTAATGGGCTATACATCATCCTTTTTTCATGGGAGAAAGACAGAAAGAGAGAGTATTCATGCCTCTGTCTTGCACACAGCTGAATTCAGACTTTGCAAAGTAAACTTTGCGTGTCTAAAAGGGGTAATAGATTTGTAGGCAATCTACTCAAAAGCTAATATTTTTATTTTATTTTTACTACCCTGTACACCATATTTATATAAAAGATGATTGAATTAGCTACAGTCTGTTTAAAAAGGTGTGTGAATTCGCTACATTGTAGTTGTTGGATTGTAGATTTGGAAATTTTGCGGTTAATGGGATTTGTTTTGGATAAAAAAACCTTGATAAATGTCAAAAGGAACATGGTTTAAATGGTATAGATTTTCACAAAGATTTTAATTAAAATAGATTTTATGCAGGTGTAAATGTCCTTTTAATTTAATTATTATGTTTTAAAAAGATTATAACAATATTTTTATTTTTCATTATCAAGGATAACAACTATTTTTGAAGAAAATGATTTAGAGAATTCAAAACCAAAAACTCAAAATCATTTTCAAACAAAAACCTCCTAAATCTTCTTACTGAATTAGGGTATTATTAAAGTCGAAGATTTTTTAAATTTTAAACAAGTATTTATGGAATATTTTTTTATTTCGTTAATAGTTAACCTGAGTTCGAATTTTCAAATAAATTAAAAAAAAAACATAATTTAATGTATAAATTTTGTAATATTTTTTTTTCTTAAGCAAAAAACTTAAAATAAATAACTAAAATAGATGTTAATAAGTAAAGATGATGTTTGAAAATACTACTCGCACTTAAAACTCGTGAATTCGAATCAACAAAATCGTTGATATTTTGAACATTTGCAGTTTGAACAGTTTTTAAGGTAGTGCTACTCGTGAAAGTCTTCTCGAAATTATTCAAACTATTTTCGGATGTAGTGGTTGATGATGGCATGGGAAAACAAAATACTCTCTCAATATAAACAAGTTCTTTGGAGTTCATAATATTTTGTTCTTGAACTGTGATAGGCACGCAAAGGGCGGGCTCTTCTGCGGAACTCTCCGCTTCATACGGTTTACCTAGTTTGGTTATATTGCCGGGCAATTTTGGCCACAATGACGGTGGTATATTTAATGCACCCAGTGCTAAAGGAATTTCTGAGGGATCTGTTTCTGGGCGTTCGCTAAAATCATCGGAATCATTAGCTGAATGGAAATTAGTAGATGTTGTTGTAAGCGGTTCTTCCATAAAATCTGTTGGCCAACTCCTGCGCGTAGCAGTTATATTTGTATATATATCTATAGAATCATCATCGTCATCATAATCTATTTGTGATACAGTGCTAAAGAACTCTTGTGATTTTGTAGGCCACTGTGTGTTGGAGGCACTCAACTGATCATCATCAACATATTCGTCATTATCATTAGCATCTGCTGTTGCCATCACGTCAATGGAATGCATTGAGGCTTGTTTATGATTGTATTTTATTTCAATTGATTCATTAATTTGTTTTGCCACCTCTGTTAATTTGGGATCAGTCGAATTTAGTTTAACAATCTTAACGTTTTGTGCATCTTGTGTATTTTCTTTTGTTGTTGTTATTATTATTGTTTTTGGTGTTGTTGTTGTTGTTGTTTCTTGCATATTCGATTGTATTTCAATTAAACTTGGATTTATTGTGCTGTTATTTGGGCGAATTTTTCGTCGACCTTGTTTTCTAACTTTCCTTTGCAGGTTCAGTTTGTATTCGATTGGAGATGAAGTTGAGGATAAAGAAATTTGTTTGTCGACTTTGGAAGGTTTCTGTTGAATGTTGGCAATAAAACCACCTAAATATAAAAAAATAGTTATAAATCGCATTTGGTTTAAATGATTAAATATAAATATGTATTGCGATTATGCTATTAACACAATTGGAACGAACGTCAAACTTCTCAAGGTTCGACGAATTTGCCTTGAAGAATTCGTTGCGTGAATTTGTCTTTTGAAACACAATTAAATTTGATGACTTAAACAGTTCTACACAAAATTTCTGCCATGGTTACAAAATTGTGCAAATACTTACTGCGGAATATATCACTTGCATATATGTACATACATATCGCTCATTTACTTCAATGGTGACATAACTCAAAAAATGAGTTTTTTGAGTTAATAATGCAGAAAGATGCGGCATTTCGTATTTTACCTTGTGTAAAAATTTCATATAAATAGCTTGTACCATCACCTCCTGAGAGAATAATTTTTTTTCATTTCTCCATTGAGTTGTATGCAAATTGAAAACTTAAAACGCATTTTCTGCAAAACTGTTTTTTTTAGTTGTGCCACTATTGAAATAAATGAGCGATATGTTAATGCCAAAAAAATTATGATTATATACTGCAATACAAATAAATGCAAAAACCGATATCAAGTCTGAAAATTGATTAAAAGTCGAATAAATTACATCTTTCACGAAATTGTTAAAAATTCGTTGTATTGGAAACAAGCCCTAAGCTAAAAATGATTAAAATCGCTAAAACTGTAGGGTAAGTCATATATAAAAATTTAAAATTTTTAGTCCGTAAACAAATATAAATAAAGAAAGCCGAAAACTTTGCTCAAATTACATCTTTCGCAAAAATATCAGAAATTCGCGAAAAATTGCAAAATTTTAAACAAGCCATAATTTGAATTAAAAATCGCTAAAACTCTAAGGAGTGCTGCGGTAAAATTACGAAATTCGCGAAAATTCGCAACAACTAAGATTAACAGCATAATAGCAAAGTCTAATATTGTTTAAAATTCGCAAAAACTGTTAAGATGCAGAATACTTGCAAAAACTCGCTTTCATCACGAACATTGCAAAAATTCGCAAAAGGTTGCAAAGTCGGAAACAAGCCATAAAAATTCATTGGAAATCGCGCGAAGTTTTGCAAAAACTATTAACAGAAAAAAGTTAACAACAAATCCGTTTGTTTACCCCAAGATTTGTGCAATTTGTGCAAATTTGTACTGAATTTTACTGAAATGCGTTCGCTTAAACATAAAATTGCAAGAGGGAGTGCCAATTGATAAAGTAAATTGACAGTTGTTGACTGAGAGCCTGCAAATTTTTGTTGGACACATGTTTACGAGTAAAATCCAGTAGATGACAAAAACATATGATTCAATAAAATAAATAAAAGTAAGCAAATACAAAGTATACATTTTTTTAATAAAAACATTTAAAGGAAGAAAAGTTGAAGTAAAAGTTTAAGAAAAAAAAAGAAGAGGTGTCTTAAAACAGCCGGTTAGAGCTATGCTGCTTAGCTATATAAAATAAGTTTCATGTGTGAAGAAACAATAGGTCCTTTTGTTTACCCAAAAATTTGTGCAATTTTGTGCAAATTTGTACTGTATTTTACTGAAATGCGTTCGTTTACACATAAAATTGCAAAAGAGAGTGCCAATTGAGAGAGCAAATTGACAGTTGTTGACTCGAGAGGAGAGTCTGCAAATTTTTACTGGACAAATTTTTGCCAGTAAAATCCAGTATACGAGAAAAACATATGATTCAATAAAATAAACAAAAGTAAGCAAATACAAAGTAAAATTGTTTTAATAAAAGCATTTAAAAGAAGAAAAAGTTGAAGTAAAAGTTTAACAAAAAAAAACTGAAAATTTTTATGTTCAAGATTAAACAAATTAAGGAATAAAATCGTTGAATTTATTAGTTTTTAAATTAAATTTAATTGTGTTATTTACTTTAATTTGTTAGAGATGTAAGATTTATGTATGTGTGAATACTTATTTCTGCATACTATTCAGGGTAATATTGATGTATTTTCGTATGCCATTTACCCAGAATAAAACCTAAAACCCAAATACAAGCTAAAGCTTACACAGAACTTCTATTTTAGAAATATATGTATATCGTTTCAAATTTATAATTACTAGATATACCAAACGGACGACACACTCGTCCGTATTCCAGAATCAAAATGTAAATAATTTAAGATTCAAAGAAAATGTATCTAAACTTCATAAAACACTCATTAAAACACAGCCACACACAAACTTACATACATATGCAAGCATAATTAAATAATACATGAAATTAAAAAAACATAAACAAAATCACTTCAACCAAGCTAATTCACTTTATTCAAATCTCTTCCTTTAAGTATTATGGCTTTCATACAACAACAAATAAGAGAAAAAAAATTGTTAGATCAAGAGAAATACTACATACCCACACACATACACACACTCATGTTTTGTTTCTCTTTTTACTTGTAAGCTAATAAATGCGTGTGTAATATGTTTGCATGTAGTAGTAGGAACTTTAAACGCTTATAGCTCCCTAAATACTAAACCGCTTTCAATAAAATATAGATTCTGCACATCTGTATAAAAAATCCTTTAAAACCATATAAATCTTTTTAAAATCGGTGCAGAGTTACCAGCGTAAAAGGGATTACAAAAAACATGTTTGCCTATTAATTATATAGATAAAATGCATGTATCAATTACCAAAAACATGTATCTGATGGGTATAGTCAAAACAACACATATTATACAGCACTATGATCAGCTGTTTTGATTAATCTGCAAATTAGTGCAATTTTTCCGTTCGCGTACTTTTTTGTGCAAGAGACATTCTCTAGAGTAAAATTTTCAATTTACCCAAAATTTACTCAACTACTCGATTTTACTGGAAAAGTAAACAAAATGACCTAATGACTCAAATCAAATAATACTTAAATAAGAAAAATTAAACATTTTAAAAACCCCCGAACATATCTAGAAATGATGCGATATCTTCTAAACGGCTCCCCAATAAGCAATTTTGCTTGAAATCAAGTGTAAAGCAATTGTTATTCAAGCCACATATTCAATTGTCAAGGGTTGAATTATGCTTGATTTACACTTTATTTCAATAGCATTCTCCAGTGAAATGGGAACTTGAATTCAATGCGAACAATTCAGTTGTAGTACAGTTTAATTCAAGCCTTGAATTATACTGTAATTCAACCTTGTATTACAGTTGAATTCAAGTGTATTTCAAGTTGCAAAAACAAGGCTTTTAAAATGGAAAGAAAAATGCAATTCCTTTGTTTTCTAATAATTATTTTCTGCACATCTGCCTTCGCTATTGTTTTCACGTTTTACTCACCTTTGTTTTCCAAATTCACTTTTATTTATTTGTTTTTGATATATTCACCACAATTTCAGTTTTTATTTAAAAATATTTTCAAACTTGAAAATTACTTGAAAAAATGCTTGAATTCAACTTTGTTTCCAGTTCAATTTCAAGTGCTTGAATTTTAATTTTTTGAGTGTTTATTGGGATTCACCACAATTTCAGTTTTAATAATAAATAAATTATGTATTTGACAAGGTTTGATTTTTTATTTAAAAATATTTTCAAACTTGAAAATTACTTGAAAAAATGCTTGAATTCAACTTTGTTTCCAGTTCAATTTCAAGTGCTTGAATTTTAATTTTTTGAGTGCTTATTGGGTCGACCTCTCGATCAAGTCCCCTTTCAAACAGAAAAAACTAAATCAAAATCGGTCCAGCCGTTTGGTCTGTACGTGGACACGGGCAGACACACGATACACACACACACACACACACACACACACACACACACACACACACACACACACACACACACTAAAAACTTATAACACCCCTTTTTTGTTCGGGGGTTAAAAATAATATAGTTTATTTATATAAAAATAAGTAGCATCTGCTATGCAAATGCTTCAAAAATCGTAGTATTTATGGAATAATGCATTGCTGATGGTACGAATGGTAAGCGGCTTGTAAAAATCTTTCTGATGATGTACTTGTTTTAATGTGTTGTCTTAGGACAAAATATGCAAAAAACTTCAAAAATATACCTTTTTTAGACACGGTCCAGGTCATGAACGATCATCGCTAGACTCCTCAAATGTTTTGGGAGTCCTCGTTAAAAAGAAAGGTCTTTGATTTCAGAGGGGTAACAAAAACTGATTTTTTTTCAGTGAGTCGGTGTAATGTACATATATTTCAATGAAAGTCGCGAGGAATAGTGCTTTCTGAAATTTTTTTACAAGTACTAAGAACAATTCTGATTGGACTTGTTGAAATTAAAATAGTCTAAATGAGACATTTTTAGATTTAGTAGAACTGTAGTGAATTTTAATCAGAAATAATTTCTTATTCATATGTAAGTATCACTATTCATTTCCCCTGTTTTTCCATTTTTTCATTTTTCTATTTAGGTTGGCACGAAGTTATATTACTCTACCTAAGTACGTTTAACTATTCTTGCTTATCTTTTACGATCATCACATTAATTTGTACTTATTCGTGCTAACCTAAATAGAAAAATGAAAATATGAAAAACAGAAAATGAATAGTGATACTTACATATGTATTTACCAAAGATAAATCAATAATTGTACACAACAATCATTTCTCATATTCCGTTTCATTAGAATTTACGTTAAATAGCTGATGTTAATAACAATCTCTACCCAAGTAGATAGACTAGGGTGCTGATGAAGTGCGTGGCTGCACAGAAAAATATCGGTATTTCTCCCACCTAAAAAGTCTAGTTAAATTTTTCTTCTTTTATTTACAATAAGAATTGAAATTACTGAACTTAAGCCCGAATAAGAAATTATTTCTGATTGAAATTAAAATAGTCTCTCAGAAATTGTAGAATATATTTTGCTTTTAAGTTTTAGCTTTGGAATTTGTAAGAAAAATTAGATATTTTTCTATAATTTAGAATAGGTACAGCTTTGAAGCACGCCAGAATTGATCCATTGCATGATTCCGTTCATTTCTACCTTTAAATATTTCTATAAATAAGAGTCTACAAAACCGATAAAAAAATATATAAAGTAAGATATTTGCTTTGGAACCAGCATCCTTAAGACTGGGTTCGCATACGGTAATTTTGGTTGGGTAGTTTTTAGTGTTGTCAATCATTCGTATTTTTAACCCCCGACCAAAAAAAGGGTGTTATAAGTTTGTAGTGTATGTCTGTGTATCTGTGTATTTGTGTGTTTGTCCATGGACTTAATCGAGAGGGTTCTTAGCCATGTTTGAAAATCGGTCCAGCAGTTTAGAAGATATCACATCTTTTCTAGATATGTTCGGAGGTTGAAGTATATTTATTTGACATAATGTCTTTATTTAATTTCAAAAATTGGCTTGTTTTTATGGTTAAGCAATTGTCTATATACGGGAATGAAATGCATATAGACAATTGCTTAACCATAAAAACAAGCCAATTTTTTAAATATGTTCGGAGGTTTTTAAAATTTTAAATTTTTTTTATATATTTGTTCGAATAAAATTTCATGATTTTAATTTTGTTTGAATAGACGAATAATTTTGAACTTTTGTTTGTTTTAAACAAAGAATAAAAAAATTTATGAGAATAATTTTAACAAATTTAGCAAAAAACAACAGTCATTAAAAAAATAACATTAGCACGCATTTTTCTGATGTACATTATCGTCCCTTTGTATCAGTTGTTGTAGGAAAGTTTGAGTGATGAAGGCATAGACAATGGTCACTGAACTACTCCTGCTTCAGCGTATACTAATCCTAATGTAACATCAGAGCACCCTCCTTCGTGGGTATTGTATAGCAGAATCATCGGCGAAGCAAAATAACCAATAAAATGGCTACTAAGCAAAGCATTGAAAATTTAATACGCCTCATTGACAGCAGAGGCGCTGCAACACTGCATTATTAAAAACGTACAAAAAGCAATGTTGTAAAATAATGAAGCTCTCCTCTATCTTTTCCTGCACCACCTACGTTCTCTATCACTATTACTTTCCTAAAAAAGGCAGAACCTGGTAATAGTAGTAGGCACTCATTGCCTACACACATAGAAAACAATTCAATACACAAGAAAATCATTTAACTTTATAACAAACTTAGAAATATTAAAAATTAAATGGAATTAGTTAAAAAATATACATATTTATGCAAAACATATGCTAAATTTCCACCTAAAAAGTGTTGGTATTGTGTTTTATTCTTTAAAAAATCACCCTCAATAGTATTAAAATGCAGTACATATCAAATGTATTGGAATCCGGTTTCTGATTTCTCAGCTTAAAATTTTTCATTACAAAACAGTCTTTTATCATATTTGATATGCTGCTCTAATAACATTTTGGAAAAAAAAATGCCACAACAAAATTTCATTACTTACCATGCTGCCTGTTTATAGTTTTATTATAAGCTGTTCCGTCGCCAACACCAGCAGCAGCAGCGCTATTATAAGGTTGCTGTTTTGTGACATTTAAAATTTTAATCGGCTGTGGAGGCGGATCTGGTTTCCAAGTACCATAAACAATTGACTCAAGCACAAGACCTTCCTTGTATGAAGGCGAAGAATATTTGTGTTCATGATTTGAAATGCGATCTTCCAAAGCAGGAGGCACAGGATTCGTGGGTGTCGTTGAGTATAAAGTGGGTAGAAGTGGTAAATCACTTTTTCCGCTTAAAGCTACAGGAATCCAACCAGGCGTCGTTGTACTGGGTATATTTTTTATTTTAGATCTTGTCGGAATACCCGATGAGGACACAGCATAGGGATACAACATGGGCTGACGTGGCGGCTTTTGAGAATCAAATCCTGGTGGCAGGAGTAAAGTTGAAGGTTTGTACGTTGAGGTCGCTGGTACTAAAGATCTTAAGGGAATAATGGCGGCATTTAAAATCGTTAAATGTGAAATAAGAGCTAAACAAAGCAGGCCGTCTTGTTTTAACATATTAATTTAATTGCTTAGAGTAGAGTATTACAACTGTATGTAGTATCCTTATACCATCTGCAGATGCTCGAATGAAACATAAAGTTCTAGATTTACATATGTATATCTTGTTTTTGTTTAATGCCATAAAAGTTTACATGAATGCATAAACAAAGACCGGGTCAGCCAACATTCTATATATTCTGTGTGAGCTTATTATTATTTCAAATTGATTTAGAAATTTTCACAAAGAACATAATACATCACGCACTTGTGGTAATCTTTTTCAACAGTTGTTTTCGCTTTTAACTTGTTTTTATTTTAAAATTATCTTTCAATAATTGTTTTTCTTAATCTTACACTTTACTAACTGGAAATTGTTGAGAACATAAGTTGGTCATTCATTGCTTCACTCCAACAATGCGAAAACCCGGACAATGCTTATGTGTGTTGCAAATATAACACTTTTGCGAGCTCATCGTGAGTTTTAGTCAGCATCTTTCTTTTAACTGATCTAACAAACATTTCTGCTAATATTGCAAACCCCATTTCTACTTATTTTTCTTGTCTTATTGTTGTGGCCATAATATAATCAGTTAGTTCAGCTTATTTTGCATTCAATGTCTAACACGACTGACCGTTCGTCCATCTAACCGTTGTTTTTTTTTTCGTTTGAAATGGCCAAGAAGAAAAATATAAATAAAGAACAAGTAGTTGTGGCTAGCTGTTCATTTTAAATGTTTTTTTTTATAATGCTATTGTTTTTTCTATAGTTGTTGCATTTTATTTTTTAATTGTTAAACTAAACTATTATTATTGAAAATCATATCAGTTCTGTTGTGGCGAAACCGCGGCACCAACACACAGTAAACAGCTAAATTTAGAGAGAAAAAACGGGAATATTGGTACATTCTTTCTAAAACGAATATATCCTATATGAAAGAAAAGAGGTTTAGAAACTATTAAAACTGAACTAGTTGTGTCTTTGCAACTAACAATTGAAACGCTTAGTGCAATAACTCTGTAAGCCACAAAAACAAAATATTGAATAAATCGACTTTTAAGTTTAAAATAAATTTAAAAAATCAGGGTTTTAACATATTCTACTTTAACCACCCTTAATAAGCATTTTAGGAGGATCACTATGATGTATCCATCTATCAATGCCTTAAACTCATTGGAAGTACCATTTTCAAAAAAAAAAAATTACTCATTATTTCATTTTCAAATATTTATCAAATTTATTAATACAATTGTAATATCATTGCACATTACAAAAAAAATAATTACTTAAGAAATATTTTCTAATAACATTATAAAAAATTCTTCTAAAACGTTAAAAAAAAACTTTTTATAAACAGCAACAACTCTGTAAGCCACATCAACAAAAATAATAATATTTTTTGTGCAATAACTTCGTATGCCACAAAAACTTAAAAAAATCATACCGCGCTAATTTCTGATATAAATTTCATGTCTCTTGGGAAGAGTCCTTTAATACCCATTGATTTAACAGAAATATCAGAAGAACTTGAAAAAAAGCTTCCAGTTTCACCAAAATCCATCGATGAAAAAAAGAACAAGTAAAGTTAGTGTGGCTTACAGTGTTATTGAGGAAAACAAAATGAAAGTATATCATTTTGGAAGAAGTATATTTTGTAATAACACCGCCAAAATAATCGAATTTACTTAAAATCTTTTTAGCATATAAGGCTATGGTACCTAGAAATAGATTGAGCACATAAAATCAATTTTTGATTCCATGTGGCTTATGGAGTTATTGCACTAAGCGTCTCAATTGTATTATCCCAGGAAAAAATTAGACATTATCATCTGAACTACTTGCCATATAATGACTTACTTTTTTGATTAACCAATATAAATATTTTTTTATTTATTTAAATTTTTCTTAAAAAGTTGTTATTTATTTAATCAAACAACGGCATATTTAAAAAAAAAGTAATTTTTCGACTAAAAAAAGTAGTTGCATCAAGAAAAAAATAAGTATTTGCCAAATGGATAAAAATAATTAGTTCCTACAATAAACAACATAACTACTTCTCAAGAATCGATTATTTAAGCTCACGCCTTGTTAAAATCATTAAGTTTTTAATCCAGTAAACAGAACAGCTTCCACCAAAAAAGCTTAATTCCAAACTCGTTTACCTTTTTTGACATTTTTTGCTGCGATCTTACCAAATCGTTCAAAAAATAATTTACAACATAGAATATTTCGCTATCAAAACAAAAAAATAATAATTCCAGCTATGTTTCTATTTTAGATGTGGACGTAATTTTTTTTCAAAACTTGTCACGATCACGCACATTCACGAACCACATAGGTATTTGCAATCACGTATGCTCTTGCACCAGAAAATATGTGAAAGTTTAGGTTAGGTTAGGAAGGATGGTGCTATACCACACCTACACTGGGAGACAGAAATGGGTCCCTTGTGATTCCCTTCTGTTGCCAAAAAAAAGTAATATTTACCCTCCCATTTGTAGTCAGAAGTGACCCTATTATCCATCATTAAGCCACCGAATTCCCATGATGAAGCCCCTGATGTTCTCTAGTTTACACTTCCCGATATTAGTAATGCTTTCATGGAAACGTCTACTCAGTCATCTAAGCCTATGACATTGCAGCTTCGGGCGATGATAGATAATATGTTCAATAGTTTTCCATCCTGTCCATTACCGCACATCCTACAAAAATCTGGAGTGCCAGTTTCCCAAATATTGGTTGCTCTGACCGAGCAGTGACTTGTCAACGCGCCTATCATGATTCGCATCGCCTTCCTATTCATGTCCAGTAGCAGTTTGGATCTTGATGAGTCAAGTTTTGGCCAAAAACCCCTCGAGACTCTACAATACTCCCTACTTCGCCATGAACTGTTGGTCCTGTTTTCTACCCAATTACTGAGTTCCCTATAGTAATGACCTATCGGTAATTTCACCGAGCTGTCCGACATTCCCTCATCTAATGCCGACTCTATTATTGCCAGCTCATCGGCGATTTCATTTCCCTCAACACTGCTGTGGCCAGGAACCCAACATAGTCTGACATTATATTTATCCATAAGCAAGTTGAGGGATTTCCTACAGTCACTAACAAGTTTCGATTTGATATTGTGTCTCTTCAAAGCTTTTAGTGCTGCCTGGCTGTCGACGTAGAAGGTTATCTTCTCACCTTCAACTACATTCCTGGCAACCATATGTGAAAACAAATAATTAAAATTTAATTTCAGAAGAATTTTTATTTATTATTGCAAGGTTAAGCAAGGTTTATATGTGTATAGTAATAGAGGTTGATCGATGCAAAAAAAAAGAAATATGTGGGCAAAAAGAAACCAATTACCGGATAATCAACGTTGCCGGTTAGTCGAATCAGGAATAATCCCGGCCTTAATGTATTCGTTTCTTGCTACACGAAAAAAAATTTCTTTATGCAGGCACCGAAACGGTTATAAGTTTTATTTTAAAAATTACTTTTTAATTATTATTCTTTGATTTTTATTTATTTCTCAGAAAATAAAAGTTATTTGTTGATTTTTATTTTTTCCTCACGAAATAACTGTTAATTTTTAATTTTTATTTTTTTGCTTAAAAAGTAAATTACATTTGAATAAGTCAAAAAATGTTTTTATATTATGCAACATTTTAATTTAGAGTTGTACTAGTTTTGACTAATATAAATTTATTTTATATTTGTTAAATATTTATTGAAGATTTTTTTTAATTTTTCCAAGGAAACATGCATTTGATTTCATAATTATGGTCATACATATCGTGCCATAACCGCCAAAATAGCTTAAGCGACATAATTTTCGAACTTCAAATTTTAACCCCTCCTGTTTTTCCCCCTCCTGTAAAATTGATTAACTTAGAGTTAGCTCTTTAGAACTAAAGGTAACGAAATACTTCTTTCGGCACCCAGTTCCAAAAAAATGTTGTAGCTATCTTGCACACATAATATGAATCATAAAATTAGCTTAATTTACATACATACATATATGTATGTATATTAAACTTATCCGCATGCAAATAAATACGTATAATTAATGAAATATAAAACAAAAGAGTTGTAACGAAAACATTTAATGATGTATGAAATTTTTTCAGCAAAAGTGTTTCAGCAGTTTCAAAAAAATGCTTGCCTCGGAAGATAATAAAAGAAACTACTCGTATACTAAATAAATTTACAAAATAAAAACGCATAAAATGTTTAGAGAAAATCATAAAATTTACACAATTTTTCTTTATACATAAAAACATACATACTTACATATGTATGTATGTATTTATATTTTAATTGTTTGATTTCTATTATCAATTCTATATTGCCTATGAACTCATTTCCAATCATTGTTAAAGATTAAAATAGCGATTGAAGATACATCGAAGCCATGAAGATAGAAAGAAACCTGACCTACAAAATTTTTATTTACTCGTATATCGGCTAAACTTGTAGTTGTATTTGCAAATCTCTTGTTGTCAATATTTTACGAATCATTTGTTAAAAATGAATTATTTATGACACACAAAATGTTGTGACGTAATGCGATTTTAGCATTAAGGCCTAAATCTTTATAAAGACCTTCCAGTTTTTTAATTTTTGTATTTCAAGATACTCTTTTTCTGGGATGCCTGGCTGTCCAAAAGTCAAAATTTACAGTCGTATGAGAACTTTCTGAAAATAAGATAAAGCTTTGAGAATTTCCAACGATTCCAAATCAGATAATTTGTAGGAAGGAATTCCACAAAAATGATTTATTTGTTCAAGCTGTATATTTCGATAGTTGAGAAATATATTTACATACTAGCTTTTATCCGCGGGTCCCCTCGCGTTAATCTGCTTAAATATACATAAAAACCGCTTTTAAAACCGGTACCATATATAAAAAAAATCAGTTCCGCGCGCCGCCACCGGTTATTTTTCTGTGTATCAAGCCGCCGCCGATTGTATCGGCTCGCATCGGCTCAAAACCAGCCGAAATTTTATCTGCTCCAAAAGACAAATTTCGGAGAAAAAATTTTGAAAATCAATTTTCAGTTTCAATTTTTATTTTCTCTCTAAATTTTCATATGCTTATTTGAGCCGCCAAAAATTCTCTCGGCGCACCGCCACCGGTCACAAAACTACTGCGCCGCCGCCGCCGATAATTTTGCATCGACTTGTTTCTCTGGTTTGGGCGTGAAAGCGTAGCAAACAAACAAACAATCTTACTTTCACATCTAAGGATTATCTGCAATTAGTTGTCGACCTTGGAAATTGTTCGATTTGAAATCATACGTTTTATGCCACAACAAGAAGATTTGCTTCTATTTATGAAATTTACAGCGAAGGACTAACTATTTGTACACCCCTAATTTTTGGGGTTTGAAGAAACTTGAAAAGTACATTAAAAAAATACGTGCAAAGTGCTTGGGGTGCGGTGCCGAGCCCTCAAGAAATGGTATCCGAACATGGTCTAATATGCATTTTCTTAAAAAAGTAACAGTTGACATTAACTCCGAAAGAATCTAAAACATTGGTGCTTTTGGCACTATTTTTAGTGTTTTTTGAAGACTCAAAACGCCAAATTCTGAGCATTAGTACCAAACTAAGAAAAAGCACTAAGTAGTGCTTTTAAGAAATTTGTATATTTCTTAAAATTACTTTAATAAAAACATGGTATATTTATTTTTTCACTGTAAAGCATACTTTTTTCGTCTGATATATTTCATTAAAGATGATGCTATCGCCAAAATAGAGAATAGCTTAGAAAATATTAAACATTCTTCATTAATATCAAACATTCTTCTTCGTTTGAATTTTAACTCGTTTTTCACGTTAGTGCTTTTTACGCTTTTTAGATCTCAAAATTACGCTTTTTAGTGCTTGTTTTTAATTTTGATGTGCTTTTAGAGCCCATAAAGTTGGCATCACTGTATTTAGGTTTCTTAAGTTTGTGTCAAAAACGAATGACTGAATGAGTTCGACTTGAGACTTGGATCGAACTCATTCAGTAGCTCGGACATAAGCCAATCATCAAACTCATGTCATTTAAATGGCTTTGATCATAAGTATGTGTCAAAAACGAGCTACTGAATGAGTTCGATTCAAATCTAATAAGCAACAGTTGGTGTTTGGCCAATCAAAAATTAATAAAGTCAAAGCAATAGTACAACCTTACGACTTTTGAAACAGAAATACAATAATCCATATACGCGGCTGTGCTTACAATATTAAAAAACTTCAAAAATATAGTACCAATATATCACAATTTTGCCCATATTTCGCTTCACCGAATACTAACACGCCCGTCCACTCTTGCTCGTTACAGATTATCAGGAGATTTTCAGCCGCAATTTAAAAATTAAAAAATCTTCCGAAAGCTTTCAAAAAATAAGGCAAATAATATTGGATTTTAGACTACGATATTAATTTTACTTCGATACAATTATTGGAAACTCATGAATGCTACTAATTGAGAGAAATTTGACATCTATTATGAGTCTGAACACAATGTAACGATAATTTATTGGAATAATTGGCGGTATTCACAACAAAAACATGATTTTGAAGTTCAAAAATGTTTATCATAAAATATAAGAGCCTAGCTAAAAAAATTATATATGGTCCATATATTTTTAATATATGAGTGTATATAACTATATATGAGTATGTATGAATTCATGTATGGAAATATATGGGATTATACATTGCAAAACTATTATATATGAACTAATATATGGACTAATATATGAAATGTATTATAATATATGAGCTCATATATGGAAATTTCATTATGAAGCTCATATGTGGATCCATATATAGAAATAAGATTTAATATATGGAGCCATATAAGAATGTATGCATACATGATGTATCACATAAGATCGTTTTTGCAATAAAAAAAGCTTGATATTTTATCACTGGTGAATTGGAAATCCATTAGAAAATACATACGGTATGCAAAGTTTATATGCGTATAGCCTCAACCTTTAAAAAAGAAAAACTTTTGTTACAAAAAAAAAGCATTCTTGTACGATTTTATACATTTAGATTTAATATGAATGAAATTTTTTAAGTTCGTTTGAAATGACTTTAAGTTCGTTTTTCCTTATTTGTTCAAACAAATGTTTCATTAAATACAACCTACTTGTTCAAAATCTAAAATAAAGTAATTTTATTAATATAATTTATTACACAGTAGTGCGCTTTTGTGAATCAAGAGAGGATGAATATGAACTTTGCATACTGTAGAGGGAATATTTACACATACATGTATGAAAATGTATGAATATACATAGTTATATGTAATCATATATGCACATATACCCTCATTTTTCGGATCTGAACCATATATGGGATATCATATATGCTCCATACATATTTTTTTAGCTGGGAGCTTAAAAAAATATATAAGGTACTTCCATTCTCTCTTTGTTTTGTAAAATAAGGATTTTTGAAGTTTGTTTTTTGAGAGAAATAAAGAAAAATGTTCCTATATAGGAAAAAATGTAAGTCTTCCCCTAGAAATTTTTTACAAAAATGTGTAATTATCTTAACAAAAATTTGAGAACCCAGCTAAAAAAATTATATATGGTCCATATATTTTTAATATATGAATGTATATAAATATATATGAATATGTATGAATTCATGTATGGAAATGTATGGGAATATACATGGCAAAACTATTATATATGAATTGATATATGAACTAATTTATGAAATGTATATAATATATGTATTATAATATATGTATTATAATATATGTATTATAATATAGAGCTGTGTAGCTCATGAACGAACGGGTTAAATTGAACGAATCACTTAATTGAACGAACTGATCCGGTGATTTTACTGAACGCTTTTGGATCAGTATTGTACCGGTCGAAATTTTCGATCATTCAGTTTGTGTTTCAAGTCTTTTATGTCAAATTTACTTTCGTTCATGTTTGCTATTTATGTTATGTCTTTTTGTTTGAGTTGAGTTTTTGTGTTTTAAAAGGTTTAAGTACGTGTATACCAAATTCTATTTAGTATCGCTTTGATACTGTGATCATTCTTTTTATAATTTGATTTAACAGTATTTTCATAAGAAGTATTTTTACTAGTGTCTTTTATAAAGTGTTTTTACAAAGTAAAGATGTTAGACCTTAACTGTATAGATGTTTATACATACATTTCATTACCTCAATCTAAAATGAATTTGAAGTGCTTGAGATATTTTTTTTGTTTCCGGTAAAATATTTTTGAACACAAAATTTTAACTTAAACTTTGAGAATTAACATTCAAACATTGATGCGCTTTTGATATACATATAAATAGCGATAAAAGAGTTACAATGCTTTTATTAATTATCTGAAGAAAAAAAAACTAGCAAAACCAAACAAAAGTACCTTTCTTAGTCTTAATATTAAACTAAATATTAAGCCAAAATAAAATGTACAATATTCTAGTCGAAAAAACAAGAAACTATTCATAAAATGAATTTAAATATAATTTTTTAAATAAATAATTCAACTTTTTTTAATAAATTCTTCAATTCATTCATTCGCATTATTTAAATACTCGTATATACAACAGATTTTATTATTCTTACAAAATAGCATTGTTTCATACTGTCGTTCAAAAGTGAACGATTGAACGAACGGGTCAATTTTTTGCTAATTGAACGAAAATGACCGGTCACTGAAAAGAACGATTTGGCACAGCTCTAATGAGCTCATATATGGAAATTTTAATTATGAAGCTCTTCATATGTGAATACATATACAGAAATAAGATGTAATGTATGGTGTCATATAAGAATGTATGAATACATGATATATTACATAAGATCGCATTTGCAATTATTTATTTATTTTATTTTAAAAAATTAATAATTATAACTACAATTATAAGAATTAATTAAAAACGAAAAAAGAGTACTAGCGTCTGAGACTTTCGACTCCGAAATATTACAAAATTTGTTTTTAAATAATATTTTTAAGATTATTTTTGGATATAAATTTATAAATCAATGGAATCACATGTATTTTTTAAAAGATCTGATGGAATTTTATTGTTGAAAAAGTGAGTTCTCTATGAGTTGTAGGTGGTGCATTCGTTCAGGATATGCGTTACGTTAAGCTGGGTATTACATCTAGGGCAAACGGGAGGTGTAGTTCTATCATATAGATGTTGATGCGAAAATTTACAGTGGCCGATTCTCAGGCGTACAAATACGGTTGATTCTTCTCTTGAACAGTTTTGGGGGTAAAATGGTTTATTTCCGGTAGGGTTAATATTTTTGTAACTAAGCTGGTAGTTTTCCCATTGTCGAGATTTTGTAGACGTCAAGAGAAAAGAGATGGTGTTTCAAATATCCTGGACCTCCCACGGCATATGCTTTGTTAGTGGACGTTGTTTTGCGTCTTCGGCTGCTGAGTCGTCGTATTCATTGCCAGTGATGCCAACGTGTGAAGGTACCCACATAATTTTTACTTTATTTGCGTTTTTGATACAGAGATTCCTTATTTGGCTGATTGTGGGTAACTCGTACCTGGAGTTTTGAGTGGCTAGGATGGAGGAAAGGCTATCAGAACAGATTATATATTTAGAGGCGTTCTTTGTGGCATATTGTATAGCCAAAAGGATTGCCAGGGCTTCAGCGGTAAACTTTGAGCAGTAGTCGTTGATGAAGCCTGTATCTATAATACCCCTATCTTGGTTGACAGTGGCGAAAGTTGTAAAGTCATTTGATTTGGACCCATCTGTGAAGACACACTTCCAATTATCCGCTGTGAAGTTAGCGGCGATTTGGCTAAACAAATTTTTATAAATGCTAAAAGATGTTATAGTCTTAGGAAATTCTGCCAAAGATACAATAAAACTGTTTTTATTTATCATCCATGGTGGTTGCGTTTGTTGTTTTATAAGCACAGGATCAATGTCGAGGTTAAGTTTTTTGGAAAATAATTACTATGCATCTTGCAATGGTGGATTTAATTCTGGGTGTTCTAATGCCATTTTGAATTCTTTTTACTTCTTGAAACAGTGCCTTATTACGGCAGATGAAAAATTTAGGGATAAGCCTGTGTGTCAGAAAAATGGTCCGATCCATGATAGAGGGCAAGCCAGCCTCAGCTAGGATGTTTTTGATTGGACTGGAGGGGAACGCTCCAATGCTTCGGCGAACTGCTGCGTGATAAGGTGCCTGTATAAGTTTAATATGTGAGGAAGTACACCAACCGTATATAGGAAGAGCGTAATCGATTTTTGAGAGCATGATTGCCCGAGTTATATTTATCATGGTCGAAATATGTATCCTAAAGTTTTTCGATGTTAAATATTTTATAATGTTTAGTCTTGAGTTTAAATTTTTCCTCATTTGTAGACAGTGTTCCTTAAAAGTAAAAACCCTGTTGAAAATAATTCCTAGGATGCGTAGATAGTTAACTTTTTAATTGTGGTATTTGTCATTGATTATAAGCCATTGATTCTGACTTGAAACTTGCGGTTACTTAGAAAGCTTTTAATTATATAATACATCTTTTTATCTATTTTCCAGTTGTTAAGCTGTTGCAGGACAACATGAGCACCGATTCGGTCAAAAGCCTTTTCGAAGTCGGTGGATAGAATGCTGACATGATTTCTGGTGGATATAGCTTTAGATATGAAGTGTTGCAAGTAGTATACTAGTGCGTCGTCTGTACCTTTCTTTTGCATAAATGCTACCTGGTTGGGTGTTAAAAAATTGTTTACTTGCGTGAACCACAGCAGTCGCCTTGCGATGATTTTTTCAAAGATTTTGCTGGTGCAGGATAATAAGGAAATTGGCCTGAATACAGAAACAGTGAGGTGGTCTTAATTTGGTTTAGGAATTGGGACAACAATTGCGGTTTTCCAAGCTTGCGGAAATATGCTAGATACCAGAATATTATTGTAGAGAACAAGTAAATGGGTTTTGCTTGAGGAACATAGAGTTTTTAACATGGGATATGAAACCCGGTCCATGACAGGTGTTGCACCTTTAGCTGAATACAGCGCGTCTTCAAGTTC
This sequence comes from Tachina grossa, assembly GCA_949987645.1. Taxonomy (NCBI): domain Eukaryota; kingdom Metazoa; phylum Arthropoda; class Insecta; order Diptera; family Tachinidae; genus Tachina; species Tachina grossa. The sequence continues at coordinate 46,549,697 of OX465278.1, read as the reverse complement.
TGTAATGTTGATTGGGCAGTCCGTTTTTTCCGCGAATTTATTAAAATTTTGATGGGTGTATGTGTAGTGCATAAAGCTGGATTTACTATTGCGAAAAGCAGGAGGAAAGTTCCTGTCATCACATAGGGTTGACCAATTTGTTGCAAAATAGTTAGCAATTTCGAGAGGATCTGTAATAATATTCGCACCATGTTGTAAGTTACTGATGACGTTAGTACCATGGGCGCCTGATATGCGTTTTATATCATTCCAGATGCGTTGTGAGGGTGCTTTAGGGTTGATATTTGCGGTGAGCTTTTGTAAGCATATAGCTTTACTGTCTTTAACGGCTCGCCTAAATAAGGCGTTATATTTTTTGTAGTTCAGTAAATTGTCGTTGTTTCTGAATCGCTTAAAATAGTGCAAAGTTTTTGTTTCTCCTTGCGCAACGAGTCTAGCTTAGAATTCCACCAGATTACTTTCGGTACAATATCTCTTCTCTTACGTGTTTGTGGAATGGTTACGTTAGCAGCAGATCTAAGCCATTTAGATTGTTGATTTATATGTTGATTTATATTCGGAGTAATATTTACTTTAGAGAGGTTTTCTTTACACTTTATTTGAAATAGAGGCCAGTTGGCGGAATCGGTTTTGAATTTTGATAGGTATTTTGCTTTTGAATAGTTAACCCTTTTTGCAACAGCGATTAAAATTGGGTAGTGAGCATAAAGGGGCTACATCAGATGAGCAGAGGGAAATATCTACGTGGGAGAAAGTGTTATGAGTTGAAAAATGGGTTGGTGATCCATTGTTTAATATCACAAGGTCTTCATTGAGAACAAAGTTATCAATTGTTAATCCACGCGAATTTGTATTTACTGAGCGCCATAGCGGGCTGTGTGAATTAAAATCACCTGTTAATAGAAAGGGGTAGGTAATATTGTTAACTATTGTTTTTAGCATTTGTTGCATAAAGTTTTGATAAGGGGGAATGTATATGCACGCTACATCAAGTTTAATACCAATATCAATTTGAATTGCAATTGTGGCTAGGTCATTATTAGTGTATACTATTTTATGTGGTATACTCTTTTTAATGAGGAGGCCTATGCCTTCCTTCGAGGATATATTACCAAGTAAGTTATGGAAGAAGCCGTTGTACTGTTTTGGGACGATTATGTTATTTTGATTAAATGGGATATGGGTCTCTTGTATTGAAATAATGTCTGGATTGAAATCGTTGATAATGAGTTGTAGTTCGTGGAAATTATTTATAAGTCCGTTCAAATTCCACTGAATTATTTTCAAATCCATGTTTAAAATATAGTGAAACAATTATTCTCCATCTATAAACATTAGAGGAGTTCGATATTTGATGCAAATTGTCTTGCGTAAGTGCAAATGCAAAATGTCGTAGCTTTTCTTTGGATTGTGTGTGTATTTTGTTGTTGGATTTGAAAGAAAAGCTACGATATTTTGCATTTGCACTTACGCAAGACAATTTGCAACCAAACATCGAACTCCGCTATTATTTCTTCTTGTTCGTTGTAATTTAAGTTCTGTTGTGATGATCGCTTTGGTAAACCTAGAGCATTGTTTTGCGTAAAGTTAAGTGTTTCATTTATTGTTGTTGATTTTGCTGTTGTTGTTTTATTAGTTGTTGGTAGCTTAGTCATTGATCTTGTTAACATTGAGTGTGATGTTTTGGTGTTTTTGTTATTTGTTGTAGTTTTTGGTGTTTTTGCTTCTTGTGTGCTTTTTATTGCAGTGATAGTAGGAGTGTTGTTATTGTTATTGTATTGTTACGGTTTTGTTATTTAAGACAGCAAGGTTTTTTGCTGTCTCAGATTTTGAATTTTGATTTTGTTCACTTAAAGTGTTGATTTTTGTATTGTTTTTATTTTACGAGTTAATAATTTTTTTGTTTGTTAGCACCTCGCTGAAGGAATTTACAAACGGTGGTGTTGTTGTTTGTGGTTCATATTTGACTTTGGCGGCTTTTGAAGTGCATTTTTCTTTAGTTGTAATTTTTAGAATTTCTTTATGTTGTTAGTAGACTCTGCATTATTTGGAGTTTGATTTGTGATTATCGGCACAGTTAACACAAAAAGTTCTGGTACATTCTGCGGGAGGATGTGGCGGCAAGGCACATGTTTCACATAGGGGGCTATTTTTACACCATTTTTGTGTGTGACCAAGACTTGACAAGATTTGCACAGCATGGGGTTAGGGTAGTAGGGCCTTACTTTTACTTTGTGCCAAGAAATGTCCAGTTTTTTAGGGGTGGAATATCGGTCAAAGAAGTACACCACATGGGGCTAGCTTTTCTTCTGCGTTTTTTTTTTAAGTATTTGTATACTTCGATAACACCTTGTGCCTTTAGTTCACTAACTATTTCTTCTTCGGAGACATTGTTTAAGTAGGGGGCATATATTGTACCCTTAGAACAGTTTAATTTAAGATGGTAGTGGCACTTAATATCGCAAACTCCAGGTAATGTTTTTGTTGAAATTAATTTATCAGCGCTTTTTTATTTCCGGTTAGAAGGAGGAGGTTACCATCGCGTAAGTCCGAGACCGAGATAATATCTGGACAAATTTGTTTTAAGGACCGATGCACTATAAAACAGGAATAACTTTGGATATTTTTATCTCCAGTTGCCGAAAGGATGACATATTTAGGGTCGGGTTTTTGCAAAGAAGGGAGTTCGGGAAAAATTTGAAAGTCGTTTTGGTTTGTCCGTTTCTTTTTTGGGTGGGGGGCTTCCGCTAAAACCGCAAATCGATTTTCCCCCAAATAGGGAGGATCACACATTATAGCTGCCTATCAACAGACAAAGTTTTTTTTAACGGAACGAATATTTTTTTCATCACTGTTAGTAGTGGTAATTGCAAAAAATGAGGGAAAAAAGAACAACACTCTAATAGGATTAAGAAACAACGTACGACGCAAAGGTTAGTCGATGAGGCTATACGCATAAAAACTTTGCATACCGTATGTATTTTCTAACAGACCTCCAATTCACCAGTGATAAAAAAAAGAGAGAAAAAATCGAGTTAATAAAATTCATATGTGATACATCATGTATGCATACATTCTTATATGGCTCCATATATTTAATCTTATTTCTATATATGGATGCACATATGAGCTTCATAATGTAATTTCCATATATGAGCTCATATATTATAATACATTTCATATATTAGTCCATATATTAGTTCATATATAATAGTTTTGCAATGTATAATCCCATATATTTCCATACATGAATTCATACATACTCATATATAGTTATATACACTCATATATTAAAAATATATGGACCATATATAATTTTTTTAGCTGGGCCTTTATATTTTATGATAAACATTTTTGAACTTCAAAATCATGTTTTTGTTGTGAACTCCGCCAATTATTTCATAAAATTATCGTTACATTGTGTTCAGACTCATAATAGATGTCAAATTTCTCTCAATTAGTAGCATTCATGAGTTTCCAATAATTGTATTGAAGTAAAATTAATATCGTAGTCTAAAATCCAATATTATTTGCCTTATTTTTTGAAAGCTTTCGGATGATTTTTTAATTTTTAAATTGCGGCTGAAAATCTCCTGATAATCTGTAACGAGCAAGAGTGGACGGGCGTGTTAGTATTCGGTGAAGCGAAATATGGGCAAAATTGTGATATATTCCCAGCTAAAAAAATTATATATGGTCCATATATTTTTAATATATGAATGTATATAAATATATATGAATATGTATGAGTTCATGTATGGAAATGTATGGGATGATACATGCCATCAGACTGTGGGTGAAGTGGTGTGGTTCTGGTTTTCTTTATCCCATATCGCTCGCACATGTTTTTAAATATGGCAGACTCAAAATTTCTACCTTGATCAGAGTGCAGTTCAATAGGAACTCCATAGCGACATACCCAGTTGTTTACAAACGCGTCCACAACCGTTCTGGCTTCCTGGTTGGGTATGGCATAAACTTCTGGCCATTTGCTGAAATAGTCCATCACTACAAGAATATAACGATTCCCAGCGTTGCTGACTGGAAAAGGTCCTGCTACATCCATTGCTATCCGCTCAAAGGGTGCTCCTGAGTTATATTTTTGCAGCAGACCCCGACTTCGTTTTGCTGGACCTTTAGCCTTCATACACTGTGTGCAATTCGCTATCCATTCGGCTACGACTAGTTGACATCCAATCCAATAAAAACGCTGTTTTAACTTTTCGAGCGTTTTTGTTACGCCCAGGTGACCACCGCTGGGTCCATTATGGTACTCCTTCAACACCTCGCTCCTCTTGTATGTTGGGACCACGATCAGATTGGAAACCGTCTTATGGTCTACACTTTCCCAGACACGATACAAACAGCCATGTGGACTTTCAGCTGATATCTCATTACGGGTGAGTCTTATATCCTCCTCTTTAGCCGCTATAATTTTTCCCAGTGCAGGATCTGCGCTTTGCGCCTCTGACCAGTCTTCTTCCGTACCAATTTTTGTAAGCCTGACATCAATGACACATTCTTGTGCCTCGACTTTTGAACAATGTCTGCACTGTAAGCTACAGGGCCGCCGTGACAGAGCATCAGCATTATTATGCTTTGCACCCTTTCTGTGCTCAATGCTGAAGTCGTAGCTCTGAAGACGTTCAATCCAGCGTGCTAGCTGCCCTTCAGGATTTTTAAACTGCAGTAGCCACCTGAGCGCAGTTCTTAAAGTAAAGTGTTGGCCGTACAAGTATTTATGAAAATGCTTAATGCACTCCAACACTGCCAGAAGCTCCCGTCGTGTCACACAGTAGTTCCTCTCAGGTTTCGAAAGTATTCGGCTGTAATAGCCCACTACTTTTTCTGTTCCATTAATCACCTGCGATAACACACCTCCTATTCCATATCCACTCGCATCGCTATCTAACGCAAATTTTTCCGTAGCAACTGGATATGCTAAGACTAGTAATGAGCACAATAAATCTTTTAGTGTCTGGAAAGCATTCTCTGCAATTCACCCCAATCGTATGGTTGCGACTTCTTTGTTAGCTCATGCAAGCTTTCAGCTACGCTGGCAAAATTTGGCACAAAGCGTCTGTAGTATGTGCAAAGTCCCAAAAAGCTGCGCAATTCGTGAAGATTTCTTGGACGAGGCCAGTCCTTTACTGCTCGTATCTTATCTTCATCTTTTGAAATGCCATCTGCTGCAACTTTATGGCCCAGATACTTCACCTCTTTCTGGAATAGTGCACACTTTTTGATGCTGAGTTTGAGTCCAGCCGATGATATGCGCTGAAAGACTTCAGTCAGATTTTTAAGGTGTTCATCAAAAGTCTTCCCCATTACAATTATGTCATCAAGATACACCAAGCATGTTTTCCAGTGCAGTCCTTTTAACACGTGCTCCATGAGCCGCTCGAAAGTAGCCGGAGCATTGCAGGGCCCAAATGGCATAACATTAAACTGCCACAGACCATCGCATGCGCTGAAAGCAGTTTTCTCCTTGTCTTTCTCCGCAATCTCCACCTGCCAATAGCCGCTTTGTAGATCCAATGTGGAGAACCATTTCGTTCCAGCAAGCGTATCTAAGGTATCGTCAATTCTTGGTAGTGGGTAACTGTCTTTTTTAGTCACGTCGTTTAGTTTCCTATAATCGACGCAAAATCGAGTACTGCCGTCCTTTTTCTTTACTAACACTACCGGTGAGCTCCAGGGACTTGAAGATGGTTCGATTACACCACACCGCTCCATTTCATTGACTAGCTCTTTTACCTCAGTTCGCTTAGCCAGTGGTATACTTCTGGGCACCAATTTTATTGGCCTTGCTTCGCCAGTATTTATTTAATGTTTCACTATTGCCGTTCTCCCTTGGCTTTTATTCTGCCCGGCAAAAATGCAGGCGTGCCTTTTTAGCAGTTGCTTGGCTTTATTTCTGTCAGGAGGTGATAGCCCTGCTACCCATAGCTCCACATGTGCCTGAAATTCTTCACGCTCCTTTGCAGACAAATTGGCAGGTTCTGGCTTTTTATCGCAGTTTATTATTGCCTCTGCTTGAGCACATTGACCTATTTCGGAATTCTTGTTGATGACTTTTTCTTGGCCTGATAAATTTAGTACCCGTACGGGAACCTTTCTTCCATTGCAAGTTTTTACGAGGGTTTTTGCTCTTAATAGCTCGCTCTTAATTTCTGCTGGTTCTACTACCCACAACCGATTGTTCTCGCAATCTCCCTCCATTTGTGCCCATATTACTGATTCAGACCGTGGTGGTAATGTCTGATTTTCAATAGCAAGCAGTTTCTTGACGTGCATCTGATTGTCATATCCAACATCAAGCGGTATTTCAACATTACGCCAAATCATCACTTGTTGCCCCATATGCAAGTTGATTCCGTGGTTTATCATAAAATCCGCTCCAATAATAACCTCGTTCACAATATCGGCAACAGTAAATACGTGTTTCACAGTGATATTGGCAATAGTCACCTTCGCCTCAGTTTTACCATAGACAGTGGCAGGCTCCGCAGTAGCTGTATCGTAGTCGTATATTACTTATAGTTTCACATTTCCCCTTTACTACATCGGGCCTGATTATTGACTGTGACGCTCCTGTGTCTATAGTAAGGATGTGCCTTTCACCGTTGATGTATCCACATGCAGTAAGGTTGCTATTTTTCTGCTGCATCACTGATATGGAGATGGTGGGGCCGTCGTTTGTGGGAGCTAGCTCTTGCCCCTTAGTGCTAGCTCGTTTTAGTTTAACGGGGACTCTTGTGTTGTTTGTTGGTACACCCGTTTACTGTTCCTTGATGGGGAAACAGATCTGGCTCTCTTTCTTGGCGCCTTGCAGTTGCGTAATGACCAACTTTGCCGCAGTTATAGCACTTATTATTAACTTTGTGCTCTTTCTCCGCCAATGCTTGTCTCACGGCCTCCTTAATGCTAGAGACTAGACTATTATCATTTTCAACAAGGACTTCCATGTTCCGTACCTTGCACACCTGTGGCTTCAAAATCAGCCTAGCAGTCTCCTGAGCTAGTGCAAATGAAACCATTTCTGCGAAGGTTGCCTTTTGCGTAGCACACACTGCAAGTTTGATATCAAGGTCGCGGATGCCATTAACAAACGCCTCCGTTTTGACATGATCCAGGAATGGATGGTTTTCGCCTGGATACGTAAGCTGCACCAACCGCTCGATTTCCATTGCGAAATCTTGTAGAGACTCATTGGGCTTTTGTCCTCTACATCGCAATTCCATGCGGTATATGTCACGCTTGTGCTCACCGCCATATTTGCGTTGCAGTGCCGCCATTATGTCATCAAAACTGTTTCTGCAGCCTACTGGTACAGTTTCGAGTACTTCTGCTGCCGTACCTTTTAAGGCCAAAACTAGCTCTATGGCCTTTTCTTCACTGTCCCATCCATTTCTGTTAGCCAATGTTTCGAACTGAAATTGGAAGATGTTCAGTGGTGCACTGCCATCGAAACAAGGCGTCTTTATCCTGCTGGAAACCTCTGGAACAAATCGCACTGGTCCGCCTTGGCACTGGAGATTGACGATTTTTGCTTCCAGCTCGTGCAATTTCTCGTCTACGTCTTTCACTTGTACTGCCACGCCACCAATTTCTAAGCTATGGACTTTATTCTCAAGCTCTGAGATTTTCTCGTCAAACTTGATGACTTGTACTTCAATGCCATCCACTCTTCTATATAAGGCCTCAGAAATTTCTTGAAGTTTCTCATTTGTGGCCTTCAGAGCTCTAGAAGACTCCTGAAGTCTCTCATTCATTTGGCCTAGAAGTTTGTCGTTGTTTGCCTTCATTTCCTCATTGCTTGCTCTAGAAGTTTCTTGAAGAATTGTTTCCATTTTACTCATCATAGCAGCAAACATTGCACCGATGTCTGTACTGGTTGCTGCTGCACGAGTACATACCTCAATTTCTTCTTTTTCATCGAACTCGTAGCTTTCTATGTCGATGTTGCGCCGCTGGAACTCTTCCAACAATCTTTTCTGTAGTTCGACCTCATTACCAGTTGTTGGCAAGTCCAGATTGTTCAACTCTTTCTTGAGTTGCTCCACCTTAAGCTCTTGAAATTTCATTCTTCCTCGTATTACAAATTAATTATTTTCTAATTAATTTATTATTTTTATTTTAATTTTGCAATCCCACTTCTGACACCAAATGTTACGTTTAAATTTTATTAAACGTGTGAGTTCTTTTGATTGCTCAAAAATAAAAATAAATAACACACAATTTTTATTTGCTACTGTTTTTCCTTTTATTCTTAACGAAGCAAATTACAACTTGTCTTTACTTAACTACTTCTTATCGTTATTATCCACTTTCAACGAGGTCTTAACTTGACTACTTTCTGATTAGCACTGATCCATTCTCGCACATGCTGACACTTTTTATAGTACAGCAACCGGTTCTCGAATGTTCGCCCGATAGGTGGCGTAATAACATGTCTGTACTTAGTAATGGCATCTATACATGCCGCCATTGTCATTTACTATTGGTAGCCAGATGTTCAAACAGCCCTCTAGCACAATCGGGAAAATTCATGTTGCTGCTTCTAGGCGTTAAAAAAATGGTTTAATAACCGGTCAGATCTTTTGACAAGTCTATTTCAGAGATCTTATAGCAGTGCGCTTTTGTGAATCAAGAGAGTATGAATATGAACTTTGCATAATGTAGAGGGAATATTTACACATACATGTATGAAAATATATGAATATATATAATCATATATGCCCATATACCCTAATTTTTCGGATTCGATTAATATATGGCATATTATATATGCTCCATACATATTTTTTTAGCTGGGTAAAATTACTTTTTTTTAGATTTTGTTGTATTTAATGAAACATTTGTTTGGACAAATAATGAAAAACGAACTAAAAGTCATTTCATTCATCATTTTAAGTCAAAAGGTAAATCAATTATTTAAAAAACACAAAACTCATTTTCGTACATAAAATTTAATTTAAAAAATCAGATTAAAAACTAATGCAATTAATTATAACAGAAAAAATAATCCGTCTAACAATAGTTTTCAATATATTTTTTGCAGTAATATGAATAGAGAATTCTGTTATTTTCTATAAAATTAATGACTGGATTATCCTTTTGATTATTTGATATATTGAATGGGGCCACAATGTATAAAATCACACCACCCAGCTAAAAAAATTATATATGGTCCATATATTTTTAATATATGAATGTATATAACTATATATGAGTATGTATAAATTCATGTATGCAAATATATGGGATTATACATGGCAAAACTATTATATATGAATTAATATATGGACTAATATATGAAATGTATTACAATATATGAGCTCATATATGGAAATTTAATTATGAAGCTCTTCATATCTGAATCCATTTATAGAAATAAGATGTTATATATCGATGGTCCCAAATACAAAGGGCCTAACTCAAATAATTATTTGAGTTACAATTATAATTGTAACTTTACAGGAGAAGGTAAAAACATAGTACAAACTGTAATATTCAATGTGCAACTTAAAAAAATCGTTATTTTTTACACTATTATAATAAATTTTTGTGACGATGGGTATTTGTGTGAAATGTATTGGAATCATTGAAAAACTAAATTTTGCAAAAAATACGAGTTAGGCCTTTCTACTTGAGACCATCGATATGGAGCTATATAAAAATGTATGCATACCAGGGAAAGCCAATCGATACAAAAAATTTTGGATACTCCCGCACATATCGAACATTTCTTATGCTAGTGCGTGTTGATATCTATTCATTCTCATACTTGCGTATACCGCTGCGCACTTTATTTCATACTTGTATGTATCGATGCGCATTCTTCGTTACATCCCGCATATCTACGCATATCTATCGACATACCCATGACTTGCAACACATTTGGTTTCTTAAATATTTTTTGATAAGTGTTGCCAGAAATACTAGCTTGTAGTTGTTGAGGTAATAACATGTTTTTCAAACTATTTTAACATATGTTTTACCCACACACACACCATTCGCAGTCCTTAGATCTAAAAGCCCTATTAAATATTTACGGGAGTAATTTGACCGCGGGTATAGAAATACGCTCCATTTCGGATCTGGGCTAAGAGCCGAATTAGTGGAAGAAGGGTTGAACCATGGCATTCCATACAATTTAAGCGCTTGTTTGTCGCCAATTTTCGCGATGAAACTGACTTTTTAGCCAAATTTTGGATTTTTTACCATTTTGCCGATTTTTAATCCATCTGCATATCTATTTGATGTTAGCGAATTTTCGTCATTTCGGCATTCCTTACATCTTTAGTATTTGTAATTTATTTTAGGGATATTTATCGCAAATGTTTTCTTTTTTTTTTTTTGCAATAAAAGTGATTGTTCCCAATTATTTGTTTTTTTTTTGGCAGTTTTGAAGATTTTCAACCAGTATCAGACTATGATATATTTTATCTCTTTTTATGTTACCAAGTTTTTGCTAATTTTCGCAAAATTTTTCCAAGTTTTTGACATTCTTTACAATTTTGGTGTTTTTTAAATGCCTTTTAAGGCTTTTTTCAATTAAATAATTATTTGCGAATTTTCGCAACTTTTAGTAAGTGAGATTGTTTTTGATTTTTAAAATCTACTGAGTATTTTCGTTCACATTTTTTAGGTTTTGGACATTTTTTTAAATAATATTCGCATTTTTGCAAGTTTTCGCGGTTAATATGCCGAACAAATTTTCGATTTATTGCTTTTTGGGGTTTATATAATCAGCTTTAGGGGATTTTTTATTGTTTTAATCCTTGCGAGTTTGCATAATTTTTGCAATATATAAATTTTTTAATAGAAGTTTGCTAAGGAAACCCGTCTCGTATTTACGCATTTTTTCCATAAAATTGGTTGTATAAAAATTTTTTCATTTGTAAACACGCTCCTGGAGAACCAAATTAGATCAAAAAAGTTGTAAAAAAATGCTTCAGAAATTCATGTTACGTGTCTTCTCTATTACCAAATAGAAAAAGTTTCGTGAAATAGATTTCATAAAAAAAATGCATAATATAAATTAGGCATTTGTTAAATTCATACACAACGATTTTTTTTTATTTACTTACATATTTGGTAACATAGTTCAAATAGTCATACTCGTCATTACATGCCTGTGCGCACATGCATTGATACGAATATCTATAGCACATTTGTTTGATCGAACCCGCACCTACCGATATTTTTTTTTTTTTTTTTTTTTTTAATGCATGTATTTATTTATTGTATCTTCATATATGAACTAACAATAGGTATTCAAATCTTACATCTATAAAAAAAAATTATTAGGCCCGACCAGTGTCGGACATAAACTTAGTGGTAGTTATAAATAATACATTAGTAGTGATAATCAAAACAAAAAAAAGGGGGGGGGGGAAGTATTTTCAAGTAGTCCCATCTGGAGTGTTAGGTATAAGAGCCCGTGTGTCCCTCTTTTTTAAGCGGACGTGTCCAGTAAAGTTCAAAATATTACGAGCAAGCGGATTAGGATGTGATTCGAGTTATGTTAAATATTTGCCTGCGTATTTTGCAATTTCTTCAGTCACTAGTGGCATATTTAAATCACGATGTATAATAGAATTTTGGATGTACCATGGTGCCGATGTTATTAACCGTAAAATTTTGTTTTGCCTTCGTTGGATTCTCTCGACATTGGAAGCTGAAGCAGTGCCCCATAACTGAATTCCGTAGCGCCACATTGGCTTCAAAAGCGACTTGTATAATAAAAGTTTGCAGTCTAGGCTGAGTGTTGAGTTTCTGCCAATCAACCAATATATTTGAGTTAACTTAAGTTTCATCTGAGTTAACTTAGAGTCAATATGATGTTTCCATGTAAGTCTTCGATCAAGGTGCATACCAAGGTATTTCACTTGGGAATGTTGAGGAATATTTTGATTGTTGATTCGAATGGGGGAGCAAGTATCTCTTCTAGGGTGAACGTTATATGGACACACTTTTGTTCATTGACTTTAATTCTCCATAAGTTCAACCATATTTCCAGCTGAGTGATATGTTCCTGGAGATTGCGGGATGCCTCATAAGGGTTTTCGTGCACACTCATACAGGCTGTATCATCGGCAAAAGTAGAAATATGGATATTATTGCTCACAGGCATATCACAAGTATATATTAAATACAAGACAGGACCCAGAATACTACCCTGGGGCACACCAGAAGATATAGTTTCGGGCACACTCGTGAACTCTCCTTCCACAACAGTGAACTTCCTATCAATAATATAACTTTCCAAAAGCTTTTGAATGTTTATTGGCAGATATGTCTTCAATTTTAAAACTAGTCCATCGTGCCATACTTTATCAAACGCCTGAGAAACATCAATAAAGAGAGCAGAACAATACTTCTTTTCTTCAAATGTTCTTCTTACAACTTGGACCAGTCTATGCGTTTGTTCAATCGTGCTGTGCTGACTTCTAAAGCCAAATTGATGGTCCGGGATGCACCCATTATCAGTTAAAATTTTGGACAATTTAGTCATGAGCAGCTTTTCGAAAAGCTTTGAGATTGTAGATAGTAAGCTTATAGGCCTATATGACTCAGTCTTGGTAAGATCTTTGCCCGCCTTTGGAATCATTTTGATCTTGGCCAGTTTCCAGTTATGTGGAAAATACTGCATTCTTAAAATAGCATTAAAAGTAAATAGCAGGATTCTTATTGCAATATGAGGCAAGTTCATGAGCATTTTGTTACTATACAGATTTTAAATGCTCAGAAAATAAGTTGCCTTTCTCACTATCACTTCTTGCCCAGCCTCCGGTCGCAGTACGCAATGGTGATTTAAGATCAACGGGTCGTTTAAGATTTCTAGTAGCGCGAGTTAAGGTTCTTACACATTTTCTTGAGTAAAAAAAAATAAAATAAAAATATCTTTTATGAACGACAAGCGTTCGTCTTTATTCGGTATATTTTCTTAAAAACTACTGAATTGCTAAATGTTTCTTAAGGACTATTTATACTACTTGTACTTATCATATTCTTATCTTTAAGAGTGTTTATTTATGTATTAGTAACCCTTCGGTTAGTAATGATTCTTTGTTACAAAAATGTGTTTATTTATAATTAGGATTTTTCTTAAAGTAGATATTGTTATCAGTTAGCACATGTGTTTGGGTATTATTATTCCTAATTGCTTACTTACTGTTTACAAAATTAGATATTTTTCTTAAAGTATATATTGTTATTAGTTAGCACATGTGTTTGGGTATTATTATTCCTAATTGTTTACTTACTTTCTACAAAATTAGATATTTTCCTTAAAGTATATATTGTTATCAGTTATAATTCAATGCTGGACTTTGTACGTCTGTCTATGTCTTGTAATTACGTTTGTAAATATAATATAATTTTGTTGTTGTATATAAGATACGACATCTTAACTCTCCTCCTTCTTAAACAAGAGCATCCCGCTCTTTCCTAGCTTTTTCTAAAACTGATTTATAATAGACGTTGTAAGCCTCTGTTTGTTTGGTTTCTCTATAAGCAATAATGTATTTAAATGTTTTCAGTCCTAATATAATTATAACTATTGTGGTTGCTATTATAAGCAAAGAGTAAGAAACTGTTCTGAAGGGATGTTCTTCATATGGTATAAGAAATCTCTGTAATGAGTCTATGTTAGTGAATGCATTTTCCTTGTCTGATTGTATTATTTTCTCTATTTCAAAGTTTTCGTTGTGTTTGGTATGTATAGCCTCAATTAATCTATCATGAAGATTTCTATATGTTGTTCCATCAATGTTAACTAGGTCTGTGAAAGAAACTAGAAATGTACCTGTCATTGATCTATTTTCAACCGTATGATTTCCATCAATTAATATGTGTCCTTCATCTATTTCTAACAAGTTTTCATTATATTCCTGAATTACTGAACATTTGGTGCTCCTATTCTCAAGTAGTGGTATTGTACAATTGTTTTGAGTTTTGTTGATCTGACATATATTTTTTCCTAAATAATTTTTGCAATATTTTGTTCTGACGTAGTTAATACCGCACTGTGCTATACTTTTATCTGTGATTACCTTCCCGTGTTTAAAGCTGAGTGGCGTTATCTTAAAAAATTTGCAATGCTTTGTTACAATTGGGTATTTATAAATGGCAATAATTAACTCATTAGATCTTGCTATGTGAATTGTAGAATACTCTAGTATATTTATTATTGGTATTGATGCCCGTTCTTTATTTATAATTTCCTTGACATCGTTCAAGTCGATTGCTTCTGAAAGATACTGATTATTTTTTGCGGCGTTTATAGTTCTTACCAAGAGTAGTAACTGATCATGAATTTGTTGTATAATAAGATGGTTCTCAACTTTCCTTGCACCAAGTGATTCAATAAGTTTTTCGAAGCGTGAGTTCATTTGGTGTTGTATTTCATTGTTGTTAATAAGTTGATTTATTTTCTCTTCAATCGCAATTAAGTCATAATGGTCTGGGACACCTATGATGAACTTGAGTGCTGATCCCAAAAAGTTTATTGAGCGCTTGAATATTCTATAGAACGTCACTTTTTCTTGTTTTTCGATTTTTTTTTAAACTCTTCAGTTATTCCATGTTCATTCAACTGGTCTGCTAATGTTTCAATCTTCCTCAACCAGATTAGTTCTTCCGTTGTAAATGTATCTTGTTTTTTAAAAATTGATTCGTATGGGGTAAGTATTTTTGTGAGATTCGTAATATGGAATAAAAACGTTGTTTCTTCGAATAGATATACGTCGTCAGTTAGTGTCAGAACTAACTTCTCACCACGAGTAACGTCTGGTAATTCATTTTCTTTTTTAATCGTATAATTCTTAATGTTGTTCTTGTGTACAATAACTCCCCTCTTTGTGAGGACCGTGTCCACGCGATCTTCTTCAACAATATGTTTTTTATACTTAGTGTCACCTTTCTTTCTTAAGTTCTTAATACTTACGAGTATTTGTTCCCCTTTTGTACATGTCCTATGTTTAGTTCCTTGGTTTAGTCTTTCTAAGACTTTGTTTGATGCTTCCTTGATGCGTTTATAAATTTTTCCTTTATCGTATTGGATACTACCAAAGTGTACCTCACTTGGTTTGTGTTGAGTGACTGAATGTATAGTATTGTTCAGCTCTTTAACTGCTTTAAATAATTCCTCAGTTCAGCTTGTCTCATTTTGTATTTTTAGTATTCTTGATAATTCTGTTATCGTCCCATGTTCTCTCTCTATTTGGCCGTTTGCTGATGTGTGTGTTTATCTTTTCAATGTTGTGTTTCGCACACATTGTCTTTACTGCTGGTGTGTTCAAACATGGCTCATTGTCTGTCATGAGTCGTGTACAGCTTGGATAATTGTTTACTATTATTTCCTCTATCTTTTCATCCATACGAGTCTTATCGGAGACTTGTCTTACTACGACATATTTAGAAAATTTATCTATAGCACAAATATATGTTTTATTTTCATTATAGTATATATCCATGTGTATGAGTTGGTTAGGTTCCGTTGGTATTGTGGCATCTCTCAAAGGTTCTTTTGTTGGACGTCTCTCATATTTACCGAACAAGCATGGTGAACATTTCTTGTTAAATGCTTTGCAATGTCTTGCCATATCAGGCCAGTAACAAGTTTCCAAAATTTCCTTGATATTATTTTTATAACCTCTGTGTGCGCGGTTGTGAGTGAATTCGACGATATTATTTTGCTGTTGTTTATCAATTATGTCTTTTAATTTAATCGGTGTGTAAACAAATTGTATATTTATGAAACTATTTTTTAGTATGGGGCCGACTAAATATAAAGTTTCGGCTTTTGTATGTATGGCTGTAGCTCGATTGGGTACGATTATCTTTTTTAATTGTTTAATTAATTCCTGTTCATTGGTGTAATTTACTGTGTGTCTGACTCTTTTTGTGAAGACTGTACGAGTTCTAACTTCGTTAATATGTTTATTTGGTACTAATTCAATTTGTACGCCGTATGCGTTAAGTGGAGTATTAACGGTTTTAAAAATATTTTCTGCTGATGATTCTGCTGAATGTATTGTATCTTCTGATGTAGTGCTTAGTACATTAATAACCTGTCTTGACAATGCATCAGCTACAACATTTTCTTTACCTGGTTTATATTGAAGTTTAGCACCATACTCTTCTATTATGTTTTTCCACCGTTTTAGCTTTGTGTTCGGATTTCTGTCCGAAACGGAAAATGTTAGTGACTGATGGTCAGTATATATTGTTAAGTCTGGACTTCCGTAAACGTAGTTTCTGAATTTTTGTAATGCCCAAGTTATGGCCAATAATTCCTTTTCGTTAGTACTGTAATTTTCCTCCGTACTTGTCAAGGTTCTGCTGATAAAAGCAATTGGTTTACCTAGTTGCGTTAATACTGCACCCAAGGCTACGTTTGATACATCTGTAGTGAGTTCAAATGGTTTATCAGCTCTGGGTTGTTGAAGTTCCACTTGTTCCTTCAAACAATTTTTTAGTTTATTGAACGCATCGATGGCTGGTTGGTCTAATTTTATTATAGTATTTTTGCTTTGATTTTTTGTAACATTACCATTTTCTCCTCTTAAATGAACAGTAAATGGCTTAGATATTGTTGCATAGTTTCTTACAAACTTACGGTAGTAACCTGTCATTCCTAGAAAACCTCTAAGTTCCTTTAAGTTTTGTGGAATGGGCAGCTTATCTATTGCTACGATTTTTTTCCGGATTTGTTGAGATCTTTCCATGCTTAATTACATGTCCTAAGTATTCTACTTCTGTTTGAAAAAACTTACTTTTCTCCCTGGATATTCTTAAAGTTGCTTTATTTAGGGCTTCGAAGACAATTTCAATATGTTTCATATGCTCATCAGCCGATGATGAATATATTAAAACGTCATCAATATAGACATAGGCAAATTTTCCAATGTAATCGCGAAGTATTTCATCTACGCATCTTTGAAAAATGGCAGGTGCATTTTTTAAACCGAAAGGCATTCTTTTGTATTCATAATGTCCACCTAATACAGAGAAAGCTGTCTTTTCCTGATCAGAGTCTTTAATTTTTATTTGATGGAATCCTGATTGCAAATCAAGTGTCGTAAATAGCGAAGCCTGTCCTAAATTTTGCAGTACTGTAGTAATATCTGGTATAGGATATCTGTCTGCAATTGTGTTTTTATTTAGCTTTTGAAAGTCTACGACCATTCTACGCTTGGGTTGACCAGACTCGTCTAAACCTTTTTTAGGGACTGTCCAAATCGGTGAGTTAAAAGGGCTATTACTTTTTGAAATGATACCCTCATCAAGTAATCTTTTAACTTCCTTATTGACAAATTCATTGTCAGCTATTGGGTATGGGTACTGTTTTGTATAAATGGGATCTTCTGTCACAGTTCTAATTGTCGCCTCTAGCAGATTTGTAAAAGGTAATGGCCCAATGCCATTGTTTTCTTCCATTAACTCATCTATTCTTCTTCTATAATTTTCATATTTTTCATTAACTAAATAATTAAGTTTAACTGTTTCTTCTGCCTCTAATTTAAGTATCATTTTATCTAAATCTATTTTTCCTTTTAATGTCCTTAATCCTTTGTAACCCAATAATATATCAAAATCTTTTAATTCATTTGTTTCATAAAAATCTAATACTTTGTTAAATATTTTAGCAGCTTGTTTCTTTTTCAAAATGGATGTACCGTGAATTGAATAAACCTTAAGATTTTATTTTAAATTTTCTGATTCGCCTAACTTAATATTTGAATTTACATAATTATGGGTTGCGCCTGTGTCAACTAGTACAAGATAGTCTCTACTACCATCTGACAAGGTGAGACAAGGCAACCCGTATCTTAGTTTAAATGCTTAAAAGGATTTTTTTCTTTATTACTTACAATATTTGATGAGTTTCCGATTTCTACATACATGTCATCTTTGTCATCTTGCATGCATAGGTTGTTCGTTCTCATAGTTTTTCGTTGCTGATAGTTGCCACTGGGTTCTCGTTGCCTTTTAGCTATATTGGAGTTGTAAGTACCTTGTTGGTTGAAGCTCGATTGTTGATGGTTATATCGTTGTTGTTGTGTTGACCTGTTGTTGATCCAAGGTTTTGATACAAACTGTCGAGTATTTCCTGATGATATATCCATTGGTTCTGGACGAGTATAATTCTGTTAATGATGATGTTCATGTTGTTTGAATATTGTCATATTCGGACGCCTTTGAAATTCTTGTCTAGGTTGATCCTTTGGACGAGAATATCCTTCCTGCCTAGGTTCTTCATAACTTAGATTTAGTCGCCTGTGTTCGTTATCATGCTCAATTGTCCTTGCGATTGCATAAGCATGTTCTAAATCTTTAATTTGATTACCATATAGAGTGGATCTTATATAAGAGTTTTTTATTCCATCCTTAAATACTCTAACTGCTTCCTGAACGCTTCGTTCATCATTATTTCAACTGTAGTGTCTGGATAACCAGACATTGACAACTTTGATGTTATTAATGTTAATGATTTGTTTATATCATCATGATATTGCGAAAGGTTTTTGTTTCCTTGTCTTATTCTTCTTAGTTCGTCTTGTAAAACATAGAGTGGTCGTTGGTCTGCATACGTATAATCCAAACTGGTTACCCGTGAATTCAGGCAGTGCTTTGAATATATCCAAGTTTATTTCACCCGGTGCGTTATACGTCATACCAATGGGATGCAGAGGTTGTATTGCGACTGGAGCCAGAGGATTTGTTGGCAGTTGACTCACTTTATTTTCGAGTTGCTGGTTCTTTGAGACCAAGTTTTCTATGGTCAATTGCATTAGTGCAATTTGTTGTGTTAGTGCTTCCATACTGTTTAGTTGATTAGTCGTTGGTTCCTTTTCCAATTTTATTCTGTTGTTATCAAAATTAGCTTGCCTTCTCTTCGACATAAGTATTTTAGTCTTCTCTATTTTTTCTAGAGCACGAATTTTCTTTATCGTGGTCAGAGTTCACAAGTTAGACCTTCCTTTGCCTAAGTTGTGCTTCACTAGAGTCTTTGGGTTACTTTCCAAGAGTCAGTGTTTGTTATTTTGTGGTCCTTATTAGCTTTCCCAGATTTGCTCTTCGGAGAATAACAATATGTTAGTCTCCTGGCAGGATCGCCAGTTAAGGTTCTTACACCTTTCTTGAGTAAAAAAAAAGAAAATAAAAATATCTTTTTTGAACGACAAGCGTTCGTCTTTATTCGGTATATTTTCTTAAAAACTACTGAATTGCTAAATGTTTCTTAAGGACTATTTATACTACTTGTACTTATCATATTCTTATCTTTAAGAGTGTTTATTTATGTATTAGTAACCCTTCGGTTAGTAATGATTCTTTGTTACAAAAATGTGTTTATTTATAATTAGGTATTTTTCTTAAAGTAGATATTTTTATCAGTTAGCACATGTGTTTGGGTATTATTATTCCTAATTGCTTACTTACTGTCTACAAAATTAGATATTTTCCTTAAAGTATATATTGTTATCAGTTATGATTCAATGCTGGACTTTGTACGTCTGTCTATGTCTTGTAATTACGTTTGTAAATATAATATAATTTTGTTGTTGTATATAAGATACGACATCTTAACTCGCGCCATAAAGAGTAATTAGATGCGGACGTTACATCAAGACCTTCTAAATACTTTTCCAGTAGTGCAGTTTTTTCCGAAGATAGCAGCTCTTTGAGTCGTTTAGTACATTCTTTAAGTCTGATTTTATTTAGGGGTGATCTGTGTTGTTGCCATTCTCTTCTAGCTCTCCTTTTTTCACATACAAGACGTTCAATTTCCGTAGAATAAATTCTGTTAAAGCCGGTCTGCGGATAGGAGGTAGTGGCGTGTTCAGCAGCCTGTTTAATATTTTCGTTAAGATTGGCAATGTTAAATTCAATATCATCGCATGATCTAAGCTGAATGTTTTCTACGCAGTGACTACTAAGATATTTTTTGAATGCCAGCCAGTTGATTCCATTAATCATCTTCACATATGAGTTAGTTAAATCACTCCTTAGTGGGTTGAAAATTGTAACTATTGTTGGAGAGTGATCGGAGGACAGATCTAGAGAGGCCTCTACATGAATTAAGTCCCTATGAATATTTTTCGTGACGGCAAAATCTATAACATCTGGAATTTTTCTTACGTCAGTAGGCCAGTAAGTAGGCTCCCCAGTCGAAATGACATCTAAGCCCATTTTTGAAATTGTATTGAACAAGGCTCGACCTCTAGGTGTAACAAGACGCGATCCCCAGTACGTATGCTTTGCATTGTAGTCACCAGCTGCCACGAAACAAGATCCAAGCGATTTGTAGAACTTCTCATACTGATCTTCGGTAACTGAAAATCTGGGAGGTGAGTAAATTAATGATATCACGAAATTCGCACAAAAATTTTCTACGAAAATATTCGTTGCTTGCAAATATTCTTCACTAACGTTGTCAAGGACATAGTGCTTGAGTCTTGACTTAATCAGAATTGCTGATCCACCACATGCTCTCTCTCTCGGGTCCTTTGTATCATATAAAGTGTAACCATTTATTTTAAATAAGCTTCTTGAGGTCAAATGAGTCTCAGAAACCAACATTATATCAATATTTTTTTCCATGAGGAAGTGCTCAAGTTCATTTTTATGTTGGCGAATGCCGTTTGCGTTCCAGAAACATATTTTTAACGTGTTCATGGTTTATTAACTAATGCTTGAAGCAGTGTATTCTGCAATCGCAGCATTTCTTGCATCATACTTGTCATATTTGTAGTAAAGTTGTTTATAGTTAGCACCAGATTCTCAATAGTAGCTTCAAGGCGACTAAAGTTAAAGCTTGAGTTTGAATTCGTTGAATTATTTGGCGGTGGAACATTTTGCGTGGGAATTGAACTAGTCTTAGCAGCATCAGCATACGATACAAGTGAAGTAACTGGTTGGCTGATTTGAGCAAAAGTGTCGGAGTTCGCGTTTACTTGTAGAGCTGGAGTTAACTTGGGTTTTTGACCCATAGCCTGTTTAACGAAAGAAAATACAGGGCACCCTCTATAGTTAGCTGTGTGATTACCTCCACAATTACTACATTTTTTTCTGCTTGATCTTTTGGCTTAGTGCAGCTAGCAGTACCATGCAACTCACCGCAGATAACACACACTGTAGGTAACTTGCAGTAAGTTTTCGTATGGCCATATTCTTGGCAATTATGGCACTGTACGGGACCTGGACGCTTACGTGGCTCTTTACGTGACTTTACGTTATAAACTGGATGGGTTTCATTTTTTTTCAATTGTATGTCATTCGGGTCCAGTTCAACCCGAAATAGGGGTTGGGGGACCTTTTCTCTATTAAATATGTTGGTAACATTTTTTACCTTGAATCCTTGGTCGACAAGTGCACATTTTACTTCTTCGGGTTCAACATATGAATCTATGCCCTTTAATACTATCTGTAGGCCTTTAGCACTCTTAAGTTGGTATGTGTAAAAATTTGTTTTATTTTTTTCGAATTCACTAGAAATTTTTTGGAAATCTTTTTCATTATATATTTGGATTTTAGTGTCATCAATATTACCTCGTTTAATTGGAATGATGTGAAAAGTATTTTCACCAATGGTCGACAGTAGTTTTTTTATAAGCGCGTTAGAATTTTTTTCTCTCAGATAAATAGGTGGTGGCTTAAAAGACTTTTGCGATGATGTAGAGGGCTTGTCGTCGGTGTCTTGCAATAATGAAAAACGATTTTGACGATTGGTAGATGATGCGCTGTTATCCCTAGACATCTTTGGAGCAGATGAAATTTTTGAAGAATTTGGGCTTCGCCCACGCTTTACCACTGTTATAATGGGTGTTTTTTATTGAGGTATAGAACTTTAAGTTGGCATCACTTTTTTAACTGGCGGCCATTTTGTCAGCTGTCAAGTGATTAATATTTGGTTTGCCATTTCATCATGAACAGGTTGACAAAAGAACAACGCTTGCAAATCGTGCAAATTTATTTCGAAAATAATGGTTCAGTTCGCGAAGTTTACCGCAAGCTCCGTCCATTTTATGGTCGACATAATCGTCCATCAGAGCAATTAATTCGGTTAACCATGGATCGTTTTCGCACTACGTTTACTCTATGTGATAATACGCATTCGCAGAGACGTCGAACAGTGCGCACCGAAGAAACAATTGCCGCTGTAGAGCAAAGTGTTGAAGAGGACCCGAATGAATTAATATATGGGATATCATATATGCTCCATACATATTTTTTTAGCTGCCCACCCAGCTAAAAAAATACATATGTATGGACCATATATAATATCCCATATATGGTTCGGATCCGAAAAATGAGGGTATATGGGCATATATGATAATATATATTCATACATTTTCATACATGTATGTGTAAATATTACCTCTACAGTATGCAAAGTTCATATTCATACACTCCTGATTCACAAAAGCGTACTGCTATGCAATAAACTAAATAACTAAAGTTCCTTTTTTTGATTTTGAACAGGTAGATTGTGTTTAATGAAACATTTGTGTGGGCAAATAATGAAAAATGAACTAATAGTCATTTAATTCATCATTTTAAGTTAAAAGGTGAATCACTTGCATATAAAAAAAACTCATATTCGTACATAAAATTTAATTTAAGAAATCAGATTAAAAACTAATGTAATTAATTATAAAAGAAAAAATAATCCGTCTAACAATAGTTTTCAATATATATATTGCAGTAATATGAACTTTGTTTCGTATCTAGAGAATTCTGTTATTTTCTATAAAATTAATGACTGGATTATCCTTTTGATTATTTGATATATTAAATGGGACCACAATGTATAAAATCATACAATTTTTTTTTGTAACAAAAGTTTTTCTTTTTTAAAACGATTTCATGTGAGATAGCATGTATGCATACATTTTTGTATGGCTCCATATATTAAATCTTATTTCTATATATGGATCCACATATGAAGGGCTTTATAATGAAATTTCCATATATGAGCTCATATATTATAATACATTTCATATATTAGTTCATATATAATAGTTTTGCCATGTATAATCCCATACATTTCCATACATGAATTCATACATACTCATATATAGTTATGTACATTCATATATTAAAAATATATGGACCATATATAATTTTTTTAGCTGGGTTGGATATAATGTTCGGAACAAAATTATAAAACAAATACACGAACCTTCTAGCATAGACAATAAATAATAATAGTGTTAAAGAATATGCTGCTCTTTTTTCGTCCATAGACAAGACGATACAATTTTCCAACAGAATTAGGGCATTTGTTGTTTAATTTATAAATTCTGTATTTTTTAAAAACAATTTTGAAATAATTTTTGTATAAAATTTTTAAACAAACAGGAAACAGGGGAAATATTAAATTAATACGGTAGCAAGATTTTAGTAGAAACTTCACAATCCTTATACTTGTCAGATGGTGAATGTCAAGAAAAATTTGAGAGAATGGAAGTACCTTCTATATTTATATCATGTATTATACCATACTTAGTCTTATTTTACACTATGCAAGTCTTATTGCTAAGCTGATTAGTTTTTTAGGCGAGTGAGACAAGGAGAAAATAAACGTTTCTCTTCCCCTCGTCTGTCTCTCTCCCTCAAACTAATCAGCTTAGCAATAAGACTTGCATAGTGTAAATTAGGACTTAACAAGACTTTATTAATTAGGACTTATATTATCTAATGGTGTCCTATCTGTGGAATTTTTTAAAACAAAAATACTAACCATTAATCTTATCTTACACTAGCAAGCTAATTAGTTTGTAGGGGAGAGAGAGAGAGAGAGAGAGGAGGGGAAAAGAAACGAGTACTGTCAATACGTTTTGCTTTCTCATTCGTAATGTTAAAAAAGCACACATACATACATACACAAAACTCTGCATAAAAAATATGAGCTGAAAAATAAGACTTGCATTGTGTGAACGTCGATGAAAGTTCAAAGAAGAAAAAGTGGTAAGCTTAGCAATAAGACTTGCCTAGTGTGAACCGGGACTAACACATAAGACATAGCGCTACAAAAGTAACGTTAAAAATCTAACGGATTTTCCACACATGTTATTAGAAGTATGTACCTCTATAGCATGTCTCAATTTTACAACTCTTAACATTCATTTGCCAACACTTCAATGAACACATGGTGTTTGTTTACATTTTCAGAAAAAAAGATTCAGCTGCAGCTCATGGTTGATTTTTAATAAGAAGAAAAAATTTGAAACAGACAATGCGGTAGTCACAAAAAAAATTCAGGGTCATAGACGAAAGTTTTTCCTTGCACTTGAAATTAACTTATAGCCCGTGTATTTATGTAATATAATGAAGAAAATCAGTTAACAATAATAAGGGATTGCGCATATGAAAATTTGTAAAAATTTCATCAATTGGATTATATAAGCATTTTGGTTGTGCAGAGTGGTGGTCACTAGTTGGTGACGTGTTTCGAAATGTTTCGCTCCAAATTTTTGGTACGTTTTGCAGCTGGTACAACCTTGGAACAGCAACATTTTTTATTGTTAGTTGCAAATGGAAATATTTCACCAAAACGACTTTTTTCACCTTTGGAAGTTTATTTGAAAAAAGTCGAGGAAAAGCAGTTATTGCCCGATAAGGATCAAAGAAACACCGCTGAAAAGCTGGAAGATGTATACAACACGCTCAAAACCTATCAACCAAAACCGGTGAAGTCTGCTGCTCAAAGTGGTGGATTTTTTGGTAGACTTTTGAAGAAAAGTGCTAACTCAATTCAATTATTAAATAAAGCTTCGCCAAAAGGTTTATACATCTATGGAAGTGTGGGAGGCGGTAAAACAACTTTAATGGACATGTTTTACGAATGCTGTACAAATGTAAGCTACCAAGGATGTTGAATATTTATGCATTTTATATACCTACTAATTAATATTTTTATTATCTTCTTAGATTGATAAAAAGCAACGTGTACATTTCAATTTCTTTATGTCTCAAGTTCACGCTCGGATTCATCAAGTCAAAAAAGACTGCGGTCCCAGAGATCGCGCTTTTAATTCTGAAAAACCAGAACCATTCGATCCTACTTTGCCAGTGGCCGAAATGATTGCAGCTGAATCTTGGTTGATTTGCTTCGACGAATTTCAGGTGACCGACATTGCTGATGCAATGATTTTAAAAAGTTTATTCACTCATCTTTTTAATGAAGGCATTGTTTGTATTGCCACCAGCAATCGCCACCCTTCCGAACTGTACAAGAATGGACTACAACGCAGTAATTTTTTGCCTTTTATTGATGTTTTGCAAAATCGTTGCAGCTTATCAGCTTTGGACAGTGGAATTGATTACCGCCGCATTGCTCAGTCGGGAGATACAAATTACTTTGTGTAAGTAGCTCTTGAAGCACTTTATGTGTATATTGGTTTGAACTGTCAGTATTTTATTAAGCTTACTTAAAAAAAAGTTATAAAAATCCCTTAATTTTTCAGAATAACGAAAACTGATGCGAAAAAGGAAATGGAACGAATGTTCAAAATATTATGTTCCCAGGAGAATGATATAATAAGACCTCGCACTATTACACACTTTGGACGCAATTTAACATTTCAACGAACATGTGGTCAAGTTTTAGATAGTAGTTTCGAAGAACTATGTGATCGCGTAATTATTTGATATACATACATACATACATATCTATGCAACAATAATAATATAAAATAATTTATTGTCTTACAGCCTTTAGGTGGCAGTGATTATATTCAAATAGCACAGGTTTTTCACACAGTGCTCATTCACAATATTCCACAACTAACATTAAAACTAAAATCTCAAATGAGGAGATTTATATGGCTTATCGATACACTTTACGATAATCGCGTGCGAGTGGTAATTTCTGCCGAAGTTCCTATTGAACAACTGTTTAATTTTAGCGATAAACCCTCTGACTTTGCCGATGATCAACGTATGTTAATGGACGATTTAAAATTGAGCGTTGTAAGTTGCTTATTTTCCTTTCTAAACATTTATTTTATGTCGTAATATTTCAGAACGATACAAAAGCAAGTGTTTTCACCGGTGAGGAAGAAATGTTTGCGTACGATCGCACGATTTCTCGTTTATATGAAATGCAAAAGAAGGAATACTGGGAACAATGGGCTAAACATCGTTAGAATTACCTCATTAAAGTTAATATTTTAAGTTGTCTAAATTTTTCAACTTGAACCGAGTCACAAATTAAGTTAATTTCTAATTAAAAAATCATCAAAATAAGTGAAAATCAATCTGTAATAATTACGTTTAAATGTTGTTCTTATGTGTTCGACACAACATTCAGTGATATTCAAATTTAATTACGTTCCGTTGATCCCTGCTTTAAGTTATATTTTTATTTTTAGAAGCAATTTTAATTTTTTAAATAAAGTAATTTTTAAATTTAGTAATTGGAACACCAAAATAAAGAAAATGATGTTTGTTGTTGACGTTGAGGTCTCTTTAACATTCCACCCTATCTTGTTTGGCGTATTTTTACTACGCCTACGACGTTTTTGTAATAGATTAAGGACCACTGAAACATTTTTTCTTTAATCTAGGTCCAAAATGTAGTCGAAGCCGAAATACGCCAACCACGATAAGGCCCATTTTCTCAATTCTTATATACGTACATATCGTTACCTTAATATAGAAAAGCCCTAGCACATTATATTTTTTGGAAATCGAGTTTTTTGTATATTCCGAAAGAAGAACATCTAATGTATCGAAAAATACAATGCAGTACAATGTATTGAAAATTTAAGATAACGATTTGTATGTACATATATGTACATGGTTGGCCTATTTCTATTTCGACTATAAAAATTTGGCCATCGTTTAAAGAAAATCTGTGGAAGTGTTCTTTAATCTATTACAAAAACGTCATAAACGCTGCGCTATTGCTGCCATCTGTTAACTAATAGATTGTAAATATAATCAGCTGTGCATAATGGGCTACACTTCTGTGGCAATAAAGAAAAAATGCTGTCATATTTTACTGTTTTGCAGAAGAGCACTTTTAAGCGTTTAAGTTGATTTTCAGAAATTTATTTCTTTTGCAGTTAAATTCGGAAATTCTCTGTTAACCTTTATATTTTTAAGCAAACATCTTTCTACACACAATGAGGGCAATTATTCCTCGCGAAATTTTATTCCCGGGGAACAAATCCAACTTATAGCAAGTGATAGGGAAAACAAAAAATTCTAATTGGATAAGGGAGAAATTTCACACGGAATTTTAATCATAATTGCCGTGAATAAGTAATACATTTAAGTTAAAATATATGTACCAAGGCATAACCCAAATTAAGTGTATGTATTTCAAATGGGATTAGAAGTCTGAAAAAGATAAGATATAAATTCTTGGAAAATTGCACAAATGAATAGATATTTTGTCCAGGGATACTTTGGAATATGCTGATTACGGAGGTACCATTAGCTCAAAATCAGCTTATCACGATTTAAGCACTTTTTCTTTTTTGCAACAGATTTAATGAAAATGTAAATAACATAATTGTTTAGTCAGGTCAAGGCAAAATTATCGGCGGCGGCAGCGCAGTACTTTTGACCGACGGCAGCGCGCCGAGTGAATTTTCAGCGATTCAAATAAGCATATGAAAATTTAAAGAGAAAAAGATTGAAAATCTATTTTCACAATTTTTTCTCCGAAATTTATCTTTCGGGTTGTTTTGAGCCGATACAATCGGCGGCGACGGGAATAATGGAAAAATAACTTGCGGCGGCGTGCCGTCGGCTTCGAGGCGATCAATTTTTTTCTCTGGGTCAGGTACCACAAACTATACATAAGTGAACTTCAACAAGTGAAATATACATGAAGTGACATTTAAAAAAGCTAGAATCGGGTCTTCAAAATTCGTGGAAAAAAGAGACAAATATAGTGTATTTGTTGTTGTGGTAGTGTATTACTACTAAATAATTACCATATAGAGAAACAACTCGATCGGCTCGAACACGACGGCTCGTGTCGGCTCAAAACCAGCCGAAATTTTATCTGCCCAACAAGACAAAATCTTACAATTTCGGAGAAAATATTATAAATTTTCTCTAACTTATCAAATACTTATTTGAACCGCCGAAAATTCTATCGGTCGCCGCCGATAATTTTGCCTCGACTTGTTTCTCTGTTATTGCACTAGAAAGAAGAATCAAAACAAAACAGCCGACAAAATTTCTGGGAGAACTTCTTCTTCTTCCGTCTCGTCACATCTCTGTATATTTTTTGCTGGTACTTTTCCAATCGGGTGTATTATACCGTCTTATCAGTTTTACTTATCATAAACATAAATACTCATTTATGTATATTCAAGTATTAAGGTACATTTGTGTGTAAAAGTTATTACTTTAAAGTTTAAAATTAAGAGTAACTGATATGAGAGTTAACGATGTTGTTGCATTTGGTATGTAAAATTTAAAAAAGTTTGCCCAAGGCACATTTATTTCTGAATGTGCCTTGAGTTTGCCTTTGTTTTCATATTTTATGTACATAAATACATACTTTTTAACAGACAATAATTTGTTGGATGTCTCCATATCTTTGAGGCAGTTGGAAGAAATTTCTAAGGAAATTTCTAGCCGTGGCCAGGTAACTGGTTTAAATGAAGTAGTTTGGGCTTTGAAAGCTCTGACTCTTACAGATTTGACTACTCTAGCGGGAGACGATACACAAGCCAATGTGGCTCGCCTTTGCCACAGGTCAGCCTTTCCCCTTCCACTACATCTGCTAGAAAAATTTGTTGAACCCAATTTGCAGAAGCAAATTCATACTGCAGCTGTTTGCGTTTATCCAGCACGGGTAGATGATGCTCGGAAAACGTTCGAACAACTCAAGTGCCTCAATAATATTCCTATAGCAGCTGTAACCACTGGTTTTCCAACAGGTCAATATAGCCTTGAAACCCGATTAAATGAAATATCGTTTGCTATTGAATCTGGTGCAAAGGAAATTGATATTGTTATAAATCGTCAATTGGCCCTGACCGAACAGTGGCAGGCCTTGCACAGAGAACTGTATGAAATGAGAAGAGTTTGTGGGAAGAAGGCTCGCATGAAGACCATTTTAGCAATTGGTGAATTGGGTTCGATGGAAAATGTAAGTCCATATCACAATAGTGCATAAAGATTAGTTACTATGGTAATAGTATCGTTATTCATTGCTGAAATAGTTTGAAATATTCTAAAGCCTGCAGTACCAAGGCGAATTCACATAAGGTGATCTTAATTCGCCAGCTGACATAAATTTCCTGCTGTCAAATGAACTAAAACGTTAAGAAATATTTTGACAGCAGGAAATTTTACACTAACAAATATACAAGGCGAATACGCAGAGTTGCAAATCAAGACCACCTTATATCAATTCGCCTTGCTGCAGTACACTGCATCTAAAAAGACACATGCGCATGTGGCTCTGAAGTAATTTTAACGGCATCTTATGAAGCTTTATGCAGTGTTTAGTAACATATCGCTCTTTTACTCAAAGAAAGTCATATAACTCAAAAATGGAATTTTTGAGTTAATCATGCAGAATTAATCCTCATATCGTTCTTTATATTGTGTGAAGATTTCATACAAATATCTTGTTTACTCAACTCCTAAAAGCAAAATCAAATTTTCTTTTTCCAAAGTTGTGTGTAAACTAAAAACTTTACTCTTTTCTGGCAAACTTGTTTTTCGAGTTGTGACGTTGTTTAAGTAAATGAGTGATATGTAAGTATGTAGTTATATGAAGACATTCACATTTTAACACATATGTGACACATTTGGATTTGTGACAAATATACTATACTATCAAAATTTCACTACTACTTATTAAAAAGGCACAAGTGCTTGTGGATTTTTACGTATCATGTACTATAGGCTTAAGAAGAACCCCGACATCTAAAAGAATAGAGGGTCTACTCCTACTCCTCAATTCAAAAAGAAAAAAAATGCTAATTTGCAGATTAATAACAAACAAGTTTAAAAAAAAAATCCTTTCGTTTATAAATACATAACGCACTTAATCAACAAAAGCGTATTAACTCGAAATTATTAAAATTTCACTTTTTGCAAGAAATCAACTAACAACTGTTTTTATGATAAAATTGCTCACATTTGTTTTGAGTTGTGTGTGACTTTTTTCAAGACATACAATTTTTCACCAATAATTGCACGATTTTAAAATAAAAACAAAGTAAATTTATGTATTTTCAAATGGAATTTGCTTACTATGGTGTATTCGGATTTTCAGATTATCTTAAAGTGCAACCACAAACAGTTTTTCATCTCTACTGAAAATTATTAAAATTTCGAGTTAACACACTCTTGTTGACTAAGTGCGATATACTTGTTATAGCAAGCTAAAAAAAAAGAGATTTAAGTTTGTTTAAAGCTCTTTTCAATTTTTTCAATGAAGTCTACTTAGTTGAGCAAATTTTTAGTTCATGAGCGAGAGAGGAAATATCATGGCTGCCTTCACAGTGTTACCATATGTGAAGATTTATCTTATTTTTGAAGTTTTTTGACATGTTAAAACGACAAAAAAGATTTTTTATTGATTTGCTTCATAATGATCTTACACATATTCTATACATTGGCTGCCTTATTCATAAAAAATATTTCAGGTTTATTAAGCGCTTATTTGACGTATTTCTATGGGAAATTTGTCAAATAAACCTGTAATAAACCTAAAATATTTTTTATGAATTAGACCGTAAATATTTTGTGTTATTTGGCTTTATTTTTAATAGTTCACAAGAAACAAAAAATTTTAACTCATTTCCATTCAATAAAATAACAAGAAAGATTTTTGGTGACAAAAAAAGTTTTTTTTTTTTTGATCGGCTTGAAAATTTTTTAACAAATAAATATGGCAACACTGTGCCTTCATTATATTCTTTCTCATCAATAAGCTCAAAGGTTGCTCAACTAAAATTGTCGTGTGTGAACCCAGTATAATCAAAAACGAAACGCATCTATCTAGACTAGCTATCTCAAAAATTCCTCATTTTGAATTGTATGTATTAATGTTTTTCTAAAACAGAATTATTGTTAATAAAACTATTAATTTATTAATTAATTTTTATTAAGGTACTACGGTTACTGCGTATGTAAGACGGCTTTTCCACACGCAAAATTTACTATGCAAGGAGAGAAGAGAAATAAAATGGGAGCTCTTTTCACTTCTCTCCCTAAAAATCAAGACTTTGGTGGTCTACTCTGTAATTCGAAACGAAAGAAAATGCTTTCGAATTTGTAAGCTTATAACATGTTTAAAGAGTATACCCCCTGACTTAACATCAAACTAACACAAACTAACACTAGAACAAATAAATATGTATGTATGTGCGCTTATACAGTTGTTTTACTTTTTTTCCAGATATATAAGGCATCCATGGTGTGCATGATGGCTGGTGCAGATTTTATAAAAACATCAACAGGCAAAGAGTCTGTAAATGCTACTATTCCGGTAGGCTTAGTAATGATTTGGGCTATTCAAGAATTTTCACGTAAAAAAGGAAAAATTGTTGGATTAAAACCAGCCGGTGGTGTGCGAACTGTACGCGAGGCAATAGCTTGGATGACTTTGGTTAAAGAAACTTTGGGTGAGCAGTGGTTGCAACCATCCCTCTTTCGCTTTGGAGCATCTGGTCTATTGGATGATATCGAGAAAGTGGTGCGTAAAGGCTTTAAACTGCAATCAAATGCAGTCGGGGCGTATTAAAATTTTTTCATTCCATTTAAATAAAACACGTTTATAATTTCTACTATACATGTATTAACTATGGATTGGACTTTGTTTTCAATACATTACATGTATGTATGTAAGTGCGTTATTATTGACTTATTTTCAGTTTAAAAAACCAACATTTACTCTACAATTTAATACCTACTAAGATTTGTAAATTGCGTTATTAATGGTATTTGTAAAGCTGCGGCTGCTATTAAATCCTCCTCTCCTTGACTGTCGTCGGCATCATGTTGGTTTTCCATTTCAGCCGGAGATTTTTCCAATTTATTTGTCCGGTCTGGTACTCTCATATCAACGGCGAAAAAAGTATCATCAAAGTTTATACGATTTCGTTCATCATTTAAAATGTAGACGTCTTTCGGAACATGAACTGATTCTTTGTTGCTCGGCGAGGATAACTGCTTTTCGTATGCATTTAGCCACTTAATGTTTATGTGTTTAGCGGAACCATTAAATTTTTTTGGCAACAATTTTTTAAGTTTTACATCGTAAAAGTTTTCTTGACTTTGCCCTTCTTTAGGTAAAGGCGGCGGTGTGAAATGCTCCATTTTACGACTTTTGTCATCTAATTTAGCATTTTGGGGATTTCTGTCGTCGTAGCCGAAAAGCGGTAAATAAAAGTTGAAGGGTTGAATGGCCGGAGGCTGCAAAAACTGCATTGGTACGGCTACTTGCTGGATCTCGGCGGTTGGAGTGTCTGAAGGTCGAGTTTTGGGCTTAAATATTTCACTTGCCCTTCTCAAAAGGTCTTCTAAACGTTCAATTGTTAAAACTTCTGGTTGTATAGTGGATTCGTCGTTCTTCGATTTCTTATTGTCAGTGTATTTTACACCCGGTGGTAAACAACTAATTACTCCAACAAGTAAGAATAGAACTATCTATACAATAAATAATTTAATTTTATAAAATAAATAAGAATTCACTTTAATTTACAACTCACTGTTATCACTTTCTTTAACATTTTATATATTGTATGTATATTTCTTTTACTTTGTCTGTAAATTATTTAATTTTATTTTTTCACCGTTGGTGCGCTTATTTAAATCAACAATTAACCAGTCCACTTGTTAAGCTTACAAAAACTATTATAGATCATGGATCAATCCCCAGTCACATTTATACCTGAAATGTAACACAGTGTTTGGAAGGAAACTCGGAAGTCGCCGTCATAAACACAGCAAAGAAAATATTGAAAGAGAAGTCATTAAGAAAACTAGTTACATCCAAAACAACTTGTTTATCTTAAGAGATTTTACATTTCTCAGTAAAAAAAATAAAAGGAATTATTTACATACATATATATATACTATGTGGGAAAAATATTAAACAAACCACTTGTAAATGATTCAATAACAATCATGTTAGTGCAACAACAGAATTAAATCTGCAACAAACAATACCATTCATGATTAAAAGTGAACGAAAATAAAATTCATAACTGCAGCCACAGATTACATGCATATGTACATATGTATGTACGAGGACTATGATCTAATAGTACATAGTATTTTTGTCTTAAACGTAGGTGCATGTTGTAACCTGTTTTCTATAATTTTCTCTCTTTCTCTGATTGTAGACAATCGTATGTGTGTAATAAGTTCAATTTTTATGTTGCATTATTGCGAAATTAATCGTGTGTGAATCAAAGCTATTTAAGAAAAAAATTGTTAAAAGTGAAGTTTTTTGTGTACATGACAGAGAAAGTTTATTGACATTAATATTTTAAAATTGTTGCATGTTGAATATGCGAACCTGTTTCATACAAAGACAAGTTCAAAGTGTTAGGATTGCTGCTATTCTTATTGTGGCAAGTTGTTTTGCAATCGCGAAGAAAATGAGGCTATTTAAAATTTACTATTATAATTAATTAATACACTTCGCAGTTTATTAAGAACAAGATATTGCAACTTTAACAATATGAATGTCGAATTTTTCTTTATTTACTGCAATATAATTATCTGGGATCTAATAACTTGATACCCAGCAAAACACATTTACCCTCTTACCAGTTCTGGCATTCCATCCATAATTATTTGTAAAGCCTTCAAGTCCTTTGTTACGGTATCGGTTAAAACTTCCATAGCTTTCTGTTGCATTCCCAAAAATGTTTTCATTTCTTCTTCACAATCTTTATCAAGTGTATATTCGCTACCGGAAGTTAAGGCATACTGGTTTCGCTGCATACGCATTTGAGACAACAACTCGCTTAGGCGGCCCTTAAACAATAAACTTTATTTAGCATCTAGTCATTTAACACACAAAAGAAACTAAATTACTTTAAATTGAGTGGGTGCAGAAACTAAAGCCTGCATATTTTCCAATTTCGTCCGCAGAGCTTCCTCTTCGGGCGTCAAAGCTAGGCCTACTTTTCGTGTGCATTCTTGTTTCACTATGATCTAAAGAAATGTATTAATTAAATATATATATACATCTATAAAGTTTTATTGCATACCTTTAAAATCTTATGGCTCAGTTCGGCTAAATTACGTTTGTACTCCATTATTTTTGCTGTAGCCGCAGTATGTCGTTGTCTTAACTCGGACAAGTCGTTCTCCACTTTACGCAAATATAATGCGTGCATTTCTGTTTCATTCTCTTGGCATTTTATACGATATTTAAGCTCGTTAAAACCAATCATAGGAACTGGTATAAATTTTGTTTCGTCTGGATTGTCTAACTTTGCCTGGCACCACATTCTGGGATCAATGCCCTTAGGAGGATTTTTCAAATACTCCTTAAGCTGATCCTCATCTGGCAAAACGAGAGCGAGAATTTCTACTATACCCAGATTATTTAGCTGTCCCTTAATATTAGGTTGATTCAAATAGTTGGACAAATCTGTCGCTAGTATGCGCTTTGTATCGTTAGGAGTTATTTGTGACCTTTCCTCCAAATATATTACTAGTTGACATTTCTTTTCCTCACTCTGCTTGCTAGAATCTATGTTGACGATCAAATTTGGTTTATTGCCAAAGGCAGCATTTAATGTATTAATAATTTGTTGCTGTTGATTTTTTACTTCCGCAAGAGCTTTGTTAAAATTTAATGCTACTAAACCCATCTTGTTATCCTTTCCTGGCAGTCGACTGTAACCCATCGCCTTAAAACGGCACAAATAATTTTGAGGTGTTATTTCGACGGGGGCTGCATTTTGCGAATAAAACGATTTACCAGTTCCCCACATAGCTTGAAAATAATTCCATTTGGCAATAATGGTATCACGTTCATCGCCATAAATAGACACGTTAAAAATTGATTGGGCAAATGCATCGTCTGCTGATATTGGAGGAGCTTGTTGTTGAGGTTGGCCCATCATAAAGCCGGTATTGCCACCGAAACCCCCAAATCCTGGTGTAACGGTAGTGTTTGCTGCTGGTTTGCCAAAAGCTTTAATAAGTAAAGGAATAAATGGTAAAGAAAATATCACAGGCACCAAGAGTCCATAAAATTATTTCACAACGTCGAAAATTCCCTATTTCGTAGCAACAATAGCATAGCAATATAGTAGCAATATATCGTTAGCTAAAATGCAAAAAGGCGTAACTAACAAAAAATTCTAAATCCAGTTTTTGATTGATTATTCAGGGCTATCATGAACAAAATTCCACATGAAATTTCTCCCTTTTCTAATTAGAATTTTTTGTTTTCCCTATTACTTGCTATTAGTTGGAATTGTTCCCCGGGAAAAATTTCACGTGGAATTTTATTCATGATAGCCCTAATTATGAATGCCATTAAACTACATGTCTTGACAAAATTTGACCCTTCTATGACCAAAAATTACGCTTTTATTAACAAAAAAAAAACAGGGGCACTTTACTAGGTTTTAGTTTTTTTTTTTAGTTTTTTTTTTGCTTCTACTGTAATATTATATTTTATAGTTACACCTTTTTTGTATTTTAGATAACGATATACATATGTATTCAAAAATTTATAAAGTTCTTGACTTATAAAACTAGATTTACAAAAGTAAAAATTGTACGTTAACAACACAATTCAACGCATTTTTTTCTTTAAATAAAAAACACGACAAAGCCCCACATTTAATGTATTATTAAGACAGTATTCACAAACTATTATAGACAATACTGTTGCATACTGAAAAACTCACTTGTACCGAATCCCCCAAAGCCGCCTGTCGATGTTTGGGCTCCAAATCCACCAAATGCGGGTGCCGTTGATGTGGTTGACGTGGAGCCAAATCCACCAAACCCGGATGTACCACTTGCTGCTGTTGCGCCAAAACCACCGAAACCAGATGCTGTTGATGGTGCTGGAGCACTGCCGAATCCACCGAAACCTGTTGAAATGCCCGTTGCTCCTCCAAACAAACCTTGTGCTTGTGATGTTTGTGTAGTTCCAGTACCAAACGTACCAAAACCTCCCAATGTAGGTGCTGTTGTTGTGCTAGAACCTGCTGCGCCAAAGCCTCCAAACCCTCCTAATGTTGGAGCTGATGTTGCAGCCGCAGTTGATGTGCCAAAACCAACACCGCCAAAACCTGTAGTTGAACCAAACCCCGTTGGCTGAGCTGTAGATGTAGCTGGGGCTCCAAATGCTGGTGCTGTACCCGCTGCCCCTGTACCAAATGATGAAAATAATCCAGTTGCTAAAATATTATGATAATTTTGATATTTCATATTTGATCAAGCCCTACAGCACATACATATGTATGTACATATGTAAGTATGTACGAAAAAATCACTCACGTTTTGCCGGTGTACTTGTAGCACCCAATGAATTGTTAGCACCGAAGAAAGACATTTTAAAATATTTATATATGCACTTGTTTAGTAAACGCTGATTTTAAAACTTTTCTAATCTATAAAATATATTTATAAACTTCATCATTAATTTCCGTGTCACTGAAGACAAAATTTATTAAACTCAAACAAAAAATTTTATTTTCTCAATTAACATTGCCAGATTCACTTCTGTGTAGAGCTGCAAAATTATCGATAGTACTATCGATAGTATCGATAGTTTTGTTGTAAATGAAATATCGATAGTTTTTTCCACTATCGATACTATCGGCAAAAAAACAAGTAATTAAAAGAGTAAAAATAATCTAAGTCAGTAAACAGTAGCCGGAAGTGTGCCGGCAGCTTTGAAGCAAATTATCCGTAGTTGATTTAAGCTTTTGTACAGCGATGGAGAAGTTGGTACAATTGTATAATTTTAGCGCTATTTGAATGCCAAAAGTACCGTAGCACCGCAATGACCCATTTAGCACTACTGGAATCTTTTTATATTATATTGCATGCCAAAAATAGCATTAAAATATATTAACCCCCTTATGTAAAAAATAATGCGTGCTTGAAGTGTACATTAAAAAAAAATTCCATAGAAAAACCGGTTTTAACGTTCACTTATTTTTTTGCACAAGGGAGTTAATCTCTAGCTCGAAGGTATTAGAAAATTAAGTTAATCAACCGATGTTTTCCGGTACTTAAAGAATTGCTGGAGGAATGTCATTTATTCCAAATTCATCTGCAAATGTGGAAATTTTATTTTCGTACCAAGGAGAGAAGCCGACTATTTGCATCAACTGTGAACAAACGAATAAAAAAAAGGTTATAAACGTAGTATATCGTAAATGTTACTTTTATATTCAGATCCCAGCAACTAATATTCTTTGTGCACCTTCTGGCGTTTTGTTAATTGATTTTTAGTTAATTAAAAAGTACAAGTATTAAAAATATATAAATAAAGAATTAGGTACAATCGTACTGGAAAAATTTAAATTTTTTTTTGAAAGTTAATACAATTTGTAAATATGACATCGCATCCCTGCTTCTGTATACATAAGTACTTAAATACATATGTATGTATGTTTATGAATTTATTTATAAATCCAAGTGTTATTCGACAAATATATAGTAGTCACAAGTATCTTAATAAATTCAACGTCGTCGACACAAAGATAAATTTTGGTGGTACAGATATCGCGACGGCCGCCAATCGTCTCGGATTTATTTTGATATACCCTAGCGTGTTTCCCTACAAAATTTTTTTAATTGTACCTACATACGTACATATCCAGCCTAATCTTCGATGTAATCGTATGCGATAAAAATTAAATTTTTAGGTTAAAAAAGTTATCAACAATTTTCGTATTTTGATAATTCTAAACCATGGGTAGGCCCATAAAATTTTAAGTTCAATAAAAAAGTATATTTTCGATAATATGCCGCTTACGATAAAATCGAAAAAAAAGGCTTGATATATTTTTATATACTAATGAAAATGTTGAGGACTCTGGATTTTTTTTCGAGTCAAGTGTAGTTTATGTGGCAACTTTTATAAAACTATTCGATACTATCGAGTGGAGCGACTATCGATAGTTTTGCAGCTCTACTTCTGTGTATTCTGTGTTTCAACTGTGAACAGATGTTTAACAAATGGCAGCTAATGCCTGCACTACACGACATGTAAAAAGCCACCCTAAAAGAACACTACCAGTCAATTGACCGCTCATTTGATCGGAAGCCATGCAGGATATATCCATCAATGAGTAGAACAAAGTTTCTATCACATTGTTAAAGGCAAAATGAAAAATGTGATGGAAACTTTTGTGTACGTGTGATGTTGCATCTCTCTCTAACCAATGAATATAACATATAGTTAGTTGAACTGCTCACTTCAGTGCCTTTTACTAATCAATGATAGCATAAATATTACTCAAGTTTGACTGTTTTGAATAATATATCCCCCACAATTGCGTATTCATTTATGATTGATATATTGACAGCAAATATAATTTTTATTTTATTTGCTTTTTATTATAAAAAATAACTAAATTACACAAGTAAATAACATGCATATTTAAAACAAAAAATACAAGTAAAAACACAAAATAACTTCAACGGTATCTAGCCCTCTTCACACCTTTTCATATCCAACGCACCTAGCTCTTGACAAATATCTGAAATATTGAAAATAAATATACATATTAATTTAATGTGAATTCTTTTATTCGCTATTTTACTTATCTTTTTAACAATTTTGTAAACTTTTCACATGCAGAATGAATTGTATTACCGCCTTCTTCAACTCCCAACGCATCTTGATCTTTCCAAATATCTAAAAATTGAAAATGAAACGAATACATATATATATATACATATGTATATTTTCAATTAAATTGTATAAAATTTCTTTTGTTCATTATGGTTTTTATCTTACCTTTTTCACAAACACCATAATTTTTTTACCACTTTTATATTTACATTTTAGTTTTACAAAATGAACGAACTATGAATTATTTTCAATAAAATTCCTAAAATTCAATATTTTAAAAATTCTGATATATGTACATTAGTCGTTTCACTCTAGCATATATGTTAGAGTAGAGCAACTATAATAACTGTTGAATTGAATGTAAAATTGTTGCAAATGTGTTAGTAAAAAAATGTTGTTTGTGTTAGTTTCAGTCATTCATTTCTTGTAGGGCACTTTCACATGAGGTAATGACGCAAATTAGACATCAGCATGGAGCTACATTGGCTACATGCCATGTAGAGATTCACATACTTACACATGTTCTGAATCGGAAAATGTGTCTGATCCGGCTACATCTGCCACATTTGGACTTTAGAGCAAAAATACTAACAATTTTTACGGCGGGTAGCCACAACGTAACGTCGTAGCCATATGCGCATGTGACTTTAGATATCGTGTACTATGAGCTTAAAAAATAATGTTCAGCTGCACTCATAGGGCCACTTGGTATTGAGTACGCCTTGCTCAATTCATCGCACTTTTTCTCATCGTTGCGGATGCAAAAATCAAAAGTTAACACAAAGTGGTGAATACTTTAAAATTTATCTTTGAGGAATACGACCCCAATAGGAATTTTATATAGATAATTATTGTCTTCCAGTAGCCGTGAACTGAGCCGAACTTCCAATACTATTTTTAATTAACTGTTTTTAATTTCTTATATCCGCAAAATCAGTATGGCAGCCTTGCACAAAATCATAAGCTGCCACCTAGAAAAAATATTTTCTAAGACGCGTTTTACACACGCAAATTATATTTGCGGTATACAACTAACATAAAATAACTTCTAGTCAATGGTAATTGTAGAATGCTAAAGTTAATGTTTCTTTCAAGCTATAAATCATTGTTTTAATGGTTTTAACAACGTAGTCATAAAATTCTCTTTTCTCTTCTCTCAAACAAACTAAAGACTTTGCAATATAAACTTTTCGTGTGCAAAAACTGTTTAATTATGATATCGAAGTTAAACTTTAAAATTTTCCATTAATTCTTTTATATAGTAACCGAAAGTTGTTTTACTGTAGTACATATATTTAATTCAAAACAAAATAATGAGTATCTTTATCAGTATCAAAATTACTTATGTTTGCAACACCCTGAATGAAGTTTAACGTTATTTGCACGACTTTTCGGGTTGTTATTGATTGATTTTCGATTTTTAATAACTTTTACCTCGACAGGAATAGATTAAAAATTATATATTTTAAAGTTTAACCATGTTATTGTGAAAAACCACAGACAAATATATTTTCTTTTACAGACACAAATTAAGCTCTTTAATAAAATATAAAAATATCTGTTTAACTGTGGGCATATAAAAACTACATAAATATAAAATTATCCCTACATACATACACATTTCTCAAAAATATACATACATACATACATACTATGTAAATTTTTATATCAATTTAACAAATAAATTTAATAGTCCTTAATTATTTTATATCTATTTAATAAGGAGCGGTTTTGTTAGTCTTCTTCTTTTTAACTTTTAAATTGCTGGTGGCTGAGCTCATGGCAGTTTGTTGTGCCCAAATCGTTACTATACCACTTTCACCAGCCGTTATTAGAACATTTGAATTCATATCGAACACACTTTCACGTACTATTTGTTTGTTTCCTTGAAAGTGTACATCAGGTAATAACTGTTTATTCTGAACCAGCAAGGAGCGCATTATCTCCCTAAAACATAAAACATTTAAATAAAATAATTTTGTAATACATTCATAATATACATACATATGAATTTATCTCAGATTTGAACATACCCTTTGTTTATATTGGAACCAGTCAATAAGAACATTCCTCCATCTGCCATATCATGACAGTTAATCAAATTGCAGTTTGCTACTATTTTACGTTTTATGCTTTCGGTTATTTTAGCTCTTTCAAACTCTGCAATCAAATCGCCTTCTTTGCAATCGTACAATTTAAAGTCATTTGTATGTGTTATACTTGAGATGATGTCTTTGTCATATACATTTTTATGCCTGAAAGAAATATATACATACATATGTATAAGAGCTGCAAATGATTTTAATTCGTTGTGAATTAGCAGATTTTGAATTAATTCTTTTATACAAAAAAAAAGTTGAATTGAATTAAATTTGAGTCAAATCAAATGAATTTGGTAAAAATGAATTGCAATTCGTTTTTAATTCAAATGAATTGCAATTAATTTCTAATTCAAATGGGTTTGTCGAAGTGAATTGCAATTCATTTTTTCAATTCATTTGAATTGAATTGATTTCGAATTCATGCAAATGAATTAGAAAAATGAATTACAATTCAAATGAATGAAATCTAAAATGAGTTGCAATCAATCAAATTCAAGAGCAATCTATTGGAATGAAAAATAGACATTTCTCCACCAAAACTAAAATATTCAGTACAAAAATTGAAAAACTTT
The DNA here is from genome assembly GCA_949987645.1 of Tachina grossa. Lineage (NCBI taxonomy): Eukaryota > Metazoa > Arthropoda > Insecta > Diptera > Tachinidae > Tachina > Tachina grossa. The sequence continues at coordinate 46,508,232 of OX465278.1, read as the reverse complement.
GTCCTGGATCCGCGCCTGATCAAAGAAAACATGGTGTAAGGGATTTGTTTCTTCAAGAACTGATTTTTATTTTGAAATACGCCCAACAACAAACTTTTGGTAATATTTATGTTATATTTATTTCAAAAAAAATAAAACTAAAGGTAATCATTTCAGGTTTTTTCGTTGGAAAAAGGAAAAATTTAATTTTTTTTTACAACAAACACAGGAAAAAAATTCCACCAAATTTAAAAAATTTAAAAATTCAACTTTTGTTTTTTGTTGTAAAAAAATTACATTTTTCCTTTTTTCCAACGAAAAAAAACCTGAAATGAATACCTTTAGTTTTATTTTTTTGAAATAAATATTTTTTTTTTATATTTTTATTTGCAATCTATCTACTGTAAGACAATAAGCAAATGAGGTAACTTAAATAATAAATAACAGGAGTTATGTAGCCCCAATGGACTACATAACTATGTATGTACAATTACATTTAGATAAAATTATATACTACATATGTACATATTTACAAAAGCAGACTAGCCTCTAAAAGGCAAGTCTAATACATGAGCACGCTTCAATCTACGTGTTTCACCGCTGTCGTCTAATAGCGCAACAGCTAGAGGATTTCTGTAGTTACTTAATCTTTGAACATAATTATTACTAAACCTTTTAATTTCTTCTTGCACTGAGGATATATTTAAATCTTTGCGAATATTTTTGTTTGTGACAAACCATGGCGCTGCTGTAATTAGTCTTAAAGTTTTTAACTGGTATCTTTCTAAAATATCGATGTTTGATTTGCTTGCTGTTCCCCATAACATAATTCCGTATGTCCAGACAGGTTTTAGTATAGCCTTGTAGATTATCAGCTTATTATTTAAATTTAGTTCCGATTTTGGCCCTAGTAGCCAATATAATTTAACTGTTTTTTGTATTTAGTTGTGTTCGCTTAGATTTAATGTGTTGCTTCCAAGTCAGCCGCCTGTCTATATCTATATTTTTGGATTTATCTGCATTAACTCCGATACTCCACTTAGTAAGCCATTTTTCAAGAAGGTGAATTTGATTCTGGACAAATACCGAAGCTTCTGATGGTGACTGGCTTGTTGCAGCTATTGCTGTCATCCGCATATGTTGCCATCATGACATCATTTGTGACTGGAATATCTGCGGTAAAAATTGTGTACAATACCGGGCCTAGTACGCTTCCCTGCGGAATGCCCGCTTTTATTTCGTATATACCTGATTCTTCATCTTTACTTTTAACATAAAAATGTCTTTGAGACAGATAACTTTTAAAAAAAGAGATAGAATGGAGCCGGTAGAAATTTCTTTATTTTGAAAAGTAAGCCATGGTGCAATACTCTATGGAATGCTTGTTTAATGTCGAGAAAAACAGCAGAATAGTAACGTTTATTTTCAAAGGCGTTAGATATTGCATTCACTATTCTATGACATTGTTCTGGAGTTCCGTGTTTATATCGGAAGCCGAACTGATGATCCGGGATGATATTTTGTCTATCTAGAACTGGCAACAATCTTCGTAGAAATATTTTGGAAAATATTGCAAGTAGGTTAATTGGTCTGTACGATGACAGCATGTTTTCAGGTTTGTTTGGTTTGGAAATCATAATCATTTCGGCACATTTCCATTCTGATGGGAAGTGATCCAATCTCAGAATTGAGTTGTATATTAATGTTAGAAATATACTTTTTCGACTTAATTTTTTTACAACGCTGGCAGTAATTAAATCATAGCCAGGTGACTTATTTGTGTTTAGCATTTTTATTTCAGATGCTATTTCGGTAGGGGTGAAGAATTTTATTGGTAAATGGAGAGTCTAAAAATGCAGTAGTTTCGTTATGTTCTTCAATAGTATTTAGTTCATACGGTTGGAAAATATTAGATAAATGGGCAGCAAATGCTTCCGCTCTGCTCTTATTTTATTTGCACCAACTACCATCATTCTTTTTATTATTGTGTTACGTTTAGTTGGCCTTTTCAAAAATTTTGTTGATTTCCACAAAAGATGTTCGTCGTATTTGGAGTTGTTGATTTTTTCAATTAATTCCGCAGTTGCTTTGATTTTGTCTTCATACAATAATTTTTTCAAATCCTTGCATGCTTTGTTGAATAATCTCTTGTCAAGAGGATTTCTACTTAAGAGCCAATTTCTACGTAATCTTCTCTTACCTGCTATAAAATGTCTTATTTCTGCTGATATTTGAATGTTATTTCTTTAAATATTAGGATTTCTGGTGTCGCTAAATTAGCAGCTTCGTGAATTAGGTTTGTAAATTGTTCTACTGCATCATCTAGCTCTTCAGCTGTTTTCAATTGAATATTTAAGTTAATATTTTGATCAAGCCAGCATTGAAATGATTGAATATTGGTATGAGGTGTTATGTTATTATTGAATGACTTTAAGTTAAGCGAAATACTATAATTTAAGAGTATTGGAGTATGGTCGGAGCTCAGATCATTAAGACTTTTTATTTCAAGTCGATTACTGGGTATTCCTGAATATACGTCAAAATCTAGCGTCTGGAAGCTTTCGGGGATCAGATTGCCAGTATGTCGGAGAACCGGTTGATAAAACAGAATAATTGTTATTTCTTAAGCATTTTTACAATGATTTTCCCTTGGGATAAGATAGTATTGAGCCCCACCAGTGATGTTTAGCGTTATAGTCACCTCCCACAATAAATCTTTGACCCAGTGAAGTGAAAAACTGGTGGTAATCTGGACATTTTACAGTATGTCGTGGAGGAAAATATATTGAACTAATGACAACATCTGATTGGTCACATTTTTTTTTTTTTTTTTTTTAATGCATGTATTTATTTATTGTATCTTCATATATGAACTAACAATAGGTATTCAAATCTTACATCTATAAAAAAAAATTATTAGGCCCGACCAGTGTCGGACATAAACTTAGTGGTAGTTATAAATAATACATTAGTAGTGATAATCAAAAAAAAAAAATAAGGGGGGGAAAGTATTTTCAAGTAGTCCCATCTGGAGTGTTAGGTATAAGAGCCCGTGTGTCCCTCTTTTTTAAGCGGACGTGTCCAGTAAAGTTCAAAATATTACGAGCAAGCGGATTAGGATGTGATTCGAGTTTTGTTAAATATTTGCCTGCGTATTTTGCAATTTCTTCAGTCACTAGTGGCATATTTAAATCACGATGTATAATAGAATTTTGGATGTACCATGGTGCCGATGTTATTAACCGTAAAATTTTGTTTTGCCTTCGTTGGATTCTCTCGACATTGGAAGCTGAAGCAGTGCCCCATAACTGAATTCCGTAGCGCCATATTGGCTTCAAAAGCGACTTGTATTTATAATAAAAGTTTGCAGTCTAGGCTGAGTGTTGAGTTTCTGCCAATCAACCAATATATTTGAGTTAACTTAAGTTTCATCTGAGTTAACTTAGAGTCAATATGATGTTTCCATGTAAGTCTTCGATCAAGGTGCATACCAAGGTATTTCACTTTGGAATGTTGAGGAATATTTTGATTGTTGATTCGAATGGGGGAGCAAGTATCTCTTCTAGGGTGAACGTTATATGGACACACTTTTGTTCATTGACTTTAATTCTCCATAAGTTCAACCATATTTCCAGCTGAGTGATATGTTCCTGGAGATTGCGAGATGCCTCATAAGGCTTTTCGTGCACACTCATACAGGCTGTATCATCGGCAAAAGTAGAAATATGGATATTATTGCTCACAGGCATATCACAAGTATATATTAAATACAAGACAGGACCCAGAATACTACCCTGGGGCACACCAGAAGATATAGTTTCGGGCACACTCGTGAACTCTCCTTCCACAACAGTGAACTTCCTATCAATAATATAACTTTCCAAAAGCTTTTGAATATTTATTGGCAGATATGTCTTCAATTTTAAAACTAGGCCTTCGTGCCATACTTTATCAAACGCCTGAGAAATATCAATAAAGAGAGCAGAGCAATACTTCTTTTCTTCAAATGTTCTTCTTACAACTTGGACCAGTCTATGCGTTTGTTCAATCGTGCTGTGCTGACTTCTAAAGCCAAATTGATGGTCCGGGATGCACCCATTATCAGTTAAAATTTTGGACAATTTAGTCATGAGCAGCTTTTCGAAAAGCTTTGAGATTGTAGATAGTAAGCTTATAGGCCTATATGATTCAGTCTTGGTAAAATCTTTGCCCGCCTTTGGAATCATTTTGATCTTGGCCAGTTTCCAGTTATGTGGAAAATACTGCATTCTTAAAATAGCATTAAAAGTAAATAGCAGGATTCTCATTGCAATATGAGGCAAGTTCATGAGCATTTTGTTACTAATGCCATCAATACCTGGAGCTTTCTTCGGGTTGAGTTCAGAAATTACTTTTTGTACTTCACGCATCTTAAACCTTAAGGGACGAGGGGGTAGAGAAACTACACACGGTAAATCAGCAGCACCCGTATATGAATTGGGAGTGAATACAGATTTTAAATGCTCAGAAAATAAGTTACCTTTCTCACTATCACTTCTTGCCCAGCCTCCGGTCGCAGTACGCAATGGTGATTTAAGATCAACGGGTCGTTTAAGGTTTCTAGTAGCGCGCCATAAAGAGTAATTAGATGCGGACGTTACATCAAGACCTTCTAAATACTTTTCCAGTAGTGCAATTTTTTCCGACGATAGCAGCTCTTTGAGTCGTTTAGTACATTCTTTAAGTCTGATTTTATTTAGGGGTGATCTGTGTTGTTGCCATTCTCTTCTAGCTCTCCTTTTTTCACATACAAGACGTTCAATTTCCGTAGAATAAATTCTGTTAAAGCCGGTCTGCGGATAGGAGGTAGTGGCGTGTTCAGCAGCCTGTTTAATATTTTCGTTAAGATTGGCAATGTTAAATTCAATATCATCGCATGATCTAAGCTGAATGTTTTCTACGCAGTGACTACTAAGATATTTTTTGAATGCCAGCCAGTTGATTCCATTAATCATCTTCACATATGAGTTAGTTAAATCACTCCTTAGTGGGTTGAAAATTGTAGCTATTGTTGGAGTGATCGGAGGACAGATCTAGAGAGGCCTCTACATGAATTAAGTCCCTATGAATATTTTTCGTGACGGCAAAATCTATAACATCTGGAATTTTTCTTACGTCAGTAGGCCAGTAAATAGGCTCCCCACTCGAAATGACATCTAAGCCCATTTTTGAAATTGTATTGAACAAGGCTCGACCTCTAGGTGTAACAAGACGCGATCCCCAGTACGTATGTTTTGCATTGTAGTCACCAGCTGCCACGAAACAAGATCCAAGCGATTTGTAGAACTTCTCATACTGATCTTCGGTAACTGAAAATCTGGGAGGTGAGTAAATTGATGATATCACGAAATTCGCACAAAAATTTTCTACGAAAATATTCGTTGCTTGCAAATATCCTTCACTAACGTTGTCAAGGACATAGTGCTTGAGTCTTGACTTAATCAGAATTGCTGATCCACCACATGCTCTCTCTCTCGGGTCCTTTGTATCATATAAAGTGTAACCATTTATTTTAAATAAGCTTCTTGAGGTCAAATGAGTCTCAGAAACCAACATTATATCAATATTTTTTTCCATGAGGAAGTGCTCAAGTTCATTTTTATGTTGGCGAATGCCGTTTGCATTCCAGAAACATATTTTTAACGTGTTCATGGTTTATTAACTAATGCTTGAAGCAGTGTATTCTGCATTCGCAGCATTTCTTGCATCATACTTGTCATATTTGTAGTAAAGTTGTTTATAGTTAGCACCAGATTCTCAATAGTAGCTTCAAGGCGACTAAAGTTAAAGCTTGAGTTTGAATTCGTTGAATTATTTGGCGGTGGAACATTTTGCGTGGGAATTGAACTAGTCTTAGCAGCATCAGCATACGATACACGTGAAGTAACTGGTTGGCTGATTTGAGCAAAAGTGTCGGAGTTCGCGTTTACTTGTAGAGCTGGAGTTAACTTGGGTTTTTGACCCATAGCCTGTTTAACGAAAGAAAATACAGGGCACCCTCTATAGTTAGCTGTGTGATTACCTCCACAATTACTACATTTTTTTTCTGCTTGATCTTTTGGCTTAGTGCAGCTAGCAGTACCATGCAACTCACCGCAGATAACACACACTGTAGGTAACTTGCAGTAAGTTTTCGTATGGCCATATTCTTGGCAATTATGGCACTGTACGGGACCTGAACGCTTACGTGTCTCTTCAACTGTGATTTTTCGATGTAAGAGATACTTTACGTTATAAACTGGATGGGCTTCATTTTTTTTTCAATTGTATGTCATTCGGCTCCAGTTCAACCCGAAATAGGGGTTGGGGGACCTTTTCTCTATTAAATATGTTGGTAACATTTTTTACCTTGAATCCTTGGTCGACAAGTGCACATTTTACTTCTTCGGGTTCAACATATGAATCTATGCCCTTTAATACTATCTGTAGGCCTTTAGCACTCTTAAGTTGGTATGTGTAAAAATTTGTTTTATTTTTTTCGAATTCACTAGCAATTTTTTGGAAATGTTTTTCATTATATATTTGGATTTTAGTGTCATCAATATTACCTCGTTTAATTGGAATGATGTGAAAAGTATTTTCACCAATGGTCGACAGTAGTTTTTTTATAAGCGCGTTAGAATTTTTTTCTCTCAGATAAATAGGTGGTGGCTTAAAAGACTTTTGCGATGATGTAGAGGGCTTGTCGTCGGTGTCTTGCAATAATGAAAAACGATTTTGACGATTGGTAGATGATGCGCTGTTATCCCTAGACATCTTTGGAGCAGATGAAATTTTTGAAGAATTTGGGCTTCGCCCACGCTTTACCACTGTTATATATCTGTCCATTCCCACTTGTACCTTGGGTTTTGAGCTACTGTTATCTGTAGTGATAACTTGGTTTAGTGATGAAGGCGAGCCCGATGCGGATGATATCGCAGACTTAAATGAAGAAGTACTAGGCAATGGTAATGTTTACGATTCACTAGTTGGCATTGGACAAAACGAAGTTGATCGCTGACGAAAAATTGGCTTTGCCAATCATCAGATTTATTATTTATATTTTTTTCATTAAGAGTTTCAGAACTCACAGTAAAATAAGCATTTCTGCCGTTAGAAATCACTTCAAAATTTTTTTCCTTTGAGGTACTCATACAGAGTATTACTCCTCAAGGGAACTTTGTTTGTGTTTACGGTTTTTTTTTGTTTTTGGTATTTCTTGCTATGTAAAAAATATTAGTAAAGCCAATAAGCTTATTTATCAAGGTGAATATGTATTACGAATATTTTTTGTATGATTTTCGATTTTGTTGTTTTTTATATTTGTTTCGTATGTATGTATGTAAAAAAAAATCGGCTTTAATGTCTCTTCACTATGAAGGTTCAACGAGAACATAATATTAGTAGCCTGCAAAAAATTTTCCTTAATTTCACTCAATATATCGTACATATTTTATTGAAGACTTTATTAAGATACAAGAACCTGCATGGGCGCGGTTATCCGGATGGTTAGTGTTTATTAGATCATATCCCCTAATGTAAAAATAGGATCAACTCGTAAAATGAGTTTCTGATACTAAAAGTATATCAATGTAGTTGGTGTTGAGAAAGATTTCAAGTTCGTGTGTTTGATTGGAAAGACCGTTTGCGTTCCATATTGCTATACGTAGATTTAGTTGCATAGTTTGGCTATAAGTGTAGACATCATGTTAAGTAATGTGGTGATGGTTTCAATCTGTTTTTCTATCAGAGCTTCTATTCTTTGAAATTATCTAGACAAATTTTCGTATTGATGGTTGTTGTTCTTAACAGCTTGAGAATAAGAAATTTGTTTTGAATTATGGCTATGTCCATTATAACTGGTTTTTATCCCATTATTACCATTAATATTTGGAAAATTATTGACATTAATATCAAATTCTGGCTCTACATTATTAGCATAATAATTGTTGATTTCTGATCAAATTTTTTTTCTTCAGAAGTTCTTTATAAATTGCACATCCTCTATAGCTAGCAGTGTGTGCTTGCAAACAGTTGGAACACTGTGGAGGAGTGTTTTCATCTTTTGTGCACTGAGATGTCGGATAATTTAAGCCGCATTTTACGCATCTAAATACCTTTCTACAGTACGATTTAGTGCATGATATAAATATATTTATATCATGATTTAGTGTGCCCAAATTAATGACACCTATAACACTGAACGATATCGTTATTTTTCAGAGGAGGTTCTATTTTAACCAAAGCATTTAACAGAAATTTAATGTTATATATGTATGTCTTTATTATTATTATTTGGCTCCAGATCAACAAAGAAAATAGATAGTGGGTTTTTCGTTACTCTGCTTTTAACATTTACAATATTCCTTACTTTATGCCCTAAATGTGTGGTTGAAGTCTACTGATGTTTTGTTACAGCAACAATGAAATATATAGACAACGCTGAACCACCAGCAAATAAATTTCAAATTAAAATAAACGTCTGACAATATGTCGAATAATAAATTTCTTAAATACTCTTAATATCTTTAACGTCTGGTATAAATATTGGCGATGGTTTTGGAACAGAATTGTTGTTTTGATTATCATCCTCATCATCATTATTGTTATTATCATTAAGTGTTTTAAACATTATACATCTGCATGAAACTAAATAATGATGTTTATGAAACTTTCGCTATAATTTTTTATTCGTTTCATTTCTATTTCATACAGATGAATAACTATGAAACAAGAGCAATGAGCACTCAATAGTTAAGAACGCAGTAAAATGATGTTGGTTTGTTTACTTATATAGGGTGTTTTTTTGAGGGGTATAGAACTTCGAATTGAAATAAAACACAAGAAAATCGTTTTAATGTCCATCAATTTGGCTTTATTGGAAGGATGATTTTATGCCATTAATGTTTAAATATGATTTCGGGCATGTGGCCGCCGCGGCTGGCTCGAATAAAGCCAATTCTACAGGTCCAATTTTCAACCACTTTTTCGAGCATATGGGGCCGTATGTTGGCAATAACGCCACGAATGTTGGCTTCCAAGTCCCCTAACGTTTCTGGTTTGTTGGCGTAGACGAGCGACTTTACATATCCCCAAAGAAAATAATCCAATGGTGTCAAATCACACGATCTTGGTGGCCAATTGACAGGTCCATTCCGCGAAATTATGCGCTCATCGAATGTTTCCTTCAATAAATCGATTGTGACGTGCGCTGTGTGGCATGTAGCGCCGTCTTGTTGGAACCACAACTCATCCACATTCATGCCATCCAATTCGGGAACAAAATAGTCGGTTAGTCGGCTCCAATTGCTGTGCACGGTGGCGAATCGATTCATTCGGGTCCTCTTCAACACTTTGCTCTACAGCGGCAATTGTTTCTTCGGTGCGCACTGTTCGACGTCTCTGCGGATGCGTATTATCACATAGAGTAAACGTAGTGTGAAAACGATCCATGGTTAACCGAATTAATTGCTCTGATGGACGATTATGTCGACCATAAAATGGACGGAGCTTGCGGTAAACTTCGCAAACTGAACCATTATTTTCGAAATAAATTTGCACGATTTGCAAGCGTTGTTCTTTTGTCAACCTGTTTATGATGAAATGGCAAACCAAACTAAATATTAATCACTTGACAGCTGACAAAATGGCCGCCAGTTAAAAAAGTGATGCCAACATAAAGTTCTATACCTCAATAAAAAACACCCTTTACAAGAGCATACTAACATTTACAAATGTGAAACAGAACATGTGTTGAGTAAATCTCGATTAAGTTCATGTAAAAATAATCACCCCTATTCCGCGTTTCGATTACGTTCCCGCATTCAGTTACGCACGGATCAAAAAGAGGTATTCTGCCAAAAAACTGAATCGAAAGAAAAAGAAGAAGAGAAGAGTATGTTTAAACCTGCTGCTCTGCTATGAAATGGGTGAAATAAGAACAGAAAAATTAAGCAATTTTGCAAAATTTTTAGCAAAAAGTTAAATTTAGTGCAAAAAGACAGTGATTTAACATTAAAATAAATAATAATTAAATATTGTGAAAATTTTTATTAAATAAATTCTTGAAAATTAAAGTACAGAGCGTTAAAACAAACAGGATAACCAAGAGGTATTTGTGGCCAAATTCATCCAGTGTGAAGAATCCTGTCGCGCCGGAGGTGATATTTTAATTTTTTACACATAATTGTAACATAAAAATAAAGTTTGTTTAAATTTAATTAAATCCGTAGAAAATATCGTTTTTCGTTGCCATTAAATAGGTATGTAAACTTTTTATACTGTTCTACCTGTAATACATTAAATAAAAATCGCATTTCAGTACAAAAAAACAAAACAAACTGTGTAGTTCATTAATTAAACCTTCTTTTGCATTTAATACTTGCATTATTTTTTTAATTAATCACTTTTTGAAGCTAAACAAACAAAAATTGAAAACGCTCCGCCACTAAAATAACAACTTACAAAAACGTAGTTACGATCGAAATGCAGAATACATACAATCGAAAGAGAAATCGAAGAACGGAACGCAGAATACCAAAATTGCCAAACGCAGAAACTTTCGATTCGAATCGAAACGCAGAATAGGGGTGAATATGCTTTTAAAGATCAGTGTTGCCAGTTGTTGGAAAAGGGAAAATATAAGAATAATCGCCGAAAAGGAAGTTAAAAAATTACACATAATTATCTTTCTTTTCAATGCAATATTATTGTTGTTTAAAATTTCGTATTTTTACATAGCGTGATGGTAATCAAATTTTTTTAGTTTTATTACAAATATTAATTGCAAAAATAATTGTTAGTTATAGTTTTGCTTGGAAGAATATAAATATGTTGTGTTTTGTTTAATTTTTGTCAATTTAAATTTTTTTTATATCATATGAAATTAAAAACAACAGGCACGTGACCAAAACTGTTAGACAGCTACACAACTAATAATCAAATTTGCTTAAGAATACATTCATTTCTCATAAACCAATCCTTTTTTTTCATTTTTCATCTAAAAGTGTGTGTTTCTTTCCATAGCATTTCATTTCAGGGTTGTGTGCAGTTCATTACAAGAATATTTAATATATTAAAATAGTTTAAAGATTTATATTATTTAAAAATGCAAATGACAGACAAATTAAAATATGTATTACTAATATGTATGGTATATACATATGTACTTATTTATGTATGTATGTGTAAAAAATAAAACTTTAATTTAAAAGTGAAACCTATTACACATGTGAGACCCATACAAAAAATTCCATGATTTCACTATATTGGCAACATTGCTATTGCGAATTAATAACAAAAGATGAGATGAGAGAAAGCAGCATGAACAAAAGTCGTTTCAATGAACAATCTCTTTGTGTTAACAGTATGAAACGAAACGTTTTCACTCACAATATGATAAAAGCAACAGTTTGTTGAGTATTAACATATTTATTCGAAGTTGGGCTTTAGTAAACAATCATTTCAGTAGTTTCATGGATGGAATTGTTCATGCAACTCTATATTAAACATAGTAGGTGTGTACCACAAGATTGTGTACAAGTTCGGACTAATGACAGAAAAAAGAAAATTACTCTTTGAATATGCAAGAGTTATCCAAAATTGCTGGAATGCAAAAAATCATAATTGCACATCTTAAAATATTAATGTTGCTTACTTTTTACATTAAATTTAATTCAAGTGATTTTAGTCGCTTAAAACGCATAACATTGTAAAAACAAAAAATGTGCATCATTGGCAACAGATGTGAAAAATAAATGAAAATAAGTTCCAAAAAATTGAATTTTTTAAAAGGAACATTTTGTATATTGTAGAAATGTACTTATAACTTCAACTTTGTTCAAAAAACCTTCCATTTTGCTTTTTAATAAATGTGTATGTAAAAACTTTTTTTATGTTTGCAAATTTTCTGATAAATTTTTCTGTTTCATATGTAAACAGAAAACAGCTGATTATTAATTCTTGTACGAACTTACCCAGAAGAAAAAGTTTGTATTGTTTGTACAGGTAATGAAAAAATTACTCTCTCATTCGCTCTCAAAATTTTACAAAAATTGCTATCTGGAACGATTTCGGATAACTTTGTACAAGTTCGGATAGTTTTGTTATGCATCTGGAACAGACCTCATATTACTGCTGGTACATGGATCGTTCGTTTGTTGTTATGCGCTTACCTTGTATTTTTGGCCATTCAGCATTACATCGTTTTCTTGAGTTGACTACCTGCCAATTATCAATATCGCTTGACTCAGATTCTTCGCTATTACTACCCATAATGGATTAGCGATAAGTTACGTTGTTGTTTTTTATTTTTTTTTTTATTTTTCATTTTTTTTATTAACTTGACAAAAGAATTAAATTTGTTGTTGTTTTGTGCATACAAAGAAGGTATGCAAAATATGTAATTGTTTTATGAAAATCAACGGTATTAAATTGATTTCAATATTTAGCAAAATATTAACACAGTATTCGTCTGCACAATGTCACTGTCAAAGAGAGACTAAAATATATATAACCAGTGTGCACACTTGATTTTTTTTAAATTCGGTAGAATCGACAAAAAAATCGGTAGATTTGAATGAAATTCGGTAGAAAAATTTTTTTATTCAGAGAAACATAAAAAATAACAAAATATATGTACTTATATATAAAGGGTAAGTGCAAGGAGTATCAAACTAAACAGGTTCCAAAAGCGCAATTAAAACTTTACATGTGATCGGAAATTAAACTGCCATAAGCAATGAAGCATTTCCAATAAAAAAAGTGTCATCCCCAGTTATTTGCCCTTACCCTTTATATATAGGTAGATATGCTATGCATACATAAAATAATATACATAAATAACAGGAATTCAGTTTTTGTACATAGGTTTTATAAAGCTACTAAAATAACTTTTATTTGACAAACATTTGTAACTACAAAGATTATATGTAAGATCCATTTATGAATTTAAACTTTTGTGCAAAAATTATTAAAACATTGGTAGGAATAAATATTTCATCCCCAAGGCACAATTCTTTGGCAAATATTAGGTTACTTATAGTTTCAGTTTTTAACCGATTTCTTTGTTCTGTTTTAATGATTTTCATGACAGAAAATGACCGCTCTGCGGCCGCACTGCTATGTGGCAAAATAGGCAATTTACACATATATCGACTCAAATGACTAAATAACAATATTCGGTAGATTTCAGGCCTTATTCGGTAGAATTGATAGATTGTTCAATTCACACACATATTCGGTAGAATCTACCGAATATCGGTAGAAGTGTGCACACTGAATATAACATAAATATTACCAAAAGTTTGTTGTTGTGTGGTCGTGGTCCACAAAATTTCAAAAATTATTAATTGCTTGAATATTAAATGTGTTTTGTCGTTCAGCGTATTTCAAAATAAAAATCAGTTCTTCTTGAAGAAACAAACTCCTTACACCATGTTTTCTTTGATCAGGCGCGGATCCAGGACAAAGTTTTTCAATTTTTGTACTGCATATTTTAATTTTGGTAGGATAAATTTCTATTTTTCGTTCCAATAGATCTGCTCTTGATTGATTGCAACTCATTTTAGATTTCATTCATTTGCATTCCAATTCATTTTTCTAATTCATTTGCATGAATTCAAAATCAATTCAATTGAAATGAATTGAAAAAATGAATTGCAATTCACTTTGACAAACTCATTTGAATTAGAAATGAATTGCAATTCATTTTATAGATTCATTTGAATTAAAAACGAATTGCAATTCATTTTTACCATATTCATTTGAATTGACTCAAATTTAATTCAATTCATTTTTTGTGTGAAAAGAATTAATTAAAAATTTTCTAATTCAGTGCATGAATGATTCGCGAAGTAATTCAAAAATGAGTGATTCATTTACAGCTCTGATATGCATGTATACATATATGTGACGCGCAAAATAGAAAGGGACCTAAGGGTAAAAACCTGTTTTGTTCAGGAGAGCCATTTTAAAAATTTAAATACGTATATCTTTGGTGTACCATCACTGAATAAAACGCGCATATCTCTGGGAGGGAACAATTTTGGGGCATGGGATCGGTCTCATTCGAGGCTCAGATGTTGTCCACATCAAAAAAAAAAGTGAAAATTGATTTTTTTTTACCCTTAGGTCCCTTTCTCTATGCGCTGTCACATATGGAAATATCGCTCTTATATTGCAACATATGCATAACTCAAAAAGTTAGTTTTGCAGAAAATAAGTTTAAAGTTTTCAATTTACATGCAACTCAATGAAGACGTAAAAATATTTTCTTTTCTCAAGGTGCGTGCACAAACTTTTCATATCGCACATCCAGTTCAATAGTCCCAATTTACACTATGCAAGTCTTATTGCTAAGCTGATTAGTTTGTTAGGAGAGAGAAACGGGGGGGAAAGAAACGTTGCTGTTCCCCTCGTCTCTCTCTCCCTGAAACGAATCAGCTTAGCAATAAGACTTGCATAGTGTGATTTGGAACATAGTGTCATAACTCAAAAAAAACTAGTTTTGCAGAAAACACGTTTAAAGTTTTCAATTTACGTACAACTCAATGAAGGCATGAACAAATATTCTTCTCTCAGGAGGTGATAGTACAAGGTATTTATGTATATGCAATTTCTACGCAAGATAAAATACGAAATGCATTATTTTGCATTATTAACTAAAAAAAACGAATTTTTTGAGTTACGTCACTATTGAACTAAATGATATGAAAATTCTTACACAAGATTAAATATAATTTTTCTGCATTATTAATTACAAAATCGCATAGTTTGAGACATGACTATGTTGCAATAAAAAGGCAGTATGTATACATGAATGTATTTTATATTTTTTATTAAACCCCGACTAAAAAAATGGGTGTTGTAAGTTGTAAGACGAAACGGCTGGACCGATTTTCATTTAGTTTTTTCTGTTTGAAAGATGACTTAATCGAGAGGGTTCTTAGCTGCGTTTGAAGAAAATCGGTCCAGCCGTTTAGAAGATATAACATCTTTTCTGGAAAAAGTCGGGGGTTTTAGTTTTAATAATGTATGTAATCTGTATACTTCTGCAACCAATGATCGATCATCTTAAATTTTTAACCCCCAACCAAAAAAGGGGTGTTTTAAGTTTGTAGTGTGTGTATGTGTGTCAGTACGAGTCCACGTACAGACCAAACGGCTGGACCGATTTTGATTAGTTTTATCTGAAAGATGACTGAAGAAAATTGATTCAGTAGTTTAGAAGTATCACATTTTTTCTAGATATATCCTGTTGAATCTGTGTATCTTTGGCGCCGTAACTCTTAAACGGCTCAACCAATTTTAATTTGGGTTTTTTCGTTTGAAAGGTAACTTGATCTAATATCTTCTGGTCTATACTTGAAATCGGTGCAGACGTTTGGAAGTCATCATAAACTATCCTGTTGATGAATCGATAATACTCGTATCATTTCTTAGGTGTGTTTGAATAAAAATGTTTGAACAAAAATCGGTTAGTGGTCTCGCGTCATCGTAATTATTTCTTAAGTGCGGTCAATGTTGTTTAGCCTTCGAGAGTTTTTCGTCTCGGTCGCACTGGTTGAGTGAGTAACCTTGCGGTTCTCTCGTGGAATTTCCTATGTGAAGGCATATGCCGTGTATAGTCAGTCACAAAAACTTTTCTAAAATACTTTTATTAACATCTTGGGCATATGTACTTAGTTACCCCGCTCATATTTGTGCAACCATATTATGCAAATTTACTTTGTATATGTACTAATAAATAAAAAAATAAATAAAAAATACTTACCAATTTACTTTGTGCACGCTGCTTAATGTATTAAGTGTTATCAATAGTGCATCATCCTCCATTGATTTTTGTAAATCAAAAACATTTATCAAGCCATCAGTAGATCCCGAACATAACAAATCCGGATTTTGCGGATGAAACCGCAAAGTAGTGACATCGTCCTGGTGGCTGTCGAAGTAACCGCCAAGTTGTTTACGTTCCCTTAAATCGTAAAACAACATAAACACGTTGTTATGATGTTGTTCAGTTCCCACACACAACACGCGACTATTTGCATTACGATCAAAACAGACAATATTCTTAGGCAAATCTGCAAATTCTGCTTCGTTTTCTGAACTATAATGAAATCGTCCTACTTCATTTTGTGTACGTAAATCAAACAAGCGTACCAAGTGATTAGTTGTCCCAATTAATAACAAATTCGGGGTTTCGTCCATAAAGCGTACACCACAAGTACTTAAACGGTTTTTAGAGTCAGTTTTTGGTGGCGGAGCAATACAATCTGGGGAAGAGTAACTCAGACTTCTTTCAGAACTTATATCGAACAGATGTACTGAACCATCAGATAAGCCGGTTGCCAAACGAGTAAACGAACTTGCAATTAAAATACATACATACATCCATAAGACCATTTTTATTAGCTTTAATATTTATTAATAAAACTTACTCATCCTTTGCTAAACTTAATATGTATTTTCTTTTAAGAGTAACAGCCGTTTCATCCTGAACAACAAATTTTTTCTGGAAATACTGGTCCAATTCGAAAGGTGTACACGTGTCGTCATCTTCTATAGCTGATTCTTCATTAGAATCCTCATCACTGCTGGGCAAAGGAACATCTAAAAAATAATTTAATAATCTATATTGCAATAAAATTTCATGAACGTAGTGATTACGCACCTTCCAAAATATTTCTATTTGTCATTTTCTTAATTTAATTTACATGCAATACGACAAGACAAATGATGTTAGACATTCTCGATAACATCAACAAATCTGCAACATGTGCGTTTTATCGATAAATAAATTGTTATCAAAAATACACTGAAAAAATATGAAACGACATATATATGCAGTGACTCACATAAGTCAGACAAGTTTAAAAAAAAACGTACAATATTTTAAAAATATTCATTTCATTTCATTTGTTTATTTCATAAATTAATCGAGCCCAATGGGCCATGTACGATTAATATTTTTAAATTAAAGTAATGCTCGATAATAAAGATTACATACAGTACTTACTTTTAAACTAATATTTACGGTAAAATTATTTATTTATTTATTTCCAATATATTTTATAAATCAATTTATAAAATATATATCAAAGGCGCCGGTAGCTAGACCATATGCGCTCATATTACTACATTCTACATGGTATTTAATGCAAACTTACATAATCATAAAGTAATAAACAACAAATTAAATAAAAAATTATTTACAAAGGAAAGAATATATACATAAGTACATATGTATGTACCTATGTACTTGTATAAAAATGAGAGTTTCCATAATATAAAAATAAATTACTTGTAATGAAGAAATATCCTGCCTATTTCACACTGCTAACCGAGATCGCTCCCATAACTACGTGAAACAAAAACAGATTTTACGGTAAAATATAATATAAAATATATTCAGTTAAAAAAAATATTTATATCTAGATTAAATAACTATAGTCCCTTGAAGACATCACTTACTATGCTAGTACATCATTATATACGTTAAATAACTTCTTCACGTGAATAAAATGAATAAAATTCCGCGAGAAATTTTTCCCGGGGAATAATTTCAAACAATAGAAAGTAATAGGAAAACAGAAAAAATTCTAATTGGAGAAGGGAGACATTTCTCGCGAAATTTTATTCATGATTGCCCTGATTTTTAAGAACACATATTGTACTGAATTCAGTTAACTTAAGGAAAATACTAAAAAAAAAAACACATGAGATGAGTATAAAAAGCTTGTTAAAAGATGAAGAAAAGTTGTGTATCAATAATAGGTATTTTTTATTTATTTATAAAAGTAGAAAAAGTAAAATTTTTAAAATAACGGGAACGCGAAAAATCAAAAATTTTAACCTAAAAGCAATGTGAATTCATACTAGGTGGTCGCAACTGATCAAGTGACTATTTTCAGCGGAGTATACTTTAGGTGTGTTCCACAAGATTTTGTACAAGTTCGGACTAATGAGAGAAAAAAGAACATTACTCTCTGAATATGCAAAAGTTATCCAAAATTTCTGGAACACAAAAAACCATAATTGCACATCTTGAAATATTAATGTTGCTTAGTGAATATTTTAAAAAGAACATTTTTTTTATATTAAAGAAACGGAGAAATATGCACAAATGTACTTACAACTTCAACTTTGTTCAAAAATCCTTCCATTTTGCATTTTAATAAATTTGTATGTAAAAACTTTTTCTATAACTATTTGCAAATTTTCTTATTAATTTTTCAGTTTCATATGTAAATGCGTCACACCAATAATCACCCGACGATATGTATGTTCATCCTGCTTCTTTAACTTTAAACTTATTTCTAGTAATAAAGGAGCGATATGTACATGTACACATACATACTTACGTACTATGTACTTACATGAATTTTTTTGCCTGTTCCACAGTATCGAAAAGAAACTTTAATTATACAATTTATATTGAAAACAAAAATAAAATATGTACAAAGTTAGTTTTTGTTTTCAAGGAATTGTTTCTTTCGATATACATACTTATGTGATACCGGCAGTTTATATCTAATTAACATATATAACCAAAGTAGTACGTAATTCTAATAAGGTGTAACTCTATTTGGATTTTTTGTTTTCATTTTCAAACTATTACATGAAGTATAATTACTAGTACTAGGTGTTGACATGTGCCACCCAAGTGGAATCCATAATGTAACAAAGCCACTTTCGCCCGCTGTTATTAAAATATTATTTTTGGAATCAAAAATACTCTCACGCACCGTTTGTTTATTGCCTTCGAAGTTAGAGTACGGAAAAAGTTGCCCATTTTGAACTTTGCATGACCTCAAAACTGACCTAAATGATATAAATAAGAAAATTTATTTTTCATAAATGTATGTGTATGTAAATAACTTCCAACGATTTTTCCATACAAATTGGGACTTATTTCAAATGATATAACTCTCAACGAAAGTTCTATTGGGCATTATTTTATTTTCTTCTGTCATTGGGAGTTATTTAATTTTTCGAGTTTTGTTTTGATAGATTTTTATTATTTTTTTAATTTTAGCCCATAACTACGCTTCCTAATAATAAAAATTTCCTGCAAAGTAGGCCTTCTGCCGAACTAAAGAGTTTTCTTTTCTATAGTGTTTTTCACAACTCTCATGACGGCGGTGCCTATTAAACATTTTCTGCATATCCCGGACTTTGGCTGGCCTTAGAGATTTCTTCTCTATGTTAAGTCCCACAACAGCCACCATACTAAAGATTTCATGAGTAATAGACATTCGGGCGGGATTACAAATTTTTTCCTCTATGGTATTTTCCCCTGGGGAGCTATTTAAATTTTCTTGGGACTTATTTCATTAACGGCAATTTAATTTGAGACTCATTTCATTGGGACTAATGTAATTTGGGAATTACTTCATAGTTTTGGGAATTATTTTATTGGGAGTTTTTAATTTTTAGTGAAATAAGTTCCAATGGCGCTATGAAATAAGGTCCAATAGAATTAAGGAATTTTTAATTGGGCTTTGTTTCATTTATTTTGGGCTTTATTTCATCGAGTTTGGTTGCGCTTTATTTAATTTTTTTGGCCTTTATTTCATCTTGAGTTTGGTTTCATTGGGCTTTTTTAATTGGGCTTTATTTCATTTATATTGGGTGTTTTTTCATAAATTTTCTCTTGTATCTTTTTTCATTTTTTGGGTTTTATTTTATTGGGGATTATTTCATTTCTTATTTGGGTGTTATTTCCTTGGGCCTTATTTATAGCGCCATTTCCAATCATTGGGAGTTATTTCATTTTCATTGCGAGTGATTTCATTTGGGAGTTATATTTATCATGATAACAAAGAATATACAATACAAAGGCACATCAATCAGTTACCCCTAATTCAGACGTCGGCATTTCATGACACAATTATGCTGATAGCATTCACACAAATTCTTTCTTACCCTCTTTCAGTTAATTGTTGGTGAAACCCTAGAATAGAAGTTATTATTATACCTTAACTTTTTTTTCTTAAATAGTTGCCCCGTTTTTGCAAAAGAAAACCTTTTATGTGCCACTTTTATTTCTTAAGTCTCCTTTTTGGGCCACTTTTCGAAATTTCTCAACGGCCGCCCTGCCCTGATTATAAGATCTGTTCATTTACTTTCCTAGCAGAAGCTAGCAAAGAGAGAGTAAAGGCTCAATGCTCAGTTAGCCGACTGTAATGTAATGTAACCGCAACAGTAAGAAACAGCTGATCGATTTTGTTATGTGAAAAGTAATGGAAATGGTTATAGAGATGTAATGTAACGTAACCTACTTTTCATATAAAATTCTCGATCAGCTGTTTCCTACGTTACATTTACTTTACATTACAGTCGGCTAAAGGCTCAGTTAGCCGACTGTAATGTAATGTAACTGCAACAGTAAGAAACAGCTGATCGATTTTGTTATGTGAAAAGTAATGGAAATGGTTATAGAGATGTAATGTAACGTAACCTACTTTTCATATAAAATTCTCGATCAGCTGTTTCCTACGTTACATTTACTTTACATTACAGTCGGCTAACTGAGCCTTAACTGAGCCTTTAAGGCTCAACTGCAACAGTAGTAAACAGCTGATCGATATTGGTATGTGAAAAGTAATGAAAATGATTATAGAGATGTAATGTAACGTAACCTACTTTTCATATAAAAATATCGTTCAGCTGTTTTCTACGTTACAGTTACATTACATTACAGTCGGCTAACTGAGCCTTAAGGCAGAAATTTACAAAATTACTCTATCAGATACGAAAAAGTAAATGATTATTTTACTAGTGCATTTTACTTCACCACAATTTTGCCACTTATGCTAACTGGCATGATTTTTTTTCTATTCTATATTGTACTTACATACATATGTACATATTTATGTATGTACGTATGGAAATTGTTTTCAGTGTTAACTTACCCATTCGTGGAACCAATCAGCAACATCATACTATTATCGCCCATGCTATGACAATTAATTACATTAACACATGCCTTACTTTTGCGTTTAATGCTTTCAGCAATTCCCAATCTGTCAAATTTAGCTATTAGGTCACCATCAAAGTCATAAGCTCTAAAACCATCTGTATTCATTGTACAAGATACAATAGATTTGCCTAGTTTGTTTTTATGCCTGAAAATACATAACGTTTATTATTATTCTTATTATGTGTATGTATGTAGTTTTAATATTAAGAACGAGCTATTTTGCTTTAATAATACACACATACCTATATGTACTAGTTTTGTCATTCGAATAAAAATTATTCGAATATTCGAACAACTTTTAACCCTTAACGAGGTTGGCGTTTTTCGACTTTAAATTCGACTATTTGTAGTTGTTTAAAGAAAACAAGCTCCTTTTTTCTTTAATCTAGTAGAAAATACCAGATTTTCGCCACCACAATAAGGGAGATTTTGCATTTTTGTTCCAATGAATTATTCGAACACATTTTTTTATTATTTGTTTATTCGAAGAAGAAAAAAATCATGAAATTTCATTCGAATAAATATAAAACACGAATAATTAACAACACTAATACGTGCATACATACATTTGTACATATGTGCATAAGTATGTATATATGAATATATAAAAATCGGATTATAATGAGTTACGTAATGCAATTTAAATAATATTAAAATCATTTACTTCGTTTGAGAGTTGGTAGTTTAAAATTTTGTAATTAAAAAAATACAGCTTGGGGGGAGGTTCCACTGGCATTTTGTTGTCATTTGTATATATCCTTTATTTGTTGTTATACCTAAAAAGTGCAGAAGCGTATTCAATCTTTCTCAGAATGGAAGACAAATTAAATTTTTTTGTAGATATAGAGAAGGTACAGAAACATAGATTTTACTCATTTTACCCCCGAACTGTACAAACGCCGAAAAAGTACTAAACACTACAACATAAAATTAATTTACAGTTTCCACTTAGTTCTTCGGCTGTCTTGGGTCCTATTTGGATCCGTCGTGCTACCTCCTTAGAACTTGAATTTATTTTCGTAGTGCCGATCGAGAATTGCAATTTCAGTTGCAGCAACTTTATATTTTTTAGTGCAAAAGAGCAGGAATACAAAAAGTCTTTATTTCTATTTCAACACTCTCACAATATATTCAAGAATTGATGCAACATAAAGTGTAAGTCTGGACCGGGACTTAGTAGATCTATATATATATATGTACATATATATGTATATATATATTGTTTTTATTTATTTTTTATAAACAAACACAACCCGCGAAACGATTAGCTTGTCTGCGGAAATCACCCAGGGGAGTCGAACCCACCACCCCCTACTGAGAGACTAGCACCGCTACCACTCAGTCACAGGGGCTTCCTATAGGAGAGGTAGCTTCGTTCCAAATTTCAAGAATTTTATTACATAAAAACCGATCTTAGAACTAAACGAAAATTACACTAATCAGCCCAAAAATTAGTTTTTCGAAAATAAAAAAACTGTACCGAATATAAAAAACGCATCCCAAAAGGATTAAAATATCAAATATTTGACGCTGGTAATGTAGCTTTCCATTGGTGAAAGAATTATCAAAACCAGTTTAGCGGTAGCAATCAAAACCACAAACAAATAAACAAACAACCAACAATACTTCCACATTTATAATATTAGTAAGGAAGCACAGGTATATTGTACAAGCCTTATGCATAACAAAAAAATGACGAAGTTAGCATAAGTGAAGAAATTGAACTAAGCGTAAACGAATTCCTCCATAAAATCTAAAATTAAAAATCCGCGTATAATTAAATTAATGGCCTGTTTCACGATATCGGAAGAAAAGTTTCGGATCAAAATTTATATTGAACAAGGATCGCCCGGTGGTCTAAATTAGACCACTTGTGTACAAAACAAAAATCAAAGTTTTTTATTCATGCAAATCACCTAATGTTAGCGGACGATAAAATACTTAAAAGTGTACGACAAAAAAATGTGTGTCGTATTTATATATAAGATTTAAATCGCTTTTTTACCACTTTTGATAAAAATTTAAAAAAAAAAAACATTAATATTGTGCATATCTACACAAAAATACTTTTCAAACCATACATGTATGTGCCGTATTTATATATGTAAGTATAAGATATACTCGTATGACTTTTTTCTGTTGTTTTTAATATAAATTTTAAGTCGAAAGTTTTCTTTCGATGTCGTCAAACGGGTACTAAAATTTCAGCTTGATTTTTAATGTAAAATTTAAAAGAAAAAGTCGTTAAGACCATATTCGATTTTGACCCTTATGCATAAAGCTGCATATTTCTATACACAAATTTTCAAACAAGAACTTACCAATTTACCTTATGCACTGCGCTTTCGGTATTAATTGTGGTTAAAATTGCATCGTATTCGTCATTTTCGGCGATATTAAAAATATTCATTAAGCCATCTTCGGAACCCGAACATAAGATGTCGGGATCTTGCGGATTAAAACTTAAAGAGATCACATCATCTTGATGGCTCTCCACATATCTAAACATTTCCTCAGATGTTCGCAAATCGTAAAATAATATATTAACATTGTCATGTCTCTCTTCAGTTCCTACAGCCAATACACGACTAGTTGAATTACGATCAAATGATAAAATATTTCGAGGTTCAGATCTATTACTAGGCTTATACGAAATACGTATTACTTCACTTTTCGTTCGCATGTCTAAGAGACGCACTATACCATTGGTAGTTCCAACCAATAACAAATTTGGGGTTTCGTCTAAAAAACGAACACCACATATCGAAGAGCCATAAGCATCTGCTGGTGGTTCAATAAAAACACCATTTTCAGAGTTCGTTTCAAATAAGCGCACTGATCCGTCCGATAGCCCCGCTGCTACACATGTAAACGATCTGAAAGAATTACATAAAATAAAATCCAATTAGCAAATTTACACTCATAAAAACGTACTCATCTTTTGCCAGGCACAATGCGTAGCTATCATCGTAAGTAACACCGGTTTCATCATGTATGATATATTTATGTTTGAATAATTTTTCCATCTCCTCTAAAGTACAGGTATCTGCATCCTCAAAGTCATCAGTGTTTTCTTCTTCTGGCGGTAAACCGCAACTATTCACCATGTAGTCCGAATCATTTCCAAATACTAAAAAAATATATGAATCCAAGGTATTTTCAATTGATAAAATTAATAAAACTTATTCAATAAATTACTAACCGCTCATGTTTCACAGGTATTTTATAAAACGTTTATTTACAGCCAACTCTTTCAGAAATTGTGTTTATTTACAAATATTAACACGTGCGGAGCACGAGGTTGGTTAACTAATAGCCGCCGCCGTCCACTTTCGCAATCACTTAGCCGCCGCCGCTAAAGCGGCTAGCTGACAAGTTACATTAAATTAATGATAAGCAAACACATACATACAGGGTGACCGATGGCATTTTTCAAAAAGTGTCACCAAATAGGGGATGTACTTTGCTTAGATTCACGTTCTTTGAGTAGAATTTGATATTTATTATAACAGCTGCGAATAACAATATTAATGCTTTTACGTGGGAAATGTGCCACATATCAAAAAATTGTCGATTGCCGTAAAACAGACTTTACAATGTTCAACAATTGTGGAAATGACGCAAATTTGCACAGCTATATCTCCAGATATATTCAAGATATCGGAAAACTGATAACGAATTTGGAAAGAGGACACATTATTAATATATAATCAATCAATAACTCAATTTTTTTAATTGTCCCATACATCAAAGCAGAAACAAACCGACGACATAGCTTTGTGTAGGTTAGTGTTTTATGTATTCATAGGATATTTGCTGTTTTTTTAAATTATGTGTGTATTGGTTTTATGTCAAGTCTTAGACTTGGCAGTTTTTCTTGAAGCAATTATCTTCAATTCTCTTTTAAAACTGCTCGATTGTTTACACACAGACGGTTTTTAATGCAGCGAATGAAATTACAAAAGAGAATTGAAGTAACCTTTCTGTACAAGCAAGTCAGTACCCCTCTTCTTTCTTCTTTCCTCTCTCTCTCCAATAAACTCAGACTTGCTTCAAGAAAAACTGCCAAGTCTAAAACATGAGTATGTTGCTGATGGGGAGTTCTGCCTGGTTGAAAAATTATGCCAACCACAAAACCAATCTCTTTGCCTCTCTCACAAACAAACTGGAACAATTGTTCTCGTGTGTGAAAGTCCTATGCAAAGCACATTAAAAATTGCATTAAGGCATTGCCAATTAGTATATGTGACAGCGCATAGAGAAAGGGACCTAAGGGTAAAAAAATAAATTTTCACTTTTTTTTCGATGTGGACAACATCTGAGCATCAAATGAGAGCGATCCCATGCCCCAAAAGTGTTGCCTCCCAGAGATATGCGCGTTTTATGATGTGATGGTACACCAAAGATACATGTATTTAAATCTTTGAAATTGCTCTCCTGAACAAAACCGGGTTTTACCCTTACGTTCCTTTCTATTTTGAGCGTCACATATGTGTATTGTGAATTAATTTCATTTGGTGGCTGGCGTTTTAACTCGCTAAAAAGTGCTGAATTTGTTTTTTGTGTTATGAATATTTCTCAGCCCGTCGAAATTTTTATGAAAATTGCATTTTTTTTTGCTTCATCAAATATTGTGAGAATCTATATAAATATTCAATCTAGCATTTTGTTTTCTCCTTTGTGTAACCTTTTAGAAGATATTGTTACGTAAAATTATTCATACAGGGTTAAAGCAAAGAACTATCTGGAAGTATTTAACTAAAGCACTAAACGTACACACATATTTACGTGCAAATACTATAGCAACAACAATAATTGTATACATAGCTACAGACACACACACATACAAATAAAAGTGCGAGCACTTATGGTAACCACCCTGTACTACCAGTAGCCCACCGCATTGCCAACATAAAGGCTCAGTTAGCCGACTGTAATGTAATGTAACTGTAACGTAGAAAACAGCTGATCGATATTTTTATATGAAAAGTAGGTTACGTTAAATTACGTCTCTATAACCATTTCCATTACTTTTCACATAAAAATATCGATCAGCTGTTTTTTACTGTTGCAGTTACTTTACATTACAGTCGGGTAACTGAGCCCTAAGAGTCGTTACTTTGAAATTCAAAAATAACGACCAATCGAATTATCTACAAACGCCTAGAAGCAGCAACATGAATTTTCCCGATTGTGCTAGAGGACTGTTTGAACATCTGGCTACCAATAGTAAATGACAATACAGATGTCATCATGCATAGATGCCATTACTAAGTACAGACATGTTATTACGCCACCTATCGGGCGAACATTCGAGAACAGATTCATGTACTATAAAAAGTGGCAGCATGTGCGAGAATAGAGCAGTACTAATCAGAAAGTAGTCAAGTTGATATCGTTGAGCAGTACTAATCAGAAATTAGTCGAGCCAGCTTCGTTGAAAGTGGGTAATAACGATAAGAAGTAATTAAGTAAAGAAAGACAAGTTGTAATTTGCTTCGTTAAGAATAAAAGGAAAAACAGTACCAAATAAAAATTGTGTATTATTTATTTTTATTTTTGAGCAATCAAAAGAACTCACACGTTTAATAAAATTTAAAGGTAACAATATTTTGGACTGATTTACCATTCTCCCATCATCATTCTCTGGCAGCACTGGCTGAAGCTAATTTCCGCTTGGTGTTTATCGATTACATAACGTTAAGCAATTGCACAAACCACATCATTTGTATTTACATGTTGTTTATGCATATGTAAAAGAGTTTAAAAATTGATTTCGAAAATTCGTATAACCAAAACACATAAAAGCAGTGATGGTATTTTGGTGCGTTTCGGGTATTTTTTAGTGCTTTTTGCCTGTTCTTAAACGCGAAATTTTGGCTAATACCCTTTTTTAAAAAGCGGGTATTTACAGTGCTTTTTACAATTTCTTAGTGCTTTTGGTGCTTTTTTGTTAAATAAAAATATTTTTAATTTATAAAACTAAATTTCTTTTAAGCGCTAATAGCAGCATTTTTTGACTGAGCCTTCTTAAACTGTTTTTAATGATAATAACGGAAACTATGTTAAAAACAATGTAGAAAACGGAAGT
This sequence comes from Tachina grossa, assembly GCA_949987645.1. Taxonomy (NCBI): domain Eukaryota; kingdom Metazoa; phylum Arthropoda; class Insecta; order Diptera; family Tachinidae; genus Tachina; species Tachina grossa. Next base: position 46,481,161 of record OX465278.1, on the reverse strand, counting down.
AACTGGAGAGTTCCAAATAAATCTCTGCATAATAATTGATTGAAAGTAGTATGCAATAAGCATTTGTTAAAGCTTACACAAATATTGAATCATACTAGAACATTAATTATGATTAAATCAAGTTTAGGAGCACCTCCCAAAAATTTAAAAACAGTATCCTATCCTATAGAAAATTAAAAAATAAGAAGAAAAAATTAAATAAAAAATTGGCGGCGAGGCTTAGTTTCCGAGTTATGGGCCTCTGAAATTCTAATACAATATTGTGATTATACAGTGTTTTCCAACGAATATGACCAATATTGATATCATCTTAAAGCTTTTGAGAATACCTTTCATGAAATGGGAAAAATAGACTCTTTGTCGGCCATGCAGGAAAACGCTATTAAGCAGGAAAACTTTGCAAGGCAGAAAATCTTTACTATGCTGCTCCGTCTCGGGAAACACCATGGTGGAGAAAATCCTTAACCCGGCCGAAGGCCGGCAATGCAAAAAATCGTTATTAGGCAAGACAACTTTGCAAGGCAGAAAATCTTTACTAGGCTACGCCTTCTCGGGAAACACCATGGTGGAGAAAATGCTTAAGCCCGGCCGAAGGCCGGCAATGCAGGAAAATGTTATTAGGCAAGAAAACTTTGCAAGGCAGAAAATCCTTGCTATGCTGCGCCGTCTAGGAAACACCATAGTTATATATTAAATTATACTTTTAATTACAATTTCAGAGGCCCATAACTCGGAAATTAAGCCTCGCCGCCAGTCTTTTTATTGAATTTCTTCTTCTTATTTTTCAAATTTCTATAAGATACGGTACTTTTTTTAAATTTTTGGGATACCAATATTGGTCATATTTGTATAGGATAGGATACTGTTTTTAAATTTCTGGGAGGTGCCCCTAAACTAGATTTGTTCCATTTGAAATTATACATTCAGCTTTTACACTCTAATGTATTAAAATTAAAAAAAAAAAATATTTTCGTGCTTTTTTACCCGCTTTTTCGTATTTTTTGTGTGCTTTTGCTCTTCGTAGAGATACCAACACTGCATAAAAGCATAATGGAACCATTTCGAAGTGTTTGAGAAAAACTACTTGTTTTGCTCATAGTGGAAACGTACTATAACACTGTTATTATTATCAAATTTCAAGTTATTGATCATGGTGTAATTATACCATTGTTATTGATTTACCTTAGACAGTGCTGTTGCCTTGGTGCTGTTCAATGTGACTTATTTCCGAATTTCACAGTGGTTTTGTGCTGGCAGCTCTTGAATCTACATTTTAATTTTGTAACAATGGGCGCATTCAAAAGACGTAGCTGTTGGGCTCAACTTTTGTCAAACTGTTGGCCCCAACAGTTAGTTCTTAGAAAAGTCTTGAACGAATATTTGCCATTTTATGCTTTGGCCGTTATTTTTCAACTTCGAATCTAAAATAATCGGGACAGGCTTAAAATAATAATTGGGACATATTCGTTGCCAAGATATAGTATGTAATTATTAGAGTGCATATTTTTGTTAAAGCTTGCATATTTCGATTATGGCAATTTATAGTGGTCTACAAGATAGGAACAAAAGGACTATAGTTTAAAAGACATATCCAAATGAATGCGAATTTAAAAAAAATTTGTTGTTTTGTAAGGTTGTCTAGATGCTGACGGATTTTAGACTTGAATTCATCACAAAAAATTTATTGAAAACAACATTTAGTTTTTCAAGTCCAAAACAGATTTTAATAAAAAAAAAACTTTTTTGAAAGGATGTGTTCTGTCCGCTCATATTTTTAAATTAAATTATCAGGTATGTGATGAAAAACGACTTAGACACAAAACCGATTTGATAAAAGTGATGTGTTTGCTACAGTCGTTTTGTCAATAAATTTCAAATGTTTTTTGAACATGTAGTTTTCAATAAATTTGGTTTCACATCTCTAATATGTTGTTTATATTTTATCTCCTATTGAGTTTTTTAAAAGTCAATCGTTAAGGATTGACTTAAAAATTAATCTAAAAATCGATCAGAGTTCAATGCTTTTTTTTCAAAGCGATCGGTTTCCATCACATACAGTACTGTGCAAAATAAAAGCAACAAATTCTGCAAAAATAAATGCAGACGATTATTTCCGAATATACATCATATGTGACAAAAACTGTGACCATAATTTATTTGTATTTATGTGGCCTATTTAGCGCATTAAATAAAATCTTGGTTAAAAATACTGGGTTTTCAAAAGTTATATAAAATAGTCCAGGCTTTGATATGGAGCTGTGCATAACAAAAGCAACAAATGAATATTTTTCGTGTAATCTTTAGTTTCTTCATAACACGTGTATTTTAACGCTGAATTAATTCACAAATATTAATTATTATGCACTATGGCATACATTTCGGCTAAGTTAATGGAATTTCGAGGTGTTTGTTGCAATTTTGGAACCATTTTCCGAAAACACTCCTGCTTCATCTTGCAAAGATGTTTTCAATGGCGTTGAAAAAAACTGCGTATCGGCCAAGCAAGGATTGGAGTTAAATTCATTTTCTTGCTATTTTTTGCCCAACCTCCAACTATGTTATGGACTACTACCGGATTGAAACATCCGTAGAAGTGTCATATTCCACTCAAAATGCCTAATGAACTTTACTTCAAGTATTTTTTTTTTACAAAATTTGTGGAACGGTCTAACTTTATACGTCGGAAAACAAAACATCACCAACACCTAACCGCTGTTATGCTTAAACCCCATTTTGATATTTCGTAGCGAAAACTGTTTGCTAAGCAAGAGCCGAACTTAAGATATGATATACAAATTTGTTACATAGAATTTGAATTCTTCAATAAATAAATCGGTTTCCCATTTTATTATGATCCAACTAGGATGTGTTCTACTGAACTCTATTTTAAGCATATAAAAGCAATAACATTGTATGAAGTACAAATAAGATTTACCTGTCTTTCTTTTTGGAAGTATCTCTTGGTCAACTATGGTATTTTCTTAGCCTGCAACTTTTTCAATTGCTTTCTCTGACACGGTTGTACCATAATGCTCACTTAAATTTGCAGATATTATAACCTCATTAGAAACAGTAATCGAGCTTTTTGGATTATGTGAAATACAATTTTCTATCAACAGCTGCGAAAGTTTTTCGCGGTCGTACACCAAACTGCTTAATACGTAATTATCCTGTCGACCTACCCATCGGAAAACTAGGGATATATTTTTATTACACTTTTAAGTGATTAACGGCCAATTTCTATATGTTTTTAGACCCTTAACTTTTTAAAGATTCGGATGTACAGCAATATCTACTCTTTCCCACTCTTGCTAAATCAAGCAGCACCAACAACATTTAGAAAGGAATTTTAAAATCTAATATAAGGAATAGTAAGTACTATTAAGCCTGTTGGACTTCGGAATTATAGCGCTATATTAGAGAGTTTATTGATAATTGTGACATTCTCTATTTTCTTGCTATTGTTGAGAATATAAGTTATTTTATTTTTCAGGAAATATCAATATTGAAAAATTTAAATGCGAATTCGTTTTCTAGTATGATTGCTTACAAAGTATGTAAAAAGGGCTGCTTGAAATTATCAAATATCCGAAATATTACCTGCCTTATTCATAAAAAATATTTCAGGTTTATTAAGAGCTTATTTGACATATTTCTATCGGAAATTTGTCAAATAAACCTGTAATAAACCTAAAATATTTTTTATGAATTAGACCGTACAAATTTAAGTCATATAGGCATTTTGTTGCTATTGTTCTGCACAATACTGTATGTACATATGTATGTATACTGTAATTTAAATTTTCTAATCAAAAAATAAAGTTTAATAAATAAATACCTATTTATTGCATGGCGCATTAAAATGACACTTATTTTTTATAATTGAAAAACGAAAATATCACCTCTTTTAGACACGCTAAGTGTACTTTGGAAAGTCTTAATTCTGTCTTTCTCGCAGCTGAATTAAGGCTCTGCAAAGTAAACTTTGCGTGTCTAAAAGGGGTGTATGAGGCTGATAGGTAGTTTGCAATATGTTGTTTATTTATTTAGCCTATAAACTAGGGTTGCCAGTCGTACTGATTTTGCCAGTACATGTACTGATTTTTGTTTAAAGTACTGATTTATGCATAACTAGCAAATCAGTACGCAAATGTACTGATTTTTTCATGTATGTACTGTTTTTGTACTGTGTTTATATCTTAATTATGATCAATGTATAAGAAAGCCTGTCATAGTGTTTATTTATTTTCTTTGAATCACCAGTGATCTTTGCTTTATGTTCGCTTTAAGGCAAATTTATTTTCAAAGTGGTATCCATATAATGCTCAAGCAAATTCTGCCAAAACTGTCCGAGATCATATAAATTTTAGTTTAAGTTAATGTTAATTTTATTGAGATTTTTTTAATTTGAATTTGCAAGAAAGATTTGCTATAAGTGATTTCTGATATATGCAAATAATATTTCGAAAATTTTTTTGATATTATTTTATTAATTAAATATGCCTTGCTACAACAAAGTATACATTGAATTCATGTTTTGTTTTACGAATTGTTAAAGCTAGGAATGTAACGAATGTTCGCATTTGCAAATTTGCATTTGCAAAAATGTATGCGAATATTTAAGACAAAAAAATTGTACTTCTTTTACGAAAAAAGTTTGCCATTAACAAACGTCAAAAACACGAAAATTATTTTAAGCCAGCATGAAAAAGATAAATATAGGGTACGTTCGTAGATTCAGCAAATTTATGCAGAAGTTCTGCGAATTTTTTCTGCGTATGCGTGATCAACTGTTGCACATGCTTTGCAACTGCTCAATATCTGTGCATAGTTGGCATTTTTGAACGAACTACAAACAATTTTTAAGCCGGCAAGTAATTTTATTTAAAAAAGTTGTCATCTCGTCGATGTGAAAGCACAAAAAACTCCATAAAAGTTTGCACATTGTGCACATGGCTTGGACGTAGCTGACTTATAAGTAAGGCATTCTTCAAAGCTTTATCAGAAAGCTTTTCTATCAAAATTTTAATCAAAATTAAACTAAAGTCCAGCGGTGTTTGGAAATATACCTATTTCATTTTTTGAAAAAGGAAAGGCATTGTATTTTCGTCAGCAGTATTTTCTACTTAAAACTAGTCTGTTAAAACTTTTAAAAAATGTTTTGAGCACCATTCATTACTTCGTACAAACAAATTTGAATTGCAAACAATATTAACTAGTCATTGTTGTAATAAATTCCACGCGAAAAAGTGTCAATCATTAATTTCATATACAAACATATGTATGTATCTTTCTGTTTTATGAATTCATGTTTTTAATGAATTAATACATACATATTTGCTCAATGCAAGACTCAGTTTAAATAAAATGCTATATGTAGTACATCCATGTATTACCTGATTTACATTAAGCATTTTTTCATGAAATTTCATGAATTTTGTTGCACGCAACTTTTTTTATTTGCTAATTGCAGCGCTATAAAAGATATTTTTATATAAAAAAAGGGCGTATAAAGAATCTTTGATGCATATTTTACAACTTCTTTGATATAAGTTGCTCCTCCAGTACTCCTATTGACAAATAAAAAAATTTCATGCAACTAGTTTCATGAAAAAAATGCTTAATGTAAATTAGGTATATGTATTACAACTTCTTCATGTTCTTATATAAATTTATTTCCATGTGATTTTTTAACGTATTGCAATATTTGTGTTCGCTTTCGCAAAAATTAAAATGTAGTATTCGCATTCGCATGCGCTAAACTGGTATTAGTTACATTCCTAGTTAAAGCCTTTTATATTGAAAAAATTAATGTACTGATTTTTTTTTCAATTGTACTGATTTTTTCTCTCTCATGTACTGATTTCTACGATTTCAAAACTGACACCCTACTATAAACAAACATATCTACTTATAAATATTGGCTAGTGCACTACTTTATGGCATATCCATATTAAAATCATATGATATTTGTTTAAAAAAAAGCTTAAACTACCCTACTTTTGTTAAATGAAAAACACATATTGAACACACATTAAAGAATCAGAAAAAAATAGTTGCAAAAGTACTAAAAATTAATTCTAGTGTACATATGTAAGTGAAAATACATATTTCTCAAAACGAATGAATTATGAATTAGTTCTCTTTTAGCTTGGCTTGAGCCTGCATCTTTAAACAATCTCTTCTCATTTTATCTTTTAATTGAGCCGTCTTAAGTGTAGCCATCATTTTGGTAGAATTATACAACCAAGCACCCTAGTAAAAATATAAAATAAAATAAAACAAGTTCATGTTATTTAAATTTAAACCGCTTACAATCAGTAGCATGCAATTGAGCAAAATGGGAATAGAAAATACTGTCGATATAAAAAGGCCATTGCTATCAAAGTATTGTTGTTTTGAAAAGGAACTCCAATTTAATGCTGCATAATGATTAATAGACTCCGAGAAGTAAACAGCTGAAACTATAATAAATTTTATGGCATTATACAATAATATTGTACCATATTTATATATTTATTTATCTATATTATATTATGAGTATGCTCGTTCATCGTTGATATCACAGAAAATTTTAAAAAAGTTCAGAGTGATCATTCATCTCCGAGTAACTTATTGTAAACAACTTCAAAGCAAAACTTTAAAATCTTCGTCATAAGTGCATCGAATGCCGCACATTTGACCATAATCTGTACCTTAGCGGGATTTTCAGAGATGACCTGCAAGGTCAACCGATTTCCATATTTTTTTTATTAAATTATTAGATTTAATTGTTGTAATACTTTTGGAAAATATATCACAACATATTTATATATGTATATATAAATAATAATTCACCATTCCCAACGCCTTAGTTAGATCAATGGTCAAAAAAAATGTTTATATGTATATATGCATGCGTGCGATATTGGATAGTAGATTTACTTAGTTGTCATACTTATTTTACCATACAGATTACTTTTCAGAGACATGCGCCGAGCGATTTTGTCGGCGGCAGCTGGCTCATAAAAAATCATCGGCGGCGGCTAAGAATCGGCTGTCAGCCAGCTGAAACAACTTCAGGTATAACCATGATACAATTATATGAAGGTAGAGAAATTCAAATATAATAGGAAACAATATAATAGAAATAAGATAATAAATAGGAAAGAAGTGAAAATTTCATAGCTTCAAATACTAAAATGAGTGAACTAAATATAGGTTTGTTAATTTACTAAAATTTTTTACGAATTTGTAACAATTGTTACTGGAGTGTTCATTAACTCAAAAAGTTTACATGGAGATACAAAAAATTCCAAATACAAATTTCTACTAGTAAAATATTTATCCAACCACCTGTTGTGTGTTTTGTTGTCAAATTAATCATTTCAAAAATATCTGAAAAAGGAAAACTGAAAAATGTGCATTTCTTTGTTAAAAAACATGTATGCGTATGTAAAAAGAATGCATGTTTCCTTAATTTATTCTTTTTCTCTTATTAATTTAATGTTAATGCAAATAATTTTGTTTGTTTCTAATACATGATCAGGGATGGAAAGTGGCATTTTTGTATTTGTAAATAAATAAAATTAAAAAATTATGAAAAATGTGCAAAAACAGTAAGAATACAAGAAACAGTGTAAAGATTTTCATATAAAATGTCAATTTCTAAAAAAATTTGCAATTTAAAATATTATCAAACAAAATACATCAGAAAAAGTACAATTGTATCATGATTTCCATCCATGGTTCTGATATGAAGAACATTTTGTTGCAAGTTTTTACAAGTAATTCCTCTTCCAGACTTGCAATTGTTTAAAAATCTGCTTTGAAATTGCATAAGTGTCTACATTAGCAAATTCTAGTTTTGCAATTAAGTATTAAAAAATGCTATTACACCACAAATTTTCCTAAAAACTTAACAATTCTTCTTACTATTTGTTATATTTTGTATTTTTCATACAAATGAAGAAAGAAAATAAAACTTCAAATACATTTAAAATAAAAAGTGCGAATTTCAAAACAAAAGAGAATTGCCGACCACATGAAATTGTGTACCCCTCCTCAATCTTCTCACATATCACACTTATAAACATTGCTACAACGAAAATTGTAAGTCTGGACAGGGACTAAAGCGTTCATTTACTTTTTCATATTTGGGAGAGTAATATTGTAAGTTTCTGCTTTACTCTCTCGTTGCTAGTTTCTGCTGGGACCTTATATTTTAAAAATTTTCTTTCAATTTCATTCAATTTAAAAACTCAATTTCAATAATATGAGCTAGGGTTTTTCTATATTAAGTCAACGATATGTACTTAGTGAAAAATTTACAAATTGAATAAATTCAAATCTATAATTATATCCAAGATAAACAGAAAACAGTTTTTCAGCCGAAAAAATATAAATAAATAAATATATAAATATTAAAAAATAATATCAATCCGCGGCTAGTTTCCAGCCGCTAATTAGTCCTGATTGACATACGTCAGGTCTGAGTCGTCAAGTCTTGAGTTTTTAGGAGAGAGAGGAAAAGAGAATGGAAAGGGGTACAGACTTGACCGTACCAGTCAAGTTTGCTTTTTCCTTTTGTTTTGTCATTCGTAATACTCTACTACAACACAAATTGATGAGACTTGATGAAACAAACTTGACGGTGTGTATGAAGGTAAATGCATGTTCAAAAGAAAATTGAACAAAAACTGATCAGCTAAACCTGATGTGTGTGAATCAGGACTTAGCCGAAAAAAAATCGGCGGCGGCGGCTGGTCAAAAGCATTCGGCGGCTCGGCTAAGCCGGCTCTCAGCCGATCGGCGCAGGGCTCTGGTACTTTTCCTTTCAAGCAACTCGCAAATATTCTTAAAAACGGCATGTATGAATTTTGATTTGCATAAATACATGTACATATGTATATATATTTCTATGTACCACATTACTTACGCAAAATTAAAAATAGAAATATTTGGAAATTTGTATTATTCCGTGTCATTAATGTTGTGGTTGTTGTCAATATGTGTAGTGCGATCAATCCAATTAACCATGGATCTCTCCAATCGATCTGCGTATAAAAGAAATTCATTCCAGCACTGTTGGTTATATGAATTTTAATTTAATCCTACTTACACTCATTAGAAAGGACCAATAACCCGAGATCTCATTTATTTCTATCATGTTAGAATGCACTGTCATGATTCTGATATTAAAATGTAACAATTAAAATAGTTGGAAATATTGCCTTTTTCACAATATTTGTTTTTAGCAAATAAGAAAAAAAACACGTAAACAATTAATAGCAAGACAAGAAGGAATTGCCAACGAATAAATGTATCAAAATAAAGAAAAATATAAAAAAGGGAGCAATTAATGTAAGAGTTGCCAGGGCTCAATTAAAAACGAAAACGTAGGAGAGCTTATATGTATAAATGAATGGAAAGTTTACGTAGTCGTGAATAATTTTGCGCTAGATATGTATTAACACTAAAAACATTTCATTTGAAAATCAAAATGTGTTTCCCTCTAATGTTACACTTAAATTTGTTTAATTTTCAGTTAATTTTTAAGCTTTTTGAACAGTTTTGATCCAGACACTTATATATTATAATAAACAGTTTCGAACACAACTAATGGATAATGTCATAGAATCAAACAATATTAGCTACTTTTTAACTTGACAAACTTTTGTCTGAATTGAAAGATTTTTTATTAGCATTTAGTGGTTACGCTTTTTTGGCAAATGTTTGACAAGTGTGATCATAACTTTAAAATTAGTCATTTTATGTCAAGTTGGACACTTTATATCAAGTGGAGAAGTGAAAATTTTACAGTAGAAACAAGAATTTAACACATAAACACGCTAAAAAAAAATGGGAAATAACTTGTTAGGTAGTGTGGCATCATTCCAATTATTCATATTCTCTTTTGCATCAAAGACAAACAAGAAACAACTGTCAACTGTTTCATCATTTCTAATTGTTCTTCTTCACCCTTTTTGTAAAAGACAATTTACAATACAAAAATTTTTCATTAAAACCCAAAAATTACATAGTTTTAAAACAAATATCCAAATAGAAGAACTGTGTAACAAAATTAGAGAAATAAAATATCAAAATCTATGAACAGCTAAAGGAAATTCCGTTATTGAAGTGAAAAGTGAAAACGACAGAAGAAAAATACAGACAGCAGCAGCCAGTAGCAATAAATTTAAAGATAAAACGAAAGGCGTAAAATATACATACACATAATATGTTTCCTGTAGAAATAAGCAAAGAGAAAAGATTTCCAACAAAACTATAAATATTTAATAAATTTGTGGAAAAGGCTATTAAGCAATTAACGAGACCATTGTTCTTATTAAATCATTAAAGTGCAACAAACGTACGCTCTTTGCAAAGGAAACATACAGAAAATCAAGGACACTTAGCGACCTCGTCGTCATAAGCGTTGACGGCAAAGGCAGTCATAACAAATTACTTGTTAAATTTTTTGTCAAATATTAACGTTACTAGGAAGTTAAAGTAAAACAAGTGAATTACAAATAAGCCTTGATTGGAACCCAAAAGGTACTTTTGCATTCTCGTCTCATTGACCGGACGAGTTTAGGGAAGAGTGCTCGGATATGGCTGTGAAACAGAATAATACTGATGGAAACGGCTCTTCAGCAGATGGAAATCAATCTAACGGTGGCAGTGGAGTAAAATCGACTGGAACAATTACGAAATCGAAAAAAATGAATTCGAATGGCACCAATGTTGATGCTGGCGGTGGAGCTCTAACTGGAGGTGTTAGTTTGGGTCCAGGTGGTAGTGCAGAATTGCCCGGTTGTAGTGGTAATACCGGAGCATCATCCAAAACTAAGTTTGCTTCATCTGCATCGAACATTGGACCTGGCGCTGCAAATGTGGCTAACGTCCACAGCATTTCCCATATATTGCATTTGATTGAGTTAATTGAAATGAAACGAATGGATTTAAGTAAAGATATGCATACGATTCACAAACACCTCATTGTCATGCTGGCACGCGTACAATTCCCCGGCCAAAATCCCGAAGACTTGAAACGTTTTAAGGAAGATATGGCTAAAGTAGCAGTATTTTTTAACAAAAGCACTGAAAAAAGTGAATACCTTTCATATTTGGATATGGTTTGTAAACTTATAACTGATTGTGAAGCGCCATCTTGTGCTTTGGCAGTAATTTTTCAACTTTTCAACTTCAAAATGATACTCGACTCCGTACAACTATTGTTGACACAAAATGTGCCGGATCAAAATATACGCAAAACCGTATGTTTGTTATGTGAATGGTTGCGTATTTGCAATTTTTGTCAAAACCTGCATGTTTGGATTATGGTAATTTTGAGTGGTCTACAGGAGAGGAATAAAAGAACTTTAGTTGAACAAATTTCATTGGAAAATATCGAACACTTGTTTGCCTCCCTAATAGTGCCAGTTTTAAGGCCAAAAGTAGCACCTATTGTTTTTCAAATGTTGTCATCTATAGATCAGAATCCAGAAATTTTTCATAAGGTAAGTGTGCATTTTCCATATTATTTATGTATGTATGTATATTCTAATAATTAATAATTATATTCTAGTAATTATTAATCAAAAGCAATATATCGCACATTCAGTTCAATAGTGTCATAACTCAAAAAAGTTTTTTTTTTTGAGTTAATGCAGCATAGATAGTAAGGCATTTCGTATTTTATGTTGAAAAAAAATTTCATATGAATTGCTTGTACTATTATCTTCTAAGAAAAGAATATTTTTTCATGCCTTCCATTGAGTTGTATGTAAATTGAAAACCTTAAACGAAAACACGTTTAAGGTTTTAAACTAGAACTAGTTTTTTGAGTTATGACACTATTGAACTGAATGTGCGATATGTGCACACATATTTAACAAAAACATATTCTTTCAGATTCTGCTAAAATTTCCTCTTGTTATCAATATGCTCAAGCAACAATCGAATAGTAATGAGGAATATGCTGATAGTACCAAAAATATCCTCCAGCAATTGGTCGATCGAACCAGTCAATTAATGGCACGATTTTATCGTTATGATGACTTATATGAACCAATAGTTAGTTTTTGAAAAATATTAATTTTGAACTTATACTGAAACTAAAATTTTCAGGAAACGGCTCTGAAGGGTCTTCAGCCATCAAATACCTATATGAATTTTATGTACGGTTCGAAATCTTTTGATTCGAATGCACAAAATACTAATGCAAAAGTGGGTTTAGTAAATTTGGGAAATACATGCTACATGAATAGTGTGTTGCAGGCTTTGGCAATGACCAAAGAGTATGTATCTATAATGAATTCTTAAATTCTATAGAATTTAATCCTTTTGTTTACCTCATAAAGATTTTCACGCGAGATATTATTATCGGAAAGTAAATCGCCCCTTTTAATTAAAATGCAACAGCAAATAGCGTTTATGTTGTATTCTACGCGTCAGGAACTTACACCTTCTAAAGTGCTAAACGCCAGCCGCCCACCAGGCTTTTCTCCAGGACTACAACAAGATAGTTCAGAATTTTTGGGTTATCTATTGGAAACTTTACATGAACAAGAAGTCGCTTTTCGTAAGAAAACTTTAAAAACTTTGCAACATTGTGCCGAGAGGTTGAAATCAAATCAAATTGTGAACCAAGAAACTGGCGCATCCGCTTTGTGTAAAGATGAGCAAGATATTAATGATGAAGATGAAGGAGAAATCGATGCTGATCATAACATATCTAGCACAGATGCCGAAGAATCTACTAAATGCACAAATTTACAAACACCAAACAAAACTCTTTCATCATCGTTAACCACAATATCTTCTACAAATAATTTATCAATGACAACGGCTACTTCTACAGATTCACAAATATCGACAATCGAAAAGACATTCACTGGCAAGTTGGCCACCATTTATAAATGTCTAACGTGTGGTTGGAAAAGTTGCAATATTGATAGTTTTCGTGATTTACAACTTTCATTTCCCGATGTGAAGAACGATTGTGCTTCCAACTATTCAGTACAAGATCTCATTGAATATTATTGTTCATCGGAAAAGCTCTATGGTGAGAATCAATATTTCTGTGAACGCTGCAAAAAACTATCAGATGCTGAACGTTACATTAATGTAATAAGTGCGCCAAAAAATTTAATATTGACACTTAAACATTTCAAGTATGATCAAAAATATCATATGCGTGCCAAATTAATGCACAAAGTGTTCCATGATGAGAAGGTAAGTGCTCACGTACATAAATACATATTTATAAGATTAAAATTTTATCATACATATATCGCAGTTGTCATATTTAGACTATGACTAAGGAATTTTTGTCAAATAAAAACTGTGTGTGTTCTATAATCTATTCGAAAAATGTCGTAGTTGAAACGATTTTTCTTGTTTGCCAATGGAATTTTGAATACTGGTTATTGATAGTTTGGATTATGTTGTAGTCGTTAGAGGAGGAAGTGGAATCTTTCTAATTAAACTTTGCTGTGATATAACTTTGTCATAAGAAAAGTGAAAAGTGCAAGTAACTCTGAAGAACATATTCTTAAAAAACTTTTTGTAATGCACAATAATCTCTAATATATATGTACATGAATATATATGCACGTATACATACATACTAGTGATGTAACGAATGTCAGTTTTTGATATTCGCGAATACGAATGCGAATACGAATATTTGAAACGATATTCGCGAATACGAATACGAATAATTCATGTGAAATTTATAGACATTAAATTAGGGCTCTATTTACGCCTGCAATATGAAATATTAACAGATTGTTATGAAAAAGAATTTCATACTCCTGTTGGCGTATTTTAAAGTTAATAAAAACTACCCAAAATTTTAATGAAAGTCATTAAATAATATTAGAAAATGATACAAAGCACAAATTTCTATAAAAAAATTAATGGATTCGAACAAACTAATATTTTTATCCTTTTTTAAAATTTAGTTTAGGATTTATGTATTTATTATTCGTATTCGCATTAAAAATGGCCGAATATTCGGCAATTCGAATACGAATATTCGTGCATCACTAATACATACATATGTATGAAGAATTTAGAACTTAGCAATTTTATTTAAACTAAACCAATTTGAAGCAAGTCTTTTTTAATAGTCTCTGGAGACGTTCAAATAAAACTGTCAATCAGTAAATGTGTATTACTGTCGTTTAGTTGACGCTTTTTCGGAGACGTTCAAATAAAATCGTCAATTAACATTTTAATTTTGTGCTCGATGTGTGTGGTTGGAAGTATGTACGTCTTCGTCCGATGATGATTTTTTGTTATTTTTCGGCAAGTGTAGTTTTTTTCAATAAAAAAACTTTATCAAATTTTGGTATAATAACAAAAATTAAAAATTTTAAAAACCCCCGACTTTTTTCAGAAAAGATGTTATATCTTCTAAACAGCTGGACCGATTTTCTTCAAACATAGCTAAGAACACTCTCGATCAAGTTATCTTTCAAACAGAAAAAACTAAATCAAAATCTGTCCAGCCGTTTGGCCTGTACGTGGACGCGGACAGATACACAGACACACAGACACACAGTACAAACTTACAACACCCCTTTTTTAGTCGGGGGTTAAAAAAGAGAACAGTTTAATAAACATAAAAAATATTATAAAGAGTTAAATGATAGTTTCTCAAACTATAATTTTTCTTCTGTCAGATTTTTAAATAAAAAAAAATTGCTTATAGTCTTTGGATGGTTTGGTTTTTTATTACAAATAAAAAGGCCAATTTCTGAAATAAAATTAAAAATAGTTGTTATTTCATCTGCGCAGTTCTCCATGCCGTCACAACCCAAATAACATTTTTTCGTCAATCACTAACGACAACGCTTACGTGTAGCCGAAAAAACACAACTGCACGCACACAACTATGTGATTGATGGTTTTATTTGATCGTCTCGTAGGCACTTAAGAGTTGTAGGCGCTACATTGGTTTAAAATTAAACACAAAAAATGTTCGGATGCCAATTCGAACCGATTTCGGAAGAAGTCCACCTAATATCTGCGAAAGTCAGGCACATCTAAAAGCTTTTCGTTAATTGGAATTTCTATAAAAGCTTTATTTTGGAGCGTCTTGACTTGATTACAAATGCTATCGCACAGTGGATTTTCGACTAATCGGGAAGCAGATGAATTGGCTAAGAGGGTCACTGCTACTCCTTTTATGGGGCTAGAGCCTTTTTGTGGCTTTAATTGGTCGTCGTTCAATTCGCTAAATATAAATAATGTAATGTAATTTACACACGTTTGGATTTCTGCCTGGATACCACAGACTTTAATTTCTTGAAATTCAATGAGGCTCGTTCGCCTTTGCGTCGCTTGTGCATAGGAGAGAATGGTCGATTGCAGGTATTATATGTGAGTTTATCCAATTGTGTAACAGCAGAAGACAGGTATTTCACTCTGAACTTGTCTCTTCCGAAGATATTAGGCGGGCTTTGCCATCCTCTGTGTTGACTTTCATTAAGATAGTCAAATACATGGTTAGCAGGCTTCTAACCCAAGCTCACTTGGGTCCAATATAACGATCCCTTTGTGCTGAAGTCACACATATACATGTGTGTTGGATTAGTTATTGATCTATTGCAAAAAAGATCCATCAGGTGTAGCGATGCCGAAATTTGGACTAGCCCCCATATTCTGTAATAAAGAGCTGCATGAATGTTTTGATTTTCTGTCTATTGAGAATGAAGCGAAAACAGAACTCTAATAGAGAATACATCTAACGAACGAAACGAATATTTACTACATTCGCTGGGAGACAAGCAATCGAAACGAAACGAAACACACATGGAAACAAGAGAGAATGGAGACATTAGAGTAATGAAACATGAGAGATCGAATTGAATATAACATCACTCTAGTTGTCATTTGTTTCGTTCAAAAAAAGCGAAACAAACGAAACATGCATGTCTTTGCGAGAATGACAAACGAAACACACATTTACTCTCATCTTTCTAAATTATTATGGAAACATTCGAATGTTTTGTTTTGGTACTTTTTTCAAAACAGTACCTTCTCCATAAAATGCTTTTTTCAAAGAGTACCATTTTTTAAAAATTGCTTTTTCCTAGAAATACTTTTTTGCTAAAAAGTGCTTTTCGAAAAAAAGTACCTTGTTTTAACAAGTACTTTTCCCAAAAATTACCTTTTTGCTCAAAAGTGCTTGTCCCAAAAACACCTTTTTCTAAAAACTACCTTTCCAAAAAGAGCTTTTCCCAAAAAGTACCTTTATCAAAAAAGTACCTTCTCCAGAAAGTGCTTTCTTCAACAAGTGCCTTTTCCAGAAAGTACTTTCTTCAAAAAGTACTATTTTTTTATAAAAAGTACTATATTCTAGATGTAACTTTTTGTAATTTTTTTAAGCAACTTTTCTAGAAAGTACTTTCTCCAAAAAGTACTTTTTTCTAAAAAGTACCTTTTCTAGAAAGTACTTTATTTAAAAAGTATTTTTTACTTAAAAGTACTTTTCCCAAGTACCTTGTTTTAAAAAGTGATTTTCCCCAAAAGTACCTTTTTCTAAGAAGTATCTTTTTCTAAAAAGAGCGTTTTTCTAAAAAGTACCTTTTTTAAATAGCGCTTTTTCCATAAAGTACTATTTTTTAAAGAGTACCTTCTCCAGAAAGTACTTTCTACAAAAAGTACTATTTTTTAAAAAGTACCTTCACCAGAAAGTACTTTCTTCAAAAAATACTATTTTTTAAAAAGTACCTTCACCAGAAAGTACTTTCTTCAAAAGTACCTTTTTCTAAAAGGTACTTTCTTCAAAAAGTACTTTTTTTTAAAAAGTACCTTCTCCAGAAAGCATTTTCTTTAAAAAGTAGTATTTTCTAAAAAGTACTTTTTCCTAGAAGTACTTTTTTTGCTAAAAAGGGATTTTCCAAAGAAGTACCTTTTTCTAAAAAGTACCTTCGTAAGAAAGTATTCTCTTCAAAAAGTACATTTTTCTAAAAAGTACCTTTTTCAAAAAGTACTTTATTTAAAATGTAAATTTTTCAAAAAAGTACTTTTCCCTAAATGTACCTTTTTCAAAAAAGGACTTTTTAAGCCTTTAATGCCAATGATTAGCAACACACTATATGATAATGAACTCAGATTTAAAATGTTTCAGTAATATGAATTACCCGGAATTTTAAATTTGTTAAGACCGTTTCCCGCATTTACCCTTTTTAGTACCTTTTTTGGACTCTTCGAAAAAACATTAATATTCTTAACTCAGCTTCTACTGGGCGGTTTGAAGCAAAAGCAAATTATTTTTACATGTATGTATATTTGTACATTATAATTAACATAAAAGTACCGTAAACGGCTAAAATTTTACCCCTTATAGTCGCAAATGTTCAGAGAGTGTCAAAACTTATTCGAGATTCTGTACAGTAGAAAAGAACGCCCAAAAAGCTTTCTGCTACATTCACTGTGCAAAAAATGTACCAAAATTTAGTTTTTACCCCATTTTAATCACTAACAGTACACATATTGAAAAAGTACTAAACTCGTGTCGGCTTATTTTTTATAGGCATTCGTATGCTTTTAGAATTTTTAGTCTATCCAACGTAGTTTCTGAGATATAGTGATATCGATTTTACCCTTTTTTGCCCCTTTTTACCCTTTTCGCTTTCGAATTTCCAAAAATTCCTTCTTAGTGGTTCTATACATCGGAACAGGAATCTACGCACCGAATATCAGCTGTGTAGTCAAAAAGAACTCAATTTGCCGCCTAACTTAAATATTTATACGAATAATTCTTTTGCATTCGTTCTTAAGAATTATAAAATAAAATTCGGAAAATAATTCTATTTTGAATTCTTAGTTTTTTTCGTTCTTCTCGCAAACGAATTAAATCAACTTTTGTTTATTTTTTTCGTTTGCGAGGAGAACGAAAAAAAAACAAAGAATTTAAAATAGAATTCATTTCCGAATTTTATTTTTAAGATTCCGAATACAAATTTTAAAACGAACGAAAAAAATAAAATAGCATTTGCGAGCAGAATTTTTTCCTACCCTGCACTATTTCTATATTTTTATAGTTTAAATGGTGTTTATGAAGTTATAAATAAAATAAAAATATATTTTTGGTTCATTTAAATAAAAAACATTGAATCAAAAACAACATAAAATTATTTATTAACTTGGGGGTTACACGATCAATTTTTGCCTTTCAAGTTAATAAATAATTTTGTTATTTTTGATTCAATGTTTTTATTTAAATGAACCAAAAATATATTTTTATATTATTTATACCTACATAAACACAATTTAAACTATAATAACAAAAATTTAAAATTTTAAAAACCCCCGACTTTTTTCAGAAAAGATGTTATATCTTCTATATGGCTGGACCGATTTTTTTCAAACATAGCTAAGAACCCTCTCGATCAAGTCATCTTTCAAACAGAAAAAACTAAATGAAAATCGGTCCAGCCGTTTGGCCTGTACGTGGACACAGACAGACACACAGATACACAGATACACAGCCACACACTACAAACTTATAACACCCCTTTTTTTAGTCGGGGGTTAAAAATATAGAAATGATGAAAAGTTGCTATTGCAAAGCTATAAAAAATTTAATTTTATTTTATGGCATTAAAATTCCTTCTTTAGCTCTATTTCAAACCTGATTTAGCTTCATATTATTTTACAATCTGGTCACACTGCACACAAGCAACTGATTCAGAGAAAAACAAAATAAATGCGTGAATGTTTCCTTTGTTTCCTTTTCAAACCAAAACATTCGAATGTTTCCATAATAATTTAGAAAGATGAGAGTAAATGTGTGTTTCGTTTGTCATTCTCGCAAAGTCATGCATGTTTCGTTTGTTTCGCTTTTTTTGAACGAAACAAACGACAACTAGTGTGATGTTATATTCAATTCGATCTCTCATGTTTCATTACTCTAATGTCTCCATTCTCTCAAGTTTCCATTCTCTCATGTTTCCATTCTCTAACAGCAACACACATTTTTTCAGTTCCATTGCTCGTTTCGCTTTTACAAATGAGAATAAGAAGACTGTTTGAAAATTTGAGAATGTGTTGAACAGCGTTTCAATCACATTCGTGCAGATCATTATTCTGTAACTCGATAAAGCTAAATTCGATCGCTAAAATTCTGAACAAATAGAATATTAAACATTTTCGGTGGCGACATAAAACACTAAAATTAAGGCGCAATACATTTTTGAGTCAATGCCTGATTTAGCAATCAAGTTTGAAAGTTGCATTCGTAGCTGAAAATCGATAAATCGACTCTATAGATTTTTAGCAATATACATATATTTAGCTTTAGCGAGTTACAGAATACGTTAAAGTTATTTAAAAGTAGGATTTTATGTTAGTGGAAGTTCAAAAAAAGTTAATTGAATATACACTTTTTTCTAATTGAAATTAGGTTTTAATTTAATACTTTATTGAAGACCCAATTTTTTGGCCCGAAAATAAATTAAATGCCTAATCTCGAACTCAAAAAGTGGCTCTTAGGTAGGGGTTGCCTTATTATTGGACCATCTTTGTTAATGGACTTTTATTTTTAATTTATGTCAAACTAAATCGAATTTACATATACATTTTAATAATAACAAAAATTAAAAATTTTAAAAACCCCCGACTTTTTTCAGAAAAAATGTTATATCTTCTAAACGGCTGGACCGATTTTCTGCAAACATAGCTAAGAACCTTCCCGATCAAGTCATCTTTCAAACAGAAAAAACTAAATGAAAATCGGTCCAGCCGTTTGGCCTGTACGTGGACACGGACAGACACACAGATACACAGACACACAGACACAGACTACAAACTTATAACACCCCTTTTTTTAGTCGGGGGTTAAAAATGAAATTAATAATTTTGAAAAATTTCTTAAAACTTCAGGTTTCGCTTAAAGTTTGTGCACCGGAAAATCTCGAAGAAATCGCAACTGTTCATTATGATTTATATGCCGGCGTAGTCCATTCTGGTTTTAGCATGGACTCCGGACATTATTACACGTACGCAGCTGATGCTAGCAACAAATGGTATAAATTTAATGACAGTATTGTCACACCATCAAAAACCGAGGAACTACACAACTTAACGCCACCAAATACTCCATACATATTGTTCTATCAAATGGGATCGCGATCGAATGAAACACCAGAAACATCGGCATCAACAAAAGTCATAAAAGTTGATGTACCCACACCACTTACTTTGGAAGAACTTCCAACTGAGTTGCGCGATATGGTAACACATGATAATTTAGCTTTCAGTGAAGAACTTAAAATAAGGCGCTATAAAAATGCCAGCAGCTTAAATTCAAGTAACATGAAAACAAATGATCAACGACGAGATAGTTTTGAAGATGATGACGATGAACAACCACCGCCGACTAGCGGTTGTGGTGGTAATGCTATGAATATAAATATGAATAGGTTTGTTTATTAAAGTTAAGTACTATTCTTATGCAAATTATATAAACTTTTTTATTTACCTTGTTTTCTTGTAATTTTAATTTTTAATCAATATTTTCTCCATTGTATTTTACAATTGCAAAAAAGCAGGGAAGAAATTCTTAAAATGCGATTGACAAGTCGAAATCATTAAACGAAAGAAAGGCACTTTAAACGAATGTATTTTGAATAAAAAAAAAGACAAAACGTGCATTAGAGATGGGTTTTAACACAAATTCAAACGACTTTTGTACAATAATGTGTTTTTTTTTTTAATTATTTTGTATGTATATTATTTTGTTCTAGGAAGTCAATCTTTAGGAAAAAAAAACTTCTTAAAAAATATGAATGATAAATAGAGAAAAACGATTTTAAATACCAAAACTATTTCTAAATTTCTTACGCCCCCTAACACCCTACCTTTCACACTTCGTTTAAATATTCCTAAATAATATTATAACTACATATTTTTATTTTTTTGTTCAAATTTAGGTTTTAGTAGTTAGTTTAAACAATAGAAACAAAATTATGAATAAAACTTTTATTTTTGTGTTTAAAACAGCAAAATAAAATATACACATTAAAAGTAAAATAAAGAAATAAAAAAATAATAATAATAAATAATTACATCTAAATAAGTATTGCAATAAAATTGGAATACTTTTATTACTTACTACATAATTATATAATTATTATAAACTAAAATATAATTATTAATAACTACCTACATAATATTAAAACAATTAACTATTATAACATTCATATACATATATAATAAGTACATTCTTATGTATTTTTCAAAGTTTCTTGGAAAAATGTATAACAAATTTAACATACGCATATTTTTCGATTGCGATCCCTTTTGAAATCATAACGAAAGTCTTTAAAATCCAAACTATTTATAAATTTCCACTCTTATATTCTTATCATTTTGTTTTGTTGAAGGACTGATTCAGAAAAAATATTAATAAAATTTCTCTACAATTTTTTGATGAAATTGACTCCACAACTTTTTAACTGAAGATTTTTGTTTGTATTTTTGTTAAATTTTAATCAAAAAGTAATTGTTTTCAGAGTCAACAATAGGTATTTCCGGTTTCCATGATAATATATCAGTTTATAAGGTTGTTTTTAAGAATGCTGAATATGCATAAATACCATTCCAACGAATTTCTTTTCGAAACTGCAAAGTTTTTGAGTAATTTTTTATTTTCTTGTATATTTTAGTTGTAGGAAATTTTTAGTACTTTATATCCCGAATTCATAGTGTTGGTTTAACTAGTTGAGATGGTTAACTATAATCATTAGTTAAATAAAGACTGAGAATTTGAGCCTAAGTAATTTTCTCCAGTTCTTTTTAGACTTTTTTTTAATTCCTTCAAGTCATTTCCTAGATTCTGTCCTGCTCCCAACTGAATAAAGTACGCTTTGCGTGTCTAAAAGGGTCCTAATTAATATTCATCAAGCAGATGACATTATTTGCCAGCTGCATATTTTTTCTTTGAAAGTTTGCAAACCTGGCTTCAAGGGACAGCTTGCATATGTATAGGGTGCTTTTTGTAGAGTGTCACAACTTCGAATTGGGATCACTGCTTTATTTTAGCACTCATTTAACAGCTGATAATTGCTTTCTGTTTAGTTTGCTTTGAAATTTCATTATGAATCGATTTACACCAGATCAACGCGTGCAGATTGTTGAAATTTTTTATATCAAAATAATTGTTCTATTCGTCTAACTCATCGTGCACTTCTTCTATTTTATGGTGTACATAATCGATTAAGCCCATTTCTGGTTGAATGGGCACGTAAATAAGCAGAATTGTCGCATTTGGTGTGAGGAGAATCCACAAACTTTTGTCGAAACACCATTACATCCACAGAAAGTTACTGTTTGGTGCGCTTTATGGGCTCGCGTAGTCATTGGCCCATATGTCTTTAAAAATCATGATGGTCAGAATGCGAAAAGTTCAAGTTCACATTGCAGAAATCATGTTTAAAAATTAATTTCAAAAAATTTTCTTTTCAATAAAGCCCGTTTCATTGATATTAAAAATGTATTTCCTTGTTTTATTATGATTTAAAATTGTGTCAATCTATAAAAAACACCCTTTATATAAATTTATTATAAAAGAAAAATTTCAATAAATAATTTGTATTTTTAATTGAGGTACTGCAAAGGAAAATAGTGGCCGTAGAGAAAGGTATACATATTGTTGATTAAAGATTAAAAAATGGTAAAAAATAAGGTTTCGAACAATGGTCCTTTAAATTTTACGGATGCATATATTGTGATAATTGTTCTACATATGTATAAAAATATTTTAACAATCGTAGATCATTTCGCTTTGAGAATATAAAACAGTATTTAATTAAATATAGCGAAAAATTTAGTAATTTATTGGTGTTTTTTAGCTCATTTGTATAATTTTGTAATGCAGCTTTTAATTAAAATCAGCGCTGATCTCATGTACTTATGTAGGTAGGTACATATATTAAAGGCTCGCAAAGTATCGTTTTGAAAAGACATAACGGCAATTTAACATTGAAAAAGTACCGTGCTACCATAGCACCATATTACCATTGAAAAGTAACCGTACGAAATTTATTTCAATCTTGGTTCCACCATACCTTTTGAATTTTTGTGGGATTCCTGCGATTTATAGCACAAAACATTTTATAGTACGAGTTAAGCCTGATACTCTGTTCACAATTTCGTGCGAAATGCTGTCAAACTACATATAAAAGTATTTGGTATGAAATATTTGCGAAATAAATTCGCAAAAGTAGTACTCTGTTCATGTTGTGAAAAGCACATAAAATTATGTCTTTCCATGCAAAATTAGTCTGGCATCATTTTAGTATAGCTGCGAAACAACATGAGCAGTGCTTTTTTCGCATGGAATTTTAACAATGTGGCATACTTTCAAGCAATAAAAGCGAAAAATATAAAAAAACCGCGAGTTGGTCTACATTTACTACATGTCAAATTTTTCACGCGAAATGATCAATGGTGCTGAACATTTTTCACAACTTTGAACAGAGTACCAGGCTTTAGACAGAACAGTAACCACCATGATTTTATTTTGTAAAGATAGAAAAACAAAAAGTAACATCGATAACCACAAAGAACTATGTCAATAACATTATATCGTTAAACAAAATATAATAGCATCCACAAAAAGTATTAATCTGGCATCACTGTTTAAGCCATATGTTAACAGACGTCATAAAAGAGAACGAGAAAAATATTCCATATCTCGTACTACCAGCGTTGCCGACTTCTGTGTAATTATCCAAAAGTGGGACAAAAAAAATTTTCTTGATCTATGAATAAAGTTGATTTATTTACACTCAACTTTATGCATAAATAAAGTTGAGTGTAAATAAATCAACTTTATTCAAACTATTTGAGACCATAACATTTTTTGTGTGATTTCGCCCCAACATTATTCACAAGGAAATTATTTAATTAAAGATCTTCATTTCATTTTAATAAACATTTTTATAATCCTTTTATGTTTATGATTGGCTGTTCAGTAAAAAAATTTTCCAGCAAATTAAGATTAACAAAAACTTCATGCAAGAATAAGTTGTTGTCTGATACCATCGTGCATATGAACATTTTTAACCAACCAAAAATATGTTGAATATGAAATATTGGAATTAAAAATTGCAATATATCGCGAACAGTAATACCTAATTTACATTAAGCATTTTTTCACAAAATTAGTTGCATACAATTTTTTTCATTTGTGAACAGGTGGTCGAAAACCAAAATCATATAAAACAAGTTGCTGAAAATGCTTCAAAGATTCATGTCACGTCATTTTTTATAAACCACTCCTTTATACAGCCCTGCAATTACTGAAAAGAATAAGTTTCGTTGTCGACTATCACTTTCTTTATTGACACTGGCCGATATAACAGCAATATTCTCCTCAGTGCGCACACGCATTGGTGGATTAATGTCCAAAAAAGTGAAACTGGTGCAAAATTTAGTCAGAACAGATTGAAAAGGTCGATCGATTATGACGACCATAAAATAGACATAATTTACCAAACACAATTCCCACACAGCACGAATTTGGATAATAAAATTCAATGATTTGAAAGTATTGTTCGTTTGTTGGTATATTCATGGCGAAGTGGTAAATCTTACTGAGTAGTTTTGGAATTTCCATAAGTTACAAAGCTTTTTTTTGCACTGAAAAACAAATAGTTTAAAAATCACTCGATATACATTCTTATATAAAAAGCATTACTTATTATCAAACATCAAATTTGCTCTATGTAATTTATAACATTTTGGATAATATGGAAGGTTCGCCTGTGTAAAATTGAATTTCGATTCTGGCAACACTGCGTAAGACGCCATCCACAAGAACAACTTGATTGTTATGGAACAAACACAAAGTTAAATCGTTAAATCATTAAATTAAAAAAAATTTATGCCGATATAAACAAAGTCCAGCACAAAGAATAAAATAGTTTCAGTCAAAGAATCAAAGCGCACGGATCTTAAAACGAAAATATTCTTATTTGCAAAAAAACAACATTTCAAACTCACACTCTCTTAAAAGTGCTTGTTAAGTAAACAGTAGAATTTGAGAGAGTAAATGTCACTTTCAAAAGAGAACGTAATTCTGTCTATTAGAGAAAACAACAACAACAATAGACATTTGCATGGAAATTTGTGGGCAGTCAAACGAAATAATAATTATTATTTAGTTCCTTACTAGTGAAAAAATTAGTTGTGTATTATTTATACTCGTTAAATTGCCAGTGCCAGTTACGAAATAAGAGTTAAAAATTGCCATAAAAGGAAAATTTGGTTTGTTTTTGGGAAAAATAAACTTTTTTATGAAGAAGTGTATTTTAACAAACAACAGCTGTCGTTAATAAGTGTGCAAATACATACATACATCCATACAAATGTACATAGTAAACATGCGAAAAGTGTATTAGGATTACTGTGGATGAAATAAATAAATAAATAAATAAAACTACTCCCACGTAGTCTATATCCTAAAACCGGGATAACAAAGCAAGTGTGTACATGTTTAAGTTTTCCGAGACAGTTTTACAAATTAAATCTTAAAAAAAGATTCTAAAATACACTCATTAAACACAAAACATAAAATCCATGTATACGAGCAAAATTTCAATAGAATAAAGTTTAATGGGAATGTCGTTTATATATCAAAGCACATATCGTTAACTTAATACGAAAAGGCCCTAACTCATTTTTTAATATTTTACAGGAGGAGGAAAAAACTAAGTAAAAAAAGATGCAATATTGATACAAAATTTTTTTAAACGCAATTTTTATTTAAAACATAAGCACATAATATTGCGTTTAAAAAAATTTTGTATCAATACTGCATCTTTTTTATTTAGTTTTTTCCTCCTCCTGTAAAATATTAAAAAATGAGTTAGGGCCTTTTCGTATTAAGTTAACGATATGTACATATAATCGAACCTTCTTTGACAGTGCAAACATTTGTGCGAAAGTTTTTATATTTGCATGTACCTATGTTGTATGTATATATTGGGCCTAATTGTGTAAAACGCAACTCCAAGCGTTGTCAAATTTTATATGGAAAACATTTAAATTACAAAAAAAAAAAAAAATACATACAAAATTTATCAACGCCAAGCGTTGCGTTTTACAAAATTAGGGCCATTATTTTTAAGTGGTTTTAATTAACCTGTAAACTACAAAATTAAATAATCTCAAAAACAACATAAATATCAAGCCTAAAAGTTGAACCATTGTTTGTTTTCAATTTTAAACGTTCACACAAAGCCATCAAGATGCGGTTATTTCCAGTGCGCTACTCCAAAATACCAAAAATGCTCGACTTTTATTCACAGTTTAATCCATCTCCGCTCTCTATTAAGCAGTTCATAGATTTTGGTAAGATTTAATTGAATTCACATTTTTATATTGTTATTATATACGATTTAAGATTAGATTAAATTATATTTTTAGAAAATTACATATTAGTCAATCTTATGTTAAGACCTTTTTATTTGTTTAAATTGTTCAAAATTTATGCGAAATTAGTGTTATGTATTGTCTGGTACATTCACTCAATTTACAGTAATTTACACAGTCGGCTTAGGGTCAACACAAAGTCACTTTTATCAAATTCATACGTACATACATACACACATATGTGCATATGTACATACATACATACACACATATGTGCATATGTACATACATACATACATAACTTATAATGAGTATGAAGCAGACCGTCATGGTTTTATTTTAAAAATAGATTTTTAACAATTTTCCTGAAATTTATTTTTCGCTTAGAAAACAAACTTTATTTTTTGATTTTTATTCTTTCATCAGAAAATAAAAGTTATACCTATCTTGAGTTTTATTTACTCTTCAGGAAATAAACGTTTTTTTTTATTTTAATTTTTTGCTTAGAAAATAAAAGTTTTTTTTTTGAGTTTTATATAAAATAAATTTGTTTTGATTTTGATATTTTGCTTAGGAAATAAAAATTATTTTAGAGTTTTATTTTTTGATTGAACAATAAAAGAATTTTTTGTGTTTTTTTTAATTTTATTTTTATTTCTTTATTCGGTTGTTTTGTTTAGAAAATAACAATTATCTCCTGTTTGTGTAAAACGTTTGAGTTAAAAATCTTGGCGTTTTTGTAATAGACTAAAGGAAACTTGTACAACTTTTCTTTAATCTATTACAGAAACGCCTAGATTATTAACTCAAACGTCTTACACAAACAGGGTTTTACTTTTACAATACAATCTTTTTGCTTAAAAAATTAAATTTTAAACATTGAAAAGAGCAATTTCTGCCTTAAAATTAATATTAACCGATTTAAGATCGAATTTATCCCCAGAGTCCATGCAAAAACTGTTATTTGTTAAATCAAATTAATGTTTTTTACATTTTATTCAGTTCGAAAATTACCTCTTTTTTACTTTTACTGTTTAATTAAAAAAAAAAATAAAGCTCAAAAAGTAATTTTTATTTCCCAAACAAAAAATAAAACTCAAAAATTAGTTTTTGTTTGCTGAGTAAGACGTTCGAGTTAGAAATCTTGGCGTTTTTGTAATAGGTTAAAGAAAACTTGTACAACTTTTCTTTAATCTATTACAGAAACGCCAAGATTTCTAACTCAAACGTTTTACAAAAACAGGGGGTAATTTTCTTAACAAAAAATAATAGCAAAAATAAAAAATTTTAAAAACCCCGAATATTTCTAGAAAAGACGTGGTGTCTTTTAAGCAGCAGGACCGATTTTATTAAAACATAGCTAAAAAGCTCCTCGATCAAGTCACCTTTCAAACAGAAAAAACTAAATCAAAATCGGTTCAGCCGTTTGGTCTGTAAGAGTACTTGTACAGACACACAGATGCACAGATACACAGACACACACTACAAGCTTGTAACACCCCTTTTTTTAGTTGGGGGTTAATAAAAACCAAAAAATAAGTTTTACTTCCAGTTTATAGAAGACAAGCAAAAATTCTAGTCTTCCTTTTTATATTGCAAACAAAAACAAAGCACTAAAATTTGTTTTTCTTTTCAATATATGTATGTATGTATGTAAACAGACAGACGAGAATTTTTTACTTGTCTTCTATAAACTGGCAGTGAGATTCTGAGGAATAAATAAAACTCAGAAAATAGTCCATGGCCTTGAGTTCATGTAATAACGATCATCATCATGTATTCCTTATGCACATAGCATTTCTTCTTTAGTTTGAATTTGAAAAATAATCGTTATTTGCAATACTTGGTATGAATTTATTTATTTATTTCTTTGTTATCAGCAGACATTACATATTAGAATTAAATTGCTGTACTATTTTTCTTTATTCATTAAGCATTTTACATTGAATTTCCTTTGCCCCTAACTAGTGCATACATAAAGATAACGATTGCGTTATTGCATTCTAAATTTTGCATTTGCATTTGCAATAATTTATTTGTAGTTTCAAAATAATGAACATTTGAAAATACATTTATTTATTTATTAACTAGCTACACCCGGTGTGCTTCGCTACCCCCTCGCCTTTTCAATTTCATTTATATCGTTTTGAAAATGTTTGAGGGGCAGAAATTAGATAAATTAAATATATAGCCTACCTATATATGTATACCTGTGCTTTAAATTTCATTAAAATCGATTTCAAAGTTTCGAAGGAGCAGGACTCATCCTTTGCCCCTTGCTTTTCTTACTTATCAGAAAGTACATACAGTATGTCTCCTTTTATATTTTAAATTTCACCAAAATCGAACTGAAACTCAGAAATTGTCGCCCTTACTTCCTCCTGGACCTAGGTTAGAAAATGTCTATGGCTATTTTCCTGACTTTTTAGACGCAGATCTATAAATTTCTTTCAAATTCGTTTAATTGTTTCTGGGAGGCAAAAATGTCCTCCTGTTACCCTCCTGGTTCTACTTTTGAAAATGTATATATCATGTGTGAATGCTTAGAAGCAGATCTGTCTATGTTCTAAATTTCATTAAAATCGAATTAAACGTTTCGGGAGCAGAAATTTCCACCTCTCGTCCTTCTGGTCCTAGTTTAAAAACCAAAGCCTATATGAATTTTTAGATGCAGATATTTCTGTGTTCTAAATATCATTACAATCGTTTAGTTGTTTCGGAGAGGCAGAAATCCCCCCTATTGCCCCCTTGTTCCTACTGTTGAAAATTTTCATAGCATATGTGCATTTTAAGATGCACATCTATTTATGTTCTAAATTTCATTAAAATCTGTTAGATCTTTTTGGAGGGCAGAAATTTCCCCCATCGCCCTCTCGGTCTCAGTTTTAAAAATGTACACATCCTATCCCGGTAAGCAATTTTGCTTGAAATCAAGTGTAAAACAAGTGTTATTCAAGCCACGCAATCAATTGTCAAGGGTTGGATTATGCGTGATTCACACTTCAATTCAATAGCATTCTCCAGTGAAATGGGAACTTGAATTCAATTCGAGCATTTCAGTTGTATTACAGTTCAATTCAAGCCTTGAATTATAATGTAATTCAACCTTGTATTATAATAGAATTCAAGTATATTTCAAGCTTCAAAAACGATGCTTTTAAAATGGAAAAAAAATGCAATCGACAAGTTTTCTTACAATTATTTTCTGCATATATACCTTCACTATTGTTTTCACGATTTTAATCACCTTTTGTTTTTTAAAAAATTGTTTTTTATTTATATTTGATATTTTTCACCAAAATTTCAATTTTATTAAAAAATAAATTACTTATTTGACTAGGTTTGAACATGTTATATGTTGTTTGATTTTTTATTTCAAAATATTTTCAAACTTGAATATTACTTTAAAAAATGTTTGAATTCAACTTTGTTGCCAGTTAAATTTCAAGTGCTTGAATTTTAATTTTTTGAGTGCTTATTGGGTTAGAATTACAAAACTACAAACACATTAGGCCAAGAAACTTTTTCAAAAAGCACAAAACACAGCAAGGCATATTCATATAAGGTAGACTCACAATTCGCTCAAAAAAATCGTAGTTTGGATGTGAAATATGTATCTCATAAGGATTCGCCTTGAAACAATATTATTCAGCATTTTCTGCTCAAGTCCATAGCATACTCATATAAGGTATACTCGGCGCAATTCGCTTTGAAAAATATATGCTTTTGATGTCAATAAATGTACTGAAAATGTGTGTAGAAATCTATTATTAGTAGCAGTTTTGCATAAAATTTTTGTATAAGTTTTGATAGTAAGAATAAAATGTAAATTCGATAATTGATATTTTTTCGATAGCATGTACATACATATGTGTGTATCTTGTAATCATAATTTTGACATGCATAACATGAGCGTACATTGATATGAGAAAAAAGCAAGGACGTGCCTCAGTCATATTTTTAATCGTGGTCGTGCATAATCGTGAATGGAAAGTTACTCACGGTTCCAGCTCTAGATCAAAATAATTGATAGAAAACTGTTTAATATGTTTGTATGTATGCATGTAAATAGTGATTGAGCCTTACAATTAATTAATTTGTTGATTTCGCTAGTTCTCTAGGCACTCTCATAATTTTGTATGTCACTTACGTTATTTTTTTGGCCACAAAAATAGATGGATGCCATTTGCCTCAAAAATTGAAAGGCTTGTATTTCTGTAACTATTATTATTTTTAATTCAATATATTTCCAGACGAACTGTCGGAGGTTGTAAAACAATTCCGCATCAAAAATTCAATTTCGAGAAATATGTCAGTTGCGTTATTTTGCGGTTATTTCATTATTTTTTTGAAATCGAGTTTTTTGTGTATTTGGATAGAAGAACATCTAATGTATCGTAAAATGTAAATATCACGATTTCAAAAAAAAAAAAAAAAAATAACGAGTAACCATATGTATGTATACTTACAACAATTATATGAAAGATTACGCAATAAGATGAGGTGAATGAAATTCCATTTTCAAATCTAACAAATTCATTTTATTTATTTATTTACATTACTTATGTACATATATTGCTCTCAATATCGTAATATAAATTCAAAAAAGGCGTAAGTTACATATAATACACATACATATTTTAATGCATTTTGTTCTCAGTGGTCTTTTGACTTTCATTAATAAATTCGATATACTATTTGAGCATACACGTATAAATACATGTATTATGGGTAGATGGATTTTTTTTAATACATCCTTATTAATCAAAAAGACGATTTTAAAATTTTTTTAAGTTTAGACTTTTTTGAATTTGTATGACGATATCTATCTACTTAATCAACAAAAGCTTTATTGTTTTTTCGAATATAATGAATTTATAAATGATCAATATTTTGCTCGTATCACTTAATTATTTTACAGCATTGTTTTTTTTTATTAAATAAATACATAGTATGTATAAGACCTAAATAAATAATGAAAAACATATTAAAAAGGTGAAACAATTCCACACGTTTTTCTATTTTACAATAGCTTAAAAACAATATCTGGGTCTTGTTTTTATTATTAATTATTTATAATTGATGGAATTGTTGACCAAAAAGATTTTAGTATTTGTAAAGATATACATACATACATACATGCTTACATATGTAAACCACTGCTGGCCAGAGAAGCGCCAGAGTGCCGAACATCAATCGGCTTTTTGTACAAATGAATGCACATATGTACGCTTATACATTATTCTCGGTTTTCTCTTTGTGGGCAGCATTGATGTAAACCAAGGCTGCCCACAGAGATAAATCCGAGAGAAATGTATAAGAGTATATGTATTCATTTGTATAAAAAGCCGATTAATGTTCGGCACTCTGGCGCTTCTCTGGGCAGCCTGGATGTAAACATTTCCATATTCAGAATTTGCAAGAAATTGGAAAATTTAGTATTTTTAAATTTTGTACATAAGCTGTAATTTTCTTTTGACTTTTAGATTGTCTCTTAAATAAAACGTTTGAAAAATATGTACATATGTACATACTTAGTTTTTGTACTATGCTATCGAAGAAAAAATTTGTTATTTAGTCCCAATTTTCACGAGGCAATTTTACTTGCGCAAGTCTTGAAATTGACGAACAAAGAAATGAGGAAGAAGTGAAATAGACAAATCTGTGGCAATGAGGCAAATCTGTGGCAATAAGGAAAATGTGCTTAAGTCATATTTTACTGTTTTGCAGGAGAGCACTTTTAAGCGTTCTAGTCGATTTTCAGATTTTTTTTTTAAGGTTAAATTGGGAATTTCTCAGTTTAACTTAATTTTTTATTAACCATAACATCGTTCTACACCCTACAATTAATAAATTTAAGTTGAAATATACCAAAGTATAATCTCAATTAAGCTATTATTCCAAATGAGATTAGAAGTCTAAAAAAGATAAGTCTCTAGTCATAGTGCTATAACTTCCTGAAAAATCACACACAAATTAATTCAGCTTATCTCGACTTAAGCACTTTTTCCTCTTTTGCCACAGAAATAATACAGAACATCATAATATTTTTATTATCCCATCTTTTGTTTTTTATTTCTTTCAACAAATTTATATTGCTATATTTGTTTATTTTGGTTTTAGTATAAATTACTAAGTACATATTTTTGCTTTTTGTTATAAATGTGATCGTGATATTGTTTTTTTGTTTCACTCTTATGCGTGCTCATTTGACAATCATAAAATCTAACAGTTAAAAAAAATATTTTTTTAATACTACTACTAGAAAAGTCATTATATAGTTTCTATTTGCATGTAGTTCGGAACTTTGTATGCATATGTACATACATATATTCGAAATTTGTTTTGTATTTTTAAATAACAGTAAATCTTATCTAAAATTTCTAAGTCCCAAATTTTCACGAGGAAATTTTACTTGCGCAAGTCATAAAATTTTCTATTACACTTGCTGTAGCGTTTATATATAGCAAGTTTACTTGACAATTTTATTTATTTTTATTTGAAGCAAACAGAACAGAAAACAAACACAAATGAAAAGGAATGTAAAATTTGATATATTGCGAATGATAGCAAAAACAGAATTGCCATGTACAGGCAAGTCTGTACGGCAATTCTCCTGGTTTTTACACTCTTCACTTCTTCCTCACTTCTTTGTTCATCAAATTCAAGACTTGCGCAAGTAAAATTGCCTCGTGAAAATTGTATTAGTATATGTATGGATATCAGTAAAGTAGTGTAAGTAATAATATACATCATACTATTCTATTGTTTTGTCAAGCTAAAATATAATGCTGTACCAGAAATTATTGTTTAATTAAAATTTTCTAATGTTATTGTTGTTTGCAATACAAGTTGTCGAACGAACGTTTGCTGGTGACATCGTGGGACAGGCAGTTAAATTTAAAAGAGCCTTTTCATAAATACGGACAAACAAGCGAAACAAATGTCTTGCCAACAGTGTTGTTTAGCGTTTGTTTTAGAATATTTCGCTGTAGTAAAGCATTTGAAAAATCTCTCATGTCTTGGAACGTCTTATAAATGGTCTTCTGCAGGACACTAGTTTGTATGTAACAACATTTGAGAATAAATTCAGTAAAGTGCGACTCTGACTCGCGCACGAAGGGTTCCGTACGAACACTAGATATGCAATTTAATACAAACTTCATCCTATATAATATATAGTTTTGGCATTTTTTTCGTTTTTGTGATCTTTTCGGTTTTTTTGTTTTGGCGGTTTTTGCGTTTTTTCAGTTTTGTCGATTTTTTTAAGTTTTGGCTCTTTTTTTAGTTTTAACACTTTATTTTCTTGTTTTGGCGATTTTTTTCGGTTCTTGGCGTTTTTTCATTTTGGCGATTTTTTTATGTTTGGCGATTTTTTTCATTTTTGCGATTTTTTTTATTAAAATTTTTTTTAGTTATGGTGACATTTTCGCGTTTTGACGATTTTTTTTAGATTTTTGGCGTTTTTTTATCATTTTGGCGATTTTTTCGAATTTGGCGATTTATTTTAGTGTTAGAAATTTTTCTTTTTAATTTTGGCGATTTTTTTCGTTTTGGCGATTTTTTTTAATTTTTGGCGATTTTTTTTTGGTTTGGCGATTTTATAATTTTCGGTTTTCTTAGTTTTACCGTTTTTAAAAATTTCAAGTTTTTGGCGATTTTTTTAAGTTTTGGCTCCTATTTTAGTTTTGACACTTTATTTTCTTGTTTTGGTGATTTTTTTCGGTTTTTGGCTTTTTTTTATTTTTGGCGATTTTTTTCATTTTTGCGATTTTTTTTATATAAAATTTTTTTTAGTTTTGGCGACATTTTCGCGTTTTGGCGATTTTTTTTCGATTTTTGGCGTTTTTTCATTTTGGCGTTTTTTTTTCATTTTGGCGATTTTTTCGAATTTGGCGCTTTATTTTAGTGTTAGAAATTTTTTTTTTAATTTTGGCGATTTTTTTCGTTTTGGCGATTTTTTTTAATTTTTGGCGATTTTTTTTTTGGTTTGGCGATTTTATAATTTTCGGTTTTTTTAGTTTTACCATTTTTGAAAATTTCAAGTGTTTGCCTCTTACGGTTTCCAAGATATAGCAAGTTGTCAAAATTACATAGTCAAAATTGCATTAACTGATGGACCACCCTTTAATTTTAATTTTTTTAAATTTTAGTGTTAATTGTTGTAGTCTGTATAAAAATACACTAATTTTACAAATTTCAAGTTTCAATATACAATTGTGTGTATATTACATGGGATTTTAAAAATTTTCGTTGCTCGTTTTGGAACACCCTTTAGTTTTTAATTCTCATATATTTGTTGTTGTAGCGGCCAAGGTTCTACATACTCTGTCCAAATTTCAGGTCCGTAGCTTTTACGGTTCCTGAGAAAATACCGTGTGACGGACAGACGGACAGACGGACGAAAACAATAGGGTTCCTTTTCACCTTTGGTGAGAGAGATTGTATTTATTTTCTAATGTTGTATTGTATTATATCGAGTGTTTTTTCTATAGACAGAGAAGTAAACAACTTTTGCAATATCAAATTCATTTAATTGTTGTTGTCATTATGGGCCTATTCGGACATTCATTGGCCGTAAAACTCGTGCGTATCTCTACATACATATATAAAAATTACGTGTATGTTCGTGATCGCTAAACTCAAAAACCACTGGACCGATTTTGACCAAATTTTATATGCATGCTTTATGGGCCGTGAGTAGTGTTTCTGTGTAGTTTGAAGTTCGTCCGACAGATGGCGCAATATTTAGTTTTTTTGTGTTTTTGCACCGTAACTCAAGAAATCTGCACCGATTTTGACCAAACCTTATATACATGCTCTATGGGGCGTGAGGAGTGTTTCTGTGTAGTTTGAAGTTCGTCCGACAGATGGCGCAATATTTAGTTTATTCGTGTTTTGCCCGATAGAGATTAGCGCGGTGAAAATAAAATTTTAAGGCACAACAACGTTTGCCCGGGTCAGCTAGTACAACATAAAAATTTTCATAAAATTAGTTGCTTGAAACCAGTTTTATTTTTCAATAATAGCCGTAGAGATGCAATTTAGATAAAAAAAATTGCCAAATATGCTAAGAAATTTGTATGCCATTCTTTTCTTAAAAAAAAGAAAAAGTTGCATGAAACAAATTCTAAAAAAACTTAAAGAAAATATTTATGGTGCGAACTCCATAAATAAATATTTTAATGTACGTACTACAATACACAATATGGTAATGTACATAACTATTTTTAATGTCTATTTTAGTACGTTGTATATCGTTACCTTAATATAGAAATCGATAGAAGAACACATATGAACATTAGAGTATGGAAAAAATGCAAAAATTTCGATTTAAAAAATAACGAGTAAGGGCCTTTCTATATTAAGATAGCGATATGTTTGTATGTACACATAAAAAAGCTAAATCATTGGAACGGTCGCATCCATGTCTAAAGTTTGTATGTACCTAAAATTAATTTCAATATTATTCAATATTACTTTCCATTAAATCAATAAAACTAAAATATATAACTGTAAAATGTGTGGTTATGCTGGAAAACGCGTGATTTGAAAATGTGCGACACACGCATTCTAAATTTCTGTTCTACTGATTGTACGATTTTGTGAATTGGAAATTAAGTTTGCAGAAATTATTTTAGACAAAAAAAAATTAACAAATAAGAAGCTTTTTTTAAGGGTCTATGCGTGCTAGAAATTCAGCATTTTCAAATCTGGATTTTTCCAGCACACAGGTTTCTGCCTCTTAAAAAAACACTGAATATACCTATTACACGCTTGTTTTAAATTATCGCATGAGTTCACAGTACCCGTATATACAGTTTGCTACTATGTACAATAAATTTTTCTTTGATCACGTATCTTTCATTTAGAATAAAGCTATAAAACTTGTTTATTTATTAAATACCTACTTAGCTTCGGAAATATATTATACAAACATACATACATATACACAAACGATTTCATTTTCAATGATGTTTGACATAATTAGTATTGTCAGTCATATCTGTAGTTGAAATGGGTCAACAAGGTTGTCTCAAGGACAAACACAACTTTTTCCCAACTCATACAATATTTATTTTTCTAAACTTGCAAAGCAACAATTTTCAAAAGATTTTAAGGGATTTAACATACAAGAAACTAAACAAACGTTCTGTTTGCTTTTTAGGGTTCCATACACCAAAGGTGAAAAGGAACCCTATTGTTTTCGCTACGCTGTCCGTCTGTCCGTCTGTCTGTCACACGGTATTTTCTCAGGAACCGTAAGAGCTACGGACCTGAAATTTGGACAGAGTATGTAGAACCTTTGCCGCTACAACAACAAATACATGAGAATTAAAAATTAAAGGGTGTTCCAAAACGAGCAACGAAAAATGTTAAAATCCCATGTAATATACATACAATTGTGTGAACATATGTATATTGAAACTTGAAATTTGTAAAATTAGTGTATTTTTATACAGACTACAACAATTAACACTAAAATTTAAAAAAAATTTAATTAAAGGGTGGTCCATCAGTTAATGCAATTTTGACTATGTAATTTTGACAACTTGCTATATCTTGGAAACCGTAAGAGGCAAACACTTGAAATTTTCAAAAACGGTAAAACTAGAAAATCCAAAAATTAAAAAATCGCCAAACCAAAAAAAATCGCCAAAAATTAAAAAAATCGCCAAAACGAAAAAAATCGCCAAAATTAAAAAAAAATTTCTAACACTAAAATAAATCGCCAAATTCGAAAAAATCGCCAAATTCGAAAAAATCGCCAAAATGAAAAAAATCGCCAAAATAAAAAAAAACGCCAAAAGTCTAAAAAAATCGCCAAAACGCGAAAAAGGCACCAAGACCAAAATAATTGTTTAGATGAAAAAAAGAATCGCCAAAATGAAAAAAATCGCCAAATTGAAAAAACGCCAAAAACCGAAAAAAATCGCCAGAACGAGAAAAAGGCGCCAAAACTAAAAAATCGCCCAAATGAAAAAAAACGCCAAAATGAAAAAAATCGCCAAAATGAAAAAAACGCCAAAAACCAAAAAAAAAATGCCAAAACTATATATTATATAGGCTGAAGTTTGTATTAAATTACATATCTAGTGTTCGTACGGAACCCTTCGTGCGCAATTCAGAGTCGCACTTTACTGAATTTATTTAATTGTAAGTACATAAACATCGTGAACAGCCACAACTCAAATTTATAAAAAAGGTTTTTGTTTTTCACAAACCAGTTCACTAAACAAATCTGTAATGAGCGCCAAAAATTTCTTTTGCAACACACGGTCTTCTTGAACAATATAAAATACGGTAATGCATGTTTTTATGAAAATGTGGGATCTTTTGAGTTGTGACTGTTTATGATTAAGTGTGCGATATGTACATACATACATACATAAGTAGATATGCACATAATATAATAACACAACCCAACGAAATACAACTTTTTGTTTCCCCTTCAAGAATTCATTCCATTTCTTCATATATCTTAGTATATTAAAAAAACTACATCATTGGTTTTTTCCATCACGTCACAATTTTTTTTATGAGCCTACCCAATATTTTCATGAAGTGTGCCAGTAT
Organism: Tachina grossa; assembly: GCA_949987645.1. Taxonomy (NCBI): domain Eukaryota; kingdom Metazoa; phylum Arthropoda; class Insecta; order Diptera; family Tachinidae; genus Tachina; species Tachina grossa. The sequence continues at coordinate 46,443,208 of OX465278.1, read as the reverse complement.
AATTCACCATAACTCGAAGGTAGTGTGTCCGAAGTCGGATCCTAATTTTAATTAATTTTTTTTATAAATATTTAAAAAATTTTTTCTTCTAAAAGCTTATAAAAAATTAAAAACCGCAAAATATTCAACTTTTGACAATTTTCTTTAAAGGCAAATGTGTTAAGAATAAAATAAGCTAAATATTATGAGAACCGGCTAAAAATTATAGACTTTATTAGTAATTTAGTAAGTAAAGCTATGTACAGACGGTTGTCAGATCTTACAATTTTGCTGCCAGTAAAATGTGCTAAAAATTTCTTACAACATACCGGTTCACACGTTTCAACTTTTGTTGCTCAATTCGTAATTCAGATGTTAGAAAGACGGAGACGGAAGTACAAATATGTCTTTTTTTCTTACAGCTGAATTACGAGTTGAGCAACAAAAGTTGAAGTGTGTGAACCGGGACAACCTTGTGAACTGGCAATTTTTGTCAGACGTCTTTGCCAGATAAAGCATTGCTAGTCCATTGCAAGACTAGCAGCTGGCAACTAATTGTCAGAAATCTTACAATCATAGGTGTGTTTCTTTACTCTACATTGGCATCCCGCGTGATCCCAATTTGCACGAAATGCGATCTCGTACTCGAAAATTGGGTAAATGAGAGAAGTTTTGTGAGAGTAATGTTCTTCTTCTTCTTGCACGAAACAGCCCGTACTTTTTCTTCGTGCTAGTTTGGGCAAACACAAAATCAAGCAGCTGTTTGAAAAACAAACAATTACAAAGAAAAAAAAATTACATTTGCCTAAACACTAAAAATATGGAAAAATGTATAAAAAAATGCTTAAAAACTGCTGGCAAACAAATTTTTATAAGTTTTTATATGAAATTAAGATAAAAAACCTATATACATATATATACTTATGTATATATAAGTATGCTGAATAATTTAAGTAAATGCGTGCGTGTGTATGTACATAAATATGTGTTTAGTTATGTGTACACGTATGTGTATGCATACATGCATTGACGTTTATTTTCGTATTAAAATGTTGATTTTTCGCGTTGCTGTACTTTTGTGCATTTTTGTATATTATTGAGCGTAATTATAGTTTCCTCTCATTTTACCGAACTTTACCCAAAAAGTAAAGAAACAAAGCTCATGTGAACACATTGTAAAATTATTGGCAGATATTTGCCAGAAATTTTAATGTGTATTGTCAGGTGTGCCAAGTTCATGCATCTTTATTAAGCTTGGATCACACGATTTGCACAATCTACCAATTTTCGTCGGCTCACTGAAATAAATTCATAAGCATGATACAATTATACAGGTAACCGCGAAGCGCCAGCTGTTTTGCTTGTTTTGTGATTTGATCTGCCAAATTGTGCTTATGTTTTACCAACACACGCGCACAGTGCCTATTAAAACTGTACTAATACAAACATGCTTTGCAAAGCCAAGAGAAAACGCAAGTACATGTATATTGTTTTCCTCTCTTGTCAATCACAAAACAGCAATAAAAATCACTGTTGTTTTATTTGTTGTAGATTCGCGGCTACCTGTATTATTGTATCATGTTCATAAGTAACAAGGTAAATTTGCCTTATATCTCAACTAATTGAAATATACGCCTAGGTTCTACATTCGTAAAATGAAATGAAAGTGAAATGTTCTCTTGGTTTGTGTTCTCAGTTTCGTAAAAGTGATTTAAAAAGTAAAATTTCATTTTCAGTTTGTTTCAAATGAAATTGAAGTGTTCTGTAATCCAATTTCATTACAAGAAAAAGTAATTTGAATTCGGCAGAAAACAACATTGTGAAAGAAAATACTTTTTAGTAAAAATGAAATATTTGTAACAATTTATTGCAAAAATACGAAAATGTAAGCAAATAAATAACATTTTTATATAAATTCTTTTTTATGGTTTATTTTATTTGTGTTTTAAAGGGGTAAGAACAAAACCCAGGAGAAAGAGGTGGCGTTGTTAAAATATGTGGAAAAAATCCGCGATTAGCTAAAGGGTTCTGTAAGTGATTTCTTCAATGCGTTTAGAAATTTTTAGCGAACTTGCAATTTTTTCGCGAACTTGCGATTTTTCGAGTTTATTTTCTTTTTAACAGCTTTGGCGACTTCTAATAAGTTTCAAGGCTTGTTTCCGATTTTGCAACTTCTCGCGAATTTTTGCATTGTTCGCAATGAAAGCTAGTTTTTGCAAGTGTTCTGCTTCCTATGAGTTTTCGCGAATTTTAAACAATATTAGACTTTGCTATTATGCCACTCTTATTAATTTTTTGCGAATTTTCGCGATTTTTTTTTACCGAATTTTTAGAATTCCTTAAATTTTTAGCAATTTTTAATAAAAATTATGGCTTGTTTAAAATTTTGAGATTTTTCGCAAATTTCTGTTATTTTTGCGAAAGATGTAAGCTTTGCAACGTTTTTGGCTCTTTATCTACTTTTAATTTTTGCAACGTTTTTGGCTTTCTTTACTTATTTATATTTAGGGACTTAAAATTGAAATTTTTGCAAGCTTTGGCGAATTATCATAATGTTTTGCGCTTTCTCCCGAGTTAACCTTCCAGTTTTAGCGAGCTTAATCAATTTAAGTTTATTGTTTGTTTCCAATATTGCGAATTTTTTCGCAATGTGTGATTTATTCGACTTTTAATCAAGTTCAAGGCTTGATATAGACTTTTGCATTTATTTTTATTGCAAGTTCATAATCATAATTTTTTTGGTGTGAATATACATATATGCAAATATAATTGTGCTTTAAAAGACGAATTTTCGCAACGAATTCTTTAAGGCAAGTTCGTCGAACTATGCGAAGTTCGCCGTTAGTTCCAATTATGTTTATAGCATAAGATGTGTTTTTTCTATGTTGCTGGAAATATTTATTTGAAATAAACTGGGAATGAAATCGTCGTGGAAAAAAAGTTTCATTACTTTTCTAGAACACAGTGATATCGACTTTTCGGAATTAAAAACGTTTTCATTTTCTTATTGTAGTGGAATGTAGAACCTGGCCGATAATTACATAACTGCACCACATTGCATTGGTAATAAATCCATATAGACTTATTCAAGAATTAATTAAGTAATAATGTCATTTTGGCTTATTACTTATGACCTTATTGCAGTGAGCCGACGAAAATTGGTAGATAATGCAAATCGTGTGGTCGAGGCTTTACACAGAAATAACAAAAACGTTTGTATACATTGGATGAACTTGTAATTGACGATGGGTCGGTCATTTAGTTTGAAAGAGTGTAAATCAGAATTAGCACAAAGGGATAAATCTGAATTGGCGGATGTCACATCATCACCTGAAATCGCAAATGTCCAAAGCGATCACTGTTGTTTGAAAAATACATACTTTACTATCAAAATAGGTAAGACATTTTTATATAAATGCAGTTGTCTGCATTCCTACAGCAAGAGTATCCAGAGAAGAAAACTGAAGAAAAAAGAGAATAAAATATCAGCGAAATGCCTTAATTGTGACAAAATGTTGACTGGAACAGCACATGTAACATCGAATTTTCTTCGTCATTTGCGAAAACAAGATTTATAAAAATACAACGAATACGAAGAGCTGAATCAAGAAAAGAATAACTCCAACAATACAAGTCCACTTTGACCATCTTGTGCTGACGACATTCATAAAAAAAATTTGCAACCTGTGTCTATAGTGGAGTCCGATTCATTTAAAACACTGTTGAATTTTGCAACACTTTTTTGATATATGATTTTTATGCTAATTAAAAAAGTGAATGAAAAAAATTACTAACAATTCCTTTCCTTTAGATTATCAATGAATTCATTCATTTTGTGGATAACATGAACGCATTCAAAATTTTGTTTCATGATGAATTCATTGAAACTTTAATTCAATTAATATTTTTAATACGAATGCATTCAAGAATTTTTAATTCAATTCAAATTTGGAGCAAAGTGAATCAAGTTAATTTCTTTTAATTCATTGTGAATTAAAAACCAAATATGAATCATTCATTTACAGCTCTGGTACAACATATGTATGCATGTACTAATGATGTAACGAATGACAATTTTTAATATTCGCGAATACGAATACGAATATTTGAAACGATATTCGCGAATACGAATACGAATATTTAATGTGAAATTTAAAGACATTAAATTAGGGTTCTATTTACGCCTGCAACATGAAATATTAAAAACTTGTTATGAAAAAGAACTTCATACTCCTGTTGGCGTAATTTCAAGTTAATAAAACTACCCAAAATTTTAATGATCGTTAGTAAATAATAATGGGTATTTTTTATTTAGGTATAGAACTTTAAGTTGGCATCACTTTTTTAACTGGCGGCCATTTTGTCAGCTGTCAAGTGATTAATATTTAGTTTGGTTTGCCATTTCATCATGAACAGGTTGACAAAAGAACAACGCTTGCAAATCGTGCAAATTTATTTCGAAAATAATGGTTCAGTTCGCGAAGTTTACCGCAAGCTCCGTCCATTTTATGGTCGACATAATCGTCCATCAGAGCAATTAATTCGGTTAACCATGGATCGTTTTCGCACTACGTTTACTCTATGTGATAATACGCATCCGCAGAGACGTCGAACAGTGCGCACCGAAGAAACAATTGCCGCTGTAGAGCAAAGTGTTGAAGAGGACCCGAATGAATCGATTCGCCACCGTGCACAGCAATTGGAGCTTTGTCCATCAACTTTATGGAAGATTTTGCGCAAAGATCTTGGCTTGCGACCTTACAAGATCCAGCTTGTGCAAGAATTAAAGCCGCGAGACCATGCACTGCGTCGTGATTTTGGTGTATGGGCCGAAAATGAGATTGATCTCGATGCTGATTTTCATCGCAAAATTTTGTTCAGTGATGAGGCTCATTTTTGGTTGAATGGCTACGTCAACAAGCAAAATTGCCGCATTTGGAGTGAAGAGAATCCACATGAGACCCTTGAGACGCCATTACATCCACAAAAACTGACTGTTTGGTGTGCTCTATGGGCTGGTGGAGTCATTGGGCCATACTTCTTCCGAAATAATGCTGGAGAGTCAGTTACCGTTAATGGAGACCGGTATAGAGCCATGATAACCGACTATTTTGTCCCCGAATTGGATGGCATGAATGTGGATGAGTTGTGGTTCCAACAAGACGGCGCTACATGCCACACAGCGCACGTCACAATCGATTTATTGAAGGAAACATTCGATGAGCGCATAATTTCGCGGAATGGACCTGTCAATTGGCCACCAAGATCGTGTGATTTGACACCATTGGATTATTTTCTTTGGGGATATGTGAAGTCGCTCGCCTACGCCAACAAACCAGAAACGTGAGGGGACTTGGAAGCCAACATTCGTGGCGTTATTGCCAACATACCGCCCCATATGCTCGAAAAAGTGGTTGAAAATTGGACCTGTAGAATTGGCTTTATTCGAGCCAGCCGCGGCGGCCACATGCCCGAAATCATATTTAAACATTAATGGCATAAAATTATCCTTCCAATAAAGCCAAATTGATGGACATTAAAACGATTTTCTTGTGTTTTATTTCAATTCGAAGTTCTATACCTCTAAAAAAAACATCCGTTATTTGAAAATGATACAAAGCACAAATTTCTATAAAAAATTTAATGGATTCGTACAATCTAATACTTTTATCCATTTATTTAAATTTCTTTTAGGATTTATGCATTTATTGATTTAATATTTTTGGGAAAACATTCGTATTTGTATTCGCCTGAATTTGACGAATACGAATGCGAATATTAAAAATTACCGAATATTCGGCAATTCGAATACGAATATTCGTGCATCACTAGTATGTACATTAGGGGTGGAATGGTGCACCACTTTGCAAAGTTTAGAAAAAATGCATGAGCCAAAAAATTATGGTGGTGCTGAGATGGGAGTAAATGAGTCCTCATCGGACTCAAAACTAGGGAAAACGAAGCAAAATCTACAAAAAGCTTCACAAATATACATATCTGAGTTGCTCCTGGAATAGTAAAACTCAAACCGACCCCCACTAATATCCCCCCCCCCCTTTATATTTTATAAACATACCGACCCCCTATCTGCGCTTCTAAAGGGGGCTCCCATACAAAATATTTTTTTATACAATTGCCCCAGAGTGCCCCTAGAGAAGTCAAATATATGACCGACCTCCAATATTTTTGTCGCCCCAACATTTCTTCAGAGCACGCCTTGACTTCATCTTCAATCATTAGGGTGGTCCCCTTACAAAAATGCGCCAACATTTGTTCGGAACACACCTAGCCTCGATCTTCAATCATTATTCTTTATTAGGAATATGTATTACGGAATTTTTAAAAATATTGAATATATTTTTAATAAGCGTACAATATTGTCGTCATTTGAATTTCATGGTTAAATTTGAAAATGGCAAGTTGCCACATATACAATCTACATACATACATACATAAGTATGTAGCTAAAACGTTAGTGGGAATGTGTGTGATTTTTCTAAACAGTTCCATGCAAATTTTGGAAAATGAAACAACAAATTTCACAAATTCATACCTTAGCCGCTACACTACTCAAAACAAATGAAAGAACAATCAAATGAATAAATTTCACCAACTGATTCCTTTTCGAAGAAAGTAAGATGCGATTTTCAATATCAATTGTTTAAGACCTAAAAGAGTAATTTTTTTTTTTGTATTGTATTGATCTTAAATCGAAAATTACTTAGAGAATAAGGGGGATTATATATTTTTCCAGAAGGTGTGATTACTCCAGGGTGACCGAATGCTAAAATCGCACATCTCTGTTAAAACCATGTATTGAATTTAAATTTGCGCACTTAATAAAGGCTCCAACCCTGATTGTTTGTAAGTATGTATGAATGTATGTAGGTATATTCATATTTACAAAACATTTTATATACATATTTGTTTTAATAAAGCAAACAAACATTCTCACTCATTCGGCGAACTTTGTTACATTTGGGTACAATGGCCGCTTACAAGGTCAATAAAATTAGTTTATATACAATTCAGTCGTCATGCCATATTTGAGGCATGTGTTAAATTCTTTTTTTATTGTTGAGGTTTCAAATACATTTGCAAAATTTATCAAAGCCTTGTTAAAAATATCACAAATGTGGTTAGTGTTTTATTTTCATTAATCTGTTGGAGAAATTTACAATAAAATTTTTTTTATGTAGATACTAGACACCTGCGTAAACAGTCTTGAAATGTAAATACGTCATGTTTTTTAAATGTATTCACGTCGCATGTATTATACTAAACCAATAATAAATGCTGTCGTACTATAAGCGAAGCACGATGGATGTATTGGTGTACGCGTATATCAGTGTACACGCGCTCATGCGTAGAAAGAAGCAAGCATCACAAATTCTTCCGTCATGAAGTATTTTCTTCTTTAATCCTATAACTAAAATACTGAAATAAATTTCTTGCAAACAGTGTTGTTAACGTTTGTTTTATAAGATTTCTCTGTAGTAAAGCATTTGAAAAATCCCTCATGTCTTAACAGTTTTTATAAGATATGTATCTTGTGCAGGACACTAGTAGATACTATAATATTATGGCCTGTTTCACAATAACGAAGCGAAACTTTCGACTTACAATTTATATTGAAAACAAAAACAAATTTTCATATTTTATTGTTGTTTTAAATATAAATTTTCAGTCGAAATTTTCGTTTCAGTTTTCTTTCGTTATTGTGAAACAGGACATTAGTGTTTACAAACTTACATATAGTTACCTTAATGGAAAAAGGCCCTAACTCATTATTTTTTTGTAATCGAGATTTTTGAATTTTTCGATACATTAGATGTTCTATCGAAATATGCAAAAGACTCGATTAAAAAAAAAAGAATAAGTTTGATAGTTCTTCTATCGATATATACAAAAAAATCGATTTCAACAGAATAATGAGTTTAGGGCCTCTCTATATTAAGGTAACCAGAGAATGACAAAAGTATGATTTTAAGTACTTTTCGAGGATTACGCGTCCAACAGCTATGAACTCGTGCAGCTAAAAATAAAAAACACACTTATGTGCAAATACACTCAGTAATTTTAAACCGAAACTTATAACAATAAACAGCAAAAGCTATGTTTATACATATTTTTTTAAATTACGCAGCACAAACAACTATAACTAAAATTAATAGACTGTGTGAACTACAATCATTCGCACGAGTATAAAAATACTCTGACTATTAATCGGCTACACATGCGTATATACAGGCCTATTTTATTTACACACACACGTAAAGCATTTTTTCAAACAGCCACACACACGCCCACACATTTTCCATTCCAATTTCTATATACACGAATTAAGGGTGGAAAACTATCGATGGCTCTATCGATACTATCGATAGTTAATTTTTTTTTGAAAACAATCGGTATTTTTTAAACAAAAATAACTGAACGACGGGAAAATTTCTTCCACTGATTTCACTTATTTTTCATACAATTCTTTTAGCTATGTTATTTATTGAACTGACAAATAAAATTCTATTTTACGATTATTTTGTTTTGTTTTGTTTAAAGACATTTTGTTTTGAATTTTTAGTGTAAATAAATATTTAGATTATACGAGAACCATATAAAATCAATACTATGACGATAGTATCGTCGATATATCGATAGTTTTTCTAACTTTCCATAGTCTTGAATCGAGATATCGATAAAGTTTTTCAAACTATCGAAAACTTTCGATAGTGTCACTATCGATAGTTTTCCACCTCTAACGTGAATGGTTGTGTACGGTGGCGAATAATGAATAAATATCCCTAGTATTATGCGTATTTATGTTTTTCCGATTAAATGTAAATAGCCTAAGTATAAACATACTCAGACTATAATTATGAGAAAGAATCGATACGTTGGATACGCAAGTACATTTTGTTTTTATTTGTAGCGTATTTTATTTTTTTTATAAAGGAAGTAGAGATGCTGTTGTATGTTGGAGACGGCTACAGTCCTAGTTGCTTGAGAGAAAATATGTAAGCGTTCGAATTGTTTGCACTACAATTATGTTTATACGCAGTTACTATGTATTTTTTTTAGTACTCATTGCCATTCTCTGATATGTACGTCCATATGTAGGTGATTTGATAACTGAATTGACAAAGAAAACAAAAAACTTGATTAGATATTGCGAATATTATTTCTCTTAGTTACAATTGAAATCTAAAGAAATATTTTTATACCTATTATCGAAGACTTAACTTAATTTTTCGATATTTTACAAATTACTGATTGATTATATTAAGTAAACAAAAAACACTTCAGCTTTATTGTTTGAAATAGTGATAACACTATGAGTTATATAAACAAGTTGCAAAATTAAATTGCAAACTAATACATCAAGATGAAAATTAAATAGTATTACTTAAAAATATTATTTGTTTGGCAATATGCTTTTTATCAGTTTTGTTTATTACTTTACGTATGTTTGTGGCACTATTTCAGTATATTATATGATATATGTAATATATAATTGAATTTATTTAACATAAATTCAAGTATATAAAAAGTGAATCTAGCATATATGTAGCATATTTGTTAGATATTTTATTTATTTTTTATTTTTTAGCACTCTTTTCATTATGTTCGATTTTTTCTACTTCTTGCCGTTTTTGTATAAATACATAAATATATTACGTATTTTAAATTAATTTTAAAAAACTAAGTTAAGCATGTATATATGCATTTCATTGGTGATTTGCCAATAAGTTTATAAGCCTACTACGCTTATTTTATTCTTTTCTGATTTTCAAAAATGTTATTATTTGTGAATTCTCAAATGGTTTTTGAAAGTCTGTGCATATATATAGCTGAGCAGGGCAAACGTTGTATTACGCCCCCAATTGAATGCGTACACAAAAATTCATTAAAATCAATCCAGCCGTTTAGTTGCAGTATAGATAAATAACCTAAATATCGACTGCAGCGCCATCTGCCGGGCTGATTTGTGAATCTAAACCATCCAGTTCCCTGCCCAAACGCATACAAAAAATTCATTCAAATCGGTCCAGCCGTTTAGGAGGAGTTTATTGTTTATTGGTTTGACCCACCGCCCATTTAAAAAAAATGAGTTGGGTATGGGTTATATTAATTTCGAACATCTTTCTGAATCCAAAGCATGTTTCGCGAAATTAACTATGGTTTCTAAGGCTTAATAAGTATTGTTTTGCTGTACATGCCACAGTTTGGCGTTTGCGTCAAATTCTTCATAGAAAAACATGCGAAGTAAAGTTAACTCTTGTTTTGCTTCATTTCTATAAGAAATTCATAATAAAAAAAGAAGGTGCGGTAAAAAAAATTCAACGGGGACTGTTAAGCAAAAACATCATTACCCAGAACGCAGCACGCAGCCTGCGATTAAATGATTTAATATAAACTTATTAAACACTAAAATAAAATAAAAGAAACCTTAATTATGCATGTTTGAGTATAACAGAAATAATTTAATTTCATTCTTTATATTAAATACATTTCAATTACTTGTTTTTTTTTGTGTAAGTGTGTAACTGGATCGATAGTTAAAAATATTACGGTGGCGGCTTGTTGGTCGGCGTTAAATGATCGACTTATTTCTCTAAAAAGCAAGAAAAATAAACAAAACAACAAAATTCTCAATTCCCAGCAGTAAAGCATGCGTATGGAGCACAAAAAGTTACTTTTTGAACATAAATTAAGAAAAGTGGTGTATGCGGCACAAAACGTATTTTTAGTTTTACAATAAAGTAGAATTAACTTCTAACTTTATTCATGAAAGTTCACTAAAATTTACAAAATTTCTTCCAAACTTGTGTCGGAAGTATAGGTCTGCACAGATACAACTATTTGCACCAGTTTTGCATGTTTTGGTTCTGGTGTGTACAGATATGTACATATGTTATTCAGCGTTTTTGTTACTACCCAGCAAACCAAATGCAACGAAATCGTTCAGAGTTCATAACGACTTTCTGCACAAGCTGCCGATTTCGGGACTGATTTCGTCGCGAAGTCGACACGAAAAATATATGAAGTGGTTGACACGAGCTCTGTAAGAATTGTCGGGGGAAATTGCCTTAACTTCACAGATAGATCTGTCTGATATCTGTACGATGTCTGATGTTATTTCCTAGGGAAATTCTGGATTTCCTTCCGATATTTCCAATCGATGTCTGACAGAAATCGTACTTGTAGTCGTTTAAAATTCGCATAGTTTTTGAAACAGTTTGTACAGATATATGCCAGAAATCTGACAATAAATCGTTTTTTTTTTCTGAAATGATTGCCGACAAATCGTGAAGATTTGTGGAAGAAATCTAGACAAAAATCGTTGAAAACTCTGAAACTTTTGACGATTTATCGTAGAAAAGTCTGACAGAAATCTGACATTAAATATTCAACATTTTCAGATTGAATAAATCATATTTTTGTCTATACGAAAACAATTTTTATATAAATTGAAACGTGTTTAATTGCCTGAATAGAAAAACTCGACCGATATTTCTATTTATTTATTTATTTATTTACAGTTTATATTTCATAAAGTAAATTTATAAAATATCACCAAAGGCGGTGGGTAGCTAGACCATATGCGAACGAAAAATTAATTAAAAACTTAATAAGTTAAAGGATAGGTATGTATGTACAGAAAGAAATTAAGGTTTAAAATAACAAAATATAAATTCATATTTCTATTTATAAAAATTCTTTATTACTAAACAATTTATGTTTTTAGCACGTCTTCTCTTTCCAAATTCACTTGATACACTGCTGTGAACGACGATTATTAAAATGTTTTCTTTTCTTCAAATTGGATAATCCAGTTAGACACATTAAACTATTGTTGTAAACAATGATCAAACAAAGAATTGAAAAAAACCTCGAACTTTTGATCTGAGTTCTGTACGAAATCTTACAGATTTTTCTGCACAAGCAAAACATAAAACCATTGAAAAATCTATCAGCAGTCTGCAAGCTTTCGTGATCCGAGTTGTTTACGAAATCTTGCAGATATTTCTGCAAAAGCAAAACATAAAAACCATTGTAAAATCTATCAGCAGTCTACAAGCTTTCGTGCAGATATTTCTTAACAAATGAATATGAAAAATTCCTCCGTGGTTTCTATCTGAAGGCTAAACGAAATCCTGCAGACATTTCTGCATAAGCAAAATATAAAATTCCTCGAAATTTCGTTAACAATTTTTAACGAACTCTGTACGATATGTCGAAAGACTTACGAATATGTACAGAATTGTCTTATATCAGACAAAATCTTTTAGTTTGGTTGGCTGGGTAGTCATAACTTATCGGTACAAGCAAATCAGTACCCCTCTTATTTCTTCTTTCCTCTATCTCTCACATAAACTCAGACTTGATTCAAGAAAAACAATCGAGTCTAAAACATGACTACCAGAACCAACACTCGCAAAACTGGTGCAAACAGTTGTATCTGTGCAGACCTATAGTCGGAAGCAATGGCGAAAATACAAAAAAATCTATCGGGTATACTTTGGGAAAACTTCATGTAAACCTTCTTTGTCGTTTTTCTCCATTCCGACTTTTTGGCATATGCTCCAAACCAATAGTGGGCTGAATTTTTCTCTATGAAATAAGTCCAGGGAAATAACGCCGAAATAAGAAAATGAAATAAGGCATCTTTCAGTATTTAATTGATTAAAATCGAACAAACCGTTAACGAGTTAGAGGGTCTTATTATTAGCCACGCCTATTCAAAAAAATATGTACGTGCTAGATAAAAAGTGAAAACGGATTTGAATTTATGTCCCTATATAACACATGTTTTTATTTAAAACAAATTTTTTTATGCAGAACAGTGTAATGTATTTCTGAAACCTTCAGATTTCTCTACTATTGCAATCAAAAGTATAGCGCGTTCAAATTTTTTACGAACACATTTTTTAATGTTAATTAAGAACAATAAGTTTGAATTTCATTTAATTGTGCTTAAGCTATATATAAAATTAATTTTATTCATTTATTTTGTAATACAGCCTTAATGTAGAGGACGTGGTTAATAAAGTAATCAATTAATTATTAATTAAACCATGCAATGACCGTATAGCTGGCTTGTACTTGTAAAATGGTGTCCCGTCATATTTAATTAATCAATTGGAATATGACATAAAGTATTGGGTTTATTTACATTTCATTATAAGTTGAAGTTTCTTGACACATTTTTATAAATGCTAACTAATTAGTATGTATAAAGATTTTTTGGGATACAAGTATTTTTTCCGAATTTTATCCTAAATTAATTGTTTTTAGTTTAGAATTTTGATGATTTTTTTTTATTGCTTTTGATTGTCTATTATTTTTTGATAAAATGGTATATTGAAAACCTCCTACGGCAATAAAATAAAATGAACGCGATAATTATAATTCTCTTTTATTATGTTAATTTTGCAAAAAAAAAAAAAAAAACATGCAAACCTTATTATGGTTGTCGCATTGACTTTGATTGTTATACTAGCTTAACAGTACGTCTCCACGCGCAATATTTATTTCCGAACATAAGTAATAATGTCGGCAGCATGACGTCACAAATATGTTCATGTACAAGCTTATGTTCTGGGCTATAGAACACGCATTGTGGTATTGGACATAAATTTAAAAAATTCACTGTGTATAGATCGATGTTTTATATGTTAATTTTAGTTTATTTTATTTGATTTAGAACTAATTGGTTTATATTCGTTTTATTATACATTAAAAATTCTGTATTTTTAACCCAGTCACAAGTTTATTTTATTTAATTCTCACAAACAACAAATGTCTATGAAGTTTGACAGCTTATGTTCAACATTATTTCTTCGAAATAAGTTTGAACAACTATTTCCAAATTTATTTGCAAATAAATGTCTATTCGTTCCACACGTGAACATATGGTGTTGGAAATAGAATTTGAAAACATAATTATTTCCAAGTTTATTGCGGGTGGAGACCCCCCAGTAAGGAAACACAGTCTAGTGGATTCAACAACCGTAATACATGCCTTCAATACGTGACAAAATTTCAAGCCTTATTTTCTATTTAGTCGTAAAGGTACTCTGTACTCTGGTACTCTGTTCAAAGTTGTGAAAAATTTTCAGCGCCATTGATTATTTCGCGTAAAAAATATGACATGTACTAAATGTAGCCCAACTCGCGTTTTTTTATAAATTTCTCGCTTTTATTGCTTGAAAGTATGCAACATTGTCAAAATTCCGTGCGAAAAAAGCCCGGCTCATGTTGTTTCGCAGCTAAACTAAAATGATGCCAGACTAATTTTGCATGGAAAGACATGATTTTACGTGTTTTTCACAACAAGAACAGAGTACTACTTTTGCGAATTTATTTCGCAAATATTTCATACGAAATACTTTTATATGTAATTAGTTTGACAGCATTTCGCACGAAATTGTGAACAGAGTACCAGGCTTAAGCGACAAAAATTAAATTTTTCACAAGGTTTTTTTTTTCAATATTCAAATATGTTCTTGTACGTAAATTATCGATTACGATAAAATTTTCCAGCCTGTATCTTAAAAGTTATCAACAATTTTGATAATTCTAAACTAAGGATAGGCCCATACAATTTTAATTTCAATAAAAAAGTCAATGTTCGATAGCATGTCGCTTACGATAAAATCAAAAATAAGGCTCGATTTTATTCGATAGCCTACTCTATGACCTATGCTAGAATTCGGCCCCAGATCTTAATGATCTTTATATAACCTTTGCTTAAAGTTAATTAGGACCATAGCAATATATTTTACAACAACACCACTCTTGTGAAATTTTTTTCCAGAAAATATAATAAAAAAATGTTCTAACTGAAAAAGGCGATAATAATAATATGGTATTAAAAATTAATAAATATAAAAGAATATGAAATATCAAAAATAAATTGTATAAAAAATTAGCTCAACGTTAATTTAAGTTCGCGTTAAGGTGTTAAGATTAAGATTTTGACTTAGACGAAGTAGTGAGACAAATTATGTACATATGTATATGAATCAACAAGATGGAAGTTGAGAAAAGAAAAAAAAAGAATGCAACAAGCTAAATTAAATACACACTTTACACCTTTGTCTCCCCTATTATAAACACCAAAAATAATATTCCTTAAAAAAACATTTTATTTACGTTTTGCTGAAATGCTTGAATGCAAGTGCGGTCGGTTGCATAGCGGTAGTGGTTAGGGAGGGGGGGGGGGTAGTTTCATTGGTATCATGACCCCCTACTGGACGACTAGTCGAGCATTGGTGTCTATTTTTGCTAAACTCGTTTTATGTGACACCCCACTTAACTGAAGGCTGGATCCTCCGCCCTTGTTTGAATGTGTTAGCAAACATAAATAAGTATGTATGTATGTATGTACATAATATACCTTCGTACATACATGCATATGTATCTAAACATGTAGGTATATACAGTAGTTTTCGCTTATAATCACATTTAAAATTGCACAGAAATTGTGGACTATATCGCTAATGTGACTATAAGCCTAATTTTTTTATATGCCACGCAGAGGTATATAAAAGAATTTCCATACAATCCAATTATGTCAATTACAAAACAATTTTTTATTTAACCCTAGAAAGATAATCATATTCTGACATACATACGTTAAAGATAATCATGCGTAAAATTTACGCATACTTTTTGGAAAGCTAAATTGTAGCATTTTGTTGATTAATTTAAAATAACCTAATGTCGATTACGTTTTTCTATATAATTGCAGTAAAAATAGCCCAGTTTTAAATATGTTAATATATTTTTATTATCAGAAAAAACAAAAACAAAAGAACAACTTCAGTAATATAAAAAATTTAGAGGTCATATATTTTTGAAAACTTATCACCCGTTTTTGGATTTATAGTCATTAATTTCAATGAATATATAGGGTGTTTTTTTAAGAGGTATAGAACTTTGAATTGAAATAAAACACAAGAAAATCGTTTTAATGTCCATCAATTTGGCTTTATTGGAAGGATAATTTTATGCCATTAATGTTTAAATATGATTTCGGGCATGTGGCCGCCGCGGCTGGCTCGAATAAAGCCAATTCTACAGGTCCAATTTTCAACCACTTTTTCGAGCATATGGGGCCGTATGTTGGCAATAACGCCACGAATGTTGGCTTCCAAGTCCCCTAACGTTTCTGGTTTGTTGGCGTAGACGAGCGACTTCACATATCCCCAAAGAAAATAATCCAATGGTGTCAAATCACACGATCTTGGTGGCCAATTGACAGGTCCATTCCGCGAAATTATGCACTCATCGAATGCTTCCTTCAATAAATCGATTGTGACGTGCGCTGTGTGGCATGTAGCGCCGTCTTGTTGGAACCACAACTCATCCACATTCATGCCATCCAATTCGGGAACAAAATAGTCGGTTAGTCGGCTCCAATTGCTGTGCACGGTGGCGAATCGATTCATTCGGGTCCTCTTCAACACTTTGCTCTACAGCGGCAATTGTTTCTTCGGCGCGCACTGTTCGACGTCTCTGTGGATGCGTATTATCACATAGAGTAAACGTAGTGCGAAAACGATCCATGGTTAACCGAATTAATTGCTCTGATGGACGATTATGTCGACCATAAAATGGACGGAGCTTGCGGTAAACTTCGCGAACTGAACCATTATTTTCGA
Source organism: Tachina grossa (assembly GCA_949987645.1). Lineage (NCBI taxonomy): Eukaryota > Metazoa > Arthropoda > Insecta > Diptera > Tachinidae > Tachina > Tachina grossa. The sequence continues at coordinate 46,426,562 of OX465278.1, read as the reverse complement.
AATAAATTTGCACGATTTGCAAGCGTTCTTCTTTTGTCAAACTGTTCATGATGAAATGGCAAACCAAACTAAATATTAATCACTTGACAGCTGACAAAATGGCCGCCAGTTAAAAAAGTGATGCCAACTTAAAGTTCTATACCTCAATAAAAAACACCCTTTACTAAATAAACAAATTATTTTTTATAAAATATATGTATAAAGATTTTTTAAAATTAGTCAGATACGACTTAGGCAGATGTCAATATTATCAAGACCTTTTTCACTGCTGTCATTACCAAAATCCCAATTAAAGCACAAATTTAAACTTCGCACGTATTCCGAAATACAGCGCTGGTCATAGATTTACTTCTTTTAAAAGATATCTCGGCATTAGTCCATTTTACGATATTCGTAATTATCTCATCAACCAAAAACTTGTTTAAGGATGAAAGGGGATCATGCAGACTGCAACACATTCGTGTAGCACCCCTTTGAGATCTAACAAAATATTAAATGCAGGCACTCGACCGCGTCTACGTGGTTTTGGTGTCAACAAACAATGTTTATTATTTGCTCTTTTAGCCCTCTGTGACAGAAAGATACTGATGAAGAAGCTGGTTGCTCTATCTTAACTTCGTGTATGTACTCGCCTTTCCAATTTTTTTTAAACACACAAACACAACCCGCACAGCGATTAGCTTGTCTGCGAAAAACACAGGGTCCATGGTGGGAATCGAACCCACGACCTCTGGACTGAGAGGCTAGTAGCATTGCTACCACTCAGCCAGAGGGGCACCTGTGTGTGTTTGTGTGTTTTTTGATTTTTTTCGAGTCAGGCTATCGACAAATTAAAAGCTTCTGCATAAAATTTAACAATTTGTGCACAATAAGTGGTTATCAAAAAACAAACAACACGAATGTTCATAAAAATAGTAAACTTGAAAGTCACTCTAAAGATAATCATGCGTGATTTTCACTCACATACCCCTTATATTTCAAAAATTGAAATACAAACCGTCACGACGTTTGGGTCTCATTAAAAGTATCATTAACGACTGAGATGTCTAAAGAGTACAAATGCCAATTCATTGTAAATAAAGAGAAATAACAATATATTGAAGGGTATGCGTAAATTATACGCAGATTATCTTTATAGGGTTAAAAGGCACCTTGTGTGGCCTTTTCTGCAACAATGTTTTGTTCTAAAGACATGTTCTTCTACTAAACAGTAGATGGGGTTGAAATTTAGATTTACTTTTTGGTTTATGACTTAAATAAATAATTAAAAAAATCTGTTGAAAATGTTTGTGACTATGTATAACGCGAATAGTTTGCATACAATTTGCATTTTGACTACCACAAAATCGGTGCATATATGTCAAATATGACTATATAGTAAATGTACTATATCGTAAACTTTTTGAATGAAATTAAGTTCAAAAGTCACAAAAAACATTAAATATGGACTATATCATTAATGTGACAATAAGCGGTAGTGACTATAAACGAAAACTACTGTACATCTATTATGAAATTAAAAAGTGTAAAAAATCTCAGATAAATACATAAGTTTATAAAAACAAAATCGAAAAATTAAAACCAAAACAAGGTCAAAGTCCAACATTAAACATGTTTAAAGTTAATAAAATCTTTATGTATGTATGTATGTACAGTACAACTTCGATAGTCCGGACATGCGCCAGTCCGGTCACTCTAGTAATTCGGACGCTTCTACATTTCGGACAATTTAAATATTTTACCTCCACTCCGGAAAAACTTTTTTTATGCAAGAACAAAAACTGAAATCCAAGCAAAACATGCGAGTTAACGGGAATTTTTGTTTTGTTTTGTTATTCGTAATTTGATTTACATTTTTCACTGTTATTGCTTCAGTTTCGGTTCATTATTTCGCAAGCGTGTTTATTTAATTCCATTCGAAGTGTCATATTTTTAAATAATAAACGCAAACATAAAACACTAACCTTACATTATAAGTGTGATATTTTAAAATGTCTTGATGAGGAAAAAACTATTAGGCAGGTTGCCGAACATTTCCATGTTCCTAAATCAACGATTTATGACATTAAAAAAAGTAGAAATGGATGCAAAAACAAAGATCTCTAATGCAGGTGCAAAGAAAGCATTTCCAATTTGCATTCAGTGGCCTGAGGAGAATAAGAGAGACTAGAGCAAAAGGCACAAATCAACCACCTCAAAAAATTTAGTCAGCACAAAATAACTTCGTCTTTTTATATATCATAGTATGTATGTATATATATACATATGTATGTATGTATGTATGTATGTATGTATGTATGTATGTATGTATGTATTTAAATTACTTAGGGCCATTATTACAAATAAAAGATAGTTAAAAGTAGGATTTTGTCGGACCTATAAAAACTTTATCATTTGCTAAATTTTACTTTAACCTAAAGTTAGCGATAAATTATAGGCAAATTTATCCTACCTGGTAAGTTAAATCCAATTTGCAATAATGGAAAGCTTTTTATACGTCCGATGAAATCCTACTTTAAACTATCTTTAAGTTGTAATAATGGCCCTTAGATTATTTTAATGTTTTCAACTGCTATAGTCCGGACAACTCGTTAATCCGAACGACCCTAAAACTATATGTGTCCGGATTGTCGAAGTTGTACTGTACTTTCAAACTTTTTAGCACATAAACACATACATACATACTAGACCCATGCACAAGACCACTTACAAGAACTTTTAAGACATGAGGGATTTTGCAAATGCTATAGTACAGCAAAACGTTCTAAAACAAACGCTAAACCACGTCATGCATGTACATACGTACACACGTTGTGTGTATGATCGTTTCCCTGTCGGAGAATGTGTGGTTGACTACAAAAATAGTTAACTTATAGTTAACTTTTCTTAGACTGACTAAAAGCTAGCTGCAAAGTCATCCAGAACAAACCCAAAATTAATTCTAAAGTTGAGTACGTAATCGAATTTGGTGAGAGCCAACAAATTTATTCTCAGCTACTTTAAAACTCATTTCAGTTTTATATTAACATTTGCTGTTGTTATTTTAGATGACAGCTTAGCCGAGTGGTAGCGCGTTGAGTACACAACGTGTGATGTTACATGTTCGAGCCACAGAATTTTTTTTTTAATTTACTGACTACCAGGTGATTTAAAAAAGTCAACTTTAAGTTAGCTTAAAGTAGTGCCTAGTGAGACAATTGACTACCGCCTAGGACATCGCAATGTTAAAATAGTCAGTTGATTACATTGCAAAGTAATCGAAGTGTAGTCAGTACTAGTTGCGAAATAGTTAGCTTAAAGTTAGTTTAAAGTTAGCCAAATTTCCGATAGGGTTATTTTTCTGCGCACGTACAAACGCACACATGCATTGATATTAGTTGCGCGCGCTTGCTTTAAAAAACCACCCCTATGCATTAAACACATTCACTACAGCAAGCTACCGACTACCAAATGTCAAGGATAGAATACACATGTTTATATGAGAATGATTCTTTTGAAGACAGCAAGGCAACAGGGCAATACTGAACTATATATTTGTACTTGAATATCAGGCGCAGATGGTGCTGCTGCCGTCTCCAAAATAATTAAGTAGCCGGATACGAGGCGACAAATGCTGCTAGCTGCATTTGAAGTCGTGTATTCGTGTAGCCTGCTGTGGTGAATGTGTTTAATGCATTAAACACATAAAAGCTTATCATCTACATCTTCCACACAAACACACACTCAAACGTACAATATGCAAAATAACAAGCATACACATATCAACACTACTTCTTTTGAGTGTTTGTTACACTCATGTACACGAACATCAATACATCCATCGTGCTTGGCTTATTAAACGACATCATTTATTATTGGTTTAGTATAATACATGCTACGACAATACATTTAAAAAACAAGACGTATTTACATTTCAAGACTGTTTACGCAGTCCTCTAATATATATATACAAATAAAAATAATTAAAAATTGCCCTGTAGGAAGAGTCAATAATAGTACAGTAGTGTTTCACTATTAACTTTATCAGCGGTACTAATGACTATATATAGGTATATAGACATTTAACATGTGCTAGTTGTTGAATATCTACTGCTAGTTAGGTTCAGGAAGGGGAGCCATTACCCTCATGTCCGGGGATATACACATAAGCCAATATTAGTCTGTTGTTTGCTCTCATGTAAATTAACAAACGAACCCCACCTTTAAAGGAACTCAGTAATCATTCAAGTTGTCCCACAAACTTTTCCATTCAATACCTCTAAGGTTGGCATAGGCGTAGAAAGACCATTTTGGTGGGGGTGCATTGCCCCCCCCCCAGAATTGCTGTTGCGACCACTACGATAATTAAAAATTGCATGTTATTATTTATTTTAATATTGCTCATGAAAATCACCAGTCATACTGCCCCCTAGAAAAAATTAATAGCTACTACTACAATGAAGGTGTGTAATGCCCGGTAAGGTGTCATCCCCAAAATAACGGGATATCGGCTGGGCGAAAGCTGGACAATGACAAAGGAAGTGCTCCATTGTCTCCATGTCCTCCATGCATGTCCTGTATTCATTGTTATCTGTTTCCCAACAAGCACAATGTGAAGCGTTTGAAATATGAAAGTCTTGTCATGTGATAACTTACACTTCTCAGAATTATTCGAGGGGATGGCATTGGCTGAAGCACGAGTAGCTAGAACGTTGACTACAAAACCGAATGTCCTGGGTTCGGGGCCGACATCCAACAATCATTAAATAACACCACGAATTTTTCTGATGTGAATTAGTACCCCTGTGTATCAGTTGTAGGAAAGTTCAAGTGATGAAGGCATGATGAAGTCACTGGTCACTGAACTATACCGACTTCAGCAGATACTAATCGTAATGTGACATCAGAGCGCTCACCTTTGTTGTATAACAGAATCATCGGCGAAGTAAAATAACCAATGGCTACTAAACACAGCTTCAAAAAAAAATTTAATGCGCCTCATTTAACACCAGAGGCGCTGCAACACGGCATTACTAAAAAAAACGTGCAAAAAGCAGAGTTGTAAATAATGAAGCTTTCCTCTTTCTCTTCCTTCACCGCCTGTCTTTTCTATCACTATCCCTTTCCTAAGGAAGGTAACACCTAGTAATATTAGTAGGCATTCATTGTCTGATTGGTGCTTCTCTCTTAAAAAAAATTTTTTGATATTAAGTGTCAATCTTAAAAGACCATGATCTATCTTGAAAATTTGGCAATTATTGCAAATTTAAAAAAAATATTCAGTAAAATGTTTATAAAAAAAATGTCCTATTTAGAAAAGAGTAATTATGTTACAAGGGTTGATTGACATACGAGAAAAAAAATTATATATTTAGTACTTAATTTTCAAAAATATTCTTTGTTGGGGGACTATTAGGTTTAAAAATGCATAACTCCCCATTATCGCCATTTATTTCATGCTTTTGGGAATAATTTTATATTTAAAACTACATAATTATGTATATAAATGAATTAAAGCCAAAGAAAAAAGTTTTTATTATTTTAAATAAAAAAAATTCGGTGTTAATTAATTTTCTTTAATGTAATTATTTTTTTTCGCTTGCTAAAGCCGTCGTGACCGGGTACAAGAGCTTTCTTTGCTGATCTATGTCCGAAAGTGCCTTCGTCTTCTAAAGTATTTATTAAATGTGAATTTATTGCATGTTCTTGCAGTTTTCTTCATTACGAGTTGATCCACTTTTTCGCATGGGCGTTATTTCATTATTAAAAGTCTTAAAATTTGAATTTTTATTTCGTTCTCAGACTTAGAAAGAATTTCTTTTATCAACATTTCTTAGAACTGGCATACACATATAATTGTAAAGTCCCTTCTCACTGAGACTCCTCTCAATTCTATTTAAAGGCCTCTAATAATAGTAAACAAGAAAGTAAAAATTCCTAAAAAATGTTTAAACTTACGAGTTTACATCTGACATATATGTACCCTAAAAATCGTAACCCCCAATTACTAATGAAAAAATTTTTGGTTCAGACATGTATTTATTGACTTAAACAGTTCCCAATCATGTTGGATTCTACAAAATTGTCTATTAGCTATGTATGAAACTGTTGAACTTAATAAGCATGTGTCTCAATCAAACAGTTTTTCATTAGCAATTAGCGGTTACGTTTTTTTGGGCACATACGTGCCAGATATAGGCCCCTATTATGATTTACAACTGAATGGATAGTTTAGTTGTAGTCGTAAAATTTTTATTATGGATTACAACTTTTTTCACCAGGAGACAACTGGGCCTAATTCCCGCATTCGATTGCGAGCGAGTTATTACTCGAATGTGCGAGTTTTTTAACTTTTGGGATTTTCGCATTCGGTTTCGAATAACACATATCGAAATTTCTAATGACAGCATTCGATAACGTGCAAACATTCGAATGTAACCGTTCGTGTTTTTACTCGCAAGCAAAAAGGCATTCGAAATCATGTTTAACATAGAAAAAGCGAAGAAAAAGAAAATGTATGTTCAATATTTGACTTATTTTTTTTTTATAAATGAATGAATGCACAAATGTACGTATAAAAAAAAACAAATTAAATAATTTCTAGTTGAATTTAAATATAACAAAACACACTGACTTGGCAAATAATATTTTGCCTGAGAGTTGTCGGGGAAAATAAAAAAATCAACCAACTCTGGGAGCATCTAAATAACAAATTAACTGCTTCTGGTCAACCAATAAAAGAATCGAAAATGTGGGGTGCTCTATTCTCTAACCTTACACTAATTTATTATTATTAAAGTATTAATTAAATTAAAATGAAAATAACATTTACGTATATTCGTTTCTTTTTTCTGCATATACGTGTGTATGTACGTACATATGTATATATATTTTTTCACACAAACATATATACAAACATATGCTTTTGCTTACAATTTATTCAGTGTTGTGAAATAAATTTATATATAAATAAATTTGCCTTTTTCCAACACTGAAACAAAAACTCGATTCGCTTGGTAACGCGTGACATCATCAGAAAATTTCTTGCCATCGAAATTAATTTCTATTCGAATGCAATTCTCACGAGTGCAGGAATTATGCCATTGATTTTTATCAGTTGTACTTTGGTTTTTATTTTGAGTGTTGTATTAGGTTTGCTTCATTATTCCAGACGCCAACCAATCCCATTCGTCAACCAATGTTGTTGCCATATTCATAAAACATGAAATCTAAAAATAAAATACTAGGCCAAATCTTAAAATATTTAAAATGTTTTGTGATGGCTACTATGGTTTCAAAAAACATAGCATAGGTATATAAAAACCTATCCTTTTCAGAATGCCAAAAAACAGTTAAGTTGTTTTAAAGTTAAGTTGTTGCAATTTCAACTAAATTTGGTTGAGTTTTAAACCGTAAAAGGGGCAATAAACACGGTCTTACGCTTTCGGTTATTTTTAATGCATTAAAATAATGGTGACTATTCTCAAAAACGCTTCGAAAAAGTGTAAATTTCCGCTAAAAACAAAAAAAAGTTTCAAAATGTTTATATTTTAAAACCACTTTGTTTGGTATCCAACTTGTGTGTTTGTTGGGTTTATTTTTAAAGGCCTGTCCACAGTGTTTGTTTTTGTTTTTCATACGCACACACCTCCTTATTGCTATCGTGGCATTGGTTCTTTGTTTCTATAAAATTTTTATTTTATAAAGATCGAAAAACAAGAACATAAAAAAATTTGTGTTTTTTTTTTTTTTTTGAAAAGTATGACACGTTTGCTACCCAAATTGTGTTTTTATTGTTATTAAAATACAGTACAACTTCGAAAGTCCGGACAAGCGCCAATAATTCGGAAGCTTCTACATTTCGGACAATTTAAAGTTTTTACCTCCACAATCCGGGCAATTTTTTTTTTATGCAAGAACAAAAACTAAAATCCAAGCAAAACATGCGAGTTAACGGGAATTTTTGTTTTGTTTTGCTATTCGTACTTTGATTTACATTTTTCACTGTTATTGCTTCAGTTTCGGTTCATTAGTCCCAAATCACACTGTGCAAGTCTTATTGCTAAGCTGATTAGTTTCAGGGAGAGAGAGACGAGGGGAACAGCAACGTTTCTTTTCCCCCCGTCTCTCTCTTCTAATAAACTAATCAGCTTAGCAATAAGACTTGCATAGTGTAAATAGGGACTTATTTCGCAAGAGTGTTTGCTTAATTCCATTCGAAGTGCCACGTTTTTAAATAATAAACGCAAACATAAAACACTAACCTTACATTATAAGTGTGATATTTTACAATGTCTTGATGAGGGAAAAACTATTAGGCAGGTTGCCGAAAATTTCCATGTTCCTAAATCAACAATTTATGACATTAAAAAAAGTAGTAATGGATGCAAAAACAAAGATCTCTAATGAAGATGCGAAGAAAGCATTTCCAATTGACATTCAGTGGGCTGAGGAGAATAAGAGAGAGTAGAGCAAAAGCCACAAATCAACCACAAAGTTAGTCAGAACAAAATAACTTTGTTTTTTAATATATCATAGTATGTATGTACATATGCAGGTATGTATGTATTTAATTCACTTAGATTATTTTTTATTTTATTATTTAGTCCAGACAACTCGTTAATCCAAACGCGCCTAAAACTATATGTGTCCGGATTGTCGAAGTTGTACTGTACTCAGAAAGAACCAGATCAAAGACTATAGATAAGAACCAGATATTTCTTGTTACATACATATGTATGTATGTATGTATATGTGTATGTACATATGTAAACCAGTGATGCCAACTTTTTTGGCTCTAAAGGCACATCAACATTTAAAAAAAGCACTTAAAAGCGTAATTTTGATATCTAAATAGCGTAAAAAGCACTTTCGTGAAAAACGACTGAAAATCCATAACGTGAATTAATGTGAAGTTTAATAATGTTTAAAATTTTCTTAAGCTATGTACAGACGATTGTAAGATCTTACAATATTGTCAGATCTGGCAATGTGCTGACAATTTACTGGCAATCGAAAATTGCCAGCACAATATTCCTTGTCAGTTCACACGGTTGTCAGAAAATCTTACAATTTGTTGACAGACGGTTGTATGACAATAAATTCATCAGTAGAAAAATTGTCAGTTCACACGGTTGTCATATGCACAAATTGTTAGATCTGTTGTTATGTGTTGCCAGACTTAATTCATTTGTTAGAAATTGTTAAATATTTATCGTTTGTTTTTGTGTTAAATGTAAAAAGTGAAAGTATAAATAATTATGGACCATAAAGAAGCAATTGCAATGATTTTGTCTGCATATATTTTATTATAAATTTTTCTTTAAAATCAAGCGTGTGCAGTGTTGCCCATAGAAAGAATTCTCTTACAATGACGCCATTGTCAGATGCATAAACTTCGCACATCTGACAATATTAAAATGTCTGACAAATATCTGGCAATAATTTTACAATGTGTTCACACGATTGTAAGATGTCTGACAATTTGTTGTCAGCTGCTAGTCTTACAATGTACTGACAATGCTATTTCTGGCAACGACGTCTGACAAAAATTGTCAGTTCACACGGTTGTAAGAAATTTTTAGCACATTTTACAGGCAATATTGTAAGATCTGACAAGCGTCTTTATATAGCTTTAGCTATTCTCCATTTAATGAAATATATCAGACGAAAAATGTATGCTTTACACTGAAAAAATAAATACGCCGAGTAATTATTAAAATAATTTAAAAAATACACAAATTTCTTAAAAGCACTAATTAGTGCTTTCTCTTATTTTAGCACACGCTCGAACACAAAATATTTACTGTGTAGAATATTTGTAAGATCATTATGAAGCAAATCAGAAAATTTTAAAGTAGTTTAGTCAAAAAATCCCTCAATAATATATTAAAAGTACCAAAAGTAAAATTTTTAAAAGTCTTATTTTTAGATAAAAAATCTTTTTTGTCGTTTTAACATGTCTAAAAACTTCAAAAATAAGATAAATCTTCACATATGGTAACACTGGAACGCAGTAAAATGATGTTGGTTTGTTTACTTAACAAGAGCATTCTAACATTTACAAATGTGAAACAGAACATGTGTTGAGTAAAGGCTCAGTTAGCCAACTGTAATGTAATGTAACTGTAACGTAGAAAACAGCTGATCGACATTTTTATATGAAAATTAGGTTACGTTACATTACATCTCTATAACCATTTTCATTACTTTTCACATAACAAAATCGATCAGCTGTTTCTTACTGCTGCAGTTACTTTACATTACAGTCGGCTAACTGAGCCTTAAATCTCGATTAAGTTCATGCAAAAACAATATGCTTTTAAAGATCAGTGTTGCCAGTTGTAGGAAAAGGGAAAATATAAGCATAATCGCCGAAAAGGAAGTTAAAAAATTACACATAATTATCTCTCTTTTCAATGCAATATTATTGTTGTTTAAAATTTCGTATTTTTACATAGGGTGATGATAATCAAATTTTGTGAGTATTATTACAAATATTAATTTCAAAAATAATTGTTAGTTATATATTTGCTTGGAAGAATATAAATAGTTATTTTCGCTTGGAAACGAGTACTTTTGTTGTGTTTTGTTTAATTTTTGTCAATTTCAATTTTTTTATATCATATGAAATTAAAAAAAAGCACGTGACCAAAACCGTTAGACACCTACATAACTAATAAACAAATTTGCTTAAGAATATATTAATTTCTCATAATTCCTTTCTTTCATTTTTCATCTAAAAGTGTGTGTTTCTTTCCATAGCATTTCATTTTAGGGTTGTGTGCAGTTCATTACAAGAATATATAATATATTAAAATAGTTTAAAGATTTATATTATTTAAAAATGCAAATAATAAATTAAAATATGTATTACTAATATGCATGGAATATACATATGTACTTAGTTATGTATGTATGTGTAAAAGTTAAAACTTTAATTTAAAAGTGAAACCTATTACACATGTGCGAACCATACAAAAAATTCCATGATTTCACTATATTGGCAACATTGCTATTGCGAATTAATAACAGAAGATGAGATGAGAGAAAGCAGCATGAACAGTGTTGCCATATTTATTTTTCAAAAATCTTCAAGTCGAGCAAAAAAATTTTTTTTTGTTACCAAAAATCTTTTTTGTTATTTGATTGAATAAAAATGAGTTAAAATTTATCTAATTTCTTGTGAAATATTAAAAGTAAAGCCAAATAACACAAAATATTTACTGTGTAGAATATGTGTAGGATCATTATGAAGCAAATCAGAAAATTTGTAGGTAATTTAGTCAAAAAATCCCCCCATAATATATTAAAAGTACCAAAAGTAAAATTTTTAAAAATCTTATTTTTAGATAAGAAATCTTTTTTTGTCGTTTTCACATGTCTAAAAACTTCAAAAATAAGATAAATCTTCACATATGGTAACACTGAGCATGAATAAAAGTCGTTTCAATGAACAATCTCTTTGTGTTAACAGTATAGGTAGAATTAGTAAAATCGTATCATTCTACTTTACAGCTTGCCGTATCGTTCAACTTTGTGCACAAGTTATAGAAAATGTAACAGTTTGCATAGCACATTTTTTTTGTCTGGCATTAAATACGGCGTTTTTGACATTCGCTACAGAAAAATCTGTTTTCTGCAGATTCCTACGTCAGCAGTGCTACCACTATATATTTTATAACTAGTAACATGCATTGTATATCGTACGGTTTTTGTCAGCTGACACGCAACATCACGATACGATTTTACTAATTCTACCTTATGAAACGAAACGTTTTCACTCACAGTATGATAAAATCAACAGTTTGTTGAGTATTAACATATTTATTCGAAGTTGGGCTTTACTCTGCAGCCACGCGTTCAATAAATGACTTTCAATTTCATTACACATATTGTATGTCAAAATTGCTTGAAATTGATAGCTGTGACACAAATTGATAATCAATTTCATTTTTTAAATGCCACCGACGAAGAAACAACTCAAATTTGTAGCTTCAATCAATGTGTGCTGTGACCAGCCGTTCAAATTGAAAATTAAATTGCCATTTAAATGGATAGGTGAATTTGATATCAATCTAGTTTTCAATTTAAAAAGTTTGATTGAGCTAGTGAAAAAAGTGTGAGTATATTGCAAATTGAATGGAATTGAAAGTCAAAAATTGAACGTGTGGGCCCCAAGTTAGTAAACAAACATTTCAGTAGTTTCATGGATGGAATTGTTCATGCAACTCTACAATAAATATTCATACTAGACCCCTGCAAAAGACTACTTACAAGACCTTTACTACAGCGAAATCTTTTAAAACAAACGCTAAACAACACTTTTGGCAAGACATTTGTTTTAGTTATTGCAGGTATAGAAGTAAAGAAGAAAATACTTCGTGACGGAAGAATTTGTGATGGTTGCTTCTTCATACGCATGGGCGCGTATACAAACGTCATGCATTTACATGCGCACACACGTTGTGTGTATGATCTTATATTTTTCTGTGCGCATACAAACGCACACATGCATTGAAATTAGTTGTGTGCGCTTCCTTTAAAAAACACCCTTAAATACATAATAGCTTACCATCTACATCTTACACATAAACTCAAACGTACAATATGCAAAATAACAAGCATACACGCATCAACACTACTACTTTTGATTGCTTGTTACGAACAAGAAGTCTTCGCGACATCGCTTGTAAACACTCATATACACGAACATCAATACACACATCGTGCTTCGCTTATTAAACGCCATCATTTTTGATTGGTTTATTATAAAGCTGAGATCACACTATCAGCACAATGTACCGCCTTTCGCCGGATCACGGTCATAAGTAATAAGCCAAAATGTACTTATTTCTCAATTAATTCCGGAATAAGTATCTATGGACTTATAACCCATTGCAGTGTGATGCAATTATGTCCTTTTATTTCAATTAGTTATAACTTATGGGTTTATTTCAGTGAGCTGACGAAAATCGGTACATTGTGCCGATAGTGGGATCTAGGCTTAATACATGCCACGAGAATACATTTAAAAAACAAGACGTATTTACATTTCAAGCCTGTTTAAGCAGGCCTCTAATGCATACATATGTGTATGTCAGATGTGCGAAGTTTAAGCATCTGACAATGTCGTCATTGTAAGAGAATTCTTTCTATGGGCAACACTGCAGACGCTTGATTTTAAAGAAAATATTTAAAATAAAATATATGCAGAAAAAATCATTGCAATTGCTTCTTCACGGTCCATAATAATTTACACTTTCACTTTTTACATTTAACACAAACACAAACGATAAATATTTAACAATTTCTAACAAATGCTTTAAGTCTGGTAACGCATAACAACAGATCTAACAATTTTTCTACTGACGATTTTGCCAGATGAATTTATTGTCATACAACCGTCTGGCAATAAATTGTAAGATTTTCTGACAACCGTGTGAACTGACAAGGAATATTGTGCTGGCAATTTTCGATTGCCAGTACGTTGTCATCACATTGCCAGATCTGACAATATTGTAAGATCTGACAATCGTCTGTACATAGCTAAGGATTCTATGGGGTAACCCGGACGAAGACAAAACAAGGGGGCTGTTGAAACTAAACAAGCCAGAGCTAGTAAAATTGACCGGTATCTTAACCCATTAACCGCCAAAATGAAACCAATGACGATAATTAACAAAAGAGCTTATTTTTAATTTCATTGTGCTCAAAGTTAACATAAAGTAATGGAAAAATTAAAAAAAAATAAGTGGGTGGAGTAAGGAGGGTGTACTCAATTGAGTACAGCGGCGGTTTACAGGTGGTATTTTTCAAAACATGATTTTTCAATACATAGTGTTTTCAAACATTTTTTGCACTGCCAGCAAACTCTTGCATGGCATACGACACATCTGAGTTGATTTTCTAACTTTTTGGGGTAGTGCCCTATACCATCTTGTGGCAACCCTAGGACCAATGAAGACGAGAGTCGAGCTTTAGTTTGCGTATTTTGCCGTAAATATTATCTTGCAATGTAACGTCGGAATAAAAGCTGATCCATGTCATCATTATGAGTCATTACATATAACCACCAAGCGTTTGCAATAGCCATATCTATTATGTAGGTGAACAAGACCCACCACCATTTCTTACCTCGAATGGCGATTCTGTACAGCGAAATTGACTGATCTAGCTCATCCACTCTCGACAATTATGAACTTCATTTAAAGAAATAATTGATGTTTGCATATTTTTTCTTTATTGTGAAAAATACACAAGTATCTTTTGTATTTCTGTGGAAACAACAGTGTTGCCAGAATTCGCATGTGGATTCTGCCGCTGTACTCAATTGAGTACAGATATATCTAAACTACGATAACTTTATAAAAATGAGTGGGAGGCAATTTGTTTCTACTTATTTTATAAATAAAAATGCTTTAGTTTAGGAAGTTAAGGTACAAAATAAATCAACAACACAGTAAAATTTATAAAAAGCGGAAAATACATACTTGTCACGTCACATCAATTTTGCACCAGACTAAAGGTAGAATTAGTAAAATCGTATCGTGATGTTGCGTGTCAGCTGACAAAATCCGTACCATATACAATGCATGTTACTAGTTATAAAATATGTGGTGGTAGAACTGCTGACGTAGGAATCTGCAGAAAACAGATTTTTCTGTAGCGAATGTCAAAAACTCCGTATTTAATGCCAGACAAAAAAAATCTGCTGTGTAAACTGTTACATTTTCTATAACTTGTGCACAAAGTTGAACGATACGGCAAGCTGTAAAGTAGAATGATACGATTTTACTAATTCTACCTTAAGAGTTAATTTTTTAACAGTATAAATATATATCGACAAGTTTTTGTTCATTATTTCAATAGATTATGGTTCAGATTTAGCTAGAAACGCCAATTAATTACAACAACTTTCAAATATGCAAAATTGTCACCTTTTTTTCACTGTACTCAAGTGAGTACAGCGCTGGGTAATGGGTTAACGGCGCACTAATATACGGGGGCAGTTGTACCGGATTGAAGCCGCGGATGACATTGAATGCCGGGCACGCATGGAGGACATCAAGCAATGGAGTACTTCCTTTGCATTTCCAGCTAAGACGCCGTTATTTTCGTGACACCTTACCAGGCATTATCCGCCTTAGAGGTATTGACTTGAAAAGTTTAAGGGACTACGTAAACAAAGCTGAGTTCCTATAAAGCTGGGGTTCGTTTTTAATTCACATGAGAGCGCACAACAGGTCCATGCTGGCTTATGTGTATGTCCCCGGACATGAGCGTAATCGATCCTCTTCAACTTAACCTAACCTAACCTAAAACTAGGTAGGATTCACTATCCTCCACAATCGTACTAGTTTTTGAGAAAACACAACCCTAGAATGATGGAGTTTATAAAAATTTTCAAAAGACAACAACAATTCATTAGATCAGCGTTGTATTTTTTCAAACTTCGTACGATTGTGTGGGATAGTGAGTTCTGACCATTATTATACTTTTTTTTTGTTGCATATCTAATATATCGAAATATGCAAAAAACTCAATTTGAGAAAAGTAATGAGTTAACCCCCTGTTTGTGTAAAACGTTTGAGTTGAAAATATTGGCTTTTTTGTAATAGACTAAAGGAAACTCGTACAACTTTTCTTTAATCTATTACAGAGACGCCAAGATTTCTAACTCAAACGTCTTACACAAACAGGGGGTGAGATAGCGATATATGTATGTATGTATGTATATGTATGTAAATTAAATAATGTACGTAGGTATGTATGTACATATGTATTTGTTTTGTTTTTGTTTTCTTTTTTGTATTAATTAATATTTAAGTTGAAGTGTATTGTACGGAGTATGACACATTTTTTATAGAACTCGTGTCAGATGTTTTGGATTTAAACTTGGGAAGCTTTGTATGTGTGTATGTATTTGAAATATGGGTTTTAAAATGGCATGGAAGTTTTTCTGGAATCTTCGGCGTTGTTCGTTCGTTCGACAATTTACTATACACATAGAAAGCAAATAATCTTAATAATAAAAACACAGCCAAAAATGATTTGCGAAAATTTCCGCTTAATTGATCTTGGCTTAATTATTCGTAATTAAAAAGTCATGTTATTTCGTTAGTAAATCAATTAACATAATAGTATCGCATACATAAATGATTCATATGTATTTTATATAACGCTTTGTTGTACAAGAAGAGAAACTGAAATACGTACATCCAAATTCTATTGACGTTCTTCACAGATTTTGATAAGAAAATTAGGTTTGAAAAATATCACATACATATAACATATATTTGGACATATTTTTTCTTATCGCTAATTCTTCGAAAATATTTTTAATATTTTTGCTTGTAGATACTATTTCTAAGAAATTATTAGTATTTTTATTTGCTTTTGTTATACCAAAGAATATAAATCATATACAATTTACATATATTCTTTGGTTATACCCTTCAGCAAAAATGGTAAAGTGTATATATAGGTTTGTCATTCCGTGTATAATTTCTACAGTATTTATATGCGACCCATAAAGTATATATTTTCTGGGTCCTTATGAATAGGGAAGACGAATAAGCGATGTCCGTCTGTCCGTCCGTCCGTCTGTCTTTACATGAAATCTATTTTTTTCTGGTGTTAAATAAGGCTACTTTATATACATATCAGTAAAAATAAAATTGGTGTTTGAAGTAAAAAAAAAAATTAAAAAATGATGATTCCAGGGTTGGAAAATTCAAATTTTTTTTGGTATATGTATACTATTTTTTTTAATTAAACCTATTTTACATTTCAGTAAGAATAAAACTAGTACATATTAAAAATAAAAAAAAAAATCAGAGACGATTCCAGGGTTGGAAAATTAAAAATTTTTTTTTGGTATACATATATGTGCATAAAAGTAGCCAGTTAAAATTAATGTTTTCTTTTTCTCTATAATTATACATATTTATTTTATTTATTTATTTATTTTATTTATTTATTTATTTGTACTTTTAAAAGAAATGCATTGGTATACGAAATCAGAAAAATCTTATAGGATGATTTCAGGCTTGGAAAGATTACACTTTTTTTGGTTTATAAAAGTAATTAACTAAAACTATTTTTTTTTTCTTTGTTAATTAAACATATTTACTGCCTTATTCATAAAAAATATTTCTGTTTAATAAGAGGTTTATAAAACAAATTTTCTATTGAAATTTGATTAATAAACCTTTAATAAAACTAAAATATTTTTTTATGAATTAGACCTTTAATATTTTAGAAGGAAATACATTAATACTAAATATCAGAAAACTCAAAAAAATGGTTCCAGGGTTGGAAAATCGCTACTTTTTTTTTTTGATAGAAAGTAACTAAAAAAATATTTTTTTTTAATTAAACATATTTTCTATTTTAGAAGATCTTTACTCTATTCAAGAGTTATCTTATGTTTGTTCAGTTTTTTCAGTGTCGGTATCAATATAGTAAGGGCTGGCAAAAGTTTTAACTTGCATATAGCAAATTCAAAAGAGCATCTAGACATCTAGGCAAGTGCTTCCTTTAGCACCCACGATGTTAGAAAGCTACAACTCTTAACTGATTTGTGAGCAATATGCTGCATTTATACTGCCTTTTACATTTCTTTGTGTTCTTTTCTGAAAAGTATGTATTATTTTAAAAATGGAACGCGTTCTTTTCTCATGATGTTACCCTTAAAAAGAAAAAGAAAAATGTTACATGTTCAACACTAATTTTCATTAAAGGGGCATGAATGCGGCATTAAATTAACAGCGGTTTTTGTTATTGTCTATGAAAAAAATAAATAATTTTCTAGTTCGTCATTGTTTTATGCCGAAACTTGTTGGAAAATTGTTCTTTTGTAAACGTAAAATATGCAACACTTCTTAAAAATCAGGTGAACATTTAAAAATGTTGCCAAATCACATGTAACATATATTTTACACTTTTCTTTTAGAAAACAAAACGCCATAAGACTTCATATGTTTAAAGAAAAACTCTTAAAATATTATTGAGAATTGCCCACAACATTTTATTTTTTTTACTTATTTATTTATTTGTTTAGTAATATCAATACAATGTAAGCCTTCATGGCCAATATAAAATGTATTGTAAGGAGAAAATATAATTATGTAAGTATTTACAAGGATGAATTAGTATTATATAAATAAGTTTAGTATCGGGTGTTTTTTTAGAGGTATAGAACTTCGAATTGAAATAAAACACAAGAAAATCGTTTTAATGTCCATCAATTTGGCTTTATTGGAAGGATAATTTTATGCCATTAATGTTTAAATATGATTTCGGGCATGTGGCCGCCGCGGCTGGCTCGAATAAAGCCAATTCTACAGGTCCAATTTTCAACCACTTTTTCGAGCATATGGGGCCGTATGTTGGCAATGACGCCACGAATGTTGGCTTCCAAGTCCCCTAACGTTTCTGGTTTGTTGGCGTAGACGAGCGACTTCACATATCCCCAAAGAAAATAATCCAATGGTGTCAAATCACACGATCTTGGTGGCCAATTGACAGGTCCATTCCGCGAAATTATGCGCTCATCGAATGTTTCCTTCAATAAATCGATTTTGACGTGCGCTGTGTGGCATGTAGCGCCGTCTTGTTGGAACCACAACTCATCCACATTCATGCCATCCAATTCGGGAACAAAATAGTCGGTTATCATGGCTCTATACCGGTCTCCATTAACGGTAACTGACTCTCCAGCATTATTTCGGAAGAAGTATGGCCCAATGACTCCACCAGCCCATAGAGCACACCAAACAGTCAGTTTTTGTGGATGTAATGGCGTCTCAAGGGTCTCATGTGGATTCTCTTCACTCCAAATGCGGCAATTTTGCTTGTTGACGTAGCCATTCAACCAAAAATGAGCCTCATCACTGAACAAAATTTTGCGATGAAAATCAGCATCGAGATCAATCTCATTTTCGGTCCATACACCAAAATCACGACGCATTGCATGGTATCGCGGCTTTAATTCTTGCACAAGCTGGATCTTGTAAGGTCGCAAGCCAAGATCTTTGCGCAAAATCTTCCATAAGGTTGATGGACAAAGCTCCAATTGCTGTGCACGGTGGCGAATCGATTCATTCGGGTCCTCTTCAACACTTTGCTCTACAGCGGCAATTGTTTCTTCGGTGCGCACTGTTCGACGTCTCTGCGGATGCGTATTATCACATAGAGTAAACGTAGTGCGAAAACGATCCATGGTTAACCGAATTAATTGCTCTGATGGACGATTATGTCGACCATAAAATGGACGGAGCTTGCGGTAAACTTCGCGAACTGAACCATTATTTTCGAAATAAATTTGCACGATTTGCAAGCGTTGTTCTTTTGTCAACCTGTTCATGATGAAATGGCAAACCAAACTAAATATTAATCACTTGACAGCTGACAAAATGGCCGCCAGTTAAAAAAATGATGTTAACTTAAAGTTCTATACCTCAATAAAAAACACCCTTTATATGAAGATAAATTATTTGATATAAATTTATTATGATTAGGTTTGGCTCCCCAGCCATATGAGTATTGAAGGAAAAGTATGGATAAAAAAGGGTTGTTACAAAAAAAAAGAGAGATTTTTCCTATAGCCAAAGATAACTTGCATGTGAGAATGTCCTTCAGATGAAAATAAACTAGTATGCAGTAACATAATTAGCAGCGAAGACCGATTTACATTAAAATAAGTTAACAGTTTCTTCCTGTAACTAGGATAAGAATAAGAAAACAGTTTAAGATCATTTGGAAGTGGACTCCATACATGATGGATTCTTTTAACAAACGATCGATCGGAAATTGAAAGATGTCCAAGAGGAACAGAGATTTGAGTATTGCGTGTAGAGTTAGTAAAAGAAAATTCATTTGCAAGTAGTAAAGGTCGTCCGGATTTCATAATTTTATAAAAATGAAGTAACAGTCGTACACTCAAATAGTCGTCAAATTTACATTTTAAGAATACGGGTATGAGATCATGAGTACGACCGTGTTCCTGAATTCTAATATTAAACACATACCGAATTATCTTTTTAACAATTCCTTTAATAATATTTATGTTATATGTCCAAGTACCAGAAAAGACTTCGAGGCAATAGTTAATACGAGACATGATAAGGGAATTAGCTAAGCGAACTCTTATGTGCTTAGGTGTATATGCTCTCAATGCGTAAAGTCTCCTCAAAATCTGGCAACTTTTGTTTGCTATAGAATTTATGTGGTCGTTAAAATTAAGTTTACTATCTAATATAACACCAAGACATTTGAGCTTATCGACAAAATCAATAGGCTGTCCATTTATAAAAACTCGCGGTTGAGGAGGGAGATAGCGATTAGATAAGAAAAAATTTAAAGCCTTCGTTTTTCGCGGATTTATCTCAAGGGAGTTTGTATGCATCCAAGAGGATATGGTGTTTAAATGGTCGTTCAAGCAAGTCTCATCGGTAAACAATAGAAAGATATCGTCAGCAAACACGAAAGATTGACAAAAATTGTTACTTAGAAACGAGACACAGTCATTAAGATAGATAAGAAAAAATATTGGACCTAAAACTGAGCCTTGGGGAACACCGGAACACACATTTTTATTTGATTTTGAATCTGTTACCATATTTTCTAATTTTTTTTTTTTACAATTAGTTGTCCATTGCATAAAAATAAGAGTGTTTTTTTCAAGAATTTTTCTGGTTGAAGTCTACTGATGAGTTTCTTAAGCAGAAACAAAATACATAAACAAAATATCTTCATATTAAAAATTCATTTTATATTATTTACGTATCTACTTTTAGGTCAAAATGCGTGTGAGAAAAAATCATTTATATTCTTACGTAAAGAGCTGCCGGTACGTCTGGCGAATATAATGAAAGAAATTGCTTTACTGCCTGACAACCTGCTGAATACGCGTTCCGTTAACCAAGTAAGCTCTTTGTATGTAAAAAGTTTCGAAGATGTCTTAGAATTCGAAAAGGCTGAACCTACCCATGAGAATCTGCAAGAGTAAGTTTTACAAAAATATACAAAAGTGGAGAAAACAATGAAAAAATATGATTAATTTTTTTTTGCAGATTCTGTCGCTCTTTAGAACACATACGAAATCGTCACAGCGATGTGGTGCAAACAATGGCACATGGCGTCATCGAAATGAAAGAAACGCAAGGTAACAATGTTGACTCTTCGATGGAAACATCGATACAATATTTCCTCGACCGTCTTTATATGTCACGCATTAGCATACGCATGCTAATTAATCAGCATAGTAAGTTTTGTCTCAAAATTAAGATGTGATAGAAATTAATTTTGGAATTTTCTCTTTAAGCTTTGTTATTTGGTCAATCTACCAATGATCAAGGTCGTCATATAGGCTGCTTAGATCCTGCCTGTCAGATTTCTGCTGTCGTTGCTGATGCCTATGAAAATGCCCGCTTTTTGTGCGATCAATATTATTTGACCAGTCCGGAGTTGGAAATTGTGCAGCATGACAAAGTCTCAGGCGAACCATTGCCCATACGCACAGTCTATGTGCCATCGCATTTATATCATATGCTATTTGAGTTGTTTAAGAATTCAATGCGTGCTGTTGTTGAGACGCATGACAATGAAAAGTGTGATAAATTGCCTCCAATTAAAGTGTTAATTGTACGTGGTAAAGAAGATATATGTGTGAAGGTAAGTGGGATTACATGTATCGCATACATATCGCTACTTTATTGCAAAATATGTGTATACATATACATATATATTTCCTTATATACAAAAAAAAAAAAAAAAAAATATAGATTGAAAAGGCGTGAACGATTTCTCTCGACTTTGCTCGATCGTTAGCTAGGATCTTTACTTTGTTCCACACTCAAAAAAAAAGACATTTACTATTATTAAGGAAAAAAAGTTTCTAAATTTAAGTAAAATAATTTCCAAATTTAAGTAATTTTTTCTAAGTTTAAATTCATTTTTACAAAAATCTAGTAAAAATTACTTAATATGAGTAAAAAATTAAAAGTTCATATCCTTAAAAATAGTTCACAAAAATACACACAAAAAATCTCACATTCAAGGACAAGTTTACTTGCTTAAAGGAAATATGTACCAAAAATTAGAAAATGGTTTAAAAGTTTTGGGAAAATGTATCCTAAGAACTAGTCAATCTCGCCTTAAATTAATAAATAAATTTCAGGAAATGACTTACTCCTGAATAGCTCATCAAATTTGACTTACTCGAAAGATATAAAAAGGTATTCTAAATTTTAGAAAAATATTTACCAGTTTTAAGTATTTTTTCTTTAAATTATAGAATATATTTTTTATTTGCATTAAGCAAAAAATTTAAGTAAATTTTTCATTCTTCCGAGGAATATTTGAACTTGAAATATATTTTTTTGAAAATAAAATAAAATTTTAAAACTCAAAAATTTCAATGCTTATTCAGGCTGCCCAGTTAGGCAATTGGTTAGAGTGCTTGCCTCTCAGTCAGAGGGTTGTTGGTTCAATACTTGTCTCTTCTCAAGGAATTAATATGTATGTGTAGTGAATTAATTAAGAATATAATATGAATATGAAGGTACAATAAAAAAACATACCATGTGGTATAGAATTTAATAAAAAATAAAAAAAGTACCAGAATTAAAGACATAAAAAAACTTTGAAAAATTTACTAAATTTGAGATCAAAGATGAAAAATTTTTTTTGCAAAGCTCCGAATTTTATGGGAAAATTTTACTTAATTTTAGAAAAATTTTACTCAAATATAAAAATATAATTACTATTAACTAGTTCATTCATGAAGTAGAAATTTAGTAAATATTTTACTGGTTTCAAGTAAAAAACAGCTTTGGCGCCATACGACAACTTTTTTTTATTAAAATTTAGAAAATTTTCCAAAGTTTTAGTTAGTTTTTTTTTTGAGTGCAGGTCATGTTACGAGATGCACATTTGTTTTTTACTATCCTGATCCATGTATTTCGAGGCCTGCCAGGATTTCTATGTCATTGTGGGTTCCACTCGAGTGCTTGTCTTGCAATCTCATTAGGCGATCTTCTTAATATATGGCCAATCCAGGTCCATTTGCGCGCGCATATTTTGTATTCAATGGGTTTACAGTTGGCGCTAACAAGAGCAGTTGATCATTTGTGACTCCTTCGCGAGGTTTGCGAAAAGCTCCTCCTTCTGTGCAGAGAGTAGAATGCGATCTGGGCTTTGTTGACTCTGTCCATTATATCAGCATAAGAACCACCGCCTTTACTGGTGGTGCTGCCGAGATATGAGAGAGGGATTCTACATCCTCGATTATCTGGCCTTGAAATACTAATGGTGATGTGTTTCTAGTACCAATACGCATTAATTTAGTTTCCTTTGCGTTACTTTTTATTTCAACTTTATTTGCGTTTTCTGAAAGACGAGTAGTTTTTGCTGAATGTCCTCAAACCGATGTGCGAGGAGACAAATATCGTCTGCTTAATCGATGTCGTGTAGCAGCTGTTTCGTGTTCCACAGTATGCCATAAAATGCTTGAGAGTTTGATCGCTGGATAACGCAATCTAGCAGAAGTAAGAAGAATGTGGGGAATAGAACACAGCCCTGCTTCACGCCAGCGCTGGTCTCGAAGGGTGAACTTTCTTCACTTTTGTAGCGTACTCTGCATTGGCCATCTGCATATAGTTCGCGTATTAGATTAATTATTTTTAGCGGTATGCCTTTGACGCTGAGAGCATACGAAAGGGCCGGTTTGGATACCGTATCAACAAACAGAAGGTATAGGCTGCTGTTGTGCTCAATAGACTACTCTATAATACGTACAGTATTTATGTTGTCCGCGCAAGATCTTCCCGTCTTGAATCATGCTAGTTCTTTTTAGGAGGATAGATTCTACAATTGGTGAGATCCGATCAGGGTTGATAACACATTGTTGAAAGCGTTCAACCCTAACTAAGATCACATTTCTTTGGCATTGTCGCTATTACACCTTCTTTCCAGCAATTCGATATAGACTCCCGTTCCCATACCTTTCTGATTATGGGTTTCAACGCTGCGGCAATTGGTTCCCCACCATATTTTAAGTTTATGTCCGATACTGGTTGGGCTTAATAATTATATTTAGATTTAAGTTTTGAATACTTATTGTTAGTTCATTTTTGAAGATACAATAAATAAATATATGTATAAAAAATATTTTAGTAACTCTGAGGGTATACTGTCCAGGAGTTTTCGAGTTCTTGAGGTTTGATAGTGCGCTCAGTATTTCGGAAAAATTTGGGACTGCTGTAGTGATTTTCCTTTTTGGAATTGTCTACTTTCCGCCCACGGATAGTACGGAGTTTGAGATGGCGTCGGCAGATGGTGACAAAATCACGCCAGCGTGTTGGCTGTTCACTGGTAGAAGTGAGATCGGCGCCATTTTTGTATTTGAATACATCGGTAGTAAATACGTGCCTGCTTCCCACCAAACTGTTTAATGGCATTGCATACACCTCGCATATTACTCACCGCTGCTGACTTTTCTGTCTCTATCGAGCCATATATTTAGCTTTTGCAACTGGTTGTCGATATTCCACCTTTGCATTGGTTCTGACCTCTGTCGTTTTAGAGTGGTTGATTTTGTTTTTCAGCTTTCTCCGAGAGCCTGTGTCGCACTTATTGTGACATGCACTCTGAATATCGGCCCAAGTAGGTAGGATAGTCATAAGTATATCAGAAAACCAAAATATTTTAGTTGCCAAACAAAATGTGTACTTTAACCGTGCAAAATTTCTCAGTATTATGTCAAAAATTAAATCGAAATTATACCATTTAACCATCTTAATTCGGAATTTGCAAAAAAAAAAATACGCAATATATGAAAGATTTTTTAAAGTCGCGTTTAATGGTGCTTTAACTTTATCATTCGTACTATAAGCAATGTGCTGTTCCACAAAAATTAAGAATTTTAAAGGAATTTAACTAATTTTTTTATAACTTCAAAAGTCTTCGTCAAATCAACTTCAGATATTCACAGATTTTTATAGACTTCAAAAGTGTCTCGGATACGGCAAATTTTACCAAAATCTGTACCGCAGCCTGACGTTTTAAGGCTGGCTTGCAAGGTCAACCGTGTAAATTTTGAAATGGTTTATACACTGGGTTGCAACTTGGGCATAATTTCTCCATCATATCGCCGGTATCTCACGAATAAATTCTTCAATATTATCTTCCAGTGCGTCAACCGTTGCCAGCTAGTCTCTATAGACATGAGCCTTAACATAGCCCCACAAAAACTAGTCCAAAGACGTTAAATCGCACGATATAGGCAGCCAATTGACCGGCCTCAAACGTGAAATAAACTGTTCACCGAACTCGCCTCTTCATTGGGCCATTGTTTCGCGTGCTGTGTGACATGTGGCACCGTTTTTCTGAAACCACATGTCAGCCAGATCCAGCTCTTCCATTTTGGGCAAAAAAAAGTAACAGAGGTCCAATTTCTGCGAATGACGCCGAATCCATAATTCACAGTCATCAACAACACTGGCGGATACAGCTGCAATATTTTCCTGTGTCCGTACTCTACGTATGCGTGTTAGTGGTTTAATGTTCAATAATGTAATTTTGGTGCGAAATTTAATCACAAGATTCTGAATATCTGCCTCAGAAGGTCGCCCAAGCTGACCATAAAATGGGAGAAGTGTACGGATGCACTTTCTTAACTGAGCATGAATATTTATAATAAAATTTAATAATCTGCAAGCGTTGTTCATTTGTAAGTCGATTCATAGTTAAACTATAGGCAAAACTGCAACAGTAACTTGATACAAGAAAACAGCTGAGCTGCCAAAAACAGTGGGCCATAACCATAGTCATAGAATAAAGTCGGTTCGTTTTAGAAACAACTTAAAATTAAAAACCTGTTCTTAAATATTTTTCTACTATAGTCAAAAACAAAGTGTGTGTTAAGTTGAACCGGCTTTAACTGGGTGCCACAGTAAATATTGGAAATTTTTCATATGATAGCAAACAAAATATAAGGAAGTGGCATCTCTGTCTCTCAACTCTCTCATCTCTCTCCCCCCAGAGGAGTCTATTATGGACTACGGGTGTGGCAACCCCGGGCCCCAGCTGGGGTGATGTGGCTTTTTCCATTGACGTACCTTTGGTACATTACCCATAGAACTTATGTGTTACTACCCAATCTCTGAATATAAACAGAGCAAAGGATGTGCACATATTTATAACAAAAGGAAGACAGGTCCTGTTGATGTCAATTAGGTGCAGCGTCACCTAGAACTGCCCCTGGGTTCAAAAGACGATAGAGGTGAAGCCCTTGTGGTGGAACTTTGACTTTGGTATGTGTGGAGTAGGCACTGGTTATTTGGCGACACAGGCATGAGTTCATCTCGGATGAGTGGTTGAGCTGTGCCGGCAATGGTTGAGGAATTCTCTTGGGGACCTCGCTATGGGTGTATACACAACACCTTAGCGTGGAAGCCGGAGAATTATCGTGGTGGCTGTGGTTGCTACCAAAATCTCTGGGAGAATAGTCTTGGCTTCCCAGTGTGAAATCAATGCTAGTGATTGGTCTGACGCGGTCAGCCAGATACTATTCTAGGTGCTGTTGCCATTCAACAGAAGCTGCTATGGGCACGGACATAGCAGCAGAGTTTAGATAGCTCAAATTACCTCAGCAAGGTAATTGAATATAGTACAGGGATAACTATATTCAAAGATTGCAACCTATGTGCCTTATGGAGTGGGCCATAGGTTCATTCTAATAGGGTGCATGGGGGCGTTGGTCTGGCGTCTAACCCACACCCGGTGCTTTGGCACCCGTGAGATAAGGCCGTCATGGCAGGTACTCATGGAAAGCTATCGCACATCTCTCATCTCTCTCTCATCGGACATTGTATTATGAAAAAGGGTTAAGTTTAAGAACAAGATAAAATAAAACAACCGAACATAAAAATAAGTTAACAAATAATTAATATAGAGAAAATTAAAAATGTGTTTGTATTTTGTATTATTTTACTACAATAAACAGTTCAATGATTGGATTATAAATTGTTTATAGGAACTAAAGAAGCCAAGAGATAGAAAGTCATACAGACATACATACACACATATGTGTTCTCTTTTATTTTAATGTGTTTTGTGTTGAACTAAAGAGCCAGAGTCGAAGCAAAAACAACTTTAGCATGTTTTAACTTTAGAACCGACTTCTTCCTTTAAAGTGCAGTTTTTCTCGTCTATCCCTCATACCTAAACAAGAGCGGAAAGCGTCGCGTTAGCAGCAGGTTACGTATTTTCAGTACAATCAACAAATATTTTTACATTTAAATGTACCAAAAATACGTACCCTGCTGCTAACGCAACGCTTGCCGTTCTTATTTAGGTATGAGGGTATGGTAGGTCAAAAGTACATGTTTTAAAAAAGTACATTCTAAAACTAAAAAAAATTTTTTTTGTTAACTATGGTTATGGCCCAGTGTTGCCAAAAAGAAAGTTGCTAAAAAATCACACTTTGCAAATGTGGCTGAAGAACCAAATTATACAAATTCCATATTCAAAAACTTTAAGCTTCTATGGTTTACTTACAATTATTCAAGCTTAAACTCGTTTGCTGATTTATCGATATCCTAATTTTCTTATTTTGACTCAATAGAGGAAGAAATTAGATAAAAGAACAGAAAACTTTAAGCCTTTCAATTCTTTAAGCTATTTTTATACAGTATTTATAATGATTACTATACGACTAAATTGTTTGTTTTCTAATAATCTTTTAAACATTCATATTTCTCTTCTCCAGATCTCCGATCAAGGTGGTGGCATTCCTCGTTCCCAAACAGATCAATTATTCAAATACATGTACAGTACGGCACCGCAGCCTTCCAAATCTGATTTGCATACTGTACCTTTAGCTGGGTATGGCTATGGTTTACCCATATCACGTTTATATGCTCGTTATTTCCACGGTGATATTGTACTCTTGTCTTGTGAAGGTTATGGCACAGAAGCAATTATTTATTTGAAGGTAAACAAAATTTAATTAAATGTCTTAGTTCGACTTAATTATTGTTATTTAATTACAGGCATTATCTGATGAAGCCAATGAATTGCTACCCATCTTCAATAAGACCAGCTCGAAGTTCTATCGTGCCACAGTGCCCACCGGTGATTGGTCAAATCAGGTAAAACATTCGAAAAAGAAGCGGGACATACTACATGCCTCAATTTGAAAAAAACGAGCTAAATTAATTTTTTTTTTAAATTAAATTAAAAAATTCCCCCTTTTTGAATTTAGAGAAAAAAAAAAGATTTGTGTTGTTGATTAAAATATTATTTTATCTTTATTTATAAAATTCTCCTTTGATTTAAGTTTTGATTGATGTTCTGATCATGATACATACATACATATGTATTTTATCTTGAGTTTTGAATTAACTTTTTCCTATATCAATATTTGATAGTCCTATAATGTTTTTGTAGATTATTTAGTTGCCTGGATTTGTAGTGTGTTATTTGCTATTTTTTTTTTTTGGCTTTTTAGATTATTTAGTTTTAAAACTTGTTAAATGCATGCTTATTTGGATGTATTGTATTATTTGAATTCAAAACAATTACGTATTTATAAAAATTCTATTTAGGCTTACATTCCAAAATCGTTTTAGTATGAAATTTTGGTAATTCATATTATTTTATTTCAAATTTTTCATAAAAAATTGTCCTAAAATGGATTTCAAATACATTTTATTATTTTTATGAATACAAATTACAATTATTATACAATTAAAAATTACAATTTATTTATATATAGTTTAACTAGAAATATTTTATAACTTCGTTCGATACCGAGTGCCGTAATACGCCTCATCAAATCTGTCACAAAATTTATACGAAAGTGAAAAATTCACATTTTTCAATTGCTAAGATTTTACTGTTGTTTCTTTAACTTTCATATCTTAACCTAAATCAAAAACCGCCACTCAAACTCAAAATATTTAAATCCTAATTTATTTTATTGTTAAAAAATTAGTTCAGAAAATCAGTTCGTATTAAGTGCAAAAATACCATTATTTGGGTTTTTCCAATTTGGGCTTTTTAACCGACTTCCAAAAATGAGGAGGTTATCCATTCGTTTGTATTTTTTTTTTTTGCATTTTTACTTCATATAGCTCGGTACATTTTACACTGATTATAAAAATTCTTGTTTTTTCTGAGACGATATAGTTTTCATTTAATACCATTGGGACACACCCATAAATTTTTATTTTATTTGAGGAAAGCTTCATTCTTTTATAACTCTGCTTTTTCTACGTTTTTATAAAAATGCAGTGTTGTAGCGTCTTCTGGTGTCAAATAAGGCGTATTAAATTTTGAAGCTTTGTTTATAATTCTGGTACACAATACCGACGAAGGAGGGCGATCTGATGTTGCATTAGGATTAGTATCCGCTGAAGCCGTTGTAGTTCAGAGACCAGTGTCTATGCCTTCATCACTTGAACTTTGCTACAAAAACTGATGCCAATGAACACTAATGCACATCAGAAAAATGCGTGGTGTTGTTACTTAATGACTGTCTGAGAC
This sequence comes from Tachina grossa, assembly GCA_949987645.1. Lineage (NCBI taxonomy): Eukaryota > Metazoa > Arthropoda > Insecta > Diptera > Tachinidae > Tachina > Tachina grossa. The sequence continues at coordinate 46,397,030 of OX465278.1, read as the reverse complement.
CGTTCTCGAACCAAAGACCTTCGGTTTTTTAGTCAACGTGCTAACTACTTCAGCTAACACCACCCTCGTTATTTTTTAATTTTTTAGCGGATGTTTTTGGAGTCGGTTAAATTTTTCTTCAAAAAACATTATTTTTTAAGTTTTTAGTGCAAATTATATATATCCAGGGACGTCATCACGCCCTATTTTGCAAATATTAATGTCCGCCCAATTCTCGTAGTTAAACATTACCTTGAGATCTCAAGGTTTGTAAAAAGTTTCGTAAACAGCTGTCAAGTAGGAACACGTGAAATATAATAGTAAGATTTAGTGGGCATAGCCTCGCATAAAGTTATAGCATTCTAGGACCTAAAACTCTTTGGCAAATTTTTAGGGAATCGGGTTAGTAGAAGTACTTGGGCGCAGCCCGCCCACTGTTTAAATGCCAGATTAAGTCTTTTTTAAAAATCGCTTAAGTAGAAACACGTGAAATATAATATTAGATTTTATTGGGCGTATCCCCGCCCCTTTTTAAAATGCTAGATTGAGCATTTTTAAAGTTTAGAGGGTGTGTCAAGTTTCATAAAAATCGGTTAAGCAGAACCATGTGAAATATAATACATATTAAGTTTTAGTGCGAGTGGCTCTGTCCATTTATACAACTTCGGAATTTTGTCATTACAATAACCCAAGGTGTCTGCTAAGTTTCTCAGCAATCGTTTCAGTAAGATTATAAAATCAATAACAAAAAATTAGTGGGCGTGTTTCCGCCCATTTTTGACGATGGGACCAAATAGAAGCTATAGACTCTTAGATTTTTTTTTAAATCGATCAAAAAGTATTGACTTTGAAGTAACAATCATAAAAAAAATCAGACGAATTGGTAGCCTATTCCTTTTCTGAAGTCGGTTAAAAATGTAAATGAATTCACATACATACATTTTATATGGGGAAAGCAGAAGATCACAAAAGTGTTTTTTTATGTTTTTTAAACCTTCAGTGAAATTAAACTTTCCAGTGCATGTATTGGTTTGTAAATCGGTTGAGTGGCTCTCGAGTTATAAAATGGCGAACATAGGATAACTTATTTTTATATATCGCTCATTTACTCAAACAACGTCATAACCACTGTTGCCAGAAATGCAGATTTATCTGGATTTTGCAGATTTTTGCCCTCCAAAAAGACGAAATGCAGATTTGAAGATTTTTGGCCCAAAAATGCATATTTTTCAACTCCAATTTTAGTGAATTTTTTTTACATTTTTCCTAATACTGCTACTACTTTTTGTTTCTTTTATGTATGAAGGACTCATAGTTTAGACAGTTACAATTTTCGAACTTAGAAGACTTTATTAAAGAAAAAGAAGAAGTAACTTTGGCAAGTTTCTGGAAACGAATATCTGATATAAAACGAGCTCATTCTGATTACGATTTTGCGGCCCTAAGTTTATTCAAAATGTAATGTTTTCATCACATTGATTTGAAAATTTCGAAAGATTTTTCAGTCAAGTAAACTTGAATATAACAACATTCGAATCCTTTGGATATTTATGCAACAAATTAAATGACTTTTTTTTACATATCTGATTTATTTTCTCATTCATTTTATATTATTTGCACATAACTGTGAATAATTTTTACTTGTTTGTTGGTTATATGCATTTTGTTTCTCCTAAGGAAAGAGGGTTTTCCACACGTAAAGCTTACTTTGCAAAGTCTTGAGTTTGTAGCAGAGAAGAGAAAATAGATCTTATTCTATATATTTTTTCAACAAACTCAAGATTTTGCAAAGTTAACTTCGCGTCTGGAAAAGCCACCAATCTTATCAGTAGACTTCAACCAATGTGGCAGCTAATGGTAAAAGGGTAATGAAAAAATAATAATGGATTCAAAATCGAAGATGTTAGCTTGTAAAGATTTTTGCTTGAAGCTTGTAAGCTTATTCTGCCGTATTCATAAAAATAGTTTTGGTTCACAAAAGGCTTAAAAAACAAACTTTGCATGGATATTTGTTTGTTAAACGTTTTGTAACCCAAAATAATTTTTATGAATATTACCTATTATGTTTGTGCACGTAATTCTTAATAATATATTGATAGTCGTTCTATAAACATATGTAGTTTTTATCTTATTTCAAAAATTTTTTGGTTGAAGTCTACTGATGAGTTTCTTAAGCATGTATAAAGTGTTTTATTCATAAAAAAATAAAATGAGCTTGAAAATTTTTTCTAAAACAATGAAATAAAATGCACTTTAAATCGAGTTTAACTTTTATGAATAAAGGTTAACGAAAAAAATTTATGTTAAACATTTACATCCATATCAAGGAGAATTCAGTATCAGGTTACCTTTTCCGCCCGTCTGATTATCAGCTGTTGATGCCAAATAGAGCAATTTGAACCAAACTGTCAAAATTTACTCAGAAATCTTCTGACAGATTGGTTTTGTAGCATAGCAAACTACATGTTGTTTTTTGTGCTGTAAAATTGTTGTAGTAATAAGTTTACCTGATACTGAATTCGCTTTCATCCATATTTATATAAATTTTTTGAATAAAATATAAAAAAAGTTGTTTTAAAAATAGCTTTGAAGATTTTTTGAAGATTTTAAAAATGAAATGCAGATTTTGGAGATTTTTTCGTAAAAAATTGTTAAATTTTGCAGATTTTATTCTTAGAAATTCAGGCAACACTGGTCATAACTAAAAAAAAACTACGCAGGCAGAAAAAGACAATCGTTTACCAACATTTCAATGTAATCATAACATTAAAATGATAACGCCGAATGACCGTCCTCCGACTCTTGTTTTCAATGCTGTCACAAATTTATAAGGTCGTCACAATGGAAATTTCCCAACTTAAGTAAAATTTTTGTATTTACGGTGTTGAAGCTGTAAAGAATTATTGTAAACGAGGTATTTGGAGAACTAAAGTCAAATTTTTGTATTTACATATAGAATTATTGTCAACGGGGTATTTGGAAACTAACGTCGAATTTTTGTATATATGTACATACATACAGTGTTGTAGTGGTATAGCATTACTAAAAACTCGGTATTTGTAAGTCCTCTTTTAAATTTGAAACATTTCTTGCCGGAAATTTTTTCAATTCTCTTTTGTTCTTGCCCGAAGTTTTTACATATTGGAAATTAATAGACAGACAGAAATTTTGTAGTTTCTTTACTTCTTTTTCGTGTTTGCTACTTACACACATACCGATGGTCTCAAGTAGAAAGGCCCTAACTTGTATTTTTAACGTTATTGAGGTTTTCACTGATTCCTATATATATCACACAAATGCACCTCGTAGCAAAAATTTATTGCAATAGTGTAAAAATTAACGTTTTTACAAGCAGTTGAACAAAGCAGTTCTACATGCAGTTGTATTGTGCATTATTATGTTTTTACATTCTCCTGTAAAGTTACAATTATTTGAGTTAGGGACTTTCTACTTGAGACCAACGATACACATACATACCATATGACTTGATAGTACGCATCAAGTATCCATACAAGAATAAATTGCGAAAAGTAGAAAAGAAAAACAAAAAATGTCCGATACAGAGGGTCGTGTACTACACACTCTGCATCTTCGCCCCTTCTTCAACAAACATTGTCTGTCTGTCTTTCAATTTGCCAAATGTAAAAGGGCACTAAACGTCAAGTCATATTTTGTGATTACAAAGAAGAGTCGTAATTTTGTATTAACAGTTTTGTGGCGGTACATATTTTTTTGGGGGAAAGTCACAATTTCTGCGTTGGTAGTTTGCCAGAAAACAAGTTTTAAGCAGTGATGCCAACTTAGCCCTTTTAGGGCTAGATTTAGCCCGTTTTCAGTCAGTCAAAACGCGAAAAAAAATTTTAGCCCCAAACTAAAAAAGGCTCAAACCTAGCACTTTTTACAATAATCTTTCAGCCCTTTTAGCCCCTTTTTAGTTTTTGCTCGGTATGGCTACATTTAAACTTTTGCGAACTTTTTCTTCCTTTAATTTAGCAATATAAAATGAGTAAAAAGTCGATATTGCTTTACCAATTTAAAAAAGAAGAATAATATAGAGTAATCTTTTATTTCTTCCAAATTTTTTATGCCTTGAAAGTTATTCAGTAAAGTCTAAAACAGATAATGTATGTTTTTGGAAGAGCGAGATATCGAAATTTTATTTAATAACGGCCAATTTTAAATGTATCTACTTATGTAAACATACATATGTATATATATTTCTATTATATATGTATGTATATGCTAACTATTTAATCTACGTATGTACATACCTTATTGAAATGTAATATGAAATGTAAATGAAATATGTACAATATTGAAGCTCTAAAGCTATGTATGTGTTGATCTCATGATAGTTATTTATATTCTAATAAATTACTTCACAAAAATTGATTTAATGTTTTTATTTTCAACAGAAACATTTTAATACTAGCCCCTTTTCGCGCTTTTTCGAAAAATTTTACTATTTTTTTTTTATTTTTGAATATTTTTTCAATTTAGCCCTTTCTAGCCTTTTTTTTTAATTTTTACGCGTTTTGAGTCTCAAAAGTTGGCATCACTGGTTTTAAGTATTCAATTTACATAAAACTTAACATAGGGTCTACACCTAACATAATATGTAAGATAAGAGCGTCAAATTCAATCGCAGAGCGAATCATGTTACGTGTAGACTTCAAATTAGTGTTATCTCAATCTTATAAGATTTTTTATAAGAGCGTTGTTATAAGAAATCCTTTAACAACAATCCTATGAGATGAAGTGTTAAAAAACACACGTATTTGAAAGTAAATTAGTATGCATGTGTGAGTGTTTGTTAAAATAAATGAAAAACAATGATTTGGACAACATTTCTGGGATTTTATATGTTTAAATGTGCTTAATTGATTCATAAATTAAATTTTGTGTGAAAATGCGAAAATAAAATAATTAATTATACAAAAATAAAACATGTTAACTCGATGAGAATTTGCATTAAATGAAATGTTATAAGAAAACTGAAATTACGTGTTCCTGTTGTATGAGATGAAGAGAAATATCGGCATTTTATTTTTGTTATTCTGCCGACGTTCTCTCAAATATTATGTCAGAGTTAATCGCAGTTGTAGACGCTATGTAATTTAAAAAGAGAATATTATTTGCTCTCAAGATTTCAGTAAATAAGATATTTGTATGAATATTTTATACAATATGAAGAGGGATATGAGAATTAATTCTGCATCATTAGCTCAAAAAGTCCATTTTTTTGAGTTATGACGATCTTTAAGTAAATGAGCGATATGTATATAGATTTTTACATTTTGAATACATGCACAAAATATATAGTAAAGGCATTCACGTCAACTCCTGCAACTGTGTAAAAATGCCTAATTGCACTTTCTGACGTGAGCAACCCATTATAAGTTCGTTCGAGAACTCAAAAATTTTGACTATTTTTTACTGGATTGCGTTCGAGTACACAAAATCCAGTAAATGAGAGGGCGAATTGAGAGAGAAAAATGACAGTTCATTTACTGAGTAAATGCAAGTTTTTACTGGACAAATTTTAGCCAGTAAAATCCAGCAAAACTAAACCATATGTTTTTAAATATAAACAAACAAAAGTAAAGGGAAACAAACATTTTTAGTTTTTGAAGGACTTTCTAAAATAATGTTACGTTTTTCTCTCTATAAAAACGCTTTTCCGTAGATCCGAAGATTTGCAAATGAATACAAGAGCCGAGTGTAGTAATTAGGGTTAAGAATGATACAAGTTTTATTTACAAATACACTTATACTAAATTACTCAAGAGCTTAAATACCTAATACAACTTAAACTAATAAATTACACACAAATATTCACAACTGGTTACCACTACGCCTTCCTCGCTGTAGTTTACACACGTCTCTTAGCTGGCTGCGCAAGTAATCACGTGACACCTCTTTGTCTACTGCTCGTCACTTACGAGACTCACTCTGCCGTCACTCACAGTTGATACACCAATACTTCTTTGTCTGCTGCTTGTCACACACGGCACTCACTCTGCCGACACTCACAGTTGATACACCAATAAAGACTCACTGGCTTTACTTACACCCTTATACACGTCTATTCGCTGCGCTGTTCCCTTTACTCCAGTCGACACGATAGACTCCACAATAATCTCAATTCCACGACAGACTATTATTAATTCACAACTAAATTATCAACTGTCTAACGAGTTCTTAACTTCACTAGTTTCTGATTAGCACTAACTATAACTGTTCGCGACTGACTTACAACTGCAACTAACTCTCTCATTGGATGCGTCACCTCTATTTATATTTCACAGAAATTCCACTAGAAGTTTCAAGCAATGTCTAGACGATCATTATCATCTTATATGCTGCCTAATTAAGTTCATGTGGTAACTATGTACATACATGTGTATATGCGTACGTGTGTACATCATTAACTAAGCAACACACGGTGGTTGTTTATCTTTTGCTTTTCGTTTGAATTGGCATGTATGTATGTGTACAAATATGTGAATCTTCTTAATAAGCAGACGCTTTTTTTGTTGTTGTTGCTTTTGCTTGTTTAATCAAGCTAGGCATGCTTATTTAGTTGTTGGCTACTTTCTAGACTATTCTTTGCTTTGACCCTGTAGGAATATTTTCGCGTAGCATTTACATTAACCCTGTTGGAATATTTTTGTGTAATGCTGCTTAACATTGTTGACGGCTATTTTCGTAACAATAACAAAAAAAAAAAAAAAAAAGTATTAAGTTATAAGCATTATAACATTTATTTAAGTTTGATGCTAGAAAAATATTCGGGTATGTTATGTATTCCACGTGAAATTAAAACGTGCGGAATTTCCATAGAATTTTTGGAAATATGTACGTATGCACATATGTATGTATGTATGCATGTATTTATAATAGTGTCCTGCACAAGACTATTTATAAGACCTTTCAAGACATGAGAGATTTTTTCAAATGCTTTACTACAGCGAAATATTTTAAAAGAATCGCTAAGCAACACTGTTGGCAAGTAATTTTTTTCGGTGGTTTGTCTTGCCAACAGTGTTGTTTAGCGATTCTTTTAAAATATTTCGCTGTAGTAAAGCATTTGAAAAAATCTCTCATGTCTTGAAAAGTCTTATAAATACTCTTGTGCAGAACACTAATTTATAATAACAATGCTATTGCATTTCCAAACGATTTAATTTCACATGGAATTCAGAACATAACCGATTGTTTTTAAACGTGAATAAAGTTAATAGATTATCATATTGAAATTTTTATTTATCGTCGGGTCGACGGTTCCTGGTTTGACGTATGGAACATTAAAAAAAATTTACTTTGTGTACTTCTTTTGAATTCTTTCCCAGTTTTTCGTTGTCTTGATATGTCATCCTAATAACTTCTCACGTTCAGGATAAAAAGCTTAGAAACTTTAACGGCCTGACAAGTGATGTCGACAAGAAAGTTTTTATCGCTTACTTATATTTAAAACAAAATCAAAATAAGAAAGTTTATTTTTGTTTTCAATCAGGGCTATCATGAATAAAATTCCGCGTGAAATTTCTCCCTTTTTCAATTAGAATTTTTTGTTTTGCCTATCACTTGCTATTAGTTGGAATCGCTCCCAGGGAAAAAATTCACGCGGAATTTTATTCATGTTAGCCCTGAATATAAGTAAGCTATAAAAAGTTTATTGTCGACATCGTGGACCAGCCAAATAAGTTTAAACAAAAACATATGTCCATATCTATTACTTTTACTATTAAACAAGATATTCTATCGTGTATTTCATATGTATAATTTTTTTAGCGCCAAAATTGGTAATCAGCTGTTGTATATATTTTACTGGATTTTACAATTTTTCCGTTCGCATACTTTTAGATGCAAACTTTTTTATTGAGAGTAATTTCTTTAAATTACTCAGTATTTACTCAGTTACTGGATTTTACTGGAAAAGTACTCAAACGCACCTTATATTGTACTCGTATGTTTCTCAATTCTTAAAAGAGTTTTTTTAAGTGTTGGAACCTCGCTGATTAATTCTGTAATTAATTCACTAATAAAAACATTAATATAAATAATATTTCTATTATTTAACAACATTTTAATGGGCCTTATTACGAGTGTCGTGTTACGACTTCGACTACAACGATTTTGTACTAGACTAAAGAACATTGCGACATTTTTGCTTTAATCTAGCATAAAATTGTCGTAGGCGTAGTTGAAATACGACACTCGCAATTAAGCCAAGTAACAATTTGAGACATAGGTCTTTTTAAAACAACAAAATTATGTGTTTGTTACCAGTGACTTAAAATCGAATTGGAAGAAAGATTTCTTTATAATTTCTAGCTAAGAATTTTTTAAATTTTATAATTTTTTAATGAATTTATTTGTTTCGAAAATATCTTCAATCACTTGTTTTTTTCATTTAAAAGAAAATCATTTGAGCCCATGTCAGATAAAACTTTTGGTCCGCTTTGCGTTCAAGATTCGCCTTGACATCTAAGATGAAAAGCACGTGCCAAGGCACATCAATCAGGTAACCGCATTTCTACAACAAATATTACAACAGCAATAACCACATGTACCTTGTTGGTATAAATTACTATTTTACTTTTCAAAACAGGGTAGCATCGTCAGATTATGTGTTTCTTATAGGAAATGTCAATCACCATACAAAACTGAACATTCGATAGGTGTTTATGGATACCCAAATAAAAGCATGCTTTTAGCCTTATACCTACACAATTCAAATTTGATATTTGGCTTGGTATAATGACATTAGTCACCTGGTGTAGTGCTGCCTCCTAATAAATGCGCCTTGGTACGTGCTTATATGAAACTTGTCACATAAAGAACTTTTAACGTAAGAGTCTGAACACAATGTAACGAGAATTCATTGCGGTGCGGTTTTTCATACGATTTTGAAGTAAAAACCCGCAGTGCGGAACGGCATAAATTTAAAATCTATTTTATTTTCATTGCGGACTTTCTTATTCTCTCAATTTTTGACTCTCTTTCTGATGTTGCCATAGTTTTTGAACAATTGGTGGCGTTCATAACAAAAAACTTGATTTTGAGGTTCAAAATTTTTTTTCATAAAATATAAAAGTTTAAAAAATATATCAAATATATCTTCGAATGTATAAAATGTTAATAAATTTTTGTTTTTAGTTACTGCCATTACAAAATATTTAACAAAGAGTAAATTTTTTATAAAAATGTATGCACACAAAAATTAATAAAAATTTAAACAAACAATGACAAGTATTGCCGTCGCCGTCTTCCGTTGTATTATGTTTATTTTTTTCTCCCGCAACGAGAAATCGCACCGCACCGCAAACATTGTGCTTAGACTCTAAAGCGAAGCGAAAAGTTAGGCAACTCTCAACGTTTTGCGTGCTTTGACAATGAATTGGAATACTTTTTTTAATTTGTTAGGCCAAACTCGTATGTAAATATGAAATTTTTATTAGAGTGGCGTTGGCTGGAGTAGTTAGCATGTTGACTACAAAACTGAAGATCCTGGGTTCAATCCCTGTATCCGACAGTCATTAAAAATAACAAAACCACGCATTTTTCTGATGTGTATTAGATTCCCTTTGCATCAGTTGTTGTAGGAAAGTTCAAATGATGAAGGCATAGTCACTGGTCACTGAACTATACCCCGACTTCAGCAATTGACTGATACTATTCATGTAGAGTTAGTTCATTTGAAACAAAATAAATTTTTTTTAATTAGAATTCAGTAAAATCAATGCATATTAATATATTTTGAGTAAAATCACAAAAAAAAAAAGATTTTTAATTTTTGTCCGACTTGAAGGTTTTTGAGAAGAAAATATGGCAACGCTGGCCATCATCCTTAACACAAGCAAGTTTTTCAAATCTTATAAATAACTAAATTTTTCAAACTTTAATTATTTTATTTTAATTTAAGTAACAAAATTTATGTAACAAAATTTTAATAACAAAATCACAAACAAATATGTCGTCCGTGCAGCAGTTAAAATAGTCAGGGTTGTTTTATTTATTTGTTTGATAACCCTGTTTTTGACATAACGCTGACGCTTTTGTTTAGGTATGGCATTTCAGCGTTAATGCTCGGCGGAAAAAAACGTTCCGCTTTCCGTCCTTGTTTAGGGATTGCTGTAAGCAGAAGTGTTGTAAAAATCGGCTACTTTTGAATACTCAGTACTACTTGATACTTTTTCAATTGGGTACTCGATACTACTCAATACTTTATATATGTATATATGTATATGGGAAGTTAAAAATTATTATTTTATTGATAATGCAATATGGAAAAATAAAGACTAAATGCAAGTATATTTAAATTAATTTATAACAAATGAAAATAAATAAGTTTAAAGATTAGTTTTTGTACATAAAATTTGTTTAACGTACTCTTAAAACTTCTAGTGCATTAATCTCTTAAATTATCTTCTAAATATTTTTTAATAAAGATTTTTTTCTCACAATTGATGTTATTACTTAGTCATTGTCGAAATGTAGAAATAAAATTTTACCGACATTGAAAGAATTTAAAATATTTTTCATGTTTGTGAGGACCTGACTTGCTGGTTATATTGTATCACGTGCCTTCCTTCCACTATTCTAAAAGGTCACTTTTTCTGTCCAATAGTATTTGTTAATGACTGAAGTAGTTTAATAATGCATTTTCTAGTACTTCTTTTAGTGGCTGTTTTCGTATCAAAATAATTCCTAATAGAATTGGTATTTGTTACACTAACTCCATGAGGTTCATAGTCATATTTACTTGTATCAAGCTCACAGAGTTGTATAATTATGATGCATTTTAAAGGAAGACTTTCGCTTGAATACTACAAAATGCAACCCTGAAAGTATTGAGTAGTTATTTTTGTGTATTGACTACCGGGAAAAACTCCCGGTATTGAGTACTCAGTACTCAAATACTCAATACTTTTACAACACTAGTAAGTAGCCGGCTACGAGACGACAAATGCTGCTAGCGGCATTTGAAGTCGTGTGTTCTTGTAGCCTGCTGTGGTGAATGTGTTAAATGCATTACTCAGACCCTGACAATTTTGCATCATTTGTGCAAAATAATTTTCTATGTGCTCTGTTCCCTTAATGCCACCTTGCTTAAAACACTGCCCATGTTTTCAAATTCAAAACGAGTTTCAATTAAGCTTTTTTTATTCATCTGTGTTTAATAATGTTTAAGGTTAAACTTTACAAGCTTTAATACATAAAAAAGATTTTTGATTTATGAAAGGTTTATAAAACAGATTTCCTTAAAAAAACAACAAAAAAAACAAAATTATCTTTTTTTATTCATTAAGATAATATACATATATAATAATAAATGTCTAAAAATGCATTTTATTTATTCAAATGACACAATCATTTTTAATTATAGTTTTAATAAAAAACACACACGTTTCTCATATCGTTAAAAAAAAAATTTACACTTTTTATTACTAAAGCGCAGTATTCACGGTCAAAATGCATTACACAAGCATCCTATACGTGTGCATGAAGAACTCAGCATACACGTGAATGTATTGCACGATAAATTAATAGCGTCTTGTTACAAGCTAAATGTAAGGCAATTGTCAAACTACATACAAAAACATACATACGTATAGAATTTGACAGTTCTTTGTATAACCCAAAGCTTTGAGTAGTTTATCTTGTTATGATTGATTGTGTTGCATACATGTATGTGCAAAATTCAAAAAATTTAGATTTTGCATCAAGCATCGTCGGTGTGACTCATACAAACAAAATTTCACTAATATTATCATAACACAGGTCATGCATTTTGACCGTGAATAATGCGCTTAATGCTTTTATTTATTGAAATTTGAAATCTATTAATTAATACTAAGACATTTAACTAACAAAAAAAAAAGGTTGATTACATTATTATTAGATTAAAAAAATATACATAAAACTGTGTTAAAGCCATTAATATAATTGAAATGCAAAAATATGAAGTAAAAAATAAATCGAAAATTTTATTAGCTCATTAAGTTTTAGTTTTATAATAATCCATTCATTATAAATGCTTTATTAATTGGAAAATTGTTAAAAGTGTTTTTTCACTACACAAACATTTTAATTTTATAATGAAAATAAAAACGACTTTAAGAAGCAAAATTATTTTTTTGGGGTCAAATGTTGTAAAACGAAAACGTTAAGCGATGAAAAATTTTATATTAAAAAAAAAAAATATAAATTATAAAAACAAAAGACATACATACATACAAAATTTGTCAACGCTTAACCGTTTTCGTTTTACAAAATTAGGCCTTTATGATTTATTTACCAAAAAAAAAAAAAATATTAAAAACGATTTCATATTTTCTACTTGTAAATTTATCCCTTTTTTTCGTATGAAATTAAAAAAATGAAATTTGATTACAACTGCTTGTGTGTTTTGGCTGCAAAATTGTACTAGTGCGTGTCATAGTGTCTGTCTGGTTGTGTTTTATATTTTATTAAAAGAATAAATTCACTTAAAAATATTTGATTTCATTTGCAGAATTTTATGAATCGTTGGCGTTATTTATACAGTCTTATACGTTCCAAAGGAGAATAGTTTACAACGTTTTAGTTAAGTTTGCGTATAAACGATCAAAATTTATAATTTTATGAGCTTTAGTTCGTTCATGCTTATATATTTTTTTTTTGTTGTTTTATTTTACCTTTACAATTTTATTAATTTAGTAAGTATCTAATTAACAATTGATTCAAAGTTTTCATTTGCATTTCGCTAAGAAATAATAATATAATGCACAGTAAGGGCAAATAATTGAAAAATACATGTGTGAATAACTTTTCCCCTTATCGTGGTTGGCGATTTTCGACTTCAAATTCGACTACATATTTTTAGTTGATTAAAAATATAAAAACAAAATTTTCTTTAATATACTATAAAATGTCTAATTTTCGCCGCAAAATCGCCAATCACAATAAGGGGGATTAATTTGGACTATTGTAATTAATGATAGCAAAACTAAAGTTTGTTTATTGAAAAAACTTTTGGTAAATTGTGTTACGTGGAATCGCAATAATTCTTGTATACTATTTCATTATTATTTTTTTTAAATTCATTTTTATTTGCAATCTATTTTACAGAGAATAAAATAATAAGCAAAATACATAATTATTAAAAATAACATCTATTTAGTTCCAATGAACCAAAAAAAAAAAAAAAAAAACAAATTGTAGTGCTAATATTATTTAATATGTTAACCTTTTTTTTATTATTTTCTAAAGGGTAGGTCAAGTACATGATACCTTTTTAATCTTTGGATTTCATTACTATCATCTAACAAGTTTATCGCCAATGCATTTGAATGGTTGGCAAGTCTATTAAGGTACCTATTACTGTAGTTAATCATTTCCTCTTTTACTTTTTTAATGCCAAGATCTCTGTGGATGTTATTATTGTTGACAAACCAAGGTGCATTCGTTAATAATCTTAAAGTCTTAGATTGGTATCTTTGTAAAATTTCAATGTTAGAATTAATGGTTGTGCCCCAAAGCTGTATACCATATGTCCATATCGGTTTTGAGGATTGCTTTATATAGCATAACTTTATTTTCCAAGCTTAAACCAGATTTTGAGCCTAATAGCCAGTACATTTGTCTTGTTTTAATATTTAATTGCTCACGTTTTTTAATTATGTGTGTTTTCCATGTTAACCGTCGATCAAGATTGAGATCTAAATATTTGGCCGTATTATTTGTTGGTATAATAATTTCATTTAAATAAACTGGGGAGCAGTAATTTTTTCTTAATGTAAACGTTGAATGAACAGATTTTCCATTATTTACTTTAATGTTCCATTTTTGTAGCCAATCTTGAATAAGATTTAATTGGGTTTGTATTAATTCAGAAGCTGCTGTTGGTGACTCATGTGAAGCTAATATAGCAGTGTCATCTGCATAAGTAGCTGTAGTTACATTGTCCATTATTCGCATATCTGCTGTGTAAATGGTGTACAGTACTGGACCTAATACACTGCCTTGTGGAATGCCTGCATCAATGACACCAAAATCTGAATATGTTTCATCAACACTTACAAAGAAGTGCCTATTATGAAGATATGTTTTTAACACAATAAAGTAAAATGGAGCCGGAATAAACTTTTTCAACTTATGTAGAAGTCCAATGTGCCATACCCTATCAAATGCTTGTTCAACGTCTAAAAATACTGCAGAAATATGAATAAAGTTTTCTTTCTAGAGCATCAGAAATTTCATTGACAATCCTATGGCATTGTTCTGGTGTACCATGTTTATGCCTAAACCCAAACTGATGATCTGGAATAATATTTTGTTGTTCTAAAATTGGCAATAATCTTTTAAGAAAGATTCTTTCAAAAATCTTTGAAAAGCTGGATAATAAGTTAATTGGCCTGTATGAAGCAACTGCATTTTCCGGTTTGTTAAGTTTCAATATAATGACAATTTTGGCACATTTCCATTGCGATGGAAAATGATTCAACCTTAATATGGAATTAAATATAGTTGTGAGAAATATTATACCTTTTTTCGGCAAATAATTAACAACTTTCGCATCAATATTGTCGTATCCTAGGGGTTTTGGCGTTATTTAATTTATTAATTGTATTCCATACTTCTGCTAAAGTTATGGGTCGTATAGGGCGGTCCATTTGACAAGGGACATCTAAAAAGTTTTCAATTTCAGCACTGACTTGGGGGGAGTTCAAATCGAATGGGCTGAAAGTTGATTCTAAATGTATTTTAAACTCTATTATTAAAGTCTCTACTATTTCATTTGAAAAAAAAAAAAATCTTTGCATATAAAGTTGAAATTTTCATTAACTACACATTGTTTAAAATAAGTGAAAGCTCATGTCGGTTGTGGTTTACAAGAAGTTTATAAAGTTTGTTTATATTTGAATCCATTTCATAAAACTTAGAAATCAATAAATTTTTTTATGAATACATATAATAAATTCTTTTCGAAATAAATCCTTACTGTGCTTTATCAACATAAAACAATTACATACATACATATAGATATGCATACATACATATTTCAAAATCATGGACATGTAAAATATTTCTGTTTATTTTTTGTTAATAATAACTTTTGTAAATTTTTATAAATTCTAGAGTTCCGATATGAATTCTCGTCAAATGAATGCTTCAACACCGAAACGTTTCAATGACATTCTATGAAATATAATACTACCAGCATCTAATAACAACTTAAACTTGAATTGAAACATCATAATGACACCAGCAACAGCAACAGCAACAGCAACAGCAACAGCAACTTCATTGACATCCAACTAATGAAATCTAAAACAACAGCTGCAAAAACAACACCCAGCACAACATCTACTTATTGTAAGATATACATCATACATACATATGTCTGTATTTATTTTTAATTAACAAAACAATCAATCAAAGCAAAAGCAACAGCAAATAATGAGCTCCTGCTGTATGTTCGTGTAGACGTGTTAAATAAATAAAAGTGGCACAAAAACGTTTGTATGTATGTATGTATAACTAGCAAACAAATACATTTCTAAACGTAGTTAATTATAAGAACGTAATAGTTTTAAAAATCTTTGCTAATGAATTCCCCACAAGGTTTAAAGTAGATATGTATTATATTTTAGTTTATTGTTGTTCATACTTACCAGCCTAACATGTCTCAGCCTACAACAAGTGAAGTGTATTTCACTATAGTTCAATTAAAAATCTAAAAATATTTCTTTTTTAATTTATCTAAGACCCCTGAAGATGTTACGCTTAAGCACAGAGCTGTTAAATTACGATTACGATTAGTAATCAATTAGATAACATTTTAAAAAGAATTGTAATGATTATATAATTGCCTTCAAAAGAATTGCTGATAAATAATTGATTACGATTACTAAAATCGAAAAGTAATCTGAATTACTTGAAATTACTACAAAATAATCTAAAAGAATCAAAATTAATCAAAAAGATTATTTTCAAACATTCTGAATTAAGATTACATTATTTTGAAAAAGTTCTAAAGAAATTTATATAATTAGATGTTTTTTGTTTAAGAAATTCTTAACATATTCGCTTATATAACAACATTAATAATATCAATCTGAGAAAAAAATATGAAGAAAAACATAAACATTTTTGCTGGTGGTTAAGCATTGTCTGTATGCATTTCATAGTCGCTTCGACAAAATGTTAGTAGACTTCATTCAAACCACACAATTTGAACAGCCACAAACTTCTTATCTTATTCACAGACTTCTAAAAAATTATTTGAGAATTCACAAAAAATATTTTTGAAAATCACAAAAGAAAAAAAACATATACACGCCAATTTTTTGAAAGACTATAAAAATGTATCAGCAGATATGTATCTTTCAAGCTTTCCTCAAAATTTTGCTCATTTGTCAAATTATTAAATATTTTAAATTTTAATATAAGTGAAATGCAATAAACTTAATAAATAATTAAAAAGAATTAAAAGTAATCCTTAGAAGTAATTGGATTATTTTTTTAATACTTTTGATTCTTTTTGATTATTTTCTAGTAATTTCAAGTAATTCAGATTACTTTTCCATTATTAAGTACAAAACTGAATAAAATCGTAATTTAATCATTACATCAGCTTTAAAAATAAAGTAATCATATTAGTAATTATTACGATTACTAATCATTACTTAACAGCTATGCTTAAGCAGAAGATGAGCCATAAAATAAACGTCAAATATTAGATAATATAAAAGTTGGGATCTTTTTCGGAAGGCATCACTGCCTTCTCAGAATGAAGTGCGTCTTTGACCCGCACACGATATGTAATTCAATACGAACTTTTTTTTGTTGTTGGGTTTTTTCGGTTTTAAGCGTTTTTTTTTTTCTTTAGTTTTGACGTTTTTTTTCGGTTTTGGCGATTTTTTTAAAGTTTTGGCGTTTTTTTTTAGTTTTGGATTTTTTTTTCTCGTTTTGGCCATTTTTTAATTTTGGCGATTTTTTCATTTAAGCGATTTTTTTTAGTTTTGGTGCCTTTTTCGCGTTTTAGAGATTTTTTCGGTTTTTGGCGTTTTCTCATTTAGGCGATTTTTTCGGATTTGGTGATTTGTTTTAGTGTTAGATTTTTTTTAATATTGGTGATTTTTTTCCTTTTATCAATTTTTTTTCGATTTTGGCGATTTTTTCGGATAGGCGACTTTATAATTTTGGGATTTTTTAGTTTTACCGTTTTTGAAAATTTCAAGAGTTTGCCTCTTACAGTTTCCAAGATACATTAAGTTGTCAGAATTACAGTCAAAATTGCATTAACTGATAGAACACCCTTTAATTTAAATTTTTTAAATGTTAGTGTTAATTGTTGTAGTCTGTATAAAAATACACTAGTTTTACAAATTGTAAAATATGTACATACAATTGTATGTATATTACATGGGATTTTAACATTTTTCGTTGCTCGTTTAATTTTTAACTCTCATGTATTTGTTGTTGTAGCTGCTAAAGTTCTACATACTCTGTCCAAATTTCAGGTCCGTAGCTCTTACGGTTCCTGAGAAAATAGCGTGTGACGGACAGGCGGACAGCGTAGCGAAAACAATAGGGTTCCTTTTCACCTTTAGTATACGGAACCTTAAAAATTAGGAATCCTTTGACCTGCAGTCCATACTGAACACTTCCCGCTAAACTAATCATTTTTAGTCGAATTTCCGACATCTTATACACCTTTTTAAGTTTGTAAAAATCATTGAATACCTAAAACCGAGTTGACTAAAACTTTTGGAAGTTATTAGAAAAAAAAATCGATTTTTTTTCGAAATTTTCGCAAACGATATCTCCCGAACGAATCAGCTGGCTTTAGTGGTATTTGCTAAGTTTAAAAGCTGATTAGATTTCCAACGATCGGCCAAAATTCACAGTATAAAGTGAACTAACGCCCTTGGTTTAAATAACAATTTTTCTTATAAATTTCGTTGGTCAAACTACCTTGATTAGTTAACTAAAGACTGTGAATTTGAGCCTTAATAGTTTAAAATTAAAAAAAAAACATTTTTATGAAAATTTTCGAAACATACCGAACCCAATATATTCATTATATTACGACATCTAAGGGCGACTTTTTGAGTTCAAGATATTAGAGACTAGTTTAAGCGGCCAGTCGTGATGATTTAATCTTACATTAATATTGACAACATACGAGTATACTTGTAAAATATATAACTTTTTGTAAAAATTATATCATAAAATGATTTTAAAGCACATAAATAAATACATGTATATACATATCGTCACCTAAAATCCAAAAAGCCCTAACAACCAAAAAATTCAAAATAGATTTTTTGATTTATTATGATGTGATTAACCAAAATTACATCATAATCAATCAAAAATTCTATCTTGAATTTTTTGGTTGTTACGGCTTTTTGCATATGACGATATGTATGTATACATTTTATATTATTTATCTAGAAGAATTTCTGAACAGGGGGTCCACTCTGTAATTCAAAACGAAAGAGAATGCTTTCGAATTTACATGTTATAAGCATACAAATTCGAAAGCATTTTCTTTCGTTTCGAATTACAGAGTAGACCCCTTGATTTCTACTTAAACTAGCTGAAAATATATATGTATGTACATATGTACATATCGTTATCTTAATATAGAAAAGGACTAAAGCTTAAATTGGACGTGACATAACCATAACGCCATAACCATAATCAAACCAAAATTCAATTGGTTTCTATGGTGGGAGTTATGGCGTTATGGCGAGTCACGTATAATCGAATACAGTGTTGCCCATTAGTTTGGTTCGAACGGCTGCTCTCTATGGCTATGGTTATGTCACGTCTGATTGAGCCTTAACTCATTATTTTTTTGAAATCGATATTTTTGCATTTTTCGATACATTACATACATGTTCTTCTACAAAAATATACCAAAAACTTGATATAAAAAAATGAGTTAGGGCCTTTCTATATTAAGGTAACGATATACATATGTATGTATAAGTAAAATGGTGATAAAAATATTAATAGGTATTGTTTGGATTCCATGTAATAATTTACGTTCCCTGATATAAGGAAGAAAGTATGCATGTATATTAGGGTGGTTCGGTTTTGCAATCGATATTATTCCATCGATTTTTCGATAGCTTTTGGCATGCGGAAAAAAAGTTTCACTACGACATATCAAAAAAATAATTTTCGAGGTGCCAGAATTTAAAGTTTTTGACGGACAGACGGACAGCGTAGCCAAAACAATAAGGTTCCTTTTTACCTTTGGTGTAAGGAAGTCTTAAAAGAAAATAAATAAAAAAAGCCCTTAAGCATTCTCAGAGAGAAATCTTGCCCTCTAGTCAGCCTAGAACCATATGTCTCTATGTCAATACTCTTTCTCCAGCGACAATTGCACTAGTTAAAAAGTCGACAACTTTCCTTTTATGCGTGAGTAGAGATACGTTAGAGACAACAGTTCAAGTGTATTTCTGGTGATATTGTCAGTGAACGCGTCAGTAGTTTCTTTTTCTTTTTTATTATGGCAATAATATTAAAAAATATATGTAGACGAGGGTCACTAAAATCTACGAGTGAATCTTTGGTTCAAATATCTCCATATGGTCGTAAAAGAACTACCTTCTCAGTAGTGCTAAAGTCTACTGGCAGATTTTGAATGACAACCCTATGTTATTTGTCAATAGGCATTTACATTGGCTTGGGTACACCTAGTCAGTAGCACTATCGACAATGCCACTAGAAAATCACTATAATCTTACTATTGAGAACGAGCGGAGAAATGTCGATATTGTAGACTAGAGCTCCTAAAATTTACTAGTGAATATTTGGTGTCAATGTCTCCATGTGGTCCCAAAAGAACTAGTTAGTCAGTAGTGCTACAGTCTAGTGGTAGATTTTCAATGACAAGCTAATGTTAAATGTCAATAGATGATTACATTGGCTGAGGTACACTTGGTCAGTAGTACTGGTGACAATGTCAGTAGTAAATCAGTACAATTTCACTATTCGCACTTTCTGCAGGGTGCTTAAATTTTTTTAAGAATAATACATACTCGAAATTATTTTGCATGATATGAATTTATTGCGTGCGTACAATATTTAACTCCTGCACAACAAAAAAAAATATTTATGTATGATTACACTGGACAACAGTGATTTGGATGTTTAAATAAAAATGACCGATCCTACTGTATTTTTGTCTCCTGATTACGATGGTTTCATTAGTTTTTTTTTCTATCAGCTCTAGCTTTGAAGATATAGTGTCATCTAGGATTTGCATAATTTGCATCTATTTTTGTATTATACCGTTAATATATTACGAATGGTACTCCAAACTTAAAAATACTTTCTGGATTATTTATCTACACAAAAATTCCTTTCATTTAAATAGATTCACATTGATGAGTATATCAGGGTATCTGACTATTATTGCAAGGATATTAAAAATCGTGTGTTTTTAGTTCAGTCCTTTTAAAATTTTTTGATTATAATTTTTTTTGACCAAATATAACTAATTCTTATGTATTTTTGTTCGCTGATTTATTAATTTTCTAGCACCTGTAGTTTAAGAGATATTTTGTGTTACATAAAAAAATGTTTGAAATTTTTCTTTTCGAAAGCCATCCAAAAAAATTGTTTTTCATATTACATTTGTCCATTTACAAGTTACTAGTGCAATTATTACGCAAAAAAATGTTGTATGGACCAGTCCAGAAAATTTTTATGCTATTTGTAGTTAATATATTACATATTTTAAATTTCCAGCTTTTACGAAATAAAGAAAAAATATATGTGATATATTATAAATCGGTGGCACAATATCGATTAATTATTGTCCATACAAATCGATCCGATCTAATATACATATATACTTATCAGCGGTCGCTATAAATAAAAATTGGGTTCTAGTGCGTTTTTATGTGGATTATATCAAAAAGCCAAACCTTTCTAAACTAATTCCTGATTCGAATCTAAAATTATTTTATATATTTAATTATCAATTTCAATGTCATGCAGAGTTGAGTTAGTGCAATAAATGTAATTATCAGGAATTATCGTAAATAAAAATAAAGTTTTCGAAGCGTATTATGTCTTACGTAATTAATTTATTATTTAAAACTAGAATCGTCGTACTGAATTATTTTCAATGTGATATCAGAGCTGCATATCGTTACCTTAATATAGAAAAGCCCTAACTCATTATTTTTTTGAAATCGAGTTTTTTTTATACTTTGTATACTTTTGTATACTACGGCCATATGTATAATCAAAAACTGGCATGAAGTTAGCATAAGTGGCAAAATTTAACATGATCTTAAGGAGTTTTGTCATGAAACTTCACATTAAAGATCACGCTAGGACTTAGTAGTAGGTTAAAACTACGTACTGCGATCATTTTGAACGTCAAATTGTATAACACATAATTCAATTTCGTCACTTATGCTAACTTCATGCCAGTTTTTGCTTATACATATGGCCGCTAATGTATCAAAAAATGCAAAAAATCTCGATTTCAAAAAAATAATGAGTTAGCGCCTTTCTATATTAAGGTAACGATATGTAAAAAGAAGCTAAATGTCAAAACACAATTCAAGCTAATAAGCCAAAAATATACATATAATGGTGTCATTCACCCTTATTCCAGTTCCCAACATCGACGTCACGTCAGTATGATACCAAAAAATTCAAAATTGTATACCCGTTGTCAAAACGGACTGCATTTGACAGATTCATGCTATCTTCTAGACCTTAGGGAAGAGAAGTAGACTGTAAATATCACAAAATTGTTCTCGAGCTCGAGTGAACAAGCCCCAAGTTGTGTGGTATATTTAATAACGTGACGTCGATGTTGACCACTGGAAAAAGGGTGATTGTCTCAATTTTATCTTAAGCCAACTTAATCATTTTTAATACAAAATTGATTCCAAATTTTTCATAAAAAAAATTTAGACTCTTAGGGCTAATTTCAACAACTTATTTAAATATCAATTCATATTTAAAAGTAATTTTTCCATACAAAAATGAATGAAAATCAACATTTAAATGTGAATTGATATTTAAATAGAGTTGGTGAAATTGGCCCTTAATTTTATCTTTCGAAACAAAAATAATGCAAGGAATTTTTTTATTCCCCTTACCAAGCAGCTATTTGTCAATATCACATCTATGCAATGCGACGTGACATGACCACAGCGGTATTCTATGGGGATGTGACGTCAAAAAATAGTTATTGAATAAGGAACGAGGAGACTATTCATCGGCTAAGAAACGTATGCTTTTATATTCAAGTAAAAATACCATTTGTTTGTACTTTTAAATTATCGGCTCGATTATGGATTATTGGCAATCGTACTTTAGTTGCGTTGCCAACTGCCAACATGTTATTAGTTATGGTAACTAAAAGTTACCAATATTTTTTTAGCTTTATAGCTTTTAAAGCAAAACTGTGATTAAATTAAAATATAAAAAAAACAAATTTAAATTAAAAGAACTGCTTTCCCTTGCGAAAGGCTGTTGTACAGCTGGAAAAGAAATTGTTAGTTAAAAATTATTTTAAGCAACAACTTTATTGTATTTCCATCTCTTTATCGAAAAATATTTCCATTAAACTAATAATTTTTATGATAGTAATTTTTTAAGCACTTTTACTTAACACTTTTACTTACTTTTTCTTTTTGTATGTAATTCATTTATTTTTAAGCTTTTTTTTAAATTATTTTGTGTTTCCAATGTGGTGGCATAACCATATTTTGGATAATTTATTAAACAACTAGAGAAAGTTGCCATACATAATTTTAATATCAGCTGCGTTGCCAGTTAACACGTCAACTGCAGCTCGGTAGCCATCCATACTCGAGCCATAGAATTACGAAAATATGTATAACTATTTATGCCTAGAAATTTTCATTTAAATTATGTTACCATTTTGATTGATACCGAATGCCGTAATTTGTTTCTGATTTAGTTTGTAACTAAATTGTATTTAAAACTAAAAGCTACTCGTAGTTATGCAGTAAAATTTTATGCTAAGCAAACATACAATATTTTCTTTGTAAATGTAATGTAAGAGAACAATTAGATAGCTTTTTATAATTTTCCAAATGTTTTTCGAATACTTTTGGTATACTACGAACTCCTATTTTAGTTCACTTTCGAAAAGCTATGACTTAATATCCTACACAATCGCACGATCTATGAAAAAATACAACCCTGGGCTCAAATCGTCACATTTGTGATCGTATCGGCAATCGTACGAAAAAAAATTAAGTAATACGTCAATCGTATAAGTTGAATAGGATTTCAGTACGTTCACGTATGTCATAATCCGAAAATGGCGTTTTTACGTGACGAGTTGTACGTTCACGGATGTGACGGTTCGACCTCTGCTCTGATGAATTGTTATTGTCTTTTGAAATAAGTTAATTACATATTTTTTTCACAATCACTTTATTGTTAATTTTGCCATAGCAAGAAAACGTAAAATTTAAAAACAATAAAAAAATTGCATACAAATTTAAGATGGTATTTTTATTTATGTATTTGTTTATTAATAAAAATATAGAAACAAGCAAAAATAATAATAATAATAATAAAGATAAAATAATAATAAAGATGTACAATTACGATAATATTTAATAAATCACTAAACTAAATAACATTTATACAGTTAAAAAGAAAAATAGTTATATTAATATTTATCATTACGTTTATTTATCTCGAGTGTGTGTGCACTTCTTGCTCACATCTTTTATTTTATTTCATTCAGTTTTATTTAAATTTGTTCAACTTATGATAAAGATATTTACTGCATTTTCAAATTCTTTCTTTATTTATTATTATTCATTTATTATTATTTAAGAGGTTTTAAAACTAAAATATTGTTTTTCCATTTTCAATGAAATTTACAATATGTAGATATGTTTTTTCGCAAATCGTCCAAGGCAAATACTTGTATTTGTTTTAAAAGAAACGATTAGTTATAATTTTTGTTAAAATAAAATAAAAAGTTTTTAATATTCTTCTTTAGGAAAGAAAACGATATTAAACTATTTAAACTATTACTGCTTTTATTTTGATTCTAGGGCACAATTACATATTTAATTGAAATTACAAAAAAAAAAAAAAAAGAAATTAATGACATAATTTTTTTCAATTACACTTTTATTTACAATAATCTTTAAAAATATATAGTTATAGTTTTTAGTAAATAATACATACACATTTTTTATATTACGAATACATGAAAAGTGAGTGGTAAAAATTAGCTTTTTCAACATATATATAAATATTTTTTATAAAGATTCTGAACGACAGGCAGTCTAGCTACATACGTATGAATCTTAAACTTGATGTGCATAGCATGTTTTTATATGTATTACAAAAATTCAATAAAATTCATAGAAAATAAGTTTCGGTTCACACATGTCAACCTTTGTTGACAAACTGTTAATTCAGCTGGTGTAAAAAAGATATGCGCGTATTTCCTTCTCCGTCTTTCTTACAGCTGACTTATGTGAACCGGGACTAATAACTATGATATTGCTTATTTATTTATTATGTACTGCTCAATTCTTCTTCATAATAGAATTCTTTTCTAAACATATACAAAAAAAAAAAAAATAACACAAAGAAGAATAAGACTCCAACTTAAACTTTTTAAACACTCATGTTCTGAAAAACTGATATCGCTTAAAATGAGCGTTTTTGATTTGAAAACGCCAAGCAGATGTTCTTTTTTTTTGGCGTTTTCAAACCGCTAGTGTATACTAAGCCGAGAAAATAAAATGATACACAATTTAATATGATTTCTTTTCATTTGCAGAAAAACTTGTAACATTTTTTTTTCGCAATTTTAATTAAAAAAAATCCCAAAAAAATTGCTTAAAATATTAATTTGGGATTATTAGTGCGTTTAAAAATTTTAAACTTAAAAATTGCTTACTTTTGAAATTTTTTGATTTTGGCTTTTCTTAAGCCAATATTGCAAGCAAAAATGATGTAGGTACTTAATTTAAAATTCATTAGTTTGTTTATGTTCTGATTTGTTCGATTTTAAGCAATATGCGTTCTTCAAAGACACATTTAATTAAAAAAAAAATTTACAAGATTTTAATTGTATAGTAAAGTGTAAAATTTGTTTCGAATGGATTTTAAACTGCATATGCAAGATATAAAACATATACCCCTTTTACACACGGAAAGTTTACTTTGCAAAAGCCTTAATTCAGCTGGGAGAAAGACAGAAAGAGAGAGTATTCATGCCTCTGTATTTCACACAGCTGAATTAAGACTTTGCAAAGTAAACTTTGCGTGTCTAAAAGGGGTAATACTTTTCTATTTTTTTTGTAGGAATCTATACTGTCGGCTGTATGTATGTATGTATCGCTTCTTTATAACAACATGCAACCGAATCATGGATTTTATTTTTAACGGTAAATAATCTCGTGGGAAAAACCCGCCAACCATAAATTCCTTGGGAACAAAAACAGTAATGACTGGCATCACCGTATTAAGAAGCTTTGCTTCAAGGCAAATTGGTATGAATTCGCCTTTGTTTGTTGACATTTTATTTTCTTCGTTTCTTGCGCGCAAGCATTAACAAAATTATTAAAATTCTACAAGTTGAAAAGAATATGTAAAATAAAGTTTAAAAATTATGTATTTGGGCATTGTTTGTGTTTATCCAAGAATAAGGACTATAAAATGTATATAGATTTGGTGTTAATTAAGTGTTTATTAAATTTTTATTTTGTGCTTTGTAAGGTCCCAAATCACACTGTGCAAGTCTTATTGCTAAGCTGATGAGTTTATTAGGAGAGAGAGACGAGGGGAACAGAAACGTTTCTTTTCCCCCCGTCTCTCTCTCCTAATAAACTAATCAGCTTAGCAATAAGACTTGCATAGTGTAAATAGGGACAAGGGAAAGATTTTTAGTAAAAAAATAAGCTCAGCTGCATTCATACCCAACGGGAAATGGTAATGAATCTTTCCTACCGTGCATAAAATGTGAAATTTTTGTTCCCCAATTAAATTTTCAAAAGTGAAAAAACTCGCATGTAATTTTTGTTTATGATCGGAATGATAGTCATAACTAGTTTCGCCGAAAATAAATTGAATAAAATTTACCCACAACCCAAGAAAGATATCAACAAATTCTGTTCTCTCAACAGGTGAGTGCACAAGAATTTTGTATTTAATTGTCTGCATTGTTAACTCCAAAAATGCTTTATTTGTGATATGATTCTGCAACATAATCATATAAAGGAGCGATATGCTACATATCGATGGTAACAAGTAGAAAGGCCCTAATTCGTATTTTTTACGAAATCGAGTTTTTCAGTGATTCCAATACATTTTACACAAATACACCTCGTCACAAAAATTTATTACAATAGTGTAAAAAATAACGCTTTTACCCAGTAGTTGTACAAAAAAGTTACATATTTAATAAGTATTATAGTTTCTATTATGTTTTTACCTTATATGCATATGTATATTTATATCGCTAATATATTTGAATATCGTCATAACTCAAAAAATTAGTTTAACTAAAGTTTTCAATTTGGAAAAAGAAAATTTTATATTTCTCTCAGGATATTGAAGTTTTTACGCAATGTGAATAACAATATGAGGATTAATTTATCATTATTGACAATTTTTAAGTTATGAGATTGTACAATTAAAGGAGGATTTTATTCTCGGATAAAGCATTTCGCTGGGTATTATTTCCCAGTAAATATTTATAATTGGGTTGATGAAATCAAAACAAAGGCGTAAGTTAAGCCTATAGCACACGGCATGTAAAAAGCCACATGCATATGTGGCAATGACGTCACGGACATTTTCAGCATGTTGGTTGCATTTTTTAAAATTACTAGTAGTAGCTGCATACCGTAAAATTTTGATATCAAATTTTGTTCCAAAATACAAATGTGACATTTTTAACCGAATTGAACACATTTTCTGAGGCAGCAAATCAGTAATCATGTGAATATTTCCATGTAAATATATTGCTAGTACACGACATGTGGCAAATGTAGCTTTGTAATGACGTCAAAATTACGTCAGAATCACATGCGCATGTGGTTTTTTACATGCCGTGTACTTTAGTCTTTACATTAGAATTATATCGTATATCAGAAGCAAAAACCATTATAAGTTTTAGTGTATTCAGTTCTCAGTATTCTTACTTTCGTTAATAAGTTCATTATTTTTGGGCATGCGCGGAAAAAAAATTTGTACCTAGAAATATTTTCTATAATTAATTGATTATGATCAATCGAATATAAAAAAAAAAATTAAAAACGATTTTTAGTTAAGCTACGGTCACATTTGTCAAACATTTGCCCAGAAAAGCGTAACCACTAAATGCTAATGAAAATTCTTTCAATTCAAACAAAATTTTGTCAAGTTAAATAGTATCCAATAAGGTTGGATTCTATGACATTGTCTAATAGTTGTGTTCGTAACTTTTTAATTTCATAAGCCAGTGTCTGGATCAAAACTTTTTTCATTAGTGTTTGTTGGTTACGCGTTTTTGGGCAAATGTTTGATAAGTGTGACCGTACCTTTACAAACAAAATTGATGCAATTATCATTTTGCCTTTTAAAATCGCTTCGTCTTTAGAATCGATTTCCATCACATACATAGATACTCATCGCTAATTTGTTTAAAAAATGTCATTAAAAATTAGTTTTACAGAAAACGATTTTAAAGTTTTCAAATTACACAACTTAATGAAAAAGAAAGTTTTATTTTTCTCTCAAAGATTGAATATACATACATGAAAGATATTTGTGTGAAAGTTTTACACAAAATTTCACATGAAAATGTTCGAACATGAGAATTGAAATAAGATATGAAAATTTCCAAACATTTTAACTTTTAAACTCCGAAAAAATTGCTTGTGAATTTTGTTTGCTTTCAAAAAACTTCATATGATTGTGAAATATTTGACAATTTGTGTAGAGAATAATTATTCACAAAGAATTGTCTATCGGAAAATGTGGAAATATGTATGTATTTAACCTTTTCTCAAATTTTTACACTTTTCAATTGCTTACTTTTCATTTGTTTACATTTTGAATCATATGTTTTTATCTTACTAAACTTTACTACGACAAATTTCTGCAGTAAAAATTTGCAAAAACACTCAGTCAAGAACTGTCATTTTGCTCTCTCAATTTCTGTTCTCATTTACTGTATTTTGGGTAAACGAACGCAATTTAGTAAAATGCAGTAAAGTTCAGTAAAAATTTTTAAAAACTTTTGAGTACGCGAACGCAATTATTGATATAGCCAATAACTTGATTATATAAATGCATACATAACGTCACCTAAAATCCAGAAAGCCGTAAGTGTGCTGCTAACGTTAGAAAAGAAAGAAAAAATTAAATATTAGAGTACAATGAATTCGCGGTAATATGAACTTCCACTATAAGAAACACAATTTTTTTTTATATGAACTCTCTAAATAGGGAATAAAGTTTGAAGGCTATAAATATGAAAAAAGCCTTATTTAAATGCTTTTTAGAGTTAGTTGCAGTCAACTGAAGAAACAGAGCACAGAATCAAAGCAAAAAAAAAAAAAAAGATGTTGACAAAGATGTTGTTTAATAAAGCTGTGTAATGGCTTTATATAAAGCAATTTAAAAAACAAGCAAGTTTGTCGAACAAAAGAAATCGCAGACTATGATAAATATTTTTCCAATCTCAATTGTGAACAAATTCGATGGAATGAACATCTTCGGGGGTACGTTCGTAAAAGCATTTATAGTACTGCTCTGCAGCATCAAGAACGAAAATTACTTTGAAACACATAATCTTGTTAGTTTTTTATTACTTCAAAGGAGTTTTTTAATTTTAGTTGTATAACTTTTACGGCCAATTGTGTTCTTATAAGAAATAGCCGCTTTGATTTTCTTTCCATTCTTTTTTACTATAATTTAAAAGAGAATTGACACTTTTGTTATTATGATTTCCTTAAATAAAATTAGTTTCCAACGTAAAAATTGTTTGCAGTTCGTTAAAAAAATGTCAACTGTGCACAGATGTTGAGCAGCTTCAAAGCATGTGCAACAGCTGATCACACAGGTGCAGTAAAACTTAGCATACTTGCTGCATAGAAGCATAAATTTGCTGAATTTATGAACGCTTTTAATTCTTCACATTATCGCGAGTTCACTGTATTTTCTTTTTGTTAATAAAATATGTACATGGGTATTTTTGGATATATGTATGTATATATGTATATTATTTTCGTTAATTATATCACAATAAAGGAAAAAAGTCGATTTAAAAATTTTTTATGCTTACGGCCTTTTGGATTTCACATAACGATATGCATGTGTGTATGTCTATATGTATATTTATGTGTATGTGTATGTCTTTTTTTTAATAATACATTGAATAAAATTTATATTTCTTACCACTCACTATTTATTTCCATTACAATAACGAGCTGTACATATCGCACGCTAAATCAAAAACAGTCACAACAAAAAAAAAATCTAATATTTAGAAAAGTAAAAAACTCCTGATGATGTCCAACCAAAGGAAGTAAGTTAAAAATGGTTATGTAAACTTTAATTCTAAAGTTTTATTTAGCTTTTTATAAGATTGCCAACATTTTCCACATTTAAAATCTCTAACGAATTTTGGTAATCGAAATTTAGCTTTAGCTAGGATAATGAGGATGTGCTGTATGAACACTATTTTAATTTTTGATAAATTTAGAGTTGCGACTTATTTTTATTTGAGGGTGCGACATGTGTAAAAATTGCTCTAGGCACATTATTTTAGTCTAGTTATTATTTGCTTAATGTGATTTTTAAAAGGTGCAGCGTTTATAGCATCTATGTATGTATATATGTATATGTATATAACATAAATATTTATGTACGATTTTTATTTCTTAATACATATGTATATAAAATTTCGATTTATTGAAAAAGCTCGAGGGGGAATGTTAGCTCTTGTCGCTCAGTTTTAAATTCGTTTACTTCCTTAAGGGATCCAAACTTTCCAATGTGAAATCGTCTACGGATATTTTACTAACTTGTTTTTGGAAAATACTGGTGCCATTTGTTGTAGCAGTCGTATCAAAAGGATCCGAACCGAACAGATCGGCCATATTGCCATTTTTCAACATGCTGCTGTTGTGGCTGGCGGCTGTGGGCATAGTGGTCGGAGTGCTACGACGAGAGGCTGATAGTTTTGGTGGTGGAGCCACTAAAATGCAAAAATAAAAAAAAGATAAGAGAATTTCATTCACCCTTAAAAATATATTTTGTATGGGAGTATGTAAATAGTTATCGTCACCTTAATATAGAAAGTCCCTAACTCACTACTTCAGATACGTTAGATGTTCTTCTATCGAAATATACAACAAACTCGATGTCAAAAAAATAATGAATTAATGCCCTTCTCTATTAAGGTAACGTTATGTACATTTCGTTACCTTAATATAGAAAGGCCCTAACTAATTTTTTTTTTTTTTTGAAATCGATGTTTTTGTATATTTGGATAGAAGAACATCTAATGCACGATATAAATATATAAGGAACTTCCATTCTCTCTTTGTTTTAAAAACTAAGGATTTTTAAAGTTTATTTTTTGAGAGAAATAAAGAAAAATATTCCCATATAGTAATAAATGTAAGTCTTCCCCTAGAACTTTTTTACAAAACTGTGTAATTATATTAAGGAAAATTTGCGAATAAATAAAGTGATATAAATAACTAAATATCTGTGAAGTTTGAAAAGTGGTTATGTAATAACTTATCTCATATTTTTAAGTTTTCTGCCTCATACAAATCTTTAAACTATATTTTCATCTAAATTTGGCGTTGAGAAACCACATTGATTGACGATTTTAAATAGTTGACAATGAATTTTGATTAAGTTCAACAAATATTGATTGATATGCATTTTGTTTAATTTACATAATTCGTTTCTTTTCGTTTCCTTTTCTAAAAAATTGGTTTAATAACCGATTAGATCTTTTGGCTCTTAGCCAATGTCGACTAACATCAGGAAATGAAAGAAATTTAAAAAATGCTACACTCATATATTTCGCTCCATTGTTCAATTTTGAAATAATTTTTTAATAAAATTTTCAAACAAACAGGAAACAGAGGGGAAATATTAAATTAATAGATACGGTAGCACGATTTTACCGGAAACTTCACTATCCTTATACTTGTCAGAAGGTGAATGTCAAGAAAAAATGAGAGAATGCAAGTACCTTCTATATTTATATCATGATCTAATGTATCGAAAAATGCAAAAATCTCGATTTCTAAAAAAATAATGAGTTACGGCCTTTCTATATTAAGGTAACGATATGTATGTATTTATGTACTTACACAAAGGTGGCGTTATGTTCAATTCCGTAAAACTATTATTGGAAGTATTGCTAAGGACGCTGCTAGGATTATTATTTATATTAAGAAATTTATCATTGTTACTGTAGAACAATTGTTGGCCAAAAGACTTGGACGGCTCAAAGCCAAACAAATCGTTGGTCATGGCCTTGCCACCACTGCCAGTGCTGTTGCCATCTGTATTGCTGCATTCCTCGGCTCGTGGATCAAAATCACTGTCCGAGTCGGAATTCAGTAGTAGTTCTTCCATTTTTTGATTATTGCTATTCATTGTTTTTGACAAAAGTTGTGTTGGCATAGAGTTGCGCGGTGGTACAGCAGGTAAAAATGAAGACGCTGATGCAGTGGACATTTTCGTAGATGAATTACAGGAATTTGTATCGATTAATAGAGCTCTATCGTTAGTGTCACTCAGACAATTAGTACCGTTTGTTAGTGAAGATGAGTTGGTTGAATCGGACGTTATTGTTGGAGTGTGTGCAGTAGTCACGTGCACCTCCACAATATCTTTAATGCCCTCTCGGAATAAATAGGTATCCATATCGTTTTTGGGTATTTTCAAAGACAACTCACGCAGACGATTTTTATAAATAGTTATGGTCTTTTCCAAGTCTGTAATTTGCTGTTGAGCTTTGCTCAATTCCGATTTTTCTGTGGTATTTATGTATTTTCTGTAAAGGAATAATAATTTATTTTATTTTTTTCACGTTGAAACCTCATTTATGTGATTAGATAATTACCTAAAAGCCAATTCAAACGCTTGGCCGATGGTTAAAGTTATATCTGATGCTAATTTATTGGAAATAAAAAGAAAACACTCATGTGTTTCTTCCGTCGTCGATTGTGTGGAACCATCGGGGCTGCTGCCTCTGCCATTGGATGTATTTTCACTGTTTGTCCTTACGGTTTTGGCAATGAAACTGAAAAACTTTTTAATCCCCTTCTCATCGGCACAATATGAAATGTTATGCAGTGGGAATTGGTGCAGAATTTTTTGTGTTCTTGGCTCCTGCACCGCCACTCCATCTACGCTAATGGTGATTTCAACCTTTTTGCATTTCTCTTGAGTTCCCGTTTCGGCCTTTTTCATTTGCTGGGCAAATTGAAGCTTACGTATGGTGTCCTTCACCACTTCGATGCCCTTGGGCTGATCTACGGGTAGACTGCCAAAGAACTAAAACGTATAGAAAAATTTTAAAACTGAAATTTTCTTTGCTCTTTTGAAATAAGTATTTCATATACATACATACATTTCGTCACCTAAATTATAAAAGGCCGTAAGTACACTTTTTACTTTTTTTTTTACAGGAGAAGCAAGAAAGCTTATAAATTTAAGACTATTTATTTATTTGTTAGGTGAACATATGTGAGTAAAATTTTAAATAAAGATGCATTTTGCTTAATCACATCATAATCAATCAAAAAGTCAATTTTCATTTTTTTTTTGGTTGTTACGGCCTTTTGGATTTTAGGTAACGATATTTAACTTACCTTGACTAGATAGACTACATGACCATTAATTAGGGCTTCTGGCGTATGCAGCCAATTGCGTTTACTGCTCTTGCTCTCTTCCTTGGTGGAGGTGACATTTTTACTTTCTGCATTCTCGCTGTTATCGGTTTTACTGCTGTTATTCTGTTTGTTCCAAAATTTTAGTTGTGACATGATTTCTGTTACTTTTGCTTTTAAATGCTACAATCAATGCAACAAGTTGTTTTTATTTAAGAAATCTGTAAAGGAAATATAATTTTAAATAAATTCAAGAAATTTATTGTTCGACATATCGCTCATTTACTTCAATAGTGTCATAACTCCAAAACTGTGTTTTTAGAGTCAATAATGCAAAATAATTCGGCATTTCGCATATTATCATGTGTAAAAATTTCATATAAATAGCTTGCACTGTCACCTCCTGAGATCAGAGTATTGTTTTATATCTTCATTGAGTTGTATGTAAATTGAAAACTTAAAACGCGTTTTCTGCAAAACTAGTTTTCTTGAATTGTGACACTATTGAAGTAAATGAGCAGCGATATGTGTTGTCATAATTTTATTATATATGCATTTCATTGTCGCTTTAACAAATCGTCAGTAGACTTCAACCACATATTTTGAACAGCCACAAATCTCTTATCTTATGTACAGACTTTCAAAAACTATTTGAGAATTATCAAATAATAATATTTAGAAACTTATACAAAACCCAGCAAATAATTTTTATTCGATATGACAAATATGCCAAATAATAAATTTCTTGAATGTTTATACGGACACCATTACGTGATAAAGGACAAAAAAAAAAAACGTTTCTCCCAGTTTTGCCCCCAGCCATGTATGGGCCTCCAAAAATTTGGAGCCTTGGGGCATGTGCCAAACGGTAGAAAAGTACTATGGTAAAAAAATATGTGCCTGTGGGGAAAAAATTTCATTTTTCTGCTGTGCCAAATTATATCTTTTTTGACCATGTAAAATTTTGACATATTCACCTTATGATAGAAAGAAGCTGATGAAAAAATTGCTGCGGCGGCAAAGCAAAATATTTGACTACAAGCCGCCGACTACCATCAAGTTTTTTAAAAGAAAAATTTTATATAAAAAAATATTATTTTAGCAAAAAATTATATAATATTATATAGGGTCTGCCAGGTAACTTTTTTTTTTTTTTTGAAAATGCTATAAAAAAAACGACTGAAGCTTCGGCTCTTTGGCACGTAGCGCCGTCCTGTCGAAACCAAATGTTGCCAATATCCTCCTCTTCAGTTTTTGTGAACAAAAATTCGTTCAACATGGCCCGATAACGATCGCCATTGACTGTAACGGCCAGTCCTTGCTCAGTGGCCCAATTATGCCTCTGGACCAAAATCCGCACCAAACAGTGACTCGTTTTAGGTGCGTCGGCTTTTCAATGTATGCGTGCGGGTTTTCTGTGCCCCAAATGCGACAATTTTGCTTGTTTACATACCCGCCAAGATCAAAATTAGCTTCATCTAAAAATATGATTTTTTTTTTTTGGCAAAATCGGCATCTTCTGTAAGTCGATCGCAGACCCACTTAGCGAAGCGAAAACGCATTGGATGGCCAGTTGGCTCGTTCAGCGGAAGGATAAAACTAATTATCTGTCAAATCAGACATGAGCTAAGTGTTACCATTCACGAAATAAGCACTAGTTGAAAAAAAAACGTTAGATGGCGGACCCTTTATAAATGATGCAAAATTTTTCACAAATTAAAAAGGACAATGCGTTTTTCACAGTCTAACTACATTTAAGAGACGTAAGAATGTATGTAAAAGGCGACTGCTCGAAGCGACGGCGGTGGTTTTGCCTTTTATGATACTATGCTTCTTATTTGCTGCTTGTCAAAAATTTATATGTTGTGTCAAAAATTCTACTAGCCCCCAGGGCTAGTGAAATTTTACTCACCTCAGAAGTGTCAAAAATTTACTTACAGTAGTACTTTGCTACCGTTTGGCACAGGCCCTTGGTGTCATTTTTGCATTTTCTCAGTCTCATATCTTGCAAACAGTTCCGAATTTTGATTTACTCTGTGAGACAAAGTTGCAGCTCTTGTCATAAAGAACAAATATTGTGAACATATAATACCAAAAAAACTTCATCTTCAAGATCAAAATCACAAAAAAATTAAAAAAATTCGACTTTTTTTGCCCTTTTCCCCTATTCAGGTCCATAGGTAACAAATTTTTCGAAATTCAAGGAAACAATTAATTACCAAAATGTACCTAAGATCTCAATAAACAACTTTCTAGAACATATGAACTACCTAGGAATGATTCTTAACACCGTTTATGTAGCGCTTAGGCAGTCGCAAAAGTGAAAAATTTTCCGAAAATTTTTTAATTTCATTTGTTTGGAAATTTTTTAAAAATTTTTCTAATTGTAAAGGGTGTCCCAACAAGAACGCAAGAAGGCGCGTTGTTGTCTTTACATCACTAACAGACCCAGTTTCGGCAAATTTATCCATTAATCTCTTTACAGTTGACTCTTTTGGATCATTATTGTGACCCCAAATTGATCGCAAATTTGCGAACTATAGCCGCAAAACTTTCACCATTTTGGTAAAACAATTTCACAATGAGAATGCGTTGTTCATTCGTGTAGCGCTCCATTTTTACTAACCTCGTACCTTCTACTAGCAAACAATTACAATTGTTCAAATGTCAAACAATGACACTTCGAATGGCGCCAAATTTAAATCTTGCGTTCTTGTTGGGACACCCTTTATAAAGCTGTAAAAAATAATAGATCCATATCGAATAAAAATTATTTGCTATTTCTTAGAATATATTAGACTCATTTCCAAAAAATTATATAATTGGTTTTAAAGGATTATACTATCTACGTATACAACATTTTTCTTCGAAAAATTTCGAACTGAACAATTAGTTCACTGTTCTTTTTTTTACAATTTTCGGAATGGCAATATAGGTACATATTTGTTATAAAATGCAAATGAAAATTTTCAACTTATTTTACGCACCCCCTACCCCCCCCCCCCTTTCCAGGAAAAAGCTCTAAGTCCTTCTAATCTGACAAAGCAGGTGTCTGTTTCGTCTCCAGAACAATTTAACCATTTGTATTTATTATTCATGCCGTCTTTTCCATGATGGTTCATAAAATAATTTTTAACTAAAACTAATAAAATTATCTCCAAAATTATCTTAATAACCCTGATCTTCACACATTGATAACAGTTTATTCGAATAGAGAAGTTCTCGTTTAAAAAAAAAATCTGTTTTAATTTTCATAGTACATTGCTTAAGTATACTATATAAAGTATATTAATTTAATATATGTAAATAAATATGCCAAGTTAAATTTTGTAAATATAAAAACACGGAAATCTTAAAGCAATATATATATACATACAATCATATATATATATATATATATATATATATATATATATATATATATATATATATATATATATATATATATATATATATATATATATATATGTATTAGTGTCCTTGCACAAGACTATTTATAAGACCTTTCAAAACATGAGAGATTTTTTCAAATGCTTTACTACAGCGCAATATTCTAAAAGAATCGCTAAGCAACACTGTTGGCAAGTAATTTTTTTCAGTGATTTGTCTTGCCAACAGTGTTGTTTAGCGATTCTTTTAGAATCTTTTCTTTAGTAAAGCATTGGAAAAAATCTCTCATGTCTTGAAAAGTCTTATAAATACTCTTGTGCAGGACACTAATATGTATGTATATGTACATAATTACAAATATGCTGTCTAAACAAGATTTAGACAAAGAATTCTTTTATATTCTATAATTTATTGAATTTATTTAAAAAAAAAACCTTACACTAGCGGCTAGTTTCTTAGTAAATAGTTAAACTTTGTTTAACATACGTTTGAGTTAACCAAGAAACAAAGTTAAACGGGATTTAACCGCCCATGCTGTTTTGCAGTGATGGATTAACAGTTGTCAATTTAGCTAGAAATGCCATACATTGTTTTCAATATAGATGTGGCATTCTTGAAAATAGTTTACGTAAATAGGGCATCACTTAAAAAGCGATGTGAAAATTCTTTAAATTTATTTAAAAAAACTTCAATAACTGAATTCTGAATTTTTGTAAAATAAAAAATTAAATGATATGGACTTAATAAATACCCTCTAGCCAGCCTAGAACCACATGTCTCTATGTCAATACTCTTTCTCCAGCGACAATTGCACTAGTTAAAATGTCGACAACTTTCCTTTTATGTGCGAGTAAAGATACGTTAGACGCAATTTACACTGTGCCTTTTCTGCTTGCCTGTGCAGGCAGGCTTTTTTAGTTCATTGTTGAGAGGGTGTGAGATGCTTGCGGGGTAGAACAAAAGACGCAAAATGAAAATTCGAGGGGATTTATGACATTTTATTTTTTGCCTTTTTCGTACTCTCAGCATTAAACGTGTAAATAAATGCAAAAAAGTCATGAATAAAAAAGGTTTAATGTAAATGTGTGTGACTTTTCGTAGGGTGTTTAAAAGAAAATTGTCAATACAAGGCAGGCTAAAAAGGCATAGTGTGAAATGGCTCTTAGATACAACAGTTCTAGTGTATTTCTGGTGATATTGCCAATGAACGCGTCAACAGATTGTTTTTCTTCTTTATTATTATGTGCAATAATATTAAAAAAATGTACACATGTAGACGAGGGTTGCTAAAATCTACTAGTAAATCTTGGGTTCAAATATCTCCATATGGTCGTAAAAGAACTACCTTCTCAATAGTGTTAAAGTCTACTGGTAGATTTTCAATGACAACCTTATGTTATATGTCAATAGGCATTTGCATTGGCTGGGGTACACCTAGTCAGTAGCACTATTGACAATGTCACTAGAAAATCACTATAATTTTACTATTTACAATGAGCGAGGAAATATCGATATTGTAGACTACAGCCCCTAAAATTTACTAGTGAATCTTTGGTGTCAATGTCTCCATGTTGACCCAAAAGAACTACTTAGTCAGTAGTGATACAGTCTAGTGGTGGATTTCCAATGACAAGCTAATGTTAAATGTCAATAGATGATTACATTGGCTGGGGTATACCTGGTCAGTGGTAATACTGAAAATGTCACTAGTAAATCATTACAATTTCACTATTCGCACTTTCTGCAGGGTAGTGACGCTCCAAAAATAAAACCAAAAAGATCATAATATTTTAAACCCAACGAAATAGACTTTATTTCCAATTAATTCTAAAATCATCATACACAGACCTCTTTGTTAAACGAAATCTTTGCAAGAACTCCAATTCATTATGCACACAAAAATGATTTGGACGTGTTCTTATCTCTCTTATTTTTCTCACAATTGTCCTATCCAAGTTATTTTGGTTTCATAATCACTAAAATCTTCGTCGTCATAACAAGCATCCATTTTATTATGTTATATATTATTATATATGTTATTATACTTTTTGTAAATATTTTTTTTTTCAATTGCGTAATATTAATTTCATATATTTATCATTTGACAGTTCTAACTATAGTTTAGCTGAGCAATGTTGCTGGGTTAAACCTATAATCTTTATTTGAAAAACAAAATTTTAAGTTTAAACTACAGTTAACTAACAAGTAGAGTTTATCTTTATGTTAAAATCTAGCTCTAGGTATTTGAAATTTGAACTTAACTTGAATAAAATATAATGAGTGCCAGTTTATAAAAAAAAAATGAAGTTGATCTGTTTTAATGAAAATGGTTTAGCCGAATTTGCTTTGATATGAAAAATTGTATGTAAGTATCATCATTCCACGCCAAAGCGGGCGTTTTGCAAATTTTTTTTTGATTTCGCCAATTTTGTGGTATTTTTTCAGCGTCATTCAAAAGACCCTCCAACGTAAATTTGGGTATTTTTTGGATATTTGATTTTTATCGAATTTTGAAAATCTAAAAAGACTAGACATACCAAACGGACGACACAATCGTCCGTAGTCTAGAATCAAAATTTAAATAATTTTATAACGATTCAAAGAAAATGTATCTAAACTTCATAAAAAATTCATTAAAACACAGCCATACATACATACATACATATGCAATACATACAATTAAAATAAATTCTGTGAAGTCCGACTTTGACCCGAGCACGAAGGGTTCCGAACGGACACCAGATATGTAATTCAATACGAACTTTAGCCCATATAATAAATAGTTTTGACTTTTTTCGTTTTTCGGTTTTGAGCGTTTTTAGGTTTTGGCGTTTTTTGCGTTTTTCCGGTTTTGGGGATTTTTTTTTTAAGTTTTGGCGCTTTTTAGTTTTGGCACTTTTTTTTCCCGTTTTGTCGATTTTTTCGGTTTTGGGTGTTTTTTCATTTTGGCGATTTTTTTCATTTTGGCGATTTTTTTCTTTCATTTAGGCAATTTTTTTAGTTTTTACTTTTTTTTCATTCTGCGGATTTTTTCGTTTTGTCGATTTTTTTTTTGGTTTTGCCGATTTATTTTAGTGTTCGAATTTTTTTTAATTTGGTGATTTTTTTCGTTTTAGCGTTTTTTTTTGGTTTGGCGATTTTATAATATTCGGATTTCTTTAGGTTTTACCGTTTTTGAAAATTTCAAGAGTTTGCCTCTTACGGTTTCCAAGAACAGCAAGTTGTCAAAATTACATAGTCAAAATTGCATTAAATGATGGACGACCACCCTTTAATTAAATTTTTTTTTTAAATTTTAGTGTTAATTGTTGTAGTCTGTATAAAAATACACTAATTTTACAAATTTTAAGTGTCAATATACATACGTACATACAATTGTATGTATTGGGATTTTAAAATTTTTCGTTAACTCTCATGTATTTGTTGTTGTAGCGGCCAAGGTTCAACATACTCTGTCTAAATTTCAGGTCAGTGGCTCTTACGGTTCCTGAGGAAATAGCGTGTGACGGACAAACGGACAGCGTAGAGATAACAATAGGGTTCCTTTTCACCTTTGGTGTACGGAGCCCTAAAAATTCTTAGATCAAGAGAAATACTACTAACTAGGGATTTCCGTTCGGTTTTAACCGAAACCGAAACCGCGGTTTTTAACCCATAAAAACCGAAACCGACAAAAAAAGCGTCGGTTTTTTAAGTTCTACTTTAACATTTTTATCTTTTTTAAAAATACGGCAAATGTGCCTTACATTGAAGACTTAAGGCCCAACTACAATATGAATGAGCTAGCTTAAGTAACTGTGCGGTTACATATAAAACGTATGTGGCAAACTATAATGTACTTAACAAACTTTTCGTCAAGTTTCGTCAAATGTCATTTGCTTAAGTAAAGTGCCAAACTGAACGCACATTCCGTAAGGAGACAACTGTTTGTGCTTTTTTTTTAGCTCAAACAAGCAGCAGCAGAAAATATTCATTGATTTTAAATATTTTTTTAAATAAATAAGGAAAATAAAGCAAAACTTTTATTTTCATTGCACATGTATTTACTTATGTATATTCACTGTTGTACTTTTTAGTAGGCAAAACAAATAAAACAAGTAATAAGGTGACGGATATATTTATATGTGAATTTTTAATAGATTAGGACATTCTTTCAAGTTAGTTTGATTGAATTGCATTCATTTATGAGTTATGAGAAGAAACAAAATTAATACAAAATTATTGACAATACCTAGATGTGCAGCTGTGGCTAAAGAATACTTAAGTGCATGTAAGTACATTGTGGCCACCTAAAAGTCACATCTGAATTGTTTAAGCATTTGACAGACTTATCGTTCAATTCTGACATTAGCTTAAGCCATCTTATTCATATTATAGTTGGGCCTTTATACATTACTAAGCATTCTGCAACAATGAAAAGTAAACAAATTCTAGAATTTTAAGAAAATTATAACAATTCTTTGTAGGAAGAATTGTAATCTGTGTTTTTTTATGGGAATTGTTACAATTTAAGTTTAAAATTTTTTAAACGCACTAATAATCCCAAATATTTTACTTATTAAGTAAAATATTTTATTTTATTTTATTAAAAATACATTGAAATTGATTATTGAGGGGGTTAGCTGGATCCTATGCGCATTTCACTGTTGCTAATGCAGATCATCAGGGAACCTTTACCCAAAGCTTCTTAGAACAACTAGAGTTATTATATTATAAACTTTCATTTAAACAAATGAGAAAAGCTCAATAATAAATAACAAAGTTGAAACAAGAACTCAATAATCAACATGTTTTTTATTTTCTTACTTTACTATTGCTACATTGGCTGACTTTTTTTCAGCTTCAAATTGTAGTCGTAAGAGTATGTTAAAGAAAATAAATGTAAATAACAACAACAGCTATTTAAGAATAGAGCGTTGCCATACAAGTATTTTTTTGACCGGGTGCAGTCAAGTTAATAATTAGTGTTTTTTTTATGGGAATTGTTACAATTTAAGTTGATGATCTGCATTAGCAACAGTGAAATGCGCATAGGATCCAGCTAAACCCCTCAATAATCAATTTCAATGTATTTTTAATAAAATAAAAAAAAAATATTTTACTTAATAAGTAAAATATTTGGGATTATTAGTGCGTTTAAAAAATTTTTAACTTAGAATTGTAATCTGTTATCAAAAAATCTCTAGCAGATGTAAAGCAAAAAGACGATAATTTTAACGTTCTTCGGCAAGAATTTGTGCTTTATAAACAAACGAACAACAAAACAACCAACATATTGCTTCACAAGGCAATAACTAGAGCTGTGTCGTTCATGAACGAACGAGTATAAATGAAAGAATCAGTAAAATGAACGAAGTGAGCCGGTCACTTTACTGAGCTGTTTTGGCTCAGCAGTGCTGATAAAAAGTACAATTGAACGAACGAGCGCACTTAGGTGCTTTTGTTTTGTTTTTTTTTTGCTTTTTCTTTATTCGTGCGAGATTTTTTGTCACATTCTGGTTTTCATTTGCCTGCTTTTAGTAGCAGTATGACCATTATGAAATTAATATTTCTTAGGATTTTAGAACATATTAAGAGTTTTTTAAACAAATTTACCTATGTAGATAATAATATTATAAACAGTCTATTTTGATTCTTTATATGTCCCCTGCAGGAGAATAGGCGATAATTGTCTAAAAGCTACTAGTATAATTACTAGAATAGCAAGAACTAGTGCAAAATGGGGTAAAGTTGTTGTGTAAAATTACTAGTGCTGATGAGTACTAGTATATGAAGTAGTTCCAAGGCACAACATTGCAAAATAAATTTTAACTGTCTAACAGAGCTCTTGCACTGTATGAAAATTGGTATCACATGATTACTAAAATTTTAGCTTGATCTAAAAGTAATTAAAATTAAATAATAATAATTACCCTTTTGTATTTCTCAATTTTGATAAATAATTGCAAATTTTAACTAGCGTTGTCACTGAGTAACAAAAGGAATAAAACCACCAATTTTATAGAATTTTTCTTTACAAAAGAACTGATAATAAACTAGTCCTAAACTAGTACCATTAGGATAGTATAGGAAGGTTTACAGTTGGGAACTAGTGGTGGTGATTTCTGTACTACTAAAATACTAGTTGGACACCAGTTCGTTCTCCTGCAGGGTCGCTCTTTTGCCAATATGAATCTTTTGATTTCTTATTCCTTTAATATTTTAAACATTTTACTTGCTGATTTTTTTTTTTTTTTTGTTTCTATTGTTTGTGTTGCTTAGTTTGCTAAACAATTCATAACAAACTCACTTGACAAATGCCCTTTTTATTTGACGAATCAGCTTTTGTTTGTTTTTTTTTTATTTCGTTCTATTTCTTGAAAAGAGCGGATGAACGAAATGAACGAACTCGTTCTTTTTTAGAAAATGAACGAAAATGAGCGGTCACTTGAATGAACGATTTGGCACAGCTCTAGCAATAACACAATAAAGCCCTCTTCAACTGAAAGCGCAAGAGTGTTTTCTGTCGCTGGTAACTTCTGCTTAAAAATAAGATTTCGTTTAAACGACCTACATTGAACGCTTTAACGTTTCTGAAATTTTGTTACTTGGATAATTAAATATAAATCTTTTATTCTTAAGCTTTTTATACACATACTCACTACTAAATGTTCCTTTTTTAATATAAGTACCTGAATTGAATACAAACCAGAGAAACTTTCTCACCCCTATAGTAACTATTTTTTCCCTCGAAAAATTTTTCCCAGAAATATTTTCAATTTTTCACTGAAAGAAAAACACTTCGTAACGGGAATGAAAGCGTTACGTTGAACCACTTTCATTAATACAATGACAAATTTCATTCATAAAATGAAACATTACGTTATAGTGATGCAAATTTCATTAATGGA
This sequence comes from Tachina grossa, assembly GCA_949987645.1. Taxonomy (NCBI): domain Eukaryota; kingdom Metazoa; phylum Arthropoda; class Insecta; order Diptera; family Tachinidae; genus Tachina; species Tachina grossa. The sequence goes on along the minus strand of OX465278.1, from coordinate 46,353,883 downwards.
CTGAAACGTTTCTAGTGCTTACTATTTTACATTTTGTAGTATCATTGATGTTACGAAATAATGTTCATTCGGGTAATGAAAAACTTAAATACAGGTTTTTATGCAAAATTCATAATAAGATCAAAGTTTAAAGTTCATATATAAAAGATCAAAATACAATTGTAATTAATCTAAAGTTATGGAAATTATAGTTTTGATGCAACTTTAATGAAATATTTTCGTAACTACAATGAAGAAAACTTCTGCTGCTCGCTAGTAGCCAGTTTGCTACCCTTGTAGTCCCAGGTTCGAATCCTGGAGATAAGTCAAAGATTTTTTTTTAATATATATAGATTTATATATGTATATTTATTTTTAGGTAATAACTTTTTCAAATAAATTAAATAATGTTGAATTAATTAGATCAATTAAATAATATTGAGTTAAAATTTCATTGATGATGGTGTATGTATTTAGTGTGTATCAAAATAATATTTGAGGTTTTTGTGGCTGCAGCGGTAAGCGCGTTGACTACCACGCGATGAGTTCCAAGTTCAAATCTTGGTCGGGGAAAAGCCAATTATACATATCCATACAAGCATTTTTCTGATACGTAAGTTGAATAATTAAATACAATGATAATTAAAAAAAAACATTAAATTAATGAAGCAGAGTCATTACAACAATGACTTATGTTGTTTGTTAACACAATGATAGATATCACCAAAAAATTAAACGTTACGTCTGAATAACGAAATACTGTCATGATATACATGAAGAATGTTGTTAATTCAATGAAATAGTTCGTTAAAAACATGTAAGAAGTTGAGTTGAAGTGAGTCTTCATTGTATAAATTAAAAAGCTTCCTTGCAATAATTACATTTTTCATTTAGAATATGAAAATGTACGTTGCTTAGTAAAAAACATGTCGTTACATGAATGAAAATATTTCGTTGTGTACATGACATATTTTCAGCTAATGAAACAATTTTCGTAATGTGAATGAAGCATTGCATTGGTTGAAAAATAATGACAAAATCATAAATATAATGTCCAAAATCATTGCATTTACGAAGGTTTTTCTCTCAGTATTGGTTCTCCTTATCATGAACAATCTGCCTTATCGTGGTTGGCGTATTTATTGTATCGAATAATTTCGATATTTTTCTTCGAATTATATATTAAAAGCTATAATTATTTATTTTTAGGACAATAATTCCCTACAACACATTTTTTCATAGAGTATGAATCTCTTTGGTTCACAGACAGTAAATTTCATGGTGTTATACTTAATGAAAAAATAGCTAAATCAACAGAAGCACCTCCATGAGTACAACTTTAAAGTTAAATAAGTTTCATTTATAACCTAAATGTGTGTGATTTTAAGCTTTACAAAAATTCTTCCTTTTTTACAGTCACGTGGACTGATAGTGGGGAAAAAATTTCACGGGATATTCAAGATAGCATTTTTCTCTTCGAGGGGAATTAAAATTTCACATGAAGAAAAATTCCATTAGTTTTTCACGATAGGGATAATTATTTTTAAATCATCATTTATCTTTCCAGCATACATACATATTTTTAAAACCGAAACCGAACCGAAACCGGCCGGTTTTAGTAGCTTAAAACCGGAAACCGCGGTTTTTTAATTTCCACGGTTTTTGGCAAACCCTACTACAAACATATACTCTCGTGTTTTGTTTCTTTTTAACCCCCGACTAAAAAAAGGGTTGTTATAAGTTTGTAGTGTGTGTCTGTGTGTCTGTCCGCGTGCAAGTACAGGACAAACGGCTGGACCGATTTTCATTTAGTTTTTTTCTGTTTGAAAGATGACTTGATCGAGAAGGTTCTTAGCTATGTTTAAAGAAAATCGGTCCAGCCGCTTAGAAGATATAACATCTTTTCTGAAAAAAGTCGGGGGTTTTTACAATTTTTAATTTTTGTTATTTACTTGTAAGCTAATAACTGCGTGTGTAATATGTGTGCATGTAGTAGTAGCAACTTTAAACGCTTATAGCTCCCAAAATACAAAACCGATTTCAATAAAATATTGATTCTGCACATATGTACGGAAAAAAAACCATATAAATCTTTTAAAAATCGGTGCAGTGGTACCAGCGTAAAAGTGATTACAAAAAACATGTTCGCCTATTAATTGTATAGATATACATACATACATACATACATGTACTATAATTTAAGAATCTAAATTTTTTTTGTCATATGATGCACTCCGTAATTTTGTTTGGTCTGAGTTATTTCTGCGCACTACAAAATAATAGCTAATTCCCAGTGAAAAAAAATAATGATTCAGGAACTTGTTTTTCTCTACTATCAATAAGTGTATATTTTTGATTTTTCAGGAATCGATTATCAAATGATCAAAATTGGCGCTATTTCCGTATTAGAAGTTCAGGATCTTATTGACTTCCTTGGAAGCTCTTTTTTTTTACTGGGATTCTTTTTCAAAGACCAAAAATATACCCAATTCAAGTCTCAGAAACAAAATATTATTAAATCCTTTAAAATCATGTGAATATTAATTATGCCGAACATATTCTCAAACACGAAATGACGTAACAATTCATGTGTTTACAAATTAAAGTCGTGCACAGTTCCACTTGATTGCACAACTTTAGGTATTATTATGTCATAAGTTCTTATATCCAGTGTCATTTCTATAAACTATTTCACACCAATATTTTTTTTAAGACGTTTTTTTTATTTACTGTATCTTCAAATATGAACTAACAATAAGTATTCAAATCTTAATCTAAAGGCACAACCAATGTCGGACATAAACTAAGTGATAGTTATTAATAATACATAAGTAGTGATAAGCACAAAAAAAATATTTTTAAGCAGCTGCATCTAGAGCAGTAACCCGCAAGCAGCGTGACCATTTTAGCATTTTTGCAGCTAAATTTAGCATTTTTTTTGTTGATTTAGCTGCAAAGTTTTCGATTTAGCAGTTAGCATTTCCGTTAGCATTTTTCAATTTTTTATTTAGCATTTTCTAGCATTTTTTCATGTTAATCTACATAACTTTTAACAATATCTCTTATACGTAAAAGAGGCTGACTTCCAAAACGTCAACTGCCTTCCAACAAAGTGTAGTGTTTCATAACACTGCAGAACAAAACATTGACATATACCTTTTCATAACGTCTGATCTAGAGCAGTGTCCCGCAAAATAAAATGTGTCTGTATTGGTGAGAAAAATGAGAGTAAAATAAACTTGCACTTGAAGAAAAGTTTTGTAATATAAAATACATGATGTGGTTATTAGTTGTTTGTATTTTTTTTTTCTAAATATGCAATTTAATAAAAACTAAAAATTTAATAACCATTCAACAATTTAGTGTATAAATTCAAAATTAAATTTATTCACAGCTCTGTGGATACTATTAAAATGCCTTTTTAAACCATTTTCGCTATTATTTTTTAATGTTTCATAACATAAAATGCATTGCATATTGCGAAAAGCATTTTTCATCACGAAATATTTCTTAGCTTCCATAATTATATTATCAATTTTTTTTTCTGTAGAAATTTATTAAATTTTAACTTTAATTTCGTTCCGTGTGCTCAAAAAAACTAAACCAAAAACCAGGAAAAAATTAATACATGCGTGCACAACTTAATTCGTCGCTTGCTCAGTGACGACTAAATGAAAGAGCATAAGCATGTATGTGATTTTCATCTGCACAATTGTGCTATGGCTTCAGCGTGACCGTTTGACCGACTAAAGTGGCAATTTGCCACTTTTTCAACTGCGTTTCCCCTTTTTCGACTGCCTTGCCACTTTTTGACCCCCTTTATTTAGGGTGAGTTATATGAAAATACATTAAAAATAAAAAGTTTAGAGCAGTTTTCTCGTTTTTTTTTTAATTTTGCCCCTTTTTTTGATAAATCCCCTATTTGTTGCCACTTTTTGAAAAATGTCATCGGTCACCCTGTATGGCTTGCGGGTTACTGATCTAGAGCAGCGATCCCCACACACATACATTGAAACTTATGTTTGTGTTGGTGCTTCGTTTTTGAGCGTAATATATTTTGCTCTTCTTATGGCAGGGTTGCCAAGACATATTTCTAATATATTTGTAAAACTCTAATTCAAGTCAATTCCTCTTGTTCAAAAACAGATTAATGCACATATGATGTATTTTAAATAGTATATAATAACTTACTTTCAGTATGATTATTCAAGCTCTAAAAAATAGCAAACCTTAAATTTAAACTAATTTAAAAAGAATCCATTGTTGTCTGGTAAAATGTGACTGCACAACCGGCACATATAAATAGTCTGAGAGTAAAATGGTAGCCCTGATCAGTGATGGGAAAGTTGGTACGATCGTCCTTTTTTGATACTATTTGACATGAAAAAGTACCGTAGTACTCCCGCAACACGTTTGATACTATTACGGCCAGCTTAGAAATATAGTCGGAAGATGCGCGTATGCATATATTTTTGCGAAGAATTAAATTTCTTTTTCGACAACTGGCACGAAACTTTATTAGTAAAGACATTTTAGAAACGTGTACCCAACCAATCACAATTAAATATAAATGAAAATTATATTTGATTCAATGATATTTTCTGTGGCACAGAAGTTGATCTCTATGTAAGCAGAAATCATGTTGAAACAACTGTTTCAGTTTAAAGAAAATTGTCAAGTTCTTAGAGCAAAAGTGGACTTTGACAGTTTAGTTTAGTAAGTATCCCTCTGAAAATGTTTTATTTGATAATTATACTACTTTTAATTAAAGTGTTTCCCAGCGAAAAGCAAAATTTTTAAAATATTAACAACCAATATAGAGCATACTATGGAAGAACTGAAGCCATTAACAACAGAAAATATATGTATGCAGTTTCTGGACTTCCGTGGCTATAACTAAAAACGCATTGGGCGAATACATGTTTCCTGGTAAATCGAGAGTAGTTTACGGAATTTTGTCCATACCTCACTTCTCTGCAAATATCGAAAGGATTTTCTCTTACCACAATATCAGGAAAACAAAACAAAGGAATAGAATTTATGTTCCAACAGTACAGTCTTATCCAGGCCAAAGATTTGTTGAAGTCTAAAAAGTCATGAATAAAATTCCGTAATAGTAATAGGGAAAACAAAAAATTCTAATTGGAAAAGGGAGAAATTTCAACCGGAATTTATTCATGATAGCCCTGAATATTTATACCCACCCAGACAGAAAAAGATAATCAGCACGATGTTGTTACGATGGTCTGCGGTTACAACTAACATCAGTATAACATATGTTTACCAATATTTTAAGGAACTCATAACATTAAAATGGTAACGCCGAATGACCGTCCTCCAACTCTTGTTTTTAATGTTGGTGCAATACTCTAAATACAAATTTATAAGGTCGTCACAATGGAAATTTTCAAACTTAAGTCAACTTTTTGTATTTACGGTGTTGTAGTGGTATAGGATTACTATGAACACGGTATTTGAAAACACAAACTAATATTCTTGTGTTTGTAGTACTGTGGTGGTACAAAATTTTTGGAAGAGTCGTAATTTTGTATTTACAGTGTTGTGAAGGCACATACTTTTTGCGCAAAATCACAATTTCTGTCTGGTTATGTACATAGGTATATGCTTTTTGTTCATTTTCTTATTTATTTGTAATAAATTTTATATAATTTTTTGTTAATAAAATTTAAATAAAAAAATAGTTTTTGGTACTCTCGGGATCAAAAAAGTACTCCAAAAATTTTTTTTGGTACCGAAATGCAAATCTCATTTCCCATCACTGGCCCTGATTGTAGTAACAATTGAGTACACATTAAATAAAAATACAAATTATCTCTTATTGCTCTCTTCATTTATGTGAGAGCCAGGGATGATAAATGAGAAAACCAATTTCGTACCAATTACCTTTTAAAATCGTATTTTTTCGACCCCAATAGTACTAAACTCGTTTTTTTGGGTTTTAACTTTTTTATTATTATATTTTCAGAACATGTCGCTCATTCACTCATATAACGTCATAACTCAAAAAAACTAGTTTGCCAGAACACAAGTTTAAAGTTTTCAAATTTTGTGTTTCATTTAAAAAAAAGAACGATATGAAGATTAATCTGCATCATTAACATAAAAATTAAAAATTTTTAGAATTCGGGATACTAGTCTTCTTTCGCAGGGGGTTTCTTTCGACATAGTCGACAGAGGCAGTAAATACATATCGTTGGTCTCAAGTAGAAATGCCCCAAAATAAAATAATTCTTATTTTACAGGGGTAAGGTGTAATTTTTGTACATCTAATTATAAAAGCGTTATTTTTTAAACTATTGTAATAAATTTTTGTGGCGATTTTTATTTGTGTGAATGTATTGGAATCACTGAAAAATTAAATTCGTAAAAAATACGAGTTAATGTAGAAACAGAATAAAGTCTGCAACTTCAGGAAAATCGCTGACAAATTAATCAAGCCCATAATAACATCGACGGCAGTAACTTCAAATGCTCTCTAATTTTTGTTTTATTTTCTTTTGTGCTTATTTTTCTTTGCAGTTTTGTTTACAAAATGTATGAAATTTATTGAAAGTATGGTAACATTTTTGTGAGAATAAGTATTTATATGTGAGAGCATAAGAAAAAACGCTCTCAAAATAAAATAGATTCTATCTCACGACTGGTTTCTGCGGCTGTTTTTTTGTGTCAATTTGTATGGAAAATGTGTTGAAGTCGGTATTCTGTTTAATCATTTAGGTTCTTTCAATAAGTCTTTTGTTTGTATTAGACTTTCGAGTCTTCGTTTTGATTATGAAAATACTTTTTCCACATTCGCTGATGAGTGTGGAATTGACAATATTCTCCTGATAACTTTTGAATGGTACGGAAAAATGAGCTCATCCAGTTAATTTTTCAAAGTTCAAAAGTTTGTTATTTATACTTTCACAATTTCCATTTATTTTTTAATAAGAAATTTACGATACTACTAACATTTTCGGGAGTAAATTTTGTTAGCCAGGTTAAAATAATGATCCCGATTTATTTTTTGTGTGAAAAAAACAAGGTATAGTCTCGAAAATTATAGTACCAAATGAGTCACGGGGGTACCAACGTACTTTTATTGTTCAAATTGTACCAAAAAAGTACAACTGTACCAACTTGAGAGCGCTCGCACGCGTGCGCGGTTTTGAAGATCACTGATCTAGAGTGTTGTTTATTAGAGCCCTTGTATCTCTGTTTTTTAAGCGGATGTTTCCAGTAAAGTTCAATATATTACGAGCAAGCGGATTAGGATGTGACTCGATTTTTGTTAGGTATTTGCCTGCGTATTTTGCAATTTCTTCAGTCACTAGTGTCATATTTAAATCATGATGTATATTTGAATTTTTGATGTACCATGGAGCCGACGTTATCAAGCGTAAAATTTTGTTTTGCCTTCGTTGGATTTTCTCAACATTTGAAGCTGAAGCAGTGCCCCGTAGCTGAATTCCGTAGCACCATATTGGCTTTAAAAGCGACTTGTATATTAATAGTTTGCAGTCTAGGCTGAGTGTTGAATTTCTACCAATCAGCCAATGTACCTGAGTTAATTTAAGTTTCATTTGTGATAGCTTAAGCTATGTACAGACGGTTGTCAGATCTTACAATATTGCCAGTAAAATGTGCTAAAAATTTCTTACAACCGTGTGAACTGACAATTTTTGTCAGACGTCGTTGCTAGAAAAAGCATTGTCAGTCCATTACAAGACTAGCACCTGACAACAAATTGTCAGACATCTTTCAATCAACATTGTAAAATTGTTGCCAGATATTTGTCAGACATTTTCATATTGTCAGATGTGCGAAGTTTTTGCATCTGACAATGGCGTCATTGTAAGAGAATTCTTTCTATGGGCAACACTGCACATGCTTGATTTTAAAGAAAAAATTGATGATAAAATATATGCAGAAAAAATCATTGCAATTGCTTCTTTATGGTCCATAATAATTTATACTTTCACTTTTTGCGTTTAAAACAAACACAAACGATAAATATTTTAGAATTTCTAACAAATGCTTTAAGTCTGGCAAAGCATAACAACAGATCTAACAATTTTTGCATATAACAACCGTGTGAACTGACACTTTTTCTACTGACGATTTTGTCAGATGAATTTATTGTCATACAACCGTCTGGCAATAAATTGTAAGATTTTCTGACAACCGTGTGAACTGACGAGGTATATTGTGCTGGCAATTTTCGATTGCCAGTACATTGTTAGCACATTGCCAGATCTGACAATATTGTAAGATCTGACAATCGTCTGTACATAGCTTTAGAATCAATGTGGTGTTTCCATGTAAGTCGTCGATCAAGCTGTATACCAAGATATTTCACATGTGAATGTTGAGGAACAACTTGATTGTTAATCCGAATGGGGGAACAAGTAGCTCTTCGTAAGGTAAATGTTACTTGAACACAATATAATGCCGCGTTTTTTTAATAGTAAATATTTTTGAAATACTGTAAATTTACAGTGTAAATATGTGTTACGACATCAAAATTGATGTTTATATTCGACTTAGTACTTTGTAACGATATCGCGTGATGTAAGCTTTTAAATGCCATGTTGTTCAATAATTTATGGAGATAAATTAAAATTTTTTGTACATATGTAAGTGCAAATAATCATCCGCCTTTAAAAGAGTCTCATGAACAACATTTTTATTCCAAAACCAAAAATTCAAGGCAACGAGTTTTTGTAATTAAATTTGGTTACAGGTATCATCTATTAACCGGATTAAATTAATTAAAAATCCTATTTTATTTAATACAATAAAATATACACAAAACATACATATAATATGCATAAAATGAAATAAAATATGCATTTTTATTATACATTTATTTCTAATTAATTTTTTATGTTCGGTTGCTCCGAGTCTTTAAGTTAGAGATGGGCGTGAGTCCGTTTTATTTTCGTTATTGTACGTGATAGAAAATGTCTGCAATACAAATGTAATATCTGCTCGAAGCCCCAAAAATAATTTTGTATTATAATAATTTTGTTTCTACAAGTCAGGCAGACTCAAAAAAATTAGTGCTTTCCATATAAATTTTATACTCAAGTCAGCCGTCCATATTGTAGAAACAGAGGCTTATGCCCTAATTCAGTAAGGAGATTTAGGACGTTTTTGTTTGAACATACTTTTGAGTTCTCTAAATTATTTTTTTCAAAAATGGTTGTTGTCTTTGATAATGAAAAATAAAAATATTATTGCCATGTTTTTAAAACATAAAAATTAAATTAAAGTATTATATATACAATAGTTTGAAAAATATATGAACAAATAAATATGTGTTGGATATAATGTTTGGAACAAAATCATAAAGCAAATACACGAACCTTCTAGCATTGACAATAAATAATAATCGTCTCAAAGAATCACAACTGCGTTTTTTTTGTCCATAGACAAGACGATGCATTGGGGCATTAGTCTTTAGATTTTTGGCATTTTAACCCTAGAAAGATAATCTGCGCAAAATTTACGCATACCCTTTCAATATATTGTTATTTCTCTTTATTTACAATGAATTCGCATTTGTACTCTTTAGACATCTCAGCCGTTAATGGGTGCATTCATAAGACGTAGCTGTTGCGCAACCGTTGAGCGTTTGTCTTAGAAACGCCTAGTTGAGTAATTCCGCCCCACTCAACAGTTGAGTAATTTTCCATCATAAACTTTTTTCGCTACCTATAGTCAACGTGTTGTACTCAGCCTAAACAGCTGTTCGAATAGAGTTATGCCTGTTATATGCTTTGTTAGGTGGAAGGAGCAAGTATTTGTTAAATTTTATATTACAAATGCGATGAAGTAACGAAATAAAGATATAAAATTAAATTATATCCATCAAGCCGTTTCTAAGACGTAATTTTTGGGGCCAACAGTTGCCAACAGTTTCACAATTGTTGTGCTCAACTGCTACGTCTTATGAATGCGCCCAATGATACCTTTAATGAGACCCAAACGTCGTGGCGGTTGGTATTTAAATTTTTAAAATATAAGGTGTATGTGAGTCAAAATTACACATGATTATCTTTAGAGTGACTTTCAAGTTTATTATTTTCATGAACATTCGTGTTGTTTGTTTTTTTGATAACCACTTATTGTACATCAATTGTTAAATTTTATGTAGAAGCTTTTAATTTGTCGATAGCATGACTCGAAAAAAATTATAATCTGGAATTTGGATAAAGATGCTATCCTAGCCGCCTTTTTAGATACTGATGACGAAATCACTTGTAAAGAAACGGATAGCGAGATAGTGCTAATTCACACGGTGAAATTTATGACGTCTATTTTTCTTAATTCTCTTTTGAAGTTGCTACCAAAAATTCCTTGCATTCATACGATGTTTTTTTTTTTTTGGACGTCTAATTTTACTTCTCTCCACTCATATAGCCAATAAGCTGGAAGAGCAACAATAAAAAATAACAATAAGATAGAAGAGTAACATTGATACGTAACAACAATAACAACAAGAGCAATGTAAAGAGAAATATGAAAAAAACCATGGAAAACAGAAATCGAATCATTTTTTCTACCCCTCTTTCTTCTCTAACCCGTTCGCTGACAAACAAAAAGTGACGTCGAAAAATAGACTTCATAAAAGTCTTCGTGTGAATTAGGTGATAGAAAACCGCTAGAGGGAAGATGATGTACAGAGCGACATTGAAGAAGCTTCCAAGCATGCGGAGACCAAAGAACAGCTGACGCCTATCACAGGCGAGTACATACGCGAAGTCAACATAGAGCAACCAGCTTCTTCATCAGTATCTCTCTGTCACAGAGGGCTAAAGGAGGAAATAATAAACATTGTTGGTTGTCACCAAAATCGGCCGAATGCCGGCATTTAATATCTTGTTAGATCTCAAAGGGGTGCTACACGAATGTGTTGCAATCTGTATGAACCCCTTTCATGCTTAAACTAGTTTTTGGTTGATGATATAATTACGAATATCGCAAAATGGACTAATGCCGAGATATCTTTTAAAAGAAGTAAATCTATGACCAGCGCTGTATTTCGGGTTACGTGCGAAGTTGAAATTTGTGCTTTAATTGGGATTTTGGTAATGACAGCAATGAGAAAGGTCTTGATAATATTGACATCTGACTGATTTTAAAAAATCTTTATACATATATTTTATAAAAAATAATTTGTTTATTTAGTATATTCATTGAAATTAATGACTATAAATCCAAAAACGGGTGATAAGTTTTCAAAGATATATGATCTCTTAATTGTTTGAATTACTGAAGTTGTTCTTTTGTTTTTGTTTTTTCTGATAATAAAAATATATTTACATATTTAAAACTCGGCTATTTTTACTGCAGTTATATAGAAAAATGTAGTCAACATTAGGTTATTTTAATTTAATCAACAAAATGCTACAATTTAGCTTTCCAAAAAGTATGCGTAAATTTTACGCATGATTATCTTTAACGTATGTCAGAATATGATTATCTTTCTAGGGTTAAAATCGCTATTAACTTTCTTTATGTCATTGCGAGCAAGCCAAGAATTGAGTCCATAAGTGAGCTTGCCTGAATGATATTTTTTTTCGCATGCATGTGAAAATCTACTCGCAATCCCATTTCTACTTTGAATACAAATCATTTAATTTTTATTATTTCAATCTTATATAACGTTTTTGTAGACTCTCAGTTGATTGAAATTAAATTTACACTAACGAAAACTCCAACAAAACATTTTTCATGCACGAACAAGAAAAAAATGATGCATACCATACATCCATATATTTATAATATGCAAAAAAAAAAATAAATTACTAACAAATCAATGTCATTCTATTGCAAATTATTTGATTTATATTTTATTTATATTTTTACAATGTTGAGTAAAGCTGCATACATATAATGCATACAAACACATATCCCTCAATTTGCGTATACACTGAGAGGAAAAAGGCGTTGCAAGATCAACAACAAAATCTGAGGTTACTATAACACTCTACGTTGTCACTTTATAGATATTATTATTGTCGTTTCGCTCTTCACTATTCAATAAATTGCACGATACTGAAAAGAAATATTGCGCAATTTTTCTTACAATATGTACATATATGAAAAGATAATCAAGAGCTACACATCCATGTGTGTTTACACGTGGTACATACGTGCTAGATTTATATAAAATCCTAAACAAATTAAATAATTTTTAAATGAGTAATTTAAAAAATAGAACAATAATATTTAGTGATTTAACTGGAAATAATTATTTTACAAAATATTTCTTGTTGCGCAATATGCATAAATCAAAAGACTTGATTTTATCAAATATATTGTGCCATATCAGAAATTTTCTTCCTATGTGAAGGCATAGGTCGTGTATAGTCAGTCACAAAAACTTTTTAAAATTCTGTTAATAACATCTTGGGCATATGGTCTAGTTACTCCGTCCATACTTGTGCAACCATATTCTACTAAATTTACTTTGTAGAATATGTAATAAATAAATAAATATGGTGCCATATACCAATATAATATACACACAGTATCAATTATGGCACAATAATATTTTTATTTATTTATTTTTTTATGTTTTTTTAAAGAGTAACACTCAATGGACACCTATTACTATTACTAGGTGTTACCCTCTTTAGGAAAAGGATAGTGCTAGAGAAGACAGTTGGTGGAGGAAGAGATAGATAGAGAAAACATTCATTCTTTTACAACTCTGCTTTTTGCACGTTTTTAATTTTCAAAGCTGTGTTGAGTAGCCGTTTCACTGGTTATTTTACTTTGCTGATGGTTCTGCTACACAATACCGACGAAGGTGCTACATTAGGATTAGTATCCGCTGAAGCAGGAGTAGTTCAGTGACCAGTGCCTATGCCTTCATCACTTGAACTTTTCTACAACATTGCAAATGTTACATTATGCATTAAACACATTCACCACAGCAGACTACACGAACACACGACTTCAAATGCCGCAAGCAGCATTTGTTGCCTCGTAGCCGGGTACTTAATTATTTTGGAGACGGCAGCAGCACCATCTTCAGCTGATATTCAAGTACAAATACATAGTTCAGTATTGTCACTTTTATATATTTTGCATTTATAAAAATTAATTACTCTTTTAAAATATACTTATTTCACGTAAAAGTACAAAAATGAATCAATTTATTTATTATGTCAATTTTTGGATATTATTTCTGTTGAATAATATGAAATAATTGTACAAAAGCATTCATTCAACATTTTGTATTGTACTGGCAATACTGAATTTCCTCATTGTAGACAAAGAAATAGAAATTAGTTTAATTGGACTACAACGGCGAAATCAGCATAGACAACAACCTGTCGCCATGTTGCCTTGCTGTGTGCAAAAGAATTATTCTCATATAAACATGTGTATTCTATCCTTGACATTTGGTAGTCGGTAGCTTGCTGTGGTGAATGTGTTTAATGCTTTATAGATAATGTTGGGGGTCTACTCTGTAATTCGAAATGAACGAAAATGCTTTCGAATTTACATCATATAAACATACAAATTCGAAAGTATTTTCCTTCGTTTCGAATTACACAGTAGACGCCCTGTTTTTCAACTTGTACGCATTGTACACACCGCTTGCCAATTTTTAAAATTTTAGCACAAATATTGTGGATACCCTTTGTATAACGAATGTGATCAGTTTAGCACACGTATGGTGGCTTTTTTTTCTTTGGGTGTACATACTTTATATGATTTTTAGATCTACTCAATTTTATCGGTTTTATTTATTCAGCCAGCAGATGTCTGATGCTTTAATATCATTCAATTATATTTTACTCTAATGATGTATTGCTAATCCAAGAATTTGTCAGAGTTATTTTCCTCTACAAAGAGCGAAAAATGCATTAAGTTAATAACTAATCGTATTTAATATTTCAACATTATTTGTTACCAAATCTAGAACTAAACGTTGACAAATTAACACCAATGTAGTAAAAACTACCACAAGCTGACAAATATAACGAATTACTGTATCTGCAAGAACGAAATTGCTAGAAGTTTTCAAACCTTTAACGAAATTTGTCAAATCAAGAACGTACAGTGGGAAAATTACGGCACTCGATATCGGACGAAATTTTAAAATGTTTCAATAAATTATATATGGAAATATTTCACAATTTCGATCGATATCGAATGCCGTAATTTGCCCGCTGTTCTTAAAAGAATAACGCTTTGTGGTCACTAAGAAAATTAACAAGTCAAGGGTCTGGTCGTCGCTTTCGATAACGAGCTGATTCGATTACGTTTTTTCAGTTTGAGATTATGGCATTCGCTATCGAACAATGTAATAATGTGGTTCGACATTTAATGCTATAATCTCAAACCGAAAAAACGTGATCGAATCAGCTCGTTATCGGAAACGGCGATCAGACCACAGATTAAGAACGATTATTTTTAAAATACGAACGATGCGTTACCAAAATGAGAACATTGTACTTTTAAAATAGAGACAATAATAGCCAGGTGCTCGTAAAATCTTAACATCATACGTTGTTAAACGGGAGAACAAACGTGTTTAAGCCAATCAGTAAAATGCCCATAAGAACTAGCCACACTCCTCAATAATCAATTTCAATTAGAGTTTCCTACTGCCTTTCCAAGCACTTTTTCATTTCCCGTGAAACTGGGAATATTTTTAAATATCCCGGGATCCCGCTCCATAGAAATAATAAAAATTAAATTTTGCAAGGCATTTACACAAATTTGATTAGAAAGCTTAAAACACTAAATAAAACATATCTTGTGTTTTAATAATTATTATAAATAATCACCCTTATTCTATTTGGCGTCGGCAACATAAGACGACGTCGGTTTTAATGGTTTTTGGCTAATCGGTATTCCTGTAGATAGCATTGCCATTTATCGATGACTGTCAGCAAATTTTTAGTATTCTGTAAGAAAAATTGATGTTGATGTTGCCGTTCATTTTGTCGTCAGTGTTTTTGATGTCGTGTTCTGTTGTGTGCATGCCTCAACGAATTTTAAAAATAATTTAAATGTTAAAAAAGTGAAATATAAGAAATACCAAAGTAGATATAAAAATGTACGTATTTATTTAAAAAAAAGTGAAAAATATATGGACGAAATTAAAATGACTATCCCCAACCAATTTGAAAAGCTTGTGGAAGAGTTGAAAAAAGTCCGTATTTTGCTAGTGGATTCCGCACAGGTAATGTTCCCAATTATTTCAAGGTACAGTGGGGACTTGAGGTTTAAATTAAAAAAGGCTGCAAACAGTACTGAGTGTGAAGCAAATGGAGATGGAATATATAAACAATTAGCACTGAACTCCTTTGGAGGAAGCTCCAATCTCCAATAAACGTTGATCTGATCCCTTTTGTTTCAAAAAATAGGCTATATGTATTTTGTCCAATACTTGCCTAAATGATGTTTTGTTCAGCCGAAAATAACTTGAAAATATTAAAAGGATGAACATTACTCATTACTTTCCAAAAATATGACGGAATTTATCACTTACTTTTCCTTGGGTAACTGGCAAATGCATGAATTTTGTCTGAGAAATCTTGTTTTCACTATTAAATTTTTTTTTATTTTCATCGTCCCAATAGGAAAGAAAAACATTTTATTTTTTTTAATTTATTTACAAAGCTTTTGCTTATTCAAAAACACTTTTACCAAAAATAGTAAACAAAATGAATCAGCTGACTCAAATATTGGATATGTGTATTGTATTTATCGATAAACAGGCAACGTCGTCATAACACTGTTAGGGAATACAAAGTTAGCATTGATGTTGTGTTATATTGATGTTGTTTCAAAATTGACGACGCCAAATAGAATAAGGGTGAATATTATTATAAATAATATTATTCCCTAAATGTTTTTTCCAACACATAAAACAAATAATACAACGGTAGTCGAGGTTTGAGATCGAAAACAGATCAGTACATTTTTTTTCTTAAAAAACGTCCATACAATTGAGTTTTTAATTTAAAACAATTTCATTTGTTTATATTAAAAAAAAAGTTAATAATAATTTCAATAAATCTTTAAATGTAAAATTTGTTAGAAAACCGCTGCTCTCAATAAATTTTCACAAATGCCAAAGTGAAAGCACCTGTTTTCTAAATGTACAGTTTTCAATTATTTTTTATTTCCCGGGATCTCGCATAAAAAAAAAACCAGGGAAATTTTAAGACTGTAGTTGCCGAGACGGGAAGTACCGTAATAAAAAACCATGATTTCAATGTATTTTTAACAATTATAATAATACTAGTTGGTAGTGTGCTATGCTATCAGTGCAGGTGTTGTGGGTTCGATTCCCACCAAAGACTCTGGTCTGTTTTACTACAGCGAGTGAAAGTCTTTGTTACTATGCACGTCTGACTAAGGTGCTATATAATTTTCAATTGTATTTTTAACATTTAATAAAATAATAATTATTTCTGCCAAAAAAAAGAGCGAATTCAATGCAAATATCTGCTAGAACAAGATAAGAAGAAGTACATGAAATATAAAATTAAATTTTAATGGCCGTGCCTCCGCCCATTTTTTTAAATGCAAGACTGTGTGTGTTTTTCAGAGCTCCGGGTGCGTGTTAAGTCTTGTAAAAATCGGTAAAGTAGAACCACTTAAAATAAAATATTAAATATTAATGGGCGTGACTTCACCCATTTTTTTAAACGGAAGATTGTGTATATTTTAGAGCTTAAGGTGTGTGGTAAGTTTCGTAAAAATTGTTTAATTAGAACCGCGTAAAATATTATAATGAATTTTAATGGGCGTAACCCCGCCCATTTTTTCAACTTTCAAATTGTGTAATTACAAGAACCAAAAGTTTTTTTTAGGTTTCGCAGCAATCAAATAAGTAGAATATCATAAAATTAAATTAAAAAACTTTTTTTACAATTGGACAAAACTGAAGCTATACCCTCTCAGACAAAAAATTTTGCAATCGGTCCAAAATGTACCGAGTTATGAAGTAACACCCAACTATTTATGCGAAATGAAGAATTGCTTGGATAATTTTGCAATTGCTAAGTCTCCGTTATTTCTAGGCTGATTAGCTTGAAGGGGAGAGAGAGACGAGGGGAAAAGAAACGAGTACTCAGCTTCATGTACTGTCAATACGTTTTGCTCTCTCGTTCGTAATGTTAAAAAAGCACACATGCACACACAAAACTATGCATAAAAAATATGAGCTTCAAAACTTGTATTGTGTGAACGCCGGTGAAAGTTCAAAGGAGAAAAAGGTATAAGTTTAGCAATAAGACTTTTGTAGTGTGAACTGAGACTAAAGCAATCTGACGAGTATGGTACTGTTGCAAAAATATTTGGAGCTGGGACATCTACTGCCATTTTGCTTGAGTTTTTTGAAGAGCTTTGGAGGGTAATTCGTCCATTTTATATGAACAGGGAAATTTAGAGAACGGTCTGCAAATGGTTTCTTGCAACTTAGATTTGCTCAATGCTTAGGAGCGATTGGTTATAAAGGGTGTCCCGACAAGAACGCAAGATTTAAATTTTAAATAAAACACAGATATTAAAAAAAAAATCGTGAAACTTTATTATATCGTAAAGTAGACAAAATGAGGTTATGTGTGGAACAACAAATCGGGCAGATCTTTTAATGAAATTTTCAATGGCCGTTTTGTATAAATGCTGCGGTATTTCGTTAATGCAGCGTCCAATTTCCTCTTTTAAGGCTTGAGTCGTCGTCGGCTTATTCGCGTAAACCATCGACTTCAAAAAACCCCAAAGAAAAAAGTCTAATGGTGTTAAATTGCACGATCTAGGCGGCCAATTCTGGTCTCCAAAACGCGAAATAACGCGACCGGGAAATGACTGATGTATCAATTGAATTGTTTCTCTGGCTGTATGACATGTGGCGCCGTCTTGTTGAAACCACATGCCCTCCACATTAATTTCTTCAATTCTAGGCACGAAAAAACTGTTTATAATTTCACGATACCGAACACCATTGACTGTTTGCGCTTGACCTGCGTTTGAGCGACATCATCACGTACAGCTGCGACATTTTCGGTCGATCGACCTGGTAGAAGGCGCGTTGTTGTCTCTACATCACTAAAAGACCCAGTTTCGGCAAATTTATCCATTAATCTCTTTACAGTTGACTCTTTTGGAGCATTATTGTGACCCCAAATTGATCGCAAATTTGCGAGCTGTAGCCCCAAAACTTTCACCATTTTGGTAAAACAATTTCACAATGAGAATGCGTTGTTCATTCGTGTAGCGCTCCATTTTTACTAACCTCGTACGTCCTACTAGCAAACAATAACAATTGTTCAAATGTCAAACAATGACACTACGAATGGCGCCAAATGTAAATCTTGCGTTCTTGTTGGGACACCCTTTATTTAAATTTAATACGCACATGAATTTTATCGGCAGATGGATGTCAGTCCTATCGCCTATTTTCCCCTCCGCGAAGTCAATGAAAATATTTTCGTCCAAAAGTTTATTTTTTAAAGCAATTTTTTGATTGTTGTGTTGTGGCTGCAACCACTTTTAACTTTAAAATGTTTCATTCGATATCCATTCTTATTAACATAGTGTCCACACCTGATGATTTTATATAGACATCGTAATATGACGCCGGCAGAGCAACTGTCATTTTTTCATTAATATTAACACAAACGGGTAGACGTTGATGATTTTATATTATGATGAATCAAACAAATATTTGAAAAATACTGGCCAAAAATAAATAATTTGCGTGTTGTTCAACTTTCTGGTCACAAATAATTGTTGTGCCGCATTTTTTGAACGAAAATTGTTTAATAAATAAACGTTAAATGCACAATAACACATAAAATGACATTTGATATCAAGATGAATTCATCAGGATGTGAGCTCTGATGATTATATCATAACGCTACGCTACCATAATATTAATAAATTGAGTCTGAATTGTGATGTCTGAACGTGATGAATTTTCATCATGATATCAATTTGACATTCATCATGATATAAATTCATCAGGTGTGGACACTATGTAACTGGCATAAACATTATCAGCTGCTTGAGGTTATTTTAACTTGGCAGCACTGCTAAATTTAGTACAGCAAAAGAAAGGTTGCAGTTTATAAAACCTACTAAAAACCAAATAAAAAAAATGTTTTATGTTGGATTTAATAAAATCATTTTACAGTCCAATCCCGATAATTCGTACCTCGATAAATCGTAATTCCCGATAATTCGTAATAAAAAGTCGGTCCCTTGAAAAAATCTCGTTAATTCGTAAAATTTCCATACATTTTGGTCCCCTCGCTAATTCGTAATATTTTCTTCAAATAAAATCTTCTTTACCTCTTATAAATCGTAATTGTTTGCTAACTACCACTTATAATTCGTAATAAAAATAACAAAAACATGGAAAGAATGATTTTTTGTTTATCGCTATTTTTTGCGTGGGTTTTTGCTTCTGCTTGTTTGTGTGTGAGCACGCATAAGACACTGTCGGTGTTACAAAAACAACAAATTTGTATTTTGTAATTTATTTTTAAAAATTTTTTTATGCGATAAAAAACGTTTTAGTAAATAAATTGATAAACCCCGTTAATTCGTATTTATTTTATTTTAACCCCGTTAAATCGAAACCCCGCTAAACCTAAAACCCCTATAATTCGTAAGACATGGCCGGTCCCTTGCGATTACGAATTATCGGGATTTGACTGTATTTAGGAATCTATATAACAAAAAAAATTTAAAAAAAAATATTTCTATTGTCGGTTTTAGTTTTCTAAAATCGTAAGGTTTCAAATCGATTGGTTTACAGTCCAAGACCGATGGTAACAGATTCAAAATTAGATATAGAATAGAATCACGTAGTTTTCTCTGTTGTTTTTCCCATTTGCAGTATTTAATGGGCAAATCGAGGGACAAGTGTATTCACAATTCAGAAACATGCATTCCTGGCTAAATAATTAACTTTCAAGTAAGACAATGACATTTAAATAATTAATTATCTCATTTTAAAAATATTAATATTTTATATTTTATGAAAAAAAAACAATACTATTTTTAACAATGAAAAAAATTTGATTAATTATTCACTTTAAAATCTTGCTTAACAGTACTCGGTAATTTGAAAAAATCACAATGCAAGTGGACAATAACGTGATGCTGTTAAGCGAAATTTATTTAAAAAAAAAAATTGTCACCAAATGACGTTGAAATCGTTAACTTTTTTTTTTCTTTGAATATAATGAGGATGCTGCTGATGGCGACGACCCTGTTTTATCAATTTAAAATTCCAAAATAACAAAATAACTAATCAAAAAAATCATCTTCTATTCAATTAATTTTATTTTAAATTTATAATTTTGTTTATATTAAAAATGATTAAATAAACTATTGAGAAGCATGATTATTTAAATTTATATTTTCATCGGGTGATTTTTTTTGAGGCCAATAGTCTTAAATTGCAGCAAAGTGATTCAATGAAAAAAAAATACTTTTAATATTCATGAAATTTGTTTTATTTAAAAGTTGGTTTCGGTAATGGAGGTCTTCCATAACCATAAACCGCAAACAGCTGTTTATTAGGGATGGAAAACTATCGATGACACTATCGATACTATCATTATTTGATTTTGTTTTTGTGACTATCGATGTTTTAATTCTGCAATCGATTTATAATTTAAAACAATCGATATTTTTTTAGTCACTATCGATAGTAAATGATACAAAACTAAAAGCAAAAAAATTAAATATGTTGCTTTTCATAAACAAAAATAATTGGATGACGGTAAATCTTTTCCACTGATCTCACTCATTTTATTAAAATTTTTAGTGTACTTTGATACTATCACGATAGTATCGTCCATATAACGATAAAGTTTTTTAAACTATCGAAAACTTTCGATAGTGACACTTCGATAGTTTTCCACCTCTACTGTTTATATTTACTGCAAAAATCCAAAATTCAATCGGTTTCTATGGTTATGGTTAGTTAGAGGTGTGGGGTTATGGCAAGTCACCTTTAATCAAATACAGTATTGCCCATTATTTTGTTTGGAACCGTTGTTTTTTTATTTTATTTTTTTTTTTGTAAGAGAAGTAAAACTCAGGCAATTAATGCCTGGTAACACCTTGTTAGGTGTTACCTTCTTTAGGAAAGGGATAGTGATAGAAGACAGGTGGTGAAGGAAGAGATAGAAGAAAGCTTCATTCTTTTACAACTCTGCTTTTTGCACGCTTTTTAATAATGCGCCTTCTGGTGTTAAATGAGGCGTATTAAATTTTGAAGCTGTGTTTAGTAGCCATTTTACTTCGCCGATGATTTTGCTACACAATACCGATGAAGGAGGGCGCTCTGATGTTACATTAGAATTAGCATCTGCTGAATTCGGTATAGTTCAGTGACCAGTGACTATGCCTTCATCACTTGAACTTTCCTACAACAACTGATGCAAAGGGACTCTAATGCACATCAGAAAAATACGTGGTGTTGTTATTTTAATGACTGTCGGATGCAGGGATTGAACCCAGGATGTTCACTTTTGTAGTCAACGTGCTAACTACTTCAGCCAACGGCACCCTCTATAACACGTCTAATTGAACCTTTAACCCTTAACTACTCAAATTCAGTTGTTCCCAAAGTGGACTATAACATTAACAAGTAGTAATTAAAAAAATAAAAAAAACCCGACTGCGAACACCTGTGGATCCTTAAATATCCTAAATGGTCATTCAAAATGAAAAATCATAACAGAAACCTAAAGATGATTTTAAAATACCTTTCCAATGATTACTGCCATTTTGATAAAGTTAGCCAACTTGTTATTCTTTTCGTATTTCTAAAATGGCGTTTGTTGGCAGCCATATTGAGTTTTATCTACTGTCATGTCTTAAGTGACACTCCCAAGATTAAGACAAATCTAGCATTCTCTGTGTTTGTTTTTAAATATACGAGGGCTTCGAGTCTCTCTTGCTCTGGTTAATGGATAACATGAACTAACTATTACGTGTTTGGAAGCTTCCGCAAGAAAATTCCTAATCTCCTCAAGTGATTTCCCAAAAATGGCAACATAGACCCAGTATGACCCCTTCTCCACACGCAAATTTTACTTTGCAAAGTCTTAACTGAGCTGGGAGAAAGACAAAAAGAGAAAGGATCTCACAAAGCTGAATTAAAACTTTGCAAAGCAAACTTTGCGTGTGAAAAAGGGGTCTATCTCGTGTCACTTTTCCTTTTATCAAAACTAGTCCGTATGGGTTTGGCTAAACATTCACCCCTATTCCAGTTGTCGACATCGACGTTACTTTAACACAATGTCAAAAAATTGGGGCTTGTTTACTCGCTCTCGAGAACAATTTTGTGGTACTGACAATCTATTTCCGTTCCCTAAGGTCTAGAAAATAGCATAAACCTGCCAACAGGGGTCAGTTGTTTTCGACAACGGCTACAGAAGCCCCAATTTTTTGACATTGTGTTAAAGTGACTTCGATGTCGACAACTGGAATAAGGGTGATTGTGTGTTCCGGGTAGAAGAAGAAAAATAATCTCTGTATTTGAACAAACTTGTTTTCCAAATAATTTCACGATTAGCGTTGTCGCTTTAATTTTTTCCCTCTCCAAAAAAGCTCGCGATATTTGATTGCAGCTTTATTTACATACATACATATATAAAATATTCAACAATATTCGTCTAGCTGAACGACTGGGATTTTAATTTTATTTATTTATTTATTATTTTAAATGAGAAATTTTTTCATTGTTATTTTTATTGTTTAGTGTATGCACAATTATTTTAATTCGTTAATTATGGTAGTTGTTGAATACGTGAATAGATTTGTTTAAAAAAATTAAACTAATAAAAAAAAAACTATTCCTAGTCTACGATTGGCAGTAACTTTCTCACAAAATTTATGTAACTACAAATGAAAAAATTATGGAATCGTTTCTGCAAAAAAAAACAACTTTGAACTGGCATTGTTAAAATATTTAATCTTAAGCTATTTATGATCTTACGATATACATACATACATACAGTACATATATACAAATAAAAATAAGGCGTCATTTCAATTTATAAATTACCTTCAAAATTGTTTTCGTAGAACTATCATTTATGAAATCTGAAAAGCTGCTTTTTAACTTTGTAACCTACAAAACTTCAGTATACATACATAAGTACGTATGTATCAGTGAAATTAATGTCCAAATAAAACGTGTGGCATTATTTAATGTGAGGGGTGAATGCACTTCTGGGCATTTTTTAATAGAATTTTATAAGCGTTGCAATATGAGAGGCTTTACGAGAAGGCCTTTAAACGTCGTGTTTACAAACGATTTTAATCGCTGCATTACTTCTGCTTCAATTTAAGAAGATTTCTTAAATTAAACCAGGGCGAATTCAGTATCAGGTGTCCTCATCGCTACAACAATTTTACAACACAAAAAACAACATCTAGTTTGCTATGGTACAAAACCAATCTAACAGAAGATTTCTAAGCAAATTTTGACATTTTGGTTCAAATTGCTCAATTTGGTATCAACAGCTGATAATCAGCCGGGCGGAAAAGGTCACCTGATACTGAATTGGCCTTGAATAAAACTTAAAATTTGTATGGTTTATATTAGAAAGGGAACGCAATATATATAAAATATGCGTGTTTATACCCAGTTGGCAATGACTTTTAGAAATCTTGTAAGACGTGTGCACGATAATGTGCATAACCTGTTGATGACAGAGCAAACATATCATTGAGTAAATTTTCGAACAAATTGCCGCTAAGCTCAAACATGACAACAAGATCGACACGTTCGCTCATATTTTCTCATATTGTTCCTGTAAAACTGACCATTTCTATAACAATTTTCATTAATGAAACTATAAAAAAATGTACATTGAAGATTGCAAGACTAGCTTGCGTAGTTTTGAGTAGTTTTTCTTGTACCAAGTCTTTGATTTGCCTTAAAAGAAACTGTAATCGAGAAATAACGTGCATGAAAAATACCGAAATTTTCCTAAGTTGACGTTGATGAAAGTGTCCTCTGCGAGAATTTGGCCAACTGGGATTCATATCGATGGTATCAATGCCGTAACACGCCGCGGTTATCCGAAAGCGAAAATTAAGCAAATGCGAAGTAAGATCGAAAGATATAGCTCAAGGGGCCTATTGCGGCATGCGATATCAACCGAAATTTCCATACAAACACAATTAAAATTTTATTAAAATTTATTCGATATCGAATCCCTTAACTTGACCCCAGATGTGTGTTGTGCAGTCTTGCCAAATTAAAAACAAATATATACACATATATGTACATAAGTATGTATTTCGAAAATAACGTTTTAGTGTTCTATTATATTTTTTACTAACTTCTGCCTGAATGTTTCTTGTGGCAATTGTTTTTATCATACATAAGTCCAATGAAACAATTTCATTAAAATTTTTTTCACAAATCTAATGATAATTTCACAAATCCAATGAAAATTTCATGAATATTGTGAAAGAATTTCATTGGAATTGCTTCCTTGGTATTCTGGTTTCGTAAGAATATTTTATTGGATTTATGACAGCAATATTTTCTAATTATTAAGAAACCCCTTTATATTTAAGTTATTTCATTCTTTTCATGAAACTATTTTATAAGTTATAGCACTGCATTAATTACACTGTTAAATAAATTTGATGAAGTTTTCAATAAAATAATTTTAAAGAAACTGGTTTCATTAATCCAACGGATCGTGACGTTGGTTGAATTTTAATCAATTTTTCATTAGATTAATTGTCGAAATTCATAGAATTCCTGCCGAAAATTCTTTGAGTGTACTATTTCTAATTTATGACTCGATTATGTACGGCAACCGAATTTCAGTTGCCTTGTCAACTTTCTCCATTTCCCTAAAAGTTATCGAACATACGATTTCGAAAGATTGGCAGCTGAAAATAATGTAAACAAAAACTCAAAATATTCCCAGAGAAATAATTAAAAGGGAATTCCTTTTTTCTTCTAAACAGATGGCAAGAGAAATGAATAGTGAAAAGAATTTCGAATTTTCGAAGTCAGTTATTTTCTTTTCATTTGTTTTAATTTTAAGCGACTTAGAAAAGGAGGAGGTTATCAATTCGTCTCTATTTTTTGGGGGTGTTACTTCATGTTTATTCATATTTCATATTAAACCGATTGTAAAAATTGTTTTATTGTCTTAGAGGGTATAGCTTCCCATTGGTCCCATTGCAAAAACAATTTAATTTAATTTTATGATATTTTTAATTACACAATTTTAAAGTTGAAAAAATGGGCGGGTCTACGCCCATTAAAATCTATTATTATACATATGTATTTCACGTGGTTCTACTTAACCGATTATTACGAAACTTACCATACACCTTGAGCTCAGAAATGGACACAATCTTGTATTTATTAAAATGGGCGGAGTCACGCCCTTTAAAATTTAATATATTATTTTAAGTGGTTCTACTTTATCGATTTTTACAAAACAACACACACCCTGAGCTCTGAAAACACACAGAATCTTGCATTTAAAAAATAGGCGGAGGCACGCCCATTAAAATTAAATCTTATATCCCATAATTTTTTTTTTCGAAAATGTTCTATCATTGCATTCTTTGCATTGAAATCGGTTTTTTTTGGCAGAATGATTTCTTAAAATGGTAGTCTTAAGTGGCATAGTGTCATAATGCTTTAAAATTTTTGTTTGAAAGAAGAAACAAAAGCAAAAACAATTATATTAAAATAATTTGAATTTTTTTTAATTTTACTAACTTTTAGCCTTAAAAAGTATGCAGCAATATGTTCGCCAATATTACTGCAATTTGACAACTAAAATTTCCAGCTGTTAGTTGCCAATGGCCATATGTAATAATTAATTTTGGTAACTGGCAACGCAACTAAAGTTCGGTTGCCATTCATAAAGGAGCCATTAATAATAACTTCACTTATGGAGCCTTTACACTTATGAAAACCACTTTGTTTTTATAAATACTATCATGAAACCAATTTGTTGTGATAAAAAAAAATATTTATAAACGAATTATGTATTTATGTATGTATATGCAAAAACTTTAGATTATAATTTATACATATTTAAACTGTAAAACTAATATTCTACTCAAAAGTAGTTATGAAAGTAAACTTAAAAAAACGAAATACTTGAAGACTTCAAGCTAGATTCTAAAACAAATCTTTAATTTCCGGTTAAGAGAATAAAAACATTTTTATTTAATACATGCAAAGAACAAAGTTCATTTTTTATTTTACCAGCTATTTAAAAGGATGTAGATAAAAATATTTAAACACATTAAAAAAAAATATTTAATGAAACGCATAAACGATCATGATAATGCAAGTTTTTTTTTTGACGTTTTGCCAAGAAGTTCGAAATGTCGGCTTGGTCTAGCATCAGTGATAAAAATTAATAATACATATACATTTTGCTGTTATTCTTTAATAAAATTTAAAATGTAATTCAAATAAAATTCATGATTGTCACGAATGGTCGAAAGTAGTGTGTAAACTACATTAATTTCTAGAAAAAATTAAATTCTTTAGTATTTTTTCCGATGGAAAGAAAACGCACTTTTTTTAGTCTTCTAACAGTCGTTAAGTAAAAATATAAGATACAATATTTTTTTGTACCAAGGAAAACAATAGCCCAATTCACAATCTTGTGCAAATGGTCTTGCATCGTAGCATGTGCAAAATGGTATAGTATATTGATACTAGGGTGATCGACTCGAGTTTTCAACCGGTTTTAAAACCCGGTTTTTTTACAATACGGTTGTCGGTTTTTTTACAATTTAAAAACCGGCTGAGTCGAATACTTTATGTTTTGTATATAATGAAATAAAATTAGTTTTTACTGTGTTAAAATTTAGACCAACGTGTTCTGTTTATTTTCCTAAGTAATTTTTTTTTTAGTATAAAAGTTCAAAGCGTTTTTTGAGTATGGCAACACTTACTGAAGCATGAAATTTAAGCAAAATTATGTTATGAGGTCCTATGGTGTGCAATGGATGTCAAAATCCATTTGCAAAAACTGTTTTTTAGTTTTTTTTTTTAACATTTTGATTCATATTTTATAAAGAGGTCAGCATGACCATATTAGCTTATGGACTAATTTTAGCTTTTTTTTTTTTTTTGGATTTAGCTTCAAAATTTTCATTTAGCTCCTAGCTTATTTTTTTTTAGCTTTTTTTAAAAACTGATAAAAAAGTTATAAGAATGGTAATTTTTTACTGCCTTATTCATAAAAAATATTTCAGGTTTATTAATCCCCTATTTGACATATTTCTGAAATATTTTTTATGAATTAGACCGTTAATATTTAAAAATATAAATGTTTTCCATTGAAAAATAGTTTAAACAATACAAAATGTAAATTGTTTATTTATAAGAGAAATGGAAAATTTCAAAATAAAGGACATTGATTGCAATTTTGGAGTTACAATGGCATATGTAAAATTAATATTACCCTTAAGACTTTTATAGAGTTATCTTTGAGCCTGGAAGGAAGGAAGCTGCAGGAATTTGCTTAAAACAAAACTTTGAAATAGATTTACTGTAAATAGCACTAATTCACTAAAAAAAAGTTTTCGAACTTTAGCATAAATGCTGTTACATTTTTGAGAATTGGTTAAGCTTATTTTGGGAAGTTTTTGTTTTGTTTTTTTTTTAACTATAATATAATGATGAATTAATAATTTAATTAAAAAATTATTGACTAGTCCCGGTAACTGTTTTTTACACGACAGGTAAATTACTATATTAACTAGTTGGAGAATAGCAAGAAAAAATCAGTTTTCGTTACTTTTTTAATGTAAGATCGAACTGGTTATGAATGAAAATATTTCTCGACTTCATAGATTTGTACTTGGAGAGGCCGAAAAAAAAATTTAAAAAAAATTATTTACTGAGGACGTGTCTGGTTTTGTTCGTCAGCTTATCATTTTTATTTCAAATTATAAAAAAAAAATTGTTTGTGCATGTATGTATATATTTAACGTCATTTTAGCAATAAGAAAATATTGCAAAGTGAAAGAAGTTGAAAATAGTTTAACTTTATTTTTTGGCTTAAAATATAACTTTCTAGCTTATTTTAACTCTTTTTCAAACGTGAGTTAGCTTAATATTATTTTAAAATCTGGTCACACTGATAGAGGTAGATATCTACCTAGTCCATACATTCATATTTATATTATACATGTGTTTATACAATTTAATTTTTAAATTTTTTTCCTTTAATTTTTGTATTGTTTTATTGTATTTACATGAACTGTTAACTCTTTTTTCTTATAAAGCAATTTAAAATCAAAACTTTTGTATAATAATTGTCTTACTTAAAAAAACCGGTTGACCGGTTTTTCCTGATTTGTAAAAACCGAAACCGGGTTTTTCATAATTTCAAATATTCGAACTATTCGAAAACCGGTTTCTGGAAAAAGTCGAATAAAATCGATCACCCTAATTGATACTCACAACTAAGAATTGTTAAGTTTGTGAATTGTGCCAATCTGATGAATAAGTATAACTCAATACTAGTGATGCACGAATATTCGTGTTCGGATTGCCGAATATTCGGCCATTTTTAAATATTCGTATTCGCATTCGTATTCGTCAAATTCAGACGTAAACGAATGCGAATATTTTTCCAAAAAAATTAAATAAATAAATGCATAAATCCTAAACGAAATTTAAATAAATGGATCAAAATATTAATTTGGACGAATCCATTAAATTTTTCATAGAAATTTGTGCTTTGTATCATTTTTAAATATTATTTACTGACGATCATTAACATTTTGGGCAGTTTTTATTAACTTGAAATTACGCCAACAGAGGTATGAAGTTCTTTTTCAAAACAATTTTTTAATATTTCATATTGCAGGCGTAAATAGAACCCCAATTCAATGTCTATAAATTTCACATTAAATATTCGTATTCGTATTCGCGAATATCGTTTCAAATATTCGTTTTCGCGAATATCGTTTCAAATATTCGTATTCGCATTCGCGAATATTAAAAATTGAAATTCGTTACATCACTACTCGATACATTGTAACTAATTAAAAAAAACTACTGTCCATCACCAAAATTCCTAAAGTTTTTATTGCGAAGCTAAGAAACACAAAATTTTTGTCACTAAAATAAGCAGCGCAGGTTTTATATTAGCAAATAAAATACTTTAAATAATTTCAGATTATTTTAAAGATTTTATACATTATTTGCGTATGTTTTAGTAAGTCGAAACGAATGAAAATGCTTTGTATATATTTGAATATAATTAACATATAAATACGACAGTGTGCAGTATGCACACTGCAGTGTTGACACATGAAAAAACAAAATAATTTTTGCAAATAAGATTCATAATGAACGCAAAAAAGCAAGTTTAAAAAAGGAGAAGAAAAATTGCATAACAACACAAACGGACACATACAATTGTGGTAATGCAACAGATAAGCGATAAATACATATGTACACACATACTAGTGATGTAACGAAGATCTGAATTTATGTTAACGAATATTCACATATTTTATAATACGTTACACAGAAAAAATAGACAAGAATTATTTTCAATAAAACCATGTTAAGGAATAAAATTTTTAATTTCAATAATATTTGTCATTAACTTGAATATTGATTTATCAATTCCTCGCATTCTAAAACATCATTTAATTTCATTTGTTTGTGTTGGTGTTTTTCTTGCTTGTTAGTTGACTCAACGTGGTCATGTGCTGATGTTGTTGTTTTTTTGATTACTCGTGTTGTATACGTGTGAATTCCTACAAGAAGGCGAAAAACGTCGTGGCTTGTTTTTTTTTAATCAACAAAGTTATTGTTAGATTATATAAATGCAATGCGCACATCTAGAAGAAACATGCGTGTATTTATTATTTGCGTATCCAATAACGATTTGCTCTTTAGCTGAGTGGTAATTACGTTAGTTTATTAGTCAAGAGATTGCAGGTTCAACGCATTATCCCAAACAAAAAGCGGTTGAAAAATGTGACATTCATCCATTCACACACACAAACAATAACAATTATCACTGAAAATAAAATTTCAGTCAACAACTTTTTTCTTTGATTCATTAAATTTCTTTATTGACAAAATTACAAATTATTGATAAGATATTTTATTAATTCAAATATTTATATTATTTAAAAAAAAAACAATATTATTCTTTTACAATTTTTGTTATTGATATAGCGGAATTCTTTATCACAGGAAATTGGAAAATTAAAATGATTGAATACCGGGATTTTTGTTATAAAATTATGAAATTTATTTTTTATTGTGTAAATTCAGGCGAATATTTGTCTTTCCAAAAAAGGCCAAAAACATTAATTTTTAATAATATTCTGTTATACCGCGGAACTACGCAAATTTTTCATACTTTCAAATTTATATCGCACTGGAATTAGAGCGACGCACAGTGGGATTTTCTTGTCAAAACGCCTATTTTTCGACCACTCAAATTTCAAGAATAGAATGATGCAGTTTTCTAAAGAAATGGTTAAATATGAAATGTGCACTTGTATTTTTTTTTTTAGAAAACTTGAAGTAAACTCTATACAAGGGTGGTAAGCACGAAATAACTTGTATTTTCACGAAATCCAGTATTTTTTTTATATAGGAGAAGTGACACTCAGGCAACGAATTCCTACTAGTATTACTACTGGATGCTATCTTCTATATGAAAGGGATAGTAGTAGAGAAGACAGTTGGCGAAGGAATAGAAAGGGGAAAGCTTCATTCTTTTACAACTCTGCTTTTTGCACGTTTTTAATAATACAGTATTGCAGTGCCTCTGGTGTCAATGAGGCGTATTCAATTTTCAAAGCTGTGTTTACTAGCCATTTTATTGGTTATTTTACTTCGCCGTTGATTCTGCTACACAATATCGACGAAGCAGGGCACTCTGATGTTACATTAGGATTAGCATCCGCTGAAGTCGGTATATTTCAGTCATCAGTGACTATGCCTTTATCACTAGAACTTTTCCTACAACAACTGATACAAAGGCAAACTAATGCACATCAGAAAAATGAGTGGTGTTTTTATTTAATGATTGTCGAAGACCCAGGACCTTCGGTTTTATAGTTGACGTGCTAACTACTTCAGCCAACGCCACGCCACCCTCGCATGTATTGATAATACCATTTGACTCTAAATATTTGAAAAATACAGCAATTATTTGTGAATTAACCGAGTGTCCTTTTTCTTCATATTATGTATAAATTAATCATCGAATATAAACATATTACAAGTTACCAATAAAAATTTTTGTTTAACAAAAATATTTTAGCACTGATTTGAATATTTGAAATATTTTTCGGAAGGAAGAAAGTCCGAATTTTTTGCTCTATTCAACGCAATTTAAAACTATCAAGTCGGTGCAAAACATCTTCCTAAATCTGTTTATAAATTTAAAATCGGTCGATATTTAACTTAGTTAGAGGTTGATAAGTGCCTACGGGTACGAAAAACCGGTTTTTGTACTCTAATACCTGATTTACATTAAGCATTTTTTTCATGATATTAGTTGCATGAAAATTTTTTATTTGTCAATAGGAGGCCTGGAGGATCAACTTATTTCAAAAAAGTTGTCAAAAGTACATCAGGGATTCATTCTACGCCATTTTTTATATAACATTGTCTTTTATAGCGCTGCAATTATCAAATAGAAAAAGTTGCGTGCAACAAAATTCATGAAATTTAATGAAAAAATGCTTAATGTAAATCACGTATAACTCAAGATTTTGGAGGTGTTTGGAAAATTTCATATACAGATTATTGTTTTGCTCACTAATACCTACCAGAAAAATAGTAAATAATAGCAAATAAATAGGTATTTCGATTTCATTAAAATTTGTCACACAGTGTTATCTACTAAAGTAGAAGCTCAATCTGCAATAGGTCATTTTAAGACAACTTTCTAACTGCCACAAAGTTTAAAGCAGGAGGAAAATCACGGCATTCGATATCGAACAAATTTCCATACAATTTTGTGTTTTTGTATGGAAATTTTGATGGACATCGAATGACATAATTTACCCTCAGTAATTTTATCTCTTGCTTTTCAAAGTATTCGAATGACATTTATTAAAATTTTTTTTATAATTTTTACGAATTGTAATGTACGCAAACAAGGCTGTTGACTCAAGATCTTTTCCAATTTTTAACCGACTTCAAAAAAAGGAGGAGGTTAACAATTCGTCTCTATTTTTTTTTGGTATTACTTCATAACTCGGTACATTTTAGACCGATTGTAAAAAAATGTTTATTGTCTGAGAGGGTATAGCTTCACATTAGTCCTAATGTAAATAAAGTGGGCAGGGAAACTCCCACAAATTGTTTTCATTTGACTTTATAATATTCTACTTATTGGTTTGTTGCGAAACCTAGCATACTCCTTTGGTTATTGTAATTACACAATTTCAAAGTTGAACAAATGGGCGGGGCTACGCCCATTAAAATGTATAATAATATTTCACGCGGTTCTCCTTAACCCATTATTACGAAACTTATCACACAACTTCAGCTCAAAAATAGACACAATCTTCCATTTGAAAAAATGGGTGGAGTCACGCCCATTAAAATTTAATATTTTATTTTAAGTGGTTCTACAATACCGATTTTTACAAAACTTAACACACACATTGAGCCCTGAAAAACACAACATCTTGCATTTAAAAATTGGGCGGAGGCACGCCCATTAAAATTTAATTCTATATCTCATAAATTAGGTTCGAAAATGTTCTAACAGATCTTGGCATTAAAGTTGGTCTTTTTTGGCAGAATTATAAATAGTTATTTATTTTGTAGATGTATAAGAAGAGCCATACAAATTCGTTAATACTATTGCTTCAGATATTCGTATTCGCGAATTCTTTACATCACTAATACCCACATACATTTATACACGCATACATGCATATCTGGGGCCTAATTCCTGTACTCGTGATCGGAATTGCATTCGAATAGAAATTAATTTCGATGGCTAGAAATTTTCCGATGATGTCACTCGTTACCAAGCGAATCGAGTTTTTGTTTCAGTGTTGGAAAAAGGCAAATATATTTATATATAAATTCATTTCACAACACTGAATAAATTGTAAGCAAAATCATATGTTTGTATATGTGTATGTGTGCAAAAACATATGTATGTACGTACATACATACGTAAAAGAAACGAATATACATAAATGTTATTTTCATTTTAATTTAATTAATTGCTTAATAAAAATTTCGTGTAAAGTTAGAGAATAGAGCAATAGCCACATATTAGATTCTTTTATTGGTTGACCAGAAGCAGTTAATTTGTTATTTAGATGCTCCCAGGTTTGGTTGATTTTTTTTTATTTTCCCCGACAACTCTTAGGCAAAACATTATTTGCGAAGTCAGTGTGTTTTTTATATTTAAAAAAGTCAACTAGAAATTCTTTAATTTGTATTTTTTTTATACTTACATTTGTGCATTCATTCACTTATAAATAAATAAGTCAAATATTGAACATACATACATTTTCTTTTTCTTCGCTTTTTCTATGTTAAACATGGTTTCGAATGCCTTTTTGCTTGCGAATAAAAACACGAACGGTTGCATTCAAATGTATGCACGTTATCGAATGCTGTCATTAGAAATTTCGATATGTGTTATTCGAAACCGAATGTGAAAATCCCAAAAGTTAAAAAACTCGCACATTCGAGTAATAACTCGCTAGCAATCGAATGCGGGAATTAGACCCCTGTAATGTTTATTGTTTTGTCGTTGTTCTTGCAGCTTTGTCGGCGTTTGTTTACAATAATTTTCTTTGAAACAAATTTTTGTGCATTATCGGCAAAACAAACGGGTTTTAAGTTGCTTAAAGTTATATTTAAAATATTAAGCAATTTTCGTACAAAACATTGCTCGCAAACTGTTTAATTTATGAAACTTTTGCAATTTATCTTTAACCCTGGATTAGTATTAGATCTTCGAATGAAGCCACGCCCGATTAATTGCCTGCTTAGCAATTAATAATCCTCACTACTTATATAATACTCATAGTATTGTGTTTGGGTCATAACTTTCAAATAATTTTAACGTTGACATTTAAGCTTATTTTTTTTTTAAGAAATCCATTTGACATGCTTATTCGTTCTATCAAGATTTTTAGCAACAATTTTTAAAGCCATTGATTGTTTGTTACTTTTTCGACACGTAAAATAAATAAAAAAGGGGCTTAGCAAACGATTTTGCAAAATAACAATAAAAATTTAAGCTCCAAGGCAAAATAAACAGCAGGCACAAAACTAAATAACAATAAATTACAAATATTAACGTAAATGTTATTGCAAAATGTATTTTAAGCGAAAGTAAAGCCAAATTAAAGTTAACAAAGAGTACATACAAGTATACATATACTCCCCGCCACCTGAATAGGACCAGCCATTGTACCTTTTTTTAAAACGCAATATCTACGACTTAAACAACATTAGCGACTTGGGTGTTATTTTCTTATGGTCGGTACACACTTTGCGACATGTTTATGCAACCAGGCAAATTTCATTTTTTTTAGCAAGTTAGTATGATTATTTAATAAATAAAAACAAAAACAGTGCAAACTGTCACCAAATATTTCAGGAAATTTTTTTAGAAATAACAAGTGAGATAGAGGTCCTATTCAAGTGGCGAGCAGTATACATATGTATGTATGTTTAACAGGTAAATTTTACCTACATTTGTATGTAAGTATACATCTGTATGTATGTACATACGTACAGAAAGCAGAAACAAATTCATAACCAAAATATAAGTACTAAAATAAATACATAAATAATAAAAACAGTAGATTTACTTTTTACCGGACGAAACGAATATCCCCAACACATTGCATGTGCGTATGTATGCATGTATGTAATTAAATTAATTTATATATACCCACTAGAGTGGCCGTTATTTTTTCTTTTAATTCTTATGCTCTCTCCCCCTAAATCGGTTCAGTTTTATGTAAAATAAAATACAAAAAAAATTCTTAGGGATAAGTTGTGTTTTAGGGGTTGCGTCCAAAGTTGGCCTTCAAGACAATTTTTCAATGGATTTTTTTTTGCATATGACTAACTTTTTAAAAAATCATTTTACAAGAATATGATATATGGCAATATTTTAGCTCTTCTAGTCAACAACATTAGTCTCACATAAAGTTTTTTGCTAAAATTAATATTTTAGAAAATAATAAAGAAAATAACCAACAAAATACCAAAAATTTTATATATCAAAATTATATTTATATGGAAATTATTTATATTAAGCATTAACAATAACAGCTTATGTATCTGTGGCAAAAAGGAAAAAGTGCTTAAGTCGAGATAAGCTGATTTGGAGTTAATGACACCCCCTTATTCTCAATTAATTTGTGCGATTTTTCAAGAAGTTATACAAAAATTACTTTCAGCTTATCTTTTTTAGACTTCTAATCTCATTTGGAATAATAGCTTAATTGAGCTTATACTTTGGTATATTTCAACTTAAATGTGAACAGAGGTGAACAGAGAATTTCCCCATTTAACTGTAAAAGAAATACATTTCTGAAAATCGACTTGAACGCTTAAAAGTGCTCTCCTGCAAAACAGTAAAATATGACTTAAGCACTTTTTCCTTATTGCCACAGATATATTAAATTATTTCATACATATACATATACTGCCTTATTCATAAAAAATATTGCAGGTTTATTAAGCGCTTATTTGGCATATTTCTATAGGAAATTTGTCAAATAAACCTGTAATAAACCTAAAATATTTTTTATGAATTAGACCGATAGTCAAGAGAAAACTTAAACAAAAAAAAATTACATTGAATATATAGGATTGAGCGCCAACTTTGAGGGGCGGACGCACCCCCTAAAACACAATTTATCGCTATGAAATTTTTTTGTATTTTTTTTTGTTTGCATAAAACTGAACCGATTTGGGGGGAGAGAATATAAGAAATCGGCCACTCTAATACCCACTTGACGTGAGATTCGATTAAACGATAGTGAGCAAAGAAATTTCAAAACAAAATTCCTCGATATTTGTTCGCAAATCTAAAAAAAATTTTGAATGTTCGTTAAGGCTTCGAATTTCGAAATTCTCTCGATAGTTTTTCGAATGTGTGGCGGTAGCCGAGTGGATGTGTGCTAGCCTGTTAGTCTAGAGGTACCAAGTTCGAGGCATGACAGCACTTTTAGTTAAAAAATAAAATAAGAACACATACCTACATATGTAGTTATGTGCGATAATTGAACAGAAAACAAATTTGCCACCAAAACCTAGGTGGATGTGTGCTAGTCATGTTCAAATCCTGCAGCGTAAGTTAGGGTATTAAAAATAAATAAATAAAAGAAGTACATAAGTTAAAATAAATAAATAAAATATAAAATTACTTTTATACTTTTTCTGCTGCCTTTTTACGATATCGAAATTAGTTCGATATTCTCTCACTTTTGACATTGCTAGCGAAACTTCGAGATCGAATGTTTTTTAGAACAAAACTGAGCGACAGGTGAACTTTTTTCGATTCATTTTTGAGTGTCACTCTCGATAGTTTTACACGATAAATCTTCGAAATATATTCGAAATCTTGGTCAACTGGGTAAGTACATAGATATTAGGGTGATCGACTCGGTTTTTCAACCGGTTTTAAAATCCGGTTTTTTCACAATACGGCTGTCGGTTTTTTCAACATTTTGAGCTGAGTCGAATACATTTCTATTTGTACATTTGTGCAATAAAATTAGTTTTCCTAACTATTTTTTCAGTATAAAAGTTCTAAGCATTTTTTGAGCATGACAACAGTTACTGAGACATGAATTTTAAGCATAATTATGTTATGAGGTGGCAGCAGAGGCGAATTAAACTGGCCTTATGGTGTGCAATGAATGTCAAAATCCATTTGCAAAAAGTGTTTTTTAGTTTTGTTCACATTTTGCTTCATATTTTATATAGAGGTAGATATTAGAGACCTGCGTAAACAGTCTTGAAATGTAAATACCTCTTTTTAAATGTCTTGTTGTAGCAGGTATTATACTAAACCAATAATAAATGATGTCGTTTAATAAGCGAAGCAGGATGGATGTATTGATGTATGTGTATATTAGTGTTTACAAGCGAAGACGCAAAGACTTCTTGTTCGTAACAAACACTCAAAAGAAGAAGTGTTGATGCGTGTATGCTTGCTATTATGTACATTGTACGTTTGAGAGTGTGTGTGTAAGATGTAAATCGTTAGCTATTATGTGTTTTAGGGTGGTATTTTAAAGCAAGCGCATACAACTAATTTCAATGCATGTGTGCGTTTGTATGTGCGCAGAAAAATCAAGCACACAATTATGTGTGTTTGTATGTATGTAAATGCATGACGTTTGTATACGCGCCCATTCGTATGAAAAAGCAAGCATCACAAATTCAGCCGCCACGAAGTATTTTCTTTCAAATTTCTTGCAAACAGTGTTGTTTAGCTTTTGTTTTAGAAGATTTCGCTGTAGTAAAGCATTTCAAAAATCCCTCATGTCTTAAAAGTTCTTACAAGGGGTCTTGTGCAGGACTTTAGTAGATATCCACCTTGTCCATACATTCATATGTATATATATTATACTTGTATATATCGTCCCTACCACGTCAAACTATCCAATATGGAAAATTAGTTTTTTAGATTCGTTATCTTGGTATCCTAATTTTTACGATATGCCTCATTTCAAAATGCTGAAATTCTCACGGACGATAGATAACTCAATAAGAAATATTTTAAGCCTGGCATTTTTAGGAATACGCGGACTTTAAATTCATAATTGACGGGTCTTCGCTGTTATAAAAATTGTCAGTTCTACAGGGACAAGGAAAATAGTTGAGCGAAAGTATGCCTCTTGTTATTTATTGTGTTTGAACCTAGGGGCCATTTGTTCGAAAATTTCCTCAATGACATGTTTGAGATGTCACCAACAGGTCCTCCAACACTCTAACATTGTCGTGCTTGACGTGCATTCCTATTGCAAGATGTCTGAAAGACATGGCCAACTGGGAATACATATTAGTACATACATACAAATACTTAAAAGCATATTTATAAATACTTAAGATACTTATATTTATACCCTTTACCAAAAAAATGGTAAAATGATATATGTATATAGGTTTGTCATTCCGTTTGTAATTTCCACAATATTAATAAGCGAGCCATAAAGTATATATATTCTGTATCTTTATACAGAATAGGGAAGACGAATAAGCGATATCCGTCTGTCCGTCTGTTTGCACGTGAAATCGGCTTTCCGAAGCTCCTAGAAGAGCTAGAGACTTCGTTCTTGGACTGGTGTGTCAGAAATGGTCTAAAAAAGATTGGTATTGAAAATCAGAATTATCAAGCAGACGATTTCAGAGCTGGAAAGCTTAAACTTTATTTTGCCATAGAAAATAACTACCGAAAACTAGTTTTTATTATTTTTTTTATTAAATAAACTTATTTTATACTTCAGTTGGTATTTCTAATTAAAAAAAATTAAAAAGACGTTTTCAGGATTGGAAAACTTCAACTTTTTTCTTATACAAAAGTAGCTTACTAAAACAAATGTTTTATTTTTTTCTATAAATTAAACATATCTTATATTCAAAAAAGAAAGGGATTGATGTAGAAACTCAGAAAAATCAATAAGGATGATTCCAGGGTTGGGAAACTTAAAATTTTTGTGATATATAAAATTAACTACCGTAAAATAATTTTTTATTTATTTTTATTAAATAAACTTATTTTATACTTCAGTACGAATAAAATTGGTATTTGAAATTAAAAAAAATTAAAAAAATTAAAAAGGCGTTTCTAGGGTTGGAAAACTTTAAATTTTTTTATACAAAAGTAATTCACTAAAACAAATTTGTCCTTTTTCTCTATAAATTAAACATATCTTATATTCTTAAAAGAAAGAGATTGGTGTAAGAAATCAGAATGATTCCAGGGTTGGGAAACTTACACATTTTGTGATATATAAAAGTAACTAAGTCTAATTTATCTTTTTCTTTTCCTTTATAAATTATATATATTTTACGTTTTGTAACGAAAATTTTGGTGTAGAAAATTATAAAAATAAAAACCATAGCTCCAGAACTGTAAACTTTGAACTTTTTTTCTGGATATTAAAGTAACTAAATAAAACATTTTTTTTAATTCCCTTTTTGCTTTTTTCACTTAACACACTTTATATATTTTCTTTAGGAACTACAAGATTGAATCAGAAAAATCTAAGATGATGACTCTAGGGTTTTAAAATAAAATTTTTTTAAACAAAAGTACAAATATTTTTTTTTTTTTTGTTTATACTTTATGTATGTGCTTATGTATGTATCTCTATACTACATAAACGCAATTTGGTAAAGGGTATATAAAATTCGGCATAGCCGAATATAGCACTTTTACTTGTTTAAGTTGTATTTCTTTGAATACTCGTGGGTATGCGCATGGTGACGAAACACCCTGTTCAAGGGGAATATGACGACTATAATGCGTAATGCCCACCACAACAACAATAAAAAAATAAGAAAAAAACATACTGTAAAAGAATCTATTCGGTTAACTACTCGTATTAGGTACTCGTAATACACAACCCCAGTTATAATAATACAGCTGTTATAACAGCTGTCTGCTCTTGAGTAATATTTATGTCTGTATTTGTAAAATTAATGAGTGTTAATTTAAAATGAAATTAAAAATTAATTAACCTATTAAATCTATATTATTAAATTAACTCTGAAAGCTTATATTTAGCAATTTTTCAACAGAGTAATTCAAACACGCATACACACATAATTATATGTTTTTTTTTGGTGATTCATATTAAAAAAATAACTTCTCAAAAAAATTACATTTTCAGTGTTAGTTTTTTGAAATTTTCTTAAATACATACATACCTACAAAATTAAAAATTGTTTGTTGTTGTTAGTCAAGCACGTCTAACTATGTACCAGCAAACTTACTTTTTTTAATTTCGTATTCGCTTTGCCACGCGTTACATTAAAATAAGAAATAACAATAAATAATAACTTTATTTGGTATGTGAGTATATGCATAAATAAGTATTTAAGTAAAACATTTTAATAATGTGTATTAAAACTTTTATTTACATACATACGAGTATAATGAAATTGTTTATTGCGAATTATCTATTGTAAAGAATCGATTTTAAATTATTTCTGTAATTAATAGTTCCTTTGTGTCTGTTAAAATGAAACATTTTGTGCACATCACATTTTAATTGAACGGGTTTTTTTTCCTAATAACACAGGATTCATTTTATAAGCAAATATGTATATTAAGGCCGGGGCACAATGAATCCGTCACGTGTTAAACTTCGACTTTTTCAACTGACAGCTAATTTGAAATACATGATTAAAAGAGAAAATTTTAAGATTTCAAGTGATTATAGTTTTTGTTAAGACTTCTATAAGTAAAAGTTTTATAATGGAACCGTCAACATCAGGTATATGAGCATTTAAAATATGATTTTTTGTTTAGATAAATGTTTTAGAAATATAAGAAAAAATTAAATTGTTCTAAAAACTTTATATTTTTGATATATACATTGAGTTACAACATTTTTGCGGATGAGTGCAAAGAAAAATGCTTTTATGCTCTTAAAATATAAGATTTTAGCTAAAAAATCACAAAATACCTATTTGCGCATTTGTGCAATTTTTGAGTTATGAAGGGTTTTGTGAGAGAATTCCAGTTGCTAAAAATCAGTGTGAAAAATACATATTAAATATTTATTTGTTTTATTTAAAGGCACATAAAGTATGCTGTATTTTACAATTCAATTTACTAATTTATCTTTTTTCTTTCCAAAGTTACAGCAAAAATAGTCAAATAAGACCATTTTCTCCAAAATACAAAAAAACCCATAAAAGGTTAAAATTTTTTTTAAATTTTTTTTAAATGCTGCTTTTTTATGTATTTATTAGTATTCATCAATAAAAAATAACAAAACTTTAAAATTACGACTTCTATGAATTAAGGCTCAGTTAGCCGACTGTAATGTAATGTAACTGCAACAGTACGAAACAGCTGATCGATTTTGTTATGTGAAAAGTAATGAAAATGGTTATAGAGATGTAATGTAACGTAACCTAATTTTCATATAAAAATGTCGATCAGCTGTTTTCTACGTTACAGTTACATTACATTACAGTCGGCTAACTGAGCCTTTAATCGCCACTTTCTCTATCATTCACCCCACTGTGCGGCATATCGTATTGATTTCGTACCTACATATGTATATGTAGTCAGGATTTCGTAACTACATATCGTTGCAAAGCCGTGTCAACAATTTCATACAAAAATCGTTAGGATTTCGGTAATATTTTGGTTCCGAAATCGGAAGATTTTGTCGACCAGTCGTTACGAATTCTTTACGAATTCAAAGCATTTGGTTTGGTGGGTAAATCTGTACCTAAGTATGTATGTACTCGTATACCTATGTAGTGACAACTACCCAAGTTTATTTTACCTCTGACTGAACTTAACTGAATTGGTGAATTGATTTGTTGGAATATCTTGGTTACATCTTAACTCACACACACCTAATTATTGACATATTAAAAGTGTAGCTGTATGTACGGAAGTTATTGTTAGACTATGATGGGCTGATCTTGCATGTCCCTGTAACTATGTATAGTTTGACGTTTACTGGAAAAACAAGCTACACATTGAATTTTTTATTAATGCTTCTTTATTCTTTGTAAATATGTACATATTTATATACCCACTTGACCAAGACTTTCGTTATTGATATCGATTTCGAATATATCTCGATCATTTATCGTGTAAAACTATCGAGAATCGAAAAAAGTTTACCTGTCGTTCAGTTTTGTTACAAAAACCATTCGATTTCGAATGTTCACTAGCGATATCAAAAGTGAGTCTATATCAAATTTATTTCGATATCGCAAAAAGGCTGCAGAAAAAGTAAAAAAGTAATTTTATTTCTTAATTTATTTATTTTTAACCCCCGACTAAAGAAAAGGGGTGTTATAAGTTTGTAGTGTGTGTATGTGTGTCTGTGTATCTGTGTGTCTGTCCGTGTCCACGTACAGCCCAAACGGCTGGACCGATTTTCATTTAGTTTTTTCTGTTTGAAAGATGACTTGATCGAGAGGTTTCTTAGCTATGGTGGAAGAAAATTGGTCCAGCCATTTAGAAGATATAACATCTTTTCTGAAAAAAGTCGGGGGTTTTTAAAATTTTTAATTTTTGTTATTTATTATTTATTTATGTATACATATACATATGTACATATATATTTATATATCTTTATTTTTATTATGTTAATTTATTTAATTTAATTTTTAATTCCATAACTTACGCTGTAGGAATAGAGGTTCCATTCTAACAGACTAGCACACATCCACTAAGTTATCTTCATACGTTCGAGCAACCATCGAGAGAAGTTCGCTTTAGCGAACATTGGAATTTTTTTATATTCGCGAACATATATGTATCGAACAATTTTATTACGAAATTGTTTCGCTTTAGTGACCATTATTTGATATCGTATCTCAGGTCAAGTGGGTATATAAATTTTTTTATAACACAACACACTTTATTTAATATTCAAGGCACACTCAGAATACAATTACAGACCTTAAAATTTAGTAGAAAACACTGTCTTGAATACTTTGACGTTTTAAAATCAGCCAATTGACAGATTTACTTTGTAAATTAAGAGTTAGAATGTATGTATGTATGTAAATATTTATGTGTAAATGTGTGTATGTATGTAAAATATACATACATACCATATTCACACAATCGA
Organism: Tachina grossa; assembly: GCA_949987645.1. Lineage (NCBI taxonomy): Eukaryota > Metazoa > Arthropoda > Insecta > Diptera > Tachinidae > Tachina > Tachina grossa. Next base: position 46,311,073 of record OX465278.1, on the reverse strand, counting down.
CTTAATTTGTACAAAAAGTTGAAAACTTTAATTATTTATTTTAAGTGGAAAGTAAATTTTTTACTATACTCTGTTAGACTTATTCAGGTAATAACCAAAGTATTGGCTTGAAAATAGTAATATTCATACACATTTCAAAATTATCAGATATTTTGCATTAAAAACTATCATTAATCTTGTGTGCAGCCCACCCTAAACTATTAGTAAAAAAAAGTAAGAGTGCCATATGCGGCAGTGCCGAATCCTATATACCCTTCACCGAGTTTATATATAAGTACATTCATAAGTATATACATATACACTACCCAGCAAAAAAAACATGAAAAATCATGTGTTGAATCATGGGTTCAAGTGATGACGCATTGGTTCGATTTAGGTGAAACATGTATGATTTTTACATTAGCTTGTCATTGGAGATCAAGTGTTTGTGCGAGAATTTAAATATTTTGATATCCATTCAAATTAAAGAATTAAACCCATGCAAGTTCCCTGATTCGATGATGTTTTTTCACGTAAATACAAAACAAACAAATAAATATAAATATTTTTGTCGGAGGATTCGAACCGAGCTGTTTTCGCTCTCAAGGCACACTCTCTACCACTCAGCTACTGTACTCTTGTTATTTGTTTTGGATAAAACTTGTTTTATGAAAATGTAGCAATGTGATGATTTAATTCCGTTTTTCATGAATTTTTCGCTTGGTATTTATTTCAATATATTACCCAATAACATCGCATGCGTTTTTAATGAGTTCAAAAACTATAGCATTATTTATGATTTTCGATGATATTCAGAATGCATTCGAAGAAACAAATTCTCAAGGAAGCATGAAACATTATTTCATTTTGAAAGCGTATATTTATTTTTTGCTGGGTATATGTTTATATTTGGTTTGTGAAAAAAATGGATGATGTAGTTTTTGTTCTCATGCAATTTATAGTGAGTGACTATTGACATTTTTCGACAAAAAAATTAGCTTCATATACATATTTTATTTTCGACTTTAGCAATAGCTGAATATTTTATTATGCACTATGTACGAGCATTTAAGAAGTTTTTTACCTTATTAATATTTTCATTTTTTTTAATGAATGAGGAAAAATTAATTAGTCACAAAGCCTCAAAGTGGACAACCTAGGGTTAATGAAAAATTAGAACCGATGCCAAGCTGATGTTTTTAATCTGATAAAAAAGATTTTTTGCAATTGGATTCTTTATCTATCCAAGAACTAATGAAAACTCTGCTACATTTATGGATTTTCACTTACAGTTTGGGAAATATTCGAGAAAAAAAATTAAAATTTTGGCTGTTTTACCAACCTTGGTCCACCACTGTTCTGCCCATGGAGAAGTCAAATCTTGTTCGATTTAGAAAAGAAAACTAATTACAAACTGAAAAAAATCGCCAAAATGAAAAAAAAACGCCAAAAGCGAAAAAATTGTCAAAACGCGAAAAAGGCGCCAAAACTAAAAAAATCGCCTAAATAAAAAAAAATCGCCAAAATGAAAAAACGCCATATACCAAAAAAAAAAAAGAAATCGCCAAAACGCGAAAAATGCGCCAAAACTAAAAAAATCGCCTGAATGAAAAAAACTCCAAGGACCGAAAAAATCGACAAAACGAGAAAAAAAAGTGCCAAAACTAAAAAATGCGCCAAAACTTAAAAATATCGCCAAAAACCGAAAAAACGCCAAAACTAAACAACTCAAAACCAAAAGAACCCAAAAACGAAAAAAAAATCAAAACTATTTATATAGGCTAAAGTTCGTGTTGAATTACATGTCTATTGTCCGTACGGAACCCTTCGTGCGCGGGTCAAAGTCGCACTTCACTGAATTTATTTTCACCCTACGGTAACACACCCATTTTCTCAAGTCATGGGACGAGTAGTTTTGGACCAATTGTCACCAAATATATATATATATCTTTCTGTTTTATGAGTTATTCGTTTTTCCAATATGGTATTCGTTACATCCCTACTAGTACATACAGTAGTTTTGATTTAGCTGCCTTTTGTTTGAGTGCACTTTGGACTTAACTGTCTAAACTGATAAATTTCTGTCACTATTCTTTAAAATCCCATACAAATTCGTTTTTTAAGTGCACTTTCTATACCTGCACATTTACGATAAGTGCCCTAAAATTTTGGTAATTTTAAAAGATTTTCAAACAAAAAATCAACGTTAGTTGCACATTGGCTTAACTGCACAAAATATATTTTTTCTGTAATTATTGTTCAAAATCCTTTTTTAAGTGCACTTTGTATACCTGCGCATTTAACATATTTTTTGGTAGTTTTAAATTATTCTCATATAAAAATTTTAAGTTAGCTGCACACATTAAATAAATGTTGCTACATAAATATGTATGCAAACATGTATGTGTATAAAACTGAAGTCAAAAATTGTATACCTGCACATTTAGGCAGGTAAGTGCATTTAAGATAACAGCATTTTTGACTTATCTGCACAAAAAGTCGTGCAAAGTTGATTGTGCCGCTAAGTCAAAATTACTGTATGTACTAAAAGCTAAAAACAGTACTCGTAACTACCCAGCAGAAAATTATATATATATATATATATATATACATATATATATATATATATATATATATATATATATATATATATGTATATATATATATATATATATATATATATATGCATATGAAATTATATTAAAATAAGCATAATAACAAAAATTAAAAATTAATTTTAAAAACCCCCGAATATATCTAGAAAAGATGTGATATCTTCTAAACGACTGGGTCGATTTTCTTAAAACATATGTAGCTATGAAGTCTCTCGATCATGTCACCTTGCAAACAGACAAAACTAAATAAAAAATAAATTTGCAAAATGTTTGACAATTAACCCATTCGTACTGTGGACCTAAATCCTGGTACTCTGTTCAACATTTCATGTGAAATGCTGCCAAAATACATACTAAGAAAAATTGGCATGAATTAATGAAATTTTTTTGGAGAAGTAGTACTCGTACTCTGTTCATCTTGGGAAAAACATATGAAATATACATATCTTCAACAATTGAAGTTTTTATGCGAAATAATATGTGTGGTGGCACTTATTTCGCATAGAATTTACAACAAAGACTATGTAGTTAAAATTGTATTTTAAATTTTCTGTACGAAGTAATGAATGGTGCTCAACATTTTTCAAACAGACTAGTCTTAAGTCTTTTTCAAAAACTGATAAATAGTTATAAAAACAGCTGGATTTTGGTTCAGTATTCGCTTGAAATATTCGCATACATTTTAGCGAATGCAAATAGCAAAATTAAGCGAATAATTTGCGAATGCGAAAGCGAATGCGAACATTCGTTACTTCCCTAATATGTACATTATCTGCATGGTTATTAATTATGTTTGTGTACAATAAAACCGTTTGTTTTAATTTTTTTCTCACGAAATTTATTTTTATTATAACTGTACATTATATAGCAATAGCAAAGCTTTAAAAATATTAAGGCATAAATAAGGTTATATACATACATATGTAGGTACATACATATGTATCTACATATGTAAGTATGTATGTATAGGTATATTACCCTATTCTTCGACTAACATTTTTTACCTTTTGAAATATTAGATTTTACTAAATTAGGCCTTGAATTAATATCAAAAAATACACGTTAGGCAGTAACAAATTCTTCTAATGAGAATGTACATACATATGTATGTACATATGTACATACTTACATACATACATACATAAATACATATGTACATACTTACATATGTATGTATATATGTGTGTACATACTTATGTACATACATATATGTACATACATACAGATGTAGGTACATATATATTTTTGTCAAATCAAGATAATTTTAGACATTTCATCACTATCATATTGCCACACAAATCAAGTAACCGAGAGTCAGTCACACACTCATACCTCTAAACTACGAGTAACTTGAAGTTTGCACCATTTTCCAAGCTTATCACACACAATAAGTTTTCAAACGTTTCTATTTTTAAAACTGAACATTTTCACACGAGAAACAAAAATGGCAAAGTGGTTGGATGCACGGACAGACAAAAGGACGGACGGACGGGCGGATGGCAAACAAGTATGTACAAGTATTTCACTTACATATTGTAGTTATGTACGATACGGTTTTCCGATTTGTTGTATAATAATGATGACGTTCCTTTTTTTCAAACAAACTCTACAAGCCAAATTGAAAATGTTATTTAAGCCAATATTTTTTTTTATTTTTATAAAAATGTATTACAATTTATTTTTGGTTGCGTTTTCTTAATTTATTTAGGAAACCAAATGATATTTAGCACAATTAGTTACATAGGTAGGTATACACTGCAACACTTTTAATTTTTTCTCTTTTCTTCTTGTTGTTTAATTTTTACTTCATTTTTTTCGCAATAAAATCAATTTTTTATTTTTCGTTTTTAATTGCTTTGTTTTAATTATCTCTTTTCAAACACTTGGAAATGAAAATATCAGCTTCAGCTTCAACATTCAAACTGCGGCTTTCAAAATCAAAAGCAAAACAACGATCGCTGTGTTTTTTTTTGCGGCCTCAAACATATACAGAGTGTACTAAACCGCTGGCTGACTAACGAATGGACTGACTGGTTGGATGGGTTGCCTATGTACTTACATACAAGTTGATTTAATTTTTCGTGGTGGAGTGAGTCTACTTTAAAACCATCCACTTGTATGCTTCTTTTTTTTTTTTGTTCTCCAATACCCGTTTTTTTCAACAACAACTACGACGCGAATTACTTTGATGACGAACAGCTGGTAACTAGTAGAGACTAAACAAAAGCTCAGCTTTGATATTAAAAGCAAACAACGCACACACACTCACACGCATACACACATACAGGTGCATTTAATAAATAAAATAGCAACAACAACTAAAAAACAATCCAAATAATACTAAAGAAAAACTTGATTATCAAGCCAGAGCTGGGGCTGGCAGCAAGCAAAGCTGGCACCGAACGGCACAATACAAAAGTAATAATTAAATGGAGAAAAAGAAAATAAATTAAATAAAAATAAATAGGTATGCAAATAAAATGCAGTAAACAAATTCCGCAAAATAACAATCACTAAGAGAATTTCGTTTTACTCTTTGCAAGACCAAAGGGAATTTTTAATACAAATTTTAGAGTGACCAGATAGCCAGTAAAATATGTATAAAGTACCGATGTACTAAATTTTAATATATTTATTTTTGCTTTTAAGCTATTGCATAGCTTTTATCGCAGGCTTTGAGGGTGTCAACCGAACGAAAATAAAAACCTAAGACTATTTTTATTTGAATCGCCCAGTGTATGTTAAACCCTAAAGTATGCTATTGATTTCATTAACATACAGTATTGCTAGAACAGATTTTTACATGTAGGAAAACACAATGTGGCGTACTGAAGAGCAATCGTGGTTGACAAAAAATGATAAACACAAACAAACAGACAATTCGTAGGTTTTTTATTTAAAAAAAAAGCTAAGCAATAGCTTTACCGCGGCAGTCCCCGAGTGCCACACGTTTTTTTTTTAAATTTATTTATTTTTTATTGAAATTTATTTGCTGGTGGTTAAGCATGTCTATAGGCATTTGATTGGTGCTTTGCCAAATCATCAGTAGACTTCAACCACACATTTGGAACAGCCACTACTAACCTCTTATCGTATGCACAGACTTTCAAAAACCATTTGAGAATTCACAAATAACAATAATTTTGAAAATCACAGTATTTTTGAAAATCATAAATAAATATTATTATATGTGAATACACAAAGGGGTTTTTAAAGTCAGTGCATAAGATAACATGTATGTGAGTGCTCCAAATGTGTGGTTGAAGTCTACACTAAAGGGAAAACCTTCATTTGATCAATGAATTTTGTCATTAATAACAAACTAACGTAAGAATTAATTGTATTAATGAAAAATTTCATGCTTATAAAGAAAATTGTCAATAAGCTAATGAACAGTTTCATTCATACAATGAAGAATTATTAATGATGCTACTTCATAAGCTGAATGAATGTTTTTCTCTCAGTGTACTGACGATTTGTTGAAGTATTAATGAAATGCATATAGACATGCTTAACCACCAGCAAATAGATTTCAATTATAATAAAATTAAGACAATATGGCAAATAATAAATTTCTTAAAGGTTTATTTTTAGGATTCCCTACACAAAAGGTGAAAAGGAATCCTATTGTTTTCGCTACGGAGAACTTCCAGAGCGGGAAAATAACACAGGAGATGCATGATACTTTCCTTCTCTTCCTCGTCATTGCAACTGTAGCAGTAGTCATTAAACGGGAGACCCATACGTTTAGCATGGGTTCTGAAGGTCCAGTGGCCGTTTAACATGGCCACAAGGTTCCTGAAGTGCTTCCTATTGAAGTTCATTAGATTTTTCAATCTATGGGAGCTTAGGCGAGGCCAGAGGGTTCTCGCTATTGCACAAGTGGGCTCATTACGCCATCTGTTTTGAGCTAATTCAAAAAAAGTTAACATAGAATCGTGCGAGACCACAGATATTGTCGATATCGACTTCTTTTAGTAGGGTTCCCCTCTTTGCCAGGTCATCCACAACTATGTTGCCTGAAATGGTCCCGTGTCCACGCACACAGTTTAATAAGATATTTGAGTGCTGCGCGAGTCCATCCAGGGCTTTGCAACATTCTTGGTTAAGAAAAGATATGGTATATACACATATGAGGGACTTAATTGCCGATTGGCTATCAGTTATAATGTAGATATCATTGTTTGAATATATTGGCATATGGATGGATCCAAAACGGAAAATGGAGTTTCGATGAAATATGTAGGACACATTTGCCAATGGTATTTCCGGCGAAATATAGGCGATCACCAAGTGTGCTGATATTAATTTAAGTAGGGCATTAAAAACTCACACACACTTATCTTTTCGGATAGTCTGGTCGCTCTTAATTCCCTCCTTTCATGAGAACCACGTTCTCAGCTTGTTTTAGAGTGCTTTGACTCACTACACAAACTATCGATAAGGACTAAGGTTTCCACTTACTGGGTAACGAGAAAACTAATGAGTTGACCAAGAGGATTTTTGCTGCTCCTTTTATAAGTCCAGAGTCCTTTTGTCTCTAATCAAAACAAATGTCATTTCGAACGCAACAGATCTTTTATAGCTTAAAATCTCTTATGGCACTGATGCAGCCATTTTCTTATAATGGCATCCTGAACTTCAACAGGATTAATTTACGGCTTGTTACTGATTTTCTCTCTGGTCACTTTGGAGTAAAATCCACTCTATGGAAAAGTAGCCAAGTTCGTTCATCCATGTGTCGTTTATGTTTAAAAAATGATGAGCCAATGGCATATATTCTTTGCGAGTATATTGTGTTATAAATATAATAGTAGAAGGCGTATTTACCATTCTGAATTTCTGTGTTCGTATGATATTTGACGAACTCCTCCAGCTTCTAGGCTAGCTTTCATAAGGAGAGTCATACATAGCTTTATTTAATTCAAAGATCTATGGGACTAAATATCCATTAGGTGCTGCAGTGGCGGTCTTTGGACTAGATCTTTCCCTATTCTATCTACGGAAAGAGACTGTGACTAGCTAGAGGTTTGGCGTTAAGCCAATAACCACACCCGAATACAGTGCAACCTATTTCCAAGAGCAAGAAAATCTTAATGAGCTACATGCATATGTGCGCAGTCGGATTGATATGGTCTGCGATGAGGTGAAGACAAGTTATGATGAAGTTGGAAGAAGTAAAAACATGTATTTATATCAGGGAGTCTACTCTTTAATGCGAAACGAAAGAATAGGCTTTCGAATTTACATATTCAACTTTAATACGGTTCTCAAAAATGATCTTCGACTATTGTCGTGTTGGTTCTTGAATTTGTTTCTTTGTGGTACTACTGCAAGGAATTTGTAAAGGGATAAATAGAAGAGAGTGACACAAAATGTTAAAATTGGTTAAATATTATGAAGCAATCTATGGCCAACTGTCAAAAATAATAACAATAAAAATAAATTAATTTGAAAAAGTTTATTTTTTTGTGATGTTTTCCATTACTGTGATAAAGAAATAAACTTATAATGTTGAATTATGCCTTATTTTCATCCTCTGATGATGAAGAAGAGTACCTATTTATCGGTGTCAATATATACTTTATATATGGGTTGTTTGAACCTCCACCCGTTGCGCGCCATTCAGTTTTGGTTTGAAGAAATTCTTTTAATTACATTTATATATAGTCCGCCCTCACTTTCATCCATTCAGGCCGCGTACAAGATGGTGCTCTAAAGTATTTCTACCCATTCTGTCTTTGTGTCCACTTTGCGTATTCCATTGGGCTGCAATTGCGCCCCTTATGTATTTTTTAAAACATTTTTATGGTTCCTTACACCAAAGGTGTAAAGGAACCCTATTGTTTTCGCTACCCTGTTCGTCTGTCCGCCACAGGGTGTTTTACGGATCTGAAATTTTGACAGAATATGTAGAACCTTGGCCGCAACAACAACAAATACAAGAAAGTTAAAAACTAAAGGGTGTTCCAAAACGACCAACGATAAATGCTAAAATCCCATGTAATATACATACAATTATATATAAACACTTGAAATTTGCGGGTTAGGTATTTTAATAAGCACTATAACAATTAACACTAAAATTAAAAAAAAATTAAATTAAAGGGTGTTATATCAGTTGATGATATTTTGACTATGTAATTCTGACAACTTGTTGTATCTTAGAAACAGTAAAAGGCAAATTTTTGAAATTTTCTAAAACGCTTAAACTAAAAAATCTCAAAATTATAAAATCGCCAAACCGAAAAAAATCGCCAAAAATCGAAAAAAAATCGCAAAAACTTAAAAAGCGCCAACGAAAAAAAAATCTCTAAAACTTAAAAAAACACCAAAAATTTAAAAAACGCCAAGGTAAAAAAACGCCATAGAACCATAAGAGCTACGGATCTGAAATTTTGAAAGAATATGCAGAACCTTGGCCGCAACAACAACAAAATCGAAAAAAAAATCGCCAAAACTAAAAAAAGCGCCAAACTAAAAAAAAACTCTAAAACTCAAAAAAACACCAAAAACCGAAAAACGCCAAGGTGAAAAAAAACGCCAAACCAAAAAAAAAATCGCTAAAACTAAAATAAATTGCCAAAACTAAAAAATGCCAAAATCCGAAAAAATCCCAAAAATTAAAAAAAAAACTTCAAAATTCGTATTGTACATATCTGTGGCAATAAATAATAATGGCTTAAGTTGACATAAGTGCTTTTTCATTTTATTATATATTCTTATACTCTTCTTCAAGATCTACCACTCAACTAAATTTAAATTAAAAAATGTCATTATTAATAAAACTATACACATTTATATTTTAACTTAAGTCTTCTTGGAAAATAATACGTAAGCCATAACATCTTACCTTAACTTAATTTTTTTTCGGTAACTACATCAATATTAAAAGATTTGAGCATAAAAACTTGTATGTACTTAAGTTTAATAACTAACATCCCATCCAAATTATTCTTCATTAACCCTACGTCTACACCTGATATATTTTTATCATAACAAAATTCAAAGTTTATATTGAAAAATATTTTTTTTATGTTAGCTCTTTTTTCTACATGGAATCTGACATTTGTCATGATAAAAATATATCAGGTGTAGACGTAGGGTAAAGAAAAAACATATTTAACTAAGCTTTTAAAAAATTATATTATCTCTGGTTTTCTGCATTTTTCAATTTAACCTAAAGCACTTATCTCAACTTACCATCAATAAAAATTATTTTGCCTTTCAATATAATAGCTTAAGTGCACTTTAATATTTATTTTTCTGGCAATGGATTTTTTCATAACATCTTAATTAAAAAACAGCGAATATTAACTAATAAAACGTTTTCTTTTGTTATAAAATTAAGTTTTGTTCTAAATAAATGTGCATCTTCTTAAGAGGCTAAAATTTTTATATAAAAACCAAACACAATTAATTTTAGACAAAACCCTTAATAATATCAAAACATGAAATTTCGACTTAAGCCATTATTATTTATTGGCACAGATATTACCTAGTAGGGACATAAATACTGTTACTAATATGTTGGGCTATAAAACAAAAACTAATGAATGGTTTTAAAAAATCTTTTTTTATATATTTATTGATAATGTATTGTATACAAAAATCTTAGTTTTATTCAAAATATCCGCCCTTGGCCTTCACACACGCCTTAAGTCACATTGGCCAGTCATCAATAGCTGCACGCACCTTATCCATTGGAAAATTGGCTACAGCACGAACCAGAGCTGCCTTAAGAGAACCAATGTTATGGTATCTGTTGTGGGAGACCATATCCTCTAAAACCGTCCACAACTTGTAATCCAAAGGGTTTAAATCAGGGCTGCCAGATGGCCAATCTTCAGAGCATATAAAAGCTGGCAAATTGGTTCGAAACCAGGTCTGTGTCGTTTTAGCCTTATGAGCTGGTGTAGAATCTTGTTGAAAAGTCCAATGCTGGTTTTGGAACAGGGAATTATTAAGCGGCTTCAAAACTGCTTCTTGATAGACTTTGGCCGATGTTTTGACCCCTTGTTCACAGAAATGCAAGTCAGTCACCCCATCGTAAGAGACACCCCACCAAACCATGACTGCAGCTGGGTGATGACCCTTTTCGACCCGCGGAATGAGTTCTGATGCTTCTTTAGATGACCGAGCATAAACCCTATCATTTTGTTTGTTAAACTTTTCCTGTACGGTATAAATTTTTTCATCCGTAAACAAGATTTTTCTATGCAAGTTATCAGCTTACTTGACCAAAAGACGTTTGAATTTTTCTATCCTATTTTTTTTTTAAAGCTGCAGTCAACAAATGTCCTGTACGCCGTTTGAAAGCTCCAAGACCCAAGTCTTTTTTAATAATACGACTCATGGACTTTTGTGTGATTTTCATCTCACGGGCCATGATTTTCTGTTTCCGGAGAGGATTTCGTTGAATTCTTGCTTTGACGGCTTTGATTACTTGCTGTATCGGAACGGTACGTGGGCGGCCCGACCGGTGGCGGTCTTTTATATCTCCGGTCTCCTCGAACAATTGTATGCACCTGTAGACTAATGCCGAGCGGGCGGAGCGTTTTGCAAATATAATTTTTTTCCTTTCCACACTTAAAAAGTGCTATAACTGCGATACGGTTTTCTTTATCTGACCACTCCATGGTTAAATTTAACACAATTTCAAATTGCCGTAACTGACTAACGCTATAGAGGTTATCTTTAAAAAAAAATTTTTTTACTATTACAATTTTACTATTCTAATGGGTATGTTCAAAGTAGTAACAATATTTATGTCCCTACTAGGTATATATCCAGTGTCCTTACGGGACCCTGCGTGTGCGAGTCAAAGTCGCACTTTACTGAATTTATTTTAAATTGCTTTCGTGTAGTTATTTTCAATCTAAAATTATTTTCATTACATAGAAGCAGGTTCCATAAAGCTTAGTAACAAAAATACTTAAAAAAATGTAAAAGAATTGTTAACAGCGTTGTATTTTTATGATCTTCGAGAAACGTAAATAGTATCATAGTGTAAAAAGGAGAAGTTTAAGGCTCATTGAGATGAAAATTCGAAAGGGGTTTCTTTCGTTTCGAATTACAGAGAATTATGTATGTTTTTAATTTCACCTCCCTGGAAGTAATATTTTTCAATGCTACACGTTGCTTGTTTTCTTTGGTCTTCATGACATTTCTTAATTATATATATAGGAGACGGTAAAGTTGCTTCTTTACGATTTGTGCAATTTGGTGTTAGATTTTTTCCTTCTTTTATAGGTATATATTTTTCGCTTTTTCCATTGACGACTGTATGATTGGAAGCGTCAAGGCAAGTGAACTTTTCTTAAAACTAAAACCTATAGGTATGTATGGCTTGTCCTTTATTTAAAAAAAAGTAAATATGTAAAAACAAAAAATTCTTTTGGCCATTTTTACTTACACTCTCTTAATTTGTTTACATACACGCACGCCACGCACAGCCACTTATTATTTTCTCTCTTTTCTTCCGTTAAATTAATTTCTGTAATTATAATTTTTTTTTCGGTTCAAGTTAACTGATCGTTGTTGTTGTTGGTTAATATTAGTTGAAAACTTTTCAAATAATTTTCTATTTAAATTTTCTTAGAAAAAGCATAAGCTCTGCGCATCAATTACTTTTCATACACAATTAAACCTTGTAATTTTTCGACTCATAAGTACATACATACATACATACATCCATGCATATGTATTATGTTTGTATGTATGTACATATATTTGTATGTGTGTAGGTATTTTCGTTTTGAATAAATAATTTTTTAACACACGTTTTCTTTATTTTTAATCCAACTACTTAGCTCTCTTGCACTTTTTTTCTATACAAAAACCTGTTATTTTGTTGTAATTATATTTATTTCTTTTTATATGTATATATTTTTTCTTCTTCAATTTTATGGTCTTTGCACTCTTTTTACAACACAAAGTGCTTATGAATCACAGTATGTATAATACAAAACAAAACAAAATGGAAATAATAAAAGAAAAAAAAATTTAAATTTTGTATAAAACTAAAAAACAAGTCTTGGATATTATTGTGCGATCTGTAAGTTTGGAAAAAATGAACCAGAACTATGAATGATCACCACCGTAAACCGTCAAAACGAGACTGAATGAAGTGGCATTAAAATTTCGTTTGTGTACTGGCTGACTTGACTGACGGCTGGCTGCTGTTTGCTTTTCGCGTTAAAGATGCTGGTGGTATTTGTGTCTAGCGAGCGTTTGTGATTTAATACTTTTTATTTCGTTGTCTCATTATAAGAGAGTTAAGCAAATTACAATACATACATAGATATAAGTGTATCTGTGGCAAAAAGTGCTTAAGTCGAGATAAGCTAATTTCAAGTTAATAGCACCCCCGTAATCTTAATATTCAAAAGTACCCCTGTTTTAATTTTCAATTACTTTATACGATTTTTCAGCATGTTATAGCTCAATGACTTAATAATAGCTTATTAGCTTAATTTAGCTGATACCAAGGCGAGTTCATATCTCAATTCACCAGCTGATGTTCAGCTGATAATTTCTCTGTTGTCAAATTAAAACGTTCGGAAATATTCTGATACTAACAAATATACAATGCGAATATGCATAGTTGCAAATCGAGACCACCTGGTATCAATTCGCCTTGGCTTGTAGTTTGGTATATTTTAAATTGAGTTTATTAGTTTCTAAATAAAATAAAAGTGAAGTTTGAATTTCCTAAATTAAACAAAAGTAAAGTTTTGCATTTCCCACTTTTACTCTTAAATATTAACTGCCGTATTCATAAAAAATATTTAAGGTTTATTAATTTCGTATTTGACATATTTCTAAGAGAAATTGGTCAAATAAACCTTCAATAAAGATTAAATTTTTTTATGAATGCAGCAGATAAATGTCTGAAAACCGAGTTGAAAGTTTAACAGTGCTCTTGCATGAAATTGTATAATGCAACTTAAGCACTTCTTCCTTATGGCCGCAGATATCTACATACAGTATGTCAAGCATGAATTTACACTTTGAATATAAGTAAAACGTTCTTTGATTGTTTATTTTTTATTAAAAAGATTTAAGGCGAAAAATTCAAGATTAGCGTTAAGTAAAAGAAAAGTATAGGGTCATTCATTTAGTGGTTTTGAAACCGCCAGTCTGACAAGACTGTCAGCTGTTAAATATCTGTCATCTGAAGTTCTATTTATTTAGTGAAAGGTTTACCACTAACGAATAACCTAACCTAACCTACTGTGCAAAGTGTTGGCAAGGTTAGGTACGGTTAGGTTAGGAAGGGTATTGATACAACACACCTCTAGTCGCAGACCCAGTTGGGTCTATTATGATTCCCTTCTATACCAGAAGAGCCCCTATTATCCATCATTTATCCACTGGATTCCCATGATGAAGCCCTTGATATCCAAGAGTATGACAGATAACATTAAATGTTCAATGGTTTCTGGTTCCTCTTTATGCTCGGACATCCTACAGAAATCTGAAGTCAAAGTTTCCCAAATGCTGGTCCTTGCTCTTACCAAGCAGTGACCAGTCAAGACTGACTTATCAAGACCGCATCACCTTCCTATTCATATCCATTAGCATTTTGGATATTACTGATTCAAGTTTTGGCCACATATCCCTCGAGACTCTACAATTCTCCCTACTTCCCCATGAACGGTGGATCCTGCTTGCCACCCAATTACTGAACTCCCTGTAGTAGCGACCTATTGATAATTTAACTGATCTGTCACACCTTCCCTCATCTAACTCCAAACCTATTATTGCCAGCTCATCGGCAATTTCACTTCCCTCAACACTGCTGTGGCCAGGAACCCAACATAGTCTGATGCTTTATTTGTTCATAAGCAAGTTGAGGACAATATTATAAAGAAATTATAAGAAACTCTTGCCAGAACTTCCGGTAATAGGCTTCTAGCCATAGACTCGTGACTTCAAGAAGCCGCAAAAATTAAGTCTTCAGCGGTTAAATCGGACGATCAGTGCAAAGCACCAAAACGAGAGATTAGGCGACCCGGCAACAGAGCCCTCAGCATTTCGGTTGTAGGCCTTATATTATGCGACCTTGCTCCATCCTGTTGGAACTACATCAGAGCTGCCCACATAGAGAAAACCGAGAGAAATGTACAAGCGTATGTGTATTCATTTTTATAAAAAGCCGATTAATGTTCGGCACTCTGGCGCTTCTGTGGACAGCTATGAACTACATGTTCTCCAGTCACAATTCGTCCATTTTATTAAGGAGGAAGTCGTTAAGCATGACTCTATAGTGTTCGCCTTTCGCCAGCATAAATATCGTATCATAAAGTAACTTTGAGCAGGTGTAACGGCTCTTCGTGTGTTATACGCGGATTTTCCGTGCCTCAGAAGTAAGAAGGCAATTCTACTTATTCACGTATCCGCAAAAATTGATTGAAATATGCCTACATTATACAATATACAATAATTCGCGTTCTTGAAAAGTATAGGGATTCATGTCTTATTGACGTATATTTTGTATCTGTTTACTTCACAAATGTCAAAGCAGATCTGACATTTACCACTATTTAGAAAAATTATAGCATCTCTTTTGCGCTTCCTTGTAAAATCACCATTTAGAAAAAAGTGCGAAGGTTGTTTTCTGTGAATCGTAAGACAAATTACAATATTTCAAATTACATATGCAAAAAAATGAATTGAAGCAAGGCGATGATAAAAAAATAAAAATTAATAAGTATGTGAAGCGGTTAGGTTAAGTTAGTAGGCTGCTGGTCCAATACAATGATCATTTTGTCATAGCTATGAGTTGAAGATAAGATACTGAGAGAGTGTGATAGGAAAGGAATAGTGATAGAGAAGGAAGATATAGAGGAAAGCTTCATTGTTTTACAACTCTACTTTTTGCAGCGCCTCTGGTGTCAATGAGGCGTATTAAATTTTCAAAGCAATTTTATTGGTTATTTTGCTTTGCCGATGATTCTGCTACACAATACAGACGAGAAGGGTGCTCTGATGATATATTAGGATTAGCATCCGGTGAAGAATGTGTATTTCAGTAACTAGTGTCTATGCCTTCATCACTAAAAACTTTTCCGACACTAAATGATACAAAGGGACACTAATGCACATTAGAGAAATGTGTTTTGTTATGGTTTAATGATTGTCGGATATCGGCCTCGAACCCAGAACCTTCGGTTTTATAGAAGAAAAATGTTGTTAAATGTCAAACAAAAATCAAGGCAACTCTAAAAGAAGAGTGGTGGAAAATACCCCCAATTATTACCTAAATTCCATGCAGAAGCGCCTACAATATATTTCAGATACAAAGAGCTGCCATACAAAATATTAAAAGGCAAATAAAGTATATTCTCTAATCACTGCACATATTATAATCATATGTAAGGTTAGGTTAGGCTAGGTTGAAGAGACGAGCCATTACGCTCATTTACGTGTATATATACATAATCCAGTATAGGCCTGTTGTGCAATCTCATGTGAATTAAAAGGAACTCTACCTTTATAGGAACTCAGTATCATTTACGTAGTCTCTCAAAATTTTCCAGACAATACCTCTAAGATGAGTAAAGTGTCATCCCCAAAATATCCGGATCTCGGCTGGTCAAAAGCTGTACAATGACAAAGAAAGTTCTATATTGCCTCGATGTCCTCCATGCATGCCCTGCATTCATTGTTATATGTGGCTCCAATCCGGTAAACATCCCCTCGTAAAATAGAGTGTCCCGATAAGACCCTGTTCAACTATCCTAGCTTGGGCTTGTTTAGTTTTAAAAAGCCCCTTTGTTTTGTCTTCTTCCCGGTTGCCCCACAGAATCTTGTTTATTTTACCCAAAGTATCACAATTCCATTGTGTCCTGTGGGCCATTTTTGGCCAAGTTTGTAACTCAATCTTCTCTGCCTTGACAGACTTTGCATTAATTCTAGTTGTTGTCTGTAACGTTCTGGTTCATTATTTCCGATTACAGCGTAGTGGGTCGGCACTCATACAAGACGAATTTTGACTTTTACTGCGTAGTCGTTAATCATATTCTTGCAATCTAAAACTTTTATAGAGCCTACTCTTTCAGTTATGATTGTACCAATTGCCGGTTTGCTGTCAGTAAATATTTTGACATCAATATTCACACTGATCCAGGCACGAACTTGAGCCTGGTCAGATAAGCGGAAGTAAATTTTGGTATCCGGTTTTTCTATGAAGAAACCTAGGTCCACTCTTTCCTCAAGCCATCATTGCAGCAGCAGACTCCCACTGGTGCTTGTTCTAGGGTTCGATTGTCCCAGAAATGTCTTTATTTTTGTTCAACTTTTTAGCTGTTTTTTTTTTTTTTGTTAATGTTACTCGTAATTTTGTAAATAATTATAATAAATTTAAAAATTAAATGTTATAAAATAGAAGGTATAATTTTATCGCTGGTGATGCTTAAAAAATTGTGCTTTTTCAGAGGTGTAAACTTATTCTTGACACACTGTATGTGGAATATGTAGTAAAGAGTCAATTGCAATTGCGTATATGATTTGAACTTCAAATACAATTCAATATTAATTTCAAATCGATTTTTTTTGTATCCTTTCCTAGGACCTGTTTTATACATACTTACATGGCAAATCATTTTATTGTATTACTACTCAATTTTCTATTTATAAAGTGAGAGCTTAATAAAAGATAATAATTGAGCTTTTCTGTGCTCCACAACTCATATGTGGTTGCCACATGAACTTCCATATATATTTTTATGTACATAAATATAAACATATGTATGTACATAGTATGTAAAATAAATTTCAAACGCTTTTTGTGTGATAAATAATGACGTCTTCTTATTTTTGTATTATGCAATCCCATCTCGATTGGAACTGCTAGGTTTATGTGTAACTCGTTATGTGAAGCTTGTACCTTTTTGTGGAAACAGTCTATTAGTAAGCTATGAGAACTGCTTGTAGTTAAACACAAATGATGTGATACACTATCCTACACAATCACACGATTTACTAAAAGATGCAACCCTGGTAGCATGAAGTCTATGAAAATTTTCAAAATACAATAACAATTTGTCAGATCAGCTCCCGTATTCTGTAACTCGCTAAAGCTTAATATCTATCGCTAAAAATCTATAGAGTCGATTTATGGATTTTTGGCTACAAATACAACTTTCAATTGTTTTTTTTTTTTTTGCTAAATCTCACATTGGCTCAAAAACTTATTGCGCCGAAATTTTAGTGTTTTACGTCTTCGCCAAAAATTTTTAATTTTCTATTTGTTCAGCATTTTAGCAGGGATGTAGTTTTTTAGTAAGTTGTACGATTTTGTAGGATTGCCATGGTCTTAAATGAGCAATACGAATAAAAGTTTCCTAATTTATGGCGAAATGAAAAGAGTATACGCCATTCCACCAAATTAAGTAGATTTAAGAGAGATTAGGTTAGGTAAGGTTAGGTTAGATTGTTAATATAAAGGATGAAAGGGTTTCAGCCCATTTTGGGTCAAGAGTATAATCCCTGTGGGAGGAATAAAAGAGCGAAGATTAGGTTTAAGTAGAAGTTTGATTGTGGATGGTGAGAAAAGAGATAACTTAGATGAATAGATATAGAGATTCCATGCAGGAGGAGTAATTTTATAAACGCCATTTGGGAAGTTAGCGAGAAGACCGCCCGCTGCTCCTGGTATAGCAACTTATATTTCAGAGTAGCATTTCAGATAGCTCGGGAAGGCTACTGGATGATCTCTTGCCCAGAAGACAAGAGATATTTTCTTTTCCTTACCCAGATTTAACTTTCTTTCTTTTAGGAACTATAACAATGATCAACAAGGTTTTTGCCACACTTATTCTCTATGCTAATTATGACTTTACTATATGCCCTCATTGCAAAACACAAACTAATTTGTTTCTGTCACGCACAAATTTGTTGTGACACCCACTTATGATTTTACCTTATTTTCCGTTAATACTACTGTACGTACGGTTTAATTGCATCAAGTTTTCATTTAAAAAAGTGTAATATTTTGAGTTTAGAATACAAAAGCAAAACGTTGTTATATTCTCAACACGAAAAGGAGGTGTATCAATCATCATAATTCTTTTTGCTACGTATGTGGTGAACTAACATTCAAAAGTCAGTGACGAAATTTAACTGAACTGGTTAAGCAGTGTTATTGTAATTATTTTGGCTTCTCTGTGACTCATCAAGATAAGAATTGGGCACACATAGCACACACATAAATATAGCATTGTTGTGAATCAGAATTGAACAACCCTCGTACCCGTACATTGCACTAATTTGTTAACGCAGCAGCAACCAGTTCATTCACTTGGTTGCTTGCTAAATTCTTGCATTGACAAATTGTGCAATAGTGATATTTCGTAATTGGGTCAAAAGCTTAATAAGATTAAATAGTTTAGCAAGTTAGCATAATGATAATAGCTGTTAAGCATAATATTGATGTTGAAGTATATTAAATTAAGATTAAGTTTTGTATAAATAGTGCAGTTTTAATTAAAGAGTTTTTGTCTTGTATTTTAGCAGTTAAAAGTTAGAGTCATACCTGCGATTCCCACGGGACCCTCCAGGTTTAAAATTGTAAATTTGTAAAATAATCATACTAGTTATTAGCTTAAACAGTTTTTAATAAATCCTTTTAATATACTCCAGAAAGAACCTGTGTTTAATTAAAACACAACAGCATCAAAATATACAGTTAAATATGCAAATGTACGTTCTACAACACGACCACTTCCTCATAGTGCTGATTTACTTAAATGACGCAACAAATGATGACATCGAAGTTACCTTCATGTAATGCAATTGCAGATGAAATTCATGATCCAACCTATGTACCTTATAGTAAGGAGCCTCGTATGCTAATTCAAGCTGATCTTAACAATCTGGTTCGCGACTTAAAATTGTCAAAAACCCAGTCTGAATTATTAGGATCTAGATTGAAAGAATGGAATTTGCTTCATCCAGGTGTGCCGTTTTCGTAGCCGTGACGAAGAACTAAAAAAGTTCTTTTTTTCAAGAAAAAATTTCAATTTATTGCAATGATATAACTTCGGTTATGAACTTCCTAGATATTGAATTTGAACCACAAGATTGGCGTTTGTTTATAGACTCGTCAAAAACCAGTTTGAAAGCTGTACTCTTGCATAATGGAAATAGATTTTCCTCTGTTCCAGAAGCACATGCTTTTGTTATGAAAGAAACTTATAAAAAAATGAAATTGGTTGTAGAAAAAAATCCAGTTTAATAAATTTTCATTTAAACTACGTGGGGACTTAAAAGTCATTGCTTTACTTCTCTCATTGCAGCTAGGTTTTACAAAGTATTATTGCTTTTTATGTGAGTGGGATAGTAGAGATTGAAACAATTAAACAGCATGGAAAAACGATACCAGGGTAAATGGAGTCCTCGAATGTTGGCAGATTATTGTTGGACACTTGCAAGAGAACAGCCTTATAGGATTTTTACACTGATGCACATCTAACATCTACCATCAATTTGCGAAAATCTTAACATCTTCCCACAAGAAATACACAGTACTAAAAACCAACATCTTTCTACATCTTTAAAAGATGTTCCTATCTCATTTTGTTTCATCTAACATCTTTCGTTAATTTTAGTGCCATCACTAGCAAAATTACATTGTTGTGTCAAAAACAACGTTGCCACTTTCTGTAATAGTGCAAAATCTGTAATATTTAAATTTCTTCGCAGTATTTTTGCACCATAAATTTTTTGTGTTATTTTGCACTATTTGACTTATGTCCAATAAAATTTTTGAAACGGCCCAAATTATACTAAAAACATTTAAAAGATTTGCTAAGAAATCTTGGATCCTATTATAAAGTAATGCAAACACTTGTTGCATTGAAAGTGCTCTGGAACAATATAAAGTATTGAGATTGTATTGAAGATTGCAAGTTTTTGAAGATCATTAAAAAGTAACTAAATCAATTCTTTCTGCTTTAGATGAAACATCTACAAAATATTATTTGCAGTTTCTTTCATATTTTCTGCTTTTATACAAATTAAAAGCTGAAGTAATCAAAGTTGAGCCAATTTTTTTTTGTCTAATTACATAAAAGTTTTTTTTTTAATTTTAGTTTACCAATAAAAACCAGCAACTTGTTAGCAAAAGTAGAATTTATATTAATTTAGCTGTTAAAATACTGTTCCGAGGCACAGCAAAATGTAATGTACAAAGATTTTAGTTACTTTTATATTGAAATAATTACGCAAATTAAAAAAAATCAACTTTCATGATTACCTTTATAATTTTTATTGATGTAGAAGAATCAAAATTTGCACAACCATCGAAATAAAAAGCTATTTCTATTTGTTAAGGTAGATTTTTCAAAAATTAGACAATATGTGGCGTGAATATACACTTTTACACTACAAGGACCTTAATATATGCGATAAATTGGATGTTTTGAAATTTACTGGTTTAAAATTTCCAAAATCAAAAACTGTGCTGGCGATATTTTCTTTCCAAATTCAAAAGTTGTGGTATTACCATTCTAAAACGCCTCTGCTGAGAGATTTTTTTAAAGTAAAGTGATCTTAATTAAAATTAATTAAAAATGAGTTATTAGCTAATACAGTAGCGTCAACTTTAAAATTGTGGTGCAAATTTTTAGCTTAAAATTATAAAAAGAAATTTGAAAAATAGTTTAGTGTTAATATATAAATATGTTTCAAACAACCAAAGAGTATATAAGTATCGCTCAATACTTCTAGTTAAATGAGTTTAAATTAAGAAAAGAAAAGGTTGATAACCCTTTTCTCAAACGCCTGGTTTAAAGAATATTTTATGAAATTTAGACAAAATGTTAAGAGGAAAGTGGTAAATTATTCTTCGTTGAAGTAAATATTTACGAATTAGTGATTTTTTAATATTTGTAATTTTGTTGTACGTTTTTTAAATATTACAAAATTAGCTCGTATTAAATCTTAAGTTACTATAAGCTAATAAAAAATAAGAATTTTGCTAGATTTTTTTGCACTATGTCATTCGGATTTGCATTATTTTAGACTTGCGACTTAGTAATTTCATTTTCCACTAGTGGCAACGCTGGTCAAAAACTAAGAAAAAACGACATACATATATACATAGTACATATATGTACCTTTTAAAAAATGTTCATCTTATTCTTGCAAATCTTTTATAATTTCCATGTACTGCACTTTAACTGGGTTTGTTCTTGCAAAGCAACAACTAATCCAATTATTAATTTTGTATCAAAATCTATTTTTTATAAATTTCCTTAACAAAACCTATGCAGCACGTGTTGTCTTTTTGACAAGTGAGATGATGGTAGATGTCAGATGTTGTCAATGTAAACGCATGTTTCATATTTTCTACATCTTCCATGCGTTTCACTGAAATGTGGGTCAATGTAAAAAGCCTATTAGGTCAAAGACTCCAGAAAATCATAGCTTTTAGTTTTAAAAGACATATTATCAAGTGTAATTGTATGTAAAGTATAAGTATTTTTTATGAAATTAAAAATTCCTGTAAAAAGAAAAAACTATGGCTGTCAAATTTTTTCTACCTTTGTTTTCCACCTTAGGAAGTCAAAATAATGTAAAATAAGCCAAAAAAGTTCATGTGAAAAATTAAAAGTTCATTTTTGTCAATAAGTGTAATTAATTAATTTAATTAATTAATTACTTTTGATTCTTTTTGATTATTTTTTTGTAATTTCAAGTAATTCAGATTACTTTCCATTATTAGTAATAGTAATCAATTAGTTATCGTGCGAAACTGAATATAATCGCAATTTAATCATTACTTAACCTTTCAAAAAAAAAAAAAAAGGATTCAAATTAGTAATCAGTACGATTACTAATCATTACTTAACGGTTATGGTCTTAAGATTGGTTCTTACCATCCTACATAGTCAAACGATTTTTGAGAAAATGCAACCCTACTCTAATGGAGTTTATGAAATTTACTAAAAGTCAGTAACAACTAGTTAGATATTGGTTGCATTTTCTCAAAAGTCAAGTGATTGTGCAGGATAGTAAGAACCACCCTCTATGGATCATATGGAACTAAGCGGCCACTGAACTATGCGACGCTACATTTTTCCCCTAGTTGATTAAATTTGTTGTGTCACTTAGTTTAGTTGCCGCATACTGAAATATATATGTTCTATAAGAATTAACGAAACTAATATTTTTCACGTTGTTATACCGTAACATTTCACAAACAATTAAATTCCAAAAAAAAAAAAAAACACTTTAATCTCAAAATAAAGCAATATTCATGTGAAATATGAATTTCGAAATATATTCAAAGAAAAGTAAAAGTCACTAAAACTGTAAATAAGAGCTAAAAAAATACGCATCTCTTCAGTGACTTCCTTTGTCATTGTCTAGACTTCCCACCGCCGAGATCCCGTTATTTGAGAGATGACATACTTAACGCACATTACACACCTTAGAGGTATCTATTAGAGAGCTGCGTAAACAGTCTTGAAATGTAAAAACGTCATGATTTTTAAATGTATTCACGTCGCATATATTATACTAAACCAATAATAAATGCTGCCGTACTATAAGCGAAGCACGATGGATGTATTGGTGTATGTGTCGCAAGACAGCTTGTTTGTAACAAACACTCAAAAGAAGTACTGTTGATTAGTGTATGCTTGTTATTTGTCATATTGTACGTTTGAGTGTGTGTGTAATATGTAGATGGTAAGTTATTATGTGATTAACCGCATACAACTAATGTTAATGCATGTGTGTGCCTTTGCATGTGCGCAGAAAAATAAAAAATCATACACACATACATGCATGAGGTTTGTACACGAGCTCATGCGTAGAAAAAAGCAATTATCACAAATTCTTCCGTCACGAAGTGTTTTCTTCTTTACTCTTATACCTACAATATTCAAACAAATTTCTTGCAAACAATGTTGTTAACGTTTGTTTTATAAGATTTCGCTATAGTAAAGCATTTGAAAAATCCCTCATGTCTTGAAAGTTCTTATAAGATGTCTTGTGCAGGAGACTAGTATCTATTGACTGGAGAAGTTTGGGAGACTACGTAAATTATAATGAGTTTCTATAAAGGTGGGGTTCGTTTTTTAAATTACATGAGAGCGCACAACAGGCCCCTGAAATGAGCGCAATGGCTCCTCTTTTCAACCTTTTCAACCTCTTCAGTGACTGAGATAAAATCGAGCGATTTCTTCAAAAATAAAATCCGACCTCGCTTTGTCTATATCAAACTGTGTAATAAACAATTTCACATTCGTTTAAAATGTCCATTTCCATCAATTTAAAATATGTAATTTAATTGGATTAAAAAAAAAAAATAATAACAACAGCTGAATACATATGGACATGCATAGACAGTGAAACTCGGTTATAGCGAACCTGGCTTGAACGATTTATCGGTTTTTAGTTCATTTTTATATACAAATTCTTGTTTATAACGCACTGGGTTGCAAGGAATCCTCTGTGGCAGCAAACTGCTTTAAATGATACCAGTCTCATACGTTTTTATTCCTTTTTTTATAAAAAACTCAAAATCAAATGTATCAATGGTAAAGTTAAGTCATATATTCTACGACGATACAGGCTTCCTTAGTATTCACGAAAACCCTGATGAGGCATCCCGCAAACTCCAGGAACACATTAGCCAGATGGAACTATGGTTAAACTTATGGAGAATTAAGGTAAATGAACAAAAGTGTGTTCAAGTAACATTTACCTTACGAAGAGATACTTGTTCCCCCATTCGGATTAATAATCAAGTTGTTCCTCAACATTCACATGTGAAATATCTTGGTATCCACCTTGATCGACGGCTTACATGGAAACATCACATTGACTCTAAGTTAACTCAAATTAAACTAAAATTAACTCAGGTACATTGGCTGAGTGGCAGAAATTCAACACTCAGCCTAGACTGCAAACTTTTAATATTCAAGTCGCTTTTAAAGCCAATATAGTGCTACGGAATTCAGCTATGGGGCACTGCCTCAGCTTCAAATGTTGAGAAAATCCAACGAAGGCAAAACAAAATTTTACGTTTGATAAATATACATCGCGATTTAAATATGCCACTAGTGACTGAAGAAATTGCAAAATACGCAGGCAAATATATAACAAAACTCGAGTCACATCCTAATCCGCTTGCTCGTAATATTTTGAACTTTACTGGACACATCCGCTTAAAAAAGAGAGATACAAGGACTAATACTAAACACTCCAGATGAAGATGCTTGAAAATACTTTTTTTTGCCTATCACTACTTATGTATTATTAATAACTATCACTAAGTTATGTCTGACATTGGTCGGGCCTACTAATTATATTTTAGATTTAAGATTTGAATACTTATTGTTAGTTCATATATGAAGATACAATAAATAAAAAAACATGCATTAATATATATATATATATATATATATATATATATATATATATATATATATATATATATATACATATATATATATATATATATGACGCGCAAAATAGAAAGAGACCTAAGGGTAAAAACCTGTTTTGTTCAGGAGAGCCATTTTAAAGATTTAAATACGTGTATCTTTGGTGTACCATCACTGAATAAAACGCGCATATCTCTGGGAGGGAATACTTTTGGGGCATGGGATCGGTCTCGTTCGATGCTCAGATATTGTCCACATAAAAAAAGTGAAAATTGATTTTTTTTTACCCTTAGATCCCTTTCTCTATGCGCTGTCACATATATATATTTTGAAAGTGAATACTTTTAGAGAACAAAATGAAGCAATATTTTTTTATTTTTTTTTTTTTAGAGAGAAGTAACACTCAGGCAATGAATGCCTAATAATAATATTACTAGGTGTTATCTTCTTTAAGAAAGGGATAGTGATAGGGAAGACAGATGATGAAGGAAGATATAGAGGAAAGCTTCATTCTTTTACAACTCTGCTTTTTGCACGGTTTTTTAAATAATGCCGAATCGCAGCGCCTCTGGTGTCAATGAGGCGTATTAAATTTTCAAAGCTGTGTTTAGTAGCCATTTTATTGATTATTTTACTTCGCCGATGATTCTGCTACACAATACCGACGAAGGAGGGTGTTATGATGATACATTAGGGTTAGTAGCCGCTGAAGCCAGAGTGTAGTAGTGTTCTTATTTAATGACTGTCAGGGAACCCAGGACCCTCGATTTTGTAATCAACGTTCTAACTACTTCATCTTCAATATAGAATATATAGGTTCTTGTAAAAAAATTTTTCGTGGGTTTTCTATGATTTGTATGAACTCGTTTCTTGAGCCACGAATACATATTCTCACTATTTTTTCGACCCGTTTTGAATTTCCAAGATCGCCGCTATCTTGTTGGCACACAAGTTTTCCCTGGTTTTTGACTTTCTAAAACCGACCATAGTTCATTGACTTTATTTTGCTTTAAATTTCTATTACTTTACTTTCAAAATGTCAAAAAATAAAATAACGTCACAAGGCTCCATTACGGATAGAAACGGAACTCCACATTTTTCCACTAGAACTCTGATGACAAATTACGGCATTCGATATTCATAGAAATCTCAATATAAACACCATTTGTATGAACATTTTTTCGATGTCGAATGCCATAATTTTACCCCTGGTGATGAAGGTGTAGTGGCCTTCGAACACAGCTGCTTATTCCGTGTGCAATCTTCACTCTAATCATCACATGCACACGCAAAGAAAATATATGGTTGTAGAATGGTTGAGAAAACAATATTATGTTTTCTGAAACAAGTGTGTGGTCGTTGAAAACTAGTTATTGTTATTTTAAACATTTATTTCGTTACGATAAACTGAGTAATGTTTGAATTTAATAATTACATTATCACATCCATAAAAAAGTGTGATATGGTTAGAGTTTAACAATATAGTTTTCTTAAAAATGTATGACTACAAGATAGTTTGTATTATTATTTAAAAATAATATGATGTAAATAACAATATAATGTTATCCAAAACCATACTATTTTAAGTTTAAAAAAAAATCTTTTTCAGAAACATCTGTCAGTTCGGTATTTCGTTTGTAAGCTATCGGTAGTGCACGGGTGGTGTTCAATAAATTAATAGATAAATAAAGTATAAACAAAAGGGTTGGCTAATAAAAATATATAAACATTTGTGTATCTCTTTATACAGACATGTCTGTATGTCGTGTAAGTATATATTTCTATACATACATTTTATGTCAATAATATTAATTTAATTTTATTTCGAATTTAACGCACAGCTGTTTCTACAATAAAAATATGATTGAAAAACAAAATAGTATTATTACATTAAATAATACTGTGGTCGTATTTAACAATATTAATATAATATTAGATCATGGTATGGTGAGTCTCAATTATATTTTAGTCACATCTTACAATAGTGTTGTCATATTAACAATAATAAGATTAGGTACAACAAAGTCAATTGTTCTTGTAGATAATATTATTATTAGCTCAGATAATAATATAATTAAAGTTTGCTTTTCTATTAACAATAATATGATTTGACTGCAACCATATAATTCAATCATAGTATGTTGCTGTTTGATTATGGTTGCCTCAACCATATTTTTTCTTTGCGTGCAAGTCGAACTGAAATTAATCAAAAATAAGAAAAATGGTTGAATAAGAAAAAGTTAATATGTATAGTTGAATGCATTTTAGTTCTGTTAGTTCGTTATAACCGAGTTTAACTGTATGCTTATAGATACGAGTATATATATTTATGTGCAAGTACATATTTAACAAACTCTGTGCCATGACAGTCTTTTATGGGTGAACTAAGTTGGACTTTTATCATTTATGAAGGAGCTGAGCGAAACTTTGCGAAACAAATATCATTTTACTATTATTTTTTTATGTCAACTGTTGGAAGGCGGAATTCACCTAGATAAATAATAAGAGCACGCACACATGCATACTTACATACACATGCAATATTTTTACATCTGAGAGAAGCAAACAGAAGAAAATTACTTCAGTACAATTTGTTTTAAGTAAATAAGTTTGTTTGTGGAAATTCAACAAGATAAAATAAAAAAAAAACATTTGTTGATTGAGCATAGATATGGAAAACACAGATTTTTAAATGTTACTAAAAGCTTTAACTTGAATTTTTGTTCCACAATCACAAGTTCATTTTGAAGATATGCGTATACACGCAAAGAAAAAATATGGTTGAGGTAACCATAATCCAACAGCAACATACTATGATTGAATTATATGGTTGCAGTCAAATCATATTATTGTTAATAGAAAAAAAAACTTTAACAATATTATTATCTGATTTAATTATAATATTATCTGAGTTAATTATAATATTATCTGAGTTAATTATATTATAATCTTAGTATTGTAAATATGGCAACACTATTGTTAGATGTGACTAAAATATAATTGAGACTCACCATACCATGTTCTAATATTATATTAATATTGTTAAATACGACCACAGTATTATTTAATACAATAATACTATTTTATTTTTTAATCGTATTTTTTTTTTGTAGAAACAGCTGTGCGTTAAATTCGAAATAAAAATAAATTAATATTGTTGAAATAAATTGTATATATATATATGTATACTTACACGACATACAGCCATGTCTGTATAAAAAGATACACAAATGTTTATATATTTTTATTGATCTACCCTTTTGTTTATACTTTATTTATTTATTCATTTATTTAGCACTACCCATAGCTTACAAACGAAATACTGAACTGACAGATGTTTCTGAAAAAGATTTTTTTTTAACTTAACATAGTATGGTTTTGGAAAACATTATATTGTTATTTACATCATATTATTTTTAAATAATAATACAAATTATGTTGTAGTCATAAATTTTTAACAAAACTATACTGTTAAACTGTAACCATATCACACTTTTTTATGGATGTGATAATGTAATTATTAAATTGAAACATTACTCTGTTTATCGTAACGAAACAAATGTTTAAAATAACAATAACTAGTTTTCGACGACCACACATTTGTTTCTGAGAAAATAATATTGTTTTCTCCACCATTCTACAACCATATCTTTTCTTTGCGTGTATGTACATAAATATTTATGAGTATTAGAGAAAGACAATAAATACATAATGGATGGATACTCTAGCACATATTAAATATTTTTTATGCTAGTGCTTATTGATACCTCTTCATCCTCATATTACTCACCTTTAGTGTCCAGCGAAAATCTCTGCTATACCAGCAGAAATATATAATGGAAGTGTTATAGAATATCAGAAGATATCCATGAATGTTTCCACCGGCAGTAAGACATCTATCGACATTTTTAATAGTGCTTCACATACCTAGAGAAATTCAAGGATAACACAAATCTGGCTCCTCTCGTAAATGTGTTTCGGACAACATTAACACACAGGAAGCTAAATTCGACAGCTTAATTACGAGTATCAGTGCTTTTACTAATATTATTTCGCGAAACACGTAATCAATAGTAATGCTAGAAACACAACTGGGACGAAGGACGAATTTTTTGGTGCGAACCTTCGTCATAAAAAATAAAAAACATTGGGTGCATATGGAAATGAACACAACACTGCCGTTGACCGAAATTCTTCGTGCTTGATGAACTCCGAGATAAATTTATTTCTATTTTGTACGCCGACGAGCGACGATAAAACAATTTTCTCTCTCTCTCTCTCTCTCTCTCTTTGCACACACAATAACCAACTTTATCAATTATACAAGCTGATTCGCAGCGAATTCTTATAGACGAATTCGTCGACGTGGACGAAATTCGTCGTAAGTGATATCTCGTGCGTACAGGTTAGGTTAAGTTAGGAACACACCTCCTTTCGAAAATTTACTTGAGTCCATTGTGATTCCTTTCTGTTAATATCCGTTAATAAAAATGTAATCCCCAATTGTATCCAGAAGAACCCCTACTATCCTGTCAATAAGCCACTGGATTCCCATGAGTATGGCCCAGATATCCTCCAGTTTACACTTTGCGATAATACCTACTAATGCTTTCAGGGAAACGTATATTCATCCATCTATGCCTATAGAGTTGCATGACAAATCCTATATAAATCTAAAGTGCATGTTTCCCAAATGCTGGTCATTGTTCTCACTGAGCAGTGACCACTCAACGTGCCTATCAAGACTCGCATCGTATTCCTATTCATATCCAGTAGAAGTTTGAATCTTCTTGAGTGTCAAGTTTTGGTCACATAGCCCTTGACACTCCACTATCCTCCCTACTTCCACATGAACGGTTAATGCTGCTCGCCACCTGTTTTCTTAGTTCCCTGTAGTATTTTTGAGTCAAAGACCTTATCATGCCCTCACAATTGTGGTTGTGGGTTTTAGTCTTGTATATGTATATGCTACGACCAGCTGTTATGACCTGTGCATCAAGCACGTGGATCTCTTGATTCTTCAAAACCACCATATTAGGTTTCCTAATACCAACGGAGGATTGCAAGTGTCCTTTTACTATCGTCTGAAAACCCTTACCGCGAAGCTTATTGTCCATTAAGTTAACTACGCTATCATTTCTTTTGGTCCTGCCTGTTCTCGGTCTATAACAGCAGTGCGCTATATGGTGCGAAGCTTCCTAGGCATCACAACCTGCACGACAACGTTTTTCATATGTTCTACCTCGAGAATATTTACAACGGCAGGGAAGCGCATTGATGCGAAACTTTATACAATTGGTAAAGTCCCCACCAGAAAGAATTCCGGTAGGTTCCCTTATACAGCGATAAGCTGGAGAGTGACCACTACTAAGTAGTAGGCCCCTCCTCTCGAAAGTTTCAAACCGGCGATGTGACCAGTACATGTTCATATCCCCCTTACTCAGGGTCTTAAGTGCTCCTATTTGCAAACATCTTTCTACTTTGACGACTTTATTGCGATACAATAAAAGCGTCTGCTATCCCAAATAATGGTAATTGTAATCCTGCATTTGCTTGCCACCTGAGTGCGACTATTCTCAAACCGCCATTCTCCTCCAACGCAAGGAAGAAAGCCACAAAAACATCGTCTGTCAGACTCAACCGTTTAGGTACATATCTCCTAATTTTACGATCAATCCCTCTTAAGCAACCGATCATGACGTTCCCGAGGGTCAGTAAATGATACCACTTCGGGATCAACAAAGTTCGCAGTACAATTA
Source organism: Tachina grossa (assembly GCA_949987645.1). Lineage (NCBI taxonomy): Eukaryota > Metazoa > Arthropoda > Insecta > Diptera > Tachinidae > Tachina > Tachina grossa. The sequence goes on along the minus strand of OX465278.1, from coordinate 46,280,317 downwards.
ATCGGTCCTCTTGTGAACCGATTCAACTTCCCAACGAGTTACTCCATCAAATCTACCTTGATTCTCCCTTCAGCGGCAAATGTCACACCCAAATGCTGCTCAGTCCTCTTCAATGCTTTAATAACATGACGTATATACTCGACCAAGTGTTGAGGTAGGCCATTTGTTTTTAATGCATCAAAGATGGTATTATTGATACTGAATCAAATGCTTTAATAACATCTAGTAGATCTATCAAGGTCGTATTATCGGCACACCCACAAGTGGTCATAAAACCTCTTTGGCTGCGTTCAAAACCTATGCATTTCGAGAATCTCTTTCTTCTTCTTCTGTCATCCTTCTCTCCCATTGGAGCATACTATTTTCCTGTATCTCACTCTGTTATTGGCATCGCAAGTGATATAGTTCCAGGTGTAGTTTGCTGCGAGAAGTTCATGGTCTATTGTTCTGCGCCATGTTTTTGATGGGGTGCCAGGGCGTCGGCTGCCTTGTGGGTTCCATCTTAACGCTTGATGGGCAATGTTTTCGCTGGGTCGTCTTAGTATGTGTCCAATCCAGCGCCATTTACGTTCTCGAATTTGTTCGGAAACTGGTTTTGACTAGTTCTCTTTGCTAGAATGTAATGTAGCAAACGGATCATAACTGGTGACAGTGCTATCGGTCTGAAGTCTTCCTTTTTTGCGCCACTGTAAATGGTATCGGTAGCTTACCACACCACAATATTAGATTAAAAACCCCACACAAAATGTCAACTGAAATTGATCTAATACGCCTCGATGTGGCGTTAGTTGGCGCCACATCGGCTCGGTGATTAATCTTCGGTTTTGCCGAAGCTTTGCTCACTACCAAACTATCTACTTTTCTGAAGAAATATAAGGTATTGGCTAATGGGCTAATGCTAACCACTTTGCGCCTGCTGCAAGTGAATCAAAATTCGACTGTGCCACCGAATCCAAGTGTAGCAGCTAAAACTTAATATATCAACTGCAGATTTGTTGTTCATTGGGTTCATGCTGCTGCAACAATTCACAACACCTCATATTGACGCTTGTGTTTCCTGCAACTGCACTGAGCGAGCAAAACAGCTTGAAGAAACATGTTGCTTCAGTAGTTGGTTCTGGTTAGACTTGGATCAAACTCATTCATTAGCTCGTTTTTGACGCAAAACAATGATCAAACCCATGTAACTTAAATGGGTTTTGATCATTGGTTTGTGTCAAAAACGAGCTACTAAATGAATTCGATCCAAGTCTAGATCTGGTTCATATATTATCGGCTCCAAAGCTTTTCCGTCTAGTCATTTCTTAAAGACTCGACTTGGGTCGAACTCGTTCATTAGTTCATTTTTGACACTAAGCTGTGATCAAAGTCATGTAATTTAAATGGATTGAACTCGTTCACTAGTTCATATTTGACACAAACCAATGATCAAACCAAAGTCTACAGTAAACTTGGATCGAACTCATTCAGTAACTCGTCTTCGAGTTACATGGGTTTGTGTCAAAAACTCTAAAAAGACAGACCGCATATTTAACTTGCACAGTTCACACCAAAGATTTCTCCTACAGCAAATGTTTACTGGAGGGTGGCGTTGGCTGAAGTAGTTAGCACGTTGACTACAAAACCGAAGGTCTTGGGTTCGAGACCGGTGTTAGACAGTCATTAAAAATAACAACACTATGCATTTTTCTGTTGTGGATTAGTGTTCTTTGTGTTAGTTGTTGTGGGGAAAAATGATTGTGATGCAGGCATAAGGCGATACCGACTTCAGCAGATACTAATCCTAATGTAACATTCTTCGTTGTGTAGCAGAATAATCGGCAAAGTAAAATAAGCAATAAAATCGCTACTAAACACAGCTTTGAAGATCTAATACGCCTCATTGACACCAGAGGCGCTGACACACTGCGTTATTAAAAAAAGTGTGCAAAATGCAGAGTTGTAAAAGAATGAAGGGTTTCTCTATCTCATCCTTCATCTTCCTTCTTCTCTATCACTGTCCCTTCCCTATCACCCTCTCTCACTCTCTTCTCTTCTCTTCAACACACAAGTAGCACAAAGAGATCATTGTATTGGACCCAAGTGAGCTGGACTCTAAATTTCACGCTTCCTTACCAGCAGCCTGCTAATCTCAACTAACCTAAATGTTTGCTGGGTAATTTTGTAAGGCCTTGTATATGTTTATTTATTGTGTGTATATATGTTTGTATGTATGTATGTAAGTATGTAAAAATTTAAGTAATTATGTATGTATGTATGTATGGTATATCTACGATGTTGTGTAAGAAATAAATGTCATTTTTTGTTTCTGGACGATAATTTGTGCTGCTGTATGAAACTTAAAATGCTTTGCATTGTATTATTTTTCTCTTCTAGTTATAAAGACACACTTGCATGTTGTTAACAATTTAAAATCTTGTGAATTTGGTTTTAAAAAAATTTTCCGACATTAAAAAAAAAATGTTTATTTTTAGTTTGAGTTACGATGTGAACTAGCCTTTGTAATATTTTTTTATTTTTTATCTAACTTGTTTTTTGTGTGTGGCTTTTTTGTGATACTCGTATTTATTATTTGTTGCCACAATTGACGCCCGTAATTTCATTGTTTTGTTGTTGTTAGTGCAATTTACTACATACATATGTATATACATACATACATACAATTTTACCATTTCGGTCGTCCCAAATATTTTAATCAGCTGAAATAAAAATGAAAATAAAATAAAAAATAACTCGCCCAATTAATATTCTTTGTTAGTTCCAAAAGTTCATTGAATTTTGTCTTTAGTCAAATAAAAATCTTATTTATTTTTTGCGTTTTTGGTATTTATTTCGTTTTGTTTTAGATTTTTCTGAAGTCGTAAAACATGTCAAAAACCTCTTTTTTAATGCATTTTTTTACATTAAATTTAATCGGTATTTTGTCCGTTAACCCCTGAAGAGGTGTTGCTATACATACATACGTACATACATACATACATACATATGTATGTATATATGCATTTCTTTTCAAATCTAAATAAATAGCATCCCTGCAGAAAGTGCGAATAGTGAAATTGTGGTGATTTACTAGTGACGTTGTCAGTAGCACTACTGACCAGATGTACCACAGCCAATGGTATCATCTATTGACATTTAACATTAGCTTGTCATTAAAAATCCACCACTGGACTATAGCACTACTGACTTAGTAGTTCTTTCAGGACCACATGGAGACATTGGCACCAAAGATTCACTAGTAAATTTTAGGGGCTCTAGTCTACAATATCGATATTTAATTTAATTTAATTTAATTTAATAATATTAATTACGATAATACAATTAAAGTAACAATGTAAAGGGAAAGAAAAGGAGTACTAGCTGCAAAGGCTTTCGACTCGGGATTTATATAATTTTTTTTAAACAATGTAGCAAGTTTTTTTTTAACGACTAATGTTGATAAAGATATTACAATTTCCTCAAGAGGTTAAATATTTTAGACAGTCTGAAGGTAGGCGATGTCCGAATATATTTCTTCTGGGATGGTTAAAAGATGATCATTCGTCAAGTATGTGGATTATTGTTAAATGAGTGTTACATCGGGTGCATACAGGTGGGGGCATTCTATCCAGTCGATAACCGTGAGTTAGCTTGGTGTGCCCTATTCTCATTCTCACAATTAAGTTTGAAATATTTCTTGGGCAAGCTTTGGGGTAAATAGGTCTATATCCCGTTGGGTTTATTGTTTTGTAGGGGTGTTGATAGTCGGACCATTTGTGATTTATGTAGTTTTGGTATGAGTAATTAGCAGTGTTAAGGATATCACGGGGTTCAATAGCCGGCAGAGTAAGGAGTGGTCTATGTTTACCATCAGCAGCCGCGGAGTCAGCGTATTCGTTGCCTGGTATACCGACGTGGGAAGGGGTCCGTAAAATTTTTATTTTGTTTGAGTTTTTAGTTAGGATATTTCTAATATCATTTATCAGTGGGGAATCATATAGTGTATTTTTCATCGCCAAAATTGAGAGACTGCCGGTACAAATTATGAATTTGTGTTCGTTTTGTGTGACGTGTTCGACTGCTTTAAGGATAGCTGACGCTTCAGCCGTAAAGTTGGAACAGTAGTTGGGAGTGAGTCCAGTGCTGATGATAGTACCATCATCATGTACAACGGCGTATGTGGTGAAATGGGTAGATTTTGATCCGTCGGTGAAAATGAATTTCCATCCAAGATTACATACGTCATCGTGTATATTGTAATAAATTTCTTTGTAAACCGATGGTAATGTAGTAGACTTTTGGAGCTTAGCGATTGAAATGATAAGTGAAGAACTGTTCAGGAGCCAGGAACAATATCGATATATCCTCTCTCGTTGTCAATAGTAAACTTATAGTGATTTTCTAGTGACATTGTCAATAGTGCTACTGACTAGGTGTACCCCAGCCAATGCAAATGCCTATTGACAAATAACATAGGGTTGTCATTCAAAATCTATCAGTAGACTTTAGCATTATTGAGAAGGTAGTTCTTTTACGACCATATGAAGATATTTGAACCGCAGATTCACTCGTAGATTTTAGTGACCCTCGTCTACATATATTTATTTAATATTATTGCACAACATAATAAAAAAATAAAAACAAACTATTGACGCGTTCATTGACAATATCACCAGTCGTCTCTAACGTATCTCTACTCGCGCATAAAAGGAAAGTTGTCGACATTTTAACTAGTGCAATTGTCGCTGGAGAAAGAGTATTGCCATAGACATATGGTTCTAGGTTAACTAGAGGGATGTTATATACATACATACATATGTATGTAAATATTATAAATAGCAAAATACGAGCAATATAATTTATAGCCTAATTTTATGATTATTTTTATTTGCAAACTACTCATTTTGTGGCCGTTGTCCGCAAAATAAGGGCGCCGCGCCTTTTAAAATACTCTTCTATTACGTATGTGTACACTAGCGTTGCCATATTTTTTTCTCAGAAACCTTCCAGTCGAACAAAAAAATCTTTTTTTTCTCATTAAAAATCTTTTTTTTTAGTGATTTAAAGCAAAATATATTAATATGCATTGATTTTACTGAATTCAAATTCAGGAAAAATTCATTTTGTTTTAAATAAACTAACAAACGTAAAGGTAACCCTCTAGTCAGCCTAAAACCATATGTCTCTATGTCAATACTCTTTCTCCAGCGACAATTCCACTAGTTAAAATGTCGACAACTTTCCTTTTATGCGCGAGTAGAAATACGTTAGATACAACAGTTCTAGTGTATTTCTGGTGATATTGTCAATGAACGTGTCAATAGATTGTTTTTCTTTTTTACTATGTTGTGCATTATTATTAAATAAATATATATAGACGAGGGTTACTAAAATCTACGAGTGAATCTTTGGTTCAAATATCTCCATATGGTCGTAAAAGAACTACCTCCTCAATAGTACTCAAGTCTACCGGTAGATTTTTAATGACAACGGTATGTTATATGTATGTCAATAGGCGATTGTGTACATTGGCTGGAGTGCACCTAGTCAGTAGCACTATTGACAATGTCACTAGAAAATCACTATAATTTTACTATTGACATCGAGCGAAGAAATATCGATATTGTTGACTAGAGCCCCTAAAATTTACTAGCGAATCTTTGGTGTCAATGTCTCCATGTGGTCCCAAAAGAACTACCTAGTCATTAGTGCTACAGTCTAGTGGTGGATTTTCAATGACAAGCTAATGTTAAATGTCAATAGATGATTACATTGGCTGGGGTACACCTGGTCAGTAGTACTACTGACAATGTCACTAGTAAATCATTATAATTTCACTATTCGCACTTTCTGCAAAATATTTACTGAATAGAACATGTATAAGACAAATATATCTATGCACATAATTCATACTTTTGATGAAGGAAAGAAGAAAATATGTCATTACTTTAGTCGAAAGGACATTAAATAATATACTAAACGTACCAAATATCATATGCTTAAAAATCTTATTTTTAACAAAGAAATCTTTTTCGAAAATAAGATAAATCTTCACATATGGTAACGCTGTTTGCAATATACATACATTGAGGAAAATATCGTTGAAATTTAATCAAAGACGCAAAGAAGAAAATATGGAAGTAGTTTAGTCAAAAAGAACTTCAGCTAATACTATAAAAAGTACCATTTATCACATTTTCAAAAATCTTATATTTCGCTAAGAAATCTTTTATTTTAGTCTTTTTAACATCTCGAATAACTTTAAAAATAGGATAAATCTTCACATATGGTAACGCTGGTGTAAACGTACACACAAGGCGAATTCAATTCAGCAGGTGATGATCCACTGTGTGGATCTTGTGTCAGATCGAAGCGAACCGTTCGAAAATTTTCTGACAGTAGTAAATTTTACACTAACAAATAAACAAAGCGAATATGCAGAGTTGCAAATCGAGACCAGTTGGTATCAATTCGCCTGGCGTACACATTTCAGTAAAATTGAGGTAGTTTAGACGAGAACAATTTTTAAGCCGCACAATTTTTGTTCTTTTCCAAATTACACGAGACTAATTCATCTGGCACAAAATGTATACGTATAAACAGCTTTGTGTGTGTTAGTGTTTTTCGTAATCATTTAACACTTGCTGTTTTTTAATTTGTGTGTGTATTGGTTTTATGCTGCTAATGCGGGGTTGTAGCTGGTTGAAAAGTTATGCCAACCGCAAAACCACTCTCTTTGCCTCTCTCACCCACAAACTGGCATGTTATGCCAGCACAATTATGCCCGTGTAAATCATTCAGTATAAATTTGCACAAAACTGCAAAAATTCACAATTATCAAAAATTGAACATTAACCCTCAATGGATTAAAGTGAACAATGATAGTGAATACTTACGCTCAGGCTCTGTAACGTTGCATATACTCTCGGAGACAGGTAAGTAGAAGTCGGAGTTGTAACTATTGTAAATGGGTAAAATAAGTACCAGTAAATCGATGTGGAAGAGTGTATACAAAACATTCATAGATAGGAATAAGTAAGCAAATGAGCAAGTGAGATTGTAAGTAATAAAACGTGTTGGCATTTTTAATGCAAGTTTTAAAATTGTACAAATGTATACGTACATACTTAAGTACATATGTATATCTTAAGTTTTTAGCATTATTATAATATTTGCTGTAACTGCTGTTGATGTTTTGTTTTCCAGTCGTTTTATTTAAATTTAAATTGAACAAAAATCAACAAGAGAAGCAACAAAACAATTTACGTGACTATTTAAAAGGCGCAGCAAAGTCACGTTTTTTCTATTTGAAAAAAAAGAAAGAAAATAAAACAACGACCACCGAAAGATACATACATACATACACTTGCTGATGAGAATTTAATTTTGCCAAGTGTTACCCCTTGAACGAACTGTCCTGTACGCTGGTTCCATCACCCTCCATTTCCTAAAAAATAGGCAGTCGTCTCTATTTGTCAAGAAATTACTAAATGAAAAATTGCAATATGAGAACAAGATAAGAATAATTGTATGCAAAAAAAAAAAAAAAATCTTATCTAATGAATACTGCTGGAAAATAAATACATTTTTTTAAAATATTTATAAATAAATGTCAACGAATGCAAAATAAAAAAACAAGCAATTTTATCAACTGATACAACTGCTACGTATGTACATATGTATGTACATACATACATATGTATTTAATTAAAGAGGGAAATTGTTGAAACGCCTTTAATAAAATTTCGTATTTTTTGATATGATTTTTATTTTATATATAAAATACACCCACTTTATTAAAACTAACTCGTACCTGTCAGTACTAGGTCCATCCATCATTTATTATTTAGTACATCATAATTATGGCAATGGAAATGTTGTAATATGTACTTGTTCTAAAAACTTCTTTGTACGACGAGTATTTTCATCTAATTTAAAATTATTTATGTGCTATTCAAATTTAATCATAATCTAACAAAAAATAAAAAAAAAAACATTAAATTCACAGTATCATTTAATCTACATACAAAGTTATCTATCTAGCTAATAAATGAGCGTAAAGACCGAACTAGAATCACAAAAAGAGGAAGACAGTCATAAGAGATAAAAATATTCATACAAACGTACATATCGCACACTGAAACATATACAGTCACAACTCAGATGTTCAGGAGTGGTAAAAAAAACTATTGCCACTGTACAAATGACTCAAGTATGTAACATAAAAACAGGCACAACAGTATCTTATATCGTTCATAAAGATTGGGTATAACTTTAATATGGTTCCACTTCTCCAAAAAAGAGTAAGCGCGAACACGGCCGTTAATTTTTTTTTTTTTTTTTGATTTTATGTCCTTTCAGGAAACTAAGCACACAACGTGGGCTCACATAATGGCGCAACCTTAAATTTAAATAAATTCAGTAAAGTGCGACTTTTGACTCGCATACGAAATAATCCATACGGCGCACAGCGGGGCCAAATCCAATTTTGCGCGGATTAATTCATATCTCCACAGCTATAATAGTAAGGATCGCTAAATTTAATGTCAATAACTCTTAGAATAAAGAACATGTTTCGACAAAATCCTAGGTGTATAGGAGTGTGGGAAAGGGGTACCCCCATATAAAGTAATTAGGATTTTTCCTATATCTGCCTAACAACAATAGTGAGGAGCACTAAATTTAATGCAGATAACTTTTAGAATAAACTGCACGTTTCGACAAAATTTTGGTGGTATAGGAGGGGGAGTCGGGTACTCCTATACAAAATGATTATTAATTAATTATAGTTAATGATTCTTTTGTATATAAGAATTACCAAAGTAGAAACGAAATACAATACCAACCGTGTCTTACCAGCAAAACGATTAAAAATTCACGATATTTTTATTCACGAACGCTCCTGATGAATTACCTGCCATTGGCTGACTTCGAATGCGAATTATACAAAAATAGAAATACCTGGGAGGTGTTACTACTTTTCTGGTAGGTATTGTCGGGCATAACAATAATCTGTATTTTAAATTTTCCAAACACCCCAAAAATCTTGAGTGAAAATTCGGGTTATCGTAACCGTAGGCACTTATCAACCTCTAACTAATTTAAATATCAACCGATTTTAAATTTATAAACGGAATTAGAGAGAAGATACTAAAACCTTTCGAACCATATACATACATATATTTTGTTTCAGTAAATTTCAGATATATGTATGTGTGTATTTTTCACAAAATATAATTTTTCGTTTTTTTCAGCACTTTTCTACTTTGGATTGTTTATGACTTTATTTATAAAACATAATTGACTAAGAGTAATTCGCAGGCTTGTCTTAATAAATTACTTAGAAATTGATTGAGTTATTAAATATTTTATTAGAAGACTTTATTATGTTAAAAAACTACCTGCATGATTTTTAGTTAGATTTTATTATTATTGTTCCAACTTCATTTGTTTCTATATTTATGATTTGTTTAGGCTAAAGTTCGTAAGCCAAATTACATGTTATAATTATTAATGAACAAATAACACCAAAAGTTAATTGTAAATATTCTGACAAACACGTAGTAGAACGGAGCAACTAGATGTTTTCGTTCTTTTGTGTTTGGTCCACTGTGTGTCGTGTCAGTTGATGTAGATTTCTGCTTTATATACTCAGCCGTTATTGCAAATGGAATATGTGAATTATTTTGATTCATCGTATTAAAATTTACTGAAAGCTTTTTTTTTGTAATGAAAACTCAATTTTACCATCTCTAAATTTGCAACAGTCTTACCATTGTCATTTGTTCTTTACTAATTATGCACATGTTAGTTAATTTGCTTATTTTTGTTCTACTTAAGACAAACTTTTTTGGTTTGTTAAGGTACGGTCACTTGTAGAACATTTGCCCAAAAAAGCGTGACCAACAAACACTAATGAAAGACGTTTAGATCCAGATACCTGTTTGTTAATCATATTAGACATTTTCGAACACAACTAATGGACAATGTCATAGAATCCAACATTAGTGGCTACTCTTTAACTTGACAAGCTTTTCTCTGAATTAAAAGATTTTTCATTAGTGGCTACGCTCTTTTGTGCAAATACATATATGACAAGTGTGACCGTACCTTTACTATTAAGTATATTTTTATTTAATTTTTGCCACAAGCCCATATGTGACGCGCAAAATAGAAAGGGACCTAAGGGTAAAAACCGGTTTTGTTCAGGAGAGCCATTTTAAAGATTTAAATACGTGTATCTTTGGTGTACCATCACTTTCATAAAACGCGCATATCTCTGGGAGGGAAAACTTTTCGGGCATGGGATCGGTCTCATTCGATGCTCAGATGTTGTCCACATCAAAAAAAAGTGAAAATTGATTTTTTTTACTCGTAGGTCCCTTTCTCTATGCGCTGTCACATATAGCTATTAATTTTAAGTTACGATGTTTTTCGCATTATATTTATGCCTTTTTTTGTTTATTTAAGCTTCCAGGGTGATGAAGGTACAATTTAATAGACGTATATCAACACAAAGTATAAAATTGGTAAAACAGTGCTCGCCAAACTTTTTTCTTTAAAACCAAATTTTTCAGAGGTATGCAAGTAAATTAGTTTAATAGTGTTTTTCATAGACAAGCAAAAATCGTTTCGAAGGTTGTGACGGCATAAAAAATATTGTTAATACATATAACAATTATGATAAACAAAATTTGTTAATATAGCAACAACTTTAATTGAAATAACTTTGAAATCTAACAAAAATAAATGTTGAAAAAACAAATAAATTTCAAAAAAGTATTTGTTGATATACATATTTAATTCAAAATATTTTTCTGATTTTCCTTTAACTTAAAATTTCGTTAATTGTATATAAAAAAAATCGTTGGTGGTTAAAAATCAATTAATTATTTAATTGATATAACAAAAAAATTAATTGTAGGTATTTACAAATCTTTTTTTCTGTGCTTCATTTTCTTGCAAAAAGTGAAAAATGTCAAATTTGAAATGACTCCTTTAGAGGAACAAGTGCGATATCTATGTGCCTATATAAATATATAGGGATACAGTTACATACATACATACATGTAGTAAGAAAATCTGTGTAATCTAACTCTACAACAACAAGTAAATACAGTAATAATGAGCACATTGCATACACCAGAGTAAATGCGATTATGAAGAAAAATAGCAACAACAACAACAACAATAATACAAACAAAATAGATAAACACATGCATAAATATGTACAATACATATATATATATATATATATGTATATATTTACGTACATGTGCATGTGTATTATGAAAATAAAGAAAACCAAAATATATTTCACACTGGCACCGACTGGTACCCTCACAATATTACAACAGAAACAACAACTGCTACATACGAAAAGCACGACAAACTACAACAACAACAATCAAGTAAATATGTATTTATATTTAAGCTCTTTTTGACTTATTTACTTACTATTTGCTCTTGCTTTGTGTACTATTTTTTCTTAACTATTTTCTTAATGGGAGTAATTTCGTTGGACGCACACGACTACGAAAAGCAAATCTGCATTTACATCAGTCAGTGGTGGCCAAACATGCACTATCTTATTCTTTGTTTGTGTTTTGTGGGGCTAACTACCTACCCTCTAGTCAACCTATAACCATATGTCTCTATGTCAATACTCTTTCTCCAGTGACAATTGCACTAGTTAAAATGTCGACAACTCTCCTTTTATGCGTGAGTAGAGATACGTTAGAGACGACAGTTCTAGTGTATCTCTGGTGATATTGTCAATGAACGCGTCAATAATTTGTTTTTCTTTTTTATTATATTGTACAATAATATTAAATAAATAATTATATGTAGGCGGGGGTCACTAAAATCTACGAGTGAATCTTTGCTTCAAATATCTCCATATGGTCGTAAAAGAACTACCTCCTCAATAGTACTAAAGTCTACCGGTAGATTTTTAATGACAACCGTATGTTATATGTATGTCAACAGGCGATTATGTACATTGGCTGGGGTGCACCTAGTCAGTAGCACTATTGACAATGTCACTAGAAAATCACTATAATTTTACTATTGACATCGAGCGAGGAAATATCGGTATTGTAGACTAGAGCCCCTAAAATTTACTAGTGAATCTTTGGTGCCAATGTCTCCATGTGGTCCCGAAAGAACTACTAAGTCAGTAGTGCTGTAGTCTAGTGGTGGATTTTCAATGACAAGCTAATGTTAAATGTCAATAGATGATACCATTGGCTGGGGTACACCTGGTCAGTAGTGCTACTGACAACGTCACTAGTAAATCACCACAATTTCACTATTCTCATTTTCTGCAGGGTATACACAGAAGGAAGCGTAGGGTTAAGTGAAACCAAGTCACCACTTTAGTCGGCTATTTTGGTGACATTGTCAAATGGTTATGATGCGTAGACAAAATACTAGTTTTTAATAAAATTAGTTTACGAAGTGCTGATTCACTAGTGACATATCCTACAGGGTACTTAGATAAGCTGTGAGTCTCACATACATTGATTGCATGTGTGTGAGATTATGTTCGCAATCTAGGAAATTGATAGAATGCCCACCACTAACCTTCATACCAACGTACATACAGTGAACTCGCAATAATATCAACTAATTCAAAACAAGCCAGTTCATTTTTGCAATATGGTGTATGCTTGCGAATTGTATCTAACTTCCTCTTTAACCCTAGAATATCATACTTACATATTTTTATATCGCAAACGTCATACTTCATCGAATCAACTTCGACCTATTTCAAGAGCCAATAAAAAATTTCGTGAGCAAAAATAAGTACGAAAACAGATTTATTATTGATATTTAGTTAGTTTTTAGTTATCATATAACGAAATTCATATATTTCTTTTAATTGTTTAACATAAAATTAACATTTCACAGACTTCTTTCAATTGGCATTTTTTGTATCGATTGTATGAAATATTACACATTTTTTCCATTAAGTCTTGTAGTTTCTTATAATAAATTTATTAAACTAAAAAAGCAACATTAGCACAGAATACACAGAAGTGAAGAAAGTGACAGGTAAAAAAAGCTCCAATCAGGTTTTTGTTAAAATTCATGGAAGAAAGAGAAAAGCATAGTGTATTTGATACTGTAGTGTATTACTACTTACCAATTAACACAGCTAATAATAATTTATTGCACTAGAAAGACGTAGCAAAACAAAACCGACGACAAAATTTGAGGGAAAACGAGACAAACTGAAAAATACCCGTATCTTCCATCTCGTGACACTTCTGTATGTTTTGTGACATTAGTTTCGAGTAACTAACATTAGCGGCTAACGCTATACGAAAAACGAAACCAAACCAATCACAAAAAATATGTTTTAAATCGAAAATAAAGTCGCGCGTCGGCAGGGTTAGAAACGATTCTCCTATATATAAATATAAAGGTTTTCTACAGATTGCAGATTTTTTTTTAGGACAAATCTATCTATTCCCTAAATTGGTAACACTAGCACATTTTGCGAAATGTTTTAAAATTTTTGATTTTTCCTTTAAAGTTAAAAGCTTATGCTCTTTTGTATGCATATCGAATAAACTTTCACATTAAATTTATATTTAATAAATGAACATGGAGTTCCAGCCAAAAGGTGTATTATGTAAGAAATTTTGATTGACAGCTGAAGACATTAAAAAGCAAACATCTAGGGAAATCGAGATGTGATCATACAGTTGCATCAGAATATAACCACTACTCACTCTCTTTAGAAAAAAATCTCTTAAAAATCTCTTGATCACATTTTATAAGTTTTATTTTAGCATATTCAATGCAAAAAAAAGTTTTTCATATTTTGGGGTGTTAATGTTATCGCGAGTTCACTGTATATACATATTTACATGCATACATTCTTACATACATATGTATACATGTATGTATGTATGCATTTATGCTTTTGCATAAACTCGGCCATAATCACAATTGATCGCAGATTGAAATAAAATTCTATTATTCTGGTTCTTTATTCAGTTGTGACTGTCTCCATTATTTATTCTCCAACAAATTTAATTAATTAATAATCCGCCTTTGTGATATATGAGTGTGTTTAAAAAAACTGGTTTTTGCCTCAGAATTTGAACATTTTGATGTTTCAGAAAAAAAAAATTACAGAAAATGCACGAATTTTAACAACTGCTGTACAAAGTCCTTGCTAAAATGGTTCCTACCCTCGCTAAAACCTTAACATTGTGACAAATTCATAATTACAGTTTAAATAAATTTATGAAGCTGCCTGTTTTGGGCTGTTGTCTCCACTGAAACAACGAAATCTATTTTCCTCACACTGGCATCTCCGTTATAACGCATTCCAAACTCTGTGGCAGTATTATTACTGACCAGCTGTCATTTTAATGAAAATTCAATAATTTCCAAAATAAGCTCTACAGCTAGTGCTGTCGCCAATTCGTTTTTAATTAAAATTTTCTCTAAATCGCTTAAGAATTTTAGAAGTTTTCGGTTGTAAGTGAAACAGCAAATTCAGCTTTATACGCTGCATTCGAGAATAGTTTGTAAACGTTAATTTTCACGTGTTTTCCGTAGAGTTTTTCTACTCGAAATTTTTGTTCTGTATTTTTTTTTGCACTAAACAGAAGCAGACAAGAACACTGGTTGTTTCAGCTGCCTAGGAATATTTGTGCAAAAGTATGTGTGTGCTGCTGTTGTAAAAAAATATTCTATTTTGTTTACATATTTTGACCTGAAATAATGAGAAAATAATTTTTGTTAAAACACCAAAAAAAAAGTAAAGAAATACGGCGCACAAATAAGTAAATAAAAAAGATTCCAAGTGCTAAATTGTGTGGCAAAATCAGAAAAAATACATACATACCTACATACGTTGTTTTGTTTATGATTCACATGGTTTGGAAAGAAAAAAAAATGTTAGTGATTTATCGTAATTGATTTTGCACAGAAAGAAAGTTAATTAAAATATTCCCAAATTAAAGAAAGTAAATACTATAGATTTCCAATTGGAATAAATTATATGTGATATCTGGCATTAAGAATCATGGTGTTTATGGAAAAGGTAAAAAAGATACGTACGTCTGTTTACTACTTTTTGTTGTTCTTATTTACTTTTTTGATTTTTGTTGATTCTTTATCTCCTACACAGAACGAAAGAATTATGTCAATAAGAACACAAAGCTGTTTAAGTTTATTTGACGGCGCTATTTTTTGTTTTTATGTGACTGATTTCAAGGCGAAAAATAATCGGCAATTTTAAATTTATAGGTAGTGTTTCCACCGACTTTAAATAAACTAAGGGCAAATAAATCAGTCAATGATTATATGCATATCATTTTTAAATCATGTTTAAACAAAAGATTTTGTTTCTTACCGTACAATTAAATCAAACTTAAACAGCCAATATTGCGCATTTAAGTGTTGTTTAAGTTTTACCAACACATCATATGTTTTGTGCATGTGTGTGTTTTTTGAAGGCATGTACATGAACATCAGGTGGTCGTATTAAAACGAATTTCGTTTAATTCTCACAAATATACAACAAATGTAACATATATTTTCATATCATGAAAAACATGAATAGAAAAATGAATTCTGATGCTCTTTTTGTATCATAAAATTTGTTTTTGCTATTTAATTTTTTTGCAAATTGAAAATTCAACTTTCTTATTTATATTGAACAGCTGTTCTTTGGAAAGCTTTCCATAATATTTGAAAATCTTGTAGTGCTACCGTACCTTCAACGTAATTTGATAATAACTTTAATTAGCCACTGAAAAAATGCAAGTGTATTTAAATACATTTTAATTTTGTATGAAAATTAACTTAAAATATGTTTAAATATTCAACGCTAAGCTAAGCGTTGACAAATTTTGTATGTATTTTGTTTTTGTAATTTAAATTTTTTCCACATAAAATTTGTCAACGCTTGGCGTTGCGTCTTACAAAATTAGGCCCTAAGTGTTTCCACCGAGCTTGTGAATGATTTGTTTGAATTTTTGTATTTAATTTATGCATGTACTTTATAAGGTGGTCGCAGCAGCTGTATTGTGATTTTTTTCCACATATACCCAGATGACATTTAAAATTGAGAAATTTTATTCATAATTGCTCTGTATATATACCCTCTAAGATTCTTACCCGCAGTTTTTAACTTAATATTTAAGTACGTAATTATGTAGCTAATTTTGATTTAAAATTAAGTTTTATTTAAATACGATTTCATTTTTCCGCGGTTAATTAAAGTTCTTATTAAATTACGTTGAAAGTACGGCAGCACTACAAAATTTCAAATTATTATGCAAAGTTTTCCAAAGAACAGCTGTTTAACGTAAACAAAAAAGTTATGTTATCAACATGCAGAAAATTAAATTGCATAAAAACTCATTTTATGAAACCAAAAGAACATCATAATGCATTTTTCTATTATTTTATTACATGATATGAAACTTTGTATTGTATTTGTTATATATTTATGAAATTTAAACGAAATTCTTTTTAACATGACCGACCACATGATGCTTTCAATACGACCACATGATGTTCATGTGTATGTTTCCAATAAACACACGCACGCATAAAAACATATGGTACGCTCATAAAACTTAAGGTGGAAGTACATACCACGCGTTACGCGGCAACGCTTTTCTGGCTTGTTAAACGTTTAACGCTATACAAATGGAAAGCTACACAACACGCTTTTGAGGTTTTCTTAGTTGTAAAATTTAAAGCCTTTGTCGGTTATTTTTTTGTCTTGCACTTTCGTTTCATATTTCTTTAAATCTTTAATGCATTTTTTTTATCCATTGTTTAATGAAAAATTAATTTCTAATCATTTTTGTGTATGTTAGCTTATGAATCTGGCAACAATAGCTTTCATTTTGTATACAACGCGTGAAAGTTGAAGAATGTTCAACTTTTTGCGAGGTACGCGCGTCGCGAACTTCTCTATGTAACTTGCCTTATGAAAACACACTATTTCAACTTTTTTGACAGCCGTGTGTATCGCATTAGCGCATTGAACGCGTGTTATGTGCTTCCACCTTTAAATAGTATTTAATTACGCAAGGTTGGGCACTTAAGCTACAGTTACACGACCAAGATTTGCTTTCAAGTTTTTCACACATACTGGTTGTCAAAAGTCGTTTAAATTGAAAGCTGTGACGTAGGCTGCACGCAATTTCCGAGCAAATTTATTTTCAATATGCCATTGATAAAAAAAAACAGCTTAAGACAACAAAACTTCATTACTTATATATAGATCTATAAACCGCTACACATCATTATACTTTTTCTTTTTGTTCCTAAACATATTTATTTAAATGTAATTAAAATTTTTCGGTGGAATATAACATTATTTGTAATAAAAGAACACAAAAATACTATGTCGGCAGAAAATTTGAAAACAAAAACGAAAAGTGTGCTCATTGCAATTGCTGTCAGTTGTTTTTTGCCTATAAATTGAACACAGAGTTTGAAAGAAAATTTGAAGTGAAAGTTGAATCAAATTCTAAAAGTATGAATGTGTTAGTAAAAAAGTGTGAATGTATTGAAATTTGAAAGGCAAAACTTGATCGTGTAACCCTCAAGTTAATTATTATTTAAATATGCACTCAAAAACACAATTTCGTATTTAATTAGAACTTAAAAATAATTACAGTGAAGGGTATATGTATCGGGTGTTTTTTTTAGAGGTATAGAACTTCGAATTGAAATAAAACACAAGAAAATCGTTTTAATGTCCATCAATTTGGCTTTATTGGAAGGATAATTTTATGCCATTAATGTTTAAATATGATTTCGGGCATGTGACCGCCGCGGCTGGCTCGAATAAAGCCGATTCTACAGGTCCAATTTTCAACCACTTTTTTGAGCATATGGGGCCGTATGTTGGCAATAACGCCACGAATGTTGGCTTCCAAGTCCCCTAACGTTTCTGGTTTGTTGGCGTAGACGAGCGATTTCACATATCCCCAAAGAAAATAATCCAATGGTGTCAAATCACACGATCTTGGTGGCCAATTGACAGGTCCATTCCGCGAAATTATGCGCTCATCGAATGTTTCCTTCAATAAATCGATTGTGACGTGCGCTGTGTGGCATGTAGCGCCGTCTTGTTGGAACCACAACTCATCCACATTCATGCCATCCAATTCGGGAACAAAATAGTCGGTTATCATGGCTCTATACCGGTCTCCATTAACGGTAACTGACTCTCCAGCATTATTTCGGAAGTATGGCCCAATGACTCCACCAGACCATAGAGCATACCAAACAGTCAGTTTTTGTGGATGTAATGGCGTCTCAAGGGTCTCATGTGGATTCTCTTCACTCCAAATGCGGCAATTTTGCTTGTTGACGTAGCCATTCAACCAAAAATGAGCCTCATCACTGAACAAAATTTTGCGATGAAAATCAGCATCGAGATCAATCTCATTTTCGGCCCATACACCAAAATCACGACGCATTGCATGGTCTCGCGGCTTTAATTCTTGCACAAGCTGGATCTTGTAAGGTCGCAAGCCAAGATCTTTGCGCAAAATCTTCCATAAAGTTGATGGACAAAGCTCCAATTGCTGTGCATGGTGGCGAATCGATTCATTCGGGTCCTCTTCAACACTTTGCTCTACAGCGGCAATTGTTTCTTCGGTGCGCACTGTTCGACGTCTCTGCGGATGCGTATTATCACATAGAGTAAACGTAGTGCGAAAACGATCCATGGTTAACCGAATTAATTGCTCTGATGGACGATTATGTCGACCATAAAATGGACGGAGCTTGCGGTAAACTTCGCGAACTGAACCATTATTTTCGAAATAAATTTGCACGATTTGCAAGCGTTGTTCTTTTGTCAACCTGTTCATGATGAAATGGCAAACCAAACTAAATATTAATCACTTGACAGCTGACAAAATGGCCGCCAGTTAAAAAAGTGATGCCAACTTAAAGTTCTATACCTCAATAAAAAACACCCTTTATGTATATGTACACTACGAATAAACGATTAAATACGAATATACGAAAAATGCAGATGTTCGTATATTCCCAAAGCTACGAGTTCTGATTACTAGGATTAGCGATGTGAAATTAGATTTACTAATTGTACTAATTTTCAGGAAAAATTGTGCTCTTTACGGCCCTTTTTACAATATACAATTAAAAGCTAACAGGGACTTTAACGGAAACTTTTGTATGAATAACTGTCAGTTAAAGTTCACGTTAACTCTTAATCATACATTGTGAAAAGCAACGTTAGTAAGATTGTACCAATTTAATAATTTAAAATTTTTAATACTATTTTTAAATTAACTAAAAACGTACTTAATATTCACTTGTACGTATGTATGTGTGCGTGCGTAAAAACTTAAGAATTATCAAAAAGTCACTTTTCAGTTCAATTATTATAATATTATTAATTAATTAACACCATGATACAATAATATAAAGGTAAAACAGTTCTCTCTTTTCGTCGCCATATTAACCTTCTGACATTTGTCCCGATTATTTTTTACTCTCAAAATTAATGCTACCTTATTAGTTTATGAAATCCGAGTTTTTGATTAATTGTTTGACTTTGTTGTTTATTAAATTAAAGGAATTTAAAAATATTTAAGTTTTTTCATTATAAAAAACAGCAATAAAAAAATACAGCAGGACCAACAACGGCAGCAGCAAGTAAGCCTTTTCTTTCGTTTCGAATTACAGACAGGAGCAGAAGAGATCACATCAGCCAATAAGATCTTGACGACAGCAATGCTTGCTCTTATTTTGAAAAGAAACAAGAAAAAATTCAAGGGCTTTCAAAGCCTTTTACCTTAAATACAAATGTCGGAGCATTTCCAAAAGCATTCCTAAATGAAAGTTGCCATTATATGTGTGTGGCAACGTTCTCCTCTCTGTTTACAAAAAAAAAATAGTAAGTCTTGTTTTAGACTTGTCAGTTTTTCTTGAAGCAGTTATCTTCAATTCCCTTTTAAAACTGCTCGTTTGTTTACACTCAGACGGTTTCTTGTTCATTTTTCCTATTGTTTTAATGCTCCTAATGAAATAACAAAAGAGAATTGAAGTAACTTATCTGTACAAGCAAGTCAGTACCCCTCTTCTTTCTTCTTTCCTCTCTCTCCCATAAACTCAGACTTGCTTCAAGAAAAATTGCCGAGTCTAAAACATGAGTAATCAAATAATCGGGAAAAAAGTCATAATTAATTTTGTACGTCAAATGTGGTTGTACCTTTATATTATTGTATCACGATTAACACTATTATTTAATATTAATATTCAGAAGGTACACAAACGACAATTATATTTGAATATAAAAGTAACATTTAGGTTATATTTTTCCATCCTTTGTTTTGATTCGATTAGAGAAACTTGAAGCGAATAGTATGTTTCTCTTTTTGGTACGAAAATGCCCTTTCAGCATTTACAGATGCATTTGGAATAGATAATGGGCCTAATTACGAGTGTCGTATTACGACTACGACTTTGACGATTTTATACTAGATTATAGAAAAAATTTTGCAATGTTCTTCAGTCTAGTACAAAATCGTCGTAGTCGAGGTTGTAATACGACATTCGTAATAAGACTCAATATTCCTCTAGAAGTTCTTGAAATATCGGAAAACATCGGTTCATTTACTTTATTTTTCGTTTCTAATATCTTCGGGCAAAAATTGCATATGTTACCGTTTCTTAAGGCCTAAATAACTTTTACATCAACCATCGCCCGAAACTTGTTATTTGTAGTTCAATAGTTTTTTGTGCCAATTATTTCATGTACTAGAATAGGAAACAGTTTTCAATTGTTCATTAGGAAGCAACGATACTTTTGACATTCAAATAAGTGCTAAAAAAAATACAATTGTACGAACTTTTCCATCCCTGATACAACGTGCATCTAAGTCCGCTTTTACAATTGGGAAATTGAAAGGCAGACATTTTCTTCATTCTCTTTTGAACTTACCTTAACCTTTTACAATTGGGAAATTAACAGACAGACGGAAAATTTATAGTTTGTTTACTTCTTACGCGTTTGCTACTCACATTCACGTACACATAAATACACACATATCCGTTGATAAACATCAAGTATGCATACAACCCCTGAAAGGAGAAAAAGCATGTGAAGCAACAAGAATAAATTACGAAAAGTAGAAAAGAGAAACAAAAAATGTCCGGTACAGAGGTTCGTGTACTACATACTCTACCTCTTCAACCCCTCGCCAACAATCTTCGTCAGTCTGCCTTCCAATTTCGCAATTGTAAAAGGGGACTAACTACTTCGGAACAAGGCACATTAACTACAGGTACACGCATTATGCACTAAACACATCCACCACAACAGGCTACCGACTACAAAATGTCATATGAGAATGATTCTTTTGAAGTCGGAAAGGCAACAGGGCGACCGGTTGTTGTCTATGCTGATTTTTTCGTTGTAGTCCAATTAAACTAATTTCTATTTCTTTGGCTACAATGAAAAAATTCAGTGTTGCCACTATAATACAAAATGTCGAATGAATGATTTTGTGCAATTATTTCATATTATTTAACAGAAACAATATTCAAAAATTGATCTAAGGAATAAATTGATTCATTTTTGTACTTTTACGTGAAATAAGTACATTTTAAAAGAGTAATTAATTTTTATAAATTCAAAATATATGAAAGTGGCAATACTGAAATATGTATTTGTACTTGTGTATCAGCTGCAGATGGTGCTGCTGCCGTCTCCAAAATAATTAAGTATCCGGCTACGAGGCGACAAATGCTGCTTGCGGCATTTGAAGTCTCGTGTTCGTGTATCCTGCTGTTGTGAATGTGTTTAATGCATTATATGTGCTTCTCATATAATTTTAAAAAGTAATTGTCAAAAAATTGTATGCATCAAACAATGCACAAAAGTAATTCTCAAATTATTTCTTCGTTATACGCGTGTAAACAAAAAATCAGAGGAAGAGCAATTTGCCTGATGCGTGTACCTGCCTTGCTTCGGAACAAGAATCGGAAAGCTCTAGCGTGGCAGTTTAAGCCAAGAATGATAAAATAAAGATTACGCCAGCGCGCAAGAATAAAAAAACATTTCTGCGCATGATGGAATTCTGGCGTCACTCAGCCTGTGTTCTCATTGGGTAGTAAAATTCAACTGTAGAACTTTTACACGCACACAAACTCACATTTCATATTTGCTCTTTTTCTTATCTCCTTCAGTGTGCACACTTCTACCGATATTCGGTAGATTCTACCGAATATGTTTGTGAATTTAACAATCTACCAATTCTACCGAAGAAGGCCTGAAATCTACCGAATATTGTTATTTAATAATTTAAGTCGATATATGTGTAAATTGCCTATTTTGTCACATAGCAGTGCGGCCGCAGAGCGGTCATTTTCTGTCACGAAAATCATTAAAACAGAACAAAGAAATCGGTTAAAAACTGAAACTATAAGTAACCTAACATTTGCCAAAGAATTGTGCTTGGGGATGAAATATTTATTCTTCCCAATGATTTAATAATTTTTGCACAAAAGCTTAAATTCATAAATGGATCTTACATATAATCTTTGTAGTTACAAATGTTTGTCAAATAAAAGTTATTTTAGTAGCTTTATAAAACCTATGTACAAAAACTGAATTCCTGTTATTTATGTATATTATTTTATAGCATATCTATATAAAGGTTAAGGGCAAATAACTGTGGATTACACTTTTTTATTGGAAATGCTTCATTGTTTATGGCAGTTTAATTTCCAATCACATGTGAAGTTTTAAATGCGCTTTTGGAACCTGTTTAGTTTGGTACTCCTTGCACTTACCCTTTATATATAAGTGCATATATTTTGTTTTTTTTATGTTTCTTTGAATTGCTATTTTTTATGTTTCTCTGAATAAAAAAAATTTCTACCGAATTTCATTCAAATCTACCGATTTTTTTGTCTATTCTACCGAATTTAAAAAAAAAATTAAGTGTGCACACTGATCTCTTTATTTTTATTTTGTTTTTTATTTTTCTTAGTTTTGCAGCCTTTAAACAACAACATGTAATTTTTTTCTTGGAGATCTCTCTGAGTAAATCAATCACAGAGCTGCCAACTACAACAAAATACATAAATTTTTTGCAAAAAATTATAAATTTCACATGTGATACAGACTTGGTAACCTTTGCGAGGGGACTACTACGTCATCAAACGGTAAATCATGCGCAAGGCGTAATCTTTATTTTATCATTTATCATATTGGATCTTGGATCATCTTAGATCGCTTACTATTTGTAACTGTCGCTCGTACGGAGTCGTAACATGCTGCCCGATTGTGAACAAAACTTAAACAATTTATAGCGTTCTACTCAATAAGTGAATGAGAATTCTATGGTACATTTACCAACATCAATGTTACCACACAATCAGCGTTGTCATATTTTTTCATCAAGAACCTTCAGGTCGAACAAAAAAATCTTTTTTTTTTCATTAAAAATCGTTTGATTTTGCTGAATTCAAATTCAGGAAAAAATTATTTTGTTTCAAATGAACTTACAAACGTAAAAGTAAATATCACAAAATATTTATTGAATAGAACACGTATAAGATAAATATATCTATGCGCATAATTCATACTTTTGATGAAGGAAAGAAGAAAATATGTCAGTACTTGACCTTAAATAATGTACTAAAAGTACCAAATATCATATTCTTAAAAATCCTATTTTTAACAAAGAAATCTTTTACCCCCAGTTTTTAACTTAAAAATTAAGTACGTAATTAGCTAATTTTTATTTAAAATTAAGTTGTAATTAAATACGATTTCATTTTTTCAGTGGTTATTTAAAGTTCTTATTAAATTACGTTGAAAGTACGGTAGCACTGCAAAATTTCCCAGTATTATTGAAGGCTTTGCAAACAGCAGCTGTTTAACGTAAGCAAAAAAGTTAGGTTATCAACATGTAGAAAATTAAATTGCATAAAAACTCATTTTATGAGACCAAAAGAACATTATAATACCTTTTTATATTACTTTATTCCATGATATGAAACTTTGTATTGTATATGTTATATATTTATGAAATTTAAACGAAATTCTTTTTAATACGACCGCATCATGCTCATCTGCATGTTTTTAGTAAACACACACACGCATAAAAACATATGGTACAATCATAAAACTTAAGTAGTGTTTAATTTCGCAAGGTTGGACATTTAATTATTATTTAAATAAGCACTCAAAAACACAATTTCTTATTTAATTAGAACTTAAAAATAATTACGGTTTGATTACCAACTGAAAAAATGGGCATTAGTCTTTTTAACATCGCGGAAAACTTCGAAAATAAGATAAATCTTCACATATGGTAACGCTGCACTCAATATTGCCAAACAATGTAAACAAAACAATTAGGTTGTACCCCACATTAGTTGAGTTTGTAAATATATATTGCTCAGGTGCATCTAACCTAATAGATTATGTAGAATAATTTTTCTAAACGTCAAACAAATGTCAAATTTTTTACCAGTTACTATCAGTGTTAAACCCACTGTAAACTTGCAATTATGTATGAATGATTTATAGTTTTTAATATCAATAGTCACCTAAACGAATTTTTATATTATTGCTCATCGAAGCTGCCGACTAAAAAAAATAATGTTACTCGCAATATATTTTTTTATATTGTTGAGAAATTCTTGGCTTTGCACACGATGACAATGATGTCCATTTGGCTGGGTGTCATAGCCGGAGTTGGATGTTTCCAAAATCCCAATACATTTATAACACATACTCTCATTTGATTGCATGTGTGTGTAGCTGTGTGCCTATTGTAGACAAATCTCCAAAAATATTAATGTTAGATGTGAGTACCCCCCAAATATAGATGATTCCACGGAGCAACTGTGTATATCATATTTACAAAATTATGCCTGTCTAACTGCTGCCTTGTTAGTTGGAATGTCCATGCAGTAAAGTTGTTGGTACGTCGTTTGCTGTTGGGTTGAGTGTGTGTTGAAAATATTAGGCACTATTATGTATGATTGTGTATTAGATTAGATTCCTTTTTTTATATCCCCCATATACAGACATGAATGCTTTAGAAATATGGACCATGAGTGATTGTGTATTTGTACGAGTATAATATTTGTCCTTCGCATGAACGACTCTCACAAAGAAGTCTTTTATAAATAAAACTTTTTTTCCCCTAAATCTAGTTTTCACTGTGCAAGCATGTTTCGCATTCTTTGTTTAGTTTTTGTATTAGAAGGAAGCAGCAATAAAAAAAATTAATAAATTTGAAGTATCACAGGCTCACATTTGATAGATAACTCGTACCTAATTATAAAATGACCCGCACATTTTCACTAGAGTTAGTTGAATTTTTTTTTTCATCCATTGAGGAATATTTACATGAAAAACTCTTTATGATATTGTCGAAATATTTGCATAATGTTTAAATTTGAAAGACCGCTAAATTATTTAATAAAATAATGCGATTTTTATTTAACTAGCAGAGACAAAAACCAAAAGTTTTAGCAGAGCCTATTTTGTAGCTAACAGCGCACTTTTAACTATGGGGCATACTCATAGTCAAAACAAAGTAAACTTTAAGAATTTAAAACCAGTATTTTGTATGGTAATACTGGTTTAAAATACATAAAAGTATACTTTGTTTTGACTATGAGTATGCGCCTTATGAGTATGCGCCTATGTATTTAATAGTCCTGGTAAAATTAATGAATATGTATTGGGTCCAGGGAAGGCATTGAGAAATTTAAAATTGTACCAACAACTTTCAAAAGTTGTAATTTTGCCCTTAATTGTACTAAAAGATTTTTCTAGCTCAAATTACATATTTTTATTTGTTTCTATTGAAATAATCAACTTTGTTCTAACTACCGAAACGTTTTCACAAATTTACTTGTAAGTTGGGATGTTAAAGCATATGGTTAGACCTGTTTAAGTTGAAATTTAAAATATACAAGTAAATAGTATTTGCTCTAGAATTTAGAAAAAAAGAAATGATTTGGAAAAGGACCAGTTCACATTTTTTATTTTCTCGCTGCGTTTTGCTTTCACAGTACTGTTTTCAAGTGAGAATAATATGAGTTACATGGTTCAAAAGTGAAACTGGGGAGATTCCTTAAATGTACTTAATTAGTCATTGGTATACTATTGTACTTTCCGAGTTTGAATAGTACCAAAAAAGGCACAATTGTACCAACTTTGCCATCCCTGATTGGGTCTTATTACAAGCACGGCTGCCAGATTGGACGATTTATCGTCATTTTGACGATTTTTTCCTTAAAATTGAAGTTTTTTTTTAAAGTCCAAATATGACATTTTTTTTAATGAAAAATCTACTATTACAATTCATATATTACTTACCTACTAAAAGATTTTGGTGAAATTTTGCCTACTATTTTATATTGGCATCTGTGTAAATTGATATTCTCAAAAAACATAATTTTGGCCATCAAAAGTACTGAGACTAAAACTTGGACATAACTTGGCAATACTTTTCATTATTTAACCACTGAGGGAAACAAAGTTATAAGGGGTTAAAACCGGGCAATGGTTTCGATTTCCCAATAAACATATAAAATAAAACGTATGTACCTATATACGCGATAAAAAATGATTTTGATTTGTTCAATTTTTCTGATGATTTTTCGAGTATAAAATGACGATTATTTTATATAGTATAGTTTATCGTGATTTCGACGATTTTTTCATAATTTTATCTGGCAGCCTTGATTACAAGTGTCTTAATACGACTTCGACAATTTTGTATTAGACTAAAGCACATTGCAACACTTTTTCTTTAATCTAGTACAAAATTGTCGTAATCGTAGTCAAAAAACGACACTCGTAATTAGGCCAATTGTTTCGAAGGTAAAATACGAATGGGAATTAGGACTACACTCACCATTTTATATTTTTCATTATTCCACATTGTCCGATATATGATTAATGAAATTACAGTAGTTTTCGCTTATAGTCACTACCTCTTATTGTCACATTAATGATATAGTCCATATTTAATGTTTTTTGTGACTTTTGAACTTAATTTCATTCAAAAAGTTGACGATATAGTCCATCTACTATATAGTCATATATGACATATATGCACCAACTTTGTGGTAGCAAAATCACAAAAATTTTCAACAGATTTTTTTTAGTTGTTTTTTAAGTCATAAACCCAAAAGTAAATCTAAATTTCAATCTCCATCTACTGTTTAGTAGAAAAACATGTCTTTAGAACAAAACATTGTTGCATAAAGGACCACACAAATTTGCCTTTTAAATCAGTAACCCGCAAGCCATAGCACAATTGTGCGGATGAAAATCACACACATGCTTATGCTCTTTAATTTAGTCGTCACTGAGCAAGCGACGAATTAAGTTGAGCACGCATGTATTAATTTTTTCCTGGTTTTTTGTTTAGTTTTTTTGAGCACACGGAACGAAATTAAAGTTCAAATTTAATAAATTTTTACAGACAAAAAATTGATAATATAATTATGGAAGCTAAGAAATATTTCGTGATGAGAAATGCTTTTCGCAATATGCAATGCATTTTATGTTATGAAATATTAAAAAATAATAGGGAAAATAGATTAAAAAGGCATTTTAATAGTATCCACAGATCGGTGAATAAATTTAATTTTGAATTTATACACTAACCCCCTTATTCAAAATAATATTTTACTTGAGCTTTAAAGTTCGTAGTAGTTACCAAGCACTTTAAGGCTAACATTGCTTTGTTAAGAAATTGTATTCAAAAGACAACTTTAATTATTTTGTGATTTAATAATAAATTCTGGTAACACCACCGTGTTCAACAACCATTTCATAGCTTAGATGTACAACATCGAACACAATTTCATTCGAGTATTCAAATAATTTTTTATTTTATTAAATACATTTTTATTATCTTGAAGTTAAGCAACCTAATTTAAAAAATATAAGCTTCTGACATAGCACAAAAACAGATAAACATTTTTATGAAGTAAAAGTAAATAAAATATGATGAACATAGAAAAATTATCTCAATTATTTTATTCAAACGAAATGAGTATTTGAATATCCAGCTTTTTTCGATTTGTTTTGTTTGAATGTACATCACTAAAACATTTTTGTATAATTGTATTTATTTTAATATTTTTTTTTATGGATTTTGCTATATATTTCGAATCAGTTGGATAATTTAGTGATGTTTTCCATCACATGACAAAAATAATAAATTTAAAATAAGAGCTAGCACTTCTAGCTTCATTTTCAGATGTAACATGAATCAGTATGTGCTATATTAACAAAAATATTTGAGGTACAAAATACACATTTTGGAAATATCAACTTAAAGTAGCCTTAACAAACGTAGATGCCTACTTTAGAATTTTGATATAATAATTTTTTTTGAATACAACTTTACTTAACATTGCTTTTCAAAGCTTTGTTAAGTTTTTTTGAATACGACCCTAAATTGTTGAATGGTTATTAAATTTTTACTTTTTATTTAGGTTTTTATTAAATTGCTTATTTACAAAAAAAATCCAAACAACTAATAACCACATCATGTATTTTATATTACAAAAGTTTTCTTCAAGTGCAAGTTTATTTTACTCTCATTTTTCTCACCAATACAAACATATTTTATTTTGCGGGGCACTGTTTTATAGTGTTTTCACACTGACATGGTTTTAATAAAAGTTGGTTTTAACGTTAAAACCAACTGTTAAAACCTGGTCTTACCATACAAATTGTTTTTGTTAAAACCAAATTAAAACCATTTTTGAATTAGTTTTAAGTTGGTTCTATGAAATGCAACCTTGTTTTCGCTGTGATAAATTCAGTGCCGCCAAGTTGAAATGAGCGACATTAGCTGTTAATGTTTATGCCAGTGAATAACAATAGATGGCCCTTGAAAGATGTTTAACTTAAAAATGGATGCAGCAGCAACAATAATCAAAAAATTAAGAGAAAAAGAGATTTTTTGGAAGGAAAACAAAGAAAATATTTGCGTTGAACTCTGGAAAGTGAAAATAGACAATATGACTGACATTCATCTGCCTATAAAAAAGGTTTATCTTATAATGTGTTTGTGCATTTTTATATATGATAACTTTATTTGAAAGCACATCTTCATTCTGTATAAGAAGTTTCATAATTTAAAAAAATTTTATTTACAAAATATAAAATAATTCCCATTTTAGAGCGCATTGTGAAATCTCAGTTTTTCATACAAACAAAAACAGTTGAACATTATGTCCAACAAGTGTTGTTAAAAAGCAGAAAAAATGCAACAACAAATACACGCATTTCTGCAGAAGATTTATTTTATTTTGAGCAAAGTTATTAGACAGCCTGTGAGTTAAAACCCGAATTTAACAAACTTGCAGTGTGAATGCAAAATCAGCTGTTTATGGTTTTAACGTTAAAACCAGGTTTTAACTTTCAGTGTGAAAACACTATTAAATACAACATTGTTTTGTAATTGACATAATTGGATTGTATGGAAATTCTTTTATATGTGACGCGCAAAATAGAAAGGGACCTAAGGGTAAAAAACGGTTTTGTTCAGGAGAGCCATTTTAAAGATTTAAATACGTGTATCTTTGGTGTACCATCACTTCATAAAACTCGCATATCTCTGGGAGGGAACACTTTTGAGGCATGAGATCGGTCTCATTCGATGCTCAGATGTTGTCCACATAAAATAAAAAAAACAAACTGAAAATTGATTTTTTTACCCTTAGGATTCGCTGTCACATATATAAATAATATTTACAAGGGTCTAATCGTCGCTTTCGATAACGAGCTGATTCGATTACTTTTTTTAAGTTTGAGATTATGGCATTCGCTATTGAATAATGTAATAATGTGGTTCAATATCAACGTCATAATCAGCATTGCCGTTTTGGTTACTTGTAACCAAAATTGGTTACTTTTTTTTCCAATGTGTACTTGTGTACTTTTTTTCCATTTTGGTTACTTTTTTTCAACACAAAAATAACCATTTTTTATACATATACATATGTAAATATGTGGTATGTTAAATTTGCACATAACTAATTATCTTGATAAAAGATCACAATTTAAGCGTTTTTAATGCGTTGTAAATACAACACTGGTTAATCAACATAGCGTTTAACACAAATACATGTCTGTCTCTGAACATAACAAGCCTGGTTTGAAAAATCTGATGCATCCATGGTTGCAAAATCTTTAAACGTCAAACACTATCAGCAAAAATGATGAATATTCCCGGGGAGTTTTCTCCCTTCCTTACCATTTGTTCCCGGGGAATAATCCTCCTATTCAAAACAGCTGGAGAATAAGAAAATACGGGAGAGAGTAAAATCTTCATCAGCTGTTTAATGTTTGCATATTTCTTGCACTAACGCAAGAGTTCAACAATAGAAGTTTAATAAAAATTTTATGTTTTCATTGCCAATAAGATTGTGTGTTAATATAAATATTTGCTATGCTTAAATAAAAATTATATAAACCACTAACACTAACCATTCACAGGCATGCGTAATAACATTGTGCTGAGAAAGTAGAGTGAAAACTGAGCAAGGTGCAGATGCAAATCGATTAAATTCCGAAGGACTGTGTGTACAAACGAAATTGTAAATTTTATAAAGTTTTTCTTATCCTATTCATAATTGGACTGTATGTAAAAAGATAAAAGAAATTTTTTTTTATATTTAAAGGCTCAGTTAGCCGACTGTAATGTAATGTAACTGTAACGTAGAAAACAGCTGATTGATATTTTTATATGAAAAGTAGTTTACCTTCCATTAAATCTCTATAGCCATTTTCATTACTTTTCACATAACAAAATCGATCAGCTGTTTCTTACTGTTGCAATTACGTTACATTACAGTCGGCTAACTGAGCCTCAAGTTTGAGAGCGTAACAATCAGGGAACGAAGCCGATCGGCTGTGAGTCGGCTAACAGCCGCTCCTGGCAGATTTTCTAAATTTAAGTAAGTGCTGATATGGACATAGTTGATTTTTGGGACGCAGTTTCAAAACATACAAATGGATTGAACGAAAAATGTTTTTATAATTTGAATAATTTTGTATATAATTTAATGTCACTGCCACACAGTTTGGCTGCTGCTGAAAGGATATTTTCGCAGCTAAGTCTAGTCAAAACTAAATATAGGAATAAGCTCATTTTAAGGCTGTAAACTCAATAATGCAATCTAAAGAATTGTACATCAATCGAAACAATTCCTATTATGTTTGGTCTGCCAAAGATTTGTTTTAATATTAACAAATTTAATACTTTGTCTATACAGTCTTGTGTTTTGATAACGAATGTATCTAATTAAATTACATATTATTTTTTTGTTACTAAAAATATTTTTGGTTTGGAATTTCTAATAATATTACCTGAAGTATTTTTGTTACAAAATTGATTTTATTGATTTTTAACCCCCGAATATAAAAAGGGGTGTTATAAGTTTGTAGTGTGTATCTGTGTGTCTGTCCGTGTCCACGTACAGGCCAAACGGCTGGACCGATTTTCATTTATTTTTTTCTGTTTGAAAGATGACTTGATCGAGAGATTTCTTAGCTATGTTTGAAGAAAATCGGTCCAGCCGTTTAGAAGATATAACATCTTTTCTGAAAAAAGTCGGGGTTTTTAAAATTTTTAGTTTTTGTTATTAATTATAATAAGTATACTTATAAAACTGAAGTAAAAATTTTAATGTAATGGTCCATTTATATTACCTATATATGATTTTGTAATAATACATATTAATATATGTATGTATATTTTTCAACTGAAGTACAAATAAACCAGTATTTTAAATATATAAAAATTTTGGTTACTTTTTTATGCATTTGGTTACTTTTTTTGTATTTTGGTTACAAAATTTTTTTGGTCGCGGCAACGCTGGCCATAATCTCAAACTGAAAACACGTGATCGAATCAGCTCCTTATGGAAAGTGAGTATTATACCCCATAAACTTAATGGGCCTTGTCGTGCTTGGCGTATTTCGACTTCAACTACTACAATTTTGTAATAGATTAAAGAAATTTCGTTGAAGTGTTCTTTAAACTATTACAAAAACGTCGTAGACGAAGTCGAAATACGACAACCAAGATAAGGGAAATTATGTTGATAATGATGAGAAGAAAAGAAATACAGAAACTTAATTTAAAAAAATGCACTCTTTTGGAAGAATAAGTGGCCATTATGGAAAACAGTAGAATTCCACTCTATAGAAATAGTGTTCCTGGTGGCTTTTCAGAAACTAGATTTCGTGGCATTTCTGAAATAATTTTGAAACTTTCTAATAATTAATTTCAAAATAATTCTGCCAAAAAAAAAACCGATTTCAATGCAAAGATCTGCAAGAATATTTTCGAAAAGAAACTCTTTCAAACAAAAAAATTTTTAAAATCAGTTGGCTAAGAAGAAGTACTACGTGAAATATAAAATTAAATTTTAATGGCCGTCACTCCGCCCATTTTTAAATGGAATAATTCGTGTTTTTTAGAGCTCAGTATGTGCGTTAAGTTTTTAAAAATCGGTAAAGTAGAACCACTTAAAATAAAATATTAAATTTTAAGGTGCGTGACTCCGCCCATTTGTTACATGAAAGATTTTGTGTATTATAGGGCTCAAGGTGTGTGGTCAGTATCGGTAAAACTGGTTAAGTAGAACTACGTGAAATATAATAATAAATTTTAATGGACGTATAGGCTCAATCAGACGTGACATAACCATAGCCATAGAGAGCAGCCGTTCGAACCAAACTAATGGGCAACACTGTATTCGATTATACGTGACTCGCCATAACGCCATAACGCCATAACGCCATAACTCTCACCATAGAAACCAATTGAATTTTGGTTTGGTTATGGTTATGGCGTTATGGCTATGTCACATCTAATTTAAGCTTATATCCGCCCATTTTTGCAACTTTAAATTGTTGCTGGGATTCGCAACAATCAAATAAGTAGAATATAGTTTGTGGTTGTGTCCCCACAAACTTTTTTTTTACAATGGGACTAATTGAAAGCTATACCTCTTATCAGAAAAAAAGAGGAATTTTTACAATCGCTCTAAAATGTACCGAGTTATGAAGTAACACTGTCAAAAAAAAAAAAAAAAAAAAAAAAATACTGACAAATTGATAACCTA
This sequence comes from Tachina grossa, assembly GCA_949987645.1. Taxonomy (NCBI): domain Eukaryota; kingdom Metazoa; phylum Arthropoda; class Insecta; order Diptera; family Tachinidae; genus Tachina; species Tachina grossa. The sequence continues at coordinate 46,247,185 of OX465278.1, read as the reverse complement.
CTCCATTTTTTGAAGTCGGTTAAAAAGATTTTGATTTCAAAAACCATGAGCATAAGTTCAATAAAACCTAAATTTTTAATAAATAAAAATTAGAATCAATGTAATAAAATTACATTAAAATTAATTAGAGTTTTTATGAAAATCTGTATCGTCTACACCAACTTTTTTTACATATATCCAATTTTTTTTATCCAAAGCAAATCCCATTAATTGAAAAATTTCCAAAACTAAAACTAGACAGCTGTAATATAGCCAATTCACACACCTTTTTAAGCAGACCTTAGCTAATTCACTCATCTTTTTTACAAACACATATGTATGTTGCACAGGGTAGTGAAAAATAAATAAAAATATTAGATTTTGATTAGATTTCCTACAAATCTACAGGCAAAAGAGATTTTGTTTTGTATGGGAAATCTAGTAAAAAGCAGCAAGATTTACTTCAAAGTCTCGTAAATCCCAGATTCCGAGACAACCTATAAGCAAGCCCTCGCCAAAATCAGTTGACTTTAAGTTTTGTACTCTAGTCGTTGAAGCGGTCTTGTTAATTTAATGTCGACACTACTTTTAGTGGCTAATAATTCACACACACTTTTTATTGCGTTCCTCTTATTGCAATTTGTTGCTGTTGTTGTTGTTGCTATTGTTGTTGATTGCCGCCTAAGAAGTATGCAAAGCGCAATAAATATGTCTTTTTGCACTTGATATAAAGATAGACCGGCTATTTATATCGCTTTTGTGGTTGTTGTTTAAGTTTGTGTTTTTTGTGCCCTCATCCAAACCCAGAGCGTAGACGACAATAAAACTGCGTCTGGTTGGTTGTTGTGCAAAAAGCCAACACTTGTTTCTGTTTTTTTTTTAGAGCAGCTTTTAAGTAGCGATTGTGTGAAGTATTTTCCTTTTACCACTCTCTTCTTGGTCTATTGTCCTGTTGTAGTTTGTTGGTTGTGCTTTGTGGTGGTCGATGTAGTCGTTAGCTTTAATATTTGTTAGTCGTTTGACTTTTTAGGCCATTTATTGTTGTGTCCGCGTGTAATGTTCTCAAATGCTTTTATTGTTGTGCAACAAACAAACGCATACAAATAGTGTTGATATACGAGGGGGGGGCTAAAGTGTCTGTTAGATATCACTTGGAAGTTTTCTGGGCAATACAGGTGGTTAGAGTAACACTGAAAGGCGCAAAAAAGATCATAATTAGAGATGTGCAAATGTCGTGATTTTATCGTGTCACGCGTGAATCACACATGATCGTGATCAAATTTATAATTAATCACGCGTGAGTGCGTGAGCGTGACTTAAAAATAAATTAGTCGTGCGTGAGCTATTTTTAATAACCACGCACGAATTTTCACGCTCTCACGAGATATCATTCCTGAATAGGTGAGTATCAATATACTATACCATTTTGCACATGCTACGATGCAAGACCATTTGCACAAGATTGTGTACTGGGCTATTGTTACAATTTTTTCAGGCGTAGTAAACTGGCTCATATGAAATTCAAAAATACCATAATATAAAAATAAAATTATTTTAATATATTTTTTTATGGTACACAACTATATTTTCCTTAAATTTTGACTTTTTTCAGAAAAACTACTCATAAATCCGCATTTATGAAAATACACTCTTAAATTTTAGTTAACAATTTTTAAAACTATCTATATAATAAAATGTTATAGCTGAAACTTTCAAAATCTACTGTCACAACTTTTTATAAGCGCTTAAACACAAAAAATATTTTTTAAATTTATTATTTTAGGACATTGCTGAATGTAGGGTACATGTCCAAAATACAAAATAATTGGCTCTAAGCACATTCTTAATGCATTGTCTTTAGCGCTATGTAATTAAAAAATTAAAAATGTATTAAACAAAGTTTTTCACAAAGCTGAAAATAATGAAGATACTTAAAAAAACACATGCATTTTTCAGGGAAATTTTAAAATTTGGATTTTTTTAGCCTTTTCCCATTATGACGAATGAATATGTTAATAAATTTTTTTCCTATTTTTATTTAAAATTTTGCCAAAAATGTAATGCTGTCTTTTAACTTAAAATCCAACAATGAACTAAAAAGTAATAGGCGAAATACTAAAAAACGTCAAGGCAAAAAAAAAAAAAAATTCTTTGTCTTAAGTAAAATATCTTATGAGAGATACGGAAACACATCTTGAGAAATTATTTCTTAAGAATTTCAAGTTTATGTCAAAATGCTTTATACGGTAATAATCGGATAATTTTTAAAATAGTTACAAGCTTCAGAAGTTTTTTTGAATACCAGGTAGTCAACTTTGGCCCACTGACATGGGCTATAAAGCCTAAGTCCTCCTCTACGGATGTTAGGAGTTTCATATAATTCCAATCAGTAGTTTAGAAGTTCCAGATTTATTGCCATTTACTTTGTAAAAGCCCTACTGTGCAATAGAGACCTGCGTAAACAGTCTTTAAATGTAAATACGTCATGATTTTTAAATGTATTCACGTCGCATGTATTATACTAAACCAATAATAAATGCTGTCGTACTATAAGCGAAGCACGATGTATGTATTGGTGTACGTGTATATCAGTGTTAACAAGCGATGTCGCCAAGACAGCTTGTTTGTAACAAACACTCAAAAGAAGTACTGTTGATTTGTGTATGCTTGTTATTTTTCATATTGTACGTTTGAGTGTGCGTGTAAGATGTAGATGGTAAGCTCCCTGCAGAAAGTGTGAATAGCGAAAATGTACTGAGTCGCTTTTGACTTTGTCACCAGTACTACTCTACAATTATTCCCCATACAATACTTTATGCTATAGACATTTAGCATGTGCTTGTTATTGAAAATATACTAGTAACACTAAAACAATTGACTAGGTAGTGAATTCATAGTTCTTATGGGAACATGGAGACATACCAACCAGACATTTAGTGGTACATTTCTATACCTTACGTACATACAAATTTATGTATATTGACAAGTTGTTGCAAAATCCACCAGAAATACACCACATCTGTTTTCTCTATTTCTTTTATACTGACGAATAGAAGAGAAATTGTAGACAATTTAACTACTACTAGAATTTTATTGTTGACATAGAGACACTTGGCCCCAGTCTGACTGCAGGGCTATTATGTGATTAACCGCATACAACAAATGTTAATGTATGTGTGTGCCTTTGCATGTGCGCAGAAAAATAAACGGTCATACACAGACATACATGCATGACGTTTGTACACGCGCTCTTGCGTAGAAAGAAGCAAGTATCACAAATTCCTCCGTCACGAAGTGTTTTCTTCTTTACTCTTGTACCTACAATACTCACACAAATTTCTTGCAAACAGTGTTGTTAACGTTTGTTTTATAATATTTCGCTGTAGTAAAGCATTTGAAAAATCCCTCATGTCTTGAAAGTTCTTATAAGATATCTTGTGCAGGACACTACTGTGCAATGTAAATTTTACATATACACTTCCATACATATGTACATACATACATACATATGTATGTGTAAAAACCTATTTTTTAACCCAAAAAAAAAGGATACAAATTTGATTACATACTTTTTCGTGAGCGTGCGTGATCGTGATGAGTTGTAAACCACTCGTGCGTGATTAAGAATATTTTGTTCGTGAGCGTGTGTGATCGTGAACATTTTCAATATCATTCGTGCGTGAGTAAAATATTTTTCTGCGTGAGCGTGCGTGTCGTGAGTCAAAAAACGCTCACGTGCACATCTCTAATCATAATACAGCAGACATTTTTCATGGCCGCGCATACAAGGTGGACAACTAAGGTTATTTGACTTGGTCGCTATGCGGTTTAAGTTGGTCTACCATAATGCAAGGAATTAGGGAATACCAAGCGATAAGCAGGCTATAGTGGTGGCCTTTTTAACAGGGCATCGTTACATAAGGATGCAAATCACGAGAATAAATCTGCCATACAGCGAATGAGAAAGATACACTACGACTAATACTAGATTAAAGAACAGTGCAAAATTTTTCTTTAATCTAGTGCTAGCCGTAGTTATGAAGGAGTTAAATGGTGGATCAATTGGGGCATTCAAATGGTACTCATAAATTAACACGTTTTAAAGTTATAAAACGAAAATATATGACTGCTGTGAGCAACCCCTTATAATTTACAATTATAAATATTGTACTTATATGTATTTTGCTTTTAACACCTTGTACATTTCTTACTCTCTCTCTCAATTCCTTTGGTAAACTCTCACGCATTTCTAAATGTAGTTATGACAAACAATAAACATAGCTGAGAAAGTCTTATTACTTTATGACCTTTTTGTTTCAGCCACAACAACAATTTTTTTAAACTATGTTAAAATGTTAAGACATTATGACACTTAGGACACTTAAGACACCCTTGTGAATACCCCAAATGTTTTTGTGTAATATACACACTGTTTGTACAGGAGGCACCACTTGTTTAAGAGAACTAACTCCCTTCGGGAACTTCGGCACTAGCATCAAAAAACTAAGTGAGAATATAAGAAGAGATAAGAACATCAAACTTTATATTATGAACGGTGGTAGATGGTAGGTTCTGGATTTTGTTTCAACGAAATTTTGTTCAATGTTCCTCTTACTTACATATCGTAAATTCAGTCCTCTATCAGTAAAAGATTTATAAATTCAATTAATTAAATGCGAATGTAGGAAAAAATGCAAATATAAATTTTCTAAACTTGTAACAATTATTTGGGGTATTCACAAGGGTGTCTTAAGTGTCCTAGGTGTCATAATGTCTTAACATTTTAACATAGTTTAAAAAGTTGTTGTTGTGGCTCAAACAAAAAGGTCATAAAGCAGTGATGGGAAAGTTGGTACGATCGTACTTTTTTTGATATTATATGACATGAAAAAGTACTGTAGTACTCCCGCAACACATTTGATACTCTCACGGGCAACTCAGAAATGCAGTCAGCAGACGCTCCAAGAATTCAATTTCTCTTTCGACAAATGGCACGAAACATTATTAGTAAAGATATTTTAGAAAATTTTAACCCTTCACAATTAAATATAAATAAAAACCATATTTCATTCAATGATATTTTCTGTGGCACAGAAGTTGATCTATGTTTTAAATCAGTTTAAAGAAAATTGTAAAAAGTTTATATTAAATTCTGTCAAGTGGACTTTGAAAATGAAATGTTAGCTTGGCTTACTTAGTAAGTTTCCCCTGAAAATGTTTTTTCTGGTAAAACCAATAGCATTATATCGCTTTTAATAAAAATGTTTCCCAGCGAAAAGCAAAATTTTGAAAACATTAACAATCAATATAGAGCATTGGCTGATATGGTAGAATTGAAACCATTAACAACAGAAAATATATACAGTTTTTATCCTACACCTGCTAAAACTAAAACCGCATTAGATAAATACATGTTTCCTGGTAAATCGACAGTAGCTTACCTAATTTTGTCTATACCTCTATACAAAACAAAGGAATAGACTTTATGTTCCAACAGTATCAAGTCTTATCCAGGCCAAAGATTTATTGAAATCTTAAAACTCTTCTTGTTATAACCTTAATACTTGTACCTATGTACGAGTACATACATACATATGCTTTGTGCTTCTTTTTTATTTCTTTGTAAACTAAAAATTTAAATAAAAAAATAATAATTTTTGGTACTCTCGGGATCAAAAAAGTACTCAAAAAAATAGTTTTTGATACCGAAATGCAAATCTCATTTCCCATCACTGTCATAAAGTAATAAGACTTTCTCAGCTATGTTTATTGTTTGTCATAACTACATGTAGAAATGCGTGAGAGTTTACCAAAGGAATTGAGAGAGAGAGAGAGAGTAAGAAATGTACAAGGTGTTAAAACCCAAATACAAATAAGTGCAATATTTATAATTGTAAATTATAAGGGGTTGCTCACAGCAGTCATATATTTTCGTTTTATAACCTTAAAACGTGTTAATTTATGAGTACCATTTGAATACCCCAATTATATTTATTTTATATCTTTTGTAATTTACTTAATGTTGTTAAATGTGAATTATTTTCAGCAACTATCTCTAAGGAATTGAATACCATACACAAAAAATAATAAATAATTATATTAAGTTTCTGCAAAGAAATTTCTCAGACACGCCTCGCACGCATGTGCTTTTATGTGATACTCTCACATACACACTAGGGATGCCAAACGGGAAATCCCGAACCCGGAAATCCCGGGATTTTCGGGATTTGTAAAATTCAATCCCGGGATTTAATTTTCGGGATTTCTTAGCAATTTTTATATAAAAACTTTATAAATTCAATTTTTCGTTGATTTTAAGGTATTTTTTATAATATTCAAAAGTCCCATACAATTTTATACGTACAGTTTTAACAATTTAATGACTATTCGTCACATATTTCTTATAAATTAACAACAAGAGCAAATAAATAAACTACTTTCTTACGTTATTTTCATCAAGGTGCTACAATATATGTATGTACATTTTAGAATTATTTTGAAAACAAAAGAAACATATTACCCTTGGAAGGGAAATTACATTTGAAAAATTCTTAAGTTTGACAAGTTTATTCCGTCTTATTCTATATTATGAGGGCAATTACAATTCAAATTCCACGAGAAATTTTTTCCGGGGAATAATTTCAAACAGTAGCAAATAATAGGGAAAACAAAAAAATTTAATTGGAAAAGGGAGAAATTTCTTGCGGAAATGTATTCATTATTGCAATGTATAACTATCTGAATATCGACTCCTGAACGCTAAAAAAATTAGCACTTATCTACTTTTCGGTAATAATTGAGTACTATTGACACCTCCTTACAATTGGAGTAGAATACAATACAAGGCAAGTGAAAACTTTTTGTCGGGTTGACGTAAAAGCGAGAAATATTTACAGAATAATGCGGAGTATTTTGTCTAAAAAACTGCTCGAGTGTGTATATATGTTTTTTACATTGCTGTTAAAAATTATTTTGTTTTTTATTTAGACCGTTTAGGTCGTTTTTGATACAAAAATTACATGGATTTGATAAATAGTTTTAGTCAAAAACGATCGACTGAATGAGTTCGACTCAATTATAGTTGTACTCGAGTTGCAGAGTAGAAGGCCAGGACACTAATAAAACATACTCCTCTTCGCGATAGTGCTGGGATACTATCGATAGTACTATCGATACTATCGATAGTTTCAAAACATAGGAAAAACTATCGCTATCGATATTATAATACAGTTTTGAAAACCTGCAACAGCAGGTTCAGTTCATCTCTACAAGTTTACTTGTTATTAATTCGCAATGAATTGCAGTAGTGTGTACAAACTAGAAAAATAGCGAGTGGTGCCGATAACACAGCTGGACTACTTTTATTAGGGGCCTTGTGTCAAAATGTAAATTGTTTTTGTAATGGAATTGTTGTAGAAACAACACCATCTATATTGATACCTTAATGTACAAAATCATTCATTTCTACACTGCAACGCTGAAAATTTAAAACTTGTTGTGAGTTTGCATATTTCTATAGTTTCTGGTAAACTTTCCTGGTGGAGGCTTCTGGAACCTTAATCAAATCAACAACTAAAAATGGCCACAATGCCGGTAAAATCCAAAGTGTGGAATTTTTTTTTACAAAAACGTCTACAAAAGGCATCGCTAAGTGTAATATCTGCAAGAAAGAGTTTAAAACGAGCGGCAATACAAGCAATCTGAAGGATCATCTGCAAAGAGTTCACAGTTTGGAATGGGGCATAGGAGCTTCATGTGAGCCCTCAACATCAAATCAAAGTCGGATGGAATCATTCCTCTCGTTTAAAGAAACAACTTATTCTGTGACTAGCACCAGACACAAATTGCTTTTGCAAAAACTAGTGTCATTTATAGCAACAGATTTTCAACCATTCAGCGTTGTGGAAGATGCTGGATTTAAGGACTTTGTAAAAGCATTGGATAGCCGTTTTGTACTTCCATCTCGCAGGCATATAAGTGATGTTCTTTTACCAAATATGGATAAAAATATAAAACGAGGTTTAGAAAATATGCTAAGCAACATTGAAGTGTGCGCATTAACTACCGATACATGGACATCATCTAAAACTGAAGGATATATTACTGTAACTTGCCACTTCAAAGAACCCAAATCTGATAAGCTTGTTTGTATCAGCACTTCTTTCAACAAACAAGATTGAAGGCAGCCATACAGCAGAAAATTTAAAGACTATATTAAATGATATTATAACAACATAGGGATTGTCAGGTAAAGTGACAGTTATTGTTACTGACAATGCGGCCAATATTGTTGCAGTCGTAAATCAATTAAAAATAAAACACTCGCCTTGCTTTGTCCACATGTTAAATTTAGTTGTGAAAGATGCTTTGTCAGAAAATCATGACCTAAAGATTTTAATTAAGCGTGTAAAGGAGATAGTTACTTTTTTTAAGTCGAGTATAATAGCAAGTGACAAATTACGAAGTTTGCAAAGTGAGAGAAACGTTTCAGAATTGCGGCTCATCCAGTCAGTCAGTACAAGATGGAACAGTGAAGTAGAAATGATAAGAAGATTTTTTAAATTAAGGGAAATGATTACAGTTATAATCATATCTTTAAAAAATGGACCATCTCCTACAACTGCTATCACTTCAAATGAGGCCGACATTTTATCAGAAATCGTTACTATATTGGAGCCTTTTGAAAATGCAACAACCGAAATTCCTGGTGACCAATATGTCACTATGTCATTGGCAATACCGTTAGTACACGGCATTGTTTTGAAGCTAGACGATTTAGCTGCAACCATTAACACAGTCATCGGCAAACAAATATTGGGAGAAGTAAGAAAATCTATCAATAAGAGGTTATTTCCATATGAAAGCAAAATTGCTTCGATGATAGCAACATTCGTGGATCCTCGCTTTAAAACAGCAGCGTTTAGAATGCCTCAAAATGCTGATAATGCCAGGAAATATTTAGCGAATGAAGTGTCGTCATATAAACTCAGCCAACCTGTTGAAGAAATAGATGTAAATGATTCAATTGAAGAGCATGTAAAAAAGCGAACGTGTTCTGAAGCTACAGGGCTGTTATCATTTATGAAAGAAAAACAAGCACCCGTGCTTCGTACCCCTTCAAGAAATGCAATTGCGAGCATAAGGCAATACAATGAACAACCAATTGAAGAAAAGTCCTCTAGACCGATTACCTTTTGGGTTGAGAACAAAAACCAATTTAGAATATTGTCTAAAGTTGCAATAAAATATCTTATAGTCCCTGCAACTTCGATTCCTTCAGAAAGATGCTTTTCAGCTGCCGGTGAAATATTGAATAGCAGGAGAAACTGCCTTAAACCAAATAAGGTATACATGCTCGTGTTTTTGCAAAAAAAAAAAAAAAAAATTTTTTTAATCAAATAGTTCATGTCTTTTTGAATATAAACCAATTTATACTTATGCACATACTAAAAAGAGTACATAAGCACATACAATTGTATGGGCATATTTCATTAACATCATTTCTTGCTAAATACCATTTTTTGTTACATTCAGAATTATAATATGAATAACACATTTGTTTAACCGTTTAGTTTAATTATATTCTATTCTATTTACTTTTTGTTTTTTGAATAAATGTTATGTTTATGATTTTCTTTTCAAATCTTTACGTATTTTTATTTGAAAATACATAAATAAAGTGATAAAAACAAGGAACTTTAGCCTGGTAAAAAAATAGTTAGCTTTCTTGCTCGAATGCAAGTATTCAGTCGATAGTAATATCGATAGTATCGATAGTGAAATTTGAACTATCGATAGATATCGATAGTGGAAAATATCGATAGGTTCCCAGCACTACTTCGCGAACGTATGAATACATACATATGTATCTGTTGAACTTGTAGAAAAAAAACTTATGTATGAATTTAAAATTTTTCAGTAGAGCAAAAATACTGTTCAAGTGCTCAGACGTACTTAATCGAATTTGATTAGAATAGTGTATACATTTCTTTTAATTTTTCCACATGTTCAGCCTTATTAGTCGTAACGAAATCGATAAAAACAATTAGATAATGCTTGTTGATCAATCGCAATTAAAAAAACGTTAGTAAATATATTTTTAACAAAACAATATTGTTTTTGCAACTTATTTGTATGAAAGTGAATCTAAAAATTTTCATAAGTCAACTTAAGCGATAGCGCTAAAAGTCCACCGATATGTATTTATATTCGTTTTGGTTTAGATAATAGAAAAACATTTATATTGAAAACAAAAACAAGTTTTCATATTTAGTTATTGTTTTCACTATAAATTCTGTAACATCAAATGTGATTAATCAACTTAAAAATAGATGAGAAAAATTCTTTTGATTTTTATTTCATACTCGTATTAGAAAATTGTTCACTTTATAGACAATTGTGCAATGATAAATTATGAACATAAAATAAAACCTTTTAAAATGCATTAAATTGTTATTAAAGTAATATTTATTTTAAAAAATTATATTTATTTTACGAAAAATATTTAGATCCCGAAATCTCGAAAATCCCGTGATCCCGAAAAATCCCGGGATCCCGAAAAATCCCGGGATTACAAAATCCCGAATCCCGGGATTTCCAAAAATCGATCCCGATTGGCATCCCTAATACACACCAACACCCTTCAAAAAATAGTCAATGGTCATTTGTAACAAAATAAAATGAAAACATCCCAGTTGGCCACGTCTTTAAGACATCTTTGACGACGGGTACAAGACAATGGTAAGTCGTAGAAGACATATTAAAGACAACTCCATACAAATCGTTGACGAAATTTTCATACAAATGGCGGCGAGGTCACACAAGACCAGATGAGCGACATTGTCGCTCAGATTGTCATCAACAAGGCTTTATTGAAGACATAACGAGGGACATTGTCGCTCAGATTGTCCTCGACAAGGCTTTATTGAAGACAAAACGTATGACACTGTCGCTCAGATGGTCCCCAACAAAGTTTTATTGAAAAGAAAACGTGTGACATTGTCGTTCAGATAGTCATGAACGCCGATTTCTTTTAAATTGTCGATTAGAAAACTTAATCTACAGACGACATGTCGTATATGAATCGTCGAAGACAATGTCGTCTAGGATGATTTGGACAACTGGGATGAATTGAGTAAAAAATTTAAAATTTCTAACATTAACACAAGAAACACATTCTTGCAGTTTTCATTTTTATTTGTTTAAAGTGTTTGGTTTGTAAGTATGTATTTATGTATGTAGTGTTGTTGTTTCGATGTTGTTGGTCAACAATAAAGTCGCTTGATAGAAAAGTTTTAGTAAAATAACATATTTTTAAGTTCATGTATTGTGCGTTTTTTTTTATTTTTTTTGCCAAAGTGTTAGATTTAGGGTTGTATAACTAACTGTGCGTGTGTGGCTCTCTCACAAATTATGTCCTTGTCGTACATTATCTTGTTGGGCATAACTCAACTATGAAGTGCATTTTGTCGCGTGCTGTCGTCTTTTTTTCTCTACAAGAAAACAAGAAAAACATTATCGTTATTATTTGCCTCCTTTATAATATGGGAACACAATGACAGTGGACTTGGAAAAATTAGTTTTTAAAAATAGTTGTTGAAAAAATTTTTTTTTCAAGTCCACTTTTAAGAGTTTGAGAGAGAGAGATGTACGAGTATTAAAATTTATCTTCCATTTGACTATCGTGTACGCTTAATTTTTCCAGTTTAGTGTTATTCGGTTAACAGTGTGATTAGAAGTTTTAATCCCATTCGGCCTTCTTAAATTTCTAGTTAATATAAAACATGAAGTTCATATAAAACCTGAAATAACCTTACAAGAAGCATAATCAAGAAAAAAAAGTATGGTCAAAATTAGAGAACACATGCATGACTTACTGATCCATAGAGATGTGTATAAGACTACCATAACATTCTTAACACTAAGCACAAGTTACTAAAATAACTACTATGTGAGTTGCAAAGCAGATAGAGTTTGAAATCTTTATAGATAGTTATCCATGAGTATGACCAAGCACCTTACTATGGTGTTTTGAGTCATCTAATCATGCACGACGATCACGAGGGATGGCCTAGTCTAGGAGATTAACCCAATAATAAGAGCTCTACCATGCGGTAGAATTATCCGCAAGGCATTCCCGATATCGGAAACATCTCCCACCATCAGAAGCAGTACCTGTTGAATAGCAATAGAGATTAGAATAGTGTGTAATTGAACGCGTAAGGCCAACCACTAGCATTGGGCAAACACTAGACTTCCAAGACCCTTCTCTTGAACGCCACCACATCCACTACATGTGCTTCTCCGATATTACAACCAGTTACTGTAGTTGATCACAGCCACTAAGTGTTTTCCCCAAGAAGACCTCATTAATCAGGGGATGCAAAGTCAGCACTCTAAGGGGTTGGGATTGGATCTAAATAAAACTTTTGTCGAACTCATTCACGTGGGTTTGAGGATTGATTTGTGTCAAAAACGAGCTACTTAATGCGTTCGATACAAGTTTAATTGAAATCCATAGGCGACCACCATTTAAAATAGTGCTGGATACCGAGAGAAATGTATTAGAGTGTGTGTATTAATCTCTATAAGAAGCCGATTGAAGTTTGGCTTTCTCGTGCCACTTTGTCCGGCTATAATTTAAAACTAGTGTTTAAAAAACTGCAGTCGAAATAGCAAAAGTCTAGACTTGGGTGGAACTCGTTCACTAGTTCATTTTTGCCGCAAACCTCTGCTTAAACCCATGTAATTTAAAAAAATGTAGTGTACGAGTTCGACCCAAGTCTACAAAAGTCGTAAGTAAGATTGAGATATTGCTTCGACTTAAAGTTTTGACTGCCCAACAACAAACTGTTGCTCATACTACTGCTTCTTAAAATAAGTTTTAAACAGCGTTTGAAAACTTCTCAATTATGTAATTGCTTTTGCTTCTACTTCTGAAAATAGAAACAGTCGCAGTCAAAGTTAACGCAATAAACGAAAAGCTATACACAACGAAGAACTTCAGCAGTCGACATGTTCGAACAGTTTTCGGTTTGACAGACTGCTGCCTTAAATAAATATGAAATTCGTTGCGTATAACTTTCCATTTATTGCGTTAACTTTGGCTGCGCCTGTTTGTATTTTCATAAGCAGGAGCAAAAGCAATTACAAAAATGAAAAATTTTTAAACGCTTTTTAAAACTTACTTGCGGATGACAAGCATGATGTATTAAACACCGTGGGGTCAGAATGAAATTCATCATCGAATTTTAGTCACTGTGAACATTGTCGAAAAACCAGTGTAATCATCCAGTTGGTAGATCATCGCAGGTCACTAGTGAGATACCCAAATTCCACCCCAAAACTTCCCTTTTATCTCACTAAATTGAAGATGAACGATGCACCCTTACAAGGCACTTCGCAAAGTTCATTAATAAATATTTGCATATCTGTTACATCTGTTTTAGATATAACGGACTAAAGACAGTGTGCAAAGAAGGTAAATTACTAGTTGGGATCAGACACATCTCTGCGTGGTCTGATCGGTGTAGTTAGCCTACTCTGGGTAGAGCTGCAAAACTATCGATAGTCGCTCCACTCGATAATTTCGATAGTTTTATGTAAAACTATCGATACTATCGATAGTATCGAATAGTTTTATAAAAGTTGCCACATAAACTACATTTCACTCGAAAATAATAAAGATTCCTCAACATTTTCATTAGTATATAAAAACATATAAAGCCTTTTTTTTTTGATTTTATCGTAAGCGGCATATTATCGAAAATATACTTTTTTATTGAACTTAAAATTTTATGGGCCTACCCATGGTTTAGAATTATCAAAATGCGAAAATTGTTGATAACTTTTAAGACACTAACTGTAAAGTTTTATCGTAAGAGACGATTGGCGGCCGTCGCGATATCAGTACCACTCAGTACCACCAAAATTTATCTTTGTGTCGACGATGTTGAATTTATTCCCCCTTATTGCGAATGGCGTCGTCGACGTCACTTCAAGACGATAGTAAAAATTGTGACTTGCCTACTCTTTGTCGACAACAATTGACTACTATTGACATGCTACATTAATTTACAATGCCTTAGAGATTAGTAAAAGATTGTCAATAAGAGCCAATTGTTGCCGATAAAGAGTAGGGAAATGATAATATTTACTTACTGTCGTCTTGATGTGACGTCGACGACGCCATTCACAATATGGGGGATTAAGATACTTGTGACTACTATTTGTCGAATAACACTTGGATTTATTAATAAATTCATATACATACATATGTATGTATTTAAGTACTTATGTATACAGAAGCAGGGATGCGATGTCATATTTACAAATTGTACTAACTTTCAAAAAAAAATTTAATTTTTTCAGTACAATTGTACCAAATTCTTTATTTATATTTTTTTAATACTTGTACTTTTTAATTAACTAAAAATTAATTAACAAAACGCCAGAAGGTGCGCAAAGAATATTAGTTGCTGGGATCTGAATATAAAAGTAACATTTACGATATACTACGTTTATAACCTTTTTTTTTATTCGATTGTTCACAGTCGATGCAAATAGTCGGCTTCTCCCTTTGGTACGAAAATAAAATTTCCACATTTGCAGATGAATTTGGAATAAATAACATTCCTCCAGCAATTCTTTAAGTACCGGAAAACATCGTTTGATTTACATAATTTTCTAATACCTTCGAGCTAAAGATTAACCCCCTTGTGCAAAAAAATAAGTGAACGTTAAAACCGGTTTTTCTATGGAATTTTGTTTTTTAATGTACACTTCAAGTACGCATTATATTTTGCATAAGAGGGTTAATATATTTTAATGCTATTTTTGGCATGTAATAAATATAAAGAGATTCCTCCAGTAGTGCTAAATTGGTCATTGCGGTGCTACGGTACTTTTGGCATTCAAATAGCGCTAAAAATATACAATTGTACCAACTTCTCCATCGCTGTACAAAAGCATAAATCAACTACGGATAATTTGCTTCAAAGCTGCCGGCTACTGTTTGCTGACTTCGATTATTTTTACTCTTTTAATTACTTGTTTTTTTTTTGCCGATAGTATCGATAGTGGAAAAAACTATCGATATTTCATTTACAACAAAACTATCGATACTATCGATAGTACTATCGATAGTTTTGCAGCTCTAACTCTGGGCCACACTTCTTATATTTAAAGTTACGTTTAAACGAATAAGTTCTTTTAAATACTTTAAAAAAAATAAATAACACAAATATTTATTTGTTTATGTACTTTCGTTTATTCTTGAGTAGCAACAATTACAAACTGTCTTTACTTAATTATTGATAACTTCTGCTCTTTAGTATTAACTAAACGTTGTTTTTACTTTTAACGATATTGTTCCACTATTATCTGATTCACACCGACTTGCTCTCATAATCGGCAGCACTTTTTATAGGATAGGAAATGCATCTAAAATATTCACACTCCGTCATAGAGGGCGTAGTTAAATGTGTGCAATCTTAGCGAAGCCAAATAGAAGAACCTGTATTACTGCATAAATATGTTGCTGTCGTTTGCTATTGGGAAACAATCTGGGAATTTACGTGAATATTTCTAGAAGTTTGTGTATAATTCTATTGGCCGTTATTTTGAATTTCAGAGTTGTTGTGTAACGACTTTAATGCTGGTAATACTGTGTGCAGAGTTTTTGTACCATGTGTGTTAGTACTATTATATATATATGTATATATATATATGTGTGTGTGCATATGGATGTGTATTAGAGGCCTGCGTAAACAGTCTTGAAACGTAAACACGTCTTGCTTTTTAAATGTATTGCTGTAGTATATATTATGGTAAACCAATAATCAATGATGTCGTTTAATAAGCGAAGCACGATGGATGTATTGATGTTCGTGTATATGAATGTTTACAAGCAATGCAAAGAAGTAGTGTCAGATGTAGATGGTAAGGAAGGGAGGTTTTTTTAAAGCAAGCGCACATGTCAATGTATGTGCGCGTTTGTACCCTGCAAGTAATATTAGACTACGTGGTCCAATCTAGATGAAACAGACTAGTTAGATCATGGTCCTTTGTAATGCAGTCATGGATCATGTCGTTTTCATACAATCATTCAATGCTGCATGATAGTTTTGGGGTTAGTCCGATGTCATGCAAAATTGGACTATGTGGTCCAACCAACTAGGACATTGCAGTGCTAAATCGACCACCTTTGTCCATATATTTGGAGTAGTTTTGTGGTACTCCTACTCCTCTTTGGACTAGTCCTTACATGAATGTATGGACTAGTCGCATTATTTGCAGGGTATGTGCCCAGAAAAATAAAATAGCATACACACAACTCGTTTGTGTGTATGTACATGCATGACGTTTTGTATACACGCCCATGCGTAAGAAGAAACAAGCATCAGAAAATCTTTCGTTACGAAGTATTCTCTTCTTTACTTCTATACCTGCAATAACTGAAATAAATGCCTTGCGAACAGTGTTGTTAAGCGTTTGTTTTAGAAGACTTCGCTGTAGTAAAGTTCTTTAAATGGTCTTTCGCAGGGGTCTAATATGTTTCTTTAACAAGCAGAAGCTATAAAAGTATTGTTGTTACAATATTCTTTATGTTTACTTCATAATTTGCTTGTATGTGCCAGCGATGCCAACTTGGTGCTTTTGGCACTATTTTTAGTGCTTTTTGAAGACTCAAAATGCCAAATTTTGAGCGTTAGTGCCAAACTGAGAAATAGCACTAAGTAGTGCTTTTAAGAAATTTGCTTATTACCTAAAATTACTTTAATAAAAACTTGATGTTTTTTATTTTTTCAGTGTAAAGCATAGCTTTTTCGTCTGATATATTTCATTAAGGATACTGATATCATTGCCGAAATAGATAATAGCTTAGAAAATATTAAATATCAAGCTCGTTTTTCACGTTAGTGCTTTTTACGCTTTTTGGATCTCAAAATTACGCTTTTTGTGCTTTTTCTAAATTTTGATGTGCTTTTAGAGCCAAAAAAGTTGGCATCACTGGTATGTGCGTTACTGGTGTGTATGTAGTTCTTTAGCTAACTAATTCCGAATAATTCCTTTTGTTTACCAAATGTTTTTCAGAAAAACATTTCATATTAGGTTTGTTCGTGGCTATTTCCGTAACCATATGTTTAATAGAGAATTTAAAAATTCAATGTAGCTAAGCTAAAACTAAAAAATAAAAATAGGAAAAAAATAAATAAAAATAACTTCAATCACAAATTTCAAGATCTTCAAATAACAAAATTGCCATAAATCCTGTTTCAGCACACTGTTGTATTAACTCCACATATTATACATAGTTAACAATTTAAAGTCAATTTAGATTTGCTCTTGGCACACAGTGCTTTTTTCACTTTGTCTTCAAAAAAAAATTTCATTGATATATTTACTTTTTGTAACTCTATCCATCCTGCTACTGGTTTTTCTTCAATTCGTAAACATTTCAAATTGAAATAAAAAAGCCTTTTGCAAACTTTTTCTTTTCCATAAAGGCAGGCAAAAAAGAAATCTGTTTACAATGGATGTCATTGTCAATCGAAATCCCAGTCTTTCTAAAAACTCAATAAATGTACAACTTCTAACTCCTGCTCACAATTAAAAAGTGGTGAGGGAATATGTATGAATTATATGTATCTACGCGAAATTGTGTAACAGTGACGGTATTTTAAACGCAAAAATCTACAATAAAATACACAAACTACATGACAATATGAAGTAATAAATTTCCGGTTAGTTTACCCTTTAGATGGTTTATCTTTGTGTTCTTTCTTCGACGAGCCGCTCGTTGCTCACCCTGCCAAAGTGTGTCTCATTCGTGGTGGCTTTTGTACTTATATTTATTTTATTTTTTACTTAAAATAGCCTGAAGGCCATGCCACATATTGACCAGGAAACAAATAAAAAAACACACTCCCAATATTATTGCAACGGCCTGGCCTGTATTCTAAACAAACACAAACAAATCGACCAACCTTAGAGTTAAAAAAAAGAAGTTGACTTTTACGTTCGTTCGCTGACTTTAAAACGTTACAAAGTTGATGACAATAAATAGTTTGCATACCGACAACAATGTGCACGACAATATCAATTGAAGTTGTTGATAGTTGACAAACGGGAGGGCCGTTATAATCAACTCAACTACTAGTATTACAATCCACAAAATGTCACAAATTGTTGTAGTTTGTTTAACAAAAAAAAAAAAAAAAAAAAAAAAAAAAACTTGACACGAGACAAGTTGTTGAAAGTTGTTTGTGAATATGTTTGAGCACATCAGAATTTAAATGAATGAATTAATTCATTGAATTGTAAAGTAAACATATTTTCCATAACTTCCTTTGTCGCTATTTCCGTTTAATGTTAGGCGTAATATTTTACAACATTAACAGAATTAGACGGTTTTAAGATTCACGAAAACTCTCAGGACAACTAAGCTTAGTGTAGCGAGAAAGAACTAGCCATTCATGCTAAGAAAATGGGTTCTTGGTTGGTTTACGTAGCTGCCCAATTCTACTGGAATACCTGAATGATTCCTTTTTCAAAGACTATGCAGAATCGTAGCCAAATACTCGGATACGTTGATGGGTACTAGGCCCAACCCGTCGCATTGAGATGTCTGAGAAGGTCGCTCAAACCAATCTCTGATAACTTTAAAAGGTCGTCTAGTACATGGTTGCTCAAAAACTTGTGTCTCGAGAGATATAAAGCAGTACAAGTGTAAAGAAAGTGGAAGACTGGCTCTTCTTTGCTTATTTCACGAGACAGCTACGGCAGAACTCATTACATTATTGTTTATTGTATTGGGCGCCTATCATTGCAGCAAGGCCACATTTTCTGAGCAACCCCTTGCACGTGTCTATATTGTGCCATCTGTATTCAGCCTTATAGAGGTAATTCCTGGAGATCCAGTTCTATTTTAAAATACAACTTCGAAAGAAGAGAATGCGGAAATTGTGAAGACAACCTTTACAAGTACTTAAGTTGCACAGAAAGCGATAAAGCCAGGCTATTATTCATTTACGGTTATTGAAATGTTGATGGAAAGATTGAAGATTTATAAATAGAGAAACTTAATGAGGAGACTACATTCTGATTGTCAGACGAGTGGGGCATCATGCAAGATGAATAATGTATTCGCAGATTGTATATGTAAATGGTATATATTCTACATTCTTACTGATGGAATTGGCAGAAAAGAAGTGGATAACGGGTATCGTAATCCCGTGGACCTCAGTCTGGCAAATTTGGATGTTTTCGGCGTTTCCCTTAGCCGGTTGCTGACAAATCTCTGAAATAAAAGAGTAACGGACGAGTTTTGCTGCTTACCTGGTAAAGGAGCAGTGTCATCCTGAATTCTTTTGAATTCAAAAGACGATATAATGTTTGTCTATCGAGTTGAAACTTCGAAGTTTGACCAGTTGCTTATTACTGCTACTGGCACAATAGAGATTAGCATAACTCTACTACCGAAAATCTCTTAGAAAACCCAAATGGTGAAAAGATGATAGAGGTTCTCGGTTTACAAAGGCCAACACTTCGAAACTCGGTTGGCATAATAATATGGAACATCTTAGGTGTTCAGACTGGAAAAACCTGAGAAAGTACATTAAAGGGACTAGGTTCATAGTCTGATTAAGTTTAATAATTTTTCATGATTTTTTATTAAGCATCTCCCCAATATTTCATGCAGAACATGTTATAAATGGATTGGGTCAATTATTACTGCCTTTCTTTCAACCTAACATAACCTAACCTATTACTGCTACTATGAATGCCGACGGTCGTATCGATCTGATACCATGGGGTTTAATAGATCATGCGTGTCATCTCAAAGTAAGTCCTAAATGGTGACTGCTTACGGACTTCGCTCCAACTCCGCTTTAAGAAGGCTGACACCGATTCTGACGATTCGAAAGATCTTCTTCGGGAGCATGCGTAGTGGCTGTGAGTAACAATCTCCAAGTGCCTAAAGCTGCTATCAAAATCTCTGCAAAGAGTGAATTGCATGTCTCGTTTTCGACTAATGCTTGTGGTTAGTCGGACGTAGACAACCAGACACCATTCTGGATGTTGTTGCCATTCCACAGATGCTGCTTCTGATGACGCCGAATGGTCAGAGTTTAAGGGGGATGCCCTAGTGACTGTTCTACCATGTGGTAGAAGGTTAGATGCCTCAAAGTAACTCAACAGCGGTTTGATCATAGTCAAGGACAACAGTGTTCAAATATTGCAATTAATGTGTACTTTGGAAGTCATATAGTGTCTACTTGTTGAGCCTAAGGCGATGGTAAACACTTATGATGTGCCATTGTTGGAAACTACAGTACAATAAAACTATCATGATCTATTCGAGGTGTGTTAAAGTTTAGGAAACATCAAAGGATAGGAATGTATCAGGGAACAGGAATTTAGGCACCCGTGATATGCGAAGGGATTAAGTTAAATGATTAATGTAGGAGTTGTAATGTTTGATGAGGTACAAGAAACTCTAGTTTGCCTGATGTGCCAATGTCATGAGCTGTCTGGTATATGCTTAAGACATCTCTGTCATATATAACCAAACTATCCACCTTCGATCTGACACCTGGCTGAATTAGTTAGCACGTTGACTATAAAACCGAAGGTACTGGTTTTGAGCCCAGTCTCCGACAATCATTAAATAACGCTACGCATTTTTCTAATGTGCATTAGTGTCTCTTTGTATCAGTTGTTGTAGGAAAAGTTCTAGTGATGAAGGCATAGACACTGGTCACTGAACTACACCGTCTTCAGCGAATGCTAATCCTAATGTAACATCAGAGCACCCTTCCTTCGTCGGCATTGTATAGCAGAATCATCGGTGAAGTAAAATAACCAATAAAATGGCTGCTGAACACACATTAAAAATTTAGTACGCCTCATTGACACTAGAGGCGCTGCAACAATGCATTATGAAAAAACGTGCAAAAAGGCAGAGTTGTAAAATAATAAAGCTTTCCTCTATCTCTTCCTTCGCCACCTGTCTATCCCTTTTCTATCACCATCTCTCACTATCTTCTCTTCAACTCAGGTAGCACTAAGAGATCTTTGTTAGCCTAATCTAAACTATCCAGCTTCCTTAAGAAATTCGAATGGTTCAGCGAGACAACGTGGCTGATGGCGTAATCATGATTGATTTCGAACCAATCAGTATTATAAGTGAATAGTTACGGAGGAAGATCTGCTCATCTAACCTAAAATTCCTACCATTAAGACACCTGATTTCCATGACGATATTCCTGTGATGATATCCTCGTGATTAAAATTTGAGATTTCCCTTAAGCTCTTGTAGAATCTTGTCTCTTGTCAACTTCTCATCTGCTGATCCTTACTCTAACCGAGCAGAAACCAGCCAAAACGATTATCAGAATATTGGAACAGTTCTGTTCAGATATCGACAGGTTCAGCCTTGGTCATGAAGCCCTTGCGATACGGTAATCCTCTTTATTATCCCAGGAAATATTTGTTTCTCCCTAAAGTGGTGGCTAATCGGCGGATTATTCGAAGTATTCTTCACCGACTCATCTAACATTGACCCTAATTTTGCCAATTCTTGGGCAGTGATATAAGGGTGGGCAAATTTAAAGTTATAAGGTAAATTGGCTTAAAAGTTCACTTTTTCGTTTGACAAATTCAATTTTATTGATACCAATGTAAAGTAGAAATTTGGGAATTAATAATGGAATATGACGTCGGGCAAATATCCAAATGTCAGCTCTTTTCATAAAATTTTGAACCACATATTGCAACAAAGTTTCCCTTATCTCGTCAATGCAGCTACCTTAGAATTCGAAAACATTTCCGTTCGATTCGATTACATAGTAACCCCAAGGTCTTTCAAATTAAAATTCACAAATTTCACAATTAAAATTCTTTGTTTAAGAGCGCAGCGTTCCGTGGTTAAAATTTCCTAACTGTTTACTTAATAAATATCAAATAAATTCAGTAATTCAGTGCGACTCTGATTCGCGCACGAAGGGTTCCGTATGAACACTAGATATGTAATTTAATACAAACTTCATCCTATATAATATATACTTTTGAAATTTTTTTTCGTTTTTGGGGTTTTTTCGGTTTTTTTGTTTTGGCGTTTTTGCGTTTTCTCGGTTTTGGCGATTTTTTTAATTTCTGGCTCTTTTTTTAATTTTGACACTTTATTTTCTCGTTTTGGCGATTTTTTTTCGGTTTTTGGCTTTTTCCTTTTTGGCGATTTTTTTTATTTTTGGCGATTTTTTTCATTTTTGCGATTTATTTTTATATAAAAAAATTTTTTAGTTTTGGCAACATTTTCGCGTTTTGGCGATTTTTTTTCGATTTTTGGCGTTTTTTTTCGTTTTGGCGATTTTTTCATTTTGGCGATTTTTTCGAATTTGGCGATTTATTTTAGTGCTAAAAATTTTTCTTTTAATTTTGGCGATTTTTTTCGTTTTGGCGATTTTTTTTAATTTTTGTCAATTTTTTTTTTGGTTTGCCGATTTTATAATTTTTGGTTTGTTTATTTTTACCGTTTTTGAAAATTTCAAGCGCTTGCCTCTTACGGTTTTCAAGATATAGCAAGTTTTCAAAATTACATAGTCAAAATTGCATTAACTGATGGACCACCCTTTAATTTAAATTTTTTTAAATTTTAGTGTAAATTGTTGTAGTCTGTATAAAAATACACTAATTTTACAAATTTCAAGTTTCAATTGCTTCATTCACAAAATCTCTTGTATCTCTGTATCGATTGTATTATCATATTAAATACAAGAGTGTAACATTTGTTGTATGAAATTTTCATATAAAAATGAAATGCACTATTACGCTTTTATTTCATATGTTTTTAAAATGTTGTATTCAAAGAGAGGCTCTCTGAGAGAATTTGTATGTAGCTTGTTCTTCTTTTTTCGTTAAAAATACGAAATACATTAATACACAACACAGAGGGTGTTCACAATTGAAAAACCAAAAGTGTATTTGATACACAAATACACGATAAAGATTGTTGTGAATTAAGCAAATATACATATGTTCATACAATTGTATGTATATTACATGGGATTTTAACATTTTTCGTTGCTCGTTTTGGAACACCATTTAATTTTTAATTCTCATGTATTTGTTGTTGTAGCGGACAAGGTTTTACATACTCTGTCCAAATTTCAGGTCAGTAGCTCTTAGGGTTCCTGAGAAAATACCGTGTGACGGACAGACAGACAGACGGACAGACGGACAGCGTTGCGAAAACAATAGGGTTCCTTTTCACCTTTGGTGTACGGAACCCTAAAAATGACATCTCCATTCTTAACATTTCATCATTTGAAAACCAATTTATTTGCTTTATATACCAAAATTGTTGAAAAATTTGTTTGATTAAAAAAATTACTCCTTGCCTCCTCTGCTCTATAAATTTAGTATTCTTTGTATTATTTTGTATAATATTTTTACCATTAAATACTTCCTTTTTAAGACATAATCAATGATTTATTGCAATAACGAAAATTATTTAATTATATTTATATTTCTTTACAGCTTTTACAACAGCTTGACATTACAATCAGTTGCTGCCGTCTACATTTTCACTGGATTGAGAAAATTTAAATGCAAAACAAAGTGGCAAAAGGCAATAGACAAAAAGTAACAAATGAAATCATAACAAAAAGTGGAAAAATTTGTATTAATGCAGCAACAACAACAAAAGCAACAGCAGCCGCATCAACAGCTAACAAATCAAACTGTATCACAAGCATCACTGCAATTTCAATTGCAAACGCAGCCCACACATCATCAGCAACATTTAGGCAACAACATAATTGTTGTGCGTGGTTCACGCAATGAACATGGCGAAATTGTCATACAAAATAAACAAGACATCTTTACATTTCTCAGTGAACACCATCAACAGCAACAGCAGCAGCAGCAACAGTTACAGCAACAACAGCTACAACAGCAACAACTACAGCAGCAAAATGAAAAAGCCGCCGTGGCCACATTAACGCAATTACCCTCGACCACAACTGTTGCACGCAAAACTAGCATTTCCTTGATTGCCAACAATGTTGGCATTGGCAGCAGTGTAGTGGGTAACGCCACCACTGCTCCGCCATCAACTACAGTCGCCACGATCCCCAAGGAAACCAATACAATTCTATTGCAAACACCCATAAATGCCAGTCAATTGGAAACCGTTCTATTGCAGTCGGGACAATTAAAAAAATCTAATTCCACTGTTACATCGGGAACGGAGAGACCATTCCTATTTAAAAATGTAAGTATTTATGCTTATGGATATTTAAACATGCGTAGTTTTTTGTTTTAAATTTTATTTATCGTTACCTTAATATAGAAAGGCCCTAACTCATTATATTTTTGAAATTGCGATTTTTTAATTTTTTGATACATAAGATTTTGTTCTATAGAAATATACAAAAAACTCGATTAAAAAAGAAAAAATAATGTCTTAGGACCTTTCTGTATTAAGTTAACGTTATGCATTTTATTTCAACGGAGCATATGATGGGACTTGAATTAAAGACTTACATATTTATCAGGGCTGGAATATGCTTTGTGAATTTTGCATAGTTGCAAAAGTTGACATGAATAGCTGGCTGTATCACAACTGTGCACATGTTACTTTGCCCTGAGGGCTCTGCTGGAATTCCGCTTTGCATACGTACACAGAACAACTATATACTAACAGAAATTTAAAGCAAGAGCATAACACACACAAAAAGAGCAGATTTCTGTCGCATTTTTTATGAAAAAAAATACACCGAGAGTATTCAAACACTACCAAAATGATTGAATTTACTTTTTCTATATTATTTATATAAATAAATTATCTAATTTAAATCTTTTTATAACAGCACTTTTTATTGCTATAAAAAAGAGAAAAAATATGTGGAATATAGAGTTGAAAACTAAGTTTTTATTTGGCTTAAATACTTTTGCAGATGCTGAGTGTCTAGTGTGTATCAATAAATTGAAAAAAACTAGTACATACAGTCTTAGGAACCACTAAACGCAAACGTCCATTCATATAAACTAAACCCATAAAAATATTTTTCATATATCCAATTAAACATTTACACGAGCGATTTTTTTCAGTGGAACAGCATTAAGCATGTATTAGTGCTGCTCTGCTTTTAAGAGTTTTCTCTTCTTGGAGATCATTGCTTTACAACCACAAAAATAAAACTATACCCAGAGGGCGCGGCAAAATAGAATTTTGGATGGTGACATTTTGATAAGCAGCAGCCTGGTATTATTTTGTGTTAAAAAATATTTTATAACACGAAATATCAGCAAAACCGATAAAATAAAAAAAATAATCTACCTCCCTAACTAGAACTTTAGAATTAACCGTGACTGTGTGATAAGACTGAACGTCTTTCTGAATTTCTTGCATCAAAAAGGTTTCATTTGTTTCTCGATTTGTGAGAAAAAACTGTTTCTCTATTTCAATATGAAAGAAGACAGCAGTGATTCTATTTTCATTGGAATATTTCCAGTAGTCGAGTGTCAAATGAAAAGTTAACATACACAGAAAAAAATATTCCTGCAATAAACAATTTTAATTGAAATTAAAATAAAAAATCAATTAAAAACGTATGTAATACCTGATTTACATTAAGCGTTTTTTCATGAAATTTCATGAATTTTGTTGCACGCAACCTTTTCTATTTGCTAATTGCATCGCTATAAAAGAGAATTTTATATAAAAAAGGGCGTAGATTGAATCTCTGATGCATTTTTGAAAACTTTTTTGATATAAGTTGCTCCTCGAGGCCTCCTATTGACAAATAAAAAATTTGCATGCAACTAATTTCATGAAAAAAATTCTTAATGTAAATTAGGTATAGGTCAATTAAACTTTTGCTTAAATAGAAATTATTTTTGCAATAAACAACTGTAATTGAAAATGAAACCAAAAATCAATTTAAAATGTATTTAAGTTAATTTAAAAATTATATTAATTACAAAGTTTAATTGACTCAAATACATTTTTTTCATGATTTTTGGTTTTATTTTCGATTACAGTTGTTTATTGCAAATTTAATTAATTTTGAAGCAAAAGTTTAATTGACTTAAATACGTTTTTAATTGATATCTGGTTTTAATTTCAATAAAACTTGTTTATCGCAGGAGTACTTTTTTCTGTGTAGATATGATTTTGAAATACCTGTCGAATGGTACCCATTTTGAAATATGTAGTTCGCCGACTTTTATTTCTTTCGTCTTTTATTTTGGCGTCTGTTGGCCCCATTTTGAGTTTTGACTGCTGTCATATGTTTAGTGACACTCCCAGGATTAAGATAAATCGGTCCACGCGTTCGGTTTATATAGTGCTGCAAAGATAGTAAAGTTGAGCGATATTTCGAAACCTGTTCCTTTTTCACAGCGATTGAAAAATCGCAAATCACAACTGTGACTGAATTTATCAAGTAACAGGTTTTGGGAATATAGTTCTTTCATACAAACTGTGATTGTTCTTGTATGTTTACTTTACAGTAAATAAAGCTACCATATTAATTTATTTTATAACTTCAGCTTCTGTCAAGAAAGTCGTCTTTTCTGGCAACTATGTTCACTGTACATTGTACAGCTCATTTTTGTTTATTTATTTATTTATTTATTTATTATACATAATATACAAAGTAAATTTGTATAATATGGCGTTGCACAAATATGGTCGGGGTAACTAGACCATATGCCCAAGATGGTATTAACAGTATTTTAAAAGGTTTTGTGACTGACTATACACGACCTATGCCTTCACATAGGAAGTAGCAACGTGGCTGTTAAAGAAATTCCACAAAAAAACCGCAAGATTATACGGTTATCCGTGGCAGATCAGCCAACCAGTGCGAGCGAGACGAAAACCTCTCGAAGGTCAAACAACACACACAAGCCTGACCTCACTTAAGAAATAATTACGATCACGCGAGAGATGTTCCTCAACCCAGAGCTGCTTTACGACTGCAGTTCATTTTTATTTTTGCAATTTCATTGTCTCTCTGCCTCTTATAGGACAATTCTCAATATTTAGACAGGGTTGAGTACTAATTATTTGTTCTTGTCGCTCTTCTTATTAGTATTTATCAAGACACCAATACTAATAAATACTTTTAAAGCAAAACAGCTGAAATGTGTCAAACCGTGATCACAGTCTCTGTTTAATTTCACTGTTGCTCTTCTTATTAGATTTTCTCAAAATAAGATAACTGCTACAAAAAAATACTGCTAAACTGTGATCACAGTCCCAGTTTAAAAGAACAGCGATTTAGAAATCACGTTCACAAGCAGCAAATTATTAAAAAATCACGTTATCGCTCCTCACTAATACATGGGCTTTGCGTCGCGTAGTCGGGTAAAAAAGATTATAATCTGCATTACCAACAGTGAAATGCGCATAGGATCCAGCTAAACCTCTCAATAATCAATTTCAATGTATTTTTAATAAAAAAATATTTTACTTAATAAGTAAAATATTAATTTGGGATTATTAGTGCGTTTAAAAATTTTAAACTTAAATTGCAACAATTCCCATAAAAAACACTAATTATTAACTTGACTGCACCCGGTCAAAAAAATACTTGTGTGGCAACACTCTATTCTTAAATAGCTGTTGTTGTTATTTACATTTTAATTTCTTTTACATACTCTTACGACTACAATTTGAAGCTGAAAAAAAGTCAGCCAATGTAGCAATAGTAAAGTAAGAAAATAAAAAAACATGTTGATTATTGAGTTCTTGTTTCAACTTTGTTATTTGTTATTGAGCTTCTCATTTGTTTAAATGAAAGTTTATAATATAATAACTCTAGTTGTTCTAATAAGCTTTGGGTAAAGGTTCCCTGATGATCTGCATTAGCAACAGTGAAATGCGCATAGGATCCAGCTAAACCCCTCAATAATCAATTTCAATGTATTTTTAATAAAAAAATATTTTACTTAATAAGTAAAATATTAATTTGGGATTATTAGTGCGTTTAAACAATTTTAAACTTAAATTGTAACAATTCCCATAAAAAACACTAAAAAAGAAGTATGTTTGATCCCGTAAACGTCAATGAATTTATGAATATACATACTTATGATTTTGTTTCATATTTGTTTCATGTTAATTCAACGTGATTTACAGTAATCTTTAAAGAAAAATTTTCCCTTTAAAATAACTTTATTTCATGTTCATTTAATATTACAGTACTGTTAAATTAAAATGAAGAATGATATTGAATCAATGTTATTTCAAGTTAAAACAACATGAATTTGATAGTGAAATAGCACGAACCAAAGTTATGCCACGTTGAAACAAAATGAATTTTATTTAATGTAGTAATTTTATTTTAGTCTCACTTATTTTTATTAAAGATATACATACAAATGCATTTGTGTTCTATATTATTCTTTATCACCAAGTAACTACAAAATTTAAAAGCCGTTGAAGCAGATTTTGGTAAATTTTGCGATACACTTTTTAAGTCTATAAAAATCAATGAATACATAAAATACATTTGACGAAGACTTTTGAAGTTATTAAAAAAACGAATTTTTTTTTTCAAAATGTTTCGTCAACGATATCTTTCCCGATTTTAGTGTCTTCTGGAGATTAAGAGCTGTTAGATTTTCAAGTTTATCGGCTTAAGAGTTAAAAATTCTTTTGCGAAAATTTTATTTTCCAAATCTACCGAACCGAATCGATTCACTATCTTACGATATCTAAGTGAGCTTAATATCTTTAGAATGCGTAAAATTTACTTCCGATTCATTGACCCGTTCTTAAGCTGTGAGATGTTTATATGTACACACACACCCGGACACATACATATGCATACATACATACATCCATACGGACATCATCGTGAAAAAAAATATGATGAAAATTGGTGATAAAATCATCAACTTTCTATAGCTGGAAGCTAAAAAATTAAACATAAAAATTAAATTAAAGTTAAGAAAATGTTTCTTTCTCTCAACTCACATTTCAGGCTTCTCGCAGCTTAAGCACCGATAGCAAGCGCTTTGGTGCGGTTACGACAGCAACTGGCGATGACAAAGGACCATTTGTGTTGCAAACATTAAAGCGTTTAGAAAAATCCCAATCCATACTAGTCATACGCAATTCATCTTCGTCAGCAGCAACAGCAGCAACAACAACATCAGGTGCCAATTCTACCTCATCTTTATCGAATTCCTCATCTTCTTTGGCCACTTCACTAACGGTCGAACATAAACTAAGCTTATCTTCATCATCACTGTCCTCCATTCAACAGCAACAACAGCAGCAGCAACAGCAAGTTCATGCAATGACAGCCGGTGTCAATACGGCCAAAAATGCAAGTAACACAATAACATTTACTCGCACCAAAAAGTCTCAGAAATCAAATGCATCGAATGGCAACAACAATGTTGCTGCAACAACCACACAGCACACAAAACTGGGTGATATTTTAGCTTCAACAACTGGCCAGCGCCATTTGTCTACAACAAACAATAGCAACAACAACCACAACAACAACAGCAGCAGCAGCAGCAATAAAAATATCAATAGTAAATTAACAAATGTCACAACTACAACGACATATTTGCGTTTGACAAATGGCAATGGCAACGGCAGCAACAACAACAATAATAATAATAATAATGTTGCCAATAACAATCATAAAAATCATAATTCTTCACGTGTAAATCTCAATGGTAATAACTCGGAAGCAATAACAACAGCTACAACAACACAAGCGGCAGCTGGAGCTGGAGCTGGAGCAGCCACAACAACTACAACTCATCTGACTCTGGCCGAGGTCCAGCTGAAAAATGAAAGAAACTCGCCATCAAATCCAACAGCAACTACAACAACTGGCCTGCTTAAAGCTCCAGGGAGCGGTAAGTTTTCCTTTAACAAAACATTTTTATTGCAAACAAAATATATTTTCCATATTTTGTGGCTTTTTAATGTGAGAGATTTTTCTGTGAAATTCTTCCAAAAACCGTATGGAAAATTTAAAAATGTATTCAGAAAAAGAGGCAACAAAAGAAAGGTATAAATAACAGGTTGCAATGCCCCAAGGGGAGCTTTGCCACTGAATGTGCTTACTGCTACATACAATGTACATATTTTGTTGTAGACAGAAGTGGTTTTTAAAATTTTTTATTTGCTCTAAACATATTTACGTCCAATATAAATTTATGACAACAAATATGTGTATGTACATACGTTTTTTAAGATTTTTTGTCTTTCTTTAAAGTGTTTATGAGTTTAGTTTGCGAAATAAATACTAAATTAAATGCTTGTTTCATCATTTTTTAAAAGAACAACTCTCGCTCGACACTCTTTGTTTAAGTAATAATAGAAAAAGAAAGAGAAACATGAACTAAATCAAACAAATAAAAAAAAGAAAGAAATAAATAAAACTGAACTATGAACAAAGTCTACTACTAATCAATTTATCCACTTGGCTCCTCTTACGAGAGTCTGTGAGATTTTTGGTTATTTATTTTTTTTCCTACAGTGGGATTGCATGCTTTAAACTAAAGGAGTATTTAGAGCCTTGGCCGCTACAACAACAAATACATGAGAGTTAAAAATTAAAGAGTCTTCGATAACGAAAGCAACGAAAAATGTTAAAATCCTAGTAATATACATATAATTTTATGTACATTGTACATATGTATGTATTTATAATGACTAGGGAAAGGATTTTCATGCATTTAAAATCACGTTTTATGTACATAAAATATGCAGTAAAAATATAAAAATATGTATTTAAAACTGATAAAATATTCATTTATCAATTCTTTTTTCAACATTTAATAACATTAAAAACTTAAAAAAATCATCTTCATTGCTTTCTTAACAAACATTTTGTCATTAAGAACTTAAAAAACATAAAAAGCTCAGCTTCAATGCCTTCTTAATAAATATTTTGTCAAATCATATGAAATACAAAATAAAGTTCAGTCGAACTTTTATTTACGTACTTGAATTAATAAATGTTTTTTTTATTGTCAAAGATAAATCTTTGACGATTTGTTCTGAAGAAAATTTTATGTAATAAAAATGAACGTTTAATGCTGCTATTTCGTTTTGTGGAATATTCAGTTTCTAAATTTTCGTTCTTAGAGCTATAAACTATTGATCAAATTTGTTACATATATTTTAAGTCCATAATTTTTTTGTTAACTATTTTTAATTTATTTTTATCTCCTCATTTATTCTGTGTTTCAGAGCACACTTTTTTTACCACATCTTCAGTTAATTCAACTTGAGGTGTTAAAGTAAATAAAGCCTCTAATTGGCCTATAGGCAATCAATTAGGCAGAAGGCTGTCGGATACTGTATTTCTATTAATAAAATTAAGGAAATTTTAAAGTAAAAAAACTTGCACCCATATGCCAAAAATAACGTGTGCAGAGCGCTGAAAAAAATTAAAATTAAAAATTTTAAAGGACTATTATCCCACGCTATTTTTTTAATTTTCAATGGTATTGGTATTCTTGACTTAAGCCCAGGTACTGAACTTTTTAAATGAGTTGAAGGAGTCATACAGTGTTTTTCAATATCGAATAATATCACCAAAATCGTTTTCGTCTTTTTTGTTCTTACACAGTCGTAAAAACTGCAGCTTTTAAATAACTAACAACTAATAAAAAAACCAAAATTAAATTTATAGCATAAAAAAAATAAAAAATGTATTAAAAATATACATTTACAATGAAATATGCAATAATATGTATTTATTATAAAATATGCACTAACAAATCGATGCCATTTTGTCACAAATTTGTTGATTCGCAAAGATATTTTTTTAACGTTGATCTACGACCAACGACAGAAAACATGTACATATTTACATGAAAATCCTTTTCCTAATAATGACACTTGAAATTTGCAAAAATTAGTGTATTTTTCAACAAACTACAACAATTAACACTAAAATTTAAAAAATTCAAGTTAATTTTAATTATTATTCGAACTCCATTTGTTTCTATATTTGTGATTTGAACGGGTTAAGGTTCGTATTGCTTTTTAAGCCAAATTACATGTGATAATTATTAATGAACAAATAACACCAAAGTCTGTTGTAAATATTCTGACTAACAACACATAGTTGAACGGAACAGCCAGCCGTTTTCGAAGGCCACTAAACCTTCATCATCAGCGTTCTTTTGTGTTTGGTCCACTGTGTGTGGTGTCAGTAAAAAACGGTAAAACTATGAAATCCCAAAATTATTAAATCGCCTATCCAAAAATAAAATCGCCAAAAATTTAAAAAAAGTCGCCAAAACGAAAAAAATCTAACACTAAAATAAATCGCCAAATCCGAAAAAATCCCCAAAATAAAAAAAATTCGCCTATATGAAAAAAATCGGCAAAATGAAAAAAATCGGCAAAATGAAAAAAATATCGCCAAAATGAAAAAACACCAAAAAACCGAAAAAAAAATCGCCAGAACGCGAAAAAGGCACCAAAACGAAAAATTCGCCTTATGAAAAAAATCTCCAAAAATAAAAAAACGCAAAAACTAAAAAAAACCCAAAAACTAAAAAAAAACCAAAACTATATTTTATATAGGCTGAAGTTCGTATTGAATTACATATCTAGTGTCCGTATGGAAGCCTTCGTGCATGGGTCAAAGTCGCACTTCCCTGAATTTATTTTATTTTTTATGTTGGCTTTGGTTAGGCCACAAACAATACATTAATTTAATCGTACGCCGCTAGAAAAAAAAATAATGGGAAATATTTGCGGCGAATTTGTAATATACATATAATTGTATGTATGTATATAGACACATGAAAATATATATATATATTTTTAAATAGACTACAACAATTAACACTAAAATTTAAAAAAAAAATTAATTAATTAATGTAATTTTGACTATTTAATTTTGACAACTTGCTGTTTCTTGGAAACCGTAAGAGGCAAACTCTTGAAATTCCAAAAACGGTAAAACTAAAAAATCCAATAATTATAAAATCGCCTAACCGAAAAAAATCGTCAGAAACCGAAATAAATCGCCAAAACGAAAAAAGCACTAAATTAAAAAGAATTTCTAACACTAAAATAAATCGCCAAACTAAAAAAATCGCCAAAAATTAACAAACGCCAAAAACTAAAAAACGGCACATTAAAAAACGCTCAAAAGCGAAAAAATCCCAAAAACCAAAAAAAAAAATGCCAAAACTTTATATTAAATATAGGCTAAAGTTCGTATATTATTACAGGGCTAGTGTTCGTACGGAACCCTTCGTGCGCAAGTGAAAGTCGCACTTTACTAAATTTATTTTTATCTTCATGTCAATAGCTGGCTCATAGTTTCCTAAGTCCATTTAAGTACTCGTATCAAGCCTTATAAACTGTTGCCCTGTATCGACGGATCTTTTATTTGAAAGTTCGAAAGAAAATCTTTACGGCCGTATTCATAAAAACTTTAAAAAGCATTTCAAATGTTGTTTAAGTAAAATTCGCTAAAATTGTATTCATAGTACAAATTTAGCTTAAAAAACTTTTTTAAACCTTGCGTAAATCAGCAAATTTTAAAATTGATTGCACCCATGTTTAAACCAATTTTAAGATGACGTTGTTGTAATGTTGCTTTGTTTTTGTTTACATTTTTAACTTTGCCTGTATGTATGTATGTATGTACTTATGTATGTATGTATGTATGTGCTAGTGTTATTTAGAAGAAAAAAAAATGTAGTTGTTTTTAGAAACTATTGCCGAAATATCAAATAGACTCCAAACGAATATTTAAAAGAAAAGGAGCAATCTGCTTTCCATTCCAAGTCATTGTTTTCTCACTTTATGTGTTAACAAAAATTATATAATTGTAGAAAATTAACTAGTGATGTATAAACACTCAGAACAAACAAAATAAAGCCCGTTATTCTAGTGCTTCTTAATTCGCAATAACAAAAATCATATAAAAAACACTTTTAACAAAGATTCGCTGTAAACTTTTTTTTAATTTTTTTATTAAACACAAGTTGGAACACATTTTTTATTTTATAGAAACAATATTTCTTTAAAAAGGGTCAAACAAACAAAAACTTTGTGAATTAACAAACATCGTTGTTTTGCAGAACTAAGATGCAAATGACAACTAAAGAATACAGTGTTGCCACGATATTTTAAAAAAAAAATCGTGTTAATTGATTTTTAGTTAAAATACTGATTATAAATACCAATATTTAAAAAACCTTATTTATTCTTAAAATTTTTTTTAACTGATACGCATTTGAAACCTCAATCAACTTTTTTTTATGAATACGGCTGTTAAACTCTCGCCTAAAATAATTTTTAATAGCGCTGCATTTTTTTTTACTTTAATAAATTTTTTTATCTGGCCCACTGTTGCTAATTTATTTCAAAACAAAAAAAAAAAAAAAAAAATACAAAACCTAAGCTCATTAGCTTGATTTCTTCAATGATTATAACGATCACACATAAACACAAATACACTAATTTTTTTATTTTTTTTTTTTATTTTTGCTTCTTATGCCTTGAACCAAAAACTTTTCCACTTTAGTCTTGATTATTTCGTTAAAAAAGTTTAACTAAACAATTTCGATAAGATTTGTTGTTTTTCACTCACTTTTCTTGTATTTCGATAATGTTTCATTTCACTGTTGTTGTTGTTATCTTCTTATAATTTTTAACTGAAATGGTAAAAAAAGAAAAAGAAAACAAAATATTGAAACAAACTGTTGTTGTTCATATTAAACAGTTGTTTTAGTTGTTGATAGGCAGGATTTATTCTTATTCATACACGTCTTGATAAAATAAAATAAACTTCTTTGTATATCCTTGAGCTATTTCGATACTTGGGCTTTCAATGTTGTTATTGTTGAGACTAAATATTTTGTATTAATTTTTTTTTGTTCTGAAATTTATTTGTTGTATGAGTATATTTTTACTTTTCTTGCCTTCTTTGCTGATGCGAGTATTTTTTTTTTTCGTCTTATGCCACAAATGCATGTTGTACGAGTATTTTACACTTGACTTACAAGTGTTGAAACAACACATCGATGAATTTCAATTGAATATTTATGTTTCTCATACTAGATTTTTCTCCACAGTTATTTAAGTATGCACAGCGCTCAATAATGCAAAGTCTAAGAGGGGAATGTCTGAATGAATGAATTTATTTGGCTACTTTTGCATTTAAGTTACAAACTTTCCCTTGGGGGAAAGAAAACAAGAAAATATTTTGGTCATGTATGTGTTTTTCTTTAGACACATATTTTTAAGATTTTAATTGCAAAAGAAACTAAATTTAATGGTACATAAGCATTTAAATTCTTACAAGACATTCAGTTTTTTATGCTAATTAAAGTTTGAAAATTAACGGACTTGCACTTCGCCTGTACACTGAAAGGAAAACCTTCATTGGATCAATAAATTTTATCATTAATTCATTGTACAGGGTGGGCCAAAAGAAACCAAGGGGTGTAAAAGTTTAATAACTTTTTTTGTTTATTAATTTTTTTTATTTTTTCTTTCAGATTATATAGACAACACTTGGAGAATTTATAATGGAGAGGTTCACAACTGAACAGAGAACCAGAACAATAGAATTTTATTATTTAAACCAGAGATCAATTATTTTAACGCAAAGAGCATATCGTCGACATTTTAACGTCAGAATTTCGCTCTCTGAAGCGATGATTCGTTGCTTAGTTAATCGTCATCACCAACATGGCAGCGTAAGAGATTTGCCTCAAACCGGTAGACCACGTTTAAGTCGCACTGCGGAAAATATTGAACGAGTACAGCAAAGTGTTAACGAAGCACCAGAAACATCTGGCAGAAGGCGTTCTGCTCAGCTAGAAATGTCTCGTACGTCACTACGGCGCATTTTAAAAAAAGATTTACAGTTACACCCATATAAGGTGCAATTGGTCCAAGAATTAAAACCCGCAGATCATCTGCAACGTCTAAATTTTGCAGTTAAATTTCAAGAGTTGGCCAGAAATGAAATCAACTTTATTGAAAATTTGATTATGAGTGATGAAGCTCATTTTCATTTGAATGGCTTTGTTAATAAGCAGAACTGTAGGTTCTGGGGTTCTCAAAATCCAAGAGCCATTCATCGACGCCAATTGCACACCATCAGGTGTACAGTATGGTGTGGGATCACATCTGAAAATGTCATTGGGCCCTACTTCTTCGAGAATGAAGATGGAAGTGCTGTAACCGTAAATGGAGAGCGGTATCGGTTTATGATAGAAAATTTTTTACGTCCTGCTTTTGAAAACAGACCTGGTATGTGGTTTCAGCAGGACGGAGCCACTGCCCATACTGCCCGAGACACAATAGCACTTTTAAGTCAAATTTTTGGAGAGCGAATAATTTCTCGAAATTCGGAAATTATTTGGCCAGCGCGATCGCCAGATTTGACAGCACCCGACTATTTTCTTTGGGTTTTTTTGAGGGAGCGAGTGTATGTGAACAAGCCAGAGGACAATCCTTGAACTCAAGGCAAACATTGTTGCAGAAAATCGAACGCTACAGCCACAAGTTTTGAAAGATGTTATGGAAAATGCTCTAAAAAGAGCCCATCAGTGCGAAGCTGAAAACGGTGGTCATTTAAGAGACATCATTTTTCATACAAAAAAGTTATTAAACTTTTACACCCCTTGGTTTCTTTTGGCCCACCCTGTATTAATGCTATCAATTCAGTATCTACGTCAAATAATACGAATTCCAAAGTATATTTATTTGACATTTAATGCATTATTAATAGGCAGATTTTGTAAAATATGTATTTCGTCTCTAAAGGTTTCAAGTTTTTATGAAAAATAACGAACGCTCGTTTCAAAAAATATTTACAAAATCTACCTTGGTATAAATATAGAAGGTACTTCCATTCTCTCTTTGTTTTCAAAAATAAGAATTTTTAGAGTGAGTTTTTTGAAATAAATAAAGAAAAATTTTCCCATTTTTACAAAAATGTGTAATTAATTAACAAAAATTTGCGAATAAATAAAGTGATGTACCATAACCGCCAAAATAGCTTAAGCGACATAATTTTCGAACTTCAATTTTTGATCGTAAATAGTCGATTTTCGTTAAAAAAAAACGAAGTCCCAAAAATGTGTAGCTGAAGCTATTTTAGCGGTTATGGCTCGATATATCTGTGAAGTTTAAAAATTGGTTGTTTAACAACACCAACACCAAAAAATATAACCATATACAGACACCACTACGTGATAAAAGACAAAAAAAAAGACCATTGTCTCCCAGTTTTACCCCAAATTATCTACTTATCAAAGTTTTGGGGCCTCGGTGTCATTTTTGCATTTTCTCAGACTCATGTCTTGCAAACCGTTCGGAATTTCAATTTACTCTGTGAAGCAAATTTGTAGCTCTTTTCATAAAGAACAAACATTGTGAACATATAAAATCAAAAAACTTTCACCTAATTCACACCAAGACTTTTATGAAGTCTATTTTTCGACGTCACTTTTTGTTTGTTAGCGAACGGTGTAGAGAAGAAAGAGGAGTAGAAAAAATGACTCGATTTCTGTTTTCCATGGTTTTTTCATATTTCTCTTTACATTTCTCTTGTTGTTATTGTTGTTACGTTTTAATCTTACTCTTCTATCTT
The DNA here is from genome assembly GCA_949987645.1 of Tachina grossa. NCBI lineage: Eukaryota > Metazoa > Arthropoda > Insecta > Diptera > Tachinidae > Tachina > Tachina grossa. The sequence goes on along the minus strand of OX465278.1, from coordinate 46,209,581 downwards.
ATTGCTATTTTTTATTGTTACTCTTCTAGCTTATTGGCTATAAGGGTGCAGAGAAGTAAAATTAGACGTCTGAAAAAAACATCGTATGAATGCAAAGAATTTTTGGTAGCAACTTCAAAAGAGAATAAAGAAAAATAGACGTCATAAATTTCACCGTGTGAATTAGCACTTTCATCTTCAAGATCAAAGTCGCAAAAAATTTAAAAAAATTCGATATAGTTTACTTTTTCCCCCTGTTCAGGTCCATAGAGCAAACCGTTCAAAATTCAAGGAAACAATCAACTACAAAAATGTACCTAAGATGTCAATAAACAACTTTCTAGAACATATGAACTTCTTGGGAATGATTCTTAACACCGTTTAGGTAGCGGCAAAAGTGAAAAATTTCCAAACAAATGAAATTAAGAAATTTTCGGGAAATTTTTCACTTTTGTGGCTATCTAAGCGCTACCTAAACCGAAAAGAAATAAAGAAAATAAATTTAAAAAAAATTGAGTTTAACAAATAAATAGGGAAGGGAACAAACCAATTGAAGCTGTTCAAATACTTCCGTCAATAAAGTACACATTGCGCTAACCTTCTCCGTCGTTGCGTTAATGTCAGTTTAAAAAGTCGACGTATACATACGTGTGACTCGACCTTAGACCATCAACTTATGCCGAGTACACACTATGGCATGTTTTGACATCGTAATAGTGTATACTGGTAGCAAACGTTTGCCATTTCCGATATTTATAAAAAACATAATGGGAACAGCGTTGCATTAAAAATTACACATTTTAAAAATGACAACACAAGAAATGCCAAATGTGTACTCGGCATTGGTTTTATCTTTTTTTTATTACCAAACTCATTTGTGTTGATTTTTTCTCTGCAATGCGAGCAGTGACATCTCGTAATGTTCGTCCCATAATGCCGATATCATCGGCATATGCAAGCACCATAGCACTTTTGGTAAATATTTTTGCTATTTCTATTTAATGGTATATCACGTACGACTTTCTCGCATTGCGAACTTCCGTTTTGTCTGGAGGTGAAGGGCTTGGAAGGTTAGTTTAGGTTAGGACCTCCACTCGGAGACCGAATTGAGTTTATTGTGATTCCCTTCTATTGCCCATTAAAAATAATATTTACCCCTCATTTGTACCCAGAAGTGACCCTATTATCTGTCATTAAGCCACTGAATTCCCATGAAGTCCCTGATGTCCTCTAGTTTACACTTTCCGATATCAGTCTATGACATTGCAGCTTTGGTCATAGACAGATAATATGGTTTTTGGTTCCTCTTAATCACCGCATATCCTACAGAAATCTGGAGTGCCACTTTTCCAAATGCTGGTTCTTGCTCTGACCGAAAAGTGGCCAGTCAATGCGCCCGTTAAGACTCACATTGCCTTCCTATCGATGTGCAGTAGCAGTTTGGATCTTCTTGAGTCAAGTTTTGGATACATAGCCCTTGAGACTCTATAATCCTCCCTACTTCGCCATGAACAGTTGGTCCTGCTTTGTACTTAATTACAGAGTTTCCTATAGTAGTGACCTATCGGTAATTTCACCAATCTGTCACACATTCCCTCATCTAACGGCGACCCTATTCTTGCCAGCTCATCGGCAGATTCATTTATCTCAACACTGCTATGGCCAGAAACCCAACAGAGTCTGACACTTTATTTGTCCATAAGCAAGTTGAGGGCTCTCCTATAGTCACTAACAAGTTTAGATTTGACATTGTTTGCCTTCAAAGCTTTTAGCGCTGCCTGCCTGTCGACGTAGGTTACCTTCTCACCTTCAGCTACATTCCTTGCCACCAGTTCCGTGGACCTGAGGATCGCCAAGATCTCAGCTTGGAAAACGCAGCATTCATTCGGTAGTCTGAAAGAACTACGAATGTTCATTTCCAAAATATAGATTCCAGCCCCTGTGCCTTTCCCCATCTTTGATACGAAGCGGCTTGGAAAGATCCTTTCCAATTTTCACTGATAATATTGTGTCAGTTAAAGTCATCCTGCGCAATCTCATTAGCTTTGCCGAATTCAGACATGCTCGCGAATACCTTAGCTCGTAGCGGACTATTGAAAGCAGCCTTGTTATCCACGAATAGTCGATGTTTCTTATGGTTTCCTCCAAAATTTTAATAACAATGTAACAATGAATATTTACTTAAAAAACCAGAGCCAACTTTCAATTTAAATTTGTGTATCCACGAAGCAATTAATTCTTGCTGCAATTTCTTGTGGCAATCTGCGATCAAATCGTCACAACCGCGATCGTATAAGCTGAATGGAATTACAGTACGTTCACGTATGTCATAATCCGAATATGGTGTTTTTACGTGACGTGTTGTACGTTCACGGATGTGACGATTCGACCCCTGTTTTGCTTTGCGTTTAAAATCGGAAAACTATTATGTTAAGACTTAATACTTTTTGTAAGCTTGCTGGCTTGCAGCAAATTGAGCAGATACGTACAGTTTACAACAGAATATATAAATATAAAATATTAAAAAATTTGGCTACTCCAATCAAAGATTATGGTATTTGTTGGAATATAGATGAACAACATAAAAAACCATAACCATAGCAGCATATTCCAGTTGCCTCGTGTGTACTTAGCCTAATGTCTTTTTGAAGCTCGCAAGTTTTTATTTTTTTTAACAAAATGGGTTAATTAATTTACCTTCAAATAAATAAGAAATAAAAAAAAACAAACAAATTCACACGACCTCATAAAAATTTATCATCAAATAAAAGTGTTACGTGTTTGTCCAAGTTTATTTATTTATTTTTTATGTATTCACACAGCTCGTAGTCGAGAAAAAACTTAAAAAAGAAAAAAAAACCAAGAAAGAAAATAGAAATTGATGAAGTAGTGGTATGGTAGAAATACCTTTATAAATTCTTATTTAAACACAAATCCGGAAAAAAACTGCTGAATAACAAAGAAAATCATGTACAAATTAAGCTTTGTGATTTCTAATTAACTGACAATTGTGTTACCTGGTACCAGGATCCAACAAAATGCTTTTCCGTTTGTATTTCATTTCGGTTGTTTTTTTTTCTTTGCTTTATATGTATTTCTTTTAATGAAAAAGTGTTCTCTTCTTCTTTGTTCAGGTGGGAAGAATAAAATTTTTAGAGGAAGCATTTGTTTTTCTTTTTGGGCTTAAAAATTCATGAGTGCCCTACACTCCTGGAGAGTAAAGTAATTATTAAACTAATTTGGGCTTTTAGTTGTTTTTTATGGGAATTGTTAAAATTTAAGTTTAAAATTTTTAAACGCACTAATATCTCAAATTAATATTTTACTTATTAAGTAAAATATTTTTTAATTAGTGATTTTTTATGGGAATTGTTCAAATTTAAGTTTAAAATTGTTTAAACGCACTAATAATCCCAAATTAATATTTTATTTATTAAGTAAAATATTTTTTTTTAATTAAAAATACACTGAAATTGATTATTGAGGGGTTTAGATGGATCCTATGCGCATTTCACTGTTGCTAATGCAGATCATCAGGGAACCTTTACCCAAAGTTTCTTAGAACAACTAGAGTTATTATGTTATAAACTTGCATTTAAACAAAGCTGAAGAACAAATAACAAAATTGAAACAAGAACTCAATAATCAACATGTTTTTTTTTCAAATTTTAGTTGTAAGAGTATGTAAAAAGAAAATAAATGTCACGCTACATTTAGACATGAAAGCACTTTCTTGAAATTTCTGTATACGTATTATGAATAAAAATTCTAATGCAATAAATGACTTTCATGAAAATTTCTTGCTTGTTTTCATAGGAAAGTGAAAGTTCATTTTAAAGATGTCGTCGAAACGTAAAGTTGCAAGAAATTTTTTTGCTTTACTAATTAATTAGAGCTACCCAGAATCTTGCCTATACAAATTTATAAGGGAATAAATTGGAAATAATTATTATTGTTAATATTTTAATAATATTATTGTTTTCAAAAGGCATGAAAGTTCTTCTTTAAATTTTTAATTTAATTTTTTAATTCTTTAAATATTTATACAAAATAAGCATGATTTATAATAACTATTTACCACAATCCTGTATATTTGTACAAATATTTAAAGGGGGTAACACTGTTAACCTTTTTTCATTTTGCTTTCTGAAAACATCAAAAATTTACTTATTTTCTTGAAAATATCGTTGAAAGCTGACTGGAAATTAAAAACAATGTGAGTGTGGTAGTGAAAAAATGTGATTGTATTGCTACTTTCTTGCAATTAGTTTCATGTGTAAATGGTAGGTAAATAACAACAACAGCTATTTAAGTATGGAGTGTTGCCACACAAGTATTTTTTTGACCAGGTGCAGTCAATTTAATAATTAGTTGTTTTTTTATGGGAATTGTTAAAATTTAAGTTTAAAATTTTTTAAACGCACTAATAATTTCAAATTGGCTTTATTGGTGTGTTATTAGAGCTACATATTGTTACTTTTTATTTAAAAAAATTTAGTTTTGTAGTTTCAAATATTTGCAATAATATTTTTTTTTTCATAAACAAACAAACTGCAAAGCTACTTTTACTTGTCTGTAGAAACAACCAGAGTCTTACGCAGGAATCGAACCTGTCACTGACCGACTACTAAACTATTATCCATGAACGAACCTTATCAAGAATAATTAATTTCCAGGAATGCAGCTCTTGACTTTCGTTCATTTGTGTGATTTAACATTATTGAATTATTTTCTGTTATTCTTTTGCATTTGGTTCGTTTATGGTTTCTTCATTAAAACAAAATATTTTTCCAGAGCGCCTTACTTCGTCGGTATTGTTTAGCAGAATCATCGGCGAAGTAAAATAACCAATAAAATGGCTACAAACAGAGCTTCAAAAAAATTTAATATGCCTCATTCATGATACAATTATACTAGGTATATGCACGACTACAACAAAAATACAACAGCAAGAAACACATGTATTTTGTTGGTATAAGCAAATGGAAAATTTTCAGAAACAAATGTCGTTTGTTTATAAAAATAACAATTACAGGGTAAGTAAAGTGCAATTGCAGACGCGGCATTCCTGCATGATTATAGTTATTCAGTGTTGCCAATCTGTGTGTAGTTAGATAGTGTGTAATTTCTACTCACATGTGTAGGCCATGTAATTAAATTCTTGTATAATCTGTGTGTAATTATACTTTGGGTTTAATTTTTATTTATTTTTGTTTTAATTTTAACCTACGCAAAAGATGTGTAGTGTAATTTTCTTCAATGTGTAGTTGGAGACACAGCCATGTGTAAATTCATTGGCAACACTGTAATCATTTTACTCACACACATACACTAACATTTTTGCAGCTTGTAAACAAAGTATGACAACTATTCGTATTGTTTAAATTAACAGGCTGGGCTTGTGCATGTACCTGTTATAATTGTATCATGGCCTCATTGACACCAGAGGCGCTGCAGCACTGCATTATTTACAAAAACGTACAAAAAGTAGAGTTGTAAAAGAATGCAGCTTTCCTCTATCTCTTCCTTCACCACATATCTTCTCTTCCACTATCACTTTCCTCAGAAAGGTAAAAAGTAGTAATAGTAGTAGGCATTCATTGCCTGAGTTATACTTATTTTTATTCAAAAACAGTTCTGCAAAAAAACCCACTTCTATGCAAAGATCTGATAGAAAATTTTCGAACAAAATTTATGGCATATGAAATTAAATTAAATGAAAGATTTTGTGTTTTTCAGAGCTCCGGGTGTGTGTTTTGTTTTGTAAAAATAGGTACAGTAGAACCACTCAAAATAAAATATATAAATTTGAATGGGCTTGAAGAATGGGAAACAAATCTCATTCTAGTGTCCGTGTTAACCGGACACTGTCTCATAGGTAGGCATGCACAAAGGCTAAGGGTTGAACATAACGATTTTTGCCGTAGCTGCCAGGATATCGATGAAGAGGAAAGCATAGAGCATTTTCTATGTCACTGTCCTGGACTTGCAGGAAAGAGAATGGCCACAATGGGCGCTCTTGAATTCAGGGAACTTTCTGACGTTGCTAGTGTTGAACTTCAACGTATTAGTAGCTTTATACAGAGGTCTGGTTGGTTCGACGGTGAGGACTCCGCATAAGCAGAGTCTCCGTGGTATCACAATGGACCAAAACGGTCTAAGTGAGTCCGGGTTTCTGACTGCCACCCCTACCTAACCGTGACTCCGGCCACTTTTTCAAATGGAAGATTGTGTGTAGTTTTGAGCTCAAGGTGTGTGATAAGTTTCGTAAAAACCGGTTAATTAGAATCACATGAAATATAATAATAGATTTTAGTAGGCTTAGCCCCGCCCATTTTTCAACTCTAAAATTGTATAATTACAAAAACCAAAGGTGTTTGCTAGGTTTCGCAGCAATCAAACAAGTAGAATGTCCCAGACAATAAAAAAAAATTGTTACAATCGGTGTAATATGAATAGAGTTATGAAGTACTACCGAAAAAAATAGAGACGAATTGATAACCTCCTCCTTTTTTTTTGAAGTCTGTTAAAAAATGAAAAATTTTCCGAAACTGGCTCATAAAAAATGTTTAATTTGACCAATGATATAAATTATGTAGGCTTTGATGGCTGCTGTCATTTGTGTATTCTTGGTGTAAACCTGCGACTTAAGAAACCAACAAGAAAAAATTTAACGGGGAGAATGTACAATGTGGTATGAGCTATGTGGCACGTAGTGACCTGCTATTGACACCACATGTCGTTTTTCAAAAGAAGTCAATAATCATCGACCTCCCACTAGCCTTTAACTCCAATGGCCTGGCCAACGACATTCTCAAAGAAATAAGTACCCATGGTACCATGCCGAGAGCTTAAGAACCACACCATTAGATGATTTTGGATCTCGTGTGGATTGGCGTCATCCCTAATTCGCCACTTTTGTATGCTGACATATGCATTCACTCAGATATGGACCTCATCGCTGAAGATAATTTTTCGATGAAAATTAGAGTCAGTTTTCAGCTGATCCAAGATCCATTCAGCTAACACGCGCCGCTGCCTATGGTCCCTTACCTTCAGCTCGTAATTCATTTGACTTCTGTATGTGCGTAGGCCCAAGTCAGGATGCTAAATTTGCCTAGTTATGAGGTCTTGTGAGCGACGCGAAATCAACTCACTCAGATTCTCTTCTACAATCTGACGGACAGAAGCGATGTTGTTGTTTGGCAGATATTGACGATTAAATGATGATCTCAAGTTTATCCGGCACACTGCGCATTGTCCCCTCGGTAGGACGATTAAGGCGATCATATAATAGTGGAAGCACTGGTAACGTTGATAAAACAATTTTATTACATGCATGTGCTGTGGAACACTATATCTAGCCAGATTGATTTGCTCAAATAAGACTGAATAAATGACAGCCAATTATTCGACAGATTTAGCTTCAACAATATGGCCGATATAAACGGAAGTTCGGAAGTCCTTGTTGGAAGACTCTTTAAAAATAATTTTGTTACGTCTAACGGACTACACCACATGATTTTTTAATTTATCTTAATTGCTATTTGATATTTCGTATTGAATTTTTAATATCTTGGACCCATGAATTTGTGGCGTTCACATAGGCTGGTAACTAATTGAATAATTTCAGATGGAGTGTATCAAACGAGATTGCTAAACGATCCAAATTAAAGTTAAATTCATTCTATTCTGATTTGATGTGGTGATCACTAACTATTTGGTACTAAGTACGGATAACCTCCTTTACGGATAACCACCTTGAAGTAACCTCTTCCTACCTTTAAACTTATCACGGTATTCTTGGGTGCTATCGAAGACCATCGTCAAGATCACGCAGCAGATGCTGTTGGCTGCTACTTTCTTCTCTTTTTCTTCTTCTAATAATATCCTTCTATTTGTTAATTTTCCTTACTTACTTTAATTGAAATTTATTTGCTGGTGGTTAAGCATGTCTATATGCATTTCATTGTTGCTTTAACAAATCATCAGTAGATTTCAACCACATATTTTGAACACTCGCAAACCTCTTATCTTATGCAAAGACTTTCAAAAACTATTTGAGAATTCACAAAATAATAATATTTTTGAAAATCACAAAAGAAAAATAAACTTATGACAGTATGTGAAATAACAAATTTCTTAAATGTTTCCTTTCTTATACTATCGGGTATTCACTATTCGGTCTTGCCTGCAAAACCAACATCACCTCAAGCTTTCTTCTTCTTATAATTTCTGAACCGTGAATAGATATTAGAGAGCTGCGTAAACAGTCTTTAAATGTAAATACGTCATGATTTTTAAATGTATTCACGTCGCATGTATTATACTAAACCAATAATAAATGCTGTCGTACTATAAGCGAAGCACGATGGATGTATTGGTGTATGTGTATATCAGTTGTAACAAGCTCCTCTAGTCAACCTAGAACCATATGTCTCTATGTCAATACTCTTTCTCCAGCGATAATTGCACTAGTTAAAATGTCGACAACTTTCCTTTTATGCGCGAGTAGAGATACGTTAGAGACGACAGTTCTAGTGTATTTCTGGTGATATTGTCAATGAACGCGTCAATAGTTTGTTTTTATTTTTTTATTATGTTGTGCAATAATATTAAATAAATATATGTAGACGAGGGTCACTAAAATCTACGAGTGACTCTGCGGTTCAAATATATTCATATGGTCGTAAAAGAACTACCTTCTCAATAATGCTAAAGTCTACTGATAGATTTTGAATGACAACCCTATGTTATTTGTCAATAGGCATTTGCATTGGCTGGGGTACACCTAGTCAGTAGCACTATTGACAATGTCATTAGAAAATCACTATAAATTTACTATTGACAACGAGAGAGGATATATCGATATTGTGGACTAGAGCCCCTAAAATTTACTAGTGAATCTTTGGTGCCAATGTCTCCATGTGGTCCCAAAAGAACTGCTAAGTCAGTAGTGCTATAGTCTAGTGGTGGATTTTCAATTGATTTTAAATGTCAATAGATGATACCATTGGCTGGGGTACACCTGGTCAGTAGTGCTACTGACAACGTCACTAGTAAATCACCACAATTTCACTATTCGCACTTTCTGCAGGGGCGATATCGCAAGACAGCTTGTTTGTAACAAACACTTAAAAGAAGTACTGTTGATTAGTGTATGCTTGTTATTTTTCATATTGTACGTTTGAGTGTGTGTGTAATATGTAGATGGTAAGCTATTATGTGATTAACCGCATACAACTAATGTTAATGCATGTGTGTGCCTTTGCATGTGCGCAGAAAAATAAAAAATCATACACACATACATGCATGACGTTTGTACACGCGCTCATGCGTAGAAAAAAGCAATTATCACAAATTCTTCCGTCACGTTTCCATTATGAGCAAATTAAGTTGATTTGAGAAAATCATGTCGAAGTGTTTCCATTATGTGTTGTAAGTGTTTCTATGTTCGAATTTTCGAAATAAATTTGACGTTTGAATTGTTTATTTATTTTTATAACCTAAAATTAGCACACAATTTTTTTTAATAATAATTTGGAACAGAAAAATAAATAAAACATATACATAAGAATGGAAAACAACATTGACAATAACTTTCTTTTTTTAAATTACTTTTTCCTTTTTATAAGCAAATATAATCTGCCATTTTAATTCGTACTTAAATGTCACTTTTTCGGATTTGTAAGTCATCAATAATGGATGACCCAGAGTTGCATTTGTAATAATAGCAGCAGCGCAGTGTTGCATTGACAAATTCGACTTAATTTGTAGCAAATTAAGTCATTTGAGATAATTTGCTCATATGAAAAATGTATGGCAAATCACTTCGCAAATTACTTAATTTTGGCAAATCAAATGTTTTGAACTAAATCACGTATATGGAAACGTACTATTACTTGCAAACAATGTTGTTAACGTTTGTTTTATAAGATTTCGCTGTAGTAAAGCATTTGAAAAATCCCTCATGTCTTGAAAGTTCTTATAAGATGTCTTGTGCAGGAGACTAATAGATATGGATGTAAAATTACCTGCGGAGGAAGTTGTAGCAGGAGAATAATATTTAATAAAATCGAAATAAAAGAAATTAAAAAATTTGTTTAACATTGTTAAGGTTCTTTATTTCTATTTATTTTTTATTATTTGTTCTGCAAAACTTTTCTAGTTGTAGGTAATTTACGTATGAGTATTTTTTTTTTGTTGGTGTTATTGCAACATTCCCACATTCACTTCACGGTGAATGTGAATATGGGCGTCATACAAACCATTATGTACTTTGCCAGCTAATAAAATAAATTAAAATAAGAATCGTCGCCACAAAGAAAAAAAGCAACCGAAACAGAAGAGCTTGGAAATAGTTATTTCTTTTCTCCTTTTTTTAAGGAGAAGAATTAAAGTTATGCCCATAAACGTGCCCAGACATTATGACGGTGGTATGACACGTTCAGGTTACTAATCGTATCTCATTTGTTGTTGCTGTTGTTTTTATGGCGGATGCACAAATGCGATAGCTAACAACAGTGGAGCAAATGATTAAATGAGCTTTAATAATGTTATTTGGGTTCGAGTAAAAAACTAAAAGATTTAAATATTATGACGTTCAACTATGTATTGTCAGAATATTTACAACTAACTTTGATGTTATTTGTTCATTAATAATTATCACATGTAATTTGGCTTACAAAGCGATACGAACTTTAGCCTGTTCATATCATAATATATAGAAACAACTGAACTTCGAACAATAATAATTAAATTAAATAAAACATTTAAATTTTAAATGCTTCTAAACAATTCAGTAAATGTCCATTATCGAATTACTAGAGATGTATTAATAATTAAAATTTAGACAACAATCAACTGACAGTGTGGTCATGAGCATTGTAAACAACATGTATTTATCTAGAGCAGAAATCATTTCGCACATTCAGTTCAATAGTGATATAACTCAAAAAATTCGTTTTTTGAGTTAATAATGCAGAATAATAATGCATTTCGTATTTTATCTTGCATACAAATTTCATATAAATAGCTTTTACTATCACCTCCTGAGAGAAGAATATTTGTTCATGCCTTCATTCAGTTGTATGTAAATTGAAAACTTTAAACGTGTTTTCTGCAAAACTAGTTTTTTTTTGAGTTATGACACTTTTGAACTGGATGTGCGATTTGCTTCATATTAAAGTTGTTACAATTAATTTAGGGTTACTAACAGTCGGTTAACGATCAGACTAGAAATTAGTGAAGAGAACTGCTTGTAATGAAAATTTAGCGTCTATTATTTTTATACCACCTGATCACGATTTTATTGACTTCTTCAGAGGTTTATTTTTCGGTGCATGAAAAAATTGAACGAAAAACACAGAAATCATCACCATACGTTGTCAATATAGAGCAAATTTTCTCTCAATTTCGCAAAGGATAGTGCCAAGATCTTAAGAACACCAACTACTACTTACAAATCATAAAATCTGGATCATATTGCCTTATTTGGAAACTTTGTTCGGTGTACGGGAAGCTCGGGCGAAAAATACCGAAAACGCATCATCCGTTCTCAAAAGTGAATTAATTGTTTTTCAAACAAACAACGGATGATCTGGCCTCTTAAAGTTTTGGATACGTTTTTTTCCTCAAAAAAAATGCCGTTTTTGTGGATTCGTAGATTTGCAATTAAATAAAAGAGCCCGGTGTAAAAATGAGGGTTAATACTACACTGTATTTAAAAAATCAATGAAATCAAGAACAAATTAAATAAATAATTCAAACTGAATACCAGGACGTATGTATATTTCGCTGTTTATAAGCGTCTCATTATACGTAATGCGCTGGTCTTGAACCAATACTCTCTATTTACTGATCTTCACACGAGACTCACTCTGCTGACTCTTATTGTTTATACAACAATAATAACTCTCTGACTTCACTTTAATTTTACACAACAATCTGCTCAACTCAACTGAACTTTTAACTAGATTGACCTGAACTTTTCTCTTCACAATAGTAAACACAATTACCAGCAGTTGCGTCGCCATTTTTACCCGACTGCGCGACACAAACAAGGGTATTGTGTTTATCAGCCCATGTACTACATATATAAACCGTCGATTCAGTCGATTTGTCTGAATCTTGGGCCAACAAACGCCATTTTGTAAATATGAAAAAAAAGTCGGCAAACTATATCAAAATGGGTATCATTCGACAGGTAATTTAAAATCATCTTTAGGTTTATCTTATGATTTTTCATTTGGAATGACCCTTTCGGATATTTAACGGTTCAAAGTTGTTCGCAGTCGGATTTTTTGATTTTTTTTAATTACTACTTCTATACTTAATACAAAACTTTTAGAAAAATGTCAGCAACGTCTAGACAATCTCAGCATCATTTCCAATACTTGCTTTCGATCACATAACATTGGGCCTGTTCGGAAATGCATCACTGCTCTCAATCATGCAAGCAAACTTTAATTTAAAAATGTAATGCAAGTTCGTTGATAATCTTTTTTTTTTTAGCAGTAGCCAGGTTTGTAGATCATCTTTAACCTTTATTTTTTTTAGTTATATTCTTCAGCGAAGCATTTTGAGACATTTAAATTTCCATTTGCAGTGCACTGATGCATTTCAGAACAGGCCCATTATAGTTGTTGTTATTGTTTCTATGTTTACTTGATCATCTACTTGTATGTTTGTGCGCGTGTGTATTAAGTTCTTTAGCTAAATAATTGTGGATAATTATTTTTGTTTCAGAAATGTTTTTTATGGAAGCATGTATTAGGTATTAGGTAAGTGTCACTGCAATTTCCGTAACATTGTTATTTAAAATATTGAAAAATATGAAAACTTTCCAGAGATTTTCCAACTGCCATCTAGGGTGATCGATTATTCGACTCTTTCCAGAAACCGGTTTTCGAATAGTCCGATTATTTCAAATTGTGAAAAACCCGGTTTCGGTTTTTACAATTCAGGAAAAACCGGTCAACCGGTTTTTTTAGTAAGAAAATTATTATACAAGTTTTGATTTTAAATTGCTTTATTAATAACAAAAATTAAAAATTTCAAAAACCCCCGACTTTTTTCAGAAAAGATGTTATATCTTCTAAATGGCTGGACCGATTTTCTTCAAAAATAGCTAAGAACCCTCTCGATCAAGTCATCTTTCAAACAGAAAAAACTAAATGAAAATCGGTCCAGCCGTTTGGCCTGTACGTGGACACAGACAGACACACAGATACACAGACACACAGACACACACTACAAACTTATAACACCCCTTTTTTTAGTCGGGGGTTAAAAAGAAGAGTTAACAGTTCATGTAAATATAATAAAACAATACAAAAATTAAAGGTAAAACATACAAATTTACTTCATATACTTAGCTATAATACATAAATATGTATATATATAACATACAGTCGAGGAATAAACTCTACCATCATTTTTAGGGTTTGTGAAAATTTGGGAAGAAACCCAAAAAATTAATTATGCCAATATTTAGGGTGCTAATAAATATGGTTATACAAAAAAATAAAAAAATAAGTAAGTAGCAAAAATATTCCAAATACATAGGAAAAAAGTCTACATAGAGGCATAAAATACATGAAAAAATACGTGCAAAATGTTTGATGTCGTCAACTTGTTTGAAAATGCTGTGATTTCCGGTACCAAGCCGTCAACAAATGGCATCCAAATATGGTCTAATATGTTGTTCTTATTGAAATAATTTTTTTATTTTTTGTATAAACATATTTATTAGCACCCTAAATATTGGCATAATTAGTTCTTTGAATTTCTTTCCAAGTTTCCTCGAACCCCAAAAATGATGGGTGTATGTAGAGTTTATTTCTTAATGGTATATACATACATACATATTTATGCATGGACAAGGTTGATATCTACCTCTTTATAAAATATGAAGAAAAATGTCAACAAAACTAAAAAGCACTTTTTGCAACTGTATTTTGACATCCATTGCACACCATAAGGCCAATTAAATTCGCCTCTGCTATCACCTCCTAAAATAATTTCGGTTTAATTTCATGTTTCAGTATGTGTCGCCATGCTAAAAAAATGATTAGAACTTTTACACTGAAAAAAAAAATACATAGGAAAATCAACAGAACACGTTGGTCTAAGTTTTAACATAGTAAAAACTAATTTTATGTACAAATCGAAAAGTATTCGACTCAGCCGGTTTTTAAATTGTAAAAAAACCGGAATATTCGACATTCGAAAAATCAACATTTTGAAAAAACCGACAACCGTATTGTAAAAAAACCGAGTTTTAAAACCGGTTGAAAAACCGAGTCGATCACCCTACTGCCATCTCTGCTAAGCAAATCACAGACGAACACACAGAAAGTGCTTCGGAAGTTGCTTTAAATTTTGCTGGCACTGCTTATGCTTTCTTCGACAAACTCTTGCTCCACTGTTTTGAAGTAATAGAACAATTCGCACATATGCTTCAATAGTGGCATAACTCAAAAAAACCAGTTTTGCAGAAAACGCGTTTTAAGTTTTCAATTTGCATACAACTCAAAGGAGATATGAAAAAAAAAATTCTTCTCTCAGGAGGTGATGGTACAAGCTATTTACATGAAATTTTTACACAAGATAAAATACGAAATGCCGCATCTTTCTGCATTATTAACTCAAAAAACTCATTTTTTGAGTTATGCCACTATTGAAGTAAATGTGCGAATTCGTATCATACATGTTTGAGCCGTTCGAATGAGGAATATGTACATGTGAGAATGAATGCACTTTTATTACCAGTTGTCTGTCTAAGCGGCTTCCATTCCAATGTTGTTTGCCTAAATTAGTTCATTTTAGTTCTCTTTGTTTTCATTTAGTTTTGATGTTGTTTTTTTTTTTTTTTTTGTTTTTTTTTGTTATAATTTTAGTTTATTCAGTTTTATATTTTAGTCTTTGATGATTTATTTAAAATAATAAAACAATTTTCATGTTTGAAGGTTATTTGGCTTCTTTTGGCGAGCGCAAAGAAATGATAACATACTTTGGCTTTATGTTTTCTTGCCTTTTTTTTAAAGCTTCCTTTTTTTTATTAGACCATAACTTTTTCAAAGTTTTATCAATAAAAAACATTCAAATAATTCTTTTACTTTTTAGTTTTAATTGTATTTAAAAAAAAGAAATAGTTACAAATTGAAATAGCAAAAAAAAAACAACAAACATTAGAAAAATTAAAATGTAAATGATTTAAAGTAATAGATAAATTGCAAACAAGTAGATTTACTAATAGAAAAACTGTAGTTGTTAAAGGATTTTGGTTAAGGATATTGTCTTTTGTGCTTGAAAACTAATAAACAGAGGGGGAGGAGGGAGGGAGGCTGCAAAATATGAACAAGTCTTATCAAGTTTTCCATCTTGTTGAGCACCACCAGCAGAGACAATTGAAATATCAGCAACATTTTATTTCAAGTGGTGGCAAAAAGTCATTGTCTCAATTTTTTTCTTCTAATATACTAAATTTGTCTTTTTTTTTGGTTCAAAAGAACATAAGGCATTTTTTGACACTCTTTATGCTTGTACATATTTCACATATACAAATTTTTTTATGAAGTCAGGAGCGCGATTTAAAAGAGCAGCAATACGAGTAGATTTCTCTATTTAAGAAAATTGAAGAATTTCGCCATTGAAGATAGAAGACTTTCCAATTTAATTTGATGCGCTTGAAGTTTACCCAGAGTGGAACAAATTTAGCGTCGTTCTTTTTCCAAAAAATTACACCACTTCAATTAATAGAGTCATCAATTATAATCGAGTGATGTCTATTTCTTCGCAACGGGGCTTGCTATGCACCAGCTTGAGTGTTCTCTTGAATACTAAGATAAGGATGTCGCATAACCCCAGCCGGTATGTTTATAACTCAAAATTTAATTTGAATTAATTATAATCGATTTAAATTTTTTCGAATAAATGCTTAAAAATTTTTAATCGAATAACTAACCCAATAACATTTGATAGCTATTTGATTGTGCGCTTGAATAATGAACAAAAAAATGTTATGCGAATAAATAATGAATAAAATTTTTTATTCGAATAAAAAATAAATTTTCAAAAATTTGCACAAAAAGTGAATAATATTAAATTTTTTTTTTGATTCGTTTTAAAACGAATAATCCAATAAGAATTAATCGAATAAAAAGGCTGAATAATTTATTGAAATTTGTTATAATTCTGCAGCATATGACATTGATCTAGTCGCACGTCACAAAAATTATTCGTTTTTTTGTGATGTGCTACTAACTTAGTAGAAAAATAATTGTTAGGCTTTTCTCAACTCTTAATCAAAACTTCTCGAATATCCAGCCATTCCATATCCATTTTATTCTAAATTAGAATACTTCATTCATTGCACATGTTTATGAAATGTTTAATCGATTAAATTTTGTGCATATAACAGCCCTACTAATTGCATTGTTTAGCTGAGCCTTCTAAGCTTAATTTTGCTTGAAATGACTGCTAATTTTATTTTATTTCAGCGCTATGTATGTGATACATACAATATTAATTAGATAAATATTCGAATCAGTAACGAATAAACATTTTTATTCGAATAATAAAATACAATGCTAATAAAAAACGAATGTTCCAAACTTCTAGGACAAAAAAAAAATAAAAATAAAAGTATTCATTCAAACAATATTTTTCATGCGTTATTCCTTAATCGAATAATAGAATTATACAATTTTAAATTTATTCGATTGTTACAATAAAAATACTAAATAATGTCCAACCCACATAACTAATTGCATTTAAATCCATTCATTTATTAGGGCCTCAAAACACTCGATATCAGTGAAATAATCGCTCAATTAATCGAATAAATTTTTTTTAGCATCATTAATAGAATTAACTATGTTCTTAAGCCAATTTAACTTGACTTCAGAGCTATAGTTTTCAGTATATATTATATTTTTATATATCATAATTGAACGAACAATTAACCAGTAAAAGGTTTTATTCGAATAATATAATAAAATATAAATAAAAATATGGATAATCAAAATTACCACATAGAAAGCAAAAAGCATTTGAGCAACATTTCTTATACATTATTCAGGAGTCCGAATAACATATTATCCGAATAACATATCATTCGAATAATCGAATTGAAATACCGATTCATATACTAGCTATAGAAATAATATGGAAGTGTTTAAAACCTTCAAGAGTATTTTCTTTATTCAAATCTTCAGATACTTGATGCTAGTAGAAACATCTCGCAATTAATCGAATAAATTTTGTTCGAAAGATAAATATAATTAACTACGTTCCTAACTGCAAACGTAGTCTTATGTTTGCATAATGTAATGGTAAATTTTATTTTCCCTAAGAGCTGTATTCGACAATATACAATATGTATACTTGAGTCTAACGAATAAAAAATGTTATTCGAATAATAGAATAAAATACAAATGAAAAATGGATATTCAAGATTACTATATAGAAAGTGAACAGCAGTTGAGCAACATTTTTAATGCCTTATTCATGAGTTGAATAACCGAGTAATATATTACTCGATTAATCGAGTAAAAATAACTATTAATATACTGACTAATGGAATAATTTAACACTTTCAAGAATATTTTATTTATTCAAGACTTAAGATTGCGTATCTTAACCGCTTAAAATTCTGTCAATTAATCAAATAAATTTTGTTTGCTTGATTAATACGATTAACTGTGTTCTTAACTTCAAACGAAGTCTTATGTTTGCACAATATAATAGTAAATTTAACTTTACTTCAGCTATATTCTACAATACATAGTAAGTACACTTGAGTTTAAAAATAATTAAAGGAATGATTAACGAATAAAAAAATTTTATTCGAATAAAAGCATAAGCTATAAATGAAACATTTGATATTCAAGACTACCATATAGAAAGTGAAAAGTATTTGAGCAACATTTTTAATGCCTTATTCATGAGTCGAATAACCGAGTAGCAAATTATTCGATTAATCGAATACAAATACAGATCAATATAATAGCTACATAAATAATTTAGTAGTGTTTAACACTTTTTAGAGTACTTTCTTTATTTAATAATTAAAATACTCGATGGCAGTGTAAAAATCTCTCAATTAATCGAATAATTATTATAAATTATGTTCGTAACTGCCAACGAAGTCTTATGTTTGCACAATATTATGTTCAATTTAATTTTACTTCAGCGGTATATTATAGAATTTATAATGTATACACTTGTCTATAAAAATTATTGAAGGAATGATTAACGAATAAAAAATTTTATTCGATTAATGAAAAAAAAAAATAAAAATAAAAAATGGATATTAAAGACTACCACATAGAAAGAGAAAAGCATTCGAGTAAAATTTTTGATGTCTTATTCCATGAGTCGAATAACCGAGTAACCTATTATTCGATTAATCGAATAAAAATACATTTCAATATAATAATTATGGAAATAATATCGCAGTGTTTAACACCTTTAAGAGTATTTTCTTTGTTCGAGTCTTAAGATACCCGATGATAGGGGAAAAATCTCATTTAATCGAATAAATTATTATAAATTATGTTCGTAACTGTCAACGAAGTCTTATGTTTGCACAATATAATGTCCAATTTAATTTTACTTCAGCGGTATATTATAGAATTTATAATTTACACACTTGTGTATAAAAATAATTTAAGGAATGATTAACGAATAAAAAATTTTATTCGAATAATAGAATAAAATACAAATGAAAAATGGATATTAAAGACTACTCATAGAAAGAGAAAATCATTCGAATAAAATTTTTGATGTCTTATCCATGAGCTGAATAACCGAGTAACCTAGTATTCGATTAATCGATTAAAAATCCCTAATCGTGTGATAGTTATAGATATAAACACCTTTAACACCGCACATATTTTCTTTATTCGAGTCTTATTTGAGACAATATTTGCAGAAAAACGAATATTATATCGAAATGTGTGGACTATATTTTTGTTATTATTCATTGGACATTACTGTGGAAAATTTTCTCGATTAATCGAATACAATTTATTCGAATAATAATTGTATTAATTGTGACTCAAGGCTAGGATTCACTATTCTAAGCAATCGTACTACTTGTGAGAAAATACATCCCTGGTGTAATGGAGTTTATGCAAAATTTCAAAAGACAACAAGAATTCTTAGATCAGGCTTGTATTTTTTCAAAAGTCGTACGATTATGTAGGTTAGTGATTTATAAGCTATTACTTATTTTATTAAAATTATTAAAACTTTCTTGTAATGCTTTTATGTGAAATCAATTATATCTAATGATTCGTAGTAGTAACGAATAATTCCAGGAACATTGTCATGAAATCTTCTTGTTCACTTTTGATGCCGTACGCTCCTGCCCAAATTTCATCTTGGTTTCAATAAAATTATTCATACAAACATATGTATGTACATAAATAAACTCATACTTGCACAAATTAATATTTTTTTTTTTTTTTTTTTTTTTTTGCTTCACACCCACAAATAATCTTCACATATTTTTTCACTTAAAATGCTTTGCACTTCCGTTTTGTATGAAGGAAAGAAAAAAAATTTGTGGTGTCAGCACAAAAAAGGCTGCTCACGAACATCGAATTATCACAGCGCGACAAAAGTCGAATATTTATAAGAATCTTAGTTGTTGTATTATTGATGTTGTTGCTTCTGTTATTGCTACAAAGTAGAGATGGGTAATTTTTACAAACGATTACGGTAATGGGCACCAGAACAGGGTGAGGGATAAGGAATAAAATTTCAACGTGAGTGAACAGACAAGACAAACTTGTTGTGTTTAAATTTTATAGTTAACAAAACAAATTAAAATTTTATTAAATATTTTTCAATACTCCATACTCGTTTATTTTACACAATTAAATCTTTAGGTTTAGAGCTGTTGTCGCGAACTTTTGGAAATGAAAATCGCGAACTATCTTCAAAGCGGTAAAGGAGACTATAGAAAAATATACGAGCAGCGCAGTTTTTGGAAAAGTATATAATTTTTTTTGTAAATTTGTTAACAAATGGCGAAGCTATGAAGAAGAAAAATAAAGAGTGGGTTTTAAGCCTACACTCAAAAAAAAAAAAAAAAATAACCCCCTGTTTGTGTAAGACGTTTGAGTTAGAAATCTTGTCGTTTTTGTAATAGATTAAAAAAAAGTTGTACAAGTTTCCCTTAAACTATTACAAAAACACCATGATTTTTAACTCAAACGTCTTACACAAACAGGGGGTAAATAAAACTTTGGAAAATTTTCTAAATTTGAGTAAAAAAAAGTTGTCGTATGGCGCCAAATCTATTTTTTACTTGAAACCAGTAAAATATTTACTAAATTTCTATTTCATGAATGAACTAGTTAATAGTAATTATATTTTTATATTTGAGTAAAATTTTCCCATAAAATTCGGAGCTTTGCAAAAATTTTTTTTCATCTTTGATCTCAAATTTAGTAAATTTTTCAAAGTTTTTTCATTCTTTTTTATCTTTCAGTTACTTATTTTTATTTTTAATTAAATTCTATACCGCATGATATGTTTTTTTTATTATATCTTCATATTATATTCTAAATTAATTCACCATACATAAGTACATATTAATTCCTTGAGAGGAGACAAGTATTGAACCAACAACCCTCTGACTGAGAGGCAAGCACTCTAACCAATTGCCTAACAGGGCAACCTGAATAATAGAGCTGTGCCAAATCGTTCATTCAAGTGACCGCTCATTTTCGTTCATTTTCTAAAAAAGAACGAGTTCGTTCATTTCGTTCATCCGCTCTTTTCAAGAAATAGATCGAAATAAAAACAAGCAAACAGTTGATTCGTCAAATAAAGAGGGACTATGCAGAGAGTTTTTTATAATTTGTTTAGCAATATTAGCAAAACAAACAATAGAATATATAAGAAACAAAAAAATCAGCAATTAAAAACTTTTAAAAACTTGAAGTATTTTATATTCTTACTGCCTTATTCATAAAAAATATTTCAGGTTTATTAAGCTCTTATTTGACGTATTTCTATGGGAAATTTGTCAAATAAACCTGCAATAAACCTAAAATATTTTTTATGAATAAGGCAGTTAGGAATAAGAAATCAAAAGATTCATGTTGCCAAAAGAGCCACATGTAAAGAATAAAAATTAACTGTTTATAATATCTACGTACGTATGTATATCGAATTTGTTAAAAAAAAACTCTTAATATGTTCTAAAAACTTAAGAAGTATTAATGGCAATTTTATTAATTTCATAATGGTCATACTGTTACTTAAAGCAGGCAAAAAGGTAAATAAAAACCAGAATGTGACAAAAAAATCTGGCATGAATAAAAAAAAAACAAAACAAACACCCAAGTGCGTTCGTTCGTTCATTTCGTTTAATTGTACTTTGTATCAGCACTGTTGAGCCAAAACAGCTCAGTAAAGTGACCGGCGCACTTCGTTCATTTTACTGATTCGTTCAATTGTACTGGTTCGTTCAGCTCTACTGAATAAGCATTGAAATTTTTTAGTTTTAAAATTTTATTTTATTTACATAAAAATAAATTTCAAGTTCAAATATTCCTCGGAAATATGAAACATTTACTTAAATTTTTTGCTTAATGCAAATAAAAGATATAGGCGCATAGTCATAGTCAAAACAAAGTATACTTTATGAGTTTAAAACCAGTATTTTGTATGGCAATACTGGTTTTAAAATCTTAAAGTGTACTTTGTTTATGACTATGACTATGCGCCATATTCTATAATTCAAAGAAAAACTACTTAAAACTGGTAAATATTTTTCTAATTTCATTTCCTAGAATTTATTTTTTGATTTAAAACGAGATTGACTAGTTCTTAGGATACCATTTCCCTAAACTTTTAAACCATTTTCCAATTTTTGGTAAATATTTCCTCTAAGCCGGTAAACTTGTCCTTGAATGTGAGAATTTTTGTGTGTATTTTTATGAACTAATTTTAAGGATATGAACTTTTTATTTTTTACTCATATTAAGTAATTTTTACTAGATTTTTGTAAAAATTTACTTAAACTTAGAAGAAATTACTTAAACTTAGAAATTTTTTTACTTAAATTTAGAAACTTTTTTCCTTAATAATAGTACATGTCTTTTTTTTGAGTGTAATAGAAATTAAAAAAAAAAAAAAAATTATTCGAAATATTAATTAACATTTAAAAATGATTTCGGCCATATCGATCTTATTCAAAAAATTAAGTTTCAAAATTGTGTCAAAGTTTTTTTTGGCGGTTATGCTACGATGAAATCTTGACGCAATGCGTTCTGGACATTTTGGGCCACTTTTTCGAGCATTGCTGGCCGTAAATCACGAAGAACACGAACAATGTTGGCCTCCAACCCGTCAATTGTTGCTTTTTTTAATCAGCATTATCCGGTGACTTCAAGTGTCCACGCAGGAAACAAACGGGAGATAGATGTCACATCGTACAGCCCATTTGTCAAAATTAATTGAGCGCCAAATTTTAATATCCTCCATATTTAAAAAAAAAAAAACATTGATTATGGTGCGGTAACGATCTCCATTGACCGTAACGTGCACTCTGACTTAATTTTTGAAGAAATAATGATGTCACGAACGTGTATGAAAAATGGAGTCTGCAGGGTGTGTTGTGTTTGGGTTCAATTTTGTTTATTAACGAAAAATGATCCTCATCGTTGAATACAATCTTGCGATAAAATGGTCTCATGGTCTTAATTCCTGCACCAGCTGGATCTTAAAGGAGTGTAAGCTAAGATCTTTGCGCAAAATTGTCCACATAGTAAAAGGATAGAACCCCACTTTCGAAGAAGAATCGATAAATTAGGATCTTCTTTCAGATTTTCGCTTACAGCAGCGGTATTCTCTTTAGTACGCACATTTCTTCGACATTTAGGTGTTGTTGCATTATTTAGAGAGTATTTGGTATGAAATCTATCTACAGTTCGCCGGATGATTCGCTCAGATGGACGATTATGTGCGCTATTAAAATCACAAAGTCGTCTATAAGTTCCGTGAATTGATGTCTGATTTTTAATCTATTCATGATGATTTGCAACGATAATCGCATCGTTAAAATAATTATAACGAAAATTTATCAAATTTGCTATTCAGTAACATTTTCAACGATATTCGCTGTAGGTTAATGCCAGCTGTGTCGTTATTTAAGCGACAATAATTTATGTGCTGTTAATTTTATGGACAAAAATCAACAGAAAATATCAGCTGCATACTATCGTTAAAAAAAAAGTTATGGAATCACACAATCGTTATTGCAAACGACTAAATTTATAGACAAATATTACGATTGTCGGATCGTTAAAAGTAACTGAATCGCACTACTGACCATTTCGTTAGACAGTTAACCCTTTCATATCCCAATAAGCATTTTTGCTTGAAATTAAGTCCCACATTAAATTGTCAAGGGTTGAATTGTGCTTGATTTACACTTTCATTCAAATGCATTCGCCAGTGAAAAGGCAACTTGAATTCAATTCGAACAATTCAATTGTATTGCATTTCGATTCAAGTTTTGAATTATACTTTAATTTAGCCTTGTATTACATTTGAATTCAAATATATTTCAAGCTTCAAACACAATGCTTTTCAAGTGGAAAGAAAATTCCAAATCATTTGTTTTCTAATAATAATTTTCTGCACATCTGCCTGAGCTGTTTTTTTTAAAGATTTTACTCACCTTTTATTTTTTAAAAATTCCTTTTATTTATTTATGGCCTTATTTATAAAACTTAAAAAGGCTTTATAAAGGCTTTTTATGAAAAATTTTGTATGAAAATTTGTTTTAAAAAATCTTTATAAAAACTTTTTAAGTTTTATAAATAAGGCTGTTATTTATTTGTGATATTTTTAACAACAATTTCAGTTTTATTAATAAATAAATTACATAAGTGCCCTTAATTATGAAAGTGGTCTAAGTCATAGGGATTTTTGCTTCGAAATTTTAAATAAATCTTAAAAAACCTTCAATAAATATTTCATAAATATTAGTTAATTTTAAATTAATCGAGGCTACTACAACTCTTAATTAAAATGTTGCATAAGTTAAAAATATGTTTTGATTTGTTCAAATGTAATCTACTAAATAAGTCGACCAAAGAAATATATGGCTTAGACCACTTTCATAATTAAGGGCACATATTTGACAAACTTTGAACATATATGTAAATACATACGTATGTATGTAAATATGTTGTTTATTTTTTCATTTCAAAATATTTTCAAACTTGAAAATTACATGAAAAAAGCTTGAATAGAACTTTGTTTCCAGTTAAATTTCAAGTGCTTGAATTTTAATTTCTTGTATGCTTATTGAGTAGGGTCTTCCAATAGTGACTATTGCATTAAACACATTCACCGCAGCGAGCTACCGACTATCAAATGTCAAGGATATAATACACATGTTTATATGAGAATGATTCTTTTGAAGTCGGAAAGGCAACAGGGCGACCGGTTGTTGTCTATGCTGATTTTGTCGTTGTAGTCCAATTAAACTAATTTCTATTTCTATGGCTACAATGAGAAAATTCAGTGTTGCCAGTATAATACAAAATGTCGAATGAAGCATTTTGTACAATTATTGCATATTATATAACAGAAACAATATTCAAAAATTGAGGCATAGAATAAATTGATTCATGTTTGTACTTTTACGTGAAATAAGTACATTTTAAAAGAGTAATTAATTTTTATAAATGCAAAATATATGAAAGTGGCAGTACTGATGATTATCCACATGTTTTGGTCAGAATTGGATGACATGAATACCCACGATAGTTGGTTTCAATACGACGGCACTATGCGAAGGCGATGTGAACTGGCCATCAAGATAATGCAATTTCAGCCGGTTAGATTTTTTCTTCTGCATATTTCTTAATATTGTTACGTTTTTAAATTTAAAAAAAAAATGTTTTTTTAGGTTCGAAGATTTTTTTATTATCAAATCAGACACCTAACTTACTCAAACCCGGAAATTAAGACCTTTAAAAATACACACAATCTTAAATAATACATAATTGGATATCACGATGTTAATATGATTCACTTCGTTATTCTTTACACAATACTAACCAAGTCGAATTTATACCAGGTGATCTCGTTTCAGCCAATGATGATCAGCTGTTAATTTCTCTACAAAACGTTCGGAATTTTTTTTGGCAGAAGGAAATACTACGCCAACCAATATTTATGATTTTCTGGCAGTGTTGCACTTCATTTCGAAATGTGTTCATCTGGTGTGAATTAACTTTGGCACTGACTCAAGGACCTGACTATGTTGCTTAAGAGATACTTAAACTATTATACATGCATAAAGACTTTCATCACATTTTACGGGAAAGAAATCTACAGACATTTATTTCGACGATCGCTTTATTATTTCGTGTTAAAATTCATTCTGTTTTTTTCTTCTGTTTACATTATAGCTAATTGATGTTTGTGTCGTTCCTCTGGATTGACTTATGTGTTTGTGTGGTTGTATATTTCTTAACATGCAGCAGGTATAACATAATAGTCTTGTGTGTTTGTGGGCTTGTGTCTCAATAATTCTTATTGTTGACAAATGCTTTTATATAAAACATTTATATTAGGTTTGTTCACCTACATATTCGTAACAATATAATGAGCCACAAACCATAAACCTTTCAAACGAATAAAAAGTTGAGCCGGCAAGATCAGCTGTTTTTCTTTTCACAGATTTACATATTTTCAAAGAATATCAAACTTGCTTTAAATCATAGGAAATAAGTCAAAGCGGCACATAGGAAAATAAATTAAATGTTCTAAGCATATTCAACTTCCTTGGAAATTCTTTAAATATCTGTTAGCTATTCGTGGCCGTGAATGAAAATTCTTTCACTATCCCATCTCTGGCATAAGACAAGACATCAACATTCATCTATTCGATACTTTCAAGCATCTTCAACGACAACTAGATATCTTCTCCATACATATGTATGCCTCAAGGAGATTTTTGTTGCACAATAACAACAACGATAGCATACATCTGAGCTCACCAACAAATACAAACTGTTCGTTCTTTGACTCTTAAGAACCACTTGCTAGACTTTTTTTTTTAATTCAATACTTATTCAAGTGATTCGTTTCTCTTTTACAATTCAATCTTCAAGTGTATCTGTGTCGTTGTGTATATGAAAAAACTATTAACAATTTTATAAGTTGCATGCCAAAAATTATACGTACATACCCTGTCGGAATTTGAGCTAACTTAGAGGTAACTAATGGTTAATCAGAAACAATTGACAACTGACTCAAAAGCTAACTCATTTTACATGTTAAACTCTATTAAGTTTTTCAACGTAATGTCCTCAGAATGAGTCAGTACTCATTCACGCTGCGTAAGCTTCAAATAACCACAAGTTAACTCATTTCGAGTTAGTTTTTTGCTGATAAAATTCCAGTGTACTATTCCCATAAAAAAACAGTAATTATTAACTTGACTGCACCCGGTCAAAAAATACTTGTGTGGCAACACTCTATTCTTAAATAGCTGTTGTTGTTATTTACATTTATTTTCTATTTACATACTCTTACGACTACAATTTGAAGCTGAAAAAAAGTCAGCCAATGTAGCAATAGTAAAGTAAGAAAATAAAAAACATGTTGATTATTGAGTTCTTGTTTCAACTTTGTTATTTGTTACTGAGCTTCTCATTTGTTTAAATGAAAGTTTATAATATAATAACTCTAGTTGTTCTAAGAAGCTTTGGGTAAAGGTTCCCTGATGATCTGCATTAGCAACAGTGAAATGCGCATAGGATCCAGCTAAACCCCTCAATAATCAATTTCAATGTATTTTTAATAAAAAAATATTTTACTTAATAAGTAAAATATTAATTTGGGATTAGTAGTGCGTTTAAAAATTTTAAAAATAAAACAAGTATTTCGCTATCGATGTTATTAACTAAGAATCTATGATGCAGCCTTTTTTAATTTATCCAAACATTCTTTAATGCTTTCTAGTAAAAATACTTAGGATTTATTTAGTTACTCGATTTTGCTTGGAAAATAAACGAACTGACCTAATATTGCATTGTAATTTAAAAGCAGCTGTTTTTTGCTTTGTATGATTTTCTCCTAGGGCTGCCATTCAGTAATGATCCTAGTATGGAAAAAAATTCACTTACTTGTTATGTAGAAACAGGCTATAAAAACCTTTTTATTCATTAAAGAAGAAATTTAACGTCCACACAATCATCTAATGGAACTATTATGGAAACTGTAAGCATAAATCTAAACATTTTTACATTATATACCATATATTTTCATCATAATTTTATTTTCAATTTTGTTCACATTAATTTGCTCTAGGAAAATAATAATAGGTTTGTTCAAATATGTGAGACATTTTTACTGAGGTTTGCTGTTTTATACTTCAATTCCTTCGTTTTCATCAAATCTTGAAAGGGTAAATTAAATTGGCAGCTCGATGTCTGAGTAATCGCAAGCTCTTACTGATTGCAGAAAAAACGCTTAAAATTTTCATGTTAATGGATTTTATTTTTAAGTATATAAATTCATCGGGTGTTTTATTGTATGCTGTGAATCATATTAAAACCCGAGTTTTATGTGTATAAAATATATTAAGTTTATATGTATGTAAATCAATTTTTCTAAATATCGAATATATGGAAAGATATTAATGGCCTGCGAAAGAAAACGTTCGACTTACAATTTATATTGAAACCAACAATAAAATATGAAAATTTGTTTTTGTTTTCAATATAAATTGTAAGTCGAACGTTTTCTTTCGCAGGTGGGAAATAGGCCATAAGTCTAAAAGCCGTCATGATTCATGTCTTGCAAGTATTTTAAATTATTGTATTTGCTTAAATAAACATAAAAAAGAAGAAGAATTTCATCCATTATAAACGATATGTACATATGTATGTATATCGTCAGATGGTTACTAATTTGCCCCATTTAATGGAAATGCTCCCAATAGTCTTGCTTTGAATACAGCTAGATCCAAGATAATAAGGAATAAAAACTTTACATTGAAATGTGGTTCAAAGCACATCAATTTATATATGAAACAAAATAATGGGCCTTGTCGTGGTTGGCGGTTTTCGACTTCAAATTCAACGATTTGTAGTTTATTAAACAAAAGAAGCTATACGCCTGACTTTCGCGGCAAGTTCGCCAATCACAATAATAGGCAATGCTTAGTTAACTTGAAAATTACGGATATGAGACAACTTTGGGGTTTAATATCTTTCAATATATTTGAAATGTAGAAAAATGTATTAGAGATATAAAAAATATATTTCATATACATAAAACCTATACTCTTTTTCTAATTATTTTACACATCATACAAGAAAACGAAAGAAATTTGACTTAAAAAGCAATACGAACCTTAGCCCGTTCAAATCACAAATATAGAAAGAAGAATTTACTTGAAAATAAAATTCACAAAAAAGAAAAATGTAACCGCTATTTTCGGCAAACATTTATTCAGTAAAATCTTGCAATTACTCAGACTAAAATTACTTTGTCCAGATTTTGTATGAACAAACGAAATTCAATATAATACAGCGAGGCTCAGTAAAAAGTTTCAAGTACTCGAACAAACCTATTATTACTTACCTTGAAAAAATATATGTGAACAAAATTGAAAATAAAATTGTGATGAAAATGCATACATATATGGCATATAATGTAAGAATGCTTGGATTTATGCTTGCAGTTTCCATAATGGTTCATTGGACGATTGCGTGGACATTAAATTTTTTCATTAATGCATAAAAACATATTTTAAT
This sequence comes from Tachina grossa, assembly GCA_949987645.1. Taxonomy (NCBI): domain Eukaryota; kingdom Metazoa; phylum Arthropoda; class Insecta; order Diptera; family Tachinidae; genus Tachina; species Tachina grossa. Next base: position 46,180,797 of record OX465278.1, on the reverse strand, counting down.
TTCCACACAAGTACTAATTTTTGATTGCCTATATTTGACATTAGATATAATTGTAATTGTTATGTAGAAACAACAAAATAAAAAAGTATTACGTTTTTTACTAAAAAAAGGTTGGCACTTGTTTTATGAAACCCCAAAGCCAACTTTTGTGCTCATATGAACAAAATTTTTGAGTTACTTGTAATGTAGAAACATGCCATAAATTAATTTTTTTTGAGACGAGAATGTGTATCGAACCGTGATCATCTTAGTTGTCAGCCATCATACTTCACACTTTGCTATTGTGCCATATAAAATATAGACAGCAGAGTTAACATAAGCATGAATTTTATTATGCATCAGCTTCGAGTTAGCTAAAAGTTAGTTTAAAACTTATCGAGGAGAAGTTAGCTGTACAAAAACAACTCACTAATCTCTGCATCAGTTTTGAGTTAGCTTAAAGTTAGTCCAATACTTATCGGGAAGAAGACAGTTGTACAAAAAACAACTGACTCACATCTGTATCATTTATGAGTTAGTTCAGAAGCTAGTTGAAAATGAGTTAGCAAAAAGTCATCTATATTTTTTCAGCTAGCTAATAAAAATCCGAACGGGTATGTACGTTTAAACAAGTTAAACTGGTGTATATGGGAGAAAAAGTGTGTGTGTGTGTGTGCCAACATTTTTGCAAAATTTGTTATTCGTTAGGTTATCTTTAAAAATTACACACACACACACACACACACACACACACACACACACACACACACACACACACACACGCACACCATTATTGCCAAAATTCCCTTAAGAATTCATTTGCGAAATTGTTTTGAATGGTTGGATGCTCTAGATTTCTTAATTTATTAAAACAATGCTGGCCAAAAGTAATTGATTTACAAATTGATGTTTCTTAATTGGTATTACTCTTAACATTGTTTAGCTGTGTAAGAAAAGGTAACATTTAATTTTTATAATTCCTGTTTGGGTTAAATGTTAAACCTCCAAAATAGAAACAACATTCTCTTTGTCTATATTTTTTTTTCCAAATTTTGTAAACAACCTGATTACTTTTTTATTTGCATAAATTTCAAACTCATTGTTACAAAATACTTAAATATTATCCTTCTCATTATTATTTAATGATGATGACATAATTACCTTTAAATGTCCACATGCCGGTATTTTGATAACTTTTCTAATATGGTACTCGTTTTGACCAATATCCTGTATAATTTGCTTCAACATTATTGACTATTAAATTGTTTGTCAACGACAAATATAACTTTTTTTTAGGAGAGACAGACAGAGAGAGAGAGAGAGAAATTTGGTTGCGATAATGACATAATGAATAAATTAATTTATTTTAAAGTATTTAGTAAATTTTCTAATATTAACATTATTAAATATGTGTGTAAACATTGATTATTTTCATATAAAATTAATTGCAAATTCCTAAACTAAACAAAAAGTGTTACTGTGTGTACATTTTGGCTAAATTGAAAACAAAGAAATATTTACACGCACATTCGATTGAGGAAAAGTATGAGGAATTTTTGGGCAAAATGCATACCATCACCAATCGTTTGATGTTGCAAATATTAAATAAGGACATACTATATATATATATATATATATTCAGTAAATAAAAGACAGTGGGACAAATTCTAAAAATAAGAAAACTTAAAAATATATGCTTTAAAAAGTTAAAATAATTTAAATTCCGGGGGATTATTATGTAATTCGATTCGAAACGGAAACTTTTCGAATTTGTATATTATTGACATTACAACTCGAACACATTTCCGTTCGATTCGGATTACATAATAATGCCCCCCAGTTAAATGCAACTCTCTTTTATGTTTTACGAAGTTACTGACCCATTTTAGTTACCAACCAATCTTCTCTGCACCGACTTGAAACATCACTGTAATCGTTAAACTTTTATGAAAATGGAACTCTGATCCAATGAATTGTTGTTTTGTTAGGATATTTTCATAAACTACATAAGATCAGGGTTGTATTTTCTCAAAACTTTGACTATGCCGTCACATTCTGAATAGCATTATACGAGTAACGCATGTAAAATATCTAAGTTATTTTGAACCTTTTTTTTTATTAACTTCAAAAGTCGGTTAAATTTTTTTCTAAGTTTGATTTTAAAATTTAAGTGTCAATTTTATGTTTTCACGCGCCTTGCCACGCCCAACTTTGCAAACATTAGTATCCGCCTACTTTTATAAACTTAACCTTGCGTTATAGCGCATGATGTATGCTGAGTTCGTAAAGTCGGTCAAGCAGAAGCACGTAAAATATAATATTAAATTTTAATAGGCGTGGCCCCGCCCACTTTTTCACACATACAATTATTTCAGTTTAAGGTTTAAAAATGTTTGCCAAGTTTTATGGGAATCGTATAAATATAAGTAAATATAATTTAATATTAACCTTTCATGGGCGTGGCGCTGAACAATTTTAAAAAGTAGGATTGTGTCCTTCTTAGAGCTTAAGGCGTATTCTAAAGCCGAGATCACACTATCGGTGCAATGTACTGATTTTCTTCGGCTTACTGAAGTAAAATGGCTTTATTTTTCAACTAATTGAAAAACAATCACCTGACTGCGCTTCACTTCAGTGGTTATAAGTAGAGCTGTGCCAAATCGTTCTTTTCAGTGACCGGTCATTTTCGTTCAATTAGCAAAAAATTGACCCGTTCGTTCATTCGTTCACTTTTGAACTACAGTATGAAACAATGCTATTTTGTGAGAATATTAAAATCGGTTGTATATGTGACGAGCAAAATAGAAAGGGTAAAAAACGGTTTTGTTCAGGAGAGCCATTTTAAAGATTTAAATACGTGTATCTTTGGTGTACCATCACATCATAAAACGCGCATATCTCTGGGAGGGAACACTTTTGGGGCATGGGATCGGTCTCATTCGATGCGAATAATGCGAATGAATGAATTGAAGAATTTAAAAAAAAAAAAGTTTAATTATTTATTTAAAAAATTATGGGCCTAATTGTGTAAAACGCAACGTCAAGCGTTTTTATATGGAAAAAATTTAAATTACAAAAACAAAATACATAAAAAATTTATCAACGCCAAGCGTTGCGTTTTACAAAATTAGGCCCTATATTTAAATTCATTTTATAAATAATTTCTTGTTCTTTCGACTAGAATATTGTACATTTTATTTTGGCTTAATATTTAGTTTAATATTAAGATTAAGAAAGGTACTTTTTATAGTTATTTATATATCGAAAGCGCATCAATATTTGCATGTTACTTCTCAAAGTTTAAGTTAAAATTTTGTCCTCAAAAATATTTTACCGGAAACAAAAAAAAATATCTCAAGCACTACAAATTCAGTTTAGATTACGGTAATGAGATGTATGTATAAACATATATACAGTTGAGGTCTAACATCTTTACTTTGTAAAAACTCTTTATAAAAAACACTAGTAAAAATACTTCTTGTGAAAAGACTGTTAAATCAAATTATAAAAAGAATGATGGCAGTGCCACAGCCATGTTAAATAGAATTTAGTATACACGTATGTACCTAAACCTTTTAAAACACAAAACTCAACTCAAACAAAACTACATAACATAAATAGCAAACATGAACAAAAGCAAATTTGACATAAAAGAATTGAAACACAAACTGAATGAAGGAAAACATCGAGCGGTACACTACTGATCCAAAAGCGTTCAGTAAAACCACCGGATCAGTTCGTTCAATTAAGTGATTCGTTCAATTTAACCCGTTCGTTCATGAGCTACACAGCTCTAGTTATAAGGCCATATAACCTCATTTAAGAATTAATTAAGTACTAAATCCGTTTTAGTTTATTACTTATGAATTGAATTCAATGAGCCGACGAAAATCGGTACATTGCGCCGATAGTGTGATCTCGGCTTAAGTTTCACAAAAATCGTTCAAGTAGAAGCACGTAAAATATAATATTAAGTTTTAATGGGCATGTCCTGCCGACGTTTTCGTACAAATAGATGTATAGATGTACACATAATTTAATATTAATCTTTTATGGGCGTGGTGCCGCCCTCTTTTTTAAAGCTAGATTGATATTTTTCAGACCTCAAGATGTGTTCAAAGTTTCATAAAAATCAATTAACGTGCTTCTACGTAAAATAAAATATTAAATTTTAATGGGTGTGACCCCGCCCACTTTAAAAATAAAGATTGTGTCTTTCTTAGAGTTCGAGGTGTGTTCTAAGTTTCACGAAAATCGGTCAAGTAGAAGCAAGTGAAATATAATATTAAGTTTTAATGGGCGTAGCTCCGCCCATATTTTAATTTAATATTATGTTATTGCGAAAGCCCATTATGTGCCCCAAATTTCGCAGGCATTGGGTGGGTTTGGCCCGTACCCCATTCGCTGCCAGAATGATGATTTTATCACATTTTTGATGATTTTTTGAACAAAATATGATTTTATAATTTTTTTTTTTGTGAGTTGATGATTTTAAATTTTTAAAATAACGATTTTTACTTTATGTACATACATACGTATTTACAACTTTCATTATTGTTCTAAAATTTTTATCAATAGTTATGCATATTTAAATAAATTGAGCTTGGTGAATGAAGGCTTTTTAATTATTGCTTTTATTCACTTAACTTGTGTTATATTTAAATGTTGTCAACACATTACAAAATATTTATTATTGTGTATCTAAATCAAAAGACTTTTGATTTTATACATTGGATTGTGAATTGAATATACACACAGGCAATTTTATTGTACAATATCAATTACTGCACAATAATATTGCAAATGTTTTTTTTTTTTTTTTGTATTAAATCCAAAAACTGTAAGTTTTATATTCAATAATATCCATAGTTTTGTGTTTTAAAACAAATTTTTAAGTAAAAAGCAAATATATTTTTTTGTTCATACTAACCAGTGAAAATGAAAAAAAAAAATTAATTTATTTTGAGGATTGTGTTAAATTTTACTTTGAGTTATGTAAGCAAATACTAAAACGATTAAATTTTAACGATATTTTAAGGCCCTTTGAACATTATAGCTTTAATACAAAAATTGTCCAGATTTAAGTGATGAAAAGGATATTCAAATCTTAGATGACGACTTCAAAGAACTTTGTTTTATCAAATTTAGTAACCATTTTTCTGTGAAGAGTTTTGGTCAATAGTGTCAAACATCACTCATGCTGATCCTTTTAAAATTTATTAAAAATTTATTATCTCTTCCCATATCTTCTGCAAATGTTGAACTTTGATTTCAAAATATGATTTTTTCAGGCAATTGATGATTTACTTCCCAAAGATTTTGGCAGCGCTGGTTATATATATTCTCTAAAAACAAAGAATTTTTTAAATCATTCTAAAAGGTACCGAGTTATGAAATAACGAACAGAAAAATACAGACAATGGGTAAAGTGAATAAAAAAAGCATTTGCTTTTTAACCGACTTCAAAAAAGGAGTAGGTTAACAATTCGTCTCTATTGTTTTTTTTTGGGTGTTACTACTTCATAACTCGGTACATTTAAACCGGTTTTAAAAACTCCCAGTGGTCCTATTGTCAAAAAGTGGGCGGGGTCAAGACCACAATTTTTTAAATTTAATTTTATGATATTCTACTTATTTGATTGCTGCAAAACCTGTAAAACACGTTTGGTTCTTGTAATTACACAATTTTTAAGTTGAAAAAAAATGGGCGGGATAACGCCCATTCAAATCTATTAATATATTTAACGTAGTTCTACTTAAACGATTTTTACAATACTTAACACGCAACCTGAGCTTTGAAAAATACACAATCTTGCAGTTAAAAAATGGGCGGAAGCGCGCCCATTAAAATTTTGTTTTATATTTCAAGTAATTCTTATCTTCTTCAGATCTTTGCATTGAAGTCGGTTTTTTTTTAAATTAGTTTTAAAACCTAGAATATGTATGTGTGTTTTTTGTTTGTTTTTTTAAACGAATTTTTAAGTAAAAAGGAAATGCTTTTTTTTATTTATGATAATGCTGTGTCGGCAATCCGTCTGTTTACACAATGCAGGCGCTCGACTTGAGTAGAAAATTTATATGAAAAGCTTTTATATGTATATTTTGAGTGCTTTTCGTAAATATTTTCTTGATCCGTCGATTGGCCGGCTTGTGGAAACAGTCCGTTATATTATAATAAATTTAAATACCGAATACCGAATCAACAATTTAATTCGAATACAAACAATGAGTGTGTAATAAGTTTTTAATACAAAGTTACGTGAATTAGAGATGAAATAAATTTTTATTCGGGAAAATTAAGAAATTTTATGTGAATGTTTTTCATTTGCCTGATCATTTATTCTCACAATATTTAAGAATCCTTAGGTAATCTCTTCGAATTTTAGTTATTTTCATTATATTTTTTTTGTTTGTATAATTTCTATTGTCTTTTATTATTGTTATTATTATAAAGTGTGCGCTGCGTGTTAATATGAGACGAGTAATTTGACACCCAAGAGGCTCTTCGTTATTCGCTTCCAAATTCTTTCACATGTCTTTGTTTCATTTATTTTTATTTTTTTTTTTTTGCTTGCAAAACAGTTTGTTTGTAAACAAAGCTGCTGAAATCACGTGTGCTTGCAATCGAAAATACATACATACATACATACATACATACATACATACATACATACATACATACATACATACATACATGTTAAAAAGCACGTGCTTTTGTTATTAATATTTTTTTCCATGTTATTATTGTTGTTGTTCTTTTCTGCAACGATTGTTGCTTTTTATTGTTGTTCGGGTTTTGCTCTACTTTAGGGGAAGGTTTAAACAATTTTAGGCGCGCTTTTTTGCTACTGGCTTAGGGAAATAGTGCGCAAGTCTTTTTATTTATTTATTTATTTCACAGCAACCCCTAAAAGTTTGCACTACAACAAATACATAAGTTTAAACGAAGCAAGCAAGCAAGCGAACTAAACACACACACACACACAAACTAATAAATGAAACGAACTAAATACGAACTAATACTAATGAAACTGAAGATGGAAATCGTGTGTTTTTAAGAAGCAATAACAACAACAACAACAACGACTACAACATCGTGGTAGTATTTGCAATGTGTTTCTAAGGAATAGAAAGCAATGCAAAATTGCAACAACAAAACATTGAAAACTATTATTGCATTCACACGCACATACACCACACACACACACACACACACAATCACATACCAAGAAAGGCTGCAACTTTAATAGTTTTTATTTTTTAAAAAGGGGAAAGTTCTTTTAGACATAATAAAGGTATTCACATCAGTTTTTTTCTTGTTGGAAAAATGGAAAAATGTAAATTTTTTACAACAAACACAGGAAACAAATTCAACCTAAAGTTGAGTTTTTCAATTCAACTTTTGGTGAAGTTTTTTCCCTGTGTTTGTTGTAAAAAATTTACATTTTTCCAACAAGAAAAAACTGATGTGAATACCTTTAATATAAAAGAATTAACAAATTGTATTTTATTTCCAATATTTCGCCACTAAAGGTAACTTCTTGAGGAAATCAAATATATACAATTTATTAACTCTTTACATAAAAAAAAGATCTCAAACTCAATAAATATAAAAATGTGATATAAAAGTTTTCAAGCAATTTTTTATTATAGGAAAAAATTTCAAAACATTTTAAAACAATTCAATCATATTATTAAATTATTTAAAAAATTTTATTTTTTAAGCAAATAATAAATCTAAGACTGCCCCCAACCGCTGTTGTTGTTGTTGTTGTTAGTTTTGTTGATTTTCTCAAATATATTTTAGTTTTAAAATTTATAACATTTCGTATCTCTTTCTCTGCATCCTTGTCTCTCTCTATCGCTCTCTTTGTTGTTAAAGGAAACCTATAAAATTTGTGGTCTTGATGTTTTTTCTTTTTTGTATTTCTTCTGTTATTTTATTATTATTATTATTATGATTGTTGTAAATACATATATACATAAGCATATCTTTCACTTGGCCACGAATGGCAAGTCAGTAGAGAATCTTGCCTGTGTATGTGTAAGAAGGATGATGTTGTTGCATACACATGCAGCACTACAAAAACATTGTTAATGAATAAGGATTTAGTTACTAAACGTTAGCCACACGTGCAGCACGTTTTTAACGCTTTCGCTTATTTAAATATCGTACACAGTGTTACGGAGCGTATGAGTTATGAAAGAAATAAATTAAATAAATTATCCGCTATTTAAAGAGGAAAAAATCGCAATCGGGTTTAATAAAAAAATACGTTTAAGACACAAATTTAAGAACGAAAAGCCGAAAAAAATATTACAAAAATGGATGCAATAAATAAATTAAAAACGATCCATATAAAAGCACTTTCACTCAGCAACAGCGAAATACTTAAATAAAAATTAAAGGTTTTATTTTAATTTTAAATCAATGTTGTTATTAAAGCTGTTTATTCTTGCTAAAAATAAATTTTGTGTAAATGTGCAACATTAATATACATATAAAAAATATCTTTCATTTTACTTAGAGTTTTGTAATTAATGTTTGCCTTTAATTATATAAATGTGATCTCTCAATGTTTTTAATTATTTAAGATAATATTTAACTTTTAATAGTATATCTCTTTATGTGTATTTAATAATAATTACAACAAAAAAGTTCAAGAGTCTCTTCTGGATGTGTTGTTTAAAGATCGAGTTTCCTTTGAATAAAAAAATTTCTTTTGAGAAATAGTCTACTAATAGAGATTATTTTAAATGTCTACTCCTTGCATTATTAAGAAAGCAAATATTTTTTAATAAATTTTAAATATAAATAGAAGAGAATAATTAAACTGCTTTCTGTGCTTCAATAGAATTATTTTATTTTTAAATAAGCTTAAAGCAGTTTCTTTTCAAGAAAATTAATTGCTATCGTAATGATTTTTTTTCAATTCTTAAGCTTGAGTGGTTGTTCTTTCAAATTATTTTCGATTGGTAAAAGAGTAATAAAATAATCATATTAATTAAAATCAGAAGTCGAAATGTGTGACATAAATGATCACAAGGATCGATTTTTTTTGAATTTTGTTGATAAATAAAAAGTTCCTTAAATAACAAAAATTAAAAATTTTAAAAAACCCCCGACTTTCTTCAGAAAAGATGTTACATCTTCTAAACGGCTGGACCGATTTTCTTCAAACAAGTCATCTTTCAAACAGAAAAACCTAAATGAAAATCGGTCCAGCCTTTCGGCCTGTACGTGGACACGGACAGACACACAGAGACACACTACAAACTTATAACACCCCTTTTTTTAGTCGGGGATTAAAAATAAAATTTTTTTTCGTATTTTTTAATCAGAAAAAAACGCTGCATGTCTTAAGGCGTCGCGCGTAAAGATAAATTAAGAATTAATTACAAAATGCAAGGAATATTTGCTCTATCAAATCGGATAGCGTTTTGCCGCAAGAAAGGCTTTATAAATGTATTTATGAAATTTTCGTTCTTCGTCACATATGGTAGCAAAATACATTTTCAACTTCCAGCTATAGGAAGTTACTGATTTTTTTTCTTTCTTAATTTTCGAAAATCGATTTTTCATCATATTTTGATGGTCTGGAGTCGATTCTGATTTTTTTCGCGGGATTCTTGCACTGATGTGTGTGTGTGTGTGTGTGTGTGTGTGTGTGTGTCTGTGTCTGTGTGTGTGTCTGTGTGTGTGTGTGTGTGTGTCTGTGTGTATGTAAACATCTTATAAATTAAAATCGAGTCACCAGCTCGACAGCAAATTTAGCGTTTTCAAAAGATATTGAGTTCTCTTAGATGTCATAAGATAGTAAATTGATTTGTTTGGGTAAATTTCGAAAATAAAATTACAGAAAATGTGTTTTTCTTAACAAAATTTTTAAATACTAAACCGAGGCAGTTCAAAAACTAATCAGCTCTTACACCCTGTTTGTGTAAGAAGTTAACGTTCGAAATCTTGGCGTTTTTGTAATAGATTAAAGGAACCTTGTACAGTTTTTTTTAATATATTACAGAAACTTCAATATTTCCATCGTCTTACACAAACAGGCTGTTAACCTCAAATAGAAAGTCGATTGCTGTCAATTGGAGTAAAATCTGCTGATTCGTTTAAGAGATTTTGATGACTAAAAATTTAAAAAAAAAAAAAAAAAATCGTTTTTGTCCCAATAAATTCAACAGCCTTCGTCAAATCGATTTAAAATATTCACTGATTTTTATAGACTTAAATAGTGTATCGGATACCGCAATATTGACCAAAATCAATCAAATCAAAATCAATCAATTATCGTATTTTTCTTCTATAATTTTTCTTTTAACACATATATCGAAAAACTGCAAGTTCTTCAATGTCTGAAAAATTTTTGTATAAAAAGTTCCATTTCTTTTATTTATTTGTATGAAAATATATCAAGTGAAATGTTTATTTTATGTGTGGTGTTATAATTGTAAAACTTTTATGAGCAAACAAAATGTATAGGGACAAAATCAAAAGTCGTACATTTTAAAAAATGGCGTAAATAAGCTGTAATGTTTTATAAAATTAGTTTCTGAAATTTTAGAATTATATACATATACTGCCTGTCCCACGATGTCACTCGCAAACGTTCGAATGACAACTTACATTGAAAGCAACAAAAAAATTTCTAATATTAAGTGCGTTCGAGAACTCAAAAATTTGTACAAATTTTTACTATTTTTTACTGGATTGCGTTCGAGTACACAAAATCCAGTAAATGAGAGGGCGAACGGAGAGCGAAAAATGACAGTAAATTTACTGAGTAAATGCAAATTTTTACTGGGCAAATTTTTGCCAGTAAAATCCAGTAAAATAAAACCATATGTTTTTAAATATAAACAAATAGTAGCGCAAAGGGAAACAAAAGTTTTTGGTTTTTGATGAAATTTTAAAAATAACAAAAAACAAATGTATTAAGTTATGAACAATATTGCATTTATTTAAGTTTGATGCCAGAAAAATATAAGGGTATGTTTTATGTATTCCACGGGAAATTAAAACGTGTGGAATTTTCATAGAATTGTTGGAAATATGTATTTATAACAACAATTTCCCAACGATGTAATTTCACGTGAAATGCAGAACATAACCGATTGTTTTTAAACGTGAATAAAGTTAATAGATTTGTATAGTTAAATTTTTGTTTATACATATAGTCGGACGGTTAGTGGTTCCCCGCATGGAACATTCAAAAAATTTAGTTATTGATCGATTAAATATGATTAATGTGTACATTTCTTAAATTTGATTTCAGTTTTTCGATATCTTGAATATATATATTAGGATATATAAAGTTATATTCCCATTGTATATTTCTCTTAATAAATGCACTCATTGGAACTACTTGAAAGGAAGTGAACAATATTGTTGTGATGATTAGTATCAGCGGCAACAAACATTTTTGTCTTTTTCTGTACATCCTAATTATTCACGTCGAGCGTAAAAAGTTTAGAAACTTTAACGGTCTGACGCGTGATGTCGGCAAGTAAGCTATAGAAAGTTTCTTGTCGACATCGTGGGCCAGGCCCGTAAGTTCAAATAAAAACATATGTGTCTATTACTTTTATTATTTAAGAAAATATACTATGGTGTATTTTTATAAAACAAATGAAAAAAACATTCTTCATCGGTCTTCTCAAAACCATATAATTTTTCCATGCGGCTAGCCAGTAACTACCCAGCAAAAAAATCTGATTTGGAAGCACTAACAACTGAGGGAAGCAATGTAATGTTTACTTGATCACAAAAGCTTCGAAAACTGCTTCTGAAAAGCACTAACATAAGGCAGGCTCTCTAACAAAATAGAGGAAAAAGTAAAAAAAAAATTTGCAAGCTAGTAACTTTTGCATCTGAGTACATAAAAACTATAGCCCAATTCACAATCTTGTGCAAATGCTATTGCATCGTTGCATGTGCAAAATGGTATAGTATATTGATACTCACTCACCACTTAACAATTCTCAGAAGTTAATGTTAAAGTTAGCTATTTTATGTCAGATGGAGACCGCGAGTAAGGGAGATAATGTTAGGGAATCACTTGGTGTTGCGCATGAATAAGGAGATTTTTTTTTGTGCGAGATGAGCCATCTAGAAGCAATTTATTCAGCTTCCAAAAAGCCATAATTTTTTGCCTTACCAAAGTGCTTCACAGAAGCAATAATATATATGTATGTATAGTTTTGTATATTGTCTGCAGATAATGCGACTATTCCATACATGTATGTAAATACTCCAAAGAGGAGTAGGAATACGCCAAAACTACTCCAAATATGTGAAAAAAAGGAGGTTTATGTCCTAGGGTTGGACTAAATGGTGCGAATTTGGATTACATCGGCCTAACCCCAAAACTACTCCATATTGCATTGAATGCTTGTGTGAAAACGACATGATCCATGACTGCATTACATGGACCATGATGTAATTAACTAGTCTGTTTCATCTCGATTGGACCACGTAGTACAATATTATATTCAGGTTTTTTTTTGCATATACATATGTATGTACATACTTATGTATAATTTTTTTAGCGCCAGATTGTCTATCAGCTGTTGTGTATATTTTACTGGATTTTAAAATTTTTCCGTTCGCGTACTTTTAGCTGCAAACTTTTTTATTGAGAGTAATTTCTTTAAATTACTCAGTATTTACTCAGTTACTGGATTTTACCTGAAAAGTACTCAAACGCACCTATTATTGTTGTTTGCAATACATGTTGTCGATCGAACGATTTTTAGTGGCAGGCAGGACAGGTCGTTGAAGTTCAAGCAGAGAAAACGCGTTTTATTTTCGCGATCCTAAGAGTATGCAGCAATTTTTTTTATCTTACACTGTTCTGTTCCAAATGTTCCAAATGAAAAAAAAAGTCGGATGCAAAAAACTTCATTATGTGATTTTAATGGACTTTAGTCACGTTTATCTTTTTTTCTTATTTAAATAAAATATTTATATTGAAATATTAAATACGTATTTAAAAGAACCAATTCACAAAAAAAAAGACAGCAATAGCATAAGCATTTCTTTTAAATTCCACAAATAGCGATCGTACTGAGTTGTATCGACTAAAAATTGCTTTATTACCTCTCTTTCATAGTTACGGCATGAGCTAATGATATTGATGGATATTGAGTTCCATTCATTTTTTAATTCAAGCAACCGTAAAAAATAATTCCTTTACTCAGTATGACTTTGCAATTGAACCACAAGGTGTAAGTATGTTACGGATAAATGTATAGGGTGTTTTTTATTGAGGTATAGAACTTTAAGTTGGCATCACTTTTTTAACTGGCGACCATTTTGTCAGCTGTCAAGTGATTAATATTTAGTTTGGTTTGCCATTTTATCATGAACAGGTTGACAAAAGAACAACGCTTGCAAATAGTGCAAATTTATTTCGAAAATAATGGTTCAGTTCGCGAAGTTTACCGCAAGCTCCGTCCATTTTATGGTCGACATAATCGTCTATCAGAGCAATTAATTCGGTTAACCATGGATCGTTTTCGCACTACGTTTACTCTATGTGATAATACGCATCCGCAGAGACGTCGAACAGTGCGCACCGAAGAAACAATTGCCGCTGTAGAGCAAAGTGTTGAAGAGGACCCGAATGAATCGATTCGCCACCGTGCACAGCAATTGGAGCCGACTAACCGACTATTTTGTTCCCGAATTGGATGGCATGAATGTGGATGATTTGTGGTTCCAACAAGACGGCGCTACATGCCACACAGCGTACGTCACAATCGATTTATTGAAGGAAACATTCGATGAGCGCATAATTTCGCGGAATGGACCTGTCAATTGGCCACCAAGATCGTGTGATTTGACACCATTGGATTATTTTCTTTGGGGATATGTGAAGTCGCTCGTCTACGCCAACAAACCAGAAACGTTAGGGGACTTGGAAGCCAACATTCGTGGCGTTATTGCCAACATACGGCCCCATATGCTCGAAAAAGTGGTTGAAAATTGGACCTGTAGAATTGGCTTTATTTGAGCCATCCGCGGCGGCCACATGCCCGAAATCATATTTAAACATTAATGGCATAAAATTATCCTTCCAATAAAGCCAAATTGATGGACATTAAAACGATTTTCTTGTGTTTTATTTCAATTCGAAGTTCTATACCTCTGAAAAAAACACCCTATATTACATAATGTTTGCGAATAAAATCCACACAATTTTCGGATTATGACATACGTGAACGTATTGAAATCCCATTCAGTTTATACGATTGACGTATCATTTAATTTGTTTTCGTACGATTGCCGATACGATCACGTATGTAACGATTTGAAGCCAGATTTTGATTACTTATAGCTCATTTCATATGCAGTATTCTTAGATTTTTCGACACATAACAAAAATGTAAAATATTTGCCGTTTATTTTATTTATGAATTTTTGAAGACAAAACAAAAATTTAATATTAAATTCAAAATATTCTAATTAGTTGTTTTTTATGGGAATTGTTACAATTTAAGTTTAAAATTTTTCAAACGCACTAATAATCCCAAATTAATATTTTACTTATTAAGTTAAATATTTTTGTTTAAATTAAAGTACATTGAAATGGATTATTGAGGGGTTTAGCTGGATCATATGCACATTTTTTATGTTTTTATTTTTAACCCCCGACCAAAAAAGGTGTGTGTGTTATAAGTTTGTAGTGTGTGTCTGTGTATCCGTGTATATGTGTATCTGTGTGTCTGTACAAGTACTCGTACAAACCAAACGGCTAAACCGATTCCAAATTATTTTTTTATGTTTGTAAGGTGACTTGATCGAAAGTGTTCTTAGTTATGTTTAAAGAAAATTGGTCCAGCCGTTTAGAAGATATAACATATTTTCTGAAAAAATCGGGTGTTTTTTAAATTTTTAATTTTTGTTATTATATAAATTCGTCACCGAATAAAAGCAAAGAAATTCAGGGTGTTAATTACGGCATTCGATATAGATCGAAATTAAAATTTTTCTTTTTTAATTAAATTTATTTGTTGGTGGTAAAAGCACCAATGAAATGCATAAAGACATGCTTAACCACCAACAAATAATAAATTTCTTAAATGTTTCTATAGACACTTTACTGAAATATTTTGAAATTTTGCTCGATATCAAGTACAATAATTTTCGTGCAGGGCTTGCTTTACGCTGGAGCCACACGTTTAATAAATGGCTTTAAATTTCATCACACATACTGTGTGTCAAAATTCCGTGAAATTGATAGCTGTGACTCAAATTGATAGTCAATTTTATTTTTTAAATGCCACCGAAAAATCGAAATCAAAACACTTTATTTACTAAAACCTGATATTAAGAGCATTTAAGACACACAATGTTAAATTTATGCACAGCTAGAATACTAGAGTTGTGTCGTTCCGGAACGACCTAGTTCCATGGAACGATTCCCTAATTGGATCGGTGCGGAACGATTCCTAAAAAGGAACAGTGGGGATTTTTTAAAGGTTCTTTTTTATCGTTCCTCGTTCTGTAATTGCAAATCGTATATTATATACACACATATGTTTCGTTCATTTATTTATAATGTTTATGATAAATTTTGCTATTTTCAAAAGTTTATTGTTTATTGTAGGCTATTATTTTTTAACCCCCGACTAAAAGAAGGGGTGTTATGAGTTTGTAGTGTGTGTCTGTGTGTCTGTGTATCTGTGTGTCTGTCTGTGTCCACGTACAGGCCAAACGGCTGGACCGATTTTCATTTAGTTTTTTCTGTTTGAAAGATGACTTAATCGAGAGGGTTCTTAGCTATGTTTGAAAAAAAATCGGTCCAGCCGTTTAGAAGATATAACATCTTTTCTGAAAAAAGTCGGGGGTTTTTAAAAATTTTAATTTTTGTTATAATTATTTTACAAATATTTTATGAAAAAGAATTATTTTTTTAGTTTGTCAGAAAATTAGAATAGAATAGAATACAATAAGGGGGAGATCTGGTCCAAAGACCGGCACTGCGACACCTGATGGATCTATTGTAGTATAGATCTATAAGTTAAGTTAATTCAATCTCTGTATGACTTTCCTTATGAATTTCAGTACAGATATTGGAGAAGCGCGCCTAATATCATCTGAACACAGAAACTCAGAATGAAAAACACGCCTTCTACTGTCACACAATACGATACACTCACACAGAATGTGTGTCATCGTCTCGTCATCTTCCAAGCACAAACGACACAAAGATGAACCAACTTGGTTACTTTTCCACAGAGTATAGTTCAGTCCAAAGTGACCAGACAGAAAACCAGTAACAAGCCGTAAATTATTCCTGTTGAAGTTCAGGATGCCATTATATGTAAATGGCTGCATCAAAGCTTTGGCCTGCCTTAAGCCAGAAGAAGACAGCCTTAGCGGTCGAAGTGACGTCTTCTTTAATCAGAGACATTACAGTCGACCGACTTACGCCACAAAACGGCTCTGGGCCCATAAAAGGAGCAGTAGAGGCCCTCTTGGCCAATTCATCCGCTTTCTCATTCGCTGGATGACCGCTGTGACCAGGTATCCAGTAAATGGAAACCTGGTTCCGTATGGATAGCTTCTGTAATGAGTCAAAGCACTCCAAAACTAGCCTGGAACGGAATTCCCATGAAAGGAGAGAGTTAAGAGCTGCCTGACTATCGGAAAAGATAGCTATATGCGCACCTCTAATTCCCCTGTCAGAAAATTAAAATGAACCATAAAAAATTTCTTTTGACGTTTTTACGAGCAAAAGGCACGTTCTCTCGTTCCTCGTTCATTCACTGTTAAAATTATAAGACCGGAACGATGAACGAAAGGAACGACCGAGTTCCTTGAGTCTTTCAGATCGGTCGGAACGATTCCACAAAAGGAACGATTTTGCCCAACTCTATAGAATACAACGATGTTAACTTGGCTGTTCTTTACTTGAGTGCTGAACTCGATTAAACGGGCTCCGTCCTCTCTCAGCAGATTCATCACCCTTTTTATACTCAACACAAAGCTTCCAAAATAATGTGAGAATATTCTTATTACTACTCGTAGCTTTCGATCACGTCATTAGTTCTTGTTACAATTCGTTTTGTTGGTTTGTGTGTATGTGCGTTGACAGTGGGACGTCATTGTAGGATCATAAGGGCAAAAATTTTTTTTATAATTTTTGGTGAAGTTTATAAAAATTAAAAAATAATAATAATCTGTAATTTTATTAAGCTTAAGGTCTCTTGTTTTTATATTAAAAATTTTTTCTTGGTTTTTTTCTGAAGAAGCCACACAAAAGAGTGGCAAAATATCAAAATATAAAGAATTAATTATTAATATAATAACAACGAGACTTTAAGCTTAAAGTGATAAAAGACAAAAAAAAAAGACGCATGTCTCCCAGTTTTGCCCCTAGCCATAAACTTTTTTATGGGTGCCCAAAGATGTGGGGCTTCAGTGTAATTTTGGCAAAATACTGATAATTTTATCAGGCTCATAGCTTGCAAATCGTTCGGAATTTTCATTTACTCTCTGAGGCAAAGTTGTAGCTCTTGTCATAAGGAACAAAAATTGTGAATATATAAAATCAAAAAAACTTCATCTTCAAGACAAAAATTGCAAAAAAAAAATTAAAAAAAATTCGATTTTTTAAACTTTTTTCTCCCTATTCAGGTCCATATGTAGCAAACCATTCAAAATTCAAGAAAACAAACAACTACAAAAATGTACCTAAGATCTCAATAAGCAACTTTGTAGAACATATGAACTTCCTAGGAATGATTCTTAACACCGTTTAGGTACCCAGAAAAAAATTTCAAAAAAGGTAATCGAGTTTGGAATTAACAATTTTTGGTGGAAGCTGTTCCTTACTGGATTACCAACTTAACGATTTTAACAAGGCGTGAGACTAAAATAATCGATTCTTGAGAAGTACTTACTTTTTTATTTGGCAACTTGTTCACGTAATCGATTTAATATAAAAGAATCATTCTTCTCACTTAGCAATTTGTACATATTTTTCTTTTAATTTTAGGTAATGCGATTTGTAAGCGAGTAATGAAATTTGGTAATCAGAAAAGTAAGTCATTATATGGCAAGTAGTTCTGATGGTAATGTGTAATTTTTTGCTGGGTAGCGCTTAGGTAGCCGCAAAAGTAACAATTTTTCAAACAAATGAAATTAAAAAATTTTCGGGAAATTTTTCACTTTTTCGTCTACCTAAGCGCTACCTAAACAGTGTTAAGAATCATTCCTAGGAAGTTCATATGTTCCAGAAAGTTGTTTACTGAGATCTTAGGTACATTTTTGTATTGGGTTGTTTCTTTGAATTTTAAACGGTTTGCCTAGCTATGGACCTGAACAGGGGGAAAATGGTAAAAATAATCGAACTTTTTTTAATTTTTTGCGAATTTAATCTTTAAGATGAAGTTGTTTGGATTTTATATGTTCATGTTAAAATTATTTTTTTTACTGCCTTATTTATAAAACTTATTAAGGCTTTATAAAGGCTTAGTAAGAAAAATTTTGTATGAAAATTTGTCTTAAAACCCCTTTATAAAGGCTTCATAATTTTTATAAATAAGGCTGTTAGTATTTAATAAATAAAATATAAATATCTTGATCACAATTAACCATTTTAAGAGACTCTTGAACTTTTTCATGTCAATTTTCCAGTTGTTTTAATTTTCATGTAATTAATATTTATGTAAGTCTTTTGGTAGTTGTGTTTGTATGTGTGTTTTTTAAGTTAACATATGAAATATTTTATATATGTGTGTATTTATAGGTATATGTATAAAAGTTAAGTTAACATACATACATACTTATAAATTACCCAGTCAGCATTTTATGAAATTAATGATCATATTCGAGTCTTTTTCGACTCCTCCGCACGATTAAAATAAGCATTTATGCGCTCGTTTTCGAGTCGAAAATGACTGTTCATTCGGGAGAAAATGGTACCCTAGCCACGAGTCTTCTAAAAGAGTCTTTTATGACTCGCATTTCTGATCAATTTATATTCACTTTCGAGACAGTTTGTGAGTATTTACATTCAGTTTTTTTTGTTTTAAATTTTTATATTTTTATATTTTCTTGATTTTACTGCACGAGCTTGTTGTTTTTTTTTTGTTTGTTTTTTAAACAAAACACTTTCTAAGTGTTTCTGGGATTCATTTTCGAATCATATTTTAAGCGCAGAACTGATTAATCAGTTTTTGATCATCTAAGGCAGTCGAAAGAGACTCAGTTTGGTGAAACAATCTTCCACATGCTGACTGGGTACATATGCATATGTGTTTTACTTGAGTATGTGCGTCTCTCTATGTATGTATGTTTGGATGTATGTATGTTTCCTTTATTCAATGTCTAGAACAATTTTTGTTTAATTTGTTATATTATATTGTTTTTAGTCGATGTGAAGATTTTCAATGTAACTGTGTCTATAAATATCTAAGTGTTTTTATGTATGTGCTTAAATTTTTTTAAGAAGTCTTTAAATCTCTTTAAACTATAGTTTAAGATATTGTTTTACAATTTAAATGTTTTTTAAAATAATTTTAATTATTTTTCACAATATAAGTACATATCGTCACATAAAATGCAAAACTCTTTAACTAGCATTTGAATAATTTTATGGTGAAAAAAAATATGCTAAAAATTAAAATAATTAGTGGGCATCGATCACTCGTCGTGGCAAACTGCTGGTGGGTGCAAATATTATGCAGAAGCAGCAAGACTAGGATATATCCTACATTCTGCAATATTACAATAACAAATCATATGCAATTGAAATTTCCTACACTAATTCATAAATCCTGTGTTGCGGCCTTACATGCGTACGTATATACATACATACATATCGGTACCTTAATATAGAAATGCTCTAACTCATTTTTTTTTTCGAAACTGAGAGAAAAAGTATATTTTCGATACAATGTCGCTTACGATAAAATCGAAAGAAAGGCTCGATATGGAGCAAATGACCTGTACCTGGATTCACTAACTTTTATTACGATAATCGTATCGCTATAATAAATATAACGAAAATTTATCGACATTGCTATTCAGTAACATATTTTAACGATATTCGCTGTCGGTTGGAGGAAAATAAAATCAAGTCACATGCTCAAATTCATTGAGTTTTTCTTTATCTTTCTTTATGCATTTCGCTTATTTTTACATTTTCTATACAGAGATACCACATAATATTGTTAAATTAAACTATTTTCTTGAGATTTAGGTCAGTTAATATTTTTAATTTATTGGTTCAATATTTCGTTAACTTCTTCAGGATATATATTTTTTGGTTTGTTTGATATTTATTTATTTTTTATTTTTTTATAAATAAGATAATGTTGGGGACTATCGTAAAAAAGGAATTACGGAATCACATTATCGTTACCACAAACGAATAAATATGTCGATAAATATTACGATTTTCGGTTCGCAAAAAGTTACAGAATCCAGGTACGCAAGTATTTAAAAAGCTTCTGATTGGCAGATTTTGTAAAAAATTCGAATCTACAAATTGTATCCAAGATGCATAAAAAACAGTTTTTCAGCAAAAAAAAAATATATATCAATCGGCGGCTAATTTTCAGCAGCTAATTAGCCAAAAAAAAAAAAATTGGCGGCGGCGGCGGCTGGTCAACACAATTCGGCGGCTCGGCTAAGCCGGCTCTCAGCCGATTGGCGCAGGTCACTGCTGTTCGTTTGTTGACAAAAAAAAGTGCTTGTGACATGTGCTAAGTACTTTGTATGCACTCAATCTCTCTTTCTAAACGTAATTAGAGCAAATTATACTAGAAATTTATTTTTAAATCAAAACAACAATAACGGGATTTTTGATCAAAGAAAGAAACTCTGATAAGATTTTGCGAGTTTTTATTTTTATTTTTTGATAAACACAAAAAAGCAAAAAAAGAATTTCAAATCTGTTTATCTTGACATACAGATGCTGAAATAGAAACATTAAAATTAAATTAAATTAAAGATTTGTAATCAGAAATAATTTCTTATTCGGGCTTAAGTTCAGTAATTTCAATTCTTTTTGAATGAACTATTTTTTATTAATTAATGTGAGTTTCTACAGAAGAGAAGAAAAATTAAACTAGACTTGCTTATTAGCTGTGAGAAATACCGATATTTTTCTGTGCAGCCACGCACTTCACCAGCACCCTAGTCTATCTACTTGGGTAGAGATTGTTATTAACATCAGCTATTTAAGATAAATTCTAATGAAACGGAATATGAGAAATGTTTGTTGTGTATACAATTATTGATTTACCTTTGGTAAATACATTTGTAAGTATCACTTTTCATTTTCTGTTTTTCATTTTTTCATTTTTCTATTTAGGTTAGCACGAAGTTATATTACTCTACCCACGTATGTTTAACTATTCTTGCTTATCTTTTGCGATCATCACATTAATTACTTTTACTTATTCGATGTACCTAGTAGATAGACTAGGGTGCTGATGAAGTGCGTGGCTGAACAGAAAAATATCGGTATTTCTCACAGCTAATAAGCAAGTCTAGTTTAATTTTTCTTCTCTTTAGAAACTCACATTAGTTAATAAAAATATGTCATTCAATAAGAATTGAAATTACTGAACTTAAGCCCGAATAAGAAATTATTTCTAATTACAAATCTTTAAATTTAATTTAATTTTAATGATTTTTATATTTGTGATTTGAACGGGCTAAGGTTCGTATTGCTTTTTAAGCCAAATTACATGTGATAATTATTAATGAACAAATAACAACAAAGTCTGTTGTAAATATTCTGACTAACAACACATAGTTGAACGGAACAGCCAGCCGTTTTGATTGATGATTTTATTTCAGCATCTGTATGTCAAGATAAACAGATTTGAAATGCATTCACCTACTTGCGTATATCCCAGCGAACTTTATTTTATACCTGTATGTATCGATACTCATTCTTCTTTATACTCGTACCCTCGCATATATGCGCATATCTATGGATATACTCATGACTTACAACTCAATAACAAAAAATTCTATTAAAAGTAAACAAATTAAAGTCGACTAAAAGTATACTAGTGAAAACGTTTTGTCATTGTATTGACGTGGCATCGACAAATAGTCACAGAATACGGACAAAAAAATATACATAATTATGAAAATAAATATTTTTTACTACAAACATAACCTTGATCATTAGTATTTCAATATGTTTTCGGGAATTCGGGTTTATATCACGTCTAAAGAAATAATAAAATTTGTACAATTTTAAATGCTTTTTAATGGAAACTTTAAAACGTTTCGTTATTGAATACACATTCACATTTAACTGTGAATCACGCAACTGATAACAAACAGATATTCAAATTTAATCATTATCATCATCATCATACTTTAAAAAGACGAGTAGCAAAGTTTATCTTTGTTATCTTTTATTATTTTTGTTATAAAATTTATACAGTAAGTTAACAAAAAGGGCCAACAGATGCTGTGAATTTTAAAATTATAAGCAGTTCTCTAATGCGTGCTTCAACCATATGATCTCTTAAATTTTTTTTTATGAAGCAGCAAACTTTCAAGTAACGCGTAACACAGATATAATAAATTGCATTTTAATCTTAATTGGTTACATATTTATTATTTAGGTGAACTATGTATATAACTATAATGAATTTTAATCAGTAATAAATTCTTAATCGGGCTCAAGTTCAGTACTTTCTTATTAAAGAATGAAATATTTTGTTATATAAAGTAGAAAAAAGAAAAGTTATGCTAGACTTGGGCCGGACAAATTGCTGCATTTTTCTGTGCCACCACGCACTTCATCAGCGCTCATGTCTCTCTACTAGGGCAGAGGGTGTTTGCTAACATCAGCTACTTAAGGCTTGAACTCAGTATCGTACACAATCGTATGACTTTTGATAAAATGTAAACCTAGTATGAAGAGTTTATGAAAATTTAAAAAAAAAATTATTAAATCGGGGTGGTATTTTTTTTTTTCAAAAGACATACGATAATGTATGATACTGAGTCCAAACCTTAAGTAGTGGATGTTAGCAAGCACCCTCTGCCCTAGTAGATAGACATGGGTGCTGATGAAGTGCGTGGTGGCACAGAGAAATGCGGTAATTTCCCCAGCCAAAGTCTAGTTAGTTTGACTTTTCTTGCTTCTTTAACAAATTACATTAATTAATAAAATATTTAATTCTAACAGAGAAAAAATTATTTACCAATTCTGTGGCAATAAGGAAAAATTGCTTAAGTCATATTTTACTGTTTTGCAGGAGAGCAATTTTAAGCGTTCAATTCGATTTAAAGAAATTTATTTCTTTTACATTTAAATTGGGAAATTCTCTTTTAACCTTTATTTTTTTTAACCAATCTTCGTTCTACACACCATAAGTAATACATTTAAGTGGAAATATACCAAAGTATAATCTTAATTGACCTATTATTCCAAATGAGATTTGAAGTCTAAAAAAAAATAAGTCGCAAGTCATAGTGCTATAACTTCCTGAAAAACCACGCAAACTAATTGAGATTTTGACCAGGGATACTGTCCAATATGTAGATTACAGAGGTACCATTAATTAAAAATCAGTTTATCTCGACTTAAGCACTTTTCCCAGTTTGCCATAGAATTAATGTTTTCAATTAAGAATTTAATTGATTCAGTCATTCATTCATTCATTCTTTCATTTATTTAATTAATTAATTGTACTAATTAATTTCATTGAAAAACTTAATTGAATTTATTATCAATTTATTTATAGGTGAAAATTTAATTAATTTTTTAATTGATATTACAAATATTTTAATTGATACATATTACAAAATTATTCATATCACTTTTTTGTGCGAAATATAATAATTGAAAAAAAACTGAACTTGAGCTCTATTAAAAAATTATTCCTTTTAATCTTAAGTTACTTTTAGCGCATACTGTATCCTTAGTCTGTAACTTAGTTTTAAGATAAAGACAGTGATTTTATATCTAAAAGAAAAATTAATATAACAAATTTTCTCTTAAAGTTAAGACGCACAATTGTTATTATTTAGCGATTCGTGCGTTTATATTTCAGACAAGTTTTACGCTAAAATTTCAAAATGTTTTAAAAATAAAATTTAAAGAAAACATATTAAAATTAACAAAGTATAAGAAAAATATGTAAGCTATAGAAAAAATTAAATACGCGTAACTTTCTTTAAAACAATTAAAGAAATTACTTTTCGCATCCATAAGAGTTTTAAAAAGTAATGGCCGGTTATCGTACCCTGCCCTTGGCACCAGTTTCAGCTACAGCCATGGCAACGGTATCGGCCCAACCGAATGGGCCCACCATGTATCATCATCAGTCGATGACGGCCATGTCAAATAACGGTATTATCTATCAATCGGCGGTACACGCCTCCATACACAGTTTAAATACAGTACAAAACCAACGTTCAACCACACATCACATTTTAGCTACAGCAACGGCCACAGCCGCAGCAGCAGTAGCAACGGCCACGGCCCGTCAATATGCTGCTAGAGGGTCAACAACAACACCACCGGTACCGCCAACTCTACCCACGGCTGCAACCACCCACCTTGGTCTTGCACATCAGCAACATCAGCCGCAACACCAACACCAACAACACCAGCTGCAGCAGCATCAGCAACAACAACAGCATCATCATCAGCAGCAGCAGCAGCATCAGCAGCTAATGCACCATCAACAACGAGCGGCCATGCAGCATCAGCAGCAACAGCATCCACATCATCAGCAATTGATGGCTGGCCAATCTCAGCCTCACCCTCACCCTCATCATCATCACCATCATCATTTAGCCCAACATCCACATCACCCGCACTCGCACTCGCACCCTCATCATCATCCCCAACATCATATACATCCTCATCATCCTCATGCCCATCAGCAGATCGCTCTGCACCAGAATCTCTTCTTCAGCGGTACCAGTTTGGCGGGGCACGCCCATCATCGCCAGCTATTTAGTCACATGCAAAGTGCTATTATGCCTCTGGGTGTTAGTAAGTATTTTTTATATTATTTTTAAGAATTAATTCAGAGATAAATTTGATGTCATAAAATTCAAGAAAAATTTTTTTTGATTGATCAACTTCTTAAAGTATCAAATATTTGTTGATCTCCATGAGATGATAAAGTGTGATTTTATTAATTGAATTTGTTAGTAACTGTACAAAAAAAAAAAAAACTGGGGTCTAATCGTCGGTTTCGATAGCGAGCTGATTCGATCACGTTTTTTTGTTTGAGATTATGGCATTCGCTATTGAACAATGTAATAATGTGGTTCGATATCGAATACCATAATCTCGAACTGAAAAAACCTGGGGGCGAATTATGGCACACGTTATCGAACGAAATTACGAAATATTTCAATAGAGTTTATATGGAAAAATTTCGCAATTTCCTTCGATAACGAGTGCCGTAATTCGCCCCCTGATCTATTCAGCTCGTTATCGAAAGCGACTATTAGACCCCAGTTTTTTTTGTACAGTTATTAAAAAATTCAATTAATAAAATCACACTTTATCATCTCATCGAGATCAACAAAGATTTGACACAATATATAAAGTAGATTGCCAGTTCTCACGGTTGTATAAAATTGGTCAAAAAATCTAACAATTTATTGTCAGACGGTTATATGACAATAAATTCATCTGACAAAACCGCCAGACGAAAAATTCTGAGTTCACACGGTTGTCATTTGCAAAATTGTCAGATCTGTTGTTATGCGTTGCCAGACTCAAAGCACTCAATCGTTTGTTGTTGTATTAAATGTAAAAAGTGAAAATATAAATTATTATGGATCATAAAGAAGCAATTACAATGATTTTGTCTACATAAAGTTTACTATATATTTTTTCTTTAAAAGCAAGCGTGTGCAGTGCTGCCCATAGAAAGAATTGTATTATAATAACGCCATTGTTCGATGCATAAACTTCGCACATCTGACAATATTAAAATGTCTGATAAATATCTGGCAATAATTCTTTAATGTGTCCACACGATTGTGATATAGATTTATTTTTATTTTGTACGACGAAGAAAAACCAATTTTCTCTCTCTCTCTCTCTCTCTCTCTCTCTCTCTCTCTCTTTGCACACACTATAACAAGGCTGCCAAATAAAATTATCGAAAAATCGTCGAAATCCCAATAAACTATAAAATAATCGCCATTTTATACTCGAAAAATCGTCAGAAAAATCGGACAATTCAAAATGAATTTTTTAACGTGTAAACTAGGGCGGCTTGATTTGTATGGCTGAAACAAGAATTAAAAAATCTTATAGTAAAAACGAAACTATGTATAATTCTAAGAAAATTTTGCGAAGAAACAGTGGGTATAAAATCAAACTCTCTAACGCGCCTCTCGACATGAAAATGTATTTCCTCTTCCTGAGCTGATTCTTGTTTGGCTACCTTATTTAAAGACGTTGAATTTAAAGGTGAAAATGGGGAACCAATTATTAAGGCCATGTCAGATGAAACTTTTGCTTCGCGTTGCGTTCAAGATTCGCTTTGACATCTAAGATGAAATGTACATGCTTATATGAAACATGTCACATATTAGTTAAAGCACTTTTAACGCAAAGCGAAACAAAAAATTAGGCAACTCTCAACTTTTTGCGTGCTTTGACAATCAGTTGGTATACTTTTCTTTATTTGTTTGACCAAACTCGCATGTAAATATGAAATTTGTATTAAAATTTCGGTAAATTTACATAAAAAACGTGTTAGTGACATCAGAGTAGTAGAATATTTCTGTGTTTTATACATAAAACAAAACAGTGAGTGTTGTCGAAGTTTTTATTGTGTCATACACATTTTGCTTCACGCTTTTTTCCCCAAAGTTAGAAACGTCACACAGAGCGTTGAAGTTGTATCTGACACCGCCTTAATGGTTAAATCTAACATCAGAGCGCCCTCCTTCGTTATGTAACAGAATCAACGGCGAAGTAAAATAACCAATAAAATAGCTAGTAAGCAAAGCTTCAAAACTTAATACGCCTCATTTGACACCAGAAGGCGCTGCAACAGTGCATTATTAAAAAATGCGTCCAAAAAAGCAGAGTTGTAAAAGAATGAAGATTTCCTCTATATTTTCCTTCATCTTCATACTTCACTATCACTACTATCCCTTCCCTATCACTCTCTCCCATTAAGTTCTCTTCAACACACAGGTAGGACAAAGGGATCACTGTTTTGGACCCAAGTGAGCTGGATTCTAAATTTCATCCTTCTTTACAAGCAGACTGCTAACCTAACCCAACCTAGTAGCATTTATTTCAGTACATACATATTTCTATTTGAAAAATTTGTAATTTAAAAAAAAAAATGTTTTTCTAAAGAAGAGAAAATAAATTTTCATGTCGAGAAGGTGCGGTATAGGGATTGATTTTAGACACGTGCTTTCTTCGGAGAACTTTATCAGAATTTCTTGTAGATTACGGTTGCTATACAACTTTTGCAAAAAAAAAAAAAAAAAAAAAAAAAAAAAATACCACCCTAGTGTATAGATATGTTTTATTTCATATGTTTATTGGGAAATTGAAACTATTGTCCTCTTTTAACCCCTCATAACGTTGTTTCCCTCAATGATAATATTATGGAAATTATTGCCAAGTTATGTCCAAGTTTTCGTCTCAGTACTTTTGATGGTCGCAATTTTTTATAGATATCAATTTAATATAAAGAGTGGGCAAAATTACAATAAAATATTTTAGTAGGTAAGCAATACATGAATTGCAGTAGTCGATTTTTCATAAAAACTGTAATTTTTTTACTTTTAAAAAATCGTCAGTTTTAAGGAAAAAATCGTCAAATCGTCATTTTCCTATTCTCGGCACCAAAAATCGTCAAAATGACGATAAATCGTTAAATCTGGCAGCAGTGCACTATAACCAACTTTAGCAATTTTAAGAGCTGAATTCGCTGAGTAAATTCGTCGTTATTGTGCTTCACACGACGAATTTACGCAACGAATTCTTATCGACGAATTCGTCGATGTGGACGAAATTCGTCGTTCGTCCCAGTTGTGTTCCTAGCATAAGCCATTTGATCGCTGTTACAACTCTGCTATTGTGCCTTTTGTTAATTTCTGTAGCATCATTGCAGAGCCTCTGGTGTTAAGTAGGCGCATTATTTCAAACTTCCTATCCGCTTTATTTTTTACTTTACTGCGCCAATGACTAATTAATATACATAGACACTAACAAATATCACAAAAATCTATGATGTTGATATGACTGGGCTTAAACAGTTATTGAACTCGGGTTCTCAAAGACCATCAATTGTTTCGTAGTCGACTCACTAAATATTTCAGCCAACGGCAGGCCTCCCATTTCAAAGATTGTTTAGCAGCAATCTTAAAATTTAATTATGTAAATAAACAAAAATTATCAATTTATATATGTCTAACAGAGGTGTCTGTGACAAAAAAAAAAAAAAAAAAAAAAAAAAAAAAAAAAAAAAAAATTTCTTAAAACTTTTTATTTTTTTTTAAATCAATCCTCGTGCTAGGGATTGGTAAATCGATTTCGATTCCAATCGAAAACCGATTTTATGTTTAGAAACCCCGATTTTTTGTAATCGATCTTACGTCTGCGATTTTATACTGAAATCGATTATTGGGCTATAAAAGTCGATTTTTTATTATTATCAAAATGTTGGCAATTTTTTAAGTATTGCTGGGTGAAGAATATTGGTTTAATAACTAATATTATTCATCTCTATTTTGTAACTTTTTATCGACATCAATGCCAAGACAATATCGAAAAAAGGACACTTACTTTCTCTCCCGACTTTTTTCAGAAAAGATGTTATATCTTCTAAACGGCTGGACCGATTTTTTTTCAAACATAGCTAAGAACCCTCTCGATCAAGTCATCTTTCAAACAGAAAAAACTAAATGAAAATCGGTCCAGCTGTTTGGCCTGTACGTGGACACAGACAGACACACAGATACAAAGATACACAGATACACAGACACACACTACAAACTTATAACACCCCTTTTTTTAGTCGGGGGTTAAAAAATAGAACTTAAGTGCCCTATTTTGACATTGCCTGACGTTGATGTTAACAAGAAAAGTAAAGGTGATTAGTTTAAAACATTTAAACTAATAATCCTTAGAAGTAATTTCTGAAATTTAGTTTACGTATAATTTTAATTTAAAAATTCAGCTTTAATATCTAATATGCATATATATATATATATATATATATACATATGTATGTACCTTACTGAGTTTAAAGTGTTTCGCTAAATTAACTTTGTGTGTTTTTTTAATGTACATAAATATGTTAACTTTTGTTTTTTTTTTGTTTTTTAATTTTTATAAATAAAGATTATTTTGTTTATAAACTAGCCAATTTGCCTTAAGCGATTTTAAAATCGATTAATCGATTTCAAAAATCGAAATTAAAAAAGTTGATCGAAATATCTAAAATCGATTTTTGAAGATATTTGCCAATCCCTACCTCGTGCATACTTGCATGGAATACCGACAAGCACGTGTGTGTGAATAAAATATGAGTATGTTTATGTGTGCGTGTATTCTTTTTAACAGTTCTAACGGTTAACAGTAATGCATGTAAGGACTAGTCCAAAGAGGAGTAGGAGTACTCCAAAACTACTCCAAATATATGAAGAAAAGTTGGCCGATTTAACATTGCGATGTCCTAGGGTTGGACCACATGACCAACTTTGCATTACATCAGAATAAAGGGGCCCATACACTACAACAGCATGCATGCGCAATCAAGTGTTTGTGCCAGCGGTTTGGTAGTGTATGGGCATTTGGTGCGATTGTACGGTTCGCTGTAGCGATGTCAATTAGAGTTTGATATTTTGCTGATGGTACCAGCTCGCTGGTGTGGTATATAGTGAAATAAGCTCAGTTGAGCAAAGTTGTCATGGAGCAAACATGCATTTAAGTAATATAATTTGTCGAAATATAATTTGTTTCAATGGTAAACAGAATTTTAGAACTTTAGTTATACATAGCTGCTAATTTTAACAACATACCAATAATAATTGCAACAAAATATGTGTCACTATTCATAACCACCCTTCCCGAAATTTTGTAAGAAATGAATATTGTACCAGCTTGCTGGTATGTTGTGTGGTTCGAGCATGAATGCTCAATCGCTTGTTTGTGCGTGCATGCTGTTGTAGTGTATGGGCCGCTTAACCCTAAAACTACCCCATATAGAATAGTTATAGACTACTCGCATACAATTTGTAAGTGCCTAAAGCACCCCATACACGATTCAATTCAATTTTCAATTGAGTCGGTTGTTGTCCAAATCAAAGCGTGTATGGCTCTGTCAATTGATTAGTTTGGCAGTTGTCGAGTTGGTTGAAGAAAAACCAAAAGATTTTGAGTTTTCATGTTGAGTAGTAAATCTTTCAATTCGATTGTGTTGTGTGTGTTCGAGTCTCTTGATTAGCTGTCAAAATTTATGTTTGTAGCTTTATTTTGTATAGAAAAATTTATGTATGTATGTATGTTTAAAATTGTATTTAATTTCATTGAATTCTAAATAAAAAATATTAAAATTAATGAATAAATGCAATAGAAGTTTTAAATTTTAAAATTTTTAATTGTGAAAAAAATATAAATTTGACAGTTGAATGAAAATCTTTCAATTCAGCTTATGAAGTGTGTGGCCAAGAATCAATTCAATTGAAAGACTCAATTCACAATTGAATTGAAACGTCTATGGGGTGCTTAAGAAGAACGATCATAATCGTTTAAACACGAACACTTATCGTGCAGCATTGCATGATTGTATGAAAACGAAATGATCCATGACTGCATTACATGGGACCATGATGTAACTAGTCTGTTTCATCTAGATTGGACCACGTACTCCAATAGTATTTGCAGGGAGTAACAAAACCAACTCGATTGTTTTTTTTTTTGTGTCTAACATAAAAGAAATTTAACACTCTTCCTGTAAATCCTTTAGGTGCGCGACGTAAAAAAATCCCCTACAACTGAAAAAGATTTTCAATGGAACCACAGAAAATAATTGTTACGTTGAATAAATAAAAAAAGTTAAAGAACAAAACAAAGAAACAACAAAACAAATGTTGTTGCTGCGTTGAATTTTTATTATTATAATTTTTTTATTTTTTGACTGTTGACTGTTTTGATTTCTATGTTTGACTTTTGCTCTCTATATCTCTGCAAATGTGTTGGTGTATTTATGTATGTGCGTGCACAGTTTTGTCCTTAAATTTCCCTGACGTTTGTCTATGCTTCCGTCTTCGATGTTGTCATGAACGTTCAAAAGTTTGTTGGTTTGTCTGTCGTGTCTGTTCTTAACTTTGGCAAAAGTGTCTCCAGTTGCTTGTCGCTGTGTATTGTCTCACTAAATT
Source organism: Tachina grossa (assembly GCA_949987645.1). Classification (NCBI taxonomy): domain Eukaryota; kingdom Metazoa; phylum Arthropoda; class Insecta; order Diptera; family Tachinidae; genus Tachina; species Tachina grossa. The sequence goes on along the minus strand of OX465278.1, from coordinate 46,149,443 downwards.
GTTGTTGTTGTTGTTACTGCTTTTTTGATTTCCTTTAAACAGCTGTCGATGTAAGTATGTATGTATGTGTACCTGCGTGTTTGTGTGTGTGTGTGTGTGTGTCTTGTTGTCCTTAAAATCGTTTTAGTGAAAATATTGTCGTTTTCTTTTTGTTTTGCTGCTTTATTAAATATTTATGGGCAAGTGTGTGTGTGTGTGTAAAGGTGTCGTTGTTGTCGTCAATGTTGTTGCTGTTGTTGCTTGTATTGTAACTTTCTACACACCAAAGAATGTTGCAAGACTATTGTAAGTACGCGTTTATCCGTGCGGTAACGATGTGTGAATTACAGGAAAACATTTTTGAAATAAAATTTAATGAAATGGAAGAAAATGTCAAACAGTCAGAAAGTAGGCTCATACAATTTACTTTTTTAAGTTACATAAGTGGAAGTTTTTAAATATTTGCTTTGGAAAAACTATAAATCGGTATTATTTCTCAAACGACTATTTACGATATTTGAATTGTGAATGCCAAAGGCATTTCACAAATATTTATTTAAAAGTGGCAACAAGTTTAGAATAACTTTGGTTAAACTTATAAGATAGATAATATGCTAAAAGGAATTCTAATTTGACATGGCAATGGCTTTAGGAATGAGTGACACAATCTGATCTCTTTAATGATAAATATTAGAAGCTTAACAGGTTTTATTGTACAGGGTGGGAATAACCGAGAATTTATTAAAAGTTGGAAAACTAAGCCTGCGGTAGCCTGTTTGATCAACAGCAAGAGAGTTGCTTCTTCTGGCTTTTATGTTCCCACAGGAATAACTCTTTGTGATAATAGGTGTGACTATCCGAGGAAACCAGTCTGTAGCCGGTTATCCATTAGACTTATTTATGTGCCTATTCTCTGAAATGACAGAGTATACTCATATGTCCCTATTTACACTATGCAAGTCTTATTGCTAAGCTGATTAGTTTATTAGGAGAGAGAGACGGGGGGAAAAGAAACGTTGCTGTTCCCCTCGTCTCTCTCTCTCTCTCCCTGAAACTAATCAGCTTAGCAATAAGACTTGCACAGTGTGTTTTGGGACTATATATACTTACTTGAACAGAGTCAGAACTCTAAAAAAAAGTTTTGCAGGAAACGAGCTTTGCATTTACTAACAAAATAAAAGAAAAAAATTTTGAGCATACAATATATTTGTATGAAATCTCTAAAAATATGAAGAAGTATAGTTCTGCATTATTTATTCAAAAACCACATTTATTAAATTATGACTCTATTGCAGCAAAAAATCGCTGTCTATTAAACGAAGAGACGAAGTCCTTCCTAAGAGTCTAATGTCTCCTTGAGTTACAAAGGCGATAGATATGAAACCATTCGACATGATACTTTGAGGCCTGATCAGTGGCTTCATTGGAACTATGGGCATCAGTGTCCGGGCAGTTCATCTCCTTAAAATGATCTTAATATTTGTTGACCCAAGTATAGCGACGCGGTTCTGTCCGTTCTGCCCCAAGGAGGTTAATAGATAATGCTTTCTTTCAGAAAATAAGTCCGGAATCGTAATAAATTACGGATTAAGAATCTTTGTATTCTACTTGATTGCTTGAACCAACCAAACTCTTCAAAAAGACTTATGATACGTGCGGTCATGGATAAAATCCTTTTTCGTGGGAACGCCGGCTGTGAGCAACAACAGTTACTGCATATAATCTAGGAGAAGCATACGCTTGTGATTTTTACCAAAAATAGCCAGAAGAAGGATTTTTAAGGATTAATGCTCGACCAATTCCAGCGTTCTGTAGCCTTCGGATAACCGAAAACCTCTCTAGATGCCGTTAGTATTCAATTGGTGGTGTTTCTAATGGTGGCGGCTAGTTTTGGTATTGAGGATGCCTCCCAAAGTTATCCGCGGCATGGTAGAATTTCTCGTGTGCCTCTTAAGCCGTTCGAGATCAGATGGCTTACAGCATATCTGCAAGTTACTTACTTATAGACGCACACATAACAACTTCACAATAAAATCTAGAAACAATGGTTAGTTTAAATTATTTTCGGCAATAATTTTGCTTCAAATATGTTTCATGTTAATTCAACATGATGATTTACCGTATTCTTCCAAGAAAATGTTTCCTTTTAAAATAACTTTATTTCATATCGTTTTAACATTCCAATACTGTTAAAATCAAATGAAGCGTCTTGTTGAATCAAAGTTATTTCCAGTTGAAACAACATTCATTTAATGTAGTCATTTTATTTTTATTACGTGATTGTATGTATTGGCACAAGGCTCAACAAATTTCCCTGCCCAAAATTTTAACTCGAAGTCATCGTGTGCTAGGCAAGGCCCTTACCTCTGCAGCCATAACAACCTCACATATTTTTTAAGATGCACACTAAATAAATACCATCATGAATTAAATTTTAATTCAATATGATATAATGGATCATTTAATATAAAATTTATTTGAAATTAAATTCATAATCTAAAAAACACAAGCTGCGAATCTTTTATATATTATCTGTCTTATTCATAAAAAATATTTCAGGTTTTTTAAGCGCTTATTTGACATATTTCTATGGGAAATTTGCCAAATAAAGCTGTAATAAACCTAAAATATTTTTTATGAGTTAGACCATATATATATTGCGAGTATATATATTGTATTATGAAAAACGATTTAGACACAAGACCGATTTCAAACAAATAACCGCCGTGATGTGCTTGCTATAGTCATTTTGTCAATCATTTTTTAATTTGTTTTTTTTTAATAGTTTTTTCAATAATTTTTGATTAATTTGATTTCCTAAAATGATACTCAAAATCGACCGGAATTCATTTACACCTTTTTAAAACGATTATTTTGAGAACGATCGGTTTTCCATCACTTACCGGCTTAAATTTCCATTTTCCAAAATAAATGTAGTGCTGCTATCTAAAGCTACGGTCACACTTGTCAAACATTTGCCCAAAAAAGCGTAACCACTAAATGCTAATGCAAAATCTTTCAATTCAGACTAAAGTTTGTCAAGTTGAAGAGTATCGATTAATGTTGGATTCTATAACCTTTTCTATTAGTTGTGTTCGAAACTGTTTAATTTGATAAACCAGTGTCTGGATCAAAACTTTTTTCACTAGTGTTTGTTGGTTACGCTTTTTTGGGCAAATATTTAACAAGTGTGACCGTACCTTAAGATAAGCCTGTCGGTTCTTTTTTTAGCGGTTACGGCATATATCTCCCTTTGGAAGTCGCTGAAACATATTAGACTTTATCAAGCTGTATTGCAGTGCATAGACATGAGCATTTTAAAGCTCGTAAAAATGCCAATAATAATTTAATTATAATACACTGGCAAAGTGTGTGTATATAAAGGGTCCGACAGATAACTTTTTTTTTTGAAAATGCTATAAAAAAAACTACTGAAGCTTCGGCTGTGTGGCACGTAGCGCCGTCCTGTTGAAACCAAATGTTGCCAATATCCTCCTCTTGAATTTTTGTGAACAAAAATTCGTTCAACATGGCCCGATAACGGTCGCCATTGACTGTAACGGCCACTCCTTGCTCAATGGCCCAATTATGCCTCTGGACCAAAATCCGCACCAAACAGTGACTCGTTTTGGGTGCGTCGGCTTTTCAATGTATGCGTGCGGGTTTTCTGTGCCCCAAATGCGACAATTTTGCTTGTTGACATACCCGCCAAGATCAAAATTAGCTTCATCTGAAAAGATGATTTTTTTTTGCAAAATCGGCATCTTTTGTAAGTCGATCGCAGGCCCACTTAGCGAAGCGAAAATGCATTGGATGGTCAGTTGGCTCGTTCAGCGAAAGGATAAAACTAATTATGTGTCAAATCAGACATGAGCTAAGTGTTACCATTCACGAAATAAGCACTAGTTGAAAAAAAACACGTTAGATGGCGGACCCTTTATAAAGGGTGTCCCAACAAGAACGCAAGATTTAAATTTGGCGCCATTCGAAGTGTCATTGTTTGACATTTGAACAATTGTTATTGTTTGCTAGTAGAAGGTACGAGGTTATTAAAAATGGAGCGCTACACGAATGAACAACGCATTCTCATTGTGAAATTGTTTTACCAAAATGGTGAAAGTTTAGCGGCTACAGTTCGCAAATTTGCGATCAATTTGGGGTCACAATAATACTCCAAAAGAGTCAACTCTAAAGAGATTAATGGATAAATTTACCGAAACTGGGTCTGTTAGTGATGTAAAACAACAACGCGCCTTCTACCAGGTCGATCGACCGAAAATGTCGCAGCTGTACGTGATGATGTCGCTCAAACGCAGGTCAAGCGCAAACAGTCAATGGTGTTCGGTATCGTGAAATGATAACCAGTTTTTTCGTGCCTAGAATTGAAGAAATGAATGTGGAGGGCATGTGGTTTCAACAAGACGGCGCCACATGTCATACATCCAGAGAAACAATTCAATTGGTACATCAGTCATTTCCCGGTCGTGTTATTTCACGTTTTGGAGACCAGAATTGGCTGCCTAGATCGTGCGATTTAAAACAATTAGACTTTTTTCTTTGGGGTTTTTTGAAGTTGATGGTTTACGCGAATAAGCCGACGACGACTCAAGCCTTGAAAGAGGAAATTGGACGCTGCATTAATGAAATAACGCAGCATTTGTGCAAAACGGCCATTGAAAATTTCATTAAAAGATCGCGTGTGTGCCAGCAAAGCCGCGGCGGCCATCTGCCCGATTTGTTGTTCCACACATAACCTCATTTTGTCTACTTTACGATATAATAAAGCTGCACGATTTTTTTTTTTTAAATATCTGTGTTTTATTTAAAATTTAAATCTTGCGTTCTTGTTGGGACACTCTTTATGTGTATGTGTATAGAAAAAGCGTATGTTCTTACAACTTTTTCCTCCCAAAAGTCAAACAAAAACTTTTGATTCTTTTTTTTCAAGTGTTTTATTTTTCGTCTGTTACACGTTAAAGATTGTTTTAACCAACATATTTACAAGTGTAACTTAATAGCATTGAAAAAGAAATAAAAGTATTGTATGCAGCTGATCCGAATCTTATATACCCTTCTCCAAAGAACATATGGATTGATTATATACATAAAAACATCAGTACATACATATTTGCTTTGTGAAAGAAAAATGATTCAAGTATTTTTTGCTCTATTGCAGTTTATGGTGACCTATGAGTATTTTCCGACTAAAGAATTTAATTCAAAGATTTTATTGTCGATATAAGCAATAGTTGCATCTAAGAATTTTTTTCAATAATAATATTTTATATTTTTGATTTGAACGGGCTAAAGTTCGTATCGCTTTTTAAGCCAAATTACATGTGATAATTATTAATGAACAAATAACACCAAAGTCTGTTGTAAATATTCTGACTAACAACACATAGTTGAACGGAACAGCCAGCCGTTTTCGATATAATATTTTATATTTTTTAAATAAATGAAAAGAAATTGCTAAGAAAAAACTTTAACATAGATCAGCACTTTCCAATGGCAATTTATTTACCCATATCTGAAGCAGCTTCAAAGCCCATATACATACATATGTATGTACCTAAAATAATTACCCACTTGACCTGAGATTCGATAAAAAAGAATGTTCGATATTTGTTCGCAAATCTAAAAAAAATTCCAATGTTCGCTAAAGCTGCAAACTTCGCACTTCTCTCGATAGTTTTTCGAATATGTAGCTGTAAGATAAAGATACCAAGTTCAATGCATGACAGCACTGTAAGTTAAAAAAAAAAGATAAGAACACTCACTTACATATGTGCAATAATTGAATGAAAAAAAATTTGCCACGATAGCCCAGTGGATGTATGTTAGTCTGTTAAAGTCGAGGTACCAAGTTCAACGCCTGCAGCGTAAGTTACGGAATTAAACAAATAAATAAAATTAATAAAATAAGTAAGTTAAAATAAATAAATAAATAAATAAATAAATAAAATGACTTTTTACTTTTTCTGCTGCATTTTTGCGGTATCGAAATTAATTCGATAATCTCTCACTTTTGATATTGCTGACGAAATCCGAGATCGAAGGTTTTTTGGGACAAAACTGAGCGACGGGTGAAAATTTTTCGATTCATTTTTGAGTGTCACGCTCGTTGGTTTTACACGATAAATGTTCGAGGTATATCCGAAATCGATATCATTAACGAAAGCCGTGGTCAAATGGGTATATGCACACATGCATATGTATGATTGTGCGTCACGTCTCATGTGTATTTAAGCTTTAAATTTTAAAGATTGATTTTCACGTTTTGGACGCACAATTTACGAAAATGGTTCATAGTGCGCCGTTTTATGGACATCTCTTTTTTATGCTTAAGTATTGGTTTTATGTGCGTATGTGTGTGTGTGTGTGTGTGTGAGATAGAGAGAATGCTATATAAATTTTGCTACCTGCCTTTCTTTCTCATTATAAAATCAATATTCGGCTAAATATAATTATGGTTTCTACAAAAATTAACGCAAACAATGGCAGGGTTGGAAAAATTGATACGATCGTAAAAGCCGCTCAAAAACCGTGCTAGTATTTGATACACTCAAAAAAATTTTAGTATTGCATCTACATAACAAATAAGTTAACTTATATCATATTTTCCGGGGTTTTTTTTATAAAATTTAATATTACAAAACTGTTTAATATTTAAACTCAAACTCCCATTTCCAATATTGTGATATTAGGTAAACACTTTATTTTCACAGATTTTTTTTTTTTAATTTAACTAACAGTAAGGAATTGTTTATTAACGTTCTTTAGCGATACACTTAATAGTTCCATTTAATAAAAATTAATAAGAAGTTTTACTTGATGGCAACCTTTTACCATCGATTTGAAACATAAAACTGATATGGTACTGCCTTGAAGTGTTTGATTGTGCTAAGAGCATAATGAGAAACATATTACAATGTTTGTAAAACTAACCAGTACCCATATTACACATACCAGCTACAAAAGCTTGAAATTTTTTGGTTAAACTGGATTCTTATATAAAAATTGTACGAAATTAGTTTTCCTTAGTTAGTTTTATGCATCTGCAAGAAAATCTTAGATTTTCCAACCCTGGTACCCTCTTTTTGATTTTGCTGTCTTTCAATACCAATCCATTTCTTTCTAAAATATTAAATATGTATGAGTAAATAAGAAAAAAAATAGTTTTAGTTAGTTACTTTTATATAACAAAAAAAAAAAAATTAAAAGTTTCCAGCTCTGGAACCCTTTTTTTTGATTTTGCTGATTTTCAATATCAATCTTTTGCCTTTTAAAATATAAAATATGTTTAATTAATGAAGAAAAAATTAATTTTATTTAGTTACTTTTGTATACAAAAAGTTTAGATTTTCCAACTCTGCTGGCTTTAAATATCAATATTTTTCCTTCCAAAAAATATAAAATATGGTTAATTAATTAATAAAAAAAATTGTTTTATCTGGTTACTTCAATATATTAAAAAAAAATTAATTTGTCCAGCCCTGGAACCGTATTTAATTAAAAAAAATCGTTTTTAGCGTTCTTATGGGAATTTTTACAATTTAAGTTTAACATTTTTAAACGCAAATTATTATTTTACTTATTAAGTAAAATATTATTATTTTTTTAAATACATTGAAATTGATTATTGAGGAGTTTAGCTGGGGCCTAATTCCTGCACTCGTGATCGGAATTGCATTCAAATAGAAATTAATTCAGATGGCAAGAAATTTTCTGATGATGTCACTCGCTACCAAGCGAATCGAGTTTTGGTTTTAGTGTTGGAAAAAGGCAAATATATTTATATATAAATTCATTTCACAACACTGAATATGTATGTATGCAAAAACATATGTATGTACGTACATACACACGTATATGCAGAAAAAAGAAACGAATACATAAATGTTATTTTCATTTTAATTTTATTAATAACTTAATAATAATAAATTAGTGTAAAGCTAGCGAATAGAGCACTAGCCACATGTTCGATTCTTTTATTGCTTGACCAGAAGCATTTAATTTGTTATTTAGGTGCTCCCAGAGTTGGTTGATTTTTTTTTTATTTTCCCCGAGACAACTCTTGGGCAAAACATTATGTATTTGCCAAGCCAGTGTGTTTTGTTATATTTAAAGTCAACTAGAAATTTTTTAATTTGTATTTTTTTATACGTACATTTGTGCATTCATTCATTTTTTAAATAAATAAGTAAAATATTGAACATACATTTTCTATTTCTTCGTTTTTTCTATGTTAAAAATGATTTCGAATGCCTTTTTGCTTGCGAGTAAAAACACGAACAGTTGCATTCGAATGTATGCACGTTATCGAATGCTGTCATTAGAAATTTCAATATGTGTTAGAATAGAATAAAATAGGGGGAGATCTGGTCCAAAGATCGGCACTGCGACACCTGATGGATCTGTTGTACCATAGATCTATAAGTTAAGTTAATTCAATCTCTGTATGACTTTCCTTATGAATTTCAGTACAGATATTGGAGAAGCGCGCCTAATATCATTTGAACACAGAAACTCAGAATGAAAAACACGCCTTCTACTGTCACACAATACGATACACTCACACAGAATGTGTGTCGTCGTCTCGTCATCTTCCAAGCACAAACGACACAAAGATGAACCAACTTGGTTACTTTCCCACAGAGGATAGTTCAGTTCAAAGTGACCAGACAGAAAACCAGTAATAAGCCGTAAATTATTCCTGTTGAAGTTCAGGATGCCATTATATGTAAATGGCTGCATCAAAGCTTTGGCCTGCCTTAAGCCAGAAGAAGACAGCCAATCTCCTTAGCGGTCGAAGTGACGTATTCTTTAATCAGAGACATTACAGTCGACCGACTTACGCCACAAAACGGCTCTGGGCCCATAAAAGGAGCAGTAGAGGCCTTCTTGGCCAATTCATCCGCTTTCTCATTCCCTGGATGACCGCTATGACCAGGTATCCAGTAAATGGAAACCTTGTTCCGTATGGATAGCTTCTGTAATGAGTCAAAGCACTCCAAAACTAGCCTGGAACGGAATTCCCATGAAAGGAGAGAGTTAAGAGCTGCCTGACTATCGGAAAAGATAGCTATATGCGCACCTCTAATTCCCCTATCTAAATTAATTTCAACACATTTGGTGATTGCCTGTATTTCCGCCTGAAATACCGTAGGCTATTTGCCCATGGGCAAAGAGGTTTTTACGTTGGGCCCAAAAACCCCAGCACCAACTCCATCTTCCGTTTTGGATCCATCCGTATACCAACATAAACTTCTGGAATCCATAACAGGACCGTTTTCGTCCCATACTGCCCTGGATGGAATTGTGATATTAAATCTCCTGTCGAACCTCAGTTCACAGTTTATCCTATCACTAGGCATTCCTAGCAGTCCTAAGCTGGGCATTGTACTCAAGACCGACGAGTGCCCGTTGCCAACACAACGAGCAGATGCCCCGAAACCCATCCT